>JAWNKW010000133.1:0-4800000 GCA_035041775.1 Chymomyza caudatula
CTTCAAACCATAGCTGCTATTTTTAAGACTTTTGCAGTTTTCTACATGCAATCGTCTGCTGAATCGGCGTATACGATTACATCATCCATATACAACTTCATAATGTCATCGTTAATTAAACTATGGAAAATATGGCTCACGAAACGCAAGAAGGCAGCTGGAGACTTTCGGAATCCAAACGGCTTGTTACGCTCTGTTAAATTCGAAAAGTCATTCGTGAGGGAGTCTGTATAGTCTTTGCTTCTTTCCTCCACAGGCACATGGAAAAGCCCATTTTCCAAATCCATTAGGGCCCGTCCATATATTACGTCACCACTGATAGGGAGCAGGGTGCTACCTAATTTATTATGTTTGATTACATGGAGGGAAGGGGGCTAAAGGTAGTGATGACGTCATCATTTTAAAATTTATTTTTCCCATATTTTCACTAAAAAGTAGAATGTGAAGGCGAATTTCTATTATTAGGATTTCATATTTAACCATTAAGGTGACCGACTCCTCTCTCCTCTGCCTTTTAAAAACAGCTCAACTTTTAGTCTGCCGAATCATTATAGCGTGTTCCAGATATCGTGCCTAAAAGACTATCATTGAGTCAGATTAATATATATATATATGTATTTACAATGTCCAAATTCGATATCTGAAGCAAAATGTCCTAACAGACACCTGCGGACTTAAGGTGGTTGATAATCGTCTTAAATAGTTCACTGCTGGGAGATATGGCAATACTGCTTTATATCTTCTTAAAGAGTGCAAAAGCACAAAGCTCACATAAAATGGCAAAACAGTGAAAACAGTGGAACGCCTCCTGTTGCTTAAGCTTTCTTAAAGCAAACTTTTACCAAAAGATGCGCATTTTCCAAAGGCAGAGGCAGTTTGCCGATTCCAGTCGATATCTTACCCTAGAAGTGTGCGTCTATGTTTATGTGCATTTATGTTTTAAAAATGATCGAGATAGGACAAAAATTCCACTAAATGAAGATATGGATACATATGAGCTAGACCTACAAAATTTGTTGTAGATACTCGTGTGAGCCAACTCAAACTGTATTCACCTTTTTTTCAATTTCTTCTCCCGCATTCGATTTACCTTAATTACTGTCACACCCCGCAAAATATTGATTTGAAAATTACCACATATACTTGTAAAAGTGTTTTTGGTCTATGTTTCAAAATGCAACGTCATTGGCTCAAGAATACTGGAGTTATGAGCATAAAAGTAATTTTTATTGTTGGCCCATAATAACCAACTTCCCAATAGGAAAACTTTCCAATTGGAACTTCCCAGTAGGAAAATGTTTACAGGAATGTCGATCTTACGAAAAGAGACATAAAGGTGGATAAAAGTTCTCATTTTACCGTATTTAGTGCCTTTAAAGAAAAGGAGAACTGGGTATTCCACTGTCGGGTACAAAAAACAAGTAAAAAGACATGCGCCTAGTAACCAGTATGTAATTATATAAGTAAGCAATAGGGCTGGACGAGAGAGTGGAAGATACAGTACGAAACAGCATTTATATTTATTCACAATTTGTATTATTTTGTAAATTAACTTAATCCAAACTACGAGGAGGAATCAATAAGCAAATGACTTTTTGTCAGCTGAATAGTCAAGAAGTCACCAAATTATTGATCCGCCCTCGTTTTTGACTAAGCCAAAACGCAATGCAGACCAAGTTAAGGAAAAGAGTTTAGAAAACGCGTACTTACAGACCTTATGCTCTAATCAATAATTACGACTAAAATTCTAGGATCAGCTTTGAACAAGATAAACAAATATTAGCTGAAATTATTAATGAAAACGACTTTCCCTATTTAACTGCGCAAGTGAAAATGAAAATTGAAAAACAACTAACACAAATGCAACCAACAAGACTGTTTTTTATGTGTTTTTTTATAAATAAATACATTTAAATACTTAAATTATTGATTATAGAAACCTAATTAGAATAATTAAACTAACTAAGTTATATGGACATTAGACTGTTTCACTTATCCAACAACATTATTTCATACTTTTATAAACAACAAATAGAAAAAAAGAATACCTACCTCAAACATTGTAAAAAATCAAACAATACATAAATAATATATCACAACTCACTACAAAATAGCAACAATACATATATAGAATATTGCGTACCTGTGCAAAGAATACGAAATACTTACTCTAATAGTACATTTAGATCAAAAGTTCTATTTATACAATTGCATTCCGTTCAAAATATTGTTAAAATGGTAATATTATAAACAAGATTGTTTTGCAGCAAATGAACAACTCGAATATAATCAATTTCGTAAAGAATTTAAAGATTTAGGTTTAAAAATCAAAAAACTCCGTAAGTAGCTACTACTATGTAGTTTATTTGTGTGTACAGTTCGTTTGGAGTTTAGGTTAAGAATTGTTATGCTTAAATTATTGCTAAGAGTTTATTTATTAAGTGAATAAAACAGCTAAGTTACATTGTTAAAATTTTAGTTTTGTAGTTACAACAAAATGAGACCAACTTAAAGAAAAGAAAACCAACAAAATAATAAATAACAAAATATTCTTATATTATATATTTGATGAAGTGTATTTATTCCAACTTGTACGCCAAGTTCCCAACAACTTTCTGCAATGTATACTTAAGAAGGTAACGTCGTCGTTGCGACCACAGCAGCGCAGCTTCTTAACTTTTTCTTTTCTCTTTCGAATTTCGATGAGGGAGGTTGTCTGTTGCTCATGTTCCCAGTGGACAATATGCACGTATACTCAATCACTAACGATTTACTCTTATTATTTCTCTGGCGACCCAACTATAGCGACTAGAGTGCTCAAATTCAAATAGGAAACCCTTTGAAGACATGTCCAATACGATTGAAAAACATTAAGCTTGTTTAAGCCGAAATTATCTATATAGAAATACGACAACAACAAAAAGTGTTTGGTACCGATTGTGTTTGAATGCGTGTACGTATTAAGGTTAAAACTTTCATATAAAGTTCCCATGTAACTATGATGTGGTAGTCAAAACCATACATTTGATTGCCTTGATTTATTTACATGGGAACTTTATATGAAAGTCTCGGAAAGCCATTGGTCGGCACACAAAATTTTTTTTTTTCGATTTTTATTGCAATTGCAAAATAACAAAAAAAAAACCAAAGAAAAAAAAAAATTTCTCAATATTGTGTGCCGACCAATGGCTTTCCGAGACTTTCATATAAAGTTCCCATGTAACTATGATGTGGTAGTCAAAACCATACATTTGATTGACTTGATTTATTTACATGGGAACTTTATATGAAAGTCTCGGAAAGCCATTGGTCGGCACACAAAATTGGGAATTTTTTTTTTTTTTCGATTGTCAATTGCAAAATAATAAAAAAACTTGAAAGAAAAAAAAAAATTCTGAATATTGTGTGCCGACCAACGACAACTCTTGACGTTTGAAGTAAAAAAACAACAACAAAATATGCTTTGCTTTCCCTTATAAGAGCGAGTATTGAGTCGTCGAATGTCGACGACAAGGCGAAGACTAGTTAAAGTTATTTGAATAACACACTACATTGATGTATGGTATTAATGTACCCCATAGAGTGGGCCCCCCTACTGTGTCCCTAAATATGACGACTACGGACTACCAGAGCATCTTTGACCGAAAATTATTATGGTAGCCAGGATAGCAAAAATTAAAAAGTTTAATTTGGTAAAAATATTATGTTATATATTATATGTATATGATAAATATTTAGATTAGATTAGATTTGTGGTTGGTGCGATGGCTCATCAGAGAAAGATGAAACCATCCCTAGCACTCAGGCAGCCTTGCCCATTGTGCCATGCGCGACAGAGGAAGTTAGGGGAAAGAAAGACACTGGAAATACGAGAAAGGAAGAAGTTGAAGACAGAGTAGGCTTGCTGAACAGGCTCCCTATTGTCACAATCTTCCCGACTTCCGTAGGAAGTCGAGAAGACTATGTAAGGGGAGAGTAAACACCTCGCTCATATTGAGTGTAACACTTCCCAAAATACGCATCCGAGTTCTCGCAAAGGCCGGACAGTGACACAGAAAGTAGTCCGTGGAGTCGGCTTCCTCAAGACAGGCTGCGCAGGTTGGGTCGTCAACGAGGCCCATTTTTGCCAGATGTTGGCCAAATGTATTATAATAATAATAATTGTGACCCGTGATTAATCCAACCAGGGCTCGCAGATCTGTCCTCTTCTGATGACGAAGATATTTGGAAGCCCTTGGATTGGGTTATTTACCGAATTGCTTTGTTACGCGAAAACCAGTGGTGGATATCCAGCGTTCCTTACATATGGTGTCTGTATAGGCTGCTATCCATCCAACCAATTCAGCTGCGCTCAGAGGAATGATTGGCTCAGGCCCTATTGGCTGTATATAAAATAAATATATAAATATTTACTAACATTCTGAACTGATTTATATGCTTCGTGAGACTTTATATAAAAAATGTTTATGTGTACAATTCATTGTAAACTTGGCTGTAAAATAAATTTAAAAAAACAATAAGTCTGAAAGTCGGCTGTTTAAACAAACTTCAATTCAAAAGTAGTTCAAGTTTTTCAATGACGCACAACCAATGGCGTGGATATCTAAGTTCGCTCTTAGAAGTAGTACATTTACATGCGGGGATACCACACTAATTATAATATTTAACACGTCCCTTCTAAAGCTGGTATATATCTATTAACAATTTTATAATCTTATACAACTTTCATTACAATTTTTATAAGTTTTAAATATTAAGACGCTAATACAATTTTCATTAAGTTTAACAAATTTTAAATGAATTACTAGTTTTATACAACTCTACCATCCTGGCGTGGTCTCAAGTTCCTTCTGGCAGGAGAGGTTGTTTTTTCCACCTGAACTCCATTCAAGTTTTCCTCTTCAAATTGGGGTTCTCCAGAAGAAATGTTACTTGCCACACCATCGCTGCATACATTATTTTCGGTTGCTTTTTCACCACTGCTCTGCATTCGGCTTAAATGCCTTTTAATCTCCCTCTTGATATGAGATAAAATGCGATGGTATGAGCGAGGGCCTAGTTGTTGTTTTACTGTCGCTTGAGTCCAGCCTGTCTAGCTGGGATTTTTGTAATCTCTAACCATAACCTTCTGACACTGTTTAGAGGGTCTGAATTCTAAATTTCTTTTCCTTCGTAATTCGATATGGTTTGACTTTGTTTGCTTAAAATGGTTTGTTTAACAAACGGAGGTCAAGCCGTGTTTTTACAGCTCTTCCAAAAAATAACTAAGACGGAGATTCCCCTGTTGTGCAATGTGTAATACATCGAAGTTTAACAAAACTTTCTGCCTGTCCATTTGTAGCAGGATGACCTGGTGCTGTCAAAACGTGTCTAATGCCATTATTAAAAACAAACACTTTAAATTCTTCAAATGTGAACTGGCGACCATTTCATATTCATCATATTATTAACTGTGAATGCATAGGACATGTCTTTCGTCTTTAAAACTCGCAATGGGAGGAGAAAGCGTCGACCACAATAAGTAAATAATCATTTTTGACTGGGCCTGCATAATCAATGTGAATTCTGCTCCACGGTGCATGTGGCGGTATCCATGGAATTAAAGAGCTTTTTTTCCGGACCCGATTGTAACTCCTGACATTGTGCGTACACACTACCGCAAGATGGATAAACTTTTGACGGCACGATTTATTGAAAAATAAGCACAATTTATAACATGGAATTTCTCCATGATATGCAAGGATAAGACATTTGCAGTATATAATATCGAACTTTACTACCGTTTTTTTAAGCTTCCTTTTGAAAATATCTTTACTCCCTCAAAACTAGTTATTTTTGCCGAAAAAGAAGTCAGTTGGAGCCACTGTGCGACGTCAGAATGTGTATGTATTGCAGTAGTGTTCAGAAAGAGAACACATAAAATGTTTGATTGTATTGGTGATCACTGCACTGCGCGAAACCAGCATCACCCACAGGAATCACAACACAAGCGGAAGCCAAAAGAAAGCAAAACACTTGCCACGCCCATTGTTTACGAAATTCATTGTACAGCTTTAAAATTCGAGGAAGTCGCACTAGTTACCCACAATTAATAGAAACAAAGTTAGTTTAAACTTTTGTTGTTTTTGTTTAAGTGTCACTTAATTCTAGGTCCAATCATTTTCAGCAGGTCTGTTTTAATTACGCCTTCTGCACTTTCGCAGGCAATCATCATTCGAGCAGTAACGGTTGTGATTGCCACCGCAACCACGATAACGCATCCTAATGCAGGAATTACTTGAAGGATTATAGTACCACATGGAATTCATTGCGTGGCTTCCGCAATCGTTTCCTCTTCTATGCCCTTCATCACGCGGACCTTGACAAAGCTGGCGGCCATCTACAAAAAAAAGGAGTCCAAATTTGTTGCTTTTTTTAATTTTTTGCACTGTGATTACCACGGGGCCTGCCAGGGCATCTATCTTGGGCTAAGGCGTTAACCGTAATGACAACCAGGATGGCAAAAATCAAAACGAACTTCATTTTGGTAGTATGGTTGAACTGATTTAGTTCTTGAGCTTTTATAGCAAATCTGTAAAGTGCAAACACTATTGTGAACTGTTGTTTTAGTATTGTCTAAAAATTGTATACAACTGTGTCTGAACTTTGTTTCACAGACAGATCATAATGTTTATGAATGATTATCGGTAAAGGGTATAAACAGTTTTAACAGTACAATACAAACACTATGCAATACAAAAGAAAAATTTTCAATGTAACTTTTGCGACCTCCGATGCCCGCGTAAATCTCTTTTGTTAATTGAAAACTAGTATGTACACTTTGAACTAAAGCTCGTGTCGTGATATATGTAGTACCCCACTGATTGATTAACAATTTTTGTATGCCTTATTTTATTTATTTCGAAGCTTTTCAAGTATTGTTTCTTTACAAAGAGATAAAACAGTTTATGACCCCAAATTTCCGAATCGTTTTAATCAAGCTGTTAAAACAAGGTTCAAACTTAGAAATGTTCCATATGCTAAAATATGCCTTTTTTGTTTGGAAATGTATAAAAGCTCGGGCACTCCATCAAAAAATCAGTTGAACTTTTGTAACAATCCCACAAAAATATGAAATTTGCTGTGCTCTTCGCTATCCTGGCTCTCGTTGCGCTTAATGTTCAGGCCCAGCAAAGGTGTCGTGGAGCTCCACGTAAGCTTATCCTAAATTTTCAAAATAAAGCGCCATATCATTTAATTACATCACCGATTATAACACCACTTTAGGTCCCCAGGCTTGTGTTGGTCCACGAGATGAAGGTACCCCCAGAGGAGGAAATTGTGGTCGCTTCGCTATGAACGTAATGTGGTGGTATAATCCTAGGGACAATACGTGCAACAGGATGCGTTATCAGGGCTGTGGCGGCAACTTTAACCGTTATTGCTCCCATGAAGATTGCATGCGCCAGTGCAGAAGGAGATCTTAAATTGACTTGGTTTGACTTGATTTGATATTACCGGAAAAAGCCCGTGACTCTTTTTTAATTAACATATTTAAATAAACTTGCCATCAAAATAATACAAGCTCAAGCCACTATTAATTCGAACGGCATGCATTTTCAATATAATGTAACTTTGTAGCTATTATTTTTGGAATAACGACAAATGCTCTAAGATATATATACTTTTCTGAAAGATTGTATAATTACCTTTTATTTCATATATAAAATACACCTAAAATAATAACGAAATATTGCCTGAATTCAAATTATATAGGACCACTTCATTGCTTTATTAAATTATCTCGACCACTTTTAATTCGTACATTAGCATATTTTGCTTTTTAAAACGACCTAACGTCTCCCTAATTCTTGTGCATGGCTTCCATTTTCCAGCGAAATTAACATAATATTTGTACTATGAGTCCTAGCAGCAACTGCTGCCAGCTTCTTCTTCTAAACTGGCCATAACAACCCGTTACCGTGGGTTCCAAACCCTACGAACAACCTTTTTAAGACCTGGGGTGGCTCTACTGGTCTCGAAAGAATCCAGTGTCTTTATACCTGCTGAGGTGGTGCGCACCAGTTTTACGACTGTAACTAATTTGGCAGCAGCAATTAAAACACTGTTATTAGTTATAGAGCGAGATAGTTTCTTCGATTTAAGGAATACGTGTTTATTTATCATCAAAAGTCTGTTCACATCCCATTCCAACCAATCTTTACGGTTCAAACGCTGACAAGATTGAATAAGTTCAAAAATAAATTGTACATCTAACATTCCAACATATAATACTGATTGAACGCTCTCCTTCTTCTTGTTGGAGAAGGCACAAGTATACCAATTGTAAGCTCACCATAAAGAAATATAACGAACGTAAAGCCAACCAAAAGTAGAAAAATTTGACAAATAGTCGGATGCCGAACAAACCTAAACCGGAAAAAACAATAAGCGCACAGCGGAGCTCTGTTCCCTTGATCGAAAAATATGCACTGCCATCGTGCGCGCCATTACCGGACATTGGTTGGTTGGTGTCCATGCAGCTAGGCTTTCTGTCCCTTTTAATGAGTTTTGCCTCTTCTTGACTTCTAGGACGAGGAAGAAACGATTGAGAATCTTCTGCTGATGTCCGGCTGAAGTGTCTAGGCACTTGCTTTTTAAATACTGTTTGAACTATAATATTCCCCAAGCACAAAAAAAAGGCAACCGCTTTGGTTTGACTTCACTCGACTATATTTCAATAAATTATCTTCTTCTTCATTACAGCATATCGATAGGGCACATCGATTGCATGCGCACAAAATACTTAACTACATATCGATTCATTCAATCAATTTACATATAGTTTTTTATAAACAATAGTTAAATGTTGCCAACATACTCCCGACCTTGGAAGCTCCTTCCAACAAACTATATTAAACTCTAATTACTTATTCATGGGCAATAGACAATTCTTGTGTACATTGCGTTTAAGCAGGCCGCTCTTCGTCTTAAGAGGTACACTCTCACGGCACGATCGGATCCTTGGTGAAGCTCTTGGACTCGTCCAAGTTACCATTGACCAGGAGGAGCATTTCCCTCTGCAATTAGGACTAGAGCACCCACTTGAATATTATTGAAGGCAGCTCTCCATTTAGTCCGCTCTTGAAGTAATGATAGGTAGTCAGCTGACCACCGTTTCCAAATCGTATTCTGAAAGACTAAGATACGTTTCCAGTGATTGCTTATCGACAAATTTAACATTTCGTCGTTATAAGGTTCCGCTAAACCATTTAGAGAACGACCAACCAAAAAATGTCCAGGTATTACCTTGACGGCGCTCTCCCATAAGCCACCGATGTGCGGTGAGCGTGGAGGTAACTATGTTGTTTTACTTCTGTTTTCAACGTTTTTTTACGTCAAAAGTAGACTAGATGTTCCTTCCCTTCATATAAATGTAACAACATTGCTCCATAGCCTTCTTTCGACGCGTCGGTATGTAACTCGGTGTGTGCTTTTTGCTCGTAGATATGCAACACAGGTTCTCCCGTTAACAAATCTTTCAACTTTTGTATCGATTGCAACTCTGCATGGCCAACTTTAAATTAAATGTCTTTTTTCAAGAGATTTGTGAAAAGAAGTGTCACCTGCGCATAGTACGTGTGCAAAAAAAAACCAGTGAGCCGGAGAAACACCTGAACAGCTTTCACATTTTTATGTACAGTAAAGCGCCTTATTGCTAGAGTCTTCTTGGTTCTAGGCCATATCTTGCCGTTCTCGACAACGTGACCAAGAAATTTTATGTATGAAACAACATTTTGAACATTAAATCTTCAAACCATAGCTGCTATTTTTAAGACTTTTGCAGTTTTCTACATGCAATCGTCTGCTGAATCGGCGTATACGATTACATCATCCATATACAACTTCATAATGTCATCGTTAATTAAACTATGGAAAATATGGCTCACGAAACGCAAGAAGGCAGCTGGAGACTTTCGGAATCCAAACGGCTTGTTACGCTCTGTTAAATTCGAAAAGTCATTCGTGAGGGAGTCTGTATAGTCTTTGCTTCTTTCCTCCACAGGCACATGGAAAAGCCCATTTTCCAAATCCATTAGGGCCCGTCCATATATTACGTCACCACTGATAGCGAGCAGGGTGCTACCTAATTTATTATGTTTGATTACATGGAGGGAAGGGGGCTAAAGGTAGTGATGACGTCATCATTTTAAAATTTATTTTTCCCATATTTTCACTAAAAAGTAGAATGTGAAAGCGAATTTCTATTATTAGGATTTCATATTTAACCATTAAGGTGACCGACTCCTCTCTCCTCTGCCTTTTAAAAACAGCTCAACTTTTAGTCTGCCGAATCATTATAGCGTGTTCCAGATATCGTGCCTAAAAGACTATCATTGAGTCAGATTAATATATATATATTTATTTACAATGTCCAAATTCGATATCTGAAGCAAAATATCCTAACAGACACCTGCGGACTTAAGGGGGTTGATAATCGTCTTAGCACCCCCTTAAATAGTTCACTGCTGGGAGATATGGCAATACTGCTTTATAAATTCTTAAAGAGTGCAAAAGCACAAAGCTAACATAAAATGGCAAAACTGTGAAAACAGTGGAACGCCTCCTGTTGCTTAAGCTTTCTTAAAGCAAACTTTTACCAAAAGATGCGCATTTTCCAAAGGCAGAGGGAGTTTGCCGATTCCAGTCGATATCTTACCCTCTTTCACCGTGACAGATTTTCGTGGTTTACAGCCGCTTCTTTGAATCTATCAACTCGACAGAAGTGTGCGTCTATGTTTATGTGCATTTATGTTTTAAAAATGATCGAGATAGGACAAAAATTCCACTAAATGAAGATATGGATACATATAAGCTAGACCTACAAAATTTGTTGTAGAGACTCGTGTGAGCCAACTCAAACTGTATTCACCTTTTTTCAATTTCTTCTCCCGCATTCGATTTACCTTAATTACTGTCACACCCCGCAAAATATTGATTTGAAAATTACCACATATACTTGTAAAAGTGTTTTTGGTCTATGTTTCAAAATGCAACGCCATTGGCTCAAGAATACTGGAGTTATGAGCATAAAAGTAATTTTTATTTTTGGCCCATAATAACCAACTTCCCAATAGGAAAACTTTCCAATTGGAACTTCCCAGTAGGAAAATGTTTACAGGAATGTCGATCTTACGAAAAAAGACATAAAAGGTGGATAAAAATTCTCATTTTACCGTATTTAGTGCCTTTAAAGAAAAGGAGAACTGGGTATTCCACTGTCGGGTACCGTTTCGACTGTCTGCATAAAATGTTGTATCTTCGACGTAGTCCTGGAAATGCATGAGCGAATAGAAACCGAAAAATAATATTTTTGGTTGAGCATTGACCTGTTGCGCAGCAAACCGGGCTGCATTGGTTTTTTGCGTCCCTCTATTGTATCCTGCAATAACCGGTTTTTTGCAGATACGCTGAAAATGTTGACGGTTATTTGCGAACTATGATATATACTTAAAACTTAGCAATTAGTGTATTTATTAATCAGAAGATCCAGCAATTATAAATTTGTTGTGGGCAGCGTCTGAGCTACTCTAGCCACCCCCGCTACCCGGGAGGTTCGTTACACTTTTCCAAAGTAATAGAGATAGTGTTTAAAGTGACACACTCGTACATATGTAGATTTGGAGAAACATCGATGTACTTCTAATATTAGTTTCAAAGTTTTTTTAATGTATTGAATGTTGCGCAATATTGTAATGCCAATCGACCTAGCTAAAGCAATATCTTATCATCATCGGCACTTGGCCTCGCAGTCCTCTTTGCTACACCAACGATTTTCATTGCCTCCGCAGCCATTGTAACCCATTTTCGTACAGGATCTAGTTGCCACATTGTAGTGCCACATATTGCGATTCTTTGACCTTCGGCAGTTTACACCTCGCGTTGTTCCTGTGTTAAGAGCGCCCGCACACTTTTGGGGTGCTGCAAGGATATAGAAGAGATGAAATTGGTACATATTTTAATAATTCTTATGTAACCTAACCTGGTTTTCCTCTACAGTTGGCAGGATTGGGTCTCCGTGCCGCGCTAACCACTACCAATAAAACGCACAACAGTTGTATTAGGGCGAAGAGACGCATATTTATAACTGACATTATTGTGTTTTACCTGTTATATAGTCGGGTTTCCATAAAACCAACACATGTGGGCCATGTTAAAGACAGCTGGTCTTAAATTATGTCTGAATTAAGCTTTTCATTGAACAAATGTCAGTGAATTAAAATTAAATTATTATATATATATTAAAATAATTACCTCCAGAGGTAATTTAGATGGGCCGTGCCTAGAGATGCAGAAACATCAATGCCATCTATGCGTTCACATTTTTGCTATGATCGATGTTTCTCTGGCCTCCATCGATGTTTTTCGCAATTATTTCGCATAACGTTCCTTCGTCGTTTTCAGTAAAAGAAATTTACCTTTTTACACCGTTTGAAAAAGCAACTTTATAGGTTTCATCATATACAAAAATATTCGTTTTCTTATCCATTTCAACAATATGCAAGCTCCAGCAAAAAATAAATGATTTGAACGATAAATTAAAAACAATGGAAGGAAACCCTTCTTAATCATTTCTTGGCCAGCATTATTTGAGCCCAAGTGTATTGAAAAAACAATGTGTTGTATTGCCTGGTAAATGAAAATAAAAATAAATTTCAATTCGTCGTTTAAATCGGCTGTTGTTAAACTCAGAGCTATCCAATCATTCTCTTGTAAACACTTTATAACTCATAACCACCATTTAATGAACCCATATTTTCTATAGTGCCTATACAATTGTATTAAAATACGGTTATGAAAAATGTGGTCTAGATACATGGTAATACCAGCTGTTTTCAAAGGTCATCCACCATATAGGCAACAATGCCACCAGGGAACAATAACGCCCTTATGTAATTCTTTAAAAAAACGTTCTTTAGATAAAGGGCCATCGTGTGTTGGCTTTATGAAGCTCAGACTATAATTACTGGCTAAATCTAAAGATTACGACTGTCAATATGCGACTCTTAACGTTGATACTACTCTTCTGCGTTTTGGTGGCTGTGACTTATGCAGCACGGAATCCTGCCAACTGTAAAGGCAAACCTAGTAAGCTTCAATAAGTAACATCATAATTTGCGTTAAACTCTTCATCCCAATCCACCACACAGCACCCCAAAAATGTGAGGGTCCCTTGGACTCAGGCACAACGCGAGGTCGTCGTTGTCGCAAATTAAAGAATGGTAACATGTGGCACTATAATGTGGCAACAAAAAACTGTACGAAAATGGCCTACAAAGGCTGCGGAGGAAACGCGAATCGCTGGTGTACCAAAGGAGACTGCGAGGCCAAGTGTCGACGTTGATAAAGTTATACCTTACGAGTTATATGTAGAGTATTCGATAATAGCATAATAAATGCTTCCAAAATTTATAATTATAGTAAAAACTGCCTACATTGGATACACACGGTTTATACCCTGTACACAAAGTGTAATATAGTTTGGTGCAATTGTAATGAGCAAAATGCTGATAATACACAAGCATCATCACCCTGTCCTCTGAATCCAAATAGACCAATTTACACTACAACACCCATAATATATAACAATTAATTCCCTAATTAACACTCAGCAGAAAAAATTGGAAAAAGAAGAAGAATAGAATGGAAATTGAAAAAGGAATGGAAAATATATTTTTTGAAAGGTAGCGATGCTGTTTAGGCTGCTCCTCTCCCTATCCACCCTACCTAGGTACCTAGGTACTATAGATTTATATATATATATATAATGTATGTAACAGGCAGAAGGAGGCGTGGCAGACTATAAGTTCCATGGGAAAAAAGTCTTATCATTGACTAGGGTAGCAATTTGACCATGTCCATCTGTCTGTATGAGTTGATAATATTGCGAGACCATAAGAGAGGCACAAAATATTAACAAAAGATAATGATACATGTGTCATCCCATGTAAGATGAAGTTTGTCGAATTGAGTTGATATATGCCCCGCTTTGCCCCAGCGGACTTTCGCGTTTTACAGCCGCATTGCTAAATCTATCGACTTGAAACTTGGCACAGGCTTCCGTGATTATGTGCATCTACGTCATAAAAATAATTGCAATCTGATAAATACACCAAAAGTTATAGTCAGAAATTTTCTGAATTCACCCCCCTTCGCCTATAAACTGTATCGAAATACCACTACGTGTAGACATGGATACATGTGAGCAAGAACTACAAAATTTGGGATGGCCCAAAAATACTGGAGTTATGAGCATAAATGTCATTTTTGACCCCATAATAACCAACTTCCCAATTGGAAAAACAGAATGAAAAATAATGCCCTAAAAATGAGCGAGCGTCGGCAGATGGTGCATACTTTGTAATTCATATGTCTTGGCTGCTACTATGCTGTTCTTTCTCGCTCTATTACCCAAGTATTTGCGTATTAGTTGAAAGCAAAGCAAGTCAAAGAAATAAAATTTACACTTTTAAAATGAAATTCTAAGTTTAATGACAAATATTTCTGCAACCGTCACACTGCCTTGTGCTCGCTCTACTTGCCAACCCCCGTATCCCATTCGAGGTGGATCAAATTCTTCTTCCCGTTCTCCTTTCTGATCTCCTTCCAGTTTTAGTAGGTGTTGCCAGACTCTGTGAACAGTTTTGAGAAAAATAAAAGTAGGCTTTGAGATTTTGTGCCATTTTATGTAGTTTAACACTTTTTTGTGGGGGGGGAAAGTGCTTGCCACAAAAAGACCCTATTTTGTATTCCAAGGACCTATTTATCTCTACACCAAAATGCAAAACAATTGATTAAGTTGGATTGAGGTTTGACGAGTTGCCACCTGAGTAAGGTTAGATATAATTTATTTGCAAATCACATAAAAATGGAAATCAATAAAAACTCACTCAAAATAAAAAGTATGACGAGCGGATCCACTTATTACAGGCAATTCTGTTTTGCGTTATTTGCTGTTTAAGCGCCGATGCTGAAATAAGAGGCAGATTAAAAAAACTTGTTCAATAGATATATGTATAGATCCACATATACATAAATGTCCATGCTTTCCAAAAAATCCTCATGAATCATTTGCGTGAGAGAAATATACCGTTAACCAAAATAATATATTTTACTGATGGTGCAGCTCAACATTATAAAAATCGGTTTAATTTGTCTAACCTAATGAAGCATAATAAAGATTTTGATGTTGACGCGGAATAGCATTTTCACTCGACAGCGCATGGAAAAGGGCCCTGTGACGAGGCACTTTTTAAATGGTCAAAAGAAAATCTGTTAAGTACATCTGTGTACTTTTCTTCGCAAGAAGAACACAGTATTCTTGAGACTTCTTTAAAAGAAAGATTCTCTGAAGCAAAAACGATTCCTGGTACTCAGAAGTATCATTCATTCATACCTTTGGGCAATGATAAAATTTCTTTAAAGGCATTTAGTTCTTCTGAATCATCAATAGTTTTCCCATCAAACCGTGGACGTAAACGTAAGAGCATACCGTGAATACAATAAAAGCTCATTTAAATAAGTTTTAAAATCCAGCAGCTTGAAATAAGTTTTAAAAACATCTTTTTAATACAGAAAATATAGACACAGCGTTGTAAGGACACTAATTTTTTTGAAGTTGTGTTTTCAATAAGTTAAATACCCGTGGTAATTTATTATTTTGTTACAATAGTAATACAAAAATTTGAAGTCCAGAAATTCTGTATACAATGAATTTTTAATAATGCAGGGTTAACTACTCACTGCACAACACTATGGGGAAAATGATAATAACTGCGCAATTGATGATCTGCAACGCATTACATATTCATCTGTCACTTGTACGAATTTTAATGTCCCAAAATGAAACTTTGGGGGTAAAAAGTTTATGAAATAAGGAACATTTTAAGCTAGTTTTGAACAAATTTCAAGGGGGGGAAGAGGGGGGAAAATTGAAAATTTTTTTTGCTTTTGTTTTGGCAAAACAAATTTTTTTTTAAATATTCAAAAATTTCATTCGAAAGCTTGGAAAATTCTCTATGAAAAACACCTATAAAAATTTTAAATCCACTGATATGGAAAAAAAAATAGTGCCATTTGAAAATTATACTGCAAAAAAATCGAGCCCCTGATAACATGGTAACTACGCATTACACATATCTTAAAACCTACTCTACAAACATGTTTTTATGTATACTTTAACATATTCCAATTCCAAAGAAAACTTTTTTCAAGGTGGCTTTTTGCTCAGAGAATGCCTCATATATCACACAAGGGAAATGGTATGTCTGATCTCGGCTGCAGCTCAAAGTAAAAGAACTTCATAGGAAATAGTCTATGTACGAAGAGCTATGATGGCGATAGGCAGAGGTACGCAGTTGTCAAAAATTACGTACGACACTGGGTACCCTATCGATGTCTCGGATGACGCAACAGTTCCAATTTAAATTGCGTATAAGAGTGGAACTTAAGTAAGCAAATGCAACAAAAACGATGCGAATTATGAAAATTGACAACGAATGTATTTTATAAAATCAAGGTAGCTGATAAGAATCTCTAGAATCTGGTTTCTATTGAACCAACTTAAGAAGAGCAGAAATTGTTGTAAAAAGTTGTAATTGTCTGGAACGAAGAAATCACCTTTATAAAGCAGGGCAGTGGGTACAATTCTATAATACACTTTTTCACAATGTTACAGAGTACAATAAGTACAATTTCGGAAAATTATATTTGTAGATATAGCTAAGGAGCAGCAGTACTGCGGAGTGATGCATATGTCTATAACATGATGTCATGATCTTGAGTTTGTTATATATATATATTTTTTTTTGGACCTATACGCGTTGACAACGACTACTGCATACGATGGAACGATGAACTCTATGAGCTTTACGACGACACTGACATAGTCAGTCGAATTAAGATCCAGCGGCTAGGTCATGTTGTGCGTATGGATGATAAAGCTCCTGCGAGAATGGTCTACAATGCGACGGTCGAAGGAAAGCGACGAAAGGGAAGACCATGCCTCCGCTGGAAGGACCAGGTAGTGAGCACGCTAACTACCTTTGGTATCACCAACTGGACCAAGCACGTGCAAAACAGAGACGCTTGGAGGAGATATTTGCATCAGGCCGTAACCCGGTAACGGGTTGTTATGGCCAGTTAAGAAGAAGAGTTTGTTATATAATTTGGGTTTTCAATTTCTGATTGTCACCTATAAAAATGATATCTTATATGTTTTTATACGTATAGTAATAATTTCTGTTAATCAAAATGGGACAACATACTTATTTATCGAACAATCGTTTTAACTTTGACACACGATGTTTCTTGAGTGCAATAATCTGACCCGATAGATTGACTGCTTGAAGCTTTGCTTTATCCAAAGCTTAGTGTAGCCCCAAAAGCTTTGCAGTTCAAGCTTTCGATTAAAGACTTAATTAAAGACTAAGCTTGCTTTCGAAATTGCTCAATTGAGATGTCACTCTAACTGTTTGTTTGTGTGTGTGTTTGTATATGTCGATTGGACTTCACAATTGCCCACAACGAGCTTGTAGCTCATTGTCGCTGGACTTAATTCAGACGCTGAAAATCTTGAAGTATGTTATTTCATAGATAAATACTTAACGCAGTGCAGGAAAAATGTGGAAAAATTTCAGCTTGGCTTTGTTGCTGAGCCTCGTAGCGCCACTTAGCGGTAAGTCGTATTAAGGTGTCTGAAACCATATTTTAAAGGAATTTTTTTTGCAGCTTTGTGTCCCGTCTTTCTAACTATTTCACTGGAGGGCAAGACGATTACCGAATCGTGTTTAGAAATTAACTGGGGACCTGATTGTTATGGCCCGCCCGAATGGATAGGAATCTTTCTTCAGGACCCATCTATATCTAGCTTTCGACCTGCATTCCGCTTTAATGACATACGAAATAAGACTGGCAAGATAACAACGCCCATCAAAATAGGTAAATTGAAATTTCCAGGCGGATGGAACCGGCAGAATGAGCCGCTTTTACCTGCTACGAAGTATCCAAAGGGCAAGTGTCTGCCTTTCTATGTGGCAAGCTACAATGGTACCGAACTGCTAGGTGTTGAGTGCCTCAAAATTCAGCCGAATTGGATGACACAAATGAAGGGCTTAGGGACTGTGCCGATCAAGCGCCTCTTCTTGCCAGGAACACATGCAGCAGGCGCTTTTATTAATAATTACAGCCAAACCAAGTCCGTGCTGGTCAAGGATTATTTGGTTGCCCAACACTTTGATGTGTGGTCCCAGCTGGTATTTGGCATACGCTATTTGGATCTAAGCATTGGGTTAGTGGAACTACTTTAAGGAACCATAAATCAGAAAGCTCCAGACCTTTAAAACTATGTACATTTCCGTTCTTAGCTACAAGCAGTTGGAGACCAATAACTATACAGACAACTTTTTCATAGTGAATGAGAACATGTTTATCAGCCCTTTAACTCTTGTACTGCAAGATGTTCGTCGATTTGTCAAGCGTTCGGGTGACTTGGTCGTTTTGGATTTTAGCTCTTTTCCAATAGGATTTTACAACCATGCAGATATATATAGCTCATTGTTTCGCCTGATAAGGCAAGAATTAGGGGATGTGGTCTTTAAACGTGATGCTACCCTCCCTGAGGATTGTTTTGAGCTCTGCTTTGATGATCTACGGCTTGTGGGTAAAACAGTTTTGGTTCTATATCCCACACAGGAACTGCCACATCAGGAGACTGGTAAACTATATCCTTCATAAATTTGTTAAATTTAACACAAGTTTTCCACAGAATCGGAGCTTTTGTGCATGCCCTTAAAAAGGTTTAGCACAAGCTATTTGGAAAATGCCCAGATTTTGGACAATATGCGTTTTCTATTCAGCAAGAAAAAAGATTCACCGGTGCATGATGAAGGTTGGATATTTGTCGCAGTGCAGAGCATGGAGCAATCCCTAAATACGCAGAGTCTACAAACGACCAAACAACGCGCTGCACTTATTAATCCCAAGATAAATAATTGGCTGAAGGGTCCTTGGGGCCTCAATGCAAATGTAGTGGCCATGGATTACTTTAGCAATACGAATATTGTGGATGTAGCTATACATGTCAATGCACACAAGGTTTTTTTATTGTCCAATAAGAAATTTGTTAATCTAGAAATATTAAAACGTTGATTAGCTAAAATATTGCACAAAATATATGCATATATTGAATAAATGAATATTGCCATTATTGTAACCACTCACTCTCTAAGCTCGGTAAGCTGACATTCTAATTACACTTCTTCTTAACTGGCCATAACAACCCGTTACCGGGTTACGGCCTGATGTATTTCTTTCATTGAGATTGGGGTTTTATATGGTGGGTCCCAAACCCTACGCACAACCCTTTTAAGGCCTGGGATGGCTCTACTGGTCTCGAAAGAATCCAGTGTCATTATATGTCGCCTTATACGACAAGCTTTGACCTGCTGAGCTGGTATTCTCTAACCCGCTCACACCACTCAAATTACACTGTGCGACAAAAAAAAACGAGATACACCCGACAAATAAAATAGTTTAGGTAGTACATCTAGTCGAGTAGAACTCAAAACCATTTTTTTTTCTGTGAAACCCTCCAATTTTTTTTATTGGCAAATAACGGTTTTTTGACTATTTACTAATACATTGATATCTGGGTAATTTTTCGAGTAATTTTCAAAAATTTAAACTTTCTGAAAAGAGAATTTATTGATCTTGAAAATGTTATAAACATATCGAATGATTTCTCATAATATGAGTTTTCAACGGGTAAAAATGTAAAAAGTGTTTTTCCTTCATTTTTCCGACTTTGACGGCTGTTAAATGCAAAAATTTACATGAAAAGTATCAAATAAGTATTAATTTTCTAGAGTTGGAAAAGTTATCTTTTCAGAACGTGCTAAATTTTGAAAATTGCTTTAAAAATTAACCAGATATCGATGTTTTAGTAAATAAAGTTAAAAACACCCTTAATTGAAAATAAAAAAAAATTTGAGGGTTCCCCAAAAAATAAAAATGGTTTTGAGTTCTACTCGACTGGATGTACCACCTTCACTATGTAACTTGTCGGGTGTATTTTCACTGTCGCACAGTGTTATGGATGAGTCAACCTCCTTTGATGATCACCACCAAAAATCCAATTAAAATATTTGTTTTGGAATGCAAGTTTGAATGGTTTATATAAAAGTTATTTTGTGTTGACGGAATATGTTTAAAATATTTAGAGAGAAGACGGATTACCCCGAAGAATGTTGCTGTTACAAAAAGGAGTGCTATAACGCAGAAACATGTTTCTTTCTACATAATGGACAGCTGTGCGACTCTTTCAAAATGCACCAAGGGAATGAGACAAGGGGATGTTCAGTCGCCGATCCTCTTTTTTTAGCTACACCTAAAAGACATGGTATCCAATAGAGACCCTTTTAGAGACAAGTTAACTGGATTGGAAAAAATATGTAAACTGGTCGCGAAGCACAGCAGTGGGTTGTGCTGAGACAGTCGCCCATCGAGAAGGGAGAACAATTTAGCTATATTGGCAGTTGATTCAGCAGCACCACTAAGTTAATACCAAGCAAATCCAATATCAAATCCGTAATGTTATATGCCTGTGAAACCTGGACAGTAACTCGAAACGAATGCAGTCATTGTCGGCCAAACGACAACAAGTATTCCTTTGAATGGAATTCTCAAAATGCACGTTGGTAGTAGACCAAGCACCACAAGGAAATCAACAATCTTGGCCGAAGCAGCGAAACAGCCCAAAACGTGGCTATAACTGAAGTATCTGACCGCAAGTCGAGAAAGATGGAAAAATTTGTCGATGCCCTATGACCCATACGGTATTAAAGAATTTATAAAAGGAATACGTTTTTAATATATAACAGTTAGTTATACAAAAAGGTATATTCTTCTTCATCTAAGATTCAGTGGGATACTCTTTGGTTTGTTCACCCTTTATTACATATGCATATTCTAGAATGAATTCATCTTAAGTTGCTTATTGAAGTAAATCAGAACATTCGATAAATGAGAAAAAGTCTTGTAAACTAGTGTGATTAGCTTTCGCTTTAAAAAATGCATCTTGTCAAAAATTTAGTTTATGGACTTATGAGGATTCAAGCAAAGAAAAGTTTTCGAAAACTGCGACTTGATGTCTACTTAAGATCAGATGCAAATGAATAGTAGTCAGACAAATTCTTCTGAATTCTGAAGTTCGAAGTGCACAAATTTAACTTTCGTGTGACGCACAGTGTCCAAAATTCTCAATGTAGCTCCAGAAAAGTACATTTTTCAAATGTCTGATTGCACCAATTGTGCTTTCACCCAGATTTATATGTTCACAAAAACTGCTATATTTTGACATTGACATTTGACAAACAGCGAAAAGTCGATTCACTTATTCAATATTTTCAAAGTTTTATTCAATAACACAAGTTAACAATTTAAATGAAGATTTTTGGAACTAGTTTCTCCATGTCAGATTCTGATTTATTGGGATAAAATTCCGAATCGATTTGGCCATATTAATCGTTACTAGCAGGCAATGAGTTTTTCATCATTTTCTGTTAAATGTCAATTATTCAATAAAATTTTATTAATCTCTTGATTATAAAAAGCTGTTTTCAAATTGTTCACCAAAACCAGACGAACATGTCAAAAAAGAAAATAACTTTTTTAAGCTCCGTGGCAAAATTTGCTAATAGTTTATTTTCCAATCCACAGAAGAATATTTCTCGGCGCATGAGAAAGTTCCGTGAGAAGACGATAATTTTGGAGACGCCCGAGGACGTGCAGGTTTCACGTGATGGTTTTGTGCCAGAATTCGTTTTTCAGTACAACCACGCTAATTACTGCCTAAGTAAATTAAAATTGTGGATACTAAAATGGACATGGGACCCCAACTTTAACGAGACGAAATTCATAGAACAGTCGAAAGAAATGGCGGCCACTTTGACCGATTGTTTGCGTTTGCGTGATACTCAAAAAATCACAGAATTTTCCACCTCAAATGTAAACTACCAAATGGCCAATGATTCGATTAATTTTCCGCATGCTTCCTGTGTGGAATTGCTTCGTTTTCGCAGTCAAGATTTACAACAAGCAATACCCATAAAAGTGCAGTTATACAACATTTTTGGTCTAAAGTACGCGATCATCGATGTATCCATGGTTGGCCTACGACAAGTGGGCAAAGGCGACTCAAAAGCAGACCTGGACAAAATGAAAAGAGCATTGTTTGAAATGGATCCAGAGCTAAGAAAACAACTTGAAAAGCCCAACGCCCAACTTCCTTTTGTGTACATCGAACTTTTTCTGCGCTTTCGTTGTTACTATTCAAATGAAGCGTATGGTAAGGAAACGTCGGCAAAAGATGTGAACCGCTGGTTGGTGTCCGTTTACAAAATATGTAAATTTAATATATATACCGTACCAACATAAATATAGAAAAATAAAAAGTTGGTAACCAACTCAGGCTTTTCCGCACGTTTATCAAAGCAACCGAAATTAGCTAGGAGAAATTAAAACAACAACAAAATTTTAAAAAAAAGTCGAAAATTATTTACTCTTAATATTCCTCTGGCGACCCAACTATAACGACTAGAGTGCTCAAATTCAATAAGAAACCCTTTGAAGACATGCCCAACACGATAAAAATATTTAGCTTGGTAAAGTGGAAATTACTGAAGCTATTGGAAAAACAAACTTTTTTAAATTATTTACTCTTATTATTCCTCTGGCGACCCAACTATAGCGACTAGAGTGGTCAAATTCAATAGGAAACCCTTTGAAGAAATGCCCAACACAAAAACATCGCTAAAATAAAAAATGATTAAATCGTCGAAAAACATAAAATTAGAGATTTTAGTTTTTTGGCCAATCGCAATACTTTTTTGCGGAGAAGTAAAAATTTTAATGAGACAGGCGGGACGGTGCCCGACAGTGGGATACCCTGTACTAATTTTTTCCATGAAAATCAAATTTCATGGAAACTTTTGTATCGAGGCGTTGAGGGGTATGGGCATAACGGTAACTGTACTTCGGTGGTAGGGGGGATGGTTCGGAAAAAGAACAACATTGTTTGGTTTATAACCAACAAACCTAGCACACTACATTTGGTTAACATAAATGTTAACTTTAACATTTCTGTAAAAAGTTCA
The DNA here is from genome assembly GCA_035041775.1 of Chymomyza caudatula. Lineage (NCBI taxonomy): Eukaryota > Metazoa > Arthropoda > Insecta > Diptera > Drosophilidae > Chymomyza > Chymomyza caudatula. Next base: position 23,193 of record JAWNKW010000133.1, read on the forward strand.
AATAAGGGGCCCAAAATTAGCACATTATTAGCTATATCTTCCAAGAGTCTTATCCGATATAAATCACTTTTGCACTACACAGGCACAATAGTGTGCATAACTGTGCCAAATTTCAATTTAATGGCTTTTATGGTGTAGGTGTAACCGCGAAAATCTGTCACGGAGGACGGGGGAAAGCTATCGACATAATTCGACAAACTCGTATTTTTCCGGGAAAATGCGCAACTTTTGGTAAACAAATTTTTGCTCCAACTCTTATAGTCTCCGAGAACGGTGCGACAATGTCTATATTGACTCGACTATTGCTCCTGATCAATTTTGCACATGGAACATATGGTCTGCCACGCCCTCTTCTGCCTGTTACATACATAGCTCAAATCTATAATACCCTTTTATACTTTGTGTACAGGGTATAACTATAAGCGTGAACAAAACAATGGTCATTAGAGGGTTTTTCCGAATCATCCCCCCAACCCCCGTATCACAGTTACCGTTATATTATTATAAAAAATTTGATTTTTATGGGAGAAATGTGCACGGACACCGTCCCGACTGTCTGGAAATAAATTTTTTTCCAAACTTTACTGGAAAAAATCGTGTACCGAGATATGTGTTGTTTTTTTAAACTTTATAACTAAAAATGAACTATAAAACTAATTTGGTACTAAGTAAAAGACACATGTTTCTTTAGGGTTAGGTATTTTCAAACAAAATTAGAGGGTTAACTCGCGATATTTACCTAGTAATGTATACTTTCGTAGTGTAACTGCTCAATTTTTTTTTATTCAACATTTATTTTTCTTACATTCTACTCAAGTTTTTAACATAATATTATAGATATAGTTTTTTTCAATGGTGCGTTGAAATTGAAATATTCTCAATGCGTCTGGTCGAAGGATTTACTACTGGAGCGTCTTCCTGTAGAGATGCAGAGGGAAAACTGGTAGTGGAGCGAACATTTCTCCGGCTTACTATCGAGCGGTGGTGGGAATAATGCCGCTTACGGAGTTAACTTCCCGACGTTACCAATCATTGATGACGTCATGGATATGCCGTTCTAGAATAACAACTCACAGATGACCGGCCTGCAGAGTTGTCCAAGACTTGTCAAGGTGCATACACCAGCTCTTTTGCAGCATATGGCCTGATGATTGACACCTTGGTGTCCTCTTCCATGTCATCAAGAAGAATGACCCCAAAGTCGCTAAATACCGTGGAATCAGTCTTCTTTCTATTCCATATAAGGCCCTATCGATCGTACAGTGTGAAACACTAAATCCATTTGTCCACCAATCCTGGAAAAGACAAATACCAAATCGACACGCACCATCTCTTTGTCGACTAAAAAGCAGCATTTGCCACATTGTTTGAGTTCGATATCCCTGCAAACTTGGTAAGACTATGAAGAATGACGTTGAGCCCTTGCAGCTCAATCACGGTAGGAAAGAGTTGTTAAGGATTTCGTCTACCTAGGCCAACATCCACAACAACCCTTGAAAAGTGTTTTCCCTTAGTCACTAAAGCACAGACTTTACTTAACTTAGAATTGAATTATTTTTCCACATTCCAATAGTAGGCTTCTTATTTAAACACTAAAATTAAAACTGAAACAGTGTATTTTTGTGTGTGTTGGGAGTCAAAATTAGTGTTCTCTTCTTTTTTATACTATCTATGCGGCTAGGAATGAAGTTCTTAAATTAGGAAACGAGCACTCCCCTAAAAGTCTTGTGCTGCCAACATCATGGATTCGCAAGCGAGAGAAGCCAAGGACAATAGTTCAAATGGAAGCCGTAGGCACGACTCCCATGGTCATTGTGCACTGTATACATGTACCGTTGGTCAACTACCAAATCTTATGTCAATGACTGTCATACCCATCGCATTTCATTGCCCACCATCCCAGAAAATATACTCACCCTGTAATTGCAAGCATTATAATACAAATAAGAAAATTGCTGAATCCGATGAATTCCAACAACACAAGGATGTACCCACGTGCTGTAGCTTTTTTTGCCCACATTTAGAAAATGTCAATTCCCCTAGACGCAAACAATCAAAACAACTAACCAAAACAAAGGATGAAGGTGCTCAAACTAATATTACATGTCTTGCAAATGATCACAAATTAACAGAAATTTCTAAATTTTCCGAAAATGAACAAGAAAAAGAAAGAGAAGATCCTTCTGAAATAAGACCAGATATGATTAAAAATCTATCAATTAAACAAAAAGCAGAGAGTGAATCGGATGTACACGAAGATGCAGATCAAAGCAGTGATTTATTTGATAATATTAGCAAATCGTCCTTTACAATACAGCTTTCAGGTCAAACTAGTGAAGATAACGAACAAGCCAGAAGTAAAAGTAAAAAAAATGCGTTGAATATTGAACTTGAAGAAAGCTCTAGTAAAAGCCAATACGAAGGTAGCAACATTGTAACCTCAGATTCAGCTAATCCTAAATCCCCAAATACTCAGAATATAAATAGTCCTGTTAAAGGGACCAAATCCAATCAAATTGCTCAAGCCAACTCGAAATACCAACCACTTTCAGCCGGAGGTGAAAAACAAAAAAGAAATTCTACGACAAGCAATGAGAGTCATTCCCCCAGGAGTACCTCTCAGTCCAGACAATCAACACCAAAGGGAGTAAAGCCTGGAACGCAAAAAGTAGAAGACACTGACACTGACATTGACAATTCACGTGTAGTCAGAAAGGAATCCAATAAAATGAATGAAGTGGACTCTGAATATATAAAATCCACTCAAAGTTTACAGGAGGAGGAAGAAATTCAAATAAGTACCTTGCCAAAAGTGGAAACGGAGCAGCTGATGGATAGTGCACCTGAAGAGGAACATTCTGTTGAATCTTCCAGTATTAAAAGTAAAAATGAAATTCAATTTAATAAAGAAACAAGTAGTTTTGGTGACGAATCTAAGAGCCGAGAGTTACCAGTAATAACAAATACCTTCTCAGAAACGGAAACGCAGCAGCTGATGGATAGTGCACATGAAGAGGAACATTCTGTTGAATCTTCCAGTATAAAAAGCGAAAAGGAAATTGAAATTTATAAAGAATCAGGTAGTTTTGGTGACAAATCTAACAGCCGAGAGTCAAAAATTGAAACGCAGCAGCTGATGGATAGTGAACCGGATAAGGAGCAGCCTGTTGAATCTTCCAGTATAAAAAAAAGAAATGAAATTCAAAGCGAGAAGGAAACAAGTAGTTTTGGTGGGGAACCTACCAGCCGAGAATTATCTGCCCAAGAGATTAAGCCTGAAGTTACAGAAGAAATTCAAATAAGTAACGTGTCAAAAATGGAAACGCAGCAGCTGATGGATAGTGAACCGGATAAGGAGCAGCCTGTTGAATCTTCCAGTATAAAAAAAGGAAATGAAATTCAAAGCGAGAAGAGAACAAGTAGTTTTGGTGGGGAACCTACCAGCCGAGAATTATCTGCCCAAGATATTAAGCCTGAAGTCACAGAAGAAATTCAAATAAGTAACGTGTCAAAAATGGAAACGCAGCAGCTGATGGATAGTGAACCGGATAAGGAGCAGCCTGTTGAATCTTCCAGTATAAAAAAAGGAAATGAAATTCAAAGCGAGAAGGGAACAAGTAGTTTTGGTGGGGAACCTACCAGCCCAAAATTATCTGCCCAAGAGATTAAGCCTGAAGTTACAGAAGAAATTCAAATAAGTAACGTGTCAAAAATGGAAACGCAGCAGCTGATGGATAGTGAACCGGATAAGGAGCAGCCTGTTGAATCTTCCAGTATAAAAAAAGGAAATGAAATTCAAAGCGAGAAGGGAACAAGTAGTTTTGGTGGGGAACCTACCAGCCGAGAATTATCTGCCCAAGAGATTAAGCCTGAAGTTACAGAAGAAATTCAAATAAGTAACGTGTCAAAAATGGAAACGCAGCAGCTGATGGATAGTGAACCGGATAAGGAGCAGCCTGTTGAATCTTCAAGTATAAAAAAAGGAAATGAAATTCAAAGCGAGAAGGGAACAAGTAGTTTTGGTGGGGAACCTACCAGCCGAGAATTATCTGCCCAAGAGATTAAGCCTGAAGTTACAGAAGAAATTCAAATAAGTAACGTGTCAAAAATGGAAACGCAGCAGCTGATGGATAGTGAACCGGATAAGGAGCAGCCTGTTGAATCTTCCAGTATAAAAAAAGGAAATGAAATTCAAAGCGAGAAGGGAACAAGTAGTTTTGGTGGGGAACCTACCAGCCGAGAATTATCTGCCCAAGAGATTAAGCCTGAAGTTACAGAAGAAATTAAAATAAGTAACGTGTCAAAAATGGAAACGCAGCAGCTGATGGATAGTGAACCGGATAAGGAGCAGCATGTTGAATCTTCCAGTATAAAAATTGGAAATGAAATTCAAAGCGAGAAGGGAACAAGTAGTTTTGGTAGGGAACCTAGCAGCCGAGAATTATCTGCCCAAGAGATTAAGCCTGAAGTTACAGAAAAAAATCAAATAAGTAACGTGTCAAAAATGGAAACGCAGCAGCTGATGGATAGTGAACCGGATAAGGAGCAGTCTGTTGAATCTTCCAGTATAAAAATTGGAAATGAAATTCAAAGCGAGAAGGGAACAAGTAGTTTTGGTGGGGAACCTAGCAGCCAAGAATTATCTGCCCAAGAAATTAAGCCTGAAGTTACAGAAAAAAATCAAATAAGTAACGTGTCAAAAATGGAAACGCAGCAGCTGATGAATAGTGAACCGGATAAGGAGCAACCTGTTGAATCTTCCACTATAAAAAATGGAAATGAAATTCAAAGCGAGAAGGGAACAAATAGTTTTGGTAGGGAATCTACCAGCCGAGAATTATCGGCCCAAGAGATTAAGCCTGAAGTTACAGAAGAAATTCAAATAAGTAAAGTGTCAAAAATGGAAACGCAGCAGCTGATGGATAGTGAACCGGAAAATGAACTTTCTGCTGAATCTTCCAGAACAGAAATTGGCAATGAAATTCACAGTGATAAGGGAGCAATTAGTTTAGGTGATGAAATTAACAGCGTGGGTGAACGAAATTTGAGCCAGGATCCTGAAGAAGGAGCGGAACACACTCGTTACGAAAATGGAATAGATTTGAGAAATGCTGCAGAAGAAAGTAAAAAAGACTACTTCGTGTCGATGTCGGAACAAACTACTATTAAAAGTACTACATGGCAAAATGAAAATCGTTGTCCACTTCCTCATCCGGCATATCCCTGTCAAGGCTTTCGTGGCTATGGGTATACTTGTCCTCATGCATACCCACCATTGCTTACTTACGGATACAATCCAGCTGGCTATAACTGTGCAAAGACAACCTGGTGTCCGTGCTGTGAACACGTTTTTCAAAGGTGTGGTTGCTGCTATCGATGTTGTGGCCACCCGAACTCACGAATCTAAACAGTTAAAACACGATTTTCCATGTTAACAATTTCAATAATACCAATTTTATAAATGTATAATAATAAAAATCCCAACCACATAAATCCAATATACCTAATTATTATTACGTAGTTTTTTACTTACAATTCGAATATACGAAATTTCCTAAACTCTCTATAAAAGAGAATCCTCTGCGAGCTTTATGCTCTTGCAAATAATGACTACTATACTGCTATAGATGTTATCTATCTATTATACAAATAGGCTTAGGAAAAATTTGTTCACCCTTTTTCACCAACTATAATGCAACAAATATGGGTGAATCTTATATCATTGTGTAGGGAATTTTCACAAGATGTGCGATATTTAAGTTTTATTCATATTTTTCGCCAAGTCATAGATAAAATTAATAACAAACAAAATTCCTCTATTTTGTATTGGAGATGTCTTTGCCTGATTACTTTTTCACAAACGTTTTCTCAGTTGCTATTGGCATTACTCCCGCAAAAGCGTGAGCTTGCACTTCGGCTGTGTCTGTTTAAATAGCCGACAAGTAATAGGTAGTATAGAACGATCTGCTAGACTGTTTAATAGAGCAGCAAAACAATCAATTGCACCGACTTTTTTCCACCATCGCATTCCTATCTCTTATTTTACTTTTACTGTGCACGATTTTCATATAGAAATGTCTGACTTTAAAGCATTAGCATTTACCATTCCATCCGCTTTACATTTAAATAAAAACTAACGAATTTAACATGGTGATGCCATTACCGGGTAAATACTTATTCACTTCGTATACATGGTAAGTACTGCAGTAGTAAGTCCTTATGTAAACACTGAATTTGGTGGTACGTGGTAAGTACTACAATACAAAACGTATTGTGAATGTAGCTCACTAAATATAAATTAAAGTAGTTTTCAACTTTTGCCAGGAGCGTCTGATCCGGTCGAGCCATATACCCTTGCAAGGGTACTAAAGGTTAACCTTTCATACGCAGTTTTTTCATTTGGCTATTGGTTTGGAAGATATAGGGGCTTAAATGAAAAATGTGGTAAAAAAATAGGCAGTATTTCGGTAAGCGTCTAAAAGGATTTTCTATAAACTTTTCACAGATTACCGAAAGGCAGCCTATTTTTTATAAAACTTTTAAATACATAATCTTCAAAAACCTTTAAAAATGTGCTTTCAAATTGTATTACACAGAAGAAGAAGAAGTTAGTTTTTTACTTTTTCGCAAAAAAGTATTGCGATTGGCCAAAAAACTAAAATGTCTAATTTTATGTTTTTCGACGATTTAAGCACTATCACAACTTTTCCGGCGATTTGGCGATGTTTTTGTATTCGTGCGTTGTTGTTGTCGTTGTCGTAGTCGATGTAGTGTGTTATTCCAATAACTTTGGTAATTTCGGTTTTAGCAACCTAAATATTTTTCTATCGTGTTGGGCATGTCTTCAAAGTGTTTCCTATTGAAATTGAGCACTCTAGTAGCTATAGTTGGGTCGCCAGAGGAATAATAAGAATAAATAATTTAGAAGTTTTCTTTTCATTTTTTTGTTGTTTAAATTTCTCCTAGCTAACTTCGGTTGTTTTGAATCAAAACTTTTGATAAACGTGCAGAAAAGCCTGAGTTGGTTTCCAACTGTTATTTTACCGCAAAAAAGTTTTGCGATTGGCAAAAAAACTAAAGTAATTGCTACATTCTGTTTCAGTCGGGTTGGCAGCACACATTTAGCCAATGCACAAACCCACTGCAGTTATTTCAAGCAGTATGAATGAAGTAGTAGTCTAGTGCCAAGCAGTGTTTTTCACGCCACACAATAAAAGCAGTGTACAATGCTTAAAACTATATACGAAGCTGAGGTTTCAAACATTCAAGACCACTTATGTACAATTAGCCTAAGATTTGCATTCACTTGATATATTTATTGTGCACCAAAGCAATTAAAAGTTACATGCATTTGTAAGGTCAACTTGGACATTTCAGCATTGGAACTTGAGAAACTGGACCGTTAATTTACATAGAAGCAAATTTAAACTTATTAACGAGCTATTCGATTTAAATTCAAATTGTGTAAGCGTTGCAAAATATTTATTATCAGTCAACTGAAAGAGCAACATTCTTCAAGACGAGTGAGTCATTTTTATTATTATAACGACTATTTCATTCATGAACTTTGTGTGTTTGCCAATGTTTCATTGTGAGTACTTGTTTAATCATGCGCATTACTCAAGCCGGTTTCGCAAAAGGCATCCATAATCGATTGACAGATAGCTATGTTGCCATATATTGATGACTATCAACATTCGTAACATAACACCAAAAAAATAGTCTGTGAATCTGAACAATATAAATTAAATGATTTCTCAAAAATTTGATAGAGTAATTCCGAAAACCATTGTTCTCTGATAACGATTTTTAATTAAAACCGATTGATATTGATCATTTATGTAGGTCTTCATAAAATTTTGATTTAAAGCATTTAGTTAAGATTAAAATATATCAAGTAACACACATACTACCGAGTACGGACGGGAATGCTTGACCTTACACTTTGTCTCTATTCTTATACCGCGCAAGTTCATTACAAGATATAAAATTCAAGAATGTCAAAAATAAACAAATAACGGACGAATTCCTGAAAGCATTTAACTTCCCGGCATTTGTGAGGTCGAGTGCAAACATCACGAAAGCCTAAACTACGTTAAGGGAACAATATATGCCCCTTATGTAAGTAATATTCCAGAAGCAGAAATTATGGATGGGCTTAAATTGCAAAATGTGCACTATATTTCGATTAACCAAAACAGTTGACGGCAGTGCTAAGTGGTATTTTCCAAGAAAAGTCGACATTTGTTGGCACTCTGAGCAATCTCCGATCCGATGCAGTGCAAAGCAACCCAGCTCTTAGGCCACACGGCCAAGTATTGCAAAAATCTGGCTACATCTAGCAAATTGAAACGGCGATCACACTTCTGCCTCGCCAGAATGTCCAAAACACAAATATCAAAGTGAATTATTAAAAATTTAAACAACAAATATTGGTTTAATTGCATCTTGGCCCAAACCAACCAAAGAGCTCACGCTGAGCAAAATTAAGACTTATCGCTCCCAACAAAACTGTACTTAGTCTATCAACTCAACAACAAAGAGCGGTCAATAACAAAAGCAAACGAAGCTATCTTATCAGCAAGACAGCTTCTCAAAACAAACAAAAACAACAACCCAACACTTAAAATAAACCTAAACACAAAATCAAAGCAATCAATTACGTATAGAAGAACATTCCCCCGATATTTTAAGTTTGCAAGAAACACAATCATTTGCCTCTTAGCCTATATGGGCAAGTTTCATAGCCTACCTCATGATACCACTTCCAAACAAGGAGTTGGTACTCTCATAAAGCTCGAATATTTTCGGCACCTCGCTTAAGTTAAACCTTAATACCCCACTAACTATTCTTAACATTTAAATCGCTTCCTCTCAAGGCTTTTAATCCAACGATTTTTGCAATATGATAGGATTACAGCAACCCATTGCTAATAGTAGGTGATTTTAATGCTTGGAGCACATTGTGGGTCTCTGCCATAACAAACTCAAGACTATTGAAAGAAAATTTGGTTGTTCTTTTAGATGAGTCCCCAACCCACTTCTCAACTAACAATAGTTTTCCGCATGTCGATCTAACATTCGCATCGGCTTAAACCCTACAAAGGTGCAACTGGACAATATCAGCAAATTACATGAAATTTGCAATTCCCAATTGTGATTACTGTCACTATGCACAGGGCTATTACCAAAGTACTGTTACCAAAAAATTCAGGGTATCTGAACCACCAAGATGCACAATTAACCAGGGGAGTCAGAGTAGCTGTTAGTATCCCTCTAACAAAGGCAGCAGACAGAAAACTAAAGTTCCCATAAAACAAAATGTTTGGCATTTATTCAAGACGAAATCTTCTTTAAAAGTATAGTTTTCGTCATCAATCAGGGTGTCTTACTGCCGCGTCGCTCTACTTGAACTCAGTAACTACCAGACCCATCATAACAGACTCTCTTTCAATTGCCGTAAAGACTCCGATAACATTTCTTCGGGTAGTATAGTAAAAGGATTTTGCGTTCTCAGGTCAAACTTTTTTCCTATGTCCGTTTTTATATTTTTTTATGTAGTCTCATATATTTGTCAATATCTTTGTTAAAACTGAACCGATATCGATATCCAGGATATCGTTGGAAAGATAATCGACTAAGCCAAATTATGTCCTCAGAATCATTTTATGTAGGACTTATAGTTAAAGTGTAATATTTATTGATTTACAATTTTTTTCCAATTTTTTTATTTTACTAAAAAATCCCGTTTTGTATGTATCGAATTTTTTCTAAAAGTACTAGTTATGTATAGTATAGTAAAACCCTTATAGGGTTTTAAGATATGAGTCCAAGTTTTTGCTTAATGTCCTTTTATATTTTGAAAATTAAGAAGATAGTTGGTCTTGTTTATTTAGATATATCTCTTGATGCACTATTTTGATATTAATGATGTACGCAGCGATTAAAAGAAAAATTTTCAACCAACATGTACGGCTCTGTTTTTTTTTCTATTACTGCATTTTTATTTTGGCTGTTGCAGTGTTATTGGCTTTATAATCAAGAAGAAGATTGTAGGTTTCGATTTGGTATAAACAAAAAATAACAAAATTACGTTAACTTTAAATTATTCACACCTTCCATCAATGTTAGAATGCACTTATTTATTATCAGTTCTTGAAAATTTCGTGAGCATCGGTATTTAAGTGGACACTTCACTCAAACCGATGTATCTCCATTGCTAATCAAGTTATTAGCGAGATTCATCTGAATTGAAGATAAGCTCCATCAAATATTTCATAGACCATTTTTTGCTACGATCTATAAGCGTTAGAACAAACCCTTTTTAGGTAATTGGTTTTGATACCTTAATAACTTCTCCGTTTATTTCTATTTTGCTCTCAGCAAAATTAAACCCTTTCGCCCTGTGCACATAGTGTAAAAGGGTATTATAGATTTGTTCGGTGTATGAAACAGGGCGTTGTCTGTCCGTGTGTACACCTAGATGTCGGATACCATATCAATCATATAGGAGTCACTATCGAAGTTTGCATCTTACCTCCTTTCCCCGTGAGAAATTTTCACCGTTTACGCCCTCACCACAAAAGCAGTCCTGCCAGACTCCACATTCGATACAATAATTACATTTTTCCTAAGCAAAAATTTACAGCGTTCCGCACTGTCGGGCATTATCCCAATTGTCTTAGTTTTAAATTTGTTCCAACAAAGAGGAAAAGTCAAAATAAAACTATTACAATAACAAAAAAAAAATATTACCGGCTCGAAGAAATAATAAGCTCTACCTAACAAAACAAATTCTTAAGGCATATAATGCCAAAAAGTAGATAGCTGCAAACAGGTGAAGTCATCTATTTTATTTCAATATAAAGTTGATTACATTTTTGTTTGGTATAGATTTGTTTTTTTTTTCTACATATTTATTGGGGGTATTCATGCAGTGTTTTAATAGGTTGTTTGAAACCCAATCTTCTGTCCACATTGGTGTTCGGGGTTCCGTGGGCTGCTAAAATGAGATACATTCACCGGCTGGAGTTCGATGTAGTTTATCTCCCCTATGAATAAAATTGGATAGATAAAATATAGTCACAATGACAACGTAATAAGCTTATTTTATATTCATATTTACTTGTGATCCAGCTGCGGCGGTTTCTTTCTGTTCTCTAAGTGCTCATTATCCCTATTTGGACTTGCAGCACAGAACCCGTTCCTGTTTATACAATTAAACAATATTTGCATTTAGATGTAACTTTTATTATAATTTGATATATGTATGTATATAGACCGCTGTGCCGTCAAAAGTGCACAAATATCGTTTTCTAAACATTCATTTCATCATTCAAAGGGAATCAATTTTCATGATTCTATCCTTTGCTGTTTATTTTTGTGTACATTTAATAATTAACTATATATTTTTAATCATCCTTTTCATTAATTTCTTTTTCTTCTTAACTGGCCATAGCAACCCGTTATCGGGTTACGTCCTGATGTAAATACATTCTTTCATTGGAATTGTGGTTTTACGTGGTGGGTCCCAAACCCTACGCACAACCCTTTTAAGGCCTGTGGTGCCTCTACTGGTCTCGAAAAAACCCAGTGTTATTGTTAGACGCCTGACCTGCTGAGGTGGTATTCTCTAAACCGCTCAGAAGATAATATATTTCAAATATTTCAAAGAGATTATATATAGATATATATCCCCGCCCGCTCCGATGATTTTATTATTGGTTGAACAATTAAAAAGATTGTTTGAATTTAGTTTTGAAATATTATTTTATTCTAAAGCGGTAGGGTGAGAAAATGTACAAATTTACAGTTGTCTGCAAAAGCCAGTAGCACCAGGAATTGAGATCATCGGAATTCATGGAATTAGCATATCTTCGCCTATGTTTTTGTCGCTAATGATGGTCGCCTCAACTACGTTTGCACTTACTTTTTTAACGGCAAGTCTGGTGCCAGTGCACAATTTGGCGGATCTAGTTTGCGGAGTAGCATGATTCGTGCACCAACTTTGAATTTAAGGATGTGTGGTCGTATTTCTGAAGGCTCTTGAGAATTGAAAAACTCAGTTGGGTAATTAACAACTTCATCCTCGTTTACGACTGTATCGATTGAGTAGTATTTCACAGATTTTCCGATCAGTTTCGATTGAACTTGGTCGTTTATTTTGTTAACGCCCTCGTTCTTTGGTGCTAAGATCGCACGTTCGTAAAACTAATCGTGATTTCGACAGTTGTTTGCAATGTTCGGAAAAACATTTTCTACGACATCTTCGATGGAGCTGGGTATTTGACAAAAGTTAGTGGGAAACGATTTTTCATTTGGGCTGTGATCAATGGGAATTTTTCCGTTGCCCATGTCCAGAACTTGATTAGCGAATGTTTCCGTTGACGCATCTTGCAGTGTAGTTCGTCTGCGGACATCGACAGCCAGCTAGGAGGATAGCTGCCTCTCAAATCTTGCAAAGTACGGTCGAACGCTTCAAGCGCTTTTTTATGTTGTGTTACATTGTGCACCCATCCTAGATGATCAGTTTGTATTGCTTCAACACTGTGGCCATTCCCGACGTTTTGATAATGTTGCAAATATGAATAAGCTTTTCGGCCTCCATCAAGTAATGTGGATGCAATACCGAATAACGCAACGGCCATTTTCCCAATCACTTCATCGGGAAGCGCACTGTAATCGAATGTTCTAATTCAAAGCTTCAAATTAGATCTTTCTCTTGTTCGAGTCTGTCGCGAACGATTGTTTTGCAACCGTGAGTCACGTTCTTCGAATGATTCCGGAGCTCTCGAAGTGGACGTTCTGTCGCAAACGCAACTCTCACTGTTCATTTGATTCCTCAGCTCTCGATTGACGGCTTCTTGAGCGGTCTGCCTCAAAACGAATTTCAAGTTCTTCTGATGTTTGATTCGCTCTGTTTGTTCGCGACTTTTAACCGTTTCGAGTTGTCCTCCCGATTGGCATTTTTCACACTTTTCAACAATTCTGCTTTTAGAAACAATCGAATGTATTGGGTTCTATGGTGATAAAATCTACAACGTCAATATAATTAAATTTAAATTTTCTGCATTCATTACGGCTTATAATAAAAAAAAGTGCATATTTCAACCTTAAACATTCCTTGATTTTCATCGAATATGTTGAAAAATATGCATGCAAATCGGTCCAGCCTTTTTAGAGTAAAATGGATTCAGACAAACATAAGAACGTTCATTTCTATATGTATAAATTTGTTTGTTTTACCCTGACTTAGACTACGGTTAGTTTCGAGGATTAAGAAAAATATACACGCATCACATTGGTGAAAGGATTTCGGCACAGCGGGCATTTGGTCACAGAAGAGGCGCATTTCGCGCACGACACTACATGACCGCAGGGTAAAAAAGCCGTATTGTACTCGCCAGCATAACAAATCTTGCACAGCTTCTCCTCGGGTATTGTCACAGGTGCACCAGAATTTGAGCAGTTGGCAGCTGAGCTGCTTTTGTGCGAACTGGCATCCATATTTTTGTTGTGAATGCGATTAGCAGCGGGTGCAGTTGCAGGCGTTACATTGCTGGTGGCAGCGGTTTCTTGGCCAGTTGCATTGTTGTTTTTCACCGATTGCAGCAGCTCTTGCTCGCTCGTGGTTCCTGGCTTGTCGTCCTGCGCCATTGCGTTCATTGTATCTATGTAAATCTGACCCTTCACTAGTTTCAGAAAACGACAATGGCTGAGCGAGAGCGCATGGTGCTCCCAGGGCTCGTCGTTGTCTTCCCAATCCTTGAGACCGCCGCCACAACTGAAGCAGCGCACGCGGTCTCCTACGCCGGTGTAGAAAAAACCTGCTTCGGCTAACTGCAGTGGCTTCTGTTTCATGTGGAGTGGCCATTCGCCATATGAACGCAAGCGTGCTGACTCGATGGCATATTCCGGATACTTGGGAAAGTAGTTGTCATTCAGGGGCTGGCGTCCAGCGCAATTGCCTTGCACCTCCGGCAGTAGATCGCCGTTCCCTGTAGATTGTGTGGCTTGTGTTGATAATGGTCCACTGGACAGAGTGTGATGTGGGCCTGTGCATTGTATGATATGGGAGAAAGGTATGTGACCCTCGGCATAGGAGTGCTCGCGCACTTCCACAGTATCGTTGGCACCACATATGTCGTAACTAACTGCTGGTAAAATACGATCTAACGCCTCACTATTCAGCGGCACGTTGTTGGTGGTGCGGCGACGCAAGAGAGGACAATTGGGCGACCAACGTAAGTGTTCGGATACCGGTTGATCATCGCGCTCCCAGCAGCCAATTTCCACTTCACAAAAGTAACACTTGACCTTGTCCCGTTCGTTGGTATAGAACATGCCAGTTTGTGCCAATTGATCCTTGTTCAGCCAGTCGAGTTTCCAGTTGTCAAAGGTTTTCAGACGCTCATCTTCGCGGAAATATTTGTCGTTCATTATTTTTATACAGACCTGTTTTCTAAAGATCAGCGTAGATCTTGTCTATGGTGGTAATTGTGGTAGCTTTTTTTACCATATGTCTCTTTGGTCCAATTATTGAGTGCTTAAGAACTTACGCATATTAGTTAAAAAGTTTTTTTATATCACATAACGTTTATTATAATCATAAATAAAATATGTAATAAAACAATACGATAGTTCTTGGTATACAGTATTTTTTTCGCATCAGCTGTACGAATGGTGACCGACTGACTCGGGCTAGTGAAAATAACATTGCTTAAATAAGCTTTTTTATCGCGTAGTGTTCCGAACACTCTAGATGTGAGAAATTTCGGAGGTAGTGCTCAACATTTTGTGTATCGATACGCTGAGGGCTATGAGCGTAACAAGGTAACAGTTTGGATCGGTGGGACTGTGCAGTATGCATAACTGTGTTGTTTCAAACGAATAGCTTTTATGGCGTAGGTGCACACCGCGAAATTCCGTCAGTAGTATTTTCGGATTACAGCCGCACCGTTTTATCTTTTACAAATTTGATACGATAGTCGGGGCGATGTCCGACAATGGGATACCCTGTACCCATTTTTCCCATGAAAATCTAATTTCTGTAAAAATTTGTATATAAAAGCGTTGAAGGTTATTGGCTTTATTAGGGTAAAAGGACTTTGTGAGGTAGAAGATTAATTCGGCAAAATGTCAACAATGTTTTGTTTATAAGCCTAACATGAGTCTTCGTACCACATTTGTTGGCTCAAACATAAATGTTAACCTTAACATTGCTGTAAAGTAAAATTTTGTTAACGTTTACAAGAGGATGGGCCTAAAATTACCACATTATTACCTATTTCTTTTAAAGTTTCTATCCGATTTTAATAATTTTTACACAGCACAGTGCACAACTGTGCCAAGTTTCAATTGGATTGGTTTTATGGTGTGGGTGTAAACCACGAATCTCTTTCGTGGGAAGAGGGTAATATATCGACATGATTCGACAAACCTCATCTGTTTGACACAAATGTGCATCTTTTGATAAAATTTTTGTGTCTACCTCTTATGGTGTCCCAGATCTCGACAGTCGGGACGGTGCCCAACAGTATAATACCCTGTACCCTTTTTCTTTATAAATTAATACGGTAAAATGGAACGGAACCATCCACTTTTATGTCTCTTTTCATAAGATCGATATGCCTGTAAGCATTTTCCTATTGGGAAGATCCAATTGACAAGTTTTCCTATTGGGAAGTATGTTATTATGGGGGCAAAAATTACTTTAATACCCATAACTCCAGTATTCTTCGCCAATGTCGTTGAATTTTGAAACATAGATCAAAAATACATTAAAATTGAAATATGGTGAATACAGTTTTAACGATTAGGGTCTCATGAGTGTCCACACCAAATTTTTTTGCTTTAGCTCACATATATCCGTATCGAAGGGGGTGAAATCAGCACATTTTTGACTATAGCTTTCGATGTATCTATCCGATTTCGATCATTTTTATAGCGTAGATGCGAAAGTCTGCTGGGGGGAATCAACTCAATTCGACAAACTTCACCTTACATGGGATTACGCGCAACGCAGATCTATCAACTTATACAGACAGACGGACGGACATGGTCTAATCGCTACCCGAGTCAATGATAAGACTTTGATCCCATGGAACTTATGGTCTGCCACGCCTCCTTCTGCCTGTTAAATACATTGCAAAAATCTATAATACCCTTGTACACTATGTGTACGGGGTATAATCATACGAATAGAAACAGCGAAAAAATAAAAATTTTACGACTGTTGCTAATTTGGCAGCAGCAATCCAAACACTGAATCCAACAACGCAAAAAGATTTCATCCCAGACTTCTTAAGTATCGGTAAAATCGTTTTCTGCTGCTGGTTCTGGTCCCGGTCATGGTAGAATATTTCACATTTCAGTTTAGTCTCTTATTCTACCATGGTTCCGGTTCTGTTATTGAGTTCTAGACGGTAAGTTTCAGTTATGGTATCTTATCGGCTGTGAGTGCCTTCAAATCTGAAGTGAGCAATCTTACTAGTCAGGTAATATGAATATAAATATTTTACGAAGTTTGGGACGGAGTATGAATAGCCTTGCAGGTCTCTACGTTGCGTATAGTATTGGTTCTATATAATGTTAGGTGAGGCTAACGTACAAAGCGCCTGCAATTATTCGAACTTTTGAACTTCGTTTCTCCAACAAACAATATTGGATAGGTGCAACAGGTATATACTATAGCTATAAGACCTATAGTCGCCATTAAATACGTAAAAGGGCTAATCTGGGGTGTGCCAGAAATTTCTTTCAACCGACTTTCAACCCAATAGCAAATTGTTGGTATGCCAGATGTCATTTTAAACCGATTTTCAGCCAAAAAGCAATTGTCAATATGCCAGAAATATATCTGAGCGTGGGAAATCCATCAAGAAACCTTTTGATCGACGGACTTGTCAAGAAAATTAATATTAAACTTTAGACAAGCCCGTTCCAGCACACCCCTGAATGTGTTTATTGTGGGCTTTTGCTGACGCACTGCATCTAATAATCTTGCATTTATGAACTTACGTATGGGCGTGCTGCATTGGCTTCTTTGTAGACTCGTTAGCTTAAAAACTTTTCAATTGCTCTAGGAGACAACTCCCTAGTTGGACTTAGAGCGCAGAACCCGTTCTCGTGAACTCAAACCAGATTTGAATTTAGATGTTATTTTTTTTATTATACATTTTTTTATTGTACCTAGACTTAAACTACAGTCAGTTACGAGGATTAAGAAAAATATACACGCATCACATCGGTGAAGGGTTTTCGGCACAGCGGGCACTTGGTCACAGACGAGGCGCATTTTGCGCACGCCACTACATGACCGCAGGGTAAAAAAGCCGTATTGTACTCGCCGGCATAACAAATCTTGCAGAGCTTCTCCTCGGGTATTGTCGCAGGAGCACCAGAATTTGAGCAGTTGGCAGCTGAGCTGCTTTCCTGCGAATTGGCAGCCACAATTTTGTGGTAAATGCGCGTAGCAGCTGATGCAGTTGCAGGCGCTACATCGCTGCTGGCACCGGTTTCTTGGGCTGTTGCAGTGCTTGTAGTCTTGTTCGCAGATTGGAGCTCTTGGTTGCTCGTGTCCCCTGGCTTGGCTTCCTGATGTTCCTGCGCCACTGCAGTCATTGCGTCTATGTACAGCTGACCCTTCACTAATTTTAGAAAACGACAATGGCTGAGCCAAAGTGCATGCTGCTCCCAGGGCTCGTCGTTGTCGTCCCAATCCTTGAGACCGCCACCACAACTGAAGCAGCGCACGCGGTCCCCTACGCCGGTATAGAAAAAACCCGCTTCGGCTAACTGCTCTGGTTTCTGTTTCATGATGCGTGGCCATTCGCCATAGGAACGCAAGCGTGCTGACTCGATGGCATATTCCGGATACTGGGGAAAGTAGTTGCCATTCAGGGGCTGGCGTCCAGCGCAATTGCCTTGCACCTCCGGCAGCACATCGCCGGTCCCTGTAGCTTGTGTGGCTGTCGATGTGGCCGTTGAGGCCACTTGAAGTGATAACGGACCACTGGACAGAGTATTTACGCCTGTGGATTGTATGATGTGGGAGAGCGGTATGCGACCCTCGGCATAGGAGTGCTCGCGCACTTCCACCGTATCGTTGGCACCACATATGTCGTAACTAACTGCTGGTAAAATACGATCTAACGCCTCACTATTCAGCGGCACGTTGTTGGTGGTGCGGCGACGCAAGAGAGGACAATTGGGCGACCAACGTAAGTGTTCGGATACCGGTTGATCATCGCGCTCCCAGCAGCCAATTTCCACTTCACAAAAGTAACACTTGACCTTGTCCCGTTCGTTGGTATAGAACATGCCAGTTTGTGCCAATTGATCCTTGTTCAGCCAGTCGAGTTTCCAGTTGTCAAAGGTTTTCAGACGCTCATCTTCGCGATGATACTTGTCGTTCATTATGTTTATACAGGGTTGTTTACTAAAGATCAGTGTGGGACTGGTTCTATTGTCCACCTGATCCAGAGCAGTTGCTGTGGCGGTAAGATTGGTGGAGTGTCCGTATGTGGTGAACCTGGAAGTGGTAGCTACATTTGCCATCTTGTTTTTCTTACTTTGCAAGTTTCCTTTTGGTTTAAATATTGAGTGCTATTGGAGTTCCGTGATTGAAACTGCAAAAAAAAAAAAAAATCTTATTAGTTAAATGCTGAGACACCATAATGTAAGTATATATGTATATTTATATATCTAATCGGTGTGTGTATATTAGTCTATAAGCAATTTACTTTTCTGTTAGTACCTCAAATAAAAAGTTGCACATTAACGTGTACGGCTATACGGTAATAGACTGACTAAGGCTGTTAAAAAATACCATTGTTATAACAATATTTATTTTTTCAAAAGTAATCAGTCGTACGTTATCGTACCTTAACAAATACGTGCGAATACCATCGATTTATGTGAACAACTAAAACGCAGTTCAAAAAACTTAGATGCTTTCCTCTCGAATACATCAACGAACTGTAAGCACCCTTAAATGCAGCTATATACACAGCTGTTGTCCCGCTCGTACATGGGCAGCAGCTAGTTACTAGGGGTGTTTTTTTGAGTTTTCACTGGAAAATACACACAGCTAGCGTAGAGTACGCAACTGGATTACAACCGCTAGGGGTTTCCACGCGCAGAAGCGGAATCCAAAGAACGAAAACTCACAGCTGTGTGATGTGAGTGGGAATGCTTATGCCCACCAACCCACTGAGTTTTGATAAGTGGAACAAAGTTTTGCAATGTTGTTTTGCAAGGCGATAAAAGTATATAGTAGTATAAATTAATTACTTTCATAATCTTTGTAGTATGGGTCCGTCCATATATTACGTCATAACGTTTTTGTCCGTTTTCGACACTAGAATTAATGAAATAATGTCTTCGTCTTAATTGTCTTTAAAAAATGCATTCAATGGAGTCCGCATACATTACGATGTACTTATGCAAACAAACATTTTGAGATATTCTATGATTTTAGATATTCTATGATAAGATTAATTAGGTAACCCCCTCACCTCAGCTATCAGTAATGGCATAATATATATATTGTGAAAAAATTTCGGTGATTAATGAAATAGTGATATGACACAAAATTAAAAAGGTGGCGCCTTTTCGGCGCCAGTACTGAGTATTAATGAATAAGAAATATTATGTTTTTTGCCGCTCTAAGGTGGACCTTAAGCCGGCAAAACATATTTATAATAAGAAAAGGCGGCTAATTTCATATAGTATAAAATATTAGTCTTCTAACCTTTTATGGTTTTACAACACTCAAATCGTACCCTAATATATGATGTATATTCTCTGAGCTTGTCACCGTTTATATGAGAAACCTCCTGTTGTTTTACCTCTACTAAGAATCCAGAGATTATAAACGATTTCTTTGTTTCCTCATATTAAGAACTAACGCGACTAACCTATGCTTCAAAAAAGTAATTTGAATATAGATTCTTGAGAAAATTGATTTTGACACTTATACCAAAGGAAACTCATCTATATGTATTATAAAACTGATATTGTAAAAATAGTTTGCGAGATAAGACAAAAAAAAAAAAAATTTGCAGTTAATATTTGCAGCAAGTCGATAGCGATGGAAAAGCATAAACCCATGTATTCCAACTTTATACTATATATATATATATATATATATATATATAGATATATACACGTTTTTTTTTTTGTTGTCTCTGCAAAGAGATTGTAGAGTTTTTCGATATTCACTTGGGGCCACCACCGGCCACTACCATACAAAGTCCAAAAACCACAATCCAAGCCAAAGCAAGCTCGGAAAACAATTGCAGCAGTCAGAAGTAATGGATAGAGGGGCATGTTAAGGGGTTGGCTGGGTCAGACAGAGACTTGACTGGAGGACTGACTGGCAGTGCCATGCACTGAAGCCGGAGCTAGCGTTGGAGCTCGTACTCAACTCAAACTCGAATCGTAGCTAGCCGAGTGTGAGAAAGTTTTAATGGAATGCAGTCAAACGACTTGGTTGCAGCGACGGCGCACAGCGCACTCAGCCAGTCGGCCCCAAATAGCAGCATAAATGCAGCATAACTGCATGGGTTTGTGTGTGTGTGTGGATGTGTGAATGTGTGGATGTGTGGATGTGTGGATGTTTGTGTGTGTGGATGTGTGTGTGTGTGGATGTGTGTGTGTGTGGATACGAATATAAAGGAAAAAACCATCAATGGAAAAACGACAACAGGCCAAGCGAGTTTTCAGACACACACATGTTTATGGCTGAGTGCAAAGAAAAAGTGCAATAAAAATGCAATGCACAAAAACAATTGTAATTTATAGATGCTGGAAACTGAAAGAACTCTGGCAGCACTGTTTGTGCTGCGCAGAGATTGTCCATTGTTTTTGAAGTGGAGCAGCATCCACAGCAATAGCTGTCCAGTGAAGAACAGTCTAGTCCCTAGTAAAGAGATGCAGAAGTCAGAGAGTTCGAGAGATGCTGATGCTGGCTGTATAGAGCTGACTGACTGTGTTCGTCATTTTTTTTTTTGCTTCAATTACATGCAGCACCGTTGTGTACTCAGTACAAAGTGCAGATGAGTTTACAATTACAGCTGCGCATTGCTGTTGTTGTTGTAATGGAATGCATGACATTAACGATTGTAATGTTAAAGTTTTGGTATTTGTTATATGTTATTCTAACAGGAAATTAATTCAAAGTTCATAGCTGCGTTGAATAATTTAGAACACACTTACCAGTCCTACAATATACAATTTTCAAATAATTACTTAAAAATTGAACTTAACTAGAGACACAAGTTCACCACCGCACCGCCGAATGTAAACTGAAAACCAACAACGACCTAGGGCCCATGAATGACATGAGAAATACAAGAAAATCTACAAGAAGCACATAACCATAGTGGAAACATAAGCAAAGGAAAAGTCATAATCAAAGGCCAGCAGCGCGACTTGGGCAAGGCAACAAACAGAACCCAAAGTCGTACATATCAACCAAACACCAAACAAACAACCTACAAGAAGAACCTACAAGGCGCATTGGAATGCAGTCGAACAACTTTTCAACAAACCTCGCGTTTTCTGATCGCACGCAAAATCAAACAAATCCAAGAATTGAAAAATTCCGAATTTAGGATACCCTCAAAATGTTTTCTGAACGTATTTAATCAATATGCCTCCTGTTTTGCTTTTGCAGTATAAGAAAGGATGCAAGGAAGTGAAGTAAACGCTTTAGCTCGATACCAATAAGTCATTTCATTGCTTGTGGCAACATGGAACCGAGTCTACTTTTCTTCTGTTCCATTCTTTTCCATAAATTGAACATACTCTCATAGCATTTTAATAGAGTAGATCGCTTTAAAACACACGCTTTGAAGTTGCCAGCTTGCAGCCTGACAGTGGGTAAAATCGAGTTTTCTGATTGGAAGCAAACCTAAACTGTAGCTGGGCCTGAGCGATTGTGATTGGAGTTTCCTACTTGAGCTCGCTGCATTTGGTTATTGTTGTGGCTGTAAGTGAAGGTAACCACAGAAACTACAACATCGTGTGGCAAAGGTTTGCATGCATGTATCTACTATTGCCTGGGAGCTTCGACTGTGGGAAACTATTATAAACACTTTACCATTCTTTTTTGTTGTTGTCTTCTAAACTGAGATTGGAATGCGGTGATACCAGATACTCGGTATGCCTGTGTGTGAGTGTGTGGTTGTGTGACGTCGAGTGGAGCAGCATGAAACGAGCTCAGCAAGAGGGAGCAAGATTCGTCGCCAAGAACTTGCGCACGTTGGCGTATTGAGCGGAGCAGTCGAGAGGGAGTAAAATAAAGAGAAGCATTAAAATGCTTGTGCGTATTTGTGAGCCCCCTACAACTGCAACGGGTTTAACTATAAAGGCACATACAAAGAACATTCTTTTGCCTTGTACATGTTGTGTCCTTCCAAGAAATGCAGCAGCCGCAAACAACAACAACGACCTCCGACGTTGTCGATAATAATAATAATAATAAAATAAAAAAATAAAAACAACCCAAGCAAAAGCCAAGCCGATGAGTTGTTGCTTTGGATGCTGCCCCTAGCAGCCCAACAAAGAGCAATATACTATACCGTAATCATAATAAATGCGACGAGCACTGAGCTCCGACTTCTGCAAAATGCATTAAGATTAAGTGTAAGACGATGATGACGATGGCGTTCTATATTGAACATGATCGATTGTCTATAGATTCTAACGGCGGCACAGTTCAAAGACCCAACACCCATGCTGCTAGCAATTTTCCAATGAAAAACAGAAGAAAATGGGTTTTCAAACCCAAAGTCAAGTCGTGCTGTGTGTGTGCTTATCGCAGCATCTTTCGGCTCGGAGCTCTATGAGACTTGGAATGTGGGTACGCTCTCATGATATTCCAAACATACACACACAGACAAACAGATAGACAGAGCAGAACATATTTAATGCGCCTCGTTAGTGGGAATAATGGTTGAAAGGTCGTTTTTCACGCGGTCCAGAGCGAGCTCAAAGGTCGTCGCCGTCATAGCGTTGTTGTTGTTGTCTGTTTGTCGTGCACTCGAGATGATTCAGCTAGCGAATTCCGGGAATTCCAAAGTAATTTTCTTTAGCTTACTGCATTCTATTCTATTCTTCAAGGGCCGAAAGCCGACAATGGATGGACCAACCAACTTGGTCCATTCATGCTGATTGCCGTCGCGTCTCTGGACGATAACAAAGAAAAGAAACGACGTACAACAACAGCGCCAGCCATAACATCAGAATAAAATTATCTACATTGTCTGTTGTTCTATTTCGGGAAAATTCTACTTCTAGCATTTCGTTTTACCATGGGCCTACGTGAGAACAACACGTTTATCTATCGTTTTATTAGTGGAAAAGCCAGAATAAACTGCTCAATGCGATACAGCCACAAATATACGTACATATGTATGGAGTTTGTATGCACATATATTTATATAGCGAATTGTAGGCGTTGTACGGCAGGACCACCGGCAACGACAAAGCAACAACTTTGTGTAGGAGTTGGACTCCGTCTTAAATGCGGGTGCGGTTTTTTTTATGTGTATGTATGTATTTATGTAGCGACAAGAAAAAAGTGCACTTTGGCGGCATTGCCAGACTAAAAGCTCAAGCCAGAGTTGACTTTCTCTTTGTTGTCGCTACTGAGCACTGCGAAATAAGCGCAAAGAAGCATAATACAAAACTGCAAACAAAAACATAGAAATTTGCCATGAAACAAAGAAAACAAGCCAAAGGGCGGCCGAAAGAGTGATTCGTGACGTCGGAAATGTATGTTTTGACAATGTCAACGAGCAATTTGCTTTGCATTTTAAATGTGAGAATAAACTACGATAGGGTATATAAATAGTCAGATTTTATTAATTTTGAAAAGCAAACATTTTATTAAGTGCATATTTTTTAGCTAAAATACTTTTAAACTATAATTTTCAAATTAAATAGATGCGATTGCGATTGTCCACCAACAATGATTAAAGGCAATGTGAACAATTGATATGCAAGACATGTATTCTTTGTTTAATGGAAGTTAGCCAACGCTTGCTTTTTGGGCACAGCATTGGTTGTTTTTTATAGTTGGCATGATTGTTATTAACGTCGACCAAGTTATCGTACCTTATAATTATTATACCATGGCCTAAGCGCACGCATGAATGCACCACTTCCGCTCTCAACGGAAATAATACAAAGAGAAACAGCCTAACTTTGCCCAAATGTCATGCTGGTGGTGGGGATTATGTGTATGTATACGCGATTGACTGTGTGAGTTTTGATGCGTAAAAGGAAGTAGTAATCAAAATAAGAGAACAAGCAAAACAGACGCGTCATCAATGCAAACCATATGTATATTATATGAATGATTTCGAGCATGAGTTATGGATGTTTCTAGTGAAATAAAGCAAGCACTTTAATTAGAATAAAATAGGGAATGTGAAGAGCAGAGACGTCGAGTTTGTCAAAGCGGTTGGCCTTCTAAAGCCCGTAAACAATTTCGTACACAACAACGTAAACACATTCATAAGTACATATTTTGCAAGCTATAGTCATCGCGTAAATACATAAAAAAAGGAATATAACAAAAATTGCGTAGCCCCAAAATTCAATCTTAATTTGAATGTTGTTTTTATACACAGGCAAGGCATCGAGCCACAGAGGGGTTAAAGAGCGAGAGCCAAGCAACGTCGTATGAAATCATTAATAGAGTTGCCAAATGGCAGCAAAGTTTCAAACAAATACATATAAAAGTCATTACACATTTATTAAAAAGCTATGCATACTCATTGCGAAGACTAAATAAAATTATATCAATGCAAAATAATGTAAACTTGTATAATTCTGCAAATATTTATATTTATAGTCATACTGCAAACATTTAGCAACTCTAGAGCAGCCATTTTTAAACAAAACGACCTCCTCAGTGAGCGTGAGAGCGTCGGTGTCAGGGCGGGCAAGCGAAACGAAACCAACGACGACAACATGCAGCCACCCGACAAAAATGTCTAAGTCGTTACACAAGTTTTGAGAAAGGAAGACTGCATGTGCGTTAGCTGGGCAGCTTTTCCAGCTAAAAGTGCAAAAGCTAACGTTATTAAATAGTTGTGAGCTGCAGCTGTGCTTAGTCGAGCGCTTTACGTCGCATCTAGGAGCTACAGCTCCCACTGATGTATTGGAGTATTTTATTGTTAAGAAGTTACAATTTCAAATAAATTCAAAAATTGTTATATAGAGAAAAGAATTCAATTATTGCCTTTATTTTTACACAGTTCTTTTATGTAAACTAAAAACAGATATTAGCTGTGAAGCAATAGTGCTCAATATTTATTGAGCTTAAAGCACAGTTCTGCTGAACAAATCCATTATATTATTTTGTAGAGAAAACGTTATCGCATTTTTTGTGGTGTGCGCAAAGCACACTCAACGTACTGTGGCAATGGTGCATGTGTGTATGTTGGTCGACTGTGAGAGAGAGCAACTTTGTCTTTAAATTTAACAGCAACAAATAAAGGTTGTGATGTCACGTTTTTGTAGACTTTGGGGTTACATGCAGTCAAATTTAGCTCTTGTTTTTTGCACAAAAACCATTTACAAATATAGGTTGTATAAAAATGAAAACCTCACCTTGATTATTTTTCTCTTTGTTGAAAAATTCAAGTTTTCAGTTTATAAACTAATTATTAGCTGAGATTCCACAAAAATACGTATTCGTTGCTTTTATAATAAACAGTTATTGATTTCTTTCAAACTACCGACGGGCTGCTGCGTACGTTGGTGATGTGGAAAGTTGACAATAAAATATACACTCTCACATAAACACAGTTATACAGTTTATAATCACGAACGCGTTGCTTTTGCTTTTGTTTAACAAATGCAATCAGTCGCTTGTAATATGTTTATTAATTTTGTACTTTTCAGTATTTAATTCAAGTTGGTTTTTTTCCAGGCATTTATTTCTCTCCAAACAACGTTTAAAATAATGCCGTGGCCATAGCGTAGTTGTTTACTGGGCGAATTCTTCGAGTGAATTAAACTACTTGCACGAAGAGCTGAGAGCGCAAACCTAACGAAGCCAGCGCCAGACGAATGTGTGCGTGTGTGTGTGTGTGTGTTTTGTTAGGGTTGTCGAGACTCGCGCAGTTAGCATATATTTTCCATTTTAGGTGACCAACGACGTGTGCTGGCAACAAGTTGGCATTTTCTTTTATTATTAATAACATATGGAAAAATAGCCAGTTTCAGCTAATATTACCAAATGTGAGTAAAATTTAAGTTCAGCAAGCCATCCTAAGCTGTTTGGTATTTGTATTACCAGCTTTCTCCGTTACACTGAAAGCCTTCTCTCATACCCTGCGCTTGGATGCATCTATCCAGAATGGGGTGCAAAATGTTCGTACAACCACTCTACTACGGATACGTCTAGTATTAGTACGCAATATGGCGTAAAACTGCAACCACAATGATACTACGGTTATCCTTTTCCAACCAGCAGGCTCGGTGCACCAGCCAGGATCATTGATTTACTTCCAAAGCATGCGCATTCCAAACTTGGCGCGTGTCAATGCACCGACGAACGCAACCCTGCCTCATGCCACAATTAACGTGTGCCTTCTAGACGCAGACAGTCATGCATACAGACGCTGCCAGACCATGGATGTGGGTAGCACAGAACGGAGGTGAGTGGTGAAGGCAGAAAAGCAACTGCACTCTATACCTGTCTGCTTTATGGCTTTAATGCTTGCATATCGGAATATGTTACCAAAATAGTAAGAATGATAACTATGGCCAACTGCGTTTTATGCACTACAAATTGGCATTTATTCATTTTCATTTCATATTTATATAAAAAGTGAAATTTTGTTTTTAGGAGAAGGTGTCACAGTTAGTTAGTTTATATTTTGTTTTAATAATAATAATTTTACACAGCACATGCACAGTAACATTGTGCATAGCTGTATCAAGTTTATGGTGTGGGTGTAAACCGCGAAATTTCGACATGATACGACACTACCTGTCGTGTAGTAAAAATACGCAAAATGGTAAAATTTTTCTTCCTTACTATTATAGTGCCCGAAATCCCGACGTTCATACTGAAGTACGACTACTCTACTCGACTATTGCTCCTAATCATTTTTGCCTATGGAACATATGGTCTGCCACGCATCCTCCTGCCTGTTACATACATACGTTGCACAAATCTATAATACTCTCTGTGTACAGGGTCTCTAGGGTATCTACTGCGAAAAATCAATTTTAGCTGCTCCGATTTTTATATTCCGGAAAATAATCATGAGTATAAACAGTCCTGTTTTTCGGCACACTTGAATAGCAGTCCCAAATTGAATTGGCTGTTTCAAGCCGATACAGGACGACCGTGATCAGTGTTTGAACTGCTGCTGCCAAATTAGCAAAAGCCGTACAATTTTTGCTTTTTTTGAGCTGTTATTCGTATGGTTTTACACATCGACTGCTGCTGGTGCTGCCGCTTCTGAAATTTCAAAAGCAACAGTCGTAGCAGCGCTTCGGCTGCCGAAATTGTCAAAGCCGAAGCGTTGCGCAATTGTTTAGATGCGAGAGTTTCCTTTCGGCAAAGACATGAATAGTCTGGGAAAATTATGTAAAGAACTACTTAACGCTGCAAAATTTGCGTTTACTTTTGCATTGTACTAAATGACGTATCTATATGTTCTATGGTACGTTCAACTGTTTTGCCAATAGTGCTTCGACGATTTTGCATTATTAAAAATTATATTTTATCATGAAATTTGATTTTGATAACTACATCTTTTGATATATTGCCAGAACACTTTCCTGAACTGAGTTTATTAGTAGTTAAACGAAGAATTTGTTCAGAAAATGGCACCAACGTGGACAAGAAAATGTAAAACCACAAATACAATCACCTGTTTTAGTTTTTCTTCTTTGAAATATGTTACATAAAATAGTCCTTGTGTTGTTTGCTTATATTTCTATATTTGCGACTTATTTTAACTACATATATGAATCTGCGCTACGATAAAAGAGTGGTCGAGATGTTTTGGTACAGCAATTAAGTGGTCCTATATAATTTGAATTTTATATATTTTTTTTTTGTTACATATTATATCTGTGGTCATATGGAAGAGTAGTTTAAGTCGACATTAGGAAATGTTGAATAATTGCGCTCTGGAGCTTTATAGAAGTCATTACAAGTCACCGTTCTCTTTTTAAGTTTGTGAGAGAAGAAATGTACAAGTTTTAAACAAGACAAGAAACAACCTTTCAAAACAGTATTAATATGTTGGAGCATTTATAATTACCCTAATAAAAATAGCTATTGAAATTTACATTATCTTGAAAATGTATGGTGTACATATCAACAGTGGTTTAGGCTTGTATATAATATAAAAAACTTTATTTAGCTTTAAATTTTTCTTATTTGTGCGACATTGATGGATAACATGTATGTTTTTGTACCAAATTGCATTACTGTGGTTCCAGAAGAATAATTTTTAAAAGCCAAATAGTTTGAAATCTTCTAACGCTAACGGTAAGAATTCCAGTAATACAACGCCTTCTAACAAAGCGAGTAAGATGTTTGATAGATCACTGATAAACGTTTTTACAACACTTCTCCTTCCCATTCAAAACACTGGCTTAAAAAATTTGATGCAGACAGTCAGTCGGGACGATGCCTGACTGTGGAATACCCTGTACCCTTTTTCTTTATAAATACTAAATCTAACATACGGTAAAATGGGAACGGAAGTATCCACTTTTATGTATCTTTTTAAAAGATCGATATGGCTGTACACATTTTTCTATTGGGATTTTTAAATTGACAAGTTTTCCTATTGAAAATTTGTTATTATTGGGTGAAAAATACTTTTATACGCATAACGCCACTATTCTTGGGCCAATGATTCGACAAACTTAATCTTTTCGGTGTAAATGCACATATTTTGGTAAAATTGTTGTGCCTTTATCTTTTATGGTGTCTGATATCACGACGTTCATACGAAGGGACAGACAGACGGACATTTCTATATCGACTCGACTATTGCTCCTGATCATTATTGCCCATGGAACATATGATCTGCCACGCCTCCTTCTGCCTGTTACATGCATTGCACAAATCTAAAATACCCTTTTACACTTTGTGTAAAGGGTATAAAGAGCGATGGAACAAAAGAGGAGCGAAAGAAGGGCGAAATGGTGCGTAAAATCAAGATTGTATAAAAACTCTAAAATATATAGGCAATAAAGTGTCGATCCCTCCTCCTGCCACAAAATTGTTTTGAATGAATTTTAATGCATAAATAGAGCCACCAAAAATTCCTATGAATTCTTATTGATTCTTGCTGATCTTTTGAGTCCATTAAACTCATACTAAAATTCTACCAAATTTTCTATGCCAAATATTAAGCGAATAACTACTAGTTATGAGTGTATATCAGCTTCAATTTAGAATTTCACATTGTCAATATTAATATTTATATAGCAGCGCTTTTTCGATAGAAAAGAGATACCTGCACGTACAATAACAATAATACGTACAAAAGATTGCCAACTGAATCATACGGATCCATAAATGTACATATGTATGTAAGGTGTCTCATATACCACGTTTGTATGTACAAATGTATGTATTTAGCTGCAACTCCTATGGAACCCTATAATAAGTATTTATGTATACTTGGTGCATCTAAAATTACGTTGGCGCGACGTCTGTATAAAAATATTCGTCTATAAATGCCGTCTAGACAAGCTCTGACAAGTTTGGCACAAAATGTGGCAAAAACATTTTATTTATGGCAGTGCAATTTCTTAAATTATATACTAATGCATTGTGATTCGATGCACCAAACAAAGAAAATGTGTTTTTGTTTTAGGGTTCCAATTTTTTATAAATAAACATTGAGTAATTTTGCTGTTTTTCTTTTTTTTTTTGCTAAGAAATCGCAGCTTTTGCTAAACGGCCTTGCAAGGCCTTTTAAAGTTGTTGCACTCGCTTGTGGTTCTTGTGGTGGTTAAGTTGTTGTTGCTGCTGTTGTTGGCTTAAAGCCTCCACACACAAAAGTATAGTATATGTATGTACATATGTATATACATATCTATACAAATGCGCTTACCAATTCAAGCACGACTCAGGTGTGTTTAGTAATATTGTACACTTTTTGTTTTTAGTTGACGGCGCAAACCAGTTTTGGAACTGCATTTAGTCAAAGGTGCGACAAATAGTTTGAAGCAAATACTAAGCCACTTGGCATGATTTGATTAAAGATATTGTATCTATTGCCACACATGTATGTGTGTTAAATGCTAGCTGCATTTCTACCTGCCAGGAATTCAGGACGTGTGCCAGCAGCTGCATGCCACTATCGTCTCGCCATACTGCGATCATAAAGGATCAGCGACAGCAGATGTGAACAGAGAGCTCCTTATGTATTGTATTTTTTGGATAAAAGACAGACGCTCAAGGCACACGTAGGCAGCGGCAGCTGCCGCTGAGGGTTGAATACACAGAATAGAATTCCTGTCAATTGGCAGAGACGGCGTTAAAAGCCGCTCAAACGAGTTCCAGAAGTAATTTTTTCAAAGAAACTTTTAAACCATCAAATTTAAAGTGTTGCAGCTGAGACTGGTGCTCAACACACGCGGTGCTGCGGAGCTGCCACATGCGTGAACTTAAACAGTGTGAACAGCTTGTTTTCAAGCAGTGCAAAACACTGCTGCACTGCTTAGTGTTGGCGTAATAATGCCGCGCTTACACTGGGGCACACAGCGTCACACGGTCACACTTCAGTTTAAACAGCCAACCCGTTGTCACACTAACTAAATGTTACACGATGAATACTTTCTCAGTGTGAACACAAGTAATCGTTTGGTGTCATACGCTCGGTGTGACAGTAGCTGGCGCATTTTGGAGAACAAAATGTGTCACCGCAATGTAAACAGCTGTGTCATAATAATGGTTCAAATGAACAATTTTTCGGTGTGTCTGCATACGAACATGCTGGTTCTTTTTTACGCTATGACAATAACAACGTTTGTTTGTGTTCAGTTTAAAAAAAATAAAGCTTATTTAAATAAAAATTTAAAAAAAAATATGGATTCAAAGAATAATAATGTTCGTGTGCGCCTCGGGGTAATAATAGTGACATGTACATTTATTGAGATGTGAAATTTATAACTTTATCGAACCTTGTGCGTCGGTAAGTGTAAGTTTTTTACACGAAAACTGTTTATTTGCGACTAAAATCTCTGTCAATAAATTCAAAGTACATTTGACAGTTCGCTCAGTGAGTGTTTTCTACATGCTGCGTTGATACATTTTATTTCAAATAATATTAAATTTTCGCTCTCGTTTTGTAGTTCTTGTTCACGAACTTGTTCATTGTTTACTTTTTGCGAACTTCTGGCCCCAGCGTCATAAAGTCATAATGTAAAAAGGTGTTTACACCAAAACATATTAATTTGCTGTGTCACAGACGTGTGGCTCATAATTTGTGTGCCTCCAAAATAAATGTCGAGCTGACCGTTAAAATTTAAAGTCACAGTTTTCGCATAAAGAGCAAATAAAAATTATTACCATTTAAAAGCAAATATTTTTTAGATGTTTCTGTAGAAAATAAATTTCTGTTTAATAAATACCATTTAAAATTTATATTCATATCTAACAGTATTCATTTTTCTCTCTCAACAGTCTCAATAAACAACAACCAATTTTCAAAAAGTGAAAATAACCCCATTTTTAAAACGCGTAAATATATTAATTTGAATACACTGAAATAATTTTTATTAGAGTCACAAATGATTCCAGCTTCAAATCAAACTCATATATTTTATAGATTTTACAGCTTTAGAAGTTACACAACATTCTATATTCCATCAACTCAAAGCCACAATTTTCACATCGGCGTTTTTCCTTCTTGTTCTAAGCCTTTTTAAACCTTTCCGCTTGAAAAAGATTGTCATAACTAGAGATTCCAACCGAAACGTATTTCGTATACTGTTACGATTATGGTGGTACCGGTACTCCTGATCT
The DNA here is from genome assembly GCA_035041775.1 of Chymomyza caudatula. NCBI lineage: Eukaryota > Metazoa > Arthropoda > Insecta > Diptera > Drosophilidae > Chymomyza > Chymomyza caudatula. The sequence goes on from JAWNKW010000133.1 coordinate 55,222, forward strand.
GGTAACCCGTTTTATTTCGGATTTCTTTTTTCAATAATATCGGTTTCGATTCGATTCACCGATATTTGTTGCGGTTTACCGGTTACGCATACCGGTTCCTATGCAAAAGCCAAAGACCATGAAAGTAAAAGATTGGAATCCTGGACCGTAAAAAAATTCAACATTTTTGCTGAAAAGCGACCATATTCAATACAGTGTACGTGTGATGCTGCTTGTTTTCCTGTGTCTGCATTTTCTCCCATCTAGTAGACAAAATTTGATGCAGACAGACCCTGTACCCATTTTTCCATGAAAATCAAATTTTATGCAAATTTTGGTATAGATGCGTTGAAATGGTATGGGCGTAATACCGGTAACTGTACTACGAGGGTGGGTGGATGGTGTGGAAAAGGGTCAACTTTGTTTGGTTTATAAGCCTAACGTATCACATTTGGTTAACATGTTAACGTTAACATTTCTGTAAAAAGTGAAATTCTCTTTCACAGTTATAGTGCGCATAACTGTGCCAATTTTCAATTGGATAGCTTTTATGGTGTGGGTTAAAACCGCGAAAATCAGGCACGTGGTAAGGGGGAGATATATCGACATAATTCGACAAACTTGTACTGCATAGAGAAAAAGCGAATCGTTTGGTGAAAAAATTGTTACTCTAGCTCTTATAGTCTCTAATAGACAGGCAGACGGACATGGCTATATGGACTTGACTATTGCTCAGATCATTTTTGCCCATAAAACATATAGTCTGCCACGCCACCTTCTGCCTGTTACATACATTGTGTACAGGGTATAAAATGAAGAGTCTCCTTCTCACGCGGAGAGTGTACGAGATATTTATTTGAAACTTTTACTCAACATGATGCAGGATATATCCAACAATTCTGCCTCATTAACTCAAAAATCAGGTTTTGTGAGTTATGACAGTCTTCTAGTAAATGAGCGAAATTTTGATTTCTATAAGGCGATAGAGGAGAGAGATAGAGCCTTGGTTAGCATCTGCCCAATATAGGCGATCCCAGTAACAGGAAGATGGTACTGGACGACGATCCCTACCAATGTTACAATAGATCGAAAATACGTTGAACTCCCTAATATTTCGCACTTAACAATTCAAATTGTACATACATTGACTGATTACAAAAGTATCGAAAGATAAAGTTAATTAAAAAACACATCGACAAAAGCTCATAAAGTGCAGGTAGATTGGTGTATATATATAACAAGTGTATAGACTTATATTGTCTTGACATATTGATAGCACAAGCATTGTACAAATATTTTAAAGAATCAAGTATTTTCCATTCTTGAAATTATAATTGTAATTGCGTTTCATAAAAAAAAACTTGATAATAAAAAATGCGATTTTTTTTCATGTAGAGGCAATGGCATACCTTGTACCCTGTTTCTGCCAATAAACTATGTTCTCGGTCTATAATACAATGTTGTATTAACAATGGGTACACGGTATAGAATCGAAGCGAAACTTTTTTCGCGTAAAATCAGTTTATTACTGATTGTTTGGGTAAATGGTCAACTGAAGTTTCTTGGCTATATCTTTTGAATTTTTCATTGGAGCTTATTAATTTTCACAACACATAGGCTACCATAGGTGATTCGATAAACTTACGTGTGGATTAAGATTTGATTTTAATGGTGAATGGGGCAGCAATTCGCAAGGCAAATTTTCGAATTTGAAACATAAAGGCTTTATCAAAATGAGACGAAACATTTTTTTGGAGGAACGCTTGTAAAGTGATGGACGGATGTTAGAAATCTTATCTTGACGACACACGGTTTTTTTGGCCGAAAACCTAGTACACAATCTAGTTCACTTCTGTGCATTCCTGATAATGCAATCACGTATGGTTCCATAAAACAATTTATATTTTTTGATAAGAAAAGCAACTTGTGCACCAGAGGTAACATAATATTTACAGCCAAATGTGCCAGCTGATTAAACACTTTAAAGTACAGCGAAAACAAATACTAGTTAAGTAATAATAAATAGCTATAACATGTTGTCACAAATTGAAATGACATTGAACAATTAGAAAGATAGATGAAATGTTGTGGGCGTATGAGTCGTAACGCATGGGGCTTATGCCAGTTGATATTTTGTGGGCCTACAGGGCGTATGTGATACAGCCGCATGAATGGAAATGAGGTAACCGCAGCGGAAAAACAACAATTTCGCAACTTTGGAAATTACAAGCTGTAAAACTGTAGATAAATGAGCACAAGAGAAATAAAAATATTTCTGTAAAGGGTGCGTAGAGCGTAGCGCCTCATTATTTGTATTTTATACTAAAATAAGATATGTATGTACATATGAGGCTGTATGTGGAGCCACCTACAACTAAGGGGTGCATACATATGTGCAAAGGCATGAATGAACATGGCAACCCTTAGAGGTTAAAAGCTATCGCATGCGCCTTACTGTATGCAATGTCAGAAGCGAATATCCTTTTAAGAGTCCACACACGTTTACTCCAGTACAGGGCTGAGGTTACTAAACTTACTATCCAATAAACGTAGTATAAAACACACTTACCATAGTAATGGTTTGGTTATCTTATCGAGAGTATTACCAGATATGCACCCACAGGTGAATGCTTTTATCGTTGTCTATCAAGATAGCATACGTATACATATATTTACTTTTTAACTGATAAACTGCGTTGTATCGTTCCTGTACGTATTTCTCTTGCTTAAATAAGAACTTTTCCGCACTCGCTGTAACAACCGTTGTGATTCAATGTCGCGCAACGAATAAATTGTATGGGACTCACATAGTTCATTTTCTATGCCTCGCTGCAGTTGTTAGGTTTGTTTTGTTTTGTTTTTGTATGAATGCAACGAGGAGGAACGAGTACTTTCTGCCATTGCTGCGCAATATGTTTGGGGTGGTTGGGTGAGCACGCTTGAGTACGAGAGAATAAAAGAGAGAGGTACAAAGTAAACCAAAGAAATAAAATATTCTCTGTTTAGGTCATAACAAGTTGTTAATTTGTGGGTAAAAAGAGCTTAAAGGTATAGCGGTTACACAGTTAAACAGTTATTAAATAAATAAACGAGATGTGCAAAGAGTTGCTCTGGTTTGCTATCGATATGCCATATCCTTGCCAAGCGCAAACGGCCACACTTCAGCCGAAATATTGAGGGTATTCATGAAGCGTATTTAGGCCCTGTTCACACAGTGCAAAAATATCGGCGCAACTAATTATTTGCCGATAGTAGTCACACCGAGACACAAGCTGCCGCTATCTTGTTTTTGTTATGTACCTGCTTTTTACTCCGAAAAGTCAGAGGCGCAATGAACATGGAAAAAACTGCGCTTGCAGCCGACTGTGCGGACAGCAGCCACTCTCCGGATTTCGACGCAAAAGAATTTTCCAATCAGTATGCAAAGAGATTTTCTCTAGAAATGCTACACAACATAAACACACCAACAAACATACGACTAAACTAGAAGGACGCTGAGAACTGTGCGCACCCATACAGACATTTAGATGTCTATATGTGATACAAATTGTGTGTGTTAAAAAATTTGTTATAGGTTAATAAGTTGCATGCAAAAAGCTTGTGTTTTATGTTGTTGTATAGCCCTGAAGATGGACTTTGCATGAAACATTAAAAAACTCTGAAGTTTTAGCTTCTTTAGGTCGGCATATTATATAAAAATAAAACATCCAAAAACGTATCATCATCATATGTATATTTTTGAAAAACTAAATATTACAATTGCAATTGCCCTATTACTCTTTGTTATTTTCAAAAAGTTTTCTGACTTATTCGTTATCAAAAGTATAGCTTTTGGCAGTCGGAATTAAAAATGAAATGGCAAATTATCAGCGAAATACTTTTTATATACATCTTTAATGTATTACAAAGATAATGCAGTATTCATTGGGAAAAGATTTATGTTATTATTATTATTATTTTCATTCATAAAACAATTTTTGATGAATATAAGAAAAAAGTAAGAAATAATTATTTTCATATTTAATATGGGTAAGGTGGTAACTCTACTATCGAAATACTGCCTGTGAAGTCTTGATTAAATTAAATTTTTTTTAAGGCGTTGCTTTAAATTAGAGGTTTATTCATATTATTATTATTATTATTATTAGCTATAGGCATAAAATTAAGTTCAATTTTGTTATAAAATGCTATTATAAATTCGACTATTTTACTATATATATTACTATACTGTTGTTGCCTCGAAAGGCAGCTAATTACCTGTAAAGGCTCAAATAACATTAATATCCGGCTAGATTGACCAATTTCGACCGAGCTCTTGAAATTGCTAAATTTACAGCACCAAAAACACATTTACAACAAATTAACGTCTTAATTATATTTTATAAAACGTACAAAACTTAAAATAAATCAAAATTTAAATGCAAATTGTGAGCGCCTTTCTTTTAGCCGTCTACTTTTTTTCATTCACCAACAACAACTGTTCATTATATCTAGATCCTAGTTCATATGGAGCTAGTTATTTTTACATTAACTATCGATATCATTAATCGAGTTCTTTTCAACAGTTCATTTCAAAAATATAATAAACGATAAATTAAACAAAACAATAATTCACAACATATACATTTTCGTTAATTTAAAATTGTTTACATTTGCTGCTTATTTATTTTTTCAATATTACGCATAAACATTTTTGTTATTTATTTAATTCGTCTTTGCTATTAAAACAAAAAAGTCTTCACTCGTCAGTATAATTTTTTTGCATTAACTGTCTCATCGATAGAATTTTTGTTTCTTGTCCTGTACATCGATAAATTACTAAGCATCTCGCATGCGCATGTTAAAAACATCGATAGATGCTCTTGAATGCAAGCTTGCGATAGAATTCTGTTAACTCATAAATGTTATAAATATGTTAACTCTTTTGGTCGTGTGAGTCTCGTGCGGATAAATTTTCAGTTTTAAATATCGAAATTATGCACAATAAATCTAAATATTGTGCTGTGCATACTTTAAGCGCCAAAGTTGCACATTTTAACAAATAGCGTCACAAATATGCCTACAATCTTTCGGGCCCAAAGGCAAAGTAAGTGCGTTCGCTTTTTGCCTTTTGGTGTGAAAAGTTTCTACTGCAATACATTTTTCTGCTCTACGTTTTGTTTGCGTGTGCGTGCGCGCGTATGTGTGACGACGAGTGCGAGCGAGTGAGGCGCCTTAAATGCCTTTACATAATTACGCGTTGTGTACTCTTCTGTACAGTGCAATTGTGTGTGCATTAAGTGCAGCATTTAAGTGGAAATATTAATGTAGAAATTAGTTTAAATTATAAATAAATAACGGCAAACATTTTTGTCTTTTGGCTTTGTTCTATTTACTTTGCGCGTAGCGACGCGTCGTCAGCGTCGCGGCTGTTGAATTTATGTCAAATTGGTAACACACACACACAGTTACACGTTGCATGCAGCTTGTTTGAGTGTGTGTGTGTGTGCGTGTGTGTGTGTGCGAGCGTGAGAGAGAGAGAGAGAGCGCGCGAAGCAGCTAATGCAATGATAAACAAAGTGAAAAGAGAATAGTTCAAAAGTTCCTTTTAATAATGGTTTAAATTCAAAATATATACGTATTTTTTGTTCGCCTTGGCAACCCTAAAGCACAGTTGATCGCAACATTTTACATTATATTGTGCGTTGCCGCAGGGTTGTGTTTTATATCCATCATCATTTTCATTAACAGCAACAACAAAAACCACAGACAGCAACGTTTTGAGCACATAAAATGTTTGTCTTTAATATTAAACGAAAACTTTTTAACCAAAAATAAAAAAGTTTGATATCGGCAAAAGAGAGCACTGTATACATATATAGCAATAGATTGGCAAGCGATCGATTAAGAAAAAAAAATACAAATTTAACAGCCGCCCAGAGAGCGCAGTCTCTATGAGCGTGTGTGTGTGTGTGTGTATGTGTGTGAGTGAGTGTGCAACGAAGTGCGAAAGAAATACGATAAAAAAAAACGCCAAGTTGCGCCGTATTAGCTGATAAACCACAGAAGAACCAGTGGAAAACAACAACAACTCACGAAACGTAGTGAAAATAGAAAATTAATAATTAAAAGAAAAAGTGCAAAAATATTAAACCAAGTGTGAAAAATAGTCAGAAATCATTGGCTACAACTGATCGCTGGCGCTGCTCTGCCGTTGCCCGCCGACCTCTCTTAACCAGTTACAACAATAACACAACATGTCTACACTGGACGTGCGTAACAACTCCGCCATGATGAAGCGCGCGGAGCAACTCAAGCGCTGGGAGGAGTCGGACACAAACCGTGCAGCTGCACAGCCTAAACACGAGCACGGCCGACGCATCAAGTTCAGCTCCGGCTGTGTCTTTCTTGCCGCGTGTTTGTCGAGCGATAAGGACGAGGTGGTGCAGTTGTTGGAGCAGGGTGCGGATATCAATACGGCTAATGTGGATGGCCTGACAGCCTTGCATCAGGTAATAACTGTGTATTGCTAGACAATCGCACAATCTCGATTTCTTTCTCGCGCAATCTTGCTCTCTCTCGTATTGGGCAATTGTGATTGTGTGTATAGTTCTGGCCTATTCTTATGCATGTTGCCATTTAAAAAGAAACATTACGTCAATGGTGCGCACTTATTGCAAACACGCGACCTAATGATGGAGGGGGTTTGAGGGGATCGCCATGCAGTTTCGAAACATATGCATGTACAGCGCATTTTCTAGTGCCACAATAACACTGATCAACAATAGATTTGATTCATGTAAGTCTGGTGGGTGATCATATCAGAATATGCTCTTAATAGAAAAATCGAATTTCGTAAATTTTTTGTGTTATTATTGAAAAATTTTATATTGAACCTAAAACGTTTTTGTTGAGTACAAATTAGCTTGGTCTGAACAAATTCACATCTCCCCAATAAAACCACTCGGGGCGATACTTTGAGGCTATCACAGAATGGAGCCAATTTCTAAATGAACCCAATTTAGTATACATTTTCTGCACACCCATCGTAAGCCTTTTCCCGCAATGTCAAGTTTCGCTTTTTCACTTAAAAAATGGTGTTATTTTTTGCCCATAAAAATTCTGATAGGTCTCTTGATACAAAATGTCAACATACTTAGATGAAATAAGTGCTGCCAGATCAGGGATTTTGAAACGATTTGTTGGAAATTTTAGGGTGAACTTTTTATAGAGGGATAGTTTACACAGATTCGTTTCTCGTTTTTGCAATGGAATTCCAGGTTTTATAATCATTTTAAATTGGAAAATTAAAATACTTTCCCCCATTTAGTAACACTGGTATCTATCTTATTAAAAATTTAAGGACGAGAACCGAATATGCTCCAATGCCTATAGACCCATTCAAATAATGATAGTTATCGTGGTGGTGAGGTTCAGCGTCCCCAAAATTGCTGTGACAAATGTAACGCTTGTAACAAATATTTTCTCGTCAAATGTCGAATGCCACGCCTCCTTCTGCCTGTTACATACATTGCACAAATCTATAATACCCTTTTACACTTTGTGTACAGGGTCTAAAAAATTTGATGCAGACAGTCGGGATGGTGCCCGACAGTGGTATACCCTGTACCCTTATTCTTTATAAACACTTCTTCTTCTTCTTAACTGGCCAGAGCAACCCGTTACCGGGTTACGGCCTGATGGAAATATCTCCTCCAAGCGTCTCTGTTTTGCACGTGCTTGGTCCAGTTGGTGATACCAAAGGTAGTTAGCGTGCTCACTACCTGGTCCTTCCAGCGGAGGCATGGTCTTCCCTTTCGTCGCTTTCCTTCGACCGTCGCATTGTAGACCATTCTCGCAGGAGCTTTATCATCCATACGCACAACATGACCTAGCAAGCGCAGCCGCTGTATCTTAATTCGCCTGACTATGTCAATGTCGTCGTAAAGCTCATAGAGTTCAAGTGCATTTTCGTCAGACCGCGTCATCACCCATGCTTCAGCGCCAAACAGTAAAACGGGAAGGATGAGCGTCTTGTAGAGTGTTAGTTTCGTCTGGCGGGAGAGGTCTCTACTGCTCATTTGCCTACTGAGACCAAAGTAACATCTATTGGCAAGAGTGATTCTCCGCTTGATCTCCATGCTGACATCGTTCTTCATTGTGACGGTGGTGACAAGGTAGACGAAGTCCTTGACAACATCAAAAGTATAGTTTTCAACATCAATCTGAGAATCCAACCGCTGTGTGTCTCTACTCGAAGAAAACATATACTTTGTCTTGATCTCATTAACAACCAAACCCACCCTGTCAGATTCTTTTTCAATAGCCGCAAAGGCTCCAGTAACTGCTCGCTTTGTACGACCAATGATATCGATATCATCTGCGTATGCAAGCAACTGGACACTCTTATAGAACATAGTCCCGTTCCTATTTACTTCGGCCTTACGCAACACACTCTCCATCACAAAGTTGAAGAGTTTGCAGGAGAGGGCATCGCCTTGTCTGAAGCCTCGCTTGGTATCAAAGGTGTCGGAGAAGCTCTGTCCTACCTTGACGGAGCTGCGCGTGTTGCTCAACGTCATTCTGCATAGTCGTACCAACTTTGCAGGGACACCAAACTCAGACAGTGAGGCGATCCCTCAACGGGCTATCAAAAGCTGCTTTATAATCATAGCTCGATAGGGCCTTATATGCAATAGAAAGTAGGCTGATACCGCGGTAGTGAGCGCACACCGTGGGATCACCCTTCTTGAGAACAGGGCAGAGGACACCAAGGTCCCAATCATCGGGCATGCTCTCTTCTAGCCATATTTTGCAAAAGAGCTGGTGCATGCACCTTATCAAATCATTGCCTCCAGCCTTGAACAGCTCAGCAGGCAGGTCATCTGCGCCAGCTGCTTTGTTGTTCTTGAGCCGCTTGATTGCGACCCTGACTTCGTCATAGCTAGGCCGCGGTATATTCACGCCGTCATCTATAATTGGGGACGTCGGGAAGCTAACTCCGGGTGGCATTATTTTCATCATCGCCAGATAGCAAGCCAGAGAAGTGTTCCCTCCATAACCTCAGTGCACCCTGTGCATCCACTACCAGATTTCCCTCTGCATCTCTACAGGAAGACGCTCCGGTACTAAGTCTTTCAGCCAGACGCTTGGCTTTTTGTAAGAACTTCCTAACGTCATTTCTGCTTCTGCACATCTCGATCTCCACTCGCTCATGCTTTTTCTGCTCGCGTTTTTTGCGTCTGAAAAGGCGCCTCTCGATCTTCCTCATATCCCGATAGTGATCTCGCACAGATCGCTTAGCATCCGACTGTAGAGTCCTTCCATAGGCGGCATTCTTGACTGCAGTGGCTTCGCGACACTCCTGATCGTACCATTGGTTCCTCGGCAGCGGACGTTGGAAACTAAGGACGTTTTCCGCGGTAGCACGCAGGGAGTGGGATATATGTTTCCAAAGTCCCTCGGCGCTATCAGGGTCAGAGGGAGGTTGAGTGAGCTGCTCAGAGAGTTGAGCGGAAAAGGCACTCTGCTGTGATTGCAGCCTTGTGACGTCCAGCTTTCGCTGTGCGCTAGATCGCACGTTCTTCGCTATGCTTAGCCGCATGCGAACCTTGGCTGCAACAAGGTACAGGTCAGAGTTGATGTTGACCCCTCTGAACGTACGAACATCAAGCACACTGGATGCATGCCTTCCATCAATCACAACATGATCAATCTGATTGCGTGTAGTTTAATAAGGGGACAGCCATGTAGCCTTGTGGCGATCGGGATGCTGAAATCTGGTACTACAGACTACCATGTTTCGCGCTGCGGCGAAGTCAATTAGCCTGAGACCGTTATTCGAGGTGGTATCGTGAAGGCTGAATTGTCCGACAGTAGGACCAAAGATGCGTTCTCTTCCAACCTTTCCATTAAAATCGCCTAGCACGATTTGCATATCATGGGCTGGGCAGCGGTCATAGACAGACTCCAATCTGTCATAGAACGCATCCTTGGTCGCATCGTCCTTGTCCTCCGTCGGAGTGTGCGCAAGAATCAGGCTGATATTAAAGAATTTAGAATTTCATTATAAACACTAAATACGGTAAAATGGGAACGGAAGTATCCACTTTTATGTCTCTTTTCATAAGATCGATATGCCTGTAAGCGTTTTCCTATTGGGAAGCTCCAATTGACAAGTTTTCCTATTGGAATGATCTTAAAATATTAAGATCCGATGCTTTAAGGGTAGGTAGTCAAAATATGATAATTCAGCTGACTTCGTGAATTGTGATAGAGTTGCAATTTTGTTGACCTGTGTAAATCGTATACGCTGCTGTGTTTCGATCTTTGCGGTTTCAACATTACGCTGCTATGCCAACTGCGGGAGCGACTGCGCAGTCTGCTAAAACATTAACAAATACTTTTCTAATGCAAACTGATGATTTACAAGTAGAATAGCTGAGCAAACAACAACAACAACATCTACTACTGATACAGTTGGAATAACGGCAGCAGCGCCAGCTAAGAAATAATACAAAGAACAAAATAAATATTCTATTTTTAAATGCCAAGAAAAATATACAAAATATACACACAGACGTACGTTAATACCCTAGCCATACACACACGCATACATATGTATGAAGATACGCGTATATGAGGATTTTCGCAAAATCATTTTCATTTAAAAATTGTATTTGTTGCGTGTTTTTTCATTCTTTTGCTTATACAACATTTTGAGACTGCTACAAAATGTTTAAATATTCATTTATATACAAGTTATTTGCGCGATCCATAGAACAAGTACAAAATAGGCCTAAGTAACAATGTTCATAAGATATTCCAGCGATCATAAAACTATATTTATAGTCTTCCCATGTATCTATATATATATATAAAAATTACTCCTCAAAAAGTAATGTGCTCGCTAAACTCGAAAATGCGTGGACCGATTTCAACCAAATTTTCATACATTGTAGAAAGAATTAGGGAGAAGGTTTTTGTGAAGTTTGGACGAATTCCAATAGAGGACGCCAAAGATATCGATTTTCGATAGAGGTAGAGGTAAGGATAGAGGAAGAGGATATAAAGATGTTGGTACCAATATCCACAGCTTGACTTAGTATGAAGAAGAGAGAGAGAAAGAGAAGGAAGAGGAACGGGAAGGAAAATGGGAACGGGAAGAACGGGTAGCGCGCGTGTTCAGCTAGTGTACATATATAGTACTAGCAGTATCATGTTAACTACATTATCTTTCTTGTGCACCAAATAAACTTGGGATGAGTTTAAAAACATAGTCCTTCCCATTCGAAAATTAAATCTTGCAATCCGTTTTAATATAATGAAGCGGGAAGAGACAAAGAAAGATATTTTTTAGAAAAAGGAAGGGAATATACATACATGTATGTACATTTCCCTAATTTTTCGCTTTGGATTTTCAATTCATATAGTTAGAAGTTGTCTTAGTTCTTGATGCTTTTTATCTCACCCATTAGTGTATTCATATGCATGCTTAGTTATGAAGCCTACTTTTTGCACTGACTGTGTATAATTCTAATAATTGGTTTTAATTATGCTGTGCCAGCTAAAACCAGACTAACATTTTCACCGTTTAGTCGATACCGCGCACTTGTTAACGAGATGTTAATTTAACCAGTGAATAAGTGAGAGAGCGGTTTTGTATGTGTGTGTGAGTCTATGTCTGTTGACTTATAATTACAACAATAATAACAATGCAAGCTGCATAAAGTTTTGAATTACACTGCCCGCACATTGTCTATGGATAGGAGTGAATGTGAGTGTTGTTGTTGTTGTGGTGTTTTCTACTGCCAGCGGCTGTTTGTTTTGTTCGATGAGCTGCTTAAAACCGCAAATGAATAAATTCATTAAATTTATTATTACATACATAAATTAATTAACTCATATAGGTTGAAGCAATCTGTCCGTTTGTGGCTTGTTATGGGTTTATTTGAATTTGAATTACGCATTTTTGATTTACGCAACTCTTTCACTGGCTCATTCAACTAATCACACCTACTATATTATATTGTTCTTGTTTGTTTTTCATTCATAAGAATTGACACCTGCGAATGACTGTGCGGCAATGTTGACGTCGACGCCGGCTACAGTCAACATTGTTGGCCACTTGGTCGCCACCTTGGCCATGACTGATTGTTGGGGGTGGCGCCCCTTGATGACCATGCCGGTTGTCCGTGCAATGACATTCAACTTGCTCGATATATGTAAATACACCAGCACTTGAAATAAATCTTATATACATACAGTAGAATACAGTAGATTCTCAAAAATGGTACACAAATGGGACTCTGAAAACAATCAAAAGTATAATTTTGAAACACAGAATGCTTTTCCATAATAAGGGTTTACTTAGTTCACATACATAAGTTCAAATCAACAAAACAGAAATTTTATGGGCTGGCAACTCGACTGATCAGCTTTGAATCTTTGAATTAAATTAAATTATCATGGCGTGATAATATGACCCTACGAGTTAGGGACATCACATTCTAAAAAAAAAGTATATGTATGTAGTTACGGTTTACTTAATCTTGTTATCCACTGTAGAAAAATGGCTTACGAATTATTAAGCCATCCTAAATCATGAAGACCGGATAAAAGCTACAACAATATACGCTATTATGTGCCAATTTTTGAAACCACTTTCTATAAACCGCAAAAGATTTCAATTTTGAAGATATATATAGATGCTAGAGCACAATAATGGCCTTCCCCGAAAGAAACCTCAAATCTCTCAATCTATTTGCCTTGATTACGCTCATACTCCTGAACGCATCTTTACATTCTAGTTAAGGGTATGCCACAGTCATGCACCGCACCAGCAGTTTTTATCAAATATTTTATGTTAACAGCTGCCAATCGCTGATTGTGCAGGTTTCTTGTAGTTGCCAACCAACTAAGCAAACAATAATACAAAATAGTTATGGCCAGCTAAGGAGAAGCAGAAGCTGGCTGACAAACTTCGTTTTACCAAAAAAAGGTTTTTTTGAATAAATTAATTCGCGATTCCACTCGATTTTTTTATTTTTAAAATTGAAAATTAGCGATCTTTTACAGATTAAACAATAATAAATCAATGAAAGATTGAATGAAGCATATCCTATATTTATACGAAAAGATTTTCCGTCCATTGTTTATGGGTTGAACTGGAACAGAAGTCGGTTGAAGTGAAGGGAATTCGTGGAATTAGGCGTTCTTCTCTTTTGAACGGACCTTTTCAAGTTCCATTGCACAGTTTTGGGGCATAAAGATTTCCTATCATAATGATGGCAAGTCCCACTTTAAGACGTAAATGATGAGCCGGCATGCCAGGCAAATCTTAAGAACTCTTCTCATGTATTTTGATTTTTAATCTTCTTATTTAATTCATTGACAAGATTTTTCGCTGCTTAAACTGCGATGATGAATTAGTTCAGATTTTTTTTGAAGTGAATTGTAAAATGGCATGTGAATATTAAACCACTGGAAGTATCTACCGGAATTTGTCCATTTCCGATCTTTGGCAGTTCTTTGGAGAAAAATTCTGCGGTTATATCTTCTTGTAGGAACAATCATATTCATATACAATGGAATTTGTTTCACGTACCGCTACAAATATGATGACCTAAGATATGCGCTGAATTCATCCGCCTCTGTTGATTTCGGAATCACGGGAAGTGTTTGTCGGAAGTCGCCCTCCAACAGTATTATCAAGCCATCCGTATAAGTAATGATGTTTATGATCATTTGAAAACTGTTAAATCTTTTTATTTTGTTTGAAAATAATTTGGACTTACTCCGGTTTTGCCATCCATTGGATCACATTAGCTAATCTATTCACATCAGTAATGCGTTGTGTCTCAGTTATGCTTCTCCCCTTCAAGTTTTGAGCTCGTTATGCAGGATTTTGTACAGCACTCATTGCAGCTACACGTTTTGCAAGATCTTCAATACTTGTAAACGTTGTTCTTGAGTTGAATTCTCTCGAACCACTATATCGTCGAGCGGCGCGAGTGCTTCTGTCAATGTTTCCTCTTTCAGAGTAAAATGTTTACCTAATCAAAGTTGTGAATTGTAAACACATTAAAATGCTAGCCTACTATATAAGCCTAAATAATAAAAAAAATAAAAGCCTTCCTGCAGACCAAAGGAATATATGGTATATATTAAGATGAAACATAAAATTTTTTTCAGAATCATGTAGTGCTGGACTGGCTAGCACCTACTGTACATTGTTTTTTTGTTTGTTTTTGTTTTTGCTTTAGAAAACGTTTTGCTAGAATATAATTAATATTCGTGTTCACACATTAAATAAATTACAGTTGCCGGCATAAATACTTTAACGAAAACGCTTTATATAACATAACATAATTTTTTTTTCTTCGTTACATCTTCATAATGCAAACTTGGAATAATTCAATGAACATTTTTTGAAAAAGATATGAATTAAAGTAATTTTCATCTTATGGCATAAGTATTTGAACAAGTGATTATAATTAAAGAAATAAAACTTATAGCTTATAGAGAATAAATAATATTGAATATTGTTAAGAAGTATATCACCCTTTAGCTTTAATAACTTTTTGACGAATTATTGGAACTGACCCCACTAAATTATGAAGGATTTGTAAGGGTATCTCGATCCGTTACGGGTTTTATACAAAGAAGCATATTCGTTTACGTTTCATAAGAGACCATACGTTTAACATTTAAATCTGGACACTGAGGTAACCAGTGAAGAGTTTTCACACCATCGCCCTTCAAAAATTGTAGTTATCATAGTGCTTTTGGTGCAGGGGGCATTATCCTGTTGCAGGCTTAATGATTATCCAATCAGCCCGTCTCCGGAAGGCAAAGCGTTATTGTTTAGGGTATACAAGTATTGACATTGCGTCATCGTGCCGTTGACGGGAACAAAGTAACAACCCATTGTACGCAATGCATCCCCAAAACATGACAGAGCCTCAACCATGGCTCAATTTTGGACAAACGGGGATATTTTTTTGCCTTGTGCCATTGGCAGCCTTACAAAAATCTTTTGTTTTGATGAATTGTACTCAAAGGAGCATTCATCTGTCCATAGAACGCTTCTCCAGAATTCCTTTTGCTTGTGCTGATGTTCCTTGTTCACCTTTCATATGTAAGGCATCTTCCTTTCTTTATATGTCCTGAAACCTGCTTCTATTAAACGTTGCCGGACAGTACGCTCACTAGTTGGATTCTTGGCCGACTCATTCCATTGATCTTCCGCAGATTGTGGCAGAAGGATTCTATTTTCAGTGAACGTTGTTTTGCGCTTAGCACCTAATCTCGGGAAGTTTCTGACGTCATTACGCTTTTCCAATTTGTTAATATAATAGTGTACTGTTTGGCGTGACATATTGAATTCATTTGAAATGTCTTTTACTTAAACTTTGCCACTATCGAAGCTCTAACAATACAGCTTAACTCAGACGTTTTTCCCATGGTTTCTAATAATCCTCATTCAATATTTTATTTTATTATTATAATAATCAATTATTAAAAACATCAATAAAATCAAAATAGTCAAGTTTTTGATTTTCACTTGCTAAAACGTGCGTGAGAACTTCCACAGAACCATTGTCAAAATACATATGCCACAAAAAAATTAGTTGTCTGCTTAAATTTTTATCAGTAGAAAAAAAAATTCAAAATTCCATCAGCATAATATTTCGCATAAATATTGCCGTCAAAACGCTCTTTTTTTTTGACTCATTTTAGCACCTATAATTGATAGTTCTTATCAGAGAAAGGACCGATATTCACAAATAAGTTTCGTCAAAATATATATGCCGACCACTGTAGCTATTTTTAAGATGTTTCTTAAATAAACTGTGTGGACAAGTGCATTTGAGTGACTTTGATATCTGCCACAAACCATTTATGTACACATCGATTGATTCTTAAGAACGAAATTATAGAGAGACGTCATGACAAACCTTATTGAATACCCATTCAAAGAATCTTCATAGAAATAGTTTCAAATTTATGCCAATTAGTTAGATAAATGTTGTGTCGGACTGGCGCATAAATAAGCAAATTATTTTGTCAACATTTGTAAGATTTCAATTTGAAATTGAGTTATACATTGACTTCATACTAATCATGATCATGAGCGGGTCATGAAATGCCAAAGCAAATGCATAGACTATTTACCCATAGTACACACAGATACACTTCAAGAAACAAGCTTTAAGAAACATATATAGATATCTCAAGCGATCTATAAATTTAGCTTTAAAATCAATATTATTAGTTTATTGTTAACTCTGTGTGTTTTGTTATCTTTGTACCAAGTCGTACAAATTGTAAAAATATTATTGTTCACTATTTTAATTTTATGCTTTTATCGTTGTTTTTATTTTAAATCATTTATTTGCAAACTCTCCTAGCAGTGTAAAACAAAAGTGAAAGGTCATTTAAATCTGCATAAATTTTAACAAGGTGTGTATGACTCCAATAGGCATTAAAAATGTATTGACAAATAAAAAAGTTATAAATAAATTGAAAAACTCAACCCTATTATGTGTGTCCCAGTAAAAAATACGTTAAAAGTTTTCGATAAATGCCTTTCGTAATATATAATAACTTTTAACGTTATCGCTTATAATCTATTTTTAAGGGGGTAGTTAAAAATTCAAATAAATGGTGACGTCATTTGTGAACAGCCCCCAAGCAAAAAAGAATCCGATCCAAAAGTGAAATTTTATATTCTTATCAAAGAATACTTTAATAGCTATGATTATTAAAATTTCTGGTCAATTGGAGTTTTGATGACATAAAACTAGTGCACAGAGATTTCTGGGAATACTTTAATTTAGAAACTTAGTAAAAGACATCGCCATGTCCAAAATTCGGCACAGAGGGCACTACCGAATTGATCAGCTCATTTTGACTTCATGCAGAAATACAATTTCTGTTTTTCATTTTTTATACCCTGTACTCAAAAGTGTTAAAGGTATTATATGATCAGGAGCAATAGTTGAGTCAATATAGCCACGTCCGTCTGTCCGTCCTGCCATAAGATCAGCAGAGAATTTTGCACCCACACTGTTGCTATGCATTTGTGGTGTCAAAATAAGATTAGATATTGAATTTAAAAGATATAGGTAATAATAATAATAAACAAAAATATTACTTCTTATAGATAGATTATTTATATATATTAGCTAGAGCCAACAAATTTTAGTATTAATGGATAATATTATAAACAAATAGCTGCTCTTCCCAAACGTCATTTGGAGACCCGCTCCTCGCGGGTGAATTTCCCCGAGCGCTCAACTTCAGCGCGCTGCAGAACAAAAAGTACAATAGCTATGAAAAAACGGCACAGACACAAATTGCAGTAAATTTACTCAGCTACAATTTTCCCATACAGTTTTTCCGACTTAAATCGTTGGAAAAATGAGGACGAAAACTAAGTTACTCTCTTATACTAGCAACAACTGGCTGCAAAATTTCAGCTTGTCCCTAATTTTTCCATTTGCTCTATGGAAGCATGTCTAATTTTACTAGACTACAAATCAGGTGTATGTAGATTCATGTTGGTTGACTTTTTGCTGAATCAACCCCCCACGCCCCGCAATTCAGTAGCCTTGATCAGGCAAATACCCCTCAACGCATCGATACAAAAATGTTCAGTTTTTATTTTCGTGGCAGAAATAGGTGCAGGATATCTCACTGTCTTAATCAATTTTAAATTTGTCAGTGACTAAGCAATGTTAAAAATTAAAAATTAGATTTTTCTAGCATTATGAATGAATCTATATATATAAAAATTAAGCCTCAAAAAGTTATGTGCTCGCTAAACTCGAAAACGCGTGGAACGATTAGAACCAAATTTTTACACAGACAGTATTAGGGAGAAGGTTTTTGTGAAGTTTTGATGAACTCCAATAGGTGACGCCAAAGATATCGACAAAAACGGTTTTCCATATAAAACATACTAAATGTGTTTCTAATTATATATAGGCAAGCATTAACTTTGACTAGGTATCGAATTCTTGTGAATTGGGGTAGAGGTAAGGGTACAGGTAGAGGTACAGGTGGAGGTAGAGTTAGATGTAGAAATAGAGGTAGAGGATATAAAGATATTGGTACCAATATAAGAAACTTGACTTAGTATGAAGAAGAGAGAGAGAGAGCAAGAGAAGGAAGAGGAACGGGAATGGGCAGAATTCATTTATGCAATGAATTTATTGATGGCTTTATCAATGCGCAGCGAAGCGCGCGTGTTCAGCTAGTACTATATAGATTTTCTTCAAGTGTAGCACATTGGATTTGAGTCCTGTCTCAAAACTTAGAACGTTGTAAGATCAGCTCTGTTTCGATGTTGCTGCAGTGCGTGAGTTTTCCAAAATATGTTCAACAATAAAACATATTTGACTTCATTGTTGTTGCTGCTGCGTTTGTTGCTTTCAGTTGCCTAACGCGTTTTATTGACGTGTTTTCTAACCTTGGCCCGGATCTATCTCTGCGCTCTCAACGGACCGATACACGCACACACAGCCGGACAGACCCACTTGCACACTCGCATACTCACATCAAACATCCTCAAGAATTCATAGCGTGTGTGTACAACGCACACACACGTACATATAGATGTTGTTGTATAAATGGCAACTGCCGCCGCAGTGTTGTTTTGGCTACACTTGATTTGATTTATTTCTCATTTTGTATTTTACACTCGAAATGAATTTTAAAAATAAAAAAAAAAACTAGAAAATGATCTAAACAGCGACAGACAAACGATGATGCTGAAAATGTTACAAATGAGCAAAATTTCAAGTCATTTTAAAGTTTATTTATGCAGCAAATTATATCTATGTAAGTTATATGCATGTTGCATAATACACGATTTCAAGAAACAGCATTAAATGGTTGCCTTTTTTTAATTTTTTCTCATTCTTACAACAAATTTCGTTTTCTGTCTTTCGAATGGTTCCGCACAAATCAAGAACTATATGCTTGAATATATGGCCTGCTATTTTATAGCTTCTAACGGAAACACACACACACAAACTTTTAGTACTTTTCGAAAATGCTTTGGGGGAAAACGAAATGGGTTGTTGTTATCGATGTGGTTGACTTTGTGGCGCGACGCAACAAGTTTAAATAGTAAAGAAATTTTCGCAAACCCATGACGACATAGCTATAAAAATAGTTTTTTGAACAGAAATGCTAGGCTATGGGAATTTGGCAATAGTAAGTCGTCTTAAAAGGGCATATAATTTTGAGCATCATTGTTTTATTTTTAATGATAATTACGGTTGTTACTTATGTATTGTCAAAGAAACAAAGCTTCCGGTAGATCGATCCTACAACTGATAATATTTCAACAGAAATATTACATTATTATGAAAGATCGGTACCGTTTGTTTTCTGTTATAAATATTAATAAACAGTTGGTAACCAACATAGGCTTTTCCGCACGAAAAATTTAAACAAAAAAATAAAAAAAAAAATTTCGAATATTATTTACTCTTATTATTTCTCTGGCCACCCAACTATAGCGACTAGAGTGCTCAAATTCAATAGGAAACCCTTTGAAGACATGCCCAACACAAAAGCATCGCTAAATCGCCGGAAAAGTTGTCAGAGTGCTTAAATCGTAGAAGATTAGTAGAGATTTTAGTAATACTTTTTGCGGAAAAGTAAAAAAAAATATATAACTGAACATTCAGTTTTTTATCGAGAGCTCCACTATATATTCTTTTTTATTTAGAGATTTTAAGCGCATTTAATAGTTATCCTCACCCTTGCCAAAGATTTTCTGCTTGTCCATTTGTCTATTGAAAACTGGCAACAGTGTCTGAAATACTTAAACGAACGCCTGCGCCAGCTACCAGACTAACAGTTGTTGTTTTTTATTTCAATAGCATGTACAACATTTGGCAGCTATCTGTAGCAGTCTGATGAGAACTTTCTTCAAAATGATTTTAAAT
The DNA here is from genome assembly GCA_035041775.1 of Chymomyza caudatula. Lineage (NCBI taxonomy): Eukaryota > Metazoa > Arthropoda > Insecta > Diptera > Drosophilidae > Chymomyza > Chymomyza caudatula. The sequence continues at coordinate 75,144 of JAWNKW010000133.1, forward strand.
TATGATGGCGTACAATTTGGCATATGATCCGTGTGACCATGTGGCGGTTTTCTCACATACGTATTAGCATTTTATATTCAACAGAGGTTCTCGGTTATGATGCTCATTTAAATGAAAAATTTGTAGAATTCCAAACAGCTGGCATGAACATTATTCAATATCCATGTGTATTCACATACTACATATGGGTTATAAATTGTGTTGAAAGGATTTCCAGCGGAATATTTGTAAAATAATTTAAACACATTCCAAATGAACTCATATATTAGACGAAAATTCTGGTATGCTAATTAAGAACCAACAAGGACAGTGCACTTTAAGCATTAATTTAGCAAAACAACGGATATTTTATATGTATATTTGTGTTGACTTATAATAGCATAAATCGCTATAAACTGACAGTAGGCCCAATATATATTTCGTAGTGTGTTTATTTTGGATATTTCAGCAATCTTTATAGATGGATGTCTAACAATATTTAAAATATATATTTTTTTGAATACCCCTTCAACTTTTTTCGATAGCTAGATAGTAAGATATCGACATGATTCGACAACTTCATCTGCTTGATGAAAATGCACATCTTTTGGTTAAACTTTTGTGTCTTTAACTCCTATGGTTTCCGCGATCTCGACGTTCAAACGGAATCATCAAAAGAGGCTGTTAAGAAATGACAGAAATGAAATGAATGAAAATGATGAAGATTATGTTTTTTACTCTTGCTTATGAATGAATAATCGTGAGCAATTTCAAAGCTACCCAAACTCCTTACAGATTTTCCCAGCTTAACTTAACAAACACAACAATGTTGACATTTTGCTGAATCAACAATACAATGTACAATACATTTACAGGGGGTTTTTTTTTTTTTTTTTTTTTTTTTTTTTGGATCAAATTGGTTTTTTTCAGTCAAATCGATTCAATTTACCTTCAAATTGAATTTAATTTATGGCAAACTATTCTCTGTGCGAAAGTGGTTGTAGATTTTACAATAATCAATATATTAACTTTTCAAAATCCATAATTTTGGAAAGGGAACGTGTCCATACAAACGCTATTGGTAGTAAATCTTCTTATTATATATTTTTTATTGGGGCAGGTTTTTATGCGGCGGGTCCCAAAACCTACACACAACCCATTTAGAGCCCAAGGAAAGGCTTCGCTGCTCACATTAGCTTACAACTCTAACACCTGTAGCAGCTGGTTAAGGTAAAAACAAGTAGCACCGTGGCTATTCCGCGATGAATGGCGATAAGAAGCTTTCACCCTGTTCCACCAGAACCCTGGTAGTAAATAGTTCGAGTTATTCAAGAAATTACTATATAATATATATATTATATAAAAAATAAGCCTTAAAAAGTGATGATTTCAACCAAATTTTCACACATTGTATACAGTATTAGGGAGAAGGTTTTTGTGAAGTTTGGACGAATTCCAATATAAAACATACTAAATGTGTTTCTACTTATAGTAGGCAAGAATTTACTTTGACTAGGTAAAGAATTCTTTTGAAAAGAGGTAGAAGTAAGGGTATAGGTAGTGGAAGAAGTAGAAGTAGAGGTAGAGGTGGAAGTAGAGATAGAGGTAGATGTAGATGTAGATGGGGGTTCAGATAGTTACTATATATAAGGCAACGGCAACTGAGCATTTATAAAGTTATCCCTTTGGTGTATAAACCCGAAAGTGTGCTCAAGGGATACAATGGTCCCCATTTGATATACATACAACTCAATTACAGAAAAATTACTCAGAAGCTATACATATGTATGTATATAATGTGCTCTGCTTTGAATTATGGCGCCATCTTAAATGTTTCAATGATTTGCAACGAGCCGCAGGCAATATGAGTGCTTAATCACTCGCAAGTTGCTTCCATGCTACATGCAACAACAATGCGCGTAATGAGGCATATAGTAATAGCGCGTGGCAGTAAGCAGCTTGCAGGTTTTTAAGCCGTCTCAACAACATACAAACACTGCGTATACGTAATGTGGCGAGGTGAATAACATTTAGCGTGCAGTAAAAAAAAAAACTTTAAAAAAAATGCCTCTCAATGGCGTGCCAAACAAAAGGCAGCTAAACTTAGCATGGCAACCTAGCAATGCCCCGTCTATGTTGTTGGCCTGGCCAAGAAAATTCACTTTCAATGCACAAATGAAAATAGCACAAAATTGGCAAGAAAAAGCTAATACAGAAATAAATTAAGTAAAACAAAAGAAAAATGCAAGCGGCCGCGTGACATTAAATGGCCAAAAAATTTTTACTTTTTGTACAATATTTACACATGTACATACATACATATGTATGTACGGGTGTGCCGCCAATCAAGCAGGTTCGCATCGACGCTGACTGCGACGTTGGCGCCGATGTCGCTCATCAGCTTGGTTTGCTCGTGGGCGGCCGGCTCAGTTTATCAAAATTGTTCATAATTAATTAATTGGCTGCGTTCCAGATTTACAATACAATTTTTTTGTTCTTTTATAAATTTTCGCAAAAGTTTTTTTTACGCCGTTTTACTACGAAATGTTTTAAATCGATTTTCAAAGCAAAAAAGGGGGAATAAGTGGAAGAATACTTTGAAGTAAATTAACATATGGGCGCATAAATATCGGTCATTCGAATTCTATACCCTGCACTTGGGTATATTAACTGTTTTATGAAGAATGAAAAGAGAGAGAGCATTGTTGCTATTGCAATTGAGAAAGCAATCCTTGGTAAATTCATCAAAGCTCTGATTTTCTTGTCAATACTGAATTCCCATCATCATCATCTCAGCTCAGCTTCTTTAGGCAAATCTTACAGTTAATCCTTACAATAGTCATCAAACAATGCGAGGAACATCGCGTTATACAACAGTTGTAATTCCCATTTTAAACACTGGTTATGAAATACAAATAAGAATTAAACAAAAGCAAGAAGATTTTTGAAAAACAAGAGAGGTGGAGCACAAGAGGCACAAACACAGTATTTGATGCCGGAGAATTGTGTTTTGTTCCAATTGCAGCACTAAACTGTGAGGTACAACACAACACTGTCTCGCACTTTACAACACTTTCCACACAAATCTAGCTCGATATTAGAATCGAGACAAGTTACGGTTACGTTCTAGTTACAAATGACACGGATTCGCTTTTTGTAACAAGCGCTTTAATAGACATATTTTGCCTATAACATTAGCTTACTGCAATATTTAGTTTCAAGTTCTATACAAAAACCTAAGTAATTCAAATATCCAAAGAACAGATTAGACTTTTCTTTCAATGTTTTGGGTTTTTTTTTTTGTAGTTGTAAATGAGCAGCATAAATAAGTGAGGTTCACCCGAATACTGCCAGCAGCTAGAGTATACCAACTTCGTGTACCTGAACATATCTCTTTCCTTTGGCTTTTCTTCTGTTTTGTTGCTGTTCTCACTTCATGCCCTCAACGTGCGCTTATCAATGTGTCTCTGGCAGAGTTACTCGTATAGTCGATAGAAACGACTACGCCCCGACTTGACACTCCTTCGCAACTAAATATGCCTAGGTTGCCTTGATATTGCTTTTGTTTGGTTTTCTGATTTTGCACACAAACTAAAGACTGAACAAGAATGCTTATCGCTTGGTATTTTGTTGGACGTTCTTGTTCTTTAACTCTTTTGTTGGGTGTTTGGTTGGCTAGATAGTGATGCAAAGAATTCTGATTCCGCCTCACTTGCTATATGCGATGATATCATCGCTATCGTTGTAGACGACGACTTCGACGCAGAAGTCTCTGCCAGCGTCTTGGCTTCAACGGAAATCCGCATAAACAACATGTCGTGTATGTGTGTGTATGAGGCTAGTGTTTACTTTAGCGTTTTATGAAGTTAAACAAAAAATGTTGCAGAGATTTAATAGTAAGCACTAGCATACCCCGTGAGGTGAGCGGGTTAGAGAATACCACCTCAGCAGGTCATACCTTGACGTATGAGGCCACCAACAATGACACTGGGCTCTTTCGAGACCATTAGAGCCACCACAGGTAACCTTAAAAGGGTTGTGCGTAGGGTTTGGGACCCACCACGTAAAACCACAATTCCAATGAAAGAATGTATTTACATCAGGCCGTAACCCAATAACGGGTTGTTATGGCCAGTTAAGAAGAAGAAGACTAGCATACAACTGTTATACCACGTTTTTCTTTTTATCGCTCTTATACCCGATTAAGCTTATTAACACCTTATTAACAACAACGATTGTCTTATTCTCAGGCCTGCATTGATGATAATCTGGATATGGTAGAGTTTTTGGTGGAACATGGTGCCGATATAAATAGGCAGGATAATGAGGGCTGGACGCCGCTGCATGCCACTGCTTCTTGTGGGTAAGTTTTTATTAAAGTAAAACATACAAAGTCTACTTCCTAAATATAACTAATCCCTTTATTTTTGTTGACACAGCTTTGTTAGCATTGCTCGCTATCTAGTGGAAAATGGCGCCGATGTGGCTGCCGTTAACAGCGATGGTGACCTGGCACTGGATCTGGCCATAGATGTGCAACACATGTCCATGATTGACTACATGGAGAAGATGGTGCAGGAGCTCAACATCAATGTTGAGCAGGCGCGCAAGGCCGAGGAGCAGGCCATGCTAAGTGATGCCAAGAAATGGTTACGCAGCGATGCTGCCGAAGTTGATCGACCACATCCCAAAACTGGTGCAACGGCATTGCATGTGGCCGCAGCCAAGGGCTATAAAAATGTGCTTAGTCTGCTATTGGCCGGTCGCGGAAATGTCGATAGGCAGGATAATGATGGCTGGACGCCGTTACATGCGGCCGCTCATTGGGGCCAAAAGGAGACGGCGGAAATGCTGATAGAGTCATTGGCTGACATGGATGTACGCAACTATGCCGGACAGTCATGCATCGATGTAGCCGATCGCAAAATGGTGAAATTCCTGGAAGAATTGCGCGCCAATAAGCGCAATAAGCGGCGCCCATCTAGTCAAATCAGGCAAGGCAGCACAAATTTCAAATATACTTTTGTAAAGGAAGTTACTAACTCATGTTTTATAATTGCAGCAGAATCTCAGATACGATTGAAAATCATGCGGAGAAAACGCCCACAAAGTTGGTGCGTGTTGAAGTGAGAACTGATGCCACAAAGGACGGTGCGTAAAGTTTCGAAGAACGTGTTCTGTAATAGCTCTTAACAGTAGTCGAATAATCTTAGTTTATTTTTATATTTTATTATATACAATTTTGTGTTTGTGTTGGTACGCGTTATGCCCATATAGGTTCTCATGCGCGTTAAAAATCTTTTTATATGTATTTACCTTTTGTCGCATTCTTAGCATTTAACTTCTGCCACTTTCACTGCCTCCTTATCATTATCGTCTACATTGTAATCCATTATTTCATGCATTACATATAGCTAACTTATGTAACTAAGCGCTCCTTCTAAGCTAGCACTGTTTGCTTCCTCTCTTTCTCTCTCTCTGTCTCTTTTGTATTTTGAACTTGTCTTTGATTGTCACACGCACACTGTAGCAGCAGCGAGCACATCGCTCTCCGCCAGCCTTGGTGCGCATAATGCTGATGATCATGTTAATGATGGTGATATGGATGATAAAGATATGTTGGAGACTGATGAAAGCGACTCTGAACTTACTGATTCCACAGAGAGTTCACATACTACAAGTCTCTCCGAGCCTGAAGGTAGTTAAGTGGCAATTGCTTGTGACTCTTTGGATTGTGACAGTTTTCGTATTACCCAAATCCTTTATTGTGCGCTAAAGCCTGTCAAAAGAACTAACTTGTTGTTTAATATATAAATTGTGACATTTGCTTATATTATTTAATTTTACAATTGCAGCCGAGAACCTAAAACCCAACTCAAATCAGCCAATTCATGGAACCGATCTGCATCCAGCCAGTTCCGAAGAAGAAGCGCCATGGCGACGAAAAACGGCACGCACACCCAACGATAGCCCCACTAAGAATCGTATGTACTTCAATGATATTTTCACTCTTACAATATTATTTAACTTTTCTTGTCTCTTAACATCTATAGAAGTTCCTGATAAAGAGCTAGGCGGCAAAAGCGCCGAGAGCAACGATGTCATACTGCGACGCACGCAAAGCTTTGAAAATGATCAAAAGTGAGTGGTATATTTTTAACAAACCGTTAGAGTTGCGTACCCATCCAAATTAGTCGCATATATCACACATATTTTTGTATATTTAAACTAAACCTATCGATTACTCAATTCCATATTTGAGTCATATACTCTACATATATGCAAAAATATAAATGCACAGCAATTTGTGTATCACTTTTGCCACTTCTTAAACGCGTTGTTTGCTAAAATCTAACTAACTGCTGATTTGTCGCGCTTATCAATTGCATATAATAGTCAATGCTCACACACATAAAAATACATCGACGCACATATTAGATATCTATATAATGTATAAAGGGTGTTTTTTTGTGCATACCAAAAGAGAACTTTAAGTTCCCATTTCAAAAACTTATAGGATAGGAATAATTCTGTATATTTAACTTTGCTTTAAGGAACCCGAAATGTGTTTAGTGTATGAAAAGAAAAAAAAAAAAAGTTTTTCAAAGATGAAATTTTTCTCCAAATGCTTGGTTAATTATCACATATCAATAACGAAAAGAAATAGTCTACTTATGAGAGACATGTCAGTAGGGGTTCAACCCTGCAGTATGTTTGAATGGTTCGTTTTGTATTTTTAGAAAATCCCTCAAGGTCAGTCCACTATTTCTAATTTTTGGTAGCTTAATCTGTTGGGTTCCGTTTCTATAGTTCAAAAATTGAAATTTTATTATATTGGTTTATCGTTAAGCAGTAAAAAAAACACCCTTTATGTGTACATACATAAATTCGCATTTTAAATTTGTATTATCGCAAAAGCAAATTTCTGCAGTAACTTATAAAGTTAAAAGTTTTTGCTGCCATTGATTCACAATAGAAGTTTAGTTAAGCGATCAGTTCGATGTGGCAAAGTGTAGCACAAACAATAATAAACTCTTAAAGATGAAGAAAAAATCGCAGTGCAAATTTTTAAATTGAATATAATTTAATTTTTGTTTTTTAATTTATACGTTTTGCTTTTTCATTTACTTTTTTTTATATGTGCAAAATAAAAACCAACTTCTCCAAATCACCAACGCACTACATCAAAACGCTTATCAAAACTAAATCTTAACCCGCCTGCCATCCGCCACCTCTGCCACTTGCCATATGTCACGCTGCCTGCTAACTGCCGCTCGCCAAAGATTCTATCAAAAATATAATGAGCTCCGTGCACGCATAAAAGCCAATTCATGTCCCATACTGCCTGCGAGTGCGATCAGTACGGCAACGAGTCGAAATTCCGTGCTTCCAACAGTTGGCAATAACAACAACAACTATAATAATAACTTTAGTAGAAGCAATAACAATAACAATAAATCCAGCAACAACAATAATAAGAGCTCTATGCTCTTGGGATACGCTGCTAATAACTCTGCCTTGCACACAACAACAACAGCAACAACACCAACAAGCACACCCAACACATCCATAAACACAAATACCAACAACACCAACTCAAGCGGTTCAGTTGCTGCCACAACCACTCAAAATCAGTATCCGAATCAAATATATACCGTACAAAGATCGGCCTCACTCAAAGATAACTCAATGTATTACAGGTTTGTTTGTTCATCTTTTGTAACTAATAACTGTAAACTGTATGAAATATCTTTTCACCCCCAAAAACTCACCTTCTTCAAACATACATACATACTCAATCATATATATATATATATATATATATATATATAAATATATGTGCTTTTGCTTAGCTCCCTATCATGCACCTAATTATGGTATTTAATCGAGGTGCACAGTTTTCATCACTCTACAGCGGAATTGCGTCACCAATGGAGTATCATCTAATGTGATTGTATCTTTCTTTTTTCCCCTGTCTACAGGAAAGTGGCCGCATTACCTGCAACACCCACAACGACTGCGCCTTCTACGACGTTTAACTCACCATCCACAACGGTGCTAACCCCACCAATACGCAGGTTAGTAAATATAGTCATTCGATGAGTTTACCTTCCGGGAATAAAAAACCTAGTCCGAACATTTTTACACTATCAGTTGCCTAGCAATCACGTTTGTAATAGAGCTTAATATGATGTCTCTGTATATTTCAGTCTATGGTGATTTATTATTTAAAGATTGCTTCGGTGGTGATCGTAAAATAAATCAAAAATGCGTGGAATCTTGATTGAGTAATCGATACGTTTTTTACTTCATAGAGCTGTTAGTCTAACTCTCTAAGTCAACGGTCGGCAAAGTGAGCAGAGAAGATCACTGCAGCTACCATTGTAACTGCGAAATTTTTCGTATTCATGCATGCAACACATTGACAACTTTCCTCTACGGACTCACAAATACGATTGCATCAACTTAAGTTCTGACCAATAACAGTATCCAATAGCAGTTAACTGAGAAAACGTTCGTAAACACACTCATGCGAATGTTCTCAACACATTGACAACTTTTCTCTGCCGGCACACAAATACTATTGCAATTTTTGCCGTCGTCTCTGCTCACTTTGCCGACCGTTGCTCTCAGTGTACGTAAATCGTCGGAATTGACAGGAAAATTAAATTCAATCTTAATCACGATCTTCAAATCGGAATTAAATATAAGTCAGAGTGTATATTAATAATTATATATAATATTCGCGAATTCAACAATTAATATGAAGCCTCATTGCAAAAATAGAAGTCTTAACTGGGTTTTCGTGGCAATTCTTTTAGCTTTTGAGATATTTGTACTTATAGTTTATATTAAATAAAAGATAGATTACTTGTTGGTACCATTCTGGAACGAAATCAAGTTTTTGTTTCAAAAAGCTTAAATCAATTAAGATTTATATTTCAAAACTTTCGTGGCACATATCGTTTTATGAAGAAAACTAGATCTTGATACTTACCGTATGCTCACAAGTTTTTTTTTTAGCGAAACGTAAACTTCGAAGACTCATCTTTAATTCCACAACGCGATATTTTGTGCTATATGTAAATTGTTTTAAATTTATTTTATATCCTTTTTGACGACATTTTATTGGTTCCTTCGGTTAGCAATACAACGACAAACACTGCCCAGAATAGCAATAACAACAATAATGGTAACGGTAACGGTAACTCTGCAAGTGCCAGCGAAACGGAAGCACCAAAGCCCAAACAATCTACTGGCAATATTTTCAAAAACTTTTTCAAGTAATGAATAATTGGTTCAAAGTTCAACTCTAACCTAACACTTGTTGTCGCTTGCGTTAAGCTAACTTAAAAAACTCTTGAAAAATTGCTCTGCCAGCGTTAAAGCTTATCCTTATATGTAGCATGATCCCTTATGTTTTGTAATCTATCAATTTTGTTGTATCAAGATACTTATTCTATATGTTTTCCATCTTAGATCTTTTGTACCGCCAGTGCGTGATGAGGAGAGCGAAACGCAGCGCAAGGCGCATGCGAAGCGAGTGCGGGAAACACGTCGATCCACGCAGGGCGTAACTCTAGATGAGATTAAGAGCGCCGAGGAGTTGGTTAAAAAGAAGAACCTAGGAATGAACAACAATAATAATAACAATAACAACAATAGCAGTGGCGGAGTAAGTATTTTGTGTGGCCAAGGTCGCTCGGTTTTTATTGGAACCATCTGCTCCACTTAAACAAAGCAAAACATGTAGAGAAAAGCAATACAAGAATACACTATTCAATGCGTATCCTGAGTAGATCACCAATCATACGCATACATAAAACTCGTACATTTTACATAATAATCATTGTAGGTTAATTATACGTTCATCTAATAATCAAGTAGCGTCCACAAGTGTTAGTTATGGTGTTGGTATCTCCCATTGTTCCTATGTGTTACATTTTGAACCACACCAAACCACTGTTAACAAATACACCACAGATCTTGTGATTGTTCTCTGCACCGCTCAATGTACTCTATACTATATATATCTCCAAAATTGGTGTTTGAATTTAGTAGGTTTAGCTTAGGTCTCATGAAATCATGCCAGCCAGCGCCAGCATTCATTGAATGAGTAGCTAGTCCGTTATTTAGACAATTAGTAATGCAATCAATCAATCCATTAAGCCCACAATGCTCATCAATCAATCAGCGCACATCACTCGCATTCAATTTGATGATAATATTATGCTGTTCGATCTGCTGAAAATTTAACAAGCCAATTAAATTGAGTTTCTTAATTATTGCGTTTGAGCTGATTGCGCTGCTTTTACGTACCACCCGCTCCGCCCGCAATTTCAGCAGCGAATAATACCAAGTTCTTCAGTTTTCAGAATAGTTTTAATTTTACGTTTTCCTTATGCCCACCAGAACTCTGCCATGCGGTAACTTCAATTATAGATTAAGTTTAATTTTATGTTATGTATGTATGTATGTATGTATGTTCTACATATGTATATTGAGTATCTAATTATTTTATGATGTGCATGTGCTAGAGATTTCCACGTGTTGCATGGATAAATATTTATGTATATAAGTCTATGAGTGCTTGGGATTAGAGCATTTACTTCAATGCGCCCAGAAGCACACTACGTTTATTATTTATAATACTTTTCCATATGTTCTGTAATTAGAGAGTTCTTCTGCAAATTTTATAACAATTCGGTTGGGATTGTGCCGAAAGCTAAATAGATATTTACTTTAAGTTGCATCTGTTGTAGTTTGATTTTATTTTGGATAACACCCATAAATCCTTCTTTTTTCAAGTTGCGCATACCTTTTCGATATTTGATTGGAATTGGTGAAAAAATAATGTTCAACCTAACTAACAAGTAGTGTATTTAGGAAAAATTTAAATTATATTTAAAGTCTGTTAAAGGCTATATAGCATTCACTCGTCAAATTCGATCTGATTGACATTGAAATGTCCTTGTAATTGTGGGAAAAGCCTCGCAGCAAATTCGCTATCAGTTTGTGGCGGTAAGATTATGAAAGCTTAAGTTATGCTCGATTTCTTATGTTTACCCGTTGAAATTAGAGTTAACAATAGACGAACACTAGTTACAGAACACTTGGGTATGCAAACCAGTACGTTTTTTCTTAAGTTATGTCTCTAAACAACCCAAAACTTTTATGTACTTTTGATTTGTGAGTAGGTCAGCAACAGATTTTTTATTTGTTCCAAAACTAATATTATTAACAGAATGAAACGCAAGCCACAAGCTCCACTTCAACATCAACAACAAGCACCATCATCAACACTCAAGAGCCACAGCCACCACCACCACCCACAACGCCACCGCCAGCCAGAATCCCAACAACAACTACAGCCGCAGATGAAACGGAAATCGAAGCTCTTATAACATCGCCTTTAAAAGAGAAAGACGACGCTGATACAACGGCAAGCTTTACGCTCTCTACGCCTGGACGTAGGCTATCAGAAGAGCGGAGCAGCAAAGTTCCTGCTGAAGATGAACTGGCCAGTGTTGTCAGTGCCAGTTATACGATAGTCTCGCGACGTGAAAAGCCGGCCGAGGAATCAAACAGAAGCAAGACTGAGGACGTTGCCAAGAACTCCTCTCAGGAGGAGGAAACCCATGCATTTACCTTGTACTCAAGACCCACAGATTTGCCGCTGACCAATACTTCAATAACAACACCATCAACAACAGCTGCAGCAACAACAACGCCAGCGGGCACACCCACCTCTCTTGAAAGTCCAGTGCGCTTGCGGGACAAGCGGGGTCTGAGCACCAGCAGTGGCAGCAATGATGCGGATTCCAAGTCAGATATCGGTTCACCACTGGCCGGACAAAGTGATTTCAATGCTCGGGACTCTCTGCTTAGTTTATATGCGCGTCGCACGACTGAGGCCAACACGGGTGGTGGTAGCAGCCCAGCAACTGCGGTGTCGACAACGGCGTCTTCGTCTACATCGGCTGCGGAGCGTCGTCCGTCTTGGCGTTTGAAATTTGATGCGGGCTCAAAGGTATGCACACATTCACAAACACAAACACTCAACTACAACAACTCTTGGCAAGCAACTCAACTAGCTATGAAAAATATTCTTGCCCTATGTAGTAACTTTCTATAGAGCAGATTTTTTTTTTTTTTTTCAAAACATGGTATAAACAAAGACTCTGTTCGAAGTTTATAGAAGCATGTTTCTTAGTATGTGTACTTAAAAAAAAAATATATATATATATGTGTGTGTTTATCAGAGAAATGTAATGTTGGCTAAAAATCCTTATTAATTTAGTATTAAATTGTGGACTATCTAAGAGGTGTGTTCTAGAAATCTTCCACTTCGATTCTCTGCTATACATATGTATCGATGTTTGTATGTCTATTTCTAATTTAGGTCTTTCAAATCGATTTTTAAGTACTGTTTATTTCGTTTTAGTTTGTCTTAATTAAAATTCGCTTATCACTTATGCCTGTTAGTTTATTAAGCGCATCTGCATATAAGATACATATATTTAATTATCTACTTGTACTAAAAAATTATCCTTATATATATTTCATTTTGTATTTAACATATCTCATGCGTTTTTGTATAAAAAAACATTTGCTATTTATAACATGTATGTAGATATTTTCTCACTAAATCTTTTGCTTATTAAAATGCTGCATATGATTTACACTTTATAAGTTAAATGCAAGTTTTTACAAATTTAATCGCAAAAAAATGCAAGTGAATCGATAATAAATAGTTAAATAATGCCCTTGGTTTATGGATTCAACTTACTACTACTAAATGTGGGCAATACTACTGACCCGATTAACCGAAACCAGCAATGATTTGATGAAAGACTACAGCAAAAACAACAACAATAAGAACATTACATTAGCTATGCTACACTCAAACACACAAACTTAACAACATTCTCCGAAAAAAAAAACTTAGAAATTTTGTATTCAGTTTTAATAAGAGTTTTGTATAGTAGATCTTAACTTATAAACATTTGTGTGTTCCACTTCTACAGTTCAAGCTGGAGGATATAACCAGTGGTGGCACATACCCGCCCAATAACAGCACCATCATACCTAGTGCTCCAGCGGTCATAGCCGCAGCCAATCTGGCAACGTCTGGCACACAGCGACGCATTAGTAGTGGACCCAATGCATGTAAGTGGTTTTAAATACTTCTAGTAACTTATGGTTTAACCAAGTTAGGTTTAACAGACCCCATTTTGATTCAAAAACTAGTTTTGTTTAAGAGACAATAAAGGGGATCTATGTTCAGAAGATTGTTGATAAAAGCCACAAAAAAAAAGAAAAACAAGCAAGGAAAGCTAAAGGGTCACTCATCTCGACCAACAGACTGTCTCTATGAGTTCTTCAATGCAACACTTAAAATTGAAACTTAGAAACACCAAAACAAGAATGCCCTACAAAAGGATCCGAAACCATAAAAAACGTTTGACTATGGGCAAAATAATATGTTATTTATTAGTGCCCAGTTTACGCAACTTAATCTGGTAACGCTAGTAGACTTTGTCACCTTTTGGTCTTTCTTCTCTATCGTAGGACTGCCCTTAGTGCTATTTTTTTGCATAAGCTAATTTATGGATGCATAGAAAACCCACTCAGTTTCGATGTTCCTAATCGCAGAAGAGAAACTATGTACCTTTAGCTCTGAATAGATGCACAGCTAACTACGCCCTTAATGAACCTTTAACCTTTAATGAACTTAGTCATATACACTTCATTAACATTTTAACTTAAATTTTGTATTTATACAAAGTTTGTTGATCTTAATTAAAAAATAAATAATGGTTTTTATATATTATAATCATAGAATATTTTCAACTTTTCATAAAGGGAATCCGAACTCTGTATTTTATAGCTGGCTTACCTTGCATTAAAAACGTTTTCTAACTGTGTATGTATCTCTTCAGTAAATGCTTCCAACCAGTCTCTGAACTCTGTGGGTCGTCCTGTATCTGCGCCCAGTGGAGCCAGCCACAACGAAAGCAGCATTAACAGCAGCTCCTATGCACCACCACCTGCTCGAAAATATGAGTCGGCTGTTTCAGGCGCAACGACTGCGACAACAACCACAAAAAGTGCCAATAATGCAGCGCCAACGAGCACTGCGACCAGCAACGATGACAAAGGTAGAGTAATGGTATCAAAATATTGGAAAACTCTGTAACTCTAACCCAACGATTCCTTATAGATAACGACAAGGAGAACGACAATCGCACACAAACCGTTATACAGCGACGTCGCAAGCCAAAACGTAGATCAACTGGCGTTGTGCATCTTGATATGGATGTATGTATATAAATAGTTGGCTAGATCATTTATCAAAGTGAATGGGGCGTATTTGACAGACTTTTTAAATGTACATGTGGTAATTAGTCGAAACCGATTGTTAATTTTGCGTCTTCTACACATTTGCAGGAGCTTGATCCGGAACGTCAAAATGAATCGTCCAACAACGATAATGAGGAGAAAGAGGTGAGTTTTAAACGCACACAATAGTTTATTTACACTTTGAAATCTTTTACTTTGTACTGCCAATAAACAAGAAGACAAGAACACGAAAGCACTAAAGTTTATATACTCTTACTATAAACGTCTAGTGAATTCTCCGGCAGCTCTATAATAAATTACGTGCATCATGAATCAATATTCCGGAATATGAATACTGTATGTAGTTGTATTGAATTGTTTTTAGAGTGCATGAAAAACATTTCAGCTCTCCACTAAAATTTATTAAGTAATAGACCAATTTTTGTCACTTGTCATAACTCTGATAATCGAAAATCCGACCAAAATGTATTTCGTTCGCATAATATACTTATGCGATAACTACAGACGGAACCATTTTAGGCTCAACGAAACACAATTCTTTCCCAAACAGATAAGAGAGCTCTTGCTGCGTTAGAAGTTTGCCACAGTATCAGAATTATAATATAAATATAAAAAATTGTATTAAAATACCTTAAAATTTTTACATTTCAGCAGTTTTTTAATATTACTTACCTTAAGATATTTATCCATTTTATATGCTGTTAAGTAGGTGTATTCAAATGTCCAATGCAGCGCGTTTTTGGAATATATCTGGTTTAAGTCCGGATTTTCGAATATTTCAATGCTTTTGTGAATTGAACCATAAAAACGAACATTCATTCGGTGTGTGCCTGACATCTCTTTCAACCTAATATCAATTTTTCACTAAGCCAGATATCTTTTTATAACGAGTTTCAATCAAAAAGCAATTCGTCAATGTGGCAAAACTATCTTTGAGAGCATGGGAAATCTAACATCCAAGCATCCGGTCGACGGATTTTTGAAAAATCAAAACCGTCTAGACATTTCTGGCACACCCCTGGTTGTTTAACAAATAAATTTGATTCGAGTTTCTAAGCTTTGCATACAATTCTAACTTTTACATGTTAGAATAAAGAAAAATTGCAATCCAGCTCATTTTAGCTTTATCCCGTTGGCATCGAAAATCAGTTTCGTTTGCTTAAACTTCTCATTTGACGGTTCTTCATTAGGTCTGCCTGGTCTTGGTCAGCGGGTTCCAAGGGTAAGGCACCAATTTACAAATATATGTGCTTATGAATGTATGTACCGATAATTTTCTGTTGAACATCCAAAATATAAAAATTGCCGATCTGGCCGACGTCAAGTCATATATAGCGCACTATATTAGGGGTATATTTAGCGAACACTGTACAACCATAATTTCCGATAATTACTATAATAAAAAATAATAATAATAATTTAGCCAGTTGCCGCCAGCTGTTGCCTCTAATTGCGTCGTCAGTTTGGCCAACGTGGTGCACCTGACCGACCGTTAGCTCTCTTCTATATATCTTACTAGATCTTCGCTCGGTCGGCTGAAGTCGTCTCTCTTTCGTCACACCTAGCAATAGAATTTGGTTCAGTTTGGCTTGTGTGTGTCCTTCAAAGTAGCTGACTTGTCTGCTCCAATTAGACCCGGCCCATTTGCGTAAATTGTTTTTGCCATTCAAAATATAAAATTTGATGTCATTGTGGCTGTTCCATTTGCAAATCCTTTCATGGCTGAGGCCATAACTATTGGTGCAAATCCAATTTGTTGTAAGCAAAATATACTATATTAAGTTGTCATAAACCTGTTCATAATTTATTTGTCTGACAGTTTAGCTTAAAATGCACGCCAATAATTTGTTGCCCCATTTTCTAGAGTGCATTTTGTCATTTGTCCGCAGTGCTCTCTCTCTCTCTATCTATGGCCAAACAATGCGCCTGACAGCAAACAATGTGATGCTTCTCTAATCATGTCAAGCACTGATTGACGATGTCAACTGTACGGGCCAGAGGCAACTATGCTAAACACTTTCACACTACACATTTCTTAAGACATTTTTCCGTCTTAACGGATTGGCCAATTACATGCGCGTCATAACAGCAGGCCCACGTACATTGAACTCTTGGCCACAGCCAAATTTACAAGCCAAAATTGGTACATTTTGTCGCTAAATTTATAACATTTCATTTGCGCTTCCTCATTGCTGACAGACCCCAGCAATATTGCAACTGGCTGATCCAATATACGCCCTGCTTAGGGGATACACTCTGTCATGCTGTCATGGGCTATTTATACCCTCTTTTGTAGTCGAATTGTATGTGAACTGCAGCGCACTTTTCTGGGGGAAACATCTGCCCTAGTTATGAGCGGCTATTTGCCTTTTATAAGTTAGACGTGCACTTCAAAAAGTAACGTCTTAAATTTAGATTACTCCAAAAATAAGCGGCATCTTTTTCAACATGTCAATGACTTTTTCGCCTTTTGGCCCAGTTCTTCTAGCTTTCTTGGCTATGTCCTGACCCCAGCACAGTTAGAGACTCTTGTAATTCGGACATTGGACTAGATATGCGCGTGCGAGAACCTAAATTTAGCTAACAACTATGAACTAGTATGTACATATAATATGTAGTATAGCGCAGGTGAAAAGATTTTCCGTTGTGCGCAATTCAAATGAAAATTCAATTTTTCGCTACCAAGGCGAAAGCACATATTAGAACTCTTTTACTCAGTTCAACGCACGGTGCTTTTGTTCTTATGTGTTCTTATGTGCATAGTTTTACTTTTATTTTATTTTGTTTTTCAAGCAGTCTGCTTCTGCTGCGTTAGTTTTCCGGCATTTTCCACATCTATAACAAGCGCGCTCTGCGCTCTTACTTGCGCTCTTTATGCGCGCTCTTAAGTTTTATTTTTGATCTTGTGCTTGATTTTTGCCTTTGCATAAAACATTTCAAAAGTTTTATGAGCAGCACAGTTGAGTTTTGATCGGCCAGCGCAGCGGATCAGCGTATCTTCAAAACATTGGATCACCAACAGTGCTTAAAAATTTAACAATTTCAAATATTCCAGTCAAATATTTTCTAATGTAAAGCTTTACAACATTTAAACTTAATACCTCGATAAGCTCAAGTGCATGAGTAACCGCAAATCTCTGTCAAATGCGTGAAAAATTGCAATTCTTTGGCATCAGTTTACTGTAGAACATAGTTGAGAGACAGCTTTGAGATCTTAGCCTTATTTGGTTTGAGCCTACAATTTTGGTAATTTCAAGTGTAAGCTCAAGTTGCAGGCGCCAATTATAGCGTTTGGCCACAAATGGTCAAGTATTTTTATTAATTTTTAATTTAATTTAAAGTGAGCTGCTTAACATTTTTGCTGGAAAAAATAGTTAAAATTGAGAATAAAATTGACAAATGGGCTTTAACCAGACAATCGATGATTGATTTGCAACAAATGTGCTGTGAATAGGCAATGGCCTCTAATAGCATCTTAAATATCATGAGAGAATATTTTGCAATTTTCAAAAGCCAAACACTGCTTTTTGCTGCTGACTGTGACGAAAACGTTTTATTTATACATTTATGTGAAATTAGTAGAGAACGCGAACGAGATCGAGATCTAGTAGAAAGTGATCAAAATGCTGCAAAGGCCAAACATTTAAATGTTTGTAATTGCCTTAAAGACCTATGTTTCGTTTCATTCATGCATATATGTATGCATACTTTGGGGGCAAAAACAGACAGCCCATAAATTGAATGCATTCAAAATCAACTCAAGACGAAACAATATTTTTATTTGAATGTTTGTTGTTTTTGTTTAGAGATCGCGTGGGTGTTGTATCATCTTAAAATATTAGAACATAGAAATAAATAAAGCACAGGGAGATAGCTTCTGAATAGATTAACGCAATGTAAGATCTATTTTCCATAATTTCATGTCATGAAAGATGACGCCAATTTAGTATAGCACGCATTTCCTAAAATTCTTATAGTGTATGCAGCAGAAGCACATTCAGGAGAAATTGTCAAAATTTATGTCTTGACGTCATTTTGAATGGAACCTTGTAGTTCATTAAGAGAGATCACGGCATGGGGCTCGGTAACCACATGTCAATATTGCGTTTTCCACAGTTTTTATATATACAAAATGGCTTGTTTTGTGTATTTTCTTTGTTTATACAAATTCATGAACAAATTCGTACGCTTTGATTATAAGTGTAATTGCTTTTGTGTCGGGATGAAAAGTAGAAGCGGTTTTTCTTGTATGCCATTTGTTGGCAATTTGGTTTTCTTTTCTTTTTCTGTTTTGCCATTTAAGCGTAATTGCAATTTTCCACGCCTTGGCTCGCCGCTCGTTTTGTGGAAAATTCATTAATGTATTCTACTTTGTAGCAATAGCGCGCGTTATGTCCTTCCGCTCACGAACGCGCACACAAGCGCCGCTGCCATCTCGACGACG
Organism: Chymomyza caudatula; assembly: GCA_035041775.1. Taxonomy (NCBI): domain Eukaryota; kingdom Metazoa; phylum Arthropoda; class Insecta; order Diptera; family Drosophilidae; genus Chymomyza; species Chymomyza caudatula. The sequence goes on from JAWNKW010000133.1 coordinate 93,931, forward strand.
CTCGCTATCGTCCAGCTCGCGAGTGGGCTCGGCCGGCGGCAGCTCCTCCAGCAGCGCTTATAGCAGTCATAATGGCGGGAGTAATGCGCGACCCTTGAGCACTGGTTACTATCAAAACAGCTATCAGAGTCCTTATGCAAGCATGTACAGCTCACGCGAGAGTCTGTATGGTGGGGCAGGTTCGCGGGTTTTAACCAACGGCTCCAGTGGTTACTATACAAATGGTAATGGCTGCAATCGTTACGACTATTTGGCTACTTCTAGCGCTGCTGCTAAATCAACTGCCTATGCTATAACCAGCAACCACTACAATCCACCACAGCAACAGCACCACCATCATCTGGCAACATCATCTTCATCCAATGCCAATCATAGTAGAACTCATGCCAATTCCAAATCCTATTACCTAAACTTGCCTAATGCCAGTCATCAGCATCAAAATCAGCACTCAGCTTCGAGTAATTTAAATGGCGCCTATAACCACCACAATCACTATCATCACATTGTTGTGAGCAAGCATTCGAATTCTTATGGTACCTCTAAAACGTCTATTCTATCCTCCAATACATCAAACAACAACAACAACGCAAATACTACCCTATCAAATGGCACAGCCAATACTGGTTATGAGAGCTCCCGTTATGGTTCCGGTTCTGGCGCTTATCCCTCCTACAGCAGCGATCGCTATGTCAGTCCCTATACCAGCAGCTATGACAATGGCGTTACCACAGCCTCACTTAGCTTTAAATCGCCTAGTCTCAGTGCCTCGAACTCATTTAAGGGTTCCGCCAGTTCGCGCTTGCTAAAAACAAAATCCTTGTCCACATCAAACAGCAGTTTAAATACTGCTGCTGGCAGTAGCTACAGTACGCCCAGCAGTGCTGCCACAGTGGCTGCAATTGCCACACGCAGCAATTCGTTGCGTGAACAGGAGCGCAAGTCCCGTAATCGTACACGCTCCAGGAGCGCGGCGCAACGTTCTATCAGCGCTTCGTCGGAGAAGAGCGAGGGTTATGAAGTAAGCAAGCAAGTGAAAGTGTTGAAATTGTTCTTGTTTTTTGGCAACAAAGATTAAACTTCTTCTTTTTTTTTTGGTGAATTGTACTAAATTTTTTTTTATGAATTTTACAGAGTGGCAGCGAGCGTACATCACGCTCGCGCCTAGGCAGCACCACGAGCACGGCTACCAGCGATTCGAAAACTACGAGCAGCGATAAAACAGAAAATGGTGAAGTCATTGACTACAAGGCGCTCTGGGAAGCCGCCAAGTAAGTTGTCCATTTAAACTATATTCTGCAGCTTATTAAATAGAATGTATTTCGCAGATTGGAGAATGATAAGCTCAAGCAAATGCTCAAGCAAAAGGATGATGAGGCTGTACAAACGCGTGCCACCTTGGAGCGGTTTGCCAATGCCGTAAGTAAAACAAAGTTCATATTAACAAAAAACCCACACTATCTAATATTACTACTACCAAGTCCAAGTCAAAAAAAAAACTCAGCAGTAACAACCCATAAAACAACACACAAACTACCAAAGAAAAACCTTATAAAGTTTTCTTCTGCAGTTTAGTTGTGCCACACAGCGCTCGCAGCTTAGCAAAAACACAGTCAAATACAAACATGCCACACAATGTGTACTCTCAAGGTATACCGCGAACCACTCTTTGTCACTTTTTATTCGTTACACTTTTGTGTTTTGACATTTGCTCCCAAAATGATGCTTGCCGCTCGCTCTGTCTTTCTTCTCTCTTGCAACAACATTACAACTGAACAACAGTAACAAAGTACAAAAAAGTATTCCTTAAAAAAAAAATAGCAAAGCAAACGAAAAACAACAAAATTTGTTTCATTTCACCATTCGCAGACAACTAAAAACTCACTCTCTGAGATTGAGAAACGTGAAAGAAGAGCTATGGAACGCAAGCTTTCCGAATTGGAAGAAGAGCTTAAGGTAATTACAAAAGTATCCCCTGCTAGCCTTAATTTTTAAAGTTGATTGCTGTTGCTTTGTTTATGATTTTTTTTTTTAAACTAGCAAACAGCGGTACATTGTCCACTCTAAAAAGAAATAACTGCCTTTAATATTAGGCCTTTTTTCTTTGTATAATTTTTATTTTGAGTTTGAAATTAGCCGCATGCTCCCCTTGTGCATTTTAAGTTCTGCTTCGCCATGTAGAGGTCCATTAGTGGCCCTATAAAATGTAATTACACCAAAGCTTTGGCGACTCACCAACTTTTGCACCAAGAATTTGCTTTGATTTTTTGGTTCCCCAAGTTACAACACTGTTTGCTGTGTTTGTATACGTATTGCAATAAATTAATTGAAAATTTGTTTTTGAACATGATTTTGTATTAGAAAAGCAACGAAAGTATCGGCCCAATTGTATAGCAGCCATTGCTTTGCTTTGATTTGAAGTTTTGCTTTTGTTTCCATACAGTTCATCATATCGTCATATGAATATAGAGTTGTGTTTTTTTTTTTTTTTTTGTCTATCATATATCAACACATCAACTACATTATCTCCTCAAAAGTCACTCTTAATGACCATTTGCATATTGTTCACGCTCATTTGTCAACTCTCACAAGTTCTTGTTGATCGCCATCCGCCGCCATTGTTCAGTTTGAGTCACGCTCTTTTGATTTCCCACATTGTCCATCAAACACATTACTCGTTACTCGTTATGCGTTCGTTTACTGTGCGTTCTCGTTGATTTTTATCCATAAGTCTACGTATACGTATGCTCTTAACTATAACGCGCTCATTTCAACAATCACTCAAATTTGTTTTTCTTTTTTCTCTCTTCCCACGCGCCTCATCACAAACAAATCGAAATCGAAATCAAAATCGTTTATCAAAAAATCAAAACATGCGTTTCTCTTCACTTGTCTCTCTCTCTCTCGCTGTTGCCTCTTGTCTCATTTTAGCTCTTGCAGAAGCTAAAGACTGAGAATGACCGTCTGCGTGCCGAGAATCGCGCCCTGACGCGTGTCGTCTCAAAGTTGACCACATCGGCACAGAGTCAACTAGCCAAAAACAAATAGAAACACTCAGAAATAAGAAGACAAAAATATATACATACATATATATAAATCTCAACTATCATTCAATTTGCTAAGCACACGCAATCAACATCGTTTCTATATAGTACTTAACATCTAGACATTTTAAATTATTCTACACGCAAATGCCTAGCTTAAAGATATTTATCACAATCACATTGATATTATCAAAATATAGTTACGATGAACCGCTATGAATGTATTTATTCGAACACAGTAGTTGCTAAAACCGCTTTTTGAATTGTTATTAAAATAAAGCAACAAGTAACAATAACTAAATTTAGCTAATTAAGTTGATGAAATGTGCTCATTGTAAATGGCTACTAGATGATTGATACGCGTTTAAACTTAAGCCAAGGATCACTTTTTCTACACTTGTTTGAAATGTCGCGGAAAAGTACCAGAAAACTCTAGAAACTGGTCTTTAATTTGGTTTAATAGTGTTTCAAAAACTGCAATTTATTGTAATTTTGCTATTTTGATAGTTTGATAAGACAAAGAGTTTTCTGGGAGAACGTGTACTGGAAATTTCTGCAACCTTACTAGTTCAAAATTTCTTAAGTCTTGTGCAATCTTACAAATGATGTATGTTATCACTGTAGCCAACTATTATATATTCTTCTAAATACATTTGTTAACAAACTATGCACCAAAAAAAAACTAATATGGAAATCAAAATTATATAAGTACGATTATACTACATACATACAATAAATACTCAAATCAAATTGAACGAACGTATCGAGACCAACGAAACTCCCCCAACTGCCCACCCAGAGAGTCGCAGCTAGAGATGGCCGGAACCTAAGGTCTAATATGCAGATCAGTACGAGGCAGTGCAGTGCAAGTGTTTAACGGTAAATGTCGCACACACACACACACACACACACACTTACAGAGAATTACCACTACAACTGCGTCATGTACAAGATCTGGCTGTTGTTTTTGTTGTTATTATGCCTATACGAAAATGCACTTAACTGTAATTGGCAGTGTTTCAAAATGCACCGAAATTTAGTGTTTAAATGGAATGTAATTTTAGAAAAATACATTTTGAAGCGCTGCGCTGTATATATTTAATGAATTTATGTCTATTAAACTACTTTTTAAAATATTTTACTTGTTAATATTGTTAAAAGTGTTTCTGAAATTTACATTTACGTTTTTTCACTTACTCTATTTGAAACTAAGTTAAATACGAATAAAAACCAAAACGTTTTCCTATTGTCGTTCTTATAAAGCTGTTTATTGTTTGTCTTTTTTCTATTGCCCTGTTGCCGAGTTCATAGTGTCTCAATGGCATTTCTATCTCACTTAAGTCATTCTAGTAGATCTAGTAATCGTGTCACCTTTATCTATATTGGCTTCCGTTAAAAGGCCATATATTAGTCATGAATGCGTATAAGCGACGACCTATGCTTATATCCGTACTTGATTGTCATCAGAAATTTCTCGAGTTCGTCCTTGTGCGTTTAGTGCATGCTGCTTAATGTCCTGGTCCATTAGCTTTTCCAAAAATCGCTCAGTTTAGGCCTAAAACTGACTACTACTAATTGTTTGTTGTTGTTGTTGCTGTTGGGGTCGTTGCTGCTGCAGTAAGCGCACCCAAAACTAAAAAAAAGGAGCTTTAATTAAAGCATGCAATGCCAAAGTGATCATTAAGTACTTAATCGTATAAAGCCAGTCACCTTTGCCACCTAAATGTGTTGTTTTTAGCAGCCCTATTTGCTTAACCCCTTAATTTTTTACAATTATACTAACTTCATTTAAATCTCTTTGCATACAGCAACTCGATGCCTATAAATCGGATAATCATCGTCTGAAGGAGGAGAACGCTGCGTTGATTAGAGTAATTAGTAAATTAAGTAAATGAAATTATGTTTTAACTTAAATTTATACGCCCATATATCAACAATATCAAAAAGCAACAATTTTTATATAGCAGTTAACAAGAAATGCAAAATTTGTTTATTATATTTTTTTTAGACATTTAAGCGCTAGAAACCATGTTTCGCAAAATCGTTAAAAATTGTTTCGTTTTGACTTTATTTTTGTATTTAGAGAACAAGAAATTGATTATAAGCTTAAAGTTCAATGTATTTTTATGTATTTGGTCAAATTTTTTATACAAATTAGAGCAAATTTAATATTGTAATTAATAAAAAGTGGAAAAGAAAACAAGCTTAATTAAATATATACATACTTACAAAAAGAAAAATTATTGAAAACGTAAACCTTAACATACAAACTGAGAACATATTCATCAAATGAGCCCTAGTTACAGATTATTTTAACTATATTATACACATACTATATACATATATATATTTTTTCATATATGAATTATATATAGAAACACACACCACCACATTAAGCATTACTTATGTCAAAAGCATGGAGCTATAATTTTTATGTTTTTGTTGTTTGCCAAGCTAAACATTTCGATTTGTAATTTGTAATAAGTTTTTGGCAGAGCGAATAACGCATTAAGGGAATTTTTTAAATTCAGCCTTTGCGCCAACTTAATGCTAATTAAATGCTATTGCTTAAAGAGCAATCTATTTAATTATTTAGTATATGTATGTATGTATTTCCCTAGTGCTGTACTTTGTATATGCAAATTTAAAACACATTTCAAAGTTGCAGCCAGGTATGTGAAACATTTTAAATGGTAATATTTCAATAATCTATGCATATTATTTTCTTTTGTTGTCAAATTGTTAAACTGGCATTTTCTTTAGGCCCTAATTTCACTATCTAAGAGGTCATCTAAGTTTTCTTCTTACAATTATTTCGAAATGATGTATCTTATAAATAGACATTTCATGGACTTGTCACGATATCTATGTCGAAGAAACCAGTCGACGAGTCAAACTCAGGTGGCTTCTTGGTAAGTGGAATCAAGGAATAATAATTCTTCTGAATAGTCAGTTATGTTCTGCAAAAAGAACATCAAAATTGTTATAAGTTTGCTTTGCATATAAATAAGTACATACATACTTACCACATATATATGATAATATTATAATTTGTAACAACCTTTTAGTTGTTTACAGGTATTATACTATTGCATATTTTTATTATTAAATCGAAACACATGATCATGATCATACGCATATTTTTGTTATTTATTAAATTTGTTTAAGAGATTTTGTGTTAAAGAAAAAAAAAATATAATTATGAAACGAATTGTGTAATATGTAAAATTGTGAGAAAATATTTAAGAAAAATTTGATTCAAATACGAAACTTAATAAATGTGATCGCAAGTAAAATTTAAATTGTATTACTTAACATGTTGAGGCATGTTGTAGGGCGCCTCAAGTCAAGTTTCCTCCTTCGAGTGTGGTTTCTTCAATTTATTTGCCAACGTCGCATCGATTTTCAAGAGTAATTCCCCGCTTGATCGGTGTGACGGTGGTGCCAAGCTGGACGAAGCCAACACCAGTAGTCTAGTCTTCAACAGCGATTTGAGAGTTTAACTCTAATCTTAATCTTTCGTCTTGAAGACAACATAAAATTGGTCTTGTTCTCATTTAGCACCAGACCCACCGAGACGTATTTTCATTTTATAGCCGCAAAGGCTCTGGAAAGCTCACGCTTGGTACCACCAATAATTTCAATATCATCTTTGTAGGCAAGCAACTGGACGTATTTGAGTTCTTCGGCCTTTCGTAACGCACTCTCCTTCACAAAGTTAAAGAGATCAAGAGGTCTTTTCGTACCTTGAAACTTATAGATGTATTACTCAACGAAAGGTCCGATTAGTTTCTTGCGAATGGCCACTCACGCAACATTTTCGAAACATCACTTTTTAATGAAATTTGATTCGAAAGTTCATAAATGATCACCTATTTAGACATCATCTTAGATGTAGATAATCAAAGTGCAAATGTGGTAGTGATATTAAGCAAATAATCAAATTATCGAACCCAAAAGGAATATATGAAAAACTTTTTGTAATTTTTACTATTACATTCATTATTACTTTTGAATTGAAAAAAAAAATAATTAAGACAAGGCGCTGATAGCGGCAAATGCGAAGAAGACACAGAGAAGATTTTCAAATTAATATACATAATATATAATTATATCTTAGAGAGATAATTTCATAATAAGTTTGGATTCACCATGTTGCAATAAAACAAATTCAAAAAGGTTTTCAAAGCAAGTCTATGTCGGTGGCTCATCCCATGCAATTTTTACGGCTGCAAAGTTTATTCCGAAATTTCTAAATTTTCACCAAATGAACTGTTGAAACAAAAATAACACCGTAATCATGCTTCAGCCACTTTTTCCTGTTCCCAAAACTAAAAAAGGAAAAGTAAGGAGGGTGTTTTGCAACGTTTGGGGAGATAAAGACAATCACTGGAAGAGCTTAAGGCCATAATAAAAACTCATTTTAGAAGTGCCTCGAGGATTGGAAAAATGGTTCGCACAAGTTAATTGTATCTGAGAGTAAGAAATACAATTTTTTGGGCCAACCTAGTATGTGCATTGTCTACGAGCAAACTACTTTCGAGAAGGCAGTTAAATTTTCGACAAAACGGACGATGCAAACAGTCGAGTTAGCGTCCGACTGTGAGATACCCTATCTAGGGCTGCAAAACTATCGATAGTCCCCCGACTTATCGCATTTTTAAGAAACTAAGCTTGGTTAGGAGAAAAAAAGCTTAATTAAACAAATCTATAATACCCTTGAATACTATGCATACTGGGTGAAAATATCGCTTTGATGATTTGAAATACAAACTACTTTAAGGCTTCCGTCTTTTTCGCAAACCAACAAGACAAATAACTAAGAGTAACTTAATGTAGACATTGTTCTCAATCGAATATAAGACATTGGCAAGCTATTTAACTAAGGAAAAGACGTCACCATGAAAATCAAAACCAAATTGTTAGTACAAATTTATTTGCACAAATGTTCACATTGGAAAGCTCTGTATGTACACGTTTATAAATATATTTACTTAAAAGCTCAAACAAACATGTGCATTTTTTTCGAAAATAGTGTTCATTTTCGGAAACACGCATACTCAAACACACCAAAACTCTGACTGATACTGACTGCCTTTTGTGCAGGATTTACATTTACATTTAGAGTTGTACAATATTAATTAAGTGCCTACTTAACAGCTTTTTATGCGCAAATTAATGTTAAATTAAATGCTTTTCATTTTCATTTAAATTAAAAAATACCGACATCTGTGAGCATAAAAAGCTAGGCGGAATTCTGTGCTGCAGCAAAGCGTCAAAACGAAAATTCGATTCAAACGCAAATGACACAAAGAAATGACTTGCCCTTGAGCCTATGCTAAATTAAAAATAAGTAGTAACTTAACCTAAACATATAGTATTGTAGATACATACTAGATCACATGCATAGTGTGCTTGTATGGACTGCTCCAAGTGCTACTTCTTACCCTTGCCCCTGGCTAGCTACATATGTTCCGAAAAGTCTTAAGCACTAAATTACTAGAATTCCAAACGATTTAGCGTTTGTGTTGAGTATATAAAGTTCGGTCTGGAACTACGCCAACGATTGGATGTACAGAATATGACTTGAGGCTACAAGGGACCATAGATGGGCTCCGAATAAAGTACGGCGGGCATGGAGTAGCTATACGAGGGCGTGTGCTCCGTTGAGGCGCGCAGACTTGCCTGCAAACTGCGTTTGCTGTGGTGCTTGAATCTTTTTGATAAAAAAATATAATGAGTCAATTTATTGGTACATTTGAAGACATTGAGTACTCACTTCTTCTTTAGACAACAGGCTGTGCAGAGCGAAATCATTGCGGCTAGGCCTATAAGGGCCGCCAATACGACCATCCAGGCGCCTGCTGACTTCAGCATGCCAGCCAAAAATGCCGCCGTATGCGTCTTGCGCACGGAGCAGGACTCCACCTCACTAACTCCATAGGTTGCATAGATGTCCAGCAGCTCATGCCTCAGCTGTTGAGAGTTCATTAGCTTTTCCATCTCATTGAAAGACAGCGCCGCTCCATTGCGGAACATTTGAAAGCATGAACTGGTTGCCGTAAAGTCCAGGCTCATGTCTGCGCGTGTAAACACTTGTGTGTCCAGCACATGCAGTTCCAGACCCAACGGCTTTAGTTTTCTTTGTAGCTGCTTTTGGAATGGACGTATATTGTGCTGTATCTCATTCGGTGGACGCGCAAAGACAAACTTCAGCAGTGACTTGTCACGTATGACAAAGACTTTGAGATTATCAAAAACATGCCGCTTGACCAGTTGGGAATTATTGGCGCGTACGCGCATGAGGAAATAACCATCTACATAGTCGGCGAAGGAGCCGCCAGTGCGTAGCTCACCCGTGCGATTGTTGAGCGTAAAGAGAGTTTGCAGATTGCCCGTTGCCAGCTGTCGACTGCGCTTGTAGAACTGTGGCACAAATGTGACATTTTCAATGGACAGCGTTATGGGCGCAGCTTCGGCATCTGCATCGGTGGCGCGCAGTGTGGTTATGACCGTATCAATAGGCACATTGATGCGTATGCCCACGGTGGTGTCCTTCTGCTCAAATTGCGGTAAATTGTCATCAATATCAAGCACTTTGATGGTTAAACGCAAGTGGGAAGCATCTTGACGATCGTAGGGATCGCCTATGAATTTATAGCCCGGTTCGCCAAGTTTTAGGCATTTAATCGTAAGCGTGTAGGTCTCAACCAACTCACGATCAATGGGCTGCGTGATTTTTAAAATGGCTTTGCTTTCATTGGTACGTTCAATGGCGAAGATTTGTTCGTTATTGCCGTCTATTATGACGTAGTCGATGGCCGCATTCTCGCCTATGTCCTCATCTATAGCGGTTAAGTTGCCAACAATGGTGCCAGCGGGCAGTTCTTCACTTATGGACAAAACCAGAGGTCCTTCGTCCTGTAAGCCAAAGTGTATGTTTACTTGAGTAGAATATAAAAATGCGTAATGAGTGTCTTTGCTTACAATCTCTCTGACAAATCGGGGCACATGATCGTCAACATCCAAAACAACGATTTGTAATATACGCGTTACTGCCTGCTTGGGCTGTCCATTATCGCTGACCTCCAGGAGCACCTTGTACATATTTTTCTGCTCACGATCCAGCATTTGTCGAGTTGTAATTAGGCCAGTATATGGGTCGATGGTAAAGGACTCGGCATCCGGCGTATCTGGCAAAATGCGATATGTTATGGTGCCGGAAGGTGTGCTCTCATCATCAGGATCACTGGCAACCACTTGAAACACTGGCGCATCAATTGCTGCATTCTAAAAGAACATAAATATAAAGTTTTAGTTCCAAAACCCAAAATATTCACTTGTGACGTAAAAAGTGACAAAGCTGTTATTTAATTGAAAATAAAGTAACGCTAATATCGTGCCCGCCTACCTCAGTGACATTTGCCATTTGTCCTACTCGTGGCGCCACAAAGTATGGCACTCCATCATTGGCACTCACATCACCAATAAAAATCTGCACATCGACATCTGTGGAGAGTGTCGGTTGCTTGGGCACCTGGTTGCCACTGTCCTGAGCACGTACGATCAGCATATATGGCTCCGCGCGACCTTTACCCGTTAAATTACGACGCGTTGAGAGCAACCCGTTTTGGGCATTGATCTTAAAAAGCCCATTGGCCTCACCCTCATTGACCAGCTCGTAGTGCACTTCACCGCCAGGACCATCATCCACATCCGTTGCATTCAATTGCAAGACAAACGAATCAATGTGCGCATTTTCTGGAATAACCGTGCTGTACTTCTTCTGTGCAAATTCTGGTGCATTATCATTGACATCCAGCACATCGATTAGCAGCTCCACCACATTTTGTTTTGCATCTGTGGCCTTGCCGGGTGAATCTTCTGCCTTAACTTGCAGGCGAATATGCGGCGTGCGCTCACGATCAATGGTTTGATTTCGTGCCACGATTACCCTGCCGGTACTATTGTCAATTTCGAAGAGCGCTGCATATTCACCTTGTAGAGAGTAAACAATTTTATGATAACCCAGCTGCTCATCGCGTTGCGTCAATGCCGCATCCTTATCCAGAGCATGTACGTGCACCACGGCCTCGGGATGTACTTTATTCTCAATAATTTTCGCATGATACCCACTCTGCTCAAACAGCGGACTGTTGTCATTCACATTGTCTACGGTTATGTTGACCCGAGTGATGGTGCTGCGCTGCCGATCCGCGCTGTTTGCTCTAACCTGCAACTCAAACTCGGAGCTGCCTTTCTCTGCAAGAGTTTCATAGTCCAAGCGTTTCTTGAGTATTATTTCGCCCGTGCGTTCGGATATTTGAAAGTATTCCAATTCTTTAGGTTCAACAAGCTCAAAGCTGGTTATGGGTTGCTGTGTAACCGGGTCCTCAGCTTGAAGTATGTATAAAGCGCTGTCAATTGGCATTTCCTCTTTTATTCTTATATTAACCACAGGATGCGAACTTGTCCAGCCATGGTTCTTGAAGACCGGATTTGTGTCTTTGAATGACTGCACATAAACTGTCACTTCAGTTGTGTCCATTTGATCCTCTGGCGCGACCTCAGCATTCAAATCGCGTACGGCCACTGTGAATATAATAATTGCAGCCACATCGTGACGCAGCGTGTTATTGACGTAGATCTCTCCCGTTTGACTATCAATGCGGAATGCTTCCTGTACACGGTAATTACTGCGATTAGCTATGCTCACACCTGCCTTAGTGGTAGCCTTGACCATGCCCATAAGGTTGTACTCTAAACGTGAGTTAAGGTCCTTGTCTATGGCTTTTACACGCAGTACGCTCTCACCAATAGCAGTACGTTCCGAAACATAGGCAGCATAATTGGTTTGCTCAAACTTTGGTTTTTCATCGTTAATATCCTGCACATTCACATAGACGGTGGTAGTGGCTGTTTCTGGTATGGGCGTGCCAGCATCCACGGCATTGACAATAATCTCGAAACTGTTCATATTGGAGTCACGATCTATGCGCGCCTGTGGTGTGACTGTGATCAAGCCCGATCTGCGAAGCAAAGGATGAAGCTATTTAATAAGGCTAAGGAGCATGTGGATCGTATACTAACAATTCGTTAATTTGGAAATTGTCATTAGCGCCCACAATACGATAACGCAACAAGCTATCCAGACCATCGGGATCGTGTGCAGACACTGTGGTCACGTTGAAGCCTGGCGCGGCATTCTCGGGTATAGAGACCCGATAGCTAGGTGGACCTACAACCGGTACGTTCTCCACGTTCTGGAAATGTCCCCTGAAAATGGGTCGCTGATTGCCCGAGATGCCCACACGCACCAAAACTCGCGTTGTATTTGTTAATGGTGGTATGCCTGGTGAAGAGAATAAAAATGTAGCTATAAGCTCACCTTTATTTCAGTTTGCAACTCACCAAAATCCGTTGCGGCCACCACCAGCTCATATTCACCACGCTCTGTGTCCATTGACTTGGCTGCCTTCTGCAGTGTGATCTCACCCGTCTGCTCTTCAATGCGAAACACATTGCCAGCAATGCTATTTTCCGAAACAATAGAGTACTTCACTCTGCCGTTGCCCTGACTAGGACCATCCGCATCGTGTGCGCGTATAAAAAACTGTGGCTCAAAGTTGGGGGCACCTTCGCGTATGGTGCGACTGTACTCCTTGCTTTCGAAGCTCGGATAATTGTCATTTACATCAATGACATCAACAAACAAATTGGCATTAGATTCGTGTCCACCACCATCCATGGCAACCACAGTCAAGCTATAGCTACTTTGCTTCTCGTAGTCCAGAAGCTTATGCAAATAGAAACCGCCACTTTCGGTATCCACATAGAAATTGTCTGCACCAAAGCCTTTAAGCAAATATCTCACATGTCCGTACTCTGCCGAATCTGCATCCGTAGCGTTAACAAAACCAATTAGTTCATCTATGGTTAGATTTTCAGGCGCCGCAAACCGGTAAGTTTGCTGTGTGAACACAGGAGCATTGTCGTTAGCATCCATTAAATGCACTTCTACGCGCGCCTTTGATTTCTCCAGACCATTTACGGTGGCAACCAAATCGAACTCAAACTTGCGTTGTGCCGCATTCGGTATGTCATAATCCAAACGGCTGGCATTCATAACCTTTACCACAACCGGCGTGCGACCTTGGCCTTCAAGGGGCGCTACAGCAAAGACGCCCGCGGCATTGGATATATCACGTAATCTCAGCTGATAACGACTATTCTCGGCCATGTCACGATCATGCAAGAAAATGGATAAGCCAGGTAACGGCATACCATTGGCCAAATTCTCAGTAATCGACACATTGAAGTATGGCGCATTAAATTCCGGTATGTGATCATCCATATCCGTTACAACGACGGTAACACGTGCTATGGCGTAATCGGATGGTGCAGCACCTTCAATGAGTTCAGTGGCTCTTATGGAAAACACATAGACGCCGCCATTCTGTAATATGTCAGGGTTTTCACGATCCAATGGTTCATTGGTGGTTTGCAAAGTTGCTGTGCCATCTTTGGGATCCCCAAATGGCACCAGTTCAAAGTGACCAAACGGTTCATCTTCGATGGAAAGAAATATATCGCGTGGAATGCCCACATCGCCATCAATGGCCTTAATGGTCATAATGCTGGCGCCAGGTGGTGTGTTTTCCGGCACAGTGGCAGAGTATGGCGCATTGGTAAAGATGGGAGACTGATCCTGCACATCAATAACATTTATGGAAACTGTGGCAAATGAGCTCAGTCTGTTATCCAGAGCACCATCCGAGGCAGCTACGGTCATGATATAGGAGGGACGGCTTTCAAAATCCAGCGGCTGCTTAAGAGCTACTCGAGCGGTATAGTTGCCATCGCTCAGCTTGACAGAGCGCACCTCAAAGGTGTCACAAATGTCATTCTCCTGAAATAGAACACAATCTAACTAATTGGTTTGGGGCTAATGGCATGTTGTTTGAGAACTCACCTGCACACATTTTATCTGCACCTCAGCATTGATGCCCTCATCACGATCCACCACAATGATGGGTGGCTCTATGGTGAGCTCAGCGCCAACAGGCAGCGATTCGCTTACTCCAACTGTGTACGGTCTGCCAAAGAAGGTTGGTTGATTGTCATTAAAGTCCCGCACTGGTATTTCTCGTCGTAGCGACACCGTGTTTGGTTCTGTGCCGTAGATGCCTTCGTCAGTAATGCTGATGATTACCTCAATGGTGTCTTGTGTTTCGCGATCTAGTTCTTGGCGCAGCCGCACCACGCCAGTTTCACGATCCACCGAAAAAACTGGGCCAGATATGCTGTACTTTAAGCGTCCACTCTCGGGATCTGTACCTAAAATCGCGTGCATAAGAGAAAAGTGTTACAAATTAGTTGGGGCGACAAAGACACACGCGACATTGTGTAAGATAAGACTTAATCACTCACACACACTTAGATATTATAATAGAATGTATTACATTACTTAAGTAAAAGCGGTTTGCCGGTTTGTTGTGTTGCCAAGTTACTTGGCCCATGACACGCTCAGTGCCTTAATTATTAACGTCATAGACGACTTCGTGGAAGTCGTTCAGTAGTGCGACGACTTTTGTACGTTTGTGTATAATAAAAGCGTGTGAAAAATGCTAATTAAGTTCCCACAAAACCTCTTTGTATTATTGCTGGGCATAGAAATAGAGCTGTGAATTGGGCTAAATAGAGCATTTCGGCTTCTATGCACATAGATTCTATAAAAAATTTCTCTTTCTCTTTGCCTACTAAAATCACAGGAAACATATTTCCACAATAGTCATAATGGGAATTCGTCAAATATTCCAAAACCCAGCTTGAGGGCAACACGAAAATCATTAGAAATTCTTTAAAGCAATGATAAATCTCGGAGCAAAGACGGAAAAAGAAAGAAAACAAATGATCTATGTGGTCTTAACAAATACTTGTTCCCAACCCAAAAAACAGCTTTTGGCACAAGCATACAGACAGATCTTTTAAGTTTGTTGTAACCATACTGGCCGACAATTGCAGCCCGACAACAAAAATCAACAACAACAACCACAACAAGTCTGGGGCACACAAAAAACGGGAAGCAAACAACACGTTCTTCAGCTTATCCCACAGCGGTCTGCAGTAGAACTGGAGACTTGGAGTGCTCCAAAGACCTGGGTCTCTGCATTGGCGCGTGAGTTGCCGTTTCCACTTTTAATGTACATCATAATTTTTGTACACGATTTTTTTTTTCGGGTTATACACATTTTTTTCTTGATTTCTTATATACAACAATTTGTTGTATGTATGTTTATGTATGTGAGTAGTGTGTAGTGGTCTAAGTCTTTGCCAGCTCATGTGGCATAGTTGTCTATTGGATTTTTGGCTCTTTGAAAAGTGGAAACCTAACCAAGCAGCATAATTAGCTGTTGAAAAGCTTTTCTACTTTTCACTTACTCACATCGCCGATGAAAAAAAAAAATAGCTTGTGATTTCATGCTTGGCCAAGCGTATTTGTTAATATTTTGCTATTTATTACACACCCGCTTTATACGCTGAACGCTAGCTTAATTACTCGAGTAACTAACTTAACTTTATTTATCTATATATATTACAAAATTAAGCCTCAAAAAATGATGTGCTCGCTAAACTCGAAAACGCGTGGACCGATTTCAACCAAATTTTCACACATTGTAGACAGTATTAGGAAGAAGGTTTTTGTGAAGTTTAGACGATTTCCAATATATTACGCCAAAGATATCGACAAAAACGATCTTCCATATAAAACATACCAAATTGGTTTCTACTTATATAGTAGGCAAGCATTAAATTTGACTAGGTAAAGAATTCTTTTGAATTGAGGTAGAGGTATACGTAGACGTAAATGTAGATTTAGAGGTAAAGGTAGTAGAGGTAGAGGATATCAAGATATTGGTACTAATATCCGCAGCTTTGCTTAGTATGAAGATGAGAGAGAGAAAGAGAAGGAAGAGGAGGTAAGGGTAATGGGAACGGGAAGAATTAATTTATATAATGAATTTATTGACGGTTTCATAAATGCGCAGCGGAGCGCGCGGGTTCACCTAGTTTTATTATAATTAACTTATTATTTTGCAAAATATTTAAAAAAATAAATTCCATCACTACAATTTAATACAATCTGCTTTAAGCTATTATTATGACCCCATTTGGTATTGATTGATTATTGCGCTAATGCGCATATCAAAATTGAATATTGTACAGACTGACGTTAGTTATAAGCTAATCGAATATTATGCAATGTTTGACCATATCAAATTATGCACCGGTTTACTAGTTTGCTTCCTGCCTACAATTTACCAAAAGTCAATTTAAGCGTTTGACTTGTTAGTTTTTATACCCTGTACACAAAGTGTAAAAGGGTATTATAGGTTTGTGCAATGTATGTAACAGGCAGAAGGAGGCGTGGCAGACCATATGTTTCATGGGCAATGGAATTTTATGGTATGGTATTCCACTGTCGGGCACCGTCCCGACTGCCAGCATTAAATTTGTGTTCGATTTATGTTGTTGCAAGCATTTTTATACTTTTCGTGGAGTTTATGGCTTTATACGTATCTCTAGTAGTTTGTAGTTAATCGGAAGTTGCTTTGCCGAATATTTTTTGGAAGATAGAAGTTTTGGTGTTGAGAATAAAAATTATATTTCTGATTCCAAGGTTGTGCTTGCTGGTGTCCCGCAGGCAACTGTTTTGGGTCCTTTGCTGTTTAGCTTTTACACATATGATGCTCCAAATCCTGAGATAGATGCTGATGATTTTACAAGTTATTGTAGCACTATTATTTGTACTTATGCTTATGACATGGCTATTTTTTTCTCCGGATGAAATTACTTCTTCTTCGGAACTATTTTTATGGCGTCTTGATGATTGGACAAAGCGTTGGAACATTAAGATCAATGTTGTTAAATGCCTCAATGTATGTTTTACCTTGAAACCTGGCATTCCTAACAAGTTGAGCTTTAATAACTCTTTCATTACTATGGATACCAAGACTGGGTTTAATTTTAGAGAAAAGGATTACTTTTGCTCAATATGGTATGTCGATTTGGGAAGTGGCTGACAAAAGTAATTGGAAGCGTTTCCAGGTTTTGCAAAAAACTTTATTACGGGGGCTCTCTGGTATTTGAGGAATAAAGCGATACATTTGGATTTAAATATAGCAGTGGTTCCATTGGCTTGGATGGGAGTGTGCCGATTAGAAGACTTAAGCGCAAATATTTTAGATCATTGACAGCTACGGCTAGTCCATGTTTGCCCACGCCAAGGACGGCGAGAAGGATCGATTGGTTAATAAAAACTTAAAAAAAAAGAATAATCTAAATTTTGTTCATATGTATATCAAGTTTTTCCGATTTAACTTCTTTAAAAGGTAACACTTTGAGTTTGATAAAAAAAAATTCCTTAAGAGCAGTTCTATAAGAGCTAGATTAAGTTGGTCTACGGAACTTTTCAAGGTTCAGTAACGTTGCGTTCACAAAATGCTATGAAGGATCATGTGAAATCTTTAAAAAAAAAATGCAGACTTCTTTGTAAAAAATCGTTTTGCATCTTCAAACTTTGATACAAAATAATCTAAAACGCAAAAAAGTACTTTTCGCCTGTTTCAAAAAGCAACAACCATGTCGCTTACGGTATCCGACTCAGGCAGATTTTTAAATAATAGTCGTCTTGCAAGTGTGGTGGGCGCGTTAGAGAATACTACCTTAGTAGGTCAAAGCTTGTCGTATGAGGCGACTAACAATGACACTGGGTTCTTTCGAGACCAGTAGAGCCACCCCAGGCCTTAAAGGGGTTGTGCGGACCCACCACGTAAAACCACAATTCCAATGAAAGAATGTATTTACATCAGGCCGTAACCCGATAACACGGGTTGTTATGGCCAATTAAGAAGAAGGTGGACAGGATCAGCAATATTCTCAAGTGACAAAAAAAATTCATATTATTTATACTTATATAGTAGGCTGGCATTTTAATGTGATTACAATTCACAACTTTGAGTAGGTAAACAATTCACCCTAAAATATGAATAGGAGACGGCCCAGAAGAGGGAATATTGAAAACATACATATACAAAAATACTCGAGCGACCCGACGAGATAGTGGTCCCATGGTCCCAGAAATTGCAAAACCAGAAAAAGGTTTCCAAATTATTTCAAATCTTGCAAATCGTGCTTCTGCATTACGAGCTGCACTAACTCCTGCATAATGAGCTCAAAACTCCTGTAAAATTTAGTTTTTGCAACATACGATAATTACGCGCAAAGGGGTCGATATAATTGAAATGATATTATTGTGGAATCGTGAATGCTCGATATTAATTTAATCAAAAAATCAATTTTGGGCAAAACGAAGTTTGTAGGCCAGCTAGTTTTACATAAAATATTATCAGTTACGCCTAGAGTATATAAACTACGGTGCCCCGAAGTGCATTTTTGTTGTTGCGGTTTTGAAGTTGTTATTTCATTCACTTTTCATTTCAAAACCAACGTGCTGTAAACGTGTTTTGTATCTCACGGATGCTGCTTGCAAAATCCACCAGCTGAGCGGCCTCTCACCCAACGCACACATACCTGTAGTGACACTCATCGAGCTTCCATTACCATTTGGCACACGCTCATTCGTCTTAAATACAAAAACAAAGCAAAAACATACCAAGAAAAAACACCATGCATAGCGATCTTGTTTGATGAAGTTTGCCGTGATGGCATCAAATTGCAGCGCCAACCCAAGCCCACCTCAAATGGAGTCTGTGGAAACTGTAACTGGGCTTCTGTGTTAGGGTGTCAACGGTGTAACTGACAAACGACAGCCCGCCTTTTGTGGGCAGGTGGTTGTAGTTGTAGCTACAACAAAGCCAAAATCAGCATAACTCTGTGTGGCTTTTGTTATGGGTTGTTGAATAATCAACGCAACAAACTGCATAATACCCAAACCAGTACAGCTGCAGTCCAATTAAGAAGAATGACAGTTTTCGAACTCGATAGGAAACAATAGCAGCTTTAGGCCATGGCATCAGAGCTCCAATTATTAGAGAGAACGCCGCGTAGACAGATAATGTGCCACAAAGTAAAAGTCATGCATTCTAAAAGTAAAAGTACGCACGAGATATATACTTATGCATAATTGTGTTCAGATGATAACTTGTGTCTAATGGAAGCTCGAAACACTTGGCCAGCTTTACATTATCGACAGCTGTTCAGAGTATGTCCATTATCGCGTTGTTTGCCTTTATCGTGAACTGCATGGCGCACTACGCACAAACGTGTTCAAATGCATTTCCGCATGTTTGCGCTCACAGAGACACACACAGATGCACAGAGTCCCACAATTCAAAGGCAATGAGCTATCTGTCTATCAAACACATGTATAAAAAAATTGGATTTTCATGGAAATTATGGGTACAGGGTATCCCACTGTCGGGCACCGACCCGACTGTCTGCATACCATTTTTTTTTTGTATCGATGCTATCGACATAATTTGACAAACTCGTATTTTTCCCGAGAAAATACTCATTTTTTGGTAAAAAAAGTTTGATGCAGATAGTCGGGACGGTGCCCGACAATGAAATACCCTGTACCCTTTTTTGCCCATAATCACTAAATCCAGCATACGGTAAAATGGGATCGAAAGTATTTTCTTTTATGTCTCTTTTTACAAGTTTAATATGACTGTAAGCATTTTCCTATTGTGAAGTTCCAATTGACAAGTTTTCCTATTGGGAAGTGGGGGCAAAAATTACTTTTATGCCCATAACTCCGGTATTCTTGGGTCAATGTAGTTGAATTTTGTAACGCAGATCAAAAATACATTTATAAATGTCTCCATATCCATATCTACATGCAGTGCAATTTTTGGCACAGTTTATCGGTGAGGGGGGGTGTACCCTGGGTACCCTGTACCCTTTTTTTCCCCATAATCACTAGGTTATCATATTTTTGAGTATAACTTTTGATGAATTTATCCGATTTCGATAATTTTCGAAACATATATGTACATAAACACGACGCACACCTCTGTTGAGTTTTAAGATGATAGATTGAGCGGAGCGGTTGTAAACCGCAAAAATATGTCACTGGGTAAGGGGGCAAGATGTCGACATGATTCGACAAACTTCATCTTTTCGGTGTAAATCCGCATCTTTTGGTAAATTTTTGTGCCTCTACCTCTTATGGTGTCTGATATCTCGACGTTCATACAGAAGGACGGACAGACGGACATGTCTATATCGACTCGACTATTGCTCCTAACCATTTTTGCCAATGGAACATAAGGTCTGCCACGCCTTCTTCTGCCTGTTACATACATTGCATATTATAATTATAATTAATGGCTGAAAACGATTTGTTTGTTGGAGTCCATATTTTGAGTTTCCCAACGCTTAAAAGTTATGGTTCATGAAAATGTTGTCACTTGTCAATAAAGAGGATCGGACAAGACCTTCAAATGTATATCTAAATATCACTGAGTACACTGAATGTTTCCTTTCACCCTTTCTTCCTTGTAAAAGCATTCTTATTTGATTATTCAGTTCTGGCCGTCTTTTGTATGAGCAAATTCCCTCAAAACAATATACCTAAGTATTAAAGTTAATGAGTAAGGAACTCATTGCGCTATACTTTAAAATTTGATAGCATTCGAAAAGACTATTTTATAAATAGTTTTCGATATGATTGAAATCCATTTTAAATGCAAGAGTTCTAGAAAGGATGCGCTAGTTTCAGTTTGATATACTATATGAAGTAGGCACTCCCACTATAAAAGCAAGACTTTTTACACTAGACTAAATGTGTGTGTATGTGTAAGATACTTTAGGCAATTTCTTTCTATAAACAATATCAATTGTTCACTTGCATTAGAGACGTTAATATATGTATAAGCCTATCCAGATCCGAGTTCACAATCTCTAGGCGAGGACTTTAAAAATTCTTCCATTTTGTTTAAAACTTATAAATAGACTTAGCGGATAAAAAACGTATTAGACCATTTTGAATGATGTTTCGACAGCGCAAAGATTATGAACCCATACAAATAAATCAAGTAATCGGTATCGTTTCAACAACAAAAACATGGCGAAATGTGTATAAAACATTCAATACCCAGCACAAGGTTAAACACACATACACATGGCGTAATTTTTCAATTACTTCCACCCGAAACTGAAATGAAAGTCAGCAAAGGTAATTTGAATCAAATTATAAACATATTTGGAAGTATCGAATGAATTCGCAACTGTAAACCATTTAATGCCATTCAATTTTGACCATAAATAGCGACTAAACTGAGTGACTAACTACGCTGTTGGCCAAATATTTAGTTAGCCATTTGATTTTTGTGCAAGTGAAAGGCAATGTGAGCCAACAACACTAGAAACCAACAACAATACAGCGTCCACAAATTGCGTGGGAATTGGGCTATTGTTTTTATTTTTTACAATTACATTGACTGCTATGCAATGTAAGCTTAATTAGGCAACTCTTGGTTATGAAACGTGACAATATAAAATTTTTTAATTTTCGGAATTTATGAGCTGTTATTCATGTGTTTTACTGGGCTACCAACTTTTGACCATTGGCAAGCACGTATCTGCGTTAAATGTTTATTTGGTGTACAAGACAAGAAGGTATTCTATAGCGACGAACAGATGCTCTGTACAAATGCAATTCAGATGGCAAATAAGCTATACGCTAAAATGTGTACGAGCAGCCTATTATACTTCGTGTACATATATTTGGTTTGTAAAACTTCCAAATGCCAAAATTTAATTTATACCCAAAAACACTAATACTATGATGCTTTCCACACAGACAAGCGAGATAGTGGGTGAAAAACAAAGACAAGGCAAAAGAATGAACTTGGAAATTTAGATTTCACTTACATTCGAATCATTCGTACAGATTTTATTATCTCATGACGTTCCGTTTCTTACTCTGTATAACAAGTCATCGGTGTTTAGAATGGTAACAGATTTCCAGCACCTATGTATGAAAAGATTTTTCGCAAGCCTTCGAGAACAGCTATATACGCTAATAATTAATTTTTTGAGTTTTGTTTTGATGCGCTTAAGAGCTAACATCGAAAATGGTCCAATACTATAATGAAGTTTTTTATTGAGAATAAAACTTTATGACATTGGCAAACCACATTTGTATCTTTTTTTTCAATGTAGAGTACTCATTGGGTCCGAAAATTGAACTATATTTCTACACCTTTCGTATAAGAAAGAAATTACAAATACACAAAAGCTAGTGGGCTACAGATTTTGTCTAAATATTTTAAATTATCGTAGTGCGAGCGGAAAAACATTAATAAATGCATACTACCATAGTTTTCAAACTAATAATGAATAACCCTGGGGTAAGAAAACTAGATATTAATGCATAGAAATAATAAGGTGCATCTTCAAGAAGAACAGGCTGATAGATGGATATGTCGATTTCGTAACTTAAGGTACCCTCTTGGCCATAAAAGACGAGGAAGGGTATAGAAAACGCAGTTGCTGTTTAACGGTGACTTACCTTTAAGCTGATAAACTGGACTGCCAACAGGTGTATGCTCCGATAGGCTAAAACGAGCCATATCACCTGTACCGGGCACAAATTGTGGCGGATGATTCAGCAGCTGTGCCATGGTCATGTGTGGCCAATTGCTGCTCAGCAGCAACGCCAGCAGCACTGACAGCAACTGCCGCAACATGTTGCTAATTTAGTGCCGTTATATAGTTACTTATATCCGTTAGGGAGATAGTATGGGTTTTCGGTAATTTAATAATTTGGCACAATTCGCTTTTTATTCTATTTTCATAGTGCAAAAAAACAAAAAAATGAACTTATATTACGTACACATAAATATTTTGGTTATATTTAAATAAAACAATACTTTTCAATGTTAGCAGCACACCCAGTTAACCCTGACTTCGGAGCACAATGCAATGCAGCTGACTCAGTGGAATTACTGGCCGCAATTATGCAAAATTCTTGTATCTATAAATTAGTATGTTGACTCTTGAACTTTTGTTCGTGATTTTAACATAAACTTAAATCTTCAAAACGTTTGACAACTCTCTATAGCTAAAACATCAAGTTAAAAGAATTCAATTTCACTTTACGCACACATGCGAAAAGTAGCACATGATGATCACCATGATGCGGCTGCTGTGTTTTGAGCTGTAGCTAAAATGATTGGGCGCTTCTCGCACTAAGCGATTGGCAATGAATGTTACCATGGCTTTCTCACAAATACAAGAAACCAGATACAAAGAAAGCAGGCAGGCAAGCAAACTAAGTAACGAATTGTGCAAAAAGCAGCTAAAATAACAGAACTGGTTGCTGCTGGCATGGCGTGCAGGCTCAGAGATACAAACAGGCACATAGCTAAAAGTATCTATGGGATACATAGACGTTTTTGTGGCCATTACATGCTGTATGGTACATATAGACTCTCTGGACGTGCCTACAGGTAGTCAAATAATGGAGGCCACATCTTCAGCCAGCGAAATTATTTCTACTTGCATTGCATTATTAGCTAGTTTCTGGGTAAACTGCAGCTGGTTTTTTAATATATTTAAGGAACACGCACTGGCAAACAACGATTCTCTACACAATTTGCTAATTTATGCAAAATTATTTCACTTTTTAGCAATACGCAAACAAACACACACACACACACACACACGCACACACATGGATATATCACCAACCAAAGTATGACGCCAAGTCCGAAACTTGATCTTGTCGACAGCCGTCGCCAATATTTTGGTATAACTCTTAAAATTTGTTTTGCCAGCCGTCCGCGTTCACATTAGCACAGTTCACACAATTCGCGGTTCATTCGAAATTCAAAGCGCGGCAACGTCTGAACGGCACGACGCTTGCTCACCTTCTGTTTTGCGGTGGTTTTACCTGTTGCTGTCTTCGCTGCCATTCTTAGCGCGGTGTCTGTTTGTGCGTCTCTTCGGAAATACTGGTTTTCTCTTGTTGCCGGTTTTGTTTTGATACCGATTCTGCGCATGCTCAGTGCGATTGGCAATGAAATGCCCCAAACGAGTAAAAGACTCTCCATAGATAAGGTGCAATGGGTGCATTGTGAGTTTAACAAGTGGAGCATACTTTTAGACAGAAGCAACTTATATTTTCTTTGTTCTGCTTAAAATTTTAAAATGTCAGCAACATAGTAAATAACATAAATAATAATAATAATGTTATTGGGGATTACCGAACCGCGACCTGTGAGATCTATTGTGCCCCTTACTGAGCCTACAGCTCCCCTATCAGTCCTATCACTGTTATAAACAGAATTATATTGGATGGTTCCAACCAGGTAATATCGGCCAGCGAGATCCTGTATCCGCCCAGGAGCGTCAGCCTTCGTCTTGCCAGGGCATCAAACTCTGCTAGAATGTGCTGGGAGGATTCCTCCTCAAGTTCACAGAACCTGCAGGTGGCAGAGCTGGTGATGCCGAACTTGCTCAGGTGACCTTTAAGTCTACAATGTCCAGAAAGCAGACCTGTAAGAATTCTGATAGAGTTCTTCCCTAGCTGCAATAGCTTCTTGAACCTAATCTGGTTGTAAGACCCATATAACTGTTTGGCCTGTCTCAGACCTGGAGTGTTTATCCAGTTCGTGGCTCGTATTATTATTTACTTTACTTGCTTGATGGTGTCTGAATGTCTGCCAATGCCAAAGAAAGGTTCTAGTCATATCAGTGGGTTCGCAGTTCATTCAAGATCATTGCTATCCAAAAAAATTTTTATTTTTATAGACATTTTGATATATGAGCTAGAACTTCCAAATTTGGTATGCAGACTCGTGATACGCTTAAATACCAAACTATGTTGACCTCTTGCCGAATCCACCCCACACCCCGCGCAGTACGGTTTCTGTGATTACGCCCATATCTTTCAACATATCGATACAAAGAAATTTGATTAATAAGGAAAAAATGGGCACAGGGTATCCCACTGTCGTGCACCGTCCCGACCTGCATAATTTTTTTTTTTAAATAAATTATAGCTTGTTATGAAAACATGACAAAGTAGGAACTTAACAAACTGAATCCCTACCATCCGACTCTACAAATTTCTTTGATCTTTAATGAGTCTAAATTTTGCCAGACTAGTATTCATTCTCCACAAAGTCGATGCTTTCGAAAAGCTAGTTTTAATATTTAAATATATCATTAACCAATTTTGACTGGTCCACTTTATTGTCTACCGATAACTTAGAACTTGCAACGAATATCTTCTATCGGACATTATATACAGCCTTTGATGCTTTCGTGCCTTATTCTGCTCCGAGTCTTTCCTCAAAGCCCCGGTGGTTTACCCCTAGTTTATCCTCTCTCAAAAATCTTAAGTCTTCTCTCTTTAGAAAATCTAAGAAAAGTGGATTGCAAGTTGATTATTACAAATTTTCAATTGTACGCCGTAAATTCTTTCTTCTTAACAGATCTTGTTATAATAATTACTTATCTCGCTGTCGAGTTAACTTTCGAAATGATTCAAAGCAATTTTTTTCGTTTGTTAACTCCAAGCGTAAATCCTCACAATTCCATGCATCATTATTTCTAAAAAATACCTGCTCTTCGAATAATTCGGCCATTGCTAACCTATTTGCTACATTCTTTCAGTCTACTTATTCTTCTAACCCATGGACTTTGTTTATCCTTATAATTTACCTCACTCTAACTGCATTGCTCCTCCTATTATTGTTGAAAATGATGTTTTACAAGATCTTGTTTCCTTAAAATCTTTCTTCTTTCCTGGTCTTGATCTTGTTCCTAGTTGCGTGTTAAAGCATTGCGCTCGTCCCCTCTTTGTTCCTCTTACCATTCTTTTCTCCTTATCCTTAAAAAATTCCTGCCTTCCGCCTATTTGGAACGAATCCTTCATACGTCCTCTTCATAAAAAGGGCAGTAAGTCCAATATTGAGAACTACCGTGGTATTGCCAAGCTGTCATGTATTCCAAAAGTATTTGAAAATATAGTTACATCACAGCTGGAACACTTCTGCAGTTCTTTAATATCGGACTCCCAACATGGCTTTGTAAAACGTCGCTCTATTATTCTAATCTATTAGAATTTTCTTCCCTAATTAATAATAGCTTTATTAACAAAATGCAAACTGATGTCATTTATACTGACTTCAGTAAGGCATTTGATTCTGTTAATCATAATCTTCTTTTAACTAAACTTTCCCGTTTGGGGTTTCCTTCATGTCTTCTAAAATGGATCTCTTCATACCTATCGAACCGTGTGCAAAAGGTTATTTTTAAAGGCTGCGAGTCTAAATTAATCCAGGTTACATCCGGTGTACCTCAGGGTAGCCATCTAGGCCCTCTCCTTTTTGTATTATTCATCAATGACGTCCCTCAGGTCATCTCCTCTTCTCATATACTTATGTACGCGGATGATGTAAAGCTTTGTTTGTCATTTTCCGATAATGGCATGTATTTACGTCTTCATAACGATTTAGATAACATACAAGCATGGTGTAACGTTAATCAGCTATTTCTTAACATTGCCAACTGTAAGGTTATGACTTTTTATGGGAATAATCCCCAAATTGTTAGTTACCCGTTAGGTTCCTTCAGTCCTGAACGTATTTTCACTGCTTCTTATCTTGGAGTTTTATTTGATCATAAGCTTAAATTTGATAAGCACATTGGCAATATTGTTAACAAAGCTAAAGGGGCTCTCGCATTTGTTAAACGTTGGTCCAAGGAGTTTAATGATCCCTATACAACCAAACTTCTTTACCCTGTTCTCGTCCGTCCTTATCTTGAATATTGCTCCTGTGTTTGGAGTCCCAAGTATAAACTTTATCAAGACATAATAGAGTCTGTTCAAAAACATATCCTTTTGTTCGCGCTTCGTAGCTTAAATTGGGATCCAAACATCCGCTTGCCTTTTTATACTGATAAACCTCGCCTTATAAAACTGCCTTCCCCATTTAATCGTAGAATCTGCCATGGTGTTTTATTTGTACATAAACTAATTCTTTGCCTCATAGATTCCACTTATCTTCTTGGCCAGGTTATGTTTTCTATTCCTCGTAGACCTTCTCGCCATTTTCGTCTTTTACCCCTGCAAGTTTGTAGGTCTATTCTTGCCTTGCATGATCCTTTCCGTGTTCTTTGTACTAACTTTAATGAATTATTCCATCTTCTTTCTTTTAGTAATTCGCTCTATTCTATGTCTTTTTCTATCTTGTCTTTCCTTGACTCTCCCAGTCGTGCATCTTTGGCTCCATCCTTAATGTGAGTCGATGCACATCTTTAAAAAGTTCACCCAACGGATTGGAGACTCGTGATTAGATATATCTATCTACTTTTCCTTTTCTCCTCCTTTTTATATCTTTTTTTTTTATCATTATATATTACATTTTAATACAACAGGGTTTTTGTTGTATCTTTTTTATACATAAATGAATAAATTAAAGTATTGTATAAGGCGTTATAGCCATTCCTTTTAGAAAGATTTGTTATAACCTTAATTTATTGTAGTGGCCACAAAAATAAACTCTTTCGGCTTAGATAACGTATCCTCTGTAAATTTAATGTAACCTTAGCATGAATTTGGCAAAAAAAATCCCGTTCTCGTGTTAACGGTTCTTAATAAGCTATGGTTCAAAGCTGGTAACTCCCTAGGCTAGGTTAAGAAAAATAAATAAGAAATATGCGCCATATTTTACTATATTTCGCCATAAGTATCTTATAAACAAGTTTTCGCAATCTATAAAGTTTGCTATTGATTAGAGTATTGTGCTTAAAAGTTAGAGCGCATCATCGACCTGGAACTGTATAAGATCCTCTACAGGAAAGCGGAAAAGAGAAGCTGTTTGCGCTTCAGCAGCCATCTGATCAATGTGTGCGTTATGGTTATATCGAAAATTATCTCTCGACTCGGGCATTGGCGGAGGCGGCAGGTTCCTGCGATTGTTTGTAAGTGCAGCAGACTGTGGCAGCTCCGGAAGCTCGGCGGCTACAATTGGATGTTCAAAGTCGATGAGTGGAAAACCTTCGAAATTATCGCTGCGTGAAATAGAGCGATTTGTATATTGTTGTTGCTGTTGATGCAACTGCGTCTGATTTTGGGGCGCCTGTGGTTGCTGCTGCTTGTTAGTAGTGTTATTATGAGCATCGCTTGGAGCTGCAACATGTCGCGGTTCTATGGGACTGGAGGATTCAGGTAACTCACTGATAACGCTATGACGGTGAACATTAGCCAGATTATTGCTGTAAAAGGGATTGGTGGAGGCGCGCACATTGGTCGTGGCTGTGGGCTTTTGCTTGGGAAAAACATTCAAATGCAGCATTATCTGATTAGATTGCGCATCGGAGGATGCGGCGGCATTGCCGCTTGAATGCTTATGAAGGCAATCTTCCGGCGTAAAGCTTTGTTGCGGTGCATACTTGTGGCCATGGTAGACCGCATGCTGCTGGGTATAGCGAGTGGCCTGATCGGAAAAGCTTAGCGGTATGGAGCTGGGCGCTTGTGTGGGAAATTTAAAAGGTGTTTGATACACCCCATGGTGGCCATAAATGGCAGTTGATGATGGAGCCATAGGCATCATATAGTCCGTATGGAAGGGATTGCGGAGCACAGAACCAGGACGCGAAGGTTGCAAGTGTCGTGTGTCATCAAAGGCGAAGGACTTGTAATCTTTGGAGGAAGGCGGCAGCACCGGATATATATCCAGATTGACTTTGAACGGCACACGCTTAAGCTGCGGCTGACGTGTGCCATTCAAAGCTATTATGGATGGAAGGTGCTGGGCATTATGGGGATCGGCCACATAATGATGCTGGCTGCCATGCTCCAGCAGCAGATTGTGTGAGGCATTCAGCTGCTGTTGCTTCTTCTTTTTCTTCTTGGACAACTTGCTGGGCACCAGTTGCTGCTGCTGCTGCTGCAGCGCCAGCAGGTTAATTTCATTCGGCGAGCGTGGCTTAAACTGATAAAGCTGCTCTATGGATACCCGCTGGCTAGGCTGGGTTAGAGCATTAAAGTAGCCAACGGGTTGCTGTGCATGGCCGTACAGCGGCATGGGCATGTGCATGGGCATATGTAGTGGCATGGACATAGGCAACGGTATGCTGAACTGCATTTGCTTCTTGTGACGTTTGCTGCGGAAAAAGTTGCCTATGCCGCTGGACTTGAGGTTTTTAAAGCTACCTGCAATATGCAAACCCGTTGGCATCATGACCAGCTGGGGTGCCTGCAGCTTGTTGGGTGCCGCATTAAGATGCAAGTGCTGTAGTATATCCTGTATATTGTTTGGACCGGGCTGGCGGCTTGGCTTCTGTTCCTTCTTGAACTGTTCGGGTAGCGGCCCCTCATAGGGAAAGTGAAAGGGTTTGGGATTAAACTCATCGCGCAACGAAAGACTCCCCGCCGATTCGGAGAACTGGCGGCGCACCAGCGCAGTTGAAGACGGGCGCTGTGTGTCGAGACGCGGTGGACGTGGCAGCTGATTGAGAAGACCACTTCTCAGCGGCGTCATTGTGGCGGCACGCTTGGGAAGATGTTCATAGTGATGGTGCTGCTGCGGCAGCTGGTGCTGTTGATTATCGCCCAATTGCTGCTCATCAGGCAAGGCATTTAGTGTGGCCGTCGAAGTTGCATGCTGCAGCGCCACGCCTGGGGGTTGGGGTCGTCTCGCTTTCGTGCGCCATGTTCCGTAAATGGGCTGCTCGTGTACAGTGTCGTCGGCACGCTCCAATAAGTAGGCAGTTTCGCCTGCATTTGCGTGCAACTGTAGCTGTTGCAAGTGCTGCTGCTGCATCTGGAGCTGTTGCTGCCGATATTTTTGTTGCTGCTCGTGTTGCAGTTGCTGTAACTTGGCACGCATCTTCTCGATATTGTGCCGCTCCGCCGCCTGTGCCGAGCTGTATTCACTTGTATTGTCACTTTCGGTGCTGGCGGTTGTCGCCTCTGTTTCCTCGGTTGTGGTCTGCAGGTGGTTGAGTAATTGTTGCTGCTGCTGCTGTTGATGTAATGCTGCGGTGGATGCGACCTTGACTATCATGAGAGACATCTGCAGATTTGAAAGTGTAATTTGTACTTAAACAAAGCCAATTAGAACTAGCCTGTGCACACTCACAATTATATGGAGCAGCAGCATGCCCATATTCCAATGCTTGGTGCATCGAACTCTAAATAAGACGCGACTTAAAGGATCCGGCAGTTTTCCATGGTCTCCACTTGGCTTAATAAACATCTTTCACTTTGATTGCAAGGCGAATGCGAATTTCTTTTTGCTTAAGTTTTAACCGTTTTGTTTGGCTAGCTTTACTTGGCGCGACTTCTGCCTCATCGCGAATACCAACCACGACTGCCTGCACTTTTGGCTGTGCAGCACCTAAAAAGCTATAGCTATAACTGTATCTATGTATCTATAGCAATAGCTACTGCACGCTGCGTATTACTAATTAGAAAGTGTAATTCAGAGTTTGGCTACGAAAGAAATATATACAAATAAATTAATTGCTCAAGTGATTTCATGACGCCGATGTTTTTATAGAAATCAAGAGATTTTGCAAACGCATCGACCATGAAAAACTTCAGATTGGTTTTACGTGCTTGTATGGAAAACATTTTTCTGCGCATGCGTGGCTTGGCAACGGATTTCGCGTGTATCCTGATCTGACGGACATGGCCAAATTTCGAAATACCACCAATCTGTGCTTATTTCCCGTTTGCCCAATTCAAATTATAAAAACACAATTTCGAAAAACTTAATTTATTGTTCAGGTTTCAGCAATTTGAATACAATTAGTTCAGTTTAAGATAGATCTATATAGTCTTGAGGCACAGACTGCTGAGTAGATATTGGAAAATCTTTTTAAAATAAGTGTTTTAGAGGATAGTTAGATAAAGACTTTACATAGCATATAGGTAGGTACAAAGTGCTCTCAAATTGAGTATATACTTCATCATTAATTTATAAAAACAATCGAGTTTTATTCTAGCCGACGCTTCAATGGTTCTGCGATTGATATAACATAGCACCCAAGTGAAACGTTGAAAAAATCTTTAAGACTGTATTGACTAGATGTATCTAGCCCTAGACATATAGTTGTTGTTGCGTTGCTAGATATAAAGCATCAGCTACTTGCATTCCCTTTAAGTACAATTAAATTTCAAGTACAGTAGTGTCACGCACCGATCGTCATAGGATCGACCTTCGACGATGGGTGAGCAAGTTTAATGGCTGCTTAGAAATCGAAGGGAATGCTGGGCTTAGGGTATTGGTAGCCCTGATGTTTGGTGGTTGCTGGTGGCACATAAGGTGGCTGCGTGACGATGCGACGCGTGGTGGCAGGTGTCTGGGGCTTATTGGTAGGAGGCAGATAGGTTGGTGGTGGTGTAGGTGGACGTGTTGGTGGGCGTGTTGGTGGTGGTGTTGGTGGGCGAGTGGGTGGTTGTGTCACAATACGACGAGTCGTAGCCGGCGTCTGGGGCTTATTGGTAGGGGGTAAGTAAGTTGGTGGTGGACGGGTTGGTGGTTGCGTTGGTGGTGGTGGTGGTCGTGTGACTGGTGGTGTGGGCTTGCGTGTTACTGGAGGCTGGGGTTTGTTAGTTGGAGGCAAATAGGTTGGTGGTGGACGAGTGGGTGGTTGAGTAACAATGCGGCGAGTGGTTGCTGGTGTCTGAGGCTTGTTCGTAGGGGGCAAGTAAGTTGGCGGAGGACGAGTTGGTGGGCGAGTTGGGGGACGAGTTGGTGGTTGAGTTGGTGGACGGGTTGGTGCACGTGTTGTTGCGCGAGTGGTCACAGGAGGCTGTGGCTTATTGGTTGGGGGCAAGTAAGTTGAACCAGGAGTGCTAGGCGCACGAGTTACTGGACGAGTTGGTGGCTGAGTAACAATGCGACGAGTGGTTGCTGGCGTCTGTGGTTTGTTGGTAGGTGGCAAATAAGTTGGTGGTGGACGGGTTGGTGGTTGAGTTGGTGGGCGAGTTGGTGGGCGAGTTGGTGGGCGAGTGGGTGGTTGGGTTACAATGCGGCGAGTGGTTGCTGGGGTCTGGGGTTTGTTTGTTGGTGGCAAGTAAGTTGGTGGGGGACGGGTTGGTGGTCGAGTTGGTGGTTGAGTTGGTGGACGGGTTGGTGCACGTGTTGTTGCGCGAGTGGTCACAGGAGGCTGTGGCTTATTGGTTGGGGGCAAGTAAGTTGAGCCAGGAGTGCTAGGCGCACGAGTTACTGGACGAGTTGGTGGCTGTGTAACAATGCGACGAGTGGTTGCTGGCGTCTGTGGTTTGTTGGTAGGTGGCAAATAAGTTGGTGGTGGACGGGTTGGTGGTTGAGTTGGTGGGCGAGTTGGTGGGCGAGTGGGTGGTTGGGTTACAATGCGGCGAGTGGTTGCTGGGGTCTGGGGCTTGTTTGTAGGTGGCAAGTAAGTTGGTGGGGGACGGGTTGGTGGGCGAGTTGGTGGTTGAGTTGGTGGACGGGTTGGTGCACGTGTTGTTGCGCGAGTGGTCACAGGAGGCTGTGGCTTATTGGTTGGGGGCAAGTAAGTTGAGCCAGGAGTACTAGGTGCACGGGTTACTGGACGTGTCGGGGGTTGAGTTACAATGCGACGAGTGGTTGCTGGAGTTTGTGGTTTGTTGGTGGGTGGCAAATAAGTTGGTGGCTGGGTTGGTGGGCGAGTAGGTGGTTGCGTTACAATGCGGCGAGTGGTTGCTGGAGTCTGTGGTTTGTTGGTGGGTGGCAAATATGTTGAAGCTGGAGTGCTTGGAGGGCGAGTTGGTGGCCGGGTTGGTGGACGCGTTGGTGGTTGCGTAACAATACGGCGAGTTGTTGCTGGCGTCTGTGGCTTGTTGGTGGGTGGCAGGTAAGTTGGTGGAGGACGGGTTGGTGGACGCGTTGGCGGACGTGTCGGTGGCTGTGTAGGTGGACGGGTTGGCGCACGGGTTGTTGCACGAGTAGTCACTGGTGGCTGAGGCTTATTGGTTGGGGGCAAGTAAGTTGAACCAGGAGTGCTAGGTGCCCGTGTTACTGGACGGGTTGGTGGTTGAGTAACAATACGGCGAGTTGTTGCTGGCGTCTGTGGTTTGTTGGTAGGTGGCAAATAAGTTGAAGCTGGAGTGCTTGGAGGGCGAGTTGGTGGGCGGGTTGGTGGGCGGGTTGGTGGGCGGGTTGGTGGGCGAGTTGGTGGTTGAGTAACAATACGACGAGTGGTCACTGGAGGCTGTGGCTTGTTGGTAGGTGGCAGGTAAGTTGCTGGCACACGAGTAGTTGCACGGGTTGTTGCACGGGTTGTTGCACGGGTTGTTGCACGGGTTGGTGGTTGAGTAACAATACGACGAGTGGTCACTGGAGGCTGTGGCTTGTTGGTAGGTGGCAGGTAAGTTGCTGGTACACGAGTTGTTGCCCGGGTTGCTGGACGAGTTGGTGGTTGAGTAACAACACGACGAGTGGTCACTGGAGGCTGTGGCTTGTTGGTAGGTGGCAAGTAAGTTGCTGGAACCCTAGTCGGTGGACGGGTTGGTGGACGAGTTGGTGGTTGGGTTGGTGGTTGCGTCACACGACGAGTGGTTACTGGAGTCTGTGGCTTGTTTGTTGGAGGTAAATACGTAGGCGGTGGCCGCGTTGCTGGTGGAGTTGGTGGCCTTGTTACTGGGGGCTGGGTAGTGCGTACTGGCAAATCGAATGGTACATTTGGCGTTGGGTAGAAGTAACCCTCGGCAGCGCGTACCTTACGCTGAAATATGCAAGATAGTACATTAGACAACCCTGTTGATAATTTGAACTCGCTCTTTTCGGTACTTACCTCATGTTTCTCAGCTGTTGCGGTGGACACTGCCACGACGCAAAGCGCCAACACAAAAAGTGCACTTCTCTGAGGAAAGAAACAAGAAAATCAACAAAATCAGAAAAGCGATAGGTTGTGTGCCTAATAAGATCTTGTTAAATTAGTTGTGTCGACCATTATTCCCACGCCGCTAGTGTAAACTACTCATAGAGTGAGGACAGCATCTGATTGCGGTTAATTGTCTAATCGAACTTCAACTAAACAGTTTTTCACGCTTTTATTTGGCTTGACTATGGTGCTTAGAATGTAAACAAAATGCAATGGAGATCATAGTTTTTGTAAAGTTCAACGAGTCATTGGCTTAAACCATTGTGTACCACTTAAATCAGTCAAAACAACAAATGCAATAAAAACCATACAAAACGTTAACGCATTGAAGACATTCAACTTTGACAGCGGCTCTAGGTCACGGTAGTCATTTGGTCGTCTTCAAAACCAATTTGGGACTAAGTTTTATCACTTGTTGAGTTTTCAACCTTTCTTTGTTTTTAATTTTGTAGTATTTGGTTTCGGATACCTACATTTACATACGAAACGATTAAAACATAACTTGCTGGTCATTCATCAGCTCAAATTAGCTGCATACAATGAAGTGAAATAAAGTGTAGCACGTCAGGTTATATGGGAACAGCTTCCGCTCGGGCCCCACATCGCTGACATGAGATTATCTCGGTTGGCAATTTAAATTTCGGCAAGGTCAACTAAGCGTTGTCAACGAAAGTGATCAATGGCTTGGCGCAATTAATTAGCCAGCTCTATTGAAGATCATCGAGAATTCGTATAAGCTTATGGCGTAAGAATAGCTCATTATGCAACAAACCGGCTTTCTTTATGTTCGTTTCGGCTAAAACATCTTGCCTGGTTCTAGCTGGCATGCCAAGAAAGATTATATAATAATCGGCGCGAAGAACTAAGAGATAAACTTATATTGTTGTTGGCTGAAATTAGCATAGGCACTAACGAATCATTGACAGCCATAAAAACGCCTTGGGTACCATTTATAACCAAATTTGTTTTATTATAATACACATACGAAGACCCAATATATACATACTATACGTCTAAGTTGTGTTTAGCATTGTTTTTTTTTTCTACATTTTAGTTTTTTTATTTGCTGGTATTGTCTGAAATTTTGCTAATTCCAATAAATGCTTTAGCTCTTGTATGTAAATGAAATGAAATAATTTATGCTAATAAACCAGAAATATTTTTGTGTTCTAACTTGTTTGACTTAAAAAAAGTAATATGCTAGAATTGAATACGGGTTTTGAAATGTTTGGCTCACGAGGCAAAATATTCGCGCCACTGTATGCCAGAAAGTAAAAGGGGCATTTCCAGATCAAACATTTCGAGTTCCGGTTCCAATTGAAATCGAATGTGTTTCTGATGCAGCTGTTGATTTTCAAATGCCTTCAAGTAAAGTGAGCTTATTTTTGACATGCGTGCATTTACCTAATTTGAGCTATAATCATCGTTAATATCTTTACTATAAACAATTTGCTCTTGATCATCAATTATGTTAATTTGCAGCCAATTAAAATATTTCATCTGAGTCTGCGAAACAGTACAGCAGCAAAGACCTTGCATTTATATTGATATGTTCAAGGACGCACAATTGGGTCAAAGAACATGTTTAAACAATCAAATGTGCCATAAATTTAAGGCATTTTCGTTTGCGGTTATTACTTTTCATCGCTCTATAAATACACAAATTTATATTTAAAATATGATTGAACATCACTGTAGCTAAGCCAAATAAATGTTGGGCGTGCTAATTAGGCTATAATTGATTTCGTAAATTGACAATGCGTTGAGCATGTGCACAAATTTGCTGCTATTATTTATTACCGACTTAAAACAAAAGACTTAGGCAACAAACTCGGTGCTTAAATATGAGCAACATTTTTAATTTTGGGAATTTTCAAAAAATTTAATACGTATTCATGTTACTTGCTGAAACAAAGACTAAGGCTAAGCTAAGATTTTATCTCAATGGCATCTTTCATCGCGTCTTTTGACTTTAAAATTCTTTGCAATTTATAATAAAAATGAAACAAACATGATATGTCAATTACCAGCTAATATGTGAGCTTGTTGAATATAGACTTATTAGATATTTCGAAATGCCTCGTGTTATAATAACATGTATGTATGTATGAATTACAGACTAAAGACTTAGACAACGAACTTGCTGTATACAAATTTATAATTAAAAAAAAAAAAATTGTCCTAATTGTATTATTGTTAATGTGAACTTTTAGCAGTTTTTAATATATAGATTCATAATTTAAACAAATTGTTCAAGTAATTTTGAAAACTTAAAAAAATATTTTGAAGTTGTTTGTTTTGTTTTAGTGAAATCAAAGCCAAAACTCTAAGAATGCCATTCCCAGTTAATTTCAATTGAAATTTTTGTACAACTTTAAAAGAATACTGTAGAGTTGTTTCTCGTTTTATTGAAACTGAAGACTCAGGCAACAAATCGTTTACTGACCATTAGCTGACATTTCATCTTCATGAGAATAGCAGCAAGCTCATTTTATGGCTATTTGCTTAAATGTGCCAATTTAAATGTCAGCTAATAAAAAGTTTTGTAAAAATTACATTTGAAAACAAGTTTTCATTTCAATTTCAGAGCTGACATAGAAAAAGCCAACAAATGACTTAATATGCAAACTATAATCGCCAGTAACAACAACAACAACAGCAACAAAAAAACAAAGTGAAGAAGCCTTCAAGGCGCTGCAACTAACGCGTGTGGGCGCACTAGGCGTATGCGTAATATGCATGCACTTGCTTGTTGAAAACGTTAGATTGCAGCGTAGACGCTGGCTAAGAGTATTTGCTTAGTTTTTACACTTGCACAATTTGTTTCCACGTAACGTAAATCAAAAAACTGTTTGTGGTTTAAATGTCACTTGGGCTTGTTGGTACAGCGACGCTGACGTTAATAGATTCATGTAAAATGCTTAGTTAAATGCAAATAGACAAAATGAAAATAGAAAATTGAGCTTGCAGCTCAATCTCTCTTTTGATTGTTAAGGGTTTTTCGAAAGCATATTTGTTGGTTGTCTTTAAATCTCTTTGCTTATTTTTCACAACACTTTGCACAATTATTTGCTTTTTTTCGGTTTTAGTTCAATTTGATTTTGTAACTCCTTGTCTGTTTTTTTTTTTTTTTGTTTGTACTTTTTAACTATTTACCATTATTAAGAGCACTTTAAACTGCTACAAGCGGCAGTTGTAGACGGTTAAAAATCAATTTGTTGATAATAATCCCAGGTGAGAAAATAATCCTTGTAATCCTTGTGCGGCGGCGTTTGAATGCGCGACCGAATCGTATCAAAATTCAATGCACAATTGAATTTGATCGATGCCAAGCAAATGTTGGTTTAACTTCTAGGTCGAATGTGGGATACCAACTAAACCATCAAAACTTATAGATTTTCTATATATACTCGGGTTGTCTGCGCAGCGACTGCGACTGCGACGACTGCTGCTGCGGCTTCTGCTGCTTCTGCTACAGCGGCGACTTGGGCGACAACTGTTAACACTCTGACCGTGTGTTTGACTGACGCTTAAAAGACAGCCAAAAGCAGCGCAGATCTGCTGTCTGCTGTTTTTGTTGTTGCTGCTGCTGCTGCTGAAGAAGATGCTGCCGCTGCCTGCGTTAACGTTGCCGCTGCCGACGCGTCGTTGCTGCCGTCACTGCTGCCAGCTGACCAACCAGTATCCGAGGTACTGTCTGTCAAGCAGGTTGCTGCCTGGTGTCGTCTTCACTGTCGCCTTCTGCTGTTACTCTTGATGTTAACAGTGTTCTCGTTGTTGCTGTTGTTAATGTTTGTGGCTTAACAGTCGCTTAACATAGACGCAGTTGCGCATGCGTCAAAACAACAGCCCCAACAACAGCAACAACGCAAGACTGCCGCGTGCTTAATGTGTCTCTGCTGTTATTTGGCTATTGTTGTTGGTGTTGTCATTTCTATTTAGCTGGTTTTATTTGAGCTTAACTTCTTGAACTCCAGCAACATACTTGTTGTATTTAGTACAACTTATAGTTTAAGGTCTACCAAATGTCGCTTAGGTGTTAAATGTTTTGTTATGCAGGGATTAGACATTGATGTTGTAATATTTTGGCAAATTCAAATTCTGTCAAGGCTTTAAGCCAAACGCGACAAGCCAAATAATAACCAACCAATATATTAATGTGAAATTTGTTGGCTTGCAAGGCATTAATCACACATAGGTATGTATTGCCGGTGTGTTTGTGCTAGTTGTCTCTAATAACAAACAATAATTACAGCTGCGCAGCTAAAAACAACACTAAACGCACAATGACAATAACAACAACAACAACAGCAACAAGCGTAATTAGGCCTACATGCAGCAGCTGAACCGGTTGCCAGGCGACCAACTTTGGAGTTTAATGTTAAGGTAGGCGCGCAATCTTTCAGCATCGGCATCAGCTCCGCATCAGCCACAGCATCATCATCTCCAGCAGCATCAATGGTCACAGCACCAATAACCAAATGACCTTTAAACGCAAAATGCGCTGTCTGTCAATAAGCATACAAGCTGCGCTCGCCCGTACACATTTTGTTTTCATTAAATAAACTCGATGAAGTAGCTCTGCTCCGTGCTGGCTCTGGCATGGCAGCTTTTTGCGCGACCGGCACGGCCGAAACGAGTTTAGGTGTCGCTGCTGGCCATCTTCGATATCTTCAATACGTTGACGTCGTGTGTAATATGGCTATATGCATTGCAATATTTCATTAAACATTTTTAATAAGTTGCATTTATTAATTTCTGCATTCAAACAACAGACAGTCACAAACAACTTTTGTAAAAAAGTTTGCTGGCAGTCACGCCAACAGTTGCCAATCGATTTGGGCAACGCTTAGTAATGCTTAAACAAACAGTGCCCGCCCACGACGGAGAACTTCATGGGCGGCCACCCCATATGTTGCATACAGACAACCAGACAAATGGCCAAGTTTAGACCCAACCAACATTGCATAGATATCCATCATAGTTAGTGGAAGTGGTAGTCAATGTTGTTTATAAATATTTATTTTATATGAGCAAGGGTCTTATTTTGACAAGAGGTGCTAATCTGTCTTA
The DNA here is from genome assembly GCA_035041775.1 of Chymomyza caudatula. Lineage (NCBI taxonomy): Eukaryota > Metazoa > Arthropoda > Insecta > Diptera > Drosophilidae > Chymomyza > Chymomyza caudatula. Next base: position 132,924 of record JAWNKW010000133.1, read on the forward strand.
TAATATCATCACTTGTGCTTAGTTAGTATTCCAGCGACTTTGAACTTTTTTCGCAGGCTGACAGCCAAGCTGACGCAGCAGTCGTTACTGTCTAAGTACTTCTTAATTTCATAGCTCATTACGTTTTAATACTCTTGTTGACTTGGGGTATATTTAATTTAAGCGGCTAGATTAGCAGAATATCTAAAAGCTCACTGATCCCTGTATATACCTTTACCAAATTGACGCTTAACCTCCACGTGTTGCCCCTTTGTTAGCTGCTCTAATTACCACTAGTTAAAGTCCTGGGCAGACGTCGCTGTTGGGTTTGGGTCCCACCGTGTAAGACCCCCCTATCCCCATTCCACCCAATAGAAGATGGTATGAGCTGCCTGTAGAAGTTCTCTACATTAGACCGTAACCCGATAACGGGTTCTTACGGCCAGTAAAGAAGAAAAAGAAGAAGTTAATCGTTAATCTTACCAAATCAGCATAGTTTCATTAAAGGGAGATTGTGGACGCTATGAAATTTATTGTTTTTTCAAAAGTTCGTTATATTTACTATATCGCGCGCTAAACTCGCACGATAATAGACCGCAATCCAATATGAAGCAAGTCGAAAAGAGTTGCAGACGAGACAACTTACATTCAATGGTGACCCGCCTACAAAAGATTCTTCTTCATGTTAACTGGCCATAACAACCCGTTATCGGGTTACGGCTTGATGTAAATACATTCTATCATTGAAATTGTGGTTTTACGTGGTGGGCCCCAAACCCTACGCACAACCCTTTTAAGGCCTACTGGTCTCGAAAGAACCCAGTTTCATTGTTAATCGCCTCATACGACAAGCTTTGACCTGCTGAAGTGGTATTCTCTAACCCGCTCACCACACGGGGGATGAGAAAGAAATCACACGAAGCGACTAAGGAAAAAACCTTCAGTTACTTTGGCGGTGCGTTGTTTTAATCAATCGAAGTATCTTCTGGAGCTCCCCAGTTCAGTCGACTACAACTAATGTCATTTTATAAACGTGTTTTTTTTTAATGAGCTGCTATACGTTCTGGGCTGGTCGAAAACCGCATTTATGACGACAATGTCAATTTTAATTTTTTTTTTTTTTGTGGGACACCAGACGACAATTTGTGAAATAGTCTTCAGTATGGACTTGATAACTTCTTGGAGTTTTATGCAGCTCACAATCTCAATGTTAACTGCGACACGTGCAAAATGTTTAGTTTTTCGGGTTTTTTTTTTTAGAGTATATAATGCGAAATTTTCACTTCGATTCTTAAAAAAGTTAGCGAGTTTTTTCCTCTTTGAAACAAGAATCTTGAGTTCACCCTGGACGAACACGTGTGCTAGAAGCTGCACTGAAAGTTAAGGGTCGAAGAATTTAAGCCATCATCTGATTCGCAAAGTGCACTGAAAACATAGAAACTACGATTTTTTTTCGATAAACTGACATTTAAAAGGATAGGAAACATAAAATACTTATATGCAAAAATAAAAAGGAGCTAAAACAACAACACCAAAATACTATAATTAACAGATTTCAACTGATGTCGACGCAGATGACCAAAAATACTAAACGCTGATAAAGGAAACGTTACGGAAGTCGTGGAAAAAAATGACTACAGTACAAAAATGCTTAACATTCTAGACAACTACAACACGTATAGAATATTGCAGAAGGACCCAACATCAAGTTTACAAACAAAGAACAATGCCCTTGTGGACAAAATGATCAAATTGGAACGAACACCGCACTACTACCTAAGATATATGGACTCCCTAAAATACATAAAGAAGACACCCCACTCAAGCCGATATGCTCCATGATCAACACTCCGTCATACCAATTATGTAAGTTCATGTCAAATATTTTAAAATCTTGACAATTGACTCAAAATATAATTTTAAAAAGTTGATGCAGACAGTCGGGGCGGTGCCCGACAGTGGAATACCCTGTACACTTTTTTTTATAAGCACTAAATACGGCAAAATGGGAAAGGAAGTATCCACTTTTATATCTCTTTTCATAATATCAATATGCCTGTAAAAATTTTCCTATTGGGAAGGTCCAATTAACAAGTTTTCTTATTGGGACTATTGACTATTATGGGTTGATAGATTCAACGGAGAGGTTGTTGCCCATGGAACATATGGTCTGCCACGCCACCCTCTGCCTGCTACATACATTGCACAAATCATTAATACCCTTTTACACTTTGTGTACAGGATATAACTTTCATTCACTGGTGCAGGTTTTTACACGGTGGGTCCCAAACCCTACGCACAACCCATTTAGAGCCCATTCGCTGCGCACATTAGCTCACTACTCTAACACCGGGGGGCGATTAGAGCAGCTATCCAGCTGGCACCACGAGAAGGTTGTGCGTCAACTTAGTTAAGGTAGACACAGGTAACACCCTGGCCATTCCCCGGTGAATGACCATCAAAAGCTTTCACCCTGTTCTACCAGAACCCAGGCCCACCCAGAGAGAGAGCAGACATTAACGCCATCCAGGAGATGCGATGGACTGCGTGGGCTGGCTGGCAACAATCCGGATCAAGGCTAAATTCTTTAACATCAGCCTAATTTGTGCGCACGCGCCGACGGAGGACAAGGACGATGTGACCAAGGATGCGTTCTATGATAGACTGGAGTCTGTCTACGACCGCTGCCCAGCCCATGATGTTAAAATCGTGTTGATCATGTTGTGATTGATGGAAGGCATGCATCCAGCGTGCTTGATGTTCTTACGTTCAGAGGGGTCAACATCAACTCTGACCACTACCTTGTTGCAGCCAAGGTTCGCATGCGTCTAAGCATAGCGAAGAATGTGCGATCTAGTGCGCAGCGAAAGCTGGACATCACAAAGCTGCAATCACAGCAGACTGCTGAAGCCTTTTCCGCTCCTCTCTGAGCACTCAACCTCCCTCAGAAACTAATAGCGCCGAGGGACTCTGGAAGCATATATCCCACTCCTTGCGTTCCGCCGTGGAAAACGTCCTTGGATTCCAACGCCCACTGCCGAGGAACCAATGGTACGATCAGGAGTGTCGCGAAGCCACTGCAGTAAAGAACGCCGCCTATAGAAGGACCCTGCAGTCGGCTGCTACGCGATCTGTGCGAGATCACTATCGGGAAATGAGGAGGATGGAGAGACGCCTTTTCAGACGCAAAAAACGCGAGCAGGAAAAGCGAGAGGAGATCGAGATGTGCAGGAGCAGGAATGACGTTAGGAAGTTCTTTCAAAAAGTCAAGCGTCTGGCTGAAGGATTTAGTACCGTACCGTCTTCCTGTAGAGATGCAGAGGGAAATCTGGTAGTGGATGCGCAGGGTGCACTGAGGTTGTGGAGGGAACACTTCTCTGGCTTGCAATCGGGCCCCCGGAGTTAACTTCCCGACATCCCCAATTATAGATGACGGCGTGGATATACCGCCGCCTAGCTATGACGAAGTCAGGGTCGCAATCAAGCGGCTCAAGAACAACAAAGCATCTGGTCCTGACCTGCCTGCTGAGCTGTTCAAGACTGGAGGCAATGAGTTGGTAATATGCATGCACCGGCTCTTTTGCAGAATATGGCTAGATGAAACCTTCCCCTTTGATTGGAACCTTGGTGTCCTCTGCCCTGTCCTTAAGAAGGGTGATCCCACTGTGTGCGCTAACTACCGTGGTATCAGTCTACTTTCTATTGCATATAAGGCCCTATCGAGCGTATTGTGTGAAAGACTAAAACCGTTTGCGAAAGAACTGATTGGACCTTATCAGTGTGGTTTTAGACCTGGCAAGTCCACCATAGACCAGATATTCACTCTACGCCAAATCCCGGAAAAGACCCACGAAAAACAAATCGACACCCACCATCTCTTTGTTGATTATAAAGCAGCGTTTGATAACCCGTTGAGGGATCGCGTATATGCCGCACTGTCTAGGTTTGGTATTCCTGCAATGTTGGTACGACTATGCAGAATGACGTTGAGCAACACGCGCAGCTCCGTCAAGGTAGGAAAGAGCTTCTCCGAGCCATTTGATACCAAGCGAGGTTTTAGACAAGGCGATGCCCTCTTTTGCGACCTCTTCAACCTTTTGATGGAGAATGTTTTGCGAAAGGCCGAAGTGAATCGGAACGGGACTGTATTCTCTAAGGGTGTCCAGTTGCTTGCATACGCAGATGATATCGATAACGTCGGGTGTACAAAGCGAGCGGTGGGTCTGGTGGTAAATGAGAGCAAGACGAAGTATATGCTTTCTTCGAGTAGAGATACACAGTGGTTGGACTCTCAGATTGATGTTGAGAATTATACTTTTGATGTTGTCAAGGATTTCGTCTACCTTGGCACCACCATCACAATGAAGAACGATGTCAGCATGGAGATTAAGCGGAGAATCACTCTTGCTAATAGGTGTTACTTTGGTCTCAGTAGGCAAATAAGTAGTAGAGACCACTCCCCCCAGATGAAACTAACACTCTATAAGACGCTCATTCTTCCCGTTTTGCTTTATGGCGCTGGAGCATGGGTGATGTCGCAGTCTGATGAAAATGCCCTAGGAGTGTTTGAGCGGAAAGTAATCCGTAAGATCTTTGGCCCTCTACGCGTTGGCAACGACTACCGCATACGATGGAATGACGACGACATTGACATAGTCAAGCAAATTAAGATCCAGCGGCTCCGCTGGCTAGGTCATGTTGAGCGTATGCATAAAGAAGCTCCTGTGAGAAGAGTCTTCAATACGGTTGTCGAAGGGAAGCGACGAAAGGGCAGACCTTGTGTCCGTTGGAAGGACCAGATAGAGAGTACGCTAGCTACCTTTGGTATTACCAATTGGAAAAGGCTCGCGCAAAGCAGAGACGCCTGGAGGAGAGCTTTACATCAGGCGGTAACCCGGTAGGGGTTGTTATAGCCAGTTAAGTAAGTAAGTAAGTACAGGGTATAAATATTAAATATTGCCTTTCATATTAGTTCAAACATCAACATTGAACCAATCTTTATTAATTGTTTGAGCTTAATAGACTTACTCCAACGTTCGACAGAAATGACTTCCAGTTAGAGACAATTTGTGTTTTTATTTCCTGCAAGTATATATAAGCTTCGTTTACTCCCCAAGTTAGCACTTCTTTCGCATTTATTATTTTGTTTTAGCACCTTAAGTTTACTGTGTTAGTTGTGGCAAGTATTTGGCTCTGTGCACATTGTGCAATCTAAACTATTTGAAACATAAACATTTTGACTTGAGGAAGTTGTGTTTATTATGATATTAATTGTTCTTTTAATTGCACAATCTTATGAGGAACCTCCAGATCTACAACAATTTGTAAGTTGTGGCTGACGGCTAAGCACACAATTCGGGTCATTACTTACTTATATAGTATATAAAGTTGTATATTATATAGCTGCTCACTCCGAGAGGCAATGACACTTGCTGTCGTCTTGGGGCGACTGCTGCTGACATTTCAAATTTGTCATTGTGGCAAATTTAAAAAAAATATGTTTAGAGGCGTTGCACTGACAGCAAAAACTCTTATAGAGATGACTTTTTTGTGTTTAATGCTTATAAAAAATATTTTGGTTGTACCTCGGAAAAGAAGTTTATGCCGCATCATGCCAAGCCAAGATTGCAACATCTGCAACAAAAGATGCAAATTTCATTATTTACCTAATAGCCATGTAAAAATAATGATATATGTGCACATTTGTTGAAGGCAACTCTTTGGCGCCGGCTAAGGACGTTCATATACATTATATAGATGGCCCAAAAGGTATAACTATACGCCATACAATTTACTATATAGACTATACTATATATGTATGGGTATGCGTTCATTAAATTGATTAAAATTAATTACAAAACTTGAATGTCAAATTAACGCACTAGATGTCCATGACATGTGCCAATAAATAGAATATGTCGTGTTGACGCCCGTCTAACCAGATTTTCGACGTGTTTAACACTCTATTATGATGGCTCACTAAATTAACAACAACAAAAAACTATGCCTAATAAATGATTATTTATACCACATATAACATATACTATATACATTTACATACGTATATAATCTATGTCTATTGTCTCTTGGTTAAGCTGCGGAAATGGTTTAAATCCAAGAAATATTGGATTCAGATGGGCGTTAAGATTAAGTTGAAACTATTTCGTAAAAGTTAGCGTCATCTAAGTTGAGTTCATTTTTTGGTTCAGTGAAAAGTGTCAGTTTAAATACAATAAGAAGCGGAATATTTTATAATTTGACATGTAAAGTACATAGAGACCAAAGATGAGTTCTACGATAGACTGGAGTCTGTCTATTACCATTGCCCTGCCCCTGATCACCTAAAACGATTTTCATAGAACGGTTGGAAGAGAGCGCATCTTTGTTGCTACTGTCGGACAATTCAGCTTTCACGAGAAGACCTCGAACAACGGTTTAAGGCTAATTGACATTACAGCGGCGCGAAACATGCTAGTTTGTAGTACTAGATTTCAGCATCCCGATATCCGCAAGGCTTCATGGTTGTCCGCTGATCAATCTACACGCAACCAGATTGATCATGTTGTGATTGATGGAAGGCATGCATCCAGCGTACGTTCAGAGGAGTCAACATTAATTTACCTTAATTACTTGTAAAAGCCAAGGTTCGCATGCGGCTAAGAAAAGCGAAGAACGTACGATCTAGCGCACGGCGAATGCGACTTTAAAAATATATATTCTACTCCTTGCGTACTACCGCGGTGAACGTCCTTTTTTTCCAACGTCCACTGCCTGAGGGATTAATTACCGGACAGTCTTCCTGCAGAGATGCAGAGGAAAATCTAGTAGTGGATGCACAGGGAGCACTGATGTTGTGAAGGAATCTCTTCTCTGGCTTACTATCGGGCTATGATGAGGTTAATGCCGCTCACGGAGGTAACTTTCCGACGTCCCCAATTATAAACGACGGCATAGATATGCCGCCGCCTAGTTATGACAAAGTGTGGGTTGCGATCAAGCGGCTCAAGAACAACAAAGCTGCTGGCGCAGATTATCTGCCTGCTGTGTAGTTTTTTCTTATGTCAAGGATGTACCGGTAATCTCCTTCAACCGAATTGCAATGTGCCAAAAATATACATATGCTAAGATGCGAAGATTCTAGAAAGAAAGCATCTGACAGTGGATTTCAGGTAAAAGTGTCTAGAGGTTTGTGGCACACATTGAAACGCAATTAATAAACTTTTGCATATTGGTTAATCTCAATAGACTCATTACTTTCAAAGTTCAACATTATAAATAGAAGAAACACCAACGTTGCTCTAATTCTGAGCAATGACGATCTATGATCGTCTTATAGTGTTAGTTTCGTCGGGCAGGAATGGGCTCTACTACTAATTTGCGAGTGATTCCGGCGGTTAAGCATTCTTTATTGAGACGGTGGAAGTAAAGTTTTCATCATCAATCTGAGAGTCCAATCGCTGTGTCTCTCTACTCGAACAAAACATATACTTTGCCTTGCTCTGGCGATTGCTCGCTTAGTAAGACCAATAATATCAATCTTATCTGCGTACGCAAGTAACTGAGCACTCTTATAGTTCAATATTGACCTGTTCAGATGTACTTCGTATCGATGTGCACACTCTCCCTCGCAAAGTTGAAGAGGTTGCAGAGGGCATCGCATTGTCTGAACCCTCGCTTGGTATCAAAAGGCTCGGAGAAGCTCTTACCTTGACAGAGCTGCATATATTGCTCAACGTCATTCTGCATAGTAGCACCAACTTTGCAGGTATTCCAAACTTAAAGAGTGCGGCATAGACGCGATCCCTCACCGGGCTATCAAATGCTGCTTTATAATCTACAAAAGGTGCGTGTCGATTTGGTATTTTTGAGTCTTTTCCAGGCCTTACCAGACCTAAAACCACACTGATACGGTTCCATCAGCTCTTTGGCTTTAGTCTTTCATACAGGTCGCTCCAAACGGCCTTTATGCAATAGAAAGAAAACTGATATCACTGTAGTTAGCGCACACCGTGGAGTCATCCTTCTTAAGTCTTACCTGATAGTATTTTTCAAAGGCCATAAATGTGAATGCCCTCAATATCGATCGAATCAAGACGTGTTTTAGAGTCATGAAAGAAAACTGATACCACTGTAGTTAGCGCACACCGTGGAGTCATCCTTCTGATAGTATTTTTCAAAGGCCATAAATGTGAATGCCCTCAATATCGATCGAATCAAGACGTGTTTTAGAGTCATGTTACTGGAAATATTCCATATCGTAAAAATTATATTTAAGCCTTGTTTTCAAAATCTGATAAAACTTATCATATTTGGCTTGTTTATCAGTCAAGGTTGGAACCTTTAAATAAATGACGTTATTTTCTATATTTGGCTCAGTTTGATGACAAGTTGAATGTTTAAAGCTAAGAAAAACTCCATATCAAATCCCAAATCGTAAAAGCAGCACTTCTACCGTTTTTCGAAAATCGTGTAACGGCAACTGCTTGACCCCCACAAAGTTCATTTGCCAAAACTTTTGCTTCTTTCCTTCACATATTGCCCCCTACCAAAAACCAGACTCACTTATCTTAATAAATCCCCTTATTAAATACCTTCACGCACAAGCTATTAAAATTATAATTCAAAAGCGTAGCTCCAAAAAAAATCTATGATAGGCCTGCAAATTTTGCTCAAAGTAAGACACTTTATAAAGAGAGGCAACAACGTAACCAAAAACTTTATTCTATGCGAACATATAATTATTTAAATTTTGCGGATCTTGCTTGAAAGAAAAAATATTTTAAGAAATAAAGCCAACCGCAGAAGCACAATAAATTCTCGGCCAAAAGACGCAACATAGGTGACAATAGAACAAACTTTTGGACTTAAACAAAGTAAATTGTGCTTATGATTTATGCAAATGTGTCCTTTATGTTTTTATTTATTTATTTATACTTTGTGGTTAAACAAACATGAAATTTAATAGATATACTAGCCAAGTGGCTATATTTGCATGAGCACCAAAAAAAAAACTAAAAAAAATGGATAAATAAAAAATTTGATGCAGACAGTCGGGATGGTGTCCGACAGTGGAATACCCTGTACCCATTTTTTCCATGAAAATCAAATTTCTGTGTAAATTTTTGTATCGACGCGTTGAGGGGTATGTGCGTAATAACGATAACTGTACTACGGGAGGAGAGGGGATGACTAGGAAAAAGATCAACATTGTGGGCTAACGTATCATATTTCTTCTTCTTCTTAACTGGCCATAACAACCCGTTATCGGGTTACGGCCTGATGTAAATACATTCTTTCATTGGAATTGTGGTTTTACGTAGTGGGTTCCAAACTCTACGCACAACCCTTTTAAGGCCTACTGGTTTCGAAAGAACCCAGTGTCATTGTTAGTCGCCTCATACGACAAGCTTTCACCTGCTGAGGTGGTATCCTTTAACCCGCTCACCACACGTATCATATTTGGTTAACACAAATGTTAACTTTCACATTCATTAGACAAGAACTTTTAAAGTTCTTATTCGATATGAATTATTTTTACACTACACATGCATAGTAATAGTGTGTATAACTGTGCCAAGTTTCAATTGGATAGCTTTTATGGTGTGGAATAAAACCGCGAAAATCTGTCACGGGGGAAGAGGGTGAGATATCGACATAATTCGACAAACTGGTACTGAATAGGTAAATTGCGCATCTTTTGGTCTAGCTGTTATAGCACCGTCCGAGAACGGTGCGACAACACGGACAGACAGACAGACGGACATGTCTATATCGACTCGACTATTGCTTCTGACCATTTTTGCCCATGGAACATATAGTCTGCCACGCCTCCTTCTGGCTGTTACATACATTGCACAAATCTATGATACCCTTTTACATTTTGTGTACAGGGTATAAAAATTGTTGCTTTTGTTACTTGTCAAGTGACTTTAAATTTATGTAAATTCACGCGATAACCGACAACCAGACCGTCTGGCTCTTGTTGTTGTTTTTATTTGAATTTTTTTTTCGAGGAAGTTTGGCTGTAAGCGTATCTTCTGTAGTCCGGGTGGCTTCGTCTGTCGGCAGGTTTCTAAGACATTAACGAAATTAAAAGTTTAAAAAAAACCATACTAGAACTTTTGGGCACGCCCAAATTGGACAACGAAATAAGCAAATTAATAAACAATCGTAACATCTGACAATCTTGCAAATAAGCAATTGATTCGACAAGTTGGGAACAAATAAGTTAGCCATATTGTCAATTTATTATATATACGCATTCTACAGTATTTAATTAGCTGCGCTTTTTTTTATAATAAATCTTTATACAAAGTCAAAGTAACGGCATTTTTATTTTGCTGATACAGTATAACCTCGTAAAGCGTTTGTAACTTCGTTTATTATAAATAAAAGGAGATTTGATTCGTTGGTAGCTCAATCTGTTTGGCTAAAAGCAAAGATTGGCAATCTTCTACAACTGTCTGGAAATCGTTTTAATCAAACGTAAGTTTAGAAATTTCTTAAATGGATTAATTATAATGAAGTTTTCCGTAACACGAGTTTTTCCAATGGAGTGACTGTGGAAACCGGTGCTAGATTTGTTGATATTTTAAAATATATCGTAATTTGATATATCGAAATTGTTAAATTTGCAGTATCGATAATAGCAGAGCAGACAGATGGTATCAAATAATTTAGAGCCAGTTTTGAAATAGTATGATTTCCATTCCTCTAAGACATCCAATTCGCTATTGGATCTGCCCCTTTCTTTAAGCAGTTGCACTCCAGCTAAGCTTCTATGGCTTTCTTCTGAAAACCTTTGAACGACTCATTGGTCTACATATAAGAACTACTCTAACTCAGGAGTTTATATCTGAATCTCAGCATGCTTTCCGGAAGGGCCGATCCACGGAAATGTCTCGGTGCAAATTGTCAAGAGACCTTTGTTGCTGTGGACAAATGCACAAGGCTTAAGGGCGGCAAGGGCCTCCGCTTTCAATACAGACAAGTAATTGGTCAGAAGAGCTGCCGAAACTATTGAGTGGTTGCCACACTATTGAGTGGTTGACACAGCCTGTGCAGCTGTTTTTATACCCTGTCGAGTCGGTATAGACATGTCCGTCTGTCCGTGTTGGGCCACCTTTCTCCGACCTATAAGAGTTGGAGCAAAAAAATTTTAACAAAAGATGCGCATTTTCTCAAGGCTGAGGGAGTTTATCGAATCAAGTCGATATCTTACCCCCGTGATAGATTTTCGCGGTTTACAGCTCCGTTGAATTTATCAACTCGAAACTCCTCAGAGATGTGCATCTATGTTCCAAAAATGATCGAAATCGAATAAATATATCAAAAGTTATAGTCAAAAATATGCTAATTTCACCTTCACAAAACTTCGCAGTAGCTACGGGGGGTAGTCGATGGCATAGGTGTTAAAATGTTCTGTTGCTCACAAATCATGACACAGCGACGAATAAATGCGATCCTTATAGAGACGAATAGTTCACTTATGGAAGGGGACCAATGCCTGAAACCTTTAGAGATTTCTGGCACACCACTGATTATTTACTTTCTGAAAGTTGTTAATTTTTAGCTCGATTGCACTTTTGGCACTTTTTTTTTTGTTAAACTGTGTTCAATGTTCACAGACTTTTTACAAAGAGCATGGAACGAAGAAATATGCAAAAAGTATCCAATTTATGACAATGGCAAAAATGCAATATTGTATGAAATAGATTTGGTTTCCTGTAAAATGCCGAATTTAGATAATATATGCTTTTTAGTGATGCTCTATATAGAGCAATAGTAAGAGGAATGTCTTTGTCAAGTTTCGAGTTTAAGCATTTAAAATGCAACCAGGTCTGCCTCAGAAGATACCTTGGAGTAAGCACCTCCTTACTTCCTATAACGCTGAGAGGGTAAAAAAAAGCATCGCAAAAACTTAGAATACTAAATGGCTTACATACTGGACATTGTAAAGTCCTGGGCAAGAATGGATTAGTTAGGTTAGTGTGGCTTATCTCAATAATAGAGGGCTAAGTTAGGTGGCATAATTGATTCTAAGTTACAGTCCATTACTCCCCAAAAATACTATTATTCTTGGTGTAAAACTAGCAAAGCTGGGTTTTTTCATATATTAACAAGAGCATTTCCATAAACTCAATAGCCACTAAAGGCGAGGTCCGACTGTAGTTTGAATTACATTTTTTATACACATATTAAATTTCATTTCAATTTTAAAGCATTGAAACAAAACCTGTAATTGCAGTGACTGCATTTTGCGGGGTTAATAAAATTCGGTTTCCCAAAAAATATCAGGCCTTATCAAGGACACTTGGCGCTTACTTCATAAGCTAAATTTTGGGCTTAACCAGTTTTAGTGTGAAATTTATAGCCACGATTTGCAGGCTTGTCATTGAAATCCTTGCCTCTTGCTGGCATCGCATGACAAACTTGTCGTCGAGGGTCAAATCAGGTCGGTGTACAGGTAAGTAGCGACATTCATGCAAGAAAAATAACCAGTTTTACAGAATCCAAGTGGACCCTTATGTAATACCTTTACAGTTTAGCAAACTTGGCCTTAGGGTCACGCACACTTACATACATACACACACACACACAACAAAAGCGAAAGTAACTAGTAACTTTTTCACAAGAATTTTACATTGTATGCTCAGTTAGTGGTTCATCAAATCAATTAGTTCAATGTCGTCAAATTCCATATCTGTAACACACTCTGCACCAACAGTTCGTTATAAGCCTGATATGGGTACCACAACATCGAGGTATCGAGGGTAATTGAATAGCTGACGAGCTTGCCAGACAGGGTTCTACCGCTCTTTCTACCCCTAGAAGGAGACGGCACGAGTATGCCTATGGCCACTTGTAATCAAAAAGATCGCAGCCTTCATTGCTGCATCGGGATGGTCTCTCCTCTGATTCTGGATCTGATGATTAACCGTGAAGGAGTGAGAAGGAGATCCTACGGTAGCACAACGGGCCGAGATACGGCCTAAGTGTGCCAGGCAGTTAGCCTCCCAGCCGTCCTAACCTAACCTAACATAGTGGTTCAATATATGAATCACACTAACCGTAAATGCTCATAGCTGTCAGCAAAGCATCAGTAGTTGAAATTGAGCCAATTTATTAATGGTTAAGCTCTTAAGATCTAAACAAAAACCAAAACGGAAGGTGCTCCAGCTGGCAGCCTTAAGACAACAACAAACTGAAGTCGAAACAAGATTTGATTAATGGGCTCCACAGTTGGCGCTGTGCTCGTATACAAAAGTGCACTTCAGCATGCGGTCCGAAGTTGTTAGCCTCAGTTTGGAGCGCTTAATTAGCCTAAAGAAACCGTTTTAAGTGCAAATCAGCCCCAGAAATTGGAGCGACAAAACGCACACGCATACCCATGGGCCACAAGGCTGTTGGCTTCTGACGTAGATTTGGGCAAAAACAATGCGAAGAGGCACATATGCAAATGGAGATTAGAAACACTTGTATTCCAAACGAAGTTCAACTGCCTTCGGATGCTGCTTATATATTCTATTAAAATTGTCCAAATTTGTGCGTTTTAGCGTTGCGCATTGTTAAATAAAAATCCAAAAATTAATTTAAATTAAAATATTTGTGTGACTTGCGTGTCGAACGGGTTATACAATTTAAAACAAGCTGAATCTGTTCGTTTCAAGTATAAGCATTTAGTAGTTACGACTGCGTTGATAGTTGGCTACGCCGTATTCTATATCAAGAAAGATACAGACAGTCAGAAACCAGGCCGACAGTGGCATACCCTATATGGAGAAGAGTGCGTCATCAAATGAATTGCGGCGAGTAGCTATTTAAGAGATAGCCTGGAATCTCTTCAACCCAACAGTAATCCGGTAGGGTCCAATATATCTCTTTCAAATGAATTTCAGGTCAAAATCAATAAGTCGATTTGTCAGAAATAACATTGAGAGCGTTAAAAATCATATAATAAACCGAGTTGTTTTCCATAAGCTTTAAGTTAAACTCATGGCAAACCCGTCTGGAGATTTCTGGCACACGCCAGATTGTTTTGTTTACTAAACTTACATGAATCTTATAGATCTTGATGATGAAAGTAGAGGAAGGGGTCAAAGTAGAACAAGAGGGAGGGAAACGGGAAGAGAATTATGATCTACCTGGAGAGGGCAACGTAGAAAACTGTTTATGTGGCCGATGTTACGACAATTAATTTAGTGAAGTCGGGTTGCTTGAAATGTAAATGGCTTTTACGGTAAAATATATTGTTTTATTTTGGTGAATAGTTAAACCACAAAAATGACACAAAATCTCAAAGCCTACTATTATTAGGAAGAAAAATACGAAGATTAATATGATCTATCTTGAGAGGGACAAGGGTGTTGTGAGCGAAGCGAGAAGGGGGCGGAGTGAATCGTAAAACTGGTTGTTTCATCTTATAGCTCTTGAAATGAGGATGAAGAAGATTGACAGGAAGCGGATGGTAATGATGACAATAAGGAAGATGAAGAAGAAAAAGAGGAAATTCAACGGGAAGTAACGGGAGTATGCTCTACGTCGAGCTGGGACCCCAGTGGAGAGCAGAGCGAGCTGCGTGTGTTGCATCCTAGTTGCCTTCATCTTTTAAACTATAGCTCGATCTTGACAACAAATATACACTGTTATTTGCAGTCAGATGTGTTTCATGTTTTGACGCACTTCTTAAAATACGAATTTTTTTCAAAATTTCGTCTGATGAGATCTATACCCGAGTCGCTGTTGAAATTTTTTGCCCAAGAAAGCTACGATCTGCCACGCCTACTTCTGGCTGTTACGTAGCACAGATCCAAAAGTCAATAACACCATTGACACTATGTGTTAAGGGTATGTACAAATATATATGTACATATTATATACTTATAAGGTAGTATCGAGAGTTGAACATGCAAATTTTCAAGTTTGTTTTTGTTAATTTTGCTTTCGACTGCTCACAAAAAGTAGCTCCATATATCATTCATTGATTTGGGTTTACGACTGTCAAATTCAGTCGATTTTTTATAGCCTTTGATAGGCTCAGTTTTGGGCTGGCCTCTGGTAAAGTCAGCAAATGACAGGCAGCAGCAACAACATCAACAACAGCTGCTAAATTTAATTTCACAACTTGCTTCCAGAATTTGTAGAAGAAGTTCTTCATAACTGGCCATAACAACCCGTGTTATCGGGTTACATTCTTTCATTGGAATTGTGGTTTTACGTGGTGGGTCTTAAACCCTACGCACAACCCTTTTAAAGCCTGGGGTGGCTCTACTGGTCTCTAAAGAACCCATCGTCATTATTAGTCGCCTCATACGACAAGCTTTGACCTGCTGAGGTGGTATTCTCTAACCCGCTCACCTGACGGGGGAAGACCTAACGAAAAAAGAAACCCAAACTAAAAATAGTTGTTAAGCAATCATTGGAGTCTCATTACCAAACATCCGTCTAGTACGGCTAACAGCTAAATTTAGGTAGCTGGCCACCTAATTGGCTTCCGCATGCTTTGGCTATGTTTAACAAGCAGCTAATATGATTAATGCCATGTCTGTCCGTCCAGGTTATATCCGGCGTGGCATGCAATTTGCTGGCAGCGTCTAAAAGTATGCTACAAAATATATGCACATCCTTGTTGTTTAGGGTGTCAA
Organism: Chymomyza caudatula; assembly: GCA_035041775.1. Taxonomy (NCBI): domain Eukaryota; kingdom Metazoa; phylum Arthropoda; class Insecta; order Diptera; family Drosophilidae; genus Chymomyza; species Chymomyza caudatula. The sequence goes on from JAWNKW010000133.1 coordinate 148,547, forward strand.
TGAATCGCAGCCTTAATACTACATCATTTTATGGTTTTCGCATATGAAAAGTTCATTGCTGTTTCAACTGGAATACCATTTTGGCCATTAAGCTGCTAGCTTGTTCTGCGCACGCCTATTGGCTGGCTTGGTTGTCTGCGACTTTTCAGCTTGTTTTCTGAAGGTTAGACAAGTTTTTTATAATAAAAACACATATTTAATTATAATAAATTTAAGATTAAAAAAATCTAAAATATTATTTTAGTCTAAAGCAACAAGTCGCAAAAGTTTTTGGTGGTGATTTTTTTTCGTCAAAGCGACCACAATGAGCGCCTAACTATTTATTAGTTTGAATTTGAATTTTGTTAAAGCAAAGATAAAACTAGTAGTGCCGCTTCTGCATAGATGCTTCTACATCTATATACATATATACTATATACGTATTTCAAAAAAAATTAAAAGATACAAAACACACAAACAGCCAAACAGCCAATGAAATCAAGTTCACCTCGACAGTATCAAATTTTTATAAAATACATCAGTCGGCAAATACGTCAGCTAGAGATACAAGCCAACTTCATTTGTTGTTAGCGCTTTTCATTATGCAAGCCAGAGGAAGTAGCGCAGCTTCACACACGAAACCGTACACACTCACACCTCTACAGTTGCCACATAGATGTATATGTGTGTATCTGTGTGTATGTCCGGAACCTGTTAAGTTTCGATTAGCATTTTGGTATGAGCATAAATACATAAAGCTCCGCTATGTTTGTCTTTTTGTGAGTCTTTTCAAAGCAGTTCTTTTTTATGGGTTTTTGCACTTTGTTCGCCCAATATAAACCGTTTTGTATTGGCACAATTAATTATAGATACATATCACATAGAGGTAGAGGTAGAGGTAGAGGTACACACATCAAAGTTTTTGGCATCTGCTGAATCTCGTTCTTTTGGAGGTCCTTCTGCAGCAGGTACAAAAAATGAGCAAACAGCCCAAATAAAGTTCAAAATAACTACAGTAAATGTAGTTGAAATAAATTAAATTAATTGGCTCGTGCATGGCAAGCATCAATGAAAACATTAATTAATAAACAGTTGGTAACCAACTCAGTCTTTTCCGCACGTTTATCAAAACAACCGAAATTAGCTAGCAGAAATTTAAACAACGAAAAAATGAAAACAAAAATTTATTAAATTATTTACTTTTATTATTCCTTTGGCGACCCAACTATAGCGACTAGAGTGCTCAAATTCAATAGGAAACCCTTTGAAGACATTCCCAGCACGATAGAAAATATTTAGCTTGGTAAAGTAGAAATTAATAAAGTTATTGGAAAAACAAACTTTATTAAATTATTTACTCCTATTATTCCTCTGGCGACCCAACTATAGCGACTAGAGTGGTCAAATGCAATAAGAAACCTTTTGAAAACATGCCCACCACAAAAACATCGCTAAATCGCCAGAAAAGTTGTCAGAGTGCTTAAATCGTCTAAAAATATAAAATTAGATATTTTAATTTTTTGGCCAATCGCAATACTTTTTTGCGGAAAAGTAATAGTTTGTAACCAACTCAGGCTTTTCTGCACGCTTATCAAAACAACCGAAATTAGCAAGGACAAATTTAAACAAAAAAAAATGAAATTCGAAAATTATTTATTCTTATTATTCTTCTGGCGACTAGAGTGGTCAAATTAAATAGGAAACCCTTTGAAGACATGCCCAAACCGATACCGAACTCACTTGGTATTCGTGGTTTTTTTTTTTCAAGAAAGAATAAATTAATAAGCAATATTGCCAATATTGTTGGTTGAACTTTATTTGCCCGCAGGCCAGCTATGCTCCTACCCACAGCCAGAGTGGTCAGAGATTATTGCAAGTTCTAGATGCTGTAAGACCGTTTTAATGAGGCAAGAAGGAGAAAGTTCCGTTGAGAGAATACTACTAAGATCATTCAAATTAGAACACATTACTCGTAACGGCTCATTTGAGGGGTTGTTACCTGTGCACCTTTTTAAATATAAGGGTAAAACATTCCTTGTTTGGCGACTTGGAACATTGAACCTTAGTTGGCTAAGCACAAAGGGTGAATCTATGTACCCACAAATTAGCTTATGCAGGAAAGTTGGACTAAGGGCAGTCCTGCGATGTGATTGAGAAGGAAGATAAATAAGGAGAAGTCTACTAGCGTAAGAAGGCAAACGGATGTTGGGATCCCAATTTAAGTTGCGTAAAGCAACAAACATAAATTGTTTCTGCACAGATTCAATTCGAGATTGACGCAGGAGCAATAATCAAGCACTGGGCGAACTAGAGCAGTATAGAGAGTTTTTGTAGTGTAAGGGTCTTTAAATTCCTTAAACCATCGTTTGATGTATCCGAGAAGACTCCTAGCCTTGTTAACCATGGTGGATACATGGGAGTCAAAGCAAAGTTTCGGATCTAATATAACACTTAAATCAGTAACCAAAGAGATACGTACCAAGGGAGTACCAGTAATAATATAACTAAATAAATGTGGTTTATGCGGATGAAAAGTCATAAGTGTATGTAAGATTTAAATTCAAGTGACTGAAAGAGCACCAATTATGAAGGAGTTCAATTCATCCTGCATTAATAGACAAGACGTTGGATGATGTAATAGCAGACTTAAAGATAACTTTTGTGTCCTATCTGAAAGGTACGAAGCTACCCATCTAAGAAACTTTGGCGGAAGACCAAAAGCCCAAGCTTCAGAATGAGAAGTATATGGTTTACAGAATCAAAAGCCTTACTGAAGTCGGTATATATGACATCAGTATGGAATTTATTAGAAAAACTGTTAAAAGTGAAGGACGTAAAGAAGGAGATTTGAAGTGAAGGCATGCTGATAAGGAGAGATAAGCGACTTACAGAAATGAATCAGGTTAGAGACTAAAAGCTTTTCTAACAATTTTGGTATCACTGACAATTTATCTATGCCTCGATAGTTAGAAGTGTTTGATCTGCGACCTTTCTTATGGAGATAAGCAAAGAAGATTTCCAAATAGCGCAACTATTAAGCACGCAGCTAGGTACATAGGTACGTAATCGGGACCAGGGCAAAAAGATAATTTAAGAGAGTTTATACCAGAAATAAGATCATCTTGGGTAAAAGGCGGAATGCAAAGACATTTAGATTGGTTTACGTTAAAAGGGTAAAATGTGGGAGAAAAAGTCTCGGAAAAATATGTTGATTGAAAAAAATTTGCAAATAAGTTAGCTATACCAACGTCTAAAATAGCTTCTTCATCATTATAAACTAGGGAAGTATGCGTCAGAAGACTGATACCACAAAAGTTGGTGCAACCGTGGGGTCGCCCATCTCGAGGACTAATCTAATCCGCTTCATAGCAATATTAACTAATTCATGGCTAGTCGTCGCCATTTCCACGCCGTCCTCTGTGATTGCAGATGTCTGGAAGTTAGCTACGCAGGCGGCAGAGAGGGTATCCCTTTATAAACTCAGTGTAGCCTGTTCAAACCTGAATGAGGGTGAGAAGGGAGCTGTTCGTAAGTAACGACACCACGGAGAAGGCAGGGGCACATCAATTGTTTTTGAGACGATGATAGACCAAAATTGCCCGAATAACATTGAACTGACATTTAAATACCTTTAATTTAAATTGCAGTTCATCTTGATCGACAGTAAGGTACCCGAATAATATGAAATTTGCTGGCTTTGCAACTCTCAAAATTTTACATTTTAATAGTGAAAAAGCGATAGTTCGAAAACCGTGCTAAAAATTCAAAACAGTTTAGGGACTTGAAATCAGTGACCTCAAATTTACCGGAACATACATATTTTAGCCATTAGACCTTACATTGAGAACAAATTTGTTGCATAGTGTAACCATTATTTTAAAAATATATGATGTTACCTTGACAAAGATCATGCATTAAATTTAAAATTTTTGACTGTTCAACATATTCTTCTTTCACTTTTACAACAGCGGCATATACTCTGTGCATCCCATAAAACTCAAAATGCGCCTATATCCTCATCTCCCGATAGATTACTCTCCCACGGTTCACTTCGCAGCCGTCTGCAGGATCCTTCTAAAAGACCTTCTTCATTTCACTGCTTCGCGACACTCCTAATCATACTATTTGTTTCTTGCAGCGCTGGAAACCAAGAATGTTTTACGTTGTAGTACGCAAGAATTAGGTTATATGTGCCATAAGTTCAACATATATGACGAAATATGTTCCAGTTCTCATCCTAAAATACAATCTGAGTAAATTGTATTGCGCAGAAGGAAGAATAGGTCTACTCTATGAATCACTCAAAAGCTTTCTCGAATATAATTTTTGAAAACATGTTTTACAATATTTTAGTTGGTAGTTAGCAGGAATTTGGATTTACCAAGAACTTTTATTGCATTAAAATTCTCTCTAGTCGAATCAAAAAGTTCTCCATCATTAATATTAATAATATCAATTTAAAGCGGAGATTAATTTTTTGGTTGAGGTGATCTTGGCGAAATAGACCTTCAAATTAGTTTTGCAACGCTTTCAAATGTTTTTTCTTTTTATACTTTTTATGATTAACTTCTATAATTTCCATGCACAACATTTTTCCTTGTAAATAAAAAAATATGTGTCAGTTAGTTGTGTTTATCCTTTAAAAAAATTAACAAGTCAACCAACAAAACCTTTCAAGCGGCATATTGAAGCTCAACGATTGACTCAGCAATACTTCATACTCTGCTATTTTGATAAAGTTTTTTAAAAAGTAGGGAAAGTTTACAAAAGCAATGCATGCCTATGAAAAAAATGGGGCCGAATGTTTCCCCAAGCATAGCAGGTGCTCCATAGATAACCTATCCCAAAGACTGTTTTCTCTTTGGTAGTCAATGATAATAGACAAGTTAGTTCTTGACTCCAGACTAAGAAATCATACCCGTCAAAGGTATAAATGATTTGTGCAATGCATGTTACAGGGAGAAAGGCACTTGGCAGTTCTTATGGACTTTTGTGAAATGATCAGCAGCAATAGTCAAGTCGATATTGCCAACATAGGAACACCAAATTATTCGAAAAGATGAAGTTACATTAGCTTTTTTAAAGAGTCTTTTTTCCAACTGAAGTTGAAGTATATCAACAATTCCATATGCTCTTACGTTAAAATAAAGTACAGTTAACTTATTCACATTTTGTAGATGGCAATATTGCATAATTTTTAAGAATATTTTGTTTTTAAGATGTCAGTTTTTAATTGTTTGGCGAAACCCATTTTTGTGCCAAGTTAACGAGTCATGGCATTTAGAAACTTGAATTGCCCGATTTATGGCAAAATACATAAAAAAAAGTAGCAGTCCACTAAAAGCATACAAAAGCTATACATATAATTATTGTGCTTTTGCCATAACTTTAGTTGACTTTTTACTAGGCTAGAACATGTAGCATTTGCTTTGAAAATTAATATTCATTCGCAAAATTTCGTTCGTTGAAAAATTGCATACCCGGTTTTCGAAAATTAATTGGGCTTTTAATTGTTTCCAATTCAAAGGCTAATAAATGCTGCTGACAACAACTAACTAATCGAATATTTTGCTTAATTAGGGATTATAAATTGAAGCATGACTGCAACTTAGAGGTTGAAATAAATTGAGTTTTACTCGGCTCTTAACGGATTTCCTCTGCCGTATCAATTATATAAATTTAGAGTTAGGTTTATATTCAAATTAATGTCATTAATAAGAAAACTGTGGGAATATTAAGAAGAGCAGCAGATATCGGGTAAGTTATTTGATAAGGTCATAGTGCACACATATGGGATATCCTTCCTTTCATTTTATCCATGCAGTATTTAATTTATTAATGGCAATGTATTGATCTCGACTTTGATCTCGATATACGCTTAACACGAAACGTCAGTCTCTACAATTTTCATTATACTTACCCTGTACACAAAGTGTAAAAGTATATTATAGATTTCTGCAATGTATGTAAAAGGCAGAAGGAGGCGTGGCAGACCATAAGTTCCATGGGCAAAAAGTCTTATCATTGACTCGGGTAGCGATTGGACCATGTCCGTCTGTCCGTCCGTCCGTCCGTCCGACAGTCGGTATAAGTTGATTGATCTGCAAGACCATAAGAGCTAGAGGCACAAAATTTTACCAAAAGATGCGCGTAATCCCATGTAAGATGAAGTTTGTCGGATTGAGAACACAGCAGAATTTCGGTTTACAGCCGCACCGCTGAATATATATCAAATTGAAACTTCGGCTTTTTGGAGAGGTTTGTGTCGCGATTATGTGCATCTGCGTTATAAAAATTATCAAAATCGGATAAATAGATCAAAAGTTATAGTCAAAAATGTGCTGATTTCACCCCCGTTCGCCTATAAACTGGTCCATATTTCTATTACATGTTTATATGAATATATGTGGGCTACAGTTACAATATTTGGTACGGATACTCGTTCGACCCTAAACGTTAAAACTGTGTGTTTTCAATAGAAACCCCCTTCCTTCGCAATCGATTTACCTTAATTACTGCCACACCCCACAATATATTGAAAATCGCCACAGACATTTATAAATGTGTTTTTAATCTATGTTTTGAAATTTCAGAGCATTGGCCAAAGAATACTGAAGTTATGGGCATAAACCTAATTTTTGCCCTCTTAATAACTGTTAGAATATGCAATAATACTAATACAATAATCGTTAAATCATTGAACTGGAACAGCAATACGGTTGAAGTCAAAAGAATTCGAATAGCCGAGTCGATATAGTATGTCCGTCCGTCGTGTAACGTATTTCTCAGATACTATAGGAGTTAGAGCAAATAAATTTTACAATAAGATGCGCCGTCCAAAGTTACACGACAATCTCGACATAGATATTTATTCCTTTAATTATGACTCATGTAAGGTCCAACGAAATTGTTGTATGAGAGGCTAAAGACATTTCCGAAAAGGGGAGGGGTATATATATAAACCGCTTTGTCTGAGTCTTATAGCCCAGCAATGCAGGTTCAGAATGACGTTGAGCAATACATGCAGACCGGAGTGCATCGGAACGAGACCATTTTCTATAAAAGTTGATGAAAAAGACTATGCCAGGCTGAGTCTGTTGGTAAATGAGATTATAAATGTGGGCTCAAAATTATTTATTTGTCGTGAGTTGTCGAGAGTAGAGCCAATATTACAGTTACAGTTACATCATTTTTCATATAAATTTTATAATTTTCATAATTTATTAATTAAATTATGTGTATATGTATTGTATTTATTATATGATGTAATTTTCGCAATTGTTGTGTTTAATTTTACAATTCAATACAGTTTCGTTTGCTTAGTTACAGTAATTTCTAGGACATAGTCAACCCAAAATTTAATTCATATTCCTCGTATACACTATAAAAACATTCACACATTCCACAATCACTCCAGTTATCGAAACAAATGTCACACACTTTCTCGCCCATAATTACATATGTAGTAATGCCTTAAAATAAAGTTCTAACTATCGAGCAATGGGCCAAATTTTCCTGGTAATCTAATGGCCCATGGCTCAGACGCGTCAAGTGCGCCAATATCGCAAAACTATGCATGACAACAGAATTTTTTCAATTATTCGTACTACGTCTAATATGTAAACTATCTACAGCTAGATATTATTTTCTCTATGTACAGTTGAAAACTAGAGGATACACTTCGTAGCTTAGGACTAATTGTGCTTTAAATCAAAGATACAAATACAATTGTTTTGGATGCAACAAGTCTTTTAAATGTGAATGTTTCGTTCTCATATGAAGTAGCTGGTCTTATGCTAATGCCAGATCCGGCCAGCTCACAGCTCTGTCGAGTACTCCTCGGGATTGACATTAAATTTTCGCCAGCAAATGTGATCCCCCGCAGCTGCTGACGTGGGCGGTGGCAGTTTGTGCGTGTTTACGTTCACGACGGAGCTTGCCGAGCGTTTAATATTAGGATTGTTATGCGTGCTGACCGGAGCAGGCGCCAAACAGCCCGTAGAGCGGCCTAGCGGATTGCGTGACATAGCCGCGCAGCCACCATTACCATAAGTTATAGATTCATTTGACGGCGAGATTTCGATGCGCGTGGCATGGCTGCCGCTGCCGCCATCGGACAGACGGCGTATGTAGACCACCTCGCGATGCTTCTCCACTGTGGTGGGTCCATTGTTGCGGCTGGGCAGTTGCGTTTGGGTTTGCGGTTGTGCTGTTTGACGCATGCGTTGGGAATATCTTAAAGGTTTGCCATCATTGGCTTGGAATGGCACGTACTGTTGGGTGATGCCTGGAAACTTGTCTACGCTAATATCCTCCTCAATCGCCGAGTCGCCAAACATGGAGCCACTGTAATTAGGCGAGCTATTACCAGGCGTTGAAGACTTCCAGTGTGTCTGATGCGGCGTTTGGCCATTTGTGGCATACTTTTGGGCGTTCGAGTATTGACCTTTTTTAATAGAATGCGTATAATCACGTGTACCGCGGCGACGCAGCGTAAAATCACGTCGCCCAGTATCCTGGCATACCGAACGCCATTGCTTCCAGGCATGTCGTGCTAAGGGATCTGCAGGTCCCCATTCCTTAGCCGGCTTAGAAGCCTCACAAATCATGCCAAAGAAATTGTATTCAACCTGACGAAAGATTTGCACACAAGCAATAATCAGTATGATGGCCAGCACGAAGAGTATGGGCGCCCAGCGCGGTATATATTCGGCTAGTAGATCATCGCTGTCATCGTCAGCGCACCACCAGACCAAGATGCCAGTCAAAATCGCCGGACAGCTGCACCATAGCCACATCCAGCCTTTCATTATGGGCCGACCAATGGAAAACTCTAAGTCGGTGTAGATGTTCTTGGCTCCATAGATCCAGGTAATGGCAATCAGCTCAAACACCAGCGCCGTGATGATCATGGTGCCCACAATGCGAGAGTCCAACACGCGTGGTATCAGAAACTTGGGCGAGGCAAACGACACGACTGCAACGACTAGTGCAATCAGACAGATTACATAGTTGGGACGGCGCGGCACCAGACGCGTAGCTGTGTAAACAGCCACGGTAATGGACATAAGGGCAGAGATGATAATCATGGTGCAGATCAACGAAGGTACAAGATGCTGCAGCAGCGGGCTGTTCGGCTGCGTGCCATACAAAACACGATCGTAGATAGCCGTTAGGGGTTTCAACTCATCCATTATCTGGTAGCCATTTGATGAGAGATCAAACTGCACCATGAACAGTGTCACGGCAATGGCATTGATCAGCAAATTGAAGCATAGATACACTACAGAGGTGCGTACGGCATCGCCCTTATACAGAAACTTGCCAGTAATCATGGGCAACGCGCCAAAGCCACAATTGACCGAGAAGAGTACTTGCATCAAGGCATTGAACCAAATGTTGCTCTCGGCCAACAGTGTGCCATCAAAGGCCCACAGTTCAGGAAAGTAATGACGCGTAAAAGAGTTGCGTACCTCCCAGCCGGTCAAAGCGCATAGCAGGCACAGTCCAGAGAGACCATATACAAACAGGCTGCGTCGCAGTATCTTGCCATTGTGGGTGCTGCAATCAAAAGCATCGAATAAGAAGACCACTTGGAAATATTTATGCCATAAACTTACCACAGCATTACGATAATCCAAAGACCAATCAGTCCGGCTGATAGCAAACCAAAGTACATGGGGTTCTTCCAGAAGGGCGTCAGAAATGTTTGCTGCAAGCACTCCTGACCATTATTGCCCGTTACCGAATAGCCGTTCTAAACGTGTCAATAAGTGTATAATCTTAAAAGTTATATAACGTCGGTCTGTGCTAATATGTTGCAGACTTACCATGTTCAGTTTGAGATTACCCACACACTCGCGAAAAGGTATTGAGTTGAAGGCAAACATGCCAATATAGGCCAAGGCCAGCACAGCCTGCAATGATATCCATATGGCCGACATCCAAGAGGCAAAGCGACTGATTATGCAGGCGCCTGAAACAAGTAATTAGTGTTCGGTTTTTATTAATCTGTAATATTTTATTAACAATCAGCATTTAAATTGATGCAGACAGCCGGGACGGTGCCCGTTGCTGTTGTTCCAATATCGACGCGTTGGGAGTATAAACGCAATCGGCGCCAATGGGTCCTCATAGTTTGGTATTTAAGCCTAACATGATCCTACATACCAAATTTGGTGGCTTTAGCTTATATAATAATATTTTTATGTATCTATAAAAATTTAAATTTTGTTCCGATTTGTAGTCCTCCTGAGGAACTTTTTGATTTTTGTATCCGATCTTTATCATTTTTACACCATAGATGACAGTATGTATAACTATGCCCCGCTTCAATAGGATAGTTTCTATAGTATGGGTGTAAGCAGCGACATCCTGTCACGGGGGACCGTGTGGAGATATCAACATGATACGACAAACTTGATCTTCTTATGGAAGGGAGACAGACAGACATGGCTATATCGACTAGACTATAGCTCCTGATCATTTTTGTCCTTGGAACTTATAGTCTTCCACGCCTTCTACCTGTTACATACATTGCACAAACCTACATTAACTTATTCTTGACGTATTTTTTTGCTCAGAAAAAATGACATCATTACGGAAACTAACACTCTAAAAGGCGCTCATCCTTCCCGTTTTGCTGTATGGCGCTGAAGCATTGGTGATGACGCGGTCTCAAGAAAATGACCTTGGCGTGTTGGAGCAGAAAGTACTCCGTAAGATACGCATACGATGGAACGACGAACTCTATGAGCTCTACAACGACATTGACATATTCAGGTGAATTAAGATCCAGCAGCTCCACTGGCTAGGTCATGTTGTGCGTATGGATGAAGACGCTCGTGCAAGAATGGTCTTTAATGCGAGGGTCAAAAGGAGGCTACCAGAGGGCAGACCATGCCTCCACTGGAAGGACCAGGTAGTGAGTACACTAGCTACATTTGGTATCACCAAGGCGAGTGGAAAACAGAGACGCCTGGAGGAGAGACCCGTAACGGGTTGTTATGGCCAGTTAAGAAGAATAATAATCATATAATTTCGAATAAAGTTTTTATTCAAATTTTTTGCACCATCTACATAATCTCAAAAGTAGACAAAAACGCGGTTTTTCTGGTACATAAACTGTAATATCTCAAAATCCTAACGTGATGGGCCAATTCTAACCTCGGACTCGGTTTCTACACAGCAAATTACTTCAGACAGGAGCCTCAGCTTTCCAACAAATGAAATGACCCCGGTATTTCTAGACCTGTGTTATTATTTACGGTCCCTGGTAACCAAGGAGCCTGTAAGCTAAAATAGAAGATTAGTGCACCATAGGTTAACATTTATGCTTTTTAAACAGAGAGTAAAAAGCATGAAAGGAGCCTGCAGAAGTGAACATCTTTAAATGGAAAAATTTTGCTTAAGTTTTAAAATCGCTGGCAAACCGCTGGAAAAACACTTACAAGTCGTTTGCAAATCGCTAGCTAAGCACTTGGTTGATAATTTACCATCAGACCATCGACCCTAAGCAATCTATAAAACTTTAATCAACGACAATCAAAGAGAAGCATTAGTCGTCTGTCAGTAACAAGTTATTAGTGGCGGTGGCTTTCTTATTTTAAATAACTTTTAAAAACAATTTTTGTTAAATATCTTGAGGTGAAATTTACCGGATACTCAAATTAAAGATAATAGAACTTACTATATACATTAAAAAAATTAACTATTTTTACAAACAAAAAAAGTTTTATGTTGAAAGCAATTTGCCGCAGATTTTCAAATAAAAGGTTTAGATTTGTGTAAGCTGCACGGAAATTCAGATCAAAATAAACAATTTAAGTATGAAAAACTTTAAAAAAAAGATTGGCGTAGTCATTTTGACGTAGGATAACGTTGTAGGGTTTATCGTCACGCAATTATCGATAAAAAATTTTCATTTCGTACAAAAAAAGGGGCGATACAACTTTGGCATTCCTTTGCAGCACCAGTTTTTGTTTTGTTACTGAGGTCTTTTCGAAGGTGTTGTGTCGTAATTTGCAGTTTCATTTTTGCATTTGCCATTATATGTTGTTGCTCATATTGCTTTTTTTGAATCGTTTGTTTTCTCGTTACAATTGTTTTTTGGTTATACTTTTTGTTCATTTAGAATTTGCCTTAAACGTCTCTATGGTTATTTTTTGTGGACACGTCCGCACACCGCTTGGAGCAGTGGGTACGGCAGAACAGGCGGCCAGCAGTCAACGTGTGCGGGGTGCTCCCGGGTATGTCATTGCCAGACTCCAAAGTGCCGCACACATATATTAAATGCTCCCACTCTTAAATTGAGTCCGGCTGGGTCCGGAGCCACCGGGCACACCAGTAGTGCCCCAGCCTACTGCCCCTGCTGCTGCCATTGTCCGCACTGGGGACCGTGCAATGCTAGACGTGCCTTCGATTACACGAACGGGACACACACACCAATGCATTTTGCTGATTTTAATATTTTTTTTAGCTTTTTCAGAGTTTTTTTTTGTAGTCCTGATAACACGATGATGATCTTTATCTACTAGGTCACATTTAAGTTTGTTCTTTTTTTAGTGTATTTTTTATGTTTTTTAAGTTTTTTTGTTTGCATTGATATATTTTTGGTCTGATATTTGTTTTTCTTGTTTTTTAATCTTTACGTTTCGTGATTTCATTTTTTTTAGACTTGTGTTGTTTTTACTTTTATATAGTTTGCTCTCTTGTGCTTTTTGGCATTTACTTTTGCTTTTGCATTTGCTTGCGTTTGTTTTTGCTTCAGAAATGACGAAAGTTTGCGCCGCATTTTGCAATTGTACCAACGGACACAATTTGAGTGTGGGGTCGACGGGTTGTGTCCAACCGTCTCAGCTGCGGAATGCACGACCGCCCCGGAGTATATGCGCCAGCTACTGCTATATATATTGCAGTCCTCGTAACAACAACTTGTGAATTATAAGGACCAAATGCACGTAAAATTGATGGTTGCACTCCGTGTGCTGCAGCTTTTTTGGCTGCAAAGCTTTGTCCTTTAAAAAGGGGCTGCACTATTTGGGGGTTGCACTATTTAAGGGTTGCATGACGAGCTTTTATGGCTGCACTTGGGGTTGTTTTGCGCCGGCACCTGTTGCATATGCTAGACTTACCTTTAAATATGGGCGATGCACGCCAAGTATGAGCGGCGCCTTGTCCCAAAAATTGACCCACCGATATCTCCAATAATATCATGGGCAGACCGACTAGAAATAACAGTATAACGTAGGGCAGCAAATAGGCCGATCCATAGCGATCCAATTCGCGAGGAAAGCGTACCACATTGGCATAGCTCACGTTGAGGCAAATGCACAGCACGAGACCACGAAATACGGAGCATTTGGTCTGAAAAGACAAAAACAAACAAAACAATGCTACAGTTTTTCACTTTTTTTTACAAAAACAAAACAAATATTGATTGTAGAATTAAGATACACTCTTTGCAGCTAAAAGAGCAAACACCACATTCAAAACTTCAACAGTTTCGGTTTCAGCTGTTTCAGCGGCATCCGCTGACAATAGTCAAAATTACGAACAGACAAAGTGCATAATTCCGGCACTTCCGCCACGTTAATAGACAATTTTCGGTTTCATTATTATTTGCTTATACTGTAATTTTTATTTTTTAAATTACACAACTTTTGGTTTTAATAATGGTTGTTGTTATTGTCAGTTTATTTGTTTTAGCTCTTTGGGGCTGCCAGTCTCAAGACGGCGGATTTGATTCTGACATTTATCTGCAACGTAATGAGCGGTCCTAAAAGAAAGTCTACATTATGTGCACTAATAAAGAAAATAAAAATAATAAAAATAAAAATAAAACCCTACATTACTCTAATAAGCCGCCTGCAAAAGTTTTACGGCATAAGCTCATTAGATGTGCGTAAAATAAATAACAACAATAACATCTGCAAACAGCTTACTGTGCTTTATACTTTGTATATACTTTCAAAAAAGAAATATACAAAAACGGCTTCCCGACAATAGAATACCCTGTACCCATTTCACCCATGGAAATCAAATTTCTGTGCTAATTCGATGTTTTGAGGGGTATGCGCGTAATAAACGTAACTGTACTACGGGCGTAGGGAGTAGAGCTACAAAACCATCGTTTTTACCACTACTGATAGTTTGTTTTGATTTGCACACCTCTTCCTCTAGCCATTAAATATCACAAGAAAATTTTGAAGGCAATATCTCACAGAGCAAAAAATTAAATTTCGGCTGTGGTGTAAATGGGCAAAATGATGGCGGTGGAGTTGTCGTCGGTGGAAATGAAGTCTAAGGCGACGAGTCTAACCATGATCTCTCCATGATTTCTCTAGTTTTGAACTATTTTAAGCAGAATAAAGAAATAAAACAAAAAAAACAATCATATATAAGTTGTAGGTAATATCCATAAAAATGTTTGGATAATTGAATGAGCCCCATTATTATTTAGTTTTATAAACATTGTAATTTGATTTGTTATGCTATAAGTGTTACGTATAAGAATGTTAATGTGGAAGTAAGTAATATCTACAAAAATATTTGAAATTGAATATCTTATTTGATTTGGATTTTTGAACATATTATATTTTTATAAGAATACAAGTTATTATATCGATAGAGGAGAAAACTCCAGAATAAATGTTTTCCAGTTAGCAATTTACTTGATGTGTACCAAATTTCAGAACTTTAGTAAGCCTACTTGGGAGCCCGCTAGAGCTAAGGAACATTTTTATTTAAGACCCCATATCTTCCGAACAAAGAGCCAAATCAAAAAAGCATCTATGAAAACCTTAATTTACGCCTTAATACGTTTACAACGGTATACGGATCGACCGGATCAGACGCTCTTGCCAAAAGTCGATAGTATATTATCGATGGTGAAAACCCAAAACTATCGATAATATCGAGTGGTGACTATATCGATGGTTTTGCAGCTCTAGGAGGGAGGATGATTCGACAAAAGGTCAACATTGTCTGGCTTAAATAATAACATTTTTATAAAAAATGAAATTTTGTTACAGTTTGTAGGAGGAGGGGTCTAAAATTGGAATTTTGTTACCTATATCTCTTAAAGTTTCTATCCGATCTTCATTATTTTTACACAACATATGCACATTAACACTGTGCATGACTGTGCCTATTTTCAATTGAATAGCTATTTGGTGTGGGTGCAGCCAGTCTGTTACGGGGGAACGGTGCAACATATGGACATAAATCGATAAACAGACAGACATGGCTATACCGACTCGACTATTACATCTGACCATTTTTGCCAATGGAACATATGGTCTGCCACGCCTCCTTCTGCCTGTTACATATATTGCACAAACCTATAATACCCTTTTATACTTTGTGTACAGGGTATAAAAATTACAAAAGCGGCAAGAAAAAAATTTGCCAACGATAAAAAAAAAGTTTCTTCTTGGCATGCTTTTAAGTGAAAACTCATGCAAGAGAGCGAGATAAAAAACACATCAGACCGGCAAACAACCCAAACAACAACAACAACAATGTGACGACTAAATGAACGCAGTTAATAAAACGAAAACCGCATAGAGAAAATGTAAACAAAAGCGCGCAGAGCCCACATCTCATCGATAAAAAGTGAGCACACGAAGTGGGCGCTTTTCGAACTAATGAGCATGCGGTGAGCATGATATGCTGATATATAATCGACTAACACACATACACACACACACACATTACATGTGTGTGGATACTACGAAACGAAACCAAAGCAAGCGTAAAGATAGAGTTTAATTTGCATTAAAGCTTGTTATATCTCAATTAAATACTAAATTCTTTAAGATCTCACACAATTCAGGGCGTTGAACTTTGAAAAAGGAATTGAATATCAAAAGTAGTTCGAGTAGAAAAGGTTCCTGTTCACACATTCAGGGGTGTACCAGAAATCTCTAGGCGGCTTCGGTCTAAACTTCATTTAAAATCTCTTGAAAAATAATTCAGCCAAAAACTTTCATTATAGATTTTCAACGCTCTCCAAGGGGTACCGTGCACTGCACTTGATTGGTTTTCAGTTGGAATTTATATTTATTTATTTTATATACATATATCAAGCACATCGAAAAATTGCTGGTGGGTTGAAATTTTGGTTGAAAGCAGGTATTCAAACCGAACCTTATTTCGGATACGATTACGATTACGGTAGTACCGGTACTATTGATCCGGTAAATGGTTTTATTTCGGTTTTTTTTTTTTTTAATAATATCAATTTGTTTCGGTTTACCGGTTATACGGTTTCCTATACAAAAACCCAAAGAGCATGAAAGTAATAGAGTGGAGTCCTGGAACGTTAAAAAATTCAAAATTTTGCTGAAAAGCTACTATTTCCAAGATAGTGTACATGTGAGGCTGCTGAGTAACTGTCTCTGTCAGGCCAACTCACTCGTAGGCAAAATTGAGAAAGAGAAAGAGCAAAAAACGCACATGTATGCACTGTCTTGGGAATGGTGGCCTTTCAGCAAGTTGACTTAATGTAACGGTCAAGGATTCCACTCTAATAATTTCATGCTCTTTGATAAAAACACTGGCAAACAAAAGAAGTGGGAGCGAGAAACTGATTGTGTTGTCTAGTGTTTCACATTTCATGGCAGCAGCAGCATCACCGGCATAGGAAAAACTTAAGACATTCTTTGTTATATGCATTTTAAGTGACGAGTTTCGAACTTTCAGTGTAACACAGAACAAAGAACAAACGAAACGTTTCACGAATAATTCGCTCAAAGCCGCAAACGCTGCGTATGAAAACAAAAACAAAACGTTGGCAATGCCAAAGAGCTATAGCCAAACAATTCCTTTTATGTTCTTTGCTTTGATTTATCATAACGCTCGCAACAAAACGCGAACGAATCGATTGTCAAACGTGTCTTCAATGTGGTTCTTCAATAGAGTTGCCAATCTTGAAAGTTTACTTGCAGATTTTCAACCTTTGTGCAGCGGTTGAAGTGGAATGCGGAATAAATGCAAAATTGTTGCCGACAGTTTGAGCGATACTTTGTCGATTTTGCCTCCAAATGAAGAAATCGTTCTAGTCGACTCAAGCAGCAGTAGAATAAAGGATAGGTTTGTATCTATTACTTCTCATTCTGGAAGTTCAAGCACAAAATTTTGGAATTAAATATCCAGCTGATGTATCTCAAAACTTTCAAATGAAGTTGTGCACTTCAAAGCGAGTTTCGGATCTCGACTACCTTCGATTTACTTAATGCCATCAATGCGTAGAAATTAAGCAGACTTTTTCCAAACGTTTGCACCGCTTCGCGTCTATTTTTCGCTATTTCAGTATTTGTTGCCAGTGGGTGTTTTGGCAAGAACAAAACACTTCCATCGATCCTGCTCAACCCAAACTAGAGCTTCAAGTCTCTCTGTGCCTGATTTGCATCAGCCAAATCAAGAAAAGGTGTACTTCTAAATAATCAATATCATCTATTCATTTGTGATCTATTCCTTGATACTTCAACTTGATGACTATCTATATATTCTGTTAGAAGATAAATTTTCAATTGGGCTGCACGAAAAAAATTACTTTTAAAAACAGGACTGGGGCACTGGGCTGTAGTAACCGACCGATTTTGTCTCGGCAACCCTGAGTGTACATAACTCTGCCAAGTTTTAATCGAATAGCTTTTATGGTATGGGTATAAGCCCCGAAATGCTCTTATGGAAGAAGGGTGTGAGACATTACCATGATTCTTTCTGTATTTCATTTAAAACTTGCCAGGTTTTACTTTCTATTAATGTATTCGGTTTAATAGAAATATTTAAATAAATAGGCCAAACAACACTACGTCAGAAAACAATAAAAATGTATAATTCGCAAATTCGATGAAAGAGCAACAAAAACACACGTTGATATTCAATGATCCAGATCTAGCTGTTGAAATATTTACTTTTCAGCTTCATATGTCTATTAGGAGTCTGCCAGACAAGAAGTCTAGCAGGATTGTGAATATTGATATTTTGAAATCTTTCTAATAAAAACCCCCAAATTAAAAGAAAAAGTATGTGGGGACTGACACATTTCAAGGCTTAAAAACATTAAATGATACATACATTTTTTTCGTTCACTTACTTTTCGATAATATCTAAATGGCACATCCTCATGCACAACATATAGATAATCTGCTAGATATTTTGTTGTTGGTATTTCCATCTTGGGACAGATTTTATAGTTTTTATAAGTACAGAAGAATTTGTCATTTTCTTGCATTTGTTTTTATTAGTTCATACAAATCACTTTAATCTCTTTGTATTGCAATTTTGTACCAATTACTTATGACAATTATTGCTTTGAATCTAAGGAGAATCTAATGGTTAAAACATATTTTTATTAACTGTTCCGCATATGTAAATTTGGTATAACATAATTAATAATTAATTATTTTTATTTTGGTTTTTAGGTATTGAATTTCAAGCGTGAGCAGTTTATGTAAAAGTCTAGATCAACATTGTTTTATTTTTTGTTATTAATGGCTTACACAATATTTTGATTGATAATTTTCTTGATTTTTTATATTTATAAACAAATCTTATGGTAGCAAACTCGGGTCTATTTGCGAAAATTACCCAATAAAGTTACAAAAGAAATAAATTTGTGATTTCATTGCATATATGTTTTTTTTTTTTGATTATTCAATCATAGTTTTATGTAACAGAAATTAAGTCAAAGCTCAAATTCGAAAGAAATTCAATTTAAAATCGGCGCCTTATAATTATATTTTGCTTTTGCACTGACAATGGTATTTTTTGATTATTTATATTTCTGCCTTAATTGCTGTAAAAATATTTAATGGGTTACACATTAAGACAAGTGATCAAGCGCTTGTCACATATTTTAGGAGAGCCTTTTTTTTAACCATGTTTAAGCATCAATATTTCCATAATCTTAAAACTTGACTTTTAACATTTAAAGTTTTATTTATTAGTTCTTCAATGCTCAGTTTATTTACCTATTACCTAAGTTGACAGAGTTGTATATAAAATCAAATGTTTATTGGCATAAAGCTTTTTAATGTACAATACGAAATATGTGGAACATGGCTTTTAATATAAATTGGCAACACCTTCATTGCTTAGCCCTGAACCGCTTATTGAATGTCACATATAAGTAGCCATTTTATGCATATCATATGTCATTAGCTAGCAGCACTTTTTTATTATCATAACTTTATATATGTATGTGCTATGCATGTATTATATCTTCTTGGCCACAACACAATAACGAGAAACAAACAAACTTCTGACGAACATTTCCGTAAACTGATATAAACTGTCATTGGATATTGCAATTAAACGATCTAATATGGTTTTACGGGTTTAACGTTTAACACGCGGCGTATGCGTAACACGTTAGAACTTGCTGTTAATTCAAAAGCCACACACAAGCCACCCACAAGCCACACAAATGGCTGCAGTTCAGTTTTGATTTGCATTTATCACCAATCAAAATGAAGTTAACTTCGCGCTGCGCAGTGCACTCAACACCAGCGCCGAAGTGCGACTGCGCAGACGACAACAACCACAATAACGATAACGATGACGACGATGACGACGACGACGACAACGCCGCGAACTTGAAAAGATCCACGAAAATCGAGCGCAACCGCAGACCAATTTAATGAAAAATCGAATAAAAAGTGTACGCAGAACGGGTTTTCATTAATAAGTGCGGCATCGCAACCGCTTTACGTGATTTTCACATCTTTCTATCACAACAAACAGTTGAAATTTTCATCGTCGCCGTCTCCGTCAACGTCGATCGTACGAGCGTACCTAACTGGCCGACGACTGTTGCGCGCTCTCATTAATGCAGAACTGACTGGTCTATAGCGAGCGCTGGGAGGCAGAGCTTGAAAACGTGGCTTTCTATACACTGTCTGCGCAAAGTGTGCGCACGGCTGATGAGCGCTGCTCACTGTGGATGTTTATAGCATTTTGCTCATTGTCTTCTTTGTATTAACTAATACACTGAGAATAAAATTGAAAGTTACATGGTCAAAGCAAAAAAAAAAATTGTTAATATTCTGCAGTGAGTAGTACTAGTGCCTAGTACTGGGCGTTACTTTACCTATGCTTTACTAAAAGAGTTTGCATTCGAGAAAACATGCTATTTACTACATTTTCAAAACGGGTTTAGATTTTGTATCGTTTTTGGTTGCGAATCACTTAACAACTGGTTCCCAGGTAAACAAACTGTTAAACAAAAATAAAGACACAATAGATTGAGCCTTCATCTTTTTATCAGAGTGTTTGCATTTGCTGTTCTAACCAGGGTACACTCAGTAAGGTATGATAAATATCACAAACATTCACACACTCAAGTGTACATTTCTTACCTTGTTACTATTTTTAGATACAAAAACCCACCCTTTAATTCGCGATAAGGCCAAAAAATATGCGCAGACACACAACCTTACAAATTGAAGTTCGCACTAAAGTGAAAAATAGGGAAGCCTTTATTCAACGTCGGCAGGGTTATCATACCTTACTGAATGTACCCTGGTTGTAACACTGCAAGTAATTTGTAAATGTTTTTAAACTGCAGGTATGCGTTAAATACTAGATAGTTGAGCGAAAACAATAATATTTCTTAATTATTGTAAAGACTGCGCTCACGTGCAATTTTAGAGGCAGTTGATTCTAGCGAAAAACTAACATTTTCATTTTCTGAAAATATGATCTGGGAACAAGTCATTTAACAGAAAAAGAATTTTTAAATAATAATGATATTGTTAACATACAATTAAAAACAACAGTCTGAAGCCAGCTTCTGTATTGCAAAATAAACTCATCTTTTTCTTTGACTGTATTCTTGTATTGCTTACAGTGCGTATAAATAATACATGCACACTTGTGCAGCGCCTTGCAGGCATTGCGTGCCTTTTTCATAATGCACGCTTCACTGATTTTCTTGTAAACTATTTTTATATGTTGTCATGTTTGCAATAATAAAAAAAAATGTTAGACCTTTCCATCCAAACAAGTGCAGCGAACGCTCAAAGCCTTACATTTTGTTATGGTTACACTATACCTTCTATAACGCCCACGCGCTGCAATTCTGCCCACTGTAACTAATTGAAAGTTCTAAAAAGATCTCTGAATTGCTAGATAAGGTTCTCATGTCTGGGCATCATAATTTCTATGTATACAAACGTAACACTCGCACACGCATAATTAACTCATAGGTATTCTTAGAGTAGGAAGCGCACAAGAATAAGAAGTAAAAATTTGATGCAGACAGTCGGGACGGTGCCCGACAGTGGAATACCCTGTACCCTTTTTTTCCCATAAGCACTAAATCCAGCATATGCTAAAATGGGAAGTATTTTCTTTTATGTTTCTTTTTTTCAAATTTAATCCCTTTCGGGAAGCTCCAATTGACAAGTTTTCCTATTGGGAAGTGGTGGCAAAAATTACTTTTATGCCCATAACTCCAGTATTCTTGGGTCAATGTCGTTGAATTTTGTAACAAAGATCAAACATACATTTATAAATGTCTGTGACAATTTTCAAATCAATATATTGGGGGTGTGGCAGTAATTAATGTAAATCGATTGCGGGGGAAGAGGGGTTCCATTGAAAAAAGGTGGATGCAGTTTTAACGATTAGGGTCAAACGAGTCTCCACACCAAATTTTATAACGCTAGGTCACATGTATCCATAACTACATGCAGTGCAATTTTGGAGCAGTTTATTGGCGAAGGGGGGTGAAATTAGCATATTTTTGACTATAACTTTTGATGTATTTATCCGATTTCGATAATTTTTGAAACATAGATGCAGATAAAAACGACGCACCTCTGTAAAATTTCGTGATGATAGATTTAACGGAGCGGCTGTATCCCGCAAAAATATGTCACAGGGAAGGGAACAAGATATCGACGTGATTTGACCAACTTCATCTTTTCGGTGTAAATGAGCATCTTTTGGTTAATTTTTGTGCCTGTACCTTTTAAAGTGTCTGATATCTCGACGTTCATACGGACATGTCTTTATCGACTTGACGGACATGTCTTTATTGCTCCTGACCATTTTTGCCCATGGAACATATGGTCTGCTACGCCTCCTTCTGCCTGTTACATACATTGCACAAACCTATAATACCCTTTTACACTTTGTGTACAGGGTATGAAAACACCGCTGGCAAAGAGAAAACCGTTCATTAGAATTGACTTAGTTGCGTTTCTCTGCGTTTTCTCATAGTTAAATTCAATTTTATTTTAACACGTTCTGTACACACGCTAGCCAAGCTTCAGAAGCCGCAATTTCATAATTATTATGTAAGCATGCAAAGCAATACAACGAAACCAGTGCAGCACATAATTAACGTCGCTCACTGTAATAAAAATAAAAAAAAAGATACCTATTGCGCGCGCTTTAAAGTAAATCAAGTAATCATTATATCCAAAGTTTGAATGCTTGGGCGTTAATATACATTGAGAATACACATAAAAAATATATCCAAGTTTATTATTATTGACGCAAATGTTTTTATATGTGTGTATTTGGTTAGTTCTAGAAATAGATAATAGGCGGAAACTCTAAATACATACAAAATTTACGAGCTTGTTTATACCATGAATGACTTTCGGATTGGTTATAGAAACGCCACACGGTACATTGAACCAGTTGTAAGTTGTGCATTTTCAACGGAAATGTGACGATCCAAAACTTGACCCTTTTGGATACTGCCCGTCAAACTTATGATCGATTAAAGTTGCGTTGTTCTTATTGTTGTTGAGCTTGGCTTTCACGCTGAGTGTTAATTTGCCCTGGCAACGACACTGGATTTTCGATTTTTGTTTGTGTTCACAGAATTTTGGATATTTTCGACATTTGAATATGTGTATATGTTTCGCATATATAATGAGTTCATTTTTCATAAACTTCTTTGCCACTGTGTCCGGCATATCAAATGGTTTATAAAGCGGCCGTTAAAATATGAAAACGCAGGCAGACACAACAAAAAAAAGTAAAAGCATAAGCCAAGCAATTAAGCGAGTCTTTAGAAATTGTTCTTTTTGATGACATTACCTACAATACCTGTCAGAGCATTACTATATAGAATTTAGTTTTGTATTGAGGCTCAGTTCATTTTGATTTCCATTTTATACGAATCTTATGTGCACATCAGTCAAGCTGTGACCTGAAATTGGAGTGTGAAAATGTCTCTACAATTAAGTTCGGCCATAAAAGGAGCTCCGAAAAACTACAATTGTCATTATGTTGAATAAGCAAAAGGTATTGTGTGCTGCCGCTTTGTGTGGCCGTAGACTGTCACTCGGACTTTGGCTAATGGGCTCAGCGTAGTGTAACATTGTGGACATCTTGGACGCCACGAGGCACTGGAGCATTACTGGGAGACCAGACTGCCTTTTGTGTGATACTTATGTTACAGATCTCGTCTGTAATCAAAAAGACCAGCAGCAGCAGTAGCAAGTGAAAGGAATCATGAAGCCATGCAGCTGTAATATCGCTAACTAGCCAAATGTTAATGCAGTCGTCCACAGTTACACACACACACACACATCTCGTAACCCGGTAGCGCAGTGTAGCGTTGCAAGTCAGCTTTGGATTTTCGTTTACTTGCCACTGGCTCAACTTTTGGCACGCCCAATTGTCGCGCCAATGGCACTCATTCATTCATTTAGTGCTTCTTCTTGATGCACATTCAAAACATTCTTCTACCCACTTGCGCACTTTCACTGCGACTTTCAAAATTCCTATGTGCTGGTAATTCTAAAAACTGCCAATTATTATTTTGCTTCCCACTGGCGCCAATAGCCGGTTTGGTCTTTTGAATGCAATGCAATATGACGTCATCGACACAAATCGAACATGCCATCAACCAAAATGTCCATGTTGCTGGTAGCTCTTGTCTTGTCGCTGCGCTTAACGCATAAACCATGCGACCACCGAATTTGCACTGAAAATAGGTACTTATTTTACGTTTTGTTGAACTTGTTAATCAGCGAATTGGAAACAAAAAATATATGCAAAAACATACGAGATTGAGTAACTTATAGGAGTAGCGAGTAAGTACAGACAAATGTGCAGCAATGACTAAACGTCGCACAGTGGATCCAACTGGCTTATTTTTCGGCGAAAATCATAACTTTTGAGCAAGTAAAGATATTTTCAAAACTTAAAATGCATATAACAAAGCATAACAAAATAAGCACAATTTAGAACATGGAATTTTTAAATGACATGCAAGGATAAGACATTTGCAGTATATAACATCGAAAGTTATTACCGTTTTTGAAGTTCCCTCTATACACAGCTTATTTATCGCAGTGTATCGCAGAAGCTTAAGGACACCTCTGTTATATGTTTTTTAAATTTTGAAAATATCTTTGCTCCCTCAAAAGTTATGCTTTTTGCCGAAAAAGAAGTCAGTTGGATCCACTGTGCGTCGGCCTATTAACCGTTGAGTGCCGCACACATTTGTGGCTTGAATATGTGCAGGCATAATTATATACTAAACTTTATTGAATGGTTGGAAAAATGCAGACATGCTTACATATATTTGCCATATTTCGGAAGCTATTAGTGCAATGTGTGTACATCTGAGTTTCATGAGTTTGTCAATTCGTGATTGGGATTGCGCTTGCATAAGTTTAGTGTATTTGTTTATGCGTTGCTTTGACGGTTCTTGCATAAGTACTTGTAGTTAATATGAATATCAAGGCTTGTTATGTTTGCCTTTCATTAAAAACCTACTTTTAAAAGCGTTGTTTTTTGTATTTAATCAAATTTTACATTTTTTTAAATATTTTTTTTATTAATTTTTTTTAAAGGAACCGGAAGAAGAAGAAGAAAATGGGTCAATCGATGGAAAATGTAGCTAGACGGTGAAAAATCGACCGTTGCATTGTTCACGCTGAGGAGAGACACTTGCCTCTTTATCACTAAATGGGAATATTGTCCCAATTAGACCACGCATTTCCACCTTGGAATCCAACTCGACGCCAAATTTGCGTGGGGTCATCTTATATCGAAGACCACGACGATGTATAATCCAAAACTGGCAAAAATGGAATGGCTGCTATGCAGTTGAAGCAAGCTGTCAATGGAAAACAGTATTCTGTAATACAAATGTATCATACTACCAACCCAAAAGTATGACGTTCAAGTTTGAGGAACCGCAGCCAAACCGACACTGCAGAGTCTCCAAACTTTACAAAACCAACCAGTACGAAAAATTTCTGACGCCTCGCGGCACGGACCGCTCAGTAGCACACCCAAACTCATAGGCCTGTGCCCTTGCAGGCCACGCCCAGACGACGTTTATAATCAGTGATTGATGAAAATGTTAAAATTCTTTTAAAAGGCTATATCAGTTGTCGACGTCTGAGATCACATGGATGGAGGCATTTCAATCGTCTCCTTGGTCTACGACCGGCCAGAGCGCAGGCAAGGGAATTTGGAATCACTCAATTGCTCTTCATAACGGCCGCTCAATCTGTTTATTAAGTCACCCACGAAAGGAACGACTAGGTCTTTGTGCAGATTGCGGTTGCGGACATACTATACCACGAAGCGTCCGCAATTCTTCGTAGTGCTTTGTTTGTTTTTGTTTATTAAATCAAATTTTACATAAAGATTTCCCACAACATAATGCATCAAAACAAAAGACTTAGGCAACAAACTCAGCATAACTATTTGAAGGAAGCGACTAAAAGTATGCTACACTTTTTGCCAACTTACTCAAATTAATAAAACCTTTGCATACTTTCAGGCGGACATTGCATTTTAAGTTTGCTTCAACATATTCGAAATGTTTTAACGCTTTAATTAAAACCAATTAGCAACGTTTAACATATTTTGCTGCACTTTGCACTTACAGCACATATTTAACAAATCTAATTAGCATCTGACGCAAAAACCAGCTTGACCAGCAATTGATGTTTGGGTTAAACGCGAACCCAAAAAAGAAAAAAAAGTGGAACAGCGAAACTCGTTTGTATGAGAGAGGGGCGGGCGAGTCTATGAACAAACAAGCTGATTATTAGACAAAATCAAAGACAAATATTCGGCAAAATTTACAATGCGCATAATAAATAATAAAGGAAAAGTTGTGCCATTTTTATCACTTCAAGGTTGCCCAGCTTTTGATACCAACTTTGTTTGCCAAACGATGATAAGAAACACACAAAAAAAACCTACTCATACATACACATAAATTGTATTGTGTGCGCATAGTTACAAATTTGTAAACGGCAATCTCTGAATTATAATAATAAGCAAACAGTCGGAAAAATCAACAAAACCCGTGAAAATTAACGCGTTTGCTAGCGCGCATGGGAAAACATGCAGAAAATCAACAAAAATGCTACACTGTGGGCAAAAAAAATATGACTACCTTTAATTGTGATAATTATAGCACGGAAATATATCGCAAAACACGTAGACATCACAAATCGTTACGATCTTAGAAACGTAAACAAACCAATTGATTAGTTCGAACTTTAACAAAATAAAAAAAAATAAAAACCAACTATTAACATTTGGAGCACGTTCCGGGTCTCGCGCAATACTATCGTGCATTCCGATTATTTTTTCGCGCAATTTAATTTTAACATTTAAACACAATAACAACAAAAACGTGAATAAGTAATTGTTGACCGGAATCGCATTCATTCATTCATACACAATCATTTCGCATCGCATTGGCATTTTAACAACTGATAAGTGCACTCACCTGTTGGTTTGACTCATCTTCCACAGCGGGCAATAACTTAGCATTACTGGCCGTGGTTATATTGTGCGTTGAATAGTTCTTAGAGACATCATCCCGCAAATCATGGAAACCCGTTTGCAATTCACTTAACGTGTTATTGCTGCCACTGAGCGTTACAATTCCGCTGGAGCTGATACGACCCGAGGTTGCCGTTGTGCGTCCACCGCCGCTGTCCACTACACTAGAGACCGTGGATATACAACTGCGTGTGGTTTGTGGCGATGGCGTTACGGCGGCCAGCTCTGCGTTGGCCTTGGCACGACGCATATTAAGCCAGGACATGCGCTGTGGCTGTTGCCGTTCCAGTGTGGCCGGATTACTGTTGCTGCCCGCTCCGCCTATATAGACACATGTGCGTGTGGTCACTGTGGAATCGCTGCGCAGGCGCTGATCGGTATCAGGGCGTGGCAGTGTGGCCATGGCGCCGGATATTTGCCTGTAGATGGGTTTTGATATGCTTTGTTGCGGCCTTTGCGTTTGCAGGCCAAGATGTTCGGCCAACGCCTCGTCACTGCTGCGTGGCTTATAGCTACTGCTCATTGATTAGATGATCTGAAAAGACAGAGAAAGGAAAGAAAAGTTGAAGCCCGTTTGATACTCATCGCATGATTCATGGCAGCTTATTAAGAAATTCAAATACTTTTGGGGGGCTTTTGAGCTGCACCATAACCAGTTTGAATTCATGTGAAATATCCGTTTAATATGCTTATACCCTTTACGTATTATCTAGCGTTATAAAGTGTAACGTAAAGATCGCTCCGTATTCAAGAAGTCATCACAATGAATATATCACTATATCTAAATTAATGAATTTAATATAATATTAAATTCTCAATAGTGGCAGAAGGTACAATTTCTAATTGCCGATTTTAGTTCTACTAAAAATTTTAATGAAAGACTTTTCATAGTTCAACTTTGAACATTTGACGCAACTAACCATATCCGAACTCAGAAATACAGCACTTCCGACTTCAGAAGATTGAACCGCCATGCAAATCCTACGAAATGAATCTTAAATAGTAGATATATCTTTTTCGTGATGTGTGTATTCGTTTTTATTTAGTCCTAAACTTGTGAACAACGAAAAGTCTAGTATTCAATTATATTTTTTCTTCATTGGTAAACAACCGTGTGGCTTCTGTTTTTCCCCATAAACATAGAAAAGCTCTCGATGTGTTTTATTCCATTCATACTTGATCACATGTTCACCATGCAAAGAGCATAGAAACTTCGTCATTTCATCGATATTAGCCTTCCGATATATTTTAATTTTCAAATGAAATGATTCACAAGAAAACTTTTTATAGTGTTTTTTATGTTTAGTTAGTAAAGTTTTGTTTTGCCCGTAATTTACATGCTAATCGAATTGGCTTGGAGCGCAGAACAATATTACGTTGATTTTTGTCACCAACATAAATAAATAATAATAGTAACTGTATATCGAAAGTAAAATTTTTGTCTAGTCGATGTATATTATTTTTGTTTTTTTTTCACAGCTGTGAAAGTGAAAGTATTCACTATAATTCTGAAGCTATAAACACAATATTATGACAATATTTGTGCGATTTTGGGTGCGATGGGTTCTTTTTATCAAATGAACAATGCAATTTGCTGCATTTATTAATTTATATTAATAAACTTTCTGCAGCTGTTCAACAACTTTAACTTGAGTTTCACTCAAACGAATTTAGCTGTTCATTTGCATAATGTTAATGAAATCGAAAGAAATATCGGTTAATTCACAAAAATGCTGATACCTTTTGGTATCACGAACAACATCCATACAACTGTTTAAATATGAAAATTAAACAGAAAAGAAAAATAAATAAAGAAGCTCCATAATATCAGCTGTACATGTTTCAAGCATTATATGGCATATACTTTATTTATATCGTAACTCGAAATGGGTCGATCTTGCCTGTTTTAGCAGTTAATTAACTAAACTGTTTTTCAGTCTTAATAAATATTAATTAACACAAGTGCATGCATAATAATGACTCACTGTCAATCTCTTATCTTAGGAATGTTACTGCACAAAGCAAAAATCATTTTGTTGTTTTAGCTTTTTGTTTCATCATCATTTTATCATCTTTATCAAGTTAAGATATTGCCAAGAAAATGCCTTATCAAGATCATAAAAAAAGTGTGCAAATAAACTTATAAAAATTATGCATGCCTGCAAAAATCAGCAAAATAAACAGGCTGTTTTAACAAAATGCACACAAAAGCCAGCTTTTGAAAAAAGAAAAAGAAATCTTTTATCATGCGAGTTCATTGCCACTAAACACAAAACGAAGCTAAGTTTACAAAAGTTTTCAATTTATATTTATATTTAAGTTCATGCAAATGCCTTTTCTTAGCAGACACTCGCGATGCGCTTAACAAAACTCACGTCATTTAAAAGTAATGTTTACAAGCCGGACCCAAAGGCAGACGACGATTTCGACTTGAACGCAAATAGAGGCGCCAAAGTGGAGTCCGGCGGTTCCAGTTGTTTATTATCAAACAATTTGCAAACCGCTCATTTTACTGGCGCCGAAGCAGAGTCTGGAACTACTAAGATATTCATGTGTTCGCATGTATATTTGTGTTGATTGAAAAGTATTCAATGATGAGATAAGTACTCGGAATGCAATGCACCCGAAACATGAAACACACAACAAGTGGCAAACGCACGGTGGACAATATTGGCACTTCTACAGCATAAACAAAATTTGATGCAGATAGTCGGGACGGTGGAATACCCTGTACCCATTTTTTCCATGTAAATCAAATATCTGTGTAGTTAACATAAATGTTAACTTTAACATTTCTGTAAAAAGTGAAATTCTGTTGCAGTTTATAGGAAAGGGGGCCTAAAATTGGAATATTATTAGCTATATCTTCTAAAGTTACTATCCGATATGAATCATTTTTAGACTACACATGCACAGTAATAGTGTGCATTACTGTGACAAGTTTCAATTGGATAGCTTTTATGGTGTGGGTTAAAACCGCGAAAATCAGTGATGGGGGAAGGGGTTCAGATATCGACATAATTCGACAAACTTGCGCTGAATAGGTATAATGCGCATCTTTTGGTAAACAAATTTTTGATCTAGCTCTTATAGTATCTGAGAATGGTGCGACAACACGGACAGACAGACGGACATGTCTATATCGACTCGAATATTGCTCCTGACCATTTTTGCCCATGGAACATATAGTCTGCCACGCCTCCTTCTGCCTGTTACATACATTGCACAAATCTATAATACCCTTTTACACTTTGTGTACAGGGTATAATAAAAGCCACTTTCAATTTTTCAAATTGAGCTTATAATAAAAAATTTTCTAGTTTCTATGTTATTTATCGATCAATAATCAAAGACAAATTCAAGCAACAAAGTACTTTGAAATGTAAAAAAAATTATTGGTTTTCAATAATTTGTTCAGCACTACCTAATTTACGCATATATACAAACTAAAATTTAATGTATATAAATATATATTAGTATAAATAAAGCTGCAAAACCCAACTTTTTTATAAAGCCGCAATGATAGAAGAAGTAATTAAGTGTACTTTGACGCTCGAAACTTTACTATTATGTTTATCGAGTCAATTAAGCCATGTTCTTCGGGACGCCTGCTATTAGGTAAACAGTTAGCTAAATTTCGAACATCATACATCCACTTGGCACTCATTTTTTCGCATTGTCTACCTTCAACCTATATATATCCCTAGAATTGTCTATTATATGTTCTTAAAAATAAGAGTTATTCAAG
This sequence comes from Chymomyza caudatula, assembly GCA_035041775.1. Lineage (NCBI taxonomy): Eukaryota > Metazoa > Arthropoda > Insecta > Diptera > Drosophilidae > Chymomyza > Chymomyza caudatula. The sequence goes on from JAWNKW010000133.1 coordinate 179,064, forward strand.
TTTTTCCAACTCATGAAAGGCGATCCAATACAAGGCACTTTTTTTAAATAAGAATTCTCTGGTTAAATCTTAAACTGTTTATTTGATTAAGACCCAGGTTAAACAGGCCACATCTAGACGTTTAACGACTTTTTGGTAAAAGTGCATCGCGTAAATTCTCATAGAAAATAATTAATAAAGAAAGAAATCGCGTACCGCATAAACGAGTCAAAAACGTTCTTATCAGTGGAATTGAACAATTCTTAGTTGGTGTGAGATAAATTCATACAGTCGGAAAGGATTCTAAAATTAGAGAGGATATTCTCTGCTTTATTCTGTAGAAGATTTGACCGGTAGAGGACTAGGTAACAGCTTTCTATGTACTTTGAAAATGATGGATCTTGGTTTGCGGTGTATGAAGCGTTAGGGTGTGTTTATAAAAACGAAACAATTACACATCGTGTTCTACAATGTATTGAATGTATTAAATCATTTCTACTTTTATTATTATAAAAGTTCTGCTACTTTAAAACAAAAAAAATTCCTACGCTCTTTATGTTAACTCTGCCAATCATGGCTCAAATAAAGCTATAACGAATACGTGTCATATTCTTAATGTTAGGAGCTGTGTGTCAACAATAAAATCTATGGTGAACTTTTTCGGTAAGCGATGAAACTATAAAAATTACTATATTCTAGATACTAACATCATGCTGGACAAATTGGTCTACTAATATTCTTTAAGACGCGATGGGTGGAGGATTTAGATTCGCTTAGCCTTTTTATGAAGTATTGGATTAGCTTGCACTGGAGGATTCGGACGAAAAGACACTACGTATAGTACGTACGTTGACGTACAGCCATTTGATTTACTGTCGATTAGCACGGCTTCGTTTATTTTAGCTTTTACATTATCGAAACTGATATTTAAACGCCGAACAGCATTTTCGCAATATTCTTGTTTTGGCAACTCAAGCAGTTGGAAATCTTTGAGAAGTGTTAACAGTTTTGCGACGATTAGGTATTAAAAAAATCGTTATAGCTACGAAGGAAATAGAAGAAGCTTACTATCAGAAATGTATTTTCATAACTTTTTTGGAATTTTTTTCTTATCGCAAAATCCGAAAATCGAAGATGCAACTTGATGCAAAAAACTAAATAGAACTTTTAATACTTTTTAATAATTTGTCCATATTATATTCTGTAATGAGCTTGCGGCCAGAGCCTCATTGTGACATGAAGACGAACTGTGATAAGTGCTCTGCTTACTAAAGGGCCACCCCATCAAGCTCTAGTACCTGAAGGCTCTATAAACTTCTGGAGGAATTCTCGCAGAAGAAGGCTGTCCCTCATAGCCGGATACAGGATCTCGATTAATTGTACATACAGTGGGGAGCAAAAGTGATTCCACGTTCAACATTTTCATGTTCGAGCGCTCATAAAAGCTAAACGAATGAAGTAAATGGAAAAAACTTTTTTTTTCTGTAATATGTATTTAATTTGTAACAAAAAAAGTTAAAAAGTAATATAATATAATAAGCAATGAAATAGTTAAAAATCAAAAACAAAAACAAAAGGCATGTGTTCAGTTTTGCACCTTTAATGAAAAAATCAAATATAATACGGAATTAATATTTTGTCCAAAGACCCTGATTGTTTATAACATTTTTTATTCAGTTTGGCATACTCTCAACCAATTTCTCAATAATTCCTCTCGGAATCTTGGTTGGGAAACCAAAAAAAAGTTAAAAAGTAATATAATATAATAAGCAATGAAATAGTTAAAAATCAAAAACAAAAACAAAAGGCATGTGTTCAGTTTTGCACCTTTAATGAAAAAATCAAATATAATACGGAATTAATATTTTGTCCAAAGACCCTGATTGTTTATAACATTTTTTATTCAGTTTGGCATACTCTCAACCAATTTCTCAATAATTCCTCTCGGAATCTTGGTTGGGAAACCAAAATTTTAAGTTGATGGAGTGGCCAGCTCAAAGTCCCGACCTCAATCCGATTGAGAATCTGCGGTCAATCGTGAAGAGACGGCTCGGACAGTACCAATTAGTCCCATCCAACCTAGACATATTACAGAAAAAAAAAGTTTTTTCCATTTACTTCATTCGTTTAGGTTTTATGAGCGCTCGAACATGAAAATGTTGAACGTGGAATCACTTTTGCTCCCCACTGTATATACAAATAAAATGCAAATAAGGATTTTAAGATAGTATAATAACTATATTCTTATATAATGATTTAAATCATAGTGTGTGAGCGAGAGAGAGAAATCACAAATATCTAAATGATTTTGAATTCAAAAATTTATGGTCTTTAATTTGCAGTCGGGGCTACCACTAGTATTATGAAAGATAGTTTGTTCATTTTTATTGTTATTGTCTTGATAAATTGATTATAAAAAAGTGCTTAAAAGTAACTTGTCGAAAAACTTATATCATATGCATCAATTTCAATTTCAATGACATGAACGAATCAATTAACAGTTTAATAAGAATCAGTATAATTTCATTTTTCGCCCACTGTAAGACGTCTACTAGCTTTGGTGCTAAGAGTTGCACACAGAATAGGGCCAAACACTGCAAATGCTGGGCTGGTCAGTTAAGACTGACTGAAAGGAAGTCAGTGTCTGGAACCGAGACCCGATCCAGCGACGCACACACCAACAATCACACACTGACTGAGACTGCATCAAATTACAAGTTATTAACAGGTAAATGTATTGTAGTTGCAACTGAAAGAAAGTACACAATGGCAATGGCAAACAACACTGGCGGCAGAATTTACGACTTTAACGCTCAGTCGTCGCCCCCTAAGTACAGTGGTCTCTCCCTCTCTCTATCCCGCTCTCTTGTTGTGTCTCTTTGTCTTCCAGCCGCTTGTCATATGTTGCATTATGTTACTTTTCTTTGTGCAGTCACATTGAACGGCGACAACTACAACAACAACAACAAAAAACTACAGCAAGAAAAACTATGACAGCGACAGCTATCTCCATATAAGTGTGTACAGTGTGCATCATAATGTAGGCACCTTTGATAAAGGTTCTGACGTGACGTTCATGACGGCATGGTAGTAATGCCACCACCATCAGCAGTAGCCAACATTAGCAATGCCGCCAACACCGTCGCGTCGCTGTCAAATCCAACCGAGCGCAACCACAATGAGCTGTTGCCAGTGCCAAGTTTAACATTAACCTGCCATTTACCTGGGCCAGACTCAAGTGCACCCTCTTTGGTGGCATGCCTATATACCTACGTGTATAGTAGTTACTTGCTCCTAAGCTGTTTTTATAGAACTAAATTAAAAAAAAAAAAAAAACAATTCTAGTCGCTTAAACTTTGTACTGTTCAAAATCGTTTATTATTATTGTTACTGAAATTCAAGTTCAGTTTGAACAAAAGTCCAAACGGCACTTAAATATCTCACTGCTAAATTAATAGTTCCCAGTGTGGTGTTCGGGTTAGAGAATACCACCTCAGCAGGTCAGGCGTCTTACAAGGCACCCCAGGCCTTAAAAGGATTGTGCATAGGGTTTGGGACCCACCACGTAAAACCACAAAGAATGTTTTCCATCAGGCCGTAACCCGATAACGGGTTCTTATGCCCAGTTAAAAAGAAGAAGAAGAACATATTCAAGTTTACAAATTTAACCCTTGTACTATATATGTTAGTGTGAAACTGTTTGTTTAATTTGCATAGCAACTGGACGACGTAACATTTTTAATTAAAAACAGATGAATTTGTGCACAAATCTTTTTCAAAATAAAAGGCAGTACTAATCAGTGCTGAAACTACTGACTTCAGGCATTTGCAATGACATGCCGAATGCTTAGCCAGAAAAAGGTTTTCTTTGGCATGACAAATTTCAGATACTCTTGCGATGCTATAAAGTAGGAACAATAATATCAATTAAAAAATATACATAAAAGAATCTTTTGATGGAAGCAAAGTACTATCTTAGTGATTATTGAAGACCTGGTTACCACTGTGACTCTACTTAGCCGCCACCAAAGGTTAAGCCCCGTGATTTCGCTTGTTGCATTAAGTGATAATTGACTACAGCATATTGCATAAATGCAATTCAGTTAGTTCAGTTAGTTGATTGAGAATGGTTTTTGTTTCGAATTGAAAGTAAAACAGTGCATATAACTGATAACATTTAACCAAAAATGTATCGATGAAACACCTGATCGAATGCATTTGTGCAATAATTGCCTATAAGCGAGGAAGGAAACTATAAGCAACTATTTTTATACAAAGTGGATGTAAAAATGATCAGGAGCAATTATCGAGTCGATAGAGCAATGTCCATCTGTCTGTCCTTCCGTATGAACGTCGAGATCTCAGACACCATAAGGGGTAGAAGAACAAAAACCGAAAAGATGAACTTTGTCGAATCATGTCGATATCTTGCACCCTTCCTCCGTGAGAGATTTTCACGGTTTACACCCACACCATAAAAGTTATCCAAGTAAAACTTGGCACAGTATTACTGTGTAATAATAATTAAAATCGGATAGAAACTTTGAAAGAAATAGGTAATAATGTGGCAATTTTTGTGGTACAGGGTATCCCACTGCCGGGAACCAGAGAGAAAATTATATCCTCAAAATGATTAAATGATGAAATTTGACTTTACGTGATTTGGTTACTGTCCTATAGAAGCTATTATGTGAAACATACACACATAGATTTTTAATGAGTCAGAACTTTAAACTCTATTGGCAACTTGAGAAAACAGCTTTAAATCTAGTGTCAGACGCAAACTTCTCGCCAAAGTTAAAGTGCTCATTTTAGAGCTATAAGAAACTGGTGTAGTTTTAGGTTTGCCGCCAATGTAAGTGAGTATATACTATAATTGAAAGTTGGTGGCGTCTCAGCACTCCAGTACGTACCACCAACAGATAGATCTCGTGTGTGGAACGAAAGAAAGGAAAGTAAAAACCAGATGAGATTGTTTGGTTTAGCAGTTCGCTCTGCTTGGAGACTACTACAACGGATATAAACGAAAGTAAAATCAACAACAATGCAAAACAGAAACAAGTTAAACATAATTGTTCATAATAGATTGGCTCAGACTGTGCGACTAGACTGTTTGTATCCATTGGATACAATGTTCATTTAGTTAGTTATTCAGTTAGTTAGTTATTGTTTGACACAGTTGTTTCATATGCAAAGCGCGCCAGCAGTTTCTACAGCATGCAGATTATGTAAAATGGCAAAGAAAACTAAGTAAGGCCTAACAATGGCTTTTTACTTGACTCTAAAGGAAATTGCTGTTTATTTGCATAGGTTTAAATTTCTGTCTGTGTGTCTTGCCTCGAAGTGTGCACGACGAGTTATATAGTATGTGCAGTTGATTGCTTTTTATTGATTGTTCAATCGAATGTAATTAACGTTGCCGATATCATTTTCTGTCGAGCTGGAGACTTGCTTTTACAGGGCAGTGGTGCAAATCAGTGTGCGACACGCCCGTGACAAGCAAATCAAACAAATCAAACAAACAAAACGAAACAAAACAAATCAAAAAAAAGCAGAAGCTGAAATTTAAACGCTTCATTGATTTCATTTCATTTGAAATTTATTTTGATTTCATTTCAGCTTTTTTTTGGTTTCTTTTGCATATTGCGGTTTGCAGCAACATTTAATGAATTGTCACATTAGTCCCACACATTTAGCTACATTTCGTTTGTGGCCCACTAAATTAGTAGGACACACGTTTCTGTCATACACACATCTCAAAGATCTTACCTGTGCAATTAAACCGTTGAAGATTTGCATTTCAGCGTAATTACACGCAAATATCAAGGCACCGCCATGGCAGCCATTTCAGTTTTAAGACCAGCAATTCTGCTCAGTCAAAAGTTACTGCCTTTTATTGAACCAGTTTTTGCATATGGTCAGACTCTGAAGTACACAGAGCGCAAAAATTTGGTTTAAAATAAGAAAGAGTGCGGCTTAAAACAGACTTGCATTGGTATACAGAAAATTAGATGAATTTAGACATAAAATCAGCACTCACTCTTAAAAATAATATCTAAGAAATACCTAAGATACTTAAACTTGTATACACCTATTGGCAAAGCTGCTCATAATTAATGTTTATTTTCATTTAAACAACAGATTCAAATTTTCAGTACTCATCAAAACGCACATGTTTAAAACGCGTTTTGAATTCAAATTTCAAGAATTCCTAATTGATTCTAACACTATTTAGTATCAATTGTAATTGAAAAGCACTGATCATCAGCAAGGATCGATAGTACGAAAACTTGATGCAGACTGTCGGGACAATGCGCGACAGGGGAATACCCTGTAGCCTTTTTTCCCCCATAAATACTAAGTCCTAAAATGGGAACGGAAATATCTATTTTCTTTTGACTTTGACTTTACATTTTTAAAAAAAAACTAATTCGAAAAGGTGCTAGAAAATTCAAATGGTTTTCGGTTTCGAAATCAGCGACTTTACCGGAAAAGGCATGCCATAGGCCTTTCATTGGGCTCAAATCTGCTGTATAGTGTAATTAGAGCCACATTTTTACTACGCAGAGCAAGTTTTTCGAATCATGGGGATATGTCACCACACCCGATAGGAAGGTGGAACAATTATGAACCCTGTTACTGAGCATGTCTGTGTTAATATTATGCAGATCGGATGATGATCTTTCTATTGTTTTTCTTTTTTGCAGTGTATAAGTAATATCATGCGTTTATATATAGTTTTAAACAACAAAATGCGTTAATAAAAGTACATAGTACATCGTTCAAGCGCGAACATTGTACAAATAAAAACTTGTCTGCCTTTTTGACACTTGCTACTGGGTCAAGAGCATTCAATTGTCGTTGCCTAGCTGTCAACGCAATTCAATAGGTAATAACCCATATTTCAATACCGACATTTTCTTTCGGCTGCTTAGCATATTAAAGACCCCTTCTTAACTAATGCTACTCCAACTAAGGCAAGTCTGTAGAGTGCATGCAATGATTTGCAAAATCATTAAAACAATTCAGAGTGCCCTTTTTGCGATTATTCAAAAACGTAGCTCTATAAATCTATACTTTTTAGTGTTTTTTTGTGGCCCAAACAGTGCAAATTTTGACGACGTCATTGCTCAAAACTTGGACACCATAATTGTATCGCACAAAGGCAATTATACGGAGAAGCATTAGCAACAAAGCGAATCGCAGTTGACTTGCTATAATCGCTGGCACATTGAACAAACAAATGGATACATTTTGCAAAATAAGAGACACCTGCAGGCACTCGAGAAAAAAATGAACATAAATTCTTGAGATGGAAACTTTAGAAGATGCATAAATGTGGGAAAGATCATGAGAGAACAATTTAATATGATTAATTCAAAGTGCTTTTTTTTCAATTATAATTATGTTTGTATTATAATTCTTTTGTAACTCACAAGATTAATATTATAGTAGAATCTAAACGTATCTAAAGATTCTTTAAGAATTCTTCAGAATTCAAATGTTATAATGATTCGTTAGAAGTTCTTTAGAATTCTTGTTTATGAAATTTTAATTTTTGGTGGAAAATTGTTTAATTTATTTGCACATAAAATAAAGCCATAAATTAATCTAATTTAATCAATAAAATGTTCCTTTTATTGTTTTATAGGGCTTATTAATTTATAGTTATAAAAAATTTAATAATTTCAATTATTATTTTAATCTTAATTTAATTTTATTCTTATTATAAATGGATGTTTGTTAATATAAACAAAATAAAATGACGAAGTAAAGATTATGTTGAATATTTTGATAAGTTTTTAACAAAAAAATGTATATGTTACTGAAAAATTTTTATCTAATCCTCATGCTTCTAAGAGCACTCCCCTTTCCCCAAACCACCATAGCATTGGTGGTAATAAATTTGATACAAAATCACAAAATTTAAAAGAACAAGGGAGCCGGTTGCGGTTTTTATGTCCTGACTATAATATACGCTATATCCTTGATACGTGAGGCAGGTCAAATTTATATCCTTTTTCAGATAATTACCACAGTTTTTATTCGATTTTTACGTTGAAAGACATCATAAAACCGCACGATTAGGCGGATTAAACCTGTTCCTAAACATAACTCCTGCAGCTTTTAACTAATTCAATGCAATTAAGCCATAGATGGGTAATATTAAATGAAATGTCGGTTTCCTATGATTGCTTTAAAAAATAAGCTGTGTAAGTAAACTTTGAAATAATATTCGAGGGAAAGGATAATAATGTAAATTACTCAATGGGGATTGTGGAAAACTTTGTACATTTCGACAAGCCAAAAATAAAGACAGGCTAAATAATATTTTTAAATGTTTACCATAAAATTTTTGTTTTGAAAAATGGATCCAATTTGTAATAAATATCATCAATATTTATGTTGTGCACTTTTGTCACTTGTCAAAATAAAATAATTCTTGAATTCAATACGTATTTTTATATAGAACACATAACCACAGTGGTAATCAGAGCCTTAAACTCATTCACTCAACATTGCTCCATTATCCGAGCATGGCACCAACATTCAATTCATTCATAAAAAATCAATTCAATGCAATTGCAAATTGTATTTTTTTTACTTCATTTCACTAACGTTTCACAGATCTAGAACACAAGTTGCGCGTTAACTGAAACCGAGTGCGAAACATTGAAATCCAAAGCCATTAAAACAACTACGACAACAATAAAGACAAATTTGCTTGGCTATCTCGCAGTCAGCTGATTGTGAGGCAAACACGACGACAGGTTGCAAAAGACTGAGTCTGTTGCTCGCACGGCACAAAACTGAGTCGAGTCAATCGAGTAGAGCGCAGCGAAGCAGCAGCTACCTGAGAGAGATAGAGAGCTGAAAGACGCGGCCGAGACGAATGCGTAGTGGGAAGGGGGCAACAACAGTGAGCCGAATAGGCGCTGGCGCTGGTACGTTCCAACACGTGTAAAAGTCAATGTATCTGTATCTGTCGGATACACAGCTACCCATGTAGTACTAGACGATGATCAAGCGGTTAGTGATTACGGTAATATCCGTAAGACATGCGATGGCTATACAGTGGGGATGAGCGCGGAACGAAGTAGTTGATCCCAAACTAAAAAAAATATCATTTTGTTATGGATGCTCACTTTTTGAACTTGTACCGCGTATTCCGCGACAGCCGTCAGTATCTTTTTCAGACATATTTCAATAAATATGCCTATAGTTAGCCACACATTGCACATAATTGATAGGAATAGATTTATGTACAAATTTTGAGCGATGTGATTTCTTAGAAACGCCAAGGATTTGAATTTATGGAAATTCGTCGTATTGCTATTAAGGGATTTACCGTTGCACCCGCTATTACACAATCTCCTTACACATACTGGATGAGTGTAGCCTATGCATATCCTGTGAAAAGTTTGACAACCATGTCAAATTTTTGACATCCAAATTAAAGGCTAAACAAAAGCAAAATGAGTTTCATTGACGAATACGGGATACCTACCTTCAAGAAGGTTTCGTACGTTTTTTCCTTGTTGTTTTGTGGGCAAAGAAGCCGCACAAGCAAGAACAAGACAAAAACAAGAAAAACAACAACCAACTGCGTATATAAACAGGAAATTAATCACTCGAGTGTGTATTACGCAGTCCCTGTACCTTCTCACAGGCCTCAGCCTGTGCCCCTGAGTATAGTATACTCGTATGTACATACATATGTATGTATTTTATACCTGTATTTAGGTCCAAAACCAACCAAAACCTACACAGAATAGAACAGTACACAGTCAAACATTTCGCAGATGGACTGAGAACTCGTAAATGTAGTATGGTGGCATATGGAAATACCCATCAACGATGAGGGAAACTTCATTAAGGCTTAGCTTAAATTTAGCTGGCAAATTCTCAAGGTCAACATGCATATAGAAACATTTATGAGCTGAGTTTGGGTTATCGTGTCGGTGTGCAACTGAATTCCGTTTATTTTGACTTTTCGATTTTTCACACAATGCAACATTCTCAGGTAGCTGTTGCGATGTCTATGCTAATGAGTTTTTAGTTATTATTAGATACATAGTTTTGTTAAAATGATCATTATGTCGTTTTTGTTGTTGACGTCGAAAGTAACGATCGTCTGCCAATAATTACAGCTATGATGCTATGATATCTTAATGTTACCGGTTTCCGCTTCACTTCTAAATTTAACTAGCACCACAGCAGCAATTACTTATTAAAAGTATAAATAATAAGTCGGTTGAATAATGTCTTATATAGAATTTTCAGGTGTAATTGATGATCCCAACTCTTCGTGCCGAAAAAGTGCTATAGCTAAGTTTTTGTTGTTTGCTTCTAATTCATTTTTTTTTTCTTTGTTGATTTCTATTATTGTATTGTTATTATTGCGCACAAGTTTTGAACATTCATTTTAATTAAAAGCAACGTAGCTCAAACCAGGAAGCTGGAACCCAGGATGTTAGCTTCGATCGTACCTCATGTGTTCAGGCCTGTCATCATGTTCGCTAGTTAGATTTGCTTTGCACAAGCCACACGAAGCGTACAAAGCGCAGAGCCAGCCGTAAAAGTCTACGAAACTTTGAAGCATAGCAACGGGCGGAACCACAATGGAACTATACAAAGAACATACTCCACATAATGTAAAAAAAAGCGCACGATCGCCCCCGTTCCTGCTCTTGGATGGTGAAACCAAACCAGACTTAAACACTGCCAGAAAGCGGACAAGTGTGAAGCATTTTCTACGTACCAGGCAATCGTTCTTCTAGCTCTTACCATAACTCGTGGTCTTGTTTTTTTTTTTTGTAGCCTGTCTTTTACCAAAATGAGTGCAACGCCATTTTCAGTATGCTTTACTTTTATTATTTTCTATTGCTTTTGGCCACTTTCTAGCTTGAAAGCAGGCAAAAAAAACACGCCAATGTAATGACCATGGCAAAGAACTCAGCTATAAAATTGCACCACTTTCAGCTATAGAATCATTATGTGCAAATGTATGCAGTTGTGTGTGAGTGTGTCTAGCACTTGCATGCTGCCTGACACCATAAACGCTCTGGGCAAGTAGCTTCTATGTGACTTACGCTTGTCAGTGCCTATCCATAAGTTACTTATGGATACTCCAACCCAGTCGGACTTAAAGTAGAAATGTGTAGAACATAATGGTTGAGGAGTTAAATTAGCAAAAAGTAAATTAGTCCTTTTTTAAATGCTATAAAGCTGGCAAGCAACTTATTTTGAGCTTTCAGGAGAAAAAGAACAGCAGTTTATAAAGTTACAAAGGCTTTTTATAAATCAGACTATGCAAAATATTTGTACATCATTTATAAATTTCGAGAAAGTTTCATTTCACTCTTAAGGACACATATTTGGTATAGTCTGAACAAATTATCCTCGTAAAAAGTAAGGGGCTTATAAACATAAATGACGTCACTAAAATTTTAAATATTAGCCCACCATCCACCACACTTTTCACAAATAGCCACATTTAGGAAAATACAAAGATTTTTTAAAATATTATGAACTTTGTGAAAATATTATGATTTTGATAGAGACGTCTCGTTTTTGGATAACAAAATCGCACTCCAACTAGCTTAGCGTACGTTTACTTATTTTGCCGCTTGGAGCGCTATTATCGAGTAAAAACATAAAAAATTATTCGACCCTCGACCGTCAGTTTCTATTTTGTCACATATCAATGGAAGAAATCAGGATTCTTTTCTCAAGAATTCACTCCCAAAAAACGACTGCCAAATTTACAATACATATACTGACAAATACTAATTGATGTGAAATAGGGTTTTCATTACTAAGTTAACTTTTCTTTAGCTAGGGCTCACAGCCTTTTATGGGCTTTAAATTGAGCTTGTGCTGGTAAAACAGTTCACACAGTTCACATGTCTGCGGCTGCTAAAGCAAATCTGGCATTTCGAGAATACCACAATAAGATTCACTGCTGGTTTTAACGACCTCAGAGCTCAGATAGTGAGCATTATATACTGAGCTGCCATGCATGTTTGCATATACATTTAGTTAGTGACTTAATTTTCTCAGCTGCTGACATGCAACTTAGTTCATTTCTATTACGCGTAACCAGTAACTTTGTATGAATGAGTGTATAACACCATTGTTTAAAACAAAATTCGCAGCACCTTATTTGTTTTTCAATGCATTATAAAACAAATATTATATAGTCACACTATATATACTTATAGCAGCACATGCCGCGCTTATTTTTCAAGCTTTTGGTTACCAAACTGAAAAGTGTTGAGAAAAGTTTAAGCGTCACGTCACGAAGCTGAGCACATGCATACATATGATTAGAACTTGCTCTAAATGGGTCTAGTTGCCAGTTGGGCAGGCTTATTCCAGCTTTACCAGCTTAGCACTTTTTTATTAGTCTAGAAAAGTAACGGTCAGTTGCTTTCATAAAGCAAATCATAAGAAAAATTTTATAGTAAAAAAACTATAGAACAAAAAAAAATGTGCTGAACCCACAGCAAATGAGCTTGTCAAAATAAAAAAGTGAAATAAAATAAGAAAAATATGTTGATTTGCTTCTAGGTAACCTCAAGTGAACCATCAAGAAAATGTCGCAGAAAACCGTTCAAAAAGAGCCCATGAGTCAGTTCAAGACCCACGCCGTAAATGACCTCAAAAATACAACACCGAAGTAGAATCGTTGTTGTTTTGTGGTTGTTAGTGCAATACTTAAAATATTTAAACAATGATAACAGCATCGTATATATTACATATAACAATGTGGAAAAATTGTATGCAGACGGTCGGGACGGTGCCCGACAGTGGAATACCCTGTACCCTTTTTCTTTATAAACACTAAATACGGTAAAATGAGAATGGTAGTATCCACTTTTACAGCTCCTTTCAAAAGATCGATATGCCTGATAACATTTTCCTATTGGAAAGTTGGCTATGGAAGCAAAAATTACTTTTATGCCGAAAACTCCAGTATTCTTGGGCTATTGTCGTTGAATTTTGTAACATAGATCAAAAATACATTTATAAATGTCTGTGGCTCTTTTCAAATCAATATATGGGAGGTGTGGAAGTAATTAAGGTAAATCGATTGCGGGGGAAGGGGATTTTCTATTGAAAAAAGGTAGATACAGTTTTAACGATTGGGGCCACACGAGTCTCCACACCAAATTTTGTAACACCAGCTCACATGTATCCATATCTACATGTAGTGGAATTGTGGAGCAGTTTATGGGCGATGGGGGGTAAAATTAGCATATTTTTGACTATAACTTTTCATTTATTTATTCTAATCCTATCGATCATAAACACTATGCGAAACTCTGTCAAGTTTCCAGTTGATAAATTCAACGGAGCGATTGTAAAAGTCTGCTGGGAGGAAACGATAATTCGATAAACTTCATCTTACATGGGATTACGCGCATCGTTTGGTAAAATATTGTGTCTCTAGCTCTTATGGTCTCGGAGATCTATCCCCTCATACGGACAGTCGGACAGACGGACATGGTCCAATCGCTACCCGAGTCAATGATAAGACTTTTTTCCCATGGAACATATAGTCTGCCACGCCTCCTTCTGCCTGTTACCTACATTGCTCAAATCTATAATACCCTTTTACACTTTGTGTACAGGGTATAAAAATAATGAGTATACATTGACATTGGCAGCGGATATTGCAATCATACAATAGCTTTTGATATCTAAACAAAAATACAAGCTGAAAAGTGTATTTAAAAACAAAATATTTTTGTAATCTGGCCAATGTAAATACTGCTGATTATGTGCAAAAATGAGTGTATTGAGGAAATAAGCTGAGTATTTACGTAGGGTTTTAAATAATTTTTGAAAGTAAAATAAAAAAAAAACTCGAGTTATGTATATGTATATGTATATAGTACCCTTGCGTACATGTCGCCGTCAACTAAATACTACACACGGAACTGCAACTGTCTGGACTTTGCAATGACCAGATTGGTTACATAACAAACTAAACTCTAATTCTGGCCGTAAAAAGTTGGTTCAAGCAACTTACATTTCTGCTTCAACTTAATTCTGAGTTTTTCTTTAAGAGATGTACAGTCAAACCTGCTTAAGTTGACTCACTGTTCAAAAATTTTTGCCAACTTATGCAGGTGGCCAACTTATGAGGGTGAAGCAGTTTAATATTGATTTCATGTTGTTTGTTTAATTTTTGTAACTTTATATTATGGATTATAATTGTTTTTAACATCAAAATTTATTTAATCGTGTATGTTTGTGTACTTTGTCCATAAACTGTACATGATAACAAAATGTACATACATACATTAAAGTTTAAGTTCTTAGTGCAAGGTAGTCAAAAAAAAAGTGTGTTTCATTCAAAATTGCCCTTAAATTCTAGTATAACTCAAGAGAATCTTTTCAATTTGCTTATTTATAAGCTTTTGACTTTCTTTCTTTTGATTTTCAACAAACGAATTGTGGCATCTGGAAGGGTTTCATGCAAACTATAAGCAACGAGTTTACTGCAACCAATTTCGTTAAGTTGTAAATTTTGCTATTGATTTGCATTATTTTTACGATTCGAAAATGCATCCTACGTATTTTCATACATAACATTGCTGTGGTTTTAAGGTGGCCAACTTTTCCAGGTTCTATTTCATTGACAAAATTCAAAAATCGCCCAAAAAGTAGCCAACTTACAAGATATGCAGGTGCAAATTAGGCACTTAAATTTGAGTTTTTGTACTAATATACTTTGGTTTCGTTGAAATGGCGTTCAACTTAAGGAGATGACCAACCTATGTGGGTGACCAACTTTGCAGGTTTGACTGCCATTAACAATGAAATATAAAGTGTGACGAAAATTTCCATTGTACAATAACTTTATTAAAAGTTATTTTTTTGTATTAATTTAAAATAGTGTTTGCCTTGCCGTCTACTTAATACTTACTTAATAAAATAATATAAGGAAATTTTCACTATACCACAATGAATTTGAACCATTGCTGATTACGAAGAGAAGAAAAGCAAATACGAAATAGTAACATTTGTGTGTACAATGTATTTTGTGTTGTTTTTTTTATACGTATATAGTACCTTTTTTACTTCAAATACATTTTTACCTGACTAAAACGCAACGTATCCAGGTGAAACTTATATTCTGCAAACCGCAAGCATTTCATCTTACGAATGGTATAAGTTTCACCTAAAAATGTGGCGATATTAGGAAGTAATCGGTAGCACACTGAATTTTCGCTTAGCGTATTTATACATAGACTTATCTTCGCCTTAATACACGCTCTCATAACAGCGAGATGAGAAAGTGAAAAAATCTCACAAAATCTCGCTCGATATTAAAATGAAGCAAGTCGCCTAGGGTTACAGGAGAGAAAGCTTTCGGGCTATATTACCGTCCCTACAAACGATGCGAAATACAAGTCACACGGCCACGCTTGAAACAGGCGCATAAGGTCAAAAGAAGAATTTAAAACTTCAAAGTTTTTACTTTTTCGCAAAAAATTATTGCGATTGGCCAAAAAATTAAAATCTCAAAGATTATGTTTTTCGACGATTAAAGCACATTCGGAGATTTGGCGATGTTAATACCCTGTACACAAAGTGTAAAAGGGTATTATAGATTTGTGCAATGTATGTAATAGGCAGAAGGAGGCTTTGCAGACCATATGTTTCAGGAGCAGAAATGATTAGGAGCAATAGTAGAGTCGTGTTGTCTCATCGCTCTCGGTGACTATAAGAAATAGAGACACAAGTTTTGCACCAAAAGATGCGCAAGACAATTTTGTCGAATTATGTCGCTATCTTACACCGTTACCCTGTGACAGAATTTCGCGGTTTACACCCAAACCATAAAAGCTTTCCAATTGAAACCTGGAAGTCATGTACATTGTTTGTGTGCATGTGTAATAGATAGAAACTTTAAAAAATATTGACTTTTTATATAACTTTTTATAAGATGTTAAGGTTAACATTTATGCTAAGCATATGTGGTACTTAAACTCATAAACCAAACAATGTTGACCTTTTTCCGCATAACCCCACCTACCCCCGTAGTTCAGTTAGCTTTACCACTCAACTCATAGATACAAAAATTTGCAAAGATGTTTGATTTTCATGGGAAAAATGGGTACAGGGTATTCCACTGCAGGGCACCGTCCCGACTGTCTGCATTAAATTTTTTATTTTCGGATTAACTACACAGTGTTCTGTTCTTGTATTCATCACTTTGAGCTTCAAGATGTATATGATCAGCAGATGATAACGACTTAAACTTGCATATAATACCCAATTAAAATAAAGACTGTAAAAGGGTATAATCAATTTTTTCGATATATATAACAGACAGAACCATAAGTTCCTTGTGCAAAATTTCTTAGTATTGACTTAATTGGACCATGTACCGCGCGTCCGTCTGTCGGTACGTCCGTGTTGGTCTCTGTTTCTTAGGAACTATAAGAGTTAGAGCAAAAAATATGCGCGGTTTACACCCACACCATAAAAGCAATCCGAAACGCAATCTGAATCTTGGCACAGTTAGGCACACAGTTAATGCGCACGTGCAGTTTAAAAATTAAGAAAATCGGATAAAAACTTTAAAAGATATCGGTATGAATGTGCACAAACTCCAACAAAATTTATTTTTAAGGATATGTGAATATATAAGCTAGGCCAAGTTTGATACGTAGACTTACGTTAGGCTTATAAACTAAATTATGTTGATCTTTTGCTGAATCAACCGCATACACCCCGTAGTACAGTTACAGTACCTTTATCATGCCCCCTCAATGCATCGATACAAAAATTTGAACAGAAATTTAATTTTCATGATCATGAAAACTAAGACTATAGTTTTTTTTTATTTATATGCTCGCAAAAACTACGCTAGCCCAGAAATAATTCTATGCGATTCTATGTAGTGGAATCTATAGTAATAAAACAATGTAAAAGCCAAACATTCAGCTATAGCGGATCTAAGGTTCTACCGCAAAATATGTAAATGAATACCTTAGAGATGAATGTGCATATTTATTACCTGTGCTTTATAATATTTAGCTAAATGAAGATTATCCCCAGACATATAAATAAAAGTGACGCATTCCCAACGGAGTCCAATAAACAAACGTTATACTGATTCCCCTTGTAGCTGTTCTAGCTGTATTTGTCTGTTCTTTTCAAACATTAACACCTTACACATTTTACGATGTATTATCTGCATTAAATATCTTTGATCAGTTTTAAAGCCGTACACGTTAATTATTCTACGTATTCCACTGCGCTTGCATAGCGGAAGCTAAAAATGCAATGCAACATCAGCATTGAACTTGTGAGATTGTTTCGCAATCAACCCAGAAAAACCCGACTAACCGCCGCCTGATCTTGACTTGTGTGTCGTTTTTAGCGGCTTATCAAGGTGGCCAGCTTTTAGCAAAACTTCGTTAAAATACAACAGCAACTGCAGCAACAACGGCAAAAACTAGCCAGAACAAATGAAGCCAGAGAAGACGATCGCGGGCTCAGCCAAAAGGAAAGCAAATACACACATGCAAAGACACATCCAAAAGTACGTATAGTAGTGATGTGCAGGGCCGGTTTAAGAAAAAAAGGCACCTGGGGCGTACAAAAAACAATGCGCTCGTTAGGAAATGTTGCTCAATTTTATTTAGTTAATAATATATTTAACACATTTGTAATGCAACAGTTTTTCTGAAAACAAAGTTTTAACTAAGTTTTAGTTTTGGTGTAGTAGTTTTTTTCTCCCCGTGTGGTGAGTGGGTAAGAGAATACCACCTCAGCAGGTTACAGCTTGTCGTATGAGGCGACTAACAATGACACTGGGATATTTTCGAGACCAGTAGAGGCACCCCACGCCTCAAAAGGACTGTGCGCAGGGTTTGGGACCCACCACGTAAAACCACAATTCCAATGTAAGAATGTTTTACATCAGGCCGTAACCCGATAACGGGTTGTTATGGCCAGTTAAGAAGAAGTTTTGCCGGCCCATAAAATTTTACCACTGCCCTAGAAGCGGCCATGTTTGTGCATTTCGTGCCAACGAAAAACCCCACGAAGAGTACAAAGAACAAGAAGCAGAAGCAGTAGAACACACAAAAAAAAAAAGCGTGTGCATAAAAAATGCAAAGCCAACAACAAAAACTGGTCGAACTGGTCGTTTATTGCTGATCGTGCAGCGGGCCAACAACTGGGATCAGGCAACGCCTGCGCAGCCGTTTTAGCCAAGGGGCAATAGACAGGACTGAGGTCTGCCACCAAGACGGCTAATACCACGACTGTAGGCCAACAACCAGCGCCAGACACAATCAACTGGCGGGACTTTTTCAAATTGAAATTATTGTACAACATTTACGAAGGTTCTATACATATCATTTGCTGGCATGCGAATTGGTAGTTGTTGCTTATTGCATTACCATTTGCATTTCATAAATATATTAACACATAAACACACACGAACGCACTTGTCAGCCGCGCCAAATTACAAGAATTACAGTTTAAAATAAAATTCACAATATAAAATAAGTATATTAATTGAATGGCAGGGCGCAAAAGCCGCTTTGTGACCGCGCGTTTCGAAAATACTCGCAAGACTGAACGGAAAAGCCAGAACACGACAGCTTGTCGGCCAAGTTGAGTCGATTGTGCATGCTCTCTGGTTCGTTATCAAGCCGGAGAGCTTTGCTCTTGCGCTTCGTCACACAAAAGGTGTAAAGTGGGGCTGTTCCCAATTTCACTTGCGTATTCAAATATTCGAATAAAATGAAATATGGCGTATAAGATGCTACTCTTCACAAGATATTGGCATTAAAAACAATTTCAGACTCCCTAGTAAAGTACAATTTGTATAGATAAATATGTCTATATCTATTTTATGATACAGCTACCGAATTTGTTATTTAGGAGAGTGCACAAGGGTAAAAATTGATTTTTAAGAAGGATAGTAAGAATAAAGAATCCATAATTAAAGTTAACTTAATTTCGGAAACTATATAAGAAGTATATGGTCCAGTGTTTAAATAAACAACCCTCTATTAGAGAAATAGACTAACATCTAAAGAAATTTATAAATACCTCTGCACAGAAGAAGAACACAAAATTCATTTACAACTATTGTTTTTTACATTTGGATGCAAAGGCGTATAATTGTTAAATACATATATTGTTTGAAATACTATTGCACTTAAGAATAACAATTTGTAAATATAAATCAAAATTTCCTTTTCACTCAACACACTCGAACAGACTGTATAAGGCCTCTTAATGGGATCGCGCTATATCAGAGAAAAAGTTAAGAATATCCTGTATATTAAACTCTAAGTTGATCATGGCGCCGGCATAGCATTTTTGTATGCGCTCTTCAAGATAATTGTGTTGCGCTATAAACTCTTCCTGCATTGCGTGCCAAACTACTTGCAGGAGATTCTCCTCTTCGCATAAATGCTTTTCCACTTTTTTGTAGAGGTTCTCCAGACCCTTTTTAACTTCTCGTGCTGGATATTGGCTAATGACTTTACGCAGTTCCTGCTTGGAAAAAGCCATTTGATAGCTGATTTCCGTTTCCTTGACGCCCTGAGCCACCTTTTGCTGCACGCCTTCAAAAAATTGCTGTAAACAATAAGAATATTTTATATATAGTAACATTTTATGAATAAATATGAACTTACATTCAATTTCTCTAGCGGTCTGCCAAAGTACTGTGTCACATATGCTTTAAGCGCATCATTATAACGTGCCTTGGCCTCTTTTTTAAGCGCATCCAATCCGGGCACCTTTAGTTGTGCCAGCAACGAGTACATATGATGATAGTTTTCCATGCGCATCACCTGAAACGGTGTCTTAGGATGCTCATGTGAGTGCACACTAATGCTCTCAAAAATGGCATTGACAAGTTGCAAATACCATTTCTCCATGTCCGTGCGACGATCCGATTTTCGAAAAATGCCTTCGGCAGTTTGCGCAAAGTTCTCAAAGTTTTCCACATAAGGTAATATACCTGCCTTGGAACGTTTTGGTAGCTTTGCTTCTTTTATGGACTGCAGCTGTTGTTGCATAAAGCGATCGAAATTGCGCTTGACCTGCACTAAAGCCGAGGCAAAGGTCATGCTAAGAAAGGAATGTGTATCTTGAGCGGACATGACATGTTGCGTTAGACGCACCAGTACGTATAAGGAGTAGCTACCGGAATATGCAAAGTAATATAACATAGGCTGCTGTAAACTATTGGTCTTACTTACAAGCTATCCACGCGTTCAAAGCTTTGTATAAAGGTAACTAGCTCGGGCTCCAGACAACCGAAGAGTCCCATCATTAGTTTTCGAACTTCTTCATTGATTTGCCTATCAATACGTTTCTGGGGAAAGGCGCCCTCCGCCGTTGGCGATGTGGCCATAAATGATTGCGACATATCCGTGCTCTTTTCCATTACATCCAATGTAGTTTGTGTGTTCTTTGTTGTGGGACTTATCACGTCCATTTGGAAAAAGTTTATACAAAATAATTGTTCTTGCAATGCAATGGGTTCCAGTTCAGCAAGCACCTTTTCCAACAACGCATCAAATCGCAGTCGATCTGCGCTATCTACTCCAGGCCCCCACTGTTCACGGTTGACGCCCAAAGTGCCATAGGGTACAGCAGAGACTGCAGACTTGCGCGAAGAAGTGGAGACGTCCAGATCTTCACGTGAGTTGCGCAGCTTCTCGGACACTTGCACCTTAGCCTATAAAAAAACAGATAATTAGATATGAAATTCAGCCAAGTGTGTCCAAATGTATGTGCATACCAAATTAAAAAAGTTCCTTACGTCGCGGTCATAAATTTTGCTTAACGATGTAGTATAAACACGCATAAGTCCATCGTAGGTCTTACGATCCATGGCCTTGGACCAGTGCATTAATTCTGTATAGGGCGTAAGTTCCCTATGCACATTGGAGTGATTGGGTAGCGTAAGGTCGGTGCTAGTCAAGGCCGTGTCACCAATTTCGTTGCCTAAATGTATAAAGAGATTGTTCATAAAACGACTGACCGTGGCAGAGAACTTTTGTTTCCATTTTTCAAAACGTTTACGCTGATCTTGCACAGCTTCGAGCCGTAGTAATGCTGGATCTATATCACTGTTCATGGCCTGCTGCAAGCATTGAGCGGCTGCAATTGCAGCTTTGCGACCCGCTATGGTTTTAAGATCGGGGTCATCTAAGGCTTGCTGTTGGCTGTGCGGCAGGTCTAGTTGAATCTGAAAGCGGAAACTATAACTAAGAATGCGGTCGATACAACTGTATAATACGTACAATAACTTTATTGAGTTCCTTCATTAGTTTGATATTATTATTGTTGGCAATCTCTATCATGGCATTCTTGCCGCCAATTTTCTCCATAGTTTCTTTCACACCTTGGCAAATGTCCTCATAGGTATCCAAGCGTGTCTCAAATTTACCCGCTTCTGATATAGCATTGTCAATATGCTCCATCATTTTCAAGACCTTTTGCTCAGAGGCCAGCACGCTTTGTATGTTGGCCTAGAAGGAGAGTGTACTTTTAAAATATTGTAATAAATTGGGTTTTCGTCTTCAAATATGAGTTATTTGCAGACCAAGAATGAAGATTAATTTTATCCATAATTTCTTTGCGAGTTCCTTTAAAATATCTTATATCTATGTTTTGGCAAGATGGTAATGTTATTGTTAACTACTTACGCCATCTAAGTCGTGCAGTTCTTTGGACAACTGTTCGATAAATTGTTCTGCAGCTTTAATAGCAAAATCGCATTCTGAGAAAAATTTTCCAAGTTCAGTGGCCTCCTTATCAGTAAGCGCCGTGAACTCCTGCGCCTCCTCTTCGTCCTCCTCATCCTCCGATTGTTGGACCTTTGGAGTAGCAAGCCCCATGCGACCGGCAGCAATTTTCTCTGGCGATTTCTCCGAAAGCCAAGCAATCGGCACATTTCGAAACTCGGCACGCTGTCCACGCACAAATTTCTGTATTTGCCTATTTAGAACGGCCAAAAAGTTTTGACGCTCATGCAAATTTAACGCATACCATTTATACAACTTTTCCAGCTGTATATCAAATTCGTGCGTCTCAAATTGCTCGTTGCGTCCATCTAACCACTTAATCTCGTCAAGCTGCCAGCTACGCTTTTTCTTGTATTCGCTCTCCCGTTGTTCTGACTGTTTTATGAGGTAAACGCTTACTACGGGCACCGGAGGCGGTGTTGTCACCACGCAAAGATAGCAGACGCGCTTGTCTTTCTTTTTGAAGGTTTTTGTTACTGTTACAACGGAGAGCAAACGTTCGCCACTAGCATTGAATAGCTCCTTTTGCAGTATATGCTTGATGTTGGCCAAATTGCCAATGGTGAGCATTGCAAGGGAAAGATTTGTATACTATTTTGCAAATTGTTTCTTTTTTTTACAAACTATTGTTAATTATTTGGCAATTGAAAAACACCTCCGCAAATAACAGCTGCTTCTTGCAACAGTGCTTTGCAACACAGAATTATATTTTAGTGTTGCAAAATATTTAAGATTGTACAGCGACATCGAGTACTTATTTAGAGCATCGATATAAATCGATTCATAAAGTTAACTTTTCGTGGGTGAGTTTGTTGCAAAGAAGAAAATTGTAGACAAAATAATTTTTATATTTTTATAGAAACTTTGAAGCGAACATGTTGGTTAAACACATTGTCAAACAAGGGCTTCTGCTCAAAAATGGTAAGAAGAGCAGGCAGATACACCATATGCATTGTTGTTTTTAACCTTAAAAATTACATAATGCAATTGAGTGTAGAGCCTATTTCTGGCAAAGGATTGGGGTGTTCCATGATGTAAGAGAACAATAATTTTATTTAATTGCAGCTGGTGCCATGTCCCGCGCCGCATACCATGGTGGCCACCATGTACATTCCACCATGAATGATTTGCCCGTGCCCGCTGGTAGCTGGCAGGAGCACCACAGCCAACAAAACTCAAAATATAACGCTGTTTTGTTGACTGGTGTTTTGGTTTTGGCTGGCACCATTGGCTTTGTAAGTTCAACCCGAATCTAATTACGGTGGTGCATGCTATATATATGCTTATTTCAGGTAAAATCCTCTGGATTGGTGTACTTCAACTTCAGCCCCCCAAGCAGCTTGGATTAAGCTTTTCCCGTATTGAAAGTCTATACAATATGTAAATCGCAAACAAATGTGTTAAATAAGCTTAAAGTGGCGAAATAGTAAATCACACATCCAAATAATTCTGTATCACTTAGTTTATACTATTTTTCTGTTCAGTACACAGGACCATCGTCCAAATTGTCATCCTCTTCATTGTACGCCTCGCCGTTGTCAAAGTAGCTGTTGCCATAATCATTTTCCTCATCCATTTCATCATCTAACGCTGCTTCAGCATCCTCTGCTTCATCTTCATCTTCGCGCTCCGAATCGGATTCACGCTTCACTTTGACATCATCATTTTCGTTTTCACCCTTTAGTTCCTTTTGCTCTAGAACTTTTAGTCTGTCTTCAATGCTGGTCTTTTTGATTATCGGTTTGTGTTTAGCATCTAACCAACGTCGTTTTCGATTGGAGGTATTGAGTTCCCTTGGAATGGCTTTGTAATTAAATTCGGGCTGTGCTTTTAGCTTGCAACTCACTAGCGTTTTCTGTAATGCAGTGGCTAGTTTAATATTTGGACTATGACTAAATTATTATTAACAACCTCCCGCCAATCCCTCTGTTGCACTTTTTCCTTTTCCTGGCTTTCGGTAACCATGTAGTACGGCGAGTCCCGCATGCGATTTAAAAAGTCCTCCTTCCAGAGCAGCTGATAGTTTTGCGTAGCTGTAGTCTGCGGACAAAAATAATAATTGTAGGGAAATAGTGTTACATGTTAAAAGTTTGTTTACTTCTAAAGCGATGGGCTTATTCAGCACCGGCGGAAATGTTGGAGGTGGTGCACTTTGTACTTGTGGCATGTCTTTGCCCACACAACCAAGAGCCTGCATCTGCTCTGATGTGAGAGTGCCAGTCTTGCCTCCACGCCCGCGTCCTGCCATTATTTAATTTTTAAAGTTTAATTAATTACTATCGAGACGAATATTGGGCACGTTTATTTTGATTTGACTGCTTGAGGTAATGCTGCCAGGTTTATAATATCTTTTACTGCAGCGCTGCCAGATAGTTCGATTAAAAAATATTAAGACAGTGCTGCCAAATCTTTTGTAGTACTCTCTTTTAGTGGCCGCCAGTTTTCCGTAACAAAAACTATTTAATTTGTTTTCAAAACTATCATGCAGGTATTTTATTGCGTTTTGTATTATCTTCACTTAATTCTACTTATATTTTTACAGGTTTCTTTTAGTAAACATTGACGCGCGCAAACATTTAGTATGCTAATTCTGCATAAATTCGGTATGTTGAAGGATGTGTCTGAAATCTCTCTTTCAAAAGCTTTCATGAGATTCACAAAGCTCTGAAAGATATATCTGGCACATCATCAGATTGTGTTGGAAAAATTGCGTTAAAAGGATTATAGTTTGATTGAAAGAGATTTCTGAATCACCACCAATTATCTAATTTTCTGGTTCTTCGAGCCCGTCATCGTTTGGCGCCAGTCCAACTTTGTGCATTAGTTCTGTTAGTTTTTGTGCCTTGCGATCTTCGTTGTGAGCTATGACCGTGCACAAATGTTCTGTAAGCAATTCCTTTTTCTCGGATGCATTGTGCAGATCTACTTTAGCTTTTAGAAATTGAGCCTCAATTTTTATATATTGTTTTCTGCAAGATCAAAAGATTAAATTGGTCTATTAGAACCAGAAAAAAAGCTAGATTGACTAAAAAAAAGCAAAAAGCAGCTAAAAATTTCAGAGAAAACCAAAAAAAAGCTAACCATTTGAGACTCTTTCACTCAATGAGCCATCTTATTCACCACAAATATAATCTAATAGTTCATAGATCGTTTCTTGATCAAACCTAGATATTCGTACAAAATTGTAGAAATGCGTGTTTTACTCTAATCTTTTGCAAACATTCAGTTCTTTCACAGAAAATTCGGAGTTTATGCTCACAGTTTCAATCAATCTTTAAACCGTTTCGCTTAAGAACCACCTATATGTAAAGATGTTTTTGTTGAGCCAAATCGGTCGACTTATAAGAACTTAAAAAATAAAATCACTTTATTTTTTGAAGTAAGATTCTTTGGAAATTTTCAATCACTTAGAGCAAACATACTTTAAAAAAAAAGCCGTCAGGCTTAAAAAAAAAGCTAGATCCAGCGGGAAAAAAGCTAAATTGGCAACACTGATTAGAACTTCAATTTAGTAGGCAATTCAATTACTCACTCAACATTGGCAAAATGTATGCAAGCGCTATCGATTTGCTTTCTCAACAGCGCCACATCCACGGCAAGATCACTCTCCAGCTTTGAGAGCTCATGGCGTATCTCCTCAATTTTACGAGATTCTGCAGCAGTTTTTTGAGTATGCTGTTCAATAGCTTTATAAAGCATTTGCTTCTTTTGCTTATTCTGTTCCTCTATCATTTTACGATGTTTCTCAAAATCCTTAAGAGAAATGCCTTTGAATGGTGAATCTGTTTCGAGTCTTTCGCTAGATGGATCTTTGGAGCTGGGCAATATGCTGGCATCGTCCTCATCAGAAGTCATGTTATTGTTTATCTTAAGAATTGAGCTATCATCAGTTGCTTCGCTATCGTCAGCCGTCACATACTTGGCCCCTTGTCCATTCTGTTGGGTTGGCCTACTTTGGCCATAGTAAAGCGCTTGTACCAGGGATTCGGATAAATTCCGATCCAAATCTAGAGATTCTTCATTTTGTACAACGGCTGTTGTGGGAGCTTGAGTGGGGACCGCTGATGAAACTTTGGCCTTGGCGCTGTTAGTTGCTGCAACTTGTTTGGGCTGATGAGTTTGTTGTTGCTTTCGTAATTGATCCGGTTGCTTTGCGTTCTTTTCGGGCATGCGCCTAATGCCGGGTTGATTAAGCAGAAGTTGCTTAGCTGCAAATTAACATTTGTTTTGTTTAATGCGAGCACACACACATATGTAAACATCATGTCCATATACAAATTCCACTTAGCCTTTTAATCGACGCACTTACCTGCTTCAATATTTTGCCGTTTATTTTGCTTCAGTCCACTGATCTTGATAATATCGTCTTGACTAAAACCATTAAATTTGTCAGCCATTATTCGGTCTTAATAAATAATTAGCCATTAAATTTGCGGAACTAATATAATCGAACACATCACCAAACAAGCAGCACAGAGTTGCCAGATTGGGCGCACAAACGATCGTATATTTATCGATATTTACTAATGCTACGATGTTGCGGCGAATTAAAGAATGATCGGTTTTAAAAACATACTTTATTTTAACAATTTAATGCCTAACTCAGCGCGAAGATCAGTTATTTTTTGCTCCCAGCGTTGCTCCCAATAGACCGACATCAATGGTTTTATATTTTTGCCATTTGCAATGGCCCAAGGCAGGTAACGTTTCAAATACTCTTTTCGTTGCCTAGAAATAAAACGTCGGAATAGTAACCCTACGTAAAGAAATCGATTGAACTTACTTGGGTCTTAAACGCACAGCCCCAAATACTGCGCCTCCATAACACATTGGCAAGCCGGTGTTAAGTGCTTCGACCCACTTTACAGCTACCTCACCCAGCATATTTGTGGGCATGTCCAGAACTGTATGCACGAGATCATGACATTCGCGATAGCGCGTCATTATATAAGCTAATTTCGGATCATCCAAAAAGCGTACAGTCATACGTGTATCGGGCGTTACTTGCTGTGTGAAATATAAATGAGTTTTTTCATGTTTTCCCCAATATTATAAGTCAAATCTTACTAACTTACATTGTCTTTTAGAAATTTTACATATGTAGCGCCAAAGCTATCTGGTGGCATATCTTGAAGACGTTCGAAATCAATGGTGCGGCTGTTTATACGCGGTTTTTCAGTCATTATACGCTGACCCTCTTCGTTTTGTTGCATAGTTTCAAGGATGGTCCAGAGTGCATTTTCTCCCGTGGTTTCACCCAGGCAGGCAATCATGTCGTGACTGTTTAGAGACCATTTCGATTAAGCGCTTTTTTAACAAGTTAATACTTCGTTCTTACGAAAATAGATAATCAGTATAAAACTAGCCTACCGGACTATTAAATTATGAATTGAACTTTTGCGAACGGAAAAAGGAATTATTGCTACTTCTACACTTATTTTCAGGATTATCTGCTCTCGTATAAACGCAATATTCAAATCCAGATAAAAATTGTAGTGTCCAGATCAGCTTCAAAAATTCTGGCCCGCTACCGCTTCGAATCCATAAAACATATTTTCTTTTTACAACGGATTTATGGAAAGGCGAATGATATTAGCTCAGGCGGGCCATATCTTATATATATTTTCAGGAGGTATGCCTACCGTCTGGGATCCAGTATAGCCGCTATAGATGATCCCGCGCCCAATAGCAGCCTCTGAAATGAACTTATTTCTATGCGCTCCTGCAGATACTGCTTCTCGAAATTGTCCAGCTTCTCCTCCACTATTGGCGCTTCTGAGATTAGATCACGCTTACATAGTAAGCCATTCAATCCACGCCCAAGTCTGTTTAAGGGCAATGAGACGCGTTGCAGCATATTCTGTGAACATACAAAGAAAAATGACGTCGTCTTTAATGTCTTTCAACGTTTCGATTCTGCCGGATTGACCTCATCATTGAAGTTGGCGTTCAATTTTAAATATGAGTAGTAGTATATGTATATGATCTTCTCATAAGCTCGACCCTGACAACAGCTGTGTACGATAGGTTGGCCATAAAATAATTTGTCAATAAGCACATGTAATGAGTGGAGGCAACGCTTGGTCATTGTTGGCGCCTCTGGCATAGCCAAATAATTTTCTTCACTAAGTAAAAATCTGATTTACCTCGCTTTACAACAACTCGTCATAAAGCATATTTGAAACCTGTTTCTTTCTTCATAATTACGTTTAAGACTACAGAGTGCTGGAGGCATTTGCTATCTATGGGCAAGTTTATTGACGTTTATCATGAGTAATGCTCATGCAGCACTTGATATTTTGTTTTTAGAATTTTTCGCAGTCTTCACTAAACATTTAAGATAAGCAGCATTCAACAAACCGAATGGCGTCTAGAAGCATTTCCTTATCAAGCTAACTTCTACCCATTTGTAGTTTAATTTTACAGCATGGAACATGAGTTATTCTTATTAAAAATCACCCTTTTTGAAAAACCAAATGTTAGTGAATACGTAACATTTTTTTTAATTACCCGACGTGTCCCCAAGATTTGCCTACGCAATCAGAATTTGTAAACACTGCAGTCGGAACAGACTTATCTGTAGCATGCCAATCTTATCTCTTAGCGTACTAGTCTAACTACACTGCCGGCCACTTGATTAAGGACACAAAATTTGTTGTGTTTACAAGTCTATATTTTTAATGGACTGAAATAAAATTCCTTTGGTAAATAAATAAACTTGCAATGCAGGCAAAAAATAATTAAGGAATCTATTTGCCTCAGTTTAAAAATGAAAAATATTTTTGAAAACCATAGATCAATCTTTGTTATTTGTTGTTTTAGGTATGTATATTTCGCTTACATATGACACTTCGATGTACATACGATGGATAGTCACTGGACTGACTTTACAATTGCATTAAAAAAGTTACGCATTAGTTTAAGACATTAAAAATTAACTAGATATTATTAAATTACATAACATATACATTCAACTATATACACGTTGACAATTCCCCTTGAGTTGGTCCTTGTACTCCTCTAAATATTTATGGCTTTGGCGAAAAACCCCGCGCTTCAACTGTTGCTACACTTCTGACACCATCTACGCCGCTGCTAGACGGTATCGCCACGTGAACTGGGCAAAAGTGTTTGCTTGTCTGGCGCCTGTTTCCGCCGGAAGGTTACGTATGTATAGAGCAGGCTAGCAAGCACGCTGATATTGATGCCGATACAGTTGAGCCACGAAAACACATAGTCGCCGCCTATGAACATGCCTAAATATGTGACACATATGTTTTTTAGGCAGCCCACGATGGTCGTTGTTAAAGCTGAGTTAAATTGAGTGCATAATATGGTGCTGTAGGAGAGTATGAAGCCCATGACACAGCTGAGCAAGAACTGCACCACAAAGTAAGGCTCGTGCCAACTGCCAAAGTTAATGGCCTTGTCTAAGTCGCCAGTGGCAAAGTTCAGTGCTAGTGCAGGTAAAAACATAAAGAGCGAGTTGTAGAACATGAGTCCATATTTGCCTATTTCTGAAGTGTCCAGCTTCTTTTTTACATAGACGCCGTTAGAAGCGGTCAAAGCATTTGTAATCATTACATAGGTATAGCCTTGCATATTGAAGGACAAATCATCAGAGGCGGCCAGCAAAGCGCCGCCAATCATGGCATAGACGCTGACCTGCACTGCGGTAGACGGACGAACACCCAGTATTTTTAACTCCAGCAGCATAGTCATCAGTATGGAGAAGCGTCGCAGCGCCGCAAACATAGGCAAGCTTAGCGCTTGAGTGCCGCCCAGTCCAAACATCATGTTGCCCAGAAATATAAGCGGCAAGGGAAATATCTTGCTGAATGTGTTGCGCTGCAGAGGCGGGTACGAGACTAGCTTGAGGCGTTTGCCCAGGCCAAGTACTACAATGCTGGCAGTTAGCTGACCCAGACTCAGGAACAAAAACGATGGAAAGTGATATGAGGTGAGTACGGTTTTGTTGATAACTGTTATCATGAATGACGAAATGCCATAGAACAAGGCACTGCTGATTTTCTTTACAAAAACCGAAGGTTCTTCTTTGTGACCATGAGCAGCGCGAGATTCCTTGGAATTTGAACCATTCAATAGGGCGGAGTGGTGGTTGTTGCTCTTGCCCTCATTGTCACTTCCGCTCTTGTTGCCCTCCAGCAGCGGTGCTAGGTCCAGCGCTGTGCTGCTACCGCCGCCACGCGAGCTGCTCATATTCATTATTATGTATTAGTGGTTTTTGGCTTTTCGCATACGTCAAATTTGCCGTTTTACTTTTGTTTAAGCAAATCTACGGCCGTTTTGCATTTTACACTTTGTTGCGCACTTTACTAAATGCATTTATCGATTATTTATTTTGAATGTTTAATTAGAAAACACATTTTTAGTTGATTTTGTATTTATTGTGTGTTAACCATGCAAATTATTTTTACCGACGCGCACTCTCATTCTGTCGCTGCAGCTTTGAGTGTGAGGGCAAACTAAACATATGACCGACAAAGAAAAGAGAGTGTAGCCGCTGCCAAACCAGAAGAGCGCAATAACTTTTTAAATTGCAATAAATATAGAACCCCCAACAAACACGTCATATGCAGCGCTGGTAATTGTACTTACTGCGAAAAAATGTTTGTCAATTACACAATAATTAGAGAGAATCAAACACAAAATTAACAACAAATTGGTTACAGCGCGTTACACAGCACACAAACATACAATCGTGTTATCGTTATCGATATTGCAAAAAGTAATCAACGCTGATTGCACAGCTGTTTCGGCATTGTATTTTTTTAGTACAAGTTGCTTGTGTCCATGTTTGTTGCTTTGTTTATGAAAAATAGTTCTAGCGTGTTAAAAGATGAACAGCTCCAGAAAAAAGTGTAAAACAAGCGATGGCATACCCAAGCCTATTAAAATAAAAAAGGAAAAAACAGAAGAAGATCGCCAGCTGCATCCTATATCATACTATATTGACGACCGGTTGGAGCTCGTAAAACAAATCTTTGGCACTCTTAAGCCGAAGACCATTAAAAATCTGGCGCCCGAATTTTTAAAGGTATATATGTAGCTGCTTTTATTAAATGTTATTGATTAAACTATAGCCCTTAACTCGTAGGACAGGAAACTTGAGGAAATCGAAGAACTGTGCTTGAACGAGCTGCTGTGCATATCTACCAAGCGTTTAAAATCCATTATAGATGCCACACGCTGCCCCACTGATACGGAAAGCTCCGAGGACTCAGATGTGCAGCATAAACAAGGTATGTGTAAGATATG
Source organism: Chymomyza caudatula (assembly GCA_035041775.1). NCBI lineage: Eukaryota > Metazoa > Arthropoda > Insecta > Diptera > Drosophilidae > Chymomyza > Chymomyza caudatula. The sequence goes on from JAWNKW010000133.1 coordinate 210,128, forward strand.
CAGCAGCATATCTGACTAATATTATCTTTTTATCACTCCAGAACATGTTTCGCTGGAGGAAATATCATCTGACAGTGACGTTGCTGCCAGTGCAGCACGTCGGGGTAAGTGATACACTCTAATTATATATACTTGGAAATACTTTAATTTTAGTCATATGAATACCATACACTAAAGTATTTAAAATGTTTGAACTACTGCATAAAAACCCTATGAACCATACTTAAACTTCTCACAGGCCAGTAAGGGAGTCACATAAAATGCGCGCAATATGCATACATCATCGCCAATGCCTAGTTCCACATTCTCTTCATTCTCTTTGCCTACTTCCAAGCTTAGAATGAAATCTCCCACTTCAACGCAGTTCTTTTTTCGCATATAATCCACACCGAACTCTATGGGTGCATAGTCGCACTCATTGAGTTCCTTCGTGTAAAGTACCGGATGCGTATTGCGTCGCAAATGCAAGGTGCGAGCCAAATTAAACTTGCACATTATGGTCTCTTCATCGTCATCATCATTTAGAGGAAGCATTACATAAACGGGGCAATAAATCTCGGCTCTGGCCAAAGCAACACTGGCATTTTCGCATTTAGTGTCTATAAATATGGCCTGGCATTCAATTGAGCAAATTGTGCGTATGATAAAGTTCACAATCGTTTGATATGAAGTCAAGATGTTCTTTAACATGGGCTGTGTTTGCACTACGCCCATGTGGTAATCCTGTACGGGCATAAGTTTCTTTACTATCAGAGGATATTTGTTGCACCAAGTACTCTTCCTTATATGTATGGCATCGATTTTCCACAGAAATTCGTGCAGCTCATAACGCTTAAAGTCGCTGCAGCGTTCTAAAGGCACAGTACCAATCACAGGCTTATTCTGGCATCGTGATATAGGCAGCACATCTTCCATTATATAGTTATAGACGCAGCAGCTTACAGAAAACATGTCGGGTATCCAAATGTAATCCAACAGCTTAATAATGCCCAATAGATCTAACATATTGCTGCGCACATATTCAAAGTCAATCTGGCCTATGAGTTTAAATGTAAACTTTTCACGTACAGAATCCCGTACAGCCCGCAAAAAACCTTTACATCGTATTTTGGGCAAAACCACATAATTAGCTTTTAGGGAAGCAGCCAGTTCTAGGTCTGGCATGAAAAGGTCCGGATATATATCCGGATGTAATATGTGACACTGCTGCGGCAACTCTATGAATTCGTAGGATGATATAAGACCCGCATCAATGATCAGCACGGCAATGGCTTCCCTCAGAGTCTTGACCACGCGACAGCGTACATCGCGACCCACATATATAATGTCACCAAGATGAATAGCGGGAAAATAGGCCTTTAAGTTGATGACATAGATTATCTCTCGGTAGCCGCTGTATCTATAGCTCTCGTTAGTGGTCAGAGTGACCACAGAGCCACGAGCCATCATTATCGAGCAGTTGTTTCTCATGCGTCCCACACGGCAGCACTCTCCATTGACTTCCACAGCTAGAGCTGTTGCCGTGCGCACATCACGTTCCGCAGCCATTGTGGCAATGACTATGTTCAATGTGGCCAAGATTGTGGCCAGTTCATCCGGCTTATTGGAGACTGCGTCCAAATGGAATGTAAAAACGCCGTTGTCTAGCATGCGACGCAGTTCCTCATTGGAGGTATGCGTTACCAAAGTGGCCATTATGCCCATGTGGAAATAGCGACGGTGACGACGTTGACGAGCATGCTTATTGTGCGTTTCACAGGCGGCCTTAAAGTCACGAAGACGCTGCTCCAAATCATGCTGACCATTCAAACGGATCTTAAATTGACGCAAATCGTTTTCTTTTTCCGATTGTTCCTCCTCACCCTCCTCATGGATATCTATAGATGGTGGCTTTACTATGTACATGGCTGCAGTTAATTTTCTATTTAAGCACTGCTATAATTTTTTATTTTTTAATTTTATTGCAATTTCCTTTGCAGCTAAGAGAAAGAAAAAAAATTCCACTAAAACACCAGACAACAAAAAGACCGAAAACGATGAATGTAAGTTAAAGCCACAAACAAAAAATACAAAACTATATAATTTAATATAACTAAAATAATACAAACGTTACTATGTTGACTATAAATTTGTGATTTTAGCTCCTGGACCAATGAGCGTGCTGGAGCTGCTGGAATTGCAGGCACGGGCACGCGCTATCCGCTCCCAACTCGCCATGGAACCAATAACAAAAATCGAGGTAGATTCGGATGATGATACAGCTACGATTTCAAGTGCAAAGGCGACAAACAGAAAGGAAAGTGGTGGAAAATCCAAGCCCAAAGAAAAGTCTCATTGTAAAGAAACAAGTAACAAAGTTAACGAAAATAATGGCAAAAGTAATATAGGGAGGCATGCCACCAAAAAAATCAAACTGAAGCGCAATTACAGAAATGCTAGCACGCCGGAGAATGTGGAGCTAGAGAAAGAAAAATCATCAGAATCGATGCAAGAATGCAGCAAAAAGGAGCTTAGCAAATCTCGTTCAGCATCGCCGGATGTTATACCCATTCAGACCGAGCCGGAAACATTACTTATAAGTGATAGCACGGATGATGAAAGCACTGCCTTAAAAGACAAGATTAATGCGGCAGTAACTATTACCACAGAGGAGCTAATGCAGAAGGAGCCTGAGAGCGAGCCTGAAGAAGGCGAGGTCCGAGATGAGATGGATGTGACCGAAAAAGAACCTGTTATATCGCAGCAACTCAATGAAATATCCGAAAGTAAGAAAAATGAGTCTGGGGCACAAACAGAAGTTCGAGCCGTTGAAACTGCATCTAAGCTGCTAGTAGAGGAGTCGGTTACTAAATTAACTTTAGAAGAAACTACTACAGCAGTTACGGACAATGTTTCCCCAAACCAATCCGCTGACAACACCAGAAACAAATCGGATGTAATAGATGATGAAGATCAGAATGAAGATGTTATATCAATTGGCGGAGATCTCGAGAATGAAATGATAGAAGAGCTTGAAAAAAATGAAATTTCCTCTGGCAATGTGAAGAATGAATTAAATTCAAATGTGCTGCCGAAACAATCGGAAACCGATGATATGGATAATGATGTTATATCATTGGACACCAGCGAAGATGAGCGCGGCAAGTTGGACACTGTAAACTCTGAAGTAATAAAATCTCGACCACATTAGAATATTGTCAATTAATAATTTTCCTCATTTTTATTCCAGTCCTGGCGCGAACGCTACTTGAAAAGCTCAAAGGTTAGCCAAGTGCTGGCTGCCTCTCGGTTAAGTAAACGCGTTCGTGATAATATCAAAAAATCAAAGCGTAGCCAAAATCGCAGCGAAAATGAAAAGAACGCGAAAGGGAAGCAGGAGGCACAGCAGCAATTTGCTTCTAAACATGAGGATGGTTCCATGGAGCAATACCAAGAACTTTTACAGCACCGACAACGTAAAAGTTCTAATAACAGCAAGGGCGAAAAATAAATAGCAATAATTATTATTGAAAAGTCGCTTAGTTGAATATATATGTATATACAAATATAGCCAAGTATTACATAGTATTGTAGTATATGGCTGCCAGCGGCAACGCAGCGCTCTATAAAAATGTCGAATAAAAACAAGCCTAAGAAACGCACACAAAAATTTGAATATATCGTGTTAAGCGCATATTTGATTTCCATTTTTTTAGTTTTGTTTGTATTTTAAAAGAAATGCGAAAACTATGCCTTGTCATTTCCGGCGTACATTTGAGCACGGCCACGAATAGAGCGTGGGGAAGTGTAGTCTGGTTGCAATTAACGAGCCGCACGCAGGTTACGCGGCAGGTTACTGGTGGCAGGTTGCTGGTGGTAGATTGAGGGAAAGCAGTTGAACAGAAAAGTTTCAAAAACTATTAACAAATTTTATGGTTTGATTTTGCGGGACACCAAACAACTCAGCGTTATTTTTAATTTAACCTACATATTGATAAAACCTACAAATATATTTTCTATAAATGCCATAGAACTATACGCGCTTTTAATTCGATTTCATAATCAAAATAGTTGCGAATTATTCCAGATTTTGGAGTACATCAATTTTGGCCAAAAGTATTATTCTTATTCACCTTCATAGCAAACACAGTTTGTCAAGTGTTTTAATGTAAGGCTTAATATCGCGGTGCCAAGCACATGGATCAATTTCATTCGTTAATCAACGATCCAATAGAAGCATGGCATGAACCCATAATTTCTATTTGGTACCAAATTGGAGAAGTTTTTTTAGGTAAGCTTTCTTCTGCTTTAGTTTGGCAGGAGGTATACCCTTCCTTCTACTGGTCTTTGGATGCCAGAATCTGGTTGCAACACCACTGTCTGCAAACCCACTATTTGCCTTTGGACATCCTCATCCTAAAAAGAACAAGTTCTGTGGCTTTTTGACTACCTGATTGACTCCCAGTAAAACTAGCATACCCATGTATTACACATTTAAGTTCCTAACAGTTTAGGTTGGCTTAGCAGTGGTCTGTTAAAAGTTTACCAATGTAGGACACTGTATCTTACTAGCAATGTTTTGCACTTCCTGCTTGATAAGATCAATCAATTAAGCTTCACCAGCATTTCCGAGACCCACTGTATTGAACACAACACGCCATTGTATATTTTTCTAACTGATTATAAAATTCTGTATTACATATTTTCCCACGATATCTTCATCATATCGCTGATGTCTAACCTTTTTAGTATGAAGCCTGTGAGATATTCATATCTGGCAACGAAGACGACGCCCATGGTACATAAAGTGAATAATATTCTATAATGTTGATAATCTATTTCCGGCTTTGAATCTTTAAGCGATGAACAAAATCTTATTACATATCCGTGGCTACAAGCAATAGGGTACGTTTCGGTACGTTTATAAACAGGACCACAAAACTATGAAATGTCTTCCGAGGTTCGGTTGGCGGGTCCGAACTTACGCTAGAATTACATATGTGGGTAAGTAAAAAATGGAGTGTGCAAAAATATTAACATAAAGAGGTATCTCATTGCGTATTTATACTTTTTATAGTTTAAATAGCTTTAGAAAAAAAGTGTTCAAATGCACCTATATACTTTACAAAAAGCCTTATCATTGATTTGGGTAGCAATTGGACCAAGTCCGTCTGTCCGTCCGTCCGTCTGTATGAGTTGATAGATCTGCGAGACCATAAGAGCTAGAGGTAGACAAAATTATACCTAAAGATGCGCGTAATCCCATGTAAGATGAAGTTTGTTCGAATATATACCCCCGTTTCCCCCAAGCAGACTTTGCGTCGTGATTACGTATGTACATATACCTTATAAAAATAATCGAAATCGGATAAGTACATACATCAAAAATTATGTTGATGTAAATAAATTTATAATCTATATTTCAACGATATTGTCCTTAGAATACTGAAGTTATGATCATAAAAGTAATTTTTGCAATAATAAGACACAAAAGTAGATACTTTCGTTCTGATTTTACCGTATGCGGGTAAAAAAAAAAGTACTAGGGTTTGGTTCGTTCCGGGGACCGAATCTGGTTTGTAGCTCACTTTGAAATTCAACGAATAGATACATTTTACATAAGTTTAGGAAGACCTAGTAAAACTATGGAAAAAATATAAAAAGAGATTTGTTGTGGTGTTAACCTCTGTCATGTCTGCTTAAAGTAAATGTAAACAGATAGTTTTTAGCGGCTAAAAACCAAGTCCCCTTTAAGTTAAAACAGAAGAAGAACTATCTTTAAATCTTTGTATATTTGATATTTTCATTGCAATATTATTTGCATCAATATGGAAATCAGACAAGACATCCATCTCGCGCTCGTCTTAAATTTGTTATAAGCTTTGTATAGCATTTATTTCTAGTCACTACGGCGTGTAACATACTAAACTACTTCACCCCCAATTCGCGTAGTACAACTATTTCTCAATTATGTTGCCCAATGCAATGCAGGGTTGCCAAGCGTGTTGCAATATAAACGATGATTGTTTTATCAAAGGCAAAGACGAAGTGTTGATAAAATATATTAATAAAAAAAAATTTGATGCAGACAGTCGGGACGGTGCCCGACAGTGGAATACCCTGTACCCTTTCTTATATGTCTATTTTTACAAGTTTAATATGACTATAAGCATTTTCCTATTGGGAAGTTCCAATCGACAAGTTTTTCTATTGGGAAGTGGTGGCAAAAATTAATTTTATGCCCATAACTCCAGTATTCTTGGGTCAATGTCGTTGAATTTTGTTACATAGATCAAAAATACATTTATAAATTTCTGTGACAATTTTCAAATCAATATATTGGGGGTGGGGCAGTAATTAAGGTAAAGGGGGGGGGGGGGTTCTATTGAAAAAAGGTGGATAGAGTTTTGATGATTAGGGTCACACGAGTCTATACACCAAATTTTGTAACGCTAGCTCACATGAATCCATATCTACATGCAGTGCAATTTCGGAGCAGTTTATAGGCGAGGGGGGTGGGGTAAAATGAACATATTTTTGACTATAACTTTTGATGTATTCATCCGATTTCGATAATTGATAAACACGACGCACACCTCTGTTGAGGTATATATGTCACAGGGGAAGGGGGCAAGATATCGAAGTGATTCGACAGAATTCATCTTTTCGGTGTAATGCGCATCTTTTGGTAAATTTTTGTGCTCTACCTTTTATAGTGTCTGATATCTCGACGTTCATACGGAAGGACGGCCTGACGACCTGACCATTTTTGCCATGGCACTTATGGTCTGCCACGCCTCCTTCTGCCTGTTACATACATAGCTCAAATCTATAATACTCTTTTACTCTTTGTGTGCAGGGTATAAAAAACGACTAACTGAGAGAGTAAGCTAGTGCTGGTTCTTGCTCTTGAAGTGGACTTGACTAACACGCATGTCCTTCTCAGAACACCCTCAAATGCTCATGCCTGTGTGTGTGTGTGTGTGTGTGTCGAATCCATCAAGTGGGCGCCTTGTATACATACATATAAATTGAAGACCTACTATGCAAACTTTCTATTTTAATATTACTCATTAAAACTTTTTTAAGTTAAAGTGATGAGCTCCCCCCGCATTTGTTTACTTATACATAATTTAACATCTAACATTAATTGATTTTATTAATAAAGTAGTAGTAATTGTCTTAGTTAATTTCCTATTTCACATTTTGGCCAAGTCAGAACCGCATGCTGCGCTTGTTCAAAAGTTGACACATGTTAAATCCAGCCCCTCAACCCCCCCTCACAGCATGCCCCGCGCTCTCTGCCTCTCTTATCGCCACAAAAGTAAACAAAATAGCAACAGAGCGTGCGGCGCTTTACATAGTTGTTGTTGTTGTTGTTGTAGTTAGTTGGTGGTTGTTTTGTGTTTTGTGTTTCGTGTTTCGTGGCGCTGGCTCTCCTCTCACCGGCTACTGCACATGTGTGTGGGAGTTAGCATTTGAGTATGCGAGTGTGTGCGTGAGTGTGTGTGTGTGTGTGTGCGTGTGTGTGTGTGTGTGATGCTCGCATCCTTTTTGGCAACGGCTTCGCACGCTGGCAAACGGAAAAACTGAAATCAGTCTACAGAAAACGCGTACGTGATACAGAAGTAGCCGCGCGTGGCTACAGTCTCGGCGTGTTAGACTTGTCGGTATGATAAATAAGTGAAACACCCTGTACAAGTTCTGTAAGTTTAAACAAGAGGAGGCAACATCAATAAATTCAAATGAAAATCAAATATAATAAATATGAATGCCAAGCTGAAAGCGTTTAACAAGCAAATATGTTCATTATCTTGCTTGATTTTGTGTCTTTGTGGAAAAGTTTTATTTACAACAACAGAAACAAGCGTAATGCCTTGCAAGGATTTATAAGCCAATAACACTTACCAGTGCTGGCCAAGCTGAAAGTTTTAATAACATATATATATTTTTTTTTGAATAAACTAACAACAACAAAAAAACACATTGTGCTAAAAATCGTCATTAAATGAAACGCAAATAATGTGCTTTATAAAATAAATTAAACCATAACTAAAATATATAACAAATCCAAAATAAATATGTTAAAAATTTTGATACTAGCCAATAATAAATTTCTATTATTGTTTGATATGACGCCGTTCATGTTATTACTGTTGCGCGTCTATTTTCATATAAATTTACACTTAGGATTAAGATGCGCTCTCTGACTAGAGACATTGTGAGTCCCAAGCAGCAAACATCCAACTTAACAAAACCAAAATATCAATATTTGTATAATATATGCCCCTAAATTGAACCAAACAGAAATGCTTTGCCTATGTAAATAGTCGACATTTATAATGTATATTCACCAACTAAAACAACTTGCTTGCTTCAAAATAAAAACTAAAAACAAAAAACAAAATAAGTTTCAATTGGCTATCACAAAATTAGACAAAATTAAAATTGGCTTAACGAAAAACTGTATTGCTTAATGCTTGGCATATAACCTAACCCGATCCAATATATTAACCTATTTAATAGAGAATTTCTAATAAAAGCGTTAATTTCCAGTCTCAACTAAGTACTTATTGGAAAACGCATAATTGGCAATCAAAACTGATGGAAATTAATGCCTATATAAAAGAAAATCAACTATATAGTAGTTTGAATAATCTATTATTAATATTTTAATCTATAAGTTATATATATGCGTGTGTATGTATACTGGGTATGTATGAGCATACTTTAACATCTTTGGCAAACTCCAAAACAACATTTTTTAAGAACTCAGCAAAGAAGAGCTACATACATGTAATTTACGGATATTATTAACAAGCAGATAAAGTACCTTAACTTTGATGCCATTTTGGTTAGGTTTTGGGTGTTATGTAGAGATCGACTATGTTTTTAGCGATCGTGTTGCCGACATGCACTGCAAAAAACTACGACCCACAAGGCTTTTTCTAAAAACAAGTGTGAAAGAATCGATTGGATACTGAGATTGTTCCAAATTGTGCGCACACCGTTACCTTCAATCGGAGCAATTGTTACCTGCATTTTCTTTCTTCCTTTTGTTGGTGCAAATCTGTAGAGGATTCCGAACTTATCTATCTATACATGCTAGCATAGGCTGTTTTCATATGGTAATTCCGCCAATCCTAAGGCCAGGCCGGAAGAAAAATCTCGGCTGAAAAAACATCTGTTGCTATGCCTTACGGAATCGGAAAGAAGACCGATTTTCCTTTATTGTGCCCAAAGTGACCTACTTTTTAAAATAATATGGGGTTTACAACATAACAATACTAAATTCAGTTAATACCAGACATTGGCTGATATGCAAGTTATTACATTAATTAATAAGCATTGGCTACTTTAGGCGCCAACATATGGTATAACTTTACATACATTTTTTATAAGAAACTTTGAAATTGAAACTTATTAACTGTTTCGTATACAAACATCGAGTTGAAGAAGAATAAACTTGTATTAAAAACTTAAAACCTGTTCCTAACTAATGAAATTGTTATTTATTTTGCCAATACCACTTTGGGAAAGGCAAAGTCTCATACTTATGACAAATTTATATTTGGGGCTATCTACTTTTAGGCTCTTTGACGCTTTAATGAACTTTTACATATGAAATTTAATTGGTCTAATAAATTTTGTGAGCGCTTTTTTTTTCTTTTTTATTAAACAAAATGCATAATATAGAAATACCAGCGACTCATGGATCCATGGTCTCATATACATATACGCACACACACACACACACACACACACACACCCACACACACACACACATTTACTGATATATGTCATAAAATTTTATTAATAATGAAAATTGTACTAAAAATGGTGGGGCAATTTATTAAAAAGTCTCATTAAGTGACAGCCACACACAGATAGACGTGCACACTCACACACACATACAAGCTTGCATATTTACACACACACACACATTTAGAATTTTATCGCGCAATACGCATACGCCCTGAGGACCCACTCACTACGGGTGCTAATAACGTAAAAATAATAATAACACAGCTCAGCAAAACAGGCGCACAGTAAAAACCGAGCAACAAAATAAAAAAAAAAAATACAGAAAACAAAATCGCGATAAAGTAAAATTTCGATATGGACATGATTAAAGTGCGACTGCCCCGCTACCCCCCCGAAAAAACACACACAAACATGTTCCCTTCTGTCCCTTGTTGTCCTTTGTGGCTCGTTTATGATACTTCAGGGTGAGTTTCAGCTATTTTTTTGGATCCCGCGTATTAACGTGTTTGACTGTGTGTGTGTGTGTTTGCCAAAGATTAAGTATTTTTAATGCGAATGGCGGCAATAAAAATATAAAAATTTCAACGATAACATCGCACCAGCGCCTGGCTATAGGCAACTTCAACGCGCAAAATAAATTTCAATATATGAACATGTGCACCAACACATACACACACATATACATATAATGGAACTGTAAAAAACCTCGATATATAGAGTATATGGGCTCAGAGACAGGAATACGCTCACAGTAACTTACACACATAAGCAAGCAATCACTCTTCATGTGCTGCAAGTTTTTTTGCAGCACAAATATTTTTTTTTTTTATATGAAAATCAATATGTTTTCCACTTTTTTGTCGCACTTATACATTTATTCGTACAGTAGACACTCCAGCGGATATTTTTGATAATGCAAAGTTTTCGGCATTAAGAACATAAGTTTTAGAAACTAAACTAGCTGAAACCGTGCGATCCGCTGTTCATTGTTATAGCCGCCAATTAATTCATTGTATACATTGTATCAGGCACAATATAATCACAAATACTGTAATATCGTCTTTTAGTCATGAAATAAATTTTCATGACTCTATACTGAGAATATAGTACAGAATTAATTATATTTTTTTAGGGGCTGCTCGCTCTGCTCGCCAACCTCCGAGCCCCTCTCGAGGTAGATCAAATTCTTTTCCCTATCCCGTTCCCCTTCCCATGCCTCTTCCTTTACTTTCTCTCTCTTCCTCATACTAAGTTCTGCTGAGGATATTGGTACCAATATCTTCCTCTCCCCTTCCTCTACGTCTACCTTTGCTTCTACCTCCAACTCTACCTCTACCTCTAGAATTTCAAATGAAATGTTTACCTAGTCAAAATTGTGAATGTTGAACAAATTTTCTAAAATGCTTGCCTACTATATAAGTAAAAACACATTTAGTATATTTTATATGGAAAATCGTTTTTGTCGATATCTTTGACGCCACCTGTCGGAAGAAAGCGAAACTATACATAAACCATTCTCACCCATTGATTATTTTTGTAAATTTTGGTCAAAATGGGTGCAGTAGTTTTTGAGTTTATTCGCTACAAAGTAATACGTTTTGTCCAAACCATCTTCATACCATCCCCAACCTACCATAAAATTTGTGGTTGAAATCGGTCAACACGTATTCGCAGTTATTGGTGCCATCAAAATGTACACTTATTTTCAGATAGATAGATATAAAACAAGCTTGACATTTTTCTGAACTTAATCTTTTTTTAATATGTAAAGGATAATTCTATCAGGGAGGCCTAGGTTGAACTTTTCACTATAACTCAATTGCCTAAAAGAGGAAGGTAAAGTTCAAAATTGACTCGGAACAAGAAAAAGAAAAATTGCTAAAGAATTATTATTATTAGAAGTATTAAACGTTTTAATGCACATTCTATTGCGTGCTCTTACGAGCAACAAACTCTTGTGTTATCCGATAAAGAGGTACATAATGATTTGGAACACTGATGGCACCGGTCTTGGGGTTATGAGACCATGAATGCACCCATTTAAAGTATGTGTCCCTATACCTGGTCAGGAACTGGCAGAATAGGGTAATAGCAATACTTTCAGTCAGGCAGCAATTAATGTGGTTAAATAAATTAAAACAATAAAAGCTGGTTCGTAGAACCCGCACCAACATCCCTGGAAATAAACTTCAAATTAGCGATTCCGTCTCAGGCCAGACGCCATATGGCTATAATAGAACCTTAAAGTGAAAATCATAAGTTCCTCTTAGCTCGGGTCTACTGTAATGTCGGCTCATTATTAATATTTTTACATTTTTTATGCTTTTTGATATTTTTCATAGCATACGCAAGGGGGACCCGGCATTACCAAATGGCGCCCAAGTCGCTTAAGTTGCCCCAAAGCTGCCCGCCCGCTAGGCGGCTGCTTAAGTGTTTTTCTATTACGTTTTGCCCTTTTTTTTCCTTCAGACTCAACCGCACACGTTCTAATACCCTCTAATATTATATTTGCTTTTAAATATTTTGATATACAGCACAGTTGAGGCTTATAACTTTGACGCACACACACACACACACACACGCACACACTTGCAGGCAGACATAGAAATACATACATAAAGACGCTGGCAGGCATTTTCTCATAAAAATTTCGTACTCAAGTAAGACGAAGAGACGTACACACTCTCACAGTAGCGGGAAGCAAAAAGTAACCCACAGCAAAGTAGTGGGTGAAATGTGGACTCATGAAACTGGGATGATGTTGGCCAAGTGGGGGTTGGTGGCTGCATGGCAAAACTTTGAGCAGAAGCAGAGACGAGCAGAAGTAGTAGTAGAATAAAGTAAAGGATGTGCCATGGCGACCAACCGAGCGTAGAGTGTAACTGGAAAATAATATTTTTCCTTTTTACTTTGGCCGTAGCGAAATTTCTTTTTCGTTTCTTATTATTTTTTGCTTTTGCTGCCTTTTTCTTTCTTTGCGTTTCTTTTGAGTGTCAGAAATGGAAAAGAAAATAATTTGATGGTTTCATAAAGTCATGAATAGGCGGGGGGCGAACTCCCATGTTTATGAGTGTATGTCTGTTCGGTGAGTGTGATAAAATTGCACTCTTCGCCTCCTCCTCCTCCTTCTCCTTCTATTCTTTTTCTTTTTGTTTTGTTTTGTTTTTTGCTCCTCCAACAATCTGCAAAAACGAAGACGAAAGCGTAGCAACAAAAATTTATGGAATTTCTTCGCTACATTTCGGTTGCAAAGTTTCCGTAAATTTATTTCGATAGATTTTTCGTTTGTACATATTGGTGCATACTTTTGAGGGTAGCTGTTGATGCTGCCGCCGTTGCCGATAATAATGACCAATATGATGATAATCAGAGCGAAGGGCTTGCAACCCCACGCACACACACAGTCACCCACACATACACGCACACGTGCAGATACACACATACAAACTCCAGATAAATGCCGGACATTACGCAAAACTTGACCAGCTTCGTCCGCCAGTTGGGCAGTCAGTTGGTCATCGTTTAGTCAAATACACTTGCATTATTATAAAAATAATGATTATTTTTGCCACCCAAATCGCTCGCTCATACACAAAGGCAACTTGAACAACTTGGCTTATGTATACATTGTTAGTATCTGTATCTATGTGTGTATATTTCATTATTAATTTTCCTCGTATTTTTTCATATTTTTCGTATTTTCATTTTATCATGCACACTCACACACACATCATCGCTCAGGGGGTGGAAAACACACACACACACACTCGCTTTTAGTTTATTGTACAAATAATATTTGTTAGAAAAAAATTTTTAGTGTATGAGCGAGATAGTTGCTAGCAGTGCCTTGTCGTGTTTTCTGTTCGAAGGGCATAGAAAATATGTTGGGAAAATTAATTTTCTATTCTGAGCGTATAGCAGTCGCAGTGTGTGTGTGAAACTGAAAATGAGAAATGTATATGTCTAAAAAAAAGTAAATGTAACTATAAGGCAAAATCAAAAGCTTAATGATTGGAAAGTTTTGGAATATGTGTGTATATAGTATACAAATATACATAATCATAAATAGAACAAGGCTTATATTAGATTTGCATTTGCCGCAGTAAACAGTCTTAACAAAGAACAGTTCGATTGCAGTCTTCATTTCACAATGTGTTCTGTGTAGATTCTCATCTATGCGCAGAATCTTGAATAGGTTGCTATACCATTTCGTATAAGTTTCGCAGCACATTGGATATTAATTCGACTTTTTAGTAAGCAACAAAAGATTTTCCATGAACTCTTTATTGGCAAATCTATATATATATAAAAATTACTGCCAATTTTTTGTGACTCTTCTCCTCACAAACCACTGGAAAGATTTTGAGGAAATTTTGAGGATAGCTTCCCATTATGTTGGAGAGTGTTTGACAAGAACGTTTGAACAAAATCGAATTAGGGGTTCCGAAGATACTGCTAAAAACGATTTTCCATATAAAACATACTAAATGTGTATCTTCTTATATAGTAGGGAAGCATTAAATTTTACTAGGTAAAGAATACTTTTGAATTGAGGTAGAGGTAAAGGTAGGGGTAGAGGTAAAGGTAGAGGATATAAAGATATTGGTACCAATATCCGCAGGTTGACTTGGTATGAAGAAGAGAGAGAAAAAGAGAAGGAATAGGAGCGAGAAGGGGAATGGGAACGGGAAGAATTAATTTATATAATGAATTTATTGACGGCGTTATCAATGCGCAGGAGAGCGCGCGGGTTCAGCTAGTTAATTTATAAAAATATGTTTAGAAATACAACAGTATACTCAGAAAAAAGTGATTCCTAAAATTTTACGAATTTTGATATTGTTACCCAAAATATATATTTTTGATAACGGTTTCCTACAGTTGAAAATTTAAATTAAAAAATGTCAAGGAATCAGTGGACTCAAATTTAGTGAGATAGAACATAGCTAAAAATGTAGTTAACATTTCGTGAAAATGTAGGCAATTTTAGCCCATTTTAGGTAGTTTTTTTTCTGGGTGGATGAACATAACGGAATAAGAGGTATTAAATGTGGCCCTCAGAAAAGATACATTTTCCACATTGTTACAAAACTCAGGGGTGGCCCAGGTATAAATAAATATCTTTGTTTTATATGCAAGTAAGCATTAATGCCGGTTTTATTCCTTGAATTTAAAAAGAAACAAGGGCTATTATTAGTGCTTCCATTTTTACTATTTCACTATGCATTAAATACAAAATATTTTGAGGTTTACCCATTTTAGCACATTCGGATAGTCTTTCCCACCCTTTGTGCTCTATCAAAATAACGATTAATTGTATGAAAACTTTTTCACAGCATCGATTTTATAAGGATTTTTATGCTCTGCACTGCAAATGCTTCAAAATTGGCTTAAAACGTTTTCGGATTTTCGCAAATGGCTCTTTCTCTGTTGGTGCCCTATTTTAATAACGGTTAATATTTTAGAATATTGGCTTCAGAGAGATTCGAGATTTTTGCAAATATTTTAAAGTTAGCACTAAGAATTTTCGAAAATCCGCCGCCACTCTATGTGCTATATCTCAATAACGATAAATTTTATTAAAAAATGTCCATCGTCGATTTTGTAAATTTGTATGCTCTACAAAATTGTCATAGCTCTCAAATGATCGTCCTTAGGAAACAAAATATTCGGGAAAAATTGATTTTCGCGACCTTTGACCTTGAAAATCTTAAGACGCTCACACGAGATTCACTCGGACTTTTGACACAATGCCGAAACAGGCGTGGCAGACCGTATGTTCCATGGGAAAAAATGATCAGGAGAGATAGATACCATAAAGATATTCATTACTTCCGTTATAATATATATTATTTTTTAAATATATCCATTTTCAAGGTTTGTCCTTGCCCTTCTTGCACTTAATATATTTAACCTTAATAATAATCATAGTGGGAGTAGTACACTGCGACCCTATTAATCTATTGTGCCCCCCACCTAGCTTATAGCTGGCCCAGTAGTCCGATCTCTGATATGTATTTCATTATCTGGGATGGCTCTAATAGGGTTGCATCAGTCATCGAGAGTTTATACCCGCCTAGGATGTACATTTTTCTTCTTGACAGTGCAAGTCTTCAGTCACATGAATAATTCATCAATCTTAAATCTTTTTATTTGTTATACTCATAGGAGGATCGAGGTGCTTTTTTTCCTTAAAACAAATGCACGGGGTCTTGTGTTTTCGATTTCAATTTATATACTGCATTAAATTGTAATTTTATACTTAGCCGTTTGCTGAGGTCGAAGTTTTCTAGTAATAATCAAAGCAAAGCTTGTTAGTTCGAAAAACTATAAATAGTGTTTGGTGTAAGACTCTTAATTAAGTACGCTAATTGCTGACATATCACTGAAATGTCGACACTCTTTTCCAGTGAACTTTATTTTTAGCTCGTCAGCTAACCGCAACACCTCTAGAAATTCGATTCAAATGCAATACAATTTACAATCAATGTGCTTTTCGCCCCTTATGCATATCGTAGGCCAACAAATATTAGAAGTTACAGGGTTGATTTTTCACCCACAAATAATTTAAATTTAATTTTCCACAAAATATTAATTGCATGCTGCGGGGGTGACCATGCTGTCAAGTCTGCCATATGCAGTAGGACTTCTGGGGCACTGGGATATCAATCATGTGCGCACTGAATTTTATCCAAGGTGCACGCACTGAAACCGAAAACGTAATCATCATAATAATTATAAGGGACTTTAGTCGAGCAGGCGTGTTGAATTTCGAGACATTTGCATAGACGTCTAGGGTTGTCGCATTGCGTGCAAGGATGAAATAGGTTCAAAAACGGGCGAGCACATGGCAACACTTGCCTACGCTTGCGCTTAGTTTTAAATTTGATAATGATTGTTTTGGGCTGTGTTAAGGGCGGGTTCTGGCTGCTGACCAAAATGAGGGGGTTAGTTTTTGGTGACACCTTGTACTATAATTATAATAGGTTTTTCCCTCATTTTTTGTCTCATTTTAAGTTGAAACTTTTAATGGCGCACAAAAGTGCTTAATGGGTTTGTTTACATTTCGTATGCGTTGTTCATGTGTTGCCCCCAAGAGACACACATACATATAAGCCACACATGGCATGCATGCGTACGTCTGCGTGTGTGTGTGTGTGTGTGTGTGCGTGAAAGTGAAAGTGCCGACGTTGGCGGCTGCAACGTCACAAAGTGGACAGACATGCCGACATATGAAAGTGAAAGTCAATAGCAAAACCTTGACCACTATATGCACATTGGCCGGCAACTATGACGACTGGACAACCGACTGGACGCCTAGTGCAGAATGGATATGAGAAGGCCACCGAGCAGTTTTGAACGCCTCGTTTCTACGACTAAAAAACGCCGACGCTCTGACCAATGAGTTTCAAATGCTAGATTTTATTCCTCTATTTGGTTCGTTCAACCGGCGAATTTCGATTTCTCGCACACAAATGTGCTCTCCAAGCTATACACACTCACACAGGCTCAGCCGGTGTCAGTTGGCTTATGCTCAGTCATGGAGAGATAGAGAGCGCACACATGAAGTAGCGAGTACGGTAGTGAGAAATTGGGGGGTTTCCAGCTGAGCCATTGCGCAAGCCCAGTAATTCTCATTTAAAACTCCACTTTGCTAGGTGGGCTTGCTTACTTTCGCTTTTTGAAATTTGGCCTGCCGCAGGACATGTAAAAATTTAAGTGGAAAAGCATAACTAAAGAAAATTTGATGCAGACAGTCGGGATGGAGCCCGAATGAAATGAAAATAAAATTTCTGTGCAAATTTATTTATTTGTTATTTTATTTTTAAATTTGGATTAAATTAAAATATTTATTCGTTTCGATTTTTTTTTGACATACTATGCAATATAACTTCTTCGTTAACATCTATATCTAAATGGCTGTTAAGGTGTGATAAACCATTTAGTTTTAGTTCCAGATTCCAGTTTGGCTACGTAGCTAGGTTTTAAGTCGCCTCAGTGTTGACAACTAGCGTTCCCTACTAGGAACTTTAACTGCTAGTGTTGCGCCAAATAGGTAGCATTTTAATAGAACTCCAATTCGTATTGTGTAGTATAACCTATTCATTTGTGACCATAACGTCTTTCGGCCATCTTGCTCCAAAAGTATTAGCAGTTTGAATTAGTTATTTTTCAACAAGTTCTACGGATTGTTAGAGAAAGAAATTTCGTCTGAAGCTCTTCCAAATATTTGTCCAAAACGGTATGGTTTTACAATAGTAAGCTGCACGTTTTCCTTCGTAGTAATCAAGATTTATTTGTTACCTAATCGTCGGAGAACCGTCAAAACTAACCAAATTTTTTCTGCTGCTTGAATTTAAATATCGGCTTCAATAACATCAAAGCTAAGATAAACGAAGCATTGTGAATCGACAGTAAAGCAAATAAGTGTCTTCTCGTCCAAATCCTTCAGTGATGAGAAAATCCGATGGCATACCCTCATCTTTAAATTGTAGAACACCATATGTAACTGGTTATTTTTATAAACATACCCTGACACTTCATACACAGCAAACCCAGTACTTTACAAAGTACAAAGCAAGCTTAACTAGTCGTTTTCCGGACACATTTTCTAAAGGAACGAAGCGGAGAAAATCGTCTCTTATTTTGGATTCCCTTCTGATTGTATGAATGTATCTTACACCAACTTCTGCAGTACAATTCCACTGATAAGAAACGCTTTAAATCGCTTAAGTGGTTCACGATTTCTTTCATTATTATCTTTGAGGCAGCTTTATGATGATTTCGAATTGTATTAGAAAAATTAGATATATAGCATTTGCTCCACTATCGTGACTTTTTACAGCAAAACGTAAACTTGCTCCAAAGTTACCGTCATTATATATTGGGGAATCTTCATTGATAATTCACCTTCATCTCGAGGTCCACGAATACACTATATCGATTTTCTATTTTTGTAAATCAATTAAAAGTTCAGCACATACGAATGGTAATTTATTTTCTTAAAGATCTTTCAGCGTTTCTGTAGCTTTCCCAACGTTTGTATGTGCTATTAATACGCAGAATCGCAGAATCGAATAAGCTCCATCCTCACTAGCCGAATATGATAGAAATTTTAGATTACGTTAAGTCGAAGGTGGAAATTTAAAACCAGCGTCTGTTGTCCATGGTTTTATAAGCAATTCATATTTCTCGTTGTCACATAGGTTTTGGTGAAACAATTTTGCAATATGATAAAGCGAAATCTGGCGGAACGAACTAACGCGAGGCACATTATTTTTTATATGTGTGTTTTTATTTTTACACAGAAAAAGGGTCTCATTCCCATCTGAATAAGGTTGCAAATTTCGACAATAAATGCCTTCTAAGCTGGAGAGATCTAACCGTCTTTAAGGAAACCAATTTGTGGCTCATTTGGCAAAAAAAATCTGTTTTGGATTTGGTTCGATCTCGGCCAAGAGCTATTATCTGAAGAATTGACAATTATTGGTACAATTCGATAAAACAAAAGAAGCCATCATAACTTTTATAATGAGAAAAACTTTCAAGACAATGATAATTTCTTATGTCGGAAGAAAAGACAAATGCGTAGTGTTCAATCGAACGTCCAAGAGCTATTATCTGAAGAATTGACAATTATTGGTACAATTCGATAAAACAAAAGAAGCCATCATAACTTTTATAATGAGAAAAACTTTCAAGACAATGAGTATTTCTTATGTCGGAAGAAAAGACATATGCGTAGTGTTCAATGGAACGTGAATAAATTTCCAGAAATGATTCAATAATCATATTAAGATTTGTAAAAGAAACACGAACTGATATGATTGATATGACATTTCAGCTCTAAATACGTTGATTAGTTTCAAAAGTGTGAATCCAAATTGACAGACAAACAAAAAGACAATGCGAACAGTGTTCTTCAATGAGTTTGGGATATGTCTAGCAATCAGAAAAGGTCTACCTCGAACTAAATCAGCAGCTTTTTTTCTTATCAGCAGAGGTCCAGGAGTATATTAGCTTACAGCTCAGCTCACACCACGCATCCCAATCACAAATAATCTCTCAAGAGATGTAAAAGCGTTCCGCCAAATATCCAAAGAAAGGCACTTTGTCACATATGCTACAATGAGAAGTCAAACAAAAAAAAAAGTAATACTTTGATACTATGTACTCTTTCTAGTTCTATGTACTATTTCTGATACTATGTACTATTTCTGCCAAAAAGGTGTTTGAAAGCGCAGCCATAGTCGCATTTGTGTACGACACATAAGTAGGGCTTACGTGTGTTTAATCATTATTCTGTACAGAATTATTATATCTATACAGACTTGAACATCTTTTAATTTCCCCTTCTACTTCTTTAATAATTCTATTATTCTATATTATCGAATCATTGACATTTTCCCGAATAAGCTACTCAGTTTTCATCATTGTAATTGACAAACCGCAATGAAGTCAACACAAGTTATATGCACTCGAGCAACCCTATCCAAAATTCAAGACAAGATCTCGCACACAAACATAAACAATTGTTGCACAGTTAAAACACATGCAGACATAGATACACTCGCATACATACTTACACAACACGAATTGACTGACAAACGCGCATACTTCAAGATACTTGAAGGAAAAAAAATAAAAATTCGATGCAGACAGTGTGGAAGGTGCCAGACAGTGGAATACCCTGTACCCTTTTTCTTTATAAACACTAAACACGGTCAAATTGGAACGGTAGTATCCACTTTTATATCTCTTTTCATTAGATCGATATGTCTGTAAACATGTTCTTAAGAAGTTGGCTATTATGGGGGCAAAAATTACTTTTATGTTCATAACTCCAGTATTCTTGGGCCAATAAGGTGAATTTTGAAACATAAATCAAAAACACGTTTAAAAATATATGTGGCAATTTTCAAATCAATATGTTGCCGGGTGCGGTAGTAATTAAGGTAAATCGATTGTGGGGGAAGGGGGGCTTCTATTGGAAAAAGGTGAATACAGTTTTAATGATTTGGGAAACATTAGTCTTCACACCAAATTTTGTTTTTGACCATAACTTTTAATGTATTTATCCGATTTCGATAATTTTTGAAACATAGATGCACATAAACACGGCGCACATCTCTGAGGAGTTTCAAGTTGATAAATTCATCGGAGCGGTTGTAAAGCTCGAAAGTCTATTGGGGGGAAACAGGGGGATATATCAACTCAATTCGATAATCTTTATCTTACATGGGATTACTCGCATCTTTTGGTAAAATTTTGTGTCTCTAGCTCTTGTGGAGATCTATCCCCTCATACGGACAGTCGGACAGACGGACATGGTCCAATCGCTACCCGAGTCAATGATAAGGATTTTTGTGCCCATGGAACTAATGGTCTGCCACGCCTTCTTCAGCCTGTTACTTACATTGCACAAATCTATAATACCCTTTTACACTTCGTTTACAGGGTATAAAAAATCTCACATACGGTATACCAAGGAACCCTCAATGCAAGCAAAGTAGTCAAAAAGTCGAATACAAATTTTATGTTCGCCAAATGCATACATTAGAATAACAACAACAAAAATTTAACTGCAGCTTATAACGCAACGGCAACAACAACAACAAAGGTTGGAAAAACAAATTGAAAAACTATCGAACAATGATAAATTGGCACAAGCACGAAAAAAAAAAGTTGAAAAGAAAGTTGTGTGGTTGTCGCTTGTTCATTGCGCTGGCATGTGTGTGTGTGTGTGTGTGTGTGTATGTCCGTGTGTGTGTTTGTGGTGGTAAATGAAAATTTGAAAAGGGGCGGAGCAATAATGGTTTTCCAGCCAGCTAAGCGCTGCTCAGTTGCTTTTGTTATTGTTGTCGACGTTGTCGCGTTTATAGTTTTTTTTAAGGGAAATTCTTTGATTTTTGATATTTTGGGGTGTTTTATGAGGTTTTTTGGGAGCGTACATACGAGAAAATTATGTGTTTGTATTTGTGGAAAACTATTAAATGTGCTGCGGGGTAGACATCGATAAATTTTCTAGGCCTGTACATGTAATTGTGTGTGTGTGCACTAGTGATTTTAGTATCAATGTTATTGTTGTTTTGATTTTGCGACTGTAACTGTTTTCGATGGTTTGGGAATGAGATTTGTCAAAACCGTTTTAATATTTTTTGTGCTGTGTCATGCGACAGTTGAAACCGAGCCACTTGGCAGGACACAACGTGACTTGCGCATGCGCAACCAGCTCGATAAACAGCGCGAAAAGAACTACAGAGTGTTATGTGATAAGAAGCAGAATAACAAGTGATAATACAATTGATAAAATTGAAATATCGCATATATAACAAATATTCTAAAGTCGATTATAAACTTAAACCAAATATGTTTAAAGCTGTAGCTAAAAAGACTCAGACTTTGTTCTATCAAATTGAGGGAATTGTGAGAAAACCCTAATTTAAAAGTGTTTGGCTTTGACTTAACAAATATTGCATGGAAAACTTTAAAGATTTTTGATTTCCCAACGAATTTAATGAGTATGTTAACTTCAAACTTGTATTTATTTATACTGTGTTTACTATATTTAACCGAGGTGTGTTACGAAAGTTGACAGTTTGACAATGATTTATGGTTGCACGTAGAATATATTTTAAAATTTATACTAATTGTGCGCCTATTTACTGCCCTTTTCTGTGGTGATGCACAGCATGACTCTTAACCGAAGCCTGATCTGAATTCAAGACTTAGAGTTTTTCAGAACTTTCGTTTGTACTTTGAACCAAAAATATGCATAAAAACAACTGTAAAGTGAAAAATTTCGTGTAATGTTTGTTTATGAACTAAAATACAAAATATTATTTTTTGTAAAGCCCTTAACATCTCAATATCTTGATATGCAATATCCAAAATTCACACTTAGAAAAGTTTTTCTTATATTACGAACCATCGTTCTCGAAAACTTTCATTGTACTTTCTCAAATTGAGAACACTAGTTCTTATAGTTCGAAACAAGAAAAATTATTATATATGTTAGGATATTTGTACTTTTGAAACCGCTTCGTCGTGATTCATCTTAAGTGGCCATAACAATCCATTACAGGGTTAAGGACTGGTGTAGAGCAATCTTTGAGGCGCATTCTCCAATCGGTGATACCAAAGGTAGTTAGCGTGCTTTCTACCTAGTCCTTCAAACGGAGACATGGCCTGTTTTTCGCCTTCCTTCAACAGCTATATTCGAAACCTCTTTCGCAGTAGCTTCTACATCAATATGCACAACATGACCTTGCCAGCGGAGCCACTGGATGTTAAATCACTTGACTAAGTCGCCGTAGAGCTCATAGAGTTAGTCGGTCCATCGTTGCCTACGTTGATCTTACGAAGTACTTTCCGCATAAACACTCCAAGGGCATTTTCATCGGACTGAGTCATCACCCAAGTTTCAGCGCCATAAAACGAAATGGGAAGGATGAGCGTCTTTTAGGGTGTTAGTTTCGTCTTCGCTGCGTCTCTCAACTCGAAGGAAACATATACTTTGATTTGCTCTCATTTACCGCCAGACGCACCATGGCAGACTCTCTTTCAATGTCCGCAAATGCTCCGTTAACTGCTCGCTTAGCATGACCAATAATATCGATATCATGCGATCAACTGAACACTTTTATAGTTTAATATTGTCCCGTTACGATGTAGTTCGGCCTTTCACAACTAATTCTCTATTACAAAGTTGAAGAGCTTACAGAAGAACGCATCAAATTCTTCTTAGCTCTTTTGCTCAGTGCATAGTCCGAGCTGCTTTTGAGCTTTGTTGAAGTGATGCGAGATGAAAAATTTCAGATTTAATGAGCACGTTGACCCCAATTTAGAGATATTGAAATATTTTTTATTTTTCTTTTGAGTGGGTAAATGCAAAGCTAATAAATTCACAGCAATCAAAAGCTGACCAAATAATTTATTTGCCAATTACGCACATCTCAATTTGAGAGGCTGTCAAACTACACACACACACACACACACACACACACACACACTACTCCAAATGTATATTATATATGCCTTGTTTACACTCTGTTGCCGTTTTCATTTGGAACATTTTTCTTATACAACATGCAGCCCCCACACCCACCCAACTCCGAGACACATTCCCAAAAGAGTGTAAGGTTGGGTGGAAAGTGGCGAAAAAATCAAATAAAATAACATCAAACTACCTTAGGCTTTATAAAAATCCCAAGCAAACTCATACACACACACACACACACACACACACACACACACACACACACACACACACACACACACACACACACACACACACACACACACACACACACACACACACACACACACACACACACACACACACACACACACACACACACACACACACACACACACACACACACACACACACACACACACACACACACACACACACACACACACACACACACACACACACACACACACACACACACACACACACATACACTTACACACTCGTACACTTGCTGCAAAAGCTGCGTACATCCTGGCATTTTTGCTTAACTCCAACAAAGTACGGGAGCAAAAATTCTATAAAAGCAAAGTCAACAACAACGGTAGTCGGAAAAAAGAGGCAAAGGACGAAAAAAGAAAATCCAAGGGAACCAATTTCCAACCATGGAAACTTAATTTATGTCTGCAGCATAGTTGAGAATATTTTTCTTCTGCTTTTGTAGAAACGTAGGCAAAAAAAAAAATTTTTTTTGGTTTATTTCGACATTTTCCTCCTTTCCCGCTCCTCGTTGTCCTGGCAGCTCCTTCGCTCGTTTTCGTTTCGTTTCGTTTCGTTTCGTTGCTTTTCTTTTTGCTTTCTTGAGAATCAAATTTATTTTACCAAGTCATGTTGAAGAAAATTTTTATAAGTTTTATGCGCAGTTCAAGTGATGGCGTCGTAAGGGGAATGGCAAAGGGAGCTGGAAGGTTGTGTGCTATATGTGTGTGTGTGTGTGTGTGGCTTGGCAACTGGCAAATATAGAGTGGGCGTTGCTGTGTGTGTGTGTGTGTGTGTGTGCGCGTCAGTATGTAAGTGGGAAAAGTTTGTGTGTGCGGCACACAAAATAAGCAAAATTTGTATTCCTTAAATCGGATGACTTTGTATAAATTTTCGTGTGCCCAGGCAATGGGGTTGTAACTGTATGAGTGTGTGTGTGTGTGTGTGTGTGTGTGTGTGTGTGTATTAAGTGGGTGGACGCTGGGCGCATAGCTAAAATAAAGTTTCTTATATGTATGTATATAGTATGTAGTTCTATGTAAGTATTTGTGCACATAATGGAAAAATTTTTCATAGAATTTGCACAAAAATGAAAAAGTGTAGGAAAAAGAAAAGCAGCAGAAGAAGCAGAGTAAAAAAAAATAAAATTAAGCGCATAAGGAAATGAGACACAAAATGCGGGCAAAAATGTTGTACCCTGTCTATGTCCCCGTGTATGTTAGTTGCTCGTATATGTCAAGTTTTGTATACATATGGGAGTGTTATGTAGCTTGATGATGACGTGCGGAGTGGGAGCTGGCGAAATATTTTTGCAGCATACTTTTATGCGCCATGTGGCTGAAGCAGCTCAAATGAAATTGAATAAAAATGTACAGGAATAATGAGATTTAAGCCAAGATGAAAAACATATACGATAAACATGAGTATATATACATACATACGCTTATATACATACATATATATATATATTTATGTACATACATTTATAATTAAACGGCTAATCACACTACCTATAATAAATATGACAAAGAGTTTCTCTGATCTAATGGCTAGCATATTTTTCTTGAAACTATAAGAACAATTTGAATGGCATTTGTACCAAATTCGAACGATATTAAGTTCAAAACGTGTTATTTTAATCGATGCGTCAACTACAAATGGATGTTGATGGTAAATATTAATTTACCGATTTACCGACAGCCGATTTGGAGCATTGAACAATGTACGCTTTTGCCAAACAAGAAAAATATGTTATACGCTGGATCCAGCTTCTCTGTTGCACAGTGTAAATCTATAATATATATATATATATATATAGCTTGGCATGCTTAAGCTTATTGCAAAATTAGCCCCAATCAATTAGTGAATGCTTTAATTAAATATCTCTGTTTTTCATGCTCCTTTTTTCTGTACGCTCTTCAGTAATATCATCCAAAATGGCCGCATCCATATATGCCACCCCACCGCCGGATCTGAGCAGCGAGGACACCGCGCTCTCCGATGTCTCTAATTCATCGACACTCAATACAAATCGTGGCAGCAGCAACAACAGCAGCAGCCATAACAACAACAGTCATACATTACAACATGAAGCCACAGCAGCAATAGCCGCAACAACGACAACAAGCAGTAAAACAACAACAACTGTGACGCCAAATTCACCCACTCAAGAAATGGAAATGGACACAACGCGAGCAGCAATGCAAGAGCGGGAAGGCGAAAAGGAAAGGGAGCCTACGCCAATGTCCAAGCAGCCGGGAAGCAACACAAATGATGCCGGCGACATTGTAACTGGCGACACCGACGCCGACGCCGAGGAGGATACCGAAACGGGTCAAACGGCATTGGCCGCCATGGCAGCTGCTGCCAATGCAGCCATGCAGCTGCAGCTATTGGAGGCACTAAGCGATGCAGCTAAGAAGCGACGCAAACAACACAATCCCAGTCGGCACGAGGCACTGAATCTGAGTGGAGAGACGGATCAGAGTGAAGCGTCTGCAGCAACAGCTGCAGAGATTGACTACGAAGACAAGTTGTCGAAAATGTTTCTGCCCAAGTCCATAGAAAAGCTCAAGGAGACATTCGAGTTGATGCAGCATCAACATCAGCAATCGGAACAATCCATAAACATATCCATATCAGAGTCAAAATCAACAACTGTTCAAGCGGAGGAATTCATGAAGAATCCCTATCAGACATTCTGCAAGCAATGCGGCGAGAATTTTGAGACCGAATTCAAACTAAGTCTACACATGCTGCAGGAGCATCCGCAACAATCCTTGGTCGGTGATGACAATGCGGTAACGCCCATGGACTTCCTAGCCTCGGTCAAAATAAAGCTGGAGCGCTCGGAAAGCCCGACAAATGGCAGCCCAAACCATGCCCACGAGTTGCAGCAGCAGCAACATGCGCAGCAACTGCAACAAGCCGAGTATGAGGCACGCCAGCTAGCCAATGGCAGCAAGGAGCATTGGCTAAATGCGGCCGCCATGGCACATACTGCTATGCCGCCTACCTATCCCTTTCCACCCGAGGCAGCTGCAGCAGCTGCACTCAGCGCAGGTAGCTATTTACCATTGCTGGGTATGCCTGGATTTGGCGGTGTCGATGGCCTAAACCGTCCACCACTGCGTATTTTTAATCCAGAAGCTTTCTGTGAGCTGTGCAACAAGGAATTCTGCAACAAGTATTTTCTAAAGACGCACAAGGCCAATAAGCATGGTATATTTGACCCCGTGGGGGAAGTGGCTGCTGTTGGCAATAACAATAACAACAACAACAATAGCACCAGCAGCATTAATAACAACAATGGTAGCAGTGGAGCCAGTGCAGCAGCAGCTGCTGGTTTGAATGCCATGAATCAAATGTTTCAGCTGCAAATGCAGCGCGAGCCGGTTAACCCGCCACCCATGGAGAATCTGCCAGTCGCGCAGCAATTAACACCGCCAGCGCCGCCCGCAGTGCATTGCGATATCTGCTCCAAGCGCTTTACCAATGTCTTTGCTATGCGGCGTCATCGCACCAAGGTGCATGATCAGTCTTCACCCAATAGCACACCTCAGCAACAGCAGCCGCAGCGCGGCAGTCCCAACGAGCAGCCCAATCATGCCAAGCAGGAAAAAGAAGCAGACTCAACAGCCGAGCCCAAAACATTTCAAATGCCAGAAGGCTTTCGCGAAGACTTTACATTGGAGCAGGAAGAAGTATCTTTTACGCCACCACCACGCAAGCTGGCGGCGCAGTTGCATCAACAGGCCAGGGAGGCTAACTTCTCGCATGAGAAGCTGCGCCGTCTAGGCGTGCAACAGCCGGATGCGTTTTGTGAGCTGTGCTGCAAGGAGTACTGCAACAAATACTTTCTGCGCACACACAAATGGAAGCGCCATGGCATATTTGTGCCGCCCGAGGAGCTCAAGGATGATCAGCTGCAGCTCGCACAGAAAATGGCCTGGCCATTCATGAATTTGCCGGGTATGCCACTCAATCTGATGCTGGCCAATGAGAAGGCACGCATGCTGGCCGCCGCAGCTGCAGCCTCAGCTACAGCACCAGAGCAGAATGAAGAGCAGCCAAATAAGCGTATAAAGTTAGAGCCACTGGAGAATGATTCTGCAGATGTCTATGAAGCGCAACCAGGCACGCCTGAAAAATCGGATGCAACAGCCGGCAATGCCACTACAGATGGCTCTGCCATGGGCTTGCAGAATTTACAGAAATTGCAATCCATGCTTCAGCAGCTGAATGACTTTAGTGGCAAGCGTCCCTTGCCCTGTCATTTGTGTGGCCGCGAGCTGGAACACCAATATGCTCTACAGGCTCATATCATGACCGAACATGCGGGCATGGACAATCCGAATGCCATGGCCCTGCAACAGCAGCTCTATCAGCAGCAACAGCAAACATTGCTGCAACAACAAACCCAATCCGGCTTAAAACTCTCGCCCAGCGGAGGCTCACCGGCAGCTGGCCAGGACTTACGCTGCCAGCAATGCGAACGCGACTTTGGCACACCACAAGAATTTAAGCAACATATCGCCGAGGTGCATCTAATGGCCGGCAGTCCGCTGCGCGAAGGCTTCTATACGCCCGAGCGTCCTATCAATGTTTCCAGCAGTGCTGCCGGCACAGCAGCTTCGGCAGCTGTCGCTGGTGTGCGCCCGCCATATACAATTACACCTACGAGCAGCTACTGCGAGATTTGCAATAAGGAGCTGTGCAACAAGTACTTCATGAAAACGCACATGCAGCGCATGCATGGCATTGAGATTGAAAATGGCGCTCAAATAGGCGGAGTTGTTTGCAACATTTGCAACAAGGAGCTCTGCAGCAAGTACTTCCTACGCGTGCACAAACACAACACGCATGGTATTATCGAAGATGGCGCTCCTTTGCCACAGCCACGTGGGCAGAATGGCCTGAAGTTTGAGGCTCAACAACAACAGCAGCAGCAGCTCATGGAGCAGGAGCTCAATCGTGGCCAGAATCTAAGTCCGCCAACTGAAACAGCCAGCAGCGGCACTGCGGCCAATCCGAGCAGCGCCAACAACAGCTACAATGAAGTGTGTCCACTCTGCACGCGGCATTTCCGCAGTGCCAAATGGCTGCGCACGCATCTACTCAATGAGCATGGCGCTGCTGGCGTGGACAAGCTGCGCGAGTTGGAATTAAATGCAGTCAGCGCAACAGCCATACCTACGCGCAGCAAGCCCAATAGTCCCACGCTTAAGATACCCAACGGTGGTGCTGCCGTGGCGCCACCCACAACAGTATCAGCTACAGCTGCTGCTGCCGCTGCTGCTCAATTACCCAATCCGGCGAATCTTGCTCAGGCGCTGCAGAATCTCAATGCGCAACATTTACTCGGCCAAATGCCCAAAAACATGTTGGGCGCCGGTATGTTTGGTACGGCTGTGGCCGAGCAGGCGCAGGCGGCACTGCAGTCGCCACGCTTCAAGGAATATCAATGCTCTATGTGTCCATTTACCACACCCTACTATGCATTTCTCTTCATACACGAGCGCTCTCATGCGCTCCTTAACAACAGCGGCGAACCAATGCCGAACAGCAGTCAGGCAGCCGTTGCCGAGGCCGATGCCGAGGCAGAGGCTGAGCTGCCCAAGACCGACAGGGCCTTTGCTTCGATACAGGGCAAAGCAAGGGCCAAACAGCTGCTGCCAACATCCAGAGCGGCGATGGCAGCTGCCGATGATGTAGACCATGTGGAACCCACGAACTTAACCACCAGCAGCAATTGCTCCAACTCCAATTCCAACTGCAACTTCAGCCATCTGAAGACTCGTACACCCACGCCCACCATGACACCGTCGCCCAAAGCCATAGCCGCAGCATCGCCCCATACGATCAGCTCTTCACCCAAATTACATTCCACCAGCGTAACACCCACACCTAAGCCAGGCACACCAGGCATTCCGGTCAGTAATGGTGCTCAGCGTTCCGCGGCTACCTCCCCATTTGAGATGTGCCATGAACTGGCCAATGGCAGCGGCAAACCCGTAAGCTATGCGCTGCCCGAGAAACGTGAAGAGGCATATCAGATGCAAGCCTTTCACATAACGCCGGTCAATGCTGAGGGACTATTTGTGCCTGCCATTGTTTATTTGCCAGTGCGCTCCGGCCGGGCTACGGAACCGACCACGCTGACATTCAAGCTAACACCGGCCTGAGTGGGTTAAGGATTATAGAGAGGATCATCTGCAGCACAGCGTTGAAAGGCAGTGTTGCCAGCGTAAGTTAAACTCTTTGTTTTGTTTTGGGATATACAATTATTTTCCGCATTAAAGCTACGATGACACTGTATTGTCTGTATTCACTTGCTGCAAATGAGTCAAAACTAAAGATGTCTTTCAAGTAAGAGTAACAAACAAGACAGTGTCCTTAAGCTCAACTGATAACCAAAAATTAGCTAACACTGCTAGCTAAAAGTATTCGCCGTTAAAGACACGAAAGACAAGACGAAATAGTGGAACTACAAAAGACTGAGTGCGCATATTATTTGAGCTCATTATTAATGAATATTTAAAATCAAAATCAGCAAATAATTAAGAGTTTTATGTGTAACATAGAACCCGAGCATAATGACCTATAATAATAACCAAACAAGTCCAAGTCCGTTTAAGCTGGCAACACTGGCAACACATCGTGTGCTAAAACATATTTTTTATAACAACCTAAAACGATGATAACAAAAAAGAAGATATAACAAGCAGAAAAACTACAACATTAACATATATACATATATCTCTAGTGATTAATATCAAAGTTCCTATGCGTAATGGTAATTTAAAAAAAAAGTCAAAAACTTAGTCAAAGGAAACTTAAATACGTACATACTACATAAGACACGTTAAAAGAGATCGGGACATGGGGCGTGCTTTGGAAGTAACTCTAAATGAAGGGAGGGCAAGCATCTAAAGTAGCCATAACTTTGCCGATGTATTGGCAAACAAGCATTTCAAATCAAAATTACATTTAAACATATACAATATATACACTATTACTATATAATATATAGTAAATTTAGATATATGGCTAGTTTTTGGTGCATTTAGGTTAGATTTTGGGTTCAATTTGGTTTATTTTGCAGCGGTTACAGGATTGCTAGTTATACATACCTTGAAGCTTGTAAAGATACATAAGAGAATTGCTTATGCACAGATTTGCTCAAAATGAAAATAGAGAAACGGAACAGAAAAGTTTTTTCGAAGTATATGCCATACATAAGAAAAAGTCCAAAATTAATTTAGTGAATTGAAATTGTCGAAGCTAAGGAAAAGAATAGCGTTTTGGTGTAGAGTTATGCTTGGGGTTGTTAAGGTTTAGCCAATTCTTGTATTCCGTAGATTAAAATCTTTATGGTAACTAATAAATAGCACTTGTTTCAAAAAATACTCTTCCTCCTCATCCCAAGTTTCCATCAGCTATTCCATATGCCTCACTTTCTCTGCTAATAACATACTGTATAAACTAATTCCATCATGCTGTAGATCAGAGGTCGGCAAGTCAGTAGAGAAAAGTTGCTTTTGATCTATCAAGTTGCACTTCTTCATATCCTATAAACAAGTTTCTATCAGCCGAAACAAAGTTTTCCAAAACATGTACATAAAATGATGTAAAAGAAACGCGAACGCTGCTTAACCTCAACACCGTTAGAAGGGCTATACACACTTAAATAGAGCTAGAATGCCATAGAAATAGAGTATTTTTCAGAAGTTATAGATAGTAGTCACACAATGGCGCCAGTAAAGGGTTTTCTGCATAAAGGCAACCAAAAACTACTCAGGGCAAAAGTACAATGACCATTAGTACTTGTTTTATATAAATATATACATACATACAATTTAAAAAATATTTAAAATAATAAAGAAAAAACAAAAATAAATCAAATATATAAACAATTAAATAAAAATATAAAAGTAAATCAAAAATAAATGCTACCTCAGACGGACTTGAAAACAATAATTTAAATAAATGAATTTATTTAACAAGCAAAAACAAACAGAACGAACAAAAAGCTTAAAAAAAAGAAAACATAGTAAAAACAAAGTACTAAAAGTAAAATACATTTTTAGTAAATTTAATAAACACGAAATACAAACCAAAAGCTTAATAAGCGCAACATTTTACATTCGCGTTAGTCCTTAGTTACTACTTAAATATAAATTATTTTTTAATTTGCTAACATTTTAAGGCAAACATTATCTCTATATATAAATATACACTCTTAAGTTGCACATTCCAAACTAATACACTTCGAAAACTGACCAAAGTACGATGCTAGTCACAAAAATAATAACTAAATATATAACATCTAAGCTTTCTAGTCAAGAATCAGCAGGGACACGCCTTGCAGTATGTGGCATGTCTGTCGCTGAGCGCCTGCATGTGTTGCATACTCTGAGGCGCCGCGTACTCAGCTGTGGCCGCCATTTTGTATAGCATGTGTATTATTTTATAGTATTTAAGGCGTTAATTCTATACAAAATGGCGTACTTGAGCGCAGCTGGAACTTACAAAACTAATGCAATACATTTTTACATTTAATATGCCATAAAAATAAAAAACATAAACTTAAATAAGTCACAACACATGAAACAGCGACGTTTTGTTTGCTATTTTTGAATTTTTTAAAAATGTGAGTTTTAAAATGCTGCGTGCCTTTTTAGCAAATGCGTCGCTGTGTGTTAAACAATTAACAACTAAAACCAAATTATATACATATAATGCCATTTTAATTTTAATTGTATTCATTTTCATTTAATGTAATTATTATTCAAATGTCTTGATTTCTATGTATGAATGAATAAACTTTGTTTAAAATCATTATTATGAGTTGTTATTTTGATTTATGACATTTCCTTACTATTTTATACTTGTTTGTTTTCGAGCAGCCGGAGTGTGCGCACCCTAACCCGGAGCCCCGTTTGTGTTAGTTTTTTATTTTTTTTTACCGCAAGTGACGCGTGTTTTACGCCACTTTAAATTGACTGGCCGGATCTTAAACACACATTTTCACACACACTTATAATCTTATCGCAAGGGCCCTTCAAAAAATTGTCATTGATTGCTGTAAATTGCTGGCAGACCTTTTTTTCTACTGTTAGGTAGACAATAATTTTGTAATTTTTTTTTCCTTTGATTCGATAGGGGTTCATTTCTTGCTTGGGATCTTCAGTTTATGCTGGTTCAACGCCTTCATTTACAGTTTATTAAATTGATATTTGATTGAATTTTTTAATATAATTTGTCAACAAAAGCTTGTCTTTTCTGACATGTTAATGTGTTTTTAAAGTCTCCCAACTGGATTTTTATCAGTGTGTGCGAGAGTGCAGCTGTTCAGCATACACTTTCACAAATATTTGTTCTACAAAATACTTCAAATGGGTCTTTCATGCTCTTCAACAAAACCCTTGTATTCTATTTCTAATAACACTAAGCAAAAAAAAATACCATTTCTAAAAAATAACCTTTGCTTAGCTTAATTTTCAACCATCACTCTTTTGTCATCACCTATCCATATAACTACGTAATTTTCTGAACAATTCTGTTTGACACAACGTTAAATGAGATTCTATTACCTTCAATTCAAATTACATTTGATACCGATACGTGCAAAATTGTGTTTTTTTTCAAGTCGCAATGTCAATGTAAAATCTTCTTGAAAACAATATGCATGCTCTTCTTTGCGCTCTCATTGCTAAAACCGCAAACAAAATCAAGCGTGCCACCTTCACACTCTGTTGTGAACGGAAGCGTAACACCATCAGGGTGCGGCAGAGGGTGGCCCAAAGACATTACATCGAGCCCAATGCCTCAATTTTATAGTAAATCTACATCATAAGGCTAACGTTTTAAAAGTCAATTTTCGATGAGAGTTTGTGGGGAACATCCTTCAACCATTTTAACATGTGAGTATTGGTTCAAATGCTTCAAAAAGGGTAATTTCGGCACGATAGACAAAGACACAAACAGTCACTTTATTGGGCGCGAAGCCCATGTGTATTAATCGGAAGATAAAAAATGTAGAAAGAAAAAACAAAGGTACAATTGATTTTACAAAGATTTTACATATTTTTTAAAAATATCTAGAACTTTTAACATCGTTTCTTTGTTCCAAAGAAAGTGCCAAATTTAAAGTTTCAACGACAAGCGCAAGGGTTTCACGGAAACCCGGTGGCACACGCTCTACTAAAGTCGCAAGTTCCATACTTTTTTACAGTTCCAGTTTAAACTCTTGTTTTTCTTACGGTGTATTTACGCTACCACTATGCTCGATACATTCTGCTTCTTATCATTAGCAAACTGTGGCAGCACCCTCATAAAAAGTGAGAATATGTACTTCCGGCTTAGCTTGACCAACTTATATGCAACCCCCACGCACACTGTGATAAGGCTATTTGCTTTAAAAAAAAAAAAAATAATAACACACCCAGCGATAACAAAAACTCAGCACGTTTTAATGCGAAAAAAATCCGGAGGGTCAAGCGTTGTTAGTATTTCAAATTATTTACAGCAGCTGTCGCTGCTGGCAGTAAAAAATAAGTAGGAAAATTAGAAAGAATCCATGGAAATCTATGGCTATTGATTAAAAATATGTATGTAGTTGCCAGGGATTGACTGACCAGCTAGTACAGTGAAAACACATACATACATATAGGAAATCACCCCAGGGCTCTTGCGTTTTCGTTAATTATTTGTCACGTGGCCATGCAAATTTCATTTCATTGATTACGCTCCGACATCTGATACTTTTACGGCTGCTGCAATTATAGATATATTTTGCCTTAGTGGCTAGTTTCTAGTAGTACACGTCTATAGTTACCATCAACCCTCAAGAAAGCATGCGAAATTGCCAAGGGTGCATGCAAATAGTGTCTCTATTTTTCATGTTTTCTATTGAATTTTTATGGCAATTTGGTATAAAAATGCACATTTATGTGTGTGAGTTTCCTTTATGTGACTTTAATCCTGCGCCAAACAATTGCCAAAAAGTCGAGGGAAGACGACACAGACACCCTGCCATTCGATTGTGTGCAATTTATAGGGGTGCATGTTGGCAGTCAACATTTGCATGTTTAAAAATGTGCAAGAAAAACTCTATAAAAATATGGAAAATCGGTGAAAAATGAAAAATGCTATTTGCCTGACGTGCCGCTGCTGCTCTTTCTCATTGTCAATTCGCTTGCGTGATTCATTTCTCGGGGGTGGCATTTCGACGGTTCTACCCCTATGCATAATGACTGCTGGCTATATTTGGCATATTTTTCATATTCTATGGCATTTGGCAATTTTGCTATGCAAATTTAAGCATTGCAGCCATTAAACGAAATGACATTATTATAATTTTGTATTTTTCCAATTTCGAAAATCGACCAAGTGAAGGCCAGGTGCTACGGATGCTGGCCCGGGTTTCTAGCACAACTCGCAGAGCTTGCTTTTTTTTACTTTTTATTTTTAAACTTTTATTTATTATACACAAGCGCAAAAATCAAAAAATAACATATAAATTATTATACATATAAAAATAATAACATTTTACAAACAAACTTGCAACGTACCTTTAAATGAGCAAAAAATCAAAATTTTTAGGCTGCACAAGTAAAGCCTGCAAAAAATCAAAATTAAAAACATTTTTTAGCTTTTAAGCAAAACTAAAGTTAAAAAAAAAACCAAAAAAAAAAAAAAATGTCTTATTAAACTATTAGTTAATAAGCACAAGTCAAAATTGCATTGAGCATTAAAATTAAAAGTTAAATGAAGACGAGCATGAAATCAAAAAGTAACATGAGCAAAAATCAAAATTATATTAAATATATATTATTAAAAAAAAAATATTATATTTGGCAAATGTATGACTATGTATTTAAAATTTTACTTTGTTATTTAAAACTATGTGTGAAAAAAACATTATGTATTGTATATGTATGTAACTTTACAAAAATAAATTTAAAATACAAGAGCAAAATCAAAAGCGCACAAAGCGCAAAATGTAGGAGAAATATTTGAAAATCTAAACAAAAGAAAATTTGAATTCCCCCTAACCTCTCTAAACCTTTTTTAATTTTATTGTAAGCGAGCATTTATCAAAAATTGTATGTGTTTTAACGATTATATATATATACAACTATATATATTGTATGAATTTAAACGATTAAATATAACAAAAACTAAAAAAAAAAAACTAAAACCAAAACAGTCTCTTATGGTATTATCAGATGCACTTAGTCAAGCCTACTTAAAATTTACTTTTACTTTGATTTCAGCACAGGTTTCGCTTTCTCTCTCCTGCACTCACTCACTCTCCACGGCACTGTCATCTCGCATACATGTTCAGTCAGATAAGCTGATTGTGCGCCCCTTGAGACATGTCCAAAAACCAAAAACCCTTGGCACCAGACTAAGTAATATACTGAGAAATTCCTTAACTTTGTCTGATTTGACATTTGCTTTGAGTTTCCACTTCAAACTAACTTTCAACCAGGGGTTGACAGCCACCACCCGAAACTGCTGCCCTGTCATCTTCTGTTCTTCGGCCTTATGCCTCCCCTAAGCCGTACTTCATGCGTTACGAAATCAAAGAATGTCAATATTTGTATTACATGAAAAGCAACTAAAACAGCAACATCAACAACAAAGCATGTGAAATGTCTTATCAATAATATTGTAAAGAATGCGCATCAAGATGGGAAATATTAAACATTTTTCTCCTTCTGGGGTAAGAGTGCTATGATTGCTTTGGCGCGTGCTTCTGACAGCTCTATAGTTCGTTATGTTTCCTGACGTCCCAAAACTTCTTGGTTTTTTATATTGAGTGCACAGAAATAATGAAAAGGGCAAATAAATATTAATAAGCACATGGATTGTATATATAGTGGTCCTACTTTGGAGAAGGTGTTGCATTTTATCTTGATTAGTGAGGCTTCGATATTAACTTTTTACTTTTGAATCAGACTGGATACGAAGCTTAATCTTCTTCTTCTTAACTGGCCATAACAACCCCGTTACCGGGTTACGGCCTAATGTAAATACATTCTTTCATTGGAATTGTGGTTTTACGTGGTGGGTCCCAAACCCTACGCACAACCCCTT
The DNA here is from genome assembly GCA_035041775.1 of Chymomyza caudatula. Taxonomy (NCBI): domain Eukaryota; kingdom Metazoa; phylum Arthropoda; class Insecta; order Diptera; family Drosophilidae; genus Chymomyza; species Chymomyza caudatula. The sequence continues at coordinate 247,212 of JAWNKW010000133.1, forward strand.
TAAGGTCTGGGGTAGCTCTACTGGTCTCGAAAGTACCTAGTGTCAACTCATACGACAAGCTTTGACCTACTGAGTCAAATATTCTCTAACCCGCTCACCACACGGGGTTAAGGGGGCCTAAGGTTAGCTTGGTTTATTATGGCTGCCTGCGCATATAACCTAAGGCCGAAGAAACGCTTAAACTCCGAATCGGAAAGAAATGAGCACATATTAAAGGTGTAGTGGCATCTCCACCCATAGACTCGCAGTATGGAAAGCATTTAAGATCCCTTTGAAAATTAAGCATTACTATGTGGTAGGACCCACCAGGAATCTAATGAGGGTACAAAAACAATGGGCCAACCACTCTAAAAATAATTTGCTTATCAATTCGATCAGCAAATGTATTCGAAAAACAAACCCAAACATAATATATTATGTATAAAAAGTATCGTAAGTACTATATGTGTAATTCTTTTGAATATCTTGCCCTTTTGTGACTCATTAAGTTGCCTCGAACTCGACTGAAACTAAAACAATAATTATTCAAATATAAAGGTTCAACAGCAACAAAAGTCATTTGGTATAAATTTGAGCGTTTCAAAATTAGTTTTTAATCGATTTTACAATCATCACACGCAACAACGACTACAAAAAGAACAACAAAACCACAACAAAAAGTATGTAAACTAAAAAACTTTGAGCATAGTTTGGCTCACACTTATACACACACACACACACACCCTCGCACACACACATATTAAAAAATTGAATGCCCGACAGTGGAATACCCTGTACCTGTATTTCTTCCATGAAAATCAAATTTCTGTGTCAATTTTTGTATCGACGCGTTGAGTGATATGTGCATAATAACGGTAACTGTTCTACGGTGGGAGAAAAATCAACGTTGTTTGGTTTATAACCCTAACGTATCACATTAGGTTAACATAAAACATTTCCATAAAAAATTATCTATATATTATATCTTCTAAAGTTACTATCCGATATGAATCATTTTTAGACTACACATGCACAGTAATAGTGTAGCATTACTGTGCCAAGTTTCAATTGGATAGCTTTTATGGTGTGGGTTGAAACCGCGAAAATCTGTGACGGGGGAAGGTGGTGAGATATCGACATAATTCGACAAACTCGTATTTTTCCCCGTATATGCGCATCTTTTGGTAAACAAATTTTTGCTCTAGCTATTATAGTCTCCGAGAACGATGCGACAACACGGACAGACGGACATGTCTATATCGACTCGACTATTAATCCTGACCATTTTTTCATATGGAACATATAGTCTGCCACGTCTCCTTCTGCCTGTTACATACATTGCACAAATCTATAATACCCTTTTTCACTTCGTGTACAGGGTATAAACATACACACAAGCAATCTATAATTTCAACTCTCAATTAAATTGGGCAGGCGTAGAAGGAAAAAGTGAAAGCGACTGGCACAATACCAAAAACAACAACGAACAAACAATTTTGTCACCATATGCTTGCCACTCATTGTTGTTGTTTTTGTAGTAGTTGTTGTTGTTGTCGTCACAAATGGCATGACGCGTCAATGGCATGATTAGGGAAAGCGCGCGCACCAGGATACGCAGCCCAACACAGCGCGACAACAAACTTTAATAATTTAACTTATTATGGATTTTTTACTTTTCGTATTTTCCATACGTGAGGGTGGGTTCTATACTCATATATTGTATGTGTGTGTACCAGGTGGGGAAAACCTTACGCTAATGACTTTTAAGAAGGCCAAACAAAGTTCAGATTCGAAGAAATTATTTCAGTAATAACTTTAATACAGTCATATTTAAACTAACTTCATATACAATATACATATTTTCTTTTATTTTTTATTTATTTTCTTTTTCTTTAAACCCGATACGATATAGAAGTAGAATTACAATCCTAAATCTCGCTTTATCAGCATGGCTTCATTAAGCTTCATTTCAGCCAAAATCATTGATGGGATTCCATCTGTCCGCCAAATTGCTGCAATATTTACGGAATTTAGTAAAACGTTCAATTGTGTAAAATATGATTTGTAACTGCTAAAATTGAATACTATTGGATTTCCGAACTCTTTATTATTATTTTATTTTTTTATTTAATATTTTTGTATATCAGACGTCAGCGGGTGAAGTAATCTTCTGTGTGATCTTAATAATTTCTTTGAGTGGTCAAAGCAGTTCTGGGATCCTTATGTCAATAAACAACTAGTCATATTTTTTGTTCGCCGGATCTAAGTATACGGGTCACCTGCTTAGAACCCTCAATATGTTTATGTACCTAATTTGGTATATATATAAGCCAAACCATCGTCTACCCCACTTAGTAAAGTTACTTTGATTAAGACATTGGCCTTTAAAGCGTAGAAACTTGATTTTCATTGGAAAAATGTGTACTCGGTATTCCATTGTCTGCAAAAACTTTTCGAAAAAACACAAGCAGCACTACGTCCAAATATGCGTGATACATTTTCCCTATTTGGAAATACACGTGCGTAGCGAAGCCAAACCAGGTTTTAAAAGGGTTGTGCGTAGGGTTTGGAACCCACCACGGAAAATACCAATTCCAATGAAAGATAGTAAGGACGGATCGGATATGGATACCCCTAAAGTTGATGACCCCCTGCCGACTTGTAAAGGACTATGATTTCACTAGGATTGTTGATATTTTAAAATATATCGTATTTCAATATATTGAAATGGTTATATTTACAATATCGTTGTATCGATGAAATTTGCTATTTGATATTTGACATAAAAAATATTGATATGTGTCCAAGAACAAATCGCTCCGATATTATCGTATCAAAAACTAAAAATATGAAGCATTTCGATATATCGATATAATACCAACAATCCTAATATGCACCTGGAATGTCCAGACCCCTAATTGTGCTTGTGCGTCTGCCAAGCTGCCGGGTGCTCTCAGGAAGTCCAAAGCAGATATGACCGCAGTCCAGGAGATGCGATAGAGAGTGCAGGGCTGCTGCAAGGAAGCAGACTGTTCCATGTACTACACCTCTGGTAGTGGATGCGCAGGGTGCACTCAGGCTGTGGAGAAAAGACTTCTCAGGCTTGTTAACGTGCGGTGATCGGAATAATGGCGCTCACGGAGTTAACTTACTAACGTACTTCCGCTTTGCCATGACGAAGTCAGGATAGTAATCAAGCGGTTGAAGAACAATAAAGTAGCCGGCGCAGTTGACCTGCCTGTAGAGACTGGCATCAATGAGCTGGTAGGGTGCATGCACCAGCTGTTTTACAGAATATGCGTAGATGAGAGCATGTCCCTTGACAGGAACCGTAGGCCTGGTAAGTCCACCGCGAAATCCTAGAAAAGACCCAAGAATACCAATTCGACCATTTCCATATAAAGCAGCACTTGATAGCCCGTTGAGGGATCGCGTATATGCCGCACTGTCTGAGTTCTGTAACCCTGCAAAGTTGGTGCGACCATGCCGAATGACGTTGAGCAACACAAGTAGCTTCTCTTAGCCTTTTGATACCGAGCGAGGTTTCAGTTAAAACCATCCGCTCTAGTGCAACCTCTTCAACTTTGTGATGGCCAAAGGTCGAAGTCCAAGCAATATTGAATTACGCTGGTGATACCGAAATCATTGGTCGTTCTAAGCGAGCAGGGACCGTAGTCTTTGCGGCTATTGAAAAATAATCTACCAGGGTGGGGCTGGTTATAAATGAGAACAAAACAAAGTTTGTGTTTTCTTCAAGTAGAGGACTCTCAGATTGATATTGAAAACTATACTTTTGATGTTGTAGAGGATTTCGTCTACCTTCACAACACCGTTACAATAGAGAACGATATTAACATTGAGATAAAGCGCAGAATCGCTCTTGCCAATATTGGGTTCAATAGGAAATGAGTAGTAGAGCCAACTCTTGCTCATCCCTCGCGTATGGCTTTATGGCGCTGAAGAATCATGGAAAGTACTCTATGAGCATTACGACGACATTGAAAAGCGTATTAACATCCAGCGGCACCGCTAGCTAGGTCATGTTGAGTGGATGAATAAGCTACTGCGGGAAAAGTTTTTAATGTGGCTAGCTTGTATCAAGGTACAATAGCGAAGTTGATGCATTTGTATATTTTAAACTTCAAAGCCTTACAAAGAGCATACATAAACTACTGGATCTCACGTGCAGTGCAACAGAGATCTTAGCAACTGATCGGTCACTGTTATGCGGATACTTCCGAATCCGTAATTTTTCAAAAACTGCTCATCCTCGTCCGAAACAAAGAGATCCTCCATCTCATGGAATTGTCCCTTGACCAACAACCTCTCAGCATCGCGTCTAAACACATAAACGGCCTGCCAAAAACAGTATAGCACAATATATAAATATATACATATAAATGGAAAAGTAGTATTCATGATGCTTCTTCTGAATGTAGGGCCACATCTTGGTGGTAGTAATGTACGCTACAGCCATTATGAGCAGTACTAGTAGCACTTTCCTAGGTATACTGAGGCTTCCGAGTGTGAAGTTGCTACAAGAGTATGGTACATGTTTGTGGCGATAGTAAAAAAGCTCTAAATAAATGGCTAATAGTCCAAAGAACTTGCTGATGATGGCAATAATGCGGTAACTACTCTGCAGACGACGGTAAAAAGCAGCAGCGATATTTTGAAAAATTTAGTGAATCGTTGCGGCTTGTATAAACTTACATTGTAAATACAAGACGTCAACTTAAAGACAACTGGCATGTCTTTTAGAGCTACAAAACCAACGATATAGTCACCACTCGATCTTTTCGATAGTTTTGGGTGTCCACCATTGATAATATCGATACTATCGACTTTTGACTAGAGCGTCTGATCAGGTCGATCCTTATACCGTTGCAAAGGTATTAAATCGTAAATTAAATTAATTTCATAGACCGTTTTTTGAATTGGCTCTTTGTTTGGAAGATATGAGGGTTTAAATAAAAATGTTCTGTAACAATAAAATCACAAATGGAATCTGGTCGTGGACAAGACTTAAATAAAGTAAATCGCATATACTGTTTAATAGTTATAGCCTTTTAAAAATGTTGTCGAAATTTGAAACGCCAAAATGTTTCTGTTCGTCGTGAATTTTTTGTATCGTTCCGATTACAATTTTTATTCTTATAAAAACAAACCTTGTCTTTCCCGTAGATTACTGTCAAACTTAAAATTAACATTTTAACCGCTGATAAAAGAGCACTTTCAATTTCACCACAAATGTTAGTCGAACTTGCAACTTTCACTTTCAATACATGCACAAAACATACAAGTGTGCATATGTGTGTGTATACGCATATAAAACTAAACCGGGATTCACCTCATTTTGTGTTACGTTTTGAGATTTCGTTCTCTTTCCTTTTCCTTTTCAATTTCAATACACACACACACATGTTTCTCATCCCAGCGGACCAAACGCTCGCATACGAGTGAAATGCGAGACTCAACCTGACAAAACGCTCGTTTTTAGATGCGATAAAGATACGAATAAGATTCATATGTCGTTCAGTTTGTGGCAGCAAACTTGTTAACTTGCATTTGGCGATATCTCTCTTGACTCGTTAGATATATCAGAAGAGTCTCGCAAAAGATATCGCAAAAGGCTCGCTAACCGTATTTCTTACCAGCTTTTTTAGAAATCTTTTGCGATACGTTTTTGAATAAAAATAGTATTTTTCACGAGCCGGTAGCAATATCAAAAATGGCTCGCAAAAGATATCGAAAAAGACACTCGGTTCAAAGCTCGTATGCGAGTGTTTTGCGTGGCAACACTGTAACACTCCTTTGCGAGCGAGCTCATTTGCGAGAATTTTGCGAGATTTTCGCTAAAGGCACGTATGTTGGTCCGCTGGGATGCGTCTGCTATACATTTGTGTGTGTTTGTGCGTGTGTTCCAAGTGTGAGTGGGTGGATTGAGGAGGCGTTGATGCGGTTGCCACTGCCGCAGGCCATACACATACATTAACAGACACGTACTATGTGTGTGCGTACTTGTATGGTTGCGTAGCCCAAGCGACAGCATACGCCAAAGCCAAAGCGGACAGGGAAATTGTATGAAAGTTGAGAAAAAAAGAGGGAAAATTGTAATTTTCATCAAAAAAAGAAACCCAAAATAAGTTTTTTTTTTTCATTTTATTCTGTGGCTTGACCTTAAAAGAAAATTAGTAGCCCAAGCGAGTGTGTGTTTCATTCTCATAGTGTGTGTGTGTGTGTGTGTGTGCCCAACGGTACGTATGTGTAATGTTAATGTATAAGTGGACAGCATGCTGCGTGCTTTGTGCGTATGTGTGTGTGTGTGTGTGTGTGTGTGTGTGTGAGTGAGGGATATGGCTAGACGCTATCGAAAAATTCCAAAATAAAAAGAAAAATTTAACGCTAAGGCAGAAGGCAAAAAGTTTTCCGCTTTTTTCAGAGTGTAAGAGAAAGAGAGAGTGACCGACGGCTGGAGGGGCTGGGAGTAAGGTGTAGGCAATGATGCTGCGACTGTGCCGGCGCTTCTCTAATTTCATGCTCTTGTCGCCGGCAGAGCAGACCTACAAACGGTGAGGGTGGCGAACGGCCATACGAGGAGTTGTTGTTGGTGTCGATGTACTTGGAGCATGATGCCAAAGTGAAAAGTAGTAAATTGAACATGTATTTTTTCGCTTCATACACTGTACACAAGGGAAACAAGAATATAACGAATTGTTGCATATGTATGTAACCGGCATGTGAGTTATTATAGATTTAGTTGTGTTTTGAATTCTACATAATCATCATTTACTAAGAGATAAGAGCCCACGTGTGGTGAGCGGGTTAGAGAATACCACGAGAGACCAGTAGGTCTTAAAAGGGTTGTGCGTAACACAATTCCAATGAAAGAATGTATTTACATCAGGCCGTAACCCGATAACGGGTTGTTATGGCCAGTTAAGAAGAAGAAGAAGAGATTAAAGCCTTAACGCTAGTCGAAAGATTTCTTGCGTGAGCTTCTTTAATCACTGATCCTGAGTGATTCTCTGCTTGATCTCCATACTTACATCATTCTCCATTGGGATTGTCGTGCCAAGGTATACGAAGTCCTCCGTTGTTGTCTAGCTCTACTCCAAGAAAGAGCCTCGCTCGGCATTAAAAGGTTCCAAGAAGTTCTTTCCCACTTCGACGGAGTCGCTTGTCAAGGTCATTCTTTGCAGGGATACCAAGCTCAGACATTGTGGCATATAACCCAAAACTCAACTATCTGCTTTTGTGTTTATAAAACCACTTAATTTCTTGGACCATAGGACTTCAAAATGCAGACTGCGTCAGCAGACTTGTGCTCATGAAAGGGCTACAGGACATTCAACAGTCGTTTACACACTCAACTGCCCCTAACCAATTTCGTTGGCTTTCAATTCGGTTTCATTTGGTGTGCTGGACTCTGCCGCCTCCTGGTTTGCTTCCTTTTTAGCTACTTTTTGCTCCTTCTTTGGTTCCGGCTGGTTCATTCGTTTTTATATTTTGTGGGCAATTTGTACTTTTCCGGGTTCAGCAGTTTTTGCAGTTGTTGCTTTACTTTACTTTCTTTTCACTTTCACTTTCATTTTTATTTTATTTTACGATGCTTCTTTATAGTATGTGTGTGTGTGTGTCTGTGTGTGTGTGTGTGTGTTGTGTGTGTGTGTGTGTGTGTGTGTGTGTGTGTGTGTGTGTGTGTGTGTGTGTGTGTGTGTGTGTGTGTGTGTGTGTGTGTGTGTGTGTTTGCTTATTGTAGTTTTTGCCTGACTGGGCGTATGTATTGTGGAAGCATTTGTTATTTATCGCTTTTGAAATTAAAGTTGAGCGCCTGCGGATGGCAATGAAAGCAGCCGCAACGCCATAGAAAAATGGCAAATTATTTATATACTTGCTCATAAATATGAGTCTCTCTGAATGATTCTACTGCCCACTTACACTCACTCTCCCACTTTCGATTCTTATACCCAAGTCTTGAACAACATTCGAGTTAAGCCTTAATTAAAAAGATTGCACGTTACCATGGCAAGCACCGGCTACGGCAACAACAACAACTACAACAATGACACAAAATTACTGCTAATAAATTGAAAAGTAAATCGAAGGTAGTAGCAGAAACAGCACCCACCTTTACCCTTGAGTTCCATTGAAGAGAGAGTATCTGTAGCATGAAGTAAAAATCAAAATGTCAAGATTTGCTGTCAAACAACAAGAGATAGTATTCGTTTATGTGTGTATGTGTTGTTGTTGTTGTTGTTGGTGTGTGTGCCGTCAAGTGAAAGTGGCAAAAAATATATAAATGATGACAACGAAAATGGCGGCTCAGGAAAAACAAAAGTCCGCATACAGATACAGCCGGTAAAATAATTATATGTTCATTGCTTCCTATACCTTTTCAAATGTTAAATGTTAAATTTTTTAATTTTAGTGTTTAATAAGAGCTTTAAAAAAGATCGAAAATAAATTTCAAAATTACTGTTCTTATAATTAAATAAAAATAAATTTAGTTTTTCTCCATAGCATATGTCATTTTTTGTATATAAAAACACTAAATAACTATATTTCTTACAAAATATACTTATGTTAATAACATATAGGGCTGTCGTTTTGTCCATCCACTAGTTTTAGACTGCGGGGCAATGAGCTCACCCTTGTTTTAACGAAGGTGAAGTTCATTTTGTTCCATCCCGGTGCGATGGCACGAATTCCTCTTCTTTAAAGCTTCTTTTAAGTTTCATACTACTTGCAAAAAATTTACAGTATCTCCCAGACAACCTGAATTAGATTACGGCTCGAAATCATACTCGGCCACGACAGGAAGGGACTAAGAGTACGACTTTTTTAGCTGGCTATCATGGTTTGGAGCATTGTTTTGCTGAATTATCCAGTTTTGGCCAGGGGAAACGTCTCGAAATGGGACTACCTCGGATTTAAATAACTTATAATATGCCTGTGAAGAAATTCGAACCGGGTAACTCATATTGGGCATTTGGACGTAGAACTGAACGCATCCCATACCATAAGGGATTTTCTGCCATGGGCTAATTTTTGAAAAGGATATCCCAGCCACCTGAACCATCCATTTTCAACTTTTCCCAACTTAATTAAACTTTTTTCATCGCTAAGCATAACGATTCCAAGTCCCACGACCTAAAACTTGTATTTCTCATACACTGTAATTCGCTCACTTCTGTACTAATCTTTTAGGCTTGGTTTGCTATCCTTAGCACGATGTGGAGCTGAGTCCCGGCTTTTTATTTTTGTCCCACTCGCTGTCTAGTAACATTTAGGCTTGATCCGACTTAATTTTGTTGGACATCATCATGTCATGAGTATCAAAGTATCCGAGTGTGCCACTTAGTTCGCACACCAATGATAGGTATCGGATTCCTCTGATAGTCGATTGAGTAGTTTGTTAAACTTTTTTAACAGTTTTTAATGGTGTATCGGTGCCTACATGTCTACATAACAACAATTTGGTCCGTTCCCATCCCTGCTTTACGCATCCCTTAATCCTTTCCAGCTCTGTCTTGGACATTAAGGTATCACGAAGCATTTTGGACCAAAATAGTATTTTCAATTATAAACAATTATCTTGTTTCAATTTAAAATGATATCTTACGTAGTCTTCCAAAATCTTTTATTTTTTTTGCATAGGTGTTGTCGTTTCTGCACTTAGACCACAAATAAATCACTATGCACATATAATTATTTGCTAAGAAATTCACGCGGCTTTGAACTAACGTCAAAAATGACCGCCTAAATTAACGGTAAAGGTGGGCATGGTTCTGTGAAAAATAGTCACAAAGCATACATCTAAAAATCTGCATACTCAAATTTAATGTTCCGTTATCTATATGAGAGTAAGAGAGAAATATTTTTTTGCACATATAATTATTTTACCGGCTGTATGTGCGTTAGCGTGGTTGTGTGTTTTGTTGCTCGTTAGACGCTAAAGCGATCAGGCGTGAGACAAAGAGAGAAGGACTTCTGTCTTTCTCCCGAGAACTTACTTTCACTTTCGTTACAAAATCAAAACTACCCAGCAGCCAAAATGTATGCTATGCATTTATTCTGTTGCCTAATATTGAACTTGTGCAATCTCATTATAACAAATCAATAAAACGTATGTCGGGAGGAAATAGACATTTTTCAATACAGCAATACGTATACTATAAAATTGTTAGTTTAAAAAGCGAGTAATATTAGTTATAGTAGTGATATCTTCTTCTTCTTCTTCTTAACTGGCCATAACAACACGTTATCGGGATACGGCCTGATGTCAAAACATTCTTTAATTGGAATTGTGGTTTTACGTGGTGGGTCCCAAACCCTACGCACAACCCTTTTAAGGCCTACTGGTCTCGAAAGAACCCAGTGTCATTGTTAGTCACCTCATACGACAACCTTTGACCTGCTGATGTGGTATTCTCTAACCCACCATACGGGAAATAGTAGTGATATACCACATGGTACATGGGTATTATCATATATTATAGAAATGTATAATAGGGTCAGGTTTCGAACTATTAGTGTCCGCCGCACTTATTTCCGCTTGCCCTTATTCAACAATGATTTTATTCGACATAATTGTTTTGATTAATGTTCAGCTTAATATCGATAGTCATGTATTTACAGTGGCATTGGCATAACGCGAGATTTGTATCCTTCGAAATCGCATATATTCAAATAAATGATTTAGTTGTATTTTGAATTGTACATGATCATTTACTATGAGGTAAAAGTCATAACGCTAGTCGAAAAATTTCTCTCGTGCCCTTCTTCAATCTCTCTTCCTGAGTGATTCTCCGCTTGATTCCCATATTTACATCATTCTTCATTGGGTTGGTGGTGCCAAGATAGACGAACATCAAATGAAGAAAACATTTACTTTGTCTCTTTCCGTAGTCGCAAGGGCTCGCTTAGTACAAACAATGATATCGATATCAGAGCTCAATATTGTCCCGTTCTGTTACACTTTAGAACTTCGCAACGCATTCTCTATCACAAAGTCGATGGGGCATCGCCTTGGCTGAAGTCTCGACCGGTATCAAAAGGTTTCGAGAAGTAATTTCCTGCTGCAAAGTCTCACAATCTTTGCAGGGATACCAAGCTTAGACAATGTGGTATATAAATGATTCCTTAACGGGCTACTAAATGCTGCTTTAGAATCGACTAGGAAAGTGTCGGTGTCGATTTGGAATTCGTAGGTCTTTTTCAGGATTTGGCGTAGTATGAATATCTGGAATATATGGTGGAATTACCAGGCTAAAAGCCACACTGAAAAGGTATATTTAGCTGTTAGAGTAGGCTCGATAGGGCCTAATATACAATAGAAAGAAGACTAGGGGGGGGGGGGGGGGGTCACCCTCTTTTTGTGGACAAGGCAGAGGCGACCACGTGCTCTCATGTAGGCATATTCTGCAAATGTGCTGGTTCCTGCTTCCTACCAACTCATTTCCGTCAGTCTTAAACAACTCTGCAGGCAGGTCAACTTCGTCAGCAGCTTTGTTATTCTTGAGATGCTTGATTGCGACCCTAAATTAGTCATGGCTAGGCAGCAGTATATCCACGCCGTCATTTATAATTGGGGACACTAGGAAGTTAAGTCCAGAAGCGGCATTATCACATAATCGCCCGATAAAAAATCAGTGAAGTGTTCCTTTAAGAACCTCCGTGCACCCTGTGCATCAAATACCAGATTTCCCTCTGCATCTTTAAGGCAAGGCGCACTGGGACTAAATCCTTCAGACGTACGCTTGACTTTTTCCTTACGTTATTCCTGCTGCTGCACATCTCGATCTAACCCTCACGCTTTTCCTGATCACGTTTTTAACGCCTCTTTTGCATCTATGTTCCAAAAATGATCGAGATCGGATAAATACATCAAAAGTTATAGTCAAAAATATGCTTATTTCACCCCCCCCCCCCCCCCCCTCGCCTATAAACTGCTTCAAAATTCCACTACATATAGATATGGATACATGTGAGCTAGAGTTACAAAATTTGGTGTGGAGACTCGTGTGACCCTAATCGTTAAAACTGCTTCCAAATTTTTCGAAGGAACTCCCCCTTATATATTGATTTGAAAATTGCCACAAACGTTTATAAATGTATTTATTATCTATGTTACAAATTTCAACGACATTGGCCCAAGAATACTGGAATTTTGGGTATAAAAGTAATTTTTGCCCCCATAATACCCAACTTCCCAATAGGAAAACTTGTCAATTGGAACTTCTCAATAGGAAAATCTTTATAGGCATATCGATCTTATGAAAGGAGATATAAAAGTCGATACTTCCATTCCCATTTTACCGTAAACACTAAGTTTATAAAGAAAAAGGGTACATGGCTTCCCAATGTCGGACACCGTCCCAACTGTCTGCTTCAAATTTTGAAATCAAGGTTTCATTAATTTCTCCACAATTTTTTACAAAACCAATAGCTTTAATGAAGGCTCTACCTACAACAAGTTATTTCTTGTAACCTTATATACCCATTTGCTTTCTCTTAAGCAGTTTCCAATATACTTGAACCGCTTCGAAGTCTCATCAATACAATTTCTATACAAAAATTATACCACTACAAAAAAAAACCAAAAATACAGAAAATTAATTAATTTATGTGGCAGCGTTAGGCGGCATTTTCCATGCCAATATACTTACGAAGCGTGTGTACATTGTATAAAAACAATCGACTCACTCACACACACACACACACACACACATACACACACACACACACACACACACACACACATAGACATAATAGCTATATTGATATACGCTTTTCCAATTTCAACGCCTTGCTCCTACATTGTCATCGTTCTCGTTGGCTGACAACAACTTCGACTCATTACAAAAACATAATAACAAAATAAATATTGAAAGAAATGGCATAAAATTATAAAAGCCTTGTCCAAAAACAAAAACAAAACCCCTCCGAAAAAACCGGACAAAAAATGTGAACCGAACCCTTGACGGCAACAGCAACAGCAGCAACCCCATTGCCGAAAGTTGGGCGCCCGCCCCAATGCGCCAATAAATTTCATGCGCTATCACACGCACACACACACACACACACACACACACACACACACACACACACACACACACACACACACACACACACACACATGTACATACGTTGGGTGCGTAAGCCGCTTATGTGGGCCTTGTTGTGGTCAGTGTGTGTGTGTGTGTGTGTGTGTGTGTGTGTGTGTGTGTGTGTGTGTGCAAAGTTTATATTATTTAAGCACTAAAAGTGAAAAAAGAAGAAAAAATAAAGTAAAAATGTGTCAAACTTGGCAATGACCAACAGGCAAAGAAAGACTTTTATCTTGCTCAGTGCCAATCACAACAACAACCACAACAACAACAACAACGACAACGAGCACAACAAACACATCAATAACTGGAAAGCAAAAACCTTTAGTAGTTGCCAAGGAAAATATATGTATCTGTTTATTTTCGCACTCATTTTCTTTGGCTTTTCAGTTTTGTATATTCTATTAGGTCTATTCCCAATTTCGTTTTCAAGTTTTCGCAAGTAATCCTCAATTGTCAAGAATTTCTTAGGCGCCCTTTACACGAAGCGAGATTTTTAAGCGAGAAAATGAAAAAATCTCACGCGCGTTTGTTCACACGAATCGTAAGATTTTTGACAGCTCACTGATATTTTACAATACTTCTAATTCCCACACTGGCTTGAAAAAAGTGTTATGAAATACAAATAAATAAGCGAAAGAGCCGCCAACGAAGTATTTGGAGCCGGGAGTGGCTAAAACGACGTATACAATATGAGGACGTTCAGACATTCAAATCATTCAAGAGGAGGCCTCCAGCTACGTTTCATAAGCTCCTAGATCGTGTTTGCCATCTCATACGAAAATTTCTGTAAATTACAACATTGATTATTGATTAATATATTAATTTAACAAAACATTCTATGACATTGTTCGGCGCCAAAAATCTTGTTTGTGTTAGTCACACTTGCAGCACTAAACTGTGAGGTACAACACAATACTGAATTGCACTTTACAACATTTTGCACAAAATCTCGCTCGATATTAGAATGCATTCTAATATGTATGAAGTAAGTCGCATAGGGTTGCAGGCGAGATAACTTACGGGCGATATTACCGTGCCATCACACGGTGCGAGATGCAACTCACACGGTTTCGCTTGAAAATCTCGCTCGTTCTTCTATTTGTTGTTGGACATTTCGATTATTTCTGACAATGTTTCCTACCTTTGATCGTTTCGGCTTTATTTTCGAATACATTTATTGATAAATTTCCTATTTGAAGTAAAACTCAAATTAAATAAGCTTAAACATTCGATAAATCGTAGATTAGATTAGTTTTGTGCTGGGTGCGATGTCTCAGAGAAGGTTAACCCATCCCTAACACTCAGGCAGCCATACAAGAGAGAGAAAGGCAGTTGATGTGAGAAAAAGAGTATGAAAACAGAGTAGGCTTGCATAGACTTCCCCTTTTCATGCAATCTTCCCGACTCCCATAGGAATTTGAGAAGACTGCGTAAGGGGAGAGTCTACATCTCGCTCATGTTGGGTGTGTTAGTTTCCGAAATGCGCATTCGTGTCTTTGCAAAAGCCGGATAGTGACACAGAAAGTGTTTCGAGGAGTTCGCATTTTGAAAACCGGCCCCGCAAGTTGGCTTGGCAATGAGAAGATTTGAATTGGGTTCTTTCATAAAATGTTTTCTTATTCAATCTATTAATCCATTAGTGGATTTCCAGCGTTTCTTACAGATTTTGTCTGTGCGGACCGCTATCCATTCAACCAATTCTACCGCTCTGACAGAAATGATTGACACGGCCCTATTGGCTGTGATGCCGATCCGCTGTTTGCCAGTTCATCTGCATTTTATTGTCCTGAATACCTCGGTGTTCAATACCCAGTACAGACTGGCCTTGACTGACCTAAGCACAGCCTTTTTGGTCACTACAGATCCCTCTACTTAACCCACGAAGCTTTCTTTCTTGGTTCCATTCTATTAAGAATTTAATAGATTTCCATTTGCAAAACCGACGAATATCTTGATTTTTCACCAAGATATTTATTAAGCCGAGGATGGCTAAGCTTTATATTTGGTACAACATTATCAGCAGGCATCGAGAAATGCGTGCAATATTCAATTACCTAAATCCCGGAATATTTGGGTAAATGCAACCTCTTGATTTTTATTTTAGTTTTCTTTGAATTCTGTCCGATAATATCAGTAATAGTTGTTTTTATAACATTTGGGGATATACTGTAGGAGTTTACGTATAATCCTTTTATTTTCTTGGCAAAAAACCGGGTCGCTAGTGTCAATTATCCTTTTTGGACGCGTTCAATACTCGACGATTTTGTCTCTTCATATAAATTGATTTTAAATATACTGTCTTTGCGAACCCAGAAAAAGTAATCTTTCGTTTATGTCAATTTCTTGTGTAAATTGTATGCAATAAGCTCATGGCGTTTATATACTAATTGCAAAACTTTCAAAATTTATCCAAAAAGAGCTTTCAGAAAAACCAAAAATTCAATTTCCAAATAAGTTTCATGCAGATTTTTACGCTCTATCAAATCAAAGAACTTTTTGCTTAATGTTTCGTTTAAGATTTAATAATTTTTTCTCACAGTGTAGCAAAATGTACTTTTGGTTGCGAAATTGGGAACAGCTCTGTACATATTTTTCTCACATAGCGTCTTTTTTCGTCGAAGACTTGGTCAAAAACTGCGCAAACAACGTGGCAGGCTAAGTGGTCAAAAGATTCAGTCATTCATTCCGGCCTGCTTTTGATGGCGTTGCCGCTGATGATGTTGATGATGACGATGATGAAAATGAAATTGACGGCAGAAAATCTATTAAGTATTATCTGGAAAGGTTTGTGTGTGTATGAGTGGCGCCTAAAAGTATGAAAAATTGTAACTCAGCGACGACTAGTTGGCTGATAAGAAAATTGCAGGTGATGGGGTGATTCTTATTGTCAAACTGAATATATTCTTGAGATAGTGTGGGAAGTAGTACGTTCATATTTATATTTACTTTAATATTTTTCACAAGCAAAAAAAAACAAAAGCAGCTAAAATAAAAGCTAATCATTTAAAACTCTTGGTCAACAGCCAAATCTACTTAGGCATATCCAGCTGATTACACCATGCATTAATCTAATATACTATAATGTTAATAGCCTTGTGAATAAGGTCCAAACAATTCTTCGCATCCTATTTTCCGCATAACCAAAAATTCAAACCGAAACATATTTCGAATACAATTACGATTTTGGTGGTACCGGTACTATTGATCCAGTAAACGGATTTATTTTAAATGTTGAAAATAGCTACTCCTTCAAGAGTTCTGAATGATGCCGATAACAGTCAGATGGCCCCACTGTGTTTTCAGAGTAAATGCGCATCGGTTGGTAAATTTTTGTGCCTCTACCTTTGATAGTGTCTGATATCTCGACGTTCATACGGAGGGACGGACAGACGGACAGACGGACATGTCTATATCGACTCGACTATTGCTCCTGACCATTTTTTCCCATTGAACTTATGGTCTGCCACGCCTCCTTCTGCCTGTTACATACATTGCACAAACCTATAATACCCTTTTAAAAAGCGGAACCGTACCGGTATAAATATATCGGTTTTTATTCGGTTGTTTCGGGAAAATTATAACGGGGAATGTTTATCGTTTTTTTTTTTAAATTTAGAACAATCGGTTGTTTTTGCACATAACATTAAAATATATAATTTTACCCAAAAAAGTTTGCTTTTCTAGCTCAATGGTAGCCTGTAAAATGTAAGAGAGATATCTTTGTAAATTGAAAATTCATATAAGTAAGTACTTTTTTTTAGTTAAAAACAAAATCTACTATATATATAAAAATGAAGCCTAAAAAAGTGATGTGCTCGCTAAACGCGTGGACCGTTTTCAACCAAATTTTCACACATTGTAGACAGTATTTTGGGAAAAGACGTTTGCACGAATTCCAATATATATCGATATCGACAAAAACGATTTTACTTATATAATAGGCAAGCATTAAATTTGACTAGGAAAATAATTCGTTTGAATTGAGGTAGATGCAGATGTAGATGTAAATGTAGTTGTAGAGGTAGAGGTATAAAGATATTGGTACCAATATTCGCAGCTTGACTTAGTATGAAGAAGAGAGAGAGAAATAGAAGGAAGAAGAACGGGAAGGGGAATGGGACGGCTTTATAAATGCGCAGCGGATCGCACGGGTTTACCTAGTTTTACTATAAATTTGTTGCTTGAAGATACCTTGCTATCGATGTTATAGTAGCTAAGTGTGAGATGGCAAACAAAAGAGTCATCACTTAGCAGCCAGCATAGTAGGGCATTTGGGTTGACACGTGCCTTGATTTGAAAACGATATTTTATAGCGAACCAACAAAAAGTCAACTTTTTACACCAAAAACTGAAACAATATTTCTTATCTTTGTCACAGCCCCTAAACCTCATACAAACACACATGCAGGGAAATCGAATAAGTAAACACCCATAAAAAACAACTGAAAATGCATTCATATTATATGCTACTATATTTTTGGGCAGACAGCTGCACTTCCTCCTTCCTAAGTTGAAATCCATACGCGTGCGAGCGTCGCGCGACTGTCAAATGCTCCAAAATGGTCATAAAACTGTGTTTTCCAGTTTACAATGATACGGAATGGACGATGAGGACGACCAGGCGGCGCGTCGCGACTGATCGCTAGGGGCTAAGGGTCGACTGTAAAATTCGTTGCATTGTTGCACAAATTAAGCGCCTTTAACCCCAGAGTGTGGCAGCGAGTGCGTTGGCCCGTGGCGTAAAAGGGTTGAAAAGTGCATCATCAATAAATATTATTTTCCGTACATTGAATTTTGCAACCATTTTCCAACATTTTTCGTTGAAAATGTGTAAAATTTGTTGGCCCAAAAAAGGGGTTACCAAATTACTTTTAAGCAAACGAACAACCAGCAGTCAAATGTAACAAATCTGCCAAACGAATGAGAAATACACACACAGACATGTAAAGGATTATGCGAAAAGGCTTTTGAATAAGCATGTGAAAGTGTATTCAATTCAACCCTTTCGCATGGAAAATAGTTGCAATTTTCTATGGATAATGCGAATTTTTCAAGCAAAATTCTTCGAAAAAAGAGTAGGATAAAGGTAATACCGTAGGCGACGTTTAGATACTCTGTACATAGTGTGTGTGTTTATAGACTCGAGTATTAGCCTTTAATATAAATAAGTGATAAGCCTTGAACTGTTGTAGTGATATTATAGTATGCGCCATTCACACAAATTTTAGTTTTTTGTATAAAATGGAACAATATAAAGTTTTAAATAACGAATAATAATGTTATTATTGCCTGAAATCTCTTTCAATCGAATTTCAACCCAAAGCAATTTTACGGTATGTCGGATATCATTTTATAACGAATTTCAAACAAAAAGTAATTCGCCAATGTACCAGAACTATCTTTGAGAGCACGGAGATACCAAAAACTAAGCGTCTGAACGAAAACCGTCTGGATATGTCTGGCACGCACTTGACCGCCTTGATAACGAAGCTCCTAATCATTTAGTACTTTACCTATCTAGAAGACTATTAGACGTTTCAAACACTCGAGAAACTCACAACACTTTCACTGCCTAAAGAGTATAGAAAATCGAATTTTATTTCTTGACATTTTTCACAAAAAAAACCTTTGCAAAAGTTTATGGGGTAGAAACAAAGACCGTTAAAAAACAAGGGTCACCCAAATGCCGCCGCGCTTTGTGTAAATAAAGGATCAGCAAAGGATCAGTCAACTGTGTCACATGTCTGTGCGAAATTAATAAATTACATTTTTCGTAAATTTTTTGGCAATTTTTGAGCAAAAAAATGGGAGGAAAAGCAAAAATTTAATTTTCTTTTTCTTTTTTCTTTTTTAACACACAAAAGAAGTGACACCTAAGCGCTGGGTAATGGCAGCTGATGAAGGGGTTGTGACACATTAACTGAACCCATTAATAAGCGTTGCCAACCCTCGACCCAGGAACTGACACGTGGGTCACTCGGGCGCATGCGTTGCTGCAGTTGTTGTTGTTCTTGCTGACTGGTACCCGCCGCTAATGCGCAAGAACCGCGCCTGATAAGCGGCAAAAAATGCGTGAAAAACAAAGAAAATTCACCCAAAAAAGGAAGCTGGCAACATTTGGCACTTGAATTGAAAAAATTGCCATTTTTCAATAAATTAGCACAGACGGACAGATGGAATTGGCGGCAGAATTCGGAATAATCCTCTTAACTGCAACGACTGTCGCAAAACTGGAACAAAGCCGCACGGAAGGGAGGTATTTATGTACTGTTTGTTGGATTGTTGGTGCAGCCAATAGTTCAATAAATACAATTTTTTATAGTAAAATTACAAAAGGGAACCTTTAAAATGGCAATGGCTAAGCCCAGCCTAGTCTACGATTTGTTAGTGCGTTGATACGAATGAATGAAAAATCTTGAAACTGTTTTCTCAACTTTTCCTTATCCAGGCCCTAATAGACCGAGCCCGGAAATTTCAATGAGCACAGCAATGGAGATATTAACAATGAAATAACACAAAGACACTAGGAGGGTCCATATAATTTTCAAACCGTGATCGGATTTTTTTTCTACGGCCCTCTCTTCATCTCCTCTAAGACGTGGCCGGGTGCAATAAAACGTATGAGGGGTATCTCGAAAGTAAAACATGATGACAAATCGACTTTCTCAACAATTTGAATGCGTGTTAGACTATAAGCTCCATGGACAAAAATGATCCGGAGCAATAATCAAGTCGACAAAGCCATATCCTTCCATCCGTCCCTCAGTCTGTGTGTCTCTAGATCTCGGTGACTATAGATAGAGACAGAAAACACATTTTTCCTATGCAGATAGAGTTTCTCGAATCACAATTTTATACAATACCAACAAACTGCAACAAAATAACTCTTTTTGTAGAGATAAGAAATAAGATTCCTCTCTAAGCATCCTGAATAAAACCATGTAACGATTTATAACCTTACCAACTTGATTTTAATATGACAATCGTATCAAATTAGGTCAGATACACGTGAGTCGTAAGGTGCAATAGAAAGGCTGCTAGAATACCAATTTTTTTCACATTTCACAAAGCTATAGTACACTTAACACTTTGTGTAGTACATCTATTTATCGAACAAGTTTTCCAAAAGCGGTAATATGATTGGTTTTTTCTTAACTTGGTGAGAATAAAAAGTAGAGCTTTAATGTTTAAGCTTAGAAATTTTATTTCCCAGCAGTCTATACGTGTTTCAATCCCAAACTCATGAACTCATGAAAATTTTGGACAAAGTAGGTAGCAATTGATTTTGTCTGTTCCATTGCGCCATCTATCTTTCATAATTAATGGTTACGGCCTCACTTATGCTATATTTACCACCAGCTAGCATAGACATTGACCAAATCTCCTAGCAAAATTTAACTCACCTTGTGGTAAGTCATCATCAGCACCAGCTTTTCAACAAACCGTTGCCTCATTTTGAACGATTGTGTGTATTCACCATAGATAGCGATCCGTGACCAGCACCAGATAGCAAGGACTAAAACCCATGGGTAAGTTTCAATTATTTTACCACACTTATAACCGGTTGGTATACACCTTGCGCGTAACCACATGGTTAGTCAAGTTCAATTCTGCTCAGCGAAAACGACAACCAATTGGTAGGTTCTATTTAAATTTCAACATTAGGTAAGTAAATAATATGAATTTAGCCAAGACACTATTTGTTGCATTTGTTGTAAGCAGTACTTATAGATGGCGCTATTAAAACGGTCACTTTGAATTTTAAGTTTGCGCAAGGATTTCACAATTAGAGAATGAACCAAAGTTCAACCTAAATTTAACATCGCATTTTTTATCAAGGTTTAACCAAATCTGATCATGCTCAAAGTCTACCATATAACAACCGAATCATCATTTTTATAAGCGGTTTATAGTTGTTGGCATGTTTTTCGTCTATTGGTGACCCAAATTCCTTTCAAATAATCTTTAGTGATAAGCGGAAGCGCATGTACTAAATACAAAATCAAAAAAGAAAACTATATACATACACTTACTCGTGTTTGCGCGTATGTTTATGTTTTTGGAAAAAGGAAAACTATGTGCGATCTACGACGTAATTAGAGCTTTTTATGTTTCATTTACAACTTAATTAAGAATGTATTTGCGCAGCAGCAACATCGACGTCGACGGTAGCGTCGGCTCTCAATGAATGCGCTGGTGTTGTATGAATGAATGAATCGCGCGGGCTGTGTGGGAATATATATATATATACATATATGTATATGAATAGTATATATGGGCAGAGCCAGAGCCAGTGCTTGGAGTGCCATGAAATATGAAATGTATGAATGAATAACTTTGATATGTGCCAGCGATTTGTTGGTGTGTGCGTCGGGCCAGTGCCTGTCCAAATATACATATCACATACTACATATGTACATACATACAAATACAACGTATAACCGGAAATGAGTTAGTTGAACTTCCGTCTTCGCGCGCACACTCAAACTCACATACATAGGTACACACAGAGACGACCAGCAGTGCCTTTGCCTGCTTTGGTTATGGCTCTGACTGAAATTGAATGGCCTGCAATATTTTTATGCGCGACAAATAATTTGCACAGTCAATCACATAAGACGACAACAAGCATGGAAGTGGAAGTGGAAGTGGAACTGAGTGGAAGTGGACGGATGGTTGCTTACAGTTATAGACACCACGCTATATACATATGTACATACTTAAATACGTACGTATATGAATATGTCTATATGAGACAACGTTAAGGCATCAAAATTATCAGTGGCGTGTTGAAATTATATATAAAGTGAAATTTATTTTTTACATATTAAATGCAAATTGGATTATAAGCTAGAAATCTTTTTGTATTAAATATGTTTTTTTAAGACTTTAAAACCATTGCTGGAATTCATGAAGTATTGTAAATGCCAAGATTTCTTAAAATGTTAATTCTACCATAATGAATCCAAAGATATTTCTATAAATCTATGCTTGTAGCATTAATTAACTTAAGTTTTTTGCACTCCTTTAGTTTATCTATCGGTCCGAAAATATATTATACTATTTAAATTTAAACTAATTTGTAAGTTTTGAAATATATTTAGTCCAGGACAAAGTTTTCACATAGAGATGGTAATACGAATCCGCATGAAACCCATCATTAACAAAGCAAGTCTACAATACTATAACTTTTTATTTTGTATTTCTCATTGGTGTATCTGCCTGTAATTTCATCACGTCTTATATCTTTCAAAGAATATACGTTTCCTCCTCATATACGCATTTCCTGCTCTCCCTGTTCCAAATTCCCATAGAATGCCACTGCATCCACGCAGCTCATAAACAACGGCGGCTGCCGCCGACGACACGAAGAACAACAATAACAACGTCACCCCGCGTTCTTTTTCGTGACTTCATCTTAATAAAAAGAAGAAAAAATTATTATTTTGTTCGATTTAATATTTTCCTAATTTCTGTCTGAATGGTAGCCAGGCCTATGTACAAAATTTTGCCCTCTTTTAGTAGAGCAGCTAAATGTTTTGTAATCAGTTAAGCCCGCCTTTGCGACCACAGCAGAAAATGTCCAAGTACCAGAGCAACTGGGACTAACTGTGGTGAAAGTGCGGCGGTTTTCCCATACATCCCATTTATAACGCTACAATCGTTATCAAATATGTTGTAGGGCATTAAAAATTAAGCAATTACCATTTTCAATTTTCATAGAAATTTTGTAGGTATTGCTAGGCAGAGAAATGACAAAGCCAACCCGCATGGCAGTCTCACTGTGACTCTGGGTTCGGGGGTCTGTCAGTCTTCAATTTCATGCTCAAACGTTTTCAATTTCTAAATTAAAGATATGGTAAAAATGAATTTCATAACGCATACACATAATTAGCCAATTATCTAAAAACACACACATTACACACATATGCGTATATGAGTGTACTGCCACGGTGTGGGCATGTGCGCCTCTAGCTTTCGCTCAAAAAGGAGCCGCAGTCCCAGCCACAGCCTTACGCATATACCCTGAGTAAAATAGCTGGAAAGTTCCAGCTTTCCATTTTCAGTCTGCTAATGCGCATGCGCAGTGATCTCATTTCAGCTTTTAAAGAAATAACAACAAAAGCTATAAAAAAAGCCAAGGGTAACCCAGTAACTTGGCTTGACAACAGAGACAAAACCCAGACCATGCCAATCATCTATGCGGTAAGCAAACCGTGCACACGTGTTTATCCTCTTTCAAGTCCCTCCTCTAACGTAGCACCCCATTTTCACAAATATCTACAGCTACACACTTGGAAATTATACGAGCTATTGATGGCATTGAAAATGTGCTTATGAATATGAAGGAAGGAAGGTAAATACATAAATACAAAGCGTATGTCGCCGCGCTACCTAGACCTACCTTCAGAACCATACCCATACCCAAATCCAAAACCCATTGCCCATACCTTTTAATGGCAACTTAATGGGTCTTGGGAAGCAGAGCGCAATCCAGGCAACAGATGAGATAGTTCAGTTCAGTTCATTCATTCCGTTATTGTCGCAGTTGGCAAAAGCGCATTCATGTTATAGAAAATTTAATTAGTTGTTGCTGTTGCTCTTCTT
This sequence comes from Chymomyza caudatula, assembly GCA_035041775.1. NCBI lineage: Eukaryota > Metazoa > Arthropoda > Insecta > Diptera > Drosophilidae > Chymomyza > Chymomyza caudatula. The sequence continues at coordinate 270,914 of JAWNKW010000133.1, forward strand.
GTTGTTGATGTTGTTGGATATTCCGGCTCAGGGGCGCATAAGATTAGGGTTGAATCCAATACAACGAACAGGATACAACATGCTCAAAATCGAAGGCCAACAACTGTCAAGAAGAAGAAACGGAAATGAGTGTAGCACAACTCACATAACATTGCAACCAATCTGGTTATACGCTTTCGAAGCGTATATTGATTTTGAGAAAACATTTGGAATGCGTCATAATGTAGGCCTCTCAACAAGGCAGTGTGCAAAACTGCTGCACTTCTATACAATACGTTTAAAGAAGTGCCAAGCTGCGTGGATCTTTCGCGAATGTTTCTAAAACTTTATCCAGAATTTCCTTTTCATTTCCTTTCACTTCATCCTGAAACAAACATTATATCAAAAACGGTCCACCATGTTTGAATGGACCCAAGTCTTCACCCTTCTCCCTATAGTGAGTGTTCTTTGCATCGAGGTATGAAAAGCTAAATATGGGACAATGAGCTTTCCATCTTGCACGATATCGCACTGTCCTCTCAGACCATTTTCTTGCCTTTGCTCACTGTAATATCAGTCATGAATATGCTGACAAGCTCTCATACGAGAATCAACGTGCGACTGCAATAATCAATGAATCTAATAAGGGAATTGTCAGTAACACAGTAACAATATGTCTAACTGCAAAAAGTCTTGCCAGAATAAAAAGCACAACTTTTATAGTCTCCTTAGTGAAAGACTACAAAGCCTCGGAAAGAAACACCTCAAAAGATGAGAACCCCCGTTTGAGGGTATGCACCTGGAATGTCCGGACTCTTCATTGGGATGGACCCTCTACCTAATTGGCAGATGCGTTCAGGATGTGCGGAGCGGATATAACCGCCATATACTGCCATATACTACAGCTGCCATGCGGAGCAGCGCGAATTTAGGTGCGGATTTGTTGTTGGCCGGAGATTACGAAACCGTGTCTCCCGGTTCACTCAAGTGAACGAACGGCTGACAACAATAAAAAATAATAATAAAAAAAAAAACAATAAAAAAATAAAGGCATCCGCCCCGGCGGATGACAAGGTCGATGCGTTCTATGATAGACTGGAGTCTTTCTACGACCGCTGCCCAGCCCGTGATATTAAAATCGTGTTAGGCGATTTTAATGGAAAGGCTGGAAGAGAACGCATCTTTGGTCCTACTGTCGAATAAGCTGGACATCACAAAGCTGCAATCACAGCAGACTGTCGAAGCCTTTTCAATAAGAAGATAGCGCAGAACGTCCTTGGTTTCCAACGCCCACTGCCGACGAACCAATGGTACGATCATGAGTGTCTCGAAGCCACTGCGGTGAAGGACGCCGCCTATAAAAGGACCCTGTAGCCGGCTGCTAACCGATCTGTGCGAGATCACTATCGGGAAATGAGGAAGAACGCCTTTTCAGACGTAAAAACGACGAGCAGGAAAAGCGCGAGTTTGAGGAGATCGAGATTGCAGAAGCAGGAATGACGTTAGGAAGTTCTTCCATAAAGTCAAGCATCTGACCGAAGGATTTAGTACCGGATCGTGTTCCTGTAGAGATGCAGAGGTAAATCTGGTATTGAATGCACAGGGTACACTGAGGTGGAGCGGGAACTCTTCTCTGGCTTACTATTTGGCGATAATGAGGTTAATGCCGCTTCCGGAGTTAACTTCCAAACGCCCCCATCTTAGTTAACGGCGTGGATCAGGGTCTGAGTCAATCAAACGGCTTAAAAACAATAAAGCTGCTGGCGAAGTTGGCCTGCCTGTAAAGTTGTTCAAGACGGGCGGCAATGTGTTGATAAGGCGCTTGCACCAGCTTTTTTGCAGAATATGGCTAGATGATTGGAACGTTGGTGGTAGTAACCTTCATTATATTGCATATAAAGTCCTATCGACCGTACTGTGTGAAAGACTAAAGCCGTTTGCGAAAGAACTGATTGGACCTTATCAGTGTGGTTTTAGGCCTGGTAAGTCCACCATTTACCACGAACACCAAATCGACTCCTACCTTCTCTTTGTCGATTATAAAGCAGGCATTTGATAGCCGGTTGAGGGATCGGGTACCACAGTTGGTACGACTATGCAGAATGACGTTGAGCAACAGACACAGCTCCGTCAAGATAGGGAAGAGCTTCTCCGAGCCTTTTGATACCAAGCGAGGCTTCAGACAAGGCGATGCCCTCTCCCGCGACCTCTTCAACCTTTTGATGAAAAATCTGTTGCGGAGCCGGACTGTATTTTATAAGGGTGCCCAGGTGCTTGCATACGCAGATGATATCGATATCGTCGGCCGTACTAAGCGAGCAGTTACCGGAGCCCTTGCGGCTATTGAAAAAGAATCTGTCTGTTTCGTTACCTCACGATGAAAAACGATGTCAGCATGGAGATCAAGCGGAGACTCACTCTTGCCAATAGATGTTCTTTTGGTCTCAGTAGGTGTTTGAGCGGAAAGAACTCCGTATGATTTTTGGCCATTTACGCGTTGGCAATGACTACCCCTTGACATTGACATAGGCAAGCGAATTAAGATCAAGATCACCCAAGAAAATCAACTTTCTTTGAAAATTTTTGTATCGATGCATGAAGGAATATTGGCTTAACCAGCGTGACTGTCTCTTTCATGTGATTTTTACAATTAAACACCACGCATGCACAATAATAGGATGCATAACTATGCCAAGTTTCAATCAATTCCTCTCCGGGAAAGGAGATGTCAGCGTTATTCTAAAATCTTCACCTGCGTAGTGAAAATGCGCATCTTTTGATAAAATTGGCTATTGTAGTCTTCTAGATCAATACTTTTATGCGGACAAACCGACGAACATGGAACTTATGGTCTAGCCAAATCTTAACACCCTTTACACAATATAAAAATATTTTCTTCGGCAAGACCTGCGACAGATCACATTTACCTGCTTGAGAAGGCATATGTATTATAAGGTATGAGCAATCTACCGACGCTCGCTCATTTTTAAGAGCCTTATTTTTCATCAAACATCAATGTTTTTATTATTATCTTAAGTCAAATTATTTCAAGATCATACCAAATTATGTCGTATTCTCAGTTTTACAAATAATGAAGCAAATTGCAAAAGTGAGAGTGTCATCTCAGAACGCTTATCAAAACTTTTATGTTTAAAGAATTTAGGCGTAGATCTATTTGGTCTGTAATATATAGTAGGTATCTAGAAATCTTCTTTTGTTCACATAGCTCTAGTTGCACATATTTTGTGTTATACAACAATAAAAAGCAAAATTGTCGAATACAAAATATCGGAAAACCATCGATGCATCAACGTGTTTAGTCCGATGCATCGACCTACATCGATGTTCATTGTTGATGGGCTCTGCGATGGTAAACATCGATGTTTTAGTCTGAATTTCCATCACTACCTTGGACAATAAGGTCACATTCTGCTAGTATGCTAGTCACATGGCTATTGCTGGCAAAATACCTAGTAAATAACTCACTAGAAAAGGCTCCTCCACACAACTAGTAGGCCCAGACTGACTACTCGATGTACTCCAATGATCATCTTTATATCCTTCTTGAGCATAAAAATTTAATAGAGTCAGACAACTTTCTTACAAATATAATCCGCTTTAATCACCAGCCAACTTTAGCTTTAAGTTTGTCGTTTTGCTATATGTACCAAACATTTCGCATTTGGCTTGTCACTAAATGATCTTAGGATCCTAGTTTTTGAAGGTATAACCCTAAACCACTTAGTCTTGAGGTATTTTGACTTCTTTTTTAACTGGGAAATCTTTAGCTCTTTCTTATATTTTACCAAGCTCTTTATTCTTATAAGTTCATATACAAAGTATCTATCTTAGAAAATAGGTTTAAGGGTACCTTAACTTTGGTTTCAGCTTTTCCCACATGTAATTGCTTTTGTATCTTTTCACTCTCTCATTTATGTGTTAGCTTGGCTTACTTATTCAGAGTGTATCTTTGTGTGAGAAGCGTCTGCTGCTGCTGCTGCTGACTGACAACTGGCTGCATGTTTGAAGCTTTATGGGCCACCGCATTCCAATGCGTATCCGGGATTGTGAAATGTTTTCATTTCGTGAAAATAAAGAAAAAAAACTCACTGCGGCAGAAACGTCGACTGAGAGCAGCTGTCGGCAGCGTCTGCCAACTGTCTGTTGGCCAACTGCGAGCTGTTATTGTTGACTCTTTTTCCCTTCTTTTCATTTTACTCATATGTGGGTTTGTCTGTAATTTGTAAGTTGCTGGCGCTTGCTTTTCTTATATAGTACATACTTGTAGATACATATATATGTACATAGTTATAGTTATTTTGTTACTTTTTTTTGAAAATTCCTTAAGAGCTGCAAGGGGCATTGCCCACTCGCATAACTGTTTAGAAAGTCGCCCAAAAACACACTTACCAACACATGCACACAGCATGTGTACACTGATTAGCACTTCCAAGTCAATTCCAAGCAGTCCAATGACATGTGCTGCATGTATGTAGCTTTAGAGTTTGTTTGTGTTAGAAAATAATCAATTGGTAAATATGTTTATCACGACTTTGACTGCAACTTTCCTTTCATGTGTGCTCCAATTTGTGCGCCAGTAAACGTTTCATTCATGAATTACTTCGGTTATTTAGTTATCTTTACAATGGACAAATATTTATAATAAATTATGCAGCTCTTATCAGACCCCAAGTACAAAAAAACCAAATCCCATGCTTTTCATTTACAGCTCAAATGATTTTGTAATACTCAAACAAAGCAATAAAAAAAATTCCAACTAAAGTTGTTGAAATTTTGTTGGTATGCTCGGAATGTTGTTATTGTCGTTGTTGTTGTTGCCCAAATTCACCTTGAACGTCGTTTAACGTATGCGCATGCGCAGCGCAGCGTTGCTTCCACTGAGCACTCGATACCGATAGACGAGTTAAGTTCAGTGCAGACTAAGCAATTGCATTTGGTATTTTAGTTTTTAGTATTTAAGTACGTACCATACAATTTCACTTGGACTTGTTTCTTCTATTGCTGTCGGCATTAGTTCAAAGTCAGACCCAGAAACGAATGTTTTTTCGAACTTATCTTTCTCTTTTATTTCTGTTACACGACACTTTGTGCTTATTGCTGGCTCGACGGGGCAACTGTTTATTTTGGAGGGCATAGGAATGTGGAATGTGGTATTCATTGACAAAATCAGCTTTCAAAATGATCTCACTTGTATAAAAAACAGTCAAACCAAATCGAAAACCGGTTTCGTAGTCAAATCAAACGTAGCGCATTTTGTTCACTTTAGTTTTTTTCGGTCTCATATAGCACATAAACACAAAACCTAAATACATTCTCAATAATTTACACGAAATTTATGAATAAGGCGGCTTTTTTAAGTTATACTTACCGAGAAACGATATACATAAAAGTCAATTTGAGTGTGTGTGTGTGTTAGTATGTGCCTGCAATCAATTTTAAAATGCTTGGTATTTTTTTCGCTTCAAGTCAAACTGACTAGTGATTCCTTTGTGGCTCGTGCCTCTAATAATAATTACTATGTTTATCATGTCAAAGATATAAACAAAAACGTTGCTGCCATTTACCACTTTGGCATAAAAAGTTTTTTTTTTGTCAAAAAATCAGACCATCACAAAGAAGTAGGGTGACTAAATTACGGCAGCAAAACAACGAAAAATCATTAAGCAAAATAAAACTAGAAAACTAAAGATTCAAATTGTACGGCTCGGTTTTTATTAAAAATAGCACACATAGCAATTAGTGTGGACGAGTACGTATGTGTATGACAAAGGGGGGAAGAAAACTGGGGTAGCATCATAGGCCAAAACCGAAATTGTAAAAATTCTTTAGCTTATCACTCACACACGCGCCGCCTCTGATTGGGGCCCTCAAAACGGCTACAAAGAACTATTTTCGGCGGGGAAGTGCGGCAGGGTGGGCAAGTTATCAAATCTTCAACAAGGGGGGCGCTGTTAAATATAGCCAAAAGCCAATTCAAAATCAAATGTGTGCACATAACTTACCTTAACAGCTTTATAAATAGGCAAAAAGCCAGCAGCCGTAGTCGGGCAGCCAAGCACTGCGCAGGCGTGCCCTTAAGTGGGTGAGAGAGCAAAAGGGAGTGAGGGAGTGCGTGTGTGATATATGTGCGCGGGTGTGTTGGTTTTTGGAATGCGGGACATGGAGCAATAATCTTCATTTAACAGTCATCAATTTAGTTGTTGTTCCAGCTGCTTGCTAAGGGAGAGATCAAGTCGTGGAGGTGAGGTAAAAGGAGTGTTTGGTGTGCTCACCAATCCTAACAAACTGCTGGGAAGCAGTCGGCTGGCTGTGGGAAAGTATGTGCCGCTGCTGCTAATCATCATTATCATCATGAACATTATTATTGTCGTAGTCGTCGCCGGCGTCGTTGGCGCTGTTAAATAAACAAGAGCAAGAGCAGCAACTGCGTGCCCAGCGCCAGAGCGTCAAAACGTTTGTGGCAGCTGTGGCAGCAGCAGCGGCAGCAGCCGCCGAATCAAATTAGGTCAACATTTTTTCATTCACTCTGCTTGCTTGTGTTGTTATATATTTCGACACATTTCTGTGCGCGTGTGTGTTGTTTTATATATATATATATATAAATTTTTTTTTTTGTATTTTTTATTAACACAAACTTTCTATTGAGCGGCGGTGTGGTTGTTCTTTTTTTTGTAGCTGCTGTTACTGTGCTGCTGCCCGCTGTTGTTGCTAGCCACACGAACTTCAGCAGACCGTAGAATTAACCGTTACTTTTTTATAGCACATTTTTATGGCAGCATTTGTTGTTGGCCGTGTGTTTTGAGCCATTGCCGCTTGCTAATACAAATATCATCTGTTTAATTGACATTTATTGTTGCGCATAAAAAAACACAAACACACACACACACACACACATACAACAACAAAAGCTAAAAACTTTTAATTCTTTTCCGCTTTAAATGAAATTTTTGTATTATGCAAATGAGTCTGAGCTCCAAGATCAGGCGAGAAGAACTGAGTTCGTCTAATCCAGCGCATATTTAAATTATAACTGTGCGTGCTGCTAGTGGCAGCACATAAACAGCTATGCTAGCAGTTATCGATACTTTATCGATATGAAAAAGAGCTGTGGAGACAACAACAACAACAACAGCAACTACGACATTCCATACGCGTTTTTGTTGCATTTTGGCGACCACCGCCAACGTCGTTGTTTTGTTGTTTTGCGCTTTTGCTGACATTACTGTTTTTCAGGCATACATAAGTGTCTGAACGGGATCGCTGGTTGTCCGTTACAATTCTGTTATGTATGTATGTATGTGTGTTTTGCATGCACGAGTACTGCCTCCCCTTTGTACCCGCCGTCCCCTTGACATGTTCGTTGCGCTTGCTGTTCTTTTTTTGTTGTTGTTGTTGTGTTTGTTGCTGGCGTCTGTCTGCATCGTTGGCTGCTGCTGCTGCTGCTGCTTCTTCTTACTTTGTTGCTTGTTGCCTTCTATTTTGTACGTCAGTATAAGACGGTTCGGTTCTGCTGTCCGTTCGCCAATGTTGTTCTTGTTGGTTCAGTCTTGCGGTTGTTGTTGTTTTTGCTGCCTGCATACCAAGCTGGTGGTTGACTTTTGTTGATTTTGCCTTTTAGCGCTGAGTGATGCAACTTTTTAACTTTTTTTTCTTTTGCCGCTGCAGTTAAAGTGCACATGCAATTATGATAGACAGGCACGAGGTTTTTATTAGCCCAAAACTTTCAGGCACACAAGCACTCATACAATTCTAATATTATTCAGCAATTTGCAACGTCTTGGGGCGTCGTCGTCGCTATCATCATCATCATCATCGTCGTCGACTGCGCGGACACATCGTGTGCAAAATTGCCACCAAATTGCTTTAAACACCAGACAACAACCACAACCCACAATTAAGCCTTCATCAAAGTTACAACACACTCGCATATCACACATGGCTCCAAGCAGTACCACGACAAAACCAACTAATACAATAGCTGCCCCAAGCCACCTACCACCATACATCTATCTACACTCAGTCAGAGTCTCAGACTCGGGCACAGCTTAGTTTGATTTGATTCGGTTTGGTTCGGCTCTAACTCAAGCTGCGGTCCAGGCCCACGCTCAAACATTGCTATGATTCATGCTTAAAATATTTCAATTTGAATTTGTAAATAGACACACACACACATGCAGTCTAAGACGCGCAGCATCCAATTTCAGCCAATAAATATTTTTCTTAAAGTTGCGTCGTTGTCGTCGTCGTCATCCTCTTTGTGTTGGCCTCCAAGTTTTGTAACTTTGCTGGGCGCCGCCTTCAACATATGCCTATGTGTGTGTGTGTTAGTGTATTGAAATTCCAAGAGGCTTACCCATATATGCAGCTAGCTGGAGTTGAGGTTAGGAATGAGCACGAGCAAGCTATAAAACTCCTTTTGGATGGTCAATGAAATTGGCTGCTGCTGCGCTGGAGCATTCAGAGACTGCGACGACGCAAAGTCTTTGAGGCAAATTTGTCTGCGTCTGCGGCTGGCTTTGGCTTTGGCAAAGCAAACCAGTTTAGTCACTTTTTTTTTTACTCATTTTTCAAGCGCAAGTTCTATTTGGCTTAGTTCGTAGAACGGAACCGCATTCCAGGCTACACACACACACACACAACACAATCAAGTTCTCCCAAAGCTGAATTCACATGCACGCACACAGATGTCCAGAGAGTTCTTTAAACTTCAATTTTTCCACGCTGTTTATGCTTATGCGGCCGTAGTCTTCGACTCGTCGTTGTTGTTGGTCTTTAGTTCGTTATTTGAACTTGCTGGAATGCGGTCGCACAAGTTTCGTATGGCGTAGCCATGTCTGTTCCATGCTGGGCAGTCCCATCCTACTACTACAGATAACTCACTCATGTGCAATATGTGGCCAATGGTTTTTTTTTGGGATTTAAGTTTATGTGGTTTTTAGTCTCTTAATTTTACAATATTTATAAACTGTTCACTTAATTTTTGTTTCCTTTAAACTAAGTTCAGCTCACATAACAATATGCACACAGAAACAGCGTCAAAGTCAAGCGCTAACGTCCGCGAGAGGACCATGCGGTTGCACAAAAATTTACTGAATGAAAATTTGTCTTTTCTTTTGCGCTGATCTTTCGTGCTGTCTGCATCTTCGTCGCCTTGCCGACAAACGACGACGGCGAGTCGACGACTACGACGAAGCATAGCCACACGCTGGCTGCGCATGCGCAAGGGAGACAGCAATAGCAGCAGCAGCAACGAGTGCGAACAACGGCAAAGCGCTACGAGGGCTGCACGCGTAGTAGTTCGAAAAAGTTGTACATTTCGAAAGCCGTCGTGTGCAGTGTCTGTCTGTGTGTGTGTGTGTGTGTGTGTGTGTGTGTGTGTGTGTGTGTGTGTGTGTGTGTGTGTGTACTAGAAAGTTTTGATACTGAACCGAACTACTCCCATGATGTTTGGTTTGCTTTGCTGTGGTTTGGGTCGCGCATACATACGAAACTTACAAAACGACATTCCACAAACAAACTGACACTGCCAATACCCTGCTTCCCTGCTCTGTCCCCACACACGCACACTCGCACACACACCAATCAACAACAAAAGTATCTCTATCTGTATCTCTGCGCTACTTTTGCCTTTTGTCACAACGTCAATGTCTCTTTGGCTCAGCGGTTTTGCGTTTCCCTCCGCCGCTGAATTCTTGAGCAGGCCTACTCAGTTTATTTGCTTTTTTCTGAGCTTTTTTGAAATGTTGTAATCTACAAAAAGTGTTTTGTTGTTGTTTTTTTTTTGTGGTGTTCTCGTAAGTGTTTTGTGGTATGTATGGATTGCATGTAGTTGTTGCTATTACTGTTGGCGTTCTTTTGCGTAAGCAACTTACACACATACAAATACAAATACCATTCGAAGTTCGAAAAATAAATTCGTCATTGAACGGTAAAAAACGAATTCCAACGTGTTTACCTCTGTGTGTGGCTATCTGTCTATATATGTATGCATGTATATGTGTGGATTTTTTCAATTACATGTTTGTAAATGGAATTTCTGAACTTTTTCTGAACGAGGTCATTTACAACGAAAAACAGAAAAAATTCAAATACAAACAGCCGCCAACATAGGCCGTAAAAAGTTGCGTTTTTTTTGTTGGTTTCGTTCGTCATGAGCTTATTTATAGAAAATTCCATAAGCATTACCTCTTTATTTAAAAAAAAAATAATAATATTTATAGTTGTGGCATATCTAAGGCAAGTACCTCCAAAAAATCAAGATTTACGAAAGACGTGAATAATAACTCAACAAATAATAGGAATCTAATAGGCGACAGGTACCGATAAATTAACATAGAAAACTGATTGACAGATTTCCAAGAGCTTAAAAGACCAATTTCTTGATCAAAGTTTCGATCTTTACCAGATGGTCAGTATTTGAAATCCCAACTTAGAACCTCAGCTTTTTAGACCTATCGATATGCACTTCATTTCCAGTTATTTAGTAGGCGCCTAGCTTATATCAGTGCAAACAATTGACAGTACTTTCAACACTTGACAAAACCATGATGACAAAGTAAACGATCGGCCATCAATGATAAGCTCAGGCAGGCCACACTTGACTTAAGAATTTCTGGAATTTCGAAAGTGTGCACACACACACTCACACACACACCCATACATATACATACCTATATACACCTGTCATCATCAGGCATTGTCACAATCTAGAGCTTATCAAGCAGGCAACAGTTTTCGTTTTAATTTGGAATACAAAACAGTTGGTTGAATTGTTTGGTATGTGGCCTCATATATGACATGTGATGCCATTGCTTTACAACAGCACACCTAACAATTGTTTAGGTTTGAGTCACATGCTTAGCACTTACCTCAGTTACGATTGTCTAAAAGTTTAAGAGGGGCCTTGGCATGCCTGCAAAGTAAGATAGGAGAACCGCTTACAGAAATTGTAATAATGAATATTTATATATGTATATATAGTATGTGCTTTATAACTTAGTACAAAAAATGGGCACGGTATACATGGACTTTCAACTTTATTTACAACAAACGTCAAGACTATAAAAATAATTAATAAATCTTATCAAGTCGCTAGGCCCATTGACTCGTTGCTAGGGGAGGGCTCTTGACTTTGGCTCGGCAATGACGTTAAAACATTGGCATGTCGCTGTCATTGCACTCGCCGACTGCCCTGGGTTAATTACAAACAGTCAACAAGTGCACAACAGCAATAACTACTTATAAGTATGTATAGCTTTGTGTATCTGTGTGTGTTTGTAATTAATTTGTGCTTTATCAAAAAAGGCTGTCGAAAGTTGGGCTGCCTTTAATAATACACCCTAATAGCAAGCACGTGATGCGCATACAAGTGACCCCAAACAGCTCATTAAAAACCTTATGACTGAAGTATACAACATGAATAACCATAACATGTAGCTCCCAACCTAGGCTAGACTCCTACCTAGACAAACTGCACATAATTTCTACTTGAGCGAGCGACTGGCCGGCCGGCAAAAACTGCAACATACACGAACACACACACACACCAATGAATACACTGACTACGATGTAGTTGGTAGTGCAGCGAACCTGCCCCAGAGAATGGGTTAGAAACAAACAAAAAATACCCTAGACATGTGAGTTCAGTTACTCAGCGAGTCAGTCAGTCTCTGCTGACGATCCGTCGCTCGTTGTCGGTCCCAGCCATTTCATGGAAATTATGTCGTGTACAATTTTATGCATGAGAGCATCGCAAAAAAAAAAACTACAAGAAAAAAGTATAAATAAAGGTAACTATAACGAGCTTAACTTGATATACCCTTGCAGATCCAACGATCATGTCTAAAATAGACTCATTGTGTATTGTTATTATTTTAAATAACTGTTATTGTTGGCTTACTTTACGGTATATCTGTAAACTCATTGACACTATTTTGAAGCTGATCATTTCTTAAACTGTGTAATAACTACATAGTACTATTTCTTATATTTACTTTTGAGAAGGCCTATCTACCTAACATAATATTAAGAAATTTTAGTTTTTCATCATTTTGAAAGTAATTTTTCAAATATATTATCACAATACCTATAAGACTTATTAGATCATTTTTCCCTGAATCCTCCAATTGGCTTTCTTACAAATCTTAAAGATAGGTAATCTCATAATGCTTCTCAAATATGCACGATTTAGTTTAAAATATCGGATTTTTAACGGAGACCCTGCTCGGAAAACAAAACGTTAGAGAGTCAAAGATGCTGTTTGCAAGGGCATAAAACAGAACTCAACTAAAAAAATTAACAGTGCAACGTCAGTCACCATGCAAGGGTTGAGTTTCTTAAGTGGAGGTACTACACATGTAAGTAGTTTTTATATGTATGTATAAGAGTGCAATAACTGGCTGGCCGCTAAAGTTAGATAAGCTAAAATAAAAACTCTCATATGAAAAAAACTAACAACAAAAAATACCCACGAATGAGCACACGAACGATCGACCAAATCGCCTGTTAGTTAGCTGGCTCAAGTGGCTGCGCGTTGCCTGATGCTGGCCTGGAGAAGTATGAAAGGGGGTTTGGGAGTAGGACGCCAATTGCAGTTGCATGTTGCATGCATTAGCATACAAGTGTTGCCTGAGCTGTGCCACAAAAATCATAACCACCCCCCCTGTGGTTGGGGCGCTAACAAATGTCGGTGCGCACCGAAGAAGTAACAAAGTATGAAAGAAAGGCATAAGAATCAGAAAGAAAGCGCATTCAAGCGGCGATGCTGGCAGACAATGACGGCGCTGATGATGATGACAATGTGGAGATGGCGATGGGCGCTGGCGACGACAGTGGGCGCTGGCTGGCTGACTAGCTGGCAATGGCAACGGGCCTAGACACCCCCACATACGGTTTGTATATACTTATGTTACGCCTCCGCCGTGGCCTGCTCTAGCTTGCTGGTAACCTAAACAAGAGTAACATCGTCTATGACCGCCAACAGCTTAAAAAGCTCAATAGGGGGAAACCGGCACAGCAGGCAAGCAATTGCTGTGCCAGCTACTGCCAGCATTGCGTCGCTTCCTGAGCCCACACACACACACACACACACACACACACACACACACACACACATACACACGGACACAGACACAGACACACTTATATACACTCACGAGAGCCGGCACAGACTGCAGACTATTGCCATAATTATAGCACATTCCAATTCCATGCTGCAAAAGTAGCTGCAATCGGATGTGGCTGCAACGGCGTCGGCGTCGTCGTTGTGGTCGTTGTATCTTGCGACGTCGCCGTTGTCGTCGTCTTTGTCCATGTAGGCGTTGCCATTGTAAGTCAAACCTAGTCAAGACAAGTCAACCAAAGTCGTCTTCGCTTCGTCAACGCATGATTTGCAGTACTCTGAAGTATTAATGACGTTTGGCCCAGTTTTATAATTTTCCAGTTTTCCCCTATGCTATCTGCACACAAACCAGACTCACACACATACATGTCTATCTATATGGGGGCGATGTTCCGTGCGAGTGCTACAATGTTCTCATTGCTCGTTACTCGCAGCTGCTCAGCTGGCTCATTCATATTCATAAATTTAACGTCTTTTTTGCGTAAGCGGCGCTGCAGCGGAAGTTGCACACATATGTATATACATATATGTGTATGTGTGTTCGTGTACAATATGTCAGACAATGCGCCGCGAACTATATTTCATTTTGAGTTCACACCATAAAAACGGCGAGAGAGTGCAAATGAGAACGAGCTGCCGTCTAAGCTGTCTCGAGTGCTGTCAGAGTTAAAGTTCAAAGCACTATTGAACTCAAAGGCCCTACCACTACCAACACTTTCGCCATAAATAGCAAAAAACATGGGCTAAGCAGAGCGGGGGCTCGGCCTTTTATAGTACTTGCTATCAACGGAAATACAACGCCAAAAGACAAACGCTCAAAAGTGACGTCGTCGTAGGAAGTTGCAAAAGAAAAATGAAACGGTAAAAAAGAAAAACAAAAGTGACTAATGCTCCAAGTGCGAGTATTTCCGCTTACTTCCTGTGAGGCAACACTGGCGTCGGCGGCATAATGAGGAAATGCAACTTAGGTAGCTAAGCAGAGAAAGCAGCGTGGGGAGAGACAGTAGAGGCAGCCGTCGTAGGCGTTGTCGTTGATGAGCTAAAAATATTATGAAAACTGCTGACAGACGCACGAAGAAGACAACGAGTTGGGAGTCTTAATGTCGCGCTGATGGTCTAAAAATAGAGCTCATGTCCACCGGCCGGAAATATTGTGACCATATAGGCGTCACATATAACTAATACGAGGCCAGCAACAATAACAACAACAACAACATCTGTGCGTTCCATTCATAAATATTTGAGCGAATATTCATTCATAACTCTTGGGCATTGAATGCACATATGAATGTATGTTGTACAATACATACACAAGCATACATACATTATTAAAAGTATTTATGTACGTAAACAAACGCTGTTTATATACTACGTGTGTACATCAATTTTTTTAAGTGCACGCAATTGCGACAACGTACAGTCAAAAAAAGATAAGAAAAAAACAAAAACAAAAGCGTACGGAAAGTAATGTCTCGAATACAACATACCCTAACAAGCAAGTCAGTCAACTTACACTTATGGGGCGAACATAGTTAATCAATCAAGAATCAAGTTCTTGGTTTATATAGTGTTTGGATTTGTCTCAAACTTTTCTTCTGTGCATTAGCAACTGCATGACAAAGTTAATAAAGCACGTAGTTCGTGTATAACAACTAATCGTATTGACCCCATAACGACAATCTCACAGATACCTGCATACACACACAGTCAACTGATATCTGTGCAGTGAACACAACCCGTAACAACCCGTGTTATCGGGTTACGGCCTGATGTAAATACATTCTTTCATTGGAATTGTGGTTTTACGTGGTGGGTCCCAAACCCTTCGCACAACCCTTTTAAGGCCTGGGGTGGCTCTACTGGTCTCGAAAGATAACAAGCTTTGACCTGCTGAGGTGGTATATATAGGATGGAGCGAATCTATTGGGACTATTCGGATGTGCGTGTGTGTGTAAGCATTTGTTGCGCTCTTATGTGCACTCAATGAAATTTTGTTGAAATTTAGAGCAAATCTATAAAAATGCAACAAATAACAACAACCGCAACAACTACAACTGTGAATACGAGTATACTAAAAATGTCAGCGATTGTTTCTTGTTGCTTTGTTGGATGGCGTTGCCGATGGTGGCGATAAACTAGCAACAACAACAACACATTTGGGGCGATGACACAAGTATACACTCGACGGCTTTGTTATTGTTGTTGCTCAGAGCGATGCATGAATTTATGAATGAATGAATTATGTATATAGTATATGCACATACATATATGCTTATTGTAAGTACATATGTACATATGATGTTTTATTGCCGCTGTGTGTGCGTGTGTGTATGTGCACTCTGCTGCTCACATTTAATGAATGAAAATCCCATGAAGCAACAGCACAATACACATGATCACACACACACACACACACACACACACACACACATGCACACACACATATATATGTATACAATTTCCAGCAGTAAGTTAAAACGGAAGTAAAAGGAAAACTGAAACCAACCAACATCAGTGGCAATGGTAACAACAACAACAACAATGTTCATTCATATAGAAAATTCCAACAACACACTTGGAAATGTGTGCTAAATACACACATATCACTAAACTTGAATGAATGCTAGCCTGATTTTAACTACGGATAAGATATGATTTCGAGTATAGGTTGCCTTTTAAAAGATATAAAAGGGAGCGCATATATTTAAACCAGACCAGACCAATTAACGCCTGAGTACTATTTGAGACATTCCTTCATCCTTCTTTGTGCATAGGTTGATAAGGTTTTCGTAAAGTTTATCGTAGGGGGACAAAAGCGGTGACATATAGTTGTCGAAGATTTTCGATATAAATCAACAATTTATTTTTACAGATAATATTTTTTCTTTTTGTAAATCCAGATTAAACTATGCAACAAAAAAAATCCTGTGTCTAAACATACCATTTCCGGTAAATTTGCGGTCGCTGATTTTGAATCCGTATTTTCTAGCATCGTTTTTGAGTGATGGCTATTTGAAAATGTGCGAGATTGCGAGGGTTGCGGAGGCAGACAATCTCATGCTACTCGTTAACTTTTCTGACGATCAATATGAGCTGCAAGTCAAATTACAGAAAATTAAATATGGATTCAATGACAATATGTTTTCAATGACAGTTTTCGTCTTCCTTGATTCAATTGCGAGTTACAGGGCAATAAACTATATTTTTTTTTAATCCGAATACAAAAACTTTTAAATATTCCTTTTGGATTCTATAAATTAATTCTTTGCAAAAATTTTAAAACTAATTTGAGCGAAATCGGCAGCGAAATGATTAAGTTATTAGGGAATATCGGATTATTTATTAAATTTGGGTAAAAAAAGCCCAGGAATAAAACATAGCTTTTTTGGTTTATTTGGTGTCGCTGATTTTAAATCCGAAAACCGTTTTGAATTATATATAACGGTTTTCGAAACTCCCAGGAGTAAGGTTTATGATTTAATTTTTTTTTTTGTATGGAAATTAATAAAAATTATCGATTGTTTTATTGATTCCCTACTAAATTCGAAGCTTCGCTACCGATTTTACTCTAATTGGTTTTGTTTGCAATGAATCAATTTATCGAATACCCATTAAAAACAATTTGTAATTTTTTATTCAAGTACTTTAGAAGAAAAAAAAATAAATTCGATTTTCAAAAAAAGTGTTGCGTTGATTGCCCTATAACAAACATTTAAAATTTAGTTGTCTTTAAATCGATACTACAGCTCATTTCGATCGGTAGTAAGGTTAATAAGTCACATGAGATTTGCTGGCCATAATCCGAAATCGGTGCTAAAAAATCCAAAACGGTTTCCGGATTCGAAATCATCGACCCCAAACATAGCAGAAAAGGTATATTTTAGACATAGGCATTTCATTGAGGTCAAATTTGTTGCATAGTGTAATCCGACAAATAAAATGATTGCCTACGATTTAATATCTTCTAAAACTCATTCAGTTCATTACGATTTTAGTGCTTTAGACAAATGTAATAAAAATATTAAAATAAACGTAAAAGTCACTAAACCAAAAATTTGAACGTAAATCAAAATGCGTATCGTAAAATGTCATAAAAATACGACTTAATGATATGGTACTAAGGCAATCCAGTTTGTAGTTCATAAAAAAAAGCTATAAGCTTATAACAGTAAGGTTTTATCCTTATGGCTCTTCAACTCAACCACAATAAATAATGTATAAATTTACATATAAATATGCTGACTGAATATATGATAAGGTATCATTTGAAAAAAACAATTTTTTGGAATTCGTTTTTAAAATGTACATAAAGTGAAACTAGGATTGATTTTATTTCTGAAGAAAAAGCATACATTCAGAAATTGGCATTAAATTTGATCAGCCGGACAAGTCTATGACAGGGCCCGTAAAATATTACTGCACAATCATACTATATAGTGCATGAGTAAGCGAACATCGTCATCTGGGCATATATCATATTCTGGCGAAATACCATGTATGCAGTATTTACCGATTACAGACTACAAATATTAGAAATGAACAAATTTGTAATCGGCTTGCAAAACAAATTATTTCTCTGAAGTTCGTCATAAACCACTAAGCGCGAATGGAAATTACAAAGAAAATATATATAAAAGTATTTTTTTACATATTGTTACTTTTTAGTTGTTTCTTGTTTAAGTATGACGCACATGATACAAAACAGACACAAAACAAAAATCAAATATATATATATATAGGCATAGAACTTGACTTTTACGAGTTGATATTATTATTGGAAGATGTGGCAGCGATAAAATTACAACAGCTCTAAGAAAAGTGGCGCGAAAATTCTGGATAAACAACAACAAGATCACAAATGACGCACAAAAGTTTACAAGGTTGTCTGGCTCTCACTCTCTCTGTCTGTCTGAAACAAACTGGGTGGTCTATCAGAAGGAAGGGAAACTATTTGTGCGCTTTGTACGTCATCAAAAAGTGAATGAATATGAAATGAAAATGAAACTTGCGTTTATCATTTGGCACACGGCAGAATACCCATTGTAAATACATACAACCTGGCTGCGTTTACGTCAGCAAAAACGATTTCGACTAGTCTTTTTTTGGTTTGTTTATATTGAAACTGATGATGACGTTGTTGGCGCTATTAAGGCTTTGTAAAAGATTGTTTCTATTTTTGTGCCCTTGCAGAGACCATGTACACTTTAGTGTAGCAGACAGCTTCTTGTCGCCTTGAGACTGTTGCGCTTGTCGAAACGATAGTAGTAATCGTTATACCATCGATGTACTCTGTTTCAATAAAAAATTTCAGGGATTAAGTACTAAATATTGCAAGCAAGTCGCTAAGGGTGGCAGGCGAGAAAACTAACTTGTGGGCGTGCCCACAAATGGTGCGAGGTGCAAATCGCACGGCCTAGCCTAAGGAGTTTTATTCAAGAGCGCTATAGAAAACGTTTGGAAAGGTTTTGTAAGTCAAGTACGAAAAAGCTGATTCTGTCCTTATAGACAATCTTATACTATGTAGAGATGCGACAGAAATAAGTGGTGCAGTCAAAAACTTCTTTGCTTTTTATATTCGTACACAAAGTGTAAAAGGGTATTATAGATTTGTGCAATGTATGTAACAGGCAGAAAGAGGCGTGACAGACCACATGTTCCATGGGCAAACATGATCAGGAGCAATAGTCGAGTCGATATAGACATCTGTCCGGGTTGGGCAAGATTTCGGAGAAATCTAACTATAAGAGTTAGAGCAAAAAAATTATACCAAAAGATGCGCATTTCCTCAATCGAATCATTGAATCAAGTCGATATCTTACACCCTTCCCCCGTGATAGATTTTCGCGGTTTATGCCCGCTTCTTTGAATCTATCAACTCGAAACTCTATAGAGGTTTGCGTCGTGTTTATGTGCATCAATGTTTAAAAAATGATCAAAATAATATAATATAGATTTCACACCCCCTCCCTCCCCCCCCCCCATCACATCACACACACTAAACTGCTCCAAAACTCCACTACGTGTAGATATGGATACATATGAGCTAGAGTTGCAAAATTTGGTGTGGAGACTCGTGTGAGCCAAATCATTAAAACTGTATTCACCTTTTTACAATACAAGCCCCCCTTTCGCCGCAATCGATTCACCTTAATTACTGCCATACCCCTTAATAAGGTATTTTTGATCTATGTTTTAAAATTCAACTACATGCCTCAAGAATATTGGAGTTATGGGTGTAAAAGTAATTTTTGCCCCCATAATAAACAACAGGCATATCGATCTTATGAAAAGGGACATAAAAGTGGATACTTCCGTTTCGATTTTACCGTATATTGGATTTTAGTGTTGATAAAGAAAAAGGGTACAGGGTATTCCACTGTCGGGCACCGTCGCGACCGTTTGCATCATATTTTTTGAACGTTAAATTTTGTCACTTCACATAGTAAGTATTTTTGTGGACAAAGTGCTAATTATATGACGGACAGTGTGGAAAAATCGAAACATTATTTATAAAATATATATTTTTGGGTCTGTCTAGTCAATCAAAGTCATAAACCAAAAATGTGCGACAGTGGATACAGGGTGTGTATGTACATACAAAAACTACAAAAGGAGATATGTTGAAAGGCAACTCAAATGCGTAACATTCAAACTTGCTCAATTTGGTGCTGTTAATGTCGTAGTTATAGTTGTTGTAGTTGTTATACAAGCTTTATTTTGTGTCTATGTAGTATGCCAATCTTAATTGCGCATTTAAATATAATAGAAAAACAACTAGAAACTACGCGCCACAGACACACACACACACACATACTCTAACAAAAAGAAAAGAAAAAAAAAACCAAAAACACATGGGCAGAAAAGTTTGTAGCTTTGAAAGGCGCCTCCGAAATACCGTGCAAGCTGCCTGAAGCTGCGCATATTGCGCCTTGGCTGTATTATTTTTCTTTAAGCAGCATATAAATCAAAGCGCAATTTGTTTACCTTCTTAATTTTGCGCATTTAAAAAAGAAACACTATTTAACTATGTAAGCTTAAAGTTAAGTATCTTAAAGTTTGCAACTAAAGAAAAACTCATTCAATAAACTAAATAACAGTAAAGGAAAAGGGCAAACACTGTGGCAACGCTGTAAAACTCAGGGCCTACGGCGCGTATGCGTGTTGTGTACACACTATGTACATATATGCCATGCATAAGGAGAGCGTGCGAGCACCAGTGAGCACACACAGAGCAGGCCAGAGAGCGGCAACAACTTGTTGCGCTTGTAGAGGTGAGAGTGCGCTGCTGTGTGAGTGAGAATGTGAACGCTCTATCGGTGAGCAATGAGAGCGTGCTTGAGCTTTTTGGGCAGTCTGGCCTTCTATGTGCCTGTGTGTTTGATACTGCGTATACTTAATATTTGGTAAATTTCTGCTATGCGCAAAAAGACCAAATGTTAAAGCAATTCCTGCTGCAATAATTAGGGACCTGTCACAAGCGTTGCTGCTTGTGCTCTTGATTCATAAAAATTGATGCATGTGTGCGCCGAGGACTTGCAGCAGAGAACAAAGTGGCAAGGCAACAAAACAGCTGCTTTTGTGTTTTTGCAACGCATTCAAACAGCTGTTTAGATACCATTGCAAGCTTGTTAATAATGACAATCAATTATTATAAATGTATGGAAAACTAGTTAAAGTTTAAACAAATTGTTATACTTACAAACAAAGCCATTAGTGCCGATTATATAAGCAGCATTGCGCACAGCCCTGACGCGTGCTTCTGTAAGTGTGTGTGCGTGTGTGTGTGTGTGTGTGTGTGTGCGTGTGTGTGTGCGTGTTACGTAGTATTGGTGTGTGCTAGTTTAGTTAAATGCTCGGCACACGCACCGAACTGTTTGTTGTGGTGTGGGGGGGAACTACGACGTCGGGCGGCGACAGAGCAGCAACAGGCAGATAGGCAAGTTTGCCTTTATTGTTGTTGTTGTTGTTGTAGTAGTTTACTTTGTTGTTATATTTGTCGACGTCGAGCTAGCTAGCTGGCGGACTGACTGACTGACTGTGGACAGTGTAGTGGAGGGCAGGCGTTCGGGCGGAGCAGGCGCATAAAGCGACATTTGTGTCGTATCTAAAACATTTGCGCTTTAAATAAATATAAAGAGGTATTATAAAACAAAAAAAAAAGAAGAAAAACTAACGAACTACAACAGCAACAAATTGGTTCAATGCACGCCGACAAAGTTGTCGACTCGAAGTCGGAGTCTATGTCGTCGCTTTTGTGTTTGTAACGTCGCCAGGCCTGAACGAATACTTTGGTGAAGAAAAACATGAAATAGTCATCTATCCAAGACGCATCCTGGCACTATCAAGGATACTGTGCTTCATTTATGGCAGAATTGCAGTAGCATGCAGCGATAAATGCATGCATTACCCTTTCAATTACTATAGCTTACCATTCCATTATTCGCTGGGCTCACAAAGGCAGGAAAAGTGCACACATATGTATACGAGCTGTAGACTGAGAGTCACACAGAGACGGCAGCTTATCACAGAGTGATACCCAATGAATGGCGTCAGGCAGCGACGCTGGCGTCGGCAGCGGCGTTTGGCGGACATCGACGTTGGCGTTGGACACAGCTTGCTCAGCTTTGACACAGTATTTGTTGATATTGTCTTGTTTCTTCTTGTAGTGTGACACTCTTTAATTTCTTTTTAATTTCAGTTTTAGTATTATTTGAATTCTGCCATTATTGATTTTTGTCGGTCAAGGAAGTGTCGTTGTTGTTGTTTTATTTCAGTTTCAGCAACTTCATCATCGTCATAAGGAAGCTCATAATTAGCAGCATTGTCACTGTACAAAGTTCACTTGTTGTTCTTGTATTTTGTTGTATTTGTTGTTGCTCTTCTGCTGTTCTTTTCTTAATGTACTTATTGTTGTTGTTTTATATACATTCAAACAATTTTTGATTGTATAAGTTCACAGTTCTTTGTGCGCCATTTTTTTTTTAACACACACACACACATAAACATTTTTTACGTTTCTCTTTATTTGAAATGTTTTTTTATTTCTTTTCTTTTTTGTATTTACTTTTCCGCTTCTATTTTTAATTATTCAGTTGCGAGGCTCAAAAGTCGCGAGCTAGTTTGTTTTTAATTCTTTGTTGTTCTTGTTCTTGTTCTCGTTGTTGTTGTTGTTTCCCCCTATTTTTTTTAGTTTTTATTTTTTTAATACGTCGTTTAAGTTTTTCTTTGCGTTTCGCGTTTGTTACTGTTTACTGTGTTTTTATTGTTTGCTTTGTTTTCTTTACGTTTCGTTACGTTTTGGTTTTTGCGTATTTTTAAAAAATTCTTTTATGTGTTTTCAAACTGCGTCGCAAAATTTGCGAAATTTGTATTTTTTTTTTTGCCACTGCATAAAAAAAGTTGTAGCAAAAAGTTGGCTTAATATGTTTGTTTTTGTTATTGTTTACTCTTTTGATTAACCACAAATTTAATATAATTAATAATTAGTTACATGGCAATACTTGCTCACACACACACACACACTATACAAAAGCTTCAAATGAAATTCACTTTGATGTCTGGACGGTTTGCCGCCGCTGAGTCCGAGTCGCTGCTGCTGTCGCCAACCGCCGCCGACGAAAGTTGAGTGCGAATGTTGCGCTGAATTTGCCATAATGTGTTAAGCAACCAACCAACCAACCAACGAATCAAGCAGCTAAAGCATAGCAGGAGAGCAGAGCAGTTCCCAGCCAAGTTTACCGCCTCCTCCTTCTTGACGTTGGCGCTGTCGGTGACGTACTGAAACAAATGCCTCACCAAAGTTTAGTTTGCGGCGCATGGTTGGGGTTGCCGCTGCTGCTGCTGCTGCTGCTGCCACCAATACTCGAACACAGCAAACAGCACACGGTTGTGCGCAATGCTCGGCGAGAGAAGCAACAAGGTCTTTTCGTATCAATGAATATGCTGAGCCGCAGCAACAACAAGTAGCAGACAGCAAGCAACAAGTACGAGTACGCCGTCGTGAAGCGTTCAGAAAATGTCTGAATGAATGTGTTGTTGGCTTCCGCTGCTCGCCGTCGCCGTCTCCGTCACCGTCGCCGTCGCCATCGCCTCCACCCGAAGCCGCTGTCTTCGTCCGTTGCTGACACTGTGAGTGTGAGTTTGCATGTAATAGTTAACGCCATCGTGGAAAAAAATATAAATTTGTGCTTGGTGTCTGCCGCATTGGCGCTGAAAACAATAGCAAAACAAACACACTCTTCTGCACACACACACACACACACACACACGCGCACACACACGCGCACTCACACTATTGCATGCGACGTGAGCGAGCGCGCACGCTCTCTTTAACGACAAAAGTTTTGTCGACTGAGCTTAGGCCTATCTGTGTGCGTGTGTGTGTGTGTGTGTGTGTGTGTGTGTGTGTCTGTTTGGTTGTGCGTGTGCGCGACTAAGCACAGTGAAAAATTTGATGAACGAAGCTAAAAAGAAAATGGCGGATGTGCTTTATGCATTTTAAATCGATTTACACTTTATTTCAGTCGTTTAATTTCGATTTAATACTACAAATTTGCAGCAAATTGCCGCTAAGCAAAGTTAGAAGTTCGTATATTTATTAACTATTGCAGCTCATATTTATTGCTTAACAATAAACATTTAAGGCACATATTAACTACAATATGTATTGAATCTAACAGGAAAATGGTTAGGTAAACACATCGAAAATGTTTCGCTTCATGCACAGTGGATTTTAAGAAACGTCTTCGAGATGATACATATATTTCTCTTAAATTTCTTAAATTAAATGACATTCTGCAAATTTCGCTAACTCAAAAGTGGCTTTGTGATTTAAGCCAATTACTTTTAAAGTTTTAAGTTTTTCAAATATTAAGACAGTTAAAATTATAGCTATGTATATGTATTTAAGTATAAAATTGTTGAGTAGATCTTAATTTCGAAATTCCAACGTGGTTCTTATCAAAAATGAAAGAATGCAGATTCTCTATCTGCAACTAAAGCAAAAGGGATAAAATATAATTAAGTAGTACAAAATGTACTAATATATGAACTTTTATTCGTTTTATAAAAAGTTCTTCTGAAGCTTCCTAAGCCACTAATTCAGAAGTGGGATTATTTTGGAGTAAGTGTTAAGCTTGCAAGCAATAAAAAACGTTTACCCTTATATATTGCTATTAGTTCTATAAATAAGTGCAGTTCGTAACTTTAGTGATCGCAACTGTATCAACTTTGCGCACAGTGTAAGCACTCAAAAGAGACCCTCACACACACACATACACACGTACACCCGGTTGAAACTGACAAAAAAAAACCGAAAGAAATCTGTAAAAAATTTCTGTGCCAGACTCGCGTATATGAACAGAATAGAGAGAGAAAGAGCATTTAGCCGTTTCGCTTGCACACACACACACACACACACACACACTCATATGAACTAACATCAAACTCATATCAAACAGTCACCGACACAGACTCAGAGATACAACTAGAAAACATTTTGGGCATGGAGCATGTGTGACATGTTTGCATGTGTGTGTGAGCAGCTTTTGTGAATGTGTTGAGCACATTTCTCATGATAGGCATGAAACTGAAATGAAAATTGAAATGAAATAAATGTAGCTACATTCGTAAAGTAATTAGAAACAAAAACGAAATATTTTAGAAACTGAAATGTATACAACATTAAATTAGAGAATTAAATGGTCATAATTGAAATAGTTTTCCATTTTCTATTTTCTCTGGTTGGTTCGTTCCATCCCTTTTGTTTTGACATTGTTCGTGTGACACGCAAGGGTCGGGGGATGCCCCTAGATCAAGTCAATACAAATTCCCATAATAGTGCCCGAATCATTTTCCAAATTATTAATTTTATCCTAAATGTTTCAAGTTAATTAAACGCTTTAATAACAGTCCACGTGCTACTGCTGACGTAAGGGTCGTCGACGCATAGGGGCGTGCACAACATACATTCACAGTTACACTCACTCACACTCTAATACCATCATTTTATTTGCCATATTAGTTCGTTCGAACGCAGAATTTCTCACACATACCGCTGCAAAATAAAATGCCCTGCGCAAAACTCTCACACATACTCTAATAATACATTTTAGCAACAATTTTTATAAAAGAAAGGCAATAATCACAATTTTAAACAATATATTGAATTTTTGCTTGTAAAGCAAGTCAAAAAGTGTAAAAGTCACTGGCGAATTTCAAGAAACACCATTCGTATTTCAGAGTATATCAGCTCATAGAAGCTGTTTGCTGCAAATCTCAACTAAATTAAACTTAAATAATAATTATTTTTAAACATAAGTAATTTAGATATAATTTAATCACGCACAAAGTATGTCTTTTGCTTTTTCGGACGCCATTTTGTAGTGCGTGTGCCAAAATCACGTGTTTTTTGCGTTACTCCCAAACACACAAAGTATTTCATATGCTCAACTTAGCAACAACAAAAATAAGTATAAAAACAACAACTGAACGTCAGCTTCGAAGAGAGGGCAAAGAGGCAGCAAAATTAGCAAAAGGCAGCGCAACATACTCAATGAGAGAAACTCAAGCGCAAAAAACAAAATGGCCGCCAGGTGAATTCTTGCTAACGTGTATCAAAAATAATAATATTTTCAAAGTTAAACACACTGAGTTTCTAAAATGAACATTTCTTACATATGTATATAATGCTGTATTTCATTCTTATCAATGCAATACATATTTTGAAGTTTTTCTTATATAGACAAATGTTAACACTACAAAATGGCGCCCATCATATATAATGTGGTTTGCAGAAATGCTTTCACTGCATAAAACATGATGAAAATATCGCAATAAAACAAATGAAATTTGATCTCAGCTGCTATTTAAATACCACGTGCCTAAGGTGTATGTTATGCAAACAAAGCTAAAAAGTTGAAATGGCGATCCACATTTTGAACGGTCCATAAAAAACTTTCCGAGCAAGCTGTTACAACAATACTTTATTAGAGGAAAAGTAGAAGAAAATTCCACGGAGAACGGTTTTTAATATACTTATGATCTAAAAAATAAAATTAACATGATCGGTCACATATTTCTATAAACGGTATCGTTCACGTTTTTAATAACAATAGTTTTCCAATATTTACATTCAAGATCTATCAGCAAAATTAGCTTCATAGGATAAATTTGCATAGAATATGGTTTCTATAAGTGGGACGATGAACTATCACGAAGATTTCATATGTGGGGCAATCCTCTCTACTAAAAGTTATTTTCTTGGTTATTTGTCCTTTAAAAACACTTATAAATGTAAGTTTTTGTTAGTAAATGTTAAACTATGACAAGGGCATTGCTTTCTTTACAAGTCCTCTTTCTTCAACGGTCTATCTTTGCGGTTTACTATCGCATCCATATATCAGTTTAAATATATCAAGTGTTTATTAAATATAGTCTGTGTCCGTAGGCGAAAACTCCTTCTTCGTAACACAAGAACGGCCCAACAGCGAAATATTATTCGCTATCACATTTAGGCTAACGCTCCAAGGTCAACCCGAAAACAGCAACATACCCTTCAAATCAAAGACTAGCACCCACCTTC
Source organism: Chymomyza caudatula (assembly GCA_035041775.1). NCBI lineage: Eukaryota > Metazoa > Arthropoda > Insecta > Diptera > Drosophilidae > Chymomyza > Chymomyza caudatula. The sequence continues at coordinate 297,616 of JAWNKW010000133.1, forward strand.
CTGTTTGGCTCTTACGTTGGCCATACTACTTTGCATCGGGACCTTTATCTGGCAGCAATAAAGCTGCCAAAATCATTTTCCCCCAGCAAAATTAGAAAAAAATAAAAAAATAATACTAAAATAGTTTCAAAATGTTTCACATCCACAAAAGTTTATCGAATGTTTCATCTTGCCTGAATTCGAATCATGAGTTTATTAGGACATGAAAACCGAGACACCAAACCGAATTTTATACATACATATGTAGGAACTTTCTTTTATGATAGGGCAAAACTCTAACAATTTTGATTTCTAACTGTTTATTTGAAAACATGAGGATAGGATGGGCTTGGTTTCTTGAAGGACAGGATGAAGCACTCTGATCCATGTCTCTGCCGTAACCAAGTTGGCGCACAACCTTCACGTGGTGCCTCCTGGTTAGCTGCTTTAATCAGTTAGGGCAGCGAAGTATCTCCAGAACCTAAACAGAGTTGTGCTTAGGGCTTCGGACCTACCGCCTGGAGGAGTTCACTACATTAGGCCGTAACCTTGTAACGGTTTGATTTTAACAAGAAGGATAGCAGAATAAGTCTTACTTTCTATCAATGTTGCGATCTATATATAAATACACTAAGTAAAATTTCTGTGTGGTACCGATTGATTCTCAATAACGCAACTTTTTTAAGTAAAAACTATACCATTCAAAAGATCTAATGATTTCGGATAACCGAATATACGTTTCACCCGGATACGTTGCGTTTTATATAGGTAGAAATTGATTTGAAGTAATAAATGTATACGTTAAATAAAAAACAACAAGCTACATTGTACACACAAGCGTTGTTATTTCGTGTTTTTTTCTCTTCTCTTCATAATGAGCGCGTATATAGTCAAATACTTGTGTAAGTAAATCTAAAAATCTATACTTGATATACAAAAATGGGTTTACACTATCTCAGAAGCAAATATTCGATGGTGTATTACATATCATTGAAAATTATTTCTTAATGCTGATTAATTATCAATTATAACAATAATTCTAGTAAAAGATTTAAAGTATATATTACTTTTAGAATGTGCAATTTAAAATATATGATAGAGACAGTATCAGTGGAACACTTTGTTCTCCCCGAAAATTGCATATAACTGCGCCAAGTTGTGTTTCTATTTAAGGAGTATGGGCTTAGTGGGTTGGTCAACATTGGAATTCGGTGGCAGTCTATCGAAGGCGTGATAAATTGGTATATTATTGTCTATATCTTTTAAAGTTTTTATCGACCAACGTATTCGATGGAGTGACGTTCTTTATGACTTCAAGCGAATTAACATGCAGCGGCTTCGCTGGTTCTGTCATGTTGTGCGTAAGAACGAAGAAGTTTCTGGAAGAAAGGCTTTCAATGACTGGACGAATGGAATGGAGAAAGCGTACGCGAAACAAAGGTGCCTAGAGCCCGTCACTGTAACGGTTTGTTAGGGCTAGTCAAGAAGAAGAAAACTACGACAGTTTGCCCTTCCTTACTCATGTGGTCTCCGCGATGAGGATGCTTATACGGACAGAATGGTAAATCGATTCGAATCCTGAAGAGACCTGTAGTGTGTAGTGCCTCTTTCCCCATATTACATATTTACATTGTACAGGCTGTAATTATGTAGAAAGTACAGCCAGCGCTCAAAGTAAACCACGAACAAACAACAATATTTGCAATATTTTGATATTTCCAACTTAACTGCAACAGTCTAATTAAAACACAAGGCATTCCTGAGAGGTTTGCTAATGACTTTATTAACTTTGTTTTGCAGCTAACAAGATTAAGCTGAAGGCTTATCAACGTAAAAATAAAAATTTGTGTGTTTCTCAAAAGCAAGAATGCTGTCCATTAATAGAATGCTGTTAAAATTGTGGATCCCGAAACCACATGCCAAGCATTGCATTGACTGCAATTGTTCTTAGCTGGCATTAACTGTGGCACATGCAATGCCTTACCAGTTGTCTAATCACATTTGGCCTCAATTATCAAGTTCTGTATGCAACTAACCAACCAAGTAACTAACTTACTAACTAAGTAACTAACTATCCGGGCCAGGCAAGCTGCAAACAAGCTGCATGACGACAGCTTCCATTAAAATGCCCCACTAACTGCATTCCTAGAATTCATAAGTCAAAGATCGAATGTGTTCTAGTCAAACGATAGTTCCAACTCGAATCAAATCGAGTTGAGTTGAGTTGAATCGACTAACCAGGGGCAGCAGACAACAAAGAACACACAAGCACAAATTGAATAAATAAAATGCATGATTTATGCATACAAAATTAATAAATTGAAATAGAAATACTTTTACAAATACATATGCATGCATCTATAAAGACATAACGACCCCATTCAATATGAGTCGTTAACAATGGGTTAAAATGCAATGTGAATGAAAGTGTAGCAAGCGAGTGCTGCAAGTGCTGCAAGTGCCAACGTTGCATGAGGCATTTAATTTTTATGCGTCTTAAAGGCTAACAAAGTTTATCAGTCATAGAAAACGAAGAAATGTAATCAAGAGATTAACACACACACACACAGTGTATAGTGTATACCCGACTTGGGATCCGCTGTAAAGCGAGAAACCAGATATGAAAAATGTGCGATAAGAGCAAAGTGCATTCGTGTCAAAAAAACAGAACGGAAAATTCAATATGTGTTTTGGTGGCTTGAGTATGAGACCGTGGCATGGGTCTTGGGGCGGGACAGGGTGGTTAGACAAGAGAGACGTGCTGTACTGACTGATGAAATCTTACTGGCAAGCCAGTTTCATGAATGAATAAATGAATGACCGAGTTGGTTGCACTCAGCCAGCATGAATGGAATGAATGAATGGCGTTGCTGGCATGCAGAGATCGAACTATTGTAATTACATAGTATGCAACTACGGGAGATTATGCAAAACAAAAATTGCAAACTGTGTAATTAACTAGTTGCAGTTTTAGTTATTTTTTCTGTTAAAGTTGTTGTTGTTGCGGTGACTCATGGGGCAACTGGTTTGCTGAAACAACGGTCTGAGAACAAGTACAAGTACGAATGCACAGGTACTAGACGTACTTGCAGATACTTTACTTGCTGTACCTCTGATATGAAGTCACGTTATTGGAATGTGTTTGATGATGATGACGATTTGTTTGTTTTCGCAAGCACAACTGCAACCTGTTGGCATTTGGCAATTAAAATGCCACAACTCTGAGCCATGATTACCCAATTTTGTAGCCAGATATAAAGCTAGTAAGACTAGCATTTAGCATAATGCATTTGATGGTCTATTGTCTTGTTTGTCGACAACAACATTAAGATACTGACACTGAAATTCCATTGCACTTGCAGCAAGCAGATTAAACCCTGATGGATGTGATCGTGAGTGGGTTTCTTTTTTCGGCAATGACATCCTTTGTACAGATATTTTGAAAACATTGTTTTAACTTATAAAAAAAATAATCTATGCTTATCAACTTTCAAACAAAGAAATAAACCTTAAGGCGTTTATAACACGATGCGCGATTAAAAGTTTAAAATAACAGGGTAATGAGGCATACCAACAGACTGGCCAATGATTTCGTTGGAAGGCTTAAGCGTAAACATTTTTGACTTTGACAGGAGCGGCTAGGCTAAGATTGCCTAGGCCAAGGACGACGAGGACGAACTAAGCTAATTTAATCGGCTTATTAAATGACAGGTGTTCTAATGTAAAGAAAAAAAATACAAAATATAAAAAAAAATTCTATTATATAAATTTGTTCACCCTTTTTCATCAACTATATGGAAACAATATGGGTGAAACTTACATAATTGTGTAGGCAATTTTCATGAGTTGTGCAATATCTAAGTTTTATTCATATATTTTATTTAACTATTGGCATCTGCAATAGAATTTGTGTGTCGACAGAGAAAAGTTGTCAATGTGTTGACACATGCATGTGATCACGAACGTTTGCTCAATTGCTATTGGCATTACTCTCGTAATGTAATGTTTTCAGGTAAAACCTATACCATTCAAAAGAATAAATGCTTGCGGCTTGCAGAATTTAAGTTTCAAGTGAATACGTTGCGTTTTAGTCAGGTAAAAATCTATTTGGAAGTAAATAATGTTAGAAAAAAAACAACAACAAAATTGACACACAAAACGTTGTTATTTCGTGCTTTTTTCTCCTCTTCGTAATCAGCTGTGAGAGCTGAGCTTAAGAGAGCGTGTATATGACGGAAGCGAAACGGAACTTTGTGATTTGGTAGGATAGAAAAATTGGAAAAAATATTTTAGTAAGTCGACAAATGTCGACGACAGGTGAAAAATTACTATACCTAAAAAATTTATGACGCTACCAAAATTGTATCAAAAATGTATAAGATTTCTAAAACAAATCTAAAGTGAGGCTAATAGGTTTTTTCCACAGGGAGTTGCTCGAATATTGCTAGTGAAAAACCGCAATGCTAACAATCGATTGACTCGCCATACAAATTCGTTGCTATTGGCTTGCAATTATCGTGGGGAAAACCTATAAACAGTAAATAAAAAGCATATTACAGGTTCTTTCATTTCTGTTCAAATATAGTACTTGCAATATTAAAAGTAAGTCCTTGATAAAAAACTTCGGTCTAGCTTCATTAAATTCCATTCTGTTCACGAATTTGCTTTTAATAAGTCGGGAAAGACCAAGACACATGATTTGCGTCAGCGTGCTGTTACAGTTCGGAACAGTATATCGCATCACGTTCTCAACTCTAGAACACAGATCAATGCCACAGGCATCTCAGACATGGCTGTAACGAACCAGCTAACTATCAGCCAGGGCTGAGCAGCAAATGTATCTGTGAGTTTCTTTAGAACTGATAATATAATGTCGCGTACAAGAAATTCCTTTAGCGGCATTTAGGGCCACTTAATTATGCTTGCTCTCTCTTTCACACACTGAACCAACAAAATCAATCCGAAATTCCAAGAATTTTTCTCTTGTCAAATATCAACTGTTGTGTTTAGTATTTGTACATGCCGGCCCTTGGTCGGTCTCTATCTGTCGTCGCTCCCTCACTTTGTATCTCAATGCATGTGTGATTGTGTGTGTGTGTGTGTTTTGTGTTTCCATTTGGTATGGCATTTATGGATATTTTCGTTTCTAAATGACACGCTGATAAATGCCGATCGTTATGATCATAATGCAATCATAGTATCGCATATATGGCACATAAGTGAATCTACATCTCCATCTATACCCTATAGGCAGAGCTCGCTGTAGAGTTAAGTTACCGATGCCAATCTTTTTGGCAGACGCCCATGATCATCTACAAAGCCCCAAAGTAACAAAATGCAGCAAAGTCGCAGTCAACGTCGCAGTCGCCGTCAAAAGCAACTGCAACGACTACATTCGATGAACCAATTAGATCAAACGAATTTTCCTGCTGAGTGCCAACAACTTACACACCAGCAGCATTCTACTCTGTTCCCGCTACCCCTGCGCCACCCCTTGCTGCGCTTGGGCAGCCAACTATCGCCCAACGCCACAGGCAGCGCCCATGCCAACAAAGCCACCAATGTAAATACACACAGACACATACAACGGCAGCAAAAAATTCTTTACGGGCCTCGGCCTACGGTCATCAAGTTAGTTCGTTCAACATTCAAGGGGCATCGATAATATTCATTCATTTGATCAAACCGCCGACGAAGTCAACGACGCAACGACGACTTTCATTATGCCTCATGCCTCCTGCCCCTGTTGCGGCTGCGGCTGTGGCTGCGTCTGCGTCTGCTTCCACTTCTGTGTCTTGAGCTGAATGCATGGGCCAGACGATGTCTCGTACCAGCAGACTGGCCAACCAAGTAGTCAGCCAACCGCCCGAACTCAGCCCAAAACCAAATTGAAGTAGAGAAAAAAAAAACAAGAAATAAGAAAACATTATTGCCAAAGTAGCAGCAGCGAAATTATGCATCATTACACTGTAAAAAATTACTTATCAATTATGTCTGAGTTTTATATAAGCTTGGCATGCCAAGCAAGTAAAGCTGCACTAACTGTTAAAAATTTCAGACTCTACATTATAATGAATATATAATGAGCATATTTTAATGGATTAAACCTAATGAATAAAGTTTACGGTCGGAAAATTCCGACTATAATAAACACTGTACTAATTTTAGTGGATTTTGTGACGAGCGTAAAACTCGTACAGTTATCATCCGATAAACATGTTCCACTCGAAATCTTAAAAACATTTTACTTGCACAAGTAGGTGGGCATAAAGTTGCTTTTTTGTGATGTGGGAAAAACTAAATGCAAGGATTTTTGATGTTAGTACAAAGTGTCTGTGCTTTTCTATATCCTACAGCACTAAGGATAAAACTTCTATGATGCGCAGCTTACTTGCAGTAATCCACTAACTTTTTGGAATTATTATCAGAAAATTTTTACATTTTTTGTATCTGCAGGTCCTACATTATAGTGTATCCAATTTTACTGCCTTTCTACTTAGAGGATCTGTACTTGGAGTTTTGTTCAGTGCACACAATCGACACATTCACTTATAGGTTTAAAAATCGATGAGAAAAAGTATGTTTCGAACGGGCGTTCGGTTGTAGCACGGCTCAAAACTGCCGTCCAATGTCCGCCCATGCGGACACATACACCAATGCACAGGAGCGCACGCACACACACACACACACACACACACACACACGGATATATACATACATGCACACAAAGCAAAGACCTCTTTTTAATGTATTGCAATTCCAAGAATTTTAGGAAGAGGAACGTGAGAAACTTTGTTTTTGTTATTTTCTTTTCTTTGCATTTCATTTCAAGATACGAAGCCTCCAACCTCATATCGTATCTCTCTCGCGCACAGCCCAGTATAGAGCCTAAAGACTGGCGTCAACGCAGCCGCCGCCATCGTCACCGACTCCGCTGGCATCATCATCTTCTCGTCAACGCAATAGTCGACGTCGGCTATTACTCTTATACAGCTCCTACATTGGGCTTGGCCATGGCCTGGCCATGTTGTTTGATTGTGGCCGCGACAGCGCTGCCGCTGCCGCTGCGCTGCCTTGAACTGCAGTTGCAGCATGCCCCAGACATTCAATATTGTATACACTTAAGTTCTTGTGGAATTTCGTATTGCAGCAGCCAAAAACGGGGCATTTTAAGGTGCAAACTGGCATAAGGGGCTGCTCATTGGAGCAGCAGAAGCAGCCGCCAAGTCGAATTGCATGATCACCTTCTTCCACACAACAACAACAACAACCACGATGACGGGCAAACAAACGTATGGCTAATAAAGCCGGCGAAAAGAGAAAGCCAAATTCCAAGACTACATTGTAACCACTTGGACAGTGGGGCAAGGAATGTTTGAGTAGGGGGTTGGAGGGGGGGTTCGCTGGGGGGCAGCACATTTAGTTATTCTGTTTGCTTGCCACTTTTTTGCATTTTTCATTGCAGCGATTTATGTACTTGAGTGAGTGTATTTCTCAATGTGTGCATATATGTATATGTGAGCGTGTGTGTAGTCATTTTCTTTTTGGGATTCTTTTTGGAATGTGCGCGGAGAACGACGATGCTGCATAATTTTCAGTTGCCGCGCAGAGGGCAGCGACAAAATAGCAGAATCCTGTTGCCATGATCGTTAACAAGATGCCAAGACAAGGAACGTTGCGAAAGAGGAGTCAACGAGCAGGAAGGCAAGAGAACGTACATGAACTGGAATCTGTGGGAGCTGAAGCCTGAGCAGAAGCTTTGGACGCAGCCAAATTAAATAGGCTCAAGCGCTTCAGTTAGCCACGAGCTGTGGCCATCGTCATCATCGTTACTGCTCTTGTTGTATTTGTAATGGTTGCATTACTCTTCCAACGGTTATATTAGCGTTGGTTCGATATTTCTCACACAGAATTTCACAAGCCGATACCAAAAAAAAATTGATGCAGACAGTTGGGACGGTGCCCATACCACTGTACACATTTTGTTCATGAAAATCAAATTTCTGTGTACATTTTTGTATCGTCGATATGGAGGGATATGTGCGTAATAACGGTAACTGTTCTACGTGTTAAGGGGGTTGATTAGAAAAAAGGTTAACATTTTTTGGTTTATAAGCCTAACATGAGTCTACTTACCACATTTGGTTAACATAAATGTTAACTCTTAACATTTCTATTAAAAGTGAAATTCTGTTGCAGTTTTTAGGAGGAGGGATCTAAAATTGTCATATTATTTCCTATATCTATTAAAGTCTCTATCCGATCTTAATGATTGAATGCATAACTGTGACAAGTTTCAGTTGGATAGCTTTTATGGTGTGGGAAATTCTCTCACGGGGGAGAGGATAAGATATCGACAAAATTCGACAAACTAATATTTTTCAGGGCATATGCGCATCTTTTGGTAAAACAAATTGTTACTCTAGCTCTTACAGTCTCCGAGAAAGGTGCGACAACACAGACAGACGGACATGTCTATACCGATTCGACTATTGCTCTTGACCCTTTTCGCCCATGGAACATATAGTCTGCCACGATTCCTTCTGCCTGTTACATGCATTGCACAAATCTATAATACCTGTGTACAGGGTATAAAAAATGATTATCATATATAGTTTAAGACGGTTGACTATGGCACTGCCGTCATAAAGCTCAACGTGTAAAAGGCTATAGATCTTCCGGAGTACTTTCCACTCAAACACTCCAATGACATTTTCATCAGACTGCGTCATCACCCATGATTTACCTAAGATCAAAAACACAGAATTTTGACTTAAAATGTTGAAGCTATCAAGTAGGCTGTTCATTGTGTTGTGAATGATATCTTATTGACAATATGAATGTTCTGAGGAGACTATATCATTTAGCATATATATATATATTATATTAAAAATTGTCGTTTTCACTAAACCTTCACCTTCAAAAGTAGGATTCTACTATATATATATGTATATATATATATATATATATATTTTATAGAATCCTACTTTTGAAGGTGAAGGTTTAGTGAAAACTATTATTAAAACTACTATATATATATGTATATATATATATATATTTTATAGAATCCTACTTTTGAAGGGACGGTTTAGTGAAAACGACAATTTTTAAATCGCATCCCCACGAAAGAGAACTTAATTCCACATGTCAATTTATCTTATTATTTTATTATCAAGGTTATTTTTAAGATTCTAGTATAAAAAAAGCAGCTCCCTGGAACCTCACATGAAATCGTTTGAATATGCCTGACGGTAGCGAACACAAACAAAAATTAGGAGGGAGTTTTCTTAGATAGAAAACTTTTGTTTTTATCCTTACATACTAAAAACACTTATTCAGTACGGAGATGCCGCTATACAATTTAAAAATACAATTTTTATGGCACGCATTTTTCCAATTTTTGTGCATTTTTGTGCGATTTTCCAATAAGTACATAATTGATATTTGCTCCGGCTACACTAACCTCGTTATCAATACTCAGATATACTCAAAAAGACTATTTATTGTGCCTAATCTTATGCATCAAATATGTTTTGGTGTTAATAGTTTTTAGCGGTAAGTGTCAAACTTTTAATAGAGATACACGCAAATAAAGAGGTTCATTCAAATGTTGATAGTATGATGGCCACTATCTGTTTGGGGCTAATTTTGGTCAATCCTGATGGGCTATTCTGGAAGTACCCAAGTACTTGAGTCGTCTTTTACAGAGGGCAGAAAGAGCAAAAGAAGTGCTGGGCCGTTTCTTCCTCCTCTTCATCTCCGCAGCTTCTGCAGAGGGGACGAAGCCATAATTAGAGCAAGAGTCGGAACGTAGTGAAACCGTAGGATCTAATTGTCCTTTACCCTCTTCTAGAGCGACGCGTGTAAAGAGAGGGTCATGCATGTGCTGCTAGTATGTCAAGTGCAAAATATTCCATCTTAAATTGTCTTTCTTAGGATATCTAGAATATAGTCATAAACGCAAGGAAAACGTTAAAAATATATACAAATTTATTGATTTTGACACAGTTAATGAAATTCTTACTAAATTCTTAGACTGGGTTTCAATGAAATAAAAGGTTTCATATTAATAAAATTAATAAATTTTCCAAATATGATCAATATACGAATACACTATTATAAAGCTTTTAAAGGCTATTATAACTTAACTGCAGAATAATGGTATTTGACGATGGAATCTACATATATCATAATAATGAAGTGGTAGGTAAATGCTCCTATTAGTCGTATAGAAGAGAAGAAAAGAAAATTTGAAAAAGTTATCCGAAGAATCGGGAAATTCGTGATATTTTCATTTCACATATGACATCAAATTGTCAAATATTCACTTACGTTTTTTTAGTTGATTTGTTTATTGTTATGATGACAAATCCTCAAATAATAAGGCGGAGAAATTCAAATCGTAGAATTTTCTATTATTTGACTGTAGAATCGAAATCGAAATACCTGAGCAAAAATTCAACGGTTGTTTCCAAAAGTTCATGTATCGATTGGGGAGCATATGTATGTCATCTACGAAGACTGCCTATTATGTTTTGGGAATGAGCTATTGTGTGCCTGCTAGATCACATCTGAAATTCCCGTCATGAAGTTCAGTATTTTATATTATAGTATTATACTGCTTACCAAATTTGTTTGGGGATTAAACCTGTGTCCATCTGTAGCTTGTGCAGGCTGCTAACCAGCAGGTCTAGTGGAGTCGTGCGACAGGTGCTTGCTTATATGGCACTTGGGTTTATGCTTTGCTACGATGCAAGTGATCATAAATGAAACGGGACACCATAGTACTAAGCAGTCGGACTGCGAAACGAATGAACAAAGGTCTCGATCGATATTAGGATGCAACCTAATGTGAAGTAAGTCACTTAGGGTACAATCATAGTTCAAATCCTTTGTGATAGACAAAGTCAGCAGAGTAGTTCCCATTTGCAACTGTATAAATGTTCTTAACCTTTACATATACACATATGCAAATATTAATTTAAGGTAATTTTTCAAGAATTTAAAACGATATTTGTAAAATATCATTTTAGGGACCCGTTTCATAAATCAAGGGCGAACATTTTCATGCGTGTGCCGTACGACTGAGCATCCCTGGGCATTAATTACACCAGTGTGCACTAAGATCTTTAGCCCTTTAGGCGTTGCGATGGAACGACTAACTCTATAAACTGTTCAACGTCATTGACAAAGTTAAGCGAATTAAGATCCAGTGGCTCCGCTGACTAGGCCATGTTGTGCGTATGGATGAAGAATCTAATGCGAGAAAGGTCGTCAATGCGGCTGTTGCAGACCATTACTCCGTTGGAAGGAACAGGTAGAAAGCGCACCTTTGGTATTACCGATTGGAGAAGACACGTACAAAGCAGAGGCACCTGGAAGAGTGCTCTACATCAGACCGTAAACAGCTAACGAATTGTTATGCCTAGTCACGAAGAACTGCCAAAAACAGCTAATTCTTCGTCATGCGTAATGCGAGCTCTCCTACATCTGTTCATACGAGAGGCTTTTAAGCCTAGATGGCTCTTCTTATTGTACATGCACTAAGGTTCATCTTCGACGATACATTGCTTTCAACTTTAACTTTAAATATCAATTGTTAGAACTTTACCTTTTTTTAGTACTTTTTAAAATAGTACTTTTCGAAATCACCTAAATATGAAAGTAAAGTGAAACTATAGGTAACCTTTATGATTTCATCTTAATTATAATAGTTAAAGCTAATAAAAGAACTCAGTTTCATAAATATTATTTGTTAATTTATACTTGTGATCTTCACAAGCGATCTTTTGCATATAAAGCAAGATGATTTTGTCATTACACACTTTAAAGATGAATAGAATGCACAAATTCGTCGTTTATAGTTCTTTTAGAAGTGACTTGACTAATTAAATCGATGTAAACTAATTATCCATGGTGACATTTTTTTCGTATCATGTGCTGATTTTGGTTCAAAAAAGTCATCTAGGGTTAAGTACCATATATAATGGCATATAATCCCGATTTGGGACGCAGCTCCTTTTTCGACACCTGAAGGAGCGATTAATGCGTTCAAAACATATGGTTTTAAGCTAACATTTGGAGCGGCAAAAGTTTTTTTTTAAAATATACAAAAGTGCATCGACTTTTGTGGAGAATATTTAGAAAAACAATAAAATATCTTTGTTCTTGTCTTTCATTTCTGTAATACAAAAGACAATCCTCGTATTACTTTGTTATTTAGGGTTTACCAACTCTGCTCGTAACTCCTATTTTTGTTTAGGAAGTCAAATTTGCGGTATACAGCTTACTTCTGTTTCTGTTGCTTCATTCTTTCTTTCATTGGTGGTGCGAAGAATCCCACGCGAGTGGTCTCTAAGTATATATAGGAAAAGATCCTTTAGAGTATGTAAAATTCAGCTCCCTAACGCAAGGCTTCCGGTGTCTTTGCTTTTATTGTTGATATCGCTGCTATGTGGAGTTGATTGTCCTCTCACCTCAAGTTTTGGCCTGGCTTGGGTTCTGCTTGTTGGTTTTGGATTGTGTTTTTTTTTTGCATGGAATGCTGCCTTACGGGTAGAGAAAATCTTCTCACCTCGCCAACAGCAGCAACAACATTACCAACTTCATCGTCATCATCATCATCATCATCATCATCATCATCATGATCGTCATCATTATCGTTAACTAAGCTGGCATCAGGCATAAGGCTGGGCACTTAGCCAGAAAGATGCACAAGGAGCAAGCGCGCGCGCGCTCTTTGTTGTTGTTGTTATTGTTGTTGTTATTGGTGGTGTAGTTGTGGCTGTTTTTTTGTTTTTCTTTTGAATTCAGTTTTGGCGGTGTCTGCGGCTCTGTCTGCGCCGCTACTACAACTAACTATTGCTGTCCGGATTTTATTATGATTATTTCTTGCCTGTTTTGTTTTGTTAATTTTTTCCTTTTCGGTCTTTTTTTCTCTCTCGTGGTCTGTGCAAAAATCCGCACATAATCCGGCATAACCAGTGGAACAAGAAGCACTAAGGAGCAGCGGCCAGATATCTGCTCATTTAAAATGGGAAATCTGTGAGGGCTGAAAGGCGCAGGGTGTTGTCCTCGCCGCTGCTGGCTTTCGGATTTTCCCAGAAATGTTAATTATAATTATTTCACATATTCATACATAATTACTCGAAGTTCGTTGTCTCTCTCTCCTTTCAGATGGATTCATACAGTTAAAAGAATATCCTGTTTTTTTTATAAGCAAAGACGGCCCTTAGCCAAAGTGCGAAAAAATTTGCATTCTCTGCGTTTGTGATTTCTTCTCGTTTAATGTTATTTATTTTTTTGTATCTTTTGTTGTGAGGAAGGCAAAGGGGCTCTCCAGGTACGAATGGTAGAAAAACATAGTTGAACTCAGAAACTTGTCAGCATCGAAATTCCGTCAAAATTTCAACTAAATTTTTATAAAATCAAAAAGTAGCAGAAAATTGCATTCCATTTAAAAGAAAATAAACAGTTGGTAACCAACTCAGGCTTTTACGCACGTTCATCAAAACAACCGAAATTAACAGAAAAATGAAAAAAAAATTTCTAAAATTATTTACTCTTATTATTCCTCTGGCGACCCAATTATAGCGACTAGAGTGCTCAAATTCAATAGGAAACTCTTTGAAGACATGCCCAACACAATAGAAAAACATTTAGAAATTACTAAAGTTATTTGACTAACACACTACATCGACAACGACAACGCACGGACACAAAAACATCTCCAAATCGCCGGGAAAGTTGTCAATGTGCTTAAATCGTCGAAAAACATAAAATTAGAGATTATAGTTTTTTGGCCATTCGCGATACTTTTTTGCGGAAAAGTAAAACAGGAGTATTGCCTTTAGCAGTAATTTATGTATAGTTTTATTGCAAAAGTCTATTCAATTAATTTGTTAACTTAACAAAGCAGTTATCTGAACAGTCATTTGGACTAATCGGAATTGGAACAAGGCATAGATATTTATCGAAAGAATAATATAGTTCAATTTCGAAAATCACAAATTTTTATAAATAATAATGAAATGGTGAAAATTATGCATAGATTCGAAGATTTAAAAGGTATGGGAAGATAATTGTTGCCATATTGTACTTTTTCGTGAGTGGATGATTTCTAAGGCTGAGATGTGAGTAGCTTGTAAATGGTGGCATTATCAAGATATTTACAAAATGGAGCAGCACAATAAGGAACGGGGAATCGAACGGAAATCGTTAACTGATCAGCTGATTTAGTGCATAGTTTAGTAATCATAAACGCCAACAAATTTTAACAAAATTACTCATGGAAACAAACCAATTCATTTAGATTTATTTTTATAATCCATTATAACCGATACCTTATTATCGTTATCGTTACTGAAAAATTTCGATCGGCTTTAACCTTAATCTGTGTAAACACTTTTTACTATTATTATATGTCTTTATTATAAAAATGTCTGAAATTGCTTCAATTTATTTATTTCGTTTTGTCTTTGTATATATTTTTTATACGGATCATATCAATTTTACCGATTTAAGCACAAAGCTTAGAACCTTGACTGTTAAGTAATTAATATTTTTGTGTCCTATTATTTACAAGAACTTCTGCAAACATTTACATAATCATAGATATACTAAGAAAATAAATTTTTTATAAACCAATTACTAATACAGAGGTGTTCTTATTATATCTCAAAGAGTTTCAAGTATTAGTTTAGGTATGTCACAAGATTTTCGATTCTATTCTACCTTAAATTAAATGTTAACAATAAAACGTTCTTTGTTTTAAATAGAGAGCTACTTAGCTTTGATCTAATTTAGATAAACACCTAAAACTTTAAAATAATTTTTTATAATAATCATATAAAGTTTATTATTTATTCATAAAAAAAAAACCCCAATTAATTATTACAATTTGTTAATAGAAAAACTTTCAACATTTAACAAATAAAAACTAATTAATTAATTACATTTTTTTGGATGTCACACAAATAAATAGGAAAATACAAAAAAAAAATAACGAATTTACAACAATTTGCTACAACGCAATTTGGCATTTGGTAAATTTTTCTATAAATTTATAAAAATTGCCGCCATTATGTTTTTTCGTCGCGCACAATATCAACAACGACAACAACAACAACAGCATTGAAGCCCTCCCACTTCTCGTACACCCCAAAAACAAAAAGCACAACAACAACAACACAAAGCTATTTAAGCTTTGCCAACGAAAGCTGCACAGACTCTCCAAATATTCAAAAAAAAAAACAACAACAACTTTTCTTACTCACAAATACAAGCGCACAAATTGATCGCTCTCTCTCACAAACACATGCGCGCTCTCTTTCACGCACACAGCAAACTAAGCTAAGCGAGCGAACACAGTCAAGTCGATCACGTTCGAAGTACGCAGATACGTGAATAGATACGGATACAGAGCATTTGGTGGACACTGTGAGCGTGCTCCTGAATGCGAGTGTGTGCGTGTGTGTGTGTGTGTGTGCGTGTGTGTGTGTGTGTGTGTACGAGGGGGCCAACCAGCCACCTAACGCCACCCTTACCCAACAAATGTGATAATGAATACACAGACGGAGCAACAGCTAGAGAGCAAGAGAGTGCAGAGCTGCAAAGACAAGCGTTTTTGTCTGGTGGATAAAGAGGGGGGCGCGCTGTGGAACTGGCATTGCAAACCAGTTGCGGTGGCACCTCGCAATACCGCATTCCAAGCCAAAGAGGTTAGACCTCCGCCGTCATTTCATTCACAATTTTCAACGTTGCTGCAGTAGATGTTGCATGCAGTGTGTGGCATTGCGGGGCGCAGCAAGCAGACTGCACATTTTCAAGTTGGGGCATTATTGTTGTGGCTGGCTTTCGTTGGGGGCCGCCTTGGCATGTGACACTGACAGACGCCAATGTTGGCCATTATATCTGGCACATAATATTTGGCCAAAACCGTGGCCACTGTCACCCCCTCCTCTAGCCACGCCTTTGACTTGGTCCAAGTTTTTATTTAACCTTTTCTATTATTGTCTGAGCTTAGTCAGTCTGCTGAGCAGAACATGCTCTCAAAAGCGCCTGAGCCGATCAATCGATACTACTTGGAGCGTGTGTATGAGTAAAACAATTTTGTGTGTATGCATGTGTGATGTTAATGTGATGATATGGCACGAACACGGTTTAACTGCATCCGTCGCTTAAAATTAAAGATCTAACTAGGTTGGAATAACCTTTTTGTAAGAATTAAAGCTATCACAGTATTCAAATATGCAAATCAATAGAAAAAGTAAAATTATTAGAGCCATGTACTCTTTTTACAAATTTCTGAAGTTTTCTTTCCGTGCATTTTCTTATCAGCATATAAAAGTTATGAAGCTATGAAATTTATATTCTAGAAGAGAATTTTCTCCCAACCCAACAAAAATTAATCAATGTCATTCAAAAGCAATTCGTGTAAGCGTTGGAAAACTTTAAGAGATCAAACTGAACTTGGTTAAAACGTCTAGAGATTTCTGGCACGCTCCTAAACGATCGAGTTATCATGCGATAACTACTGCTTATTTGGGTAAAAGAGAAGATGATATTTCAAAATTTGAAAACAATTTAATGTCGCGATAAAAGTTTCAAAATGTAGCAAAGAAAATTTCTTAGAGCTAAGAAGTGATAACGTCAAGTTCTGTCTCCGGTAGAACGTGACATGAAGTGCATTAAACTGAGTCATGTATGAAAGAATTAAGTGGAATAACTCTTTGTGGTTGCTGTTCAAAAATGTTCACGATCTATTTTGTAGCTATTGGCCAATGTCAGTTCTAAAGTAGTTATAAAATATTGGAAGAACTTGCATGACTAGTTACATTTGTTCTCATTTGTTGCTGTGGTTAGAAAAATAATATATAATATATAGCGGGTTAGAGAATACCACATCAGCAGGTCAAAGGTGGTCGTATGTGGCGACTAACAATGACACTGGGTTCTTTCGAGACCAGTAGGCCTTAAAAGGGTTGTGCGTAGGGTTTGGGACCCACCACGTAAAACCACAATTCCAATGAAAGAATGTATTTACATCAGGCCGTAACCCGATAATACGGGTTGTTATGGCCATTTAAGAAGAAGATATATATTAACGATTATTACGAACTATAGGGATTCGCGGTAGTTGAACTCATGACGAATATTGCGTTCTATAGGAAACACACTCCTTTGGTTGATGTAATATTGTTGTTAACTCAAATAGCCAAAGAATTATAATAGAGTCTTTAGCCAGGCATGTAATCGCGTTATCATCATTATTTACAGTTACACCAACCAAACATATACGAATACATATCAACTGGCACCTATATAGATATGCATGTGCGTATCTCTTAGATACTTAGTTTCATGCGTTTGCTGCGTGCCCTGGATCATTGCGTCGGTATGTAGCTGTTGCTCCTATTGTTGTTGTTATTATTTGGTGTTATTGTTGTTGTTGTGTGTGTGTGGCATTAATAATATATATGTACATACGTGAGTACTTACATACAAATAAGCAACAGTCGCAGACGCAGTCGCAGCCAACTTGCATACAAAGCAAACTTGAAGCGACTTTTGAATGCTATATAGCACATACATATGCCAGACAGGCAGACAGGCAGACAGACAGATGGACACGCATATATACGCATTGTACATACCTACACATACTTCAATGTTACCTAATTAAAGTTTACAACAACAAAGTAGACGCAGTTAGAGCAAACGGCCAGCAGCAGCATGATTCATTGGAATGCTAAGAATTTTTATATGGTTTTATCTTGTTGTTGTTGTTTTTTACAATTTCAATATGCACGATGAATGATTTTGTAACAAACAACACCAACACCCTAAAAAACATCAAGGCAAACAAACACAGTGAATGCAGCAATGGGCCAAGCATAAGAAAACCAACAACAAAAAGGGGCCAAAGCTGGAGCTCATTGGATTGGGGAATATTTGGTGGGGAAAGAGCGAGACAAACAGTCCAATAGATGGACAAATAGGCAAAGGAACTAACTTTAAGATACCGCTCATATATCTGAATAAATATGGAATTTTTATTATGAAATGTCAAGCAGTGTGACTACTTACTTTACGATGTTGAGCCATATCAATTGTATCTTTTGACAAAGATTTCTAATACTGTAGCACTTAAGAGTTGTGGCAACTATCTTTAAGTTGAACTAAGTTTTTTCGAAAAGAAATTTTTGAGTGCCGATGCGTTTGAATTATACTACTCTTATAATCACAAACCTCACTCAAAGTGACGTTTACATAAGGCAAAGAAATGCATCTCAGTTTTCGAAATATCGTATTCCCAAACGGTAAAAATCCACAATCAGTAAGTTCGATCGGGATCAACTATACCTACAATTTTAAGCAATTACATTCTTAAGCTTTTCTCAAACAGGGCAGGGCACGGATTGAGATTATATCATTTAAAACTTTATATCCTATCTTGATTGGATAAGCGGTGAGATATCGACATAATTCGACAAATTTGGACTATATCGTATAGACTATTGCTGCTGATCATTTTCGCTAATGAAACATATGGTCTGCCACGCCTCCTTTTGCTTGATTCATACATTGCACAAATCTATTAGACCCACTTACTCTTTGGGAACAGGGTATATGAGATAGAAGAAACAAACTTGGTAAGTAGACTCTCGTTAGCTTGCTTTGATAACTCCCATACCCCTTACAAAAACACGATACGACAAAAATTGGATAATGTGAAAAGTGGATCCCACAGGCCACTCAAATGAACATTCTTTCGAATTTTGACTTACATGGATACTAAAACACCCTTTAGTAGGTACTACAATCTTTTCAGTTTGTAGAACTGAATCATGTTATATTAAATAATATGCGTAGAATATTAAATCCAAATTAGACAGGATCGGAAACATTACTATAAGTTGCTGTGCGGAACCCCAAAATGGCATATATAGATTCATGTTTTAGAGAACTAAATTAAAATAAATCGAATTTTCCATTGTTCCCATAGACAAAATTTGCTGAGTAATCTTAATTACTATACAAAGCTTATTATACTCTTGGCCCTTTACGCGTTGGCAACGAACTCTATGAGTTTTACGATGATATTGACATAGTGAATTACTTGGTCATGTTGTGCGTATGCATTTAACTAACTGCATTTAGTATCACCAAGTGGAGCAGGTGTTTTGTTTTGGCCACTCAGGAAGAAGAAGCTTAGGAACAAAAAGCTACCACTACTACTAACTACAATTTTTTTTTTGTAGCTCTGTTTCCCCCTTTTCGATAAAGGATGATTTTAAAAATTTTTTTTGATTTTGTAAAATTATTTGATGTCTCATCCCCTTCGCTCATGATTGAATTTCACTGTATATGCCATCCATGCCATACCAGTTATGCATCCTTCTACTGTTGGTTGTGAAAAGTTAAAAATATATAGATATTAATTCTAGACCCCTTATGCTACAAACTGCAACAAAATATATTTTTGATTTAAGATATGTTAATGTACAAGCTAGTCCCCCGTGTGGTGAGCGGGTTAGAGAATACCACCTCAGCAGGTCAAACCTTGTCGTATGAGGCGACTTATAATGACACGGTTTCCTTTCGAGACCAGTAGAGCAAAAGGGTTGTGCGTAGGGTTTGCGATCCACCATGTAAAACTCCAATTCCAATGAAAGAAATACATCAGGCCGTAACCCGGTATCGGGTGGTTATGGCCAGTTAAGAAGAAGAAGAATGTACAAGCTAGAGCTATCAAATTTTGAATGTAGACTCATGTTAGCCTAATAAACAAATCAATATTGCCGAAACAGACGCATTGAAAAAGTGAAGAGCTATATATTAGCAAAATGACAAAATACGTATTTCGATTTATCTCACGGTTCCCATGCATGCATTACTAAATTAATCCCAAAACCCATTACAGTTTCTTGGGAAAAAAACGGTCTGCTTTTGATACTCAACTAAAATATATGCCCTACGTTGGCCAACCGAGGGCTCTGTAGGCCATTCATTGATTTTTCAATGTCTTGCCTTGATTGCATCAACACATTTCATAGTTCTTCCCACACTTGACAACGCAGGACACAATATTGCGGCACAGTTACTTTGATATTGGCACACCCACGCACACACGGACTCTTATGATGATAGGACATCAACAATCAAGAAGCAACTTATCACTTTAGATTTCTCTTACACTAATCTGAGGCACAGGAAGTTATTGTCAGCAAAAACTTATTGGTTTTTGAAAAATGTATAGAAACGGCGATCCCAGAGACATTTTAGTGTTTGTAACTTCCAGGAAATTTCAACTAATCGGCAACTGACCGACCCACAGTTATATAAAAAGAGGGTTCTTGAGAAGGCCGCTGTAGCGGTATCTGTTGCTGTATCAGTGTCTGCGCCTAGCTCCTATTTCAAATGACTGCTCAATGAGTTCTACGAATTTTGCAATGCACCGAGCAACGAGCTGCATCGCTGGCGATCGATACTGTCCCACGCAGCGATCACAGCGGGCAGACCCAGACTATAGATACTTAAAATATGCCCGATTTGTTTGTATTTTTGTTGTTATTCTTTTTTGAAAACACCGCCTTCAATGCAATTTCTTTATTAACTCGGACACTTGACTTTGCTGCTAGTCCAGCTTGTTCGAGATCTTGTATTAGAATGCAATTGCTAAAAGTTTCCATTAATTATATGCATATTTGCATATTGTAAGTAACACCTTAAGTCTGGGCGTGGTTAATATAATATATAACCGAAAGAAACTTCAGAAGTCTGTCAAGAGATCACCGGCTGATCATTTGTAGGTATAGTTGTACCCGCTGTCTTCAACAACCGTCGTAAAACCCCATGCTGGGTTACTCCACTCTTTCTCACAATTCAACTCTTCTGTTTGTTTAGCTTTTGAAGTTGCAGCGACAACATGATCACCGTTCGTTCGCTGCGTGCTCTCTGCTGTTCCATTGTTGTTGTTGTTATGTAAAGTGTCGCGGGTTGGGCCCATGTCGTCGCCATAGACATTGGTTGCCATCACCGTCGCCTCATTGCATTTGAATATGAAAAACCGTCGCGTCGTCGATATGTGGAATGCCAGGAATGCAGTTGCTCATTCCCTGCTCATTGTCGTTGCTCTTTTGTTATCAAATGTGTTTTGTGGACTGGCCAGTGGTCTTGTCTATGCGGCTATACACTGGGAACTACGAACGCATGCCATTATGTATATACTTTCTTGATCAGTTTGACAATATTAAACGATTTTGCCTTGCCCAACTGTCTCACATGTGGATGTTCATTTAGTCTTAGAGACTTTGGTAAGCAGTTTCTCCTAATCGTACATTCGATTTCGGCTTTGAAATTAGTTTAAACTGTGATACGATGAGAGGCATGTGCGTGATCTTTGAGTGGAGGTGTTATTTTCACAAAGGAAATGACGAATCTACATATCTATCTACAAAAAGTACAATTGTGATGCGAATAGAAATGTGACTATAGCAGAAGAGTGTCAGATATGAACATAATGCGACAAACTTTATCTCCATTTGGATCAAGAGCATCTTTTGGAAAAACTTGATATTCAGACAAGACAGACAGGCGGACATGGCCATATAGACTCAACTCTTGATGTAAAAAAGAACTTTTGGTTCGCCACGCTACCTTCTACCTGTTCCATAAATTGCTTAAATTTATAAAACTCTAGATCCTATATACCGTTCCGGTATAAATATATTTCAGAGCTGTTCCGACATTGTTATGTATCGTTTCATCCCAAATTTCAGAGTCTGTACTTATGTAATTTTATTAAAAAATGTGAAAAAAGTTTCTAGAGTTCCGGTCCCAATCATTCTTCCAGTGCGTTCTAGATACTTGGTTTTCTTCATTTATATTTTTTTCAGTGTAGCGATAGACTTTTCCATTAGGGTGTGCCATTGCTAATTTTTCCCAAATAAGGTCGACGTCAGACCAATGCAGAAGCTGAAGCAGCAATCGCTGTGCTGCTGCCCGGGGTCCAACGGTCATTTTCATGCAAGAATGCGGAAGAATGACTCAAGAACGTGTATACATGTGTGTGTGTGTGTGTGTGCAATAGTTTGAAAATAAATGCACAGGAAAGAAGAAGAAAGCGCTAAGCGCTCTATTCCATTGCACATGCATGCAACATGTTGCAAAGCCAAGAGGCAACGGCCATAGCGACTTTTATATGACACAACGGATGTGAGGTGCTGTGCCAAGCCGTAATGTGGCATGGCTTTTGCTTCTAGCAGAGCGAGACCAAAGTTTCTGGTATGTGAGATCTGTCTAGACTTGTCCAACCACTCCAAAGCATTGGCAAGGTTTACGAAGTTATGCAAAGATCTATGGCCAACATTTAGATGCAATCAATCAAAGCATCAGCAGGTTCAGGTTCCGTTGAGGTTTTGGGATACTGATTATGATGAGGGTGTCGTCCAATATTGGCTATGTATAGCCCTCATGTTCACATATGCCAGACATATAAGTAAATATTTGTGATCTAACGGTCTGTGACAAATTTTATTTCTGTAGCGAATTCTTTGTCTCACTCAGGCACTCTTTTTTTCTCTCGTGAGTTCTCACTGTTTCTGACTGATCCATTTGTATACTCTTCATGATGTGAATGGACTATGCCATTTATAATGAAGTTTGTACAAGTTGTTTACAATAATAGGTTTTTTGTATTTTAAGCAAATGTGGTATTTTTTCCATATTAGTAAATTTTCGAAAAGTTCCTTTCAATTTATCTATCTTGCCTGTTATCATTGATCTTTGATCTATACTCCCATTTTTGAAATTTTGCCACCGATTATTTTTTTTTTTTTTAATTAATTATAATACATATTACTTAAATATAATACTATGATTATTAAAACAAAGAGCACTAGCTTCAAGGCTAAAGCTTCGACTCTAACACCAACAATTTTATTTTTTAAATTAAATGTAGTATGTTACAATGTTTAACGAAAGGGATGATTTTATCAGTAGTGCATTTATTAGAAAAACTACTAACTTCTTCAACCATCCAGTTTCTGGCTGTGGTCGAGTAGGTGGTCAGTTGAAAGATCCATACAACAAAAGTGGCAAGGTGGTCTCGTCTCGCCAGTGAGCAACATCCCCGATAACCTAGCTTTATTTCTTAATTCGCCAAAGCAATTTTCCTGAAGGATTTGCAAACGTATTATAGTTAAAGCAAAAATGAGAAAATTAGGCCTTAAGTTTTATTTTAAATCTTTTAAAACAATCAAAGCTTTTCTGACAGATTTTCTATACACTTAATGATAGTTCTTCGTCTGACTTCGAGTTGTATGAAGTTTGGTTCAAAGCGATATTTGTTGTGTTGTGATTCGGTTTTACCGTTGAGTCGTATAGGTCAATAAAAATATAAATCCAATAAGAGATAAAGCATTAGCGATCTTAAATAATTCGAATAAAACTTATCTTATTACTAACTTCGTTATGTGTTGAAACCATAGTGTTGAACGTTTTCGAAAGCAATTCAAATTGCGAAAATCGTGCCAAAAGTGAGTAACTAAGCGAGCAAACGACGTTCCCCACAAACTACCATAATAACTAACTAAACTTGCAAGAACCTAATATCAACACAATTGTTTGTAGATCTAACTTTTAGGCAAATCGTAACCGTAAACGTTGTCCAAAACAACCGATTGAATTTTGAAACCGTAATCGAACCGTAACCAAAATAAATTTGTTTAGAAAAACAGATAACCGTTAACCACTAGAATTTTTTCGAAATAACCGAATTGAAACCGATGTATTTTTACCGGTACGGTGTCGGTTTTTTCTTTGCATGCCTATTTTTTGATGTTGTTCTTTACATACCTTCATTCTGTGAATCATTTTCATTTTGAAGGAGCAATCATATGCATGTAACAGAAATTTCCTTCAGCTTCTGCGATATACTGCGATTGCTATGTGTATGGACTTCATAATAATAACGCTGCTGGTGCTGCCTTAAAAAGTGAAACACCAGACAACAAATCTGTTTCTCGCTCCCACTTCTTTTTGTGTAGCTCTCTTTTGACTTGCAAAAAAGCGAAAGTGAAAGGCTACGAGTGCGTCGGTCTAGCAGAGACATCAACACAAGCAGCTTCACAAGTTTACTCTCAAGGATTCCACTCATTTACGGTACAATCACAGTGCAAGCGGTGACGAAGCTGAATGAAATACCGTGCAAACCCAATGTTCCTTAGCAGAAAATAATATTACTCTCTTGTTTCAACAATAAAATAGTAATTGATTTCAAATAATAAATAAATATTTAAATTTTAAGTATTTCATGACCCCAAAGTTACAAGCAGCATTACAGAAAGAATGATTAGAGCTTTATTAAAATTTGGCCATTGTTTTAGCAAAAATGAATCAATTTTTGACAGCTGTTCGAGCCAAAATCCTCCCCAAACACAGAAAATGCAAGCGCTCTGGGTTGACTTTCCTCGACTGTATTTTATTAACTTCTACTAACTTTCTTCTTCATTACGTCTATCATTACACTATATCGATGGGTACATCGATAAGCGGCTCAAAATTCTATACATCGATTAATGAATAATGTTACATATCGTGTTTTATAAACAATAATTAATTGGCGCAAACAACAGCTTATAGGCAAATGTAGTAATATACAATCCAATGCAACTGCCAAAAATACGCAAGAAATTCTTCTTGCTCGCAAAGCTACCAATTCGTGTTCTGATTGGTCTTCATCATCGGTATAACCGGTAAACCGAAACAAATATCGGTGAATCGAAACCGATATTATTGAAAAAAGAGAACAGAAATAAAACAGTTTACCGGATCAGGAGTACCGGTACTACCGTAATCGTAACCGTATCCGAACTAAGTTTCGATTTAAATCTCTGCTTTTAGGGATACGATATTGTTAAGTTTACGACCCATTGTGTAGTTGGGTTGGGTTTATTGTGTGGTACAAGCCATAAAACTATCAAGATGCATGTAAAAAAAAAAAACAGCTTAATCACTTGGGACTAGAACGCGCTTAAATAAAGAGTATGTAAACTTCGATGGCTTCGATGAATGTCACTTTGCAGCATATTTAAAAGCACATAAAGATGTTTACAAATATAAAATCTTTACTTTTTTGTCGGACTCATAAGGCACCTACAGAATTCGCCTAGGGCTTCGAGCAAGAAGCTCTCCACCCTCAAATGACACCACCAGCAAACCGCTCAACGACTACGACGACACTTAAACATTTCTACACTTCCTTTGGATAGGCAGACATGGATGTGCCGCTTACCGCGCATTAGACGGACGTCGTCGTTGTCGTCTTTGGCGTAGTCAAAAAATAGCCTAACGACAAACCCAAAAATAGACGAGACAGCCGCAGCCGGCGCAGCAGACATCGTTTGGCTGCTGATGGCGCAACGGTGGCGCTCCGTCCAAATAATGTGTATTGCGGCGTCCAGGGTTGGTTGCCAAATGAAAAGAATTTAAATGGCGCATTGAACGTAAGATCACTAACAGTTATCTGAGCAAGCTATATAAAGCAGGAGAGCAAGGTAAACTTCCTGTCTTGCTCCATGCCATGTTGCCTACTTCCAGGCGCGCAGTATTAATGGCACATACCTTTACAGATTCGATTTTATGCCAACATCGAAACCTGTGACTGTTCCTTCTACATTGTGACGTCGCGTCGCTCGGATAGTCATAGTCATAGGCATCTATAGTAATAGCTACTCTATTGCTTTTTTCACAAATTAAGCATTCTCTGCTCTGCTCTGCTCTGCTCTGGGCTGGTGGACGCATACCAATGCCAGAGACGTCGCATTCGCTATTCTTGCTCTTTTATGTTGCTTTTGCTTTCTTTTGAGTAATGGACACAGATCACAGATACCTCGGACCACGCCGCACTGCGACGGGACATGACCGCAGCCACCGTTACCATACCATAAGCATCAGCGTCAGCGTCACCGCCGCCGCATACACTTATAGACCGATCTGACGTGCCCATATATACATAGTACATTATATTGTACGTACATATGTATGTATGCATGTGGTATACATATATGAATAGATCAACGTTATTCCTATGGATAGCAGCGCAAATTCAAATTCAGATTCACTTGCCCACAAAATTAGAAATTTAAAATATCAACAACTAAAGCAACAGCAACAAAAAATAGCAACATTTTTCAGCATCTAAATAAAGTAGCGAAAACAAAAACAACAACAAAGCGCCAAAAAGAAAATTTGATGCAGACAGTCGGGACGGTGCCCGACAGTGGAATACCCTGTACCCTTTTTTCCCCATAAGCGTTAAATCCAGCATACGGTATAATGGGAACGAAAGTATTTTCTTTTATGTCCCTTTTTACAAGTTTAATGTGACTGGAAGCATTTTCCAAATGCATACATATATAATTACGTATATAAATGTCTGCGACAGTTTTCAAATCAATATATGGGGGGTGTGGCAGTAATTAAGGTAAATCGATTGCGCGAGAAGGGGGGTTCTATTGAAAGGTGAGGTGCATACAGTTTTAACGATTAGGGTCACACGAGCCTCCACACCAAATTTTGTAACTCTAGCTCACATGTATCCATATCTACATGCAGGTCAATTTTGGCACAGTTTACAAACGATGGGGGGTGAAATTAGCATATTTTTTACTATAACTTTTGACGTATTTATCCG
Organism: Chymomyza caudatula; assembly: GCA_035041775.1. Classification (NCBI taxonomy): domain Eukaryota; kingdom Metazoa; phylum Arthropoda; class Insecta; order Diptera; family Drosophilidae; genus Chymomyza; species Chymomyza caudatula. The sequence goes on from JAWNKW010000133.1 coordinate 324,293, forward strand.
ATTTTGTTAATTTTTGAAACATAGATGCTCATAAACACGACGCACACCTCTGTAGTTTCGAGATGATAGATTAAACGGAGCGGCTGTAAACCGCAAAAATATGTCACAGGGGAAGAGGGCAAAATATCGACGGGATTCGACAAACTTCATCTTTTCGGTGTAAAAGCGCATCTTTTGGTAAATTTTTGTGCCTCTACCGTAATAATATTATGGTGTCTGATATCTTGACGTTCATACGGTAGGACGGACAGACGGACATTTGCTCCTGACCATTTTCGCCCATGGAACTTATGGTCTGCTACGCCTCCTTCTACCTGTTACATACATTGCACAAATCTATAATACCCTTTTACACTTTGTATGTAGGGTATAGAAAGAAATTATCAACACAAGAAAGCAACAGGAAAATCCTAAGCAAGTAATAATGCTGAGTTGTTGTTGTTGTACCCATGTAAGTTTTATTTAAAGTTATATGGGGAGCTCTTTGCTGCTTTATGCCAAACTGAATAGTCTGGGAATGCCCAATGCTCGACGCTTGCTGTAGGAATGTCGGCCCCTATGGAAATGAGTGTGTGTGTGTGTGTGTGTGTGTGTATGGTTGAACAGAGTATTTGAGACATATGCATTCCACACTTCCGTATGGTAACAAAACTATTCCTTACTCATCACAAACAACTCAATCATCAGTCAGAAATAGCAACATGTTCAGTCATTTCCGTTATTTTTGGAAGCCATTCAGCTAGGAGTTCATTGCTAGTCTAGGTACGTACACAAATTCGTGAGTGGGTCCCAATGAAGGCTGTGAAAAGAACAGGGAACCCTGCAGATGATAGAACCATAAATAGATTCGTAATAATATTATCACAAGCATCTCTTACAGTTCTTTCGGGGCCTGGAAATGTCTTTCATTTCATATCTTTATGCAACATTAGCTTATCTTATAAGAAGATTCTGTCATTCGATTGGAAATATCTTAAATGATTAAGCTGGAGATGCTACTATGTACTTGAGTTAGCTACGCGTAGTCGCTGAAAAGTAGTAGTTTTGAGAATGTTTGGAATAGCTTGACAATGAGTGTATTTTTTCTTTTTTAAATGAGTTGGTAAGGTTCATGCACTAGCTGAGAACATGGCGAGATGAGAGCCTGCCCAATGACCTTAGTGACCTCTGAATGGTGCGAGCAATACACGAAGCTCCGTCAAGGTAGGAAAGAGCACTCTCCTACAACCTCTTCAACTTTGTGATGGAGAATGTGTTGCAAAAGGCCGAAGTACATCAGTTGCTTGCTTACGCAGTTGATATCGATATGATTGGTCGTACTAAGCTAGCAGAATCCGGAGCCTTTGCGGCTATTGAGCAGAACAAAGTATATATTTTCTTCGAGTACAAAAACGCAGCTGTTGGACTCTCAGATTGATGCTGAAAACTAAACTAGGATTTCGTCTGCCTTGGCAACCCCTTATAATCAAGAACGATATCAGCACGGAGATCAAGCGGAGAATCACTACGATAGAACGATGAACTCTATGAGCTCTACGACGACATTGACATAGTCAGGCGAATTTAGATCCAGCGGCTCCGCTGGCTAGGTCATGTTGTGCGTATGGATGAAGAAGCTTCAGGTTGATGAATCAAGTTAGAAACGTATATTTTTCCTTTTGCAATTTGGGGATAACTGAAAACATTTAGAAATGTCAGATCTGTTACGTTTCTTATGGAAAGGGATAACAAAAGAAGATTTCCAAATAGAGGGAAACGAAGCTGAGTCAAGGTATGTTAGAAGATCAGGGAAAAAAGATCGTTTAATACATTCGCTATATATACAAATAAATTGATTTATATTAAAGTGGAATGTAAAACGGAAAACGGAAGCCGATAAGTCAGATTCACCAAAGTCAGAAGAGGCTACTTCACCATTGATCAACAAGGAAATAATTCGGACATTCGTTAAGAATTGACCAACTAAGAAAAAAAATGTGTGTCCTCAGAAAACTGACTTCTGCAGCGAACTGAATAATTAGAATAGCATTTTCTGTTAAGCAAAATGAAATTGTAAAGGGATATGAATTGTTCCTTTTTAAATTTATTTAAATATCTTGAATAGGCATTTTTTAAATAAGGAAGTTCGCGAGTGAACCATGGAGGCGTGTGATACATACTAGTATTTGTGAATGGGACGCAAGCATCAAATATGGAATTAATGTTAAGGTCAATACACCTATGCAGTGAGCACCAATCCGTGGATGTTAGAATTTACCTTTTCTAATTGTGGCAAAAAAATAAATCTAATATCTAACGTAGGATTATACGCATGGTTAGGAAAGGTTATTGGGCAAGTTTTAGATACTGAGATGTTAGTGATATCATTGGCAAAAACCAGATCAAGAAGCGGCTTAGAGCATCTACAAGCCATTCAGGAATTCATGGCTAGACGAGAGAGTAAGAGAATTTGAGCAATCAGCCGGAACCCATAAAATGCTGGGAAAAATAAAGTCTCCTAACTCTTAAAGATTGTAATAGTATTGTATTTTTAGGAAATTGGAAAAAAAAAACAAAAGGACTGTGGCCAACACATAATTTTCATCAAGATTTCATAAGATTATAAGAAACATTGCTTTCGAAAACGCAGGTTGCCAAGTATTTTTCTACAGATTTCCACGATTCAATGACTTTTTTGAAAATACTGTAATAGCTGTTATTTATGTATTACATTTTTCTCTTGAATGACAACAACTAAAAACCCGTTACCGGAAATGCCTCCAGGCAACTTTCGCGCAGACTTTCTTCATGAAAGTCCTTACAAACTTAAACTAAACCAATAAGGATATGCTTCTAATACCCCTAAAACTTATGTACGTATGTTGGAAGAAATTCATGAGTTATTCTTTACTTAAGGATCCCTAAGCCTTTTTCGCATATTTGATTAACTGTAGTGGTGTAAAAAACACATCGATGCATCGAAAACATCGATGTTTGGCCTGTCATTTTCCGATGTTCTCCGATGTTCTCAAACATACGATGCATCGGCAAAACATCGATGTTTTGAAGACCATCGAACATTTCGCCAAGATCATGCCAAAGTAAGTAACTTATTCTCCGTTTTAGAAATAGTGTTTGCAGAATTGAGACAAATTCTCAGCGAAATAGACAGCTTAGTGGGACGGTTATCAAAACATTTATGTTGACATAATTTAGTCGTAGATCTATTGGTCTATATTACATAATATCTAGATATCTTCTTATGTTTAGATGCATCGATGTTTTTAGTCCGATCGATGTCCAATGTCGATGGACTCTGCGATGGTAAACATCGATGTTTTGGTCTGGATTTACATCACTAATTAACTGATCATTTGACTCATTCAGATTGAGTGCATGCTGGCAGTTTTATGAAACACTTTATCAGCTAGTTTGATATGAGCACAGTGCAGAATCCACATCATTTGCAACTCACACCGACACTTTTCAGGCACAAAATCACAAAACCGTAAAACAATTTTTATGCGCCAATGCATCGACGTCGTAGCCGACATCGGTCTTGTTGCAATGACCGCCGAGCTGCAAGGAAAGCAAAGCAAAACAAGAAAAGAAAAGAGAAGAAAAGAGAAAAAAGCAACAACCACACAATGACCAAAGACAAATTCTTGCGTTTTTCCAGGAATTCACTCAATAAACTCAAACAAAACCCAAACATTTAACAAACGAAGCCCAAGGGAAATGGAGACGCAGAGCAAAACACAAAATAAACAAAACAAAACAAAACAAAAAAAGAAAAGAACAGAAAAGAAAAGAAGAGAAAAGAAAAGAAAAGGAGAAAAAAGAACCAATAAAAACAAGAAGCCAAGGAATTTCAAACAAGAACGAACACTATGGAGCCGGAGACGCGCATGGAGCTGTGAAGTGGCACAGCCGCCAAGTGAACCACCAGCCAGTCATCCAGTCAGCCAGTCAGTCAGTAAGAGCGCCAAAAAGAAGAAAAGGCGCTGTGTATAATTTCTAGTGTTTATCAACACGAAAAGGAAGCAGCGGTGGCAGGTAGAGTGGCAACATCGACTGGCAGACTGGCGGCGTGGCTGCAACCTGGCAGTGGCTGCCTGGCTGCATTCCAAGTCACACAGAAGAAGAAGAAGAACAACAACAACAACAACTGCATTGGGCCCAACCTAATCCGACGAAGAGTGCAAAAGGAGTCGTTTTCTTCGCCTTCGTCTGCAACATAGTCGGCTGCTACTCTGCGCTCGACTCTGTTGGTGCGGTACTTTTGACCGCTCCTAAACGTAGTACATACGAATCCTCTAAAAATTATTTATTAACATGGTATAAAATTCGCAAACAGGTTAAAACGTCCAATCAAAACAACAACAGCAACTACAACTGCAACTGCAACACACAAGCGGCAACAGCCAAAGACCCAAAGTGCAGATAATATTAAAAGGCAGCCAACGAGCACTCCAAGTTGGAGCTCGACTTGACTTAGAGTTGAAGTTGGACTTGCAGTTGGATATGGCGTGCGGGCGATGGTGCGAGCAAAGGCGCGGAACTGGCAGACACATTTCGAAAAGGGCCAACATGAAATTCCATGGGAGTCATTGACTTTATTATTATTGGTTGAATACTTTTCTTGGGAAAGTTTTCTGTTGAAAGTTGCGCTCTTAACTGTTTTTGCTTTGATTGTTTCTGGTTTTTTTTTTTTGCCAAAATGTATGGGATTATGTGAAAAGTAATGACAGAAATTGTGGAAACCCCATAAAATTGTTGCTGACTGGCTTATCGCAGGACCTCGTTAAAGCCGTAACAGTTTCGGTTTTCGCATTATACTTTTGTAGAACTTATTAGGACAGAGATTTTTATGTTAAGAACTGATCGGGCTTGGTTTTCCCGGGCTGGACGTTGGAAATTATGAAATACGGGAAAAGTTAAAATACATAACCTTTTAAAATTGTAACCTACGGTTTACTCTTGAGTGGACGACGAAGGCGTTAAATATAATTTAATAGACCCTTTAAGGAACCAAAAAATAAAGTATTTTCTTCTTACCAAACTGAATTCCAAAAAAGTTTTGAATTAAAATATACTTTCTACAACTACGAAATTAAAGAAATGTGTGTATGTTTTTTTTACAATCTATAGGAGAAGAGTGGCATTTGTGTATTATTGCCTCTATCTTTCGAACTATTTATCCAATTAAACTTTTCCAAGCTTCAGTAAGATGGTATTTTTAGTATAGTGTATAACTTTGTGTCACTAACTCTTATGGTCTCCGAGATCAGGTGTTCATACGGACGAATGGACGCAGCTATATCTACTGCCGCGCCTCCTTGTCGCTTAATATTCATCACATTTATACATATTTTTTCAGCAACTTTTATTTTTTATTTATTTTTTAAGTCCCATTAAAAATCTTGTGAACACGCATTCCGATTTGTCATTTTACATGCTTATCACTTAAAGGAACCCTTATAAATATAATTTCTAACTAACTTCACGCTGCTTCTTGCCCACTTTTCCCAATCAATAAGAGACCAGCATTTTTGGAATAACTTTTTTTTTTGTTGCCCCTTCCATAGAAACCAAGCCCCAGCAAATTGATACTTTATTTATAGCAAAAAAGCAACACCAAATACCAAAAACTGCTGGCCAGTGGCCACGGGCCACGGGCCATGGATTTATCGGATAGCTCTGTGGAAGAGATTAAATAAGCAGACATATTTGAGGTCGCGCGAGTCAACAAACATGCTCATCGTATCCCAGCACGGTTGCAGATCGAATTGGCAGTGCACCGCGTGAAGTTGAAGTAGAATGCAGAAAGAATAAGTAAGATATTACGGTTGGGAATTCCCAACTATAAGATACCTTTTACGCTTAGTGTGTGCCCAGGCTATTTGTGTTCGCTTTGAAAACATTAAATACACTCTATGTGCTTCAATTGATTGGGCTGCGGTAACATTCACATTAAGTCAAGGACTTATAACTCACAAATTTCATGAGATTTTTTAGCAGTTCTTAAAAAACTTTAATGCCAACTTTTAAGTCGGAATTTAAATATGCAGTATTTGACATTGTCAGGGGTGTGCCAGAAGTCTCTATCAATCGAATTTCAAGCCAACACTAATTGTTCCATGTGTCAGATATCCTTGTCGACAAATTTTCTAAAGATAGTTATGCGCAATGCTTTATCATGTAGTTATCATTGCTCGATTTATTTTCATATCTTAAAATTTTTTTAAGACAGTCTTTCATAATATCTTTGCCCATCCATTAGTGATAGACAAGAAATCGTTAAAAATTAAATTTGCATAATCTAAATGTATCCTAATATTATAAATTCAAAAGTAACTCTGTCTGTCTGTGTGTCGGTTTGTTCCCTGTTCACACCTAAGCCGCCGAACCAATTGTTTTGCATTTTGGTGTAGAGATAGATAGAACCTTGGAATAAAAAATGGGTTTTATTGTGTCAATATATTAACCACTTCCCCTGCAAAGGTGCGTAAAACTACATAGAATGACACAAAATATCAAAGCCTAATTTTTACGAAAACGGGAAGGAGAATGGAAAGGGGAACGGGAAGAAGAATTTGATCCACCTCGAGAGGATCTCGAGGGTTGGCGATCGAAGCAAGAAGGGGGCGGAGCCCCTTAGTTCATTATATAAATAGTATTCGAAATTCTTGTTCTATCTTCTAGCTTATGTTTATGCGATAAAAAATCATAAAAGTTTAACTCATAAAAACCTTTCCCACCATAAATATTAACTGTATTATCCCTTCGACTGAACGACGAACCGTTTGAGCGCCGCTTGATTGGTCTTTCTTCTACTGGAAGAAAGGTTTTCAATGTGGCTTTTAAAAGAAGGCGACGAAGAACTAAGTAGTGCTCCGTTGGAAGGACCGGTATAGGGCGCCCTACTATCACGGAGTGAAGAACATTAGTTCTTTATATCAGACCTTAAGGCGTTCATAAGGAAGCGTATTAGCACCAAACATAATCGAAAAACTTCAACTGCGTAAGGAGATGGCGAATATTGTGCTCATATTTTGGTTTCTTTACTCGTCTCCGCGATCTAGATTTATACGGACAGACGAACAATCGGACGGAAGGAGTCTGCCACGGCTCCTCCCTGTTACATATATTGCATAAACTAACAGACTGTCAATATACGAAAACTTGGCCGAGTAGAGGAAATGCTTCTGCTCATTTGTTATATGCTTGCTATTTTATGCGTAGTGCACTTTCCGGCTGTTACAAATATTAAACCAATTATGATATACTCTCTACAAGGGTATTTAAAAAAGGTTAAAGTATAAAGAAGTTGGCAGCACTTTAGGCCGGCGCATTGCTTTCATTTGTTTGCTATTTCTGCTTCTTCTTTAACTGCATCTTTTGCTGCCGCTGCTGCTGCCGCTGCTGGCTGCCACTGCGCATTGTTATTGTTATTATAATAATAATTGTATTTGTGTTTGTTGTTGTTGTTTTTGTTGGGGTAAAACTTGTGGCCAGCGCCGCGCCGCGCCGCATACTCTTCGATTGCAATTGGTAGAGGCGGCAACGTCTCTGCCAGCTTTGCCGCTTTGGTGTATGAATGAATTTATGCTTTTGTTATTTTTATGTGTTTTTCACTGGAATTGCGGTTAATACCTTATACGGCATTTTATTTATTTTTGTTGTTGGCTGCTATGCTTCGAACACGTCTGCGTCTGTTGTTTACTTAAGTGAAAGAAGCGCAAAGCAATATGCAAGCAATCGACGTGTTAATGCGGGTTAAGGCGAGGGCGGGGTTTGCAGCAGCGGCGTCGGCGGCGGCATCAACAGGTAGGCAAGTCGGATAGGTAGGTCAAAATCGCAAGTATGTGCATGTTGTTGCTTCCCACGAACATTAATAAAACTGACACGTTTTCAAGCTATGCCAAGTTGCTATACACAATTTTGCAAAACGTTTGTGTCAGCGACAGTGCAGGCTTGCACGATTTAAGCAGTGGTTTTTAGGCAAAAAAATATATATCTTGGACGAGCTCGTTTAAGCTATTTCAAAAGTTATTTTTGAAATGCGCGCCTTACTACACATACGGTTTGAAACTTTACTAAATCGCAACTTTTAAAATAATGGCAGCACAGCATTTTAAAATTTAAAGCCTATTACAGACAGCAACCATTTAAACGGTAAACAAAGCTGCCACTTATCAACTTGAAACTAATGTTGGCAACGCGCCGCAACCAACAAGGCTGCCATACTGATTTTTCAAGCAGTTTGAAATTAATTCAAGATGTTATTCAGGCTTTATCAAACGAGTTTCTAATCACTGCCAAATTCACGAATTTAGATGATGATAATTGTATAGTTGCTGATAAGCTTGAAGAGTTCAACATAACACCCCAAAATGTGGCGAGCTTTGCTGCTCTTCATTAATGAATAAACCCACAAACACACACAAACAAAGCGTAAATCTGCTGCTGCCACTGCCAGTGATAACAGTCATCAACAGCATGTAATCTCTCACTTCAATAAACATCCAAAACAATAACAGACTAGCCTGCCCAGCACGTAGTACGCCAGCTGATCTCATTCGCAACGTTAGCTCACAAGCAATTGGTTCTCCTATATAATACACGCCATTATCAAATTATTCGGCAGCTTAGCGATAAGCCCTATTATAAAACGATGAGCGCTCTAAATCGCTTTCGCTTAATCACTTTTGATGTTACAGATACTTTACTTCGATTTCGCACTAGTAAGGGTAAACAATATGGCGAGATTGGCGCACTTTTCGGTGTACGTTGTGACAATAATGAGCTGGTCAAGAACTTCAAAACGAACTGGTGAGTGGGAGACTAACATCAAGTGCTGCGTTTTCTTAACGTACCAATCTACATTTCTCAATAAATAATACCTCCATCCAACAATTATCAAAATCACAATCAATTTGGAATATAAATAGTTAAGTCAAGCGTTCAACTATGAGTGATTAAGTAACGTCAAGCAATCGCGTCGAAAGGTTATAGGGTCTTTGCAAAATGTCATCTTTTTGTTTTTTTCTTTTTATGCGATCTTGATGATAAACAAATGAACAACAACAGGGTGTCCAACTGTAGCAAGTTTAGTGTGAATGTAAGCCTTGAAACTCCCACAACATCAACCCCGCTCGGCTAAATTGACTTGTTTTACACTTTCAAACTATTAAATGTTTTTGTTTTCTTAATTAGGTACAAAATGAACCAAGATTATCCAAATTTCGGCGTCAAAAGTATTCCTCAGCTGGAATGGCAGCAGTGGTGGCGTCAGCTTATATCAGGTATTTAGTTTATACACATGTCGATAATTAACCCATTTATCGCGTACAAAGTGCAAAAAAGTATCAACAACTTGTGATTTCTATTTTCGGCAGCCACCTTTGCTGAAAGCGGCGCAGCAATACCTGCAGAAAAGCTGGAAAACTTTTCAAACCACCTACTGGAGCTATATAAGACCACAATGTGTTGGCAGCATTGCAACGGTAGCGTGGAACTGCTTGAGTATTTACGCAAAACTAAGCCGCAATGTAAGCTTGGCGTCATAGCCAATTTCGATCCGCGCTTGGATGAGCTTCTCCGCAATACAAAGTTAGACAAGCTGCTGGATTTTGCAATTAACTCTCATGCAGTGCGTTTGGAGAAGCCTTCTGCGGCCATATTCGAACGTGCCATGGCAGAGTCAAAGCTGCCGAATTTAAAGCCCGATGAATGCTTGCATATAGGCGATGGTCCCACGACGGATTATTTGGGCGCCCGAGAAGCGGGTTGGTATGCTGCTTTGATGCATGAAAAAAGCTATGATGCATACTTGATTAAGAAGTACGGCGAAGCTATTGAACGTAAACATGTCTATCCTAGTCTTTACGATTTTCATAAAAAGTTAATTGATGACACCGTAACTTGGTAGTAATAAACAGTTTTTATTGTTATAATGATTTTCTGGCTATGTTTCGCTTTTGCTAATTTGTTTTATGCAATTAGGTGGAGCCTGGAATATATCGCCGTAGGGATTCTGCGGCATTTGGCTTTCATGATCGTATTGGGAGCCAATAGCCCACAGTGATTCCAAATCATATCCCTCGCGTGCCTGCGGAGAGAATATGTGCAAAGCTATGTTGCCTGGAGGAAAATATAATAAAATATAAAGCATAATGCATTAGTAAACGTTATAGATATGCTTACCCAAATCCATGGCCATCCAGTCGCGACTTTTTTCGCCTTCTATGCGTGGCAATACATCACCGTTGCGTCGCTTGACTTTAAACATGCGTCGAACAAACTCTGCAGTTGACAACATGTGGCGATAGCTGCGTGCACTACAAACGACCATGTGGTCTACATATTTCAGCTCCTCGGGTACATAGCACACAAATATATCGTCAACGTGCTCGCGGCGCAGCAATTCCACAAGATCTTCAACGTCAAAAACACCGTGTATGCCTCCTAAGAAATAAACAGGCGTATTCTTGTAAAAGAGTACTAAAGATTTTGAATATTATTACTTTTTAAATTAAGTCCAGTATATGGATCAAGCTCCGGCTCCTCAATGGGGTTATGTTCCTGCTCTTGGTGAAGAGCACGAGCCTCTTCTACATCAAATATCTCGCTAGAATCAATATCCCGAAAAACTTTAAATTTTTGCTGAACTGCTCCGGTTACCACAGGTTCCTCCTCTTGTTTATTTTGTGTAGGTTTTCCAGTGTCTTTTGTGGCTTGTTTCAAGTCGGGCCTTGTAAATTCATGATGAAAACAGCGCAAAATAGGCACACTTAGACGTTTATCATGTATTAAACGAAATACGCGAGCACCAAACATATTTAATAGCTCTGTTAACTTTATTAAGTAATCGAAAATAGTGGAAATATGCTGCTTTTTGGTTGGTCTTGCCAGACACTCATTAAAAACTGTGCAACTAATCAGTGTTGGAAAATGTATAAATAATTTATATTTTGGATTTGCTGCTAGTTTTTATTTACATATTTGAAATTTTAAATTTTAAATCTTATAGTAACACTTTTTTAGTGAATTCGTCAAACATTTCTTTTTATATAATATTAAGAGAGAATTTTCAGTAAACTAATATGCAATACGCAGTATTTAATTAGCTTAAATTATTGTTGCTCACAACTGTTTCATTTTATGGTTTTAATTAATAAATCTGCTATTTATTTATTCAAAGCTTTTGTTCTTACTGTTGTTTTTGGAAGCCATTCAATAAAAATTGATAACAAAAAATATGACTAAAAGTCAAATTGATCAATTAGAAGCGTATCGATATTAAAAATATCATCGATGTTAGAAATATCGCAAATTTGTATCACTGCATCGATATATTTTTTATTAACATACCAACTTGACAATAGATAGAAATATATAATAATAACTAATATTATATATACGAAATAGTAATAGTAGCCAAAGAAATTATCTAGAATTTTGCCTCTTTGTTGTTTAACTTTGGCGTTGCCACATCATTGTGCGTAACGTTGCTGGCTTGTTTTGTCAGATAGGGATGGAGATAGCGCGACAAGGCAAATTCTGACTGTGTGAGCAGCTGCGCAATAGGAATTCGATTCATTTTCTGTTAAGTCCAAGATATGTTAGCTGATTCAACATTTTCTGTTGCGGGCCCTGAATACACGGAATTAATTACTGCTAATTTTGATAAAAAAAGTAAAATAAAATAAAAACAGCATTGCTAATCAAATTCAAAACGTATAATAAGAGTTTAATATATTGAGAATAAAGTGCAACAATTGTGAACTATATGGCAAACTGCATAAAACTACATTTTTATAGCACGCCACCGAAAACGCGCAGTCTGCAGTCGCCGTCATAGTCGAATTTTCTTACACACGCCACAGCAGGCATTGCGCCGCCAGTCAAACATTTATTTAGCTTTTTTTCAGAGGAAATTCAGTGTGTAATAACAAAATAAAATCATTTAAATTAACATTTCTCACGGCATACAAGAAGAAAAGTGCACAATGAGTGAAAAAGTGAAAATAACAAGTGGTCCCCCCGCAGCTGGGAGTAGTGAAATATCAGAGGATAAGAAGGCACTTCGAAAAAAGCTCGAAATGGAGTATAACCAAAAGGTGGCGTCCGGATTGCATCGCTATTATAAGGTAACAACAAAAAGCAGTTTTCAAGTCGAATCCAAAAAAAAAGTTGCCAAAAAATTAGTTGCCAACGTATACACACACGTACATACAGGCGACTTCTTTTGGCACCCATGACAACAAGTAGAACTAGAAGTCCAAGTCCAAGCAACCAAACAGAAGATAAAATATTTTATTCCTTTTTGATTCGATTTCCACGAAAATGTGATGAGTGCGCGCAAAAGGCTTCTGCTGCTGGCTGTTGTTACTTCTGCAGATGGCAACGCAAAAACATACCGAGCATAGCAACAACAACAACAACAACCACAGCAACGATATAGAGGTACGCTTACGCTCAGTCGTCTCACTGCGTTGCCATGTGAGCGCACTTTTTGTTGTGTTGTTGCCTTTCGTGGAGTCGTTCCGTGGCGCTCCCGCAGCGCTTGTCCAAAATTTCAGAGACACAGGAGCTTGCCGCTCGCTCACCTGCTGCACTTTGCATGTGCTGCAAGTTTGAGCATTTTCTCCATGTGTGTGTGTGCTCATCATGCTTTGCTTTCTAGTGTTTGTGTTTTTTAGCTCTCGGCTCGTGGCACGGATGCTGTTACTTTTTTCACCTTTTAAACGGTGATTTCTATGAAATTGTCCGAGCCCATTTTGTTGCGTGAACATTCCAACGTAAAGTATGTTTGTGTGTATATAGTATATCTGCCCAGCCTCTATTGATCCACTCAAGCGTAGCCATTCCCACAATTTGTATACGCTTTACTTAGATGATAAGGAGTATGTAAGAATGAATCGTGTTCCTCCCCAAAAAGCACATATACTTCTTAACTGGCCATAACAACCCGTTATCGGGTTACGGCCTGATGTAAATACATTCTTTCATTGGAATTGCGGTTTTACGTGGTGGGTCCCAAACCTCAAGTACAACCCTTTTAAAGCCTGTGGCAGCTTACTGGTCTCAAAAGAACCCAGTGTCAATGTTAGTCGCCTCATACGACAAGCTTTGACCTGCTGAGGTGGTATTCTCTAATCCACTCACCACACGGGTGTGTACCCAAAAAGTACTATGTACCATTTGTGGTACAAATGAAATCGATCTAGCCATGCCCGTCTAGCTGAGCTCTAATGGCACCTTAATACTCTGTGCCCACTCTGTGTAGATTAGTCCAATCTGTTTAACGCTACTTTTGCAAAAATTTGGTTATACCAAAAGAAGCACATTATAGATGCGCAGGTGAAGTTGTTCGAATCAATTTTATACCTGACCTTTTCTCCCGCGTTTTACACCACAATATGAAAGCAGTCGACCGTAAAATCTTCAAAATCTGATGGTTACTTCGAAATAAATACAAAATATTTCTGTGCTCATATGGAAGAGTAGCTTAAGTCGACATAAGGAAATGTTGAGTTATTGCATTCTGGAGCTTTATAGATGTCAATTCAAGTCACCATTTATTTTTTAAAACTTGTACATTTCTTCTCTCACAAACTTAAAAAAGGAACGGTGACTTATTATGACTTCTATAAAGTTCTGGAGCGCAATAGCCCAACACATTTCTTTTGCCGACTTAACCTACTCTTCCAGATGACATATAATATATCCGGGACTTATGTTAAGGTTTGGTTACAGAGTATGCCAGTGTCGAGCATAATATGGGTTTTTATTACTAAAAAGGCATCTAAAAAGTATTGACATTCTGCGAAATGTTGCCGTCTGTCTTTGTTTACGTCTTCTTAGAATTTGTATATTTCGCAGTTTTTTTTGTCCATTTGTTGTGGTTCTTTAAAGAGTTTATAAATCTATCAATAAGCTTTTATTGTTTGTTTTTTTTTTCTGTGCAAAAAGGAGCAGGCGGCAGCCACCCCAAAAATGCTAACTGTTGTTTCATAATTTCTAGCAAAGTCACACAAACTTTGCACTGTGTGTGCTTGTGTTATTATTGCTGGTTGTCGCTTCTTCATCACAATTCTGCTCTATAGCCTGTTCCGGCGAAAAGTGTCTTCGATGACGACTGCGAGGCAAAACGAGGTCTCTTCACCACTGCCACTCACTTGAATTTGGATTTCACGGAATTTAGCTTCGCAGTTAGGATGACATTGCCTCTGTGTATGTATGTGTGTGTGTGTGTGTGTGTGGGTATGAGCGGGATTTGTGTAATGAATCCATTGTTGTAGAATGCTTTTTGTTGTTTCTTCCTCTTTTTCTTTTGATTCTTGAGTTTCTCCTGCTGTTCCTTCTCCACATCAATGTGCAGTTGCTCTGGTATATTCTGGTTTGGCCTGGCCTGTGTGCGCCTGAACGAGGATAATCTAATTTTCCAACTAACTCAAAGGAGTTGCTCGCCTGCCAAGAACAGCGAAGTCGCATCAAAAGATGTTGTCCAACACGCACAGAAATACAATTATTTGTGCATACATACAACACACAATTTCAAGGATTGTTTTTCGCTTGAAAGCATTACTTTTGGCTTAATGAAATTTTCCAATGAATTCCATCAATAACAACCAATGGGACACGTTTCATAGAAACATATAATTACTTTACTGTGCTTACAAACCTATTGTATTAACGTTATTATTTTGCTATATTGCTAGTTGCAATAATTTTCACTAAACATTGCGAATTAAATAGATGGTATAGATGCACCTTTATATGCTGTTTTATGCATGATGTCTATCATCAACTTCATTATGACAATCCCATTCACTGTGACGGAACACGGCTCTCTTTAGTCAGTTTCATGTTCTGGTCCGGCTTCAATGCGTTCACTCATACATACTTCAAAAAATTTGATGCAGACTGTGGAATACCCTGTACCCATTTCTCCCATGAAAATCAAATTTCTGTGCAAATTTTCGTATCGATGCTTTGAGGGGTATGGGCGTAATAACGGTAACTGTGCTACGGTGGTAGGGGGGTAAAAGAAAAAGGTCAACATACCAAATTTCGGCTCTAGCTTTAATACAAACATATCTATAAAGTGAAATTTTGTAGCAGTTTGTAGGAGGAGGGGTCTAAAATTGGAACTTTATTATCTTTATCTGTTAAAGTTTCTATCCGATCTTGATCATTTTTACACAACATACGCACAATATCAGTTTGCATAACTGTGGTAAATTTCAATTGGATAGCTTTTATGGTGTGGGTGTAAGCCGCGAAAATCTGTCGCGGGCAACGGGGGGAAACGGGGTAACGTATAGACATGAAACGATAAACTTGAACATTTCCGGGAAAATGCGCATCTTTTGGTAAAATGTTTTTGCTCTTTTAGTCTTCGAAAAACAGAGACCAACACGGACAGACGGACATGGCTATATCGACTCGACTATTGCTCCTGATCATTTTTGCCCATGGAACATATGTGGTATGGTATGCGCATCTTTTGGTACAACTTTTGTGGCTTTGTTCTTGTTGGTCTCTGAGACACTCTCGACTATTGCTTCTGATCTTTTTTTGTCCATGGAACATATCTGTTCATATCAGGTCTGCCACGCCTCCTTTTGACTCTTACATACATTGCACAAATCTATAATACCCTTCTACACTTTGTGTACAGGGTATAAAGAGTTTTTCCACGTTCCATTGTGCGTTTGTACATGTGTGTACTTGTAATTATGCAGCATTCAATTTTTCTTTTGGTATGAAAGCTGCATAGAGCCCGGTCGTCTGTGTTAATTTAGTTTAAAATTTAAGACATTTTGTATGCAGAAAATAAGCTACGTTAAAAACGTCGCTCTGATAGCTTTAACGGCATGGATTTCACGCTGTTGAAAATTCACCTAAATAGCTAAGCAGCATAAAATCAGATCAAAAATACCCTCACATGCCATGGCAGTCTTTAAAAGAATAGTTTCATTTAATAAATATCATATTATGGCAGCTTTGCTGGCGGTAAAGATGTTCTGTTCATGAATGCGATTTTTAACCAACTTGATTCACTCCTTCCTTTACAATGTAAATCAAGGATAAAAAGCGTTTCTTCTATGATTCTCAGCAAAGTCCAAGCATTTAATGATATTCTATCAAACCAGTTGTTTTACAAACAACTATCCATCAAGAAACACAATAAATGAGCTTCAAATTCTTAAGCTTAGATCTTCCCATTCAGCACCTTGTTTTTAATGCATAAACATTCATAAATATGTTATAAACATTGTGGTTGTCTGGAACGGAAAATCAGATAGTTTTAAAGCAATTTTATACTTTATTATACACTATGTGTACAAGGGTATTATAGATTTGTGCAATGTATGTAAGAGGCAGAAGGGCATAAAATCTTATCATTGACTCGGGTAGCGAGTGGACCATGTTCTTCTCTATGAGTGGCTAGATCTGCGAGACCATAAGAGCTTCTTCTTCTTCTTAACTGGCCATAACAACCCGTTATCGGGTTATGGCCTGATGTAAATACATTCTTTCATTGGAATTGTGGTTTTACGTGGTGGGTCCCAAACCCTACGCCCAACCCCTTTAAGGCCTGAGGTAGCTCTACTGGTCTCGAAAGAACCCAGTGTCATCGTTAGTCGCCTCATACGACCAGCTTTGACCTGCTGAGGTGGTATTCTCTAACCCGCTCACCACACGGGGAACCAAAAGAGCTATCGACACAAAATTTTACCAAAAGATGCGCGTAATCGCCGCAAAGATTAGGCTTGTCGAATAGGGTTGATATCTGCCCCCGTTTCCCCTTAGCAGAATTTCGCGGCTTACAGCCGCTCCGTTGAATCGATCAACTCGAAACTCGACAGAGTTTTTGCATTTATGTTTTGAAAATGATCGAAATAGGATAAATACATCAAAAGTTATAGTCAAAAGTATGCTGATTTTATTTTTGTTTCTATGCCTATATTATTCGCAGCATTCCAAACACAGCCATTCTGGTAGTTCATAACCGGACTTATTTCCGTAAAATGCTAATATCTCAGCTTCAAATGTCGTTTTCTCGTTTGTGCTTTGTTAGTAGAGTTGGGGGGTTACTGGAAACTGTGCAGCTGATTCACAATATTACGGATAACACAATATGACAAACTGACAATTAACAACTGATTTTTTTTGCAACGCTCATGATAAAATTGCTGCATAAAACAAAAAGACAGCTGTGTTAAAAAAATAAACAAACGGATGAAGATTACTCATATGATCATTCGTTGTATACATTACACACATACATGAAAGAACCCTGGAATTGGCAGCATTCAACACTTACGCTTGGTTCTAATTGTAAGCCAGAGTGTAAGCCACTTGATAAGCAAAGCTCTATTGTAACATAGTTGATTTTTCTTACATTTGTTGTTGTTAATTCGATATATCGAACATAGCTATCGGGCTTTTTTCCTCTAGCTGATAAAGCCAAGCTACGACGGCCAATGCCAAAGATAATACCGTTAACAACAGCGTTTACCGTATGTTGTAGCCAATTAGTCATGCCGACCCACATTTGTCAAGAATCTGTATATTCTGTTTGCAACCTGAGGTCATACCCATTATGGCACTAACTGTAGATAAGCAAATTGTTAGACAACTTTGGAATCAATGTTCGATGGCAGGTGAGTCAACAGCATGTTAGCTAAATTTGGGCCGGGTCAGGCAACCCCGAAATATATATGAATCAGAGCAATAGACATTGACAAGACCATATACCTAAGAAGCCATCAATTGCCTAATATGAACATATATATTCTCACTTTGAGATTTGCCACAATATATACTACATACATTACAATTAACATATCAATATGGCTTTCCAGGAACTATGGGAAATATGCGATCGTGAATCAAAAGTTCAAAACTTTACGACACTCGAATCGGAACGTCCTCAAAATCGCAGTCTGAATCGTTATAGAGATGTCAATCCTTATGATCATTCACGTATTGTGTTGCAACGCGGGAATGTGGACTATATCAATGCCAATTTGGTCAAGGTGATGTGCTAAATTCAAATAGAAACAAACAAGAGATTTTTTTTTACAAATATGTTTGATTCTTACAGATGGAACGCGCCGATCGCAAATATATACTGACGCAGGGACCTTTAATCGATACAGTGGGTCACTTTTGGCTTATGGTGTGGGAGCAAAAATCTATCGCGATACTCATGCTAAACAAGTTGATTGAAAAGAAGCAGGTCAAATGTCATTTATACTGGCCTAATGAAATGGGTGCCGCTAAAGCGTTGCAATTAGATAATGTACAGCTGTCCGTGGAACTGGTGCGTTGTGAAACCTATCAAAACTTTGTGCGCAGATGGTTCAAGTATGAATTTTCTATATAAATTATTTGTATTGAATTTTAACTAATTTTGATTTTTTGCACAGATTAACTGATTTGGAGACGAAGCAAAGCCGCGAAATCATGCAATTCCATTATACCACCTGGCCCGATTTCGGCATTCCAAGTTCACCCGATGCATTTCTAAAGTTCTTGCAGCAGGTGCGCGATTCGGGCGCACTCGAAGAGGATGTGGGACCCGCTGTTGTTCATTGTAGTGCTGGTATTGGGCGGTCTGGCACTTTTTGTTTGGTCGACTGCTGTCTGGTGCTGGTAGAAAAGCATTGCGAATGTAATGTATCGCAGGTGCTGTGCGGTTTGCGTAGCTATCGGATGGGTCTTATACAGACTCCCGATCAGCTGGACTTTTCCTATCAGGCCATTATTGAGGGCATTAAAAAACTGAATGATCCCGTATGTATGAGCATGTAACGGTTGGTGTTTGCAGCGCGTGACGCGACGAAGTTTAGAAGCTGTGGGTCAAAGCACGCCGCTTGCGCCACCGTTTTGACCTTTTGCTGGCTTCTTTACAAATTACTAACTCTTTTTTGTGTCACTTGTAGGCCTTTCTGGACACCGAAGAACCACTCATTAGTAATGATGCGGACACACACAATCTTCACGATGAGCTGCCTCCGCCTTTACCACCGCGTAGTCACTCGCTGCTGCCACTGGCGCCAAGCGCTGGTGGTGTGTTATCGTTAAATATGAGCGCAGCCATATCGAATGGTGAAGATATATACGCACAGGATGATAATATAGGCGATAAACCTTTGCCTTTGAGCAGCAAGGATGCTTTAAATAACTTCATAAACAAACATGAAATTATTAATGCTGAGGTTGCGGATAGCTTGGTGTCAAACAGGCCGTTGCCACCGTTGCCTTTAAATCGCGTACAGGAATCGGACAGCGATGAGGACGCGGAGTGTTCAGTAGATGATGACGATGAAGATGACGAAGACGATGAGGAGTATGAAAACATTGATGAACACCAGCTTGAACAAAGCAATGATGGCATGGCAACGTCGCAGCATAATGCAGACGATGTCAATGCAAACAATGAAAAAGCCAACACAAGCATAAACAAAACAGAGCAACAGGAGATGCGTAAGGCCAATGGCGTTGATGTGTCCCAGAACGCAACGAGGTGAGTCAAAAGTGGAGCAATAAGCCTTCGCCGTAATTTCAACCGAACAATCACAGTTTCCGCGATATTTATTAGAATGATGCGATAGTATGTTAATAAGATGTACTTTTTAATATACGGCATTGTAACTAAAACTATTAAAAATGATAGGTCCAATTTAAAGATTAATTGACACAGCCTTCTAAAAATATATCTATAGATAGGAACTGGTGAACTAGAGCAATGTAGCATTTAAAGCCACACGTAGGCTATTTGTAAAATCAATCTAAACTTATATAACATACATAAAACCCAATCCTTTGTAATTCGATTATATATGTATCCTCTCTTGCAGTCCCGATAACGAGCTGAAGCGCCGAAAACGCAACGACTATCAGGCCAGTCTGGAGCAGAAAGTACACGAAATCAAACGCAAGCAACGGGAAAACGAAGATAGCCACCAGGCGGCAAAAAAACGAAGGTCATTACTAAAATATATTGCAGCGGGTGTTGTTGTGGGCGTAATCTGTGCATATGCGTACACGAAAATAGGTTAAGCTATGTATCGGTCACACTGGCCGTTTATTGGTAGTTTATATAGACCATGTAGTAGACCTAGTAGCCGTAGTTTTAGTAGCGCGACAATGATGCCGTTTGTATGTGTGCATATGTATATATAACGACATATGTATGGGTTTTATAAAAGTGACATATAATGTCTAGGCGACACCTACACACATATATACACATGGCCCACACAACAATTACAAAGAGCTGGACAGACAGACACAAATTGGCTTAACAACGAAAAGTGCATATTAGGGAATTTTATAAGAAATCAAAAGGAAAATGAACTAAAAATAAAAACACAAAGTCGTAAGAAAAAAAAGTATTTGAAGATTTTGCGCAATAGACTGACATTTTAGAACAAATTTTTTTTAATAATTTTTTTTTAAAGAAATTTTTGAATAGTGCGCTTTTTAACGCTAGCACATTGTGTACAATCTTCAGTTATTCTATACATTAAAACATTTAATACTATTTAACTATGTAATGAAAATCACGCTTCACTCGTTGTTGTACACCATTCTTTTATGTGTAGCATACTTATATATTAACTATTACTACTTAACTTGTGTGTATTTATTTATGAAATATGAAACAGTTGTAAATGAAAGGCAATGAATGCAGCAATGTGTACCCATGCAGCGATGTGCCAAAACTTTTAATTATAATGCAAAATTTTGGTAATCTTTTACTTTGAATTTACCTATAGACCCTTTTTTCTTTTGAACTTACACTGAAATTGCTAAAAATATTTTGGTTTTTTATTGCAAAACAAATACACTCCGCAAATTGCCTGCCTAAGCAATACATGCAATATAGAAACATAGCACAAGCTACACGAATAACATAATTTAAAGTAAATAAAAACTATTAAATGGTTTTTTTTAGTAGTAAGTGTGCAAAAGCTGTGCACTCAATATAAATTCATAAATATATACATACATACATACATACATACCTACTACATACTTGTAATGTAAGCGAACGCAATTGAAAAATTATTTTTATATGTGTAATCCACAATTTAATACGACAACTAACCAACAACACCACCAACACTTTTTAGAGGGGGGGCGACTATTTAAGCCGCAAACGATGATTTTAATATAGCAAACTAATAATGAAAAAATACATATTTATATAATAATATATTTAAATCAAAAGAAAAGTATAGATGAACAATATAACTATACTTTTAAATATATATCTACATATAATTTATTAATAACTAGCTGCTAATAATGCATACAGTTAACTTGAACATTGGCTTAAGTACACTTACCCATACACACACACGGACACAAACACACACACAAAAGTAAAATAGCCTATAAATGAAGAGAAATGCAAAAGTATTCAAATAAAATCTAATTTAAGAGCAAAACAAACAAATGTTATGAATTTTTATTTTATTAATAATGTTATTAATATTTTATTATGTCTTGTTTTCTTTATTATGTTTGCAGACGGGCACAGCAACAAAAAATACGTAAGACAAAGTAAAGAAGACAAAGTAACAACTGCAACAGGCACTTATTCTCTCATCAGTCATCAAAAAACGTGCACTAAATTAAATTTAACTGCTATCAAGAGATAATAAAATGCTCCTAACATATCCATTTTTTACAATTTCATTTTAGTTTAATGCTACAATTAAATTTTAACACAATACTTAGGCAAATAAATAAAAGTACACATGTAACAATGACAACCAAAATTTCTTTAATTTTTAAACGTACAATGGCGATTATTTTGGAGCAACTGACAAAACGTATCGATTGGCTATCGAAATCGTAGAAAATATTTGCATATCCAACAGAAGTAGTCGATACTTGCAGCGTCAGATGTACTCAATCCGCGACATTGTTTTCACTGGCCGTCTGTTGGTTATTTTGCGTTAAACACAAAAAAAGGAAAAAGTCTGTAGGCTGTAGAATTAACTAAAATTGATATTTAGAATGCCTACAGTCGAAGAAACGCAAATTACAAAATTGTTATCAAAGGTAAGTGCCGTATGATGAGTCATTCTGTTGGAAAATGATTTATGTACAAATGTAGCTGCTGCTGGCTTTGTTGTTTGACCATCGTCACGCAATAAAAACGCAATTAAAGTTCTGTTTAATTAAATAGCAAATTCATTTCTAGTATAAAAATGTGAGCGTTACAAAAAAGGATGTGATCGATGTGGTCACAACGTATCGAAGTCTGACGTATAATTTGCAAAAATTTGGTAAGTGAAACCTAATGTGATAAAAGCATCCGTTTGTTTGCTCATGAATTTATACGCCAAATTTCAGTATTTAATGATGGCAGTTCCAAGGATCTTTTTAACTTGCAAGGTACCATTCCGGTGGTGTATAAAAGTGAGCATTATTGTAACACTGCTGTCATTTGAAAGTTTTCTATAAGTAGAATATCGATCACAGATAATACCTACTTCATTCCCATATGTATATGGCTGATGGACACCCATCCCCAAAACGCACCCATGTGTTTTGTTAAACCCACGCCTACAATGCAAATCAAAGTATCCATGTATGTGGATCACAATGGCAAAGTATATTTGCCATATTTGCACGACTGGCAGCCGCAAGCTTCGGATCTGCTTTCCCTTATACAAGTTATGATTGTGACCTTCGGCGATCATCCGCCAGTGTATTCAAAGCCCAAAGAAGTGGCTGCGCCTTATCCATCCAATTGTAAGTGCTTTTCAAAATTATTGCCAAAGAATGTGTCTATCCTTTGCCTTTTCCGCAGCGTTCATGCCTCAGCCTGGTGGTCCTGGCGCAGGCAACTCATTTTTACCTTACCCCACCCCAGGTGGAGGTAGCAACTTCCCGCCTTATCCGTCTGGAGGCAACTTTGGGGCCTACCCACCTTATCCGCCAGCTGCTGGAGCAGCTGGCAACAGTGCTAGTAATGCAGGTGGCTATACGCCTTACATGAACTATCCACAGCCAGGGGGCTATGGAGGTGGAGCTGGATATGTAAGTATTTAAGTAATAAAACCAATTTAGAATTCTATTAAATATGGTTGAAATTTTGAATTGCTTTTTACAGACAATGAAAAAATTGTGTTATTTAACCAAGCTATCATTTTACAGAATCCCGCTTCCAATGCCAGCTCAACGGGCACTATTACAGAGGAGCACATTAAAGCATCACTTATAAGCGCCGTAGAAGACAAATTGCGACGTCGCATACAGGAAAAAGTTAATCAGTATCAGGCCGAAATTGAAACGTTAAAAGGAACAAAACAGGAATTGGTAGAAGGTAGCGCCAAGATCGATGCTATCGTCTTGCGCTTGCAGCGTGAGCAAGGGGAACTGACAAAGAACATACGCATTTTAAAGGACAAAGAGGAGGAGTTGGTGAAAAGCTTAGATGCACTGGAGAATACAGAAGCCATCGATCCCGATGAGGCTGTGACCACAACAGCGCCGCTGTACCGACAGTAAGGAATTAAGGCATTAATTAATACACGTGCTTGGTAAATAGCTGTCTATTCAATTTCTTTAATAGACTACTTAACGCGTATGCCGATGAAGCTGCAACAGAAGATGCCATCTATTACTTGGGCGAAGGCTTGCGCGGTGGAGTCATTGATCTGGAGGCCTTTCTAAAACATGTGCGTACACTGTCACGCAAGCAGTTTACGCTGCGTGCCACCATGCAAAAGTGTAGACAAAAGGCCGGTCTGGCTGGTTAGTGCAAGCATGCGCCATCGCCTCATTTTTACTCTGAAAGTGCATATAAGTATACACCTATACACTTGCGTATGCTATACATAATTAATATGTTAAACGAAGTATATTCGACATTGTTTTAAGGTAAACAATTGAATCCTCACAATTAAAATAAATTCCATATTACGTATTCATGCGAAAAAGAACACATTTTATTTTTCTTGAGGATTATGGGAATATTGGTGAAACTAATACTAGACGTAAATACCGACAGTCAGCATGAGAAACACAATTCCAAAGCCTAGAAATATGGAGGCACACAAACTGATCAGAAGCTCCTTAATTAAAGTGCTTTCCTTCGATTGCTTGTTGCGCGAGACCACAAAAACAAAGAACCAGGCCGTAAAGAAGGTGCCAATGATGAGCAGCACTGTGGCCAGGTGTGGAAATACCACTGGCGACACAGGCGATACATAACGCTTCATAGTTTCCATGCTGCGTAAAGTAATATGAGCGAAATTAAAACAATTTGGTAGAATACAACTTGATAAACTCACTCTATTATTTAAGTTGTTTAATTTTTTTAACAAATTGTACGTGGCCCGGCTGCAACAACGAAATGCTTCTTCTTGTTCATTACACACAAACGACATTCACAAAAATGTTTATTCAATCAAGTTGGCAGTGCGATTTCTTTCTCATTTGCCAGCGGTATAAAACGTGGGACGTGCTTTGTGTAATATACATTTTTTTTTTTCGTTTACTTTAATGTTGCTAATCATTGCTAAACAAAGAGGCGAACAATGAGCGACGTAAGTATATTAAAAATTGCATAGTACGTCGTTTAATGAGCAACGGCTTTGCTTTTAAGATTGAAGAGCTGGATAGCGAGTGTCTAAATGAACTAGAATCGCTTTTATATTCGGCAATACATTACAATGATGACCAAGAGCTGCCAAATCAGGCTGCAATGGATTCGAAATCCCAGATTGATATAGCGCCAGTGGAGCAGCAAGTAAAACGCATTGTAAGCGAAAAACGCTTGGTTAATAATAATGCAAAAACTGGTAAACTTCGCTACTGGGATGAAAAACCAACAGCAACAATAACAACTGCAACAACAATAAACAAACCAAATTCAGAGCTGGACAGATCTAGTACAGGTAAGAAATATGTTTTTGGAGTTATAAAAAAAGAAGACAAGGGAATTTGGGATTAACTTAGTAGCATAAGTATTGGATTTATATACAAATATCATTAAGAGTGGTCAGAAAACAAAACAAATATTTTGAATAGACTATATTTATTCGATAGCATAATACCATTCTGTTTATTCTTCTGAAATACACACAAGATAAAAATGAAGATGCCTTTGTGACCACCCCGTAGCGTATCGTTGGATGCATGGACAGCATCTTGGTGATACTGAATTAACATCATGAATGGGGTCAGTTGCAGTTACATCTTTGCTTATATGTTCATTCATAGTAAGCAATAAAATTTTGTTTAAAATTCTGATTATAAATTTGTTCCAAATTATAAATATTTTCAACATGACGCGGTTTCTTAGACCCGTGCAGTTATTATTGTAACTGTGCATATACTTATTGCACAAATCATCAATTTCCATTCTGGCAATTTTTATTTGAACTTTTTGTATTATGTCTCAACTTGTCATATTGGTTTGAAGTGTTAACCAAACATTGAATTTAATATACATCCTTATTCGTAGCACTGTTTCCAATGAAGAATTTGTATCATAGCGCTACTTCGGCGCCGTGCCAATCATTTACAAAAGTCCAGCAAAGATTTGGAGAAGCTCTCTCTCTTTAGAAACCGCAATTCATGTGCAAAGCTCCATCATTATCATCATTCAAGGAGTCTCGCTTGCAACTCGTTTGTTGCTTTTGCCCAATAGAGCCGATTTGTTATCGTAACCGTCTATGGTTTACCATGAAAACAATGTACTGTAGTTTGGTTATTAACTAAAGTTAAAACTTATTACTAATGGGAGCTTAAAACAATCGCTTAATCCTCTTTAGTACTTATCTTTTTTCTGCATATTACAAGTTAATATTGTAGTTAAATTAAACCAGTAATTCAATAAAAAATAACTAATAACTAATAACTAAGCCTGTAAATTATTATTTGTTACAGTAGCTGCTTCAGAGACAGAAGCTGCCGCCCGCACTTTAAAAAAAAATAACAATGATAATATGGTTAAATCCATGCCGCCACCAGCGCCAAAGCCGCCATTCATCATAACCAAGAACAAGCACACAGCACCAAAGCCTAATGTGGTCAAGAAAAGCGCTTCAAACAACACAAAGCCTCTATCTAAACAGCCAAAGAAGCAGCAGCAGGCACAAAAACAAACACCAAAACCAGCTTCCAATCCAATGGAAATCAAGCGCGACTCTCCAGAACGTTTTGACCAAAGATTGTTAATTGCTATACCTCCTGGCTCACCACCAAATCTGACAAAGCGCGAACCTCTTAATAATGGACCCTTTTCCAAGGAAAACCGCAAATTGGAGCAGCTGCAGCGCTTAACTCAGAAGAAACAAAAATCAAAGCGTGTGCGTGCTAATAAAAAGCTGCAAAAGCAAGAGACACAAGTTGAGATTATAGATCTAGCTTCAAGCGACAGGACCTCTGATGAGGATGATGAGGTTATTCATGTGCCGTTGCCGTCGCCGCCAATTATCGATGTGGATGCAAGCGACGAGGAAACTGAGGCACAGACTGCCTATCTAGAGGAGAATGCTATTGATTCAGCCGATGTAAAGTTGGGTCTCATATGTGAAACAAATACGGAATCGATTTCATTAACTCCTCCCTTAAATTCTCCCTGTAATTCGGTCATGTCTGCCGATGACTTTATTGTACAAAAGGACACCAGTCGCTTGTTGGCAGATCGCGCACGCGTTACTGACGTGGATTTGTTGGTGTTGACGAAAAATGCCATGAGTATTCATAGCGGTGATTCGATTGATAATTCCAAAAAAACAGAATTGCCACCGGTTAATGATGATGCTGCAGCTGATACTTGCTCAGAACAAGAGTTTGTACCGCCATCGAGGCTACAGGAAATCAAACAAAATTTCCGTGTTGTTGAGCAACAGTTTCGAGCTTTGGATGTCTATGAAAGTGAATCAGACCTTACAGAAAGCGGCATTTATTCCAAGACAAAACAGAAGCCCACCATAATACGTAATATAGATCCGGCATCGGAAAGCTCAGATGTAGAGGAATTACTGGCTCCCAACACTAACAAGGCCAAGCGTTTGCGAAAACGCCGCTCCTCCAGCATCAATCAAAGCCAATCCGAACCCAACAATGAGGAGAGCGAAGACGAAACGGAAAGCGAGCATGACGTGCATTCAACAGGGGTGCCAGGCATAGCACGCGGAATGGCAATTGAGCGCTGCAAAAGAAAAATTAGACGCATAAATGCAAGACGCAACTCAGAAAGTGCCGTCTCTTCGCAGGCACAAAAATTCCGCATGAAACAACTTGAAGACATAGACGAGGCTAGCTCGGAATCTATGGAAGAAACATTACCCAGTGCTCGAGAAATTGCGGAAAAGCTGTTGCAACAAGAACAAGTACCGCAGCCCATGCAATTGCCAAAACCAGAATTTGACGAACAATACGAAACTATTTCAATTGGCTCCGATGCCAATACAGATGATGAAGCGAAAATGCAAGATGCAATGACTGAGCGCATAAGTGCAGTATTTGAACGAATTGATTCAAACGCACGTGAAGCGCGCTGCCAAACGGAGCAACATAAACCTATTGTGCAAATAGTTGACGAGAGTCAAGGTGAGTCCGATCATTCTATGCAGGAAATAGGAGAATGTATGCAGGAAGTAGAAGAGGAGCTCCCAGAAGAAGTTCAGACTGCAAAAGCGTATAATGGCAACACTGAAAATATAGAAGCAGATAACTTGCAGTTTGTGGTAAATACCGGTATGAAGCCAAAAGATTCACCAGAACTACGCAGCGGGGAATTAGTGGGCTGGAATGATGAAATGAGTCGGTTCTACAATGACAGCTGGCATGGAGAGCATTTCACTGTAAGGAGACTACAAAAGTCCATGAACCGTAAGTTTGTAAAACACCAACCTTGATCAGGATCATTATACAAATTTACATATTTTAGCTCAAAGACAGTACTGGAAAATCAATAACGAGGATCGATTTCCGGTTATGCGACCACGCGCCAAAGGCAAATGCACCAATTGTTACGAGATGGGTCACATGCGTTCAAAGTGTCCGTTGCCACGCAAACCACTTGTTTGCAGCGTATGCGGCATAAGCGGGCACACTGAGCCACGTTGCCCAAACGCCATTTGCTTGGGGGTAAAGCATACAATATACACAATGCGTACAATTTGCATTCACTATTGTCTTGTATATATTTCTAGTGTGGATGCAAGCAATCGTTATATGTTCAGAAGTGCAACAAATGTTCATTCTACAGTCGCATGATTTGTCAGTTATGCAAAATGCGAGGCCATCGCACCGATTACTGTCCGGATAAATGGCGTCGCTATCACTCCACGGTAAGCAAACTATTCTATTCGATATACTAAGAGCCTTAAATGAATGAAGTTTACGTCTTGAACTAAGTTTGCTAAGATTAGTATTGTTTATAATAGTTGCAATTTCATTCACTGTCCCGTCAATGACGCGTCAGAATTCATGAAAATATCCAACAATTCTGCTTAAAGAATTTGGCACATTCGGTGTGTCGGGTACTGTCATACCCTGTACTCTCCTCAATAACTTCTAACTTCTGCCTTATACTATACATAAAAACGTGTGTCAAGTTTCAATTCGATACTTATGGCCGCAACGAAGTCAAATCGATTGTCGGGTGTTTGAGGGTGCCATTGGCAAAATGTGGGTCAACAATGCTCTCTTTATTTATTGGGTTACATGCTATATTGAAAAAAGTGTACTAAACCTTTCAAATTTGTCTGCTTTTGCTGATTTTTACGCCATAAATGCATACTATCACTGTGTTCAATTGTTTTATGTTTCAGGTAGATAGGTGGCTTAGAGAGTGTGAATAAGGATGGAAAATTGATAGCTAGGTTCGGCTAGATCTAACATTATATAAGAAATGTATTAATGATTTTATTTTACAGACACGCGTAAATACTGTACTCGATAGTTCAGTGACGTACAAGACCAAGTACTGCAGCTACTGTGCAGGACGTGGGCATCTCTTTGAAAACTGTCGTCAGCGGATAGGCGAATTTCGTAACACAAATTTCACCAGCACAATTGTATCACATGATAAGGTCTATCGTGATCGCAGTGGTCCCATTGGTTACATGCATGATCTCAACTCTTTCCACTCGCTCGATGAACCTATTCATTTTGAGTGGAGTACAGAAACGTCTAAAAACAGTTATTATGCGCGTTTCCTTAAAGAAGTTGGTCTGGGACATATGTTGAGAAGCAAGCGTAAGCCTACAGAAGTATTGCAAGCTATGCGACAGCAAAAGCTACATCGCCATGACTACGTTCCCAATCCGCTGGCCAAGGCAGCATCAAAAACATTAGAACGAACACCGACTGCAATAGAAACTATCAATAGTTCGACAGCGCTATCAACAGAGGTACCAACAATATCATCGCAAATACAACAAGAGGAAATAACAAGCAATTTCCCAGCTTTTCCTGAAAATGTTGACAAGAAGCCAAAGAAGTCTACAAAACGCAATGCTACAGCTACTATCACTGCCAGTACACCGTCTGTGGCCACACATGAGTTGGATTCTGACTCGAATTATAGTTTTTCTGATCACTTCGAGATGCCGACATCGACTACTAACGAATGCAATACCAGCGCATCAACTCCAACTCAAAAGATTTATGGGCCAATGGAAAATTTACCCGATGTTATAACATTTAGCCGGGATGACGATGATGATCGGGCTATTACAAGTAATAGTCAATGTAACAACATTTCAGGGATTTCCATGTGCGTAAATGGCCAGCTCGGCGTGGCTAACACTAGCAATAATATCTCAGAACCCAGCAGTTTGCCCGAAATACCAAGCGAGGCAAAAATTGTAATGGCACGTGAGCAAACGGAGTATTTGTTTAGCCATGAGGGACGCGAGTTTTTGAAAAATGCTGCTAAGCAGTGCTGTGTTGATGTACGCATGGATTTTAAGGAATTCGGTTATGTTTTGGTCATTTATGGCTTGAGGAAAAATCATGAAGACTTACAATTAATGCTGCTTCGTCGCAACCAAGAAGTTAAGCGCAAGAGCACTGAATTTCAGGGTCAGAAACCTCCAAAACGTTGCGACGTGCTTATACGTTTCATGCGCGATGGCATTAATAGCTTGAACGGAAATCTTGGCAATGCCAATGCACATTATCAACGCATTAAAGAGCTGGAACACATGAATACGAAAAATGGGTTTAAGACCGCAGAGCGCAGACGTCGTCTTCTCAATATGATACTGCTCGGTCAGGGAGGTTTGCATAATGGTAATATGCATCTCGACCAGCTACTGCTTATTTTAAAGCAACTGGTTAATGATTGTTCGCCGGATGAAAATGTTTCGAAGGGAATTCGCAATGAAATCGAGGAGCATTGGCGTATGATATTCACAGCATATCCACATGATAACTATGACTCACTGCTGCAGAGCTATAGCAAGCTGGTCTTGAAAAATCGTCTGCCAGAACTCGACATAGATCCGGCATTGCTTGGTCTGCCTGCCTCACGTAAGCAATCGTCGCATACTAAACCAACTGTTCATTTACCGCCGCCACCACCGCCTCCAGTTTGGCCCAAAGAAGCCACAACAACGACTATCAAACAACAGCAGAATAATAACAATAAAACTTGTTCGCCAGCTACGGCCCGATCGCCCAAACAACGCCCACAGCCTAATGGTAAAGGGCTCCAGCAGCAGCAAAATCAGTCATCAAACACGTCCAAACGCGCGCAAACTTTTGTTCCGGCACTCCCTTTCAATAATCCGCTACAACGTGCACGTAACAATCTAAGGATGAGCGCCCAGCTCAATCCCGAGTGTACCAGAATGCTGGATGCAATGAGTAATATGGATTCACGCTACAATATTAACACTGATGCCAACAATCCATCGATGTTTTGGTCGCGTGAATCTTTTCAGTATCTAGACGATTTGATTAAAATGACTTCAAATCCAGACACGCTGGAGCGGCTCTATCGCGTTCTGGAACGTTCACAGAGCGGTCAATTGTCTCATAATGATTACCGGGCTGTAATTCGACTGCATTCAATTCTGCAAACCAATTAAAAATTGATGTGTGCATTATAAGTGCATTAAATAAAAATATATGTATACAAATATGTAAAATAGAAATGGGTATTTCTTAGATATTACCCAACGACGAATAAACACTGAAATATGGACAACTTTAATTTTTTTGCTTGCAATAATTTACTAAGTTTCGTTAGATAACAAAAATATTTGAACTACAAATTAAAATAAAGATTGAACTTTTTTTTTTCAACATTTGTTAAGCAGCGCTTACGCCAGGATAAAGTTGACCAACTTTATTAGAAACTCCTTTAAAGTGTTCGATAATTCGTCATCTAGTAGTGTAAGCAGAGCTTTAGCTTTTTATAGATTCGCCGTGTTTGTATTACAAAATCGAGTAATCATTTCGGTTTCAGGTTCGTAAACGTGGTTTAACTTAAGGCCTTATGTTTTGCTAAAAGTCGTCATCTGTAATGGATCAGCTTATGCCGCCGTTGTTTGTTGCGGTGGTTCCTGGGTGGTTGATGTCGATGCCACAGATGATGCCTCTGGTGCCTTTTCATTTATGGCCAACCAAGGGCAACGTTTTTGCAGCTCCAAGCGATATCTTGGATGACTTATGGCATACACGAATGGGTCGATACAAGCGACCATTTTGCATGTGCATGCTGGTATCATAGTAGCACCAGGCGTTAGTAAGCTCTTGTCACCAAAGGCTCCAATAAGAGACATCACACCATATGGCGTCCAGGACACAAAGAATAGAAAGCAAATTGTAATTGCGGCCTTGGCGATGCGAATTTCCGCAGTTTCCTTGCTCTTATCAACATTAGAGCGCAGCGATTCTACGTTCATTTTTTTCGCTTGCTCGCGTAGAGCCTTCTCGTGACTGAATACATGACCAACAATTTGACTGTAGTAATAAAGTATCATTGTGGTAGGACATACAAAACTGAAAAAGAAAATAGTAGCTACGAAGAGTCGGGTATCAAAATTGTCAGTTAAGTAGTCAAATGTGCAGGAAGTCAAATATCCCTCTGAAAAAGAAAAAAAAAATCTTGGTAAATAGTTTGAATTTATTTTTAACTTTTTGTTTTTCTTATGATTTTTGTCCATTTCCCAAGAGGAATTTGTATTTGATAAAGAATTTCCTATCACAAACGCCTAAAACGTTATATTTGGATTGTGCAGAGTTCGAAAATGTCCAACTTGTCCTTTGGCCTTAATATTTTTAAAACTTCTAAAATTTTGCATTTCTGAAATACTGTTTAATAATTTATTTAGTTTCATTAAAAAAATTCAGTTATTGTGAAACGATAAGTTTTTAAGTGAATCGATAAGTTTTTAAGCAAATCGATAAGTTTTTAAGGGAATCGATAAGTTGTTCCCAGACTTTTGCAACACTTGCTTTTCCCTTAAAATCGATTGGCGATAGCATTAATGAAGCGATGTAGGACTTTGCATTAAAAATTGACTTAATTAAAAAAAATTTAGTAAAATATATAGCAAACTGGCAAATAATATCCGAGTGTGACACTAAAAACCCTGTGCACTTTGTTACCGCTTTAAAATTGTGAATGCAATGCAATTAAAGACTGAAATCGAGGAAGTGTTTGTGCAATAAAGGCAAGCGCCATCAAAGCCCAATAAAAAAAAAAATTATAAGTGCTACGGCTACTGCCCGCGCTCGTGCCCCGCGCCCGTGTGTTTCAATTGTACAGCGGACGTACCAAAACATATGATATTCACACTAAAACAACAACAAAAGCAATAGTAACACCATGCATATTATTCAATAGTTATATCGATGTTTGTTGAGAACAAACGCATAAAATAACATTAAAAGTTTGTTGCAAGCTGAAAAAAAACCCAGCATAAACGTTTGAAAAACAATATTGAATTGAAATTTTCATGATATCTACACTGCTGTCGATCCAAAAGTGAACACTGCTTCTTTCTGTATCAAGCAAATAAAACCACCTGCATTGATTTATAGTAAAAAAAAAAAATACTACGTACGAAGGATATATCGCAATTTTCAGGCCATAAAGGCTGACTGACGTGCGACTGATAAAATTAATTTAAAAAAAAACCAACGCACAGCACTGCACACAGGACCACACGCACACTTCAAAGAGGACAGCCTCTAACCAGCCAGTAAGTTATGTACCATATGTAAGTTTGCCTTTATACCCTGTACCCCTAGGGGCAACGGTGTTCTAGATTTGAGCAATGAATGTATACGTTCCAAATTTTCAGGCCCAATTGCAGAGATCGCAAGAGTTAGAACAGCAAATTTTACTAAAAGATGCACGTAATCTCTAAGCAGGTGAAGTTTGTCGGTTCATGTTGATATCTGATCCTCTTCCCACGTATACCAATTTCGAATGTACCAAAAATAAGACCAATTCTGGTATGCGAGAATATATAAGAGTGAAACCCACCAAATTCGGTATGTAAACTGATGTGAGCGTTAGATTAGATTTGTGGTGGGTGCGATGGCTCATCAGAGAGAGAGAGAGTTGAAACCATCCCTAGCACTCTGGCAGCCTTGCACATTGTGCCATGTGAGCGTAATAAACAAAACAATTCGTACCCTTAATTTATTTGCATTGATTACGTCCATACTCCACAACATGTTCATAAAAAACAGGTACTTACTTTTTTTTATGAGTACAGGATATCCCACGGTTGGGCTAACTTTTTGATTGTGTTGTTTATAATATTTTCGCTAAGCTTTTTGCTATATACTCTACAAACGATTTCTATGCCGTTTTGCAACTCATTGAAAAAGGTAATTACACTCATGTTAGTATGTAGGTACACATATGCACTACGAGTATGTTTTATTTGCAGCATTTATTTTGCCCCAACTCTAGGAGTTACCGTATGGAAATTTCATGCAATACCCGCTGTAAACGAATTGTGTTAATTATTCGCCGATGCTGACATTTAGCTGCTTGTTGTTTCAAACTCCTCTTTCTATGCTCTTTCGTATATTTTCTTGCATTCGTTACGCGTTTTCCACTGCCTATTGCGTGCCGCAAATATACACACACACACACGCACACACACACACACACGCACACACACACACACACACACACGCACACACACACACATGGGCATAGACAACACTTGCACCCAACCCATATTAATGACACAGCGCTTCGTCTTCGTCGTTGATGATGTTCTTTCTGAACCCACAATCGCAGTTAGAATCATTGTCGTCGTTGTCCCACCCATAGATATCATACATATGTATGTTTATAACAATATAAATGTGAACACCTTGGGAAGCTAAGTTAATGACCACAAATTTGTAAACGCTTTGATAAGAATAAAATATATACATACATATTTGCCAAGTTTCACACGGGTTAAGGTTGCGTGCGCTTCTGAGGCCAAATTTCAACGTACCCGTAATTCTATCAGTGTCCGACAGTTTTGTCCGAGTGGGCTCAAACGGTTCAATCACACGCCTCATTGAAGGTGGCGCCAAAGATCGAATACCGAATAGAAATTGAAGTCTAGTCTATTTTGCACCTAAAAAGCTAGATATTTTATTACATTCATGACGTCGCCAGATTCCATATACTCAACATGGAGTTTTTTTTGTGTCTAACAAATGATAAAATAAATTGAATTTAAAAGAATGTACAGTATTCTTGAAACAATATGCTCTTTTTTGTGGTAGTATCTTATACCTCTGTCACACTGCAGCCGTTAAAGAGCCACAAGCGAAAAAGCACTGTGGAGTGCCGCTAAAACAGTCGCAGCCCATACAATGAAGTGACAGTTTGATTCAACACAGAGAACGCCGCACAGTGGATCCAACTGACTTCTTTTTCAGCGAAAATTATAACTTTTGATGAAGTTAAGATATTTTCAAAATTTAAAATGCATATAACAGGGAATTACTTAAGCTTCTGCGATACATAAATATCCTGTGAAGAGAGGGAGCTTCAAAAAGCGATAGTAAAGTTCGATATTATATACACCAAAAGCCGTATCCTTGCACCTATAAAATGTGCTTATTGCTTAATAAATCGTTAAAATTTTGAAAATCTGTTGGCAACATGTTTGCTGTCTATTTTGATCTTAGTGTACACACGTTCGCCAGATAGACAAACTTTCGCCGAGGACGTTTTGTTGACAAATAAGCACAATTTAGAATATGGAATTTTTCCATGACATGCAAGGATATGACATTTGCAGTATATAATATCGAACTTTACTACCGTTTTTTGAAGCTCCAAGCAGAAGTTTAAGGACTTCTCTGTTCTATGCATTTTAATTTTTGAAAATATCTTTACAGTTGGATCCACTGTGCGCCGCTGGTGCTGCAGCGACCAAAAATCTTGCGAACGAATTGGTAACTCTGCAGTTATCGATGGTTATCGGCTGTTTCCGCCGATGTGGCAATGTTATTTTTCCGCAAAGCAGCTGATTCTTTAGGCGCAATTTTTATAGATTTTATACCTTAACAATGGTGTGCAGATTCTGCAGGGCAATTGCCACGCGCTTCTCCAGTCGAATGCACTTCCAAAAGTTAGAGTCTTTCTTGACCAATTGCTGAAAATCGACACAAACTGTGCAAACACATTCCTCACCATTCTGAAACTTTCTTTGAATATAATGTCACTTCCTATGCCATATGCTATCCTTTTCCCAATAGGTGCCGTGGTGGTTTTACTATCCATATTTCTCGAGGATTTGGCGAGAAAGCAAATGCCAAAACAGCAACCAACAATTTTGCACTATGCAAGTGACCCACTATTGCAATATCATAGTCAACATAGGCTACAGAATCAATGCGGCTTTTGCCAGTGTGAATGACTTTGCCGCAGCGCTTAGCGGCGAACTCTAGAGGCTCCAGTGTGACTGCGGTTTTAACCCCTTGCCCCGTGACAGAATTTCGCGGCTTACAGCCGCATCATAAAAGCTATCAAATTGAATGCACACTGTTACTGTGCATGCATAATGTAAAAATATGTGTCCTAAATGGCATGTACCGAACGCTTAGATGTTTTAAAAAGGGGGAAAATGGTTTTCTGAAACTAAGTAGGGATTTTTTCATTTTAATCTGAAAATTTCCAAAGTATTACACATTTTTCTAAATTGGCAGCTATTTGCAGCAGATTTTTGAAATCAACGGACTATGTTTTTATATATTATTTCGAAAGTAAATTCACGAGGCCTATTTTTATGAAAATCGGTCAAAAATCAAGCATCTTATGAATTAAGATATAAAGTACCAACACTTGCAACTCGCCTGTTGAATGCACATATTTAAAAATAATGGGGAATTCAATTTTTTTTTTATTTTTTTTTAAGTTTAGACTAAAATAAAAAAAAACCCCTATTTAGTTACGAAAAACTAGGATAACTCTATATAGATTTAGAAAGGAACGTATTATCCCTTTCTAAAATATACTAAATAAGAAAATCGGTTGAAAAATGACGGAGTACCAACGAGATTAATTTGGAAAGTAAGAAAAAACCGTTATTTATCAATAAAAAAAATTGGAGGGTTCCCCAGAAAAAAGTAAATTGTTTTAAGTTTTACTCGATCAGATCTACAACCAACACTATATGATTTGTCGGGGGGTATATTTTCAATGTGTGAAATTTCACAGTGTCATTATTCAATATTTTATTATTATAATGAACCAATTGCTAAAACGCGCGTGTGAACTTCCACAAAGACTTTGTAAAAATACTTGTGGCACGAAAAAAGAAGATTAGGAAATTACGACCACAACAAAAGCTTATTTCAGGGGGTATACTTAGGGGATAATTAAATTTTTCACTGAAATTGATTTGAAAACAGAAGCAAATCATTTATTGTGAAAATGAATGAGTGACACACCAATTTCTTTAGTCAAATTTCCACATCTTTTCTCCATTTTCATATATTTGATCGTTTTAGACGATACAAAATATAAAAAAATTTATTGCAGACAGTGGAATACCCTTTCCCAACACGAGAGACGGGCATGTCTATACGCCTCCTTCTGCCTGTTACATACTTTGCACAAATCTGTAATACACTTTTACACTTTGTGAACAGGGTATAAAAAATATATAGTTATGGTTGTTAATGATGATATGTTGATGTAAGCGCTGTTGTAGTATGCGTTTTTTTACTGTATGTGCTGTAATGGCGAAAAATCGAGCTCTTGTATTTTGGCTATTTTAACCGATATGTTATGGAAAGCGGAGTTGTTTTAAGTGATTTGGACTGTACATGAAAATTGAGCTATATAACCCCCATGGCAAAATCCTATATATAGTATACCACTGCACCACAACTCTTTTAATGATTAATGCAAGTTTCTAAATTTCTCTTCGGCACAAAAAAACGAGGTGCAGTAATTGTATGTATGTATGTATGTATGGGCGAGACGACCGGACAAGCGCATTCGACCGAACGCTTTGATTTTGTTGAGGAAGGAGTGCACTGCTATCCATGAGATCTATTGTGCCCCCTACTGAACTAATAATTCCGCTGTCACTCCCATTTCCAATATCAACTTGATGCGTAACTGGCAAGTTCGAACCGGGATACATCGAGCATCGAGATTCTGTATGGGTATGTCGGTATTCAAAGGGAGTTCTTGCCCATGTGTATGATTTTTCTGGCTGAGGCCGGAGCAGAGATCCGGTCTGGAGTGTGTGCTAATGCCCGAAAATTGATCTGACTCCACTTCACGTTAGTTCTTCCTCAAGTTTTTGCTAAAAATCTGTCTGTTGCAGTGCCATATATAGTAACTCACTTTAAAAAGCTACGCTTATAAGTTTAACAAATACTGTGATTATTGCTGATAGTCAACTAATGTGAGGCAGTGTAAACACCGACTTTGTTGCCTACGTCATTCACGTACTCATACTTGTAATCATGTTTAGTGTGAACATAGATATTGCTGCCCGTGAGTCTTTCACTGTTGGAAACTTAAGATCTTCAATATGAAGCGAGTTCGGCAAGTTTTGTTAAACTTAAATCAATAGAAATCCATTTAATTGAAGCTAATGCAACTATTTTATTTTCTCTCACATTCATACCTTTCCAATCAAAACATTTTTGGTAATTACAACAATTTTCGTTCAAGTTTAAGGTTGAGCATGATTAATTGTATGTTATATACATATATATATATTTGATTGGAAGACTAATCAAAATACTTAGTAATTCAATTCATTTTTTGTTTATTTCAGTACGACAACACAAAATATCTGAGGAATATTAGACTTCCAGTAATACATAGGTGACGGACACAAGAAACGGCATAAAATTGCAACAGCTGCACACACAAACAGAATCACTCCGATGTCCAATAAAATAAATCCGAAGCGCCGTGAACCGACAGCAGCATCAACGGCAGTTGGCAACAATACCGGCAGTTCCACCGGCTCCAGTGCCGGCACCACATCCTCTGCAAACACATCATCGTCGTCCAGCTCATCATTATCGTCCGCCGGTGGCGGTGATGCGGGCATGTCTGCCGATTTGACATCGTTATTCGAATGCCCCGTGTGCTTCGACTATGTGCTGCCGCCGATTCTGCAATGCTCCAGCGGCCACTTGGTCTGCGTGTCGTGCCGCTCGAAGCTCACCTGCTGTCCCACATGCCGTGGCCCTTTGGCCAACATACGCAATTTGGCCATGGAGAAGGTGGCCTCCAATGTAAAGTTTCCTTGCAAACACTCGGGCTATGGCTGCACTGCTTCATTGGTCTACACTGAGAAGACGGAGCATGAGGAGACTTGCGAATGCCGCCCTTATTTGTGCCCCTGTCCGGGCGCCTCGTGCAAATGGCAAGGACCGCTCGACCTAGTCATGCAACACTTAATGATGTCACACAAGAGCATTACCACACTTCAGGGTGAAGACATTGTCTTTCTGGCCACCGACATAAATTTGCCCGGCGCCGTAGACTGGGTCATGATGCAGTCATGCTTTGGCCATCATTTTATGCTGGTCTTGGAAAAACAGGAAAAATACGATGGACATCAGCAATTCTTTGCCATTGTACAGTTGATTGGCTCACGAAAGGAAGCCGAGAACTTTGTCTATCGCCTGGAGCTCAATGGCAATCGTCGCCGCCTCACCTGGGAGGCAATGCCGCGTTCCATACATGAGGGCGTTGCCTCGGCCATACACAACTCGGACTGTCTGGTGTTTGATACATCGATTGCGCAGCTATTTGCCGATAATGGTAATCTTGGCATTAATGTGACCATATCGCTGGTCTAGAATGTAGTCTGTAGCCTTCGTCATAACCATTTTGTCTAAGTTTCTTATATATCTTTTTGTTTGGGAGAGCCCATGGACACATAGAAAGGAATTATTGTAAACCCTGTACACAAAGTGTAAAAGGTTATTATAGGTTTGCACAATATATGTAACAGGCAGAAGGAGGCGTTGCAGACCATATGTTCCATGGGCAAAAATGATCAGTAGCAATAGTCGAGTCGATGTATCAATGTCCGTCTGTCTGTGTATGAACGTCGAGATGCACATTTCTGTCAAGCAGATGAAGTTACTCGAATCATGTCGATATCTTCCCCCTTCCCCCGTGAGAAATTTTCACGGTTTGCACCCACACCATAGAAGTTATTCAATTTAAACTTGGCACAGTTATGCACAGTGTGCTGTGTAAAAACTAAAATCGGATAGAAACTTAAAAAGAAATAGGTAATAATGTGGCAACTTTGGTCCCCTCCTCATATAAACGTTAAAAATATTTTACTTATTACAGCAATGTTAAGGTTAACATTTATGTTACAGCCACCAAATTTGGTACGAAGACTTATGTTAAGCTTATAAACCAAACATTGTTGACATTTTGCCGAATCATCCCCCAGTCCTGTTACCTTAATAACGCCGATAACGCTTTGATATAAAAATTTGTACAGAAATTCGATTTTCTTGGAAGAAATGGGTACAGGGTATCCCACTGTCGGGCACCGTCCCGACTGTCTGCATAAATTTTTTTTTTAACGATACACATACAACAATAATTCTATGGACAGCCCGATTTTTTTTTTATTTTCAACATTTGTCATTGTACTTGAAAACTGGGAAAATATTTAAGTAAACTCTCAGACACACAAGAAATACACATACACACTTGCAAACAAAAGTTCATATAAAGGTACATATACACAAAGGCTTAGTTTAGTTAATGTAAATTATTTTATACAATATTTGTAAATTCTAATATGTAATAATAAAATACTAAAAAAATGTAATGAAATTAATAAGCGAGTAATGTAATAATGATATAACTCGGAATTTGTAAGATAACGCAGCAAAGCGACAGCCAAACGTAAACAAAAAACAATTTAAAAAGAAAAAGATAATACAATGTAACGTTTTTTTTTTAAATTTAAAAGACAAAAAATACAAGCTGCTACAGTTTAAAACCAGCAATTTTGTACATTGGAATTTAAAACACATTCAAAGGCAATGTTAAAAAAAAAAACAATTTCAAAAACTTAACTTAGTTTAGAAGATCTCTTTTTCGTTCTATAACTTTTTTTCACTCACTTTAAAATGGTTTTAATTTCTTTTATAAATGATTTAATTAAGTAGTTTAGTCCATATGTTGCTGAAACAGCTTGCGATCTAATTAAACCTGATTTTTAATGGAAAATATCGCGAGATTACATCGGAATTTGTTTCTGAGCAACGAATGGGCTTGAATATATTTAAGTTCTTTGACCCATGTGCTCTTAAAATAACTTTAAACAAAGGATGGTATTTTAGTAGCACCTGGGTGTACATTTTATCATATGTTTTGATACCATGTCCTGAAATAACTTTCGTTTCAATTTCAACCGAATTAGAATGGCAAGCGGGACAAATGTTATTTCAGGTATTTATCGAGATACGTTTCTAAGGCCTTTCTTTATGTGTTTCCAAAACTGTTTTTCGCATTCACGGCAAAAAAAAAGTGAACAATCTAATTATATATTTGCGGCGAAATAATGGCGAAAAGCATTCCAGGAACACAAGAAAATTATTTATAAGCTTAAAACAACAACAATGCAACTGTTTTCTGTAACTATTATGTGTATTAACACAATATCAACTACAGTTACGAATATTTATGAAAAACACACGCAAAATTCATGCAAAACTACAGATACATACAATAGAAAAATAAG
This sequence comes from Chymomyza caudatula, assembly GCA_035041775.1. Classification (NCBI taxonomy): domain Eukaryota; kingdom Metazoa; phylum Arthropoda; class Insecta; order Diptera; family Drosophilidae; genus Chymomyza; species Chymomyza caudatula. Next base: position 365,509 of record JAWNKW010000133.1, read on the forward strand.
CAAATAAACGTGATTATTAGTAAAAAGAAAAACGTCTCTGGCATCATAGTAAACTGGGCTTTAAAGTTCTGATTCTATAAAACAACATAGCAATCACTTAGTAATGACTATATAGTTGTATTTGCTTTTCTTTTAACCAAACCAAATTTATGTTTCAAATTAAGCATTTAAAAAAAAAGAATTTATTTTAGAAAAAAGTTGCTCTTTCGGCTTAAAAACAATTCTTTTTTACAAAAAGAAAGTTTACGCGCGGCCACGAAATTTAAAGGCTTTTGCGTTACTGAAAAATTAAGATAACCATGATGTCAGATCGCCCTTGTGGTTCCGCTAATGCGACCCCTACTAACATTGCGCCAAATACGGAACAAGAACGCAATAATGAACCGGAAACAACTGCAGGTCAGCAATTTCAGCTGGAAAGCGGTACTGTTGGCACCGCTGTGGTTCAGCAGCCCCAGGGACAGATAAGCGACTTCTTGATTTCGCTGTTGGAATGCCCTGTTTGCTTTGGGTACATGATGCCTCCAATTATGCAGTGCTCGCGTGGCCACTTGCTCTGTTCGACTTGTCGCCACAAATTGACCATGTGCCCGGTTTGCCGCATAAGTTTGACAAACATACGCAGCTTATATATGGAAAAGGTGGCTTCTAAGCTGATCTTTCCCTGCAAGCACACTTGCTATGGCTGTCGTGAGAGTTTGTCTTATTCTGACAAAAAAAGTCATGAGGAAGACTGCGACTTTCGTCCATACTTTTGCCCCTATCCCGATGAGAAGTGCATATGGCAGGGTCCACTCAAAGATGTCTACAATCACTTGCTGTGCACACACCGGAATGTCATTACTATGGAAGGCCATGATATCATATTTCTGGCTACAAATGTCAATATAGAAGGCGCTTTGGATTGGACCATGATACAGTCTTGCCATGGACGACATTTTCTTTTATCGCTAGAGAAGATTCATTTGGGCGAAGGTTGCCAGCAATACTTTGCCGCTTGTCGCATGATCGGTTCCATGCGCGATGCATCCGAATTCGTGTATAGTATCTCATTGGATGCCAACAATCGCATGCTCAAATGGCAATCCAAACCGCGTTCCATACGTGAAAACTTTGTTGCATTAACCAGTGCTGATTTTCTGGTTCTTAACAAGTCCACGGTTGAACTGTTCTCAGAAGATGGCAATCTGGCATTAAATGTGGTGATACGCCGCTCAGATGAGCATGAGGAAGAAAACTAAATTTAAAACCAAGTTTCTCAATGGTTTTTGGAGTACGGGCGTTAAAAGACTAGATTAGTGCCAAATTAAGGTCACTGAAAATTAAGCAACACTTTGTATACGCAATGTGAACCGTTTGTTACATACACATTAATATCTTTTGTAAACATTTCCAAAAATATCCTGAATTATTGTATTAAAAACTATATTCAAACCATATACATATTCCCATATTCATTATAATAATATGAAATTAATATTATTTTCAAATGAAATTCCGTGAGATGGTAGATTTTTTTAAAACTGAAAAATAAGTAAAGCCACTAGATGTACATTGTGTTTTAGGTGAGGACGACTCAAATGAACGCGAAGATAGTGTTCACCATCTTCATTTCAATCAATTAGCACAGCTGTGCAAAATTCGTATGAGTCGGAAGGATGAGAACGACAACCTGTCTGATCATGTACAAGATGAAGAGAATTTCAATCAATTTTCGCAATGTCTCATCAGTTTCTAAACGCTCACAACCAAGTGAGCCGTGCCTCACATTGGCGATAAATTTAAATGGAAATGCAATGAAACAGTTTTTTCATGGGATAGAGATATAACAGGATAGTACATTTTACTTGGCTGGTAGATATTTCTGTATAGAACGCTTGGATACTCTACAGAAATCTGGAAAGCCTCAGTCAGCCTCAGTGTACTTGAGTTTCGTCATTCCATCCCATCTTACTTTTATACTTCTGGGTCCAATAAAATTAAAGTTGCTCAAACACGACGACGTCGCTTTACTTTTCCGGTCGATTCCCGATATAATGGAATCGCTCACTATGTAGCAGAATGAACATGTCGCCGTTGCGCATATTGGCTTTGCAAAAGTCAAGCCCCTACCATTGCCCAAAATAAGATGTGGGATTATTTGTAATTATAAATCATATAATATATAGGAAATTAAGGTAACTTTCAAAAAATTTAATAATTCGATCGCTTAAAAATATTTAAATGTAAATTTTTTTATTTTTTTAAGCTGTTTGTGCCAATGATGCCATATGACCCTGCCGCGTCACATGGATGATCGCTGAATAAAATTTTCAGCGGATTTTGATTTAGAGGGGTTCATTTAGCATTTCCACAAAAATTCACCATAATATTCCCGAAATAAAGAGTTGGGCATGAATGGGTTAAAAAGTGTATTATTATTATTGATTTGAGCAATGTATGTAACAGGCAGCACAAATGATCAGAAGCAATAGTCGGGTCGATATAGCCATGTCCATCCGTCTGTTCGTGTTGGTCTCAGTTTCTTACTTAGACTATAAGAGTTGGAGTTCGTCGAATCATGTCGATATCTTATGCCCTTGCCCCGTGACAAATTTTGGCGGCCATAAAAGCCATCCAATAGAAACTTAGCATAGTTATGCACACAGTTACGGTGCATGTCTAGTGTGCAAATTATTAAGGTCAGATATAAACTTTTAAAGATATAGGTAATAAAGTTCCAGATTTAGACCCCTATAAACTACAACAGAATTTCACTTTTTATAGAAATTTTAGGATTAACATTTATATTAGAGCCACCAAATTTGGTGCGTAGACTCAGGTTAGGCCTATAAACCAATCCATGTTGACCTTTTTCGAATCATTCCTCCTATACTTGTAGTACAGTTACCGTTATTACGCCCATACACGAAAAGAGGAGAATGCTCTTTGTAGGTTATGATGATGAGCGACTGATGTGATTTGGAGGAGGGTAGATTGTACTCAAAGAAAATCTGAAATCCCCTAATGATATTGCTATTATATGCTAATTATACCATAATCCACACAAACCTGGTACGAATCGATCCCAGAACTGCGTCAAGGGCAGCACCACCCATGGCGTGCAGTATAACCATATGATAACATTCATCAGCACAGCTTTGGTAAACGTCATATTGCGATTCATGGGCTTGGTAATAACATTGTAACGATCGTATCCAATGGCTGCATTGGTCATGCCAGCTCCAATGCCCGAGTAGGAACCAATGGCGGCAAATAACTGACACCAGTTGTTACCAAGCGCGAATCCGCGATGGAAACTATTGTATATGAAGATGGGCGCCTTTAGGCACATAATTAAATCAAACACTGCCAGATTCAACACAAACATGTTGGATGGTGTACGCAATGATTTCGAGGTGCTGAATATCCAAATGACCATGCCATTGCCGACGGTGGAAGCGCAGAATAGAAATATATAGAACACGCCTAGCATATAATGCATGGAGGCGGGAGGTTCCAGTTGGGTTAACCAGTGCTCTGGTATATACTGTATTTGATCAGGCGGCACATTCCAGCCAAGAAATTGCAGTTCGCCGCTGCCCGAGACGCGCGCCTCTGGTTTAAGTACAGGACTGTCGCTGGAATTGCACAGCGGTCGTGCAACATCCGCCATTTTGCATGTACGCACTTAAATCGTTAGTCGTTGAACGTTAGAACAAAACCGTTGACACCCGAATTTGGAGCTTGATTGGTGCCTTGTACTTGGTACGTTTGAAGCTTTTATAGAGGTTTGCCTAATTGAATTTGCGTCTGGGTTTGCGTGCCGCCAAATGCGCAGTTTTGCCAACTTGGCGGAATACTATGAACAAGCAGATTTTCGCAAACTAAGTAGAAAGCTCAGTTATACGCTTTTGGAAAGTGTATTTGCAGCGTTTGAAAAATGAATAAATTTGAAAAGCGTAAATAACGAAACCAATTGAGCCAATTTACCAAAAATCTGTGATCTTCTTTTCAAACTACCTAAACTGCTCGATTAGAAATTTGAAAGAAGCATAGGGTTGATGTTTGGTTTTTGGGATACGGTTTTCCCACTGAGGTTGCATGAAAATAAATAAAAGAACAACCATTCATCAGCACCTACAACAAGCATATATGGAAGCTTTGGAAAACGTGACCAGTATGTGGTCAGATACGAAACAACGTATTCTGCTCTTCATTTGCTAAAAAGAACGTTAGATTTTCATGTTGTTTTGATTACATGTGCTTGAATCGTCATTAATTGGCTGAATCGTCGAAAATTTGATTTGGCAGAAAGTGAATTAAAAAAATTGTATACAGACAATAGCATAACTGGTTTAAAGGCATAACATGAGTCTACATTCCAAATTTTGTGGTACTTCGGATAGCTTTCATGTGGTGGTAGAGGTGAGAAATCGACATGATTCGACAAGGTTTATCTGAGTACGGAAAAGCGCATCTTTTCGTAACATTTTTTCGTCTCTATCTCATATAGTCCCGAGATCTAGTGACCCACCAGGAAAGATTGATCTGCCATTTCCATATAATTCACAATTCTATAATAACCTTACTATGATTACAGGTTATACAAATTCACAATTGCTATTAAAGCCTCACACATATACATTTATGAGTTCTGATTTGCGCTATAAATATCTGGACACAGTCCATAAAATCAACAGAATGTCAATAAGATTGACTGAGTATTTTGTATTTTATACTACACATACATGGAGAGACTTTTACCAAGCTCAATATTTCATCAAACATCTGGAGCTTTAAGAGATTTAGGTCGTAAATTTTAATTGTTAGATACTGGTCATTTCCATAATGAACGATTCACCGACAATGTCGGAGCCTACTTGCTTAAGATCGTGATATTTCGCTCGGGGGTGTTACGTTTGTGCGTGCTTTGTTCGCAGCGTCCACAATAGAGCGAGAAAGGTGCACGTTTGTTTTTATTTTCTGTGTTATTAGTGAGCGCAAAAAGAGAACATATTTATGGTAAGAAACATTCCGGAAAATTGAGAATAATTGTAAACTAAATAAAAGCTTACAAGAAATATATTTATATAAACTTTCAACATAATATTAAGTTTTTCTTTCATATGATTTCTGGTGCTTCATAATCAAAAGATTGGAACATGAAAAATTAAATGAAAGAATTCTTCAAAAATTGTAAATGATATAAATTGTACCAGTTTTGGAACATAAGAAACCTTCATCTCTTTAAACCATTTTCACAAAGTGTACGAGGGTATTATAGATTTGTGCAATGTATGTAATATGCAGAGGGAGGCGTGGCGGACCATATGTTCCATGGGCAAAAATGAACAGGAGCAATAGTCGAGTCGATATAGACTTGTCCATCTTTCCGCGCAAACATTTTTTTACCAAAAGATGCGCGCTTTTTTTTGAGAAACGGTTTACACCCACACCATAAAAGTTATCCAAGTCCCTACGTATTAGCATTATCAACGATTAAGGGGAGCGGGGGCTTGCCTTGACAAAGCGAAACAAACACGATTCTTCACATCTTTGGCGCATTTAGCTTAGAATTACATGTGTCGCTCAGTTTTGGAGCAGCTCGTATGTTCTCAAATTATGTGGTATCAATCTATAATAATCTTGAACAAACGGGCATAGGTTAAAAAATCGAAGCTAATTTGGAAAATTTGCGAATACGATAAAAATCAAATCTATCTTTAACTTGATTTAATTGGCATTGAAGCAGATATAGGACGCAGCACATCTGGACTGCTGTCAAAGTATTCTACCGGAAATTTTTGACAATATAATGTAAAGCTGAATCCAATTGCTTCTACTGCTACGGCAGACGAAATGTCACCGTGAACCGAGCACATCGGAATTGTTTTTTAAAAAACTCCTACCTTCTTTTCATCTGATAATGTTGCAGCATCTACCGCTGCGGAGGACGTGGAGTTACTAAGAGTATTTCAAGCAGGAAGTCCAGAAAGATTCGATATACTCAAACCGTTTCAATGTTTTCGTTAACGAGGACAATAACTATATGATATGGACGTTAGAATTTTATTGTTAAAGCTATCCAAAAATTCAAATATGACCCAAATGCTGGCACGCTCTAACACCAGCATTGGCAATGTTGTTGTAAATCTTATGCTATACACAACTATGTTGCATAGACCGCTGTGTGGTGAGCGGGTTAGAGAATGCCACCTCAGCAGGTCAAAGCTTGTCGTATGAGGCGACTACCAATGACACTGGGTTCTTTCAAGACCAGTAGAGCCATCCCAGATCTTAAAAGGGTTGTGCGAAGGGTTTGGGACCCACCACGTAAAACCACAATTCCAATGGAAGAATGTATTAACATCAGGCCGTAACCCGATAACGGGTTGTTATGGCCAGTTAAGAAGAAGAAGAAGTTACCTTAGTAGGTTGCTTCTAATTCTCTTGCCTACCTTGTCTAATCGTAGAAAAACCCTTGAGCCTCTTTTTCTTCACAAAGTAATTTGTGGAGAGGTTGACTCCCCATACTTAGCATGCTTAGGTTTGTTGTTCCTCGCCGCACTATGAGAAATTTCGTCCCTATATCCCTAAGTAGATGCAGCAGTAACTTTGCCCTTCATGACTCTTTTCGTGTTCTATGCATATCCTATGATGACCTTCACCACCTTATATCTTCTAATCTTTCTCTATCTACTCTAAAGCTTACTATCCTAGAGTCTCTTAGAATAAATGAGGCCTCTGATCAAGTTCGGCTGTGGGCCGGGGCACAGATTGCCATCCGGTGAAAGTGAAAATTCGCCTTTCTGGTCAGAGGTTAGGGTACTCTTAGGACAGGATGTCTGCTTCTAAACTTTCTTCGATTATGGAAAGGCTGTGAGCAGCGGCAAGCTGGCCATCCGGCAAATAAAATTTCCCACCGAATCGGTGAGAGCTTAGACAGCATTTTTAGAGCTTTTCTTTTTTAAGTATCTATATTTGCTGTTATCCTTAAGCTTCCTTTTTCTCCTATTTTCTATTTCATCACTCTTTTTTTTCTTTTTTTAAAATATTTTTTGTGAATTTAAGAATTTTTGTCACAGCAATTTTTTTTAAAGTTTTTAATAAAATAAACAAATAAAGAATGTAGTCAAATATGCTATACTAACATTTTAGACAATTTTTGAAAATATCATAAATTCGTCACATTTTTTTCGCGTATCACTGGTTGCGTGTCAATCTAAAAACAGCTATTTAGTTATAGTTTTTCGTCCAGGGGAACGAAATATATATATTTCGAATAATAGAGTAAGGGTTATTTTATGAAAACCAGTGGTACGAATTGTAACTTTACAGTGATCGATGTTTCTGTTAATACGTTTTGGCACTTACTGAAAAACTTTATGCACATCAGTTCATTAGCTATAAAGAACTTTGGAAGTGCATTTAAAAATCGGCATCCCTACAATTCTTGGTACACACTTGTATGCCGTTTAAACACCATTTCTCCTATATACCATGTATGCACAGACATTTAATTAAGGGCGCGGCACGACAAGTGACAGTGATTACTTACCTGGCACAAATCTGCCCCAAGTCTCGGTATAGCAGGCGACCACCCAGGGCGTAGCGTACATATAAATAAAGATAATCATGGCGATGGCCTTGCCGTGTGTCATCTTGCCCTCCATGGGTTTAGTTATAACATTGTAGCGGTCATAGGCTATAAATGCATTGGTTGCGCTGGCACCGATTCCAGTATACGAGCCAATAACGCCATATATCTGACAGCCCAGATTGCCCAGAGCGAAGCCCTGATTGAAGCTGTTGTATATGAAAATGGGTGTTTTGCTCATCATGAAGAAATCACAAATTGCCAGATTAATGACCAATATATTTGACGGCGTGCGCAGCGATTTGGCACTGTCAGGGAATTAACAGTTATCAGATAAAGTTACATAAAAGATAGATTTAGGATTAGTCTTACGCCGAGAATACCCATATGACCAGGCCATTGCCAATGAGCGACAACATGGTAAAGAATATGTAAAGCGTGCCCAGCAAATAGTTCATCGACTCTGGCGGCTCCGGATAGGTAAGCCAATGTTCGGGTATATGACGCAGCTCATCGGGCGGCACATTCCAACCTATCAGCCGGGATTCGGGCGAAAGTCGCGCCTCTGGCCGCAATACGCTGGATACATTCCGAAAAGGATCCGTTACACTGATATTGTACTCCATTGATTGTTCACGTTTTTTTGTCCGCGTCAACGCGCAAGCTGGCCCTTTAAGACAAAATCAGTGCCCGAACTGGTGGCCTCTTATATACCCATTGGCTAAGTGAATCGGCTTAGGTTTTAGCAAGGGTCAGCAATGTGGATTACCATGTAGATTGACTTAATCCGAATTGAATTAAATTGTCTTGCGCAGCATTTTGAATTGATTTTTTCTGTGGCGGTCAATATGTCAATGCTTAAGGGTTAAACGGAGGTCAGCAGCCAAAACATTTGAATATAACACTAAGTGCGGAGGGTAAAAGGGCTGTAACTAATCACTCTAAAAAGTTAAAATGTGGGCGTAACTAACACCAAAAAAAGGTATGAAGTTAATCGTTCGTGTTAAGCGTTATATGTATGATATAAAACCGCGCATAACTCGAAAACGGACCGTTTGGCCCAGTAAACTTTTTACGGCGAGAAATATGGAAAATTCGGTAAAATCGATTTTTGATATTCGCTTGTCGTCACCTGTTATCGATCTCGAATGTTCGATCAAAAAAATGTATTTCGGTTGAAATCGTGAATCAACCAAAGAATTTTTTTGGTTTTGACAAAGCTCGCCGGATACGCTTAGAAATATAAAAGTCAGTGCCTTGCATTAGTCTCCCAAAAACTTGAGAACATCTGGACCGATTTCAATAATTCTTTTATTGCACGGGTTGTCTCAATATTGATGTAAAAGGAAACGGTAAGTTTAAGTATACTCTGCTGCTAATAGGATTACACTATGCAACGAATTTGGCCTCAGTGAAAGGTCTATGGCTACAAAATACTTATTCCGGTACATTTTGGGACGCTGATTTTGAATCCGGCAAACATTTTAGATTTCCTGGCGCCGTTATAAATTTATACCCATTTTATTAAATTTGAGATTTCTAGAGTTTCGAAATAAGCAAATCTCATGTTACTCGGGAACCTTACTACCGACCGAGATGAACTGTTATTTCCCCAAGATGGTTTTAATTGATCTTGATTCGATTGCAATTGAATTAAAGTATACTGGACTTAATTTTTATTTTTTAATTAGAAAATTTCTTTTTTTTGTTTAGGTCTTTACAACAAAAATTACAGAAAGTTTGTCCCATGTTCGTTTTGAATTTTAACGGAAATTTAAGCAAAATCATTATCGAAATGGCAAAGTTATTAGGGAATATTGGGAAAATGCCAATATCGACAATTTTATAAAATTTCCGTTAAAAAGCTACTCAACTCAAATAAAAAAATGTTAATTTCCAAAATACTTTTTGAGTTTATTGCCTTGTAATCGAATAATGGTAGACCAAAACCGTCTGATGCACAATAAGCCGATACTTAATTACTTTCAATTCGAATAAAAATACATCTCCATCGGTAGTCTCCGTGCTAGAAAATCCAACACGGTTTCCGGATTCGGCTCGGTTTCCATATATGTTCGAGCAAGAAGCTACTTTTTATAAATTTTTTGAAAAAAGAACGCGCCATATACAATGTTGCACCATGACAAAAGCATGCTGCTATGCCACTCACTAACAGAGCTGAGAACTGCCAACTCACTGCAATGGCTACGATTCACAATACACCACGAGCAAAATCCAACCAATTTAAATCTGTTAGCAGCTTGACAGCACCAAAAGCGCCACAAGCAGAGCCCAATTGGCCTCTCTTCGCACAAACATTCTCTTTAATCAAAAAAAACTTTCGAAGTGTTCACGTCGCTCGTTCGCGTGTGTTTTCGTTTCATTTTTGTTTTCGTTTGTTTTTAATTTAAAGTAAATTGGTGTGCAACATTCAAGTGCCCCTTGCTCCTCATAGATGCTTCAAAGAACAAAAAACAAAAAAAAAACAGCAATAATAACAGTGAAAAATAAAACAACAACGCTTGTTTTTTTTAGTGGCAGTGGTCGTGGTTCCCGGTGTCTCCTCCGAAACTCGTTTGCGGCCTAGAACGCCGTAGCCTTTAGGTTCTTTCACTTCTGCATTGCCGTCAGTTGCTGCTGCCGCAACATAACAAGTTTAACCGGTGTGCGTGTGTGCCGCATAGTCCGCGTGCTTCGAGCTCACTTGTGTGTGTGTGTCTCCTGCAACAAACTGTTGCTGCTGCTGTTGGTTGTTTTTGTTGTTGTTGTTAGCTGGCGTCGTAAGCTCCAATCCTATCCCCACTCCTGACACTATAATTATGAAAAACGATTGCCCAAATGAATTTCAATTAAAATTGCAAGCTGAAGGTCGTCCGGATTTACTCCTCTGGCTCTTGCCAGTGCGTGTGCAACAATTTTAACTTAATTACTCATTTGGCCGGCCGGCATTATTGCTCTTTAAGCTTAGTTGAGCGCACTTTGCTCTGGTGACTTGGCTGTCACGATGGGCGATAATGGCGTGCTGCTCAGTTGGTTAGGTCAGTCAACGCTCTCCATCGTCGACAACTTCTTAAGTCACATTTATGCGCACACACCCATGAATCGTGTGCTGATTGAATTTCTAAAAATAAAAAATATTGTCACTTTGCGTAACTTTTAAGGTAAACCGGCATACCCCTAACCCTTTACAGCTCTCTTGCATTTGAAAATTGTAACGGCCATAAGAACAACACACAGCAAACCGTCAATTAATAAAAAACAAAATAACAACAGTGGCGACATATTTCAACGACTACGCAATAATTTGTTATATAGAAAAAAAAAAACAACAAAAACCAACAACAAATTTGCCAACTGATAAAATTGCTAATATAAATATATTATTGTATAAAATATTGCATTTTTTTTATCACTCAATCAACTAACGTAAGGTAAAAAAAAATAACAAAAAACGAGCGGAAAAGAAGTGTAACGAAAAGCAATACCGAAAAGGCTTTAGTGGATTTTTAATTAATATAAAAATTTGCATTATCTTTAATAAAAAAAAAAAAAAAAATACAACGAACATGACACCATCGCCAACTAAAGAACTCTTGAATGCCACAACAATTTCACGTCGACCGCGCGAGGAGTTCGCTGAGAAGGTAAGAGTTCCGTTTATTGGTAACAAACCCACTGGAATAACTCTCCCCCCCTACAGCCTCTGGAAAAATGCAATACATACTAATTTCCCTGGGGCTATTTTTAAATGTTTTCATATAAAATGCTATTAATTGAACTTCCTGTGCTCACATTAATTTCCCCCCACACCAACAACATTTGAAAGATACAAAAGAAAAAATCAAATGCCTAACATATAAACATTTATTTAGCTCTTCGTGTTTGTTATTGGATTTGTGTTGTTTGTTTGTAGATTGTACAATGTACATACATATATGTATTATATAAGTAACACACACACACACACACTCAAATCCATGTAAATAACTTTTGGAGCATAAATTGTTCAATGCTAAACTTCTGAATGACTAATAAAATTGCAATCGAATGACTAAAGTGCCTAAAATATTTATGCATAGACAAGTACTTATGGCCTGTACATATGTATGTAGTATATATATTGATAAGATATGGCTCACACGTTCAATAATCGAATTTGCTTGTGTTTGACTTTATATTTATGAGTTTCTGATTTGGCAAGCTGTGATAAGCTAAACAAGTGCAAGCCATTAGCAAAGTTTTATAAAAAACATTTCTTGAATTTTATTTTGAATACACTTTGAGCCCTTCACCTTTTAGATGAAGTTTGTAATCACCTATTTTGGATTAATCGGTGGTCGGAGTCCCACCGGGCATTCCCTGTAGTGTTGCTGCTATCACGTCTACTGCATGTGGGAGTTTTTAACGAAAGAAAAGGTCAAAAATGTTTTGTTTATTGGGCTCACATATCTTTTTTGGTGTTTTTGTGGCTCTAGCGTATTATTATTAATGTGGAGTATTGCACTGCGAACCTTAGGATGTTTAAGACTTTGATATATATTTCATTATCTAGTATGGTTCTAACTGGGCTACATCAGGCGTCGTTGCCAGTGCGTCGCACTCAGCGAGCACATGCCGCGATGACTCTTCCTCCGGGTCACAAACCCTACAGGTGTTTGAGCTGGTAATGCCCAGCTAGTTTAAGTGACCCTTTAGTATGCAATTTCCTGTTAGTAGGTCAGTCAGAATTCTGAGGTTATGCTTGCTTAATTGCACAATTTTCTTGAACCTATTAGAGTTGTAGGAGATAAGGAGCTGTTTCGCTTGTCTGAGCCCTCATGTGTTCACCTAATCTGCAGTCCTCCTCAGTCTTTCCTCCTCTCTTCGTCGCTGTGTAGCCATGTGTCTTCCAATTACCCAAAAGGGATCTGGTCCCATCAAGGGATTTGCGACACAACTTCTTGCTAGTTGGTCCGAAAGTTCATTACCAGGAATGTTGGTGTGGTCGGGTACCCACCGAAGTGTCAAATCGTTGCTTTTCCCCAAAAGATCCAGTTTTGCTCAGGTTTCCATAAAACAGCTTGGAGTTTATTCTGGTTCTTGCGACCGCTTTTATGTATATTATACATATTGGTAATTCGTTTCTAGGTTTATGTCTTCAAGACGCTTGTGTGTATGCCCATAGATTCAGAGAGATGTACCTGGGGTCCTGCGACACCAAGTCCGGTGGCCTCACTTGTCAGTGACCTGTCCATGTACCAAACTATGCTATGCCTTTTTATATGATGCATCTCCTCTAAGGTTGCCCTTGCCCATTTTTTTTGCTTTAAATGGTACTAAAGTTCCGCATGAAATGGTATTCGGTGGCCATTTCATCCCTGGGTTGTTGAAGCGGTGAAATTTCTTTCCCAGTCTAACAGCGACCCAGAAGTTTGTGTCTCCTGGTGAATGGAACTACTACGGTGTCCAGTTTAGAGAAGATGCCCCTGAAAAGAGACTGACAAGCCACTTCTTACCTTGCATTCATTGGAAAAAACTATAATATCGTTGACCTTGGATGCGCCATTTCAAACGAGTATGAAAATATTGAATAACTTTGACTTTTCTCAGCTAAATGGCTTGGCTAGACATATTTTGAAAGCAGTACATTTTGAAAGAAAGAACTTGCCGAATTATTGACGCCATACATTGAATTATGGTAATAACGGTAATTCCAAATGTTGAGTGTGCCAGATTTTTGGAAGCAAAATTTGACGAGCTGTTCATAAGTGACGTCACCGTCATTCATCAAATTGTGACTTTTTGTGACGATGGGAGACGTCACAATAAAATTGTTAAAAAAAACTGACATAATGTTCTTAATATTTCCGTTAATTTTTTCAAAAAAATATGAACTTTGACAAAGATCTTGAATTAAATTTTAAAGTTTTGACTTTCAAAATATCCTATTTTCGCTTTTCAACAGCAGCGTATACTCTGTGCATCCTATCTGCAATGATTCAGTTGATATTATCTCCCAAGTTTCTAGTAATACCGAAAACTGATTGAAACCGTCATTTAAGAACAGACTCTAAACGACGAGGCGCATTTGGTGTTTTAACTTATCTGGTGGCATGAAAATTTGCACAAATGCACGAAGCCATTGCAGCCAGAAAATGGGTTTTGGGCAATTGCTCGCCATTTTTTTTTAAAGTTTGTACACCTTGATACTTTACTTCAAAAGCAAAGCCATAAAACAAAATATCTGAAAAAGGGCTATCTCTTGAAAGATATTGCATTCTAATCTTAGAAGTCGAGTAGAACTAATAAAAATTTACTTTTTTTCTGGGGAGCCCTCCAATATTTTTTATTGACAAATACCGGTTTTTTTAGTTTTCAACTGAATCTCGTTCTTAACCGATAAAGACGTACCTTTCTAAATCCATATAGAGTAAGGCTGTTTTTTCATGACGAAATAAGGATTTTTTCAATCAAATCTAAATTTTTCCTAAAAAACACTAATTTTTCGAGCTTTTACCGCATTTTGTAATAAGAAAAAGTTATATATTAATATCCTATTTCGAAAGAACATTTAAATCGGAGTCAAACGAGGGTTTACGTATGATAATCGATCTAGAATTACCTGCGATTAGTTAAAATGAAAAATACTAAAAATATCACATCGCCTGAAAAGTTCCCTGTCCGACACATAACAGGTGTCAAAATCCATATTATTTTTAGATTTTACCAACCTCCTAATGATAACTCTAAAAATTTAATCATTCGTTTTCAAGCTACAGTCGTTTTAGTTGCTTTTGTTAGCTTTAAAATATGAATTCCCCATTATTTTTGAATTTTTTTGCATTTAACAGGCGATGTGTTGCTCTGGTACTTTATATTTTAATTCATAAGATGGTCAATTTTTGACCGATATTCATAAAAAAAGCCTCGTTTGATTCGAAAATGAATTTACATCCTTTGATTTCAAAATCTGCTGCAAATAGCTGCCAAAGTTAGAAAAATGTGTAATACTTGGGAAATTTTCAGATTAAATTTAAAAAATCGCAACTTAGTTTCAGAAAACCATCCTTACTCCATATAGATTAGGAAAGATACATTTTTTTCCTTTCTAAAACATATTATATTACGTGAATCAATAGAAAAATGGGGGAGTAATAAATAGATTCATGTGTAAAGCCAAAAAAACCATTATTTGTCTATAAAAAAAATTGGAGGGTAGAAAAAAAAGTAAATTGTTATGAGTTCTACTCGACCAGATCTATAACGTTCATTATATAATTTGTCAGGTGTATTTCGTTTTTTAGCTTTGTCGCACAATGTAATTAATGATTTTTGTCGATTGCCGCTAACTTGACGAGGCAACTCCTTGTAAAACTCCTTTTAAAAACTACGCCTAATCACGATCTATAATTAGCTGGTAACAGAAAATCGTGGGTTATCTTGACGACAATAAGGCTAATTTTCCGGGAATCAGATCCAAATATCTTTTTTATATCTCGTTGAACTAAAAAGTCACAGTTTCGAGCGATTTGACAGCAAAGTTAAGTTTTATTTTTCTATTCAACAGATTAATTTATACATACTTTTTATTGGTATTTTTACCTGCTGCGAGTTTGCATTAAATGTGTTTTATTATTGTTTTTAATTACAGTATTTGTTTAGATTTAGCTTATTTTATGCACATTGTACACATAAATTATCTTTCCTACCTTTTTGTTTGTGTAGTTTTAATGTACTTCAATGACGTCATGCACAAGTGCTTAAAATGCAAAGCGCGAAATTCACAGCTTAATGAGAGGTCAATGTGTTTTAAGACTCATAAGAAATATGTACAATATAGTACTACATATTCTTAATAAACAACATTTTTTTAGACTAGAAAGATTTGATGCAGACAGTCATGACAGAGCCCGACAGTGGAATACCTTGTACCCTTTTTTCCCCATAAACACTAAGTCCAGCATTCGGCAAAATGGGAACGGAGGTATCTAGGTTTATGTCTCTTTTTACAATTGCGATATGACTGTAAGCATTTTCCTATTTGGAAGTTGATTTTTATGGGAAACATAGATCAAAAACACTTTTCTAAATAGCTGTGGCAATTTTCAAATCAATATATTGCGGGGTGTGACAGTAATTAAGGTACTCGATTGCAAGGGAAAAAAGGTGAACACAGTTTTAATGACTCTAGCTCACATACATATATCCATATTTACATGTACTGGAATTTTAGAGCAGTTTGTTGGTGGGATTTCAATCCCACATTTTTGACTGTAACTTTTGATGTATTAATCCGACTTAGATGATATTTATAACGTAGATAGATCATGCACATACGCACAATGCAAGCTTCTTGATAGATTCAATGGCGCGGATGTAATCCTCGAAAGTCTGCTGTGGAGAAATGGGGGCAGATATCAACCCAATTCAACAAACTTCATCTTACATGGGATTAAGCGCATTTTTTTGTAAAATTTTATCTATTGTATGGTCCAATCGCTAACCGCTAACCACGCCTCCTTCTTTCTGTTACATACATACATTGCACAAATCTATATTACCCTTTTACGCTATGTATACAGGGTATAAAGAGCGTTATTCATAGCAAAACTTGCTTTACCGTTAATAATTCATATGTAAATATTTAGTATTATTTATAAATTGTATTGTTCCGAGCTGTGTAACTTTCACAAAATTCCCAAACAAACTAATCAAAACCCGCTTTTTTCACAAATTTTCAAAAATGCCCCAAAAGAATATCTGTGCTGATGCACGAAGTAAGCTTTCAACCCAATTTTCTAATGGCTGTGCGACCTCCGATGAAGACATTAGTCAGCTATTCCTACACAAAAATAATGTCAATCAACAGATTGATTGATACGCAACAATCGGCAAATGTTAATTTGATTTGAACTTCAAGTTGGCTTGCTTGTGTAGATCAATCAATTTGCTACACATGCTGACAAAAAGTTTTCAATAAGAGCAGATTGTTAGGGTGTGGAGGAGTTTACTATTTGCTAAATGAAGCTATTTTGTTGTTGTTTCATCACTGATTGGCAGTCAAGCGTCCAATGCAACGAATTTGGCGGCATTGACCATGAAGGCAAAAAAATAAAACAAAAATATTAAAAAAATTTAAAAAAATCTGTTGTGCTTTTAATGCGATAGCCATGGTAGTTTATTTCATTATTAGTGTGTAGCTGGTATTTAGCTGCTAATTTTGTGTAGTTTTTGTGTTTGCTTCAAAATATTACAAAAAGGTTCCCAAAAATTTAGTTTAAAATGCGGCACATAACATTCAAGTCGTTGCTCCTTTTTTTTTGTTGTGCCAAATCTGATGCAATCGATGAGATCATCAAGAGCAACGGTTGTATAGTAGTATACCATACATATTATACTTATGTAGAGCTCAGAGAAGCGTAATGGGTAATCATAAAAAGGCCATTCGCTATAAAATTATGATTATGATTTTATTATTGTATTGAATTTAAGCTCAACTGCACATTAAACATGGAATAAGTCAGGAGAGAGAGCGTCAAGATTTTCATTGCATTTTCAACTTGATTTCTGTTAATTGTCGCTCTCTTGCATTATCTTGTTCTTTCCGGTTTTCTTTCGAAATTCTTGACTTATGCTGCACCATTTCAGACTGAAAATCCAGAGAGTCATTCAGTCATGCCATTACAAGCACCATGTAGCCCTTTCCTCTTCTCGCTCGGCCCCTCTTGCTCGCTCTACCTTTCCCAGGCTTGCTCTCAAGTGCTTTGCGGCAAGACTTTTTGTTTTTACTTTCAATTTCTGCCGCTTGATACTTGTTCTTCTTCTTGTGCTTGGTGGCACTTTATATGATGTTGTGGTTCGGGGTTTGTTTCTGCTGAAAAAACTACTAAGTATAACTGAGTCATCATTGTCTCATCATCATCTTGTCAGCACATCAAAGCAAAGACGAAGCAAAAATGTGATTATTTTTTGTACACTGCAAACTGAAAACTTAAGCTCGCTATATTTCTGATTACCTAAGTATATAACTTTGTCAGAAATCTCTTTCAAGCCATTTCCAGGTTTGTAGCGACGGTCTTTTCAGTAGATTTAAATTTAAATGTAAGGCAAATGAGTCTAGAGTTTTTTGGAACCGATGGTGCCTTCGACACAACTTAATCGAAACTCAAGCTGCCCAAAGCTGTCAATAAGGTGGCACTTATTTTTTGGCAGAAATTTTTATTGTAGAAATTTTTTGATTCTATGGCTGGATTAGCTTACTCTGTACTACGATGCCGCTTAAACTTTCTTTTAAATATCGGAAATACTATTTTAATTGCACAGGGTAGCTAAATTTATGTGGAAACGGGTACAGTAAGTTTTAGCGTAATCAAACATAAACTTGAACCTTCTATAACTTTTTCTCCAAAGATGTGGGCTTACCGCTAGCCAATTTCGAATGATATGATCGATAACTCGATCTTACAACTTGAGTTTTTGTCTAAATATATCGTAGACTGGAATGTCTATGAAGTTGCCTTTTAACTTTTTACGTGGTTCCACCCAATGACCATTGGTCTGGTATGGGTTAATTGTTGCGTGCCATTGTTAGATTTCTCATGGGTGTGCGATGCATACACACCAACACCCACACACACGCACACACACACTCACGTGTCAATGTGTGCTTGTGCTTAGATATCATCTTTTATGCGTTTCAGTACACACCTTTTGGACATCGCCTGTCCTAGTGTCATATCATATGGCAATGTTTGCGCAATGAAATGGACGCACGCCACCATTGAGCGCGGTCTTACCCTATTCCATAAGGAAACAGATGTTTCCGTGCCACCGTTTTGTTACCCTTTCTAGTGGCTTATTTAACTTGCCACAAATGATGCCATGTATAAAAGAAAGTATCATCTTTCATAGAAATATCTACATAATCTATGTGTAATTGCGTCTTTACCTATGTTTTGCAGAGTATTCGTAACCAGACGAATTGCCTGATCCGTTGTCATATTAGAAATATTTATTGTATTGTATATTATTATTTATTATTATATAATATTGCTAGACTCTAAAAGCTCCCATTTGACTTATAGGCGTTAAAAACATATTTCCAATAAACCTATCAATTACTTACAGGAATTTAAAAGCACAACTTCAAGAAAATTGGATAAAACGTGTTTTTTAAGGAAACTAACTATTTTTTTAAGATAAGAAAGAAAAGAGTTAGTAAAGAACTATTGACCTACATTTTCACAGGGTTTTAATGAAAAATGTCTCTTACTTAACTGTGTTAAGAAAATCGAAAAAAGCTTTCGAAATAGTTACAACCATATTCTAATTCAGTAATAACAGCAACAGTAGCAAAACTAGCTCCCTTTAAGAGATAAGAGTATACAATATTTTCAGTTTCTGGTTTTCGGATAATAGTGTAAAAGAGGCTTAAAGGCGCTCAGTGCGTGTATAATGGTCATCATCTTGCATTTTCGGATTTTCTTTCAAATATATTTTTCTTGTTTAGTCAGAGAAACTAACTGTTATTTTTTTTTATGATCACAAGTTTAGCGTTTAGTTAATTTGAACTTCTTTAACCTTTGCAATCGAGCAACTTTTGATATTTTTTTATTTCAAATTTATTATTGATTTTTAATTATTGCTTATCGAAATGGCTTCAAAAAAGGTGCTGCGGCGCTTGTTTAACTTAGCTTAATTAAAGCAAAAAAAAAAAACTATGGGTGAAATTTTTGGCATTAATTAGCAAATTGTGCCCGACGTGTAAGCTAAAAATAGATTAACGTTTATATATTTATAAAAACTAAGATAAAATATATAAACGTAAAAACAACGAGCTTCTTGTAGCTTTTGTTGATATAGTTGTTAAAAAAATAACTAAAACAAACTTAAGTTTAAAAATAAAACTCTATGTCATTGCGGACCAGTTAGCCAACGGCAACAACAACAATAACAACTATGTACTACAACAACATTCATACATTTGCTTATAGGCTTCTTTCGCTTGGAAACACCATATGGCTCTGGCTCTATGAGTATATGAACAAGCGCCGACCTGACCGGCTTTTCTCCAAAATTCAAATAAAACCGTCATGACACATGTGCTATGCTCCCTTTGGCAATTCGCTGCAGTACTGCTCTACACCCTTGCTGACAGTCTCTTAATTTCAGTGTAAAATACGCAACGCGAAGAAGCAGACCCGAAAGGCATCTAAGAAGTGCGATTTGTGCTGTAAGGGATTATAAAGTAATAAGTACTTTTATAACTATGAAAAAATGTGCTACTTTGTCCATCATGTTAGAGCTTGAATTCGAGTTGTGGTGCATTGGAACCTGACTTAACCATATAATATCTTCTTCTTCTTCCTAAATGGCCATAACAACGCGTTATCGGGTTACGGCCTGATGTAAATACATTCTTTCATTGAAATTGTGGTTTTACGTGGTGGATCCCAAAGTACCCAGTATCATTGTTAGTCGCCTCATACGACAATCTTTGATCTGCTGAGGTGGTATTCTCTACCCCGCTCACTACACATATAATATAGTATATGTTATATTTATCAAATTAATCAGCGGTAGTCGATATTGTAGTTGAATTTACGCTTAACTTGGCTGCTGATTTCGCGAATTGGCAATTAAACTTACAATTTTTCAACTATTTTTATTAACCGTTAGCAAAATTCATGTTTTAGCTATATCTTATCACTATCCTTATGTTCTATGGTTAGTGATCTTATACTTACATTTTTACGAATTTGAATTATCGTAATGTGTCCAAATTTTCTTGAATAACTTTTAAATAAATATTATACAAATTTCGCTAAAACTGCCTAAACAATTGTCTAAGCGAATTCGCATTACTGTGTAGTGATTACACAAGAATTAGGTGCAACTGTAGGCTGAACGTAATACATACTCCATATTTAGTTAATTTGAAGCTGTTTCTGCTGCGATTCAATGCACACAAAAATTTCGGCAAACGTTCGTTATCCGGGTTTGAAACAATGATTTACTACAAAAGTACTATTTGGTATTTTTACCCTTTCTACAGTCAAGGCAACATTTATTCCAAATCGGATTGCAGAACTTATTACTATATTACAGATTTGGTTTAATGTAAAGTACTAAAAGTTGGCATAATGTGATGCCGTCTGTAGAGCGTATATGCGAGCGCCATTATGCGAAAAAACCAATCACTGCACATGCAGGTGCTCCCTTCGTTCCCGTAAGCAAAACATGCACGAGTATATGCATCGATAAACCACAACTACCACAGCGGAACATAAGCATGTAAGCTCTTCTCTTCGCTCTCACTGCTAAAACAGCACACAAAAACAAACGGGCAACCTTCTCGCTCTGCTGTAGACGCTAACGCTGCTAGCACAGCACTCTAATAAGTGTAAATGCTGTCATCTACGGCAGCCAATGGCAACTGAAAAATGTTCGTATACATGCACATGTTAATTCTGCATTTGCTCAATGCATTGAAAACTTTTCTCAAATTGTATCAATATCATAGTATAAGTATACAAGGAATTAGCAGTCTGCCGGCTACTAATTTTGACGTTTTCAACAGAATGAAAAAAAGGACCTTAAAAAAGAGCGAGCGTCGTATATAATGATCAATACTATGCTGCATTGTATAAGAATTATAAGATAAGAGTCTGCGACTGGGGTACTACATTTTTTAAGAGTGTATTGTCTCTGATACATTGGTGAAAAGAACCAACCATCATGCATGTTTATGCACACTCGTAAACAGCTGTAACAGCCGTATTTCTTTACGGGTTGATTGAAATAACATGCGTGGACACAACTTTCCTCATCGACGTTTGCAACAGATTGAAATATAGTACTACCTTGTAATTCTTATACTATGCTATGCTTTGCATCAATACTATTGCAGCGACTTACATTCTATCAACGTCTCTGCTACCGCTGCCGATCTCTGATCTAAACCCATACGAGCATCATACCATGCAAGCAACACTCGACCGCCAAGCCAAATCTACTATCATTTCACATAGCTTTAAGGATATCTAGAGTACTTAAACTTAAGCTCTTTTAGTTTGCTTTTCTCTACGATTTCTGTTTTACCAATCCCCTCATATACATATGTTACCCCTTTGGCGAAGCTAACTCGCGTTCATGCGTGCCGGCGCGACCAACGTCGTCATCATCATCATCGTCATTCACGTCAACTACAACGGCAACAACAACAACAGCAATCGCGACGTGGCCAGCACTTGAACCGAGCTTTTGGTCTATTTTGTGTGACGGCAACCTCCAGCAACCGGTAGGCTTCACACACAAATACACACACACATATGCGATTGTTTACATTGGCGTGTGCGTGTCCGCGTGTGAGTGTGAGTGCGAGTCTGTGTATAAAGTTGTAGCCAAAGTGCATTTAGCCGGCGGTGAGGCCAGCGCTAGGCAGCTGGTAGGTATAGCTATTGAGGCAGCTGTGCTGCTGCTCGTGCTCTGCATGACGCGCGCTTATAACTGTAAAAACACGATCGCCCACTTCCTTTAGCAGCCCATCATCATCAACATCGTCATCATCGTTGTCATCGTCATCATCATCATGCACACCATCGACATCGACAGTATTTGAAGTGCACATAGAGTGTGCACGTCTCTCTTCTTGAGTGTGTGTGTGTGTGTGCATTGGTTTCATTTATTGCCTCATTTTAGTATGTTTGTATTTGTTCACATTGCTCGCATCATGCTTCTTCTTCTTCTGTCTTTGTTAATTTTTAATTGTGCTAAATGTGCACATAAATATCCATTCATACATACTTACAGACATACATACTTACAGACATACATACTTACAGACATACATACAGTCAAACCTGCAAAGTTGGCCACCTTCTTAAATTGGACACTTTTCAGCGAAACCAAAATATATTACTACACAAACTCAAATTTTTAACTGCCTATCTTGCAAGTTGGCCACTTTTTGAGCGTTTTTTAAATTTTTCTAATGCAATTAAACCTGGAAAAGTTAGCCACCTTAAAACTACAGCAATGTTATGTATGGAAATACGAAGGCTGCAGTTTCGAATTATAAAATTAATCCAAATCAATGGCAAAATTTACAACTGAACGAAATTGGTTGCAGTAAACTCGTTGCTTATAGAAATTTGAATGAAATCCTTCTAGATTGAAAAATTAATTTGTTGAAAATTAAAAGAAAGAAAGTCAAAAGCCTTTAAATAAGCAAATTTAGGAGATTCTCTTAAGTTAGATTAGAACTTAAGTGCAATTTTAAATTTAAAAGAATGTACAGTACTCTTGAAATAAACTCCGACTGCGTTAAACTTTAAATTATGTACTTACTTACTTAACTGGCCATAACAAACCGTTACCGGGTTACGGCCTGATGTAAAACTTTCCTCCTTTTCCAATTGGTGATACCAAAGGTAGCTAGCGTACTCTCTACCTGGTCCTTCCAATGGAGACATGGTCTGCCCTTCCGTCGCTTCCCTTCGACAACCGTATTGACGACTCTTTTCACAGAAGCTTCTTTATGCATACGCTCAACATGACCTAGCCAGCGGAGCCGCTGGATCTTTAAATTATATATGTACATATTATTATATGTTTATTCTGTTATTATGTGGAGTTTATGGACATACGGTGCGACAACACGGACAGACGGACATGTCTATATCGACTCGACTATTGATCCTGACCAATTATGCCTATAGAACTTATGGTCTGCCACGCCTCCTTCTGCCTGTTACATACATTGCACAAATATTTTAACACAGGGTATAAAAATTAAAGAAACAACATAAAACCACTATAAAACTTACACCCTCATAAGTTGGCCAAGAATTCTTGAACCGTGAGTGGCCAACTTAAGCAGGTTTGACTGTACATAGTTATGTATGTGCGTTACATTTTAGCCACAACAATCATTCACAATGTGATTATTGTTGCTTGTGTATAGTTTTTTTTTGTTTAAATTTCAACACCCACTCATAATTTGGCTTATTTTGTGGCTTTTTATTATAAGTAGTCGCGAAGCTCAATTGGGTGTTGGCGTTGGCACAAGACAGTTGTCATTAGGTGTTTGAATGTATGTGTTTGTGGCTTAATAGCTAATAAGTGCTTCATGGCGATCACAATGCCATTAAAAGCATAGAAAGCTAAAATTACTGCAGTTTGCGACGAATCAAACCCAAGACCGTTTAGACGTTGCAATTATGACAAGCAAGATTTGGAATTAAAAGTATTCGTAGAAAAATTGCCGAATTTAATATGTGAGCACAGGTGCGAAGGCACCTATAGTTTTGGGGGGTTCAAAATAGTCAGTCTACTTTCATGCTGGTACTTAGTGGATTTTCGAATCGGCTTTGAGTTTTGATAATTTTGTTTTGATATCGCAGTTTATTAGCAGCAGCGATAGGTACAAACGCAATTAGCCATGAAGCTGAATTGAAAAATCCGGAAGATCAAATTCACCGGAATGAAAGATTCTGTACTATGTACCTTGCTGCTTTTGATAGCATATTTTCTTCACAAGACCGTTACCGTTTGGACGGATGAAAGGAACCAAGCACTGTGACTATGACCAAAAGTAGGTTGAATCAGCTTCTTGCATATCTGTAGGTGAAGTTTAGATTTAAGGGGTGATGAATTAGTCCCGTAGGATATCGGACTAAAAATAAAAGCAATTGTACTGAGCTGTGCTTTTGCCCTGCCCAGTGCTCGACCTACATGGGAGTTAAATCTGAAGCACGAGTCGTAAGATATTTAAAAATATGCTTAACTTGGACTAAAGACGACTTTTAGCCTAGATCAACAGAGTAGTGGTGTAAAAAGTACATCGATGCATCGAAAACATCGATGATTGGCCTGTAATTTTCCAATGTTTTCGTATACACGATGCATAGGAAAAATATCGATGTTTTTAAAACCATTGAAAATTTCACTATCTCTTACGGCAACCTTGCCGATCATTTATTATCTAAAGTCAAATCATTTCAAGATTATGTAAGTAAGTCTTATGCTCAGTTTCACAAATAATGTAACAATTTGCAGAATTGAGAGTGCCAAACTGTCAGCGACTTGCGAAATAGACTCCTGCCGGAACGCTTATCAAAACTTTCATGTTTACACAATTTAGGCGTAGATCTATTTGGTCTATATTAAATATTAAATATAAGTCTTCTTTTCTTCATATAGCTCTAGTTTCACTTATTTTGTATTATACAACGAAGTTTCCTTCTAGCAAGTAAAATTTTTAAACATCGAAAAGCCATCGATGCATCGATGTTTTTAGTCCGATGCATCGATCTACATCGATGTCCATTATTGATGGATCTTGCGATGGTAAACATCGATGTTTTGTTCTGGATTAACAACACTACAACAGAGTGCTTTAAATTTGTGTGAGCCTGCGACAGTTTTGTGACCACCACTCGTACACCTAGTCCTTCATCGGAGCTTTCGAGTTATTTGAGACGACTTTTTGAAAAAAGTAGTTTTTCCGGCAGTTCTAAAACTATTGCACCCACAACTATTCAACATAAACAGGACTTTAAGTTGCCATAAAATATTTGCAAAATTTGGTATAAACAAATATTGGCACATTTTTCTTTTGCCATACACTTAATTTATTATTAATCTTTAAACAGTGAAAATTTTGCTGCAGTAATATTTCGCTTTATTTTTCCCCTGTGGCAATTTAGCCAACTGCTGTGTCTGGTTGCCCCAAAAACACTTCTTTTTGGCCATCCATAAGGCATGTAGAGCTGCTGTTGCAAGTGTTTATGTAGTATGTCTGCAAATGGCGCGAACTTGTTTAGTCTCCCGTTGCGATTGTAGATTGCCAAGCTAAGTATTTGTGTGAGTGTGCGTGTGTTTTACTGCAAAATCAAATATTAGATATACGAAATACACAATACATATTTTATGTGCCATTAAAATTTTTATGCAATTTTCCTTTGTAAAGTTTAATGGTGCTTCTTGAATTTATTCTAAGAACGCACAGACGGCTAAAACCCGAGTTCCAATTGCCAAAATAGGTAAATCTTTTTTTAATTGTTTTGACTTTATATAGATCGATTTCCTAATTCGGACAAAAAGTTTTATTTCACAACGTAGGTCCTCGAAATATTAGTTTGTTTCAGGGACAATCTCTTCATTCAATCCAAAAAATTCAATTTATTTACCACCAATTGCGGTTGTTTTGGTCAAATCTGTTCAACAGCTGTGAATAGTTTTCGTCAGTAATCGTTTCACTCTTTCAAGTTCATCGAAAAGAATGAATGACACTTTAGCCCACAAAACCGTCGCCAGGACTTTTTGGTGCACGTTCATCCCGCGAAATCCACTGCTTTGACTGTTGCTTTAGTGGCATGTGTTCCAATGGATACACTTTGCGATCACGGTTAAGAAACAGCGCAATTACTCGTTTGGATTGTAGTTGAACATTTCCAAACACTCTTCTTAAGTTATCACCTCACACAATTTCATTATCTGATCGTCTATTTCATGGATTTATCGACGTTCATTGGCGTCACGGTACCTCTTTTGGGCGACCATTGAACCCATTGAAATTGATTGTGCAGAATCAGCATAGTGATTACCAAGCCTTTTCTTGGTTTCGGTATTGGGCTTTTACGCAAAAAATAATGCTTGAAATATCACTTGTTACTTTTTTGAAGAAATTCACGACGATGTCTGCTTTCATAACGCAGCTCGCAAAAAAGCATAAATGCTCTGCGAAGGAGTACGTGACGAAAGTGTCCGGTTTAGCTCCAGTCTCCCCTACAATAAGGTTAATGGAAAAATAAATTTATAAAAAAATGTACGCTCTTTCAATTCCGATTTGTCAAAATGACTGCATTATATCAGAAAGAAAAAAAAAAAAAAAATATTTGTATCCATTGTGTATAGCAGAGAAATCATATACACTATGGAAATAAACTTCTGTATAGAAAAAAATAAATAAACAATAAGTTTTTACGTACACACAGATTAAATCTTTATAGCGATAGCATAAAAGTCATAAAAGATTTATTTCATATCTCGTTTAAACTTTCAAAGTGTTCGCATTCTCCCTTTCTTCTGAATTTTAAGCTGTACATATTCTTTTTCTTAACTGGCCATAACAACCCGTTATCGGGTTACGGCCTGATGTAAATACATTCTTTCATCAGAATTGTGGTATTACGTGGTGGATCCCAAATAAAATATGCGCCTACTAGATATTTAAACAGCATTTTGAACGACTGCACACAAGTGTGGCCCACTGTGCAAGGCAATGTGCTGCATTTTCTAGTGCATACTTTCAGGAGCTGCTCTTGGCAAATTACAAGCACGAAAGCATGCTACACATTGTGTAAGTGGTCATATGCAGGAATATAATAATATTTATTTATTTATGCATTGATTTATTTATAAATTGTGAGTGCGCCATGACGTCAGCCCACTTGAAGTTTGTGTTGTTCTTGTTGTTGTTGTCGTTGTTAATACTTAAGAACTTTGCTGCACTTTGAATGAGTGTGTTGTGATTTACCTCAATTATTATTTACAGTAATTTGTGTGCAGTCATTATATTTAAACGCTATAGTTAGACGCACTTTGAGCAATTCAAAACAGCAAAAACAGCTGCTTTTGATTTGGTAGTGATTATTTAAGCGTGATCAGAGTCACACATACGTAGATATTATAATGGCAAGCCTAGAGAACGTTTTCCGGAATCGGAAGCATAATAAATCAAGAGCTCACACACGAAACTCGAATTTGAAAATCTCAATCATTCAACTCATTAAGCCAAACAAAGAGCTCGAGGCGCCAACAAAAGATACAATGTTTGTCATGGCATGTTTGATCTGCCGCACATCGATATACACACATACAAATAGTATGCATACTATGCAGGGTATATAAGTAAAGCCACCGACACCTAAAACAAAGCTCGAGCCCAACAAAAGCGTGTACAATGTGTAAAGACAGCTAAATGTGTGTGTTATTACCTTTTTTTGTAGTTTTTGTTGCTTTTGTACGCTAATGCGTTAAATAAGCTGTTGAAGCCCCGCGCTGATAACTAATCAGAGCAAATTTCTATTTTACTCCGTCTCTTCGTAGTACGTAAATTATGGACTAAGTTTAACTGAGAAGCAGTGCCCTTTGCGTGTATTTATAAGGTACAACATATATGCAGTAGGCACAGTTTCTTATATACATTATTCAAAAACAAAACTTTTAAATATAAATAGGTTAAAATAAATAAATGTACCAATGGGATGAAAATGAATATAGCTACTATAGAAAATAACAAGTTTTTTGCATCGTTAGTACATTTCAGTTATCAATTTATACAGCCTTACTAAAAACTGACTTTCTGAAAAAATAAAGACACGGTTGTTAGGGTTGGCCACCGTCTCTTTTCATAATATTGTTTTTTGACAATATTGTCAGTAAGTGCAATTTTCGCATCGCTTTACACCCCAATCAAACAGGTTGCGCAATCGGAAAACTATTTTCTTGCTAGAAATAGTGTTTTCAATAAAAAAAAATATGTGCTTCCCTGGTAATTGATTGAAAAATCGCTCTTACCTGTCATTTTCTATCCATTGAATTACAGACATTGTTCTTTTGCGAACCTTTACTGTACTATATAGCGCTGTATAATTTTGGTTTGGCGCCCACGCAGACAAGTGCTGATATAATATTTCCAAGCGCAGCTTGACTCTCTCTAGCAGCAAAAACGTCATAATGAAGTTATACGCAAAATTGGTCAAAACAAACAAACACCGTCTACTAATATATACATACATTGTAGCAAACGACAAAATCGACGTTGATGACGACGTCGAACGATCCGAATCAGCGCCAGATATTCTAGTGATCCGCGTAATAACTGAAGTTGCTGAGTCGCTCGTTTAGTTGCTTTGTGGCAGTTGACAGTGTCAGACGTTAAACGCGTTCGCGATCGCGTCAAGAGATTTTGTCTAGCTTTTGCTACGCTTGAGCGCGGCAAGACGTAAATCATAGCTCAAGGTTAATGACTGCGCCCACCCATATAAGCCGTCAAGCAGCAGCAGCAGAGCTATTAACCAGCCATTAGCCAAGAGACTTGGGCGTACCGATGTCGTTTTTTCGCAATATACGCTCCTCACTGTCATCATCGCGGGCCAAGAGTTCCTCGCGTGACACAACGCCCGTGCGTAACTCACGTCCGAGCAGTGTAATCTCTTCGCGACGAGATTCTACGACCAGTTCACGCGCGGATTCAACGTTGCAGCGTGGCGACACTTTTATACTGAATGCCTCGGATGAGGAGCGCCAGCAGCATTCGAATACTTCAACGCTCGAAAAGAAATCCAAAAAGTCCAAAGTCTTTAGCAAGTTTAGTACGTTTACGAAGCGCAAAAAGACACCTTCACCTGCGGACACAAGCAGCTATGAGCATCATCCCAGCGATACGGCTACCAATACCTACTACAAATGGAAAAATGAGGGTGATCGCATGCTGGACTATGATGCACAAGCAGATCCCTTCAATTTCCTCTACGAACAACAGTCTAGCTTGAAGGCTTTACAAGCAGCCGACAACTCCTTACGCAGGCCCGCCAGCATAGGCTCTAATTCGAGCGGCACGAACAGCTTTGATTCCAGCACCTATCGCAAGAGCAAAACGCCCACACATTTGCGTGAGCAGCTGGAGCAGCTAAAGACGCACTCCAATGATGATCTGCTGGAGCAGCAAGAGGAGGATGAGCGTGAGAAATATAAAACCATTACGCTTAGCAGTTTTCGCAAATCATTTCGTGATCGCCTGTTGAAGGGCCAGAAGGAAACACCACATAATCCCGCCTGGTTTGTAGAGGTGGAACCAGCGCCTACCGAGCCTAAGACGGAGCCATGGTCTAAGGAGAATAGACCCGATTTCTTGGTATTTAAGAATGAAAACTATCGGCCACAGTCGCGTTCGCCACTACGCGAACGTCCCTCACGTTCGATGACACGCTCCCCTGTGAAACGTAACGAGACTTTCCGCGTGGCACAGCCCATGTTAAGAAATGCCTCGCCTTCACCCACGCCCAGGCCAGCGCCATCTATACGCATAGAAATTAAGAATCCCATTTCGCCACATACACCCGGCAGAATTGTGCCAGTTGGCGTGGCCAAGCCCATGCCCACAACAGAATACTATGCGCAGCGTCTACAGGCAAGCAATGCAGCCTTGCGCCAGCCCACAAGCCCCATAGCCGGCAACAAGTGGTCAGCGGGTCGCTACCAAACCCTGGTGCAGATTGGCAGTGAGCAGAATAAGCCAGCCGCTGTGCTGCCAAGTCGCGGGCGTGCGCCCACAAGAATACAACTTTACGGCAATAAGCCCAGTGGCGCAGTCAAGAGTCAGCCGGCTAGCGCTACCTATTTTGGCGATCATTTGGTGCAGTATCAGCGTGGCCATTACAATGCACCTGCCAATAGAACGCTCAATAGCAAACCATTGAATCATTCTGCAACACGTGCAACCGTATACGCGGGAGGTGGTGCACCCAGTGGAGGTGGCGTAGGCGTGCCCACCGTCTATTTGGGGCGTCGCGAACAGCCGACAGCGCGTGCTCAGCCACGACGTAATCGTTCGCCTATCAAAGTACCATGGCGGTAGGCGTTAACCGAGAACAATCGATAGTTCGATCAGATCGCCCGATGGCCCGATGGCCCGATGGCCCGAACGGGCATGTGTTTACAAATATAGCAACGTTTTTCTATATGGCTATATAACTGTATGTACAAATCAAACGGATTATGAGTAATGACTACGTGAAAGAAGCAAATACGCCGCCGTTTATTGACAGTAGTGAATTTTTTTTATTTATATTCGTAATTTATTCTGACTTGATTATTTCTTCTCTCCGCTAAATGTTTAAACAAAAGATTTACGCATTTGAATTTCTATCTAGTTTCATTGCTCTGTGTTGTGAATTTGTTGTACATAAAAATATAATTAAGTAAATAAATAATATTAATTATGAAAACAAGCATTAAAAATAATTGCTGTCGTGTTTTGTACTTTTGGATTGATTATGAATTTGGGAATTTTTTTGGGGGGGTTCCATTAACAGTAGTTGCCTTCGACTGTTGACAAAAATGTTGCACGCAAATATAAAACAAACAAAAAAACTTGTATATCAGTAACATGCTATTAATATAAAAATGATGATTATAAAACTTATACGTATATTCATTCAACAAAGATGCTGGGTAGGTGTTAATTATTGGGACCACGACTGCAAGTCATCCTTGATCCAGCGACCTCTAAAGCAAGTTGCTGCAAATCTCGTTTAACCCACTAGTTGCTTAAATATAAAATTAATGTGATTTTATATATATATTTTAAATTTGTGTTTTGGGTATATTTTGCGCACTTTCTACAAAAATATTTATTTTGACTTGCATTTCTCAGGGCTTCAAAACCTCCGAAATTGCTTCACTGCTGTGATACGAGTTGGTTCTGGTGCACTTTCACCTCTTAATTTATGTTATAATCTTGGTACTTCTGTTGTATTCTATTTAAAACTAGCTAAAACCGCGCGCTCCCTTGCGTATTCATAAAGCCGATAATAAATTCGTTATATAAATTAATTCTTCCCGTTCCCATTCCCCTTCCCGTTCCTCTTCCTTCCCTTTCTCTCTATCTTCCCCATACTAAGTCCAGCTGCGGATATTGGTACCAATATCTTTATATCCTTTACCTCTACATCAACCTCAATTTAAATTAATTCTTTACCTTTACCTTTACAAAGTTGTGAATGTTAAACAAATATAAAATGCTTGCCTACTATATAGGTAGAAACACATTTAGAATGTTTTATATGGAAAATCGTTTTAGTCGATATCATTGGCGCCATCTATTGGAATTCGTCTAAACTTCACATAAACCATCTAAAGACCATCCCCAACCTATCACTAATTTAAATTTCGGCAGCATTATAGATAAAGAAGCTACTGCAAGAATGGTGCTCAATGCGACTGTTTAAGGGAAGCGACGAAGGAGCAGACCATGCCTCCAAAGAGCACACTAACTAGTTTTAGTATTACCGATTAGAGAAGCCGTGCGCAAAGCGGAGGCGCTTCTACATCAGTCATTATAGTTTTGGCTACTAGATTTAATCGATTGATATCGATATCTATATATATAAAAATTAAGCCTCAAAAAGTGATGTGCTCGCTAAACTCGAAAACGCGTGGACCGATTTCAACCATATTTTCAGACAAGGTAGACAGTATTAGGGAGAAGGTTTTTGTGAAGTTTGGACGAATTCCAATAGATGACGCCAAAGATATCGACATCAATGATTTTCCATATAAAAGAGACATAGGTAGAGGTTAAGCATATAAAGATATTGGTAACAATATCCGCAGCTTGACTTAGTATGAAGAAGGGAGAAAAAACGAGAAGTAAGAGGAACGGGAAGAATTCATTTATATTGAATTGATTGACGGCTTTATAAATGCGCAGCGGGTTCATCAAGTTTATTTCATAAATATACACATTATGTTCATATACGGCATTTCTTGGTGTTTTTACCAAATATTAACTAAATTTTCTTTAATGCGATTATGCTTTACTATGTTAAGATAGCATTTTTTTTAAGTTCATACAATGAATTTTTTTTCTTATGTAAAATTAAATTCTTTTTGTGTTTACACTTTTATATCCAGATTATATTGTAGTACATATTTTTGTTGGGTTTTTCGAAAAATATGACTAACTGTGCATAAAAATGAGACGAGTGTACGTGCTGCGCATATGAAATTTTCAATTACAGTTATTCATGGCATTTGGTTAGTTGGAAAATATAAACAGTTATTTAGACTCGTGTCTGCCATAAGGCGAGATATTTAGTTCTCGAGTTCTACAACTTGAGGGCAATGAATTAAAAGCGTTAACGTTGTCTTTGTTTGGCTTTCTATGTGCCTCTGCAGTTTTAACAATTGGTTAACATTAATTAGTAATTTATTGCGCTAGTATAAACAGCTTTAAACTCACACATTTCACTTTCTAGTTGAGCAATCATGGCCAGCAGAAACACTTGTGTTCAGCTCTACTATAGAGAAAAATTTGATTTCGGGACGGTGCCGACAGTGGAATACCCTGTACCCTTTTTTTCCACATAAGCACTTAATGCAGCATACGGTAAAATGGGAACGAAAGTATTTTCTTTTATGTCTCTTTTTACAAGTTCAATATGAATGTAAGCATTTTCCTATTGGGAAGTTCCAATTGACAAGTTTTCTTCTTGGGAGGTGGGGTGCAAATATTACTTTTATGTCCATAACTCCAGTATTCTTGGGTCAATGTCGTCGAATTTTGGAACATAGATCAAAAATACACTTATAAATGTCTGTTTCAATTTTTATGTCAATATATGGGTAAATCGATTGCGGGGGAAGGTGGATACAGTTTTAACGATTAGGGTCACATGGGTCTCCACACCAAATTTTTTAACTCTAGCCCACATGTATCTGTATCTACACGTAGTGGAATTTTGGCACAGTTTATCGGCGAGGGGGGGTGAAATTAGCATATTTTTGACTATAACTATTGATGTATTTATCCGATTTCGATAATTTTTGCAACATAGATGCGCATAAGCACGACGCACACCTCTATCGAGTTTTGAGATATGGAGTACGCACTCCATTGATCATGTTCTCAGGAAACTCTAAGGTTCTATGAAACTAAATACATGTACGCAGCCGCTCTTAAAGTTGAATAGTAGGATTATAAAATTTAAAAAGAATGAAACAATAAATATCGAATGTGATGAAAAATCTAATGGATCTAGAACAAAGGAGTCTATGAACGCCTGTGCCCACTCTAACATAGTTTCTTTTTTTTTTCCATATTGGGACTGTCATGAAGTCGCTTATTCCGTTCAGCCGCATCTTTCTCCTCTTTTACCAAATTTGAACTAAATTATTATTAATTTTACACATTTTGCAGATCTGATGCTATTTAACAATTTTCGCACTTTTTTTAATCACAATAAGCACAACTAACATAAAACAGCTATCGTGCCACCCTTTTAATTTACAATCCATCCTCAACAGAAATATGTATATTGCGAATTTCGTGTACAAATATTTTAGCCTTCTGCGTACTAGCACTTAGTCATATCTCGTAAGCGAGATCTCTACTGAATATTAAAAAAAATTTGATGCAGACAGTCGGGATTGTGTCAGACAGTGGAATACCCTGCACACATTTTTTCCATGAAAATAAAATTTCTGTGTAAATTTTTGTATCGACGCGTTGAGGGGTATGTGCGAAATAACGGTAACTGTTCTGAGGGGGGTTGATCAGAAAAAAATTAACATTGTTTGGTTTATAACCCTAACGTATCACATTAGTTTAACATAAATGTTAACTTTAACATTTCTGTAAAAAGTGAAATTCCGTTGCAGTTCATAGGAGAGGAGGCCTAAAAATGTCACATTATTAGCAATATCTTCTAAAGTTCTTATCCGATATGAATCACTTTTACACTACACTTGCACAGTAATAGTGTGCATAACTGTGCCAGGCTTCAATTGTATAATTTTTATGGTGAGGGCTAAAACCGCAAAAATCTGTCACAGGGAAAGGGGGTGAGATACCGACATAATTCGACAAACTCGTATTTTTCCCGGTATATGCGCATCTTTTGGTAAATACATTTTTTTCTAGCTCTTATAGTCTCCGAGAACGTTGCGACAACACGGACTGACGGACATGTCTATATCGACTCGACTATTGCTCCTGACAATTTTTGCCCATGGAACATATAGAAATCTATAATACCCTTTTACACTTTGTGTACAGGGTATAACTACCTCTAACAAAAATGGACAGCTTTGGCAGCAACTATAGTACATGGAGCTGATCTTGAACTACATGGCGGCTACGCATTTCAAGCTCTGTCATAGTCATTTTGTTGCCTTTTGTCAGATTTTTCTTTAGCAACTTAACTAGGCTGTGAAAAATACCATAATGTAAACTAGTAGGCACACATTTTTTGTGGTTTTATTATATAGTATGTATGTCTTTGTATATGTGTGCGTGGGTTAACAAACAGGTTAACAAACACACTGTAATCATCGGCAGTATAAACAGCAAGCACTAAACCGAAAATTACGAACGAAAATCATGCTAATTAATGCGAATTTTTAGACAACTGCGTTTGTCAAGTCTGACACTAAAATCTGCCAGACAATTGTCGAAATGCGCGAAAAGTTGCGCTTTGAACTCTCAACCAGACATCAACAAGAATGTGAAAGAAAACCGGCAAAGTTAGCCCTACGAAGCTTACATACACTTTTGGAAACTTTTAATAATAATTGAAGTTTTAAAGTCTTAATGAGTTAGAGCTATGTTTGCAATATTCGAAAAGAATACTGTGTTTCTGCAATAAACTGGTTTGTTTGTATGGTTCATTATATGTATGGCTTACATGCTAAATTTCCCACTAATTTGATAAATAGTGTCGTAATGAATAACGAAAAAATCAATCATATAAATTACTTAACTATTTTGATATAAGTTAATCTTATAAAAACTAAAAATCCACATTTTTCTAACTGAAACTGAACTTAAGCCGCTGGCAGAGTTCTACAAATACTAAATAAGTACTCCTATATTACTCTAAGTATTTGTGCCATACAGAATCTTAAAAGTTCCGATTTGTTTGATTGTCTAAAATATCGGTTCTCCTTTTCACCGGGGGCCATAACTATTTTTCCTAAGCTATCAAACGAAGGGTGTTCATGGAAAAGAAATTTCATTTGAAGAATTTCAACAATTTATAACAAAGATTTCGGTAAATATATGAAAAGCTGTTCGTGATAATATAATGAATGCAATTTTTAGATATATGTTGATGCCGAGCGAGATGCACGAGTCTTATGATTAACTTTTGCGCATTTTTTTGTCTTGGTTTGCTTTGGCTTTCGCTTATGTAGCGATTATTGTGGGTGATGCTGGTTTTGCGCAGTGCATATCTCACCAATACAATCAGAAAATTTATGTGTTCTCTTTCTGGACACCACTGATCATGGTGGAATAAGTAGAAGGTGCGATAACTCAGAGTAGTTGCCTCTTTTTAGTTGCCGCACGCTCAGTTAGTTTGCTTTTGACATTTGTGGTGAGTGCACGCGTAAATGCAGATGGCATGCAATTTTATTTATTTATGTTATGTCTTATTACCCGTGTGGTCAGCGGGTTAGAGAATACCACCTGACAGATCAAAGCTTGTCGTATGAGGCGACTTATAATGACACTGGATTCTTTCGAGACCATTAGAGCCACCCCAGGCCTTAAAAGGATTGTGCGTAGGGTTTGGGACCCAACATGTAAAACCCCAATTGCAATGGAAGAAATACATCAGGCCGTAACCCGGTAACGGGTTGTTACCGCCACTTAAGAAGAAGATGTCTTACTTTTAAACATACAAGTACATATATGCTCTTTTTTTTAGCATTACCTATTATTATTACTTGTTTAATTTAACTCCAGCGAAACAACAACTCAATACACAGACATGTATATATACATGCGAGTATGTAAACAAACCATATATGTATATCTCTCGCTCACAAAAACTGTGGCAACGACAGCGGTAACCTGAGCGGCTACCATAGCGGCAACCGTAAGAAGAAGAGTTGTCGCACCTTATACTTATTCCACTATGCCATTGATTTAGAGCATCGCTTACTGCTAGTGCGAGAGTAAAAACCGTGTTGTGTATAAGCTATACACTATTTTGTTTATTTTGTAGTATTTGTTGGGATTTCTGTGGATGATGATCGCAGTGCAGTGCTCAAAAACACAATGAGCGTATTCAGCAAAGAATTTAATAACTAATCATTAAACATCGATTAGTGATTATTTCTGCCTGAATGCAAGCTGCCTTAAAATGTATCACCCAAATACTTCGATTACTTAGACTGATTAGTGATTCACTGCTGTTTACTTGCAGTCAGCAAATTAAAGGTAATTTAATAACAGCATGTAGAAAACACTCACTGAGAAAACTGGCAAAATGTAGAAATACTTCAAATTTATTGACAGAGATTTTAGTAGCAAATTTTTACATTTATTCACTTTCCGAAGCACAAGGTTCGATAACATTAGAAAAACTCTTTTTTTTTTGTTTTTAAATCTAAAGTAATTAAATCAAAAATTACAAAAACTGTGTCACATGTTCCTTTTGGAGACGAAAAATTGTTTTTTGGCGAAAATCTCAACACCGATTTGCAACCAAATGCAAAATCGGTAGCAAAACACCGAAGTTATTAAAAAATATCGAAAAAACGATCGTCAATTTTTAAACCAAACAAAATCCCTTGGGTAAAACATGCCTTTTCCGATAAATTTTGGGTCGCTTATTTCAAATCTGGAAAATGTTCTGAAAGAGTTTTCGAAATATCGATATTTCGAAATTAAAATTCGAGTTTTTAAGAGTAGCGATAACAGCAAATCTCAATCTTAGCGTTCGGTCGAATGCGCTTGTCGGGTCGTCTCCCCGAGCGCTTCGCCTAAGGCTTATTTACTGGACGCATCTCTCACCGATAGAGCTCTGTGTAAATGTGTGCTGTCAGTGTGCCTAGCATTTGTAAGTGTGTGCTATCGGTGTGCATAGTTGTTTCGTTGTGTGCGAGTTTGCTTTTTGTATTTTTATAATTTCCAGTCTTAGATTTTCAAATTTTGTTTACAACTTACAAATGTTTAGGTAAATCTTTTAGTCTTAAATTAAATTTGGAGGTGTTTGCTGCACGATGGGTATAAACCTCAAAAATTAAAAGATGCTACATGTAGTCAGAGCATGAGCAAAAATTCCATTTACCAAACGTACGATATTTTCGAGGGAAAAATTTTAATTGTCCGCTTGCTTGTAGCGAAGTATAATGCTAATACCAAGTTGGTAGAGGAAATTAAAAAATACGCTATTAAAAATGTTCAATCTGAACCTCATCAAATAAGCGCAGCATCGTACAGAATGACAAGTGCTTTTTTCCATCATGGACAAGCATTAAATTACGGTCACTATACGGCTATTTTAAAAAAGAATATAAAAAAAAGAACGTTTGGTATAAAATGGATGATGCCATTATCGAGAAGGTACCATGGCCGAGAGCTGCCTATGGCTCTTACATTATGTTTTGTGAAAAGCAATGAATATGATGCCATATAAATCCATGACCTGCACTAGTCCATTGTAACTAGCACGGAATCCATGTACAGGGTTACTACGGGATGTTATAATTACCTTGCGAATAGGAACCGCAACATTCAATTACCGACCCCTACCAGATAAAGTAATGAAAAAATCACGAATGGGACAAAAAGACATGGCTCCAATCCAGTTACTCAGTCATTTTGTTATTTAGTATGCAGTATGTATGTACCTTACTCCGTCGGGTATGCTTATAACTAGCCTCTGTTAAAGGGTATAATAACAGCAACATGCAAGAAACTTTAGCTGCTGTAAATTGCTCATTTCGTATGTAGCACTTGAGCAAGTACCTTTCAATGTGTGTGTGTTTATGTGTCACTCAATGCACACATTTCGGTCTGTTTGTGTGTGTTAGGTGTGTGTTTTGCAATAAACAAACACTTACTGTTCTGTGTTCTATGTGTTTAATTCGCATAGATTTCCAAGTAACTGAAAGCCAAGCCGGTTTTTGTTAAAAATAAGTTCTACTCTTCATTATTTGTGTTTGTTGCCAACGACCTAAACTTTTTTCGAGTTAATTTTTATTTTATTTCTTATTTTGTGTCAAAACCTAATAACGTCATGCATAGTTAGAAAACTTGGATTTTTTTGTAGATTTTGTTATTTATTATTTAAAATTTGCGGCAGAACTATATATTGACGAGTATTTGGAAGGTTTGTGTAGGTTTTTCAACAGTTCATTAGCAGCAATTTCTATGCCAATAATGCAACAATTTTTTCTTAAACAGGAACTTTTGGAGTTAAACATCATTTTAAGCTTATAAGAATAAAAATGTATTTTGCCCTTGTACATGCTGCCAAATAATGCCATAGGCAGATAAGAATTCTGTTTAAAAAGTTGGTTAAACCAAGGTATGTATATTTAACCAGTTATTCTCATGTTATATGCTCGTATCTGTTTAGTAGACTATTTTCAGTTACTTTATGAGCTTTAGCTTTTTATGTGGCTATTCTCTCTCTCTCCTGCCTTTTTGGACTATCGAATAAAATAGTCTTCTTCTTTGGAGAGTGAAGTGAGAGTACCTCGTTAATTATACCTCAGTCAAAACCATGACTATGTTTCATGAGTCAAAACACTATAACAGGCATGTACAGAAAGAGAAAACACAAATACGCAAATGTGTGTGAAGTGAGTGTCTCTTGCAACCAATAATTCAGGCCTTCGGCTAGCACTTCGGCCTTGGTGCTGTGGGCACTCGGCGTACATTCGGCCTGTGCGGGCAACGGTGCGAATTCTAAAGAAGAAGGTTGTGTGCGAGCAACACTTAAGAAAATAAGCATGCGTGTGTATGTGTATGTATTGCTTTATGTTTATAACTGTCAATCTGTGCCGTCTGTCAATTTGTGCCGTTCTTTTAGACTTTCACAAAATTTAAAGAAGAGTCTACACTGTCCATAACCCATGTGCAACTCTGCGCATATACGTCACAAGATCAAAATATTTCGCCTGACTTGTGTTTATTATGAACAGAATACAAATAATGCAAAGTAAACCTTTTTCTTCTTTCCTTTCGATTAGCGAATGCGCTCCCTCTGGAATAATTCATGACCATAACAGATCATCATTTTGATCAGAAATTTACTTTTTTGTTCCTAGAAAACTATAAACAAGAGAAGCGCAGATGATATATAAAATATGTAGTAAACATCATTCTATTGCACTATGACATCATCGACTTCTATAACAAACCTATACTAAAATATGGTATATAATATACGGATACAAATACAGACACGGCAACTCGATTTCGTTGATTGCCCTATAAGGTGAAATTATACATGCTTTTCGATATATTTTTTTTTGCCAAGACCAAATTTGTTCGGGGCATGTTTTAGTTTTAATTTGTTGACTTATGTTAATGCCATCAAAATGTAAACAGAAAATGAAATTTCTAAACTTTCGCCATTCTGCGAGATACAACTATTATAGCTATTTACTGCCTTATATGTAGATAGAGCGTATTTAGATTGATTGGCAGCGTGTAATTAAAGCATCATTAAAGCCAAATGCAATGTGCTTTTGGCCAGAACACACAATAACAGTCAAAACCATGGCAAAGTTTGTGGTTATGGCTATGACTTAAGTGGAAGTTCAACATTTGCACACTTCAATAAACTTTTTTTTGTTTGTTGTATCTTTTGGTGTTTGTTGCTTTTGTTTTTGTTTTTGCTTGCAACTTAATGCCTTCAGTTTGTTGGCTGAATGACTGACTGGCTGGCTTAATGTTTGTCAACGGTTTATGCCATTGTTGGATTGGCGTCAGGGCGCTCTCCATGAACTAGGTCAGAATCGATTTTCAACGCAACGTGTCAGTATTACCAACGGGCCAAAACTATCGATGTCACACGCCAAAAGCGCAAAATTCTTGAATGCACTCAAAGGACTTACACGTACTGACATATATACGACAAGCACCATTAAATCGCTGCTGCAATACATTTTAGCCAAAATTGAATAAAAAAGCCACATCCTAAATGCATTAATTTCAAATAAAAAACAAAGAAGAAACAAATGCCGCAACTATGAGACTATATAACACTCTGCAAGCTAGACTTAGTACGTCTCCTAGTTGGTTTTTAGATCAAAAAATGCGATTTATTCTTAGCTTGTAGAACTAACGGCATATTCGCGATTTTGAGTTGCTAACAACAGAGTTTTTTGAACGTGTAGCAATTTTCTAGTAAATGAGCGCTATATGTTGGTTCTAATGTTGTTATTTGCCATGTTGAAGGATGAATGTCTGGGTTCAAAGTTTTTAAGTCACACTTTGAAAAATTCCGAAATAACTTGAAATAACTGAGTTAATAGAACAATAGACAGTCTTCTGATTACACTATGCAACAAATTTGATCATAATGAAGCGCCTATTTTTAAAACATTCTCTTTTCGCTAAATTCGGGGTCGCTGATTTCGAATCCGGAAACCGTTTTGGGATTTTAGCACTGTTTTTGAATTATCGCTGTTTTAAAGTTCAAGATTTCGAGAGTTTTGAAATCAACAAATTTATTAGTTCTCGAGAAGCTTACTGCCGGTCTATCTTATCTCGATTGTGGATTACAGAGCAATTAACTCAAAAAAAAAAAAAACAGACAGACAAACAGACAGAGAAACAAACAGACAGACAAACAGACAGACAAACAAACAGACAGACAAACAGACAGACAAACAGACAGACAGACAAACATACAAAGAGACAGACAAACAGACAGACAAACAGACAGACAAAGAGACAGACAAACAGACAGACAAACAGACAGACAAACAGACAGACAAACAGACAGACACAAACAGATAGACAGACAAACATTTTGGCATAGTTAGTAATATATAATATGCTCTGTCTGTTTTTATGTGTCAACTGACGCCATAAATAAAAAATTAAAAACGAACAAATTGCCAACAAATACTGGCGCAGTCTTTTTGCTGCACTTGGCCAAAATGGAAGCGTGCCAAGTGCCATCTTTTTGTTTCCTTTTTTTACATACTATTTTGACCAAACTTTTGTTTGTCTTGTTTTTGGTTTCCTTGCACATGCAATCCTATTGCCATGTTCCAAGGCTCTCGGGAATGGAATACAATACAATGGCGCTCAACCGTATGTGAGTATGTATGGGTGTGTGTGCGTGTGTGTGCGTGTGTGTGTGCGTGTGTGTGTGTGTGTGTGTTTTTTTTTTTTTTACGTAAGTAACCATGGAAAACGCCATGGAGGGATGAAAATCTTCAAAAGATACTGATGGTCCGTACCACCAGCATGCACGATTCATGTCGTAATCCAACGACAATGCCTACGTACTAAAGACACCCCTTTACACCACCACTCCCCGCGGGAGGACCGCTAAGTATTACTTCGCAGGGGAGGGTTGCCTATTATAGGCACACACATATCAGCTCTCTTTTGCATCTCTCAGATCCTTCTGGATGCCTAGATGAGCTGTCACTTCCGTCCTTTTCCCTTCTCAATTATGACTCCCTTATCCGTTCCTCTTCACGACGTTCCCTCTCGCAGCGTCGCAAATCGCCTTGTATGTGGATAATCACCTGGCTGATCCTTAGCCAGTTATCCTCACTTTTGAACATGTACCCGGTTAGCTCCTCCGGGGGAGGAAGTATGCCCGCTAGATTCCTGTATCTTGGGCAGTGATACATGACGTGCTCCGCATTCTCATTACAGTTTTGGCAGCTCGGGCATAGGGGGGTTCGCTCATGCTTGAACCTGAACAAATATTCCCTATACCCGCCGTGATTTGTCATGAACTGGGTCAGGTGGTAGTTCATACGTCCTGCCCCTCTCTTTATCCACTCCGTTAGATTCGGGATAAGCCTGTGCGTCCATCTCCCTTTAGTTGACGTGTCCCATCTGGCCTGCCAACTGGACAATGATGCCTCTCGTGCCGTCCTCCGGATTTCTGCCAGATCTATTATGTCGCTTGTAGATGTCCGCCTGACATAGATTGCCTCCATTTCCTTTGCCAGAATATCCACCGGTATCATTGTCGCTAGGACCAGCGCAGCGTCATCTGACAATGTCCTGAATCCTGAAACCACCCGCAGAGCGCTGAGTCGGTATGGGACTGAGAGCTTCCTCCGCAACTCCTGCGTGCTGAGTGCTGCAGCCCATACCGGTGCCGCATATAGCAGAACGGAGGCTACGACTCTGCAGAGAAGCAGACGTCTACCCGTTCTAGGTCCTCCTATGTTGGGTAGCATTCTAGCGAGAGCCGCCTGCGTAATTGATGCCTTCTTGCTGGCGTATTCCACGTGTGCCCGGAAGTTGAGCCTATTGTCCAACATGACTCCCAGGTACCGTATACTCGGTTTTGACCTTATGGACGCGCTGCCCACTTTGATGGTCATCCACTCCATTTTCTTCCTGCTTGTAATAAGCACTGCTTCTGTTTTGTGGCCAGCTAGCTCAAGGCCAGCGCTCTTGAGCCAATCCCCTATTGTTGCAATTGAGGCATTAGCAGCCAACTCTACCTCTGTGACGTGTTTGGCAACCACTACTAATGCCAGGTCATCCGCAAATCCGATAAGCTTGCATCCTTGAGGAAGAGAAAGTCTTAGAACCTCGTCGTATGCTACGTTCCACAGAAGAGGTCCGAGTACTGACCCCTGTGGGACTCCTGCTGTTACTTTGTAGCGCTTGGGGCCGTCGTCAGTTTCGTAGACGAGCACTCTATCTGAGAGATAGCTCGAGATTATCCTCAACAGGTACGGTGGCATTTCTACTCGGCAAAGAGCCCTCTGAATTAGTTGCCATCTAACTGAATTAAAGGCGTTGCGTACATCCAGTGTGATCACCGCACAGTACTTTTTATCGCCCCATCTCCAGCGTTTTCCCTCAATAGCCTTCGATGCGGTGACCACCACTTCTTTAATTGCGTCTATCGTAGATCTTGCCCTCCGGAATCCGTATTGGGACTCAGATAGCGCACCCTTGGACTCTACCGCAGTCAGTAGCCTGCTATATATTATTCTCTCCAGAACTTTTCCCACCGTATCGAGAAGGCAGATTGGTCTGTACCCAGACGGATCATCGGCCGGCTTGCCTCCTTTTGGTAATAATATCAGGCGTTGCTCCTTCCATGGCTTTGGAAATACTCCATCCTGTAGGCATCGCGTAAAGATCCTTGCGAAGCTTTCCGTTTTGTTAGCAATAGCAAGCTTGAGGGCTTTATTTGGGATACCATCCAGACCCGGCGCTTTCCTGTCTCCTATTCGTGCACATGCTTCTGTTATTTCCTCCAGGGTCACGGGATCTATCACGTCCGTTCCGATCGAAATATTGATCACCTCCAGCCGGGGATGCCGTGGGAACAAGGTCTCCACTATTTTGCGGAGTGCCGCTGGGCATGTGACTCTCGCTGTTGATTGACCCATCATCTTTTTTGTGACCACCTTGTACGCTGTACCCCACGGGTTAACGTCTGCTTCTTCGCAAATCTTCTTAAAGCAGTTCGCCTTGCTACTCTTTATGGCCACTTTCAGTGCTTTCCTTGCCCTTCGATAGTCTTCGAGTCTATCGTAGAAGTCGGGGCGTCCTCTCGATCGCTGAGAGCGTCTACTACACCGTAGGCAGGAACGTCTCAGCTGGCTGATTTCCTCGGTCCACCAGTAGCACGGTGCCCCTCGTTTGCACGGTTGTCTCTTTGGCATCGAAGCGTCGCATGCCTCTACAATCTTATGCATTAAGTGCTTGGTGGCCAGTTCAGTCGATCCCTGTATTTCCTCGACTAGTTCCAACGTATCCTTAAACGTTTCTTCATCGAAGCAACTATCCTTCCACTTTGGTCCTGTTGTCCTTGGTCTTTGTTGCTTCCTTCTAGTGTGGAAATCGAAGTCGAAGTGGATGGCCTGATGGTCACTAAAGGTGAACTCCTCACTAACTCTCCATCTAGTTGTTCTGTGTAGGGAGCTACTTAATAAGGTAAGGTCGATAATTGAACCTTTACCTGCCTTTCGAAACGTGAGCTTTTCACCGTCGTTTGCGAGGCTAACATCCAGTACCAACAATGTCTCCAGCAAGCATGTGCCTCTGGCGTTTGTTTCGCGGCTGCCCCACTCCACTGCCCATGCGTTGAAGTCTCCTGCGATAACCAGTGGAGCTCTATCCCTCGCGTCTGTCACTAATTCCTCTAGCATTTCCTTGAACTCGTTCAGTTGCCAGCTTGGAGGTGCGTAACAGCTATAATATATGTGTGTGTGTGTGTGTGTGTGTGTGTGTGTGTGTGTGTGTGTGTGTGTGTGTGTGTGTGTGTGTGTGTGTGTGT
This sequence comes from Chymomyza caudatula, assembly GCA_035041775.1. Taxonomy (NCBI): domain Eukaryota; kingdom Metazoa; phylum Arthropoda; class Insecta; order Diptera; family Drosophilidae; genus Chymomyza; species Chymomyza caudatula. The sequence continues at coordinate 410,092 of JAWNKW010000133.1, forward strand.
GTGTGTGTGTGTGTGTGTTGTGTGTGTGTGTGTGTGTGTGTGTGTGTGTGTGTGACTGTGTGTCTGTGTGTGTGTGTGTGTGTGTGTGTGTGTGTCAGGTTTGCTTGTAGTGGGAAACTGCAGCTGCAAATGCCTGTTAATGCAATTATGTATGCATGTGTTTGTTCTACGAAATGGCCTGAAACTGAACGGCTCGCAAATTAAGTTGTGTAATTGTAGAGCATGTAATTTTTATGCGCTTGATATACTAGTAAATAGTGTTGAAAATTTGTCAAGAAGTTTAAAACAAGTTTAACGAGCATACATCCGAAGGGGACGGTGCCCGACAGTGGAATACACTGTACCCTTTTTCTTTATAAACACAAAATCCACTTTTATGTATCTTTTCATAAGATCGATATGCCTGTAAACATTTTTCTATTGGGAAGTTCCAATTGACAAAGAAGAGGAAGGATGAGTGAGCTCAGAATGTGAGTTAGTTTAGTTCTGACTAATATGTTTACCTAAAAATTTGTGAGTTGTAAACAAAATTTGCAAAATGCAAAATACTAACCTACTCTTTTATTTATTATCGAAAATTTGAAAATCTGAGACTGGAAATTGAAAATTCATGAAAAGCAAACACGCACACAACGAAACAGCTAGGCACACTGAAAGCACACATTTACATAGAATGTGTGTGAGATTTTTCCAGTAAATATATTTATATATAATTGCTCTAAAAAGAAGCGAATTCAATTTGGTTTTCATAATTTCTGAGCCGCTGGCGTCTTTTGAAGGCCTGTTTCAGACCTGAAAATTCAGCCCTGTCAACTAGAACTGAATGGTAAGCTTTACGCCTAACACTTGGGCGAGACGACCCGTCTAGCGTATTCGACCGGACGCTTTGATTATTTATCTTTTTCTTTTCTGTTGGGGTAATGTGAGTCGATTTCAAATTGTGAAATTTTGCATTTTCGAAAGAGTAAGATCTCTTTTCCATTGCTATATCACTACGACTCGCCTCTCTAAAGAACATTCAACTATCTTAATATAATTAATTAAGTTATGGTTAATTAATTTTAGTTATGGATGAAAAATTATTTATGTATTCTTTACGCTCTACGCTATTTTGGTATGTCCGACTCGTAGCCATGACGAAAAATTGGAGCTCTTGCTCTAATGGTACCAACTTTTATTGGCCTCGCTTTGATGATATCGAGCTGATAATGTGTTCTTAATCACAAGAGCTTAAATTTTCAGAAGAAATGGAGGTTTCTTAAAGTAAAAAAGCCGAAACGCATGTCGATTTTAAGATAACCTAATTCAACAGCTTGTTATTATATGATTTGGTCATAAATAAAGAGTACGCGAACGTCGTCGCTCCGCAATTTGTGATCACTTATCTTTTTTCAACTGCCTGTGCTTATTTTGTTGCCTTATTTTAAGCGAAAATGAGGACACAAATTTGTGTAATGTGTGTTTTACACTTTAAGGACAGAAGGTTTAGGGTTAAGGTTAAGGACAGAAAAGCAATTTGGCAAACGAAATGTTCCGACTGAAGTTATAGACAACTAAAATAACACTAAACGCAACTTGGTAACTGTTATGAATTCCAAAGAGCATTTAATTTTAAATTTTCTGCTTATTTAAAAAAATTTATAATCCGTTTAAATATTTGAATTAATTTGTTTCAGGGTGTCATTATCCGAGAGGTAGAGGATGGCGTACGTTGCGAGCAGTGCAAATCGGAGTGCCCGGGTTTTGCAGCACATGATTGGCGGTAAGATTTCTTTAAATTTATTTCAAAAGACTTTTAAAAATATATTGCCTTAATACCTTTGAAAGCAACTTTTTGCAAGCAAAAGTAGCAACGAAAACATTTAAGCGCTAACAGCGGCACAATATTTGTGCGCCGACTGTAAAAGCTTTGCCATAAGCTTTGCTTCTATTGACTACCGTCACTAGATGGCGCCACAGCGTGCTTATACGAATAATGATTTACATATCTTTTTGTGACAAGTTAATTAAGTTGTTTCTGTTATCTATATTTTAATCATACAAACATTAATTTAATTAGCTAAATTTTTTTTATTTATTTACATGTTGACTTTTAATTAAAAAACAATTTTTAAAAATTTAAAGATATCTTTCTGCCGCAAATTCTCAGTACACTTAGAAAATTGTTCAATATTTTGAGTTATTTATTAAAATTCAAAGTTAAATGAAAACTACTACGACTTATTGTCAAAATGAAAATTTCGTGCGGTACTAAAGATATTTTTATGTATAAAAATATGAATGCAATATTGTGTTTGTGCAGGATGTTATGTCCAACGGTTAAGTGAAACGTTAAAAGGGTTGCTCCAACTTTGGTTTTAAAAGAATTGGAACAGAAAAAAGCATCTTTTGCTACATCCTTGATGTGAGTCCGTGCGCATCCTTAAAAAGCACACCCAATGGGACTTTGAAGTTGATTTGGTTTTTTGTTTATTGTCTATTTTTCTTTTATATTAGAAATCTTGGGTCTCTGACAATTTCTTGTTCTGAGTTGCTGCATATCAATAAAGATTTCACCTAACGGATTGGAGACTCCGATAAGATATATCTATTCTCTTCCCGTTTTTTATTAAAAAGGAACAGTTACACATCGACCCCGCGACACAAAATGCAATAATATACAAATCTCAGCTAATTAGAAGTTAAGTGTTTTGGTTTTCTAAACAGTTACTAAAGCTAGTTGAAATTAAAAAAAGTTCGAATACAATAAACTTTACACATAAAACAAAAAGTTTATTTTTGCTTAAATCAATAAAAACATCAAATATACCCGAATTATCGGCATTTGAACAAAAATAAAGTTTTGTGGCTTAAAGTGTATTTATCATATACTATGCGATTTCATCCCGTGTGGTGAGCAGGTTAGAGAATACCACCTCAGCAGGTCAAAGCTATTTAGTAAGTAGTATGCGACTTAAAATGACACTGGATTCTTTCGAGACCAGTTGAGCCGCCCCAGGCCTTAAAAGGGTTGTGCGTAGGGTTTGGGACCCACCATGTAAAACATGAAAGAAATACATCAGGCCGTAACCCGGTAACGGGTTGTTATTGCCAGCTAAGAAGAAGATGGGAGCTCTTAAGAGTTCACTAGAGAAAACTTATGCTGTTCCAAGAAAATTTTTACATACTCTACTATAACTTAGGAGTAAAGAGTATATTAAGTTTGTGCATAACATCTAGAAAAGAAAAATGTTGCTTACAAAGTAATCGATTTAGAAATCAATCTGTATGTAACATTGTTTCGCAAAGACTATAGGAACTTGGAGTATAAAATTTCGGCGAAATGTGCTTTAAGCTCTAACCTCTAGTTCTTCACTTACATTTCGATTCTTATTTTGGCCGCCCTTTCCACCACGAGAACTTTTCGGTTACGCTCTCATACATAATCCACTACAATCTTCAAACTCGACGCTAGCCTTTGGATTAATCACGGGTCAGAATACATTTGGCCAACACCTGGCCAATATGGGCCTCGTTGACGACCCAACCTGAACAGCCTGTCTTGAGGAAGCCGTGGAGTTGGCGGAGCACTTTCTGTGTCACTTTCCGGCCTTTGCAAGAACACGGTTGCGCATTTTGGGAAGTGATACACTCAACATGAGCGAGGTGTTTACTCTCCCCTTACATTGTCTTCACGACTTCCTACGGGAAGTCCTGCTTTAAACCCAACGCCAGTGTTGATCAGAGGATACCTGCTCTTCTTTTATTAAAATTTTTTGTTGAAACTTTGCTTTGGCTCAACAAGCTTTGGCATTTAAATAATTATGTCAGAATATGCATATATCGGCATCCGTCAATATTTAAATTTGTTTGGATGAGCCAGAACGGCAATTTCCTGAATAAATATACGAAATTCAGCGCATTAGCAAGAATCCCTTGCCACCCACCATGTTGTGGTGGCCTATGTTTAACAGAAATCCGTCATAGATAAATAAATAATGTGTCGGAATAAGTCAAAATATCCATCAGCCAAGAAAATGCCCCGATCTTGTATGCCAAAAATATCCATCATAAATTGGAATAAAAACGCAAAAAAATGAAACCGACCAATCGGGCAATTAAATGGTTAAACCGCATTGATGGCAGGAGATTGCTCCCATCGCCATTGCGGTTGCCAAATGATGCCATTTGTGCGTCCATTGAAGAGTATATTAGAGAAATGCTTTTAAATGAGGCGGCATTGATGGGGCATGGCTCTGCATGTGTTGGATGACATCGTTGCCACCACCTCAGTGTTTTCACGGGTTGATTTATTGAACCATGTTCTATAAATTTGGAAATGCCATCAATTGCTGCCTCCAGTTTGACTCGTAACAACATAAATATATAACCAAACGCCATTTATATATTAAATATTCTATTTATACGGCGGTCAATCGCATTTTATTTTGCTTTTAATTATGCAATTTCGTTGCAATTTTCATTCATTAAATTAGCCAGTCAGTCCCTCAGGGTGTCAGTCCGTCAGTCTGTCGGTTGTTGGCATTGCTAAAATGTTATTTGCAAGTTACTAGACACTTAAAATGCTCAGCGGTGGCCACAACAGTTTCAAATTCAAATTACGCCATACAATTTTACAAATTTTCCATACAATTACAACTTCAGATATATATATATATATATATATATATATATATATGTGTGTATTGTGGTTTGTTCTTGTTTTGATTCGAACGCAAAGTTTTTGTTTTTTTTTCTTGCTGGCCAAAGGCCAATTCGGGGGCGGGCGCTCAACTATTGATGATATACGGGGCGTATACGTATTTTAATTATTTGTGTTTTTTATTAGGTGGTATTTTTCTCTTTTGTTGCTTGTTCGATTTGTAAACTTTTTCCAATTCTGTTGTTTTTTGATTGTTTCGATTGTAGTCGTTTTTTTTTTAGTTTTTTTTTTGATTGTTTCGATTGTAGTCGTTTTTTTTTGTTTCTTTCATTATATTTTATTTTATTTTTGGGCTAGTTAACATTTTGTGTAAGGTGGCTGACTTTTATATGCAATAAATCACACGAAAGTAAAAATAAACCAAGTGATTTAAATATGTGATTAACATTTCATATATAACGACTTGCTTCTTATTTATTATAATTTGTAAATTAATTAAAATGATAAAAGCGAAGATTGTTATAATTATTTTCGGCAGCTTATGGGAACGGAAGTATCCACTTTGATGTCTGTTCTTATAGGATCAATATGCCTGTAAACCTTTTCCTATTGGGAAATTCCAATTTAAATCAGCATATATTTGACTATAACTTTTGATGTAGCTATCCGATTTCGATCATTAGCATAGATGCACATAAACACGACTCAAACCTCTGTCAAGTTTAGAGTTGATAGATTTAACGGCTGTAAGCCGCGAAAATCTGTCACGGGGAAAGGGGTAGGATATCGACTTGATTCGATAAACTTGCTCTATTTCGGGAAAATGCGCATCTTTTGGTACAATTTTTTTTGCTCTTACTCTTATAGTCTCCGAGAAACACGTTATACATGGACGGACAGACGGACATGGCTATATCGACTCGACTATTGCTCCTGATCATATTTGCCCATGAAACATATGGTCTGCCATATGAAGGTTTGGAATATAAAAATAACTTCTCTGGAAACCATTTTGAGTTAACTAGAACGGTTTTTGAAATATCACTATTTCAAAATTCCAATTCAAATTACAGATTTCGAAAGTGGCCATGTCTGAATTAAAGGAACTTAAGTGCCGCTTCAATGATTCTCTGACAGTTTTGGTCTACCTTAACTCCATTGTGGATTACAAGGCACTGAACTAAATAAAAAAAATAATAATAAAATATTTAAATTTTCAACATATTTTTTGAATTGAAGGTAATCACCTTGTAGCTCGCTATCGAATCCAGGTACACAGAACTATCTGCAACGGTTTTAATTAATAGTCAATTAACTTCAATTCAAATTTTAGTTCATCTCAATCGGTAGTAAGGTTCACGAGATATGTGAGATTACCTGACTTTGCATATTTCGAAAATTCGAATTTTTGAAACAGCGATAATTCGAAAACGGTGCTAGAAAATCCAAAATGGTTTGCGGATGCCAATTCAGCAACCCACAATTTACATGAAAAGACATTGTCGGGTCCAGCAGCTACCAGTTGAGCCAAACTTATAGTAAATTGTAACTTGCCCTGCGAGGCAAGAGTATCGTCTATCTTGTTATCTTGATTCGCGCCTCTCGCTCATTATTCTTGCTAGCATTTACACATGCGCATCGTATGAGTCGGCTGCTGCGCCGAAAGCTCTCACTCTCCGCACGTCGTTCTTTGCACCATCGGCAATTAATCTAGTATTGCTTGACCGGTGCACTCACTTTTTTAATATTACCTAGCCGTTGGGCGCAACTAATCGCACGCATAATAAAACACCAGCAAACATACAAAATACAACACAAACAACCATACAAAACTCAACACAACTACAACACAAATACAACGCAAATACAGCATAAACTAATTCTAAAATCATAAGCTTAACATTAAATTAAGTGCTCTACTTTGTTATTTTTTTTTTCTTAATACGGCTAATAAAAAATATTGTTAGCTCAACAGACATGTTTTAGTCAAAGGCCTTTCATTAAGCTCAAATTTGTTGCATTGTGACTGCACTCTCTTTGATCTTCAGCGTTCAATCAATACAGCTTGAAGCTCTTAAAGTTTGTTTTCTAAATGCGCTCTGCCATGATGGAATTAACAAAGGTGTGCTCACTCTCAGTATTTTCAGTTGCCAAAATTTATGTGAGCGAAAGCTCAAAAGCTCAGCTATGTGTAAAAGCTGACATGCATGTGTGTGGTTTGTGTTATAAAGAGACACATACTGAGAGTGAGCACACCTTTGTTTATTCCATCATGCGCTCTGCCCGCATTGCGCTCTTTAAAGCAACGCTTCCCTTGTAACATTTGGCAATTAAAGAGCAATTAAAGACCTTGACTTGCTTTTTTTTATTTACTATATATGTACATATATATTTATGAGTACGCTTTTTTATTTATTATTCTAATGGGGCCTCTTAAGCTGTTGTTATCGGGTTAAATTTTTGTTTTGCATAAATTGATTTCCATTGAAATGAAGCAACATAATTGTATGGCAATTAAAACTTGGAAAGTCAGTAAATTTAAACTTAAACATATACGCTTGTGTATGTGTTTATGTATGTAGTTATAACTGTGAAACTCTCAAGTTCACACAAAAGTTCAGCAACGCGTGCAATTTTAAGCAATCCAAATTTAGGGCAACTGACATTGAAGCGCCGCAGCTACAGCAATAACGATTGCAGTAACAATTCACGATCCAATTAGTGATGATAATCCAGACCAAAACATCGATGTTTACCATCGCAGAGTCCATCGACAATAGACATCGATGTAGGTTGATGCATCGATGGATTTCCGATGTTTTATATTTTCAAATTTTGCTTTTTATTATAGAAGAAACTTCGTTACATAATATTAAACATTATATAATGTGAAACTAAAGCTATCTGAACATGAGAAGATTTCTAGATACATACTATATAAGACCAATAGATCTACGACTAAGTTATGTCGACTTAAAAGTTTTGATAACTGTCCCCTTAGCAGTCTATTTCGCTGAGAGTTTCGCTTTTGAATAAACTTTGCGATGGCACACTCAATTCTGCAAACACTATTTGTAAAACTGAGAATAAGTTACTTACTTTGGCATGATCTTGAATAATAGTAGGTTGGCGTAGAAGATGGTGAAATGTTCGATGGTTTTAAAAACATCGATGTTTTGCCGATGCATCTTAAGTTCGAGAACATCGGGGAACATCGGAAAATGACAGACCAACCATCGATGTTTTCGATGCATCGATGTATTTTTTACACCACTAGATCCAATTAGAAGAGGTTATGTTGTTGGTGTTTCTCTCAACTCGTTGAAAAATGAGAGAGAGCGACGTCACTGTTTCACGTTTTGTAGATGCGGGGATTACATTTACCACCTGTTTGAATGGCAGACATATGGACTCGTATTGAATTTTTATTTATTTTTAGTGCTACTAAAAAAGTGTATATCGCAACTTTAAAAAGCTTGTTAAAAGAGTCTAACATGACATTATATTATTTGTATTTCGATATAGCTGCCATACACATGATAAATTTCACATAAAAGATGACTCTTCTCCTCAAAAACTACTGAACCAATTTTGATGAAATTTTGAGGATAGCTTCCCAATTTGTTGGAGAGTGTTCTTGTCTAAGTTTGAACAAAATCAACTTAGGGGTTCCGGCGATATTACTGTACAATTTTCCATATAAAATATACTAAATATGTTTCTACTTATATAGTAGGCAAGCATTTTGTTTCGTTTAACATTCACAACTTTGACTAGGTTAAGAATTCATTTGAATTGTGTTACATAAAGAGGTAAAGGTAGAGGATATAAAGATATTGGTACCAAGAAGAAAGAGAAGGAAGAGAAAGGGGAAGGGTAATGGGAACGGAAAGAATTAATTTATATAATAAATTTATTGACGGCTTTATCAATGCGCAGCGGATCGAGCGGGTTCAGCTAGTATCGTATAAAAATATAATGCAGTCAGATCACTTTTTGTTAAAAAAATTAATTTTTTTGAATTTTAAAAGAAGCGCATCCAAATTCATGTCAGTCAGGTGCTCAACTACACATTTGTGGTAAGTTTGATCAAATCGGTCCACTACTTCATATATAAAATGTCAATGATTATCGTGACTTTAACGACGCTCTCTCTCTCTGCGCAGCCACAAACGCACACTACCTTACAAAATGCATTGCATCTTGGTTACAATGGAAGACGCAACGCCAAGTCGTTAGCATTTGAAGTCTCTCTCGCTCTCGTTTGCTTGGTGTGTACTGCTCAAACAGCTGACAAAGCTGCGCTCAATTGAAGGCTTTGCATTATTCAACAGTTGTTTTTTAGCATTTGCGCGTTAATCAACGGCTGGCAAAGTTACGCATTACAAACAAAACACATATTACTGTTATTTTTAATTTAATTACGAGCTCTGAAGCAGAGATAAAAATAAAAGTGCACAAAAGAACCAACAAAAATTGAGGTGCGCGCGATGTTTGACCAGCTGTTTGGCACAGCCCAAGAAACCGTGATAAGGGGCGAATGTAGTATATGTATCTATCAGTGAGTAGTGAGTTCTCAAGGTATAGCACCTTGGCTTAGTTCCGCAACGTTGAGCGCGGTTGTTTGCCTGCCTCTAACCCGCGCTCTCCCTCTGCTCTATCACGCGGTTGTTTGCTCAAAACAGACACGCTTATCAGTTCCAAGCATTATATTGTATATGACCGCTATAGATAGCTGTGAACTGTCATTTGTCTTGCTGTTTAATGTTTGCATTTTAAAACATTCACAAGTCACATTCAGTTGCCAATGCTCTGCGGATCTATAAACAAGAGACTGCAGTGTACAGTGTATTACTATGCAGCTTAAATTGCCAGTCCATGATAACTATGAAGTGCAGCCTGTTTTGGTCAAGAAACAGCCCAAGTTTCCTACTCGAGAACGTCATATGGCCATTAGACGCAAGAAATCCATGCCCCAGCTAGGCGCAGTCACGTGCAGCGTGCAGTATCCTGAGAGGTAAGATTAACGAAACATGAAACATACATAGTAGTCCCCCGTGTGGTAAGCGGCTTAGAGAATATCACCTCAGCAGGTCAAAGCTTGTCGTATGAGGCGACTAACAATGACACTGGGTTCTTTCGAGACCAGTAGAGCCACCCAAGGCCTTAAAAGGGTTGTGCGTACATCAGGCCGTAAGCCGATAACGGGTTGTTATGGTCAGTTAAGAAGAAGAAACATACATAGTATCTGATAAATTAATGTTCAGGGCTCCGGCACGAACGCAATTTATGAGTTGAGTGAATGCGCTAATTATGAGTAAATGACTTTTTGCTTTTGATTGTTTAAAGTGCGAGCATTTTAATAGAGCATCAATCTTTTGGCAGACACTTCGGCGAAATTTTGAATAAATTTAATTTCATTTTTGGCAGATTATTGGCTGCTGTTTTTCATTATATCACACTTCACATCTAGATTTATATTTATTGATCAACCGTTGAGTGAGTGTTGATTGAACATGAAACCCTAATGATAAGTTGCAAAAGTCCCATTTGTTGCCAATTAGTTTACATATATATACGTATATGATTATTTCAGGTAATTCGGTATGCCTGAAGAGTGCTGCTATTCAATTGAGAGATACTTTTTGTTTATGCTTTGCTTTCTGTTTTGTACTTGAAAAAAAAAAAGTTTAATACGACTGTAAATAATACTTTTTGCTAGTTCCCAACTCAAAATGACGTAATTACCGGTATTTTATTCAATAGATACTTTTTGCAAGTTACAGCTTTAAATTCATCACTTTTTTTTTTTATTTGGCACAAAATCCGATACAGCTTCTTAATAGCATTCAATAGAACCTTCTTCAAGCAGCAATCAATACAAAAGTTTGCAAAACGGCTTACGCTTACATCATTTCCATTATTTCATTAATCATTATATCCATTAATTGTAACAATGTTTTGCAGTTGTACAAGAATAAATGTTTTATAGCAGAACTTACTTTGGAGAAAAGTAATTAAGTACTAAAAAAAATTACTCATACGTATTCAACATTCAAGAAACACATGGGGTGAAATAATATAATACTTGAAACTAAACAAAATATAAAGCAAACCTCATTAAAAACAAAAGCATATGTGTTTATTTCATATGACGTTATTTCGAATTCCGTGAATTCAAAAGTCAAGCCGAAAATAAATTGCATATAAATAAATAAAAACAAGAAAAAAACATTTTCAGCTTCCATTTTGGATACTCAGCGTAATGTAAATGGAAAATAATGACAGCTACGTGTTACTCAAAGATTACATATTTACACCTGTAGCTGTGTAGAGCAACAAGCGCCCAATGTATCTGGCAGATACTAAGACAGTAATGTATCCGCAGTGGCACGACACCATCTATCTTTATACCCTGTACACAAAGTGTAAAAGGTTATTATAGATTTGTGCAATGTATGTAACAGGCAGAAGGAGGCGCGGCAGACTATATGTTCCATGGGCAGAAATTATCAGAAGCAATAGTCGAGTCGATATAGGCATGTCCGGCTGTCCGTGTTGGGCCAGCTTTCTCCGACACTATAAGACTTAGAGCAACGAAATTTGGCCAAAAGTTGCGCATTTTCTCAAGGCTGAGTTTGAGTTGGAGTTTGTCCAATGAAGTCGATATCTTACCCCTTTCCCACGTGACAAATTTGCACGGTTTACAACCGCTCCGTTGAATCTATCAACTCGTAACTCCTCAGAAATGTGCGTTGTGATTATGTGCATCTATGTTTTAAAAATTTTCGAAATCAGATAAATACATCAAAAGTTATAGTCAAAATTATGCTAATTTCACCCCCCCCCCCCCTCGCCAATTAACTGCTCCAAAATTGCACTGCATGTAGATATGGATACATGAAAATTTGGTGTGGAGACTCGTGTGACCCTAATCGTTAAAACTGCATCTATTTTTTTTTGATAGAAACCCCCCCCCCTTCCACGCGCAAACGATTTACATTGATTACTGCCACACTCCCCCTCCCCCCCTTGATTTGAAAATTGTCACAGACATCTATAAATGTATTTTTGATCTATGTTACAAAATTCAACGACATTGGCCTAAGAATACTGGAGTTACGAGTATAAAAGTGATTTTTGCCCCCATAACAGTCAACTTCCCAATAGGAAAATTTGTCATTTGGAACTTCCCAATGGGAAAATGTTTACAGGCATATCGATCTTATGAAAAGAGATATAAAAGTGTTTATAAAGAAAAAAGGCTATAGGGTATTCCACTGTCGGGCACCGTCCCGACTGTCTGCATCAAATTTTATTATGTACAAAAGTGAGAGTGTGTGCGCGTGTATGAGATTGTTGTGCAAGTGTAATTAAAAGCAACATCAAGAGACAGCCAAATATATCATATGAGCAGGGTAAATTTTATAGCCAGAAAGAAAAGCTTACTGCAATTGTGTGACATTTATAAATACTCTTAGTTTTCGTTTTGGTTTGCTGTAAACATAGCAATATTTTAGCCTCGAGAGTTAATAAAATAAAGTTTAAGATTTTATTGTTAACACGATAGTATTGAATTTATGAGCTTTAAAAAGTGTTTGAACTCTGCTATAACCTAGAAAGTCTCTTTGCCAAAATATTGCGTACCCTTATCAATAGAAATAAAACCGATCATCATTTTTGTAGCTTCCAATGTTGAATATGTTGTATACCCAACATAAAGCTAATATATGCATCTCTCATTAGGTAAAGATACTTCTCAGAAAACCCACTATTATAAGCAGTTATTTGTATAGAAACTATCATAATAAAGTTGATGATTTGATTGCAAAACAATATCATAATAATGTATTATAATAAAGTTTTATATGCTGTTAGCAACCTAATTGTTTTCTGGAAAAATCAGTCGTACAGTAAAGTTTCTATGGAACTTGAGCAAAATTTGCAAAAGATTATTTCTATAGAAACTATATCATCATAAAGTGCTCCAGTGTGAACCAATATGCTCTATATATTTATATTATAGATTAGTTTAATACTGAAAAAGAGCTCAACTAGAATAGACAATATTTGTAGTTTAGGTAAAAATTTGCAGAAGTAAAAGAATCAAGCATAGATACCATATAAGTTGTAAACACTGACTTGTAGAGAAAATTAGATGCAGACAGTCGGGAAGGTGCTCGACAGTGGGATACCCTGTACGCATTCTCCCCATGAAAATTGAATTTCTGTGCAAATTTTTATAACGATGCGTTGAAGGGTAAAGGTAACAGTACTAACGTGGAGGGAGGATATAACCTACCACATATGGTTAAGATAAATGTTAACTTTAACATTATTTTGAAAAGTAAAGTTCTGTTTCAGTTTATAGGAGGAGGGGTCTAAAATTTGCATTTTGAGGTAAGATATTGACATGAATCGATAAACTTGCTCTTTTCCGAGAAAATGCGCCTCTTTAGTAACATTTTTGTGGCTCTAACACTTATAGCCCCTGAGAAACAGGAGACGGACATGGCTACATCGACTCGACTATCCTCCCTCTGCCTGTTACATACATTGCACAAATCTGTAATAAAGATTAAAAAATCTTATATACATAGAAACATAGTGATAGATTTAGATATTCATATTTGTTAAAGGCATAAGGTTTCTGCCGTATCGTATATGGCCGCAGCAAGAGTATAATAAAACAGTAAACAAACATAAAGCTACAAATGGAAGCACATGATTTTGTAGCTTACATTACTTTGTGTAGATATTTACGATAGGCAATAACCTAATGGAGCGTTTATAGTGCACAGCAACAGTACTACTTAGCCATAGACTAGCCTAATGCATTGGCAATCTTTTTAAATATATTTTTTTTCCTGTTCGTTCCGGCACTTGGTCTCCACATCAAAGTCACGTTTTTGCATTTTGCAATCATTTGTGTACAATATATGCGAACAACATTTTATGGCACACTTAATGTGCAGGTTTATCAAGTTGATGGACAGACAGCTGGGCGACACATTCACATAACTTGGGCCTGAGACAACGCGACAGACCCAGAGATAAAGCTAAAGCCCAGGCATATGGCCCATCAGTGTCAACGTCACCAATGCCGGCAACACGCCCAGACAGACACATACCTACACAGTCATATGTATATAGCCGGTCCCAGCACGTAGCACATATCCCAACAACTTACTACCCAAAGGTTTTACAATCCATTGTATATGCTTGACTTTTATAACAACATATTTTGAGTTTTTTGCTGGACTAGTTAATAATGCATGTAATTTTTAAGGTTTGCCTTCCTTAATCTAATTAAGCGTGCTCCAAAGTAAAGCCATCAATCAATCTGCTTGCATTTGAAACATTATTGCCTTATATTGTTGGCCATTTTATATCTAACAATTCAAGCTAATTAATCATTTATGTTTACAAAAAGCAGCATCTCATAAATAATTAGCGGGCGCAAAACGTCACATACATATGAAAAAAAAAGGTTGGAGAGATGTATGACCAACATTCAAAAGTATACTAGACCATATCCGAGAGTCTGTTGACTTTTCCGGCGCGCTCGCCATGAATGATTGAAAAAAATTTGATGCAGACAGTCGGGAAGGTGCCCGACAGTTGATTACCCTGTAGCCATTTTTCCATGAAAATCAAATTTCTGTGTAAATTTTTGTATCGACGCGTTGAGTGATATGTGCGCAATAATGGTAACTATTATTTTACATTTCTGTAAAAAGTGAAATTCTGTTGCAGTTCTTAGGAGAGGGGGCCTTAAAATCGCACATTATTAGCTATATCTTCTAAAGTTCTTATTCGATACGAATTATTTTTACACTACATATGCACAATAATAGTGTGCCAAGTTTCAACTAGATAGCTTTTATGGTGTGGCTTGAAACCGCGAAAGTCTGTCACGGTGGAAGGGGATGAGATATCGACATAATTCGACAAACTCGTATTTTACCGGGCATATGCGCATCTTTTGGTAAACATTTTTGCTCTAGCAAAAATCTCCGAAATCGGTGCGACAACACGGACTGACGGACATGTCTATATCGACTCGACTATTGCTCCTGACCATTGGAACATATGCCTGTTACATAAATTGCACAAATCTATAATACCCTTTTCCACTTTGTGTACAGGGTATAAACACTTGACCAGCCGACCATACATAAGCACACATCGATGCTCCTTAACTTGAATATGTTTTGTGCAAATATACAATTTTATCCACAACTAGAACTCGTTAGAACAACGAAAAGAACAAGAACAGCGGGCGCACTCTCAATGGCATAATAATATTTTTACGATCCATTTACTTTGTCTATATAGATATTGTCCGGTTGGCTATTTAATAAGTCTAGCAAGTGAAAGACCAGCTACAAACATACATTTCAATTTTGGCTTGTTTTTGTTTATAGATACAAATTTGTATCTTGTTCTGATGTGGCAATCTAAGTGGTGGCAAGTGTCAACGCTGCATGATAAATGTGCCAGCATTTGGCTGTTTTGACCTAGACCGTGTTCCTTACTTTGTTTCCACACTGATTTTCGGCAAATGTTTTGTATTTTTTAGTTACATCTGGTAAACAATTAATATGTGTCTCGTCCATTCTATGTTTATAATGATGCAATGCTAAAAGACCAATCTTTAGGCGATTTAATGGAACTTTTGATGACATAACACTAAACTAATACTATTTACTACATAAATAGGTCGCACTCTTTGGGCTAGCTTCTAAGCTAATTAATTTTCTCTTTTCAATTTAAAGTCTAAAGAACAAAAGAAAAAGTGTCAATTAGATAAACCAAATATTATTATTGCATAGAAGGCTGCATCTAACAAAGATATGCCGAGCACTAAACTAACAAATGACAACATTTCTTCCATCAAAGAAATCTATAAAAACCATGTTAAAATCGGCTCATTCTTAAATTATTATAATGATGTCTTAATTACTAAGTTACAACGAAAAATTATTGAAATTTGTAAGCTGCAAACAACAACACTAAAACTTTCGCTTACTTCTTATGTTAATTTAATGTGGCATTCAAAGTCGTAGCTAATAAATTAAAAACTAATTAAAGTTCAACTGAGCAGTAAATTGCATTGCAACTGCGCTGCTCATACATGCAGTACTTACGGGCCAAGAGGATTAAACCTGTTGACTCATTAGAGCCAACTGACAGGCGACAAACAAATGCCAACACACGTGTTAATGAAAAGTCTCGTAAAGTAGCGAAAACGGGAAAAGCGAAAAAAAATGTAATGCAGACAGTCACGGACGGTGCCCGACAGTGGAATACCCTGTACCCTTTTTCTTTATAACCACTAAAGACGGTAAAATGGGAACGGAAGTATGCACTTTTATATCCCTTTCATAAGATCGATATGCCTGTAAACATTTTCCTATTGGGATTTTCCAATTAACAAGTTTTCCTATTGAGAAGTTGGCTTTTATGGGGGCAGAAATGACTTTTATGCCCATAACTCTAGTATTCTTGGGTCAATGTCGTTAAATTTTGTAACCTAGATCAAGATTTTTAAATGTTTATGGCAATTTTCAAATCAATATATTGGGAGGTTTGACAGTAATTAAGGTAAATCGATTGCAGGGGAAGGGGAGATTCCATTGAAAAAAGGTGAATGCAGTTTTAACGATTAGGGTCCACATCAAATTTTGTAACTGTAGCTCACATGTATCCATATCTACATGTAGTGGAATTTTGGCACAGTTTATAGTCGTGGGGGGGGGGGGGGGTTGAAATTAGCATATTTTTGACTATAACTTTTGATGTATTTATCCGATATCGATCATTTTTGGAACATAGATGCACATTAACACGACGCACATGTCTGAAGACTTTCTAGTTGAGTCTATCAAAGGAGCGGTTCTAAACCGCGCAAATTGGTCACGCGGGAAGGGGGTAAGATATCGAATGGATTCGACAAACTTCATCTTACATTAGATTACGCGCATCTTTTGTCAAAATTTTGTGTCTGCCTCTTATGGTCTCGGAGATCTATCCCCTCATGCGGACAGACGGACATGGTCCACGATAAGACTTTTTGCCCATGGAACTTATGGTGTGCCACGCCTCCTTCTGCCTGTTGCATACATTGCACAAATCTATGCCCTTATCCCTTGTACACTATGTGTACAGGGTATAGAAATCCGACGAATTGCATTGCTAATAAGCGGTTTGTGTGAAGTTGCGTACTGTATTTTATGGACGCGCTCAATGACATTTGCCGGTTGCTGAACAGCAGCCACAACGAGAGACAACAAGTGCTGTGTCATTATATTAGCTCTCACCCACAACGAAACCACAACGACGCGTCGCGACGTCAGCAGCGATAACGACAATTCACGAAGCGGCGCTTTGGCGCTAGCGCTGACGCTGACGTTGACGCTGACGCAGACGCAGACGCTGGCTTTGATGTTCGTTTTGGCGCTTTTTCTTTCGCAGCAGCAGCAGCAGCAACAACAACAGCACAGAGAGGAGCAGACAACAGCCACGCTGCGGCGTCGACGTTGACTGCTTCGTGTTTTTATGCTACGCTTCGGCTGTTGTGTTGACTGCTCGTTCGTTGGCCCACGACAGCGATTGAGGTTCAGCTAGAATTCAATTGTGTAACGGTGCGCATTGGCGCTAGTCGCATCACTCGCCTAGTCTTTCGTTTGTCTTCGTCTCTTGGCGCTCATAGACGCGCGCGCGCGTTTTTCTCTACGCTAATCGCGCGTTTTTGACGCGTTTTTTAATTTTGAAAACTTACAGCGCTCTTTCTGGCCGTTTGTTTGTTTAGGTTTTATGCTTGAGTGTGTAAATTGAAAAGTGTGTGCAAATTACTATAATTTAACATAATTAACATTAATTGCTAACGGTTTCTAATTTGATGTCTTGCCATAATTAATTATGTCTTGTCGCTGAACCCAAAACACAATTGCTTGAAATTGAAGTTATTGTTTTAAGTGTTAAAACTGATCTGCGTGTGCGTACCACCTTGATGTTCAATTTTGGGGCTTCCGCATATGTGTACATATTATATTTCAAACAAAAGTCTTTGCCATTTGCAAAACAATTTTGTTTACACTTTGGCATTTCAATTTCACTTGTGTTTATACATTTGAAAAAGATGTGTAGTACAAGCAAAGTTATTTGTTGAAATTATACAATAATATTTCACTATAAGCTGCTCTATAAATATGCGTTTGTCTGTGTTTTGTGTATTTAAGTTATTGTTTATGTGCAACACTCATAATATGCTTGTTTATAATTCTGCTGCAATATCTATTCAAACTTGAAAAAACCTTTCAGTGACTCAAGCGGATTAATTAGTCAGTTTTCCCCCATATGGCATTGACTTTGTCCCTGTGTATGAGTGTTGTAACCACGCCTCATTGCCTGCCTTTAATTTGTAACACATTGTGCACAGATTTCGCCAATCTGTAATCCCTCGACATATGCAAATATAGCATTGTACTCATAAATTGAATTCTGTTTACAAGGTCATATTAATTTCCACGTTGCATTCATGACGCAAAAGTCGGT
Organism: Chymomyza caudatula; assembly: GCA_035041775.1. Lineage (NCBI taxonomy): Eukaryota > Metazoa > Arthropoda > Insecta > Diptera > Drosophilidae > Chymomyza > Chymomyza caudatula. Next base: position 428,294 of record JAWNKW010000133.1, read on the forward strand.
GAAAATGCATAAATATGAATAATAAAAAGCGCGCTTGAAAAGCTTAGTTTATTGTGCCGAAGTTTACATGTTCTTCAAAAGTGTTTTTAAACTATGTACATTAATAGCAGCTGTTATTTGATCACAAAAACAAGTTTTAGCTTCAAAGTTTCCAAAAACAACATTCATTGTCAGAAAGACTGGAATTCAATCCCATTCAAATTGTATTATCTCAAACCCAAAATTATTATTATTTCACAAACTACTAAGTAGACTTTTTTGCTTTGCAATGTCCAAGTGTAGTATTTTACCGAAACACTTATAAAATTTCTTATAAAATTTGCAAAATAAAGACCAATAATATTGGTAATTGTCCCCTATTATTTGCTTCAAAGATAGTGTAAACTTTAGCTTCATAGTTCGCTAAAATAAAAAAACTGTTGTTAAGAAAAACTTGCATTATAAGTGACAGTACCTTATAACAATGATTAATTCCGGTATTTTGAAACAAGTGTGTTTCTTTCTTTTTCAAGTCAAGTTTTAGCTGGTTAGCTTCAAAATCACTACTTTTCTTACCTGAAAAAGCTCCTTCCATAGGTAACAACAAAAAATGAAATATAATATACCCTCTGCTAGTGTATAATGAATGAAAATGTTATCTGAATATCGCATATTGTAGTACATCAGTTGCCCTAGCACCCAAATCCCTCTGAGCTACTGGAAGGGTCATAAATATGAACTAAGCTCCAGCAGCTACCAATTGGACTACAACTACACCCACCCATGGCAAAACTGTTCCACTTTATTTTGAGTATGGTTGAGTGTGCTTGTATTATTGTGTATGTTAATTATCTACCTTAGTGCAGCCACAACGATAGAGATAGAGCTTGTTGTGCTCTTTGATTCAATTAGCGGTTGTCATATAACCCATTTATATGGTGCATCAGCAATCTATGAATATGTATGAGAGAGACTGTATGTTCATGTTTGTGCCACATAGCCAGTCGCTGCCCTGATAGCAAAATGCATTATTCTATGACGTTGATGTTGTAGAATATCTTTTGTACTTTTTTTTTGTTGCCTTAATCGCATTAAAAGTCATTTAATCGAAAGCAAAAAAAAAAAAATTAAAAAGAAACCGCTTTGCGTGGGTTGCTCTGCAGTGCACTCAATCAGCACTCACGAACTCACTCACATAAATGTGTATGTAGCGATGTTTCATGCGTTGTAGCTACTAGAGTTGAACGTGATTCGTGAATGCAGCAAAAGTGCAAAAAATTTTAACTATCGTGATCCCTTGTAAACCTTATGTACAGTGTATTCATTGTTATTGTCTAAAGAAATTTAACGTTAAACTACAGCTAATCAAATTTATGATATAAACATATAACATTTTTGAACTGCATTGTCAAAAATGCTTTAAAAAGATTCCTTATTTAGGCACCCCCGAGTAGTGAACAGGTTAGAGAATACCACCTCAGCGGGTCAAAGCTTGTCGTATGAGGCGACTAACAATGACACTGGGTTCTTTCGAGACCAGTAGAGCCACCCATGGCCTTAAAACCATAATTCCAATAAAAAAAAAGTATTTACATCAGGCCGTAATCCGATAACACGGGTTGTTATGGCGGGTTAAGAAGAAGAGACGAAAAGCAGTGATGATCAAAGTGGATTCATCGCGCACCAAACACTTGTATACATACATTTTATATTCTACTTAGCACGTGGTTGTTGTAAAGCGGGTATCGGCAAGTGGGCAGAGAAGTTGTTACTGGCCTTTCTCTGCTGACTCACAAATACCATTGCACGAGTCAAATTCTGACGAGTGATAGTAACAGAGAAACTTTACTCTGCTGCCACACATTCTGCCGATGTCTCTGCTGCCGTTGCAGACCCTTGTTTTAAAGAATTCCATTTACTTAGAATTTCATGTTAGATGTTCCAAAGTTATTTTTGGGCTGTTATGAATTAAGACTAACTAAGTTAGGATATATTTCTTGCATATAAGTACCCATTTTGTTCTGATTTTTAAAATTATATATTGTGGAATTAGAGTTTTCGAAAGCAAGATAGTTTAGTTGATCATCACGCGCACCTCTCTAGTTGCTCTCCACCTAGCATAGTTTCAGGCGTTGTGCTCTGTGTTTTTCAGCTCTTCTGTTATGTGCTTGTGTGTGGCTCATAATTGAGATTTGTTGCATTTTCTGTTGACTTTTATACGCACTTTCATTGTTTACTGTAACATGAAGTGCAATTATGGCGAAAATTGGTTTTCCGCACACACACACACACACACACACACACACACACACACACACTCATAACGATACAAAATGTGTGTGTGAGAAGGTTCTGAACAAATTGTGACGTATAAGTAAAACTAAAGCTGATGCTGATTGCTATGGTCATAGTTGGGTGCATGCAACAACTGCAATCAGAGTTAACGTCAGTTTCGAGTTTGCTGAAAAGTTTTCCAATTGCCCGCGTGCGTCTACGAATGAAAGTGACTTGGCTTTGGCCGCTTATCAATTGTAATTGTACTCTATCCCTACCTCTCTGGCCTGATTAAGCCCTTCCCAAAAAAAACCGACAAACAAATGCTGCGGGCAAAACAAAGTTATAGCAAGCGCCATTGGGGTTATGTACATACATATACTTTTATATTTCAATCTATGAGTATATGTATACTTGTGTGTGTTTGTGTATTGGTGTGGATATTCACAACTCGCTGCGCGCATTTGCCTTTTAATTAAATTTATCTCGCACCAAAACTTTTGACACAGTTTTCTTTTGTTTGGTACTCTTATGAAAGCAGTACGACGTTTGTTGTAATGTTCCCTACGCACAGATACTTGACATATCTTTTGTTTTATAAATATATTTTTTTCGAAAAAACTTGCTTGGCTAAACGAAATGCGAAATATTCGATACAGGTTCTGGAACCGGAAATATAATATAATATAATAAATCTATATATGTATATAAATTTGGCTGCCAATTACTTGTGACTCTTCTCCTCAAAAACTACAGCACAGATTTTGATGAAATTTTAAGGATAGTTTCCCATTATGTTGGAGAGTGTCCTTATCAAAATTTGAACAAAATCGACTTAGGGGTTCCGGAGATATTGAATTTATAAAAGACAAATATACCTCAAAAGATACCAACTTATATTAAAATAACCTTAAATGATTATTTTTCGAGTTGAAATGTTTCTTATCAAAACCGCAAACTAAAAATAATTTGGAAGACTAGAAACATAGGTGAAAGACGATAAGAATTTGTTGAAATTTGTATATTATGGTCTATATGTTAATAATTATAAAGTGTATATTGAATTCGGCACCCTAAAGGCTTGTGTCTTTTTCTTTTTTTCTTTTATAATCACAATTATATTTTTGTTGGTGTTTCGGTCATATATGGCGTTATGTATGAAGCTTAATGTTTATTTGTTTTCATAGTGTTGATTATATAACGTTTATCAGATTTGATGTGTTTTTCCCTTACTCTCTCCATACATATTGCAATTAAATAAAACCGAGTTTGAGTTGGTTAATGAAGTTGATTCGATTCACTTTGTTGTCATTTGTATCACGCAGAGACACTCTGCAAAAGTTTAATCTTAAATGAGCACGTAATAAAAGCAATTTAATTGTTAAACAGTTTATATATATTTACTGATAAGGTTGCGCATCCCAGCGATTTCAACAAAAGAATAACAAATTTTATGAGTTAGTTGACAGCTAAGATTGTTTACATATGTCTAAATATACAAAGCTATAAATGCAGCGGGTTAATGTAACTGTGGCAAGGCTATGCCAAGGTATCTTCAAATAAACGATAGACAGAAAAGGGTTGCAAGATAACAATGCCGACGATCGTTACCATAACCTCTACGTGTTAAAGATGTACGATTTTGACACACCTACTATATTGAGATATAGAATTTTAAAAAAATAATCGATTGCGCAGCTGCATAACATAGTGCATATAACTAAGCCATAGATGTCTATCCGTAATGCCTTTTAAGATTTTGACTCATTAGTTTAAAGGGTAATTAAAAACCCGAACCTGATTTTGTTGCCCGACAACTGCGGTTTGCGACAAGTCAAAACAAGTGTATACACTTTAGTTATTGATAAAAAATAACTCCAAATTTTCCATACAAACACTTTGGTCTGCGGATGCAACTCATACGCTTGCGATCTACAAAAAAGTTGTATCAATGAGCAATTAAACTAAACACCCCACCATATATTGCTTTAAAACATAATTTTATAACTGTATATATATATGGTTTAAAAAGCCAAAATTCTCAGGAAGTTCTTCTTACCTAGAACTCTCAGATTACAGATTATTTTTAGGTTCTCATCCTTATATCATTTTTGAACAGACCTCAGTTCCCCATGGAAAGATCTCTAGTAGTTTGAAATTCTTCTTCTTAACTGGCCATAACAACCCGTTATCAATAGGTGATAACAAAGGTAGCTAGTGTGCTCACTATGGTCTGCCCTCCTTCGAAACCTTTCTAGCATGAGCTTCTTCATCCATACTAGTACTTTCCGCTCAAGCACTCCAAGTGCATTTTCATCAGACCGCGTCATTACCCATGCTTCAGCGCCATACAGCAAAACGGGAAGGATGAGCGTCTTGTAGAGTGTTAGTTTCGTCTGGCGGGAGAGGTCTTTACTGCTCATTTGCCTACTGAGACCAAAGTAACATCTATTGAATATATTTTTTTTATAAATTAACAAACACTGACAAAAGTTTTAAATGGGATATTTTTGAATTCGATAAATTGATTCTTTGCGAACATTTCAAAACCAATTTGAGCAAAATCGGTAATGAAATGGAGAAGTTATTAGGGAATATAGAAAAAATGCCACGATCGAAATTTTTTTTTTTTTTTTTAATTTCTGAGTTGATGTTGACCCCTCTGAGCGTACGAATATCACAACATGATTAATCTGATTGTGTGTATTTTGAATAGGGGACGGCCATGTACCCATGCTGATATCGGGATGCTGAAACTGATAGTACAGACTACCATGTTTCGCACCGCGGATAAGTCAATTAGCCTGAGACTAATGGGCTGGGCAGCGGTCATAGGCAGACTCCAATCATAGTCATCCTTGGTCGCATCGTCCTTGTCCTCCGTCGGAGCGTGCGCACAAATCAGGGTGATTTTGAAGAATTTAGTAGTTTGCAACTAACTAGAAGGTTATTGTTATATTAAATGAGGGTGGCGCAGTACAGGTCTCTTCTTCTTCTTGATTGGCCATATTTCTAAGGATCGGTTATCTTTCTCTCATGAGCCACATACTAAGAAAAGTCACCTTGTTTTGAGGCATTCAGTATCTTTACCTCTCTGGCAGTTTCAACATTCATCAGAATTATTCATATTTATAAACATAACTCGAACTTGATACAATCTTATAGGTATGAATCATAATATCTTTGCATTTACGTGTAACATGCTTACCTCACGATCTTCCTTCAACTCCCTCTGTCTCTCTCTCTCTTGGCCCTCTACAACTCATATGAACATTTGCCTTATTTAAACCTGTTGCATTTTCCGCATTTTAAACTTGAGAGCAATTAGCAAACAGCTTCTAACGGCATTTGCTTTGTGTAGCCTTTAGAACTGTCCATATAAGGCTAAAAGATGGGCGAGCACTGTAATTTATTGTGACTTTTCAAGAGAGTGACTCCCCTACTGAGTCAGCCCTTACTTTAACCACTTTATGTTTTTATACCCTGTACACAAAGTGTAAAAGGGTATTATAGATTTTTGCAATGTATGTAACAGGCCAAAGGAAGCATGGCAATCCATATGTTCCATGGGCAAAAATGATCAGGAGCAATAGTCGAGTCGATATAGACATGTCCGTCTGGCCGTCTGTCCGTGTTGGGCCAGCTTTCTCTGACACTATAAGAGTTGGCAATTTTACCCAAATATGCGCATTTCCTCAAAGCTGAGGGAGTTTATTTACTTTTCATAATTCCACTACAAGTAGATATGGATACATGTGAGCTAGAGTTACAAAATTTGATGTGGAGACCCTAATCGTTAAAACAGTATTCTTCTTTTTCAATAGAAGCCCGCCTTCCCCCGCAATTGATTTACCTTAATTACTGCCACACCGCCCAATATATTGATTTGAAAATTGTCACAGACATTTTTGATCTATGTTACAAAATTCAAACACATTGGCCCAAGAATACTGGAGTTATGGGTATAAAAGTAATTTTTGCCCCCATAATAGGCAACTTCCCAATAGGAAAACTTGTCAATTGGAACTTCTCTTTTTAACTGACCATAACAACCCGTTATCGGGTTACGGCCTGATGTAAATACATTCTTTCATTGGAATTGTGGTTTTACGTGGTGGGTACCAAACCCTAAGCACAACCCCTTTAAGGCCTGGGCCTGGCTCTACAGGTCTCGAAAGAACCCAGTGTCATTGTTAGTCGCCTCATACGACAAGCTGTGACCTGCTGAGATCGTATTCTCTAACCCGCTCACCACACGGGTGATTCTATCGAACTTATGAAAAGCGATAAAAAGCGGATACTTCCGTTCCCAATTTGCCGTATTTAGTGTTTATAAAGAAAAAGGGTGCAGGGTATTCCACAGTCGGGCACCGCCCTGACTGTCTCCATCAAATTTTTGATAAGTGAAGTAGCATTAGGTCTCTTATTGCTTTATCTTTTTTTTTTTTAATTTGCTTTGCCAAGTTACTCATGCCAACATCTTCAGTTTGGGTTTCTCTTTCTGTGAAACATTATTAGCTTCATTTTATTTTTACTTGAGTAAATGGAATTTGACAATTTTTTTATATTTATTCTGGCTGCCGATGTCGATGACATCACACACAGGCTGGCAACCCTCAGGTTGTAAAACATATAATACTTGTGTGTGTGTTTGTTTCGGAGAGACCTTTATTAATCTTATCTAAAAGTTGGCTTGGCATGAAACGATGCCTTTATTTAATGTGAGTTTTGAGTGCGATGAAACCTTTTCGGCCATGCCAAGTAGCTTTGGAAATGGCAACTGAAAAGCAATAATCATGGCCACTGAAAGAAGTATAGTTGGGCATTAACCACGCCCACATACCTGAGCCGCCCCCTTCGATCCAACAACCATACATTAGTGGAAACATGCGTATATTTTGATTATAATTATGTACATGTGTGTGTGTATGTGTGAAGTTCATATGTATGTCTGAGAGTGTGGGTGAATTTATGACGCTGATTATTTTTATCTACATAATTGGAAAATAAGTAAACAGACAATTATACGCTTAGTATCTGCAATATGTTCGCATCTAAATCTGCAGCAACCAAGAATTCTACGCATGTACATAAATTTTGATAGTTTTTTTTGGTTGCTAGTACCTCGACTCGACATGCTTATGGCCACATCAAAAAGGAAAATGCTTGAATTAACACTTTAATCAAAATGTCAATGAGCAAATAATGAGTACTGAAAATGTGCTAAATGATTAATTTCTTCCAGAGCTGCTAAAAAAACAAAAATAGAGTAATTTAAATTAACAAAAGAAAAGAACCAAAAAAACGTGATGAGTCGACCACAATAACTACAACAGCAAGCTAATTAATTAAATAAACTAAAACAAAAAACAGAAATAACAACAAAATAAGAAGTGCGCATAAATTTTAATTGGCCAAGTTTCGTAAGAACAGTTATCAGAAGTGCGTAACATAAAATGGTGAAAATGCTCGACTTGGAACGTCACGCTGAATGCCCTCTCTGGGCGGCATTGGCGTCATCCGATGTGCCATGGACGGGCCTGCACTATGCTTGCCTGAACGTCTTGAATGTCTATTGCAAAGTATTTAATAAAAAAGAAATTTACGATCTCATTGTAAGGTGAGAAAAACACTTAAACTACATCAATTCATATAAGATTCACGGATTTAAAAAATAACACAGTTGCTGTGCCGATTACAGTCTTTCATTAACATGGTGAAGAAATGACAGATCGGACAGCAATTTTAGGAAAATATTGTATTTCGTTAGAGCACATACAGAAAAATACAGATAAACAGCCTAAGAACGGAAAATCTCGATTCAAGTTGAATATTCTCATTTTAAGTTGACAAAAACTCAAAAGGTGCTGTTCATAAATGACGTCACCACCGAGGGGGGGGGGGGGGGAGGGGTTCATAAAATTGTGACTTTTTGTGAAGATGGGAGGTGGGAGGGGTATTCCAAAAAGGTCAGACGTCACAATCAAAATGCTAATACAATGTTCAAAAATCTGTATATTTTTATGTAATGTTTTCTTTTTATTTCGAATTCAAACATATCGATCGAAGATTTACTTGGAAAAATCCTCCTTTCGTTTTTCTAATATCAGCGTTTTCTCTGTGCATCCTATCTGCAGTTGATTTTCTATTCCAAGTTTTTCGTAACGCTCAAAGCTGATTTGATTTTTTTTGGTTGCACGATTTGTGATGTCATAATAGGGGGAGGGGGTTGCTCAAATGTGACTATTTGTGACTAAGGGGAGGGGGGATTCAAAATCTTCATAATTTTGGTGACGTCATTTATGAACAGCCCAAACAAGTTTTGTGGCTATTTCAAAATCATTTCAGTCTGACTTAGATAAAGTTGCCCTGGGAATGATCTTGCGGACAAGCTAGCTAGGCATGGCGCTGCGAATCCAATGATAGGACCAGAATCTTTCTGTGGCATTGGCAGACACACCATCAAGCAACTTCTGAGGGAAGAGGAAAGAGTAAGACGAGCCACGAACTGGATAAACACTCCAGGTCTGAGACAGGCCAAACAGTTACTTGGGTCTTACAACCAGATTAGGTTCAAGAAGCTATTGCAGCTAGGGAAGAACTCTACCAGAATTCTTACAGGTCTGCTTTCTGGACATTGTAGACTTAAATGTCACCTGAGCAAGCTGGGCATCACCGGCTCTGCCACCTGCAGGTTTTGTGAACTGGAGGAGGAATCCTCCCAGCACATTCTAGCCGAGTGTGATGCCCTGGCAAGACGAAGTCTGACGCTCCTGGGTGGATACAGGATCTCGCTGGCCGATATTACGTGTTTGGAACCATCGCATATAATTCAGTTTATAGCAGTGATAGGACACACAGGGGAGCTGTAGGCTCAGTAGGGGGCACAACAGATCTCACAGGGTGTGGTAATCCCCAATAACATTATTATTATTAGATAAAGTTGCACATGATTTTGTTATCAATTTCAGAACAGAACGTTCTCTGTATATTGCCTTTGTCTGCATACTCTTCCAGTATAATGTAACAAGTGTTTCTACGAAATATAAATTGACAACATGTTTATATAATATTAATATTCAATGAATGTAAAATTTTTTAAAACCCAGAAGATATTTGATTTGAAGCGTGTGTAGTATGAATCTTCAATAAATAAATGCTTATTTTTGTAGAATAATCAACTTTTGTTTATATGTACAAATAAAAATAATTAGTCAATTGAGAAAAAATTCGGGTCTGCAGCTAAGAAAATTCGTCCAAAAGATCTGCCTATTCTTAATTAAAAAGTAAGCGTTGCAATAATTTAAGTTTTACACCTACAAATGAACGAAAATTTGTAGTGCACAAAACGAACGCTAGATGGCTCACCGCAGCGAGCTTTTATTCTTGCTGTTAGCTAACAGCCATGTGCGCTGTTAATTTACATAGCTTTTAAATATTTGCATTATTTATAGCTTGCATTTTTATTTTGCTTTGCAGAAAAACCTGCCAATCTTGCAAATGTCCAAGGGAAGCACATGCCATTTATCAACAACAGACAACCAATGTTCATGAGCGACTTGGTTTTAAGGTGGTCTCTCCCGCAGATGCCAGTGTGGAGCCCCGGGATTTGGGTTTTACCTGGGTGCCGCCAGGTGTACGCGCGTCCTCACGCATTAATCGGTATTTCGAGCAACTGCCTATCGAAAAGGTGCCACGCATTGGCAGCGAAGGTGTGCGCTTTCGCGAGCAGCAGATCTCATATCAGTTGCCTAAGCAGGATCTGTCGCTAGAGCATTGCAAGCATCTGGAAGTACAGCATGAGGCATCGTTTGAAGACTTTGTGACTGCGCGTAATGAAATTGCACTTGACATAGGTGAGTCTTTATAAGGGCATGAACTGTAAGAGATGTGTTTCTCGGTGGACTATTTAGGAATAAACCAAAATTGTATTCCTAAAAACTTCGAGATCGAGCACAATTGGTTAAAGTCTTGATGCTTTTAGTAAGATTTTTATACTGCTAGAGTGAGAGTCCACTCATCCTTATATCCTTCGCCTTGAAAACAAAAACAACAATACTAACAAACGATTACTATGCCATACAAAAGTCGTTGTTATCGGGTAGCAATTTTCATTCAACTTCCAGTGGGAGAGGGTTTTTACTGAGTTACTATAATAAAAAAGTCAACAAATAATATGTTGAGATTTTTCGTAAAATGTGAGTCAAATGTTTGATGAGCGTCGGAAGAAGGTTGTCTCCACGCATGTTTCGGATTCTCACAGTGGTGGTCGAAGGATTTGTAGCAAATTCAAATTATTTACTTTGTGAACAGGCTAGCTCTAAGTCAATTTTGTTTCCTTCTCAACACATTTTTCATTTAATTTGTAGCATACATTAAGGACGCACCCTATGATGAGCACTGTGCGCATTGTGATCATGAAATTGCCACTGGTGATATGGTTGTGGCCGCACCCAAATTTGTGGAGAGCGTCATGTGGCATCCAAAGTGTTTTGTCTGCAGCACCTGCAATGAGTTGCTCGTTGATTTGACGTATTGTGTGCACGAGGATAAAATCTATTGCGAGCGTCATTACGCGGAAATGTTGAAACCACGCTGTGCTGGCTGTGATGAGGTGAGTCCATTTCCACTTATATGCATTCAATCACCAAATTGGCCAGTTTAGCTGCCACATGTGTTGGCCATAAAACGTTGACTGTGCGCTAATTGAAAATTTTAAGTCTTTGTGTGCATAGTTTCAGGCGCACTGTTTGTGTCCTTAAAGCGTCATTTTCAGTTTTCAATTTTCAGTTATCGCACATATGCACGTGCTCGCCTATGTGTTTGTATGTGTGTGTGTGTTTGTGTGTATGTGTGTGTGTTTGTGTGTGTGCAGTTGGTCTTTTATCGCTTGCCACACGCAGTTGCCGTTTATTGCAGAAAGGTGTGGCACGGTCAGTCCAAGGTATATACAAGTATAGCTCATATACTCTAGTATATTGAAGGCTGTGACATTTTCATTGAACTTCATTTCCTGAACGGTGCTTGCTTTTTCTTAGCTATTAGAGGCAACGGCTTTCCCAGGCTTAGATCAATACTCGTTGCATGTTGCCGGGTCCAACAGCGTTGACAGTTTACTAGCGGCTTTTGTTGGTTAACGTATTGTACGGATTCCTAAGCAAGTAACGGTAATACAAGAAAAATAAAATTTTTAAAATTACGTGAAGACAGCAACGAGTGTTAATTTAATGTAGTTAAATATTGAATAATATTGATGCAGTAAGACAACTAGTACCCAGTAGTAGACCCAGTAGGCCTAAAAAGGGTTGTGCGTAGGGTTTGGGACCCACCACGTAAAACCACAATTCCAATGAAACAGTGTATTTACATCAGGCCGTAACCCGATAACGGGTTGTTATGGCCAGTTAAGAATAAGAAGAAGAAAACTATTTGAGCCTGGTTTCAAATATGCCTTACTTACTTGATTTGTGATCTAAACAGTGCTTATTGATCAAAATATAGTGGAATCTCAAATGGGTCGATTCGCACTTGGAAATTATAGATATATGTATTTTTTTCCTACAAACTATTTATTTAATTTTCGTGTTCACAGAGCATTGATATGTCTCTTATACACCAGTTCTAGCCTGATTTTCTTTTGTGCCTTTCGCCTCTTTTGTACACTTTTGCTTTTAATGAATCAAATTGTGGCAAAAATAAACTAAGAATCAACAATCAATTCACCTACAAAATAAACAAAAACTCAAATCTCAGAGCGGCATTAAATACAATGATGAATAGAATATTTTTAACTTGAGCATATTACGCATACGCCAAGTTGTTCAATGTTATTGTCAGTATGTCAAGTCATACTGTTCACATTTAATAAAAGCACAAATTTTATGGCCAACAAACACACATTAAAAGAATTATTGCTGCATTTTCATTGCTTGGCCAGGGTCTGGTACAATATGCTTTTCACACAGCTCAGCTGTTGGCCATGAAAATGGGAAAACTTGTAGGGGGCATTGCTGCACTTGAAGGCCTGCCAAGCATGTTAAAAAACATAAATACCCATAAGCAAAAAATAGCAAAATTTAATACGAAAGTGTTGTGAAAACAAACATCAAGAGCACACATATGGAGAGAAAGAGAGAGAGTCTTATAGTGGGATCTCGCATAATGCGCTGCTTAAGTGCAAGATATTAGACAAATTCTGGAATAAGTATCTCATAATGAGAAAACAGAGCTTGGAATATTTTGTGTTTCAGTATTAAGACTGATACGTAATTAAGCAGTACTAAAAGTGAACTCTTTTATTGTAACGTACCTCCCGGGTAGCGGGGGTTGCTGGAATAACTCAGACGGTTGTCCAGTGTCCGTTCACAATGAATTTATATTTGCTGGATCTTCTGATTAATAAATACACCAATTGCTAAGTTTTAAGTTTATATATATATGCCCATATTGTCTTTTGCACCACACTTTAATCGAGCAACAAAACGCTCTCTAAAGAGTACAAATAATATTGTTTATTGCCTCCGGCCATGGATGAAGTTCTATTACTGATAGCCAGGATCCGGGGCTCAAACACCATATCCGTTTGCGGACAGTAGACCAACCATAAGGTCCGTCTCTTGTGCACACCAAGGACCGCTATATCTGGGCATTATGGTATTGCGCCTATAGATTGCCGCACTATACAACATCGACACGTTTTAACGCCACAACGCCTTCACCACCGCACTAACTTCTCACATATTATATTCGTTCATGCACAATTGCCATACAGCTCACCCAGTGGTCGCGGGCCTGGTATTTGTGGTGCATCGGTATCCTGAGCCCTTCGTTTTTGGATTACATGTGCACGTATTTACCAACGATACTAGCGCACCGATACGCTTCATCCCGCACTAACACCACCAGGACACCAAGTGCCTTATTGCTTATAGCTTAAGTTCCAACCAACGCCCTTATAAGGACGCTTGTAACTTCAAGCTCTATTTCTTTGTACTTAATTATTGGTGGGCAACGCACTTTCCTCCAGCTTCTCTGCTGGCCAACTCTAGTGCTGCCTCCTTACTGGCCGACTGTCCTCTCGCCTCTCCTGCTCTCAAGCCTCCAAAGACCCACTGTCTCACTGAGAGAAGACCGACTCTCAAGCCAAACCAATACCGACTCCTTCATTGACAGTAGCACACGGCACACGCCTTATATGTGTAATGCCGCCACTGACGCTTCAATTTCCCGCCAAAAACTACCGGTAATATCTAACTAAAACTAGCGCCTAGCAACAGCGGTACATTTAGCCATAGCCTTAGATAAACGTGAGACGGTCAATGGTGAATGGTAAACAACCATTTGTTTGCCAGAAGGAAAACCCACCGATAAAAACGAATCATCCTTCACCACGAATGCAAGTACTTTTTGAATTAATGGGTCATCCGGTGTATCCGTGTATGCATGTGCCTCTTGTGCTCTATTCCTGAAATAGCCCTCGTATATCTTTTTATTCTGTGATAGAATTTGTTTATCTTTTTAATAAATGCTAATATGTGTTTCAAAACAAGATCCATAGATAAAATATTCTCCAGCCGCTGGAAGTTTGACTTCAAATTATAAATACTTTTTTGGCTTTGTTGTAACTTTAAACTTTAAATAAAGCATTTTTAGTGGTATGCCAGAAATCTATACGCTTGAAAAGCTAGGATTTTATATTTCCAACGCTCTAAAACTCTTTGTACGTCGATAACCACGCCATACGAGGTCTCACTGTATATGCCTTTTGCAGCTGCGTGCCCAATGACCACTAAAAATTTTACTCAATCTACTAAATGAAAATTAGTTTTGTTGGGACGCTCGCGCTGATTAGAAACTCAAACATTGAAAATAAATGCTACCAGTTGTCCGATTCTTCGGCATTTGACACAACGTCGTCGTGGTTTTTGTATTCTCATCGTCATCAATAGGCCCGGCACAGTGCAGAGCATGCCGTAGCTATAGACGCAGTTGCCGTTGCCGTTGCCGTTGCCTTTTCCCGTTGCCAATTCGCGAACGCGCTAAAATACCTTGTCGCCCTTGTTGCCCTCAATTAGCGCCTTTTGTTTTGCCGTGTTTCTTTTTTGCTCTAATCAAATCAACGTGATTCACTGCTGCCTCAATCAGTTGCAAGACGATCGATTAGCTGGTAACAACTGGGCGGAGCGGTTCCCCGATACGAGACAAGTTTGCCGAGTGCAACTGAGTGCCCGCGTTCGTGAAAAGTAAAAATTATACAAAAATTTCCATAAATAAACAAACAAATATTATACTTTTCTATAAACGAAATTCCTTTTTACCCAGAGCGACAACCAAAAGTTTTCATACAATTTTCGAAAAGAAGAAAAAAAAATTATTGAATTACCTAATCACTTGGCCATTAATGTGAGAGTGAGTCTGTGTGCAACTGTGGGCTTTATATAATATTGCTGCGCAAAAAGTGCGAAATACGCGCATCATACGGCTCAGTGAAAATAGCTGCTAAAATCAAGGAGTATTTAAATACGGAACCGCATTACGCAATAAAATGGCAGGCGATGAGGTGATGGCCGACATTGGCGAGCTGATCTTCTCGCTGGTGATTGGCTATTTGGGAGCACTGGAATTTGCATTCGTTGCAAGGCATCTATATCATTGGACTTGTCAACATCCCTCGAGCACAGTGGATGCCTCTGCTGATGAAGAAGAGCTGCCGCGTATGCGCGAGCGCCTAGAAAACGAGCTGGCCGACGCAAGAGCTCTGGAGGAGGCTACTGGCTTGAATGCCATGCAGGATGGTGTGCTCTATGGCAATGGTTTTCGTGTGGATCCGGCGCAGTTAAATCACAAAGCTGGCGGGGATAAGCGAGAAGTGCTTGCTGCTGAATTGGAGCGGCAAAAGCGTATTGAGGAAGAAACACGCAAGCAGCTGGCGGAAGCTGAAGCAAAATTAGCCGAGGAACGCAGAAAAGCAGCAGAAGCTGTTGCAGCTGAAGCCGCGGAAAATTCACGAAGACTTATAGAGGCGGAAAAACGCCGAGAAGCTGAGCAGAAAGAACGTGAAGACAACGAAAGAAAGCTGCAAGAGGTTGAACGACAACGCGAAGTGGAACAAAGAGAACGCGAACAAAAGGAAAGGGTACGCAGGGAAGCGGAAAAACAACGCGAAGTAGAGCAACAGGAACGTGAAGAAAACGAAAGAAAACTTAGAGAAGCGGAAAAACAACGAGAAGCAGAGCAACAAGAACGTGAAGAAAACGAAAGAAAAGAGCGCGATGCCCAGATAAAACATGAAGCTGAACAGAGGGAGAATGAACGAAAACTGGCAGCGGCTGAACAGGAGCGCCTAAAAGAAAAACGCCAAAGGGAGCTAATTGAAGCGGCAACAGCTGAGAATGAACGCTTGTTGTTTGACGCTGAGATAGAAAAGCAGCTTGATCAACAAAAAAAATCAGAGGAAGAGCAAGCACGACGTGATGCCGAAATTGTTGAGCGATTGTTAGCCGCAGACCGGGAGCGCAAATTGAGTGCTACCGAGAGCGAACTTGAAGAGGAAGCACTCATGGCAGAGCAGGCGCGACGTTTGTTAAACAGCAATGCGGAACTTGAACTCAAACAAAAGATTATCGAAGAAAATGCACGGCTTTTTCTAGAAGCCGAGGAGGAGATGGTAGAACTGCAGCAGCGCATGCTACAGGGATCGCAAGATGATGAATATGTCGGGCAAATACCAGTCGTTGAGGAGCCTTGCATCAAGAAAATTGTGACGCGAAAGTTTGAAGAGCCGCTGGAGGTTGAACCGGTAGTCGAGGAGCCGCTGGTAGTGCAGAAAGTGAAGACACAAATGGGTCAAACCAGCAGTCGCGAGGAGCCCTACACAATTAAATCGAAAACTTTGACTTTCCCAGGTGTGTCCGATGAGGGCTCCTCCAATGAACCCAATTCCAGTCAGCAATCATCGTTTAGCACACAGCTATCCGAGGAGTTAACCGCCGAGGCTTTACGAGCGCATTTGGAAACGGAACGTCAGGAACCCGATGGCGAGGATAATGTGCCCGAGTTGCAGTATACCGAAGACTATTTGCGTTCCCTTGACGGCATAAAAAGTAGGCCGCTGATGCGCGAAGATGGTTCGGGCAGGCGACGTGCCTTTAAAAAACGACGCTCCAGCGGCAGCTCGAATTCATCCCGTGACTCACGTACTTCTCGTGAAGAAGAAGTCAAAATGTTCACATCTCTCGAGGAGGAAGAATTGCGTAGAGGCGACAAAGAGGATTACAATCCCATCAAGTATACTAGTGAGCCAACGTTGCGCGTCAAGTCGCATCATAGACGACACAAGCGCAGTCCAGCAAAGGAAACTAGGCAACTGTCTTCAGAAGCAATTACCTCATTGGAAATGCTGGGTGAAGAAAACATAAATCCATGGGGTGAGATGACACCGGAGCACTACAAGGACACTGAGTTTTGGAAACGTGAGAAAGCCTTGTCTATTGACGAAGAAGAGCTAGAGCTGGAAAAGCACGCGTCGGGCGAGGAAATTGTCGAGCCCGAATCAGCTTTGGCAATTAATGTACCCAAGGCTTCGTCATTTGAGGAAGCTACTGAATCACAAAACAAACAAGCAGCCACAGTATTGCAACAACAGCGCTCTAAGGAGGAAATGGTAAGTCATGTACAATGATATGCTATCTATCAAATATGGACTGTTGAACAAACCTTTGTCATATCAGGAAAAGGACAGCACAGAAACGTCCAAGTCGGCGGATAATAGCAGCAGCGACAATAAATCCAATGTAAGTCTTTAGGATGAGTCACATTATCATTGCCTTCACTATACACCAGCTTGGCTTTATCCCGCTAATGCTTTTCATGCTTTCCATTTGCTTTACATTGCTTTCCAACGCTTTTGCTTTAAAGCTGCAAACCTCTCAAATAACGGAGACGCAGTCCAGACAAAATTCACCCGGCTTACGTCGTAGTCCACGCATGGATGAAATGCAACACTACGAAGAACGATTGCGTGAATCCGAAGCGGATGCAGCCAAACAAGCAGCCAGCGCAAGTCAACCACCCAGCATAAATGTACATCAACCCGATACGGCACCTTGGCGTGATCAATATGGACTGCTTATGGAAGGTCTTAGCGATTTTTATGACTTTACGGCGTCTGTAAATCCTTCCAGATCGCGTTCTACATCGCGCAATCCTTCGCCACTGCCCAAAAATGTGGCCAACCTAATGGATGTGGACAGTGAGTACACACTGGAGGTTTACGACGATACCGACGGTATGGTAGCAGGTGAATTAAACAGTGAAATGGTAATGGAGCTGCTCGAAACCACTATGAATGGTTGTGAGGAAGCGAATGATGAAATACAGTTGCAAAATGTGGCAGATGATGCCACCAAAGCTAATAATGAACTTGTAACTATGGTCTATGAGAATATGCATGTGGAAGTGCTCCAAGAGCGACCATCTCCCTCGCGTTCTAGATCACCTGTACCCACTGAGTCCATTTCGGAAAATGGCATCAACAAGCATCGCGACCAACTTATCAACAGTAACAATCCAATGGACATGGAAACCAATGCCGACACTAAACATGAGGGTAAATGCAGTAGTCCAGAGAGCTTGCTACCACGGCCCGTGGTTGAAATCAATTTACTGGCCAATACTAAACTTGGCGATGAGGAAATGACTGACACCGAACACGAAGAAATGAGATTATTCGTAGAAAAAATGCGAGTCGAACGCAATTCTCGTTCAAGATCGCGCTCTCGTGCTCGCTCACCGTTACCCACTGCTGAAAATATACAACGTAGTCTGGAAACTCGCCAATTGAAACGGATCCAACACAATGAGGAAATCTTTGAACAACTGCACGCACACGACCAAAGTCGGACTCAAGAAATTATTAGTCCAGACAATGCCACATCGCTGCCACCTACTATCTCTATTGAGGGTGTAGAATCATCACCATCAGGAAAGGAGGCATTAAATAATCCTGAGAGCATAACCGCTGCTGAAGCTTGCGATGATAAAATGAATGACACCACACACGAAGAACTACAATTATTTGTAGAAAAAATGCGTGCCGAACGCAATTCTCTCTCAAGATCACGTTCTCGGGCCCGTTCGCCCTTACCCACCGCTGAAAATATACAACGGAGTCTGGAAGCTCGCCATCTAAAACGCATACAACACAATGAGGAAATTTTTGAGCAACTACACGCACATGATGAACAGCAAATTATTAGTCAAGATATATCCCTGCCACTGCCACCAACCATCTCCATTGAATGTGTTGAACCAGTTGAAAAAGAATCATCACCCTCTGAGAAGGATCATGTCGATACCCCCGAAAGTATGGCCAAGCTCTTTGAACAGCTGCGTTTGAATCGTGTACGTTCGCATTCTCGTTCCAAGTCACCGCTGCCCAGCGCTGCCAATCTGGAACATAGCCTGGAACAGCGACGTCAAAAACTTATAGCTCAAAATGATGCCTTCTTTGAACAAATGCAGGAACGCGCTAGAACGCCAGAGCCACCGCGCTTGACTGTGGAGTATGTATATGAGTTCGTGGAGAGCGAGGAAAATGAATGCCAACGGGATATGCGATCCTTGTCTCCCTCCCGCTCGCGTTCTGTCACGCCCGACTGCGCCCCAGATGCCTTGAACGACTTTCACCTCATGCTTAATCTTGAGGGCTCAGAAAACAGAACGCTGAGAAAGAACACCGAGGAGTTGGAAAGTGTGTTAGCGGCTAAACAACGAGAAGTGGATTTAGAAGCATTAGAGAAGCTTACCAATGCCAATGAGGAAATCGAATTGCGCATGCTTAGTCCCACGGAAGTGGATCGCATGCGCGACTATGAACGCACCGTATCAGAGGTGGCGCGTGATATAAAAGATGAGATATTAGCTAGTGGCTTCAAACGTTCTACCTACGTAGGCGAGTCAATGGATTTAGGCAGCGAGTTTGAGGGTCTAAGGCGTGAAGCTGCGCAGTTTCGGCGTTCGCATAGTCCGTCTCCTTCCATAAATTCACTGAATTTGGAGCAGGCTAGGGAGCATGCAGCAACGCAGCGTGAACTGCAAGCGGCCATTTTAGATTCACTGACCACGGCCAATGGTGATCGAACCAAAAACGATGAGAATCGCTTAGGTGCCAAGCCCAAGACAAGCGAATATGAACGAACTTTTTCCGATGAGGTAAAAGATACGCAACGCATGAAGGAAGAAATGCTTGCCAGCGGCTTCCAACGATCTACCTATGTAGGTGAGTCGTTGGACATGTCCGCACAATTGGATGATCTCCGCCATCGCACTGCTGAGTTCCAACGCTCAAGAAGTCAAAGCCGCTCTCCACCAACAGAGGACCAGGTTCCTGTATTGAAAAATATTGAAGCTGAGGCGGCCAAACGGGAGTTGCAGGATCAGCTGGTGGATCAAATGGCTGCCTCTGGCGTTAGCTTTGAAAACTTTTCAAAACATTTGAATGCCAATTTTTTAGACAGTGAGCGCCGAGCCTCGGATTCAGCGCTTATGCAAGGTGATCCATATACGGACTTGGAACCAGAGGAGTATCATCACTTTCGGCGCTACTCATTAGCGCAGGAGCAGCCTGTCGAGGAGTATCCCGACGATGATTATGTGTACATATCGCAAATTGAAGTGCGCACAATTACGGGCACTCGAACCTGGTTAAAAGAGGATTTCTATGGCAGTGACATTGGCAATTTCGACTTAAACTTTAGTGAGGCCAATAGCATGGAAGCAATTTATAAGGAAATAGAGCAGAAAGAAGCTTCAGTGAAATCAGAGACGGGAAAAACAGAAGGTGAATCGGACTGGGAGCGTGCTGTACTTGCAGCAGAGGCGGCTACGGAGTTTGACTCCACGAGTGCCGTTTATAATTTTGATATTACTGATGAGTTCGATGATCGGGACTCCTATGGAGATGGCAGCACGAACGACAGTGAGGATGAGCGTCAAACGGTGGTAGAAATTGATGAGGATTTCGACGAGGGCATCTCGGACTACAATTCACGTGGGGGACCCACAGATGAATCTCATCATGATACCTCAGAGTGTGAAGAAGCTGAACGTAATATCGATCGTTATGCCAATCGTGATGCTAATGATTGGGAAGAATTTGATAATGTTGAAGATTTTCTCGATTATAGCTTGGGTGATGGCGCTGTGGGCGGGGCTTCTCCCTATTCCGATCCGGACTCCTTTATAGAACAAATTTACAATGACGCGGTCAAAAACCGTAAGCAGTCGGGTATACTTAGGGAATTTGAAACCATGGTACAGGAGCAGTTACCCGAAGATAACAACGAATACGAGAAAGAAACGCTCTCAGACAGTGAACGCTATGAACTATGGGCAAAGACTAGGTCTTTGGAGCAATCAGGCAATCGAAATGTAGATATGGCATTGGGTCTACTAGAAAGCGAACGCAGGGATGCTGAAATTCGGTACTTGGGCGATGCTCATATTGCAGCACGGCAATCCACAAGGTTACGAACGCGCTATGGGTATAATCCACAGCTGCAGATGGACGTGCTGGATGATGACATTGATGTGGATCTTAACTACAAGCCCAAACGGGAGTATAATTGGCGCAAAAACTTTAAGCTAGATGACTGCGAACCGAGCAGTGCAGTTGAAGTCGCTCAGGCAACTGTGGATGAAGCTGAAGTTCTGGACAACAACGCGCAACCTGAAGAAGCAGATGGCGAAGAGCTAATGGACTCGCGCCGCTTTAGTTTTGGCGGGGAGAGTATAACGCTCTTTAGTCGCAGTCCTGTGCGCGAAATTTTATCTGATGTACCCGAGGAAACTTTGCAGGATGGCGAAAATGTTGTGGGAGTGGTGGAAATTTTGCCTATAGCTGAGTCAATGCCCAGTGGAGATCTGCCGCTCAGTGAAAAACCTAAGAAGAAGGGCAAGAAAAAAACACGCAAAGGGTCCAAGACCGAAGAAGAACTACGCGATGGCAACGACTCGGACACACAGTTGTACAATAGGCGGAGCTCTGGAACTAACGAAGACCCTGAAAGTAACACAGATGCTCCCAAGCGTAAGCCGCGTTCACGTCGTAGCTCTAAAAGCAGTCTGACCAATGAGGAAGGTAGCACTAGTGGATTGTTTTCACCGCGTAGCAGCATTGGTTTTGTTGGCGATGCGCTGGAAGGCATAGCCGAATTCGAGACGACAGAGGGCACTAGTAGCACAACGATGAAAAAGAAAACCAAGAAGCGTAAGAAGGTTAAGGAAGAACCACGTGAAGCAGGCAGCGAAATTAAGCAAGAAAACGAGCAAGACCTTGACCAAGCACTGGCCGCAGCGCTGGCAGAGATTGCGCCAGTTAGCATCTCCGCTTCGGGGCACTTAACTCCTGTTTCGATACAGCATAATATACTATCCGTAGTAAGCACTGGTCAGAGCATCTGTGTGACACCTGCTTCATCCTTGGACTCTCCTGTAGCGCTGGACTCTCCTCTAGATACCTTCGACATACTCAAAGATGCCAACTTCTATCCGCTTTTCTAAGATGCACGCTGCGTGACTTTCCCAGTTCTGCTTTATATACTACCTTAACTTTATATACATTTTTGAATTAATTTCTATTTATTCTTTATAGACATGTTCATAAGTCCAATAGAATCCCCAACATGCACGCTGCAAATGTCCAAATGCAATACCTTTACTAGAATCATGTGCAACCTGCCAAGCGCCACATGCAGCAACGGCCAAAAGACAATTATCACACAAAATGCACTGAAAGGTATATACATACACGCCCATATACAATATGAAAAATATATATAAATTTATGTATATATAAACTGTTATGTATCATACTAACGACAAGTACTACACGAACGATTTTCTGAATGAGTTAAAGAATTGCATAATATTTATTATTGTAACATAACTATATATAAATGCAAGTTTTAGTCTAGCTCAAGTTTTTAGTTAATTTATTTATTTAAAACTGAGAATAAATATGAAATATGCTTATGAAAAATGTTCTTTATTTATTATAGAAAAAACAATAAACATTTCATTCAGCGTTTAAAACTTTTTTTTTGGCAATCAGCCTGCTAAAACTAAGGCTATAATCCAATAGATGTACATTTACTTAATCGCTACACTTCTTCTTCTTCTTTTTTACGGCCTGATGTAAATACATTCTTTCATTGCAATTGTGGTTTTACGTGGTGTGTCCCAAACCCTACGCACAACCCTTATAAGGCCTGGGGTGGCTGTACTGATCTCGAAAGAACCCAGTGTCATTGTTAGTCGCCTCATACGACAAGCTGTGACCTGCTAATGTGGTATTCTCTAACCCGCTCACCACACGGGGGATAATCGCTACACAATATATGTTTATTAGATTATTAGTGATTATTTAATTTATAACAGTTGTCGGCCAGGATTTATTTAATACGTCATCCACGAACGGAATGCCGAGGTCCTTGTGCAGATTGCGGTTGCGGATATACCATGGGGCGTTCGGAATCTTTCGTAGTGCTTTGTTTTGCATGGTCTGTATTTTTTTTAAATTCGTTTTGGCTGCGGTTCCCCAGACTTGGAAGCCATAATACCAAGTTGGCATTACTAAACTCTTATAAAGTATGCTTAATGTGCTGAGCTCAGTTTAATTTTGCGTCAAGGTGGATACCAAGGTATGGTTTGCGATGGTTTGATGAGAATTATCTCCCCTCTCAAATAATTTGAGAGCATAGATCTCCTCTCAAAGAAAACATTACGATTGAAGATTTTTCGCCATTGAGTTGGATATTCCAGCGTTTTGCCCATTTTTTTGGTAGTACCTACAACTGTGCATGGCATCAAAATCAAATACTTCATGCTTTAACCGAATTGAGAAATATCTATATGAATGTAAAGGTGTACATTTAAGACTTACAATTATATACATACGTCTCGATAAATGGCATATAAGGAAACTCTTTCAACCGAATTCCAGACGAACAGCAATATGTTCATGAGCCTGAACTATCTTTGGGGCCGTTGAATATCTACAATGCAATCTTTTAAACGTAGGGTTTTTCAAGTGATTTAAGCTGATTTTTGTTTTCACATTTTCTGAATCTTAGGAATATAGATTCATGATTAATGCAAAAATTTGTATTATTTCATTCAGTGTACTGAACTACATGATACGTATTTGTCTTATACATATGTATATTTATACGGGTTGTACCAAATGGTTGCAGCATGCCGCACACAAACATGGCCATAAAAAATTTGATGCAGACAGTCGGGACGGTGCCCGAAAGTGGAATACCCTGTACCCATTTTTTCATGAAAATCAAATATCTGTGTTAATTTTTGTATCGACGCGTTGAGGGGTACGTGCTTAATAAAGGTAACTGAAATCATTTTTAGTAGTAATAGTGTGCATAACTGTGCCAAGTTTCAATTGGATAGCTTTTTTGGGGTGAGTTAAAACCGCGAAAATCTGTTACGGGGAAGGCGGTGAGATATCTACATAATTCGACAAACTTGCACTGAATAGGTATAATGCGCATCTTTTGGTAAACAATTTTTGCTCTAGCTCTTTTAGTCTCCGAGAGCGGTGCGACAACACGGACAGACAGACGGACATGTCTATATCGACTCGATTATTGCTCCCGACCATTTTAGCCCATGGAAAATATAGTCTGCCACGCCTCCTTCTGCCTGTTACATACATTGCACAAATCTATAATACCCTTTTACACTTTGTGTACAGAGTATAAAAATGCTTAAGCATTAAGATCATTTCGTCTCTACTATTTTGTCTTGGCTTTTGGTACATTTCTTGTCTGCCAAAGGCCAAAAAATACCGCCCATGGATGCGCCAAGTGCACTGTCATTCAGACAATACAAAATTGGCCATGCAACATTCACTTGAGTTATATGTGGCATACGATGTTGTGTCCCAATTTGCAATTGGCTGTTTTGGGTTTGAATGATGTCATTGTTTGGCATATATAACATACATATCTTTAAATAAAACGCCATGTTGGGCGACACATTAATCTTATTGCAAATTGTTGCTGCTGTCTCTTCTCTGCTTGACAATTTAAGCTGCAAATTAGTCGAGCGTCTTGTAGAGGAGCATTATTGACGGCACTTTTTGGATTTTGAATGGCATTTTAATAATTCAATGAGTCTTTTGAATGGTCAGCTCAAAAGTTCATGAATTGACGCTATAAATTGCAAAATATCGCATGCAAAATATTGGCAGTCAATGTATACATAAGTATGCAACACTTTCTAAAAGCTCATGCATTTAGAGCGCTGCCCAGAAGTATGCTGCTTTTTTTTGTTACAAAAAGTGTTATTGGCATTAGAATTATTGATATTTTAATGGTTAAGCTTAAAAAAAAAAAGGGTTTATCAAAGACTGCCATCGAGGGTGGACGTTTAATTAAATATCATGGTTAATATCTATGTGCGGTGTCAAACTTTTTCGGGTGCTTCGCTGGCAGCGCGAAACTGGGGGGTGCTCCATTGAGTGACTCCACTGTCCACCACCAGTGCTGATAGTGACATACCAAATCTCCTCTCGAGGGGATCACAGACAAATCCACAAGCGTGGTAGTGATTTATAAAGCCAAAAACCGCACATTAAACGTGACCAAGCCAGTGAGCTTGAAAAAAATTAGAAATTTTGAAAAATCAACTTCCCTCCACTGGGAGTTTATCTCGTGACTGAGTGTTTCTTTTTCTTTTTTTTGGGCTAAGCTTTTTTTAGTGCCATAAAAGCTAGTGCATTTAAAAACTTAAAAATAATAAATAAATTGCCTCCACCGGGAGTCGAACCCACGACATCCTGATTTCAGAATTTTATGTGTACCAACTAGCAAGTGAACGCGCGTATAGAGTGGTCCTCAGAGGCTTGCATCACTCTACAAGCCATGAGCAACTAAAAGCGGAACTTGAACGTCATACTTTCGGATTGGTAGTATGAAACATTTTTATTACAGTATACTGTTTTCGAGTGACAGCTTGTTTCAACTGCATAACAACCATTCCATTTTTGCCAGTTTTCTCCTGTATCTCGTCGTGGTCTTCGATATGTGATGACCCCAAGTAAATTTGGCGTCGAGTTGGATTCCAAGGTGGGAATGCGGGGTTAATTAGAATAATATTCCCATTTAGTGATAATTGGGGGCATGTGTCTCTCCTCAGCGTGAACAGTTTATTTTTCACCGTTTAAAGTAGAGCTCCTCCTTTGTAGAGACCTTGAAGAGGCGGTTTTCTCGTGTCAGTCACGACCAATCACCTGCGTGACGCGTTTTAACGATTCAATGCAAACCGACGATGTTTAAAAGAGTCGAGACACCGCTGTACAACTCTGTGCGCTTGTTCGGACTTGCCGTGTCTTTTGCGGAATCCGAATTGGTGACTCGGTAGGATTGTCGGCACATTTTCATTTCCTACCTCTTTTCCGTTATTATTGAAAATTGTCCTTAATATTAAATATTGTAATGTAAATATTGTATCCTATTAGAGTTACAATAATAATTAAGCAAAAGAATTTAAATTTAACAATCTGCCATAGACCACACTATAAAACATTTAGTGTGTAGCGATTAAGTTAATGTACATACACACATATTGGATTATAGCCTTAGTTTTCGCAGGCTGATTGCCATTAATAAAAAAAAAAGATATTTTAAAATATATTGTATTTCGATATATCGAAATTGCTCTATTTAGAATATCGCCGTATCGATAATATCAATTTTAAAATATCGATATATCGGTTTATCGCCAAAAATTTGCGTTAAGCTATTTTAGGAAGACTGGATTTTTAACATTTTCATGTACGGAACTAATTTTGTTGTCTAGAATGCGACCCTTTCTGACGATGCAGAGCTGTCTGGTGGTGTCAATTATTTTAGAGCAAGTTTTGAATTATGATTTTCATTCCTTTAGCCTGCACTTTCTCTAAGCAGTTGCACTTTAGCTAAGTTGTCATTTTCTTTACGCCGATTTGCTGCCTCATATTTCTGTTTTGGATCAGGTGATTATGAACATCCCACAATCTTCCGTTTGACGAATTTTCACTGGTTTTCACAATTTTTCCGCACAATGTGACAGAGAGTTTTAATCTAATTTAATTGGTTCATATTTCATGTATCCAAATAAATTATACCTTTCAATTTTTCCGGCACCCTTTTGCTATTTATTGGAAAAATACATAGAAGCCTATATTTGACACACAAAATATCGATATTATCGTATCAAAAATTAAAAATATCGCATATATCGATATAATATCAACAATCCTAATTGGCCTGTAAACTGTTTGCAAAGGTATTTGGGCGAATTTTAGTTTGTTTATTTATTTTTAACACACAAATAGTTATTAATTATTTATTTTTTGAACTTCCGTTGTCATTTATTTTATGTCATATCCTTTGTCAAATTAAGCTGTGTCATAAAATAAGGCTAAAATAGCAATTGAAAAATGTTACGCCTTTGAAAATTGTTAAATATTGTACATTTTGACTTCAAATATTTATGACAACGTACAGAAATGTGTGTCACTTTCGTGATTTGTTTATGCGACTCATTTTGGTGGCCACTTTAAAACGAACGACTTTCGATTTGTTTCACTTGCTCCACTTTTTTTGTTTTTTTTTTTTTTTTTTTTTTGTAAAAACCATTACGTAATGACAGAAATTATCCATACCGAAAATAAAATTGTAGCCAAACAGTACATGCAAATTCGTTGCCAAAAATTCTTATTTGTATAGTTTTTGTCTTTGACATGAATTCATTTGCAGCACACTTAAAAGCCTCTAGCCATTTTATATCATATTTTTATTTATTGTACAATACTTGTTTGTGTTTTCGTATATGTTTAAAACGATTTTGAGAAATTACTTGAATTTCTGCGCGTTTTTTGAAAAGATTTTTTGTTGGCAGTTAAACGAAACACCTTTTATTGCGGTTTGGTTTTATTTTTTGCAAAAAAAAAACATATTGAGAAACTCATGCATATGCAAACACATTTAATACAATTTTTATGCATATGTTTTCTTAACATATTCCATCAATATTTTTTTATATATTTTTGCCATTATTTTTTCGAATATTTTTGTGCCGCGTGCAAGCAAATTGTTAAATGTCATTTAGCAGCTTGTTTTTTCTATATTTTTTGTTATTAAATTTGTCATAAAGCGTTTATACCAAGGCTGCAAAATCGTACAATCACGCGGTGGGAAACCGTTTTGATGTCAAAGTTCAATTTTTAAACAATGTTTTATGATGTCAAAGGAACAAAATTTTAATATTATGAAGCAAATAACGAAACTAACCATGACAAAGATCTCGCCTCTTACTCAAGATTAGCTTAGGTTAGGTTAGATTCAGACTCAAACACAGCCCTGTGTTGGCCTATTGTGATTCCATACAATCTCCAAGGACCCAAAAATTTGAATACTTTTGAGATCACGCAGAAATGGATGCCTTAGCGATTCTTTTGCGGCTAAGTGCGTGACAGTGGTAGAAATATTATTTCACCTTTTCCTCCTTGCGTATACATTTATAAGCTCTGAAAAATCTTAGAAAAAGACTCCATTTTGCTGCGTATCTGCCTACACGGGAAGGATGAACGTCTTGTAGAGTGTTAGTTTCGTGTGGCGTGAGAGGTCTCTACTACTCATTTGCCTACTTAGGCCAAAGTAACATCTATTGGCAAGAGTGATTCTCCGCTTGATCTCCATGCTGACATCGTTTTTCATCGAACATTGACAACACAAAAGTAGAGTTATCAACATCAATCTGAGAATCCAACCGCTGTGTCTCTCTACACGAAGAAAACATATGTATACTTTGTCTTGCTCTCATTAAAAACCAAACCCACCCTGGCAGATTCTTTTTCAATCCGATGCACCTCGGCCTTTCGCAACACATTCTCCATCAAAAGGTTGAAGAGGTCGCAGGAGAGGGCATCGCCTTGTCTAAAGCCTCGCTTGGTATCAAAGGGTTCGGAGAAGCTCTTTCCTACCTTGACGTATTGCTCAAGGTCATTCTGCATAGTCGTACACTGTCTCAGACAGTGCGGCATATACGCGATAATCAACAAAGAGATGGTGGGTGTCGACTTGTTTTTCGTGGGACTTTTTCAGGATTTGGCGTAGAGTGAATATCTGGTCAAGACGGACTTACCAGGCCTAAAGCCACACTGATAAGGTCCGATCAGTTCTTTCGCAAACGGCTTTAGCACGAAATCAAAGAGCCAACTACCACGCTTGACCTTTCGCCAAACACAGATACAAGCTCAGTGGCTCATATAAATCATAGAGAAAGGGAGTGAAAAATCAATTGCAATCGGTATCCGACGGAAGCAGATATTTTGGGGTACATACTGTGAGACTAATAAGGCACTCAACCGCATATATTTATGCTCATTCAATAGCTATTTTAACGTAAATGTGTCGTAAAAGATGCGAAAAGAAACGTGGCCCAAGGTGTAGTGGGTAGTGGCCGTAGGAGGAAGTGGCCGTGGCCGAAAGCGGAATGGGGAGTGACCAAAGGTGGAAGGCGAAGTGGCATATGGAATATTGAGTATGGATGGAATTCGAAATGTAAATGCTGACTGAATGGGGGTGTCAATCGGAGCGAATGTAAGGGAATTATATTGAAATCGACCAAACGCTTTTGTTTATATGTTGTTGTCAACAAAAATATCAAATATTATTGGGAATACGAATACAAAATATTGAATAATGCCATCTCGTTCTTCAATATAGTGCCTTCCGTGCGTTCCGAATCGCTTTATAGTATGATACAAAATAAAAAAAATGATCATAATTCATTAACATTTTACACTCTTCAGTTATGGCCTCATGCTCGGAATCTATTTTTACCTAGATTAACCCATTTTAAGTACATATATCAACAAAACAAGCATAAACTTGAACTCAGACACTGATTGACCGACTGACGCAGTTTACCACAAAATCTCTGGGGTCTCGTCCCTCTTTTGTTTACTTTCTAGATATGTATTTTTAAACAATGAAAAATAAATAAAGGCCTACAGTATTGGTCTCACTCTCAGTTCGCTTATATTTTATTGCTTCCAATCTACAAGAAAATACTATGAAAATATTCTGGAAATCGTATAAAAAATTTACGACACAATTAATGCTCACATAAAAATTAAAATAATAATTATGTCTGCAGCAGCAAAACTTTGATCAAATTTTGATTGGCTTTTATTTATAGACAACTTAATATTGCATTTCACACTGCGCTCCATTGCAGTTCTTGTCTACAGTGAGTCAAAAATAGAAACGCACATATGCATAACACATACACACACACATACATACATTAGTACAGTATGTGCAAGAAGCTGTATATATCAATTTACATACATATATATGCATTCATATTTCGGCGATTAAAAAAATATATAAAAAAACACATATAGTGAAAATTACATGTTTTTCGAATTCGCAAAGAATTTTTATTGCTTTTGTGTTTGGCAGCGACTATAAAATTTCACATTTCTTTAATTTCATGCATTAATTTTATTGCAAAATAAATAAATGTTATAAAAGTCTTTGGCATAGAAATATTCTGAATCATTTATGTTTTCGTTAATTGTTCTCGCTTGTTAATATGTCAAATTTAGTTTATTTTTCATTTTTCTGGTGTTTTACTTGATTGTATCGAAATGTCTGGCTCTGAAAACTTGTGAAATTACCTTGTTTGTTTGCCCTTTGCTGTCAGTTGTTGCTATATAAAGCATTAGTCTGACGAAAATGCAAAATTAAGAAATAAATTTATCAGCTGTTTGCCCATATTACGTTGTGACAGATTTGAGGTCAAGCCATGTAAAATAAATGTTTTATTTAAGCGTACATTTGAGTACTTTTTTTTTCGAAACTATATTAGCAATTATGTCTAACTAAACTAAAATCAATGCAGCTTTTTGTCATTTACCACCTAAAACTTAAAGATATTAAGAAACTTTGGAAGAAGAGGAAAAATGGAGACAGACAGGCGCCTCTTAAAGAAAATCTCGTAAATCCGGAAGAACTTTAATGCTAACTGCTCAACTTACTGAAAACTGTAGACTGAAAGGACATTTGAGTAATAGGTTTTGTCAACTTAAGGGGAAATATTCGAGTGCGATGCGCCGGAAGCATGTCCTTCACAGCCGTTTAGAGAATCTATATAACCTATATAATGCGGTTAGAACCATACCATACCTCATAGTTAGGACTGGGAGCATCCCAAGGTTTTCGGTGCACTATCCCCAATAAGAATTTTTACTAAAACCTTCTTTACACATGGATAAACTTGCATTTTTTATGAGATAATATAATATGTGTAATTCGATTCAATTAAAGACCAGTGTCCAGTGTGACGAACAAGTAGCAAAAACATGGCGTAGAAATATATTCCCTTTGCGGTAAGAAGGAACTAATATAACGATAACGGGTTGTTATGGCCAGTTAAGAAAAAGAACTGCTCGAAAAAGCACGACACTGGCATTCGAAGCGATTTAACTACCTAAAATGCTTTACAGTCCTTACGTAGACTTTTGTTTGACAAGTATTTTGTAATAGATAGCCGCAGCTTGATTTATTAATAGTTACAAGGTTAGATTTACAAACATATATGGCATTTATAACGCCTTTAAAACATTTGTCCTCTGCAATACTGCAGCATTTATCGCTAAAACTGGAAACACTGCACAGCAGCTGAAATAGTAATTCAAAATGTGATTAGCCCACGCGTTGCATTTCTGCCAGATACCTACTATGTATATGGTATGTAAATGCTTATAAATATACTATGAACACAGACTGGACTACTACACACAGTTCATGCTTGGTTTTAAGACTTTGTAGTGCAGTGTGGGAGCAACGTTTAATGAGCGAAAGTTCTAAACACACGCGCACACACATGTTATGACATTCTGTCTAGGTGTGTGTGTGTGTGTGTGTGTGTGTGCGTGGGACTTGTGTGTCGTGTGCACAAGCAATTCAAATAGTAAAAGCGCCAGCACGAACGGCACAAAAACAAAAAGTAGGAAAAATCATTTTTCTTTAAATGAAAATTTCCAACTAAAATGCGTCCATATAACAATGACGATATCGGCAAACATAGCCAAGGGCAGGGCAGCGAAGTGCGCTTTGAGGCACACAGGTGTTCCGCCAGGCATTAGCGTCACATGTGTTCAATATGCAGAGCAAAAACAATTTTTGGCACCTGAAATTCAAATGCCAATTTATAAATATAGACAAAAAAATATTGAAAGCCAAATTGCTATAGATACTTTACTATAAGCCAGCTAATTATGATTAATTCTTACATTGTTTAACAAAATTTTATTATAAACATGTGGCTACATGTGTACACTTTAGAGAGCGGACGAGCGTAGAGAGTGCAGCAACATGCACTCATATTGAGAGAGTTACACTGCCGGTAAGCGCTCATTTGACTCTCACTTGCTCTCAGCTGCTGAGCTGATTACGCTCACCGATGCTCTGCTCATTATATTTTTACACTTGACTTTTGCGAAACTAGATACAGATATAAGGCAACAACACAAAACGCGTGAGCGCTGCTGTCGTCTGCTGTTTTTTTGAAACAGATTTCAAAAATTTTTGAAACTGGCGCAGCAGTAGAGATTTTGACTCGGTAAAGTTCAAAACGTTTTGCGAAAAGTTGAGCGACATTATTTAACGCGCACAACAGGCACACGCACACACATACGGATACCTAGGCGTATACGCATTTTTAGAAAGTTCAGTCGGTCATTAGAGTGCAAGTTTTGAAGGCACACGCACGCACACAAAATGGCGGACGTTGAAATTATGCAAACGCAAACGATGACGGAAGTTAAGAAATCGAAAAAGGTCAAGAAAACATCGAAACGTCGCGAATCGGAAGTGCAAATCAGCGAAGTGGATCAAACCAATGAGGAAAGGGGGTAGGTCACGTGTAACGTTTTGAGCAGTTCGTTGTGGCAGTACGTCTATGGCAAAAAGCTAGTGGCCGTTTTTGTTCAGGTCTCAAATTTGTTAATATTTTTTTGGTTCGAAGTATTGTATGTTTTATATAGTATATATACTCATTGAAATCACTCCAAAAGTAAACTTATGCACAAATATATCAATTCCTATACTCCAAGTACTCGCATATCGAACTTTTACAAAACGACACGTTACTACTTCTTTTCCTCAGCAAAACAGTATACTAAAAGGTACCATACCAACATAAGAAAAACTCTTTCTCTATCTGCCTATCTCTATAAATGTTTATTTTTCTTATACACACAAAAAAAAAACACACGCTCAGTTTATGAAAATATACACTTTAAATATCGAAACTTATGAACAAAATCACATATACAAAAAGTATTTTATTCGAAACTCAAAATACAGCCACAGAAATACGTATACTAAAGAACACATACAATTTCGACAGCCCAGCCACAGTTACACTGCACAACACAACAATTGAAATTAAGTTAAAAAACCAAAAACAAAAAAAAAAAAACACAAAATCCAAATTGTTTTTATGCTACTTTTCAAACTAAACTCGTGCTCAAGATCGTGTCCTATATGTTTATTTTGTTTGCAGTTAATTTTCAGTGGCGAATATACAAAAGCCATGGATAAGGATTGGCATTCAGGACATTTTTGCTGTTGGCAATGCGATGAGAGCTTGACCGGACAGCGTTATGTCATACGCGATGATCATCCATATTGCATTAAATGCTACGAGAATGTATTTGCAAATACGTGCGAGGAGTGCAACAAGATCATTGGCATCGATTCGAAGGTGAGTACTCACTCTATACTCGATGTATGAAATAGAGTTTATTTTTAAAACAAAAAAGTCTGAATTTTTACGAAAAGATCTTGAGATATCTGTGGATATAGTGAAATGAATGAGTTGAAATATATTTTCCAAGACTGCAATTCAAAAAAGACGCTCTATTTTTAGTTCTTTGACAGACATAAATATCACATTTGGCTACATAACATAAAGCAAATAATTATCCTTACAATAACTTTAGTAGTAAGTATAATCTGCAGGCATAGATGATCGCAAGGTACAAATGATATACATATTTAATAATGATTTTAAATTCTGGATTCTTAATGTAAGGATCATTCCAAAATACTTATTAGAAAAATATGTTTTAATACAATAGAGTTGACTTTTCCGCAGGAGCTAAAGTGGGCAATTTCGATTTTTGAAAGGAAGTTTACTGAAAAGTGTAACCAAAGAGCAAATATTGAATTTTATGCTGAATTCAAGGAGATAAATGTTTCAACCTTTAATTGATTCTTGTTAAGTAGTCTTTTTAGAAAACCTAAAAAAAATCTTATATGTATAAATATATACATATTTATACTACAATAAAATGAGCCATGTCTCTACCAAGTCGAATGAAATCACTTAAACCAGGTAATTTCTACAAGTCTCCAATGTAAATCATCCGTAAATCAATTCAAAGCGAAACCGAAATGGCGGCTGTTTCGAAAGTACTACACTTTAGGTTGTATTGCTGGAATGTTTTATTGCTACATTTAAAGATGAATTTTCTTTTAGTTATAGACCTATATTTCAAAGTTTAAGAAGTTATAGACATATATTTCCAACCAACACTAAATCGATTAAAAATTATAGATTGTCAAATCGTCATATTTCTGCTGAATATAGTATAAAGCTAAAGCAAAACAGATTACATGCAAAAGAAGCTTTGATTTTTTTAGAAAGCACACAATTTCGAACTAGTATTTCTTTGGAATCTGAATATTATTGAAATGGTTGAGATTTGAGCCACACTCAGTATTTTTCATTTCCGGAATGTAAAGTCCTGTATGTTTAACTGTGTATCTGAATAATTCCTAATTTCTTGCATATTTCAACTCTACAGGATCTATCCTACAAAGACAAGCACTGGCATGAGGCCTGTTTCCTATGCTTCAAATGTCATTTATCGCTGGTTGATAAGCAATTTGGTGCCAAGGCGGATAAGATCTATTGTGGCAATTGCTATGATGCCCAATTTGCATCTCGTTGCGATGGTTGTGGTGAAGTTTTTCGTGCAGGTAAGCAAAAATCTTCAAAAACTTAATTCGGTTAAATGCAGGGAGTTCTACGCACTAAAGCCCACTCCTAAACAGTTTTCTGGCAACCTTATGTCAAAATACCGTTGATAATATGTAGCTTGAGAGCAGTTGGTAGTTTGCATGCTGCGATGAGCAATTTTATCCTTCACTTTGCAGGCGTATAAAAAGTGTAGCACACTTTTAGGCTGACATGAATAATATAGATATCTTAAACAAGAAATAAATTTAAGCTCAGGATAACACGGAACTCATTAATAATACACAGAGGTTTGCCTGAAATCTAAAGACGGTTTTGCCCCATACTGGACTTAAAATCTCTGGTGTTCATTGTATTGTGTGAATTGTAGTTACAGCTACGACTGCTGGCCTCTTCGTTGTGAATGGCAAGTTAGTGTTGGGCAAAGCAAAAATAAGTCATAGCAAACTAAAAATTTAGTTTTTATTGTATTATTATAATTTAACGTATCGATGAGTAAAATGAAAAAAAATCTTTTGATTCTTGGTTTGAAAAGTAAGACTTATATTTTCTTAATTTGAGAGAGTTTAATAGAAGAAAGAAAAATTGTTTTGAAAACTCTAGGTGAGACGTACTCATTTGAGTACAACGTGTAAAATGTAAGATTTGAAATAACACATATGTACATGTATCAAAAAGTACTTTATGTGGCTCAAGATTTAAAAATGTGTTCAGTGCTTTCAACTTTGTGGATATGTCTTCAAAACATGGCTCTTTCGACATTTTTATATTCTACCAGAGCTGCGCCATTAAATGAAACCTGCTAAAAATTATCCAAAATGAATACGAAGATCTTGTATGAACTGTCGCGTACCAGTTTTTTTTTATAGAGAACAAGTGTTGTCAGACTTAGAAGGAAAGTAACTGATTGAAATTTTCAAAAACCTTTTTGATAATGAAGTAGCAAATTGGGAACCCATAACTTTTCCTTTAAAGAAAACGTGTTGTAAACTTTCTTGGTTATTGTATTGCTTTTGCTCAAGGGAGCATATGTATTGGTCAATGGACGGAGACACACTTTTAGCATTTGTTTGTGCTAACAATATACAGTGAAAACTGTCTAATCTGGACATTGTCTACATTGCACAACCTGTCTGAATTGTACATTTTACGTGAAACCAAATAAATTGCATACGACGTTGCATTTTTGTCACTGTGCAAGGGACCATCTACCTTATAAATTGGGCACTTTTTTGGTATTTTTAAGTCCATTCCACTTGTAAAATGTCATTTTGACAAACAAAAAAAGTGACAAAAGTCTTACAAAGTAATGGGTCCCTTAAGTCATTTTTTGAGCGTCATCAAATGATTTTGAAAACGCTTTGTAGAGAAGGAAGCAGTACCGATTACAAAGTAACTAATGATTTGAACAAGACACTTCAAATGTAACAAGCAAATGATCACAAAACAACCAAAACACACAGTGCACTGAAAATATTTAAACTTCTATACTGTCTACATTGGACAAAAGTCTTCGAACCAAGTGTATCCAATGTAGACAGTTTTCACTGTATCACAAAACAGATTCATGTAAATAGGAAGTTGAATAAAGCAGTTCCAGCAATGACTTACTTGAGTTTCAATTTCACTATTGGCCATCATTACTTTCGAAATTACACTAAGACCTCCGCGGTATTCAAGCGTACAGTAATTACTAGCTACTTCGGTTGGAAACCATTTTCTGAAACGAATTCAAAATCGCTAACTCTGTGACACCAATGCCACTTACATACTAAAAGAAATTGAAAAAATTTATGTCATATTTTGACATTTCACTCGTTTGTAAATCGACGAACCGACGAATTGCATTTGGGTTGAAATTTGGCTGGAAAGAGATATCAGCGACTAATTAAATTATCACCAGAAGTTGATATTTGATATTATAAAACTTGTGACACTTTTATGAAACCAGAAACTCAGCTCGTCATCTGATTTTGAATGACAAGATATTCGGGACAGTTCTGGATTTCAAATCCGATTCAGACTACGTACAACCGTTGCTGCTTGCCTAGTGCAAATGGGGCATGAGTGGCATGAGATAGATTTGAGCATTTTATCAATTTATAGTATTGCATATTTGAAATATATGCAACTATGGCACATTATTTGCACTCAGTTGGCACATTTATGTGAGGCAGCATAAATTTTCAATGTGCGGGCAACCATAATAGCAGACTATTTAAACGTATTGTGCTGCTAATGAACTTTCCACAGCTGAGTGGGTCTCGAAACTGACGTTGGTAACTTGACAAGAGGTCCATTTCCTTGCCACTTGACGTTGCATGCAACTGGTCAGTTTGATTGTTGGTTCGTTGCAGTTGCTGTCAGCTATTTTATGTTGCATTTACTTAACGAGTATCTGTTTACATGGCACTTGGCACTTGTTGTTGTTGTCATTTGTTAGGGCCAGCTTCAATGGATGCATTTTAGCTTACGTAACTCTGATACTCAAGTTGAGATGTCAACTGTGTGTTTTCTCAAGTTCATTGTCATCTCGGCAAGTGACTTGGAGTGAAATGCCAGCTCAGACTCATAATTCAAAAAGTAAATACTATAAAAACGGCAACAGTTGATGAACGCCAACGCAATGGTGTCAACCCTGAACTCAACGCATAAGTTGTAAATAATGACAATCATTTGTATTGATCTTTATTTGTGGAACGTTTACAATTGGAGCGTTGTGCAAATAAATTTAAAGCAAATACGACCGTTGTCTGTTTAGTGATAAATTTATCGATATAAACAGACATGCTAAACTGTCAAGTTATCTACAGCTATCAATAAAGAATTAAGTGCGCTCCAAATTAGGGCTTCTGGGGTTCGTGATACTCTCTTGTAACTTGCACATGACCAAATGGGGGCTTTCGTTTAGTAGAGAGTAGGCCAAAATGTTATGCGTTGACATTGGCTAATGCCAATACGAAATAAATTACTAGGTACTACTTGCATTTTGTACTCGTATTTACTTACTTGATTTTCCAATATTGCAAAAGTTATCTCAATGTCAGCAATATCAACCTACACGAAAAAGTAAATAATAAAAAAAAAACATGAAACTAGCGTTGCGGCAGGCATACTGCAAAGCGCCGCAGTTTGGATACACTTTATGTGGCAACATAGAGCAATGTTTGAGAGATATAGGTAAAATTGAGAAATATTTAAGAAATAGCCAAATTGAAGAAATAATCATCATTTTAAGAATAATATGATAGCGTCAACATACACGTATACCACCTTGCTTGCTATACACACACACACACACACATACACATATACACACCCACAGTGGGAACAAACAACATTAGCAGGCTAATGGCCAACTGGGGGGGGGGGACGATGCGCGCTAAGAGTGGCAAGCTGTTTCAGAAGAGTTTCGAAAGCCGCGGCCTTGGTTTGGCAGGTATGATTCCGATCGAACTACTTGTTTCTGAACGGCAAAGCGGCATTACAGTCACTGGCAGAGAAGATGGGAAAATGCAACGAAAGACAGGTGGACTTACAGGTTCATACCAAACCTGTACCCCTGGCTTAACCGAAGGCATGGGCTCGTCGACTACTACATTGCTCAAATGCTCACGGGTCCTGGGTGCTTTAAAGCCTACTTATACAGGTTTAAGAATGAAGAGGATCCCTTCTGCGATCACTGTGGAAGCGGTGTCATCAAAGACGCGCAGCATTCTTTCTTCGTGTGCCCGCTCTTCGCCAGAGAGAGAACCTTTGCCGGTTGCCCCTTTACTGCGGGAAATATCGTGTACCGCATGCTGAAGAGCGATAGGGTCTAATGTCAATGGTGAAGAAGCTGCGCCGCCGAGAGAAGACGGCGTGCGCCACTTACCTGTAGAGCGGATCTCCCCTTCTGCCAACCCGCGAAGTAATACTTCAAATTACCACTTGGATCCTAATACACTTGATAAAAATGTCGTTTTCGGCTTATTTATTATACCTAAAATTTTTGTTTATTACACAAACCAAGAGCCATTTTGCTGCGTTACCTCGCTTGAATTCAAATCTGGCCACCATTTTGCTCTATTAGATCTAATTTTCGAGATATTCCATGTTTTTTTTAAACATGCAACCACTCAAAACAAATTTTTGACTGAAGTGATTGGGGCTTAAGCTGTTGGTAGTACAGTTGGATTATCTGGCAAACCGAAAAAATTTAATTGGTGTATATATTTGATGCTTTTCTATTGAATATCTTGTCATGTGTTAAATAGAAATAAATCGATTTTTTGGAAATAAATTCGCAATTTTTCAAAAATTCAAATTGTAGTCATGCACGCAATTTACATTCAATGGTGATGAAATTTTTCGAATTTGTAGCTGCAACTATATCCTTTATGGTGGGTGCCATTCAAAATAATCGGATGATAGTGATGGAAGCTATATATAAATACGCTAAGCAAAAACTCAGTGTGGTACCGATTACTTCGCAATTACGCAACGTCTTCAGGTAAAACCTATATCGTTCGTTAGATAAAATGCTTGCGGCTTGCAGAATATAAGTTTCACCTGGATACGTTGCGTTTTAGTCTGGTAACAACTGATTTGAATTAAAAAAATACTGTATACGATAGAAAAAAAACAACAACAAGAAAATGGATTGTACACACAAATGTTGTTTTTCGTGTCTTCTTCACTGCTCTTCGTAATCAGCTTTTATGATAGCGTGTATTGAGTCTTCGAATGTCAACGACAAGGCGAACTAGTCTTTATAGTATAAGTACTATAAAACAGCTCTTTTGGCCACACAACGAAAGCACATTTGCAACGCATTTAACAACATTTATAACATCTACGTAGCACCAGAAGTTGTTGCGCCCTAGATGCCAAGAAACACACACACAAACCCTATGCATTTTAGTACGGCCGCGGTGCACATTAACAAAAAATCCGTAAACTCTCTTGATGCCGCCGGTGTGACCTCAGCCTTACTTACTTAGCAACGTTAACGGGTCTTTAAATCTTGAAAAACTAATGATACTTGTGACAAAATGAGAAAACCACCTTGCGATTCACATGCAACATACTACTGTTTGTCAAAGGTAGTTCAACAAGTGCGACTGACAATCCGTCAATCTTTGCATTCTTAAGTCTATCAGTTTGTCATACAACATACATATAACAGCTGTGGTTTGCTTTGCTCTTTCAGGCATTAACTAATTGCCTAATCAAATATATTTAATATTTGTTAATTTACTCTACCCGCTGACAGCATTCAAGAAAATCGTTTTTTAATTGTCTGTGCACACACACTCACGCACACACATAATAAATTCTTACATCATAACACCCGCACAACATTTCTATAAAAAAAATTTGAGGAGACAGACGGTGCCCGACTGTGGAATACCCTGTACCCTGTCTTTAGAAACACTAAATACGGTAAAATGGGAACGGAAGTATCAACTTTTATATCTCTTTTCATAAGATCGATATGCCTGTAAACATTTTCCTATTCGGAAGTTCCAATTGACATGCTTTCCTATTAGGAAGTTGGTTATTATGGGGCAAAAATTACTTTTATGCTTATAACTCCAGTATTCTTGAGCCAATAACGTTGAATTTCAACATAATAACATTTAAATATATATGTGGCAATTTTCAAATCAATGCGGGGGATGCGGTTGTAATTAAGGCAAATCGATTGCGAAAAAGGTGAATACAGTTATAATGATTTGGTTCACACGAGTCTCCACACCAAATTTTGTAACTGTAGCACACATGTATCAATATCTACAGGTTTTGGAATCTTGGAGCAGTTTATTGGCGAGGGTGTCGAAATTAATATATTTTTGGCTATAACTTTTGATGTTTTTATCCTATTTTAATAATTTTTATAAAATAGATGCACATAAAAACGATATCAAACCTCTGTCGAGTTTCAAGTTGATAGATTCAACGGAACGGTTTTTAACTGCGAAAGTCTGTCACGGGGGAAGGAGGTGGGACATTAATCGATATACTTGCACGTTTCCGGGAAAATCCGCATCTTTTGCAAAAAATTTTTTGCTCTAACTCTTATAGTCTCTGAGAAACACGTTACAACACGGACAGACGGACATGGCTATATCGACTCGACTATTGCTCCTGACCGTTTTTGCCCAAGGAACATATGGTCTGCCACGCCTCCTTCTGCCTGTTACATACATTGCACAAATCTATAATACCGTTTTACACCTTGTGTACAGGGTATAATCAAGTGAAAATACCATTCGTTTTGAAGATACACTGTGCACTACATACATACACACACGCATACACACACGCATACACACACAGATATGAAATCATCTGTGTCATTCATATTAATACACTCCTCGAGGCCATTGTTATATTTGGCCACTATTTGAGCATATCTAATTCTCCATAATGACTCACCACAAATTATTTTATTGCTAGATCTATTCTCTTGACAGACAGCGAACACGCGGCGGCTTCCTCCCATGAAGATCTATAGAGCTCCATACTTATACATCGTATAATATTTGAATACAATTTGGCGGCGCTTTTTTGTTCTCTAAATATAATTATTTTCATTTTTCATGCCTTTGATTTGTGTGCCATAAATTGAACGCTTAGTATTTCAAGTAATTAAGCAATGATTTCGTATCTCTCTAAATATTGGAAAGTTTCATAAATATGTTTTGGATTGATTGATCGCTAGTTCTTTATCAAAAGATGTAGTTTGTTCCGTAATGGCTTTACTGTATATATAGCTTATATGCAGTAGCGAAGATGCATCGATAATCGGTTATATGCAACATATTCAATACAAACACATTTGTGTATTTTTTGGTTTAAAGGTTTTTTTGGAGTTCAAATATTAAAAAAAAAAACACTCCTGCAAAATTTCAGTAGTTAAAAAATTCTGGAAAGTTGCATATCACCGATTACCTTTTTACCAAGAGATGATCAATGAAACAGCTGATCGATTGCATATGTGTAATAATTGCAAGTAAGTGACTTTCAAATAAAAGGATATTTTGTATGAAAATCCCAAAAAAAAAAATTCACTTGAAGTCGCTAGTTAAAGTCGGTTAGGGGTGTGCCAGAAATCATTTTGAACCAAACAAGAAGACACATCTGTCCGCAAGATTTTTAACTATAATTTGAACAAAAATTTAGGCAAAACCTCTAGATATTTCAAAAACACCCCAGAGTAAGTCATATATTGCTCGGAGAACTTACTTCCAATCAAGATTAATTGTAATTTAAAGTAATGGCTTAAAAATTTAATGTTATTCATTTACTAGGGAGACCCTAGTGCGATGTATGTAGCAGGCAGAAGGAGGCGTGGCAGACCATATGTTCCATGGCAAAAATGGTCAGGAGCAATAGTCGAGTCGATATAGACATGTCCGTCTGTCCGGCCTTCCGTATGAACGTCGAGATATCAGAGGTAGAGGCACAAAAATGTACCAAAAGATGCGCATTTACTCCAAAAAGATAAAGTTTCTCAAATCACGTCGATATCTTGCCCCCTTCCCCTGTGACATTTCTGCGATTTACAGCCGCCCCGTTTAATCTATCATCTCAAAGCTCGACAGAGGTGTGCGTCGTGTCAAAAGTTATAGTCAAAAATATGCTAATTTCACCCTCCTCTCCAATAAACTGCTCCAAAATTGCACTGCATGTAGATATGGATACATATGAGCTAGCTTAACATAATTTTGTGTGGAGACTCGTGTGACCCTAATCCTTAAAACTTTATCCGCCTTTTTTCAAACCCCCCCTTGCCCCGCAATCGATTTACCTTAATTACTGCCACACCCCCATATATTGATTTGAAAATTGTCACAAACATTCGTGTTACAAAATTCAACGACATTGACTCAAGAATACTGGAGCTATGGGCATAAAAGTAATTTTTGCCCCACTTCCCAATAGGAAAACTTGTCAATTTGAACTTCCCAATAGGAAAATGCTTACAGTCATATTAAACTTGTAAAAAGCGTCATAAAAGACAATACTTTCGTTCCCATTTTACCGTATGCTGGATTTAGTGGTGGGGAAAAAAGGAGTACAGGGTTCTCCCCTTTTTTTGCTCTCAAATTGAATGAAATGAAAATATTCGCTCTATCTTAAACATTCTAACTTATTTTCTATCTATTATTTGCTAAAACCTTAACAAATTATTGCATTTGCTGCACTTAATCTTCTCATTTATTTCTTAATTGCTTGATTGATTTCTGATAAAAATGTAAACATTGCATTTAAATTAATTTGAACTGTTGTGTAGCAGTGCCAAATCCAACGCCTACCGAACTCTGTAAAATAGTTTCCGTGCGGCCCACAATTTAATCAAAAACTGCCTTACAGCGCGCCATATAAAAAGAAAAACAAACATATTTTTTTTGTATAAGACGCCTTAAGGGCAACAATTCGACAGATAGACAGTCTACTTACAAAGAACCTGCCAAAACTGGGCATTATTCAATTAGAAAACACAACAACGACTTGTACAATTTCCTATAAAGTAGAGCCAAATGCCACTGGGCGTATCTTGATTCTTGTTAATGTTTCGTTTCCAGCTGTTTAGTTGACATTTTGTTGTTGTTATAGAAATAGTAACTATTGATAGATTTATTGTACAAGTTTAAGTGTCTAATTTATGTGCCCCTTGGGCCCACACAGCGTTAGCCCAGAAGTCATTATAGATGCACTTCCTCTAGCGGTTTACCTTTAACGCCTGCAACGTGTGGTCAATGTCAATGCACGTCAAAAGCTAGCAACAAAAAATTTGAAGCAGACAGTCGGGACGGTTCCCGACAGTAGAATACCCAGTACCCTTTTTCCTTATAAACACTAAATTACCGTAAATGGTAACGGAAGTGTCCACTTTTATATCTATTTTTATAAGATCGAGATGCCTGTAAATATTTTCCTATTGGGAAGTTTCAATTGACAAGGTTTCCTATTGGGAAGTTGGCTATTAAAAATTAAAGTTAAGTTCGGCAAAAATTACTTTTATACCCATAACTTCAGTATTCTTGGGCTAATGTTGTTGAATTTTGTAACACAGATCAAAAATACATATCTTAATGTCTGTGACAATTTTTAAAACAATATATGGGTGGGTGTGGCAGTAATTGAGGTAAATCGATTGCGGGGAAGGCGCGGTTCCATTGAAAAAAGGTGGATGCAGTTTTAACGATTAGGGTCACACGAGTCTCCACACTAAATTTTGTAACTCCAGCTCATATGTATCCATATCTACATGTGGTGGAATTTTGGCACAGTTTATAGGAGAGGGGGGGTAAAATTCGCATATTTTTGACTATAACTTTTTATGTATTTATCCGATCTTGATAATTTTTGGAACATAGATGCACATTAACGCGACGCACATCTCTGAGGAGTTTCGAGTTGGTAGACGCAATTGTAAAATGCGCAAAACTGTCACGGGGGAAAGGGCGTAAGATATCGACTTGATTCGACAAACTTAAAAAAAAATAAAATAAAAGTTTAATTTTTTTTATCTAGCTCTTATGGTCTCGGAGATCTATCCCCTCATACGGACAGACGGACATGGTCCAATCGCTACCCGTGTCAATGATAATACTTTTTGCCCATGGAACTTATGGTTTGCCACGCCTCCTTCTACCCGTTACATACTTTGCACAAATTTATAATACCCTTGTACACTATTTGTACAGGGTATGAAAAACAACTACAACAAAGAGCCTGCACTTGAGTTGCAAAATCTGCATGAAAACATAACAAGCCTGTGCGTCAATCCGTCAATCAAGCCAATCACTCAGTCAGTTAGTCAACCTGTTTCAACCAGTCAAAATAGTTCATAATTGCATGCTACTCCAAAACTCGAGTGCTGCCTCTTGTTGTTGCTGTTGTGTTTAACAAACCGATCTCTGTCAGAGGCGACATTAATAGCCGGCAACGAAATGCGTTTGCAACAAGTGCCGCTGCCTCCGTTGACGTCGGCGTCACAAATGGCCTTTGTTTGCATTGGTCGCATAGCATTCCACTCGATATTGAGTGAAGTCAGCAGCGTTGCTCACTCAATCGAGTTTGTTTACGAATAGAGCTCGCAAAGCAGTACAAACAGCAGGAACGACTATCACTTTCGACTATAAGATACCCTACATCGCTTTTGGTAGACAAATGTCGAGTTGAATGCCAGCTTAAAAGCATCTGCGAACGTCACAACTTCCTTATTTAAATAGAGCATACAATTTTGATGTAAATAAAAACAAAAAAATCTATATATTTGGGAAATCCACTACTTGCACTGCAACAAAAACTTATATCAAGCTCAACTCGATATGCCCATATGAATATGACTTATGAATAAACTATATTTTAATTTAATATCAATTTATAGCTTCAAACTATTCAGTTTCTGCTACAAATATTCAAAACATAAGATGATTAACAATCATGCTTATATAAAGTCAATTTGCTTGAGATAATGGATTATTTACTGATGCTAAAGAATGCCTAAGATGAGGCTCAAATTTCAAATGAAAAGAGTTAAATACTTTTCAAGTTTTCAGCG
This sequence comes from Chymomyza caudatula, assembly GCA_035041775.1. Lineage (NCBI taxonomy): Eukaryota > Metazoa > Arthropoda > Insecta > Diptera > Drosophilidae > Chymomyza > Chymomyza caudatula. The sequence continues at coordinate 473,223 of JAWNKW010000133.1, forward strand.
GATATTATATAGATTTTCTTACTTTTTGGAGTGCTCATAATCGAGGATGTTTTTAAGATAACATGTACATACTAATGATAAATTTTTAAATACACATGACGAAATTCACAACATTTTAGCTTAACGGGATTTGCGAATAAGCTGACTGAATCTCTCCTTAATCTGTCACTTAGAACTGGCTGCTGATTATGCGTTTAGAATTTGGTTTACAAAACAAAAATTTTCTGCACGAACTAAAGAATTGGCTACTTTTTTGAATATAAATCAATTAAAACTTATCTTGGTCACAGTTTTGATACAAACGGCCATTGGAAGCGATCCCAAAAAACCCCACAATATAACACAAAATAGCTATCAACCCTGTTATCGTCTTAAGGACAAATTTGCTATATCATGTTTTATAGAAACCTTTGCATATTATTTCTGAAAATGCTTACATCTAGATATCGTGACAGAATATTTTACGATCTATTGAAAATTATACCATTTTAAAATATTTTTTATTAATTCTTGAAAGTCTTACAAACAACGTTTAAACTAAAGTTTTGGAACGTGGAATAATTAAGAATAGGCTTTCAGATATCCATGGAATTAATCAAAGTTTTATTATGTTTAACTTATCGCGTACAAAGATTTTGCATTTTTTAAGCTATAATTATTGGCATATAACACGCTTCCTACTTCCCATTACATATACGATTACCGAACCAACATAGCCACTTGTGCATTCTGTGCGTATAGTGTATAACAACAACAGTTCAGTTTGGCTGCCAGACGCTCAGTCGTTCATTTAGTTGGTTCGTTAAGTCTCAGTCTCAAAACGGCTTTCAAAGCGCGTGGAATGTGCCGCGGCAAATCAACAAATAGCAACAAAAAAGTTGACAATAAACTACTGGCAACGTGTTGCATGCCACCGTTCTTAAAGCTGATAGACTTTTGTGTGAAATCAAGTGAAGCACTTTAATAATCAATACATATAAAGTATATACATATGGAGTGAAAGGCGGTTGTATTTCCGCACTTAATTTTAATAACTAAAAAAAAACACAAACAGACAGTAGTTCTTCGTTTATAAGCCACAATAAGCAAATTGTTGATTTAAATAGAATTCCTACTGATTGTTGTAAACAAAAAATTGCACAAGTTCCAAGTGTTATTGATGATGAACTGCAGCGTACATAGAAGCACTCGAAACAAATGAAGATTCGAAATATAAAAAAACACAACTGAGCATTTTCTACAAAGTATTTCTTAAGGTTTTTTGGTTTGATATAAAACATTGCACAGCGCTAGCCAGACGCTGCGTATGCGCAATACCTTTTGAGTACTGCTAGGCGTATGCGTAATAATTTCTGGTCACAGTCTTGGCCAAAATTATAGTACCTACATATATAATGTTGCCTGACATAAAACCCACACACAAGCACAGTCAAATTAATCCAGTCTCACTTTGCATTTGCAATCTGTTGACAATCTACAACGGGAAATGCTCTGTATATCATAAATATACATAAAAAAACCAATCAGACTCAAACGCCTCTGCATGAAAACACACAAAAAAATATCAATTTCAATAAAAAATTTATTTAAATTAATAACAGTCCGGCAGTGACATGTCATGTACAACAAAAAAAAAAAAAAAATGAGCGGAAATAATTGGAACTTTTTGTTGTTTGTCCGTACATTTTTTGTTTTTATCATTAGCATCAACGGATTGAGGGTAAAAAGTAAAATGGAAAATAATTCATGAATATGCACGTTTCCCAATTGACTTGCATTTTCTTTATCGCTACAACAATATCTCAAGTGACACGATGAAAGACTATTGGTCAAAAGCATTAAACACTTGTACTGAGTTTTCTTTTCTTCTTTCTTTATGGGAAAACTATGAAATCGAATCGAATTCACATCGAAATACGTTTCTCGATGTCTTTAAGCGAATTCTGTACGTTTTAGGGCTTATTTTGTGGCTAGTTATGTACTCAAATAATGCTTAATATGGACTTGTTTGGAGCACTTTGTACCATTTATCTAGGCAAAAATATAACTTCTAAATCTACAACATAATTATGTTGTTAACTCTTTTAATGGTTATGATCCAGCTCAAAGGAAATCGTTGTAATAGAAAGTTTCTTATCCGATAACATTCTTAATCAAAATTATATTCAAATATTCGGCTGCTGTGCTAGTATAATGTTTTGAATCCTTTTCGTAAAGACTACAAAAAACTGGTGGTATATGACTTAATTTTACAGCTTCAAAGTTTATAGAACCTGTTTGACATTATAAATTTCGAACTCACCAGACTTTTATCAGTTATTAAAATCGATTTAGATAAATTCTGCAGCTGAGATTGCAGCAATTAGTTCAAGAGTTGGAAGCTATATGGATGCTTGGGCACTGAGCACATATCAGCAGGCACATTATCAGTAGAGCAAGTGCCTATACCAAGAGCAGAGCGGAGTTACGATTTGCACTCATAAGTTAAGGTCAGTTCCGCCCTTTGTGAGATTAAGGCTTTAAGCCGGTATTAGCAGAACCTTGAGTTACAACATATTAAAGAAGTACAGTTGATGCTCACAAACTAGAACGCACAGAAAATCGAAATTCCAAAAATTGGAAACAGATTACTCAAAGCATATGATATTAGAACTGGAAATTCTAAATGTCACGTCATACATCGCCTTAAAATAATTGGATCCCTAGTGCTGTTGAGACGGTTATTGCAGGACACAACGAATAGAGGAAAGGTAAACACCAATGCAGCCCGGTTTGCTCCACAAACATTCTTTTTCGGTTTCTGTCCGCTTATGTTTTTCCAGGACCACTTTGAAGATAAAAAACTGGCAAAAGGTCTTTTTTGTACACACATGACTTGTGAGCCTGTGTGCCTTTGTGTGCAGGAGACGACTTTAAAGAGCTACCACGCAGTGTTTCATGTAATGTTGCTATCGAAAATGCCAACAATTTGATTAATTGTTCTAAATTGAACAGGCTATCTAACCACGTAAGCAACTTACGGGCTCTGCATAACCATATCAATAGTAACGATTTCCCTTTAAAAAAAAAAAACTAATTTGTGAGCGTTAACTGTACCTTTATTGTCTAAAAAGCATTGTTAATTCTTAATAGATGAAACCAACTATTTGGTTGGGTGCTCTGAATGTCTTCTCATGTCAAATTAAACTAGCCAATTCACGTGTAACTCAGAAACAAGCATGTCCCAAATATCAAGGGTTTCATAAGTTCACTTATTTATTTTGTAATTTTTTTTAGCGCTTATAAAGAATTAACATAAATTTGTTCATAATCAAAGCATATACGAAAACTAACTTGTTCAAACTAATCTAGTAGTACAACAAACGCCTCTTTCTTTGGTGTACAACAAACAAGACAACAGCTTTTAAGCTAAATTTCTCTTTTCTTACCAAACACGAAAAACTCATAAATCTTCTTGTAAAAACGTATAAGAAAAACTAAAGTTATCAAAATATGTGTTAACAGCTTAAGAAGTCGATGACAAATCAAAGGCGGTTTCTATCGGAAACATACAGGCAGATGATTTAAACAGTCTGGTGAAAATTTGTAGAAAACTGCTGTCATTAAGGCGTTGAATTCAATTAAGCATTCAAAGGCGATATTTTTTTATGCCGCATACTTTACAAGTACTATAAGTAACTCGGTCTGACTACACACACACACACACGAACACACCCACACACACACACACAGACACACATATATATATATATATATATATATATATATATATACATATATAGAGTATTGGCCGTGTATGCCAGGCAAAAGTTGCTGACAATTGCAAATGGATTTCAATTAATATGCAAACGTTGCAATCGCTACTCGTTCGCATTGCTGCTCTACACTTTCATTTTCATTACAAGAAGTCAATTTGCTTATATACCCTGTATGTACTTATCAAGCACATACATTGGTAAATACAGTCAAACCTACTTAAGTTGGCCACTCACGGTTCAAGAATTTTTGGCCAACTTCTGAGGGTGTATGTTTTATAGTGATTTTATGTTGTTTCTTTGATTTTTTTAACTTTATATCATAGATTATGATTGTTTTTAACAAATTTATTTATTTAATCGTGTATGTTTATGTACTTTGATCATAATAACAAAATAAACATATAATAATATGTACATACAATAATTTAAAGTTTAAATTCATAGTTGCAAAGCAGTCGAAGTTTGTTTTTCTTTTAAACTTGCTTATTTATACATAAGCGCTTGACTTTCTTCAAATTTCTATTAGCAACGAGCTTACTGCAACCAATTTCGTTCAGTTGTAAATTTTGCCATTGATTCTGATTATTTTTATGATTCGAAACTGCAGCCTTCGTATTTTCAAACATAACATTGCTGTGGTTTTAAGGTGGCCAACTTTTCCAGGCTCAATTGCATTGACAAAAATTTAAAAAAAAATTTGAGTTTTTGTACTAATATATCGTGGTTTCGCTAAAAAGTGTCCAACTTAAGGAGGTGGCCAACTTTGCAAGTTTGACTGTATGGCTTTAATGGGCAGATTGAACCTTTTTTAGCCGTCTGATAACTGTTGTATAATGGCGCAGCTGTAACTGCAAGCTAATCAATCGTTCGTAAAACTCCTAAACAGCGCACATCGCTTTGTTAATCGGCACACTAGACTACATTCACAGATACATCATAAATATATTTCAATGACTTATTTGCAAAATCGAAAGCCAAGCTTGACCTCAACAACGGCAAAAGGTTTTTTTTCTTGCTGTGTTTGTAGGTGTTAGCCAAGTCGTTGTCGCCCACACTGAATGTCTCATTTGTCTTTGAAAGTTGCTTATTTTTGTTGCTTTAATTAGTTATAATAATGCGCTATGAATTATGCTTATAACCATGCACACACACACACACACACACACACACTCAAATTTGAGACTATTTACTGCCAAGACAAAGCCCTATGAGTGCTGCGGTCAGATCTGTAATCAAAACTTAAAGTAAGCGGTAGAGCGCCTAGAGAGTCATCAAAATGGATTAGTCAGTTCATGCGTTTAAAATTACTTTTAGACAAACTGACACTTTGGGTTAACGTACGGAACGAAGTGAGAGTGAAACATTTTCATTATATTCAACAGCATCTTAAAACTTTAGTATGAAAAAGGAAAGTTAAAGTATGTATTTTCTTAAATCCACTGAAATTTACATGCATGTTTGTCAAGCTTGACAATATTTCGGCAAACTATAAGTTAGTATTTCTTAGACAAGGTGTAACTTATTGGAATTGAACCGAGAAAAATTATCTCTGCTGTCAATATATAAACAGTAAAGCTGTGTTTACACTTGCTTTTTTTCGAATAAGAGATGACGAGTTTTATTAATTCATTAAACAAAAATCTGTAAAAAGTAAACATTTTTGCATATCTTAGGGTCCGTCCATATATAACGTCATCACTGATAGGGGGGAAGGGTTTTATCTAATTGATTATGTTTGATTACATGGAGGGAGGGGGTAAAAGATAGTGCTGAGAAGAAGATAAAGATTGAGCTGAACACGATATTCCATTTATTTCTTATATTAAGGATTTAATATTTGACCATCATTTGCTTAAAACTGCATTCAGAGTGGTGAATTTTTAAAACATCTCAACTTTTAAGTCTGGCGGATCACTATAGCGTTTTTTAGGTAGAATTTTCTATTGATAAAATTAATCATCGTGACCCATTGTGCCTAAAAGACTAGTGTCAGATTAGTATATAAACAATAACATTGTTCAAATCCAAAACGTCGCAATCCCTTTATGAGATGGCTCAACAGGTTTTAGGTTAATATGGGACCGGGTAACTGACGATCCTTACAGACACTGGCATCTTTAAGGGAGCTGATCAGATCAATCACCCCCTTCAGTGACGTAGATAGCTTTTGCCATGAGGAATATGGCTAAAATTTCATGTATACAACCAAACTTTTCTTTTTAATTTCTCCAAAATTTTCGTAAGCCCATGGCCTCTCCATGGTATTGGTATTGATCTCTACTGCTTTATATCTCCTTGAGATTACTTTAAATGGCAAAACTGTAGAAGTGGTGGAACTCCTCCCCTGTCCATGTTACTCTAGAAGAAGGCTCAAATATATTGGCAGTTACAAGAAAGCACTGCTCAGCAGTTCGAAGACTATAATAGATTGGAACACTAAATTTTATTCAAAGTTGCACATATTACTTAGGCAGATGAAGTTTGTCGAGTCTTGAGATAAGATTTTCTATACGGGCTTCTGATTTGGTAGCCAGTTCTACTGAAAAGGACGACCCTAGAAAGATGCTGAGGGTGCAAGAATCGACGTGGTTGTGCATTACAGGAATTTTTAGATCAACTCCAGCTAAGGCTCTTGACACAATCGTCTGCTTTGGGTCCTAATGAAAACCTAATGAAACACTACAATTCGTAGACGATTGTCTTCCGTCAGTCTTTATGACACTTTTCAGCTCTTCCGATACTACCACAGGCATTGTTTTTCTATGGAGGAATGAAAGAAATATGAATGACCATGTTTGAAATGGGATTACCTTCTGATATCCATCTCATTTAAGTTCTAAATATAATAAATGAGCCCTGATCACTGAAGCGTATCGGGTACTTTTCAATGCACGCAATAGAGGCCTTGACAGTAACAATACTAATGAAACACACAATTCCACAATTTGCAGTAACTCGAAACAACACAATAACTATCTCATATCTCTAAACGAGATGTGACAAAATAACCTTAAGGGAAATCGCATGACTGCCGAACTCTCGATTCTTGATACTATGAAAACTTGAAAACAGAAGGCATAATCTAGTAATTTTTCAACAAATTTTGGCTACTTTAGTAAACAAGCTATTTAGATTTCAATTTTGTTTTCTTTATTTTGGTTAATTTCCTGCGCTAAACTCCTACAATTTCCTGAACGTATTGTTAATTCTCTTATATCTATCTAAACAATTTATTAATGCCAATTTCTTACAATACACAAAAAAAAACGTAATTATTTAATGATTTATGACTGTTGCTCTGCTTAGTCATTTAATTATCATTATAACCAATTTTGTCTCACATTTTTATTTATAAATATTCTCTAAGTTTTAAATGAAACTTGTTATTTCGGCAGTGATGTCATGAATAGCAAGCCAAGGAAGGCATCATCCACATCAATCCAATTTAATGCCTCTGAGACTGGGTGACGCCTAATTGGTAGAAGCCATATGTGCCATATAGACAGCTGAATTTATAGCATTACTTACAAGATAAATTTCAGCATTAGAGCCACGCGTGAAGTATTTAAGATAGCTAAAAAGCTTAAAACTGGTTTAAACAGCAGCGCCTAAGTTTTTTATTTTTTATTTTTAAGTTTATTTGTACGGGAATTAGTTGTAGTTTGGTTTCAAATGAGTAGCCATGCCAAAGACATTGATCGGGTCGGGCTGACCTACATAGAGAAGCACCCAAATTGATCACTACTTTGGCTTGGCTCGGCTGGTCTCTCGACCACATTGGCCTGCAAATGCAGTGAGCCAAAGGAAAATTGCATGGCCAAAAACTGTTACGTTTTTCTTTTTGGTTTTCGTTTTAAATCGTGACTTATTAGGCGAGTATCTTTTAGCTGCTTAGACACACTTTATAGATATTCATCGTACCTGCTGCAGTTTAATCATCAATACAAGCAATACCAATACCCAAACTCATACCATACCATACCAATCAATAGCTACTTGGCTAGGTAGTTAATCGCTCGCTTGATCATCATGAGCGATGTGGATGTCTTGAGCTCCAGAATGAAATCCCGCTTGCATTTACAAACCAAAACTATCGGTGCCGAGCGCATCAAAAAAGCTAGAGACAACAATGAGGACATTGCCGTGCTGAGCATGTTTCTGCCCAATGCCTCTGCTGTGGAGGAGAATCGCAATTTCTATTGCTCACTGGGTGACTATTGTCGTCAAGGTGATCCGCGTGCCACCAAAGCAGGTAAACAACAATAACAATAACAACAACAACAACAACGTCAACAATAAGAACAAGAACAAACAGAGTCGTACACATTAAGAATCGCTAATTTATGCTAATTAGTTCTCTAGTACATAAGTATCATAATTTATCAATATTAGTGGCCAATTACTTTTTTTTTAAGTGTGAGCCAAAAATTGACCAACAACCTACGCCTACAAAATTGGCCAAGCTCTCGTGTAACGTCATCTCTTCATTTTTAAGATCATCTGTCATTTTCGTCTTTGTCAGCACAGCGGTAATCAAAGATGACATGGCATCAAAAGAGATGGGATGAGCTCAGCGTTATGCGGGCGTGTTAAGAGGTCGTTTTGGACATATTTATAAATATTCCAAGGTATCGAACAGTACAGTGTTACCTCTAATGTGGCAAACTGCATATGATTTAATGATTACAGTAATTATGGTTTAAGTAGTCAGAAATAAATTAAGTCTTTTTTAGCTCTAAGTCAACGGTCGGCAAAGTGAACAGAGACGTCGATAGAATTTCAGTCCTTGCAATGGTAATTGTGTGCTCACAAACTTTCATTGGTCAGAATTACAAGCTACGAGTCGTCTGCCGGCTAAGGTACTAAATTTTTTGAGAGTTATGCATGGACACAACCTCTCGTTTCCAATAAACTTTGTAATTCATATGCCTTGGTCTTGGTTTTCGTAACTTCTCTGATCACTCTGCCGACAGTTGCTCTCGGAATAACCAATGGAGTGACTCTGAAATCTGGTCAAACCACGAATCACTAAATTCCTGTTTACACTAGGTTACTCATTTGATTGATGATTTCGTTAAGTTTGATGTGTAATCGTTATGGGCGGATAATATTTAAACCTAATGAATTCCCCTACAATCCTTTCATAGACCAATCCAAAGAGCATGGATATGCACTTGAGTAGAAACCTTTTCCATCACATTGAGTAGACGAATTTCTGCAAGTCGACTCAATGTAATGGCCAAGGATGTCACTCTATTACTTTCATGTATATTATAACGCTTAAAAAAAAGTTTTAGATAGAAAAACTTGTTTGTTTTTATAGCTTAGTTAAGTCCACTATATCATATAGTTGTCATATAAAATAAACGGAAAAAGTGAACCAAGTCTGTACAAAAAGTGAATCAGTGTCGTCGTTAGTTTGCGCGCTCTGAGAGACACGGTTAAGGGGCGCTTTGCGTGATCTCTTAATAGTTAGACCATGATAAGAACTGTCACAAATACTCATAGGACTAGTCGGAAAGTGAACTAGAAAAATTTGTAGTGGACTTCATTAGCTTTAGATAGAAAAAGAATTGAGTTGATGCTTCATTTGACAATAGAGTTATAGCGGTTTGAGTGAAACCTCCCCAAAAATACCGGTATTCGCGAAACCGGCAAATAAGAGTAACCGAAAGAAACGGAGTGCGAATCTATATTTAGGGAAGGTAATTTAAACATTTAATTTTGGGTTTTTTTATCTAATTAGTATTTCCCGTATAACGCGACTCCGAAGTCTTTTCTTGACTATCGACAAGCACATTTTTCATTTTTAGGCAGTTTTTGATCTTTTGATATTTAGAAATCTATTAAGTAAAATCTCTGTTAAATAATCCGATTTTGGGCTCATAGCTTTACTCCGAAAACTATTCAAAGTAGTTTAATTTGAAAATGCAATGCGTAAGTATGTTTCTTATCTAACAATAAAAAAAAGACATCAAATAGGGAAGAATCAGCTATTCAATAAAGAGTTTCAATCCGGCATTCTGAATGAGTCATGCTTAACTATCGTTTACTGCACATTTAAACTCCTAAAGTAATTTAGTTTAAATTCACACAGTCGTATTTCTCTGTCTTTAAATAGCTGTAATAGTAAGTTGTAGACATTCCAGTCAATTAAACAATCCCACGCACAGTGAACGAACCTTTTCGGATACTTTAAGACATATAAAGAAAGTCTACTGAAATAGTGTTCTTAAGTTTATGCCAATATAATACGAAGTCTGCTTATTTTTGGCAACTAATACTCTAGACACGCAATCAAAATAATAGTTATGGCAGTTTTTACGCAACTCCAGCAGCCATAACCTCTTATTCTATAAAGAAACTGATGGATATCGTGCGGAAAATTGCTTTTGTCTCGTATCATTACGAAATTTGCGTAATTTCTACATTAATTGTTATGAAAATAAGTAAAACAGAAGTATCAAAGCGTATACATTTAGCGGCAAGGGTAAGGCCTCAACAAGGAACCGGAATGTCAATGGTTGATTAAGGACAAGCAGAACTGTTTTGGGCGCTCCTCCAGGCCCAGGCATATGATTGCATGTTAGTCACACATAACTATTCGTTTGCATGTAATACAAGTAGTTTTGGTTCACTTTTTTTTTATTGAAAACAAGTTGGCCCGAATATGCCAGCCAAATTGATAGCAACTGATGGATTTGGGTGCTCGTCAATAGATCAGTTTAGTGGGTTAATGGGCTAGGAAAAGTGCAGAGTTCAAGGTTGCCATAAATATGCAAAATTTATTTGCCTAACTCTTTCAACACTTGTTTTTTCCATTGCAGGCACCAAGAAAATGGAGTATAAGACCCGGCAATGGCATGAGAATTGCTTCTGTTGCTGCGTCTGCAAGATGGCCATTGGCACCAAGTCCTTTATACCACGCGAGCAGGAGATCTATTGTGCTGGCTGCTATGAGGAGAAATTCGCAACGCGCTGCATCAAATGCAATAAGGTAACATCGAAAAGATTCTAAGGCTAGAATAAGTTGATTCGCGCTAAGACATCTTCTTTCAAACTTTTTGAATCGCTAACTCGACAAATCTAGAGTGGATTTGAGGGTCAGCTAAATAAATAAATAAATTTACTTGATCTTCTTAATAAGTGTATACTTTGCAACTAGTTATAGGGGAAATATTAGCACAAGCCCTAAGAAGTCTATACAGTGTATCAATTACGCATCCAGCAGGTACTTAAATCATTGTCAATTGTGTTCCATTTATGCTGGTCCTTTTAAAACAGGGTTTGATCTGAAATGACTCTTGCGTAGGGAATCTATTATTAAGTCCGCCTTCTAAAATTTACACGGCTAAACTCAGCCCACTGGCATTATACTCGCTTCCGTTCACATTTGGTTCCTTTTCCGATTTCTTCAATGCTGAATGAATATCAAATAGTTCCCTTTTATGAACAGGCAGCCAAAGAATATTCTTCACAGGCAATGAGACCTGAGCCGATTATCCCAGGCAGAACAGCAGAATCGATGGAATGGATAGCTAAACGCTAGAAATTCTACACACTTTGTGACAGAACCAAATCCAAAGGCCTCCTTCTTTGTCAGAAGATGAAAGATCTGCCCAATATACGTTTCATTGTCATTGTTCGGAAATACGTTTTATGAGATTGCGTTGGAGGGAGAAACCATATCATTTTCTTCTTTTCGACTTTTAAACCTTCTGTTTTGATATTTTCAGGTCATCACCTCCGGTGGCGTGACCTATAAGAACGAGCCGTGGCATCGTGAGTGCTTTACCTGCACTCACTGCAATATAACGCTGGCTGGACAGCGCTTTACCAGCCGGGATGAGAAGCCGTATTGCGCCGAATGCTTTGGAGAGCTCTTTGCCAAGCGCTGCACATCGTGCGTCAAGCCCATTACAGGTAAGATCAGTGCATTCTATTTGGCTGAAGATTTATACTTATTGATTTATGGTCATCCTATAGGTATTGGCGGCACGCGTTTCATATCCTTTGAGGATCGTCACTGGCATCACGATTGCTTTGTGTGCGCCAGCTGCAAGACTAGTCTAGTTGGACGCGGTTTTATCACCGACGGACCCGACATTCTCTGCCCGGACTGTGCCAAGCAGAAGTTGTCTTAAGCGCCATGTACAGGCCCCGACCAAGATATGCAAGATGTGTCCAACTACTAAACTGAAAGTAAACTTTTACATGAACAAAACTTGTCTGAGTGTAACAAACTCAAAAAAAAATCATTATAAAATTAAAAAAAAAGAAAAAATATTAGCCATACTTAAAAAAAATTAACACAAATTCAACGAAACATGCGAAAACTTGAACAAATTTCAAAACCAAGCGTATATGTATTAAATGTTATACATAAAACTAAATAACAAAAAAAAAAGGAAAAACTACAACTAAAATAAATGCCTTACACTTAAAAATTACAAAATTAGCTAAATAAATGCAACAAATTTTGAAATTTTATTCAAAAAAATTAATAAATTATATAGAATTAGCAAAATGCAAAAGCTAATGTCAACAAATTTTATATTTGTGCTTTATATAGATGTTTGCAAATTGTAAAAAAAGAAAACAAAATCAAAAACAAATCGATATATATTTATTATTTGTAATTTCATTTTAACGAAAAAATAATTAAAAAGAAAAAGAAGGTTTCGGAACCAATTGTAATTGCATTGTTGCCACACTTTATGTTTATTTATTTATATTAAGTTTTAACAAAACACAAAATTCGTTTCCTAACCGCCATTTTTTGGATTTCTGGATTTTCAACACTTTTCATTGCATACTGGTTTTATATGTATGTATGTACCATTATTGTATGTATGTTATTTACACACACACACACACACATATACATAATACTGTGTACACACAAACACGTCCTAGCAATTTAATTGTTTAGTTTTATTTCTTTGTATTATAATAAACGAAACGTCAGAATTATTTGAAGCACTCTGCGCAAACTAAATATAAATATTAATTTAAAAAAAAATAAAAATCAAAAACAAAACAACATGTCAATGTCCTTAACTATTTAATTAATAAATAAATAAACAAAAAATCATTCACAGTTGCTTCAACTTTTAATGGACTTTGACGCATAGACAAAAATAATATTACAGCGAAAACACCCCTTTCTCCTAACTAATACTACACTCAGAGAAAAAATCAACCTATTCGTGCTTAAACCAAGCACAAGCGGTGACGATACTACTGTGAGTATCAGTTTACTGAAAATCAAGCTTGGAATTCTGATTTCAAGAATTTTTTTTAAGTACGAAAATTCTTAATTTGTGTTGGATTGAAACCTTTTTGAGCATGATTTGGATTTGATTGGTAGAGCTATTGGTCAAGCTACTGGCACAAAAATCAGGTCCGTGTACGCCTTATTACACTGTGCGACAAAATACAAGAAACGAAATACACACGACAAATTCATTTTTATTCGATTTTCATACGTGAACCATCGTTTGACTCTAATTGTGACTTGTGAAATAAGGTATTAATAAATAACCTTTTCTCATGAAAAATGCGATCAATGTCGGTTAAAGTTCGAAAAATTTGTATTTTTTACAAAATGTTAGATTATATTGACAAAATCCCTACCTAGTTTCAAAAATCTAGTCTTACTCTATATAGATTTAGAAAAGTACGTCTTTCCACTTTCTAAAACATACTAAATAAGAAGAATCGGTTGACAAATGGCGGAGAAACAAATAAATTCATGTGCAAAGCCAAAAAAACCCGTTATTTGTCTATAAAAGGAAAAGGAGGGTTCCCCAGAAAAAAAATTAAACTGTTTTGAGTTCTACTCGACCTGATCTATAACCTACACTATATTACTTGTCGAGTGTATTTCCACTGTCGCACAGTGTTATTATTGATATACACAGAATTATTATTAAAACACACAATTTCAATTATAGATTGAATGAAATTTATCCTTTAGTTATATGGAAATTTTTCGAATTCATTGACATTATTATTCGCTGATTAAGTTATGCGCGCGCTCAACCAAGCGTAGTTACGAAAATGTTGAACAATATTCTCAACTTTTAGAGTGAAAAGTTTATCTATAGTAATCAAAGTTGTGAATTGTAAACACATTAAAATGCTAGCCCACTATATAAGCATGCATAATACGTATTTATTACGTCACTTAAGAATATTGCTGATCCTGACCAAATACCGGACACAAACTGGAAAGAAACCTGCAGGCCAACCAAATATATGGCCCAAATACGAAATCATTGGGTGCAGTAGTTCCCGAGTTTTATTAACGCTTGCCCTGCACGAACGAGTTATATATATTATTATACTAGGTGAACCCGCGCAAATTTAATGATTGCCTACTATATAAGTAGAAACACATTTAGTATGTTTTATATGGAAAATCGTTTTTGTCGATATCTTTGGCGTCATCTATTGGAATTCGTCCAAACTTCACAAAAACCTTCTCCCTAATACTGTTTACAATGACTCAAAATTTGGTTGAAATCGGTACCCGCGTTTTCGAGTTTAGCGAGCACATCATTTTTTGATGAGAAGAAATTAAGAACATATTTTCTGTATTTTCTACAAATAAAAGGAGAGCAATTGCGAAAAGTAGCCAAAGGAAACATTTTCAACCAGCATTAAGACATGTCCGCATTAGAAATAGAACTCACTACCTTTTGGTCACATTTAACCACTGGACCACACTAGCTAACTTGGACGTTAGTTTCAATTTTTGCAGTTTGATTATAAAGAAGAAGAGGAGAGAGATTATTTCAAGTATTTCGCGACTTAACATTAAGATCGTTCCGTCTTGCTTTAAGAAATGTACATGATTTTAAATTGAGTACATTTATTACATATTGCAAGTTTGTAGCTCTTCAATTTCCATGCTTATTTTAAGCGGATTAGGGTTTAATTTTAGAATCAAGATTGATTCACTCTTAATTCAAGTATTATTAAGGGCAAGGAATTATAGGAATTCTGGAATTAAAATTCGAGCTTTTAACATGGCGTTTTTCTATCAGTGTACCTAATTCTGTCACAGTCGCTCCACTAACAAAGATCCTAACTGCATCCGCACATAAATACGCCCAATCTCCTAGTTCCTCTTTTGGGCAAATGTGTGCTGTCAGCGCTGAATTCCTAATAATGCCTTTCGTGGAATCTAATTACAACAGTGCGTAGCTTTCATGCCACCCACTAGAAAAATAAGAAAGACAATTTTAATACAGAGAAATTTTTGTGAAAAAATGGTATTTTTCATTTACTCATATCTCGTAAACAAATAGAGATACATAAATATATATTTTTGAAATGAAGTAGAAAAGTTCAATTTTTAAAAATTATGTATTTGTTTTGTTGTAAAAATGTAATTTCATAAATTAAAATTTTGTTATTTAAATCGGTTCTCAATCGCTTTAAAAATAAAATTAACCTTATCTAACGCGTGTGAGTTCGATGAAAAAATCAAAAAAAAAAAGATAGTAACTTTCATAACCAAGGAGGTAACACCTCCAACACACGTCTAGCTAGCAATGTATAATTATATATATATATACTGAAATAAGCTTTGGTCCTTGGAATGGAAAGATAATGACATGAAGCTTGGTCAAAATGTTTGTTTTTTCATTTAGTTATACTTTTCAAATGCCAAAATGAATTCCATGTCCGTATCTCAAGTTAATCAAGGTGAAATGTCATGAAAATCAGTTTTTTGGGAATACATTGTTTCAGGCGCTTTTAAACCATTAACCTTTTTTTTTAAAAAAAAACCTTAGAGCGTATAATTCTCTACAAAGATATATTAGAGCTAGAGTTACGAAATTTGTTGTGGAGAGTTACGAAATTTGGTCGTACGAGCCTAATCATTAAAACTGTATTAACCTTTTTTCAACAGAAGCCCCCCTTCCCCCGCAATCGATTTACCTTGATTACTGCCACACCCCCAAATATATTGATTTGAAATTTACCACAGACATTTACAAATGTAATCTATGTTTCGAAATTTAACAACATTGGCCAAAGAATACTGAAGGTATGGGCATAAAAGTCATTTTTGCCCCATGATAATCAACTTCCCAACAAGAAAACCTTTCAATTGGAACTTCCCAAAAGAAAAAAGCGTACAGTCATATGGAACTTGTGAAAAGAAACATAAAAGTTGATAGATGGAAAAGCCAATTTGGTCGTCCACCTACATGTTCCGCAGGTTACGGTGCAACTACGGGTTTTTGTTGCAAACCTTAGGAGTATTTGCTCTTTGGCTATTATTTTACAGGAACCAAAACTATTTTTTTTCATTTCCGAACATGTTCTGGCAACCGGCTTTATATGCTCCTAAAAGTTCCTTAATGTAAAGCACACATTGCTGCTCTTAGAATTGTTGCATGCTACTGAATGCCATCATTAGCTTCAAAATGAATGTGGGTGTGTAGCACCTCTTATTTAACAGCTTTACTATCCAGCAGGTATGACCTCAAAATATACAAATGACACATACACAGCAGTGTACTAATCCAATCCCTGTCAGAAGCTTCTTGGATATCAATTAAGATTACATTTTTGCAAGAATAAAGTGTATTTATTTATGTTGGATTTAATTTCATAAGACAGATTTAGCCAAAATAACTGTCAGTTGGTTTAATCATTTAATAGATAGCTTCATTAGTTAAGTCCTCTGTGGGGGAAATAGCAGTAAGAGTAGAAGTAGTTGGAGCTGTGCCGCCATCACAACAATTACAACAACAGCAATTGTTCCCACATCCAGCCCAAGTAAAGCCCACGGCGCACACCAAAACAATCAGGAATAGATAAAGTATTGTAGTAGCTCTCATATTTCCAATCGGAACTGAACTGTATTATCAGTTAGTAGCAGATGTCGTTTTTATAGGCCAATCTGATGACATAAAGAAATATTGCTTTATTTGCTAGTACTATTGATATTTATAAGAGTAATCAAACATTAAAAACAATAATTGAAAGTAATTAGTTATGCAGCTGTGACAATTTAAAGCATTAATTAGAATTAGAAGGGAAGTATTTCTACAGGGTACATTAGTGTACCCAAAAATTTTGTTTCGCTCGCTAGCCCCCGCCAAAGCACATTCCTCTTTCCGTTCGCCTTCCTCTTCTTGAGACATGCGTTGAATCCATCCGCTACTGTTGATTTCGGGACCACATAAAATATTTGTCGGAAGTCGCCCCCCAAGAGTATCATCACGCCATCCGTATAAGTAATGATTTTAAAGGCAAATGGGGTCATTTGCTAATAACTGTTAATAACTCTTCTTATTTTGTTCAAAAATAATGTGGATTCAGCGGTGTTGTCATTCATTACCGTTTTTATTTAGTGTCTCTGTTGGTGGGCTTGAAGGAAGCAATATAACTTTTCTGAAGCACAACAGATCCCCGCCGCTTCACCAATAGCAATTTTCATATGCACACTTTAATTTATATCGGACTCGTAGCCGAAAGCTACGATTTGCTAATCTATTCTCATCTGTAATGAGTTGTCTCACATTTATTCTTATCGCCTGCAAGATTTGTGCATGTTCTACAGGAGTCTGCAGGAGAATATTAAATGCTTTGAAATCGTTTTTCTGGTCTTAAATTTTCTCTGACCTCTATCTCGTCGAATGGGTCGAGTATTTCTGTCAATGTTTCCTCTTCTGGGCCGTCTCCTAATCTTTTAGAGAGAATTGTTTGCCTAAGCAAAGTTTTGAAATGTAAACAAATTAAAATGCTGGCCTATGATTTAAGTACATAAAATATGTTCATTACGTCACTTAAGAATATTGCTCCTGCCTAAAACCAAACTGATAAGGTCCAATCAGTTCTTTTGTAAACGGCCTAAGTTTTTCACACCGTACGCTCGATAGAGCCTTATATGCAATGGAATGAAGACTGATACCACGATAGGTCAGGGCAGAGAACACCAAGTTTCCAATCATCGGGCATGCTCTCATCTAGCCATATTCTGCAAAACAGCTGGTACATGCACATTACAAACTCGGGAATGTCGGGAAGTTAACTCCGGGGGCGGCATTATCCTCAACATCGCGCGATAGTAAGCCAGAGAAGTCCTCTAGATTTCCCTCTGCATCTCTACAGGAAGACGCCCTGGCACTAAATCCTTCGGCCAGACGCTGTATTTACATCAGGCCTTAACCCGATAACGGGTTGTTATGGCCAGTTAAGAAGAAGAAGAATATCTCGCCCGGATCGCGTAGCAGCCGACTTCAGGATCCTTCTATAAGCGGCATTCTTCACTGCAGTGGCTTCGCGACACTCCTGTTTTTTGGTTTTCTCCGCGGTTGTATGAAAGGAATGGGATATATCTTGCCACCATCTCAATTAAGGTTCCGGACATTCCAGGTGCATACCCTCAAATCATTGTCCTTGGTACGTTTGGTCGTCCTCTTTGGGGGTGTTCTTTTCGGAAGCTTTTGAAACCCTATCCACAAGCCATTGAGAGCCTAGCAAACGCTTCGCTGCGCTCATTAGCTCACTACTATAACACCGGGTGACGATAAGTTCAGTTACCCAGGGGGCACCACGTGGAGGTTGTGTGTCCACAAAAAGTAGTTCTTTGTTTGCCGTTCGGGCATAGTGAAAAAGAAATGTACTTACTTTCCCCTGTAAATAGAAACATGCCAGAAGGCATTCTTTTGGGAAATGCGTTCTGCAAAGTCCGACTGAGTTTGCCTGCTACACACACTCACCACATTGCAAATTCATGCCAACGATCCTGTGCACAAGTCAAAGCAACACCGAGCGAAGCTATGAGCGACACAGTACAAAACAAAAACTCGACAATAATTACGAATGACACGCCAAGCTAAACGTATACAAGTTTCAAATATTGCCTCATCGGAAGGTAACGGCCAACAAATGTATCGGTTGTTATTTCCACTCTATTAGAATCGATACTCTTCTATTGCAGAGTTTCATAAGTTTCTCTTTATAAAAAAGGCATTCATTGCAGAGCAACCATTGCTGATTCAAAGTTGAGAACATCTGAAGACATTTAAAATGTAAAAACTTTGATATAGCAACCAGATACTTGTTGTTTGAAAGAAATGTGTTTTTTTTTTGTAATCGATTGTCGTAAAAATAGTTTTGTAGTATTTTACAGAGCTGCCAGCTGGTTTGCAGCTATCGGTATTAAATATATATTGCAAATATTTTCCTATGACATCGCCAAATCGATAACAATAACAGTACGGCAACCCAAGTCCAGTCTGTCCAAAGTAAAAAGTAAATTTTTACTAATATAAACTAGAAAATAGATTTTACACGCTTCGAAAGTGTAAATATAATCGGACAAAATGGTAGTGTCGGAAACCGAAAAGGTAAGTAAAAGAAAACATTGTTGTTTGTTTATAAATCGCACGCAACGCATGGCCTATCAATGCCGCCGTAATGTTCGTTGTCGCCACACTCCAAATGTCTCTGGAAGAAGTTAGCGTGGCATGGTCGCATTTTTAACTACAAACTCGTGTGTATACATATGCGTTTGAGCAAACACATTCAAATAAATATTCAATAAGAGTAATAATGCATTGTAGTAATTTACGTTCATATTTTATTATTTGCACGATGTTAATAACGTCATAAAGTAACGTAACGTAACGCTTGTAATGCTCTTAATTTAGCCAAGTATTGTGCTCTTATTGTGCACGCTAAGTAAGAGTAAATAAGAATACGCTCACTCGCTGAAATAATCGCACAATTATAATACAGTGCATTACACTTTTCTCAAATGATAAAAGCAAACAAGAGCCACAAAACAAAAACCAACGCAAAAATCACAAAGGCTGCATACCAAAAACCAGATTTATAGAATAAGCGTACGAGTGTTGTGACGTCAGCTGTACACATACACGCACGCAATAAAACTCATGTGAAAGTGTTTGTCATTGTGTGCGTGTTTTAGTTATGCTCTCTGTGTGTGTGTGTGTGTGTGTGTGTAATTGCGCTGGTGTGCAGCATAAAAAGTAGGTAAAGCTTGAAAAAAAAATTACTGCAATGAGCGAGCGCGTCAGCCATTATTAGCAAACAACAGTAAAGCAGCTATGGCAAACAACAGTTAAGTTTTAACCATGGCGACTGCGAAAAGCCGACGACTTCGACGACTTTCATCGCAGGCTTAAGCGCTGGTCGCCGCTGGCTTTTAGTAATCCGCGAAGCTGCCAACAAATCGCACGCGAATATTAAATTTATTACACACATTTTTTTTTGTTAGCTAAACTTAGTTTAATTTTTTAAACTCTATGGCTTTTAGTTTAATGTCAAAAGTGTCAATTTGTTTGTGTGCTAGCATCACTTTCTTTTCGAAATCAGTAGCTTGACTTTGCAGCTACTTTATTAAGCTAACTGCACATATACAGTAAAGTCAAAAATTTATAAGTCGTGCTAAAAACTAAAAACTAAAAAGCAGAGAAGGCACTAAAAATAGAAAGTGAACGTCAGGATAGCTAGAAAACAATAAGCCCAATTGTTAACACAAATATAAAGTAAAACAGGTCATTGCCATACAATTTGTTCGGGTGCACTCAACGAGTTTATCAAGTTTGCCAAGGCATACACACAAGTGAACTAAGTCAGTCAATTGGTTTGTCGCACGGATACGTAGCGGTCATTGCCAGAAACGGAATAGCAATTCGCAAAAAAATTGAAAATACTTGCTGTGCACATAGTAATTATACTCGGTCACCATACAAACATATATACAAATATTGAAAAAGCTTTGTGCACACAAACACAAGCGCACGATCAGCACGTCAAGTGAATCAGCAGCAGCGGTTTCTGGTCATCGCCTTCAGACCGAAACTTGAAGACCAACGCCAGACGCGCTTAGACTGAGCATTGTATCAACCTCTCTGGAATTACGTTTAAACATACAACTGCAACAACATGCAGAGCGATTTTCACAGAATGAAAAACTTTGCCAATCCCAAGTCCATGTTCAAAGTAAACTAAACACGATCAAATTTTTTTTCAACTATCTATTACCATTATTTTTGGTTTTCATTACAGAGTTCCGCTGCTAATAGCGAGCAAAACAATGCCAGTGCAAATACAGTGGCACCTGGACGTCCAGAAACAACTCCAGCCGCAGCTCCGGTAGCCGTTGCACCTGCCACGGAGGAAGTAGTCAAGTCTGGCGACCCAGCAGCAGATGAGGCTGTGCGCACTGAACATTTGTTCAAGCATCCTCTACAAAATACATGGACCTTGTGGTATTTGGAAAACGATCGCTCCAAATCTTGGGAAGACATGCAAAACGAAATTACCAGTTTCGATACTGTCGAAGACTTTTGGTCCCTATACAATCACATTAAGCCGCCATCTGAAATCAAACTGGGCAGCGATTATTCTCTGTTCAAGAAGGGAATTCGGTAAGCGGAATTGTTTGTAACATTTTCCCTTCCTCTACTGTCTATTTGTATTATTACAGTCCGATGTGGGAGGATGCGGCCAATAAGCAAGGTGGCCGCTGGGTTATAAATATAAATAAGAGCTCAAAAGCTGATTTAGATAATCTGTGGCTTGATGTGGTAAGTAAAGTACTAGCTAGTATAAATCATAGTTGTTTAAGAATGTCAAGAATGGCGTTTGATCACGCGTCAGTTTAACCATTCCACATTAGTAATAATTAGACACCCTAACAATTTCTTTATTTTTTTTGAATAGTTGCTCTGCTTGATAGGCGAGGCTTTTGATAACTCTGATGAAATTTGCGGAGCTGTTGTCAACATGCGCGGCAAGATCAACAAAATCTGTAAGTAACCAATGCGTTAACCCCCCAGTTAATGAGCATGCAATTTAATGGTTTACTTTACACTTGAAGCTATTTGGACTGCTAATGGAAACAATGGCGAGGCTGCTTTGGAGATTGGACACAAGTTACGTGATGCTTTGCGTCTGGGACGCCAAAGCTTGAATTATAACCTGCATAAGGACACTATGGTCAAGCAGGGCTCCACTGTCAAATCGATCTATACGTTGTAAACAATTGGCTAACTCTAGCTTTGGTTTTATTCGTTAGTTTTTAAATTTTTGATTATAACCAATTGCTAATGAAACGCCGATGACACAAACACAAACCATACGATAAAGCGCGCGTCACATAAATTGTATACAAAATGAAATATCACGGTATCGGCGTAAAAAACATTACTTTTTTGTATTCGTTAACATTTATGGATTATAAAAAATAACATTGTAAAACTTAATAACATGCATTTTTAGTTGTAATTTCAAAACTTTCTTAGGACAACTTAAGTCTATTGGAAGTGTAATTAAAGACATAGTTTTGCTTAGTGCGACATAATATTCTCCACCTTACGACGCAAATCGTTGCGTCCGCACTCTGCAAGTGCTCTGCAAAGTAGCAAGAGTAACTGTTTTGGATCGTTGCACTCATCCTCCTCGAAGAGCTGGAGCACACGCAAAATTCGTGATTTTAAGTCTCTTGGAAATTGCAATTCAATTTCATCCATAGCGCCTTCACCAAGGCCTAATCGACGGCCCAGATTACGCCAAGAACTGCCCAATTCCTCGGACAGTTTCTTATAAATAGCGGATCGCTTGCGTTCAGTTAAATCTGCTATAGTTATATGGTTTTGTTTTGGCTGCGTGTACGTAACTGAAGTACCTAAGGCTGGTGGGCTTATGTGCAGTTGCTGCTTGAGTTCCTCACACAGACGCAGTTCCTGGTACTGATTAACATGTTCGCGCTGGTTTTCATTGCACTGATAATTGTTCACGGCAGTCTGTAGCGGTTCATTGTCGCAATGTTCCGCCATAGTTCGAAAATACGCAACATTATCCTCTCTAATTTCATCCTTGCTCTCCAAACAGGCAATCAAATCGTCTATGCATTTAATTTGGTCAATTCTGCGCTTGGAACCAATTTCGAGTGCAAAGAGTTCCTTTAAGTCATTAAGATCCTTGCTGGAGCAATTTTGAGCTGCCATTTGTTTTAAAATATCGTAGCTCCAATGTGTATCCGGTGCCATGTTAAATGCAGTTTTTTCTAATTAACAAAGTAGGTTTTTTATCACAAAATAACAAATTTATTATTCCCAGCAGAGCGTTGGTGCAGCACAGAGCAACAAGCTAAAAAGAGATAGGCAGTGGATTGAACATATGATAGGGTGACCATGACAGCATTGCAAATTGCCTGCTATCGATTTCTTTAAAAACTTATCGATGCGCAAACTATCAAAACATGCAGTATTTTTTTTCGTCGCTCGTCGTGTACGCTTCGTTAACGCTGTCAAAATGTTTTTATTATTAATAAATCTTCAAACGTTAAAGCGTGAGAAAAATTAAATAAAAATAGCTCAAAGTTTGGCTGAAAACAGTAGGTTGGCTAAAGCTGATACCAGCACTTTCAATTGGTAAAATGGCAAATTAACAGAAACAACAACAACAAGAAGTCCAATATTTTGTGCATTAGAATATAAATTTAAGCAACGCATTTTTTGGTGCGGTTAACATACATATACTCACACATTAAAAAAAGAATAACAAAAACAAAACAAAAAAAAAACTGCCTTATATAGAAAATAATAAAAATGATCAAGAATTTTTGCAAAAAATCGAAGTCAAAGTAAAGGCAAAGCCAACGAACGACGAAACGCTAAAAATTTGAGCAACGTTTGCTATAAATAAAGTGGCAGCAGCAGCGAAGCATCTGTTTATCATTTAAAAATAAACAAATATCGTAAGAGAAGAAATACAAATAACAACAAATACATAAAAGCGAACGTGAACCATATATATAAAGCAGGACTAGGGTTGTTGCTTTCAGAAGACCCCAAAATCAGACAAAAGACAACAACAACCACAAACGAGCAGACGCCGAAGCCCCCCAACAACAATAAAAATGCCGTGCGAAAATCCCAAAACATCGGACATAGAGCATGTCGATTGGAGCACGGGCACAGGCTCCGGTCAGCACTACGCCAATGTCAGGTAAGTGTAATTTTGTGACAATTCGGGTTCGGGGTCGGGGTTGGGGTCTTGCCAACAATTGAAAGGGCCAAAAACTATTTGACGAGACAGCAATTTTGCCACTGTGTGTGTGTGTGTGTGTGTGTTTCTATCTGTGTGTGCGTGTGGCGTCGCCCTTGACATGACCATGTCGCATAGTTTGGCATATAACAGAAAACATTTTCATTACATACAATAAAGTGCTATAAATTATTCAATGGCAAGCCGCAAGTAAAACTGCAAACATATAGAAATAAGTACAAGCACGCGCACACACACGTCCAACCAGCGTCGTGTGTGTGTGTGTGTGTGTGTGTGCGTGTGCGTGTGTGTGTGTGTGTGTGTGCGAGAAAGTAGGTGGCACTATTTCGCCTGCTGCTATTGCTGTGCTGCCTTTGTACAACGTCCGTTGATTGAACTGTTTGATTGGCGCCCTTTCAAATAAATAGCCTCGCTCTTCACTCTTTTTGGCTACGACTCTGTGCGTATTTGAGTGTGCCGCTCATTATGCGTCACGGCAGCGATTTCAATTAGTGTTGACAAAGTCACTACTGTAAGCCAATAATGACCAGTGACGGTCCAAGGGTTGTTCAAATGGTTCAATTAAACAGGGCGCATCTTCGTAGGAGGCGCCAAAGATCGAACGTCAAGCCGAAATTGAGCCTTAGTTCTATTACAAAAATAATATATGTATATTCTTCTTAACTGGCCAAACAACCCGTTCTCGGGTTACGGCCTCATGTAAATACATTCTACATACCCAACCCTGGTCACGAAAGAACCCAGTGTCATTGTTAGTTTCCTCATACGACAAGCTTTGACCTGCTGAGGTGGTATTCTCTAACCCGCTCACCACACATGTATATTACCAATTATAAATATTTGTAAAGAGCATATACTTAACCCTCCATCTGACACACTGGTCCAGCCAGACCTTTTTCATATGTTAGCTATCGACTTGGGCTTCCAGGTAGCTTCCTAAAATTTCATTCAATCAACTGCAAGTTAAATGGAGGGCTAAGAGTTACCCATTTTTTGAACGGAAATTTCTGGAATGCTTGCCGGTATAAATTATTTCGTTTTGCAAAAAAAAAAATTTTAACAGAAGAAATGTGTCTTAAAAGCGTACTTATGCATTTACATATAAAATACAAATCTGCGATGAATTAACAGAACAGAAGGTTTCTGTTTTTGCTTTCCAAAATGCGGAAAATAGTGTTTTGGTAAACTATAAAATCAAAAACAAGGCGCCTTGAAGCTTTTCTTAAACTTGAACACAAACACACAATAGGTAATGGGCCCTTCTTTGAAATAGAGCATATCATCAACATGTTGAAAACTGAGAAAAGGAAGTTTAATTACCAAGTAACCAAATTTAGAAAATAAAATCAACTGAAAGATTTTCTTATGGCATTTTGAATTTCAAGCGTAAGAATAGATTAGAAGATCTCTACCCCAACATTTGAATTTCTCTGCTCTCTTTGTAGAAAGTAGCGACCGAAGTTTTGCTAAATTTTTGCAATCAACAAGATAAATCCTGAAAAATTTTGTCTGTCGAAAGCAAGGACAGTTAAACTTTGTAATTTGGGGGACTCTTGACTAAAAAAAACAATTGACAGAAAGAGGGGACGGGTAAAATTTGAATAGGGCGCCATAAATTCTTAAGCCGGCACTGATTACATTTAGTCACTTTATTTAAATTGCTTGTTTTCAATTATTTTTAATGACCGCATTTAGTGTCTGTTAGAGACACTTATTAAATTTATTTGTTTACAAATGAATAACTGATATATTTGTGCATTAGATGCTCTTGCATCTGTACATAAATAAATATTACCACAATACCTAAAGACTCATTTCCCAAGAACAAATCTTATCAATAAGCTGTTTGTGAATAAAAAATGCAAATTTTGTAATTGATATGCATTTGCAATCAAGTGTTGATTGCGAAACGCTTAGTTATTGTACAATTTACGGCATTTAATAAATGCAGTAAGCCTTTTTAACGAGTCAATTAATACAAAATATTGTTATAACATAGATACCCTCAATGGAAGGAGAAGGCGAGGTAGATGTCGATATCACACCAAATTATTATCCGTACGCAGCTGAAGAAGCTTGTGTGCCTAATATATACAAAACAATGTGCACCTTTTGCCAAAATATTCGCCCACTCTGTATACCGAATCATTCTGTTGTGAATATTTTTCCTCGAAGAGTGAATTGCGAGACTTAACCGACAAAACACTCGTTTTTAGATGCGAAAAAGATACGAATAAGATTTACAAGTCGTTCAGTTTATGGCAGCAAATGCTATTGTCTACGTGTGTCGCAAAAAATATTGTCAACTTACATTTGGCGATATCTCTTTTGACTCGTTAGAAATATCAGAAAAGTCTCGCAAAAGGCTCGGAAACCCTATTTCTTGCGAGCCTTTTAGGATATCTTTTGCGATACGTTTTTGAATAAAAATAGTATTTTTTACGAGCCCGTAGCAATATCAAAAATGGGTCGCAAAAGATATCGCAAGAAATAGTTTGCGGGACCTTTGTTTTATTACCATTTTGTTCCCAACAAAAAACTGTTTTTTTTTATTTTTTTATTAATATTGTTTTTTAATATCAACTGGGGGGTTACAATTTTATGGTCCAACACTTGTTGCTTGGATTGGGGAAACCCCGGAAACCGCACTTCTTCATGTCTGTGCCACACCTAGAGCATTATATGGCTACTTTATCGGTTATAAGCAGCCCGCCAGGAGCTTCTCAATTTGTGTATTGAACAAGAAGTAGGAATCCATAACATCAAGTCAACAACAAGTCTGTTATGCAAAATTGTATTCCTACATAAATTAAATTGTAAATGAGCAAAACTTTTGCTATATACTTTTTCCTAATCCAAGTATTGGAGTATAACAGCAGCAATAGTTTACATATTAAATTAGATTAGATTAGATTTGTGGTGGGTGCGATGAGATCAGAGAAAGTTGAAACCATCTCTAGCATTCAGGCAGCCTTGCCCATTGTGTCATGCCCGACAGAGGCAGTTAGGAGAGAGAAAGACAGTTGAAATAAGAGAAAGGGTGTGAAAACAGTCACAATTAGGACTATGTAAGGGGAGAGTAAACACCTCGCTCATATTGAGTCTATCACTTCCCAAAATGCGCATCCGAGTTCTTGCAAAGGCTTCCTCTAGACAGGCTGCGCAGGTTGGGTCCTAGTTTACATTTAATAAAAATATGTATTCACAATGCTTCTCAGTTCAACCTTATGCAAATATTTTACCTAGCTATAAATTTATTTTAGCCATAATTAAGGAGCTATTTTAATTTATGGTAGAGTCAACAGCAAGTGTTAGGCCAGTCAACCAACTGACACATGCAAACAAACAAATCAGCGCTCGCACACACACACACACACACACACACACTGTCATCCGTATTGTTGTTGTCGTTGGCGTTATCAAAACTCTAATCTTATTCTCGCGCAGTTGAAATTTCGCGCTCTTATCTCAGACGTTGTGTGTATATATAAATGCATGTGTACATATTCATGTGTACATATGTGTGTACATATATAACTTTGTTTATAAGTTTGTAGTTTGCTTTATAAACATTTACTTTTTATAATTCCCATATGGCTTTGCACTTCGGCAAGTCTACAATGGAAATACAAGTTCGAAGAAAAACAAAAACAACAAAATGTCTTTCGAATTAGCTGATAAGACTTTATTTATATTTACAACTACTTAGGCCAATTTCAATAAAAAAAAATGTAGCAAATTTCCATTAATTCTCCAAAGTACTACATATGTACATATATATAACTTTGCATATTCAGTGCGCACTTAAATTGTAAGCCAAACCAGTTGGTTTAAAAATAAACAAAAATCGTGTTTATATTGAGCAAAAGTACCCTGTATGTTCGTGCTAAAACAGTTAAAGAAAAAGCACAACGGTTTCTCTGGTCACCCGTCAGCCAGCCCGCTGAGTGACAATACTCATAAAAAAAATTTGATGCAGACAGTCGGACGGTGCCCGACAGTGGAATAGCCTGTACCCTTTTTCTTTATAAACACTAAATACGGTGGGAACGGAAGTGTCCACTTTTATATCTGCTTTCATAAGATCGATATGTCCGTAAAAATTTTCCTATTGGGAAGTTCCAATTGACAAGTTTTCCCCTTTGGGAAGTTGGCTATAATGGGCGCAAAAATTACTTTTATACCCATAACTCGAGTATTCTTGAACACGGACCGACGGACATGTCTATATCGACTCGACTATTGGTGCTGACCATTTTTGACCATAGAACATGCCACGCCTCCTTTTACCTGTTACATACATTGCACAAATCTATAATACCCTTTTACACTTTGTGTACAGGTTATAAATATATATATTTATATGGTGTACGCATACATATATGTACATCTGTGTATTTGTATAAAAGGAACTTTTAGAGGGCGTGTTCTGTGACGCCCAACGGGTTAAAAATCTGCTGATTTGCTTGTTATTTTTTTATATTTTTATTTACTTAATGAATAAAATAAAATGTGAGGAACTTAAACAAAGGCAATGTGAAATGATTCATTGGTTTAATCGTGGGGTAGAGTAAAATGGTATTATAGATTCGAGCAATGTACATATGTAAAAAGGAAGCGTTGGTGGTTGATCAGCATTTGTATACTCGGGGATCGATTGAGCCATGTCCGTAGGTGGGTACACCGGCGCATGAACTCCGGTTAATTTTTTCCCTCATAATAATAAAAAATTCCTAATAGAAGGCATAGATACTTTAGTAACCATTTTAAGAAATTCATTATCTGAATGAATTTTCAGGCATTGAAAATTGCACTCCGAAAAATTCCCGATGCGGATCTCTCGTGCATAGGCCAACATTTCTTCTTCTTAACTGGCCATAACAAAGTTGCTACGATTATGCAAATTACGTTGAGCAAAACACTGCAACCTCTTCAACTTTGTTATGGAGAATGTGTTGCGAAGAGCCGAAGTGCATCCTAAGGGGACAATATTGAACTATAACCAGTTGAACCAGTTGCTCGCATACACAAATGACATCGATACTATTGGTCGTTCTAAGCGAGTAGTTACCGGAGTCATTACGGATATTGAAAGAAAATCTGCCAGGGTGGGTCTGGCTATAAATTAGAGCAAGACAAAGTATGTTTGCTTGGACTCTCAGATTGATGTCGAAAATTATACTTTTGATGTCATTTATTTAGTCTACCTTGGTCACCGTCACAATGAAGAACGATGTTAGCATGAAGATCAAGCAGATAATCACCCTTGCCAATAGAAGTTACTATGGTCTCAGTAGACAAATGAGTTTCAGAGACCACTCTTGTCATATGAAATAACACTCATCCTTCCTGCGTTGGCAACGACTACCGCATTCGTTGGGATGACGAATTCTATGAGCTCTACGATGAGTCTGATTAGGATTTGCTTATATGTGTTATTCCTGGGAAACAAGATATCAGCAGTTGTTATCAGTCTGAATAATTACACAGTACATATGCATGTGCACATGCTCGTTATCAGCAAGCGTTTTGATATTGATTAAGATATTGACAGGAGTTAGTTCTATAGAAGAAGATTTCCCTTTTAATGACTGCACTCAGCCATGTACTTAAAATCTATTTTTAGATACCAACAAAATTTATTAGAAATGTGTCAACCTCACAAACAGCTGGTTGTTCGATTGCTTTTAGCAACAGTCTAATGAATTGCTGAATGAATAGATGTTTGTTTTTAGATTTAATTATACTTAAACTTTTTTTGGTAGGGGTATCTGTGTCGCCCGTGTGGTGTGCGGATTAGAGAATACCACCTCAGCAGGTCAAAGCTTGTTGTATGAGGCGACTAACAATGACAATGGGTTCTTTCGAGACCATTAGGCTTAAAAAGTGTTGTGCGTAGGGTTTGGGACCCACCACGTAAAACAACAATTCCAATGAAAGAATGTATTTACATCAGGCCCTAACCGGATAACGGGTTGATATGGCCAGTTAAGAAGAAAGATATATTTGTGTGTACACATATGCAATATAAATTTATTAGTAATGTTAGCCATCAGCGTAAATTATACAAGCTCATGCATAAAGCTTTATATAATACAACAACAATTTTTCGAATTGAAACCCAAAACTTGTGCAATAAAAATTTAATATATAAGAGGCGACAGGTAGAGAGCAAAAACGGAATTGTGTTTGGCTGAAATTTTGCACCTGCTGTTGGAAACATGATCGCCTTTGGGTGTGTTTTTTGTTTATTTTATAATATGTGGAATTCATTTATAAGCGAGGGTGAATTCATAAGTCAAGCATTCATATTTTCGTAGAACTACCTGTGTAACTATTCATCAAAATACATATCACCGAAATGCTGTTTGATCCTTGACTTAAAGTGGATATAAAATAATAGCCAGTGCCGGAATTACAGGTCATTTCTCTTTGTGCCGCTTGCCTTTACGAATTTACCTTTTTATTATTTAACAAGCAATTGCACGCCTAAGAGGGTAGGTTAGTTACGTATTCAATAGTATAGGGGATTGCGAATCAGTCATGAAATAAAAGTGTAAAATTAAACATTATATTTTTCACGTCATATTTTAATTGGCGTAATCAACTATACATGGGGCATTCCATATAAAATGAAAAAAAAAAATGTATCCACGAAATTATTTTTTATACCCTACTCATAGAATATAGATGCTGGTAAGTTCGTCAGTCTGTATGAGCTACTAGATCTGCGAGACCATAAGAGCTAGAGACGCAAACTTTTTTCCTGGCGACTTAGGTTGACAGCTGCGCCGTTGAATTAACTCGAAACTTGACAGAGATTTGCATCTTTGTCATAAAATGGCCACAGCCCGCAATGTATTGATTTAAAAATTGCCTCTCTTATTTATTAAAGTGTTTTCGATCAATGTTCTATATATTTCTTAGATGTATCTGGTATGCCGAAAAATTGCTTTGGGTCGAATTTAGGTTGAAAGAGATGTACCAATTTTATACCCATCCTTCTATAAAATTAATCAAAACTCACTCCTGAACTCACTCACTTTTTGCCCATGGTACTTATGGTTTGCCACGTCTCCTACAAACATTGCACACATCTTTAATGCCCTTTAAGACTTTCTGTACAGAATATAAAAACAGCGCGCATAGCATTGAATATCGCACACGCATATAACTTTTAGTTTGTCTAGGCAAATGCTTCAGCACATGCTTTTAATCAATGTGTACTTAAAAAGGTAACGTCGTCGGTGAGCAAACATTCTTAAAATTTTGTGAGAGTCTGAAATAGCGAAAGAGAGAGGCGCAAGTTACTGTCGTTGTTATTAACATAAAGCAATGCATACACATATATGTAAAGATGGCCTTGTACTATGGTGCATTTGCCATCCCTGGCACCGTATACAAAAGAGAGCGATTAATGCGGCGCTACAAAAAAGAGCACGGCTACAGCAGCAAATGAAAAGGACATACCCTGCAGGAAAGTATACTAGTTAGGAACCACTTTTGAACCAGAAAAAAAGGATTTTAAGGTCCTTAACTAGTATTTTTGTTCGACTCCAAGTGGTATGTTTAACACGGAGTGTCATAGGAAATGGTTGCGAGTGGTATGGAACTCGTAAATGGGCAATGGCAACCTACCAGTTGGGGGTGTGTTTGCGCTATGAAACCATACTAGTGCGAAATTACGTTTAAACCAGAAAAAGAGGATGTAAATATGGTTCAATACTAGTATTTTTGTTTGAAACCAAGTGGTATGTTTAACACATGCTGTCATAGGAACTTGTTTCGAATGGCATATAACTAGTATTTGGGTCATGGATGCATACCAGTTCGGTATGTATTGTCGTAAACCACTACAGGTACTTTTGGAATGCTCCTCATATCTTTCATATCGGTAGGAATTAAGTGTATTCCGCCCGTGAATAAAACAATTACAGTGTTCTTTTAAAATTATATTTTATCCATTTATTTTGACTTTATTCAAAAGATTTTATGTTTTAATTGTTTAAAATTTTATCATACATTTTTTTCTTATCACTTACGGTTTGCTCGGCACCTTTAGTTGAAGCACTGAAAATAAAAAACATGCAAATTTGAAAAATACATTTTTACATACAAATGTATTGTATAAAAGAATAAATTTTTGACACCATTTACTTACTAAATGGAAGAGTCAGCATATAAAACAATTTTAAAGTACTTAGTAAGTATATATGTATGTATTTTTGGCTTACCTTATTCTCTGAAAACATTCCAGCATTCCAAATTCATCTGCGTAAAATAAAATTGCTTTAGCAAATTATATAATAAATTAATGTTGAGTTAAAAACACAAAATACTACCAGCACTTACCAATTTAGCACAACTTCACACTTTGACGCCTAATGACGCATATTTTGTGCAGCATTTTTTTTTTATTTTTCTTGTGTATACACATATTTCTTCAATTTACACAAACAACAACAGGTAAAGAGCTGAAAACCCCAATGTGCTAATACTCTTTCAGAGAAATTGAGCGAACACAAATAAAAAGTGAGAGCGCCGAGTACACCGCGCTCTCCGTAACTGTTTTCTCCTAACCCGCCATAATACTTTTTGGAGCCAGTCCGCTACTACTTGTCTACAACTGTAATTACAACCAGTTAAAACTGTTACTAGAAGACCGATTTCCTGCAGGGAACATGCGCGACACACAACTTCATTCATTGAAATTCGCAAGAGAATGAAAAATTAAGAAACTGCGCTGCTGACGTCGCATCGATGACGTTACCTTGTTGCTTTGAATGTATGAATGTGGTGCGTTTACGTTTGAACGTGTGTGAGTTGTGGAGGTGAGCGTATTGCGAAGCAAAAATGTTCTAGTGATTTTAAACATGATTGACATCAAAAACAAGAAAATATATATTACAAAAAAAATTAAAACCAAATTGAGCGTTTCGAGACAGCATTAAAGTTCTGACAAGAAAGACTGAATAGTTTAACCTAATTAATTAATAATGACGTCCACCACCTCGGCAGTTCCTTTTCCCCATCTTCAACTTCTTATTTATATCTTCAACTTTTTCTCTTGCCTTTGCCTCTTCCCCTCCCTATTTCTATTTGCCGAATAATACAAAAATCTATAAAACAATTTGTATTCATTGAAGCTTATCTCTATCAACCTCTTCGTCGATTTGTTAGAAGTTTTATCAGTTGCTGCATTAACTGCGACCAGGGTAACAGGGATCCCAATTAATTTATTTCTCCTTAAATATCATATTTCAGGTCTTAATTACAGCTTTTTGTTAAATTTTATATACAATTTGTGCTTATAAAAGAACTCACTAGATTGTCAAATAGCTCACTGAACCGCCCTCGTGCAGCAAGTGCATATAACAAAAACGACACTTGAGAAAATATATAATATGAACATCCAATATTTGTATAAAAGCAATCAAAATTTGAGTTCCTATATAAAAATTTTAAAATAAATGATTTCGTTTATTGAATAAAAATTTATTACCGATATATTTCAACATTAATTGCATGCAATTAATGAGACTTGAGAACTTTTCCCAACTCATTCAAATTTTCGTAGTAAGTCGTCACGTCTGACTTTTCTGATGAAATCATCAAGCTGTGCGACAGTTCCAAGTAAAAACATATAAATATGTAGCTTATCTTGGAACCTAACCCATAGGAACCCTATACATGTGCTATAAACATTGTATATGTACCGTTCAAATTGCTTATAAATTTCAGCCAGAATGCTCAGCTGCCAATCACTTTTATTGTCAAATGCGTTTTTATTGATCCAAGGACAGACAATGCATGACAACAAATACTAGACAGCAGAAATGTGCTCTGTGTGCCCATGTCCATATCCATATCCATGTTTCCACACAGCTGCTAAGTGAATGTATTGGTGGGTAGCCACAACACAAATAAAAAAAATTGTTATGCAGACAATCGGGACGGTGCTCAACAGTGGGATACCCTGTACCCATTTTTTCCATAAAAATCAGAATTCTGTGAAAATTTGTTTAACGATGCGTTAAAGGGTAAAGGTTACTGTACTACGGGGGTAGGGGGGATGATTCGAAAAAAGGTCAACATGGTTTGGTTTATGAGCCTAACATGAGTCTACGTACCACATTTGGATAGCATAAATGTTATTATTAACATTTCTATAATCCTAACATCTACTTACCAAATTTAGCGGCTCTAACATAAATGTTAACTTTAACATTTTTAAAAAAAGTCAAATTCTGTTGCAGTTTATAGGAGGATGTTTCATCTTTATATTCGATCTTGAATGTTTCTACCCGATCTTGATCATTTTTAGACAACATAAGCACAATAACAGTGTGCCAAGTTTCAATTGAATAGCTTTTATGGTGAAGGTGCAAACCGCCAAAGTCCGTTACGGAGGAACGGGGTGAAACATCGACATGATTCGATAAACTTGCTCTTTTCTTTTTAACTCTTATTGTCTCTGAGAAACAAAGACCAACACGGACAGACGGACATGGCTATATCGACTCGGCTGCCACGCCTCCTTCCTGTTACAAACATTGCACAAATCACAAAAACACCCTTTTACACATTGTGTACAGGGTATAACAAAATACAAAAACTGTTTGGTATGGGCGAAAGGGCATTAAATTCTGAAAGCTTTGCCTCTGCTCTTTACTATCCTTAGCTGTCTGACCCCGCTTGTCCTTCGACAAGCAATCACGCATTTGCTGTCTGAACTCTAAAAAACACGGACACACACTCCTGTATTCTTGACATACTCAGTGGTTGGTATGGGATTGTGTACTAGAGCTAATATAAGAAAAAGTAAAAGTTTTTTCCTAGCATTTTTTATGTGTTCCGTTGAGCCAATTTAATAGTTTAGTTGCCTTAGTTTGCTTTGTTTGGGTGACCAATGCCATAAAATCAGGCGCATGCTAACATCTAATACAAGTAGCGCCTGTGTCTATGTACTATACTACTTATATGGTTGACGCCTTTAGTATAGTCTATAATGATAGTGCTGACAAGTTTTACGTTTACGTCTAATTGCACGCTCCGAACTTGGCCAGTTTGTACCGGATTGGAACTTTGCTTTTGGGCCTCGGCTGGGCGTTGACAGCCTAATGACTTTTTGAGTCGTGCGAACAAATTAGCGTTAAATTACTCATACAACAACTACCATATATGAAGGTACCTAGGCTTAGATATTGAGAGAAAAAATAAATGCGTAGTGTAGTTGCATCATTAAGACGGGCTAATCAAGTAACCAACAGCAAGATATCGATTTGTATATATGAAGGTATACATAACATTTTACTTTGTTTTAATGTTTAAAGCTATGATGCAAACTGACTGATTGTGCTTTTTCTCTGAGTTTGTGGGAATTATAACTGTGCTTGCCTTTATTTTCTGAATTGCAACCCACACGAAATATAATATTATATGTTGACAGATTTTTTAGTTTTTCCAGAAGGTTTTGTAACATCAGATGTCAGAATACTGTATCTGTAAATTATTATGAAAAGGAATCGACGAAGTTGATTCGTCTTAATTACGTTTCCTTAGAAATGGCATATGACATCAAATAAAGTCCCCATCTACGAATCAAATATATTGCGGCCAAAAATAATTGCAGTGAAGATATCGGCTTGCAAATTTTTTTATGACTATATAAATATAATGATATAAAAATAATATATTTACACCCTCTCATATGCTGAAACAGAAAAAATTTAAGAAATTTTACAAGAGGATAACTTAGTTTATATACTGAAAATGGTGGCGATATCCACGTATGAAAGTGTCTTTTCCATATTAAATAAAAGTAAAAGCGTTTTTGCATGCTTACTACACGATACTGTTTATTTTGTTTGTTAATGCCGTCGATTTTTTGTAATCAATTGAATATCGAAAAATCGAGTTTAAACA
Source organism: Chymomyza caudatula (assembly GCA_035041775.1). NCBI lineage: Eukaryota > Metazoa > Arthropoda > Insecta > Diptera > Drosophilidae > Chymomyza > Chymomyza caudatula. Next base: position 508,976 of record JAWNKW010000133.1, read on the forward strand.
AAAAAAATGTATAAACATCATGCATAAAAGGTTACTACACCCAAACAATCACGTCTACATAAAAACCTTGCAGGTACGGAATTATTTCTCTTTCTAACGGTGCCAAGCTTAATATCATTAGATGAGAAGAATAAGAGATATACTCAAATATGTTAGTAAACCAAATAAAAAATCATTTCTCCAAAAAGACGATTTTTAGCATAGGGGCCTCATAAATAAAAATGTTCATATAAAACACTACAATAAAAATATACAACAACCTTACAAAAAATTAATCATAGCCATTCATTTTGTCAGAAGTTATTAGCGTTTTAATGAAAAATGGCATGAAACTTGGAAAAAAAACCTTCACTACAAAAAAAAATTTTAAAAACCATGCCTTAAAAATTTTTGCTGCAACTTTCATCACAAATAAAATTTTCAAAAAAAAAAATTGTCTGGGTGATATGAAATAAAAATGATAATAATATTATTGAAAAAAGAAAATTAATCAATGGAATAATAAAAGAAATTAATAGAAATTAAAAAAATTTTGTAAATTATTCCATCAAATCAAAAACTGATTTCAACAAAATTAATTTGTGCTTGCCAGTTAATGTAAGGATCAAAACTCAAAAACAATCAGATACGAAAAAAAAAAATATTGCAGGCAGTTGGGATAACATACGTTAATATGGGAGTGGAAGTAGCTACTTTTAAATATCTTTTCACAAGTCCGATCGCACTGTGACCATTTGCCTATCGAGAAGTTTTCCTATTGGGAATTTAGTATTACAATTTTTAAATCAATATAATACGTTTTTTGGCAGTCATAAACGTAATTCGATTGCGGGGGAAGGAGGGCTTCTATTGACAAAAGATCAAAATAGTTTTGGTGATTTGACATACACGACCGAATTTGCTGACTTTCGCTTATATAAAACCATTTTTACATGTAGTCCAATTTCGGTACAGTTTATAAGCGAGTGAGGGTGAAATTAGCACATTTTTCACTACAACCTTTGATGTACTAATCCTATTTCCATAGAATAGTTGCACATAAACACGACGCAAATATCTATCAAGTTTCAAGCGAAATTCTGCTGGGAGAAAGAAGGGAGATATTAACAAGTTTCAAAAATTGTTGTCACGAGTTCGATTTTATTTATATAGTTTCTTCTCTTAAATCAGACGCATATATGTTTTAAAAGAGTACTAAAAACTCGAAAAAGTCGAAATAAGTTTTGTTTTTCAGAATTTCGTATACTTAATTTATAACAAAAAAACGTGACCAAACCAATAATCAACCACGTCTTGTCATAGTATTCGGTTTGGGCTTTAAATTCACCGAATTTATTCGTAAAGGGCGTGAGTAGTATTAAGTAGTACGAAGTAAAGTTCAACATCACACACATTAAATCATTTATTTATATGTGCTCATATGTGTGCTTATCATTTATATTAATTTAAAAACTGAAGTAAGAGTGGATTGAGTCGAAGGACTGTCGACAGTTTACCCAGTCATAATGAGGCTTTATTCAATTGGCAGCCGCCATCATTGTCGTCATCATCCAGTTGGCGTTTACAATGAGACGTCGAGGCTTTCTGCTGTCAATCATGGAAGATACACACAAAGGCAAGACCTGTCCATCAAAATGATTTCATTATGATATTGAACGCAGGCGACAAATACGAGACCAATGCTTTTACGCGGTGCTAGTCAATCGAGTTATCTAGAAAGTAACTTCAATATAATTAGAGCATTACTGACTAAGAGCTGAAGAACGCAAGAATTTTTTATATGGTACTATATCTTGAATTGAGGTTAAATTTGTGCAATATCTCTCCCTATCCCAAATAAATCGGAATAGGCAGTTTTAGCTATGCAGCGCCGCACATTCATTGTTTCTTAATTCTCTTCGTCAAAACTAGTCTGTCGTTAACAAAGTAATGGAGGAATGTGCACTTTATCTTAATAGAAGACACAAATACTAAAATGCTATTTTAGCAACCTTATTTCTTAGCAAAATTCATTAAATTGCCAGCAAAATGCTTACTAAACCTAAGCTTTCGCGATCATAATTAATGAACAGTTTAGGAAGAGGAATACTATAAAAACGATGTTCTCCGAAATGAAACTGTTTATGAGACCAATTCTTACTAATTATAAAACAAGCTACTTCTCACTTTATCTTCTTCTTAACTGGCCATAACAAAAATTTTTTTTCCCACATTTTCAAGAAAAAGATGAAGATTAAGGCGAAATCGGTATTCCAGTCATTTCTAATATAAGGTTTTAATATTTGGTCATCAAGGTGCGAAAGAATTCCTCTCTTTGCGCGTTCGAGGTGGTGCCTTTTCAAAACAACTTAACTTTTAGTCTTCCGGATCACATGTCAAATCCGACATCTGTAGCAAAATGTCGCAATCTCTTTTGGAGATGTTATAAGTCTAATATTTGATAGCTGACGATTTTTACAGACACTGGCGTGATTAAAGGGCTGATTATGAAATCAATCAATCCCCATCATTGGCGTAGATATCTTTTTGCCATGGGAGATACGTACAAGGCTAACTTAAAATGGCAAAACTATGGAGACAGTGAAACGCCTCCTCTATTCATGTCTGCCTTCCTCTTGGAGAACGTTCAAACATCTTGGTAGTTACTTTGAAGACAGTATGTAAATAAACCTCGTCCTGACAATGTTTTCTTTAAACGAAAAAGCCTTTTAATCCTAACTAAAACAAACATCGAAAAAAAATTAAAAGAGAAAAATATAGAACTCATATAATAGGATATCTCAAAATGTGTTCAAACGTACTTCGAAACGTTCTGGGACTCTTTTGCATTATTTTATTTAAAGCGATAAAGGCGAAGACGATATTAAATTGGCTTTTAATATTAAGCATTGGCTGGAAACACTATTGGAAGAAGCCAAAAAATTATATTAAAGTCAGTCAAGAAAAATGAAATTTACTATTTTAAATAAATAGCGTCTTGAAATATGTATCAGAACTGTAGTATACTTCTATGTTACCATGTTCACAAAAAAAAATTTCGTATTCATATTTATGTAGTATATTTTTATGATTACGTAATCATAGAGAAGCTGAGGGGTGTTCGATTCGATTTTTGTTTTTAGTCCTTGCAATGCACATACAAAATTTTGTAAAAAAAAAAAATTGAGTTCATTGCCCTATAACTTGCAATCGAATCAAATAAGACAAACTTAATATGCAAGACATAACCTTTAAGTCGAGTCCCAATTCATCTCGATCGGCAGTAAGGTTCCCAAGATATATGAGATTTGCTAACTTCGAAATGCAAAAAAAGCATACGGTAAAATGGGAACGGAAGTATGTATCTACTTTAATGTCTCTTTCACAAGTTCGATATGACTTTAAACAATTTCCTATTAGGAAGTTTCAATTGAAATGTTTTCCTATTGGGAATTTCGTTATTGGCTGCTTTTATTCCCATAACTTCAGTTTTCTAAGGCAGAATCGTTGAAATTTGAAATATAGATCACTTATAAATGTCTGTGGCAATTTTCAAATCAATATGTTGTTGCGGGGTGTGGCAGTAATTAAGGTAAATCGATTGCGGGGGAAGGAGGGCTTTTATTGAAAAAAGGTGAAATCCAAATTTTGTTTAGCTCACATATATACATGTAGTGGAATTTTGGAGCAGTTTATAGGCGAAGGGGGGAAAATCAACACATTTTGACTATATGATGGTATTTATCCGATTTCGGTCATTTTTAAAACGTAGATACACACAATAACGACGCAAACCTGTGCCAAATTTCAAATCGATAAATTAAACGGGGTGAAACGGGGGCATATATCAACTCAATTTGACAAACTTCATCTTACATGGGATTACGCGCATCTTGTGGCTCTTATGGTCTCGCAGATCTATTAACTCATACAGACAGACGGATTTGGTCCAAGCGCTACCCGAGTCAATGGTAAGACTTTTTGCCCATGCAACTTATGAACAAAAGATCTAGTTCGCATGTGTACATGTTTTCGTAAAATGTCTTACCTAGTACTAATTGTGGGCTCTTCCCTATTCTATGAGTTAGAAACTTGAAGAGCCCTGTGCAATTGCCTTGTTCTAAACAAACTTTCTCATTTAATTACGTTACAGATTTGGATCCGGCAGTAGCCAGGCCTCACAGAACAGCGGCGACATATGCCGCATCTGCCACTGTGAAAGCGACCCACAGAATCCATTGCTGACGCCCTGTTATTGTTCGGGCAGCTTGAAATACGTGCACCAGGCGTGCCTGCAGCAATGGCTTACCGCCTCCGAGACCAACTCCTGCGAGCTTTGCAAGTTTCCCTTCATCATGCACACCAAAATCAAGCCGTTCAATGAGGTATGTACTTGTTGGGCTTGGCCTAAAATTTTGCATGGAATTGATTGTTTGGCTTCATCTTTGTTACAGTGGCGCAGCCTTGACATTTCCGGCATTGAACGACGCCGGCTTTGCTGCTCGGTGTTGTTCCACTTGGCGGCCGCCTTGTGCGTGATTTGGTCGCTATGTGTGCTGATTGAGCGTGCAGCAGACGATGTGCAACGAGGACTTATAGGTATGTTTGACAGGCATAAACTAGATCTTATATAAATCTACTGCTAACTTGTTGCCCTTTAGATTGGCCCTTCTGGACTAAGCTGGCTGTTGTCACAGTGGGCCTGACTGGCGGTGTGGTTTTTATGTACATTCAATGCAAGGCGTATTTGCATCTGTGCCATCGCTGGAAGGCACGCAACAGGTACGTAAGAACTAAATAGTGTTAAAACTGAAAGTGAAATCGAAACTAATTGTTTATGTATGGTTATAACAGAGTTAACAGACGAGTGTAGCGAAAAATCCTTTTTGTATTTACGAAAATTGCTCAAAATTTAAATATCAATCAATCAGATATTCATTTCAAACTTATATAGGTATTCAAGTTGACCGTGTTTTGAGTTAATTTACTATAATGATAATAACTTTGTACATAAACCAGGTTAAAATGGTTCTTCATTGCAGTTGTTCATAAATGGCTACCAAGATTTTTTTTAGCCTTAGAGCTAAAGAATGTAACTTCATTCGATGATCTATCCCATGCACAACAAACATAATCTAATTTAATTAGCCATCGAAGGTGACTAATATCCCAATACCTCATTTATAGATCGATTCTTAGTCAGACCCACAGTTATTCGTACACAGTTCAAAGCATGTGTGTTATACAAATTATTCGAACTTTGGCCGATATTTACAGCATTTTTTCATAAAATTAGGTTATAATTTTATACCTTATTTCGAAAGTACATTTAAATCTGAGTGAAAATGGTTTAAGAACTAACCGAGCTATGAATTAAAATAAAAAATACTATAAAAAGCATATCGCGTGTAAGAAAATCATCCTAACTATATATAGATTGGTAAATTACAAAAGTTGATAGAAAAATGTCCGAGTAATGTAATGTAATGTAGTAGTAATGTGTGTAAAGGTTGTGTTCCGTACATTTTCATGCAATGTTTACTTTTCTTTCAAATTCAAACATATCCATTAACGATCTTGCATCAAATTGTAAATTATTGACTTCAAATATTTTCCTTTCGCTTTTATAACAGGCAATGATTCAGTTGATATTCTATTCCAAGTTTCTAGGAATGCTCACAGTTGTTTTTTGGCTGCACGGTTTGTGACGTCACTTTTGGGGGAGGGGAGTTGAATTGGCAACACTGGTCTGATTTACAACAGAATCTTCAAAAGTATTATTAAGTATACATTAAATTGTTTATGATTATACCCTGTACGTACACAAAGTGTAAAATGGTATTATAGATTTCCATGGGCAAAAATGATCAGAAGAAATAGCCAAGTCGATACAGCCATGTCCGTCCGTCCGTCCGTGTTGTAACGTGTTTCCTAGAGCAAACAAAAATGTACGAAAAGATGTGCATTTTCAGAAAAAGAGTAAGTTTATCGAATCAAGTCGACATCTTACCTCCTTCCCCCGTGACATATTTTCGCGGTTCGCAGCCGCTGCGACAGAGGTTTGCGTCGTGTTTATGTGCACCTATGTTTTAAAAATAATTGAAATCGGATAAATACATCAAAAGTTATAGTCAAAAATATCCTAATTTCACCCCACTTCGCCTTTAAATTGCTCCAAAATTGCACTGCATGTAGATATGGATACATGTGAGCTAGAGTTACAAAATTACCAAAAAAAAAAAGGTTTCAAGAGTCGTTTGAGCCAAATCATTAAGACTGTTTTCACCTTTTTTCAATAGAAGACCCCCTTCCTTAATTACTGCCGCACCCCGCAACATATTGATTTGAAAATTGCCACATATATTTTTAAACGTGTTTTTGATATATGTTTCTCAATAAAGTTATAATAATAATAAAGTAATTTTTGTCCTATAAAAACCAACTTCGCAAAATGAAAACTTGACAATTGGAACTTCCCAAAAGGAAAATGTTTACAGGCATATCGATCTTATGAAAAGAGACATAAAAGTGGATACTTCTGTTCCCATTTTACCGTATTTAGAGTTTATAAAGAAAAAGGGTACAGGGTATTCCACTGTTGGGCACCGTCCCGACTGTCTGCATGGAATTTTTTTTTATGTGCGCTTTTTGCATAATAACACATTTTAAACCTTTTGATGATTTCATACTTAAGTCAGTTTCTGTTATTGTATATTACACATTTTACCGTCGACAATCCAGACTTTATAAATATTTAAATGTGAAAGGCGATAAATTTTTACATTTTAGGCGATGGGTGTAATGTAATGTAACATATCTTCATTCTAAGTTTGATGAACAGTTTTTACACAAACATAGTAAATGGCCGATTTTTGTGTAGGCTAAATGAAAATTTAATGTTTGGATATTTTGGCATATAACTTGGCAGAATTCAACTGATGTTAATGGGCAAAATAAGGCAAGATAGTAAAGATCAATTTGGAAATTGTAATTTGGAAATTGTAGCCCCAAGCCGCAGACTTTTATTGGTAAAAAGTACAACTTTAAACAAAAATATTTCCGTTTCATTTGCTGCTTAAAATTCAATTACCATTTATACTTATGCTTAAATACCTTTGCAGAATCTTGCTTATACAAAATGCGCCAGAGAAAATACATCCACTGTCACCGCCTTCGCCAGTGGCAACACATCAGGCACGTTTCAGTGAACCGCACAGCTCCTTGGCGCATGCAGCCAGTGGCACTGTGGAAATCAATGATGTGACTGCCTCTGGTGCTGTTACAGGTCATGATATTAATGGCTACAATGCTGGTATAAGCCATGCCGCTTGTGGCACGCTCGCAGACGGTCTAAACAATGGCACTGGTACGGGCTTGCCACAATATAATCATCATCAGCAGCGCTTACTAAATGCGTCTCCACATCATATACTGCAGCATGCTGCGGAGTTGGATGTGCCACATAGCAGCGCCGGCACACAAACAGATGATGCACACGCCCAGCAGCTGCAATTGCAGCAGCAACAACAACTGGGTCAAGTGGCCGTGGCAGCCAATATTGAGTGCTCCCAGTCGCAGCACAACTATGATCGCGATTGGGCGCTTGACGATGTTGTCTCGCAGATCTCTTCGTTCCGTCCCTGCCCTCAGGGTTCGGGCAGCATGACACCATTTCACGACTCCATACACAATGTGCTCGAGCATTCGGAAAATTCTAGTCGCGGCTCGGCCACGGACTTGTGTGTGGGATCACGACAGGATCTCAGCGCCAGTGGCATATCCAGCGACACGGGTCGCGACCATGCCCTACAATTGAGCAGCTTTAGCGGTAAGTGATAACATTTTTAGAGCTGGATTTGTTTTTTATTCATTTTTTTCCATTGCAGGCAGCGGTGAGCAGAAGGCGCCCTCGATTAGCTCGGGTGTTTCGCATGCCGTAGCCAATGGGCTGGGTGGCTTTGCCTATAAGCCGCATCAATCGAAGCGCTATTCTAACTCATCAATTTTTCTCGAGAATCGTGATATACTAAATGACTCCCCAGTTACACTGGGACTACTTGAACAAACGCCGCACACTTATGACTACAGCTCGCCGCCAAAGATAGACTATCGCCACTCGAGCATACTTAGCGATTATATGGACAAGGATTTGCGCCGCTATTCTGATACTAAACTGGAGCAAGATCCCATGTTAAGCGGCAGCAATTATGCTACTGACACCGTGCTAGACATGGACTTGCCGACATCGCCACTATCCCCGCCTGCTGCGTATGCCACTCATCTGCATCACCAGCAGCAGCAGCAAATGCCTCATGCTCTGCGGCGTTCCTTTGATGCAGTCGATGTATTTGGTAGTATTGCAGAGCACACATCTATCCCCGCAGTCCCTGCTGTTGGTACAGCCGATGCCCAAATGGATCGCTCTCGTTTGTTTTTCAAGTCGTTGCCAAATCTCAGCAGCAGCTGCGAAAGTCTCATTAAAAAGTAAAAATAGAGACTGTTTCCGTCTAATCAAATGTCTCTCTCTTTAACCTATTTCCCTCTGTTTTAAGTTAGTGCCCAGCTAGTGGCGCAAATAGAAAGAATTAATTGTATTTGCTGGGCCTTAAGCCCTAACACAGAAAACAAACACTCTAGTAGGCTGTATGAGTAATTCTATCGCAATTCGATTAAATTATGTAGACTCATAGGGCTAAAGACAAAGAACTAAATTGTAATAGTACTCGTGCAGCCTATTATTACTCGAAAGACAATTTGTATAAAGCAGCACGTTGCAATCAGAGTCCAAATGGCTCGCATCCTGCCACATGATTGTTCTGTTTAATTTTTCATAACCATTTTAGCCAGAGCAAAAAACCATATAAACAATTTGAGACTGCAAAATGTACGTTAATTCAACTGAATGAAAATAATAATATTGTATAACAAGCAAATCTAAACTAAATACTTATTATTACTATTACCTATGTACTTGTATGTTATTTCATTTGACAAATGCCAAGGCATATTACATAGCTTTAGGCGCTGAACAAATTTATGCGTTATATGTATGTAAAACTGGTATAATAACATTTGTATTTGTGCTTTTTTCAACAGAAAAAAATATGTTTGCTCGTTGCCTATGCCAAATACTTATACTTAATTACTTTGTTTTTCTTCTAAGTCAAATGAAATTTAAAAAAAAAAAATTGATCTGTGATTAAGCGTCATTGAATATAATGAATATAAATTAAAAAGAAACGTTTTAAACAACCAATTAAAACTACCAACTATGTAATGCTTTTTCACGGATGAAGTGCAAAAGTTTAACACAGAGTTCAGCAATCTTAGCAGCTCTCTATGAAATTCTCTCTCGTATATAAAGCTGAGCTAGAACTAGTACTAGATATACATACATAGAATTATGCATACATACTTATGAACGCAATAGAAAAAAAAAAACAACAAGATAAATCAGTTAAGAGCATAAAAACAAAATAACTAAATTTTTTATTACATATTAAAACTATTTAAAAATAAATGCGTGCAAAAAAAATTAACTTTAAAACTAATTATTCCGAAAAAGAATGAGATTTCATTTTTTATAAACGATTTATAAAACAATTTATATAAAAACTTTGCTCATACCTTAGACAGTTAAACGGTGCTACAGTGATTCGGAAACTTTTGTTTAGTAAATAAAAAAAATTTTCTCATAAATTCAATAACTATCCACCAATTTTCGAACTTTACGTTTTGGAAAGTGTATGCACACCAAGTATTTTATAGAGTTAGGTTGATTTTATTAAAACTACGTAATTCAATATGAAAGTAAAAAAATCCTTTTTTTTCTGCCATTTGCCGCATTTAGCATTTGTGATCTCCAAGGTCTAGATGTTCATGCAGTGGACATGCTATGTCAACTAGGATAAGGATCTTTAAAGTTTTTGCAAAAGGAACTTGTGGTCTTGTTACACGCACTGCAGCAATCCATAATAATCTAAATATATTGTTTACAGGGTATATAAACACAATTTTTCAAATAGATTATATTGATTTAGTCAAGAGCCAATAATCAAGGCAACCATGTGGAGCAAACAAAATTCCGGCAAAAAGGTTTCCATTGTTACCATGTAATAAATGGGTCCCTTCCTGGCCCTTTCAGCCTCCGAGAACAGTTTTTTAACCCAAAGATCCCAGACGAAATACCATATAATATAGTCTATATTCAATGTAGTTCTAATTAGAATTCTTATTCACAATAGACCGTATAAAAAACAAAAATCCAGAAAATGTGCAACAAAATGTTTGTGACATGGGCACATCCCCGCCTCATTAATGGACCATTATCCAGTCAAATATTATTCCGTGGCTAAATTTTCTTTGTATTGACTTGCGTGGCTATTGAACCATTATCGTCTGCATGAGTCGCTAGATCTGGGAGAGCTAGGAACAAAAAATGTAAGCAAAAGAAGCGCGTAATCCCGGGTAAGATGAAGCTTTCGAGTTGGTTTGATATCTGCACGTTTCCCCCCAGCAAAATGTCGCGGTTTAGAGCTGAAGGCCTTAGTAGCCATGGCTCCATCCCGTTGGCTTAAGTTTTATAAACATAAGTCAACTTATTTAAAGTTGTTGTATACAGTATTATCAGTAACAATAGTCGATTCGATATAGCCGTCCGTTTCGAAGTCACCATAAGAGAGACACAAATTTTATCAAAGATGTTCGTTTTCCCTATATGTACAGCTGTGTTCACGAAAATAGTAGTGCAGTTGCATCTTAATTATTATTATTGTAAGTAATACAATGGTTCTCATTTAATAAAGCTAAAATGATTCTGTTTTAAAAAAAATGTTTTTTTTTAATGTCAAATTACTTTTTGAACATGTTTTGCAATTTTATAATTTTTAAATACCCAAGAACGGGAACCATTTAAAAATGCAATTCCTGAATAATAGTTGATATGATTTAATTAAATTAAACCATAAAATTGTTTTTAAAGCTTTTTTCTATGTTCAGAAGATAAACAAAATACAATAGGGCTTAAACAGACATTAAGCTTTTTTAAATAATGTTCTCAAAAAATAATTAATGAAAATTATAAGTGAGAGCAAGAGAAAATTATAAGTGAGCAATAATGGATGCAGTTTTTTATCAGGATTTTATTAATTTTTCTATCTTGATTAGTTTAGGACTAGTTTATAAACAGTCGTTATGGGTGCTATTCATGTGACTCGAAAAAAAGTATACTATCTTGATGGCAGTTTACAAAACTAGTCCTTATTTTAAATAATTATTTTACTTTTCTCGCTAACCTATTAACATTGGTGGCATCTCTACCTAAAAAATATAACAGTCTTATATCTTCTTTACTTGCCATAACACTCATTCCTTGGGAAATGCTTCTCCACTTCGTGATACCAAAGGCCATTCACCTGGTCCTTCCAACGGAAATAGAGCCTACCACTTGATAAACTTCCTTCAATATTCTTTTTCAAAATGTTAATTCGCTTAACTATGTCCATGTAGTTGTAGAACTCGAAGAGTTCGTCCTCCCAACGAATGCGGTAGCTGTTGTCTGTCCCTGGTTTCTGATAGCGAATCAAATTATGTAACAACGCCCTCCAAACTGATATCAAACCAAGTCATTTCTTTAAAAATTTATTTTAAATTTATTTTCTCACAGTGTAAATGCATATGCTTCAAGTGCTGCTGCTGTTTTCTTTTCTTTTTAAACGTTAAAATTACAGATATTTAATTTTAGGTATACTCCGTACATAGAAATTCTTATACTAGTACTTAACCATATAGCTTAGGGCTGTGGATGTTATGTTTGATGCGTTTAAGTGTATGTATGTGGGATTTGTGTTTGTATTTATTTGTTGTTTTTTTCGTATGACAACGAGGCAGTAAAACGCACGGCATCTTTTAGTCTTGCACTCTCCGAGCAGCGCTGAAACTCTCTGACTTCAACGTCAGCATACACAGCTCAGCTGCATGTCTGCGTTTGCCGCCTACTTGCTTGTCTCCATCTTCTCGCCGGCGCCATTTTCATTTTTGCCATCGGCAACTGCAGCGCCCTCAGGCGCCTTGACGCTCAAATGCGCAGGACCGGTTTGTTGGATCTGCACGATGCGTTCCTTTTGGGTCACAGCCTTATCTACTGGTGGTGGAGCCTTCAGTGTGAGCACACCATCCGAAGAAACGGTGGAGACCACCTCGCTAGGATCATAATCCTTGGGCAAAGTGTATTTACGCACAAAATGACGTTGGATCATGCCATGCCCATCCTCTCGTTCCTCATGCTTTCCCTCGACAATGACGGTCTTGTCTAGTACCTTTACAGACAACTCATTTGGCTTGAACTGCGATACATCCATGCAGACTTGGAAACCATCTTTGCCTACAGCCGGTAGCAGCGAATTTGCACCGGAGCCGCGTGCAGCAGGGCGACGCGGCAATATCTGATGTAGTGGGGAATGGTGAAGGCTTCGCTCATAGGGCAAGTAACGACGACGGGCGCCATGATGTGGCAGTGGCAGCATCAGCCGTGGACGCTGGAACAACTCCAAAGGATGCACTCCAAAACCAAAATCATCATCCAGTAAATGCTCCCATTCGTTAAAGGTGCCATGATAGCCATGGTCCAGTTCGCGTGCCAAGTTCAATAACGGTATAATTGACATTTTCTTTGTTTCTTATATATTTTCAATTCAAAGTTAATTCCCTTTACTTTTTCACGCACCGGAATAATTGCGCACCAAGTTGTGCTTCCAACAAAAGTACGAATTTAACTGCGAGCGCGCGACGGCGTCACTGCCTTTTATATGCTGCGCAGCAACTAACGCACACAAACAAAACAACAATTGTTGCGCTCTCGAAGTTTCTCTCTCTTTCCCGTTTCTCTTTCGACCGGCTTCTAGAGTGCGTGTGTATGTGTGTGCACACATTATTTGTTCGTTTGCTTGTTCTCCCTCGCACTTACGCGAAAGTTCTGGCAAATTTTCTCCGCTTCAGCTTTCTGTCTGATTCAAAATTAATTGCTGCGCTCACACAAACAAACAAACAAACAAACAAACAAAACAAAAATATATTTACTTTTGCATCTATGAATTTATTTAAAGCATTGCCGCCACTGTCTTCTTATCGGATATTTTCAATTGTAAATTCAATTGTTTAACATGCAGTATTGTGATGCATATTGCAAATTGCACCAAGTGCTGCCATTTTGCTGCAAAGTGCATTGAACTCCAGTCATCTGTCTCTTTGAGTTTTGCCTTTTTGCCCTGTCTGCTATCGCCCTTTTTCTTTTCTCAGCTGTGCTGCAGAAAAGCTTTAATGTTGTACACACAAAGTTCTTATGTACAGTGGGTCGAAGATTATTTAATACAGTAATTGTTCGAATTTTTAACTTAATATATGAATGTGCATACAGTGAAACCTGCAAAGTTGGCCACCCTCTTAAGTTGGCCACCTCAAGTTGTACACTTTTCAATGAAACCAAAATATATTAGTACAATAACTCATATTTTTACCTGCCTAACTTGCACCTGCATATCTTGTAAGTTGGACACTTTTTGAACGATTTTGGAATTTTTTAAAGCCCCAGCAATGTTATGTATGAAGAAAACAAGGGTGCATTTTCGAATCATAAAAATAATCCAAATCATTGGCAAATTTTACAACTGAAACTCGTTGCTTATAGAAATTTGAATGAAATCCTTCCAGATGATGGAAGAATGCATTTGTTGAAAATCAAAAGAAAGATATTCAAAAGCTTATAAATAAGCAAATTTAAAAGATTCTCTTCAGTTACATTCGAATTGAAGTGCAATTTTGAATTTAAAAGACCGCACAGTACTCTTGAAACAAACCGTGAGTGGCCAACTTAAGCAAGTTTGACTGTACATATTATATAAATAGAATTTATTTCTTCAACAACTTAACTTTTTAGCAACTTTTATCCAAAAACCAATCATAAATTTAATGTTACAGCTCAATTCAACCATTCTTATAAATATTTATTAAAACAACATCAATTAGCATCTGATATTGACACCTTTCTGGTTGATTACCGATGCCAGATGTCTAGGAATGTATGCTACCAATTTGTTGTTTTGGAAGTAATTGCCTCCCATTTCGAAAAAAAAGGCTTTTTTGATAATTTTAATTGAAAAATTGTCATTCATTTGTATGTACATACTACACACATATAAATGTAAGAACATATATATATGTGTGATGTATATATATGTATAGTGAGAGTGAGTACATATATGTTGTCTTAAGATGGGGGAAATTCCGGAAATCTCACCCTGAGGCCCCGAAAAATTTGTTGTTAAAAAGGTTCATTCAGGGTGATCCTTATAATGATTTCCATTTCTAAAATGTATTTATTTAATGTTGAAATAATCTGTGATCTCCACTTCTTATTTCTTTTTAAAACACTGAAGAACACACTCGAAAAAAATGTAGGCATATGAATTCAGCGGAATTTGTTATTGTATGTTTAACGTACAACCCAACAGTCAAACACAATTAATTTTATAATATTTGTATCTTTATTTACGAAGTTTTCCTGAATTGTAATTCAGCAGATAAATAGTATTAGGTTTATAGCATGTGTAATGCAGTTTAGTACTTATTTATAAAACAGACATCAACTTTGATTTTTTTTTTTTGTTATATTGGATGCATTTTTATGAATATGGATTAAATTATAATGAAATAATTTATGTCTTATATAGACGGATAAATTTATTTGTCGGTGCCATTACCCTGCTCGACTTGTTCCTTGGCATTCTGCTTGACATTGAGATGAGCCGGTCCCACCTGCTGGATCTGGATAACGCGTTCTGCGGCCTTATCTTCAATAGCCGGAGGTTTGGGAACACTAACAGTAAGCACACCATCCGAGGAGAGCGTAGAGGCCACCTTGTCATTCTCGTATCCTTCAGGCAAAGCATAACGGCGTATAAAGTGACGTGTTATATAGCCATGATCATCTTCACGTTCCTCGTGCTTGCCCTCGACTATAATGGAGTTATCGACCACCTTGACATTTAGCTCGCTGGGCTTGAAGGAAGACACATCCATGCAGACTTGAAAGCCATCCTTGCCCACCTTGGGAGGCGGGATTTTGTTCAAGCATTGTTTCTCAAGCTGGCGCAACTCATTCTCCATGGGCACGGCAAAGGCCAGATAAGGACTGCGCTGGTGCTGGGTGTAGTAGGGTGGCTCATAGAAAGGAGCCATGGACAAGCGGTTTAGGTCCTCCGCCAAGCTAAGTACGAATGGTAGATGTGCCATTTCTGATTTTTTTTTTTTTTTTTTTTGCACAATAAAGCTTATTGATTAGCAATAGTTTTTTGATAGCACTGCTTCGACTGCGTTGTTGACGCTTTTGCTTTTCAAGTTTAACTGATACGGAGATGCGCTGAGCGCTCGCTATTTATAGCTGGTGCGGCCTTAGGCACGGTGGTTGCTTCGTGTGTGTGTTTGCGTGCGTCTGAATGTGAGTGTGTGTGTGTGTGCGTATCTATGCTTGTGCGATTGCATGGGCTCAACATCCAGAATTGCCGCGAAGTTTCTTTCAGCCCATGGGTAAACATATTCCCAACAATTCTAGAATTTTTTGTCTTTTGCGTCTTATCTTAATGAAAGTGAGAGCGACGCATGTGCCATCAAAGGCAGTTGAAGGGCCGGTTTATCGTTAAATGCTGTACAAGATATAAAAATGGATTTTGACCAGTGGAATTAACATCTCATATTCATTTTCTGCCTGGAAATAAATTCTATACCACTGATTATATGATACTATCCGTTTAGTAAGGAGAAAGTAAAACATATGTAATATACATTACTGTGATTTATTCGGTTATAATTTCACAGCCAATTGAATTGAATACAGCTAGAATTTCAAAACAGTAAACTTAAATTTTGCAGATTTGTCTAATTTTAGAAAAAAAAGAGCCTTATTAAGATACTTATGGTTACTCAGGAAGATTATGACAGCAATCTAAAGATGCTTCTGGAATTGGGTTGAGATTTGGGTAAAGAAAAAAAAAAAAAACAAACGAGTGAATGTGCACAGAGATTTACTTTTTATCTTAAATTTATAATTATTGAATTTTTACTCCATTTTCTTAAAATTTGTGACGCGATGAATTTCAATATATCGCATATTTACTTAAGGGGAACAACTCTTTAAACTGTATCGTACTCATTGATAAATATAGAATAAAAAAGGATGTTCTAGAACATTTTGTAAATTATATAGTGTTAAAGTTCGCTTACATTAAGTAAAGTAAAGTAGCAAAACTGAAAAATTGTTATTTTCGAGCTTACTTATTAAAACTGTATCGTACAGATATATATATAGAGAAAAAAATGTTCTAGACTTCTCTGCCCACTTTGCCAATACCCATTCTAGAACAACCCAGAGTATAGAGTTAAAGTTCGAAAGCATTAAGAGCAACCCAAATGTCGATGTGCATATTTTAAATTTAGCACCAATAACATTTTTAAAATTGTTCAATTCGTTGAGAAAATACAATAGATATCTAGACACACTAATTGCATTACTTACCGTAATGAAACTCTTTTTAAAATGTAAATGGAGCAAATTGAAAACTTTAAACGCAATATCTGTAAATCGTGTTTTTTGAGTTATACATATATATGTATGCACATCATTCATTATTTGGATTTGTGTTGAACATATGTACATACATATACCATGATGTGAGTTAGATCTGCATTAATCACTTGGTATACAAAAATTCTAATAGATTGCTTTTTTCATTTTTATATCCTGGTGGTGAGCTGGTTAGAGAATACCACCTCAGCAGGTCAAAGCTTGTCGTATGAGGCGACTAACAATGACACTGGGTTCTTTTTTCATCAGGCCGTAACCCGATAACGGGTTGTTATGGCCAGTGAAGAAGAAACCATTAGGTTTGGGCCAACGTCTGTTATACGCAATGAAGGATTTTTTGTTTTTTATACATACTATACTTAAAAATTTAAGAATACAATATTCCAGTTCTGTGATTTTTTACAACCACACCTTCAGAGTTTTCCGGCGTATTGATTTTCATGAATTTTAACAACTATTTTAGATTAATATAGATTTTAATTAATGTTCGCCCCGTCTTTTATGTACATATGTACATACATACATACAATCAGAAGCTGGTAACTCTACAGCGTATTTTTTGGAGACTTTAAACCATCCCAACTGTGGCTCCCGGCTCCAATACATACAGTCATACTCAAGCTAGAGCATGTTGAACTGGCTGCTCGCCTTACAGCTGCAAATTCTGGTATATATACCATACATATGTATATAAGCGTATACACACATAATGCGCGCCGCCACAATGCGCATGTTTACGCTAAGGTGGCGCTATCCGGCCCCACCATACCCTTTCTGACGACGACGACGACGACACTGCCTCACAGCTTTAATGTCGTTGCCGGCCGGTCTGCCGGCTGTCTGGCTGACTGACTGGTTGCTTGACTGCTTTCCAGACCACAAAAAACCAGCTGTTGTTGTAGTTGCTACATTCGCCGGCTCGTTGCCGGCACGTAACTTTATGCAAGCTCTCAGCTGTTTACGGGCTGGGCATGGAAGGGAATTTGCGAGTGCCTTGGCTGTCGTTGCAGTCAAATAAATGCATGTACATATCTGTATCTCTTATGTAGACTTGAAGGTACATATATACATACATATAGCGGGTATGTCTGCCTAACCATGACATGGCAACTGTAATGCGTGCCGCAGCCGGTTTTTCATTGCCGGTCTCTTTTTTTACATATGTATGTACATTATGTGCCCTGGAATACTTTCTTTGTTCTGTGCAAAACTTGAAGTAATTGCAAAATACAGCTGAGAAACTCAGTTTGCAGGGGTTGTAGCTGTAGTCTCCGCATTGATTTTTGCATAATATAAATAAATATTTTGTATATTGTATACATAAGACTCATAGACCTCTGCGTTATGCCCAGAACCGGTGCACACTTTGCATAAGCCGAGTACAACTTAAGTTGCAGCCGCCGAGAGCACGACACTTTAGCTAAAATTCCAGGCCAGACAACCGCTTTCCATTCAGCGCTGCACAGTCGTTTAAAAGCCAGAAAATTCAGCCATAAGGCCTCAAACGAAAGCCAGTTAGAAGCCGGAACGGATCGCAAACGGCAGCGCAGTGTTTGTGCTTAGATCCAGCTAAAAAAAAAATTATAAAATTGCAATTAAACATACATATATTTTAAAGAAATATTTAAAAAATTAAATATGTCTTTAATACCATTTATACTCGATTTGGCCGAGGAGCTGCATGATTTTAATCGCAGTCTGGCCATGGACATTGACGACGTTGGCTTTGGTATGTATCCACTAGAGCAACTTTCCACGCCAGCACAGCCACAGCACTCACACCCACAACTCTCGCCGTCGTCATCGCGTCGTGCAACGCGTCTTGCCGCTGCACCCTCTTCGCTGCTTTGGGTGCCCATCAAAGCACAGCAGCAGCATCGTCATCATCCCTATAATCGCGTGGCCGGCGCCAAGACTGTCTGCTGCAATAAGTCGCTACTAGAGCTAGAAAAAGAACTCGCCGACAAGGTCAACGGTGGCGGCGGCTCTACAACCATGTCCAGCGGCGGTGTTGCAACGCATTCATCTGCTACCAAGTCTGCCTATTCGGTGGTCAATCGCAATGGTTTTCAGGTGAGCATGAATGTCAAGCAATTTGCGCCCAACGAGCTTACTGTCAAAACCATTGACAATTGTATTGTGGTGGAGGGCCAGCATGATGAAAAAGAGGACGGTCATGGTGTAATCTCACGTCATTTTATACGGAAATATATGCTGCCTAAGGGTTTCGATCCCAATGAGGTGCACTCAACGCTATCCTCGGATGGCATACTAACTGTAAAGGCGCCACCACCACCATCGCCTACTGCAAAGGCAGGAGAAGAGCGTATTGTTGATATACAGCAGTCGGGTGGTCCAGCCCAGTTGCAGTTGGCGCAGACGCCAAAAACTGTGACGGCCAATAACGAAACGGAGCAGCAGCAGCAACAACAGCAACCAACCACTGCAGCTGCAGTGGACAGCAGCACTGAGCAGAAGAGCGACGAAGAGCGCAATGGTAAAGTTACCGAGGAATCTGCCGAAGACAAAACCGAAGCCCCAGCTGAGGCTGCTGCAACTGCAAAAGAGACTGATTTGGAAACTTCCAATGGAGTGGCTGCTGTTGCCGATGCTGCTGTTGTTTCTGCAGCTGACAAAGAGCCGGAACCAATGGAAGTAACTGCCGGCGCTGCTGCTGAAGATGCTTCTGCTACTGTGAAAACTGCTGCTGAGCCGCAAACCGAAGATGCCAACGCCAACAATGTAAGCAACTTAACTGTGGCAAACAATGGCAACGCCAATAATAAACCCGAGGCCAGCAAGGATGTAAATATGCTGGATATGGAGGCCACGGCCAAAACTGCTCCAACTACCACTGGAGATGCTGAGAAGGTAACTACGGCGACCACCACTAAGGGCGCTGAGGAGCTGGCTGCCAATGATGCAGCCATACTTTTGGCTAAGAATCAAGCTGGCGAGAATGGCGCTGTGGATGCTGGCGCTGCCAAATCCGAAGAGCTGGCCAAGTGAACGTAGAGACTGAGGTGCAAAAGGCTGCAAGCAAATAACAACAAAACATAATTGAAATGCGTTTTATTCCATAAATGTTTTTGTGTTTTGCCAACTAAGAATTTCACAATAAAAATAGGCTGCGCAATTGTGCAGAAATTGATGATGATTCAATTAAAAACTATCGATATGCAATTATGATTTCCTAAAACATATGTGAAAACAACTACAAGTATTCAGTAATAGTAATACATAATGTACTTAAAAATAAATAAAGAACTAAAAGAGTATGCCAGAAGTTTACTTTTTTTATTTGTTCGTTTTTCGAATTTTAGTTTCGCTGCTGTTCACACGCATAGGCGACATTCCTTTGCGCACTCGCTCGCTCAACGATACTTTTGCTTTTCGAGTACTTTTTCAATGCAGCTCTTGCATTTGAAAAAGGAATCCTTTGTTTGCACTTCTGGGTCGAACAACGCTCCCACCCAATTAGAACTAGGTTCTAGGCAGCAGCCGGCCAACCACAAAGCACAACCAACGACGACAACAAGGACCGTTTTAAGCTCAACTTAAAAATTAATGGTTTTAAACCAAACGAAATAAACAAGGGAAGCACCAGAAGAACATGACTAAATCATGGCAACATCGATGATCGCGTTAACTGCTGCTTTACACTAGCAGCAGGACAATGAGAATATTGTGTCCTAGTGTATCATGCTACGACATAATAATACTCCGTGTTTGAATTTTGAGGCGGTAGAGTTCATTGTTTGGTGTCATTTGGATAACCTCAATTTGATGGTTTCAAAATCTAAGGTTTCTACAGACATACGGATATGACTATATCTTCTCGACTCGACCATTAATAATACCACAATTCTTGCAAAGGTAACTTATGGTCTGCCACGATCATATGAATACAAAGATAACAATCTAAGCTGACCAAACCTAGACATGCGGGAGAGGAAGTAAGTCAATAGACACTATCCAGCAGGAGCCATATTTATTATGCATTCAATAAATGAATACAAGGATTACATAAGCAGAATGAAGAATAATGTTTTATTAGTTCATATTAGAAGATTGAAGTAAATAGGATAATGATTTGTATCATGATGAGACACCACGAATGCCAGTTTTTCTCTTTGCTTTTACCGTAGCTTTCCTTGGACGAACACTGGACCAGGGCATATGTATTACAAAGCATGAGCCATCTATCTGCCGACGCTCGCTCATTTTTAAGGGCACTATTTTTCATTCTGGTCCAAACGTCAATGAGGGTTGCTGTGTACACGCAAAAATAGTGCCTTTAGGCGGCAGATGGCTCATACCTTGTAATACATATGCCTTGCGCTGGACCATCTTTTGTACCAAAATTGACGAAATTCTCCATTCAGGATACATGTATTATTATTCAGGATACAGGTATTACATATACATACACATAGTAAATATGCGTAATAATACCTAAACGTATACTATACAGACTTTGATCGCCGTACCGTTCCTTGGATAAGCGCTGGGCCACATCTTTTATAAGCAAATTGTCCAAGCCCTTTTCTATCAGCGGAAAACTTATTTATTGCGCATTTATAATATTTTTACAATTTGAAATCGTATTTTATTTAAATTAGATTTTCTTTTGCGCGCCTCAAATGTTGCATGCACTTGCACTTGAGCCCAAAAATAGTTGACCTTGAATTTTCATCTCTCTACATACATATAGAATATGTATAACTACAACGGCACTTGCTTAGATTTGTACTATAACTGCGACCAAATCGTGCTCATTTCCAGGGCAGCGCCAACTTGCCCGTCTCATGGACACGCACCAAACGCTCAGTGGGACTGTAGTACTTTGCCGGAGGCGGCGGTGGTACTTTAATGGTAAGTATGCCATCGGAGGACAGATCCGATATTACCTCGTTGGCATTGTAGCCCCGTGGCAGTAAATATTTCCGAATAAAGTGCCGTTCTACCATGCCATTAATACCTTCGTTCCGTTTATTATGATTGCCCTGGACAATAATGTAGTAATCGTTCGTTTTAACCAAAACCTCATGTGGTCGGAACTGACGCACATCGATGTCTATGCGAAAACCCTTTTCATCCACATGCACGCGCTCGCCGGAGTAGTAATTGTCCCAGCACATGGGATGCGCCCACTCGTAGGGCGTGGATTGTATGAGCTGATTGCGCACGCGACGAGAGACGAGTTCGTCCATGGGACGTAGCCATTCGTTGCTACTTGGCGTGTGCCACCAAATACGAGGATCATCGCAGAGATAGGGATTCATTTGGAAATCGTAGGGTTGATAACGCGGACGATCGAATTCTCTCGATAAATCACGATACGTGGTGGGCACAAGCGTCATGACGACAGAACTCTAATGGTACGACTAGAAAAGCTCACACTGTACAAGTGTGTCCGTTCGTGGCTAGAATTTTTATAAAATTTGTCTACGGAATTTCGGGCACTTTTATATGCAAATTGGCAGACCTCCCAACGATATTTGTTTGCGGATGCAGCGGCGGATGACTCATTGGCTTATTCTTTTTCTTGATGCACGGCAGCCAAGTTCTTTTGCCAGGGGCGGAAATAAACGCCAGCAAGTGAAATGTGTTTGCTTAAAACTGTAGAAAATTGGATCCGCCAAAGAAGTACGTCATATGCAACGCCAATTGATAAAGTGCAGCACACGGGAAAGGAAAATGCTGCCGCCATTCTTAGAAGTAGAATAAATGCTGTTATGAAAATTACAAAGTTTAAATAAAAGCTGCTTAATGTATATATCCATTTTTGTTATGTATTTTTTAGTGACTAAAACTAAAGCTAACATTTAAATTCTTCTCTTCGTTTGGTAAAACTAAGAAATTGAATATAAATGACTGAATTTCTATTTTAATTTGGTTAATTTTATACAGTCTCTCATAGATTTCAAAGGGCGTTTTTGTTAGCTGATGAGAACGTACATCAATTCATCGATAAACTTCAAAATGAATACCAATCAGTGATGTCAAGCAATCCTTTCTTAAATTGTCGTGCAACTAAGCGCTACAAATATAGCCTTTCTGCTTGCTCGTTCGATCTTTGGCTCATTGTTTCTGTTCGGTTTCTTTATTACCCGCCTCTGCCTCCGTTTCAATTGGCGGATTCGGCTTGATATTTTGTTCCGCCGGTCCAGTTGCCTGTATAGGCACTATACGCTCCTTCATGGCCTGCTCAATGGCTAGTGGATTGGGCACACTCACAGTTAGCACACCATCAGAGCTTAAGGTGGAGGTGGCCTTATCAGCTTCGTAACCCTCAGGCAGTACAAAGCGTCGTAGAAAATGACGTGAGCTGTAGCCACCTTGCTCGTCCTCGTGCTGCTCAGATTTGCCCTCGATGACTACGCTGTTGTTAACCGTCTTAACCGTCAGCTCATTGGGTTTGAATTCGCCCACATCTAGAGAGACTTGATAGCCATTTTTGCCCACACTTGCTGGTGGTCCGTATTGTTGCTCCTGCCAGCGGGCAATCTGCTGCCAATTACGGGGCAATGCCACACTGCTCCATACGGGCTCGCGAAAGAAGGCCTCAAATGGAGACAGGCGTGTCAGGCGCGTCATATCCTCCGCCATGCGCAGAAACATTGGTAGTGAACGCATTTTTGCAAACAATTATTTTTATGAACACTAAAATTTGCAATTTCAATTGGCAATTGTGAAATATTTGTTGATTTCTGTCTCGCGCTCCGAGTTGTTTTCGCTTTCGTTTACTTATTTGAAATGTTTTCGAAGCTAGCCGGTTGCAGCTATTTATACTCGCCGGTCTCTGAGATGTTTGACGTTCGCGTAGCGCCTAGAATTTTCTCTTTTCCCCGTTGCTGTCTGATGAAATTTTTCAAGTTGCTTGAAATAAAGATCTGATGTAGGCAGTTACTAGAAGCTGCTAGAAACGAAAATAATTAATATAAATGATAGGAACAAATATCTATGTTAAAAGCAGTTGGCTGCATTTTTTCTTTTGTTTTTTATATTTCTTGAGGCAGGTCAGTTTTTCCGGTCATGCGTATTTAGTTGAGAGAGACACGAGAGAATGTTATGTTCGTGCGAGGGCTTTAGCTGGACATGGGCGTAGTGCGTTAAAACGTATAACACAGGGAGCGCGGGCTCGGGAAGACATAGAACATAAAAAAACGCTGATCTGGAATATCTATCAAAAATATAATAGAGTCTTTAAAGGTGTGCTTTAATATTCTATTATCAAGCAAATTAATATAATCCGGTATTCAAACCTTAGTCGTAGTCATAACCTTTATCCAAAACAACCCATTGAATTTGGAAATTGAATATTTTATAAAATTAAAATAAATCGTTATTTTTCCGAAATAACTGAATTGACGGTGCCCGACAGTAGATTAACCTATACCCTTTTTCTTTATAAATACTTTATCCAACATACGGTAAAATGGTAACGGAAGTATCCACTTTTCTGTCCCTTTTCATAAGATCGATATGCCTGTAAACATTTTCCTATTGGGAAGTTCCAATTGACAAGTTTTCCTACTGCGAAGTTGGTTATTATGTGGCAAAAATTACTTTATTATTATTGTTACTTTATTTAGAAACATATATAAAACACAAGTTTAAAAATATATGTGGCGGGGTGCAGAAGTAATTAAGGTAAATCGATTCCGGGGGAATTTTTTCTATTGAAAAAAGGTGAATACAGTTTTGATGATTTGGCTCACACGATTCTCCACACCTTTTTTGTAATTTTGTAACTCTAGCTCACATGTATCCATATCTATATGCAGTGCAATTTTGGAGCAGTTTAAAGGCGAAGTGGGGTGAAATTAACATAGCATAGCATTTTTGACTTTAACTTTTGATGTATTTCTCCAATTTCGATTATTTTTAAAACATAGGTGCAAATAAACACGACGCAAACCTCTGTCGAGTTTCAAGTAGATTCAACGGAGCGGCTGTAAGCCGCGATCTGTCACGGGGGAAGGGGGTAAGATATCGACTTGATTTGACAAATTCCCTCAGCCTTGAGAAAATGAGGATTTTTTGGTAAATTTTTTTTGTTCTAACTTATTGCCTATTATTATATTTTTATTATTGCTTATTATTATATATTGAGAAAGGTGGCACAACACGGACAGACGGACATGTCTATATCGACTCGATTATTGCTCCTGGTCAATTTTGCCCATGGAACATATAGTATCCTCCTTCCGTCTGTTACATACATTGCACAAATCTATAATACCATTTTACATATTGTGTGCTGGGTATAATTATCACAAACAACAATCGTTCGGCCCTAATGTTGCCTCTTAATTTGCAACTGTTTTGTTATGTAGGGCTGCCAAATTTTTTGGTTTTTTGGTAAGTACTGCAAACCTAACCTTTTTGATAGGTATCATTGTATTCAGCAGAGACGTATCACTAATCTCATGATGGGTGATGAGTGGTTAGGTATCAAAATTCTCTGCTGAATGTGCTCACATTTTGTAGAGGGTATAAAAAAAAATTTATTTTACATTGTGTGAATGGAATGCAAATTGTTTTTTTTTTTTTAAATAAAGTCATTAAGTTTAATCCAATGTCATTACAACAATTTCTTTAAAAAAATCAAATTTATTCCAAAACATATTGCCTATAAAATTGTTTACAAATTTCAGAAATAATGCACTATACTTTGCATATATTTATGATTTGCTACATTCAGCAGCGTTCTCCTCGCATTTATTATCCTCGGATTTGCAGCAGTCCGATTTATGGCTTTTGGCAGAACTTGTTGAAATGGCATCCTCAGCTTTTACATTTAAGCCCTCCTTTTCGGCCCATTCTACCCAGGAACCGCTATAGATGCGCACGCTTACAATAAAAGTTTAAGATTAGCCCGCTTAACATGAACCATTTAAGGTAGACTTACTTGGTAAAGCCTGCATTTTTGGTAATTTCTTCAGCTTGCAGTACACGTCTGCCAGTGCGACAGGTAAATATAATTTCTGAATCTTTCGTCGGCTTATCGCGTCCATAGGTAGTCTTAAAATCCTCCTCTGCAGAATTCAAAGCGCGTAGCAAATCATTTACTGAAGAAAAAATGTTCATTATATTAATTCAATAAGCGCTTTTTTAGATTTAAAAATTTTATTATAGATCAGTTTTTATTTAAAACTATGATCTAATGATATATTAGTAGCATACGGCTTATCCTAAGAGTTTGTTAACTAATTAATTAACTTTTTTTAAAACAATTTTTCTATTTTTTTACCCTGCAAACTAAGTGTAAAAGGATATTATAGATTTGTACAATGTATGTAACAGGCAGAAGGAGGCGTGGCAGACTATATGGTCCATGGGTAAAAATAGTCAGGAGCAATATTCGAGTCGAAGTAGACATGTCTGTCGGTCCGTGTTGTCGCACCGTTCTCGGAGACTTTAAGAGCTAGAGCAAAATTTGTTTACCAAATGATGCGCATATGCCCAGAAAAATACAAGTTTGTCGAATTATGTCGATGACAATGACATGGTGTGAAACTCATTAAGATCGGATAGAAACCTTAATAGATATAGATAATAATATGCCAATTTTAGACCCATCCTCCAATAAATTGCAACAGAATTTCACTTTTAATAGAAATGTTAAGGTTAACATTTATTTTACCCAAATGTGGTAAGTACTCATGTTAGACTTATAAACCAAATTATGTTGACCTTTTTCCTTATCATCCCCCTTTCCCCCGTAGAACAGTTACAGTTATAACGCACATACCCCTCAACGCGTCGATACAAAAATGTACACAGAAATACCGATAGACTCGAAGTTTCGAAAAACCATTCTCCAATTACACTGAACAGTTTTTCAATTATAACACACACCTTCAAAGCAGCAAGAGCTGTACATAAAATTGTTCGCCGCTGTCCACAAAATTGTAATTTTACTGGCTTTTTCAAATTCGATATTTCCTGTTTGTATGGTGACACTTCTTTATGCAAATATCGCTTAAAATGTCCGAGTTGTTATTTCACTTACAGGGTATATTAATGCTAGCTGGTATGCGACCAGTCTCGACCAGCTCGTTCTCCATACGCACATCAATCAAATAGATATCAGGATGATTTGGCAAATCTTTAATTTCCTCATAGGTAGCCATTGTCGTGTAGTTTTTCGGTGCTTTAAAATTTTTTACCTGATGCGGTTCCCAAAGCCTCAATATCTTTACTGACTTTCGATTTGCTTAGACTCCGCTATTTATTTTATAGAAAACGCAAATTTGGAGCTGCCCATTGGCTTATCAGCGTCAACGCCGCGGCCACAACTTAAATAGCAAAAAGTAACCGCAGCTGTCTAGAATTCAACCTGTGGATATATGTGGTAGATAGTATTGTGGTATTGTTTGCCGTTAGTGTTGACGCCAGCGACAGTGCTCTGACGGCGCTAATTGGCGACAGCGCCGTCTGCTGTTCATCGGGTTACAGTTCCTAGGCCTGGAGCCATATAAAAACATAGTATGTATGTACACATGTTTACAATTTTCAAGCTAAACTGTTTGATATTGAATTCAAAGCCTCAAGACTGTGTTTACGTTATTTGAACCGTTTCGCGTATTAAATTTAAATATTGTCTGCGGTTTGGCGCGGCAACACATCTACAAAAGCTTACTCATCAGCACGTCATATACACACAACTTGTTCCAGATTGTCCCAGACGGACTCCTAAAAAAAAGCTTGCTCAGGTAAAGCTTTTCCTCGGCAGAATTCTATATAAAGGACACTGTTGCATGCAGAACTTCACAATTGAGTTGTGAAATTCAAGTTTAAATTAGTCGTCGGACAGTCAAAAAGCTGATCAAAACAACCCTCATACAGTTGTTTGGAAGTCTATTTTCGCAAATAGAAAAGAGGTCGCTTTAGTTCAGTGAACTTGCAATACATACAGAGAATCTATTAAAGGTGCAAACTAGAGAAAAACCTTCTCAAAATGCCAGACATACCGTTTGTCTTGAATTTGGACGCACCAGACTCCATTTACTATGGACATGATATGTTTCCCAATCGTGTTTATCGTCGAATGCATTCGAGGGAGCCCAATAATTTGGATTTGCATGCATTAGGCATGATGGCGCGTTTGGGTACTCATCATTTGATAAGCAAGCGCAATGGCGACCTTACCACACTTGGCTTAAAGGGAGGCAAAGGTAATAAAGGCGACTATGAGGTGCATATTGATGTGGGCCTCTTTTTGCCCGAGGAACTGACCGTTAAGCTGGTGAAAGATTACGTCATTGTTGAGGGCAAACACGAGGAGCGCGAGGATGCTTATGGCCATGTCACACGCCACTTTATGCGTCGTTACCCAATACCAAAGGAGTTCGATACTGACAAAATAGCCTCCACTTTGAGTGCAGATGGAGTGATGACTTTAACTGTGCCCAAATTAATATCCAAGGAAGACGAGCAGGAGCGCTTCATACCCATTAAGCAAATAGGCCCGTCCGATTTGTTTGTGCAGAATAGCGGAAATGTGCATATCGAGCAACAGGCTCAGACTGCTGATGATAAGTAAATTGCAAGTACTATGCACACCCCAGTGATTCTTCAAGACTATTGTACTATCTGCACTCGATGGAAGCAAAATTTAAACTTAATCCGAATTCAATTAAATACGCACTATATAAAGACAAATGTATTTTAACATCATTATTAATCAAATTTTATGACTAATCCAAATGCAGTATTATCCTAAATTAAATAATATTTATGTATGAATGTCCTAGAAATTATCCGAGTTTTTTCTTACGCTTACTACATTACTTTATTGCAATGAAATGGATTAATAAAAAAATAAATAAATAAAATGCAGTTTCTGCATCAATAGAAATTCATATATTTCGCTGGCAGCGCTGCCACTGTATGGAACTTATCAACGGGTAGCTATGCGTTCGTTAGAAATGGCATCACTATAAAGAGACCCAAAGCCAGAATTCAAGAGAATATTTTTGTTAACGAGAAATGACTTTTATGTATTAGTCGTAATAAATAAATAAATAATATTTTTATAATCAATGAATTTAACTGTCAATAAAAAAAATCTCTGAGAAAAGATATTAACACAGCGTTACCACTAAGTGCGTAAAACTGGTGTGGCAGCACTCCCCAAGCATCTGTTACGCATGGTACCTCGATAAAATCCAGTATAACCTGCATAAAATGCTTTGTTTACTTTTGCGGCAAGCGCGTTATTCTTACAAATTATTAAGTAAACAAATTTATAGACCTGCAGTCTACACACATAGCAATGCGCTACACACCACAAAGTGTAAGTAAGCTGCATTGCCAAATGGCATTGCTTTGCCAAAGCTTATCACTTATTATGAAATTCTATTTAGTGCTGAGACATGGAGAATACGAGTGGCAGGACCCAAAATCAACCGATGAAATGTAAGTGGCACAAAAATGCCTTAAAAGAACGTTTTTAAGCGAAATGCATTTGTATCAACAGCGTCAACATCACTTATATTGACAAGGACGGGAAGCGCACAAAAGTTAAGGGCAAAGTAGGGGATAATGTTCTATATTTGGCGCATAGACACGGCATTGAAATGGAAGGCGCTTGTGAGGCTTCATTGGCATGTACGACCTGTCATGTATATGTCCAACACAACTATCTCGAAAAGTTAAATGAGCCAGATGAAAAAGAGGATGACCTCTTAGATATGGCGCCATTTTTAAAAGAAAATTCACGTCTTGGCTGCCAGATCTTGCTAGACAAAAGTATGGAAGGACTGGAACTGGAATTGCCCAAAGCAACGCGCAACTTTTATGTGGACGGACATAAGCCAAAGCCCCATTAATTAGTTTTTTGATTACTATTGAATTTTTTTGTTTCGTTCCCAACTTGTATATTTCTTAGACTTTCAATTAAACTAAAGAAAAATTTGTTAAGTTCTTATAAATAGTAAAAATTACATTGGCTAATTGATGTTGACATCAAAATAAAGTTCTAAACAAGCATTTTGAGAACAGACAACAGTATACATAGTTGCTTTCGATGAATTTTTGTTTGATTTTGAAAAAATGTATGGAAATGAGCGACAGCACAATATAAAGTAAAAAATTATATTACAATTAAAGCAAGAGTACAAAAAATTAAACTTGTATAGCGACAAACTAAAATGTTTAAAAAACAGTTACACAACTGTGTAAATAATGTGTGTTTTTGTGAAATGTAATTTGCACACTCTGCTTTTCCAGCTGCAATTTCAGTTCGATGAGGGGCTGCTGGAACCAGAACGTGACCGTACACTAGCTCGATCCTGCTCGCTGCGCTGATCCTCATCACGATCACGACTCTTTTCATCTTTGTCCGAATCGCGATCTGCTACCAACTTGTTTTGTTTTTCGGACACACTGGTTAGCTCCTCTTTGGGTGAGACATTTTCACGTTTGATGATTTCTTTTTCCATTTTAATTGCGCTGACTTTCTTATTATTGCTCTTTTTCATGGTAGCCAAATCTTTTAAGAGGCTAGAGATTTTGCGGTTTAAGTTATCCACTTTCATGTCATGCAACCTGTCTACATCCCTGAGCTTGTTGCGCATTTCATTCTCTTTTGTGAAGTTGATGCCTTTCAGTTCGGTGAGCTGTAAAATACAAAGTAAATTTTTTTTAATCATTTTAAATATTCTTCATTTAAACGGGACCAATAAATATTTAAAAGAGAAAATATTCTTTGAAAACACATTATTAGACAAATATATACAGCTTCATAGGAAATTCTTTACTGTACTTTCTTTTACATTTTTACAATTTGAGAGCCATTACCTGTTTGTCCTTCTCCAACAGTTCCTTGTCTTTTTGCTGCAAACGCTTTTCCAGACTGGCAATACGTTCCTTCAGATATGTAATGGCTACAACATGATCCGATGAGTTGGGATCAATGCTGATCGCTGCAGGAGCGGCAATAGTCCCATTTCCTCCATTGCCTCGTGATATCTTATCTGGCACATCTAAGCCTGCTCCACTGACAGCAGTCACGCCTGCAGCGTTGCTGCCGCCTTTGCCAAGATCGGCGCGTGTGGGTTTCTTGGCTGCAGCGCTGTCTCTGTGCGAAGATGAGGACTTCTCATGTGGGCGTTTCTTTGTCATGGGTATTCGACCCTCTTGCTGGGCCTTCAACAAAGCACGCTTGTAGGCGCAGGTACACAGCCAACAAAGCAGTTTGCCATTGACCTGTAAATATTGAAATTACAGATTGAAATTTGATCGGGATAGAAAGTAATTAGTTCTAGTTAAACTTAATATGCGATAGACTCTAATGAACGCAAAACATGTTTCCAGATTCTCTCAAGGCTGCGCAACATGTGCGAGCAATATCAAGCGGAGTCTAATTCAACCCTACATTTATACGCTTTTAACATTTATTTGACTTAAGTTTAAGGTTTAATTTTAAAGGCAGCTTCCTGGGTCTGACTGATAAATTGCCGTTTGTAGTATTGTTTCGCTGACCTTTTTGTTCTCGTCGCGCCTGTCAAAGGCTGAGCGCAGTTTGCATTCATCGCATTGCACTGGCGGTCCATATTTTGCCTCGTAGCTGGCGCATCTATATTTTGCAGTTAGTGTGATTGTTTTGTTTAAAATTGTATGGTTTTCACACGTTGTAGCAGAAAAAAGAGAAGAAGAAAAATGTGTTGCGTTCATCAGAGACGTTTTTGGTATGTGGTATATTGCTTTATAGCTTTAGAGACTTTAGTGAAAAATCAAGAAATTGGCTAAGCTACTAAAGAAAACACGCATAAATATTAATTTATTGCATGTAAGTTGAAGGCACAATTTGATTTAAAAATTGTTTCTGGCTGTTATCAAACGCAATATGAGTAGCGATGTATAAACAAAAGTAGTTACAAACATGTAATTAATTTGAAACAAAAATTATAGAGAATTCGCTGAGTTGCGTTCCCATTTTGTGCATTCAAGTTACACAGCCACGTAGAGCTAAGCCAACTAAAACAACAACTACAAGGGCTCGATGAGCTATAGTTTCTAATGAAAATTCAAACGTACCTCATGCATTTGGAACTACCAAAGGCGGCCACGATTTTGCAACAATCGCAGGCACCCGGCTTGCCATATTTGCCCAGGTAGTGTTCGCATTTTTTACAGGCACTCTGTGATTTGCTGTGGAAGGGATTAGAAAGTGCAACAGTTGTTTTATAAAGAGACTTAGGCTTAAAATAGGGGTTTGCTTTAACTTACGTAGCGGGCTGAAACTCCGAGCGGCAGTAAGTACATTTAACAACTGAGGTAGAACCACGGCAGCCCTGTGAAATATGCAAATAAATTATTTGTTAGTAATTAATTTGGCACACTTCTTCCCCAAAATGCACGTAAGCGTTTTTTATTAGTCACAACTTCGCTTGGTTGGGTTTTTGCTGGTGTCGCTGCTTCTTCTTGCCGTAAAATTTTCACTAAATGCGCAGCAGCAATTTCTACTCAACAAAAGCGACGCGTCATGGCCAAAAAAATTAATTGTTGAACACGTATGCACAAAAACGTTTGCTGTTTGCTTAATGGTTTGTAGTCACAAATACTTTGATTTATAAACATGTATGTATTGCTTGTTTATTTGCTTCACCTTGCAAAGTTGCTGCCCCGAGGAAAGTTCCTCAAACGGATGACGTGAAAAACATTTGGAACAAGCGAATAATACTTTTGCACTCATTTTCAATGTTTTGTGTGTATTGGTTTAACTTGAGCTGTGCGTTATAACGTCTTAATATTATTAGTTGTAATAACTTGTTGGTTTGCGACTGCTTATATCAAAGCACTTTTAGCAGTCAGCAGAAGGACGCAAAATGTAAATGCAAATGGCGACAGACAGACTAGAGCTGCATCAAAAAAATCGACTGCTGCAGTTGTACAACACTATTAGTTAGAGGTGGCGCTAGCTTTTAGGCAACCCTGCCTTTACAGTTCGCTAAAACGCGAATGACGCGCACAAAAGCAACTATGCAAGAATGATGCGCCACAAAAGCAAAACGACTAGAATGTCAAACAATTCAAACAACAACGTTCATATGATTCAGGCTGTACGCAATTTGGTTTTTGACTACAATTTAAATAAGTGAGATAGATTTGTCAAACCTAAGAAAAATAAATAAATAAATCAAAAGGTGGGAAAATTGTAGTAATATTACATATTATGTCTGCGGGGCAAACGAATATTAAAGTTGTGGTGCGTGTGCGTCCCTATAACCGACGAGAAAAGGAACAAAATCAAAGATGCATTATCAAAGTGTTGGACAGATCTGCACTACTCTTTGATCCCGAAGAGGAGGATGATGAATTTTTCTACCAAGGCGCCAAACAGCAGTTCCGGGACATATCAAAACGTGTTAATAAGAAGTTAACAATGGATTTTGATCGCGTTTACGATACAGATCAAACTAATGAGAGTTTATTCTCGGAGTGCACAGCGCCGCTTGTTGATTCCGTTCTAAATGGGTGAGTTTAATTATTTCAAAAGTATGCAATATTTGGTAAGTTGCGTTTTTATATTCCAGCTACAATTGTTCGGTATTTGTATATGGCGCCACAGGTGCCGGCAAAACTTTTACCATGCTAGGCAATGAGAACTGCCCGGGTCTTACATTCCTTACCATGCGTGATCTTTTTGATAAAATCCAGGCACAGAAGAGTTTACGCAAGTTCGATGTAGGCGTCAGTTATTTAGAGGTCTACAACGAGCATGTTATGAATCTCCTTACCAAAACAGGTCCACTCAAGTTGCGCGAGGATGCTAATGGTGTTATCGTAAGCGGTTTAATGCTTACGCCCATATATAGCGCCGCGGAGCTACTGCGTTTGTTGGCGTTGGGCAATGGCAATCGCACGCAACATCCCACAGATGCCAATGCTGAGAGTTCACGCTCTCATGCTATATTTCAAGTGCACATTCGTATGACCGATTTAAAAACTGGTACCAAACGGACCGTCAAGTTATCCATGATCGACTTGGCGGGCAGTGAACGTGCAGCAAGCACAAAGGGAGTTGGTTTGAGGTTTAAGGAAGGCGCCAGCATTAACAAGAGTCTACTGGCGCTGGGCAATTGTATTAATAAGTTGGCTGATGGTCTTAAACACATACCGTACCGTGATTCTAACCTTACGCGCATTTTGAAGGATTCCTTAGGCGGCAATTGCTGCACTTTAATGGTGGCCAATGTTTCCATGAGTTCGCTCACCTATGAAGACACCTATAATACATTAAAATATGCTAGTCGTGCCAAGAAAATACGCACTACACTTCGGCAAAATGTGCTCAAATCAAACATGCCTAAGGAGTTTTACGTAAAAAAGGTAACGGATTTGATGAGTGAGGTTGAACGTCTGCTGGAGCGCAATAAAACGCTGGAATTGATGTTGGCGAAACAAGAGCGCTGCAATAACAGTAGCAGTTATGATGCACAGGAGCTGAAGCCTTGGTACAGCAAAATCGATGCTGTATACGCGTCTGTGATCAAAACCCAGGAGTATGTGGCTAGCATTCGCAGCACAATTAAAAATCTAAGCTACAAACAGACACTTAAGCAGCAATTGGAGGACCTTCGTAAAATAATATCGCTGGATCAACGACTTTTTCAGGAGGTGAGTCTTAAAATGGGGTAAAATATTTGTTTCTGAAAGCTATTGTGTTTACTTCAAACAAAGTTAATAGGTTCTTCTTTTTCTATTTCTGTATGAAGTGTAGCCCCCATATAACTTTACATCACGCAGTGAATAAATTTTAAAATGAGCATGGAATACATTAAAGGTTAGTTTTTATTAAAATAAAAAAAACTAAATGTTTTCAGTCAGTCTTAGGCATCACCCAACAGTTCCTTCTGTTTACTAGCCAAGAGCCTGTCCGCTTCGGCTACATATTTATCTGCAATGGCAGTGATCTGAGATTGGGCTGCAAAAGCATCATCTTTACCAATATCAGATTGCTTTTTAAGTTTCCGTATTTGTGCATTTTGTGTATCCCGTATTGCATCGCGATATTTAATGAATAAAACCTTGGCATTCTTTGACAGATTCTCCCGATGTTCCTTGGTTACTTTAGGTATGGGTATAAATAGAGTGGTTCCATCTTGTTGGGGATTCAAATTCATACCGCTTTTCTCAAGAGCGTTTAGCACATCCGGTATTGTTTGTGGAAAGGCAATCATATTAACAACAATGGTTTTGGGATTCTTCCGTGATATTTGCGCCAATTCCTGCAACTCATGCTCAGCCCCATCCACTTTAATGCGCAAGGTATCAATAGCGCCGCTGGTGGAGCGCAGTGACAAGTGCTTAATGAACTCTTCTTTCATTTGTTGCACGGATTTTTGCATTTGCATGTTCAGACTATCCAAATTTATTATTTCACGTAATTGTTGTTCGTTGATTTCCACTTTGGCGGGTTTTCCTTTGCCGCTCTTTTCCTTTTTCTTGTCTTTGCCTTTTGCATAACCGCGAGCTTTGGGCAACCAAAGTGCTGACGCTGGCTGCAGTGATTGTTTGTGGTTTATTTTAGATTGAAGGAAGTAGTTACGCTGAGCAATCAAGCGTAGATTCCATAGTGCTAAATGCGTTAATCTTTTTGTAAACATTTCAAATTGTTTTTCTTCCACTTTCTTGAGTTGTAAATGCCAAAAGCAGGATTGTTGAGGCTATTTGACAGTTTCGCACATCTGTTTAGCTTTTACATAGGGCTGCCAACTTGGGAAAGAACAAAGTTTTGTGTACCGGATTCAGTGTTTTGAATGAACATAAGAATGAGTATACGCATAATTATTTATATTATTTGTAACTCTTTGAGTTGCTCACTTTGTTTCTTGGCATTCAACTTATGAAAAATGCTTTTTTGATTTTGGACGGAAACAAATCAATTAAATAATTTGGTACCAATTAACAAATTTAACTATTTTTGCAGGATGTTGCTTGTTTTTCTAAGTTTATGAGCACATTGACCAGTCAGCATGATAAATGCAAAGAGGAATTACCAGATTGGCTAAAAAAACTGGATGTAGCCTGCACAGATGTTCAAAAGTTAAAGCGTGAAGTGAAAGAGTCCAAGCATCACGAGATTCTAGCCTTATATGTTAAACAAAAGGAACAACAAGTTCAAATGTCCAAACAAAGGATCAATTGCAATCATATGTCTAAAATAAATATGGAGCTAGTCGAAAACGCAGATCTGTTGCGTAAATTTTGCACAAAAGTGTGTGAGGCGGTGCGTCAAAATTACAATTGCCTTGAGGAATCGAACAAGTTAACGCCAGAAATTCAAGCCACATACGATCGATTACTGCGAAAAGTAAGTTTTTTAGAGTCTGAAAAAGGGGTATCAACACAGGACGCTGATGCATTGACGCACAAGCTCTTACATGCAAACACGGAAGAGGACGAGCCGGACTCGTTAACCGACAGTGCTAAGAAACGCAAGCACATGCAGCGGGAAACGTACACATTAACCGACATAGAACTTAATTTGGGTAAGGATAGCTGCGAGGACACAGACTCTGATGGCGCCAGTAGCAGCATGACAAGAGTTTTCAAGAAACCGCGAAAACTTAACGATACTCATGTATCAACACATACATTTAGCGGTAGCGGTACAAAATCATACAAAGGCCAAACAGCAACGGCTACCAAGCCT
Organism: Chymomyza caudatula; assembly: GCA_035041775.1. Taxonomy (NCBI): domain Eukaryota; kingdom Metazoa; phylum Arthropoda; class Insecta; order Diptera; family Drosophilidae; genus Chymomyza; species Chymomyza caudatula. Next base: position 545,263 of record JAWNKW010000133.1, read on the forward strand.
TGTAATACAAATCAGCGCTACGTAGCGGATATACTCTCTGAGCAGAATGTAAGTGGGGTCAACGACAAGGAGAAAATCAAACAAGGTATGATATTTTAGAAGCAATTTTTTAGTCTTCTATTAAGTTTACTACTTTACTCTTATTTATAGCATTGATCAAGTCCAATAACTTTTCCACGAAAAGTCTTCAACGCACTGTGGCGGCTGCCGCACACAAGGAGAACCTAAAATGTAAATCGAACTATGTGCGCAAAAGTCCTCGTGCGCTAATAGCCAAAGGTAACTGCTCATATAATATATAAAGACGTAAATATGTATAAAAGCCCTTTGTGAAGAGAGCTTGAAGCGTATCAAATATTAAATGAAAGGACAAAGAAGAGCTTAGATTTTAAATTTATTTAATAACTTTAAATCGTATGCCTGATACAGCAGAGGTATAAAAATTTAAATTGGAAGGTTGGAAGGTTTTAACCTGTGATAATAGTTGTTTTTGTTTGCTTTAACTCTCATGGGGCTCTTTGGTTAATACTATCAGCTAAATTCTTTACAAACTTTCTCCCATCTACAGCTCTAACAGGGACTACGTCTCTGGCGCGAAAGGCAACCTCTCGCTTGGCCGACACAATGGGTTCAACCGCCAAGGAGGCACCTCTGGTGCGCATAAACCGCGCCGCATCCTTTCGAGTAAAGAAGTAAGAATTTTAGATACGGAATTTGAATTTGAGCAAATGATTTTCAATTAATAAAATTAGTAATCAATTTAATTAGAGTTAAAAAAAACAACAAATGAAAATATATATTTTGTAAGCTACTTTTCTATTGTACAAATATTCTTGCCTCTAAAAATATAAGGACGCTTGCTTGTCTTCTCCGCCTAAAATATTTTGTCTATCGTTTCGGAAAAAGTCGCCTGAATTCCCAACACGATGATGAGCCAAACCCAGCAAAGCTAGGAGCGAATAAAGCAAGCCGCCCAAATTTACGCCAATCATGAGCAGTGCCGGCAAACCGAACAGCGGTCCAAGAAATCCTATGGAGGACACTGAAGATAGCCAAGCGGGCTGCTGATTGCCATAAACATAAGAGTGACGTCGCCAGGGCTTGCTAGTGGTAGCGATAGTTGCAGAAGCTTCCTCATAGTCCTTGCTTTCACTAAGCAGCGTATATCGAGTATCAGATGGGTTTCCTTGCTGCAACGAATAAGGCAAAAATTTTTGTTCGTCGCTTCCAGGCTTGTTAGAGTCATTGCCTTTCACCGGAATACTGATAGACAGCGCTAAAAGAAGAACTAGCCACATTTTTTGATACTGTTTGTTTACTTTAGATATATGAAGCTATTTATATAGCAGCTTGAAGTAGCTCAGCGTGACTCGTCAGTTCAGTGATTCTTTTGTAATGTCAGCAATGTCAGAGTAAACAACTGTCGTTGGGCTTATCAATGGAACTCTGACTTTGACAGCACAAAGTGCATTGGCTAAGTTTTGATACGCTTGAAAAAGTATAATTCTTTGAAAAAGTATCTACAGTACTTAAAAAAAACTAAAACTAATCATCAACAAGGCCTTGTTACTAAAATTAGATATGTGTTCCAGAAAGCATTCAAGAAAGCCACAATATATATAACACTTCTTTCTGTGCCTAATAATGAATTTAACTTCCACAGCATTTTTTTTAAACGTGTTTTATAACATGTATATAAACAATACAGACCTATACATATGTATAATGATATATAGTCAATTATTAAAGCGCAATTATTGTCTTGTTAACAGCTTTAAACGTGACTTACTCAAGAATCTTAGCCTTGAGCAAAACAACGGGCTTTTCGATTTCATTTTTGCTCCGAATAAGCTTTAGCTCCCGCTCCATGGCAAGGAATGGCTCGCTCTTTTTCGGTAGTTCGGCTACGGTTCGTTTTATGACAGCCTGCAATGTGGCTATGGTCTTCTCGAATGCCTCCTTAACATCTTGATTTCCATTACTGTGTGCCAGAAACAGCGAAGCAAAAAGATCCCCAGTTCCTGTAAAGACCAAATCCTTGCCACCCTGTTTTGGTATGTCTATTGATAAGCGAGGACCATTTTGGCGACTTAAGAAAGCGCGTAGCATATTGGGTTCACCCAAGTCACTACTTGAGATGACCACTGTTTTAATATTTCGCTTGTGAAACCATTCCATGGCTTCCCAGACAGCTTTTTCAGTTTTTACGTCCATTCCCGTAAGCAACTCCACTTCGTATTGATTGGGCGTTACAATATCTGCCAGAGGTATAATTTCATCGCGATAAATGGGTAACAACTCTTCAGGTACATATAGACATCCATTATCGCCCATGACAGGATCGCAAACATAGATTAGATTGGGATTAGCAGCGCGCAGCTTGCGTAAAATAACGCCCACCTGACGCAGAAATAGGGGATTGCCTATGTAGCCGGTAAGCAAATGGGAATAAAGCGATAAAAGCCCATTCTCCTCAAGGCCTTCTATAATGCTGGCTGTAAAATGGGCCTAAGATTATTTCTATATTACAAAGGAGTAAAGAAAATTACCCAATTCTTTTTCGTTGGATATGGGACCCTTAAAACAAGCATAGCCAGTATGATTGGAGAACTGCACAGAATTCAGCGGATCCACATCAAAGCCAAGCACCTATGTATACTGAAATTATTTCTGATTTAAGATGTAAACTTTGATCTTGTATACCTGTAGTGGAAAAGTGGCCACTTTATTGCCCACATAGCCATGCACAACATGACTTTGTATGGACAGAACTCTTTTTAATTCAGCAGACATTTTGCAGTAGGCACTTTTATATGTTTGAATATTCCAGTTCCAGCGTAATAATTGCTTTGGTGCAGTCACTTGTGAGTGTAAAATGCGACTAAACATGAGTGGATCATCTTATCAGTGTTTAGCGAATGGGTTTACACTTAATGATAGCAATATAAATTACTGATAAGTGAGCCGGCAGCAGATAATTATTTGTGAAAACAATTAAATTTTAATGATTTCCATTTGAGTATTCCATTTGATAAAAATGACCTTGAAAGTAATCAAGTGTTTTTCCTGGAGTTTAATGGTATGTGATAAAATCTACTTGCAGCGCAATCTTCTGTAATCAGAAGCATCATGGTGCTGCCAACTCAGGGTGAGAAAAAGTTTGCGAAAACAGCTGGCATCGATACTTTTATGGGCGAGTATCTACCATGAAACAGCTGTCAGCTGATAAAATTGAGCCTACTCCAAGCGAATACCAATGTGCTGTGCCTTGCATGGTTTACGTAAATGCTGCAGAAGTTAAAGAATTTTCAATTAGAAAGTGTTTGAAATTGGATTATTGAAGTAAATCTAAAACGTCCATAATAAAAAAACCATGGCATCTAGTTTAACGGGCTTGCCGAACCGTCATATACGACACTGCACCGTAGCACAAAACAGCGTGCGGTTAATCCACAACAAACAGGAGCCGCAGCAAACAGAAATATAAGACGATGAAGGAATGAAAAATACAGAAAATGCTATGAGCATAAATAATGTCAATGTTTTTTTTTTAGAATTTCGCGTGCTTAACCTACGCGCCGTCAAGCAAAAGGTGCAAAAAAGACGACATTAAGCGTGAGCCAGTGCCTCCAGCGCGCACTGCAAGCATGGCTGTCGATCAAGATTGGTCTGCTGCCTGGCCCGATCCATGTTCTTTTCATCCAGCTAGTGTGATTATTGCCATAGTTTTCCCACAATAAACTGAGTTCACATAAAAAATTTAATCATCAAGTCAACGAAAACAACTTGAAAACTACCCATGTAGTTGTTGCTTTAGGTGGCAGCTATCTTAAACGTCTGCGTCAACACGTTCTGACACGTATCCACCTCTTGGACAACAGTTGCAGTATTCTTTTGCGAATGGATAAATAGCATATTTTAGTGGAAAAATGCGTGGCCTCAATTTAAAATGGATGTTAAAAACCTTTTGCCTGGTGTTAGTATCGCTAATGCTATTCTTGCTCATTACCAGTTGGATATCAGCGACGCCTTTTACAAATCATAAACATCATAAACTGCCAGAACCAGAGGGTCATGTAAAATCATTGTATGGTAGTACGAGGCTTGCCAATGAGCGTGGTATCGAGTCCTTTAGAAAGCAGCCAGCTTACCATGTTGTTCCCCAAGATGAGCCCGTTGTAGAGGCAGCTAAAAAAGTTGAGGAAGAAGAAGACGAAGATGTACAGGGACATCGACCAGGGAACGAAGTGTATATGCAGCAGCCAATAGAGGAACTACAACAGTACCAAGTAGATGCACCAAATGCCTTAAAAAAAGATTGGCATGACTATACGGCCATGGAACGTGATGCTAAGCGTGTGGGAATTGGGGAGCAGGGTAAGCCAGCCAATTTGGATGAAGCATCGCATGATCTGGAGCGCAATATGTCGTTGGAGAATGGCTATAATGCGCTGCTATCCGATTCTATATCAGTGAATCGTTCGTTACCTGACATAAGGCATCCGCAGTGAGTATATACAGTACTCGTGTACTGTTTTACAAATTCTTCTAGATTTATTCATTTGAATTAAGGTAGAGGTAGAGGATATAAAGATATTGGTACCAATATCCGTAGCTTGACTTTGTATGAAGAAGAGATAGAGAAAAAGAAGGAAGAGGAACGGGAAGGGGAATGGGAACGGGAAGAATTAATTTATATAATGAATTTATTGACGGCTTTATCAATGGGCAGCGGAGCGCGCGGGTTCAGCTAGTACTTTATAATATTAAATAATCATTTGGAAGTTAAGCGCATGAAATCTTTTATGTGCGGCGTTGACCGATACTGTAAAACTATAATTGCACTAGCATCCAAAGTCAACATTATTATTTTTATTTTGAATCCATATCGAATTAGTCTATACTATGACGAATTCATATATACGTCTAATTGCTTCAGCGTACTTGTATAAATCGAACAGATTAATTTCATTTTAGTCAACTTATTCTATACAATAATATGTAATCTAAATCAAGGTAGGTTGAATGTGACGAATGCACTTTTTTGACATATGTGTACATAAGTTTTGATCTTGGAATTGGGCAGGTTGTTTATGTGGTCAAGTGTGTGCCTTTTGGCAATGCAATGTTGTTTTGAATGCACTAAAGTACAAAGAGGGTCATGTCCAAAACCAAACTACACCGTGTCGTCGGTATGTTATGTGCATTTTAAGTCAACAAACCAATTTAATTATTAAATAACTTTGCCAGACTACTCTAGCAGGCACGTTTTACAGCTTGTATCAAAGGGAATCGATCATACCTGGAGGACCTACTGGGTGTATACAATATAACTATTCACCACCGTCCAGCCCATACATACAAATGTATATATTGGAAACTGATCATCTAAGCTACATTCTCATGGCTGAGTGTATGCAGACGACACCAAATCTATATATTTGTATGTTTATGATATGTTTTCTAAAAACGTGGGAAATTTTAGTTAGTTTAACCATATATTACAGTTGTGGCACGTCTCCTATCCACAGGCACTCAGGTGAAGCCATTCATTCTAGACAAAACTCGTTTTAGCCGTAACCTTAGGTTTTAATTTGGGCTTATTTTAAAGAAATTTTGATTACCTGTAGTATTTATACCCTGTACCAAAATGGTAAAGGTACTTCGAAATTAGGAAAGGAAATTAGCCTCACATTTAATGCAACACAAGATTGAAAATATTTTTGATCATCTTATTTCATACGATCCTATTTTTACTTTTCCGCAAAAAGTATTGGGATTGGCCAAAAAACTAAAATCTTTAATTTGATGTTTTTCGACAATCTCTTTCACTCTGTCAACTTTTCCGGCGATTTGGAAATGTTTTTTTGTCCCAGTGTTGTCGATGTAGTGTGTTTGTCAAATAACTTTAGTAATTTCGACTTTAGCAAGCTAAATGTTTTTCTATCGTATTGGGCATAACTTCAAAGAGTTTGCTATTGAATTTGAGGACTCTAGTCGCTATAGTTGGGTCGCCAGAAGAATAATAAGAGTAAATAATTTAACACAACTATTGGTTTTTCATTTTTTGTTGTTTAAATTTGTCCTAGCTAATTTCGCTTGTTTTGATAAACATGCAGAAAAGCCTGAGTTGGTTTCCAATTGTTACTTTTCCGCAAAAAAGTATCGCGATTGGCCAAAAAACTATAATCTCTAATTTGATGTTTTTCGACGATTTAAGCACTCTGACAACTTTTCCGGCGATTTAGCGATGTTTTTGTGTTGGGAATGTCTTCAACTTCTTTCCTATTGAATTTGAGCACTCTTGTCGGTATAGTTGGGTCGCCAGAGGAATAATAAGAGTAAATAATTTTCAAAATTTTTTTTCATATTTTTGTTTAAATTTGTCCTAGCTAATTTAGGTTGTTTTGATAAACGCACGGAAAAGCCTGAGTTGGTTACCAACTGTTTATTTTTTGTAGCATAGTGTTATATGGGAGAATCGAGACAAATACAGTTAAGTAACACTAAATAAAGTAGAAACAGAAGAAGATAAGTTGAGTTCCGTTAAGAAACCAGTATATAAAGATGATTTTGAATATAATATTGTAATGATTGATGACGAACCAGAAGACAGAAAATATCGTGTCGGAGAAAACTTATTTGATAATCTAGCTAAATTTGAAAATTTGTTTAACGAATGTTATAATAAACCTGATCGTACAAATGACCCTTAAACCTGATGTGAAATTAAATTATCTTAAATTATCTTATCGTATTCTTAAAAAGAATGGATTACGGGAAATTCTAGACGAACAGCTAAGTAAGTTATATGTAAGACCAAGTGAGTCTGAATTTGTGTCAGCTATCGTTGTGCAGACGATACCATCAGGAGAATATAGAAAATGTGTAGACTTTAGGAGGTTAAATAAAGTTACAGCAAAATGAATTTCCCTTAATATTGGTGACTTGATAGATCATCTTGTAAATACGAAATGGTCCACTTAACTTGATTTGAAAAATAAGTTTTATCATGTCTTTATGCATGAAGATTCTGTTAAGTACACGTCATTTATAGCACCGCTAGGCGAGTTTGAGTATTTGAGAATGCCGTTTTGTTTAAGAAATGCACCGTCTACGTTTCAAAGGTTCATAAATAAGATTTTTGCGATATTATAAAAAATGATGAAGTGATAGTTTATTTAGATAATATAATGATAGCGACAAAAGATACTAATAGACATTTCGATAACTTAGTAAAGAAAAAGTTAGAGTTAAGACTTGATAAGTGTGAGTTTTTTCAAACGGTAGTGGAATATTTCGGCTAAACTATAACGAGTGATGGTATAAAAGCTGACGGTAAAGGTAGGGAAGCAATTAAAAATGTTCCGATACCTATAAAGACTATGTAGTATGCGGCAAAAACGACTAGGCCATAAGAAACAAATGTTGCACTAGGTGACGACTTTAGATCTTATAGTAGGTATGTATACGTGTTTCGCCTCCAATGAGTTCATGAGTTTCTTAGAGTCGCGGAATATGCAACATATTAAAATTGCCGTTGGGTCACCCCAGGCCAATGGTCAGGTTGAACGAATTAACCGTAGTTTGGGTACCATGCTAGCGAAAATTTTAAGCACAGAGGAAAGTATGGGTTTTAATAAGCAATACAGTGCATCGAATGATAGGTCAGCATCCAAGTATAATGCTGTTCGGAGTTAGTCATAAAGGAAGCCTTAATGATAATATTTGAGAAAATTTGGAAGTCTGTTCAGAAGAGAGAAACGTTGCGGTTATCAGGGCAAAAGCTCATGAAAAGGATATACAAAATCAGCTGTTTAATGAAAAAACTATGAACAGTGAACGACAACCTATTTTTTACAAAGTTGGCGATTATGGTTTTTATAAAATTTTGATTCCAATGTTGGTGTTTCAAAGAAACTTATATCTAGGTTTAAGGGACCTTCTAAATTATCGGTAAAACTTGAGAATGATAGATATGTTGTTAGCGATGCTGACGGACAGTAAAACTTGAGAATGATAGATTTGTTGTTAGCGATGCTGACAACATTCAAATATGCCGTATTCAGGTGTTTGGGCTGTAGTAATGTGAAACCCTTTTTCGGAAATGGAGTCAAATGAAAAGTTAAATGAAGAAGCCAATTAAAAGTCAATAAGTTTAAATAATAAGAAATAAACAGTTGATAACCAACTCAGGCTTTTCCACACGATTATCAAAACAGCTAAAATTAGCTGGGACAAATGTAAACAAAACAAAAATTTTCTTCAATTTTTGAAAATTATTTACTCTTATTATTTCTCTGGCGACTCAACTATAGCTAACCCTTTGAAGATATGCCCATCACGATAGAAAACATTTAGCTTGCTAAAGTCGTTATTACTAAAGTTATTGGCATTGTTAGCGATGCTGACAACATTCAAATATGCCGTATTCAGGTGTTTGGGCTGTAGTAATGTGAAACCCTTTTTCGGAAATGGAGTCAAATGAAAAGTTAAATGAAGAAGCCAATTAAAAGTCAATAAGTTTAAATAATAAGAAATAAACAGTTGATAACCAACTCAGGCTTTTCCACACGATTATCAAAACAGCTAAAATTAGCTGGGACAAATGTAAACAAAACAAAAATTTTCTTCAATTTTTGAAAATTATTTACTCTTATTATTTCTCTGGCGACTCAACTATAGCTAACCCTTTGAAGATATGCCCATCACGATAGAAAACATTTAGCTTGCTAAAGTCGTTATTACTAAAGTTATTGGAATAACGCACTACATCGACAACGACAACACAAAAACATCGCCCGAAAAGTTGGGTCGCCAGAGAAATTGAAGTAAATGATTTAAATATTTTTTTTTCATTTTTTTACTTTTTTTTAAATTTGTCCACGCTAGCTTCGGTTGTTTTATTAAACGTTCGGAAAAGCCTGAGATGGTTACCAACTGTTTATTTTTTATCTACAGGTGTCGCCAAAAGAAATACCTAATAAAGCTTCCAACTGTCAGTGTAATCTTTATCTACTATAATGAGCATCTCGGCGTTTTAATGCGCTCTGTGCACAGTGTTCTTAATCGTTCGCCAACAGAGCTTATCAAAGAGATCATTCTAGTGGATGATTGCAGCGATCGCGAATCACTGTTCAATACACTGGACGACTACATAGCTGAGCATTTCACTAATGTGCGTGTGTTGCATTTGCCCGAGCGCATAGGACTCATAGGAGCACGTACCGCTGGTGCTCGCAATGCCACCGCCGAGGTGCTAATCTTTCTGGACTCCCACGTAGAGGCAACCTATAACTGGCTGCCTCCCTTACTAGAACCCATTGCACAGAACAAGCGTACGGCTATGTGTCCATTCATCGATATAATCAATCCAGACACTTTAGACTATCGTGCACATGACGAAGGCGCACGTGGAGCCTTTAATTGGGAGTTCCAGTACAAGCGCTTGCCATTGTTGCCTGAAGATTTGAAGCATCCATCGGAGCCATTTAAGAGCCCTATAATGACAGGAGGATTGTTTGCCATATCAAGAGAGTTCTTCTTTGAGTTAGGCGGCTACGATGAGGGCCTAGACATTTGGGGCGGAGAGCAATTTGAGTTAAGCTTTAAGATTTGGATGTGCGGTGGTCAAATGTACGATGCGCCGTGTTCTCGTGTGGGACATATTTATCGTGGACCGCGCAATTATGAGCCCAGTCCGCGCAAGAACTATTTACACAAGGCAAGTTCTACTTTCTGACTTTTGTTATATATTCTAATAATATGATATGGGCCTTGCAGAACTTCAAACGTGTGGCAGAGGTTTGGATGGATGAATACAAAAAGTATTTGTATGATCACAGCGATGGTCTCTACGATCGCATTGATCCCGGCGATCTAACCGCACAAAAGGCCATACGCGTCAAGCTCAAATGCAAATCCTTCAAGTGGTTTATGGAGAATGTTGCCTTCGATGTAATTCCAAAACCAATCTTTTTAATGTTAACTAAATAAAGATATTATTATTAAACTAGTTACAGTTACAGAAAAAATTCGGAAACATGTCAACATTGTTTTGTTTCACAGGCTAACACATGGCTATCTTCACTCGACTATTGCTACGGATCATTTTTGCCGCGGGAACATATGGTCTGCCATGCCTCTTTCTGCCTTTATTACACCCAATGTATACTTAACAAGGTAACGTCGTCGTTAAGCGAACATTCTTAAAACTTTGTGAGAGGCGGAAATAGCGAAGAAAAGAGGCGTAATTTACTCTCGTTGCTGAAAAATTTTATATACACACATACATTTGTAAACATAAAGCAATGCATACACATATACTTACATATGAAAAACTAAGAAACAGCGCTGCTGACGTCGCAACTACTACGTTACCTTGTTAAGTATACATTGATTACATCAAACTCAGCGACATCAAACTTTCTTTGTTGAATGCGATTGAAATGATTTTGAAACTAACAGATTGACTATACCAATGCATACTTAACAATACATATACTTAAGTATACATTGGACTATACTGATCCATATGAGTTACAAGGTATGCGCCATCTGCCGACGCATAACAACCCGTTATCGGGTTACGGCCTGATTTAAATACATTCTTTCATTGGAATTGTGGTTTTACGTGGTGGGTCCCAAACCCTACGCACAACCCTTTTAAGGCTTACTGGTCTCGGACGAACCCAGTGTCATTGTTAGTCGCTTCATACGACAAGCTTTGACCTGCTGAGGTGGTATTCTCTAACCCGCTCACCACACGGGGAAATTAGGACTTGGTTGTATGAAATTTGTACTTCTTTCCACAGGATTTTGGAACGTGCAAGTAGTGCTATCTCCGCTTCTTTTGCGAATTGACGTGGCCTCGAAAATCATGTGTGATTTTTAAGCTTACCAAGTGGTGATTTTTCATCAGTTGTTGTTGTAGCTTCATCTTCGTGTATCTTTCGGGTTTCGCTTCCCCTTTCTATTTCCAAATTCACTGCATCTGATGTAGTGCTTTCTGAAGGCAAAATGGCATGCCTGAATTGCTCGCTTCTAAATTCACGCATTATGAAACATGTCGCGATAAGGTGTACCTCAATTTTGTCGCACCATTATTCGTAATTCATAATAAGCAAATAGGTCCTAAGTGTTTAATGATTTCGTCTTCGGACAGTCCTACGTAGACTATTTTCTTTCGCTCCACTCTCCTTCTCTCCTCCTTTCATCTCCTCTTTTTCTCTCTCCATTTTCCTTAACTCCTACTCTTTTTTTCTTCTGTCTCTTTCTCTCCCACTCTCCGCTTCTTCTTCTCCTCCTTCCAAAATTAAAAAGCTTACCTACTGTTCACAATTTTTTATTTTATTTTATTTTTTTACTTCTTTTAACTTTTTATTTTGTGTCTGTTTGACCATAGAATAATAATACAAGGAACGCACATTCTGCTGCTCTCACACAATTCGCGTGCCAATTTTTCATTCTGCTGCGAATATCAAAGAGGAAGGATAATTAGTCTCTAAAAAAAATTTGGTACTCGCGTCGGCGTTCCTTGTGTTATTATTCCATGGATGTGACTACCTCCAAATCAAATCTCAGACTAAACATTTGTGAGTTGTAAACAAAATTTATATAATGCAAAATACTAGCCTACTATTTTATTAATTATCGAAAATTTGAAAATCTGAGACTGGAAATTATAAAATTATGAAAAGCAAACACGCACACAACGAAACAACTAGGCACACCGATAGCACACATTTACCCAGAGCTCTATCGGTGTGAGATAAGTCCAGTAAATAAGCCTTAGGCGAGGCGCTTGGCCTCCACAAAGAATAATTTTGAATTCTTAGCAAAATGGGCCATCTTCATTCGATGAGCGCTCCCATCCACCGCAAATATAACCTCAGTTAATTAGCCAATCAAGGTGACTATTATTACAAACTTTCTTTTTTAGATCGTTTCTCGATGAAACCTAAAGGTACTCTAGTCTTTGGCTAAAATTCGTTTTTTTTTGCACAACATTCCCTTATGCTTATGCTAACAGTTTCAATCAATCTTAGGAACCACCTATATGTTAAGTGGTGTTTATTAAAGCTTAATCGGTCGACTCATGAGAACTGAAAAAAATAAACCCATTTCCACCACCACTCCAATTTTCAATCAATTAGAGGCTTTAGCCAGCGTAGTTGATGTTTTCAACCGTTTTATGTAGCAATGCAGAACTCTAGGCACTATAATCTTAGCGATAGTTTTCATTTTATTCTCTTGATTTCACGATTTTAGACGTATATGTTTTTTTAAAGCTAAAAAATGCGAAACATATTAAAATAAAGGGCTACAATTCCCGCTGTTTTTCATTTTTTCCCCCAATCAGGCATAAAAAAGATAGATCTAGCGGGAAAAAGTTAAATTGGCAACGTGTACTGCCTTCCAGCTACTCGGATTGTTGATATTTTAAAATATATCGTATTTCGATATATCGAAATTGTTCTATTTACAAAATCGCCGTATCGATAATATCAATTTTTAAAAAATCGATATATCGATTTATCGCCAAAAATTTAAAAAATATTACTTAAGTCCAATTAATCCCCCGTGTGATGAGTAAGAGAATACCACCTCAGCAGGTCAAAGCTTGTCGTATGAGGCGACTAACAATGACACTGGGTTCTTTTGAGACCAGCAGGCCTTAAAATGGTTGTGCGTAGGGTTTGGGGCCCACCACGTAAAACCACAATTTTAATTAAAGAATGTATTTTTAGTTCGGGCCGTAACCCGATAACGGGTTGTTATGGCCAGTTAAGAAGAAGAAGTCCAATTAATAAGGAATATTTAACATTTTTATGTAAAGCCCTACTGTTTTAGTTTACAAGTTCCAAAGCGGATGTCACCCTTTCTGACGATGCCCCTTTCTCTAAGCAGTTGCACTTTGGCTAAGTTCTCATCTCCTTCCGTACGTCGCTTTGCACCGCCATATTTGTGATTTGGATCACGTGATAATGAACATTCCAGAATCTTCCGCTCGACGAATTGGTTTTCATAATTTTTCCGCACAATGTGACACAGAATTTTAATCTATTTTTAATTGGTCCATGTTTCGTATATCCAATTAAAGTACACCTTTCAATTTTTACGGCACGCTTTTGCAGTTTATTTATGAAAAATATATGGGAGCCTATATTTGATATTTGACACAAAAAATATCGATATGTGATATTATCATCAACGAGAAAATCGCTCCGATATTATCGTATCAAAAATTAAAAACATCGATATATCGATATCATATCAACAATCCTACCAGCTACCCTAGACACGCCACTACTGTGGGCCCCCAGCAGAGGTCACTTAAACAAAAGCCCAAGAAGATGAAAAAGATTTAGTTTGTTTTCGTTTGAATTTTTATTTAATATTAATATCTGTTTGCTTTCAATACGCGTACTTTAAATAAATATAATTTATGTTTTTTTTTTATATACGTTCTCAGTTTTGTTTTACAATATGTATCATCATCTTTATCAATACCATAATCATTATCGTCCAGCATTTTTTTAAACTGTGTGCTTAAATCTTTGTTCTGCTTGCTTGTTTTTTTTTTTTGTGTGCCAACTTGTCAATCAATTATTATCTTTATAATATATATATGCCAATATTTATAGTATATATTTTCAATATATATATGTATAGTTATTTTATATGCAATACTTTCTCAAGCGCTTCAAGTTGCAACTTGTTCGCGTCTCCCGCAAAAAACTCATGTAAACTCGTTTATAACTTAATAATGGCAAAAGTTTTCATTTTATTGAAATTATAAAAAAAGCATTTACAAACTATAATAGTTGTTGGCTTGCATAAGCATAATCATAATTATAATTTATGTATTTAATTTTATATATATAAACATTTAAATATTTATCAAAACATGTTTTTTCTTGTTGCTCAAAAGTCTTCTTCGCTGCCTTAACTTTACATACATATGATTTATTTTTTATTTTGGTTTTTAAATAATTTGTTTTTTTTTTTTTGATGTTGAATTATAACGCATTGTCTTTGCAATAAAAAAACTTAAATTTATTTTAAATAATTTGAAATTATATGCGCTCAAGTAGCTTAAATGAAATTTGTTGTGTTTCCATGCAACAACAAAAAACACATAATATTAAAATTAATAACCAGTTTTTTGTTTTGTGCAAAAGTGTGTGTATAGCTAGCTATGTTTGAGTTTTAAAAAATATATGATAATATATTAAAAGTTTTCATGCTTAATATTTTATCTTGATTTTTGCCATTTAGACTAATTTGATTTGAAATTCAGTTGCGCTGCCATTTTTTAAATATTTATTTATATTTTTGGATGGATAAATGAATTGTTTTCGTTAGAATTTATAAATGAAATTTCGTTTATAAATAATTAAGCAAAAATGTCTTGTTAATTTATAGTTGGTTTTTTGTTTTGTTTTTAGTATACTTAATACTTGCTTGGTTTCGAGTCTTTTTTAAGGTTTTTGTTTTTTTATTTATTTAAATTAAACTTTAGTTTGTTTAAACATTTACAGCACATTTTGAAAACACTCTTTTGACTTTTGCGGCGCATAAACAAATATATATGTATTTATATGTACGTGCTTATAATTTGATGTAGTTGTATGTGTTTGCTTTGCTTAAACTTAAATTAAATTATTGTTAAGTTTAATGTTTAAAAATGTCTTGCTGTCTTGCATTAGTTTTTATGTTTTTATTTATTGTTGTTTTTATTCTTTTTTTTACGTATAGCTGAGCTTCAATTGCTGCGCTTAATACTCAAAAAATATGTCAATCAATCATCGTCAATCATTTTATGTAGCTGCCCGTTCGTTTGCTTGCTTAAAAATTAAAAACAAAATAAAGTCACTGTGCATAATGTCGAGCTTTTGCTTGTGTGCGAGCGAGCGTAAGTTTTTCGCACTCTCGCGCAGCTAAGCAAAACCTCACTGATCAAAGAAGCTTTGAGCTAATTTAAGTGCAGCTTGGCGCTTGAAAGTTGAGCTTAAAAGCTGCAGCGCCAGGCTGGCGCTTGAAAGTTGAGCTTAAAAGCTGCAGCGCCAAGCTGCAACTAAATTACGCATTAGTGTGTGTAGTTGTGTGTTTCGCAAAAAAAGTGCTATGGAAATTGCAGTTTTTAAAATATAGTTTACGACCTTTTTTTTGTATTTTTTGTTCGTTTTTTTTTTGTATAAACTTGTTACCAACTATTTATGTTTTCGTAGCGAAATTCTTTACGTTTTTCTAGTTTTTTTATTATTTATTTTTATTAGTTTGTTTTTGTTTGCTTTAAAAAATGGTTTATTTGTACTTTTGGCAATGATCTTTCTTTCCACTAACAGTTTGTTTTCTATCTTTATTTTTTGTTTCTTCAACGTCGTTTTGTGTTTTGTTCACAAGCAAATTTCTTAAGCTTTTTTTGTGTTGTATGTATGTATATTTTTTGTTTTAGTTTTTGTTCTGTAGTGTTTATGGTTATTTGCTTAGTTTGTTGCATTTTTTATAGTGTTTGTTGCAAGTAACATTTGTAACAGAAATTATGCTCAACAGGATTTTCATTTTAAACTAAAATTCATATAAGTGTTTTGTTGTTGTTTTTCTTTTCTATTTAGCTAGCTGCATTTTAAATGTATAAACTAGGCAAGTGTGTGGGTATTAGAAAAAGTAGTAGATTTAGTAGTATGTATGTATGTAGTATTAATGCAGTATTTGTTTTGTGTTTTTTTGGACTTGGGAATGGTGTACTAACAGCAGCAGGCAGCGCTACTTGATCATTCACATTTTTTTTCTTATATGGCACACGAAAATTAGACGCTTCTACAAAAATAATTTTTGTGTGAATTTGCTTTTTTTCAGTCGTTTTGTTTTTAGTGGCTTAAAATTAAACCGCAGCGTGTTAATTTGCAACTCAATTACAATAAAGAATACAAGTCGGCTTAACTGTAAACTGATTATTACGGTTTCTATCAATAAAACCGCCGACAGATGGCGGCATTCAAGTTTGCTGCTGCTGCGTTGGCGGCGGTTGCTGCGGCGCTTGTGCTTGGCCATTCGCGGACGAAGTGGGACTGCTATTGCCCTCCTGATAGGGCCCTGTAACCACACATGGATGCATAGGAAACAGGGTCGTCCACGACGTTGTTGTAAGTGTTGGTGCGTGGAGGGCAACTTTCTCGTTTTTTGGCTGCTGCACATTGGAATTTTGCGAGGCTTGCGAGTTTTGTTTGCTCTTTGCCGATTCGCAAATTTTGGTGCTGGCGCCACCTGTTGCGGTACCTTGATTACTGCCATTCTTCAGCTGGCTCGCGCTCCTCTTTGGCTTTGTTTAGATTACCATGCTGATAGAAGATTAGCATCATGCGTGTTGGATTATGTCTATCAGGTCTGCCAGTATGATTGGAGAACTGCACAGAACTCAGCGGATCCACATCAAAGCCAAGCAGCACCTATATATACTAAAATTATTTCTGATTTAAGATGTAAACTTTAAACTTGTATACCTGTAGTGGAAAAGTGTTCACTTTATTGCCCACATAGCCACGCATAACATGACTTTGTATGGACAGAACTCTTTTTAATTCAGCAGACATTTTGCAGTAGGCACTTTTATATGTTTGAATATTCCAGTTCCAGCGCAATAATTTGTATTTTAGTATTCTATTTGATACAAATGACCTTGAAAGTAATCAAGTGTTTCCTGGACTTTAATTGTATATGATAAAATTAACTTGCAGCGCAATCTTCTGGAATCAGTAGCATCATGATGCTGCCGACTCAGGGTGAGGAAAAGTTTTCGAAAACAGCTGGCATCGATACTTTTGTGGGCGAGTATCTACCATGAAACAGCTGTCAGCTGATAAAATTGAGCCTACTCCAAGCGAATGGCAATGTGCTGTGTCTTGCATGGTTTACGTAAATGCTGCAGAAGTTAAAGAATTTTCAATTAGAAAGTGTGAAATTGGATTATTAAAGTAAATCTAAAACGTCCATAATAAAAAACCATGGCATTTAGTTTAACGGGCTTGCTGAACCGTCATATACGACACTGCACCGTAGCACAAAACAGCGTGCGGTTAATCAACAACAAACAGGAGCCGCAGCAAACAGAAATAGAAGATGATGAAGGTATGAAAAATACATAAAATGCTATGAGCATAAATAATGTCTATGTTTATTTTAGAATTTCGCGTGCTTAACCTTCGCGCCGTCAAGCAAAAGGTGCAAAAAAGACGCGACATTAAGCGTGAACCTGTGCCTCCAGCGCGCTTTGCACGCATGGCTGTCGATCAAGATTGGGCTGCTGCCTGGCCCGGGCCACGTTCTTTTCATCCATCTAGTGTGCCACTGCCTTTGCGTCAGGGCTACACTGAGAAAGGTGCTGCAGCGCCCTCCAAATACGCAAATGCCGAGCTAATGAAAATACCAAACTTTTTGCATTTAACTCCACCGGCCATACGCCAGCAATGTGAAGCATTAAAAAAGTTTTGCACATCTTGGCCCAAGGGTCTGGAGACAGATGAAAAATGTAAACGCCACTTTCCCGTGGAAGTCATTACCACAGATTATTGTCATAGTTTGCCCACAATACGTCATCCCGAAGCGCGTCGCGTGACCATAACACTTAAGCTCTCCGATTTAGAGTTTGACGCTCATGCCAAGGATAAGTTTTTGCGTTTAGTGGGCGAACGCTATAATAAGGAGACAGATGTGCTGACATTTGTAGCCGACCGCTGTCCTTTACGCAAGCAAAATTACGATTATGCCATGTATTTGTTAACGGCTTGCTATCATGAGTCCTTTATAACCGAGCCCTGGGAGGCCACGAAAAGTGAGGCTGACATGGAGGTGTATATTTTCGAACGCAATAAGGCTAAAGTTTCGGTAGAGGCAATACTAAATTGGTCTAAAGCAGCCGGTGAAGAAAAAGTGCCGCCTAATGTGAGCTATGCAAAAAGTGTCGAACAACTCATAAACGAGGGAGAAAACGAGTACAACATAGCAAAATATAAGGAAGAAGTGCTGAAGATGTTGAACATAGCAAGCAAATATAAACAAATTTCATAAATGTTTGAAAAATCTGTTGAATAAAAACAATAAAAAATGTTTGTTAACTTTCAATAAGCTAATTCAAAAATCATGCAGGCGTGACAGTGTGAATGGCAAGAGAACAGTTTGCTTAAAAGAAGCAGCAGATCTAGCAAGACTGATTAGCGGACGTGGAAAATATACATAAATAGTTGTTTACATTAATAAGTATTAAAAGTTACATTTTATAATTGTGATAATTTAGTTGTATAAGCTAGCTTCAATTTGTCCACATTAATAAACTAACTACTATATGACAGGTAAAAACGAAGACGCTGATAAGGCATTGTTGTAGTAAATTGATGACGTTTTCGCCGTGACTCAAAACTAAAAGGAAATAATCAATTTTAGGCATAATAATAAAGCCTATATATTGTGCCTTTGCCTAATTGGGATAAGCCAAGCCCCTGCCTTAAAGCAGGTAAAATTAGTTGGTTTATCTGCGTTTCGCTTCTTTATGTGCTATTCGGCACCGGATGTGTTCAATTTTTTTTTACAAATGGTTCCTTCCAATGGCATTTTTGGTTTATCTAAGCAATGGAAGTGTTCAAATTTAGTTCTGTCAGCGGCAGTTACGTCGCTTTTATCAGTAAAATGTTTTGTCTGCTTTTAGTACTTTAACTGTATTTGTGCTAATAACTATATTGTGTTTGTACAATAAAAACATACATGTACATATCTACATTGCAGTTACTATTTCGCGCGGGTACACGTTTCAGTCTTCATTTCGCGGTTGCCTCTGCAAGAAGCTACTCAAAAACCAGCTGAGTTAACATACAAATTATAATCAGCAAGTCAACGAAAACTACGTGAAAACTACCCATGTAGTTGTTGCTTTGGGTGGCAGCTATCTTAAACGTCTGCGTCAACACGTTCTGACACGTATCCAGCTCTTGGACAACAGTTGGAGCATTCTTTTGCGAATGGATAAATAGCATATTTGAGTGGAAAAATGCGTCGCCCAAATTTAAAATGGATATTAAAATCCTTTTGCCTGGTGTTAGTATCGCTAATGCTATTCTTGCTCATTACCAGTTGGATATCAGCGACGCCTTTTACAAATAAACCCGTGCATCATAAACTGCCAGAACCAGAGGCTCATGTAAAATCATTGTATGGTAGTACGGGGCTTGCAAATGAGCGTGGTATCGAGTCCTTTAGAAAGCAGCCAGCTCACCCTGCTGAGCCCGTTGTAGAGGCAGCTAAAAAAGTTGAGGAAGAAGAAGACGAAGAGGAAGAAGACGAAGATGTACAGGGACATCGACCAGGGAACGAAGTGTATATGCAGCAGCCAATAGAGGAACTACAACAATACCAAGTAGATGCACCAAATGCCTTAAAAAAAGATTGGCATGACTATACAGCCATGGAACGTGATGCTAAGCGTGTGGGAATTGGGGAGCAGGGTAAGCCAGCCAAATTGGATGAAGCAACGCGTGATCTGGAGCGCAATATGTCGTTGGAGAATGGCTTTAATGCGCTGCTATCCGATTCTATATCAGTGAATCGTTCGTTACCTGACATAAGGCATCCACAGTGAGTATATACATACGAGTACTGTTTTACAAATTCTTCTAGATTTATTCGTTTGAATTAAGGTAGAGGTAGAGGATATAAAGATATTGGTACCAATATCCGCAGCTTGACTTAGTATGAAGAAGAGATAGAGAAAAAGAAGGAGGAGGAACGGGAAGAATTAATTTATAAAATGAATTTATTAACGGCTTTATCAATGGGCAGCGGAGCGCGCGGGTTCATCTAGTACTTTATAATATTAATCATTTGGAAGTTAAGCGCATGAAATCTTTTATGTGCGGCGTTGACCGATACTGTAAAACTATAATTGCACTAGCATCCAAAGTCAACATTATTATTTTTATTTTGAATCCATATCGAATTAGTCTATACTATGACGAATTCATATATACGTCTAATTGCTTCAGCGTACTTGTATAAATCGAACAGATTAATTTCATTTTAGTCAACTTATTCTATACAATAATATGTAATCTAAATCAAGGTAGGTTGAATGTGACGAATGCACTTTTTTGACATATGTGTACATAAGTTTTGATCTTGGAATTGGGCAGGTTGTTTATGTGGTCAAGTGTGTGCCTTTTGGCAATGCAATGTTGTTTTGAATGCACTAAAGTACAAAGAGGGTCATGTCCAAAACCAAACTACACCGTGTCGTCGGTATGTTATGTGCATTTTAAGTCAACAAACCAATTTAATTATTAAATAACTTTGCCAGACTACTCTAGCAGGCACGTTTTACAGCTTGTATCAAAGGGAATCGATCATACCTGGAGGACCTACTGGGTGTATACAATATAACTATTCACCACCGTCCAGCCCATACATACAAATGTATATATTGGAAACTGATCATCTAAGCTACATTCTCATGGCTGAGTGTATGCAGACGACACCAAATCTATATATTTGTATGTTTATGATATGTTTTCTAAAAACGTGGGAAATTTTAGTTAGTTTAACCATATATTACAGTTGTGGCACGTCTCCTATCCACAGGCACTCAGGTGAAGCCATTCATTCTAGACAAAACTCGTTTTAGCCGTAACCTTAGGTTTTAATTTGGGCTTATTTTAAAGAAATTTTGATTACCTGTAGTATTTATACCCTGTACCAAAATGGTAAAAGATTATATTAAAAAAATTATAGATTTGTGCAATCTATGTAACAGGCAGAAGCCGACGTGCAAACCTTTTGTTCCGTGGGAAAAAATTATCAAAAATTATCACGAGTAGAAATAGCCATGTCCGTCTATCTGTCTGTCCGTGTTGAAACTTGTTTCTCCGAGACTATAAGAGTTAGAGAAAAAAAATTTTACCAAAAAATGCGAATTTTCCCGGAAAAGAGCAAGTTTATCGATTCATGTCGATATCTCCCCTTCCCCCCTGAGAAATTTTCGGGGCTTACAGCCGCTCCTATCAACCCGAATCAACAGAGGTTTTCGCCGTGCATACGAGCATCTATGTTTAAAATGATCAAAATAAGATAAATAAATCAAAGTAAAAAAAAATGTGCTGATTTAAACCAGGGTATTTCATTGTCGGGCACCATCCCGACTGTCTGCATAAAAATTTTTTTTTTTTATTTTTTCAAAATGTACTTACATATTTTGGCGACACTTTTCTTTCCATTCGAGAAAATGAGCCTGCTGGCTTGGCTGTAATTCTAGGGAAAAAAGGTATAGAGTTCTGATCTTTGCGTTTTATGTTAATCGAATAGCACTAAAGAACAAAATGTTATGTGGGTTTTAACAAATGAAATTGGGAAAGGAAATTAGCCTCACATTTAATAATTTTTAATATTTTTGATCATCTTTTTTCGGACGATCCTTTTTTTTTTTATCTACAGGTGTCGCCAAAAGCAATATCTAATAAAGCTTCCAACTGTCAGTGTAATCATTATCTACTATAATGAGCATCTCGGCGTTTTAATGCGCTCTGTGCACAGTCTTCTTAATCGTTCGCCAACAGAGCTTATCAAAGAGATCATTCTAGTGGATGATTACAGCGATCGCGACTCACTGTTCAAGCCACTGGACGACTACATAGCTGAGCATTTCACTAATGTGCGTGTGTTGCATTTGCCCGAGCGCACAGGACTCATAGGTGCACGTGCCGCTGGTGCTCGCAATGCCACCGCCGAGGTGCTAATCTTTCTGGACTCCCACGTAGAGGCAAACTATAACTGGCTGCCTCCCTTACTAGAACCCATTGCGCAGAACAAGCGTACGGCTGTGTGTCCATTCATCGATGTAATCGATCACGCCAATTTTAACTATCGTGCACAAGATGAAGGCGCACGTGGAGCCTTTGATTGGGAGTTCTATTACAAGCGCTTGCCATTGTTGCCTGAAGATTTGAAGCATCCATCGGAGCCATTTAAGAGCCCTATAATGGCAGGTGGATTGTTTGCCATATCAAGAGAGTTCTTCTTTGAGTTAGGCGGCTACGATGAGGGCCTAGACATTTGGGGCGGAGAGCAATATGAGTTAAGCTTTAAGATTTGGATGTGCGGTGGTCAAATGTACGATGCGCCGTGTTCTCGTGTGGGACATATTTATCGTGGACCGCGCAATCATGTGCCCAGTCCGCGCACGAACTATTTACACAAGGCAAGTTATACTTTCTGACTTTTGTTATATGTTATAATAATATGTAATGGGCATTGCAGAACTACAAACGTGTGGCAGAGGTTTGGATGGATGAATACAAAAAGTATTTGTATGAACACAGCGATGGTCTCTACGATCGCGTTGATCCCGGCGATCTAACCGCACAAAAGGCCATACGCGTCAAGCTCAAATGCAAATCCTTCAAGTGGTTTATGGAGAATGTTGCCTTCGATCTCATGAAGAGCTATCCGGCGATTGATCCGCCCAATTATGCCTATGGCGCCATACAAAATGTAGGTGATTCCAATATGTGCATTGATACTTTCGGCCGTCCGCATCATAACCGCATGGGTCTTTATGCCTGCGCCACGAACTTGCTGCAACCGCAAAAGACGCAACATTGGGAGCTTAGTTGGAATCGTGATTTGCGCTTGCGCCGTAAAAAGGATTGCCTAGATGTGCAGATTTGGGATGCAAATGCGCCGGTGTGGCTATGGGACTGCCATGGCATGCAGGGCAATCAATATTGGTATTACGACTGGCGAAAAAAAATGCTCAAGCATGGAAGAGAGGGTACACGTTGCTTGGAAATGTTACCCTTTAATAAAGAGCTGGTGGTCAATAAATGCGATGACAATAATGAATATATGAAATGGAATTTTGGATATGCCAATAAGACAGCTTTGGACAATTACGATAGGGACTTGAACTTGCAGATTAGTTAGTTGCAGCCATTATTTCTAGTTGTTTTATTTTATTTTTGTTCTTCATTTCCTACTTGCCATGTACTTAAACTGAAGTTTCCAACTGTTTATTGTATTGAACTGTCTTGACTGGATACAATCATATAATGTATTTAATGTAAATATTAAGTTAGAAAGAAAATGTGGCTTGTGTATAAGCTAAGTGGCCCATTTTATGACACGCACATTCCAATGCCAATCTATTTAATGTTAACTTAATAAAGATATTAGTATTAAACCAGTTACATTTACAGAAAAAATTCGAAAACATGTCAACATTGTTTGGTTTTACAGGCTAACACATGGCTATGTTGACTCGACTATTGCTACGGATCATTTTTGCCGCGGTAACATATGCTCTGCCATGCCTCTTTCTGCCTTTTAAATTTATTACACCCAATGTATACTTAACAAGGTAACGTCGTCGTTAAGCGCACATTCTTAAAACTTTGTGAGAGGCGGAAATAGCGAAGAAAAGAGGCGTAATTTACTCTCGTTGCTGAAAAATTTTATATACACACATACATTTGTAAACATAAAGCAATGCATACACATATACTTACATATGAAAAACTAAGAAACAGCGCTGCTGACGTCGCAACTACGACGTTACCTTGTTAAGTATACATTGATTACATCAAACTCAGCGACATCAAACTTTCTTTGTTGAATGCGATTGAAATGATTTTGAAACTAACAGATTGACTATACCAATGCATACTTAACAATACATATACTTAAGTATACATTGGACTATACTGATCCATATGAGTTACAAGGTATGCGCCATCTGCCGACGCATAACAACCCGTTATTGGGTTACGGCCCGAACTAAAAATACATTCTTTCATTAAAATTGTGGTTTTACGTGGTGGGCCCCAAACCCTACGCACAACCATTTTAAGGCCTGCTGGTCTCAAAAGAACCCAGTGTCATTGTTAGTCGCCTCATACGACAAGCTTTGACCTGCTGAGGTGGTATTCTCTTACTCATCACACGGGGGATTAATTGGACTTAAGTAATATTTTTTAAATTTTTGGCGATAAATCGATATATCGATTTTTTAAAAATTGATATTATCGATACGGCGATTTTGTAAATAGAACAATTTCGATATATCGAAATACGATATATTTTAAAATATCAACAATCCGAGTAGCTGGAAGGCAGTACACGTTGCCAATTTAACTTTTTCCCGCTAGATCTATCTTTTTTATGCCTGATTGGGGGAAAAAATGAAAAACAGCGGGAATTGTAGCCCTTTATTTTAATATGTTTCGCATTTTTTAGCTTTAAAAAAACATATACGTCTAAAATCGTGAAATCAAGAGAATAAAATGAAAACTATCGCTAAGATTATAGTGCCTAAAGTTCTGCGTTGCTACATAAAACGGTTGAAAACATCAACTACGCTGGCTAAAGCCTCTAATTGATTGAAAATTGGAGTGGTGGTGGAAATGGGTTTATTTTTTTCAGTTCTCATGAGTCGACCGATTAAGCTTTAATAAACACCACTTAACATATAGGTGGTTCCTAAGATTGATTGAAACTGTTAGCCCTACTGTTTTAGTTTACAAGTTCCAAAGCGGATGTCACCCTTTCTGACGATGCCCCTTTCTCTAAGCAGTTGCACTTTGGCTAAGTTCTCATCGTCGCTTTGCACCGCCATATTTGTGATTTGGATCACGTGATAATGAACATTCCAGAATCTTCCGCTCGACGAATTGGTTTTCATAATTTTTCCGCACAATGTGACACAGAATTTTAATCTATTTTTAATTGGTCCATGTTTCATATATCCAATTAAAGTACACCTTTCAATTTTTACGGCACGCTTTTGCAGTTTATTTATGAAAAATATATGGGAGCCTATATTTGATATTTGACACAAAAAATATAGATATGTGATATTATCATCAACGAGAAAATCGCTCCGATATTATCGTATCAAAAATTAAAAACATCGATATATCGATATCATATCAACAATCCTACCAGCTACCCTAGACACGCCACTACTGTGGGCCCCCAGCAGAGGTCACTTAAACAAAAGCCCAAGAAGATGAAAAAGATTTAGTTTGTTTTCGTTTGAATTTTTATTTAATATTAATATCTGTTTGCTTTCAATACGCGTACTTTAAATAAATATAATTTATGTTTTTTTTTTATATACGTTCTCAGTTTTGTTTTACAATATGTATCATCATCTTTATCAATACCATAATCATTATCGTCCAGCATTTTTTTAAACTGTGTGCTTAAATCTTTGTTCTGCTTGCTTGTTTTTTTTTTTTGTGTGCCAACTTGTCAATCAATTATTATCTTTATAATATATATATGCCAATATTTATAGTATATATTTTCAATATATATATGTATAGTTATTTTATATGCAATACTTTCTCAAGCGCTTCAAGTTGCAACTTGTTCGCGTCTCCCGCAAAAAACTCATGTAAACTCGTTTATAACTTAATAATGGCAAAAGTTTTCATTTTATTGAAATTATAAAAAAAGCATTTACAAACTATAATAGTTGTTGGCTTGCATAAGCATAATCATAATTATAATTTATGTATTTAATTTTATATATATAAACATTTAAATATTTATCAAAACATGTTTTTTCTTGTTGCTCAAAAGTCTTCTTCGCTGCCTTAACTTTACATACATATGATTTATTTTTTATTTTGGTTTTTAAATAATTTGTTTTTTTTTTTTTGATGTTGAATTATAACGCATTGTCTTTGCAATAAAAAAACTTAAATTTATTTTAAATAATTTGAAATTATATGCGCTCAAGTAGCTTAAATGAAATTTGTTGTGTTTCCATGCAACAACAAAAAACACATAATATTAAAATTAATAACCAGTTTTTTGTTTTGTGCAAAAGTGTGTGTATAGCTAGCTATGTTTGAGTTTTAAAAAATATATGATAATATATTAAAAGTTTTCATGCTTAATATTTTATCTTGATTTTTGCCATTTAGACTAATTTGATTTGAAATTCAGTTGCGCTGCCATTTTTTAAATATTTATTTATATTTTTGGATGGATAAATGAATTGTTTTCGTTAGAATTTATAAATGAAATTTCGTTTATAAATAATTAAGCAAAAATGTCTTGTTAATTTATAGTTGGTTTTTTGTTTTGTTTTTAGTATACTTAATACTTGCTTGGTTTCGAGTCTTTTTTAAGGTTTTTGTTTTTTTATTTATTTAAATTAAACTTTAGTTTGTTTAAACATTTACAGCACATTTTGAAAACACTCTTTTGACTTTTGCGGCGCATAAACAAATATATATGTATTTATATGTACGTGCTTATAATTTGATGTAGTTGTATGTGTTTGCTTTGCTTTGCTTAAACTTAAATTAAATTATTGTTAAGTTTAATGTTTAAAAATGTCTTGCTGTCTTGCATTAGTTTTTATGTTTTTATTTATT
Source organism: Chymomyza caudatula (assembly GCA_035041775.1). Lineage (NCBI taxonomy): Eukaryota > Metazoa > Arthropoda > Insecta > Diptera > Drosophilidae > Chymomyza > Chymomyza caudatula. The sequence continues at coordinate 571,689 of JAWNKW010000133.1, forward strand.
GTTGTGTTTATTCTTTTTTTTACGTATAGCTGAGCTTCAAATGCTGCGCTTAATACTCAAAAAATATGTCAATATGTCAATCAATCATCGTCAATCATTTTATGTAGCTGCCCGTTCGTTTGCTTGCTTAAAAATTAAAAACAAAATAAAGTCACTGTGCATAATGTCGAGCTTTTGCTTGTGTGCGAGCGAGCGTAAGTTTTTCGCACTCTCGCGCAGCTAAGCAAAAGCTCACTGATCAAAGAAGCTTTGAGCTAATTTAAGTGCAGCTTGGCGCTTGAAAGTTGAGCTTAAAAGCTGCAGCGCCAGGCTGGCGCTTGAAAGTTGAGCTTAAAAGCTGCAGCGCCAAGCTGCAACTAAATTACGCATTAGTGTGTGTAGTTGTGTGTTTCGCAAAAAAAGTGCTATGGAAATTGCAGTTTTTAAAATATAGTTTACGACCTTTTTTTTGTATTTTTTGTTCGTTTTTTTTTTTGTATAAACTTGTTACCAACTATTTATGTTTTCGTAGCGAAATTCTTTACGTTTTTCTAGTTTTTTTATTATTTATTTTTATTAGTTTGTTTTTGTTTGCTTTAAAAAATGGTTTATTTGTACTTTTGGCAATGATCTTTCTTTCCACTAACAGTTTGTTTTCTATCTTTATTTTTTGTTTCTTCAACGTCGTTTTGTGTTTTGTTCACAAGCAAATTTCTTAAGCTTTTTTTGTGTTGTATGTATGTATATTTTTTGTTTTAGTTTTTGTTCTGTAGTGTTTATGGTTATTTGCTTAGTTTGTTGCATTTTTTATAGTGTTTGTTGCAAGTAACATTTGTAACAGAAATTATGCTCAACAGGATTTTCATTTTAAACTAAAATTCATATAAGTGTTTTGTTGTTGTTTTTCTTTTCTATTTAGCTAGCTGCATTTTAAATGTATAAACTAGGCAAGTGTGTGGGTATTAGAAAAAGTAGTAGATTTAGTAGTATGTATGTATGTAGTATTAATGCAGTATTTGTTTTGTGTTTTTTTGGACTTGGGAATGGTGTACTAACAGCAGCAGGCAGCGCTACTTGATCATTCACATTTTTTTTCTTATATGGCACACGAAAATTAGACGTTTCTACAAAAATAATTTTTGTGTGAATTTGCTTTTTTTCAGTCGTTATGTTTTTAGTGGCTTAAAATTAAACCGCAGCGTGTTAATTTGCAACTCAATTACAATGAAGAATACAAGTCTGCGTAACTGTAAACTGATTATTACGGTTTCTATCAATAAAACCGCCGACAGATGGCGGCATTCAAGTTTGCTGCTGCTGCGGCGGCTGAGGCTGCTGCTGCGTTGGCGGCGGTTGCTGCGGCGCTTGTGCTTGGCCATTCGTGGACGAAGTGGGACTGCTATTGCCCTCCTGATAGGGCCCTGTAACCACACATGGATGCATAGGAAACAGGGTCGTCCACGACGTTGTTGTAAGTGTTGGTGCGTGGAGGGCAACTTTCTCGTTTTTTGGCTGCTGCTCATTGGAATTTTGCGAGGCTTGCGAGTTTTGTTTGCTCTTTGCCGATTCGCCTTTTTTCTTTTTACTGCTGCTGGCGCCACCTGTTGCGGTACCTTGATTACTGCCATTCTTCAGCTGATTGCCATTGCTTTCCTTTTTAATGGGCGTCGCTGGCGTCGCTGCTGCATTTGCCAATTCCTCATGCATATCATCATCGTCATCATCATCGGCCGCTGCTTTTTTCAGCAAACGCTCGCGCTCCTCTTTGGCTTTGTTGTCCAGATCAGTGTTGATCTTCTTGACACGCATTTTCTCTTCCCACTCATCTATACCATGACGCGCTCTGTTGAGATTACGATGCTGATAGAAGATTAGCGTCATGCGTGTTGGATTATGTCTATCGGGTCTGCGAACAGCCGTCGTTGCATGCATCTCGTGCTTGGCGCATTCTATCAGCACGCTGCCATGATTGAGTGCAATGGCCACGCCACCCATTTGCGGATCCTGAAAGGCCTCAATGTTTTCATTGATCTCAGCCACCTCACCAATGGGCTCAATCTTGCTGGTGTTAGTACTGGCAGGCGCTACAGTCGTTGAAGCTGTGGAGGAGCTACTGTTTCCATTGGCGTTGGCATCATTGCTGCCCGCACTGAGCGGAGCCTCCTGATTGGTGCCACCATTTACATTGGAGGCGGCGGTGGCTGCCGTATTAATGGCCGCGGTGGGTGTTAAGACCGGCTCCACAATGGGCGTCGTCTGCATGCCCAGCGAGCCAGCGCTGTTGTTGAGATCGGGCAAGACGGTCTGTGGTGTTGCGGCCTGCTGTATGGGCAGCGGTGCTGCTGTGGGCATGGCCACAGTCGGCGCTGAGGGTTTCTGCAGCGGTGTTGCGGGCGCTATCGTGGCATGCGAAGCAATTAAAGTGCCTCCCGCACCAGAACTAGGCGGCAAAGCTGTGGGCTGATAGGTGCCAGAGCTCTGATGATGCCCGTAGACGTTCCAATTTGGTGAGGGCGGTGGCGGTGTGGGCGGCGGCGTCTGCTGTGGATACATGCCATAGGGCGAGTACGCCTGATGATGATAACCATAGTTATAGTTCATGTTCTGGTAGGCATCGTAGGCAGAATAGGCGGAATGCGGCGGCGGATACATTTGATAGTTGTTCGGATACTGCGTATACTGGTAGTCGCTCGGTGGCTTCGGCTTCACAAAACCCTCTTGAAGGTGTTGATTGTGATGGAGATGGTGATGATGGTGGTGGTTGGTGAGTGATGCGAGATTAGTCATTGGTTGCATTGGTTGCAATGTGGTTAACTTACTTTCAGCTAAGTTATGATTGACCAGCGTTGTCGAGTCGGGATTCTCCTCGCTGAGGCGGCTCTTAAGCTCACCGACGCCAATGTGGTGCTGGTGATGCTGTTGTTGCTGCGGTGGTTGCTGCGCTGGTTGCTGTTGTTGTTGCTGCTGTTGTGCCACAGCTCCTACTGCTGCCACCGCACCTGCTCCTGGAGTTGTTTGTGGCGATGCCGTCAGATTATTATAGCTGGGCGCATAGCCATTGTTTGCATCCAGCTGTGTAGTAGGTGCTGGCGCACTTACAGCCGTTGCCAAGGCAGGCGCAGCGGACGTGGGTGGTGCTGCCGGCGTTGTAGTGTGCTGCGGCAGTGGTGCACCGGGCGTGGTTGGAGTTAATGCTGCGCTGCCCGCCGCCTGCGTCGGGGCAGTGGCTCCCATGCCCATGGCATGTGGCGGCCAGTTGCCATAATAGTTACGCGAATCAATGTAGGAGCCAGTCTGGTAGTCATAGGAATAGGGCGAGTCCAGCACGGTGCTCGAGATCTGATTGGATTGCAGCTGTGCATCCGTAAAAGTATCAATCATTGTGGCCATGTTCAACAGACTGGAATTAGAGCTCATGAGCTGATTGGGCCCATTAGTACCAGGTGCTGCATTGGGAACTGCAGTGTTGGGGTGCTGGTTGACAGGCGGCGTGGTAAAGGCACTGCCAGCCGGACTGGGATTATTGGTGACAGGAGTTTGGCAGCGGGGCGAGGGCGTCGAAGGCGGCGCCGACCCGGGTGTTGAAGCGCTGGAGTTGTTGGATTGAGTGGACTTTGATTTGGACTTGGACTTGTTGTTATTCGAGCTGTTCTCCTTTTTGATGTGCGCATTGGCCAGGGCGGGTGGACTACTTTGCGTTTGCGCTCCTGCTGCGCCTGGAGCCTGAGAGTTGGCATTATTGGCGGCATTGTTGGAACTGCTATTGCTGGTGCTGCCATCGCCTGCATCCTGCTCGGCATCAGGTGGCGCAGGCTCATCCTCTTTGCGCTTCTTGCCATGCCGGCGGCAGGGTATAAGTGGCGTAGAGCGTACGCGTACTTCGCAGGGAAATCTATAGGGTATACAAGAAAAAAAAACGATTAGCTAGTGTTCGGACTGGGAGCTGCGACGTCGGCTCACGGTGCTCAAAACTCAACACTACACTCACTTGTCCAGCATTTGAACTGCGCCAGTGCGATGTTTATCTCGCTGTCCCTCCATGCTTTCAAACTCATCCGTACCATCCATGGTGTAAAGAGGCAGCACATGGAACTGCTCATCATCGGGTAAGCGGCTATCGCGATTTGTGGGCTTAAGCAGCGCCACATGCACAGTACAGCCATCTTGCATATTGTGTAAATCTCGATGAGAATGAGCGCAAAAGTCAAGGCAGGCGGTGACTCCGGAGAAGGGCTTGCCCGATTCAAGGCCAAGGCGACAGTCGGAGGCTTCTTGCTCGTACTTGGTTTGATTGTCGTAGGAACGCGGGCAGACCTGTTTGAAGACTGGTGCCAGTAGAGTGGCAATCAAATTCATGTGATCCTCTATGGCAGCTTCTTCACTCTTGACTGAAAGACGGAATTTCCTGACTGTCTTGGAGCGCGCATACTTGCAGCCATTGTAGTACATAGACCACGAGCAGCCGAAGCTATAGGAGGCGCCTGAGGTTTCGGGATCAAGACCTAAATAAATTGAAAACATTCAATGAGCTTTACTCTACGGTTATTCGTTATCGTCACACAAATTTGTAACAATAAATTTCGGCGGCGCAATATCAAAGAGACTCATTTAACTTACCTTGACAGGCACAGGTGCGGTTCTCATTGGTCGCACAGCGACGCGTGGTGGGCAGACCATACTTATTGAGCTTGGGTATAAGATTTTTATAGGCGTTGTCCGCCTCAAGGCGCGGCATGCCATCCCAGGCTACCATGCAAACCACAATATAAGCTGCTATACATCTATTTAGGCATAAGGTATGACTAAATTCATTTTGGAAAAATTATAATCTTCTTAAACTCACCTATGACCTGGTCGCTTCTTGACCACCACCAGAATTTTTTCCTCGAGATCAGCGCGTCGTATGACCCATTTGGCCACCGGACAACCCTGTGAGGTTTTGCCCTCTTTTCCTGTATAGACAATCTTCTCTATGCGCAACTGACGACCGCTTAGCTGACAGCGATCCTCAAATTCTCGCCGCAGCTCGCCAAGCGTAGAGGCCGTGCCTGAGTACATGAGTTACAGTTAGTTAGTTTATAGAAGCCCTAAGCTAAGGGACTTACCCAAATGCGTGTAGTAAGTGCCTGGCTCGGGCGGATTCTTATCCGATTGAAAACACTCGCACTCGGGTATTTCCGTTTTGTTGCCCTTTTCTAAACGATCTGTTGTATCGAACATAGGATTGATTTTCTCATGCTTAACAATTATTTCGGGTATTTCATCCTGCTTTTGCTTCTTTGACTTGGGCTTGGCCCCATTGTGCGTCTCGACCAGTTCATCCTCATCCAATATCTCCTCTTTGGGCTGTATGCCCATACAGCTGCCATCCTTCAAATGCTCAGCCGTAGGCGGTCTAGTGCCACCTTGTCGACAGCACGAAAATCCATTATTTACTACTTTGGAGTCACCCATATAAGGGTAGCCAGCTGCGCTATGACCATGTCCCAGCATGCCCATATCCTCCAACTTGGGTTCCAGCATGCCGTGACCCAAATGCGGTGGTCCACTATGACTTAATGCATAACGATGCGGTGGTATCGGATACGCATGCGCTGGTATATCCTTTTCATAGTTCGTGGGCAGTGGTATAATGCTATTCGTATCTGGCTTGCGATCCAGCTCCAGCATATTGTTGCCATGATGATGCATGCCAGCAGCAGCGCTTGCCGCTTTATGCGGTCCATTGCTAGCGCTTTTGCCGGCTGCATGATGCGGGTGCATGCCGTGTCCGCTTCCATAGGAACCCGCTGAATGCTGATAGCCTGGCACAAAGTTCTGCTGAAAATTTTGCTGAAAGCTGCTGGCACTGCCATAATAAGCAGCAGAGTTATGATGATAGCCAGCATAGTCCTGCTGGCCATGATGCTGCAGCTGCTGTGCAGACTGCGCCTGACCATCGTTCTGGCAAAAGTCGGCGTATTGTATGAAATTTTGATAATTACGCTCATAGCCCTCCATTTTATTGGGCTGCGGCGGCAACAGACCCGGCTCCGTTTTTATATACTGGTTGTGGTACTCCTGCCCAGGTGGCGGATAGTGTGCCGAGGGCGGATAGCCTGACTTGTCCAGCGGCTTGAGTCCACCACCGCCGCCCGGATCCGTGGCATTGCGATCTACTTCGGCAGCAGCTTCGGCGGCTGCACGACTGGCCTTGCTGCGACTGCGCGACTTCTTGGGCTGCGGTGGAGGCGGCTGTGGTGGTGCCGTCGCCTGCAGCACCTCCGCTGGCGTGGTGCTGTGATTTATAGTTGTATGCTGGCCGGGCTGATGCTGCTGCAAATGGGGATCTGTGCTAGGATAACCGCTGCTATGTTTCTTAAACGAGTTGGCATGATGCGGCTTCCAAATTTGATCGCCACCACCTCCTATTGGCTCGGGCGCTACGCCCACAGGACCAGTGGGTAGCTGCTGCTGTTGTTGTTGCTGCTGTGTGGCACTGGTGCTGCTCGAACCGTTGGCGCTCAACGCCGTGTCGGTGCGGAGGTGGTGGCTATACGATAAAAAATGACCGGCCTGCTGTTGTTGCTGCTGCTGCTGTGCAGCAGGTGCGCTGCCAACGGGAGCAGCGCCCTGCATGTGTATGTCAGGTGGTGCAGCATTGGCCATGGGATCCTTGGGATCGCTCTTGCGCATGATCATCGACTTAATGCGTGTATTTAGATGCACGCGTTCGCCCTGCTGATAGGGATCACTGTTGAGCTGTTGCTGTTGCCCGCTCCAGTTCCACTCTTGCATGGGCTGCTGTTGCTGTTGCTGCGGTGGAGAGGCGAGATGTTGTTGTTGCATGGAGTTGTGATTAGGCGAGGGCGGTACGCTGCTTCCATAGGGCTGCAGTCCATTGCCATTGGGCGAGGGCGGCACCTGGCTGACTGGCGACTGGGATACATGACGTGGCTGCTGCTGCTGCTGTTGGATGAGACTACGCGTGGGCGATTGTGGCACGGTTTGGGTGTTTGGCGGTTGCATGGGCGAGGCGGCTGGCTGTGCCACACTTTGCTGTTGTGCTCCTCCAGTTTGTTGCGCATTGGAGTTATTGCTCGCCGTTGGCACTGCTGTGGGTGTGGCTGGCGTGCTGGCAGCTCCACTGGCTGCTGTTGTGGTGTGTTGTTGCTGTTGTTGTTGCTGTGTCTGTTGCTGTTGCTGTTGAGTTCCGCTGTAGTCGCCTGAATACCCGTTACAATTGAGTGAGCGCGGCGGCACGCTGCTCACCCGCGGATATCCAGGCGTGTCGTTTCCCGACATGGTCTTATTCAGATCTGCCGCAACGCCCAAATGTTGCTGTTGCTGCAGACCCACGCTAGTTGGCGCTGGCGCAGTCGAAACCTGACCAGCATAACTAACTGTACCGGGCGCAAAACCAGCTACACTTTGTAGACCCACCTGGTTAATGGGTGCACTGGATAGCTGTTGACTCTGGAAATCGTAGCGTTGCACAGGCGCACCGTACGGTGAGCGCCCATAGTTGGGATCAAATCCCAGTCCGGTCTGTACATAGCCATTTGATGGATACGCATAGGACTGCGTTTGGAAATCCAAGGAGTTGAGCGATGTAATGGCTGGTGTATTCTGTGGTATTTGCTGTATGAATTGATTTTGCCAGCCCTGTGAGGGATCGGCCTGCCAGGTGGGATAGAAGGCCATGGGTGCCTGCAAGTGAAAAAGTCAGGAAGTTCTTATTTGTTTTGAGTAAATGTGAACAGCTGAGCGAGCTATTAAGAGCTTAGGTTCAGTTTATATGCTTCAGGCCTTTTATAATTTCATAATTTTATATGCTTTAAAATGCTTTAAAGCAACCCCCGACAAGAATTTTGGATTATTTATGGACAGCTGCGCTGATTTAGGGGTGGCTTGTCTAGGTTATTCTTGTGCTCTCATAATTTGATACATGGTAATTCAAAACCAAACGCTAAGACGAATAATACCTCTAACGCAGTCAAGGTATCTTGATGGCAATATGTGCTATTACAAAAATCTGTTGGTATTAGCTTTTTAATGCAGGATGTTCTGATCTTTGTCTTTGCCTATATAAGCAACGATTCGTATTATAATCAAATATCGATACAAAATTTTAAACACATATTTACTTTTTTCATTTTTAAACCAAACCCGAAATGAGATAATAGTGATTCCGGCAATTATAGCAATTTTTCTGCCCACATCACACTATGATGTAGACTTCAACTACAAATGAAAATCTCAGTTGAACATTTTTTCATACAAACGTTTTTTTAAAGATAAATTTTTACCCTCATATATTTGTGATTTAAAATATCCCTTGGTATGCCTTGGCTGTAAGAACCCTAGAATGGTGGGTGCTGTATTAGCAACGTCCAAGGCCAGCGGGTGCGTGCACACTGTAGGTTTTTTGTGTACTGTGCTAGCAGTGGGAGCGAAAAGAAGAGCATGCATGCTTCTGTTAATACAACTTCGTTTCGGATTAGTCATAGAAACGAAAAAAAGAAACAATTTCTTTAACGAAATAATGATGCGACTATTGATGATATATCCATGGATAAATAGAAAAGTTATTGTTTTTTATGTGAAAGACTAAAACAAAAAATTTCGAGATATTTTGGAAAAAAAAATTTCTACGAAAACATTCCTTATTTCCCGATAGCGGAGCTAATTTGTAAAACAGTGTAAACTATTTGAAGCAGACATAAATTGGAAGCAGAGTACTCTCCAAATTTCGGTTGGTCTATTGTTACCCTTAGCAACAAGCTGTTCGTCAGGGTGGTTGTGGGTTCTCTACAGCCTTTCATATACATTACAACAAATTCAATGTATTTCATGTATTTGGCAAAAAGTATACACATATTCGAATTAACTTGAGAGCCGCTCTCAGGCGCTGCATTGCGTCTATAAATCCACATAAACAATAACAATAAATCATATTTAGTGTACCATAATTAGGCCAGAAATAATGAGTAAACCAACTAAGTGCATAATTGCCCGGTCATGAAGTACAGTCGCCCCAACTAACCAAAAACCAAACCAATAAAATGCCAACAAAATGCTAAATAAATATTTTGGGCCTAAAAATGCAGCTGTTCCTTTTGAACCAAGTTATTATAATGGGTTTTGTTGTTGTTGTTGTTGTAGCTAAATCCATGTTGGGCGTTCATTAACACGTGCCCCTTAAATTATGCTACATTTTGTTTTTCCGTGTGTGTATTTGTAGCAAATAAACATAAAAAAAGTTTGTACACACATATTTAATTTGCATTTTTACGAGCCAACAAAACAAGAAAAGGTAAAAAATAAAACCCAGAAACGTCAGAATTATGAAAGTGAATTTTGAATATATGTTCATATAAAAAAATTTTATGCAGACAGTCGGGCCGGTGCCAGTGGTGGCAGTGGAATACCATGTACCCTTTTTTTTCCCCCATAAGCACTAGATCCAGCATACGGTAAAATGAAAATGAAAGTATTTTCTTTTATGTCTCTTTATACAAGTTTAATATGATTGTAAACATTTTCCTATAGGGAAATTCCAATTGACAAGTTTTACTTTTCCGCAAAAAAGTATTGGGATTGGCCGAAAAACCAAAATCTCTAGTTTTATGTTTTTCGACGGATTAAGCACCCTGACAACTTTTCCGGCGATTTGGAATTTTTTTTTTTTTTGCCGCGTTTTGTGTGCGTTGTCGTATTCGTTGTCGTTGTCGATGTAGTTTGTTAGTCAAATAACTTTAGTAATATCGGCTTTAGCAAGCTAAATCTTTTTCTATCGTGTTGGGCTTGGGCAAAGAGTTTCCTATTGAATTTGAGCACTCTAGTCGCTATAGTTGGGTTGCCAGAAAAATAATAAGAGTAAATAATTTTTAAAATTTTTTGTTTTTTATATTTTTCCTTTTTTTAAATTTGTCCTATCTAATTTTGGTTGTTTTGATAAACGTGCGGAAAAGCCTGAGTTGCTTACCAACTGTTTATTCCTATTGGGAAGTGGTGGCAAAAATTACTTTTATGCTCATAACTTCAGTATTCTTGGGTCAATGTTGTTGAATTTTGTAACATAAATGTCTATGGCAATTTTCAAATCAATATATTGGGGGGTGTGGCAGTAATTAAGCTAAATCGATTGCAGGGGGGTTCCATTGAAAAAAGGTGGATACAGTTTTACCGATTAGGGTCACACGAGTCTCCACACCAAATTTTGTAACTCTAGCTCAATTGTATCCATATCTACAAGCAGTGCAATTTTGGCATAGTTAATAGGCGAAATTACCATATTTTTGACTATAATTTTTGATGTATTTATCCGATTTCGATAATTTTTGAAACATAGATGCACATAAACACGTAGCACACCTCTGATTTTTGAGATGATAAATTGAACTGCGGCTGTAAATCGCAGATATATTTCACAGGGGAAGGGGGCAAGATGTCGACGTGATTCGACAAAGTTCATCTTTTCGGTGTAAATGCGCATCTTTTGTTAAATTTTTGTGCCTCTACCTCTTATGGTGTCTGAAGGACGGACATGTCTATATCGACTCGACTAATGCTCCTGACCATTTTTGGCCATGGAACATATGGTCTGCCACGCCTCCTTCTGCCTGCTACATACATTGCACAAACCGATAATACCCTTTTACACTTTGTGTATAGGGTATAATAAATACATAAAACAACAACAAGTATAACAAGGCCTGCAGCCGGTCATAAATGAAATAACAACATAACAGTAAAATATCAGTTAAAATACAAATATTTTTATTGCAAAATTGTGTGTATAAATGAATGCTTTGTGCAGACTGAATTGTTGTTGTTGTTGCTGTTATTGTACCAGTTGTCTTTATTGTTGTGTCTATGTGTGTGTGTGTGTGTGTGTGTATTGCAGTGTCTGTGTTTTATTTCAAAACATTTAGCAATCATTGATAAAAATCGAAACATTTTTATGAATGACTCGATGTGTGAATTTCTTTTTTTTTGCTATTTGTATGTTTTGCGTGTAGGTGTGCGGTTTCCATTTCGTCTGTTTGTGTTTTTCACTCTCTTGTCCTCTCTCTCTCTGTCCCTCTCTCTCTCTCTGTCTGTCTCTCTCTACTGCTCCTGCAATGGCGTCTGTCTGGCAGTTGATGGCGCATGTGGCGTATACGCAATATTGGCTGCTTGGCTTATGTATGCATTATGTATGTGTTTTTGTCTGCTGCATGGAAATACCGTTTTAATTTGTATTTTGGTATTTTTGTTGTTGTCGGCTTTTGGCCAGCAATGAATGAAAAATGAATTCAACTGATTGACAACATTGTATAATGGCTCTGAAGGTCAACAGTCGCTTGTTGCATTTGTTGTATTTGCTGTCCAAATGAAATGTGCTTGATATTCGTTGATGTGAATTTAATTGATATGATAAATCAAACTGCAAGCCTAATGAAATGAGCATAAGAAGGCATCACTGCAGTCGAGTATATTTTGTCAGAATTTTAAATGATTTGCTTGAAAACTTTACGTAGTATTCTGTGTGTCTAGAGTTTTTGTGTTTTTTTTTGATTCGTGCTGTTATGCATTAGTATTCGAACCTCTTGTACATTTGAAGATTAATAAATTTACTCGCTTCGCTCGCCAACCGCCGTTCTCCTCTCGAGATAGAACATATTCTTTTTCTCGTTCCCGTTTCCCTTCCTCATTTTCTTCTTCTTCTCTTCTTCCCCTTCCCCTTCCCCTCTTCCCCTCTTCCCTTTCCTCATTTTCTTTCTCTTTCTTTTGCTCTTCTTCGCCCTCTTCCACTGCCCCTTCCTCTTTCTCCTTCTCCTCCTCCTCTTCCTCTTCTTCTTCTTCCACTTCATGCGCTCAGTGTTGTTGTTAAACTGTTGCATTACTTACCATAGGTTGCTGCGGTTGATCCTTCATGGCTTGTATTTGTGCGGTTATTTGATGTTGTTGCTGTTGTTGCAAGTGCTGCTGCGCTTGATGTTGCTGCTGCTGCTGCTGATGTTGCTGTTGCAAATGTGGCTGCTGCTGTTGTTGTTGCAAATGCTGCTGCTGCTGATGATGATGCTGCTGCTGCTGCTGCGGCTGCGGATGTTGCTGATATTGCTGCTGCGACAAAAGCTGCTGCTGCTGCTGTTGCTGCAACTGTTGCTGATGCTGCTGATATTGTTGTTGCTGCTGCTGTTGCAAGCTGGCGCTGGCTGTTGTTGTATTTGGCGATTGCTGTGGCAACAATGTGGCTGCTGGCGCTGGACTTATGGCCGAATTAATGCTGCTACCTTGACGTGGCGATGTGGCTGCTGCTGCGGCTGTTGCACTAACTGCGCCTGCATTCAGTTTGCTTGCTTTGGTGGAGGATTTTCGAGCGCGTGACTGCTGCAATGAGTGGAGGTTGGAAATGTATGACAAATTAGTTAATTGTATTGACAAAAAAGACAAAAATATAATAAAAAAAAAAACAACACTATGCAATTAAGGCGTATAAATTACGGGCCAGTCTAGCTGGCAGCTGCTTTTGTTGTTGTTGTTGCTGTTGTTGTTGGTGCGCTAAATTATATGCAATTAATTTATGGCAGTTTATTGTGGTTGTTGTCTGTTGTCTGTTGTCTGTTTGTTGTTATTGTGGGTGTCTGACTTGCATTTTGCTGACCTTCACTGAAACAACAACAACAACAACAACAACAACAACAAGCAAGCAAGCAAGGTTTATGGTCTACTCTTAAGAAACTTCAAATAAAGCCAAGTCATTGTTGCAGTTATTGTATATTAACATACTAAGTCTTAAAAATACATTTACATTAATTTAATTCATTGCTATACTATTCAGTTACGAGTTTTCATTAGTCAAGCTATTAAAATAATATTTTTAATTGCATAGCTTAAACAATTCACGTAATTTATGTTTTGACTATAACATGAAATTTACACTCGCTTGTAAGCAATTTGGTTTATTATACTCTTTAGATAATCACATAAGTTCTTCAATAAGTTTGTAAAGATTGTGTTTTTAGCTTTTTCTTCCCGGCTCAAGGTGCATGTATGTCCTTATGTGAGGAATCGAGTGTCAAAAGGATATTATCAATGTATCTCTCTTTGGCAACCGTAAAAATGTCATCTACATATTTTGTCGATAGCCATGTGTTTTTATTCTATGTAAGATAGAATAATGGGTGCTGCTGGATATCCCATTGACCCTTTAATTGTATATAAAACTTTTCTTCATATTTGAAGTACCTGTTCTCCGTTATACAGAAGTCGACAGTGTCTAGGAATAGTCTTTTTAGTATATTTGTAAATTGTTTTATTTTATCCCACTGGACCTTGAGCCGGGAAGAAAAAACTAACGAAGAAGATCAGGTCGCAAATCAAAATTCAGATTGTCTATTTATTTATCGTTTTATTTACAGAAGAGTTGCTCAACTGTTTCTGTTTATGGACATCAGCGTCTTTGTGATATTTCTTGTTTTGCATTTTACAAGTAGTCATAGGTATACTAGTGATACATTTCTTTTATAGATGCAGTGTTCACTGCACTGTTACGAAAGTCTAAAGACTCAGCTTTAAACTGATTTGTTCTGAGTAGTTGCCACCTTCTAGCTGTGAGCATTAAACAAGTTGCTCATAAAATTTTCATAAATTCTCATTTTATCTCAGTAAAGATTCAATGAATGACTTCTCAAAAAAGAAACCAAAACTTAATTTTACTTACAAATCACTATCTAAATGTTTGTGGCAATACAGATCGCAGAGTACTTCAACTTCGGCGTCTCCATTTTAGAATACCACAATTGTTTTTTTTGTTATGTTTGCTATGCAACGGCAACATGTAAAATTTATGTTGCCAACGATTTATGTGCAATTTATTTGTATTTATATTTCGCGTGCTGTACAACAACAAGAACAGCAACAGCTGTGGTTTCCATTTGCTGGATTGTTGTTGTTGTTGTTGTTGCTTTAGTTGCCATTAAAGGCATTTAAAATTTATGTTTTTAAAAGACTTTTGTCATTTGTGTTTTTTTGTGACTGTACTTTGTCGCTTTGCATTTGTGACTGTCTGGCACTTGCTGCTGCAATTTCGGCGGTGACTTGCAGCAAGAGAAAGATACATATTTATCATACACAAGATACATACAATGTATCTTTGAAGATGATGCTATTTTGTTTTGAGTTTTTCAATTTCTCTTGAAATAAGTTTAGTTGTTTATCAATATTGAAAGTTCTAAAATCAATAAGTCAGTAAATCACTAACTTCAAGTTTGATTATATTAAAAGAAGAATATAGACAACCCCGTGTGGTGAGTGGGTGAGAGAATACCACCTCAGCAGTTCAAAGATTGTCGTATGAGGCGACCAACAATGACATTGGGTTCTTTCGAGATCAGTAGAACAACCCCAGGCATTAAATGGGTTGTGCGTAGTGTTTGGGACCCACCAAGTAAAACTACAATGCGAAAATGATAATGGGTTGTTATGGTCAGTTAAGAAGAAGAAGATTTTTGGAAGCATAAATGAATTTCGTTCGTAAAATTTACAAAATATAATCAAAGTAGTGAGCACGAACGATTTACGATGGCTTTAGCAACTTTGGCCCTTTAAAATGATCGGTAAAATTGTTTTAAAAGATTCTATTGAGTGCGTCGATTTTTAATAATCATTCTATCTCCCAAAAGCTGTTATATTGTATCTATAAAAAGCGTAATTTAATGCACTCATTATGTCTAATAAGTCAGTGTAGTCATTAAATGTGCGCTAAGAGCTAACTGTTATTATTACTGACCTTCTAACAATAGACTCATAGAACTTTAGATGAAAGTATGTTTCTAGGCGCAATGGTGATTACTCAAGCTGTGATACGAAATGGAATTAACAGCCTTTTAAATAGATTCATTTAAACTCACTATTTCATATACTTTTGAAAACATGTCTAGCTGTTTCACAAATTTTATTTTGTGCCATCGATAATGTCACAAAGTTGGCTTTATCTTCGGCGAGTATACATACATAAGTACAGTAGGTTCCTGCTCCAATATAGTTATATGTAAGCTTACTCAGTATCCTAAGGCTATAAATATAACTTGCGACTACTTTTGTCACTTTAACTGACAATGCAGATGTGTTAATGACAATTTGTGGAATCTTTTGTGTGTTTGCCAAACTTTTATGTGATTTCAGTTTCAATGCTTAACTTTATTGTTTCCCTATAACTTTTAATTTGCGTTTATTTTTGCTAATTATAAAGTGCATATAACAATTTTTCATATGTATTTATGCATAACGACCAATTAAACAGGCTTAGAATTCCTGAGCAAACAAGTGACATCGGACATAGTATAAGAGTAGAATGTTGATTAAGAGCGGAAAGAGGTCAGAGACAAATGAATTGTGCATACAAAAGGGACAAAACTAAATCGTTTGTGCAAATTTGCATCAACAAATATGATTTATTGTACAAGGCAGACACTAAAACTCGTATTCACAGATACACACGCATGTATGCATGTGTGTTTGTGTGTGTGTGTGTGTGTGTGTGTGAGTGTCTCTGTGTGTGTGTTTTTCCCAACATAATTCTATGCAAATAAAATGTATGCTGCTCAAAATCAACAAACTGTCAGGCAGAGAAACCAATTGCCTATGCCCAACCATTGTTATACTCTAACAAAGGGTGTGTAACATTTGAGTATGGTCCAGCCTATTCCAAAAAACGTATACCAAAATAATGCAACGTTTATATAAAATCCTTGATTATCTTATGTTGGAAACAGAACTTGATATGCCTAAGACAGTTAACATTTAAAGACCATTTAATATACTTTAAAGCAGGGTTCGGCAACAGCAGACGAACATGTTCGTATACATGCACATGTTAGTTCTGCTCGGTCACAGCCGATACTTCTTACTGGAGGACTTTTTTTTACTTACAGCCAGTACTAACAGAACAGTGATAACATAATTTTGTGTTACTTTTATAATAGAAAGCAAGAAAATAACAATCGTTTGAATGTTTCACCAAAACCCATCTCAAAGTATAAACTTTATTTACAAAAATGCGGACAGAATTGGCCTCTGGAGGTACTTTGGTTACCATAGTATAATTAGAATACAAGGTATGAGCCGTCTGCCGACGCTATTACTCATTCTGTTGCAAACGTCACTCAGGGCGGTTGTGTCCACACAAACTTAGTACCTTAGCCGGCAGACGTTCCATACCTTGTACTCTTATACTATGGTGCTGGCAACTTTGCTCTGCTGACACACAAACCCTACTGAAGTGACTTAGGGTCTCTCAATGTTTTTTTTGCCGACCCCTGCCCTGCCCGTGTTTGTGATTTATCTTTTGATTAGTCGGTTTATCAATACTGTTTATGGTTATAGTTACTCTTGCATTAGTTATCAATCGAATACAGTTTTTGTTATAAGAGCCAGTAGTTTGAAAGTTGCTGTCAGACAGAGTGCATGCAAACTTCGGCGCCTCAAGTTAAGCTTGTGTGTCTAAATTGGCATTCGAAATGCATGCAACTCAGGTGGCACAACAGTAACTAAATACCTTAAACAAACAAGAAGAAAACAAGAATTTGCTTGCCTGTTATTTGATTTCTTTCTCAATGTACAAAAATTAAACCGAATTTACACTCAATTTGAAAAAGAAAATTACGAATATGTTCAGAGTATTAGAATGCATATAGAATATGCATACAGACATATTGTACAATTGTTATATGGTATTTACACTTTATAAGTGTTATTAACTGTTCAGGCAATTAAAGTTTTGCACGTTGCAATGTTTGTCTAGTTGGTCAAATAAAATCAAGTTAGAATAATAATAAAAAAAGGTATGAAAACTAAAAAGGCAAATAAGCAAATACAAATCAAAGGCATAAGGCTAACAAGTTAGTCAAAATTAAAATAAAAAAATTTGATGCAGAGTGGAATACCCTGTACCCTTTTTCTTTATAAACACTAAATACGGTAAAATGGGAACGGAAGTATCCACTTTTATGTCTCCTTTCATAAGGTCGATAAGCGTGTAAACATTTTCCTATTGGGAAGTTCCAATTGACAAGTTTTCCTATTGGGAAGCTGAGTTGGTTTGGGGAAAAAATTACTTTTATACCCAAAACTCCAGTATTCTTGGGCGAATATCGTTGAATTTTGTGACACAGATCAAAAATACATATATTAATGTCTGTATAAATTTTCAAATCAATATATTGGGCAGTAATTAAGGTAAATCGATTGCGGGGGAATGGGGGGTTCCATTGAAAAAAGGTGGATGCAGTTTTAGCGATTAGGGTCAGACGAGCCTCCACACCAAATTTTGTAACTCTAACTTACATGTATCCATATCTACACGTAGTGGAATTTTAAAGCAGTTTATCGGCGAGGGCGGTGAAATTAGAATATTTTTGACTATAACTTTTGATGTATTTATCCGATGTCGATCATTTTTGGAGCGTGCACATTAGCACATCTTTTAGGAGTTTCGAATTGATAGACTCAATGGAGCGGTTCACGGGGGAAGGCGCTAAAACATTGGATTTTGCGTATATTTTGGTAACTATCCCCTCATACGGACAGTCGGACAGTCGGACCCGAGTCAATGATAAGACTTTTTGCCCATGGAATTTATGGTGTGCCACGCCTCCTTCGGCCTGTTACATATATTGCACAACTCTATAATAACCTTGTACACTTTGTGTACAGGGTGTAAAAAGTATAAATACAAAAAGGAATTATCTGTTTAGTTATTTGCTTAGCCAACATTTTGTGTATTTCTATCTATTTTAATATGGTTTTTTTCATTTCATCTAAGCGCTTGATGTTGTGCTTAATGCATTTTTCTACTATTTGCCAAGTTCATAAAAGTTAATTAAATGTTTATGGCCAGCGCATTTAATGTGCTGTTTATACATGAGCGTGTGTGTGTGTGTGTGTGTGTGTGTGTGTGAATACTATTTGTGTGGCAACTTTACATTCCACTTAAAGTTTTTTATTTTTATTTATTTCTTGGTAAAATAAATAAAAGTAAGTACATATGAGGCAGATTAGTTGGATTGCTGCATTGGCTCTTTATCTGAGTTTGTGTTATCTGTGTGTATGCATGTGTATTGAATATAAGGAACGCCGCAGGACTGACAGACAGCAACAACAACTTGTACTACAAATGCTACGTGCAACGAACTAAGCGATTTGGCCTTCGGCTTGGGATTGGATCGTGGAACTGGAACTTGCCCTCCGCCATGGATTTCCTTGGGTGTACATGTGTTGAAAAGAAAATTGCGCACTGAATAAACAGCAATTAGTTTTGCCCGTGTGTGTGAGTGTATGTGTCGGAGAGACTTTGTTGTATTTACATTTACTTGAACGCCGCTGATAACATTATGGTAATAAACGAGCAGGAAAAAAAGAAGAAATTAAATACAGGTAAAGCGTTTTTGGTTCGGCTTGAGCGAACACAGCGATGCGCTACAATGCATTTGCCACAAATACATGTATGTGGGAATTGTGTCATTAGCAAGGAGAGAGGAAGAGAGGGGGCGCTAGGGGCGCCTAGCTAGATATCTTATAAATAAATATGGTAGTAGCTTTTAGATAGAGCAAAACTTTGCAAATTGCAGTTAACATTTTCATTTTAAATGGGTTTGCAAATATGTTTCGCTGCAGTGTTCTCACAAATTCATATCTTTCTGCACAAACAAAATATGTTTCATAATTTAGGAAATTTAAACTTGAACGTAATTTTAGGCAAATTAATCTTTTACTGAAATTTGTTTTAATATTGCGTAACAGTCAGAGTTTCAAAACTTCTCGAAAACGATCGAAAAGTTGCCAACTTAAGCCAATATGCTTATCAACAACGTTGACCTGGAAGTTAACTTTCAAAGTTTACAAACCAATCAAAATGTCGCATTCCCACACAAAATAACAGCCGGTCTCTCACTCACTCTCTTTCTCACCCTCTCTTAGGCACATAGCTCCAGGCAACACCTACAACACACGCACACACTGATAAGCGGAAGGCATACTAAATAACAGTTACACAGCTGCAAAGGTTTTCTCTTGATGACTTTTTTTTTTTTGGTTTTTCTGTTTTCCTTGTCATAAATTACACACACACACACACACACACACACACACACACACACACACACACACACACACACACACAATGTTTGTATGTATGCATATACAATATAAATTATTTACATGTTCGTGTTGGTGATAACGACGTGCTACAACAACAGTAACACCAAACAAAACTTAAAAATTTGATGCAGACAGTCGGGACGGTGCCCGACTGTGGAATACCCTGTACCCTTTTTCATTAGAAACATCAAATTACCGTAATGGGAACGGAAGTATAAACTTTTATGTCTCCTTTCGTAAGATCAATATGCCTGTAAACTTTTTCCAATGGTCATGTTTTCCTATTGGGAAGTCAGTTATTATGGGCCAAAAATTTCTGTTATGATCATAACTCCAGTATTCTAGTTTAATTGATTGGGCTCACACGAGTCTCCACACCAAATATTGTAACTCTACCTCACATGTATCCATATCTACATGCAGTGCAGTTTATAGGCGAGGAGGAGGAGGGGGGGGGGGGGGTGAAATTAGCATATTTTTGACTATATCTTTTGATGTATTTATCCGATTTCAATAATTTTTATAACATAGATGCACACACCGCAAATCTCTGTCGGGTTCGAGTTGATAGATTAAACAGAGCGGCTGTAAACCGCGAAAGTGTGTCACGGGGGAAGGGGGTGAGATATCGACATGAATCGATAAACTTGCACTTTTCCGGGGAAATGTGCATCTTTTGGTAAAATTTTTTTGCTCTAACTCTTATAGTCTCTAAAACCACGTTACAACACGGACAAACGGACATGGCTATATCGACTTGACTATTGCTGCTGATCATTTTTGCCCATAAAACATATGGTCAGCCACGCCTCCTTCTGCCTGTTACATCTATAATACCCTTTTATACTTTGTGTTCAGGGTATAGAAAATAGGCCAAGTAAAAGAAGCAAAATTAAAAAAAGAAACAAAAATAGAAATAAATGTAAATAAATCAAATATTAGTTATCGTCATGCGCTGCATTATAAATGTGTCAGTGTGTGTTATCAGCGCCTGTCAGTGGACACACATCTAAAGTCAAATCAAAAGCAGTAAGTAGAACACAAGTCAAAGAATGTGAAAGCCAGATAGAAATTTTAATACAGTTGCGGAGCGCACATCGAGTGCGTCATGAAGTTTGTAGGATATAGAAAACAGCACAAGAATTTCGTTGCTGTTCGAAATATATTGTTTAGAAACTGAATTCCGATATACTGACTGTGGAAACGATCAATCGAAATCGGAATCAGAATTTGTAACAATATTGACCTTGAAGGAATTTTCGAATCGACCAGAATAAGGAAATTTTGATATGTGTGTGTTCACCTTATCGCTCAAACAAGTTCTGAATAAAATTGCTGGCTTCAATTTACTACTAAAGATCTATGTGGTAATTTTTCGACTAAAGCAAATTATGTTGAATTCTTTTTAAATCAAATGTTAAATTTTCAAAACTAACTAATTTAAGGTCACTTTTTTTTTGATGTAATGTCATGCTCCTTTTTGGGAATCCTAGTTAATAAAAACGTTTGCAACGTTTTCACTGAAATCGCGTCTATTCAGAAAACTGCCAAGTTTATTTGCACCAAAAAGTGCAAAAGTAATTGGTTTCACGATAGTCGATCAAAGTCGTACATATATCTGCAGTACATTTTTTTCAAACTATGTACTCCAAAAGGAACAAAGTATGTATGTATATCAAAATACATATTAATAAGTTGCTAAAGTAAAGAAAATTATATGTATGTCACAGTTGATCGCAATGATCAGAATTCATTGGGTTTTATCGTAAAGAGCAAAAACATTAAGAAAGGAAAGAAAATCTTGAGCTATAATTGCATTTGTTTACTTGTAGAATCAACTATTTTAGTGATTCTCGATAACACAACGACTATGTTTTGTACAAAGTCTGGCCACAGTTCAAGCAGTGCAGCTGTGTGTACTCAAATATAGGGTATGCACACTTCGTTCGGTTATTTGTTTTCTTTCTTTCTTTTGTTATGGTCTTTGCGCCTTTTGTTCTTGTCTTTTCACTGTCAAGCATTAAGAAAAGCCAAGAAAAATCAAGATTAATGAGCTACCACTCAAGCGGTAACTGCCTCGATCCAGTTTGATCAAATTCATTCTGTGTAAAGAAGACAAGTCTTTCATTACAACCCACTTCCGATTTCTTTTGTCTGGTATTTCTCTGTCTGCCTTGCACAAATTTTCATTTGCACACAATGCAATTTCTATGATTTTTCCAAGCCTCACACACATACACACACACACACACACACACACTTTGGACAGGCCAAATATTTAACATGCATTTGGTATTCATGCTAATTTTGCATTTTCCAAATCTCTCTTTCTCGCCCCTTTCACCGTTGCTCTTTCTCGCTCTTACACGTTTTCAGCTCTGCTTGACTGATGCATATTTTCAAAATGGCGTCGGCTGGCTAGGTGCGCCATTATGTTGCAGCATTTGTGGCGCTATAACTGTGTAAGTGTGTGTGCAAGTGTGTGTGTCTGTGTGTGTAGACTCGAATTTCTTGCCTGTCAACGGACACTGTGCGGCTGGCTATCTTCTTGCACATACATAAATTATTCCATTTGTGTGTGTGTGTGTGTGAGTGTGTGTGTGTGTGTGTGTGTGCGAGTGTGTGTACGTAATTGTACGTGTCGAGTATGCGCCGTTGAGCATGCTACAGTATTTTTTTTATTTTTTTGTATTTTACTGCTTGGTAGTTATTATACCCTGTACACAAAGTGTAAAAGGGTATTATAGATTTGTGCAATGTCAATATAGACATGTCCGTCTGTCCGTGTTGGGCCAGTTTTCTCCGACACTATAAGAGTTAGAGCAAAAAAATTTTACCAGAAGATGCGCATTTTTTCAAGGCTGAGGGAGTTTGTCGAATCAAGTCAATATCTCACCCCATTTCCCCATGAAAATTTACAGGTTTACAACCGCTCCGTTCAATCTATCAACTAGAAACTCCTCAGAGATGTGCTTCGTGTTTATGTGCATCTATGTTTCAAAAATTTTCGAAATCGGATAAATACATCAAAAGTTATAGTCAAAAATATGCTAATTTCACCCCCTTGTAGATATGGCTACATGAGAGCTAGAGTTACAAAATTTGGTGTGGAGACCCCCGCAATCGATTAACCTTGATGACTGCCACACCCCCCAATATATTGATTTGAAAATTGTCACAGACATCTGTAAATGTATTTTTGATCTATGTTAAAACGATTCAAACAATTCAACGACATTGACCCAAGAATACTGGAGTTATGTTTATAAAAGTAATTTTTACCCCCATAATAGAAAACCTACCTATGGGAAAGTTTGTCAATTGGAATTTCCCAATAGGAAAATGTTTACAGGCATATCGATCTTATGAAAAAAAGATATAAAAGTGGATACTTTCTTTCCAATATAACCGAATTTAGTGTTTCTAAAGAAAAAGGGTACAGGGTATTCCACTGTCGGGCACCGTTCCGACTGTTGGCATCAAATTTATGTTGTTGTTGTTGTCTGAGCTGCTCAGCTTGTTACCATGTGCTGGCTGTATCTGTGTGGCTAAGTGTGTAGTTTTGTCTGTGCGTGTGAATGTGTGTGTATTTTATTCAATTTAGCCTTCAATTAGGCTGCAATTGTTCGTTCGTTGGCATCTCGGCTTGCATTTTTAAACAGAAACTGTTAACCCCACACATACACACACTCACACACACACACACACACAGCCACACACTTGGATATATAAAAAATCCAAAATGGCATCAAAAAGGTATTCAGCTGCCGCCATTTTGTGTTCTTAATTCAATGTTATTTCTCGCACAACAATTTACATTTTTGATGCCATTTCCCGCAATGGGTTTACACGACTTTAAACGCACCCCAAAACTCCATGTTTGCCACGCCCATTTGCCCGATTTTTGTGCTTCCACTCACATCATTATATTGATTGAATATTTGCGATAAATTAAATTGAATAAAAAGCGTATAGCGAAAATGTTTGCCAGGAAAACGCATTTTTCAATTTTTTTTTTTTTTTTTTGCAAGTAAATTATATTTTGCTGCAACTGTAATCAATAGTGCAAATATTTGCAAATCAGCTGCGCTTTTAACCATGTAAATGGATTTCAATTGCCAGAGACTGTGGGAAGGACTGACTGACAGAAAGAGTGTTAAAAACCAAATAAGTGTTGAAATCAGCACTGCTGATTGGGCTTACTCATGGCTGAATGGGTATGAAACCCGCAGGAACTTCTGAATATAAATGCATTTGAGCACTAGTAGTAAACAGTTATCTACAGAATGTATAGAAAAACTCCGAAATCGTCGAATTATTTTGAGATATGCAAAATCCTCTTGATGCTTTCGCAAAATCTTATCACTTCCAAATTGAAAAGATTGAAACGTCAAGCAAAGCTAGCGTAAAAATTGAAGGAACAGAACACAGATGATATTGTATCTTCGATGAAAAAAAATCGATATCGATTGTTGAAATTGATTCCTTTTAAAAGCCCTGCAACGCTAGGCTAGTGTAGGAATGTTATGATATATCGATCTGATCGCTATATAGTTAGTGATATATCAAATATCAAGATATTTGTATGTATCGATATTTTATCATCTTGCAAAGTACCTCTAGTTTACCCAGAGCTAAGGCTGGGACAACTCAGTGTTTTCCAGTGCTCTGTTATAACAAATTTTTTGTGGTTGAGACTTTTGATTAGAACCAATTGTTTTAGTTTTAAGTATATTTATACATATTATGTTACGTTCAAAATCGAAAAATTCCACTAAATCAAATATTAAAAATGAATAACTTGTGAAAAAAAGTTATTGGCAGATACTCTCATGATTTGAGGTTCAATGGTTACGAATAAATACTGAATACTTTAAACTAGTACATAAATTAACTGAGTTGTTTTGACATCGATTGCATTATTCATGTATTTTTGAAGGCTTTTATTTTGAGAAGCTAGCACAACTATCGATGGTTATTCGATTATTGAAATTGCATCCTTCGTAAAAATCCCCCTCGACAGTAGTTTAGTGACATTGCCGATACTAAAGATGGTACTATCGTTTATATCGATTGTTTTAAAACATACAAGACCATTTGGATTGGTGTTAGTATATACACACAAACTCTATGAATAGCTTACTCTATCGATGTGTAAAATATCGATGGCAGCTGTAATTAATTGAATGGAAATTGTAGTTTCCAATTTAGAAACGGACGTCTTTAGAACGGAATATTTTGAGCAACTGCATAAGGAGCGCAAAACTCATCTCTAATCTACATGCTAGAAACGCCAAAATGCCCTATCTTAAGTGTTGCTACTGGGAAGACATTAATTTTTGAAACTTAATTGTGGTCTAGAAAATCAATTACAATAGATTCGTTGGGTACAAGATGCGTAGTAGAAATATTTCTGATATTTTAAGCGTTTAATGTAGTCTGGGTTGGTCCACCTCGGATATAGACTTGCTAGCTGCTTTCTTCTTTTTTTGTTGTAATAATCTTGCTAAATCTTGCCATTTTCTCACAAACTCACATGAAATTCCCATTCAAGACATGTCTACCGGTTTGTGAACACAAAGGTTTTATTCTTCTTGACCAAGTTCTTCAACAATTGGAAATGTTTTGACTTCTAGATACATAGTAAGCGTACTTATTATGCACACTCGAAGAATTGCTTTCCCGTCTATGCAGTTTTAAAGCCAACTTACTAAGTTACTGCCACTTTACAGCCCCGTTGTTTTTGTTGTTGCTGCTTTGTTGCTGTTGTTGTTTTAATTGTTGTTAGCCATGCCATTAATTTTGGCTTGCCAGATCGTTAACGAATTCTTTAGCCATTTTTTTATTATTACCATTTTTTTGGCACGCCATGTTATGCTTTTAAATGTGTTTCGCCGCTCTTTTTTTTTCATTCTTTGCTTTGTTATTGCTTTTGCCTTGCTTTGTTATACCCTATAACAAAGTGTAAAAAGGGTATTATAGATTTGTGCTATTTATGTAACAGGCAGAAGGAGGCGAGGCAGACTCGAGCTGGGCCAGCTTTCTCCGAGACGATAAGTTAGAGCAAAAATTTTGACCAAAAGATGCGCATTTTCTCAAGGCTGAGGGAGTTTGTCGAACGAAGTTGATATCTTACCACATTCCCCGGTGACAGATTCGCGCGGTTTACAATTTCTCCGTTGAATCAATCAACTCAAAACTTCTTACAGATGTGCGTCGTGTTAATGTGCATCTATGTTCCAAAAATGAACGAGATCGAATAAATACATCAAATGTTATAGTCAAAAATATTCGAATTTCACCCCCCTCGCCAATAAACTGCTTTAAAATTCCACTGCGTGTAGATATGGACACATGTGAGCTAGAGTTACAGCTAGAGTTAATCGTTAAAATTGCATAAACCTTTTTTCAATAGAAACTTTCCCCCGCAATCGATTTACCTTGATGACTGCCACACCCCCCAATATATTGATTTAAAAATTGTCACAGACATCTATAAATGTATTTTTGATCTATGGTCTATAATACTGGATTTACGAGTATAAAAGTGAATTTTGCCCTCATAATAGTCAACTTCCCAATAGAAAAACTTGTCAATTGGAACTTCCCTTATGAAAAGAGATATAAAAGTGGATACTTGCGTTCCCATTTTACCGTATTTAGCGTTTATAAAGAAAAACAGGTACAGGGTATTCCACTGTCGGCCACCGTCCCGACTGTCTGCATAAAATTTTTGCTTTTGCCTTGCTTTGGTTTTGTTCTATTTTCTTGCTGTTGTTGCTGTCATTAATTATTTATTTTTGTGGCATTTACAGTAATAAGAATTTTGTGCCATAATGCTTTAATTTCTTATATGAATATCAGGCATATAATTTGGCTTTATTTTTTTTATATGAATATTTAACGTTGCTTGACAACTAAATTGATGTCATGTAATTTGTCAATTTGTTTGTTGTTAGCTCAAAATATCTTGCGATACTTTATAAAGTGATTCATATAGCGCAGCAATATTAAGTGGCAATGCGATTAAACGCAGTCACACACGGACACTCGGACACTCGGACACACGGACACATACAAGAAATTATAGTCACAAGGCTAACAAGCTGTTTGTGTGTGCAGCACACGCTGCGTATGCGCAATTTGTTGCTTAATTAATGAATCGCTAATTGAGCATAAATAAAGTAATTATGTGCGCACACTGAATTAAAAAATAAATAAATTATTATGTATATAACTAGGTTTATATAACCATACTCGCATCTATGTGTGGCTTGCGTGTAAATTGCTGACAAACAACGTGCAACCATTTGAGAATCATCTGCTAGATCACAAATACTCTACTTGTGGTGGTTGTTGTTGTTGTTGCTGCCGTCGTGACAAAAGTTAATTACAAAGTTTTTGCAGCGCGGAAACTGCCAAAGTGCAACATAACGACAAACAAAACCGACACAAACTACAGCCAACAAACATGAGCAAATGAACAATGTGGAGCAGTTCGAGCCAAGTTAAAAGCCACTTTTAGATAGGCTAACAAAAAAGTATAGTAATAGGATATAACAAGCGTGAATAGATTATAGAAAGTTGGAGCAAACAATTTTGCTTGTTTGTGTCAAGATTTGATCTTATGCTGTTCATCTTACAAGATTTGCAACGATCGTAAATATGTAGATATACGAAACGACAGCAGCAACCGCTAATAAGTATTGTACTTATATATACATATACATATATAATCTTATAAGCCTTTAAAGATTCAAGAACTTCTTCTTAACTGGCCATAAAAACCCGTTACTGGGTTACGGCCTGATGCAAATATCTCCTACAAGTGTCTCTGCTTTGCGCGTGCCTGGCATTGTAGACCATTCTCCCAGGAGCTTTTTCATCCATATGCTGGATCTTCATTAGCTTCACCATGTCAATCGTATGCGGTAGTCGTTGCCAACGCGTATAGGGCCAAAAATCTTACGGAGCACTTTCCGCTCAAACACTTCAAGTGCATTTTCATCAGACCGCATCACACATGCTTCTGCGTCGTACAGCAAAACGGGGAGGATGAGCGTCTTGTAGAGCGTTAGTTTCGTCTGGCGAGAGAGGTCTTTACTACTCATTTGCCTACTGAGACCAAAGTAACATCTATTGACAAGAGTGATTCTCCGCTTCTACCCGAAGAAAACATATACTTTGTATTGCTCTCATTTACTACCAAACCCACCCAGGCAGATTCTCTTTCAATAGCCGCAAAGGCTCCGGTAACCGCTCGCTTTGTACGCCCGACGATGTCGATATCATCGATGTATGCAAGCCACTGGACACCCTTATAGAATACAGTTCCGTTCCGATTCACTTCGGCCTTTCGCAACACACTCTCCATCATAATGTTGAAAAGGTGGCAGGAGTGGGCATCGCCTTGTCTGAAGCCTCGCTTGGAATCAAATGGCTCGGAGAAGCTCTTTCCAACCTTGACGGTGCTGCGCGCGTTGCTCAACGTCATTCTGCATAGTCGTACCAACTTTGCAGGGATACCAAACTCAGACAGTGCGGCATATGCGCGATCCCTCAACGGGCTCAAGAAGAACACGAAATTTAAAAAAATTTTGACTTTGTCTTGCAAAACAGTGGTAATGCCGATGATACGCTGATCGGTCTTCACTTTGCTCTAGCATTTAATACCCGAAAATTCTATAAAACTACAAAAGTATTAATTTTCTGATCAGATTTGAATAGGTAGACACTTATTAAGTTAAGATATTTAAGATATACTCTTTAAATCAGGAATCGGCAGCGACAGTAGAAAAGTTGCCAATGGCAAAGCAAAGCGCTGAGAAGAGATGCTCTTTAACTGTATCAGTTGAAACGAATCAAATAGAATCCTATTAAAAGACTAGTTACCTATTGCTCTGAAATGAATCCTTTTATGATAACTTTCTAATTGCACATATTTTAATAATCTTTAGTTCCATTAATCATTCGAGTGCTTCAACGGTTTTGCAAGTATCTGAATGCAATATTAATTGCAAGTATTAATTGAATCGGCTGATTACCATGTGGTGTTCACACTTAGTCCTTAGTAGTGACTTATTTTTATAGTAATGAAACTTTTAGATAAAAAAGATCTTAAGAAACGTGCAAACTTCGATTCTGTAAAATTATAATCTCAAATGAATTCTTAGTTTAATGAACAAGCTCTTTAATTTTGAAAATTTATTTTAATTGATTAACGAATCATTGAGGCATAGAAACTCGTATTTATAATAATGGAATTGGATTTTACGTAAACAAATAACTTGAAATAATACATAATTAAGCCTTAGCTAATTAATTAATTTTTGCATATTCATTTTCTGAAACTCATATCTACACGTAGTAAATATAAAAACACACATAAAGATACATATGTGCCTATTATTATTAGCTTTTAATTGCATATTCTGCATAATGAAGAGCAAACAAACTAAAATTACAAATAACTAATTTATTTTGCAAACTTAATAAACTTATTCTTACTAAGAAAACAGCTATAAACAATTATGCTATAGTTGCAATACTTATGGTCATGAAGAACCGTTATGCTAGGAAGCCTTTGCGCATACACGAGCACACGTACATATGCAAATAAATATATATGTACAGTCAAACCTGCTAAAGTTGGCCACTCAAGGTTCAAGGATGATTGGCCAACTTGTAAGTTTCATAGTGATTTTATGTTGTTTCTTAATATTTCTAACTTTGTATTATGGATTATGATTGTTAAGTCGTGTATGTTTATGTACTTTGACCATAATCTCCACACATTTTAAATTCATAGTTGCAAAGCAGCCGAAGTTTGTTTCAGCAATACTGCACGTTCTTTTAAATTCTATTGTAACTTAAGAGAATCTCTTTAATTTGCTTATTTATAAGCTTTTGACTTTCTTTCTTTTGATTTTCAACAAATGCATTCTTCCATCTGGAAGGATTTCATTCAAATTTCTATAAGCAACGAGTTAACTGCAACCGATTTCGTTCAGTTGTAAATTTTGCCATGGATTTGGATTACGTTTATGATTCAAAAATGCAGCCTTCGTATTTTCATACATAAAATTGCTGTGGTTTTAAGGTAGCCAACTTTTCCAGGTTCAATTGCATTGCTTACAAGATTGCCAACTTACAAGATATGCAGGTGAAAATTTAAGTTTTTGTCCAACTTAAGGAGGTGGCCAACTTTGCACGTTTCACTGTATAAATATGTATATATATATAGCTACTAGAAGCAAAGTGAACCTGAATAGGCGCAGTTTCAGAAACTCAGGCACGCACTTTTCTACCAATGTAATGGCGTCTATCTGTGTGTGAGAGTGTGTGTGTGTGTGTGTGTGTGTGTGTGTGTGTGTGTCGATTGTATTTGCATACAAATTGCAATGTAGATGAAGAAGAGCCAACAGAAGCAACAAAACCATCATCAACACAGACAACAAACTACACTAACAAACAGAACAAGTCTCGGCATAATTACAATTCCAGCAGAAGAAGCTGCAACTACAACAACAACAACAACAGGCAGTTGTAAAGACTTTTGCAAGCAGCGCATAAATTAAAAATATATTGTTTTACATGGATAGAGAAATATATTTGCATTATTATTATATTTACATATACTTATTACATTCCTGCTTTATTTTTCATAATTAAACTTTTTAATTACATTAATTCGGTTTTGTAGATGCTTTATACCCTGTAAATAAATGGTAAGAACATATTTTGCTTTGAACTACCAATTTGAACCTACATCCTCCTTAGGCCAATTCTGATAGCGAATTTGGAATTCGTTCGAATCAAGTTTCGTTCCCAGTTTCTTTAAGCCGTATATGCGTCATCATAAGCGTAACACAATTAACATAATATTAAGCTCACTAAATACAATGTCAACAATCCCTAATGTTAAAACAACAGCAAGCTGTTCGTTCTCTTAAGCTCAAAGAGCCTGAAAGTAATGTAGTGGAATCCTGGAACGTTAAAAAATTCATAATTTTTGTTGAAATTCGACCACGATTACGTGAGAGGCTACTTGTGTTGTAGTCTCTGTCAGACCAACTCACTCGTAGGCAAAATTGGGACAGAGAAAGAGCAAAAAAAATGCACATGTGTGCTAAAAAGTATATCACAATTTTCTCACGTATTTTGGTGATGAAGTTTATTTTAGAAGTTTGGCTTGAACCAAGGCCTTTTAAGACAATTCTAATAGCGAATTCGAACTTCGCGCCTCTTATCATATGAGAATACATATGTACATAACAATATTCTTCTATTTTTCTATGATTTTAAGGTGGTTTTTATGTTTAGGCTTCAACCAAAACCCGTTGGGCCAATTCTGATAGCGACTACTTGGAAATACATATTCCATAAGAAATTTTTTTGTGTACTTCAAGTATTTCTGTGACCCCGTGAGGTGAGCGGGTTTGAAATAGCACCACAGCAAGTCAAAGCTTGTCGTATGAGGTGACACTGACACTGGGTTTTTTCGAGACCAGTAGAGCCACCCGAGACTTTAAAAGGGTTGTGCGTTTACCACGTAAAACCACAATTCCAATGAAAGAATGTATTTACATCAGGCCGTAACCCGATAACGGGTTGTTATGGCCAGTTAAGAAGAAGAAGAATTTCTGGTATCTTGAGGTTGTTTTCAAAAGTTAGCATTGAACGAAGACTTTTTTGTGTACATAATAATTTTCTCATAAATTTCTGTGATTTCTAAGTGGTTTTTGAGTTGAGGCTTGAACCAAAACCCGATGGGTCATATATAGGCTCCACTTACAACGACCTTTGCTGCGGCTGTGGGGCGTGGGGGGACAACGAAGCGGCCTTTATTCTGTTCATGTCCATTCCACTGTAGAATAAGGCTCAAATATCTTGTGGACCGTCTTGTGTCTCTATCGGGAAATAGCTGTAAACTAACATAACGTAAGTTAACTAAAACTGTTATAACAAAATGGCGTCCCATACATAGGCGTTCCGTTTCTTAGAGTATTCAACTTCCTGTCTTTTTTTTGCTACTTGTTTTTTGTTTAATTATGACATGGCATATTTTTACTAGGCTGATGATAAGTATCTTCAGAAATCGGCCGTACTTATTGGAAAATTTGACGCCATTGTAAATGGCAATTTTATGCAGCCGTTGTTGTTTTTACCTCTGTTGTTGTTGTTAGTGTATATTCCTGGCGGTGCTGCAATTTAATGCACGCGATGATTTAATGCCTTGTGCCACTTCATTTGAGCGTACAATATTTATTTAAATTATTATTACAACAACAAAGTTAGCAGCTCGAAAGCGCCACAACAACAACAACAACTACAACAACGTAAAATAATTAAAAACTTGTCTTAAATTGCCATAAATTCATGTCAAAGAACGTCCAAATTGCCATTTCGTTTTTTCCTTGGTTTTTTTTTTCAGTGTTTCTTGCTTTCGTTATTATTTTTATTACAATCTCTTTTTTTTTTGTTTTTTTTTTTTGCATTTAATGTACAGTCAAACCTGTAAAGTTGGACACTTTTCAGCGAAACCAAAATATATTAGTACAAAAATTCAATTCGATTTTGGTTGGCCACCTTAAAACCACAGCAGTTTCATGTATGAAAATACGAAGGCTGCATTTTCGAAAATTTACAACTGAACAAAATTGGTTGCAGTAAACTATTTGCTTATAGAAATTTGAATGAAATCCTTCCAGATGCAAGAATTCATTTGTTGAGAATCATCAGAAAGCAAGTCAAAAGCTTATTTTAAAGATTCTCCCAAGTTACATTCGAATTTAAAAGAATTTACAGTATTCTAGAAACAAACCGACTTTTTTATATGTTTATTTTGTTATTTTGTGGAGCTTATGGGCATAGTTCATAAGCATACACGTTTAAATGCATTTTTCCGTTAAAAACAATCATCAAGCATTATATAGAGTTGGAAAACTTAAAGAGACAAAAATTCTTGAACCGTGAGGGGCCAACTTAAGCAGGTTTGACTGTATATATTTTTTCCTTATTTTTTTTTTCTGTCGCGTTGCGTCGTGAGCTCTTTTATACATTTTTCTGAAAATTGAAGCCATTATTATTATAGTCATTTTTTTCTACTCAATGTTGCATAAACTAGTTTGTAGTGTTTTTTTTCTGTTTGCTTTGCTTTGGCTAGTTGGCTGCCATGCTTTGCTGCAACTTTGTTGCTTTATTTTTTGAAAAAAAAAAGAAGAAGAAAATTATAGAAAATTTGTTGCAACTTGAAAGTTTTCGCTTAGTTTGTCTGGGTTATTATAGATCTAATAGCCGCATATTTGTGTATGCTCATTAAGTGCGTTAACTTTTTGCAGTCAGTGTTGTACCCGTATATAGTATGTACTTTGCTGAGTCATCATACATAAAGCGGCTTCCAGCTAAGTGTAGAAATGCTTAATAATTTTAAGCGGAAATGCCTGTTAGGCAAAGTTTTATTGGGGAACTACTTGTAGTAACTCTGTTGTCTAATTATATATGCACATAATAAAGAGTTGAATATATTTATATTTTCACTAACTGACTCATTGCTTTGGGCAAATGATTGATTGGAGTAACATTTAAAATTTGAAATTACTCAAGACACAAAAAATAATAAAAACTAATTAAGTTATTTGTCTAAATTTTGAAATCATTTATTTACGCTAAATAAAATGCTTTGGCTTGGTTTCCCTCTGGTTTAGTTTTAATTGAAACATTTTGATTAGAGATTTCACAATTTATGTGTTTTTTCAGTGCTGACTTCATTTCGACTGAAGCAATTAATCTTATAAGATTTCGTCAGAAGCGGAGTATCAAATATCTTGAAATTTAAGCGGAAATTTCGTTGCTCAAACTGTTATTATTCTTTATTTTGGTTAATAGCTGTAATAAAGCTATGAAGAATCAGAAAATTAAAACATTTGAAGCTCAGCCTTGCCAGAGGCAAACATTTTTTGTTTTTAAAGTACATTAAGTTTTATTTGCACTCTTACTCTTAAACTCTTTTAAAAAAACAATTTTGATTATGTAAAAGTATTTAAAGGCACACTTTGCCTTAATTATGTTGCAGATTTTATATACAATCCAGGTCCTTTTTTATCTTTTACGTAGATGCGTACGCTGCATGGCGACACATTATGCTTAGTCTTGATTCACGAGTATGCGACGTCACTGATTCACATGAAAAGTAATTGAGTGGAATCCTTGGCCCTTACACTGAGTGTGTTGCCCAAGACAGTGCATACATGTGCGTTATTTTGCTCTTTTTGTTTCACAATTTTTTCTACGAATGAGTCGGTCTAAGACATAAACCAACACAAGCTGCCTCACATATTGATAATAGATGCATTTTACTAAAAATTTTGCATTATTTAACGGTCCACGATTTCAGTCTATTAGTTTTATGCTACTGCAATATGCCTAAACTTAAAAAAAAATGCCATCTATCCATTAAAGAATATAGATTGCCCGATTTCATTTAACTTATAGTACTTAGAATACTTCCAATTGATTTGTTAATTCCATTTGTTTGTTATTTATTTCCACACATTTAACTATTTGTTGATTTACATTTACTCGTTAACTTGCAACTTGCAACTCGTTACTTGCAACAATGCCATATACCTGTGCAACGATACAAATGTACGTATTAATTTTAAACACCTGTGCGGCAAAAAAAAAACAGCATAAACAACAACAAACAACTAACAAACAACAACAAAAAAGTATCTCAAAAAAAAAAATTACACAAGGTTGTAAAAAGTTTTTGGCTCGGTTTTGTGCGTTCGAATTGTGGCAGCCAAAAATTAAAAATAAAAAAATATCAACAGACAATTAATTAAACCAAAACAGTGCAAAAAATGTTAAACAAATACAAACAATAAATAAGTTTATATGAAAAATTGCTGGCGGCAAAAAAAAAAAACAGCAACAACAAAATCCGCACGTGAGTTTTGCTAACAATATGCACACACACACATACACTGACGCGAGTGTGTGTGTGTTTGTGTGTGTGTGTGTGTGTGTGTTGATGGCTCGGCATTTGAACAACTGACCAACAACAATGACCAACGGCCGACTAAATCAAAAACTTTTCCAAGTGTTGATGAATGAGTCGCATTGCTCTTGTTGTTGCTGTCGTTGTTGTTGCTGTCATGTTTGATACCCTTGCAAAGGTTTCATTAGTGCGAGAAAAGGCAATGCCTTAAGCTAGTTTGGGGTTTCTTCACTTTGTGTTAGATGCAGAAGACGTTAAAGACGACTAAATGTGTGACACACTCTTCTTCTTCTTAACTGGCCATAACAACCCGTGTTATCGGGTTACGGCCTGATGTAAATACATTCTTTCATTGCAATTGTGGTTTCTTTCCCTGGGTTCTTTCACGACCAGTAGGCCTTAAAAGGGTTGTGCGTAGGGTTTGGGACCCACCACGTAAAACCACAATTCCAATGAAAGTATGTATTTACATCAGGCCGTAAAGCCAGTTAAGAAGAAAGTCATCATAGTGTCACTGGGAAATGGCTACGATATGTCTAAGGAATATTGCTAAATTGAACTGGTTTTGAAATGGAACTTATCGATATCATTGAAAGAATAATCTTCTAAGACTATTCATGCCCATAGAAGTACCTACAAGAGTATCTCAACTTTTATGTGGCCAAAGTAAGCATTCGTTGCTGGTTCTTGTTTGTTCTCGCTATTGAAGCGTTGTCAAGTGCAACAGAAAGGTAGCAACAACAAATATAACAATAAAAAACCAAATGACTCAATTTACAATTGTAAAAACTGCGGAGCTCCAACGTATTGTTGTCGTTGTTGTTGTTTAGTGTAACTTTGTCAACGTCAACGACAATGAACGACAACGACAATGACGTCACAACAATTTTTGACGCGAATGTAAAGTTTGCATAAGTGTGTGTGTGAGTGTGTGTGTTTGTTTAGCGTTTATTGAACTCGCGGCTCTCGGCATGAGGTTAATTGACCTCGTGCTTAATGCAAAAATAAATATAATTTTTACAGCAACAACAACAAGAATGAAAAGGGTTATACACACACATGGATACAAGTACATATGCGTATGTGTGTGTTTGTGTGTGCTGAAGAGCAAAGCAAACAAGCAGAAACATGCTTAAAGTAGTGATGTAAGTCCAGACCAAAACATCGATGTTTACCATCGCAGAGTCCATCGACAATCGACATCGATGTAGGTCAATGCATCGATGGTTTTCCGTTTTTTTATATTTACAAATTTTGCTTTTTATTATAGAAGAAACTTCGTTATATAATAGGAGATATATGAAACTAAAGGTATCTGAACATAAGAGGATTTACAGATACTATGTAAGACCAATAGATCTAATTACCGTCTCCTTAGCAGTCTATTTCGCTGAGAGTTTGGCTTTTGAATAAAGCGTAAAAGATGGTGAAATGTTCGATGGTTTGAAAAACATCGATGTTGTGCCGATGCATCGTATGTTCGAAAACATCGGAGAATGAAAGGCCAACCATCGATGTATTTTTTACACCACTAGCTTAAAGTGCTTAAATTTTGTTTTAGCCACTTTGACTGTCTCCGCTTTAACTTCTATTTAACTAATGAGCAAATTACGCTTAAAATAAAGTCATAAATAATTCTAATAACAATTTATAAAAATTTATGTACACATTAAATATTCATTCATTACATTTTCAGCGAATTTGCATATTTAAGTTTCAAATACAGCAACTCCATTTGCATAGACTCATTATGCCAAATTGAAGCTCAAAAAAACCCAAAACACTTGAGACGCGCGCCAAGTTAAGGCTCACCTGCTCTTAGCCACACCTTCGTCTTTATACTTGTGTATTTTTGTTTCTTATTTAAAAATAAAAAATCAATTTCGATTTGAGATTTTTTATTTTTATTTTTTATTTATTATTTGCTTGTGCTCGTTTATGAGCGATACTCGCGCACATTTGCTTTTGCTTTATGGCTTCGCTTTGTTGTTTCGTTATTTTGTTTGTCTTTATTTTGTTTGTTTTAAGCTTAAATAATTTTTCTACACATAATTAGAAAAAATATTGTTGCCTACTTTTGGTTCATTGAACTGGCTAACTCCAGCTGCCAGCTTATACCCGATGCCACACCCCGCGCACATGCAGCTCATAAAGATATGGGCATATCTTTTTTTTTTTTAGTTTTATAAAGTTAGTACTGTAGAGTGTTTGTGGCTAAGTAGACTTTTTTGAGTACATTTAAAATGATGAACAGTTGCCTAATTAGCTTTAAAATAAATAAAAATCTAGTCAGTTTATGACAGTTTGATTGGCTATTTGTTCAAAGATACATCACCTAATTTAAAAAGGGATTCCTTAAATTCAACTTTTTTCTGATTTAATATCTTAATTTCCCAGTTTTTCTGTTTTTTTTTTGTCTTATCGCATCACATTATCTATGGCAATAAAAACGAATTATCAATTAGCCAAACCAACATTTTATTTAAGCCTGTTTTTAATATGAATAAATATGAATGAATATGAATGAATATGAATGAATATGAATGAATATGAATGAATATGAATGAATATGAATGAATATGAATAAATATGAATGAATATGAATGAATGTGAATTTAAATGAATCTGAATGAATATGCATAAATGTGAATTTAAATGAATGTGAATGAATATGCATTAATATGTATGAATGTGAATGAATTTAAATGAATATGAATGAATTTAAATGAATGTGTATGAATGTGAATGCATATGATTGAATGTGACCACTAATCTGAAAATATGCTATCGGTTATATGCAAGCTTTCCAAGACAGTTCAACTATTAAAATTTTTATCGATTTAATTTAATAATTTAAATTCGGAACAAAAAATTACCATTTCCTTTGAATGCCATTGCAGCTGGCCACTAATACCTGGCTACATAAAAAATAATTTGCGTATCTCCGATTATTGCTTATATGCAACAACAGCGCTGTAAAATTCTTCCTATTGCATATAAGCGATTGTAACTTATTCTCGCTGAATTGAAATATTTTGCATATATCCGATAATTGCTTACATGAAATTATCACTTACATGCGACAACTGCGCTGCATTTTCATCATTGCATATAAGCGATAACTAATGTATTTGAATGTTGTCATAGCAACTCATGCTTTCATTCATATTAAACATGAATGTGTCCAACGCTCTTTTGAGTGTATTTTCATGCAGAACTCAAAAAAGAAGTGTCATATAACTTTCTCTGTCGTTATATCTTTCACAATTCATTTACACTTTTTGAAACCGACATTTTAGTTTCTATGCCATTCTTTTGTAATTCTAAAA
Source organism: Chymomyza caudatula (assembly GCA_035041775.1). Classification (NCBI taxonomy): domain Eukaryota; kingdom Metazoa; phylum Arthropoda; class Insecta; order Diptera; family Drosophilidae; genus Chymomyza; species Chymomyza caudatula. The sequence goes on from JAWNKW010000133.1 coordinate 609,123, forward strand.
ACATTTTCTCTTTTAGAAAATAGCACAGAAAATCATTCCATTAAAATGTGCTTTTTATGATAGCTGTCGAAATGCAAAAGTTATGCAAACGTAAAACTATGTATTTTTTATGCCACTCATCTGATTCATAAATATCAAAGACATTTCATCAGCTCATATTAAGCAAAAAATGGCAAGGGAAAGTTGGGAAAAATTCATATCACGCGTTTGTACATAAAAAAGCGTATATATGTACATATATGTTATGTAGTATATAATATACTATGTAAGGAGAGTGTGTGTGCTACAGCCATATCATCTTTCATATCATGCTTAGACGATAATGTGCCAATTAAATTATTATTTATGACACATGATTGCCAAAATTTTATCGTTGCCTATGCCAACAAGACAGCGAAAAAATATCAACTAAAATTGGTAAAGTTAGACCAAAACGACTGTGGCATACGCTACACTCACTCTCTTAAGTGATTTAAACTAATTATGCGTAAAGAGTTCAAAAGCTATTCAAAAAGTTATTGGGCGAGTAAAGCCCACTCCGATCTAATCTGAGTGTCATTTTCTCCCAACTGAAGTTCAACCGATGGGCCACTTGAAGAACCATAAGTTCAATGCTTATGAACTGAAACCGCTAGTGAAGATGACATTCATCAAATGAGAGATGATCAGTGTGACACTCATTCTAAACGCGTGCAAAAATATGTTACAAAAGAATTTTGTCATCGAGCTGTGCTGTACTTACAAAGTTCTTAAGGATTTCAATATGAAATTGAGGCTTGATCATAAATAATGGAAGACTTGGGAAACCAAAAAACAATTGATATGTGTGCAAGAATTAATTGAGTCAATTCTTTATTTTTTCAGCTAAGTAAGTTGGAACTGTAAGTGACTCATTTATAGCTTCATTAGGGGGATTCAACACGTGCTTGTTTCAATCAGCACTCAAATGATTTTAAGAAGATATTTTCAAATATTATTAAGGAGTTCCGCCACTTTCTTGCTTTGCTTATTTTAGTTATCCAGTTATCTTCATTATTCATTCTAGTATATAAGAGGAACTTAATTTTAATAATTTTCAAAGGCTAGGGGGTTCCACTACCTGCTTCTTCTTCTTCTTCTAAACTGGCAATAAATTCGCTATTTCTGTTACTTTGCTGCACAGTTGCCCATAGAGTCAATATGCTGCTTAAGTAAGTTGGCTTTTATTTATAAATATAAACAAAATGAAATAAATAAAATACATTTTCGCTGGCTATAAATATAAGCTAAAAGCGTTATTAATATTTTCGTTGCGCTTCTTCTTCCTTGACTACCTGATCTGCATAATTTATTACACTAAGAAGTTATTGTCTGGCATTTACATTTTAATTTATAATATTTCAGTTTTCATTAAAATTTTAATTTTAGTTCTTAGTCATGGACGAATACATTTTGTGCTGCCAAAAATTTGTGCAAGTTAAAACTAGGAATAAGAAGTAGAAATTACACCGAGCCAAAATTAATTGTGCGCAACAAGAGCTAAAAATGCAAATCTCAGTAATTAAGCGCAATTGTCTCAGTTAATAAGCGTGGCACATAACAAAGTCTAATTAAACAATAATTAAAAAGTGTTCTTCTTGGCAAGTTTACTTTTTATTTTTAATGTGTTTCTCTTTGCGTATACGCGATTAAGTAATTATACGCAGTGAGAGGGTTCAGTGAACACTTTGAGTCAAGAAGCTGTTGTCGCAAGATCTCTTACAAGTCTCAAATGTTGACTTGATCAACTTATTTGAATCTTAATTGAATAAAATGTATCAATTTGAAGCATGCCCCTAAAGTTGAGTTCTTTCTGCAGTTTTATAGATAAATTGCCAACGAAATGCTACATAAATAATGTGCATCTTATAGGTATTATATCTCATGACAGCTTACATTCTTGTACAGATTTAATAGCTGCAATCTCTGGCTAAGTCTGCAACTCGCCCTCACTTCTGGCTGTACTATCTGTATCCTCCGAAGTATCTGTGTATGTGTGCATAATATATCCCACGCCATTAAGTTACTTAATCACTGTATTTAATTTCCTACATTTTGCCTCATTATTTTCTTCCTTTTGCAAAAAAACCCAAAAGCAAGACGGTTTCTGTTACAGGGGGGGAAGCCCCCAGCGATTTGTGCCATGTGAGTTGAAGCGTTTAAACAAATAAAATAAAAAGAGCAAATCATTTCAAGGCATGAATCATCCGGCATACATTAAATGCAAGCAAGTCTCGGTTTATTTATTCGCGAAATTGTTTTTGTTTTTCTGCTTCTTCTTTTTGCGGAAATGTTTTTGTGCGCTGAAATACCTTCTTTTTTTTTTTTTGAAACGTTTTAAAATTTCTTTTTCAGCAACAACAACAGCAAATACAGAAACGTGTTTTGCTAATTGGCTCAAATGAGCGAAAACGTTTAAAGTGCAACAAAAATTAAAGCTAAAAAAAAGAAACATTTTTTAAATGTATTTTGTTGCTTGTCAAGTGATTTGCTGTCATATGGAATGGAAATTGTACAAATAAAGTTGTCTGATATCTTAAGCTGTGTGAAGACCAAATGGAAACGTATATAAGTGGGAAATGGTTAAAATGTTTGAATTTATCTCTAGATAAACTATCGAGTTTTGCCATAGATATAGATATACATATGTATGAAGCCTGCTAAGTTTTGTACTTTTAACTAGATGAACCCGCGCGCTCCGCTGCGCAATGATAAATCCGTGAGTAAATTCATTATATAAATTAATTCTTCCCGTTCCTCTTTCTTCTCTTTCTCTATCTCTTCTTCATACTAAGTCTAGATGCGGATATTGGTACCTACCTCTACCTCTACATCTATCTCAATTCAAAAAAAAATCTTTACCTAGTCAAATTTAATGATTGTCTACTATATAAGTAGACCAACATTTAGTATGTTTTATATGGAAAATCGTTTTAGTCGATATTGGAATTCGTCCAAACTTCACAAAAACCTTCTCCCTAATATTGTCTACAATGTGTCAAAATTTGGTTGAAATCGGTCAACGCGTTTTCGAGTTTACCGAGCACATCACTTTTTAACGCTTAATTTTTATAGAAGTATTTCGAAAAAGCACCTTCTAAGAAGCAAATTTTAAATGAAATTGGTTAAAATTGTTGTCTACTATTTGTTTTAAATTCACTTTCGTCGCAGACTTCGAATGCGCTGCCTGACTTGTAGAGGACAGAAAACTTTCTGTTTTAGTGGAGGGACATGAATGCGTATTTTGGAAGTTATGCACTTCACTTCTTCCTTTGTTTTCTAATCTGGCTAATCTGTTTTCTTATTTTTTTACCCCTTTGAACGGTGCTTTCACTCTCTAACTTCTTTAAACGCTAGGGCTCATCTTTCGCTAAGTCATCTCATCTCAATATTGAATACTGTTCTTGAACCTAATCTGGTTGTAAGGCCCAACTAACTGTTTGGCCTGTCTAAGTTCTGGTATGATTATCCAGTTCGTGGCTTTTCCCTCAGAAGTTGCTTGATGGTGTGTCTGCCAATGCCACAGAAAGGTTCTGTTCCTATCAGTGGGTTCGCAACACCATGCCTAGCTAGCTTGTCCGCAAGATCATTGGTGTGCCCAAGGCACCATCTGAGTGATAGTGAGTTACATTGTTCCAGAAGGTCCAGCTTCAGTCGGGTTTCTCGAACCAGCTTGGAATTTATTCTGGTTCCTGCAACCGCCCTTATGGCGGCCTGACTATCCCATAGTATTGTCTTCTTGTAATAGTCGACAAAAAAGTTTCCCGTGTCAAAGATAAAAATCAATATTTCGTATACTATGTGAACGATAGTATCGATCATATGTTACATCAGTTTCGCATTCAGCGTAAACAACAAATTATATTTTATACTTAGCATGTGAAACGGAAATGCTCAAGGCAATTATCAAAGTATCGTAGTTAGACATCAGCTTGAACTTACCTAAAAAGAAAAGACAGAGAATATACGATTTTAGTATGTTAATTAGTTTGAAAAGCAATTTAAAAAAAATACCATTTAAATTAAAGTCAATACAATGCGAAAAATAACAATGTCAGCTTAATTTAACTAATAGTCTAATTAAATATTAAATTGAACGCAAATTGCCAGCGAACTAAATGTTGTTACAATCTACAAAGAGATACAACATGATTCGATTCCCTTGGCTACAATCAGCGCCTTGCCTTGCCTCTTTCCAATCTTTTCTATATATTTCCCATTTTTTCCGCCTTTTGGTTTCTTCTCTACTTTTGCAAGTTGCGCCCTTAATTATTTCAATTGATTGCAATTTATAGTGCGCGTTCTTGACGGGGTTTGAGGGACGCACAAGTTGTGGAACCTGCCACAGGGCCAGGAAAGGCAATAAGACAAAGGCAGCCAAGGAGGTAACTACAGCAGCAGCAGCAGCATCTCTTAGGTTCAGTTTAGTTTGTTGTTATCCTTGAAATAGTACAATGCCTGACTGCGCGGCGGCAGCTAACGGCGACTGCATCGCTGACGGCAACTGCGACTGCGGCTGCGCAAACGCCGCCAACGATGATGATGATGATGATGATGATGATGATGATGATGATGATAATGATGATGACGATGCCGAAGACGATGGCAAGGTAAACACTTAAAACGAGCGATAAAAGCGTGTGCAGTGGAAAAAAAAACTCTTTCAGTCAGATTGGAAACGGGTAAACGAGCAAAAAGGAAGAAAAATAACACGAAAAAAACCAAAAGGGAACATTGTGGCTTTGCAACTCTTGGCTATTGAATACCCTCCAGACCTCTAATCGAAATTAAACCAATTTCGATTGATATCTAAAGGTGTGAAATATGTTTTGGAAATGTGGGTATTCTAGGAGTAGACCAGTTCACTGAGTGAATTAGAGATAAGAATGCTAAGAAATTGCAAATAGCAGTCGTAAGTAAAACTACGAAGCCAATGTGAATCCGATCAAAGTCTAAGATGTAAATTCCCTCAAACAATCTGTCTATAAGGAGATAGTTATCAAATTCATATGATTTTTTGAAGAGAGGAAGAGAGGGAGAGCAATGTAACGAATTGTAAGAAGTTATAGGGGACATGTTCAAAGTCTTAAAGCAAGTGCTGACGTCATTGATGAACAGCCCTTTATACTATTTTGCAAAAGTACTGAATCACAGAATTTGATAGAGTTTAAAACATTTTTAGTATTTGTAGTTTAGCCGTAATTGCATATTTTTATATAAATACAAATATGACAATAAAAACCTCAAAAAAGTAAATCTTTGTATATTTTTATACTTTTTTTACAACTAGCTTTAAGTAGTGTTCTGGTGTTAACTTTGCGGATTGCTTTTAGTCTGAACACGGTCAAAAGTATATATTTTTCCAAGTTTTTCGAGTTTCTTAAGGCTTTCGCACTTCACCTAATAGCTTCCTTGCGCCTGTTGAATGAAGGCCGTGTCGCCGCTGGAAAAACTAGTTAGAGAGCGCTCTTACTATCGTTGATATCAGTGTGGAGAAGACGCATCTAGGAGCAACCTACACTAGGCCGTAAGCCGGTAATGCGTTGTTATGGCAAGTTAAGAAACAACTAGATCAAAATGTAAGATTCTATCGATAGTTCGTGGCCCCTTCCTTTGCCTTTTCCCTTTCCCATGCACGTTACGTGCATTGCGCCAAAACTAATAGGCTCTTATCTCCTGTGCAGTGTATAATAATAAAAACTACTTTGAGCTGTTCACTTTTTTGCCTTTCAATCTTTTTGTTGATTTTGTTCTTTGCGCTTTGTTCTGCTGAATTGAAAGATGCGCTTGTGCAGCAACAGCAACAACAACAATGAGAACAACAACCAAACTCGATTAACTCGACATTAATTTTAATTCGACAGCCTGAGTCGCGCATTTTTCTTCTTGTGTATTTTTTAAATTTTGCCTGCCCTGTTGCCTTTTTTCATTTGCTCTCCGCTTTGCCTTTGCTTTCCATCTTTGTTTAACCCTATTTTATATAGAATTTCTTCGACTTTGTTTTGCGCGTCGTCTTTTTGTACTGATTTCAATTTTTATTTTTTATACTTGTTCCTTTACGAGTTTCGTTTAAATTTCTGTTTTATTTGTTTTAGTGCCTGCAGGTCGCGCTCTGCAGCTGTAGTTGTAGCTGTATCTGCAGCTGTATTTCTCATGTTGTATCTGTATCTTTGTATCTGTATCTGCGTGTGTGTGTATCTTCCCAAGCAGCCGGTAATTAAATGCTGCTGGTTTTGTTTAAAATTTAATTTCTCACTGTTTTCTCTGTTTCCTTTGTTTTTATTGCGCTTGCCCTCTATATGGTACATAGCAAATGCAAAGTGATTTTTGTTTTGTTTTTAAATTTGTTCCCTTTTTTTTTGTATTTTGTGAAACGAGTTCTATTTCCGTTTTGAGTTTCATTTATGCGGCCTCGTAAAATGCACGTGAATACATATAAAACCATTGAATTTCGACGTTTATGATCGACTTTAAATCATTAAAACATAAGATTTTACATTTAATAAATTGCAGTTTAACCATATTTCCAATCAGATAAAAAGTCGTAAAATTTGTTTATTTCAAAAACCATAAACATTATACCTGCCACAGTAACAAAGAACCTGATGTATCTTGCGGATTGTTTAAATAAAATGGTCCCCACCCAAACATGATAGCTGCATGCAAAAAATAACTTTTCCGACAAAACGATCAACATTTAATGCAACTTAAATAATCAATGCCCCTCAAACAGTTTTGGTCTACTTTCACACGATTGTGGTTTACGCGGAAATGAACTCATTTTTCTTCTTTTATTTTTTATTCCAGAATTTATTATTCTTGGCTTTGTCAAGTGCCAAGACTCGTCTAAGCTCAATGATCACGGCATGTATGTACGTAGCATTCAAGTTGGGCTTACCCCCAGGTGTACCATTAGATAAACTAGTTGGATCAAACTACTTTTCATTGAACTGTGGAGCGATATCTTCGGTTCTTTTTTTTTGATTCGATAGAATTTTTGCTCTCATGTTCCAACATGCAACACTTTACAGCTATATTAAAGATGCATGTACATATGAGCTAAGAAAGGATTTTGAGTTCAGGAAACGTAACACATTTTGCACATCGGTTGTAAAACTTATTTATATCTTAAGATCAGTGTTTAAATTCAAGAACTCTTATTATGGAAAGTTGATTTTTTATCTTCTTAGGCAGTTTAAGCATTATTCCGAAAGCAGCAAAAACTAACAATGAGTAACTCTTGGCAAAACACATTAAAGATACGCAAAATTGTATCGTATCTACATATATGATATCATAACAAACGATATCTGCTTATCGGCAGTTCCAGCCACAAAAATGCTTGGTTCTTTTTCTGTTTTGTTTGTCTTGGCAACAGTTATCACTCGGCGGTAGATAGTTTGTATAAACATTTGCGCCCAAGAAATATTAAACTTAATTGGCACAATATAGTAATGGAAGAACCCAAGGTTCAAGGAGCACAAAGGTTCAAAACATCCATAATACGTTTGATTTTGCTAGTATGTGAATAAGCCGCGTTGATAAATTACATTAATTTTGTGTGTATTATAAGTAAGTTACTCATTTTGATGTTGCTCTTAAGTTGTCTTGATTATTTTTGACTTTGTTGCTTAATTAGTTTGCTCTTCAAAGCGGAAGTTGCCAATTACCGACAGTTTATGAGCCTCAACTATGCAATATTCAGAATCTCATTTGGTATTACATTTAGCTCAATTGTGGCTCTGATTCGACGCACTTTCGGGCAATTAGACTCTCAAAATTGACGCATTTCATTTAATTAGTTTTAGTTTTATGTCTTTCTAGAGCGAAGCGTGTATAAAATGCGGCTTATTTATGCATTTACTACACTGTAAGGCAGTGTTGCTTAGTTGTTTATGAAAACGCATAAAATACTTGCTGCAAAAGCCTGCAGTTATATAAGGAACAGGAAAATGGTATAGAGCTTTTATGGCTATAAATAACGATAATGCCTATAATTGCCGACAATTCATTATTATGGTAAGATAATTTTATATAAATGGAGTTTACGTGACCCCGACACTCCGGCGTTGATGTTCGCGTCTGTTTTGTGCCGACAACAGCAACAACAACTACATTAAGACGGTTTTTGTTGTACCGATTGTCGTAGAAGATTTTTTTTTTCTCACTCTGCAACACTCTCAGAAGCTGCATTTGGTGGTATGTAGTTGCGGCAGCTGCAACAAATTGCAAGCTCAAGTGTTAAGAAGGTATAAATGTGAATTTGAGTGTGTGTGCGTGTGTGTGTGAGTGGAAATGTGTTATGCATTGCACTTGAGCTTGGCATTGACTGTGGCTCAGAACTAAGCAAGTTGTTGGCCATTAATTTTGACTACTACTTGACTTGCTGGCTTTGATAAATCCTTAAATGTTTAGAACAATTTTTTATTGAATTTGTAACTTTTCATGCATTTGTTTATCTTGAATGCTAAATCATAAATAATGTTTATTTTTTCTTTTACATTGTTCGATATGCTTGCAAGTAACGCCGAACCGGTTTCAACGCACATTCTTTAGCGCTACTTGAGCCACTTTTTATAAGTGCTTTTAAGGGTTCCTTCATTTATTGTTTTAACTCTTCACAACAAGTTCTCGAATTTCACAGTTTAAGTCTTGGCACGTACTCAAAACGAAACCGTAAATTTATTTTTTAAAGTTTTCACTTATCTTGAACCAAACCCGAAGACGAAACTCTTTTATCATAAAATATCAAAATATTCAGAATCTGTAAAATTGGTAGAAAAAACATATTGCAGAATCTTAATCTTAGGATTTAGAAAGCCTTTTACGGTTCATAAGCTCATGATAAAATACTATTAATAAACTGACTGACCGAAGTCTCTCGGTCAGCGAACCGGGCAGAAGCAAAAGTTAAAAAATCAATTATCATGAATAGCTTTAATGAGGGACGACGAGAATTTGAAGCGGTTCTTTGGAAGAACTTAATTGCAGAATTAGGCAGTAGAAGTTCAGGTTGGGTTAGCGCACAATAGCCCACGATATGTATGATACAATTGTGGATTAATCCACCTTCCTAAGTTTCACAGAGAGAGCTATGCCAAAAAGGCAGTGTAGTCCGAGAAACTATTTCCAGCTTTAGCCCTCTAAAGATACGTTTTCCAGCCGGGACGTGCCGAAGGGGCAAGACATGACAGGCAGAGATCCCACTAACTACGTTTGGTATCACCGATTGGTGAAGGAGCCTGAAGTAGTGCTCTCCATTGGGCCGTAACCCGGTAACTGGCTATGGCCAGTGGAGAAGAACAGCTAAGGTAGCTTTTTTACGTTCGTTAGGTGCGAGTTTTGATGAGGTAGAATGTCTCGACGAAGGCTTTCCTTTCAGACTCTCTTAAAAAATAACGAGCAAAGTAAAGTTACCTTGTTAAGTATACCCTGCTTACATTAATACTACAACAATACAGTAAAGGTTTTCATGATACACTTTTACAATCTTTTCATATTTTTATGCCTAAGCTGTTACTAAAACTAGACTTTGGTTGAGAGAATCTTCAGTTTTAACCACTTATTCATTGTTGAATCATAAAAGCCATCGAAGTTCAAACTGCAGAATTGAACTTCTTGAAATTGCTGCTTTTATGTAATTTACATTGTTGCATCAGATCGTTAAATTTTCAATGAGCTGTAAGTAATTTCCTGTTTAAGTCGTTGCCAATCAAGAAATGACTTAAATTTTCACGAATATGAATGCGTGTGTGTGCGATGATGGTATTCGAGTGTAAGTAACTGTAATGTTTAATGTACCAAAAAGTTTTCCTCTTTCCTCTCTACAACTCTCCAACTCTCCCTGCTGCCCTCGTTTTTCGTTTTAATTAAAGTTTATGCCGCGTTTTCAGCTTTTATTTGTCATTTCCTGTGTGGCAACTAACTTGAATAAATATTTTCTTGCACAAACTAAAATCAACAATAACAATAATAATAAAAATGGAAATAACATAATTTGATTGAGTTTGTTGTTATTGTGCAGAGTGTCAAGAGAAAATGAATATTAATAAATGTAAATAAATTCGAAAAAGTCTTTTGGCATATTTTTGTATCTTGGCCTAATCAAAACTTTTTGACTCAACAACTAACGAGGAGCAGTAGTTACACATGAATTAAGAATGTAAATTTAGTTTGCACAAAGATAACTATAAAAACACCAAAAAATCTACCAATAAACGAGGCTAATCAACATTCAAGTGCTGAGTTTTTGTTTTTTCAAGTGCTAAACTGAATTCAAGTTAAAATTGAAAAATGTTTAACAAGATACCATAAAGTTTTTTATATATATTTTATATTTTTATAGTTGTTTTTTTTTTTGCATTTGCGAGTTGGTTATTGTCACTTGTGTTGCTTTTGCATCTAGTTATTTTTGGCTTAAATGCATTTATTGGCCTCTTTTCTCTATGATATCGCCGAGAGTCCAAGTCGTTTTGTTACGCTTGTTGGCAATAAATTCAATTTATTTTGCTTTTAATATGCTGTTTCTATTCATGTGAGAATGTGTGTGCTGCGAAATGTATTTTTACATTTAATTATGTTAGTTGTTAGTCGTAAAGGAAATGGCAAATTTATACGTTGTTTTTAATTTATATATTTTTGTTTGTAACTTGGCACTTTCAAATTTAATTGCAACAAGTTGAAATAACTCAAAACTATAGACACGCAAAGCCTAAATGTGAAGTGTCGAATTAAATGTACTCTTTTAAATAATAGCAAGCAAATTTGGTCACAAAAATTTGCATTTTTACCCGAACAACAAGCATTTCACCTTAAATGGGGTCACGAAACACTTCTTTATAAGGGTTTTCAAGTGAAATTCTCGTATTAAAAAGATTTATGAAATGGAAACTTACTAGCATTTCATCTAAAATTTGCTTTTAAAACACTTGCTTTAAGGTTTATAAGTGTCATTTTCGTTTGGAATAGATGAATTTTATAATATTTGTAATATTTACTTGTATTTCATCTCTGGAAGGTTTGGAAAATTCGTATCTAGTGGTTGTTACTAAATACCATCCATATCGATATCCGCATAAAACATGAACTTCACCCAAAACCATGCATTTCACTAAAAAGTTGTTATGTGAATCCTATGAAATGATGTAAACAAGAGGCACACAACAATTTCATTTGAAAACTTAAATATCACTCTTAGTCTAATTAGCCCAATCTTTCAATAGTGTGCCAGAAATCTTTTCCAATTGAATTTCAACCCAAAGACAATGTCTCTCTCAAACAAATTTGAAATCGGTGGGCCAGAAATATGGCCAAGAGCGTTGAAATTCTTCAATGAAGACTTGGATCTTATGCCATTTTTGAAAGATTTTTAACACAATAACGTAAAAAAAGTAACTGTCAGGTAAACCACAAACTGCAGGTATTTCTATGGTATATCTTTAGGTCTTTTGTATGAAAACTAGGCTAGAGCTGGACAACAAATTTAGAGATTAGAAGATCATAAAATTGACGCATTAATTCGCATAGAAGTCACAACTGTATATCCACTTCTTTTATAAGAACAAAGTGTTTCTATTTAAACTAATCCAAACGGGATAGATAAGATCAATAAGGGCAGCTCCAAACCATACGGTGTACTTCCTTAACAGATAACAAACTCTTTGCCGAAGCTTGTAATACCATAAACACTACAATATAAAGGGTATAAAAAGAAAGAAAAACACAAACACAAAAATATAATAACGCAGTGCCAACAAAATGTGTCAATTAAATTTGAAACTTGACAGCAGTTGATATTGACTTCATGACAAAAAGTACAAGTCTCGTGCACTCTCGTAGTTGTTGTTTTTGTGGGTATCGGGGTATCGTCTGGCCCCAGAGATGAAAGTGCTGGACATTTGCGATCTTTATGCAACTTATATATATGTATGTATTTGGTATTTGTTTTTACATTTCTTTTCATGCAATTTTCGCCGCCATTTTGTTTGCCTCTAATTTGTTGGAATTATTATATAAAGAATAAAAAACGAGGAAAATAAAATTAAACTGCAGTTTAAACAAAGCAAAAATTAAAAGCAAATATTAGCAAGCAAACACTGTGCGGAGAAAAGCAAGTAAGAGTGAGAGAGAGAGGGAGAGGGCGAGATATGCACATTTACATATGCAAACATAACATCAAATTTTACTTGAACAGCCGTCGCACAGTGGATCCAACTGACATCTTTTTCGGCAAAAATCATAACTTTTGAGTGAAATGCATATAACAGATTATTCCTTAAGCTTCTGCGATACACTGCGATAAATAAGCTGTGAAGACACCAAATTTTGAAAATCTGTTGGCAAGATGTCTGTTTTGATCTTAGTGTACACATGTTCGCCAGATAGACAAACTTTCCAAGGACCGAGGACGATTTATTGAAAAATAAGCACAATTTAGAACATGGATTTTTTTCATGACATCTAAAGTTAAGACATTTGCAGCATTAATATCGAACTTTACGGCCGTTTTTTGAAGTTCCCTTATTTATCGCAGTGTATCGCAAAAGCTTATGGAATTCTCTGTTCTATGTTTAAATTTTTAAAATATCTTTACTTCCTCAAAAGTTATGATTTTCGTCGAAAGAGAAGTCAGTTGGATCCACTGTGCGTCGTCGTCGTCGGTTGCGTCTCTGTCTATAACGCTGACACAGCTAGCTGACTTTTTCTGTGTGCTACTTGCCACATGCCCCGCTTGAGCTCGGCAGGAATTTTAATAAACGAATGTCAATATTTGCCCAACATAAAGCAGAAATACAACGTGCTGAACTCGCTAGAAACAACTACAAATACACATAGAGATATGCGTACATACAAATGTATATTATATATACATATAGATGTATCTATGTGCACAGTAGGTTTAGAAGCAAGACGCAGAGGCAATAGCAAAGCATGGCCAACATCTAAGAGCTAAAAATTTTGTATCTGCGACTTTTAAGCAAATTACAGCTGACGACAATTGACAATCTAGATTATCAAGCAAAGTGCTTGACGCTCTTGAGATAGAAAGTCGTTTTGAAGGGCTCTAAACAGGAAACTTGGAAAATTCAAAAGTTTTCAACAGATTTCATATAAATATCATTTAAATTAAAGGAATATGCGCTTTGAAGTTGTGAAATTTTCAAATCAAAAAAGTTTTTCTTTTTTTTTTTTGGTCATTTCTGTCTCTTTGTCTATTAAGGCTCGCAAATCTTTCCTTTTCTGACAAAGAAGATATCTGAAGGACTTTGGATTGGGTTGTGAAAGACACAAAGTGATTTGTTTCGCGGCATTCCACGTTGGATTTCCAGCATTCCACTAATTCAGCCGCGCTGAATATATATACCTTTACCAAGTTGACGCACAATTTCCACATGGTGCCCCTGATTGGTTGCTCTAATAACCACAAGGGGTTAATGGTAACCCCTGCCAATGGAAGATGGTATGAGCTCTTTGGAGAAGTGCTTTACATTAGGCCGTAACAAAGAGATCTCCAAGCAGGCATCCCTTTGATGTGTGATCAGAAGAGTGATGCTCTAAGATACTCCTAGTAAAAACCACAAACTTTTTTGAGTTTTGCAAAGTGTTTAAATAAATAGATTTCCAAGTATTCAGATCAGGGCTCGACATTGGCAGAATTTAAGTCGCTGCAATAGTATTTTTGTTTCGGCAGAGAAAACTTGACATTGGAAAAATACATTTGGGCCCGAGAAACACTCGTCTGGTAAATTCAACTAGTTAATTAGGCTCGTTAGTTTGAATAATTTTTGTAGTTTTAAGACATTTAAAAATATTTTCAGTTAGATATAGAAGCGTAACTTAACCTTGAGCCGGAAAAAAGTTCTGTAAAAGAATATAGATATAGATTGTGATCTACAGTTCAAGCATATGAGTAGAGTAAAATGAAAAAGGTATCTTAAAGTAGTGAATGCTTGCTGGAATCCGAGCGTGAGAACACTTATGAGCAACAGGTCTATGCACCTATTCTGGTTCAGTAATAGATTGTGAAGTTTCTTGTTTTAGCACAAAACCATCTGTAAGATTCACTCTACACAGTCTATGTTTCCGCTTTAAAAAAAACCATTCAGAGATTTCAAGCCACAGAATGCACTTGAGCTTAAGTTCTAAGCGGCAAACTTCAATCTTCTAACTATGAACTCTACATAGTTACCCAAGAACCCTTGGTCCAGTTGAACAAGTTAATTTAAAAGCGCCCTTTATGCATAGTTAAACAAGTTTCTTCGGCTAAAACGCTGCTTTTCGAGGCAATTCTCAGTTCTACTGATTGAATTTGAAAAGAAAAAAAAAAAACATAAAAAGTTCACTTCGGTTTAAGTGCACATTTTTCCGTCTTTATTTGCACTTTATGTTTATTTTGTTGTTGGCCATTTTTTCACAACACTCTGCTATTGTTGCTGCAGTTGTTGGAGCTGTTGGCCTGGCCATTATACACCGACACTCTTTCATATCCTGTCTAGTCGGACTTGGTCTACGCGCGGCCATTCCCCATAGTCTAACTAAGTAAAGCCAAACTGACGGCTTGTCTTCTGTCGTCTGTGTGAAAAATGCATGCCATGACTTTGCGAAAAACCAAAAAAACCATGCAAGACAAAGCCAGAAAGAGCGAGCGAGACAGAGAGAGGTGGATTGCTGCAAAATATTTCAACTAAAATATGCAAATACAACAAACTGCACAAACAATGCAACGCGCTAACAAGCAGCAGATACAAACCTATAGATACAGATACACTGCAACAATGCGAGCCACCTGCATATGGCAACTATGACAATAACTACAACAACAGCCAAGCGAAATTAAAGCCAAACCATTTAGCTAACTTGTCTCATTCACATGCTCGCTCTGTCTCTGTCTCTGTCTCTTTCTCGGTCTCTCGCTCTCTCGCTCGCTCTCTGTATCTTCCTCTTGGTGCTGCAACAATCATTTGTCATAGGTACGTGTTTTTATGGAATACGCCGTGTCAGGTGTTCAATATTCCCGTGCATTGAAGCTCCAACTAAGCCTCACGTGCCATGCTTATGCCTCTATTCTGCTATTATAATCATGCAAGCTTTTATTCTTTTATTCCATTACTTTTATTCCATTTTCTCTTGGCTACTTTAATGCACTTTTTGCGCTCAACGTCAATATGTCAAATTGATAAAGCCAAATCGCTGAAGAGCCCCAGCAAAGCGTATTCGAGAAAAAGAATCGATATCGGAAACCAATTTTTACTTTATTTTTTAAGTGTTGCTTTGCGTTGAATGTGAAGTGCATATGCCTTGGGTTATGGGTACTTTAGCATCGTATGTGAGTGCTTTGAGATCTTTGAGTGTTGATCTTGTTGTTCCTGTTGTTGTTCTTGCGGAGTTTTACATGGCAATCTGGAGCGTATTATGTACATTGTATTGAAAAACGATTATGACTCAGATAAAGTGAGTAGGAACGAAAGGCCTATAAGCAAAGCTGGGAGAATTGTCTGCACTTTTATAGTTTGGGTAATAGCAATTGGTAAGCATGTGAATAATAAAAAGGAAGGCGATAATAAGTAAGTAACCTTTATTTGACGGAACTTCACACAATAGCAAATGTCAGAAACTGCCATTTATAAAGGTACTCAACTCTACTTTAGTCATCTGTATATATCAAAGAGTGTCCGGCCTGTAATTTAAATCTAACGAAATCGTGGAATTCTGGGATCAGACATTAAAAACATTTGGGGATATTTTTAGTATCGTTATGGGAGCTCCTTAACAACAATATGGTGTGGATTCATATTAACAACATTTTGGTCTCAACTTATGAACGGCTTGAAGTTGCATGAAGTACATTTTGAAGTACAGTTGGTCCGAAGAAAGAAGAAAAGAGCGACCGAATCTTGTTTTTTGAGTAAAAGGGTGTTCTAAAATAAGAAAAAAACATTCAAATTGTGAGAATACTCTTCTATTTTCAAAATTTATGTGCATATTTTATGACCATTTGTTATTATTTAGGATTTTCTTCGGTTTATAGGTTTTGCGATCAATTATTCTTATACATAATAATACATCTATAGGCGATTCTAACAAACGGTCAAGCTAATCAGCGTCTGTTTATAGACATCCATAGATAACTTTTAAGGCTGCAGAATCCTCAGAACCATAATGTAATGATTTAATGATAAATGGAACTCGTTCGCAGAGCAACTATTTTACAGTGAAGTTTACATAAGTATCTGTATAAAACCAGATTTTACAATGTCCATTGATAGACTATTTTTCAACATTGCCGTTCAAATTCCTGACGTCATCACTAGAGTTAAGGGCCACATAAAGTTGTGTAAATACTGTTATTAGGCCTTATTTGAATCTACAGCTGTTAAACTTCATCTGACGCGTCAAGTCTAGATCATTTGTACAGGTATAACTGCATGTGCTATAGAGTGGCACTTAAAAATTGCGCATAATATTCAAGTAGTGTAATAAATTTAAAATAATTACCTATTATGGCCTTACTTGCAAGTCGTTTATGCCATTTGCCACTTTTGCCCTGGCCATTATTGTAGCTTCGTGTAACTGTGCAAAAGATACACAGACACACAGGAAATATACAAACTATAACATGCACACAGATACACACACACAGATACACACACACACAGATACACACACACACTCACACACACACACACAAACTATACGAAGTGAAGAAGTAGCAAGCAAGTCGTTTTTGCTGTTGTTGCCGTCGCCGTTGTCGTTTGCACAAAATGAAAATGGCGCACAAAATTGCGGTAATTTATTATTATGTCCTAGATTACATTAAAATTGTTTTATTTCGATTACAAACACACACACACACACACACACACACACACACACACACACACACACACACACACACACACACACACACACACACACACACACACACACACACACACATACACAAAGTAAGAGTTGTAAATTTACGCGCAAAAGCACTTAAGTGTCAGTGCTGCTAATATATTATTTTTATTTTAATATTAATTCATTTATTTATGTATGAGGCAAGTTAATTTAAATGCAACTTCCACATACTTTTTACTTAAAATTAAATGTTAATTTAACAAATGTTGTGCATAAATTTGCATGGCAAGAGTGGGTTAAGCAGCCTTACGGCTTACGCTAGGCTTGATTACATGTAAGCCACAAAGTAATGTACTTGTATGTGCTTGAAAGTCGGCTGGGTAAACTGGTTGTGACAACTTTCTATGCGCGCACACACATGACTGTGTGTGTGTGTGTGTGTGTGTGTGTGCTTGGCCTAACAATGTAAGCAACTGACACTAAAAATAAATGCAAAAATAAACCTATGATAAATATTTGATCTTAAATAAGTCAACCTAGTTTCACGTAATTGTGTGCCCCCGGACTGTACTTTTTTACACCAATTTCGAATTTCCATGCATTTCGTGACGACAATGCGGTCAAGTGAGAGCTCTTAACCAGAGGCTTATAGGCTTGGATAAAGCTATTGTATTTATAAGTGACAAAGTAAACGAGTAGACTCCAAAGTTTCAAACTTCTAATGTGATTTAGGTGTTTTTGGAACACATTAAGTTCACATATCTCATAGACTCTAAATGAACTGTTTTGCGACGAGAAACATAACTTTGTGTGCGAGATCGTATTCTTATGTGTGAGATCGTTAATTCGATGCCACGAGTGCGATATGATATTTTCCTTTTGCACCGTTCTTGGAATGTAAATTGTAAAGTTTAATTAATAAAGTTTGACGATAAGAGTTAAACGACAGCCTTTCCAGTAACAATTTATTTATAAAAATATCGCTACTTTTTACTCTGATTAGTTCGATTTTAGAGCCAAGTACTCGCTTACGCTCAAATTCTAGAAAACCTCGCCTTTTTAGTCTGCCTTTGTTTAAAGAGTAGTATAATTTGTTATGGTGTTTTCATGTTATACAAAGTTCTTCTCGATTGACCTGATTTTAATGAAGTAGATTTTCGGTTCCTAATCTGATGAACTCCTTCCTTGTTTGTAGATCAAATTTCGAATTGCAAGATTCGCACTTAACACAGGCCCAAGATGCAGATTTTCCGCTTTGGTACATCTTGTTAAATGGTTCAGAGATTTAGATTTGTTTTATCTATCTTTCATCTCAAAATCCAACCTACGAAGTTTATTTCCATATACTATATTACCGTCTTAAGGCAATTTTTAAGCTGTGTTGTTTAAACTTCAACCGAAGTTTTCCACATTTTCTTATAAGTTTTTATGAAATCAGTAGATGGCGCTTATATATATGCAAAAAATGCTCAACATATTATGAGTACATATGTATAAAACCTGATATATAATAAAAATAGTGCACAATAGTATTTATACTACATATAAAGATTATCGGTATCCATTTATTATTTATGTTTTTCTATGAAGAATATAAAAATAATTCAAAAGTAAGTGCATATAACCGATAACATTGTACCAAAAATTTAGAGATGAACCAAATGAACGTTTAAGCGAACGACTATTTTTCCATGAAAATTGCAAAATTGTATGATTACTCAAAGTAGTAAAGTACTCTCGTGTTGTGGTGCCTAGAAGAAGAAGAGTAATCATAGTCTATCAAAAGCGTTACTCTAGTGCACTGTTGGTTTCCAGATTAGATTATTAGATTAGCTTTGAACCAAATATTTTGATTGTTCGTTCGAAAGTTCCCTTAATGTAGAGTATATGAGTTGCGTATTGCTAAAGCAAGTTTTCCGTAAATTATTTAAAACAATTTTTTTTTAACCATTTTTTTGTTGTTGATATAATAGCAGTTTCAGTTCAAGTATGTGGGTTTATCTAGGAGAGAATGCTTGAAAGCTTACCACAATTTTCTTTCACTTTATATGTGGCCTTAATGCTGAAGGCAACTACGAATTACATGAGTATGTGTGTCAGTTGGGGGTTACATGTGTGTGTGTTGTTTGTGTGCATGTAGTTATCAGGCGAACATAAATATCTCATTACAATGATTTATGTGTAAAAGCCTGTAAGCTGTTTTATTTTATACTTTTTTTTATTTAGAATTTATCTGTTCAACTACTTAGCCTAATTTATGAGGCTTGGATTTCGTTTTTATTGATGCAACGTGACTCGAAGACAAGATGCGTAGCGCGTTTGCGGTGTGCTAGAGCGGGATGGCACGCGCTTAGCTGTTGACAGTTGGGGCCCAGAGTCGCAGAGTTGGCCGTTAATTAGTGTGACCAGCTTGATGGCGGGCAATTTGATGTTGCAGAAAGGCAATTAATGTTTTCAAATGAAAAAGCCATAACAAAAGCAAGGAAAATCATAGAGTTTGCTTGTTAAATTAGCCACGCTCTAGAAATGCAAAAAATAAAAGTAAAAAAAAAATAAAAAAAAAGCAAGGAAAAACGGCTAAAAGCAGCCAGTGTAACGGCAACGCACTCGAAAAAATGTATATTTATTTATAAAAAGAATTTTCTGAACGCTAAACTAAATAAATACACGCATTTACATGCTAAATTAATGTTAATGTAAAATTTTTAACATTGCCAGCAAAAAGTATACGCCAACAGGCGCATGGGCGCTGCCGCTGTTGGAGGCGTGGCAAGGGGGCGCTGGCAAATAGTACGACGATGAAGTCAAGTGTTTCATGTTGGCAGCAATTCTATTGTTGTTGTTGTTGTTGTTGTTGTTGCTGTTATGCAAATATTTTAAATTGAATTTTTATTTAGAGCGTAACTAAATGAAAATTGCACTTAAAAGCATTTTAGACTTTGATGCTGTAGTATATGTAGCTGTTGTTGTTGTTGTTATAGTTGTTGTATTTTTTGATTATTTAAGCATTTTTCGAGAACAACAATTTTAGAAATAGATAATTTTTGTAGGTACATGCACAATATTTTAAATTAGATTTTTAAACCCATTACGGGTTTTTCTAGCTTCCACGATGTACGAATTGACGCTAGTCAGAACTAGCGAAATATAATCTAGTTTCAACTTGCGACTGTTTTTGTGCAAAATGCCTATTTAGAGGATAGAGACAAAAAAATAAGCAGTTGGTAACCAACTCAGGCTTTTTCGCACGTTTATCAAAACAACCGAAATTAGCTAGGAGAAGTTTAAACAATAACAAAATTTCGAAAATTATTTACTCTTATTATTCCTCTGGCGACCCAACTATAGCGACTAGAGTGCTCAATTTCAATAGGAAACACTTTGAAGATATGCCAAACACGATAGAAAAACATTTAGCTTGCTAAAGTCAAAATTACTAAAGTTATTGGAATAATCGACGACAACGCGCGAGTACAAAAATATCGCCAAATCGCCGGACAAGTTGTCAGAATGCTTAAATCGTCGAAAAACATAAAATTTTTATTTTTTTTGGCCAATCGCAATACTTTTTTGCGGAAAAGTAATATGTGAAGAACATGATTCGAGGAGCAGATTTTGTATTTGACTAAGTTTTTGAAAGTTTTGAAGTTTTGAAAGTTAAAATTTAAAGATATAGCACAATGTACAGTGAACACTAAAACTCTAAAGGGTACATTAATATTTTTGTTTTTTTTTTAATGCCGATGCGTTTCTTCTATGTAGTTGCGCAGCACGTCGTAATCAGTTACGCAGTTTGACCAATAGATATTCTCTTAAGTAGATATTCCACCGATCATAATAGTCTCGTATTCTCAAGAAGCCTTTAAATTTGTTAAATGCTCTACTTGTTAGCTGTGATTATCTCTTCAAATTTTACACTTGTATATTAAATGCTCAAAACTTTTGTAAGCCAGCAACGTTTTAATAGCTCAAGATAAGCTAAGAAGAGTGTTTTAATTAATAAAAGTTTTTACCAATCAATTTAAAGACTTTGCGTATATATGGCCATAAATTAGCTAACTTGGCTAACAACACAAGCCACAAAAACAACAACAAGAAAGGCAACAATGTAGAAAATTTCAATGCAGCTGCAACTACTAAAAAACAACCTAAAATCAACTTAAAGCAAACAACAACAACAACTACAACAACAGCAAATTGAGCAAGCATACACACACACACACACACACACACACACACACACACACACACACACTCACACATACAGCATATACTATATATATATATTTTTTAATGATCCGCACGAAGTAAGCTTTAATTTATGTATAAATTTAATTTAATACCGGAAAATGCATAAATTTTATGGAATTTTTATACCCTGCACACATAGTGTACAAGGGTATTTTAGATTTGTGCAATGTATGTAACAGGCAGAAGGAGGCGTGGCACACCATAAGTTCCATGGGCAAAAAGTTTTATCATTGACTCGGGCAGCGATTGGACAATGTCCGTCTGTCCTTCTGCCCGTATGAGGGGATAGACCTCCGACACAATAAGAGCTAGTGTTGTAAGTTGAAGTTTATCGAATTGAGTTGATATATGCCCCCGTTTCACCCCAGCAGACTTTCGCGGTTTACAACCGCTTCGTTGAATCTATCAACTCGAGAGATGTGCGTCGTGTTAATTGGGCATCTATGTTCCGAAAATTATCGAGATCGGATAAACACATCAAAAGTTATAGTCAAAAATATGCTAATTTTACCCCCCTCGCCAATGAACTGCTCCAAAATTCCACATCATGTAGATATGGAAACATGTGAGCCAGAGTTACAATATTTGTTGGGGAGACTCATGTGACCCCAATCGTAAAAACTGTATCAACCTTTTCCAATAGAAAAATCCCGCAATCGATTTACCTGAATTACTTCCACACCCCCCAATATATTGTTTTGAAAATCGCCAAAGACATTTATAAATGTATTTTTGATCTATGTTACAAAATTCAATGACATTGACCCAAGAATACTGGAGTTATGGGCATAAAAGTAATTTTTGCCCCCACTTCCCAATAGGAAAACTTGTCAATTGGAACTTTCCAATTGGAAAATCTTTACAGGCATATCGATCTAATGAGAATAGATATAAAGGTATTTATGTTTATAAACCAAAAGGGTACAGGGTATTCCACTGTCGGGGACCGTCCCGACTGTCTGCATCAAATTTTTTTTTCTGTGTATGCAATTTTTTTACGTTATGCCTCTTTTCTCTTCTATGTTTTTTTTTTATGTAATGCAATTTTCCAAAAAAATTTTGTTGCTCAAATGTCAAGCGTTCAGTTTGCGCTTATTGTTGTTTTTGTAGTTGCTTTTCGTAACTTTCTATGCAATCTCTCTTATTTTGAATGAATGAATATGAATAATTTAGGTATATTTAATTTCATATTATTTTGCAATTTGGTAATGTATTTTGCTTAGCAACAAAAAGGAAAGCATTGCATTTTACAAGAAAATTGGTAATACAGTTACGTATACAAAGTGAGCGAATCGGTAGATATCTAACTGTCCTTGTCTGTTTATTTTTTCTTAAGTGCATGCCTCACGAGTTACTTGAGCTGCATGCAGCTTGTTGCATAAGTTGCAAGTCGGTATTTGCTGCTTTTGTATTAAGTATGCAACAAAAGCCGTAAAGTGTAAAGCTTAATTAATTTGCGCATAATTAAAAATGTATGTTGATATTTCAATAAAGTAATTACGACGAAAATGTAAGCCAAGAAATCGTAAAAAAAGTTACGTGTTTTTAGTTAACATTTTATTTAAGATATATCCATGGGAACTCCTTTTGCGCGCTATCTCTCAATCAGGGTGTAACATGACATAATGCATAAAATCGCGGCATAAAATCAAAATATTTGGTATTTTTTTGCGACCGAAATATGCTTCGGTTGGCCAACCGATATACTTTTCTTTCAATGAAGTGTCAACTTTAATCGCGTGTATCTCAGGGAAAGATCGTTTTAGAGTAGCAACATTGCAGTGCCTCACATTCACCTGATTATGTAAATGATTTTTCAAACCGAAAACTCGTTCCAGCAAGTTTATCCTGATCCTGCAATAAATGGGTTATTGGGTTATTCATGGCCATAACAGGCTGCTTCCAAAAGCTATTACAGGCAACTACAAAGGCACAAGCACATCAGATCGCATGCGGATCCTAACCTAATATAATCAACACATTTTTTTATTATTAATGAACTCTTGATCAGCTGCCCTACACCCTATCATTTTACTGGCATTTAAGCCGCTAATAAGCCAAAAAATTACTCTTACATGCAGTTCATGTTACAGCTTGAACCTTTGTAGAAGGCCCAGGGCTATAATAACAACACAAAATGATATGTGAGAAACTGAAAAAAGATAAACAGCTGCAACATGCTCGGGTTTGTAGTGGTTGTTGCTTTCTTTTTTAATGGCAAAGACACGGGATAAATGACAGGGTAGTTGGGAACCCAAAGGGTTGTTCTTGCCTGATAAGCAATTTTGATTAAACTAAGAAAAAGGCAAACAAAAGCCGAATAAATGGCAAGTTCAAAATGAAAAGGGTTTTGTTCTTTGATTGTTTGGAAAAAAGAGCACATAAAAAAGGTTTTTCATGTGTGCGGTTTCTAATTTGCAGTGAAGTTAGAATTAGGTATTCTGTATCTTGTTAGGCTTGGCTTATTGTTGTTGCTGTTGTTTTTTAAAAGTTATTTCATATAGTATTTTATGTAGTTTTATTGCATAAAGAGTTGCTTTGCATACATGCATGAAAAGTTTAATTTATATGCAAAAGTTTTACATAAATTTATTACACTAAAAAAGTAAAGTTTGTGACGCACATGAGCTGCAAAAGCAACTAAACTGAAACTAAAAATTGTTGTTGCCCAGCCACGCCCACCCCCTGCACCGCCCATACCGCCCTTCTCCCGGTATTGCTCTGCGTTCTTTTAGACTGCAAAGCGCGCAAAGTTTTATGCAACATGAAAAAATTTATGACAGTTTGGCAAAAGTTAGCAGCAAAATTACTTGAAAAAATAAAAATGCAAGAAACAGAATGTATAAGAAAACAAAAATTTTAAGTAATATTTATGTGTGTGTATGTGAAGTAGACAAATAAAAACGAAAAGTTTGTATGCGGAATGCACAGGGTTGTTCGGAAGCAAGTTATTGGTTTAATTCAAAGGGGCAATCGAGCGATTTTTTGGCATGCATACAACGACCTTCTATCGATATTTTAATATCTTTTCCACGAACTATTCTACGTTAAGAGAGAGAGAGAGAGAAAGTAAAATTAAAAATTGTACGGAACTGCCTGCAGATGTGACACACTCAGATGTGAATCCTCTCTAACTTGACATAATGTGGCGCCATCTCATCATCAGAACAAAAAAACAAACATACAGCGTTTACCGCAGCGCATACGACAGATTTTCGTGACGGCACGCTAGTTGATCTTACACATTGGTTTTGGCGCGACATGAAAGATTTGATTTTTACAGATTCAATTGAATCAAACGATAAATAATCCACTTTTAGACTTTAATGAAAATACAAAATGAGTGTGTAATTTCATGAATGTTAAATCCTATCCGTCGTTAAAGATGATCTTTAAAAGTTTTTAGCTCGGTTTTTGTTGCGAGTCAAAATGTCGCCTGGTCACACTAGAACAAGCATGGCTGTTAACCATTTGGTAATGAAAATTAAGAGGAGGCGTCATATCTATATACATATACGTCACAAGATCAGAACGCACGATACAAAGTAAAACAACAAATGTGATCTTGTGACGTCATGATAACTCAACGCATGGTTTTCGCAAAATTTTTTAATTTATACGCTTTTCATTATGAAAAACTTCATTTCCGTGCTTCATGGTCTTCTGCATGTAGTTATAACATGTTATAGCAACAAAAAGCAGTTGTTCAGCTGTGGACCACTGGAAACGCTATTGCGCTGCATAAAAATTGATTCCAAGCAAAAAAGGGGTAAAATCGTATTGACCAACCCTCAATAACATAAGTCTATAATGCAGAATGCGCAAAAAGCAAAAGCAACTTTTATGAATTGAATTGCATAAATCATACAAAATAAGAAAAAAAGTTGCAGCTATAAATATGTATATGTATATCTATGTGTGAGTGTGTTCTGCGAAATGGATCTTCAATTGACGATGGCAAAGGGCCCAGAAAAGGTAGCAGGCGGCAGACACGCGTGTTACTTAAGAAAATAAATTTTCAGTGACACGGAAATTCTGCAACCGGAAAAGCCAAATAAAAACAGTGAAAAAGGGAGATACATAGAACCTACATACACACAAGCAGACACTTGGAAAACTTATGCTCTAGGCATGTGTTGCGTATACTTGATATGGTAATTTATTATGTTTTTATTGCCCTTTTGTTGTGCCAAAGCTGCCGCTTCTTTTTGCTGCCTTTGCTTTGCTCTGCTCTTCTCTTTTCTTTTTTGCCAGCCCTCGTTATGCATGTAGTATGTGTTTTTGCTTTTATGGTCATTAATCTTTGTTATGGCACACACACACACACAGACACACACACACACACACACACACACACACACACACACACACACACACACACACACACACACACACACACACACACACACACCAGACAAATCGCAGTTATCCTTTCGCCTTACTTGCTTATGTAACTTGAGCTGCGCTGCCCAAACTGCTGCTACGCATAATTTTTAATATACATATATGTATGTGTGTGTGTGTGTGTGTGTGTGCTAGCATTAATTGCATAGATACATTTTTGCAGCCTTGTGAGCAACGCTAATAAATTAATATTTATAACTGCATAAATGCAATTTTTCAACAATTTTTCATTGACCAAAGTTTTTGTATGACTCACACACACACACACACACACACACACACACACACACACACACACACACATATGCAGAAGTTGTTGCTGTTGTTGTTGTGCTTGCCATTATTACTATTACTTTCGGTTCTTTTTTTTTTGGCATTGAGCCCAACATAAATTGATGCGCTGCAGCGACGAGTTATGCCGCTAAAATGTAGTGCATCGATATGTATCTATCAGCTACATAATCATACAAAATGTATGCGAAAACTTAATTTTATATATTGCATGAGTTTGCTGCCTCAGCTGCACTTTGGGAACTTTTGTATATACCCTTTAAGCAGAGACTACTTGCACTTTGAAAGAAAGTGTTTGAGATCAAAATATCTCATAACAGCAAGTATCTTTAAGGCGTCGATTAAACGAAGCGTGATATTCAAGCGAGGCCGTGTGAGTTGCATCTCGCACCGTTTGATGGCACGGTAATATCGCCTGTAAGTTATCTCGTCTGCAACCCTATGCTTTATTCTAATATCAAGCGAGATTTTGGGCAAAGTGCAATTCAATGTTGTGTTGTACCTCACAGTTTAGAGCTGAAAGGTGCGATACAGAGTTGTGGTGTACCTCTGTTTAGTGCTGCAAGTGTGACGAACAGAAACAAGATTTTCGGTGCCGAACAATGCCAAAGATAGTTTTCTTAAATTAATATATTAATTAATTAGCAAGGTTATAATATGCAAACAATTTTTTCTGAGAGGGCAAACAATATCCAGGAGCTTTTGAAATATAGCTGGAGACATCCTCTTGAATAATTTGAATGTCTGAACGCGCTCATATTGCAGCTCCTGCATTCTATTAATATCTTATAAATCGTTTTGAAAACGACGGAAATTTCACTTACGAAATGAAACAGATTTGTTCAGAGTAGTAATGTTAATCTGTGAAGCTGGCCTTATGTAGCTGCGAGTTGCGTGGAAATTCCTGAACCAAAATTGACAGTTTATGAAAAGCTTCGGTAAGTTTTTAAGTAAGTATGTAAGCCTTAAACATGATATAGTAAAATTTTTAAAAAATCTGTGAGAATGTTGTGACCACAAATCACCTGCTGAGCATACCCAATATGCTGCTTATTCTACGATCATTTGTTGTGCAAGAGTATGAAAAGTTTGGCGCGAATAGTTAGCTTTTCTTTATGAGTTTTTTTTATATGTTATTTGTAGTTTACGTTTACGCTACATAGATGAGTTTGTGTGAGTGTGAATGTGTGCGAGTGTGAGTGAGTGTGTGTGAGTGTGAGTGTGTGTGAGTGTGTTTGTGCTTGTTTTTTTTATGTCGTGCCATTTTAGCGAAGAAGCTCGCAACAAAGCATAATAAAACTAATTGTCTGCGCTTCGCTCTCACACACAAACGAGCAGCGCACACAATGAGATACTTTTACACACACACACACACACACACACACACACACACACACACACACACACACACACACACGTAAACACTTATGGCACATGTTTGCAATTCTGTTGCCGCTTCCTTTAGCTTTTTGTAGCCGAACTACACGACGTCGCTGTCGACGTCGCTGCTGGCTTCGTGTAGAATTCGCAAAAATTTAACGCGTCGCATTTGTTTTATTTGAATTTGTGCTCCGTTCTTCTTGGCTCAGTTTCGGTTCTGTTCTCTCAGCTGCTGCCTTTTGCCTCATGTTTATCGCTTGCCACAATGTGTTGCGCTTGAGCAACAAAATTTATGCGCTGCCATTTTCATTAGGCGGCCATGCAACATAAGCGACCTCCCTCAAAGGGGGAAAAATCAGCTTGTTTTTCTTTGACTAACATTGCGATGTATGAACATTTGTCATAAGCTCGCCCTTCCCTCGCCTTTTAGTTCTAGAAGTCTGGGCTATATATACATGAAATTTCCATGTGCCAATTTTGCTAATAAGCCAACCTAATTAATTCATTAAAAATGTAGAAATTGTACGCATTGCGCTTGAAAAACCGTAAAAAAAACTGCCGAAAGAGTATTGACAGAGACGGCATGTCATCAGTACGTATCCATTTACTCATAGAAAAAGTTCTACCGGATGTTGGTGATGTTGTTGTAATTATTTCACTTCTTGTTGTTGTTGTCACTTTTTGTTTTTATTTTGCAAGTGTAATCAATTCCAAAGCGTTTGTTTTTTTATATTTGATTTTTTTGGATTCTCATTTTCTATTCGATTCAATTCATTGCGTTTTGATTCAAACTCTGGGGAATTTATAAGTCACCTTCACTTTGGCATAGAAGAGCTCTAGACTGCAGTATCCAATAGTTTAGAACATTGATTCGTTAGCGTTAGAACCCTTTAGCTATTTAGTTGCTATATAAATCTAATTTCCCGTGTGGTGAGCGGGTTAGAGAATACCACCTCAGTAGGTCAAAGCTTGGCGTTTGAGGCGACTAACAATGATACTGGGTTCTCTTGAGACCAGTAGAGCCCCCAAGGCCTTAAAAGGGTTGTGCGTAGGGTTTGGGACCTACCACGAAAAACCACAATTCCAATTAGAAAATGTATTTACATCAGGCCGTAACCCGATAATGGGTTGTTATGGCCAGTTAAGAGAAGATAAATCTATAAAATAAATAAATAATAAATAAGATAAACTTATAAAGTATATAAGTTCGTTTGTGGGAACTAAATATTGACAACTTGTCAACAACAAAAAGTCTGGTTCGTTTTCTAGGAGATGCTGAATCGGTAAAAAACAAGGTGGTAAAACACATCTTTTTTTTTAAAGAACTTTCAATCTATGCTGGATCAAAATTCTGGATCAAAACATTCTTCTCTAATTTTGTGCTTTTAAAGATTTTTAAAGAGAATAAGCGATACGGAATCTTTGTTGCTCAAAATTGAAGCGACATTACACCTTGTGGGTCTTTCTGTGAGTACTCCGAATGGGCATAAATATTTATATCTTTAGTTCTGGTTTAGTTCAATTGTCGGGCTAGAAATCTCTGTCAGTCAAAAGGTTATGTAATAGATTTTCAACTATCTCATCAAAGGACACAATGCAAGGCTGATTCTCACGTATGTGCTGTATTCAGAAACGAGTGCGAAATGTCTAATATTTGTAATCAATTATTTTTTTATAAAAATAAAATCGTGAAAAACTTATAGACACAAGGGTTTTGGGTATGCTAAGGCATAATTAGCGATGTGCCAGAGATCTCTAGACGTTTCAGCCCTTATTTTTGTATGATGACTTCTAAAACACCCGCCAAGAGCATTTCTTATAGATCTATTTCATCAACGGATTGCTTACAGGTTGGAATTCGATTGAAAAAGATTTCTGGCATAACACTGAATATGTATTTGAAGGTTTTAGCAAAAACTATACGAATAGACAAAAGCCAAATAAGTTAGACAAGTGTATTCAAATTTCGCTGGCCCTTACCAAATGTTCGCTACACGTTTTCTGTTTTATTATTTTGGTATATTTTTTTCACCCAAAAATCAAGCGATTTTTATTGATTATCAAATTATGAGTAATTGAAGTTTTTTCCTTGGGAATACGACCGCAACAAATTAAGCCAAAAACGTAATAGCAATGATTGTTGCTTTAATTTGCGAATGTCGTATATCAATTTAAATGAAATGAAAAGTGATAAAAACTTAATGTTATATAGCTTAATAGATTTCCACATCGACTATATATGTATAGCGAATAAGCGCTCAGCAACAAATGGCGCAGCTTCTTTAAATTAAGAAACCAAAAGCCAGAGAAAAAGATCATTGCAAGTCAGATTCAGATTTCACGTATATGTCGTACTCGGAGCCAGATCAAAATCCATTGTCACGACCTTAAAAGTTCATGTGAACAGAATAATGACTGCGGCTTTTAATCGTTGTACAGTATTTCTGACTTTTGTGCCTCATTTCATTAGCTGCAGATAACAAAGTGTTCATTACAATTTGCTTGTGGTTTTAATTAACGAATTGTTAAAACGTGTTGTTAACAACAATTGAACTTCTGAAGGGCCAAAAATAGATTGGATTTCTTTTTCAAATGTAACATTTAAACTTACTTTGCTGTTTTATAAAAGCCGCCACTGACTTTTGTTAGCTGCTTTTAATTTATGGACTGTTAAGTCTTGACTTTGCACTTAAAATTAATTTTAGTTTGCGTTATTATTTCTCTTTTGATTGGTATTGATTTTGTTGTTGTTGTTGTTGTATTTTGGAAATAGATTGCACATTTAATTTGATGTATTTTGTTTTAATAGCTAAATATTCATTACTTCTTAGTACACAATTTAACAATTAAATTGTTATAACTTTTGCTTTATTTACACATATTTATTGCTATTTAATATTTTGTTGTTGTTGTTGCTTTTGTCTTATAGTATTTTCTTTAAGTATAATTTCGAATTACTTAATTTTCATTTAAACAAAGCGCTTAAATAATTGTTTTAATTATAATTAACGTATGATTTATGCGCGCTTTTTGTTATTGTTGTTGTTGTTGTTGGATTTAATGAGCAGCGTTGTTGTTGCTGCTGCTGTTGTTGTTGTTTTTGTTGTTTTGTTTGACTTGTTGTTGATTTCATTTGTGCTGCTTTTAATGGTATATTATTGCCTTGGTTTTGATAACAAAAATCACATTTTTCAATTGGCAACTGCCCCAAATTTATTCTTCTACAAAGTTGTTGAATTTAGCTTGTTGTTTTTGTGTTTTGTTATCTATTCTAAGCTTGTCGCTGTTGTTGTTGTTGTTTTGGTTGTCGTGTATGTGAGTCACATTGATGTTTTGGCGGCGTGGCGGGGCGGCTGACGTGGTTGCAGTGTGCACACCGTCGTCGTAAGCGACGGAAATAAACAATCAATTTTAGTTAAAAAATTTACGCGCACTTAAACACACACATGCACACACAAGGCAACGCATATTTACACACACACACACACACACACACACACACACATATGCTAGCAATTTAAAGTGCGATTTATATTTGTTGTTGTTTGTTTAATGCATAGAATTTAATATGCTGACAAGGCGCAACTTGCATGAATTTCTCAACAATCTACAATAGGCTTGAAGTAGGCAAAAAAGAGAACCTACTGCAGACACACACAGATACAGATACAGATACAGATACAGATGCAGATACAGATACTAGCACGCGCACACACACACACACACAAAGCACACTATTTACCAACACTAGTGCACAGGCGACGCACTCACGCACTGAGAACACTCAACTGGCTATGCGTAAGAAGAAGAGCGAGTGAAAAGCGCGCTAGCCGACGTTTCACGTTACGTCCTCGAGGAATCGCGTTTACAGAATGAATCTGAACGTGAAGTGTAAGCAGCGTAAAAGATACAGAGACGACAACGACAACGGCAACGGCAACGACGACGACGACGACGATGACGGCGGCGGCAACGACTACGACGACGTTGTGCGAGTGTGAGTATGAGTGTGGCGGCGTCTCGTTGTCGTTGTTGGTGGTGGAGCTGCTGCTGAGCGCGTGAGAGAGCGCATGCGAGCGCCAGAGTGTGAGTGTTGTTGCGAGAGCCGAAGCAAGCCGAAGAAGACAAGCGCAAAAGGCAACAACAAAAAACGTGTTTGCCGCCATTATTGGCGCTGTTTCGGTGTTGGTGAGAGAGCGCCGCGTTGCTGTTGTGACGTTGCAGAGCGTACAAAAAATAACGACAACAACATAACAACACAACACCGGGAGCAGCGGCAGCGACAGCGGCAGTGACGCCAACAGCAACGTCAACAGCGACGTATCTCTTTGTTACTTGCGCAGTATCTGTGTGTGCATACATTTGCTTGTGTGTGTGTGCAAGTTGCTACGAAAAAAAGGTAGTAAAAAATAACTGCGGTAAACCAAAAAAGGCACAAAAAACTGAAAACGAAAACGTAACAGAGACGAAGGCAGTGTAGAAGAGAAAAACACAACAATGCGCGCGTTCCACACACAAGGCTTAAGAAAACTTGTGCTCGCTTCAAGACAACAACAAAGGCTCAACATTCAGACAGTCGAATAGTCATTCAGTCATTCAGTCAGTTTCTCAGTCAGTCAGTCAGTCAGTCAGTCAGACAGGCAGCATTCTTTATTCGTTTTGGCACACACACAAAAAAATGCGCTTAATTCTTTGGAATTTTTGTGCGTTATTTTGATAGCTTCTTCCATTTATATACCATATTAAGTGCGTGTGTGTGTGTGTGCGTAAGCTTTGGAATTTTCGCGATTAACGCGCTAGGCGTATAGCATAATTTTAGGCTACTTACAACTGGCAGCCAAAAATTGACATTGGGTTTTGGAGTTTTCCCAAAGAACTTACCTGTAAAGAGAAGAGAGAAAAGAGATTAGTATGTAAGCTCAACAAATGCTTGTTAAACTAGTTTAAGGCGAGATATTAATAATGCTGAATATGTCTAGACTTATGTCGAAGAATTTCGGACTCTTTAGTGTTGGAAAGTGCTTACATATTCAATGTGCTGAGGGTTGATCATTATTTCCGTTTCATAGGCAATCCCATTTTTGGTATCTTCAAAAATACCGAAAAGCTATTTGGAGCGGAACTGGCGTTGAATTGAAAAATTAATGCATTGGTACTCGTATTTCAACATTTCCAAATACTTTCTAGCAGTAATTGCATCCATTGTGGGCGGCTTCCTGTGATTGACTTATAAGATTTGAGTAGTTCATAATGCAAAAAATACACTTTTGATGTAAAGTAAGACGAAAAATGAAATTTCCTACAAATTACGCTTTTTGGTACTTATTACAGTTTGATGGAGAGCAGATCTTCAAGAATCTAGAATGAAGAATGAGCGTGTCTCCATTCATAAAATAGATATTGTTACAAGTCCAGTTATTAAGCTTAACTCTACAAATTTGAATTTCTTAGACTGAACGAACAGTCTCATTTGTTTTGCGAAGTTTATGATTAATTATTACCATTTCCCATACAATTATTATGTATACTTTTGCAAAATAGTTGTTTCAATTCAAGTTGTTATTAGCTTAAACTTGTTCGGTTGATTGTATTTAATATTAAAAATCAAATGTATGCTCTTTTCTATTTATTTTAATGTTGCCAAATAGCTTATGGTATTGAGCACATCGTTGAATTCTGATCCAATTTTATATAAGTGTTTCTTAATTTAAGTCAGCCCTTAAATTAATCTTTAGTCACGTGGCATTAGTTGGGCTATGCTTATCATATAGAGGTCATGGAAACATCTTAAATAGAAAAGCTCTAACTGGTAAGCGTAGCATTAACTATTAGAGAAACATTGAATTGGTACGACATGTTTCTGTAATGTTGTTACTTGCTTATAGAGGGATGTTAGGTAACCTGCTAGTTTTATACCAATACCTTAATAAACGCCTAGAATTGCAATACCTTTTTTGAAAACTCTACAATTGGAATGCTACAGGGGTTGGCATTCGCCAGCAAATAAAAGTTGCCTAAATTGTGGTTCAATTTGAAATGTGGCCAATTCCCAAAGTCTGATCAAAATATTTAAATGGTTCCACAAACCGCCTGCCATATGCCACAAAAACATTCTAAATAGATAGATCTCTGTGTGTGTCTGCGTTGAAGTGTTTTGTTGTTGTTGTTTGCTACGCAACTCATTTGAAAACTTCAGCCGGCAATATTTCATGCCACCCATTAAGCTTGAGCCGCCAATTCGCTGGGACTTGGTTCCAGCGGTACCCGCTCTTCCTCTCGATGCCGAACACGGCTTGCCAGTTCGTCAAGCAACCAAGCAATTTCCGCCCCCTCACACATACAATGAAAGCGTCACGCACGCGAATACACTGTGAAAAAAGTAGCTTCATTACAAATTTCAATTTTGTTTTATTATTATTTTCGTTCTGTTTCTGTGTGTTTGGGTATGTCTGTGTGCCGTTGAGCTTTTTTCGTTTGCAATTTTATTTTTATTATTATTTTTTGTTTTGCGACGTTGCCCATTTTGGCATTTCCTTTTTTTTATGGCAATGCCAAATTACAAAAATAACAAAAAAAATAAAAATAAAAAATAAAAATAAGAGCAAATAAGAGAAATGGCTAAAGAAGAGGAAGAACGTTTTTATAATTTCGACACACACACATACATGAATGCATAGAGTGGAAAATCTTCGTGCGCCGCAGCTGTTGTCTTATTATTTATTTTGCTTTTATTTTCTTCTATTCTTTACTTTTTGCACTTACTTCTCTTACTATTTGTTTATTTTGTCTTCAATTCGTTTTGTTGCTCTTGTTGTTGTTGTTGCCGCTAGCCATCATAAGTTTAATTTTTGCAGTTTCCATTTTAGCAGCGTACTTCTAACCCAACGCCCAGCGTCGCTGCTGCCCCCTCACCCATACGGTACAAACACTCTCTCACACACATGTCCATGAAGCCTGCCGAGCGACACCCACCATCGACCTCTTTTCAGAGATGCGAATACCAGCAGCAAAAGCAACAAAAACAACAACTACAGCGACAGCGGGAGCAGCGTTGACGGTGGCCGCAGCATATGCCGGCTTCTTGCACGCAAATACACTGAGAGGGCAACAAAACTGCAACACACACACACACACACACACACACACACACACACACACACACGCATACACGAACGCTGGCTGCCGGAGAGCGCAACACAAAATAGCAGTCAATAAAAGCAGCAGCAACAACAACAACAGCAGCAGCATAGCAACGATGACGACGACATCGACGTACGAGCCTTGGGGTCATTATTCTCTTCGAGGCGCTGCTGCTGCGCCGCGCATTGCTGCCGCTGCTGCCGCTGCTGTTGTTGCAGCCAGCCGTGGTGGTTGCTGAGCTTATTGGGGAGCATGTCAGTGTATCTGTGTTTATGTGTGTGTGTGTGTGCGTGTGTGTGTGCGCGCCTCTCCAAACAATGTAATAAAATTCAATTATTCTCGTGTGCGTCTTGCATTTTGTTTCGTCTTTTGTTGGCGTTTCGTTCGCGAATATCGCCACAAAGTGCCACAAGCAGAAAGTACAGGCAAGCCAGTCATGTCCACACAATATGTGTGTGCACATAGCTGCAGCTGGCCTCCTGCGCCGCCAACACCACTTGCACTAGTATGTGTGCATCTCTTGCAATTTCTTGATACAGCTCCTGCTGTAGTGCTTCGTGGCCGCCGTCGCCGTCGCCGACGTCGCTGGCGTTGCTGCTGCTGCTTTTGCTGCACTTTGGCGTTGGCGTTCTTTTTGCGTTTTGCCTTTTAGCTTTTCTTTCTGCTGCGAAGGCGACGACGCTGCCGCCGCTTCTTTGTTGTCTCGTCTGCATTTTTGTTGCTATCGTTGTTGTTGTTGTTGTTCTTCTTCTTCTTCTTGTTGGCTCTTTGTTGCAAGACCCCAACTAATTTCTACTGCAGCTTCTATACATTTTGGCTTTTTTTAATTATTAATTTTGACAAGATTTGTTGTTATTGTTGTTGGGCTGCTTGCATTTTTGTTGTTGTTGTTGTTGTTGTTGCTGCCCACCCCACACCTTGAAACTGACTTGCTCTCATGCGCTTTCTCACTCTCTCACTCATTTACTTGTTCACTTCAACTTGCTCTCCGCGCATGCGTTAAGATACTTTGATTGTTTTTGTAATATAATGCCCTCTATGTGTGTGCGTGTGTGTGTGTGTGTGTGTGTGTGTGTGTGTGTGTGTGTGTGTCTGTGTGTGTGTTGTTACAACGTTGTAAACTGCCCCTATGGCTGGATTCGCTGTTTTGTTGTCTGGCAGCAGCAGCAGCGGCAGCGGCTCCAAAACTCCTTGCCTCTTCTTAGGCTCTTGTGGCATCAGTTTCAAGGCTCTAATTAAAGCTGGCACTGACATTTGGCCCCAACTCAAAGCCAGTTACCATCTGTTAGCCAACCGCCAGCACTAATTAAAGCGTTCACTTTTGCTGCTAAAACCGAATATCCCAAAAAACCAAGCGAAACCCACAACATGCATTAGATGCACTTAAGCTCATATGTTGCTCTATATCGATGCCAACCAGCTCCGGACCAGCTTCAGCCAACCTCAACATTCATCACATAGAGTTTTCTGCATTTACTTTAAAAAATTGCTTAGCAAATTTTGCGTACAAATTGCAAAAGGCAACATAGCAAACGCCAAGGCAAAAGCACATGCCAAGAGGAGACTTGCAATGTGTTTCCATCAAGCTGCCAACTTGGCCGTCAACGCTCTCGACTCCATTTCATCGTTTTGCACTCATTTCGTTTTGAATACCCTTTAAGAGAAGTCTATGTGAATTTTGGAATTCAGATTTCAGTTCTAAATAAATGAGTTACTGCATTTTTGAAATTCACTTGGCGATTGTAAAATCAGCTTTATAACTTATATTCATAGCTGGTATTAAAAATTATAAACGATATCTCATAATTTGGCAAATATAGTACAATTGATAATCATCTTCAAACTAGCTCTTCCAGAGCATCCTCATTTCGACTTCTTCAAACAACCTTTTCTTGCTCGTTTCATCTTGTATTTGTTGTTGTGTGTGTCCATTGCCTGCAGCGTATTTTGTAAATTACATTTCCGGCAATAAATTTGCATACCTCTGGCATCTTTCTAAATTGCTATCGTTTGTTAAAAGCGCCACCGAAAATTTTGAATGCCACCCACTAATACATACACCAAGTTACACACACACACACACACTACACTCACTATCCACCACCACAGACCCTACTGGTTATACGAACAACCACCCAACCCAACCCCAAAATATCGGCACACCTTTCTGCTAATGTGACTCTGCCTTGAACTAACCCACAACCACCTCAGTACATGCCACTCTGCCCTATCCTCTCTCTCTCTCGCTCTCTTCGTGCTTTCTTCACTTTTTTTCCTTCTTAGTTTTGAACCTGCCGTCGACGACTGATGGCTGTGCCGCACCTTCTATGTAATGCATTGTAAATGCGTTATGTGTAAGTATATTGGAGTGTGTGTGTGTGTGTGTGTGTGTGTAACATACACATACAGCACACCCCTCTGTCGCTTATTATCCGTGCCTTTTGTTCGGATTTTCACTGAGCCCTTAAGTAGAATTTTCATAGATTTCATGAGCAAGATACAGTAGATGTTCACAAATTATGACAGGTAGTTCCATAATTTTGAGTTGTGCTCCCTTTACTTATTATATTTATTATAATATATAAAAGAAATTAAGAATGATGGAATGGATGTTGAGTGTCTTTTTTAAATTTCAATATGTTGGAAACCGACTTAGCGTTACTCTAGCACATGGAAATAGAATCATTTAATCGGAATGCCTATACATAACTATATTTCTACTACTACTTCTATTTATAAAAACAGCAACAAAGTTTATGCTCAATTTCGTATGTTTCCTTTTTCATTATTATTCTCAATTCACATTATTTCCTGAAGAAATATTTCTTTTTTAGGAAGAAAATTTTTCATAATTTACTATGATCATAAAGAAATCTCAAAAAAATCATAAATGTGAGAAGGGTTTTAACAAGGTTTTGAGTAGAGAGAAATTCCTTGCCAATGAAAAATATCACCAGAGATCAAATTGATTTCAAAGCGAAACGGTGTGAGCCTGGATATCATTTCCAACTTGTGACTCGAACTTACTTCGAAATTTGTTAGGGTTGACGTCTTGAATGGAGAAAAATTTATAGAACTGACGCTGGAAAACTATCGGTGATAGCACTTTATTTTTTGTCGATTATCATAAGAATACAATAGTACTTGTGATTCCTGACAATTATAATTGAAGAACATTGTAAATATCGATGGTACGACAAATGAAACTATTTCTTCTTTAGCTTATGATAATATCTCGGATAATAGCGGGTTTCAATCGTTTATAAGAAGTTTTGTTATTCCATATGCTTAATGGATGTACTGAGAAAATCTAGGCCAGAAATGATACAGATTCTTCTATTATCTTCTATTAATCAGAATCTATATGGCTGGGACCCTTCAGAAACAACGCCTCCTCTCGTATGGCCTGAATGATAGATACTATTGATTACATAGGCTATAGGTAATTTGTGGCCTTATTTTTCAGTATCGTAAACAAATACCACTGAAGTTAAGTCTAAAGTATTAGAGAATAAAATTTCACTATGAGTAATGTCCATGTTTTTTATGTTTGTGACCTTGTATGAAAATATTTATTAACTTCAGCGAACGAAGTGGAAATCATCTATAAGTATCGAGTTCTAGTGACTTCTGTTTCTAAAAAGAAAGTTGGTTGTTCTTGGGAATTAGAACTTACTTAAAATGAACGAAAATCCGAATCCGAAGTTTGTATACTCAGTACACAAATTGTAAAAGGGTATTGTAGAAGAAGGAGGCGTGTCAGACCATATGACCAATGATCAATGGCAAGAATTGTGCAGTACGTCTGTCCCTATGAACACCTATGTGGGACATCCTTAAGAAATAGGGATAATATACCAAAAGATGCGCATTTTCCCTACTCAGAAGCAGTTTGTCGAGTCATTTTGATATCTCCTCATGAGCGATTTTTGTTTTCATTTCATATTTTATACTTTGTAATTGCTTACTAGCAAGTCTTTACTGTTTTAACAGGCCATTGATATTACTCGCTTGGCTTATTGTCTTCTAATTAAAAGTTTTTATGCCAAAAGGTCATTTAATGCTCGAAGTAAGTCTAACTGACTGAGTGACTTTCACTTGTCTTTCTAGTTTCTTGCACCGTGAAATCTACTAATGGTGTTATTTTTTTGGCAAAGTTTTTGTGTCGTCTAAATCCAAAATTCACTGCACAAAAGTGGCCAAAAGCATTCTTTTTAGTTCTGAACTGTTGCCGTGTGTGTTTGCGTGTAGCAACTCTCGGTATTGGATTTCCAACAACAGGTTGTTGCAAGTTGTTGGAGTACGTGATGTTACAAATAGTTTTAGCCTGTGTTGGCTATTGTTGTTGTTACTCCTGTCGCTTTTGTTAATGTTGTTGTTGTTGCAGTTTGTACTTTCAACTTCCACTTATACGTAGTATCAGCCGCCAAACGAACTGCGCTTTTATATAGGTCAACAAACTTTTATGCTACACTGTGGCATGCCAAAGGCATGTTCTGTTTGTTGTTGTTGTTGCAGTCTCTGCATAAAAATTCAAATGGCGCGGGCGTGCAAAACCAGCAAAACCAGCAAAAAATTGAACCGAAAATAAAAGTGTAAATTCAAATGGCTGCTGTTGTTGTTGTTTTTTTATAGCTGGACATTGGACATGCAACAACAAAAACAAAGTGCCGCAAAAAATGATAAAAAACGTGTTGCATATGCAGCGGCGCAATTTTTGCGCGCCAGCAGGTCGTATGAGTAATGTTCGCGCAAAAAAACGGAAATGGCAGCGCTTCTATGTGTGTGTGTGTGTTTCATTCATTGACACGGCACGCAAAATCAATCCGCAGGTGTTTTGTTTTGTGATTTGCTGTAGTCCGGAACTCTGGCCATTTTTGTTTGTTTGATAGTTTTGACCTCGTTTTCGACTGCAGCTGCAGTTTGTGGCTGTTTGTTGTTGTTGGCATGGCGATTGCATGCGTAATTGATGGAAAGCAACAGCTGGCAATTGGATATGCCGACAAGCAAAAAAAAGGAAACAAAAGCAACAGCCGGAAGTGAGCACGCAAAATGGCGTTGCTTTTGGTTGTTGTCGTTTTTGCTGCCGCTGCCTTGACAACATACGAG
The DNA here is from genome assembly GCA_035041775.1 of Chymomyza caudatula. Taxonomy (NCBI): domain Eukaryota; kingdom Metazoa; phylum Arthropoda; class Insecta; order Diptera; family Drosophilidae; genus Chymomyza; species Chymomyza caudatula. The sequence goes on from JAWNKW010000133.1 coordinate 648,555, forward strand.
TGGTAAATGCTATGCGTTTCCACAGCAACAACAACAGCAACAACAACTGACGTTGATAAGTCTGGCGTGTGAACTGGCTGGCTTGACAGTCTGGCGGCTTTTTGGACTCCCCAATGGGGAAGCCCTTTTGGCAATTGCCGGCATTTGTTGCACGACGAAAACGTAAACGAAAATAGTCAACGTGGCGTGTGGGCGTGGCAACAATAACAACAACAACACGAGCGCGTATGCCATGCCATGCATTCATTCATAAAATTTTTCACATTTTCCCAAGCATTTGCCGGCAATTCGCTTGCTGTAATAGCAACTTTCAAGTTCATAATGTCAACCTTCACGCACACTCGCTCACACAAACACACACTCACACACACACACAAACTCAAGCATTTAGCTCTAGTCACCGTTAGCAGTCCCAGTCACAATCGCAGCCGTCGCTACCCGGGAAACCAAGTCACAGAACCAGAACGTAGTCGTAGACTGCTGCCAATTCCTTTGTACTTCCTTTTAGCAGCATTTTACTTTCGCACGCGCTGCTCTGTTGCAGAGCTCCTAAGCCCCTCGAGCCCCCTTTCGCTCCAAAGTGCTACACTTCTTGCAAGCGCGCAAAAAGTTTCGCACACTTTGTGGGGGGTTGGGGGCGGTTTGCTTCAACTTTCAACAATTCTTTTTTTATGCGTTACTTTTCCCTTGTGTTTTTTCGCAATTGTTTCGAGCGGCGTTTTATTTTTATACTCTACACGAATTAGATGTCGTTATGGTGTATTCTGGGAAGCTTATAAAGCGTTTCAGAAGTAACCGTAAGCAAAGACACAAAATCTTGAAGCTTGATAAGCAGATATCCCTTCGAACAGAATGGGAGCAATGTGCAAGTATTGAGGAATGTTAAGTCACTTGAAAACCTTGAAATACATACCTTAATGTCCAGAAACAACTAAGAAAAGTTTATTCTCAAGATAAATCAAGTTTTAAAGTAATAACTTCTGGCTGAAGTATACGAATACTATGTGGTCGCTGAATACGAATACGTCTAACTCTATTTTAATTTTGAGTTTTCGCAATCAACTATAAATCATATTTCGTACAAACTTATCCCAATCAGTTTAGGCAAACTGGAAGGGTAATAAACTTTTTTGGTAAACAATAAAGTAATTTTTTAGAATGATATATGAGGTATTTTTAAAATCAGTACAGAAAAAATTGTTGGCTACACAACACACACATTCAAAGGCGTGACGCTGGTGTACACAATGCATACACAGATTCAAAGTATGTGCTGTGTTGAAAAGTTGATTAGAATATATATGAAAGAGAATTTCAAAACGCTTCTGTAAATGGACAAAAAGTAAGGCTTAATTTAAAGTTCTTCCATATCGTTATTTTTAAAAACTCTCCCGTTGAACCTCTTGTGTTTAGAAAAGACTTCAAAAGAAGTTTCGTTGGTGATTTTAATATCGACTCTGCTGCAGTTTCGTCAATTAGTTTATCAGTTCGAATCCCCTCATTAAATTTTTATGGTAAAAATCGATGAAACTCTGTACTTCCATTGTTGAAAACTCCAACCGTTTCAAGGAAAAATGTTTTGAAGAGAAGCACTTTAAACTCTTTTTATTTTCAAAAACACTCTTTAGGACTTTAAAAGATCACAATTAATCTCATTACAAAAGGAAGAGTATCAAAGTTGACATAAGACTGATGTTTAGTTAACTTTTCTCTTTATTTCTTTTTTTATGTGTTACGCAATTTGCTTGCCTGCTGCAAGTCAAACTCAGTGACTAGGTGACAAAGTGCGAGAGCAACTTAAAAAAAAGGGCAGAAAAAACTTAACGTCTGCTTTTGCGGAAGTGCTGCGAGTAGAACACGGAAATGCCCACTTAAGTCATAGTTGGAGTTGGTGTTGAAGTTAAAGTGGAAATTGTTGCCAGGATAGACAGAGAACTGCTTAAAGATAAAGCCAACATTGCTTACGTTTTAGCAGTGAAAGTTTGACAGCATTTGTACAATAGTTTGACAGCCCGACTAAGTGACTAGCAGTTGCTTAGACATTTCTATCAAGTTCATTGACGTGGCTTAAATATTTTGTGTAACTTTTTGGGGCCAAATCAAGTCACAATCACAACCCAAGCAACGGCTCAACAATTTTCCACAAGTCATTTTCCAAAGCTTGCTCAATGCCCCCCAAAGTATGCAATAGAATGTGTGCTTATTATAGCAACAAAGCAAGAAAGCAAGAAAGCAGCGCAGCTGGCGCTTCCTGACGCGCCCCAATACGCAGACATAGAAGAGTTACCCAAGCCAGCCAACAGCTACAGGCTATCCCCAAAAAAAATCAATAACGCCTCAGACGTGTGCAGCTCGCTACTTCGTCGCTGACGTCGAACGCGGCGCTGCTGCGGCCCCTGCTTTGTTTTGGGGCTGAGCTGAGCATCAAGGGTAGCAAAATTTTGTGCGAACGCCCAGCAACAACAACAAAATGACAGAAACACACATACACTTGATTCCACACATACACAGGCATACACGTGCACACGCGAACATTGACAATCCGATTCCTCGTCTTTTAATACCCTTTGTGGGGCTGTATTCATTTGGACACTATCGAAAGTGTTTATTGTGAGTTGCCTAGATATTTGAAAATATTGGTTATTATCTTTCTTATAGCAACGTCGTATTGCTCATTCTCATAATGTTGCACCTTTTACAAAGTTTTAAAACAAAAACAAAACTTATGGGCCAACCCTGACGACATATCCCTATTATTTAGTTCTATTCGCTCCGAAGAGTGCGTCCAAAGTTCTATAGCCCAAGGCTTGTCATTTCTTGTTGTTATTCTATTGCTCATCGTGTTCGTCTGTCTGGCTTTTGCATTTGTATTTTCATCGTTGTGTGCGCTTTGTGCTGGGGCTTGTTCTCATCGTTGTCGTCGCATTACTTCCGCTTTGCACTTTTCCTATTTTCGTCGTGTGCTTTGCAGTTCGCTCGTCCTTTTTGCTGTCGCTGGTTTTGGCTGCTGAGCGTCGCGCGTTGCGTTGCGTTGCGTTGCGCTGCGTCTACGAGTTTGCGCTCAATTTTTGCTACTTTTGCTTTGTGCATGACTTTCTTTTCCTGATTTTGCGCTTTTGTTTCGCCATTTTAAGTTCAACGGTGTCAGCAGCAACAACAACAACAACAACGAGGCAGGCAATGGCGGCTGTACGAATGGTGTTCGGCTTACATCGTCATCGTGCTTGTCGTCGTCTTCATCTTCGTTGTCAGTTTTGGTATTTTCACACGAATTGTCGATGTGCTCTGCTCTTTGCGCTTCTTTCACTTCCGCTACGTCTGTTCTGCTTTGTCTTTTGCTTTACTTCCGACAGAAATTTGCTGTGTACGTCAGTTGCCGCCATTGATTTTCATGGCGCAGCATAATTACATACATTACGGTGTATGTGTGTGTGTGTGTGTGTGTGTACATGTTGTGCGCCTTGAAGCATGCAATGATTATTTCAATTTTTTTTTGCATTTTTGCTACAATTTTATTTTGCTTCCTTTTCTTTTTTGTTTTTATCAATCGACGCTGCTGATTGCTGCGCCTGCTCGCTGCTATTTCCTTCCTTCCGCAGCGCCCCTGCAACATTTTTGCCTCGCCCTCTCTGCTCTAGTCCTTCCATTTCGCTTGGTTTCCTTCCGGTGCACCCTTCGCACGGCCTGGCCAGCGCGTAGCTTTTGCATTCTTGCGGCTTAAATTGCTCTTATTGTGTTTTGTGTTTTTGCTTCGTTCGCTTGCTCTTGGCAGCCGTGTAATGATAAGGGTGGGTCCGGGTCCGGGCTGCCTTTTGCCTTCGCTGTGCGGCTTCGGCTTTTGTGGGCTGCCTGGCGTATACGTTATTTTATTACAACAAACGCTTTACAGGCGCTTGGCTCTCTTTCTCCGGCTTCTGGCTGGCTCTCTGGCGACGTTGACAGCGGCGACGACTGCGGCAGCGGCAGAGTCAGCGTCAGCAATGCGGTTTACGTAGCCGTCGTCGTTGTTGGCGTCGTCGTCTGCCATTGTTGTTGTTGTTGTTGTTGCTGGCGCGGCGTCATCTTCTTCTTCCTGTTCTTAATTGAAATTTGCGGCTGCATCAATATTTGCTTTTTTCTTGTATTTTCCACGTTATTAAAAACCTTGTGCAAGTTTTTGTTGCCTTTTTGTTTTGATATTACTTATAGCGTATATATGTATATGTACAAAGCTCCCTCACCTCCTCCTCCCCCTCCTCCTCCTCCTCCCTCTTTCTCTTTTATTGCCGGGCTGCTTTATTGTTTTTTGTTCCCTTGCTGTTGTTCCTGTTATTTGATTTAATTTCACTTAATTGCGCCATTTATCTTTATGCATTTTTTATAGCATTAACTTTAAAGCATTTAAAAAGTTTTCTACGCAGAAATTATGCTTTTTAGAGAGCGCGTTCTAACATTAAACCGACTATCCATAACTAGACAAGAATCGCATCTTTTTGCCTGGTCTGTAATTGCTTTAAGCCAAGTCGTGCGCTGCAGCTGCTGCTACTTTAACGTCTTGCTGCTGCCGCTTGTAGCGCCTCTTTGGGCACCCCCTTACAGCGGCTCTCGCAGTCCGTCTGAAGGCCGCGTTTTTGCCAACTCATCTCAGCTGCTGCAATTTTCTGCTGGCGTTGCATTTTGTATGAGAGGAATTTGCAACAGAAATGCATTAATCAATCATTCATTAAATCAATCAATCAATTTATATATTCCCTTCGTTTAGCCATTTTCCCTCTCTCTCCTCTTTTTGTTTTTTTTGATTTGTTAGCTTGTATTTGCTTTTTTCTGCTTGCACTCGCCTTTTATCGTAGCTTTATTTTGCGTCTGCTCTTTGTTTTGCTTAAACGTTTTGTAGTTTTTGATTGATTGCTATTAATAACTCATTTTGGAATTTATTTGTTTTGCTTTTGTGCATAGCGCAGAGCTTTGGCCTGGCTTGAAAATCTTCCCCAACTTGGTATATGGGTATTGGCAGCTACTTGGGGGAGCTCATAAGTCTATAAGTTACACAGATAAATAAGAAAGTCTGAGCCCGGGAGGAATGCTCATTGAATAATGATTTTGATGAAGTAGCTCAGCTACTTGACCACATGCCAAGTATGCTATTTTTTTGTGAAATGATATCAACCGAGTATTAAAGATATCGATTTCTATAAAATCATTATATAATATTTTGTGCTACATCACGGATTCGTATGCCTTTACTCTGGAAATGTGTGCTTAAGGAAGTTGCAATACGCTGTGTTTTTTTCAATACAGATTCTTGGGCTATAACACGCGTAACAATTGTCGTGTCCATATGACATATGTGCTCAATACTCATAGACATCACATCATGAATTGTGGAAATTTACTTTCAAATTTAATTTTCGAACGCACTTTTCACGAAACATTCGCTAAACTTCGATCCAGTTTCACATTTTTGGACCTTCATCCAACGAAAAGAGTGCGAAATGAGAAATCAATCGACCAATCGCGCTCTTCTCAAGGTTAAGGTCTCTTATATCTCTCACATTGTGGCGTATTTTGAAGCGAGATATTTTCTCAATGCATATACGTCTTTCAAGGAATTTGATCCTTCTTTTTTTTAATAAAAAATTGAGTTCACCAACAAAGGTAATTTTTGGACCCGTGAGTAGGCATCTGAGATCTTATATTCTGAAACCGTTAGACTATTTTTCGTGGGGGTACGTGAAATCTAAGCCCCATCGATTGTTATATTTAAAGCAAAACTAACTGTTGTATTTAACGTAATAGCGTCTGATATACTCGAGAGAGTGCTTGAAAAGTGGACCCACAAGGTCCATCTTAGTGGTAGTTGCGGACAAAATTTAAAGGTAGCACATGAACTTTAAACTTTGGCCAAACAGCTCCAACATGTTTTAAAATAATTGAATGAAAATCTAAAATATAGTTCAGCAGTTCAAAGAAAAGAAGGTTGACCCCACGGGTGTCCTAAATACCGTGGTATTATTTTTCTTTCTATTGTATATAAGGCCCTATAAATCGTACTGTGTGAAAGACAAAAAGCATTTGCGAATAACTGATTGAACCTTATCTGTGTGGTTTTAGGTCTGGTTAGTCTACCATTGACCAGATATTCAGTACGCCAAATATTTGAAGAGACCCAGGAATAGCAAATCTACACTCATACATCTTTGTCGATTATAAAGCAGACCGGTGCGGGATCGAGTATAGTTCGCATTGTCTGAGTTCGGTAATCCTGCAAAGTTGGTGTGATAAGCAGAATGACGTTGAGCAACACACGAAGCTACGGCAAGGTAGTAAAGAGATTCTCCGAACCCTTCTGATACCAAGCGAGGCTGCTTGTCAATAAATAATACTTTGGTCTCACTAGGAAAATTAGTGGTAGTGACCACTCTTGCCAGACGAAACTAACACTTTGCTGGGTGATGACGCAGTATGATGAAAATGCCCTTGGAGTGTTTGATGGAGAAGCATTCCGAAAGATACTTGGACCTACCGCTCTTCAACGATGTTGACATAGCCAAGCGAATTAACATCCAGAGGGCCGCATACATGCCGTGACTGTAGCACATCAATGGGCTTGAGTTAGTTTAAGATTATAAGTATGTCTTCAAAAACTGAAATAATTTGAATATTTGTTTGAAAAAAAATATGTTCTATGGTCTAAACTGCCTACGGGGTGCAACTATTCATTACAATTTATTAGCTTTCAATAACAAAAGCTTAAAAGTGTCCATGTATTTCGATAACTACTATTCATAATAACTCATATGTTTTATATGAAAGTTGTTATTTGCATATTTGCGAGCATATTTCAATATTGTGGGGCCTTTGAGTGGGGTCGCAGGATTTGTACGTTGCATTAAAAATATGCAATAATGTGCTTCATTTTATGCTATATATATATATATATATGTATCTCTTTCATTTGTTGTGTGTGTGTGTGTGTGTGTGTGGGTGAGTGTGTCTCATTCATTCGGGCGCTCTCAGGCGCACTGTTCATGTGTAAGGATGCGCACCATATCCTGCGGCGCCCAAGCGCATATCGACACGCACACATACACCCAAACATATGGGCACACTTACATACAGATACACACATATAGAAGGTTGAGCAAGTAATAAAATGCATTGCAAATTGTATGCAACATGCGAAATTCGTATGCAAAATATGTCGAATTTAATAAGCAAACAGTGACGTAGTTGCATAACACACAAAAGAGAGGGGGGTAGGAAGGGCCGCTTAGCTTTGTGCTTAGTTCCTATATGACTTGTACTTCTTCTTCTTAACTGGCCATAACCAGCCGTGTTATCGGGTTACGGCCTGATGTAAATACTTTCTTTCATTGGAATTGTGGTTTTACGTGGTGGGTCTCGAAAGCACCCAGTGTCATTGTTAGTCGCCTCATACGACAAGCTTTGACCTGCTGAGGTGGAATTTTCTAACCCGCTCACCACAAGCGTTGTGACTTGTACTTACGTTGAGTTTTTATTGGTTGTTACAACAAGTTTCGACAATGTGAAAACTTACCTAAAATGAGAGATGGAAATAAAGGAAATTAGGGAAAATGTATTTAGAGCATAAAATTAAACTAAACTTAATTGGAAATTGACAGCTGTTAAATATTCGTAGTCTGTGCTAGAAGAAGCAGAGTGGCGCAGAGCAAGAAGAAGCAGCAGCGGCAGTTGAGCACGCCACTGGCGCGACAGGTAGTTTAATTTATGTGATGTTGTTGTCTGTTGTTGTTTTGTTGTTTGTTGTTGTTTCTGTTGCTGGCGCATTGAATGTGTTTTATTCGCTTGCTGTTTGTTGCTTTATCTCGTTTTTTTTCGTGCACGTTGTTGTAGTTGTTGTTTCCATTATGCTGCGTCGTTTTAATGGTGCTCCAACAACAACAACAAAAGAAATATGTAAAAAAGTACGACTCTAGAATACCCTTTTTTTCCCCAAAGTAAGTACTGCATACGGTAAAAAGGTGGGAACTTAAGTATTTACCTCTTTTCGCAAGTTCCTTCTTGGAAAGTTTAACATTATTGGGCAAAAAGAACTTTTGATTTGTCAGTAACTCTACTTATCAACAATTTCAATGGTTAAGAAATGGGGTACGGAATTACATAGCGGTCGTAGAGCACAAGGACGCCGAACATTAAGGTCGTCATGCCGGAAAACGTCGATGAAACGCAAAGATATTGGACGATCGGACAGTGAAGGAAGATGAGGCTGAGGCTATAGGCATCGCAATATTGGAACATGAAAAATTCCCACCTCAGCGCGCACTCGACCCTTAGCGCAATCGAGGGACCCCTGCAGATGTGTGTATGGTGATTTCTAATGTAATCCGCACGAAATATGAATCTAACCACGCAGAGGATTTATGAATGAATGCCCGGATCTTGAAGGGAGTCAAACGATCACGGCGTATATTAATCACAGCTGCTGTTTGTTTTGAAAAGGGAACTTAAACTTCATCTGGACCGGGGTTATGCTCAACATTAAGTTATGGTCTCCGAGATGCAGGTTACAAGTTCTTTCGGGCCCCTTCTCTCTATAAGTCTATAATACCCTATGGCTACAGGGTATAAAGAAGCCGGGCAACATTGAAAAACAGCATAAAGCAGACGAGACAGCAGAAGCAACAACAACAATGGCGAAAAGGATATAAAGCAAATAAATAAAAAATGCACAGCGCAAAAAAATTGTCTGCGAAGTCGCGCAAATGTATGAGTCTATGTATGTGTAGTAATGTGTGTGCCTAAAATATTTTGCTCCAGAGCGAGCCAACAAAAGTTTTAAGAATTTTTTTCTTCCTATTTTTGTTTTTATATATTTTGCCCATAAACGTGACTGAACATTTTTCAATGTCAGGCGAAAAATATTTTCTACACATCGCTCGTTTGTCTTCGGCTCGTTCTTGCTTTTTCCCCTTATTTCTACTTAGTTTTTATTGTTTTAATTTTTCTTATTCCAGCTAGTTTTGCTAGTGAAATATTTTCTACTTTGTCAGCAGAAGTTTCAATAAAAAAATGTTTCAAAACGCTGCATATACTTTTTACGCTTATATATACATATAATATACATAAGACCCATAAAATCAAAATGTCCAAAAGAGGGCCGCATAAGAAATAAGTATCAAAAAATAACAGTTTCAAATTTTTCATGTGCAAGAAAAAAAAAATAAAAAATCATGCAGACAGTCGGGACGGTGCCGGACAGTGGAATCCCCTGTACCTTTTTCTTTATAAACACTAAAAACGGTAAAATGGGGACGGAAGTATCCAAATTTATATCTCCTTTCATAAGATCGATATGCCTGTAAACATTTTCCTATCTATTATAGTTACAATTGACAAGTTTAACTATTGGGAAGTTGGCTATTAATTACTTTGGCCAATGTCGTTGAATTTTGTAACGTAGATCAAAAATACATTTATAAAATCAGGGCAATTTTAAAATCAGTATATTGAGGGGTGTGGTAGTAACTAAGGTAAATCGATTGCGGGGGAAGGGTTGGTTCCTGGTGGATACAATTCTAACGATTAGGGTCACATGAGTCTCCACACCAAATTTTGTAACTCTAGCTCACATGTATCCATATCTATACGTAGTGGAATTTTGGCACAGTTTGTTGACGAGGGGGGTGAAATTAGCATATTTTTGACAATAACTTTTGATGTGTTTATCCGATCTCGATCGTATTTGGAACATAGATGCACATTAACACGACGCACATCTCTGAGGAGTTTCGAGTTAATAGACTCAATGGAGCGATTTCATGATTTGACAAACTTCATCTTACATAAGATTACGCGCATATTTTGGTAAAATTTTATGTCTCTGACTCTTATGGTCTCGGAGATCTATCCCCTCATACGAACAGACGGACGGACGGACGGACATGCTGCAATCGCTACCCGAGTCAATGATAAGATTTTTTGACCATGGAACTTATGTCTTGCCACGCCTCCTTCTGCCTGTTACATACAAATCTTTAATACCCTTGTACACTATGTGTACAGGGTATAAAAATAAAGCATATCTTACATTTTTTCCTATATTTTGTATTTTTTTGCTTCGCACATAAAGAATTTACGCTACATAAAATTTAATAATTTCATTTTTTATGGACGCACACACACAAACACACTCGCACACACACACACACACACACATAGAAAGCGTTGGCATGTGTGTGTGGTTTATGCGCATTGAATTATAGCATACTTTTAGGCGTATGCCATAGCGGGCCATTATTTCGCTTTTTATGGGTTACAAAACGTGTGGAAAGATGAAAACAGGCGAAACATCAACGGAAGGAAAGAAAGCGGGAATAGAGAGGGAGAGAGAGAGCGCGTTAGGCAAGTCCTTGATAATATTTTTCGTAAGATGTGAAATTCTGGTAAAAACAAGTTTAAAGGTCTTAAGTACGTAACACTATGCAACAAATTTAAACTCAATGAAAGGCCTATGGTTAAAACATAAGGTTATTCTTAACTGAGTGACAAAACTAAACAAATGTAAAGCATGATGATGCATTTTGAAGAGTAAATGGGTGAAAACGTTTGTATACGGATTTTTGGAATGAAATTGCTCTATATAGAAACAGATTTCTATACAAACATTTGCCAAATCTTTGGTATTAAGAAACCATGCTTTTCCAAGATGTCAGTAAGCTACACTGAGAAAAAACTTGAGTAGAGATTTACTTAATGTCTGATGAAAATTGCCCTTGGAGTGTTTGAGTGGAAAGTACTCCGTAAGATCTGTGGCCCTCTACGCTTTGAAACGACGATCTCTATAAGCTCTACGACACCATTGACATAGTCAAGCAAATTGTGATCCAGCGGCTCCGCTGGCAAAAGGCATGTCTTGCGTATAAATGAAGAAGCTACTGCAAGAATCTTCAATGGTCTTCAATGCGGCTATTGATGGAAAGATAGGTACCTTTTGTATCCAAAAGAAGGAGTACTCTACATCAGGCTGTAACCCGAAGAAACAATTCAAGTAGCGTTGAATATGTTTCATAGAAATAGGTTTGACCTACGGATTTTTCTAGATATTTAAAATGACACTTAAAAAAAACCATTTATACTAAGACATCATACTATTTCGACTTGATTTAATTTCCATTTCACGTTTTTAGCATAATTTTTGAAAACATTTCCGCTTTGTGTTTTTATATTCACAATCGGAAACTTAGTTACGTATATCTTTCAAATAACAAATTTACTCGTTTATGAGTACTCTTATGATATTTATGTTTATAACCATTACTTTATAAAACTATTCGTATATGAAGACGGAGAAATCATAATTGAAAGCTTTCATAACGGCCATCGATCAATTCTCCAAATATTTAATAACATAAAAAGTAGAAAAGTGTATATAGTAGCAGCATAAGGCCGTTATATTATCTCGCGTTTCGAATTCTGTTTCCGAAGCACTAAATTGTTGCACTTTGATATGCGTTACAGTTTTTCTGACACATTAGCTTGCGCCAGAAGTTGCGCTTCAAAAATATTTGAACAATTCAAATTGATTGGCTTCAAAGGAAGTTACATAAAAAAAGGAAGCTGAGCAAGCTAAGAGAATGTGTTCCGAATTTTATTAAAATAGTCTAGTATAAAAATGCATCGTGCCATTCTAAAACTGATAGCTGATATCACAACAGTTTATAGCTTATCGCAAGTCGTTAAGTTGTTGGTAACTGCATAATAACTCAGTCTGTTGATTTCGAAACTTTTGGTTTTGTTTTAAACATGAACCCTTTTTAGCCATTTATAAAGTGCCCCGTGCCACAACAAAAACACTTCAACTAAGCACTTTTCTAGCCATTTCCTACACTCCTGTAATTGAGTTACGCCCACCATTTTGATTTCAATTTCACGTGGTGGCATTCGGCCAAGCTGTCTAGCCATATTTGCCACATGGCGGAAAAGCTGCCGACGATGCCGCCAAAAGCGCAAAAAAACGCATCAAACGCAACGCACTGCAGACTAATAAAACGCAACAACAATGGTCTAAACTTCGCAGTTGTTGTTGTTGTTGTTATTGTTGTTGTTGTGGCAATACGATGTTGCTTTTTTTTGTTGCTTTGCAGCGTGCAAACATTTAAATGCATGAAAGCGAAAGGATTTTGCCAAAGTTCAAAATCAAACGGCAAAAAACTGCGACGATGACGCGCCACTAAAGTGAAACCAGCGCCAAAAAAGCAACAAAACAACGAGAAAAAAAAGTGGAGTGGAGAGTGGCAGCAGCAGACCCCAGAGCAAAAGTTGGCTAAAATGGAGGCAGTGTGTAGTCCAACGGAGCAGAGCAGACCAGGCCAGACAGACGCTATAGCGTGGCCGGCTTTGAGCCTGGCCAACTGGATGGCTGAATGGTTGGTCGAGTCGCTGGCAACAAAATGCGCGAAGCCTCTTTTTGTTTTTCCAGTTGACCACGTTCGTGATTGTTGCCACGCTGTTGACTGCGACGACGACGGCGACGGCGACGCCGACTGCGATGCTGGCATTTCGCTGTTGCAGGCTGCGTTTCGCATTAAAAAACGTTTTATGGTCGCGACAAAAGGGTGGCCAATGCAACATCCATTTGTTCTTTGTGCCTTTTTGTTGTTATTTTTATACCCTGTACACAAAGTGTACAAGGGTATTATAGATTTGTGCAATTTATGTAACAGGCAGAAGGAGGCGTGGCACACCATAAGTTCCATGGGCAAAAAGTCTTATCATTGACTGGGGTAGTCCTGTCCATATGAGGGGATAGATCTCCGAGAACACAAGAGCAAGAGACACAAAATTTTACCAAAAGATGCGCGTAATCTAATGTAAGATGAAATTTGTCAAATTAAGTCGATATCTTACCCCCTTCACCCGTGACAGATTTGAGCGGTTTACAACCGCCCCATTGAGTCTATCAAACTCCTCAGAGATGTGCGTCGTGTTAATGTGCATCTATGTTTCAAAAATGATCGAGATCGGATAAATACATGAAAAGTTATTGTCAAAAATATGCAAATTTCACCCCCCCCCCCCTGGCCAATAAACTGCTCCAAAATTCCACTTCATGTAGATATGGAAGCATGTGAGCTAGAGTTACAAAATTGGTGTGGAGACTCGTGTGACCCTAATCGTTAAAACTGCATCCACATTTTTTTTCTATAGAACACCCCCTCCCCCGCAATGGAATTGCCTTGATGACTGCCACACTCCCAATACAGACATTTATAAATGTATTTTTGATCTATGTTACAAAATTCAACGACATTGACCCAAGAATGGAGTTATGGGCATAAAAGTAATATTTGCCCCCGCTTCCCAATAGGAAACCTTGTCAATTGCAACTTCCCAATAAGAAAATGTTTACAGGCATATCGATCTTATTCCCCATTTTACCGTATTTAGTTTTGGTTTATAAAGAAAAAAGGTACAGGGTATTCCACTGTTGGGACCGTCCCGACTGTTTGCATTAAATTTTTTTACATACTATTTTTTATGAGCGCAGCGATTTTTCATTAAGTGCAAACTAATGTATTTCTCATGTGTTTTGCCAGACGTTTTAATGTTTTTTTTTGCTTATATAGCATTTGTATTGAAAGTGAATCTGGTCACACTTATATATGTTTACACTGCACATAGCACGCTTTTAGGCGCTGAAATGCGCTTTGATATGTATACAAATTGTAGGCCCCAAGGCAACTGTTAAATTCCGTACACTTCAGCGCCTATTGTTCAGTCATTCATGCATTATTGCCAGCAAAACTTAATGCAATTTTCACATTCGCCATGAATTTTTACTCCTTGCAGCGAGTTTTACATGTTAGGTGCAGTCAAAACTCCCACAAACACACGCTCAGTTACTCTCAGTGTACACACACACACACCCACACATACACTCACCAACACATGCAAACATCAGGCATGCCTTGGCCCTGAGTTTTTACGGACTGCGCGTTGGCGTTGACGCTGCACGTAATTCAATTTCGAACTGAAGTTAAAATTCAATTAAAATGAGTCAACTTGAGCGTAATGCAATTTTGCCAGCCAATGCCATTAGTGAAATATTAACGTAAAAAGGGAAACAAGAGAGAAAAGTGTAGAGTAAAAAACAGTGAAAACAAAACTGAACTTGGCCCAGCCGAAGCTTTAATGCTCTGCTACTTGGACTTGGAGTCCAATCCAAGTTGCATATATTCATTTCAGCTCAATTCTAGTTCAATACGAGAACATTTAAGAAGTGATGGCAAGTTTGAGTAGGCACTCTCTCTTTTCCTTTGCAACCTCCTATTTAAGTACAAGTGCAAGATGCGTTCCCCCGTGTGGTGAGCGGGTTAGCGAATAATGCTTGTCGTATGAGGCGACTTATAATGACATTGGTTTCTTTCGGACCCACCATGTAAAACCCCAATTTCAGTGAAAGAAATACATCAGGCCGTAACCCGCTAATGGGCTGTTATGGCCAGTTAAGAAGAAGAAGAAGTAAGATGCGTTTGCAAATTACTGTGTGGCTATTTCAAGTTTATATAAGTCTCGCTTTTCGATAAATTTGAATTTATTGCTCATTTCAAGCACGCTCCTAGCAAGCTATGGGCAAGAGGGCAAGGATTCTCGCTAACGCCGGAGAAGACGGTTTGCATATAGCTGTTTCTGACTGAAATTCTCGATCTTTGCAGAAATATTATACACATTAAAATCCTGGGGCTCACTTTATGCAACACTATCAGTACCGTGGAATAAGAATACAAGGTAACATTATTCTGCCGATGTCGCATTTTAAGATTTTATGAGAGCACAAGACAGCGAGTGTGAGAGGCCCTAATCACTCTCATAGCTAAAATGAAAAACATTCAGGCACAAGCATTGATATTCTGCGTTGATACACACTCACATACAGCTGTAAACATAGAGCAATACATACACATGCACACGCAGATATTCTCATGTGTTGCTAAACAAGACAATAACATGCGCGGAAACAACCTTCCTCATTTACGCTCGCAGAAGAATGACAATTAAGATATCATAATCATACTTTTTAATTCTTTACTATGATCTGCACTGCAATATTCGTTTCTTCATCTTTCGCCTTTATATTCTTGTTCATTACCTAACCAGCTGCAACTATTCCAAATCTATATGGCGAGAATCGCATATTTTTTAATTAAAAGATACTTTGGTCAACACAATATCAATTGTTTCGAAAAACGTTAACTTAAGGAGGATTACAATGAAACTCTTCGGCACTATTGACCACCGTGCCCCCTTCGTGGTAGATCACATTCTGTTAAACACGTTTTTTGATTAACCTGATTTACGTTTCACTAAAACGTTTGTCCAAACATCGGCCACAGACACGATTTTATATATTATATAGATATATTTTCATGCTTCATTTCGATACATACATATCGATCAAAGATCTTGCATTACATTTTTGACTTTTCACAGTATCCGGATACTCTGTGCATCCTATCTGCAAATATTGAGTTGATATTCCATTCCAAGTTTCTAGTACAGCCGAAAGCTGAATTCATATATTTACATATGTGACGTCACATTTAGCGGAGGAGGGTCGCCTAACTATTTGTGACAAGGAGGGAGGAAGATGAGGGTTAAAAATCTTCAATATTTTGGTGACGTCATTTATAAACAGCCCCTAATGCATTCAGAAGACGACGAAGATTTTACGAGAAACTATCTGTAACCTAACAAGCGAGTACTAGTTCGAATTTTTATTTTTCGACTTGCCAATATTGCTTTTTCGTACTAGTTACAAGCATCGGGCAACACCTCTAAATGTTGTCAATCCATTAGCTCTAAATTCAAACAGAATATTGGAATAAAAATAATGTCTGGCAACTCTATTTCAAAACAGGGTAAAAATACAAAATTCTTCTAAATGCTTTCAAGAATCAGTTGCATAACTCTCTCCATTTTTTGTTTTCGGCCTACTCAAAAACCAGTTTTTCTAAGGATTCGTTTAGAGTGCTACCTCCAGGTCTAGAAAAACTGACAGAAAAAAAACATCTAGAAGCACTTCACATCATTATGCAAACAGCCATAAGAGATGCTCAACTTCTTCTTCGTTCCCGACAAACTCATGTAGAGTAAGTTTGTATGAAGTCGAAAATATAAAGAGCAAGCAAACTCAACATTGTGGAATAAAAGCGTAAAAACTACATAAATATAGTTAATACGGCATTACAGCCCACTCTGGTCGGGCGTGGCGGAGGTTCAACCTCCAGCCGGCAGCTGCCAATATGCGTTAATGGCCTCTTATTTTCATTTCAACTTAACTATATAATATATATAAAGTAAATGGAAGAAACTGAAAAGAAGTGTTTTTAAGTGCAGTAAACGGTGGTTTTAAGCGTATACGTAACGTTTGTATGCAAAATGTGTGTAGCACATGCTATAATTATGGTAAAGTAAATTGAAAATTTTTAAAGGCTGTGTATTCGATACATAAGTGAATTATTGAAAGGTTAAATGGCAGCAAACGTTTGCAAAGAAAATTGTATTTTTCACATATAACAGAGATAATGAGAACTTTAAAACTGTGTGGATTTCAATATGTAACAACTAGGTGTCTAGGGTCGCTTCTTTGTTCCTTCATGGGCTCCACATAACCTTCATTTTTCAAGCTACCTTTGGTCAACTAAGGCAATTAACCAATTTTATATGCCTAATACAAATAGCCGTTTTAGGCAGTTTTGTAAAAAGAACATTTTTTATTACAAATTACTTCCCTCTTTAAACAATGCAAATAAATTTTTTCAAATGCATGCAAATGCAAGAAAAATTCTAAATTATGCAAATAGACTTATGTCGTGATAAACTATAGAAGCAGAATAACTAGATGGGTTACTCCTTCTCTAAGAGGGGTTTGGCTCATAGATACATATGGTTGTAAAATAAGTATAAATTGTTTGTTTGTTCGAAATAGAACCTTAGCTTAGAAGGCTTTCTTAAAGCAAGATCTGAATCCGAATAAAAACATTAAATATAGGCTGAAATAAGTGAGTCGAACATTTTAAGAAAGTTTTTATTAAGCTAGATGTAACCCGTGTGGTGAGAGGGTTAGAGAATACCACCTCAGCAGGTCAAAGCTTGTCGTATAAGGCAACTAACAATGGCACTGGGTTCTTTCAAGACCAGTAGAGCTGACCCAGGCCTTAAAAGGGTTCTGCGTAGGGTTTGGGACCCACCACGTAAAACCTAAATTCCAATGAAAGAATGCATTTACATCAGGCCGTAACCCGATAACGGGTTGTTATGGCCAGTTAAGAAGAAGAAGATGTAATAGGAATATTGAAAATAAGTCTTAAGTATGTAACAATCTAAAACGATCTTAGTTTTGTTGTTGTTTCTTCCAGGATCTATCTCATGAGCTCTCTCACACTAACAACTCAACAGGGCATCGCATTTTTTAATTGCCTGCCAGCGAAATAAATTTTGCAATAATTTTCGTATCAATTCAATAAAAAAAACAACTCTTTTTTTTGTATCTTTGAGATGCAGCAAAACTCAGAGATATAAGAAACACAGCAACAACAACAATAAGGTTGACAAGCAATGGCGGCAAAAAAAGTTTGGCCAACACTATTTTATTTATATGCTGGCCAAAAACCCGGCCATAAACTACAAATCATGCCAAGAAAGACAACAGCGACAAAGCGACAGAGCGACAGAACAAAAAAGAGACTGACAGACGGACAGGCGGACAGACGAGCAGAGCGACAGTGAAACCGACAAGAGAAGACGGCAAAAATTCAAAACTAAATACATACATAAAAAAAATTGTCTAAAAATTCAACATAACCTCGAATGATTTATGGTCGCTTGCGAATATTTAAAAGGTAAAGGCTGCATAGGCAGCAGCGAAGAAGCGGAGAAAGAGAGGCGACGAGAGCAGCGTTTCGCTTGGCGGCTGCGAATGCAGGAAGAGCAGGCAAAAAGGAAGCAAAAGCAAGTTAAAGTTGTGTAAGGCAGCAGCAGCAGCAGCAGAAGCAGCAGCAGAAGCAGAAAACGCCAAAACAAAAGCAAAAAGTTGAAAAAGGAAACACAAAATGGCTTAAAAAAGCGCAGCAGCGGCGGCAGCAGCAGCGGCATCGGCAGCGGCAGCGACGACGACGTCAAGCTAAAATTGTGGGCAAAAATATTGTGAATGTTGATCTGAGTTGCTGCTGATGTTGTTGTTGTTGTTGCTGCAGCTTAAGTGCATTTTACAGCCGCGTCCAACACAAAAAGGACATAAAAGCTCTAAAAGGGCATACAACAAAAACAACAGCGTCGACAGAAACAATAATAACAACAACAACAAGAACAGACTTACCTTAAAACTAAAAACGAGAAATGTGCGAAAAATTTAAAATAAAAAGTTATAAAAATGCACAAAGAAAATTTTGATGTTTTGAAATGCCAAAGTTTTGATACTCTTTCTCTCTCTCTCTCTCTCCACAAAGCATCTTAATACATTTAGCTAAGCTAAGCGGAATATACATGTTAACATTAAAGGTCTCATTTTTTAGGGTTAGGTTGGATCAGTATCTAACACCCAAAGTAGTGTTTGGATGCTGCTGTTCTTGTTAATACCAGATTCTGCACCTTCTATGTAAGAGCACATTCAGTTTTTCACATTAGCAAGCGACGCCAAATGCACATCCAACCGTGGAAAACTATTTTCAGGTGAAATCTGCGAGGATGTCACTTGTCTCATCGCTTTCCTGAATACCGCTAAGTTTGGGTGCTTAGTAAGACAGGGTCAATCAGGACTACGTAATGAAAAGGAATCTGCATTCTTTGACTAGGACAAAAACTGGTAGGTTGTCTGAGTATATGGTGACTTCATGGCCTTGGATAGAGCTACCATAACGATATGGCACTTACCACGCTTAAGGAAGGATTTTCTTATCAAAGATCCATGCTTATGCGGCAGTTTGAAATTGTACCGTAATAAGCTATCTTTATTTATGCATTACAAGCTGCTGAGTACCGCTAAGTTTGGGTGCTTAGAAAGACAGGGTCAATCAGCGCTACCTAATGAATTCTGTATTCTTTGACTAGGACAAAAACTCGGAGGTTGTCTGAGTATATATATACTTCATGGCCTTGGATATCGCTACCATATTGATATGGCACTTTCCTCGCTTAGATGTTGGAAGGATTTTCTTTTCAAAGATCTCAACAAAAGCAACAGTGATTCCATTCAGCACACAGGTACAGATATATGCTGCAGTAGGAAATTGTACCGGAATTAGCTGTCTTTATTACTGCGTTACAAGCTCCTGAATACCGCTAAGTTTGGGTGCTTAGTAAGACAGGGTAAATCAGCACTACGTAATGAAAAGGAATCTGCATTCTTTGACTAGGACAAAAACTGGTAGGTTGTCTGAGTATATGGCGATTTCATGGCCTTGGATATCGCAACTATAACGATATGGCACTTTTCCCGCTTAGATGTTGGAAGGATCTTCTTATCAAAAATCTCAAGAAAAGCAACCGTACCGGTTGCTGCTGTACCGGAATTAGCTGTCTTTATTACTGCGTTACAAGCTTTACGTTCAAGTCGATATGCATTTGTGGCAAAGTTTACAACGAAACAGAAAAACTTCACGCAAAGGAAATGAGCAAAACGTAAAAAGAAGTTGTATAAAATTTACGACACAAAGGCGTTAAGCTTGATGTTGTTGTTGTTGCTGTTGTAGTTGTGGTTGTTGTAGTTGTTGCCAAGGCAATGCATTGTTGTGCCATAATGTTGCAGTTGTTGCAGTTGTTGTATTTGTTGTGTTTGTTGTTGCTGTTGCTGCTTTTATTGCCTTTTGAACAAAAGACAATGGACACATAAATTGCATTTTCACTTTTAATATTTGCCTTGGTCCTTTTAATGAACTTTTTTTCGTTGTTGTTGTTGTTATTGTTGCTGTTGCTGTGCAGCCTTTCATTATTTGTTGTTTGTTATTGGAAAGTCTTGTTGTTGTTGTTGCTGTTGCTGTTGTTGTCATTGTTATTGCCTGGCTGTAAAAATGTTTTATAACAACATTTAATTATGGCGTGTATACGTCCATAGGCCTATATATATGGCCCATACTGTGCCCTATACGCACACGTACACAGTGTTTCTTTAAGTGTATTTGTTAGTAGAGAGTGTATATGGAACATAAAATTGGTTTACGATGTGGACATGACATGGTCTTTTAGGCGCAGGCAAATTGTGTGTTGTTCAGTTTAAAACTTAATGCCATAACATTGCTTGCAGCCTCGCTCTCTCTCGCTCACTCACACACTCTCTCTCTCTCTCTCTTGGCCAGAAGAAGTCAAACCACTGCTTGGGGTCAAAATGTTTTATGGGCCAACCCCTTTGCGCATATTTTGTTAATATCCATGCAATTGTATGGCTAAAAATATTTTCAAAATCGAGCCAAGTTAACTTCAACTTGCGACCGATATAAGCCACAGCCAAGCCGCAGTCAAAACTTGTTTTCAGCTGGTTCTGGCCTTTGTTGTTGGCATTGTTGCCTGAGTCAAGGCAAGTTGCGCTGCAAACTGAATTGCAGCTGCTAGCCAGGCGAACTTGTTGTTCGCTTGACTCTTCTCGCTGGCCAACTTGGCTTTGGCTTTGGCTTTGGCTCTGTGTCTCTGTCTCTTGACTGTTTTGGCCGTGACCTTTTGGCTGCGCGTTTGTGGCTGTAAATGAATTGCCATTGGCCGGGGCTTTGGCTTTGGATGTGGCTGTGGCTCTATCTTTGGCCCTGGCCATGCGGGCGCTTCACTAAAAGTCGTATAAATATTAATTAAATGATATGCAAAATGTGTTGCATACTTTGTGGCAAACGTAATTGTGTTTTAATTAAACTGTGTAAGGGTATGTGCGTGGCATGTAGCCTGAAGAGCCTATTAAACAAATTTCGGCGGCCACATAAGCCATAAAAGCTTATTAAACCATTTTCGTACACAGACACTTTTGAAAGTTTTTGGAGGTGCTATGTTAGTTACTTTAAGATGTCTTCCTAACATGCCTCCTTCGTGAGAGCTTTAAAGAGTGCGACTTATCGATCTTGAAGATTTCAATTGGACTATTTTGAATAAATTCGTTGAAAGCTGAAATACATTTATCGTCTTGGTTAAGCAAGCAGCGCGATTTACTCAAAAATATAAGTCAAAACTGGTATTGAAGGAGAAGAAGATATTGTAATGAGCTGGTCCGAGCTGGAATGTCCGTCTACTTTTAGGAATTCAAGCGAATTACAGTAGGTTAAGGAAATTAACCATTTTTTTCTAAATGTAATCGCTTTCTTCCAAAAAAATCTTATAGTAGGATCAGTGATGCAAAGAGAAACCCTAGGCGAACGGATATCTTTGGGTTATATTACTATCAATATCTCTATTAATGTAGGCCTAATTAGGACCATTCAAAATATTACAAAAGTGTTTCTTTAGATAATTCTGTCAATGAAAAAATCGAAAACTTTTCGGCTCTTTCTTAAATATGGCAGATGTGTGCTCGGAAATATTTGAGAAGTTAACAACAGAGATGCTTAAGCGTTTTATTCTCTTCCTCGTCACAGCTGATACTGCAAAAATCATTAAAATGCAGAAAGGAAAGGAGAACATCTCTCCCTGTTATGGGTTAATGGTCGTAGCGTTTCTTGATACGGAACTTACAAGTGGCCATGTCTAGCAAGCTCATCGTCTATGCAGTTAGCCTTAATGTCCCGGTGTCCTGGTACCCATATCAGGCTTATAACGAACTGCTGGGCCATCTTATTTAGAGATTTGCAACAGTTTGTTACAGATATCGTATGGTACGACATTGAGCTGATTGATTGGATGACGGACACTATAGATATTTATATTGCTGGACATATAACTTCGATCCGTCGGTTAATCTGAAGTCAGTGGATCCTGGAAGAGCAAAGGACCAATCTTCGCTACATGTAATAAGGGTGTTAAAGGGTTTACTGGTAAACCCTAAGCTTGATTTTTGAGTTTCTTATGCGTACTGTTGACAATAGAGCGGCTTTTTTTCCGCGGGATTGAGGGGTGATATATTTAAAATAGCATGATTGTTTTTCGTTGTATAAGTTGGAGTTGCATAAGAGTAGTTTTTCCTTATAAAGCTGGCTACCACACCAGAGTTCTATATAAGCGGATATGTTCTTTTTACTGCCGTACAAAGTCATAGAACTATTTTAGGAGACATGGCCCATTTTGGGCCAGGAATATAGTGCCATCGCTGCCTTTTTTGTGCGCTCAAGTGTGTTGAATTTTGTGAATCAATAAGCTTGGGGGGCAGACACTCATACTAAATTCGTACATAATTCGCTCAATAGAAATCAATTTCTATCTATAATTTTTCAAAATCTTTATTGGGTTTCTGACTCTAAGCAGTTAAAGACGAAAAATATCCCGGAAATTCATATAAAGCTAAATGTTGGTTGACTAGTATAAGCGCAGTTTTAAAAATGGTGTAGTTTTTGGAACGCTTCTAACTTGTAGTTCAAGAGGTTCAAATCTAAATTCTTGGCACATATTTCGAAACATCCGCGATTAACTCAAAACTAATTAAAATGTGGCCTTCGCTGGTTTAAATAGCTTTCGCTCAAATTAAAACCACTTGGAATGAGGTTCCTGGAGTTCGCCACTTTTCCAGCGCCTAATAGCAGGCTACGCTATACTCTCACATAAGATAAAAGGACTTTTACGCAATCTAATAACTTATTAAATGCAGACTACGATAAGCACACACACAAAAGAAAACGTTGATAATAAAATTAAAAATGTTTATGGCAAAAGAACAATAAGAGGAAAAAGTGAAATTTACAGACAAAAACAAAAACCTTGCCTCCAAATTTATCAACTTTATGTGAGAGGTCGCGTTCTGTATGTGTGTAAGCGAGTTACTATGTGTGTGTGTGTGTGTGTGTGTGTGTGTGCGGGCTCGCGCTCAAAAAGAGAGAAAAAAGCGAAGCTGGAAAATTGAATTTTCCTCGAGCAAAATTAAATTTCCAAGGAAATTGAATTTTTTGATTAGTTTGCTTTTTGCATCTCACATACAAAGTAGAGCAGGAGCACACCAAGTAAGAGAGGGAGAGAGAGCGAGAGAGCGAGAGCGTAAGAGCTCGAACAAACAAGTTTAGAGCATATGATTTAAAAGTAAAATGAAATTAAAAACACAATTTGTTGAGAATTTGGCAGTTTTTTGAAGAAATGAATGAATAATGAAAAGTTCTTTCAACTTTAGTTTGTACTAAATTGATTTTGTTTCAAATTATAAAATATTATTTAAATTTTAAATTGCGCAAACTTTGTTAATATATATGTCCAAAATAAATTAACCCTAGACAGGCGGCCATAACTTTATTTCTAAAATCAAAAGCCGCACATAAATTAAAGATTGCAACTGGGGAACGCCTCGGCGAGGAGCACAGCGGGCGGGCCTTCGGCTGGAGTTGCAGCGTTGGGAACTAAACATGCCAATTCTTTTAATGGTGTTACGCCCGCTTCCTTTGGTTGTGGCCAGATTTCATTTCATTTCGTTTCATTTCATTTGGTTTTATTTTATTTCGATTCCACTTCAATTCAATTTCGTTTTCGTGCCTGCCCTTTGTCCGTCTCTCTGTCGTTCCGTCGTTCCGTCTATCAGACTGCAGTTATTTTTATTTTATGTTTTGCTTTCTGTTTTTCGTTTGTGTTCTTTTTGTTTGTTGCCTTACAACATTTTGGCGCATTCGACGAAGTATTTTTAATTTTCTGGCTTTTGCACTTTTTAGCGCTTTTTACCGGCCATAAAAATAATAAAAACGTAGCGGAAGCCAAGAGCACGAAAGAACAGCCAAAGAAAATGAAAACGTGTACGAAATTTGCGATTTTAATTAAATGATATGAAAATTGCAAGGCACACAGAATAACGCAGAGCGAACGAAACGAGAAATAAAATATAAAAATAACAGACTAAAAGAAGCAATGCAGAGCTTACAGAGATATCTGTGTGTGTGTGTGTGTGTGTGTGTGTGTGTGTGTGTGTGTGTTGGTAGGGCGTGGGTGTGGCACTTTGTAGCCAGGCCTTACATATAAGGCAGGCAATTAACTTTGTTTTTCCAATGCTTTGACATTTGAACCGTATGCAGCTGGGAAAGTCTTGGCTTTAACTTCATTTTTTATACCCTATACACAAATGGTAAAAGGGCATATGTTCCATCGGCGAAAATGGTCAGGAGCAATAGTCGAGTCGATATTGACATGTCCGTCTGTCCGTCCTTCCGTATGAATGTCGAGATGTCAGACACGATAAGATGTGGAGGCACAAAAATGTACCAAAAGATGCGCATTTACACCCAAAAGATGAAGTTTGTCGAATCACGTCGATATCTTGCCCCCTTCCCATTTGACATATTTTTGCGGTTTACAGGCGCTTATCATTTCAAAACTCGACAGAGGTGTGCGCCGTGTTTATAAAAAATTATCGAAATCGGATAAATACATCAAAAGTTATGGTGTGGAGACTCGTGTGACCATACTCGTTGAAACTGTATCCACCTTTTTTCAATAGAAGCCCCCCTTCCCCCACAATATATTGATTTGAAAATTGTCACAGACATTTATATATGTATTTTTGATATATGTTACAAAATTCAACTAAGAATGCTGGAGTTATGGGCATAAAAGTATAAAGTGGAAAAAGGGTACAGGGTATTCCCCTGTCGGGTACCGTCCCTACTGTCTGCATCAAATTTTTTTACAATAAACTCATTAAAAATCAACGCGTTGCAAAATGCGCTCTATTATGCTCTCTGGCGCGCAATGAATTATGGCGCGCACATATTGGAACTCATAAAAAGAAAACTGTAAAAGTAACAAAAATATATGTGCGAAGAAAAACACACGCCGCAATATAAGAAAATGTAGCTGTATGTGTGCGTGCGTAAAGGAAAACACGCAAAAATAATAATAACAAAATGGCGGCGCCAACATTTTGTAGCTATAGCACAGGAAGCCATTTTGTTTTGCAATATATTTTGTTGTTACTCACTGTTGTTGTTGTTGTTGTTTTTATGGCTTTAGTTTTGCTTGCAAGCAAGCTGACCCCAGAGCAACACCTACACACACACACACACACACACACATACACACACACACCTATACAGCTGCTGCTGCGCTTTGTTTTAATGGCACATTAAAAGCAGCTTGCCTTAAGCAATAGAGTGAAAGGACTGTAAGGTTTTACGTTGTGCCACAAAATGTTGCATGGCACACAAACTTTGAAATTAAGCGCAGAGATATCTAACGAATGCAACAACAACAAGAACAAAAAAAAAACACATACATTTTGTGCATTTGATTGAAAATTTAGCACTTAAAGTTCTTGGCAGTCAAATTTTGTTGCATAATCAACAGCAACTTCCGGTTTCCGCTTACACACAGCTCACTCAGTTTGTGTGTGTGGATGTGTGTGTAGATGTGTGTGTGTGCTTGTTATGCAAAGGAAATGTAATATTACAATATTTATTTTTTATTTTCAACTGTTTTTATTTCTGACTCTGGCTCGTTAGTTTTGCTGCTGCAAACTTTATGCATTAATTTTACATTTTGCTCATATGTATGCCCCACTCATATCTCTCTCTCAGTGTGTGTGCGTTAGTTTGTTTGTATTAACTCGCCACATGAAAATTTACGTTTATTTATTATGTTGGCTCAGTTTTTCTTTTTCGGCACATTGTGTGGTCCCAAAATGTATGGCACAACATTTTGTGAGATTTCATATAAAAGTTATGTAATTATCAAAGTTTTAATACTGCCATGGCCAGTGTGTGTGTATGTGTGTGTGTGTGCTAAGGCAACCAAAAGAACCCTACCGCCCTGGCGCTTGGCATACACTGCCCAAAACGACGCCACAATGTTTTGCCACATTTATCATTATGCTTACATCATGTTTTTGCATGTATGTTTCTCATAGGTACTGCGTTTAGGACTATGTATCTCGTAGAAACATCCACTACTGTTTCGTATTATTCCCGTTTATTTGTTTTTTTTTTTTGTTTTGTAAAGTTAGCAGGTTTTTCTGGTAATTAATGTCTGCTGCAATGGGTCAAAAGTTGTGAGCCGAATTCGCTGAGCCCACTAATGGAGTTGTGCTTTTGTGGATTAGAGACTGACGACAATTTGGGAGCTAGATAATCCCAGAGGTGACACAAGAATCGTTCGTCTCGTTGCCAATGGTAGCTCGCTCACTTTTAATGGAACTCTTGTTTTCATGATGCATAATAACAAAGCTTTCAGCTACTGTATGTTGATACACAGGTAAAAACAAGTTTGAATTAGTTTTTGGTTACAAATTTTCTAAATGAACTTGATGTAAGATGAATTCTGCATACTCTTCATGTACCACTAAATGAACAATGTCTTGTAATGGGCAATAGAGTGGCTTCTTCTTTTTAGTTCGTTTGTGTTTTCTGTCGTAAACGTGGCATTTAAAGAAATGGGAGAGAGAATATTACTTCCTCTATGGGTCTGACTTTGCAAAATTCACCCCATGTTGTGAACCGAACTAAAAAGAGAAAATTTTGCAGATTTTCAGAAAGTTATTTGCTTCTTGGTTCGTACTAAAAAATGTGAAAGTAAAACGAATTTTTATTTCAGTGTATATTTTTTGCTGTAGTCTTTTCCCCCTTTTTTTCATTTATACCATCAAATGGAATTCTTTTTTAGAAGTGATGACCATCTCAAGTTACACTAGATTTCGATAATTTTTAAAACATAGATGCACCTGTGTATAACTATCTTATGATTTGGCATTACTTACCGATCTTTCGACTAATTCAAACTCGTGCATGTCCACTTGGGACACACTAAGCCCAAACACTTTCATAGTGAACAACAGTGTCTCCCACATGTACCTTATGGGATTCCCATAGTACAACAATCCTTGTTCACTTATTGAGCATCTATATTTTCTAAAACTTCTTTTGAAACTATCTGCTGACCTGCTGACGGAGACAACAAAACACCATCTCACTTTGATGAATCCCTCCTTGTCAAACCAACATTCCCGGAAATGAGCTTGCTGATAAGCTGCCAAGGAATGGTTCTGCGAGCCCATTGATAGCGCCAGAGCCATTTTGTGGCATTGGAAGACACACCGTCCAGAAACAGGAAAGAGTAAGACCTCAAACAGGCAAAACAGTTCCTCGGCTCTTTTAACATAAACAGTTTTAAGAAACTATCACAGTTAGAAAATAACTATATTTGAAGTCTGACAAAAGGAACCCCTTAGCAAGCTGGACATCACAAGCTCCAGTATCTGCAAAATGTTTGATGCCTTGGCGAGAAGAATCTTGTCGCTCCTAGGTGGATGATTTCGCTAACCGACACGGCTTGGTAGGTACCATCGCATATAAGTGACTGACTATGAGGGGAGCTGCAGGCTCAGTAGGAGGCATTTGTATGAGCATAAGCAATATGTGAGTCCTTACACTCGAATATCTATAATTAAAAATAATACAGGGCTATATGGCTCAAATCAGACAAATATTGAAATTGTTCATTTCTATACTTATATGCAGATAGTGTCTAAAAGTCTCTCAAAGTCTCAAAGCACTCTACTTTGAGTGCTTCGTGTTCGGGAAAAAGTACCCGTTGAGCCCCCTCTCCTTGGAGCTGCTCATATAAGTTAACCGAAGGCCATTAAGCCTGTAATCCTTAGATAAAAGACGAATTCATAGGCATTTAACACATTTCAAAAATAGTCTATTTTCTTAATGTTTCAACGGTTTTTAGGCGTTGCAACTTGCAACTCAAACCAGATGTTGTAATGCTTTAACGGTTTCTAGCTGTAATTGTGCATAAAACAAAAAATAGTTAATAAACCTGAGCGAATGTTATGTCATAAAGTTGCACTAGTCACTGCAGCTCATTAAAATTGTTGGTAACCAGTTTTATGTTAGTATTTTTTAAAAGCTAAAATTAGAATAAAAAAAAACATATAACCGACTTAATTAGCGCATAAAATTGCAAATAGTAGACAGGAAAATTTGCACGATGTATCATTAAATAAATAAATATTTGCTTTTTTTTTTTTTTTTGCAAATTGTTGAATTTATGGCAAATATGTTAATTAAAAAAAAAGCCTTAAAGACACGGCTTAAAGTCTTGCTAGTTGGCTAAGTCTGATTGGTGGAGGATACAAATGAAGTTGTTGTTGTTGGCTGTCATCATCGTCCAACTGGCTGCCCCTGCTTAACCCCCTCTCGGCCCTTTTTTGGAACCAGCAATTGCGGCTATAAATATTTCTCATTTGCATAAAATTCTAATTTAACTGCTGCTGTATTTGTTGTGTTTGTTGTTGTTGTCGCTGCTGCTGCTTCTTCTTCTTCTTCTTCTTCTTCTTTTTAGTTGCTGCTTACAGTTGCCTGGCGTTTTCTTCGTTTTCGCAAATAAACTCTCACCCACTCTCTTTGAGGAAAACTGACGCTGCTCTCTCTCACGCTCTCGCTCTCTCCATATACTTTATGATGCAATTTATTATACCCTGTACACAAAGTGTTAAAGGGTATTGTAGGCTTGTGCAATGTATGTAACAGGCAGAAGAAGGCGTGGCAGACCATATGTTCGAGTCGATATAGAAATGTCCGTCGAGATATCAGACACCCTAAAAGGTAGAGGCACAAAAATGTACCAAAACATTTACACGCATTTACACCGAAAAGATGATGTTTTTCAAATCACGTCGATATCTTGCCCCCTTTCCCCCTGCAATGCATGTAGATATGAATACATGTGACTTAGAGTTACAAAATTTGGTGTGGAGACTCATGTGCCACCTTTTTCACTGCCACACCCCCCTCCTGTAATCTATGTTACAAAATTCAACGACATTGACCCAAGAATACTGGAGTTATGGGCATAAAAGTAATTTTTTGCCAACACTTCGCAATAGGAAAACTTGTCAATTGGAACTTCTCAATAGGAAAATGCTTACAGTCATATTAAACTTGTAAAAAGAGACTTAAGAGAAAATACTTTCGTTCCCATTTTACCGTATGCTGGATTTAGTGCTTATGGAGGAAAAAAGGGTACAGGGTATTCCACTGTCTGCATCAAATTTTTTTATTTGCTATCTCTCTCTCTGTGGCAATTTCTTGCTATTTTTCTTGATTTTAACATTTCCACACACACACACACACTTACACACACAAATACAAACAATTTTCCATTATTTATTTTTGTTTTCATTCCGTTATTTCTGCTACTTCTTCGACTTGTTTGTTTTTCTTTTCTTTTTCTCTTTGCATCGATTATTGTTGTTGTTGTTGTTGTTGTATCTGTGGCAACGCATTATTTATATTTATATGTTTATTTTATAGTTTATTCATGCAAATTGCAATAAAAATTGCTTTTATTTTTACATTTTTGCGCTCGTATGTGTGTCTGTGTGTGTGTGTGTGTGTGTGTGTGTGTGTGTGTGTGTTTGCCAAAGGGTTATGGCCAAGGAGCTGTCGTGGGGGAGGGGGCAATACACCTCTATAACACGAAACTCGGGGCCTGGCACCCAAGAAAATCAATAAGCTTCCTCAATGGTTTTTTGTCTTTATACTTGCCACGCCTCTCGGGTTTTTTAATTTCTTGTACGCGCTCCCCATATATGAATTATTTATAAACCGGACCCAAAAGTATAAAAAAAAAAAACAGCAACAACAACACTTTTTATGGCTGCTCGTTAAAAAACAAAATAATTTTTGCTGCTTGTATGCATTAAATTATTTTTCTTTCTTTTTTTTTTTTTTATTGCTATTAGCTGCTGGAATTTGTGCAGTAAAGTGTTTTGAATTCACCTTTTTTTTTGGTTTTTATTTCGCTAAACAATTTTCTTTAATGTTTAATGTTTGCTGCAAAAAAGCATGTTGAAAATGTGGCAGGCATTTTTAAGCAAACACACACTCAAAATGTAAAATAAAAAAAGATATATGCAAAATATTCAAATTTTCAAGTGAACTGGAATTTTAGGCAAATGAAATGAGTTTTGTTTGTGCGAGTGGGTTTCGGGCCAGGGTTGGGCTCTATCTAAAATGGGGTTGTTCAGGTTGTTCGTTGACGTTGCTTAGGTTGTTGAGTTCTGTTTGGTTTTGTGGTGCAAGTTTAATGGGCACGGAAGTTTTGTGGCCAATGTAGCTTTGTTGCCAAGCGACGAGTTTGTTTTTAACCGATTCTTGTTATTCCATAAAAAGGGGTTTCAAGCAGCTGCCTAACATGTTTTTTAACATAAATAATAGTTCTGCATAAGTTTGAATAGGTTTTTATATATAGTTCTGGATGGGATTGCATGCATAATAGAAGATCCAATTAGCTTTCGTTCTAGGAGTATAGGAGTACATTTGTGTGTGTGCTGCAAACGGTAGTTGAAAAGTTTCCACTTTTTTTTTTTTATTTTTTTGCAAATTAGTATGCTAACAAGATGAATGAAGTGAGCAAATTGGCAAGGAGTGGCTGTGAAATGCTTTTACGCTTGGCTGCCTTGGAAAATCATTAATTTCTCCTTTGGGTGGTTTTTATCGCTGATCTACAATCAATTTAAGGGAACTTCTTAGCTTACGATTGGCTTGAAATCTGAGTTAATCCAAGTTGTTAACAATCACAGTCGCAACCTTGGCTTGAATAATGAGAAATCCAAGTCAGCTTTTTGAACTTCTTATCACATGGGATAAAAACAAAACTTCTACTGTATGTATGTATTTTAGCCCTTTTTTTTTAAAAAAAAAAGCTTTTATGCAATTTCCATACATGTTTTATCGAAGCATCTCAAAGGTTTCATATAAATCATTCAGGCTTGATTTCCATCAAAAGCAAGAAAGGATTAATAAAGCGCATAAAGCTAGGATAATGAGCACAATTGCTGCTGCTACAATTAGGCAATACAATACCAATGCAGGCCATGCCACAATTGGAAGCACCAGGTAAAAAGTACACTAGTTACCTTTGGTATCACCGATTGGAGTTATGGTTATTATGCCAGTTAATAAAAATGGATTTAGAGGCAACATTTCTCCGGCTTAGTGTTCCATGACCATGGCGGAGTCCAGTTAGATAACCCAACTAAGTGTTTCTTTCAGTCTTTGGATGACATGATAACATGCAACCAAATTGAAGCCAAATCAAGGCTTATGTCTAACGAAGCAGTAGAAAGATTCTCGTACCACATTCTCAAAGAAACCCAAGATATTAGTCGTTGATTTTAAAACTTTTATATTTTACCAAAGAAAAAGGATCTGTTTGGATCTTCTTCGATGACCTCTACAAAAAAAAGTGTGAGAAGGATGAGTAAGTCTTATCTATACCACAGTTTCTACAACGGTAACAACAACAACGAAACCCTTATGGTGGCTCCTATTTAAGCTACTGTCAAGTCACCAATAGGCTTTTCGACGGGTCGAGACC
This sequence comes from Chymomyza caudatula, assembly GCA_035041775.1. Taxonomy (NCBI): domain Eukaryota; kingdom Metazoa; phylum Arthropoda; class Insecta; order Diptera; family Drosophilidae; genus Chymomyza; species Chymomyza caudatula. The sequence continues at coordinate 679,986 of JAWNKW010000133.1, forward strand.
CGGCACGTAACTAGACGGCGAACTAATCCTATTTTTTGAGGTTGCCCATGAAGGCAACTGGACATTTCAGCAAGAAAACAGTCCAATCCACGTTGAATGAGGCACTAAGCGGCAAATATTTTGTTTGCTGAAGGTGTTCAACCATAAGCCAAGACATTAGTCCGATTGAGAAACTCCGTACCAGTAAAAAAAATCATAAAAGCATATTCTCTACTCGGGTAACCTTACCTTGCATGCAAATGCATTGAGGACGGTACATTTTTTCAAAATTTACGAATTAAAAGTTATTAAAAAAGTCATAGCTATCCTTGTATTCAAAATTGTTGACAAAATTATCGGGGACATTCGTTAGAAAATTTGTAAAATTTAAGAAAATTCCGAAACTGTATGCAAAATTATCAAACTTTCAAATTGGTCATACACTTTGGCGTAACTGGACCAGTTGTTCTGGCATTTCGTTAAAAACTGATTAATAGACAATGTTGCTAAAAAGCACCTGAGAAATGTGTGGCAAAAAGCAGGAACGAAGAAGCGAAACAGCAAAAAAAGGGACATTAAAAATTAAAAACGCTCAAAATTCATTTAAAACAAACTTTTTGTACGTCTTACTTTTACAGTTGCTACTTTCACGTCCAAACACACTAACACATACTTACATTATCTATGTTTGTGAGTGTATGCATGTGCAGCGGCATAGTGTATACCCAGCGGACCAAACGTTCGTATATGATATCGCATACGAGTGAAATGCGAGACTTAACCCGACAAAACGCTCGTTATACGAATACGAATAAGATTCATATGTCGTCCAGTTTGTGGCAGCAAAAGCTACTGTCTACGTGTGTCGATATCTCTGGCGATATCTCTTTTGACTCGTTAGAAATATCAGAAAAGCGAGCATTTTCCGCGACGCTTGCTAATATTTTATGTGATGGTCTGCTGGTCGCATTTTTATCGCAAAGCACTCGTTTCAAAGCTCGAATGCGCGTGTTTTGCGAAGCAACACTGTAACACTCGTTTGCGAGCTAATTTGCAAGCATTTCGCGAGATTTTCGCCAAAGGAACGTATGTTGGTCCGCTGGGTAAATGTGTGTGTGTGAAAAGTGCACATTACCGGCGCGTAAATGTGTAAAGGAAGAAAACTACGAATATTTTTCGTATGCACGCCCAATTTAAAATTAATTGCCAGACACAAAAGAGCGGCAACAACTACGACTACAACATCAACAACAACAACAACAACCAACGACCAACGACCGGAGCTATGTATGGATATGGTATGTCGATGGCAACGTAGATGAGGATGTGGGCGTTCCTCTTCAGGGCAAAAACAACAGCGAGTACAGGGCGTATACATAATTTGCGTTGATTTTCCTTCTCGTTCTTGCCCTACGTAGGCGTGTGTGTGTGTGCACTGAAGTATGCATGCAGAAAATTAAAATTAATAATTTATATTAAAACACTGCACACACACACACACACACACACACACACAACGCGCACACGAATTGCAGCAAAAGTGGAAAACCAAAAAACATAAAATTCGTTTAATGAAAATCCCCTTTTGTGTCAGTGTATGCTAAAAATAAAACCAACTGGAATAATTTTTCATAATTAAGCAGCGATAAGAAAAAATGTGAAGAATTTGTGTATGAAAATTTGTAGGTATTTTTCTTTTTGAACAAATATTAACCAAAAGTGTTGCAAACCACATCAAACAACTTTTTTGTGTTTTCTTAAGTTTCCTTTTTTCTTATCACTTATGAAAAAATAGCTTTGTTAGCCAGCAAACGAAGGTACGGGCTTCGGGGGCCAGACAGTTGTATCTCTTAAATAAACCTTAGTAACTGGGATACATGGATCATCGAGATTCTCTACTCGGCCAATAGGCGCATCCATTTTCTCAACAGGTTATCAACTAGGCTGTGTTGCGACGATATCTCCTAAAGATCATAACGCCTACAGGTATTGGGAGATGGTCTTGCACAGCTTACTCAATTGAGCAGATCAGTCAGACTGGGACCTATACGAATAGAGTAACTGTTTGGTCTTCTCAATCACTCCTATTCTCTTAGTAGTTGCCTAACAAGCAAGCCAAAGAATGCCTTTGAGCACCGATTTATCCCCGGGAATGTTGGTGTGACGAGATACTCATCGCAGTGGAAGTTTGTTTCGTGTTTCATGTGAAAGTCTTGTTTAATTCAGTTTTCACAAACCAGCTAGTTCTAGATCGCCCTTTGATGCAAACTTCAGCATAGAAGACGCTGGTGTAAACGTCCAAAGAACATATGTGTCCGTAGTTCCGTGACTTTAAGCCCAGTGCCTTTAATTTTGTCCATCCATCATTAATTTGAATCCATCATTAAACTGAATGATCTTAAAATGCTCGAAAAACCAAAACGAGAGTAAGAAAAAATCTGCCATTTGTGAAGAATATGCTTAAACTGCTCTGTCCAGCCTATGTGTAGGCGTTGTTCAATGATAGTCTAAGTGGAGCAATCGGCATTCAAGATCTTCTGGAATTAGTGTTCTTACATATCTTGCTTATAGAATGTAACTATCTCTATTTGCCTTGTTCTTTGCTCTAAAATTAGTTAAGAATCTTAATTTACTGCTTGCAGCTGCTTAATAAGCATTTCTGACTTGCTACACAACTTGGCCAACAAGAAAGTCGAAGAGAGATTTTGCTTATTAGCCACAACAATCTTGCAAACAAATGTTTTCCTTGCTGTAGCTTCTATTAGCCAATATAGAACTAGCCAAGTTAAAGCGCCGCCAAAGTAAGCTAAAGTTTAAGCCAACTTTTGCCAGGGTTGCCAATGCACTTTTAGTTTTTGCTGCTTTTTCTATGCGCTTCTCCTCTACTAGCTTATTATCATTTATGCAAGTTGTGAGTGTATTCTTATATATGTAAGGGTATCTGTGTGTCTGTGTGTGTGTGTGTGCTGCAGTTATATGCAGACAAAGTTAGTTTGTGGCCCAACCCAGGCAATAATAATAACAGCAATAATAACAACAACAACAACAACAACATGACATACAACACACAACGTCGAACTTTAATTGCATAATTATGTGCAGTTTGCAATTTATCATTTTTCCATGTTGTCGTCTCTTTTTGCTTGTTTTTCTTCTTCTTCTTTGTTGTTGTTCTGTTATTGTTGTTGTTGTTGTTGCGCTCTTGTTGTCTTTTTTGTTTGCTGGCTCTCTGTAATTTATGTGCTCGCTGCGGCTTCTCTTATGCTTCTCATATTTTTGTTTGCTCGTTTTTTCGTTTTGGGTCAGAAAAGCACAAAATAAAAAATATTTGATGCAGACAGTCGGGACGGTGCCCGACAGTGGAATACCCTGCAACCTTTTTTTCCCCCAAAAGCACTAAATCCATCATACGGTAAAATGGGAACGAAAGTGTTTTCTTTTATGTCTCTTTTTACAAGTTTAATATAACTTTAAGCATTTTCCTGTTCGGAAGTTCCAATTGACAAGTTTTCCTATTGGAAAGTACTGGCAAAAAGTACTTTTATGCCCATAAATGCAGTATTCTTGGGTCAATGTCGTTGAATTTTGTAACATAGATCAAAAATACATTTATAAATGTCTGTGGCAATTTTCAAATCAATATATTGGGGGGTGTGGCAGTAATTAAGGCAAATCGATTGCGGGGAAGGGGTGGTTCTAGGTGGATACAGTTCTAACGATTAGGGTCACATGAGTCTCCACACCAAATTTTGTAACTCTAGCTCACATGTATCCATATCTACACGTAGTGGAATTTTGGCACAGTTTATAGACGAGGGGAGTGAAATTAGCATATTTTCGACTATAACTTTTGATGTGTTTATTCGATTTCGATAATTTTTGAAACATAGATGAACACGTCTAGAACATGACGCACATCACTGAGAAGTTTCGAGTTTATAGATTCAGCGGAGCGCGGGAAGGGGGTAAGATATTGACGTGATTCGACAAACTTCATCTTTTCGGTGTAACTGCGCTTCTTTTGGCAAATTTGTGTGCCTCTACCTCTTATGGTGTTTGATATCTAGACGGTCATAGGGAAGGGCGGACAGACGGACATGTCTATATCGACTCGAACTTATGGTTTGCCACGCCTCCTTCTGCCTGTAACATACACTGCACAAATCTATAATACCCTTGTACAGGGTATACAAACAGACGAAGGAAACAGCAAAACAGAAATTTAATGCAGCGCAAATATTGTTCGCCTGCCTGCCCATATTTATATGCAGTTCTTCTTCTTCTTGTTGTTGTTGTTGTACACGCCCTTTTGTCGTGAGCTTTGCTGCAGTTACTTTGTTGTTGTTGTTGTTTTATTAATTATAATTTATGTTTTATGTTTATTCCCTGCGTGCTTATCGCTGTCGCTTATAATACGATCCATAACCATTTGATGTGACCCGAAGTTCCAATGCGTGGGAAAGGATCGCTAATCAAGCAATTAGCAAGCGTCATCAAATGTGCATTAGAAGAGGTCCACAAGAAGTGTTAGAGCGAGAGAGAAGGAGAGAGAGGAAGAGAGAGAGAGAAGCAAATACGAGGCTCGTCAGAACGTTGTGGCAAAGTTCGTTGATATGTCTATGAACATTTTGGCATATTCGTTGACGTTGTCTGCCAGACGCTTAAAAGCAACAACACACAGACACACACACACACACACACACACACACACACACACACACACACACACACACACACACACACACACACTCACACACACACACATTATAATACCAGCCAAAGGACTGAGGCAGACGGGTGGCAGCCAGACGACGATGACAACAAGGACTACGTAGCTGTGACGTTGCATTTCGTAGTAGCAACAAACAACAAAAACAACAAACAAACATATACACTATGAGCGGGGCATGCTGCCAGGCAACAGAAACTAAAGCAGCAGCCGTTGGATCTATGGCGGGAGCAGCAGACTTCGACTCGGACGTAAACTCGTAGCCAAAAGCTACGGGAAGAATAAGATAACCAAACTTTGTACACTAATAGAAATATACTCTAACTTTAATAGTTAGCTTGAAAATCTTTAGAAATACTATTTAGAAAAAGTGACTGCTTTTGGTAGCTAAAAGCTGAATTGAATGTTCCAAAAAAAATTAAGTAGATCAATGCTCTAACATTCGCTGCTTATTGCTCATACTGAAATTATGCAAAGCACACATTAGTTTCAAATGAATATACTCTTTGTAAGTGTGTAAATATGGCAGCAAGCAAACGCGTAGAAATATTGAAAAACAAAGAAAATTAGTTGAATTCCAGTGAAATGCATATGGAAGTGTATGTGCGTGTGTGTATGGGAGCAAAAAGTTAGAAGGCAAAGACTCAACCAACACAAACAAGTGACAACCCAGTCGGAGCTAGCGGAATGACAATCGCAAAACGTAATGAATGCCATTTTGTAGGCTTAAAGGAAGAAAGGTTTTTAGAAGTAACTTGTAATGCAAAGAGAAATTCGTTCAAATTATCATATCATTTGAGTATAGTTAGAAGCATAGTTTATTATCTAAGGCAAAACATAAATAGTAGTGGGAGGCAGAAAAACGGTGAGAATCGGCGAAAGTAAAAATTTTTCTTAACTTATTTGTGATACAAACTTACTCGCTGAGCTAACTACGGCAAGTTTTCGTAGGAGAACTCTAACAATACGTACTACGTGCTTTATTAATATGTATTGCGAGTGGGTTTGAGAGGTTCCAAAGCGCGCATTTTTGTCGCGTGCTGACAGAGACAGGACCGAAGTGTTAGGCGAAGGCTTGACATACTGCTCGTAACAGACACAAATATCGCAGCATTGAATTAGTGCACTAAAGCATTGCAGCTTTTAGCCTATTTTCATTCTGATTTGATTGCAGTTGCTTTCCAGCACTCTGGACGATTTGTAGTCAGTAGACAGGAGGTATATACATGAGGAGCTATACAAAGAGTTCTGTAGAAGTGGTATTCACAATCTTTTAAACTTAAAAACTTAATACGCAATTTTCGTTTAAGCGTGCTCAAAACAATAATGTCGAGTTCGCGTTCACAAAATTAATCGGTTTACACGGCTTGATGCTTCTGTTATTGGGTTAAAACGCTGCTTGAAAGAACTTCTATGCATATAAATCCGACTGGGTATGTACCAAGCGTATTTCAAGGGTTGAACTAATCACATGCGAGGTATGCAAGCGTCGCATTGTCATAGTGTGCGTGTTTGTACGTGTGTGTGCATGTCTGTGTGTCTGCCCGTCCGTCTGTGTGTGTGCTTTGAAGCTTAGTGCCTGGAGCGCGCCATGAATGTCATATAAAATGATTTTATTTCATTTCGTTTCATTTAAAATGTCAAAATTAGCAAATACCATTACTTAATATTGTTAAAAAATAAACAGATGGAGTATTAAAAATGCAAATGTATTTTGGCCAAATGAGCAGCGCACAAAAGTATGCAAAGCTTATATAAACGCAATGGGTGTATCCCCCGTGTGGTGAGCGGGTTAGAGAATACCAACTCAGCAGGTCAAAGCTTGTCGTATGAGGCGACTAACAATGACAAGGGGGTTGTGCGTAGGGAGCCACCACGTAAAACCACAATTCCAATGAAAGAATGTATTTACATCAGGCCGTAACCCGATAACACGGGTTGTTTTGGCCAGTTAAGAAGCAGAAGTATGCTAAAAATAACATTTTTAAGGTCTATGTTACGATATTAAAGTCTGTGCGAGCGCAAAAACAAAAGATAAGAGTAAAAGAAATATATGAAAATAATAAAAATAACTGAAATAATGGAAACAACCCCCATGTGCACACTTAATTCATGCCAAAATTAAAGCGATTCCAGAGTCCAAATACGAAAAACGAATACCACGCCAAGCCACCCACGCACACACACACACACACACACACACACACAAGCTATATAGATGCGTTTGTGTGTGTGTGTGTGTGTGTGTTTATATACGGCATTATGGACGCGTCTTCGTGGGGTGCGGCAAGGGGGTGGCAATTGAAAAGCTTTACTCGACTTCGTCGCTGCTGCTACAACTTTTCCTTGCTTACTTTTTTTGGTTCTTGCTTTTCAATATGGCAAGCTGTATATAGAGAGTGTGTGTGTGTGTGTGTATGGGTGTGTGTATGCACATTTATCAAGTGTATATAAAGCAGCTGCTATATACAGACAACAGTTTTGTATGGCGCTTTTGGGCCATGTTTTCTTTATATACATGTATATACACATAGTTGTGTGTGTGTGTGTGTGTGTGTGTGTGTGCGGCAGCACGTAAGACAAGCAAACAGTAAATAAAAAGTAAGTATACAAGAAATTAACGAGCAAACGATTTTTATGGCAGCATTTTTGCCTTAAAGCGCTTAATGCCTTCTCTATACATATACACACACAAACGCAACTAAGTGTGTGTGTGTGTGTGTGTGTGTGTGTGTGTGTGTGTATGCAACTGTGTTAGTTGAAAAATGTTTTTAAAAATGACATGCTTCGAAAGTTGAAGCAATTTATGTTCATTTTAAATTGAATTTAAAATTTATTGCTGCAATTTTGTCAGTGTGTTTGTGTGTGTGTGTGTGCGACAGGAAACGGAAGTGCTTGGCTTGTGTAAATGCCTTCTCTCACTCTCTCTGGCTCTCTCTGTACTACGCATGAAAAGTTGTAAATTTCATTGCATACATATTTGTGCTGTACTAAAGAAAGTTCATTAAGCAAAAAATACGCATGAAAATTGTATGTAAATGTAATTTTTTGAAATGTGCCAAATCAATTTAGCAATTTGGCTTTAAACGCTTGACTGAAAGCAAGCCAAATGCTGCCACGTGACCACCAAAAAGGTCAATCAACTTTACAAAAACAACGAAATCAACAGAAGTGAAAAAATCCCAAAGGAAATATGAGAAACCTTTCAATGCACTCCAGTTACTTCTTTTTTGTTTTTTTTTTTTGGATATTTAAGCTATACGCTGGCAGACATGCCGCAGACTTGTCTGCTGCGGCCGAGACCAAGGCAGAGACCCAAAGCAACAGCTGGACGGTAACAAACAGAAAAAGTTACCAAAAGGACATGCAAATTGTTTTCATTCAGAATGCCGGTCCTTTTTTTCCTGACTTCTAAATAGCAACAGTTGATAGGTCTGGCAAACGGCTTATTCTCCCTAGTCCTTAGAAAAGGTTGATGACACTTGCGCCAAAGGATACAGCAAACGGAGCAGGCAAATTGTGCGCGCGCGACATTGAATGGACTGCGGAAACATAAAGCCCAGGACTTGGAAGGCTACGAACGCATTGGGTCTTAAATAGCCGAAGGATATTTGAGCAAAGCAAAAAAAAACTGAAAGGAGCAACAATTTTTGCCTTTGCCTTTGACTGCGCCGCAAAAATGTGCTTGATAGCAAACAAAAATAAGAGAAAAAAAAGGGTCAAGTGTGTGCGTAGGGCGACAAGGGGTTAAGCGCTACGGACTACACACAGCGCAATGGTTTGGATTTTTCCTTTCCTGGAACGTCCTTTTATTATTAGATAATGTGCTAGCAGCCTTGACCCAGTATTATTTGCCTTTGTCAGTGCGCAGACCTTGAACTTGTCAGCAACAAAGTCAAAGCCCGGGGCGCATAACCTTGACATTCGAGCATGCTGAGACTTGTTGCTCCTTTTTTTTTTTTGTTGCTCAGATTTACATTGACAGCGGCCAGTCAATTGGTCAGCCCCTGAGGCACGCTGCGGTATTAAACAAGTGCCACTTGCCACTATCCACTAGCTGGCACACATGACGCATAAACTTGGCTCCGACTCACTGCCTGTTGCGTTTGCCTTTTCAGCGCTTTCATTGTTCGGCTTCTCACACAGCAAAGCAACAAAAGCAACAAAAGCAATATCAGCAACAACAACAAAAAACACAAACTACAAATGTTAACCACAACAAACGCGACGCCAAATGACTGCCACTGCTGCTGCCTCTGTTCGGTGGCGCACTTAAAGCTCACGTGCTGCGTGCTGCCAAAAGTCGGCCGACGTCATCGTCTCGATTACGTTTCAGTTTGGGACATCACAAGTGCTGCTTGGCTGTGGTTGCTGCCGGTGCCTCTGGCAACCACAGACCCAGACCCAAACCTGGCCAACAGTCCAAACAGTCGAAACACTTGGACGACAAATTGTCTGTGCCCCGTTGGCTGACTGGCTGGCTGGCCGGCTGACTGCCGGCTGACTGCCTGCTGGTCTGCCACGGTTCTGCTTTTCTTTTCTGTTTGTGAATACACTGTATACAGTGTGTAATATGACGAGTTTGTGCGGGAGTTGGTGACATGGGAAACACTACTATAAGTGGAGCTTATAACATAAATAAAGAAATTACCATAGAGCAGTGGAGAGTGGAGATGGATAATCTCATTCTATATGGGCCCAGCTGTTCGGCTTTGAGCTTCGTTCGTTGTTACTTTTAGTGTGTTCATAGCTCTTCTTTTTATAAAGATTTTTATTCCTGTTGGAGAAGCATTTAAATATTTCGTGGTACTTTGTTTGAAATAAAAAGTTGTGATGTGCCGTCTAAGCTCATGTCAAGCAACTAAAGGAGATCACCTATTTAAAAATGGGATCTTTATCTTTTAAAATCCACAAGCCGATTTTTCTCGAAATGCATAAATCAATGGAGATGGTTTTTAAACAAAATGATAAGTAATAAGCTCCCCGTGTGGTGAGCGGGTTAGAGAATACCACCTCAGCAGGTCAAAGCTTGTCGTATAAGGCGACTAACAATGACACTAGGTTCTTTCGAGACCAGTAGACCCACCCCGCCTTAAAAGGGTTGTGCGTAGGGTTTGGGACCCACCACGTAAAACCACAATTCCAATGAAAGTATTTACATCAGTCCGCAACCCGATAACACGGGTTGTTATGGCCAGTTAAGAAGAAGAAGATAAGTACTAAGACAAGTTTTTAACATCATTAAAATCTTTTTTTTTCAAAGCTCCAAAAGAATCCGACTATTTATAAAATAGTGTCACAATCAAATAGAAGTACCACGTAAAACCACAATTCCAATGAAAGAATGTATTTACCAGGCCGTAACCCGATAACACGGGTTGTTATGGCCAGTTAAGAAGAAGAAGATAAGTACTACGACAAGTTTTTAACATCATTAAAATCTTTTTTTTTCAAAGCTCCAAAAGAATCCGACTATTTATAAAATAGTGTCACAATAAAATAGAAGTACCACGTAAAACCACAATTCCAATGAAAGAATGTATTTACCAGGCCGTAACCCGATAACACGGGTTTTTATGGCCAGTTAAGAAGAAGAAGATAAGTACTAAGACAAGTTTTTAACATCAATAAAATCTTTTTTTTCAAAGCTCCAAAAGAATCCGACTATTTATAAAATAGTGTCACTATCAAATAGAAGTTTCATAGTTGAAAAAAGACATTTTATAGTTGAAATGAGATATTGGTTTCGATTTCATACAAAGAACATAAATTTCATTTTCCGAAATTCACTTTATAAACACTTTTTGCGAAACTAAAGTGTCTAATTTTTAGAACAAAAGTCACAAAATGTATCCAAAAGGTTTACATTTAGTTTTGAACTTAAATTTTCGAATTAAACAATTAGCTTCAAAAGTACTTATAGTAAAAAGTGTATCCAAACTTCGTCGTCAGGCGTTAAGACCAGTTATATAACTTTTTTCTTATTTTTTATGAGCTGGCCGCATGTAAGCGCTTATATCATGGCAAAGCCATCGCACGTAGGAGTCGCCATTGTCAGACATAGTCATCGACGGTAGCATTGCCAACGCCATTGCCAGCGCCATCTCTGTCATCGTCATCATCATTGCCACAGTTGCAGTCCGAGTGTCGCTGTCACGGTTGGTGGTGCTCACTAAAGCTACTGAGGTAGCCGCTCTGGCGCCAACATGTTGAGTATGTTGGCATTTATGTGCCGCCAGTGACTATGTGTGTGTGGTTTGAGTGATAGCCAAGGTGTGGCTGACTCTCTGGCCTGTGCTCTGGCCGGTGCTCTGGCCAGTACTCTGGCTGGCTTGTCGGCTTTGTAGCGCCTTTTGATAGCTTTGACATTGTCTGGCAACTGCCACGCGACTTGTTTGCCACACACAGACACATTGATACGCCACATACGTTGTTGAATGCACGCGCGGCATCCCATTGATGTGGCATGGTTGTTGTCCAGTTGTTAGCGGCTTTCATGTCCAAACATTTCGACAGCTTTGATTGCTGCTAGTCTTTTATGCCATGTGTTGACTAATTGCCCAGTCAATGTGCACATGTGTGCGATAAGCGTGATTGGGGCAGCCCGGCAGCAATGCAAATATGCAGATTGCAACAAGTGGCAGCAAAAGTCCAAAAAGGCAATGAACAATGAACGGCAATGATGACCGAAATGCATGCGAACATGCCTGGACGACAAGGGTCTATGGCGTGTTGGCTTTTAGAGGATCCGCCTCCCTTCCACAACAAGGAGGACCGGCAACAGTCGTGGCCAACACTGGCTGTGTGTCCTGGTCAAATCCCAAAGCGCTGTTGTTTTCATGTTCTCTTTTGCCGGCTCTATGTGTGTGTGTGTGTCTATATCTGGGGTAGAGTAAAGGTCATGAGCAGCCCGCACGCGGTCCTAATATTAGTTTCACCACCGACAGCAAAGAAAAAAATGGTTAGATATGGGTTTATAGCAGTTTCAACATTTGCCTGTTGCTCTGGCTGACTGCTGTTTGGCCGTGTGTCACTGGGTCACAAAAACTTCACTTTCACCCAAAGCCAGCCAAAAGCGAAATGCCAACAGCAGGAGCAACAACAACCACGGCAACTGCAACACGTCAACAACGGCAAAGTTTGGAATTGTTGTTGCCGGAAAGACGTGAGAAAGCCAACAACAGCACAAAGGAGGCCAACACTTGCACATGGTTATAGTATTATTGTAACGGCAGCAGCAGCAGCTACCAAGTGAAGTCAAGTCAAGCCAAGCCTGAAAACTTTAAGAAGAACAGGCAGAAGAAGAAGCAGCTACCAGCACGGCAACATGGCCAAGTTAAGAGCAAAGCCAATGGCAACGACAGCGACAACGACATCGAAAACGGCGGCTGTTCAATGTCAAAGTCGCGCGCAAAGGAGTCCACAAGTCCACCAAGAAGACGACGCCATGTAGACGACTCTGGTGCAGCCCACTTGGGGCAGAAGCAGACACGTTGACTTGTTGCTGCCAGCTTTGGCTTTTTGTGCGATTTTATGGCAAGCCAAATGGTAAGCCAAGTGAAAAAGGCAATACGTTGTGGCAAGAGTGGCAAGTGTTGCCAGTTGTAACCACGTGATTTGGCTGCTTGCCTGCGTTTTTATGGTTTTGCCAGGGAATGTCAAGTGTGTGTGTGTTGTTGTAGCTGTGACAACATAATCAACGCTTCATTGACGACATTTTGGACATAAACACAGCTGCCGCGTACTGTCTATGTTGCGCTGCTGTGTGGCTTCAAATTGCGGCAGGGATTGTGGGACAACTGTTGTCAAGGACGGCGAAGGATATCCCAACAAGGGCTGCTATGAATGACTATTAAATTCAGTCAACTTTTTTACGACGAAAGAACGACAACGTCGAAAAGCAGCATGCTTTTAACAGGAGGTAAGCACGGTGAACACTAGAGATGACACTGAACAAAATTATTAGCGCATATATAAGTGTTATCAAACACAATGAGTTTTTGACCTTTATGTTGAAGGACTGACTGTTACCAGAAACGAATATCTCGTTTGCACACTTTAAAAACTGATTAATTGAAGGATTCTTGAGTATCGTTCACTACAATTCCAGCTGCCAAAACGCAATCTTTTTCAGTTTTCCTAGATCCTTCTTGTAACTTCAATATATAGTAAGAAAATTGGTCTAGGGTCTGCATTATTTAACCGGCAATAAAAGTGAATATTATTCACAAAACTCCTACTTATTTTGTTTCGATTGTCGCATCGTAAAAGTCCAACATCTCACAAGGGTCGGAACTACTCCTCAAAATGGTATCTTTCCAATTTTTTGCCAGCCAAGCACATGCTGAACTTAAGACTATCCCATTTTTCGCCGTGCACGACCTTGAATCTCTAGGCAGTGAAAGCAACGGGCCATCCGACAACATCCAGCAAACTGGCAACCCAGACACAGACGCAGACCCTTCATAGCTGTCTGCTCGAAAAAGGAAGCTGCGTGCCAGCATCCAGCATCCAATAGTAAGGTCAAAGTCAATGCTGATATGAACTCCCCTTAGTACACACGACGGACTCAGTCCCAGAGTCACAGTTCAGTTCAGCTGGCAGCGTCTGGCAAGAGCCACAGTTATAGCTACTGCTGGTGGCATGCCACGGCATGCTGTGCGCGCATTGCATAAGTGGCCGCCTTTGAAAGCGTAACTTTGTCTGGCTTTTCGACGTTTTTTTTTTTGCGCCCTCGGTCTGACGATGATGACGATGACGGCAACGGGCGACCCCAGTGCCAGTGCCTGAGCTTGGGCACTGACTGTGCGCTTTGCTACGTGCCACTGGCTGGCTGGCTGGCTGGCTACTGTTGCTGCCACTGCTGCTGCCTGCGGTGGATTACGTTGATTTTTGTTGTATTTGTTGTGTTTTTTTGCTGCTCTTGGCTTTTGCTGAATGGAAACCCATTTGCCTGCACAAACAATGCCGGCGTGATGACGTGGAAAATGTTGCCGGCATGTGGCGCACGCCGCGTAAGGCATTTCAAAGCCGGTCTGTCTGTGGGTCTGTCTATCGGTCTGTCTGGTAGACCGCAGACAAACTGTCTCCGGCAGCTGTATCAGCAGCAGTCGCAGTGGCAGTTGCAGTAACAGCCAGTGTAACAGGCCACCGCGTGACTTAATTAGTTGGCTTAGGCTATGTAACAATGTCAAGTGTGTTTTTGTGTGTGAACGAGTAACTTACCCCAGTTGTTGGTGTTCCATTGCCAGCGGCTATATTTGCGGCAATGCTGGCAACGACGGGAGTGGCCACATTCTTGGCCTTGCCACGTCCACGTTTCGCATCGGAGCGAACGGGTTGGCCATCAGGACCGTAAATAATCTGTAAATATTGAAATGGTAGCAAAGAAATTAGTTGAATTAAAGTATATTTGGAGCTTAGCTAATATCATTTGATAGCGAATTTATAAGCATCTCATCACTTTGATCTAATGGAACACATTCCTCAGGCGTCACCACTTTCACTCACGCACTTCAAGAGAATAAAATCCCCAAATCAAAAACAAATACTTATTTGAAACAAAAACTATGTACTTAGCCCTCTAGCACATCACAACATAGTGAGCAAAGGTAAATTATCTTATGAACTTTACGTGTAAATAACTAGCATAGCCCTTTACTTAAAGTGTACAGATGAAATTCGATCCGGGGATGAAAATGATTTATGAGCACGATGCTGACACTATCAAAATCCCTTTATTGCAGTCCTCAAGCCCGGGATCGGGCAAGGTATAATAGTAAGGATGAGTGCATAAGTGATGAGTCTTTCTTCAAGTTCAAATGATGAATCGATTTTAATATGACCGATAGATGTAGCAAAGTTTCGAAAACAATATATATAGAACGCAACTGTCCAAACATTAAGCATAGAATAATGAGAGAGCGACTGAATCTGTTTAAGCAAGAAAGGAGAAACAGTTCGAAATACAAAGTTTATGTGGTAATGCACAAATTTAACTCCATTCTTAATTATTTTAAACCAATTGTCGAATCGATAAGAATTAATGTATAAATTTGTAAATTTCCACACTTCGTAGCAATGGCAATACTCTGCTTGAAATAATCGTTTTTGAAAATGAACTGCTCGTTGGTACTGCTTGTCAATACAGAGTTCGTGTAAACTGCTTGAGGTTCAATGGTTTGTTGGACAAGCAGTTTAGTTCAAGCAGTTTAGTACACTTGCACTACTTTGCAAACGCAGTTCAAATGCCCCTTTTGCAAATTTCCCAGTTTTATTCATATGAGTTAGTACTTTTAATACCTTTATTAAAGATGGTTATAGGAGAGATACATAAGGCGAATGTATTTAAGCAAAGATTCAAATTGAATAATATAATATATAATTTTCCGACTGTCAAGACAACACATTTCAGTTATTTTAGTACTTTTTTAGAATGTAAAGTGCATTACTGCTTAGGTAAGCGCAGTTGAAGCTACTTTAAAACACAATTTTTCTCAACTCAAACCCGTTTTTAGGCAAATTTAACAATATTTATTTAAATACAGAAAGTTTCATAACTATACAAATTCTTACATATAATTTGCAATTTCGTTGTGATTCTTCGATTGAAAAAATTAGTTTAGGGCCTGCCGGTATGCAGCCTATTATCTTCTCTCACTGGAAGTTGCACGACAATTGCTAGCCAAAAAAGCTCTGAGAACAAAACCCATAATGCTAACAATCGATTACTTTGCTATATAAAAGTTGTTGCTATCGGCTAGGAATGCTTCAATGGAGAAGGGTATTAAGCTTATCGTTCTTCTAAAATGCAAAGTTTCTTTGAAAATGAAAATAGATATAATGAAACTTATAAGTCAGGTGATTGTTACTTCCGAATATTTTCTTGTAAATGTTTATAGCATCTTCATTTATGTGCGATTTGATCGCAAAGTGGCTCATTTCCGCAAAAATTCTAAATATTTGAGTGTGTTGGTCACAAAGGCACAAAAAAAAAACATGGTCAAGGAGTCAAAAGTCGATTTTTACTGTGTGCTTTAGTAAAAGTAACATATAAAAAGCTTTCGAGTTCAAGAGACTTCTAATTTTGATTAAATTTAACATTTCAAATTGAAAACATCCAATATATACCGTAGCAATGAACTCTTTAAACAGAACCAAACAAAACTTCCTCCCTCGCTGGTTTCCCTTCTTCCAGCATTCGACAATTTAGGAACATGTGTGCACAACAGTTGGACAAGCTGAGCCATGGATAATTCCAATAAGCATGAAAGATGTTGCTGCTCAACACATTCATATAAATTACATCTTCATATATCAGCTTCCATAACGTGTTTGTGTGAGTAAAACAGCATCTATTTCCGTAGAAATAACATAAAACATATGTACAGTGTAGTTTCTGAGACATGGCCGTGTCTCAAAAGTGCCGCGCTTGGCAAGCAATTAAACAAAGTGCTGTTTGGAGCAGCGTCCGCAGCACAACGGTAAATAAGGAAAACTGAAAATTCAAATGGAATTGGAAATTGTTGTTATGCGCATGCATGCCCCTGATCTTTGCTGCCACATACATGCGCAGGCGCGGCGACGTGGTCCAAGATATATATAGAACTCTCGGATCGACGCGACATATGGCAACAGCCAGACAAGCGCCAAATGTGAAAGTGTGTGTGGGATTGGGAGTAAGTGGCGCGTAATGTTATTTCGAAATACCAAAGACACGAAATGGACGCAACAGCTTCGCAGGAGTGCCAGCGGAATGCCGTTATAGTCTTCCCCTGTCTTTATACAATATATCGTCTGGGGTTGACTGACAGCCGCTGCCACTGCCATGCTGCTACTACGTCTTAACGGTAAATGCCCAATGGCAGACCCAACATTTACAATGTTGGCACGCGCAGGCGCGCACACATGTTGCCCAGAGCAGAGAATGCGTCAAAAGTTGGGGTCTGACGCTACTAAAAATGGCGTATCTCGGGCATGGCATCTCTTTCACTTGGTTCTTGCAGCAGTAGCAGCAGTTGTCATTTCGGAAGCAATTATTTTAATGCAACATAGCTATGCTATCCCTCTCTAGTTCCCCATTGATATATGTAAGTACTCCAAAGCGTCGTCTTGTATGTCACTTGGGTGAGAGACATTTCGGCTTCCACATAGTATATGGTATATAACTAAAATGACGAAGGGAGCTGCAGTTGATGATGATGATGAAGATCTAAAATTAGGCCTACAGAGAGGTGTTTTTTGAAATTGATACGCAAAGTTGAGCATTACTTTACAAAGTACAGTTGTGCTTGCAGTAAAACAGTTTTCAAACTAAGTATTAGACTGCAGCAACAAACAAAACGAATATCAAGGTGACACATTGGGTTATTTGCTTTGCTTCTGCTTAAAACTCTTTGGTTTCAACAGTAAATTTTGTATTTTTCAGATAATAAGAAGGAGAATATCATAGAAACTGAGTCACAGATGATTACTACAAAATAGATTTACATTTTGTGGTTTTTTACAGCTTTTTTAATTTCTAGTACAAAAATTGCCTCCTTTTCATATGAGAATTACGTTAATAACATTAGTTAAGTTAATTTAAATGAAATACTCAAGTTTATATGTGCTGGTTATAGATTAGCAGATTTCCTTTGCGGTTACAGATCGGGATTTGTATATAGACAGCTGCCTTCTGATAAGTCGTTTAGATCTGTCTGCCTAAAAGGATTGCAGATTTTATCTCTGCATCCGCATGGTACCCCTTTTGATACACTGTGGAAAGGACTGCATTTTGTATCACCGTGGGCTGTAATATGACCTAAGTGTGTCAGGCAAAGGGCCTGACAGCTGTCTTAACCTAACCTACAAAACCTAAAGCTTTTTTATTGACAAAAGCAGCTAGTCCAGTAACATCTGCAGATCCACATCTCTCATCCACTTTAAGTGACTTAACAAACCTAATTAACGGATCTATAAACGTATTGCGTAAAAGTATCGTTATAAGCAATTGATAGAGGTAACCCGAGTTCGACGACCCGTTAGTTTAAAAGACATTTCAGGAAAACGTCCCTTCATCGATTAATACAGTCAATTGTTTTTGTTGTCAATGTCAATAGCAAAGCTTCCAGAATCCCATTAACTTCGGAAACGGAAAAGAGAGCAGGAATGAAAAAAAAGCGCAAAATGGCGACGGCATAGCCAATAAAAGCACAACCATGTCAACAACTTAAGACGTAAGCCGGGAAAAAGCTGAAGAAAATAAGGCAATGTCCGCTTGGCCCACACAGCAAGAATCTGGTTCAATAACAAGCACACACACACACACACACACACATACACAAAAAGGTGCCACGACGACCTACATAAGGGCCAGCTGAAAATGGGCCAAAACTAGTAACTCGTCTCTATATGTTATGTATATGTATGTGTTGGTGTATCTTGTATCTTTGAGCTGCGTTGAAAGCTGGCTGCCTCTTTAACTCAAGCGCTGACAAGTTATGAGCAGCGCAATTTGAAATCAATTTTTTGTTGCAACAAACTGGAGCATTGTCTTTTGTTGTTCTTGTTGCTGGCTTTATTAGCGCCAACACCAAAAACGCATGTCTACTTAATTGGCGTTATTAGTTTTTATTAAGCGACCCCAAGTGGCAGCAACAGCTGCTGCAACATAATAATGAGCTGCAATTTTTTTATTGCCCTGTTGTGTTCCAGCTCCTACCAAGTAATAAGGGAAACAAAGTCCAACGAACGGTAGTTAAGCTCCATATAAATAAAAAGCCTGCAGGCAACTCTGGCAACAGGTAGCCAGTCAAGCAGACAGACAGACAGACGGACAGACGGACGGGCAGACAGCCAAGTTAACCGCAAAAGGCCACGCACACGCACACAAAAGCACACACACGCTGCCAGACATTGGCAGAAACCTGACCTAGGCCAAGAGGATTTGTGGTAGGTGCCGCCGACGCCGCCGCCGCCGCCGTCGCCATCGCCATCGCCATCATCATCGTCGTCGTCGTCGTCATCATCATTGTTGTCGCACCCAAAAGGCCAAAACGAACGCGCTGCTCTATCAAATGTTGAGCCAAATTCGTTTCAGAGTGTGTGTGTGTGTGTGTGTGAGTTTGTTGTTGTTGCTTTTTATGACACATTAGGGTGTCCCCCTACCGAAAGAGCCAAAAAAGCCCAGCAGCAGCCATAACAAAAACAACAACAACAACGAGCAGTAAAGTTAAGAGGGCGCTCATCATAATGAGCAAATGGGCGCGCATCTTTATCGTCTTTCTCGCTCTCCATAAAAAGTTGTTCTCAGCCTGTGCGTGTGTGTGTGTGTGTGTGTGTGTGTGCTTTGGGTTTTCGGAACCCTTCGCAGTTTTGCTTGATGTATTGCCTTTTCCGTACCTTCTGTCCCTTTTTTATTAAGCTAACTTGTTGCTGTTTTTGTTGACTCTCCTAAAATGTGTGTAATTTGGGCGCACAAGTGTTTATTTTATTGTTTGTTGTTGTAGGTGCCTATTGCTTTAGCGGCACATGAGATTCCTCATCGGAATTGGATTTGATTGAAAAGGGCTTTAAGGCAGTGTAAAAGATATCCAGAATTATGCTACGATATCCAAGGCAATGAAATAGCGGATGACCTGGCAAACAAAGGCTCGGCGTCACTGCCCATAGGGCCTGAGGCAATCATTCCTGTCAGCGCAGCTGAATTGGTTGGATGTATAGCAGCCTGTACAGACAACATCTGTAAGGAACGCTGGATATCCACCACTGGATGCCGCGTAACAAAACAATTCGTGAAAGAACCCAATCCAAAAGCCTCCAGATATCTTCTTCGTCAGAAGAGGACAGATTAATTACAGGTCACAACACATTTGGCCAACACCTAGCCAATATGGGCCACGTTGACGACCCAACCTGCGCAGCCTGTCTTGAGAAAGTCAACTCCACGGAGCACTTTCTGTGGCAATGTCCGGCCTTTGCAAGAGCTCGGATGCGCACTTTGGGAAGTGATACACTCAATATGAGCGAGGTGTTTATCCTTACATAGTCTTCACGACTTCCTACGGGAGTCGGGAAGTTTGTGACGATAGGGAGCCTGTTTAGCAAGCCTACTCTGTTTTCACACCCTTTCTCTTATTTCAACTGTCGTTCTCCCTCCTAACTTCCTCTGACATGACACAATGGGCTGCCTGAGTGCTAGGGACTTCTCTGATGAGCACCCACTACAAATCTAATCTAATCTAATCTATGCTACAATATAATACGCCAAAATAAAGCTTATTTAAAAAACAAGTCAGGAGAAATCTAGCCTGCACAAAGTCCAACCTTACAGAACATATTTTCCATTAATCATAGAGTTGACAACAGTTTAACAAACACTTATAGGGTACTTATTGGTTCGACCAATAAGATCCTGGCCGACCACTTATGCAATTCTTACCATACCGTCAGTTTCTCGAGTTGAGATCTTGTTAGTTTTATTAGCTTAGTTTGCAATTTTTTCTCTACTTTAATTAATACTATTATCTTTGTATCATATGGAAAGTCTTGAAAATTGTGCATACTCAACAAGTCTCTTTGCCTACCTTGGCACCACTGTCACAATGAAGAACGATGTCCGCATGGAGACCAAGCGGAGAATTACTCTTGCTACTTTGGTCTCAGTAGACAAATGGGTAGTATAGACCACTCTTGCCAGTCGAAACAAACACTCTATAAGACGCTCAACCTTCCCGTTTTGCTTTATGGAATGGATGAAAATGTTCTTGGAGTTTGAGCGGAAAGTACTCCGTAAGATACCGCATTCGATGGAATGACGAACTCTATGGGCTCTACGGCGGCATTAACATAGTCAAGCGAATTAACATCCGGCGGTTACGCTGCCTAGGTCATGTTGTGTGTATGGACGAAAAAGAATTTATTGTCAAAGGAAAAAGAGGTTTCCAATATAAGAGGTTTGAAATATAGCCGGAGTGGATATCCGCAAAAAGTAAATAGGTTTACCCTGTACACATAGTGTTTGTCGAATTGGGTTGATATATGTCCCCGTGTCCCCCAGAAAAATTTTGAGGCTTACAGCCGCTCCGTTGAATCTATCAACACCACAGAGGTGTGCATATGCTGATTTCATCCCATTTTGCCAATAAACTGCTCCAAAATTCCACTACATGTAGATACATGTGAGCTAGAGTTACAAAATTTGGTGTGGTGACTCGTATGAGCCAAATCATTTCAACTGTATTCACTTTCTTTCAATAGAAGCCCCCCTTAACGCGCAATAGATTTACCTTAATTATTGTAAAATTGCCACATTTTTAAATAAAGTGTGTTTGATCTGCATATGTTCCGTTTTTAGGGAGAAAAAAAGGGTACAGGGTATTCCACTGTCTGCATTACATTTTTTTTCAGTTCTCATAAGTCGACTGATTTTAGACGGTTTTACATATAGGATTAGATTGTAAGCAGAACTCGTAAGCATAAGCTGCATAATTTGTGTACAAAACTGAATGTTGGTAAAGTACACGTACTTCCGAAAGAAATTTTGTCTGTTCAAGAAAAAATTATTTTTTTCTGTCTATAGAAGCTCCCTCTTCAGTAGAATAAGTAGCTCTGCAAATAATCACAAAAAAAGTTTTAAAGTCTTCACAGGTGATGAGCATAAAAGAACTTCAATCAACTCATCTGCCTATAAAACCACTCTACATCGGTTAAAGCGCATTATAAAGCTGTAATGTTCCGTTTGTAGGATACTTACTTGTAAGCTTCTATAACTGCCCTACCTAACTGAATCTCTCCCCCTGCTTGTTGTGATTTTGGACTTGCCCCTTTATGGTTTTACCTTCTACACTGAACTTAGGGCTCATTTACTTCATGCCCTACCTGCGAGATAGTAGCTCTAATTGAATAGAAGTTTGCCTAGCACTTCAAATGGTTTCGGTTTCAGTATCCCCAAAGTGTGTAACCTTGACCTGCTTGGCGTAAATGTACCAAAAATATTAATTACTTCCAAGTGGCTGGCGTTCTTCATTCCGTTAAAGCGATTCAACGCAACCCTTTAGGGTTAATAAACAGGATACAAACGCTAATAAGCATAGCTGCTGGATTCATTAAAGGAAAATCAGCATTTCAAGGTTATTGGCAGCTCTCTTAGTGCCACTCTTAGGGAAGGGCGCAAACACATGCTTGTCTTTAATCTTTGTTGCCCCCAAATGGGCAACTCCAAATCAACGGTGTTTCATTAGCAATGGCGTCCTTGAAAGCTGCCAAAAATGTACAAAATGTTTGCGTGACTAACTGAAGTGAATGACTGGAATGAATGAATGAATGAATGAATGAACGACTGTATGAAATGACTCGCTGTGCTCCGTCTGGCTTTGGCCTTAACTTTGGCTTAGGTGTTGACTGCGGAATTGTGCTTGCCCAATTACCAACGGGTAGCGGGTGTTCGGGTGCTGCCTTGGATAATGATGATTCACAGCGAGCACTGGTCCCAGACTCAGTCTGGGCAACATGGCCGCCTGCCTGCAGGATTTTGCTTTTATGGTTTATATCCCATTTTGATTGCGGCTGAGCGTCTTTTTTTCGCCTTTTGGTTTATGTCTGTATATTTCTATGGGTTGACTTGTGAGCGCAGACAATACAGGGTGAGTTTTGTATTGTAATTTAACCCACCCCTGACGGGAATAGCTCTCTAGCTGCGATTGTGAAGCTGCATCTGTGTGTGTGCGATTTTGGGGGAAAATGCGTCATCGTTGATTTGCTACACGTAATTTAGTAGCGAAAATTTTCAATGTCAATGCAAACGGGCGGAGACATTACCAACACTTACGCTGTGCGCCCCCTGCATTGTATGTGTGTGTGTGTGTAATTCAGTAAGTGCCTAAGGGGGGAGCGGCCCCTTGAGATGTAACCATTTTGATATGTGCTAAAAAGCTCACTTGAATTTTATCAAGGTCAAGTTCAGCGCTAGCTGTGCGTTTTCATTGTTTTGTTGAGGTAGCCAATGAAAATGCCAAATGAAAATGAATGAGGAAAAAGGGTTACAACAGCACTCAATGTGACACAATTTGAGTTTTGCCAGAGCCTTCAAATGTCTGAGGGTTGGTGGAACAGTTTAAGCGGGCGTGTTGATTAGTTTAAATCAATTGGCTTTTTGTTTGCGGGTTTGGCGTAAACAAAGCTATAGGGTAAATCTGCAATTGTATCTTTGAGATACTTTTAATAGAAAATCGTTTCGACATAATATATTTTAAATTGCAATTAACGTTTGCTTGTAAATGATTGCCATTCAGCTGTACTTCAAGTTAATATTTTTTTGGAACCAGTGAGAAGTAAGCTGTTAGCTGAACTGCGAATGAACTTAATTTTTAGGTGTAAGAGTGCAGCTCATTGTTTTGTTTTCATTACTTGCGTGCATTTCTTAATTAAGAGAATAACCGAAAGTATTAAATTAAACTCAAAGGAATTCCAATCTCATTGTCATCAGTTGTTTTTGTAATATTTTGTAAAGTCATAATGATTTACACAGAATTGCAGAAAAGTACAAAGCAATGTTTTGAATTTATCCATGAAACTAACTTTTGTATTTAACCATCATTGTCATTCAATTAAATGCTGAAAATGCATCTTTATTCGTAAATATACAACAATATAGCAATACAGTTGAGCGTATCCCTAAGAAAAATTACAGTTCACTTTAGAAGTTAGTCACTCATCACAATATATATTTGCGATAAAACCTATCGATGGTTAAACTAATGTTTCGCACTTTTGTGCATTGCCGTTTAAAGCCTAATGTTAGACAAGTTGCATCTGATTTTATCGAATATATGTTCCTGATAGTCAACTTTCTAAGGCAAAACAAGTTTTTTGACTGCCAAAAGCTGGTTGTGTATAAAAAACTAAAACTCCAATTAAGAAACACTCTAGGAATGAAATGTTTGGCCATTCAACCCCTTTAAGTCAGATCGTTTGTAGGAGTAATAGTTAAGTTGGTATAGCTCATTCTTTGAAAATTTGAAAAGAAATGTAAAACCATTATAGGAGAATTCAGTTCTAAAAATCGTGTTGGCTTGTGTAATTTAATTTGAATTTTGACAAAGATTCAGCATTTAATTTAAGTTTCTTTATGCATTATGAAAGTGCTTCTAATGTTTAATCACAAGTTCTTGATATTATAATTTATCTCTATTGTTCTTGGCATTTTGGTATTTGAACGTAAACGTTTGGATGCACTCACTGTTTTTGGTATACACATGAACTGGCATTGATTGCACTCTAAAATTAACTTTAAAATAACTTTTTGGCTTATGCAACTATTATAACTAATTAAAAAGTTACACATCGAACGTGATGAATAATCGCTGGCAAAGTATTACAAAAACCACTCTATATCTCACACCTACACACTTTTTGTTGTTAAAACTTGCCACACCATTAACCCGCTAACGGCCAGTGGGCTCCGAGCAACCCAATCAAGGCCAGCTGTGCAATTTGTTAAGAAATGCGCTGCCAATTCCCCAGTGGAAAAAGATGAGCAGCAGCTCAACTAATTAGTTATTTGTATTAAAATGGACAAATGCTATTTGGCATATTAGTTTAGTCAATGGGAATGCATTAGCTTGGCTGCAGAGCACGGAGAAGGGCCAAGCAACAAGGAGGAGTTCGTAAAGAAAAGAATTAATTTGAAATTCCATTTCGTAGATTTAATTGAGTTGAAATCAAATTAAAAGCAATTTATTTACAACCCTCGTTGCGAATTTTTTCTACTCTATCTCTGACACACACACATACGCACGCACTATACCCGCCACTATGACTGTCTTATGTTGCACTCTGCTGATGCTGCTGTCTCTGTATTTGGTAAGGTTTTTATACCCTGTACACAGAGTGTAAAAGGGCCTCTATATTCCATGGGCAAAAATGGTAAGGAGCAATAGTCGGTCGAGTCGATATAGACATGTCCGTCTGTCCGTGTTGTCGCACCGTTCTCGGAGACTATAAGAGCTAGAGCAAACAATTTTTTTACCAAAAGATAACCTATTCAGTGCAAGTTTGTCGAATTATGTCGATATTTTACCCCCTTCCCCCGTGACAGATTTTCGCGGTTTTAACCCACATCTTAAAAGCTATCCAATTGAAACTTGGCACAGTTATGGACACTGTTACTATGCATGTGTAGTGTAAAAATGATTTATATCGAATAAGAACTTAAAAAGATATAGCTTATAATATGCCAATTTTAGGCCCCCTCTCCTATGAACTGCCACAGAATTTCACTTTTTACAGAAATGTTAAAGTTAACATTTATGTTAACCAAATGTAATACGTTAGGCAATAATGTTGATCTTTTTCCTAATCATTCCCCCGTAGAACAGTTACCGTTATTACGCACATACCGCTCAACGCGTCGATACAAAAATTTACACAGAAATTTGATTTTCATGGAAAAAATTGGTACAGGGTATTCCACTGTCGGTCACCGTCCTGACTGTCTGCTTCAAATATTTTTCCAGTTTTTACGCTCATCTCTCGCATTTTTCTAAAAGTGCGTGTACCAGCAGCTCGGCAGAACAACAAACAACAACAACAAGAGCAGGCTATGTGGCACATAGAACATTTTGGGGTTGCAAAAATATTAAGGCTTGCATTGCCGTCCGAACGTGACAGGAAAATCAATAAAAATGTGCCACAAAGCGCAGGCAGCAATATGACACGTATGTGTGTGTGTGTGTGTGTGTGTGTGTGTGTGTGTGTGTGTGTGGTGTGTGTGTGTGTGTGTGTGTGTGTGTGTGTGTGTGTGTGTGTGTGTATCCTGGCAGAGATAAGCTGCAGCGGCTGCAGCATTTCGTTGCGGCCATTTTGGTAGCTGCCTGATCCTGTGCTGGCATTAATTTGCAGCAATTGGAAGGCGCGTCAAACCCAAATGATTTATGCAGTCAGCTCGCTCTGACTTTGATTTGCGAATGCAACTCGCATTGGAGTGTGGGAGAGTGAGATTGGACGCTGGTTTGAGGTATGTGGCATGCCACAAAGCCAGAGCTATGCCACATGCAAAATTATAAAACTTTTCGCATCAAAACAAAATAAAAATCAAACGTACAAAATGCAAATGCTGCACTTTAGTTGTTGTTTTTGTTGTTGCTGTAGCGCTGCACCAAATTACGTTTGATAACAGTGTTTTCTGCTGTTGTTGTTATTGTTGTTGCCCATTAAAATGCATTAAAAATGCACTGAAAAAAAAAACTAAAAAAAATAACCACGAAACTGAGTAGAAGTAAAATCTTTCGCAGCAACTGAGTAAAATTTTGTTTAATTTGGCAAAAGTTCTTTTTTTTGCACAAAAAATTCAAAAGCAAAAGGAAAAGCGAAAGAGCTTCAAATGCTGCAGCAGTGCTTAATATACTCTAGCAAAGGTTGCATTAGGTTTCTGATGACATTTGTAAGAGTTGAATTTGTGGCATTGGATACCAATTCCCTGCCTGATATTGTACATTTTGCTCTCCGCCTGAATGGCCTTTCTCTAGAATTAGTCAGCAATTATGTTGGAAATTGAATGTAACTAACATATCTCATCGAATTCATCTAGCCAAAGGTTTACGAGCGCGAAATTCATTGGAATCGGAACTCGATCTATTTATATACAAAAATTAGATGCAGACAGTTGGGATGGTGCCCGACAGTGGGATATCCTGTACCCATTTTTTTCTCCATAAAATCAAATTTAT
The DNA here is from genome assembly GCA_035041775.1 of Chymomyza caudatula. Lineage (NCBI taxonomy): Eukaryota > Metazoa > Arthropoda > Insecta > Diptera > Drosophilidae > Chymomyza > Chymomyza caudatula. Next base: position 706,401 of record JAWNKW010000133.1, read on the forward strand.
GTGAAAATTTTTGTTTTGATATTTTAACGGGTATGGGCGTAATAATAGGGGGAATAATTCCGAAAAAGGTCAACATTGTTTGGTTTATAACATGACTCTAGATGCCACATTAACATTTCTATAAAAAGTGAAAATCTGTTGCATTTTATATATAGAATGAGTTTTTAATGTTTCTATCCGATCTTAGTGTGTTTTCACAACACACGTACCACGCCTCCTTCTGCCTGTAACATACATTACATAAATCTTTAATACCCTTCTAAGCTTTGAGTAAAGGGTACAATTAATCCAAAAGAAAGAGGGAGAAGGAGCAGGAATGAGAAGGGTAGGATCTAGCGAGCGAACCGAGTAGCGGCGAAGCCCCCTATTTAATTTTTCATAATTATGTACCTAGGAATTAGGATCTGCAGAATCGTCAACGATCTAAAAAAACCAACTAAGATTTAGGCGGAAAAATTCATCAAATCTGCTTTAAGACGTAATTATCCCAACTTGGGGATAGTTGGAGTTGCAAGAGTGAGAAGTCAATGTAATTCTTTTCTTACCGTGAATCCCTTTTTAAGAATAGTTGAAAGACTGGACAGACTATACTTAAGCTAAATTAAGGCTATTCACTAGAATCTTTTGGATTTGAAGGTTACCGAAAAATTTATTCTGCTTACCAATATTGAATATTGCTCCATAAAGATCTGGACGTAAAAATTCAAATTAATTTTAAAGTTATGGGATTCAAACGTGACTTCATCTACCAATTTTATTCTAGTTACCATTTCAACGGCAAGTGTATGCCTATTTCGGCTGGGGCTTCAAGTTAAGTTGTTGTTGCTGGTTGCTGTTGGTTTGCTGTAGCTGCAGTAAAAGTGGCTTTTGTACGTGCATTGACCTACCAACACATAAAAAATGCAAAATGTGGCAGCAGTTGGCAACCCTGTGTTGCCGCTGCCGCTGCCTTCAGCTGTGCTCAACACTGCTGCTCCTGCTCCAACTGCAGCGAGTTTTGCGCGCGTGCTAAAATATGCAAAGGACGTTGCCAGCCAAAGATGCTGCTGCCGTCGCTGCTGTGCCGCGCAGTGGATGCCACTGCCACTGCCACCGCTGCTGCAACTAACCCTAAAGGCAAAAGTTTGCACAGCGGAGAAGGAACAACTCAATTTTGGGGTGGCTGGCTTCTTTGGGCTGGGTTTTGGGCGCAACTTCAATAATAGTCAAGTGCAGTGAAGCGTTTTCCCAACTGCAAGCGCAATGCAGCGCTTCTTGCCTTGATGTTGTTGCGGTTGTTGTTGCCACTGTTTGTTGTAGTTAACTGGAACTGGCTGTGGGCGAATGTCCTTAGCCGAAATCAAAGCAGTCAGCAAGGCTAAAGTTTTGTTGTGGCCCCCAGCTATATCTCTCTCTCTCACTCACTTTTCCATCTTTCACGCGTTGCTACAATATCTTGCACATACACTTACATGTTTTTCTCAATTTTCGCTTGCTACTTTCGCAGTTTTTGCTGTGTAAATTTTGCATTTACCCTTGGCAAGGACTTTCCAAAAAAGAAAAGCAAGGGCAAGCAGCAGCGATAGCAGCAGAAGAAAAGCAAAAACTTTTATTTGCACAGTTTTCTTTTTCTTAAACTTTTGTTATGTGCCCCAACAGCAGCAGCAGCAGCAGCGGAAAATGCTTGCTTGCAATTTGTACAAACAACCAAACTCTCTCACACACACACACACACAGTGTCAGCTATGTATGCGTGTGTGTGTGTGTATACAAAAGTTGCTTGTACATAAGCGATTGGCAATAGCAAGCAACAAAAGGAAAAGCAGCAAAGCGAAAAAAAACTGTAGCATGCTTTTGAGCGCCGCTCAGAAAATACTTTGCTGTATATGTATTTTGCTCTAAAATAGAAAATTTTTATAATTAACAGCGACAAGCCATACGAGTCAGACCAAGAAGAAGAAGCAGCAGCTGCTTGGCGCTTATCAGAAGCAGCAATCGACTAAACCAAGTTGTGCTGGATTGGGGGGGACACCTTGAGAAAAACTAAAAGAAAATGCCACGACCTGCCTGCCGCTATTTCGCCTGAGCGACAGGTCCAGGTTGCGATTTTATAGAGAGGGTAATGCCACAGTTAGGTAAGTAGTATTGTATATAAGACGACTAAGAATTGCAGTCGCAACTTGTTGGGGTGCGAATGGCTTGCAGCATGAATGCTTTGCTTGCTGTTGTTGTTGTTGTTGCAGTGCGTCGACAAGGGGCGTCTAAGATGCCCCTGCAATGCAAATATTTATACAAACTACTTTGCCAATGCCAGCAGCAGCAGCAGCAACAAACGGCAACAAACGGCAACAACAACTGCAAAGACGCACACAGCAGCGCGTTACGCATTGTGCTTTGCGTTGCCAAGAGCAAAGAAGAAGAAAAAGTGCGTCATTCTGAGTCACGCTCTCGTCTTAAGAGCGGCAGGAGGTAAACATACAGAGGAAGTCTTGGAAAATATAACTTCAAAATGTTGTAAATAAAGCGGTGAAAAGAAGTCAGCCAATGGCAGCCAGCTAAGAAGCCATTGCAGTGCTTCTGGCATTGTGACATTCTCTGTTGGCGTGCTCCTTGGCGTATACGCAATATGCGTAAGTTCAGTTCAAAGCATTGAGTTTGCGTCTAAAGTGGCAAATATGTATAGAGAGACACACACACACACACGTACGCACACACACACACACACACACGCATGTATCGCGCACACGTGTGTATGTGCGAGTGCGTGTGTTCGAGTTTTTGTGCGTTTTAGCTTGCAGCTTTTTTTATACACTTTAGTAAAAGTTTCTAGGGTACTAAAGTTTTGCAAATATGCATGTAACGCAGGCGGAAAAGGATTGCAAGAGCAGTCGGAAATTACCTTTAACAGGATGAACAACGAATACACACATACTGCAAACATTCAATCAACGGATTTAAAGCAATTTAACATAAAGTTTTAATGCAATGCTATTTGATACAAATTTGGACAAACAATCTTTCTGAGTTAGTGGAAAATTCCCACATCATTAACAGGTAACAGGTAAAACCCCTATGCTGGTCAGGGTCTTCGACTCATTGTATAATTTTCTAATACTTTGCACTTTTTATCTATAAATGCTAGTACCTTGCGTTTCTTGAATGTAGTAATTTATTGTCAGCGTGAATATTAAGTTCGGCTTCTTTGGCTCTTCTTCGTATAAGCTCTAAAGTCAACTTCATGAAAAAGCTATTGACGGAAGTTTTAGGATAGTTTATTAAGAAACTCTTACAGAGTTCGATACTCACTAAGTTCATAATGGTCGTGATTCCACTTTTGTTGGATACTTTAGTTCTTTAAATTTACACTATCGCATCTTCCTACTAGAACTGCAAGCTATCGATATTACCATTTTTTCTTTGTGTCTCAGTCAGTTCTACTATTTTCAACATGCACCCAGCGGCTAAAGTTAGGAACAGTACGATCGATAGTATCGAATCATTTTCCTAAAACTATCGAACATATAGAATTACGCCACTATCGATAGTTTTGCAACTCTAGTGCTTCCAGATTGATAAATGGGTCAGAGATGTCCAGAGATGAGTGCTGCCACTGCATAATGCTGATAATGCAGGTTAGAGAAATTGTGGCGATGTTTAAACTGATTTCCAAATAATGATTGGATGCCATGTTATTGTGGAGCTGCTATAATTCATACAGATGACCTACCGGGTCATATTCAGCATTGTAGGGGAGTCCCATTGCATTGTCTGAGCCGCTCCTCGGTTTTCGCGAATTATGTAGTGGGTCTTGAGTCGTGTTCTTCTCAATAAGGTTCATTCAGCTGTATTTGCTTTCTTGATGATTTGCCTCGCCTACCACTTTCTTGAGGTTTCTTTCAGCAAGTGGCTTTTTCTTTGAATTACCTGATTTGGACTCTTATATGCGTTCAAATAGATTTGAACTTGTTCGTTTTTGTATATTTTTTCAGTGAAAATTAACCGCTATCATTTGAGTGTAATTTCAAATCATTCAGCTATCATTTGTATACAATTATTTGGGCTATATAGCCCTTAAATCGCGCAACATTTTTCCAGGCAATGCAGTGGAGAGTATCTTAAATGCGGATTATGGCAACTTGAGCTCCCTTACCCACTTTTTTTTTGTTGCACAAAAGAAGTGAAAAGTGCGTGAATGTGAGTGAGTGCGTGCATATTTATGCGTATTTTGTTTGCATAGCTGATGATGTGCCAGCAACAACAACAAGAACAACAGAAACAACAAACACGAGCATACTTTAGAGTGCGTTTGCTCCGGGGGCAACGTTTGCAGCTTTGGAGTTCTACGAGTTGGGGTCATCGTTATTTTTTTTTACGCGTGTACCCTTAACCAGTGCAATTAGAAAAGTTGCACTAAAATGCTGCAACTTTGGCGTTGCAGCAACATGGGATTTCGCGTGTACGTGTGCGTGTCTGTGTGTGTGAGTGTGTGTGTGTGCCATATAGCTGCTCTGGCAGGTGTGAGTGTGTGTGTTAAGTGCAAAGTACTGCTTCTGTTACCAATGTTTTCGCGTTCGAAAAATTGTATTTTTATGTAGCGCGGCATTTTGGCAAGCGACAACAACAACTTCCAACTTGGCAGGAACAACGTGAAAAACAACAACTAACTGCGACGTGCCGGGAAATTTTTTAGCGCACTTTATGCGGACGACTTTGTAGTTGTTCTTGTTGTTGTTGTTGTCGGTGTTCCTGCTGCTGAGCGTTGGTTTCCGGTATATACTGTACAAGTGTGTGTGTGTGTGCGTGTGTGTGTGTGTGTGCGTGTGTGTGTGTGCCTGACTTGACTTCGCTTTATTTATATTTTTTGTTCAACATTTCTTTAATTTTTTTCCTTTTCTGCTTCTTCAAGTTTTTTTCGTATTTCTTCTTCTTCTTTTTTTGCTCTTTGCTGTTGCAGAAACCACCCCCACAAAGAAGAAGCAGCAGAAGGGCAATCCTGCATCGCGTTAGGGGATGTTTATGCCAGGGTTTCCATACTTTCGTACTTTAGCAAATGACTTGACTTGTTTTGGCTGTTTACTGCTGCTGTATTCCTGCCTGGCACAACTTTTAGTTTGGGTTGGAAAGCAGCGAAAAAAAAAATAAATAAAAAAAAGAAAATTAAATTGATTTTTTTCTCAGCTAAGTTTCAGAGCCAGCGCTAAATGTATTGGAAAAGTACGCGCTGGCAGCTGCTTTTCTACTAACAGAAAAAAAAGCGTAGGAAAAGCCATTTCATAGCTGTAATTTCCGCTTTGGCCAAAGTCAAAGTGTTCTGCCTGCAACTCTTTCACCCAAAAACATATAAATAAAAATATCGGAATACCAATTTATTGTTTCAATTATATTTTCAATTTACGCGACAAACAAAAAACGTGCCTGCCCTCATACTTTTCGGAACCCCTACATATTCCATATTTCACACTCCATACTCTATATACAATATTACAAGATTTAAGTGGAATATGCAATAAAGCATATAAATAAAATAAATAGCAAACGAATACACCAATTCGACGTTGTTGTTGTCGACAGATCTCGTATCGCCTTTTTATTTTTATTTTGGGGAGTGCGCATCCTATAAGCGGAATTGAATTTGGCAGCGCGCTCTTTGCCCTCTCCCTACCGCTCCCGCTACTCCCCTCTCGCGCTTGCCACATACAAAGCAAGTTTATATTGAAAGTAAACATGATAAAAATTGTATTTGCAGCAGACGGCAAGCCGTAAAGTACGCAAAAATTGTCTCAAATAATATTTAAGAAAATTAAATTGAATTTACGGCGGGAGAAAACTGACAAAAAAATAAGCAAAAACACCAAAACCGAAACAGTGACGCAACAAAGAGTGGTATGGAAAGACAGAAAATGAGGATGCTGCAGCTCGTATACCCTTGCATATTCTGGTACTCTACAATTCGCATGTTCTATGTGAACATGTTGAATTCATACGAATCAATCTACATAGAACAATGCTCAATAGCTGAACGAAGCTATACTCTTTCGGAAGGCGCCTCAAGCGTGTTTTTGATGTAAGCTTTTCAGTTTGAAACAGTTTTTACTGAAAAAGTTCTAACTCTAACAAGCGATTCAGTTTTTAGTTTCGGTTATTTGCACACATTTGAGGAATTTGCGAACAAGCTAAATCTCTTTTTTTTTCCTTATATTTGTTAGCAAAGAGCATGTAGTAATTGAGTGGAATTCGTGGCTAATACATTATACCTAAAATACAGCCATTCCCTAGACAGTGTATACATGTGCGTTTGATTTGCCTGCGAATGAGTCGGTCTAAGAGAGAACGCAACATAAGCAGCACGTAAACTGTCTTCGGAATGGCCGCATTTAGAGTGAAATAATGTAAGCAGAGAAGCCAGCCCAGGCTTTAGAAGGGTTGTCCATAGGGTTTGGGACCTACCGAGGAAAACCCTGATTCCAATGATAGTTAGTGGAAGCTACACGAAATGACAGCTCAATTTTGACAGAAACATGCCAATCACGTCTGTTTTCAAATTCGTTTCCGATTTCGATCGGTTGATCAGTTGGAATCGTATTCGAAATAGCTCGTTGAATTTTAAAAATTGCATCAATTTTTCGTTGTAGATAAAGTATTAATTTGAAAAGTAACTATTACTTTAAGGTTTTTCAAATCATCATGTTTTAACACGTAATTTCGGTATCTTAACTTTATGAAAATGATGCATAATTTCGATAATGGTTGCAAAATTCACTAAATACTTCATTATTCTATTAAATTGAAAAAAAAAACTGCTTTAATTGCGCTCTTGGAAAAACATATCTCTGTTCGTATGGAAGAGTAGCTTAAGGCGTAAGAAAATTCCTTTTTGAAAATTTGTACATTTCTTCTCTCATAAACTTAAGTGATATAAAGCTCCAGAACGCAAAACTTAACATTTTCTTATGTCGACTTAAGCTACTCTTCCATATGACCACCGATAATTGAAATCGATTTGAGCTCCTCACTCACCTTCCTTTTGAAAATCTTAAAAATTACAAGCTTCCTTAACCGAGATGCTCTCCGAAAGTGTATAAAATTTGATACAAAAAGAGAGTCACAGAATCAAAAAAAAATAAAAAATCTAAAATCGATTTGAAGTGTGGCTTTGTTTTTGCTTACAATATGCCATATCAATTTTGTTGTGTGTACTTGTTGTTATTGTTGTTGCTGCTGTTAAAAATGCAATCAAAAGATATGGGCTCAGAGTCAAAGTTATTGTTTGATAGGCAATTTGTTTTTGCCAAAAACTTTTGCTTTGCTCGCTCTTTCAATTCATTTTTTGTGAAATTGAAATTGTAACGGGGTTAGAAGTTCTTTGTTTAAAAATGGCACAATATGAAGTTCTGGCTTAAATGGATTTGCAGGCAAAGCCAATATTGAAATATATAATACAAGTATGGAACGCACAAATCGTTTAGAACTTGCCGCTACTCTAAGTGGCAGTTTGTAGAATGCAACAATTAGTCGTATAATGGAAGACTGTCAGCTAACCTGCTGACCCTCTAGTTACACACTTTTAACCCCTTTTGGGCTAGATGACAAACGTTTTTCAGCGTTTTTTTACATTTTTTTAAATGTGCTGTTTGTGGGGTTGCGCGTGCGAATTTAGTTGCAACATAGATACCGAGAAGGGTCTTTCGGAGCTGACGAATCGGTCAAGCTGAAAAATGCAATGCAATTGCACCTTGTGCGCACACACAGACGCACATAACCTCTGTGTGTTTGTGTGTTTGTAGAGTAGCTCCCCTTGTGTTTTGGCCATGCTTGGCTGATATTTAAATTAAGGCAGCAACAACAAGAAGATATATGGCTGGGCAATGAAAAGCGCCGCCTGCAAGTGCAACGATGACACAAAATGCACTTCAAAAATAGATATATACAAAAAGAGAAAAAGGGTTAAAAGTGTGTGTATGTGTGTGTGTGGGGTGTATGCTTCAAAAGTGTATCCTTGAAATGCGAATGCAGCTAGGCAGAAAATGGATTGCTGCTGGCCTATAGCTTAAATAAATAAATATGTAATACTGAGGCTACGAAGTTTACATACTCTTTAAGTAAAACTACATTACATTTTAGTTAGAAGAACATAAGAATTGACTGTATGTTTCGCAACTCATTCTTACAAAGAAAACTGACATTTTGTATACTAGAGGCTAACTCTGCTTCATTTTAGTAATTGCCACGTTATTTTAAGAAAATAAATCTCTTTACAAATATGGCTTTTGTGGACATTCTATACTGACATTGTTAAAAATTCTAAGCCTCAAACATAAGTGTTTATAACAAAAACTACTGCGGACTTCGTAAAGGGCTAAAAGTATCAGACTTGTTCCTGCATCCCCTTGCTAATTGAAATACGAAATTTTAACTGAACGTCTTTATGGATGTAAAATTTAAATAAATTTGTTTAGGGCTCTATAGAGCGATTTCTACATGTTGTGTACTGATCGCTTCGAAAAGTACGTATAACGATTTTGAGCTCAATACTTAAAAACTTTATTTTGTATAGTCTAAGTGTTACCATAGCACACAAATACCGCAGGTTCAACTTTCTCGCCGCTCTGTTCTCACCTGTAGAGTGTCTACTACTACGAATCAGGGCACCTGAATCGGACCACACGAATCACACCATCCGACTTATGTGCTGGTTTTACACCCAAAAGCGTGTTTCACATCAAAATATTTAATTTTACAAGACTTATTTTTTTATGTAGCCATTAATATCTTTTCCTGTGTGCTCTTTCGAAGATTCGGAAACGGACTATTACAAGAAGAGTTTGTTTGCAGATAGATATTTGATTTGGCTTTCTCTGAGCACTACCGATACTCTCTGAACAATTCTAATGCTTAATTAAAGAGTATTACAAAAAAAAACCCATTTAACAATGATTTCCAGCTCGGTTGCTGTGGCAATTAGAGTTGCGCGCTTTTGGTTTGTTTATCTTTTGTTTCTCTTGTTGTTGTTGTTGGTATTATTTATTAGCAAACAACGGCAACACTGCTTAATTGCATATTTATGTGTACATGCTTTTACCTATATATACATTCTATATACAATAATATAGTATATAGCATAAATAACTGAGCTGTGCGCGTTCAGCCGTGTGGCAAATTTCGCTGCAGGTGCAACATGCGGCTGTCATTTGAAGTTTAACCCCATTTCTGGGTTCTGTAGCTCTGGGCATCATATAACCCTAGCCCTAGCTCTCTCTCTCTCATTTTTTCTTTCACTCTCTTCCTTTCAATCCTTGCCAGTTTGTCTCATTAAAACAAGCGAGCGAAATCATTTGCAGTGCAATTTTTTACTGGTAAACCAGAGAGGGGTTTGTGGGGGGGTTAGCGAGGGGTTTGTGGAGCCTTGATAAAAAGTCTTGCAGTCTTGGCATGTTTGTTACCCTAGTTGCCTTTTTTACCGAGCAAACTTGTGCTAAAGCGACCGTGTATGTGTGTGTGTGTGTGCGTGTACATTGGCATGCATACATTGCGGTACTTTTGTCCTTTAACTATTTGCAAGGATAACTGCAGTCTAGCTCTCTCTCTTGCTTTACTTAACAGTATTTTGCCTTTTCTTTATGTGCGTTTGCAGCGCTTTCACTCTCCCTATCTGTTTTTTGCTACAGTTGTACTTAACATTGTATGGCTTATAAAAAACGATCCATGTGAATTTTTGAAATATCATATGTGCTCGCTAAACTCGAAAATGCGTGGACCGATTTCAACCAAATTTTCACACATTCTAGGTAGTATTAAGGAGAAAGTTTTTATGAAGTTTGGACGAATTCCAATAGATGACGCCAAATATATCGACAAAAACGATACATATAAAACATACTAAATGTGTTTCAACTTATATACTATAGTAGGCAAGCATTGACTTGGTAGGCAAAGAATTCTTTTGAACTGAGATAGAGGTAGATGTAGATTTGGGAGATGAGGATGAAGATGAGAAAAAGGACGAGCAAGAGTATTGGGAGACATTGTGCATTTGTGATTACATTCTTGCTGACACAATACATACAATGAATTTATAGACGGCTTTTGAATGCGCAGCGGAGCGCGCGGGTTCAGCTAGTAATATATAAATATCATGCATATAACGATTACGCAATATAGCCAATAGTTCTAATCTATTAATCTTAAGAAACATCCAATAATGCGCATAATATACACTAGCAATTAAAGCTTTTATCGCAATTCCGAAACATTTTTATGTGATACATCTATTGGCCTAAGACCGACAAACACACAAACACAAACATATGGAAATAGAAGAAAGTATAGAGGATAGAGTTATTTAAAGTACTTTGGGTAGCACTAGATATAGGAAGCATTGAGGTCTAGAGCAAGGAAGCGAGCTACCTCGAGGTGAGCCGTATTATGTGGGCCAATGCTACAGAGCGGACATACATCCAAAAATTCGGCTATGTATAGAAGGTTGTAGTTGTTGTTGCTTAAGTTGCTAAGTTGAAAAGAACCCAAAACTGTAGGACCCCCAGTCAAACAGTGCAACATGAAGTGGTTATCCGTACTGTCCACTATGTAGATATGCTAATATTGTAAAGTGATTTTGAGAAATACGTATTTAACAAAGGGGGAAAAAAGACGTTTTCTCAATTTCTCTTGCCGCATTTCAGAGACCTTCGAACTGGTGGTTACAATACTTTATTGTGGGATAAAAGTGCGTTTTGTCGCTTTCAAAATAGCTTCACTGTAACATTGCCTTGTACAATGCGAATAACGACGCAACAAAGTGTCATCAAGTATACGCAGCGTTGAGTTTTTCTTTACGCTTAATTATGTAACACATTAATTTATTCTTGTTCGTTGCTGGCACTGTAAATCAATGCAAATTATTTGAAGCAAAGCTCTAAATGTTGTTTCTTTTTTGTTTGTTTGTTGTTGCTCTTGTTGTTACTTTCAATGAAAACTTAACAAGGATGTGAAAATTTATTTATTAAAATTTAACAACGCATAATAATCAGTGTGGATTTAAGTTTGTCTTTGTGTGTGTGTGACATGATGTGATATGAAGTGTTGTATGTTGTTTGTTGGACTAGGCGACAGCAACAACAACAATGCGCAGAAATGAATGATTGTCATCAGCAACAACCACAACAACAACAACAACCACTGCCATCATCATCCAATGCAGCATTCAATTGCGCAGACACACACACACACACACACACACATACTCGCATTTTATTGTTTAATTTATGCACTGAAAAAAAAACAGACAAACTGAAATCTGCTGGCAAAGCCAATTCAAACAAACGCACATAGATACAATTTTATCTCAACGCTTTGACAACAATGAAAAAAAAAAACTACATTATGAATACAATTTGGAAACTCTGCGAGTTCCAGTTATACAGTACAGTATTTATAGTGCACGCCTTTGAAAATAGATGATAATGAAAAAAGGCTGGCAAATTATAAGTGGCTGGAATTTAAGGGTAACGCATTGTCATTATGGATACAAAAATATTTGCTCACTTAAATATGGAAATTGTTATGATAATATGGGCAATACGTACGGCTTTTGCTTTGGGTTCCTGAAATAAACGAATAAAAAAATGTTATAAATTAAATAATGGCTTGAAAAACTAAATTAAATGAAAATAATGTGCCACACTCAATGAAAATACAGGCTTAATTTGAGCATTAAAATAAATATATGTATATTTTTATATAAGTAAATGCATTTTATATAAATAACGTATAAGCCGAAAGCAATTTATGGGGATTTATACTAAAATATAAATGCTTTTTTTATGGATGAAAATAACTGCAGTACAGAGAATTTAAAAAGACCTTGAAACAAAATTTAAAAAAAAAAATTGTAATCCAAACTAATTTGATGACATGGCGGCAATTTACGCTGCGTCGCAAAACATCAAATGAACCATTAAAGTACAAAAAAAGAACAATGCAGAATTTAATGGAACTCTTGCAGATTGTATTTTGGAAATAGAAGCAGCACATTCATAAGTATGCAACATTCTTCTATTATAATTTTAGATCTCAAGCTCTTTTCAATTTCGAATAAATATAATAATTCCATAAAGCCAATTTCGACTCAATAAATAATTAGCTTTTATCAACAGATTGCTTTACTTTGGAAAGTTTTGTTGATATGGAGTATGCGACGATTTGTTTATCGTTTATCGATCTTATACATCCTGTATTTATGTGCCTCAAGTGATTGAGAACTGTAATTTTATGTGCTCAAAATCTATTAAAATCATCTTTTGTTTCGGGCCCCGACAAAGTGCCGAGATACATTCTTAAAGAGTGTAGGCCTCAGAGCATTTTCTCTTTCTTTGGACACGGCATGCTTCCCGGCTTTGTAGAAAGAATCGTACTTAATCCCACTGCAGAATAAGGGTAATAAATCGGATATCCCAAACTATAGAGGCATTGCTAATCTGTGTACCATCCCCAAATTGTTTGAGAAGGTGTTTACTGCACATTAGCAGCACCTTGGTAGATCTGTTATTATAGGCTCGATCTTCTAGAGTTTACGTTATATATAAACAGAAGAATACTGAATTTATCTTTGCTTATTTTTACTAAAGCATATGATTCTGTCAACCATAGTCTACTTCTGCTTAAGCTAGATCTTATTGCGTTTTCTCCATTTTTCCTAAATTGGGTTGAGTCACGTGCGTGACGATGTGCAGCTTTGTTTGACGTTAAATTATCCTTCTTCTAGTTTTTTCCTATAGAATGATGTTAATGCCTTCTAAAGGTGGTGTCCGCTTAATTCACTTATTCTTACTCCGCCTAAATGCAAGTGTGGGTGGGCGTGGGTTCTAACTGAGTGAAAGCTTCTGATCGCTATTCACTGGAGAATGGCCAGAGTGACGCCTGTCTCTACCTTAACCAAGTTTACGCACAACCTCCATGTAGTGCCCCCTGGATAGCTGCTCTAATCACCACCCGGTGTTAGAGTAGTAAGCTAATGTAGGAACGCCCTCAAAGTTGACGACCCAAACGTTTAAAGGACTATGACTTGAGGGTATGCACCCCTCTGTCACATTTTATGCAGACCCATGAAGTGAGATATGAATGAAAATTATGTTTGTCTTAATTCCAATTTTCAAAAACGTCAAATATGTTTGTGAGCAAATAGCCAATGCAACCAGGGTTTATAAGAGAACTAAAACTTTATTCATAAACTTGCTCAATATAGTGGACTGTGCAGATTTGGATGTAAAGTTTTCAGGTATTCAACATTCTTAAACAAAACGTAGAGTAAAAACACACTGACAACTTTTCTCTGCCGGCTCACAAATACTAGAGCAGCAACTTAAATTCTGCCGACGTCTTTGCTGTCGTCGCCGACCCCTGATCTAAATACATATTATCAACTTAATCCGAAACCTTACATTATTTCATCCCAAACGATTTTATGTTGTTTTTCAAAATATTAGTGTATTTCGTGGAGAAAATCGATGTATTTTTCATAAACTTCAACAAATCTTCAAAACACTTTTACCACTCCGAATATATCTGCAAAGCAAGTGGTTTGAACGCATCTATCGTTGACCTAGTAGTTTTTCCTTGTTAAACCAATTAACTCAATGTTTTGGGTGCTTGAAAAGCATCTTGTGTGGGCCGATGTGTGAAAGGTCACAAGATCGTGAAGAAACATCATCATACTTTTGTGGCGGTTGATTTTCTTTAATCTTCCGAAAACTTCTGGCAAATAAAATTGTATACAATTCTGAACTGATTCTACTACGTTTCTCTACGGGCACTGTAGTGCCCATGTTCGGTTTTGATAAGAAACATGCGACCATTTGCTTTGAAATGATTTGTCCGCGAACAACTTTTGTTAGATTTGGCTTTTCTTTGACGACCCATTATTGCAACTCCACAAATATTCTGAAAATTGCTGTCCTGCCTCAAATGCTTAAAGGAAGCGTTTTTCCCCTTTTTTATGTTGGGTCATTATTGCTATTATTAAATTTACTTTTTCGACTCGCTACTGTGGAAATTAGCTTCTTTATCAAATGGTCCTAATTAGTTAGCGTCTACTGTTCAATTACACGGCCCTTTATATGCACTTAGTATTTGTTAAAGCTTTCTGTTGAAATGTTTTTCAATCAAATGCGATGTGTTTTGCCGAACCGGAAAAACTAAAGCCCATTGGATCTGTTATAAGCCGCTTAAAAGTTGCAGACTACAGCTTTTGTATGTATTTTCAATGAAAAAAAATCCAAAAACCGAACTATTTGTATACAATTTATGCATATAATGTGAAATTCAGAAACAGAAACATAGAGCGCATAGTTCAACGCACTGGCACGTATCTATATGAATTGAAGTCCGGGACCTGCTACAGGCTCAGGATCACCATTAGAAGTGGGAAAAACAAGGAAAAGCAAACACGAACGAAAAGAAAAATTAAAAGCAATGCAGTCGGGAAAACAATGCGAGCAGATGTGCAGGCAACCGAAAAATACATGCAGAGAGTTCTAGATGCGTGTGTGTGTGTGTGTGTGTGTGTGTATCCGACAGATGAATATGCATTTGAACGGACATAACAACAACAATAACAACGACAAAAGCAGCAGCCAAGCAATGAAAATAAAACAAAACCCAATCGGATTTGCGGCAGAGCTCAAGCCTGAAACAGAAGCAGATCTAGAAGCAGCTAAAGGAAACCAGAGAGAACTGAGCCAAAGTGAGTGAGAGGTGAGGAGTGCTGAGATAGGAAACGTTCTCTTCCGTTTGGTACATTGAACTCATGCCTCAAGGCATTTTCACCAACTTTATTTTTGTGTGTCAGTTTTATTAAATGGCAAACATATGCATGAAAATGAAATATTGATGCAATTATTGAATGCATGACGAATGACGTGATTGACTAGCTGGTCAGAACTAACGAGCATTTTTTTGAGACTGTGAAAATTTACAAAATTTATTAAATAGAAAAGTCCAACTGAACTCAAGGCAAAGATATACTATAATGAAAACCCATTTTTTTCATTTTTTTTTTCGAGCTGTTGTTGTTGTTCAGCTGCATGAATGTGTGTGTGTGTGTATGTGTGTGTGTGTGTGTGTGTGTGTGTGTGTGTGCAAGAATCCTGTTGTATGCAACTGGATATGCAGCACGGCAAGGCAGTCCTGAGTATCAGATTGCACAACATACTTAATAAACGAAAAAAAAGTAAAAGATAATCATCATTAGTAACATCATCATGAGCTTTGCTACTGCCTTGCCCAGCTCACGTTTACTCAAGTGTCAAGAGTGTGTGTGTGTGTGTGTGTGTGTGTGTGTGTGTGTGTGTGTGTGTGTGTGTGTGTGTGTGTGTGTGTGTGTGTGTGTGTGTGTGTGTGTGTGTGTGTGTATGTGTTTGTGTGTGAGTGCATTAAATATGTTCTGTGTTATCCTGTTTTCCTGGTTACGCTTACATCCTATCCATATAGGGCTGTATTTTTGTTTTCAAAGTGCCAAAATGAACGTTGTCTGTTTAAATGTAGTACAGTGAAACCTTGAATGAGCTGATAATTGAAAGAGCAGCAGTAGGTTAGGTCAATCTCTGTTAGACCACACAATGAGCTATTTATTGCAGTCTTAACTTTGTATTTTTGATGAAATCGAAACAGAAGGAATTTATTTTAAGTTTTTGTCACTAAAGCCCTAACAACAGCTCTATGCCGTCACGAAAGTTTGTTATAGCTTTCGAATAGTATTACGCTTGTATGTGTTCTATGAGCAGCATCTACAGTAGAGCGAGACGGTTACAAGTTTGGTTTTGTGTGATTTGTTGTCAGTGAGAGCGAAAAGAAGAGCATGCATGCTTATGTGACGTTGTTGTACTTGTTACGCACCAGTATATTGACAAGATTTATAAAACTCACTGCTGAATGTTGCACATCTGGCGGGTTTTTGTCAATAGAGAGTCATGATTCAAAATATTCAAGAGGAAGTACAACAAATAAAAATGTTTGATCGATTTTAAAGCCTACTATAAAATGTAAAAGTTTTATTCAAATCCAATTTAGAATAGAAGAAGACACCGACCTTGAAAACTTAGTTGATAATAGTTTTGATCACATAGTTAAGCTGTTATTCAAAGAGTAATTCAGTAAAACAACTAATCGGGTTAACTTCTGTTTTCTGGTGCGGATACTTGTCACGGAATTGCCAAGAGAGCCTTCGATAGTGACAGAATCGGAATCACTATGCAGTATGTCTTATTTTTATGAAAATATTAATATTTCTGCTGCTTTGCATTTGTTTATTTGTTTGAATTGTAAAAGTTCGCAAATTAAACCCATATCGCTTTTGGCGAGTTTCTACTGCTTATTTATGTGTGTCTGTTTAAGAGAGTGTTTGTGTGCCAGTCTTTGTGGCAGCGCGAAGGCAACGCCAGTGGCAATGGCTTGGGATCTGTGCAACGATTGTCGGGAGTATGTCACGAACGGTATGCTCAAGTAGGAGCATTGCACTCCAAACACTGTGGCTGTGTGTGAGTGTGAGTGTGAGTGTGAGTGAGTGAGTGTATTGGTGGCCAAATGTAGGATATGGCTTGGTACTTTCATGCACATATGAATTTGTAAGCATTTCGTATGCATGGAGTGAAACCTTTAAGTTGTGCAAGTGAGTGCCGAATGTGCGTGTGGGTGAATATGAGTGCGCTGAGCTAGTGAGTCTAAGGGGCAGTGCATTTAGTTTGATGAAGCTGCTGACACACACACACTCATAGAACATCAAAAGCTAATGCTGAAGCTGCTTTAAGTTGCCGTAGGAAAGTCAGCCAGTCAGTCAGTCAGAAAATGGCCACAAAAGTGAAATGGAAAACAGTCAACACAAACATGAAAAAGTGGAGAAAAAGTTTAGACGATTACAAGAAGCTAAGGAGACAATAGACACAAAATGAAGTCAATCACTCAAACTCTTGGCTATTTTCAAATGCTTAAACGTTATTTTTCTACTCTGTGTTTTTTTTGGTTCAGTCTCGTCTGAGCTTTTTATTTTTGGGGGGAGACGAAAACTTTCTTTGGACACAGTGCAGTCACTTTTAATATTTGTTGGGCTTTTACATTTTTTTTTTACTTATCAAGAAAGAAAATGTTTTTAATGAGAAAATTCTTAAGAAAAACTGCATACTTAAAATGGCCACGAAAAATGGCAAGAGGAAGCGAATGACGGCAGGAAAACAACAACAACATCTGAGCGGGAAACGATGTTTACATTGAGGAAAATAGCCAAGTTAATGACTTATGCCTGAGGGCTTTTTGATTTCTCAAATTGTGAAAGTAAGCAACGAAGCGGAGTTAAAGAGAATTGAAGCTGGTTTTGTTGTTGCTGCCACATAAATTTTACCTTTGGCCGGTGTATTGAATTACGTGCCACAACAACAACAACAGCAAAAGAAGCAAAAAAATACCGCAAAAATAAAAAATGCAATAAACAAGTGCAATTCAAGTCAAATGTACATTGATCCAATATACAATCGATTGCGAAAAAAAATGAGGCTGCAATATTACAAAATATTGCTCATAAAATAAAATATGATAAGGCATAAGTTGACCAGCTGTGACTGTGGCATGCAACACAACTGACCAAAAGCGACCCACAATGAGCTCAACTTCCGCGACATTGTCATTATTTTGGTTGCTGTTCTTGATGTTACAGTCAGTTAAATGACATGTGTAGAGAACACAGTTGAACGTCAATAAAGGCAACAGGAACGGCAACACATTAAGCAAAGGAAGATATAAAATAAAGCGTCAATGTGGAAGTGGAAACAAGCAAATATAAAAAAAGCGATGAAATCCGAAGAGGTGAATTTCCAATACCCTGGGAGAACTAGAGATTTGATAGTATAGCTGAGATTCAACTAATTTGGATTTTCTGTAGAATCTGTCCTTGTAACAGTTACAGCTATCACTAGTATATGCTCCACTTATAAATATGATTACCACAATTCAATGGATGGAACTTTATAGAGACCTGAAAAAACATCGCTATATAACCTATAATGAAACTATTTTTGTATATAGGGTGTTGACCCCGGGCCCCTTCTGCTGCAGAAACAAATCAGCGATCAACCTACAAAAAGTCAACAAAACAGCTGTACTTAATGGCATACCAGCTGATCTCCTGAAAGCAGATTCCGACACCACGTATCCTATCATTCTTTTACAAATACAGGCTTATGGAGAAACGACTAATATATTTTAGGGACTGAAAGAATGGAGTTTTTGTTAAGATACCAAAGAAAGGAAACCATAGAAACTGCAATAACTGATAACTAATGGCAACTATCATTCAAAGGACAGCATCGGAAATACGGGCAATTGGCATCAAACGGGCTTTCGTAGTCGTCTGTCTTGCATCGATGACATTAACAGCTGGAGAGACCAAACGACAATATCGCGAAAGAGTCCTTAAAGTTGGTAGACCATGAACATTGAAATCGACAGTCTTGGCTGAAGTATCTGGCCGTACATTGAGAAGGTAGCAATTTGTCGGCGCCCTAAGCCCCACCCAAGTTTGGAGAATTCATATGTATCATTTTAATTTGGATGATACAGCGCCTTAAGAGCTTTCGAGGTAGTAATCATTAAAGGAGTTATAAGATCGAAAGAAATTAAAATAAAATCTTTTTAAAAGATTCCTTAATTGTTTTTCTCTATATGGAATTGAGAAAAAATCCTAAGAAGTAGGGCCTTCATCCCAAATAAGTAAGTTTATCTTAGCGTAGTTGGGTGCACAGTAGTTCTCAATGGGCGCGATATCTGACTACCCCATAACATTATTATTAAAAAGTCACGTTTTTTCAGTTCAGTTATTCGATCTATTAAATATATCGTTGAGTTTTATTCTTCAATATCAGCGGTCGAAAGGCCAAGGGCCGAGTACGGAAGATTTTAAGATTAAAGACGATTGTGTTTAAAACGGACGATAATAGAACGTAATCTAATTGTAAGTAGCACAATTTTACTGCACCTACAAACGATTCGAGAAAGAAATCGTGCGGACTCGCTTGGCAATCTTGCATAGTGTAAACCTTAGTAAAAATTCATATTCGGAAAGATTAATAAATTTATCTTCAGCTATTATGTAGTCTTTAATCTTTTGCGAAATCGTTTTCGATGGGAGTATCAAATAAGCTACAATCTTATAAAATGATACCAAATCCAAAAAAATTCAAAAAAAGAGTAGGCAAATGGAAGTAAATGTGTACGTGAATTTCGGGCAAGTCGAACAAAGCTCTAACTTAAGCGAAGACATACATAAAGCTGCCTACTGAAGCGTGCATTAAACTTCCCCATAAAACCAATGCATCCTAAGCAAGGGTATAAGTTAATAAAGCCCGGCGTTTGGGCAGAACTCGTATACAGAACCTCCATAAAAATATAGGCATACAAAGTCCTATTGACATTAACATTTGGCGCTCGTCAATTTCTTAAAAGCCGCTCTGGCAAAAGTTTACAACTTTATCTATGTGTGTCGTCAGCAGCTACTTTTTGTTGTTCTTATTACTGTGAGAGCGCAGCAGAGTGTGTGCCATTTTGTTGTTTGACAACCTTTTGTGACGCTGCGGCAGCGGCTGCGCTTGCGTCGTGTCCAACAGCAAGAGGAGCGTGCGCCCGCTGCTCTACTGTCAACCTTAATTGTGTGACCAGTCGCAGTCGCCTTGTCTCTGCTCTAACAATGTGTAAGAGAGGGAAAGAGTGTATGCTCTTTTGCAAACTCATGCAAGCCAGCAAACGATGAGCGGCTGCTGTTGCTTTTGCCGCTTCTTTTTTTAGTTTCCTGTCTGCTGTTGCCGCTGGCAGCGCTGCTGGCGTTGATCGTAGCAGCGAGACAAAACAGCGAGCTCGACGGTTATTTATTTATGTTTGTCTGTCTGTCTGTCTGTCTGTCTTTCGGTGTGTGTGTGTGTGTGTGTGTGTGTGTGTTGTGTATCTGTGTGTATCTGTGTGTGTGTGTGTTGTGTATCTGTGTGTGCGATCAAAAACCGCGTTTGTAACTTGTGAACATCTGCTCCTCAATGCTGCGAACGTCGTTTGGTTTTCCTTTCTGTTGCCGTTGCGATAGTTGTTGTTGTTGCTGCTGCCTCGTTTCGTTATTATCGTTTTTATCGTTGTTTTATTTCATATGGCATATTGCTGTTATTTCTGCTCTTGCTCTCATTTGTCCAGAACAGGAAGAGCGCGTCGTAGTGTGCATTAGTAAGGTAGAATATTGGTAGAATTTGGACTGCACAACAAATACGATGTACTATCCAAGGAAATTGAGTTAGAGCTCTCTCTTTGAATTTTAGATTACAGTCTCTCCTAAGATTCTTTGGAATAAGACTAAGTATAATTGCCCACTTTGTAGCTCTTCAATTAGATTTAAAATTGTCTGGCAGAAATTTTGCACTTATTAGGGCTGCTATCTCAGAAATTTCGTTTGAATGAGTTGGGCCTTAGGTATTGGCTGTCAACCAGATTAACGTTAAGATCTGAAACCAGATTTTGGTTATCATCTTTCCTTCGTGAACTTGGTTAGAAAAACCTCATGTCATTCAGTTTTTTGCACATCCAAAATTTGTAAAGTTGGCTCAACCGTTTTGAATTTATGTTTATGTAGCTTTTAACAAAAAATAATGTTCTTTGATCTTATATGATCTTAAAATTGCTTCTGATTGCATATATGTAAAACAATGCCTACACCCAATTGATAACCTAATATAACTTAAGTTTTAAGAGCTTAATGTTCATTCTCTCGAAACCACCTGATCTTATCCCAAATAGAGAAATCATGATCTAAACACTTGAAACGCTCAGACAACTTAATATGCCCACTTGAAGTTTATGTAGCGCAGCTACTTGAACGATCTCAGTGTGTAACCTGATTACAGCAGACTCAAAGGATACACGTTGCCTGCGGCCCAAGCGCGCTTAAGTGATTTCGAAACGCATTGGAAATTGAATGGAAAATGTACAGAACTTGTTTGTTGGGCTGCCGGCCGCTGTAGAGTGCTGTAGTTGCAGTAGTGCCGCCTTGGAAGCAGCAAGAAGAGGAGGCACTCAAGTGCATGTACGCAAGTACTTAAACACACACAGCTGCAAGTGTTGTGGCAAGAAACGTGCTGTAGGTTACTAGTGGAAGAGTCGTCGCCGTCGTCATCGATGGTAGATCGGGAGGCTGTGTGGCAGCTGAATACAGGATGGCGCATTAATTTGCGCTGCGAAACATCTGTTCCTCTGACATAAATCTTGAGTGACTGACCGTTGAAGCGAAAGACCGCGAACTCGAACGCGATTTAGAACCAGTTTTTGACCAAGTGGCTACATTCATTGAGTAATCTTTGGACATGAATGGATTGTATGCTACCAATGTACTTACCTTTTTCTCGGTGAGCTTTTCGCAGCGACGCTGCTTGCAGATCTGATGGCTTTTGTCATTGCGGCATGGTGCACATTCGCCACAGTTATCCTTGCGCTGGCAGCCAACGCATTCGCCACAGCGTTTTCGTTTCTTCTTGGACTGAAAGATAGAAGTGGAAGAGTTGGAGTTGGAGTGGGTGTTGGTCGAATTGGTATTGTGGGTATTGGCATTGGTATTGATTGGTGGGAAATGGATTGTGGGCGGCGGTTGTGGATGGGTGGCCTGTTAACTTGCAGCGTTTTGCATGTTGCGCTCAAAACAAAGCCAGCGCCCAGCTGAACTTACCTGCTTATCATTGGCATTGGCATCATTGCTGTCACCCATGCCCAAGGCGCTCATGGGACTCTTGAAGTTGGCCGTGCTGGATACCGCATCGACTTGGCCAGGATTGCTGGGATCAACGTCCATGCCGCTGGCCTCACTCTCGGCACTGGACTCGAGTGAATTGGGCCGATTTTTCCGCCGTTCTTTTTTGCGCGCATCCACGCGTGCTATGGGCGACTGTAGCAGCTTTTCCACTTTTATGGGCGTGGTTGTGGTGGGCGTGGGCGTGTGCGACTGTGTGGTATGCGGCGTATGCGAACCGGTGCTGCTGGCATGCGGAAAACTGTTACTATTGCCGTCATATGAGCTTGGCGTATGCATGCCCATAGGCGTAACCACGGGGCCAACGCTCGGATGCGCCAGGCTGTTGCTGAGATCGAAGTCGTTGCCGGTGGGGTCCTTTTTGAGCAGCATGCTGCTGCTGCTGTTGCCCGTAAGCATATCAAAGTCGCTGGCATCCTTCTTGAGCGGCGCAAATCCGGGCGTCAAGGGCTGATACAGCAAGTGATCTGCGGCTGCTCCATAAGATGCTGCAGCTGCTGCTGGCACTAAAGGATAACCACTTGCTGCTGCTGCTGCTGCTCTATGATGCACGTGTGTATTGAGCGCATGATGATGGAAAGCATTGGGTGGCGGCGGTGGTGCACCCAAAGGCGTAAAGCTGCCCGACGGCGGCGTAATGCTCGTCTGCATACCGGGCAGTTGTGTGAGCGGCGAACCTACGCTCATCATGCCCGGCGAGCTTACTGAAATGCTCGCCGGCGACATGGCCACCGTTTGCAGTGAGCTCATGCTGGGCGGCAAGGCGCTGGCGCCCGGCAGAGGTGTGCCATCGGCCAGCATTTGTTCGTTGTAGCCGTGGAATTGACTTTGGAATGAGGGCAGCTTTGAGAAGGGCTCAAAGCCGCTCTTCGCTGGTTGCTGCACCACTTGTTGTTGTTGTTGTTGTGGTGGTTGTTGCTGTTGCTGTTGGGAACTATTATTGTCCTTGGACTCCATTTCCCAGGGACGCGTATAGCTGCCGTTGCTATTTGAGTTGCCGTTGGAGTTACCGTTGGCCTGGCTAACCGCTGCAACGGAGCCTGTGCCTACTGCTGTGGTGGCGGCGGCGGAAACGGAAACGGTATCGTTGTGATTGCTGTGGCTGTTGTGGTTGCTGTGGCCGTGGCCATTGTTGTTGCTTGTGGCAGCATGGCTGCCAGTGCCGTAGCTGCTGCTGCTGCTGCCAAGAGGTGGTGCAACAGTCGTATTGCTGCCGTTAGTAGTGTTGTTGGCGTTGGAGGCCGTTGGCTGCTGCTGCCGCGCATAGTAGTCCCAGTGCTGTTGCTGCTGCTGCTGCTGCTCTACTTGCTGCGTATGCTGCTGATAGTGCGGCTGAAAGTGTTGATAAGTTGTCGCTGTTGCTGCTGCAGTCGACGTATAATGCTGACTAAGACTACTTAGCTGATTGAGATGCGTATTATGTAGATTGCCGACTGAAGCGGCGACTTGGCTATCGTGGGCGTGCGTGTGCGTGTGGGCGTGGCCGACTGTTGCTGACGTATCTACTGTGCCGCCGGTGCTCTGTGCAATTATTGAAGACGCCATTTAAGTGCGCAGGCTCGCATGGCTGCGCAGTTTTTCCGCTTTTCCAGAGCTGTGTCGATGTATGTATGTATTGGTTGTTGTAGCTGCTACAAATTGCTTATTAATTGAACTTTTAATAGTTTTATTAGTGTGTTTTTGTTGTTTGTAAACTGTTTTTCTCTAATCTATAACCTTTTGTACACTGTTTTTCACTGCTTGAGGTAGTTTTACTTTTTGTTCTTCACAAAATTTATATAATTCGTTTTGGGGTTAAACTTGCATAAGGTTTTTTTTGTTACTTCTATTAATAAGTGTAAAACACTGCTACTAACTTTGTATATTTTTGTTGTATTTGAACTCACTGGTTTTTGCGTGCTATTTTTTGTTGTTTTTTTTCTAAATTTATGTAAATTTGTATTGATAAAATTGCTTACAATATGTAGTACTTGCTGTTGTTGTTGTTAAGTATGTATATTCGTTAAATATTTGTATTTTGTATTGTAAAGTGCTACTATTAAATTGTTTTTTAAAAAATTTGTAAGCTTATAAGTTCAAAATTTGTTTGTTTGTACTTTATTTTTGTGTGTTTTAAATATTTATTTGCTTTTGTTGTTGGTTTGGTATTTTTTTTTTATAATTAATTTGTAAAACGGCAGCTATGAAAACTTTTTCAAACTTACTTTATCGTATAATTATAATTCGATTTTGCGATTTTATTAAGTTGACTTGTATTTGTTTGTTATTTTTATTTTTCTATTTTGTCTCAGACTTCGACTTAATTTTTTGTTATTTGTAATTTGGTATTTATAAAATTTGTAAATTTGTATTTTGTATGCGTTGCTTTAGATATATATGCATCTATATATCTAAATTTTGTTAATTTGTTGAAAATTTGTATGCTGATATTTTTTTAATGATGCTTTTTTTTATATGAATTTTGTACTCTGGCTTTTGCTTAAAAATTTGATTTGTTTCGTGTTGGTTTTTGTAATATTTTTTGTATATAAAAAATAGTTGCAGTTTTGTTTGAAATAAAAGTTTAAAAATTGGCTGTTTGCTTTTGTTGTTTTAAGTTAAGTAATTAAAATGTTGCTTAATAATTATGCTTAAGTTAAGAAATCT
The DNA here is from genome assembly GCA_035041775.1 of Chymomyza caudatula. Lineage (NCBI taxonomy): Eukaryota > Metazoa > Arthropoda > Insecta > Diptera > Drosophilidae > Chymomyza > Chymomyza caudatula. Next base: position 730,840 of record JAWNKW010000133.1, read on the forward strand.
TTGTCTTCCGTTTGTTTGTTTGTTGGTTTACTTAGAAATTAATTTAACATTATTTTGTTTTTGTTTTGCTTTTGTTATATAAATATTTATAATAAGTTATGTTTTATGTTGTTTTCTTAATAATTCAATGCATTATCTGTTGTTGTTTTTAAATCAAATTTTGATTAGGCAGCCGAAAAGAAATTTTGCGATATATATACATATATGCTTCAGTTAGTAATGCCGAAATGCTTGGTTTTTGTTGTGGTTTTCCTCAAATCCTTTGGTTGAAAGCTGCAATAAAAGAAGAAGAAAAGTAAAATATTAGTGTTGTGCTTTGTAAGTTTTTCTACTTCTAGATTGTATCCTGTTTGCCGCTAAATGTCTTTATATGCTGTTGGTCAGCTTCTTTGCTTTTATTTTTATGTGCTCTCACTTAAGTCGCTTTGTTGCCGATTTCATTTTATGCTCCTTTTTGCATTACTTCTTCAGTTCTTTACTTAGCTGTTTTTTTATTTTTTATTTTTTATTTTTTGTTCATCTACAAACTTCAACACATAATTATGGTCTTTGACTATATAATGAGAGACTGAGCCAAGTTCGCGCTGCGACCAACGAGGCAGGAAGCGCAGCGGTTGTGGCACCAACAACAACAGTTCGTCGAAAGAAAAAAATTGTAAAGGACACTCACTTCTGACTTTATAGCCGCTGCTGCGGTTGTTGCTGTTTTTGTAGCGCTGCTGCTGCTGCTTGTAAGTTATGCCGCCGTTCCTTTGGCACACACACACACACACACACACACACACACACACACAGCTACAAAAGAACAACGCGCGCGTATTACAGTCGCTTCTGCCGCTGCCTCAGTCGCCGCTGTTGTCATTTTCTTGCTTTTTTCGCCATTTTTTGTTTTGTTTTATTTTTTGTCTTTCGGTTTTTTTTAGACATATATTTTTTTGTTCTCATAAAAAACGGCACAGGTGTACTTTTTTGCGCGTCCTTAACTTTACCAACCTGCCAACGTTTCGTTGCGCTTCACAAAGTTCATTGGGCTCACTAGCTAAGTGTGTGTGTGTGTGTGAGTGTAATTGTGTATGCGAAGTTTTGCGCTGCATTCGTAAGGGAGTTTTGGTTTGCTGAGGTGATAAATTCAGCTAAATTTGCAGGCAGATTCTTTAAAGCAGGGCATATTTGAGTCAAGTGATTAAAGGCAGCTTTATGGAGCAAATATAGTTATTTGAAGGACCTTTACTTCGATTAGTAACCCGTAATCCAATGCTGGAATTAGCAGGCAATTTCCCATAATCGAAATTAGTTTTAATTTATTGGATTTATTTATCTATTAGAAGGGCTTTGTAAATACTAGTTTTAATCGTTTATATTTAGCATATATCATGTAATACAAAAGTAGCTAAGATGCTTTTGCGACTTTTGAGTGTCAAGAAAAGTGCTAAGCTCCTTTCACACAATGATGGCAGAGATTTTAATATCAATTTTCAAGATACATACTTGAGCCTAATTATTTTCTGTGTATTCTTTAATGGGAACGTGGATTTTATTTTTGATTACAAGTTTTTTTCAAGAAAAGAGATGCGTCGGTTAGACTCTCACAACGATTTCGCCTACCGTCAACCTTGAAGAACGTTGTCAGGACTTATGCCAATCGATGCTACCTATGTAAATGGTTTATAGAGACCTCTCTCACCATTTTAAACTAGCACTCAACAAGCTCATCCTTCCCATTTTTCCTGGTGATTACGCAGTCTGAGACAGATGCCCTTGGAATGTTTATCATCTTTTATGTTGGCAAAGATTTCTGCATTCGATGGAACGACGAACACAACTATGAAATGGAGGTAGTCTAGCGAATTGGCAACCAGCGACTCCGCTGCCTTGGTCATGTTGTGCGCACGAACGAAGAAACTGAACAGGGAGCTCCTGTTACGTAGAAAAGTGCGGTTGTGGAAGCAAGGCAAGAAGATTAATTTCAGGTGGAGAGCGCCTTTGGAAACGCCTCCATATGATCACATTAATATTTTAGAACTCTTTTTTCAAGCGTAACAAAATCTGATAGCTTACATACAGATAGGTGCATACTTTTTTTTTGCCATTTCAATAATATAGAAAGTAAGGCCAAACGCTGAGACGTAAATATGAAAGTTGGTCTCAAGAAAGAAATGTTCTCTTAGAAGCCGACTCGGAGCTTCTTCATAACTTTTACAACTTTTTTTTTTATCTTTTCATTTTATATGGATTTTTTAACCCATGCTTAGCGCATAGAATATGTCAGTCTAGCCGGTTAGAGATTTGGTCAAAACTAATACAAGATTTATTTTAATTTCTAGCATGACTTTACATAAATTCGAAGTTTTCGCAAGTTGTACCAAAGATATACAAAATTCTCGAGTTGTCCAAGAAATTTAACTGTCATGAGAAACTTGTTGGGATTTTTGTACTTCATTTATTGCAATGACAATTAAAGTCTGATTATTTTGTCGACTTCAATTTGCGTTTTACAATTTCCTCTGACTCACATTAACCAACTTCGCACAGATGCAATACATATGCAGCTTTTGCTTTGGTGAAACGGTAAAATGGCAGCAACTGCAGCGCGAAATGTAGTTGCAACAACAAGAAAGAACTTGCAGCTGCCACGATTTGTTGCACTTTCCGTTTCGCGATTCGCGTTTCTAGTTTTTTTTTTTTTTTGTAAATTTTTTATTATTGGCTTCCACTTTGGCAGCCATTCTGAAGTTTTTGGTTTTTTTTTTTGGATTTTGACTTTGGGCAGCACCAGAGAGTTATTACATTTTTGTGTGTGCTTCGCGATAAAGGTCCCGATTTCAAAATTAGGCCAATGCATAAGTGTGTGCATGCAACATGTGCACAATTAGTGCTTCCTTTGGCCATGATTAATCAAGGCAACCAGAAAACGGGATCACAACAAAAACAGGCTAATTTTGTTGCTGTCGCTGTTGATGTTATTTAAATCGGAAATGCTGCTTCTGCCTCAAGCTGTCAGTGTCCATGTGTCCGTTTGTTTGTATCTATCTCTGTGTTGAATATTCATTGGCCTTGTTTTATGGCATCCGCTCGAACACCTAGAAACAATTTTGCGCTACCCTAATAATCAAAAATCTTATCTTATCAGGTAGTTGATAAACTGCCGATAAGAATAAAGTTTCCTCGTACTGAATGTGAAGACTTGACATAAACTTTGATGTTTGAACTAATGTTTAATTGAAAGTTGCCTTGAAACGGCTGCAAGCTTCTCTATGTTTATATTATTAAGGCCTATGCCGGATATCGTTTCCGAGTTCGTCTGGTCGATATCAGTGTATTCCAAACGAAATCGGATTCGAAATTGTGCATTGTCCAACAGGCTAAAAAATGTTCAGAATAATTCCAATAAAAAATAAAACAAAAAGACTTTATACAGAATGCTCCAAAATGCTAATAGCGTTCGCTCAAAATTAGTAAATCAACGCTTGTGTGTGCTTTGTTAGCAGCGCCCATAGGAGTGCGGAAGAGCTTGAGAGATAAAGGATCATGTATTTTGGTTGTTGTTGTTGGCGCCACATTATGCCAAATTAGAACTCACAGTTGAAATTTTTATGTGTATCTATAAGTGTCTAGTCCTGGAGAGATATCACTCATCTTGCCCAATGAGTTTAGGTTCGACCTTAACCTTAAATCACAGAAATATGCGAGAAAATTATGATATACAAAAAAATTTTGTACTGGGGGCAAGGCATACCAATGTATGTATTCCTATGTATTTTGGTGCGGAATTCGAATCCGCCAGTTCAAGATATTGTAAATGTAAACCATGCACCAGCGATTTGCTGTTCATATACGATTTTCCTCAGTGTATACATTCTTGTGCGTTTGTTTCTGCTAAAGAGCTATGTAAATATAGCAGGCGCTATTTGCATGTATATTAGTGTGACGTGGTCATAAAACACATGCATATATACTTACATACAATCATCAGCTATATAAAGCTTACAAAATGAAAATACAACATAGCTTGGTTGGGTCTCTCCGTCCGTCCGGTCGTCCGTTCGTCCGTCTTTTTGTCAGGTTCGTCTGGTTCGTGGACAACAATGCGCGCAATTCAGTTAAATTTTTTCGTGCTCATGTATGCCAGTTGTAGTTGTTGAGCTTGCTGTTGTTTAAATTTTTGCGAATTAAACACGCACACAAACACATTCACACACACACACACACACACACACACATATAGATTGCAACAAAGAACAATGCGTCATTTGAAAACAAAATGGCTGCAGCAAAAGCAGAATAGAGCAGAATGGCAGCAGCAGCAGCCGGCAATGCAAAATAAGCAGCAAAAATGTAGGTGACGTTAGGGGTGAGCGCATAAACTAGGCTGCACACACACACCCACACACACACACACACACACACACACACACACACACACACACACACACACACACACACACACACACACACACGCACATGCAAGTCACATGTGCCAACCAACACGAAGAAAAATAAACCAAGAGTAAAAAGGAAGAGAAATGCCATGAAGGAAGCGAGCCATGACAACCATGTGGCTCTGCTAGTTGTTGTTGTTGCTACCTGTGTTGCAGCAAACTGACTTTTATCGAGCCAACACTGAAATTCAGGCGAAATCCCAAAACAAGTGCCAGTACCACATGATTCTCTCATTGTTTGTAGCTCGATAATGGGTGATTTTTGCAAGAGTATGAGTTTTTTTTAAAAGCAAAATCATTTTTCGGCCCTTAAACCAAAACAATACTATTTGCACTATATATTGGTGTCGAAATCATAACCAAAAATTTTAGAACTAGAAGAACCATGACATAAATAATAGTGTTCACCAGTTCTTTGGTTTTCATATTACGATATGTTGGATAGTATTGACAGGTGCTACCGTCGAATAAATATAATCTTTTAATTTCACCGAATGTTCGTCAATAAAGATCAATGGATCGTCTTCAATATAACTGTACAATGAATTTAAACAGACAATTTTCGATTTAACTCAAACTTTTATTCTTCTTAACTGGCCAAAACCACCCGTTAATGGGTGCTGCCTGATGTAAATATCTCCTCCAGGCGTCTCTGTTTTGCGCGCGCCTTATCCAATCGGTGATACCAAAAGTAGCTAGTGTGCGCACTACCTGGTCCTTCCAGCGGAGGCATGGTCTGCCCTTTTATCGGCACCCTTTGATTTTCGCATTGAAGATCTGTCACCCAGGAGCTTTTTCATCCATACGCACAACACGACCTAGCCGCTGGATTTTAATTCGCTTGAGTATGTCAATGTCCTTGTAGAGTACAGTTCGTCGTTTCATCGTAGAAAATAATCGTTGCCAACGCGTATAGGGCCAAAAATCTTACGAAATACTTTCCGCTCAAACACTCCAAGGGCATTTGCATCAGGCCGCGCCATCACCCATGCTTCAATGCCATAAAGCAATACGGGAGTGGTCTTTACTACTATTACAACAAATATAACTTCATTTTGACCTTTTTTGATTTCGTGATTTTGGAAACTACTTAAAAGAAACGCTTATAAAATCGCTTTTCAAAAGAATATATTTAGGCGTAACTAAACTGTGGTTCTGTTTCATTACATTTCCGTAATCTTCTCATCATTTCGAACCTTTAAGAATCGCTTTATTCTAACAAACTTTTGTTATACTGTTATCATAAAGGTCAGGAACAATGTTCATAGTTTTTTGCGAAAAACTCATGATTTTCTATATTCTTTATGTTGACTGCAAATGACAAGCCTTACCTGCGGCTTTCACCAGAGGCGCTGCTTTCAGTAGTGGGTTCCAAGTCCTACCTATAACACGGAGTTAACTTATAATTAAGGACAGATAGCTTCAAGATTCGAACAAGAACATTATTCACTGGAATCTTTTTATCTGTCTTTAGAATGGACTGGAAATCTAGTGTCTAGACATATCTTATAGTTCCTACAATAGCTTAGACCCAATTAACCGTCCGTTTCCTACTCACTTAGTCAATATATCAGTCATTTTGTGTTGAGCAAACTCTTCTTTATCGTGAACCAGCCAAACAGTACAGTATATAGTTCTGCAGTTTCTTTTCCTGGAAGCGTAATCAGCAAATAACCCTTTACTTTACTTACCAAAATTATAGTCAAAATCTCTTGTTGCAATTTAAATCTTTTAAGTTGAATTTCGTTCAAAGTCTGATCAGAAGCCAAGAGATCTAACAAATGTAGCAAATTATTCACTGTCTTTGGTTTGAGCTTCTTAAATATAGCAGGTATCAGGTATTCATCTTAAAACTAGTTAAAACTCGAAACATTTTCAAGCGAATAAAAATCACCCTTTTTGCACTAAGTTGCATTTGCTTGACTGACACTCGAGGCATTGCACGGTGTTCTCTGTGCTTGTCAAGCCATTTGTGCAAATGAAATGTTGGCTTCCCCTCTACCTTTCTTTTATTCACACACTGCATTTGCAATTATTGCGTATACGCTCTGTTAGTCGCAGTTGAAACAAACGTTTTTGCCCATTTTGACTCGTTTAGAACTTTTCTCATATAGTACGAACATGTTTCGAGAACTACGCTGCTAAATAATGTAGCACATAAAAATTTATTAACATATACATAATGTTATATGTGGAGGTACATATAATATGCATGTAAAATTCTTGAAACTTAATGAACAAAATTTTTGTGCCAAACTTTGACGAGCTAAAACTTAAAAAGGGGTTGCATGCAATTTCCAATGCACTTTATGTCGAGCAAGTATCTCAATGTGCGCGTAAGTGGGTTTTGCTAGGGCACCGCTAGAGCTAACTTTACAGTGAAGCCCTAGAGCGGCGGCAGCTCATAAAAATGCTTACAAATTTGTATACATATATTGGCAACAGCAGGCGCTATACGAATTGGGGGTATCTCCCTTTTCGCCAGACACAATTTTGAACATTTAATTTACTTTGGCTTTGAGGCGGGCCGCTTGTGTCACGTGTAAATTAAGTTGCTAAAGAGGCAGCTCGAACAGCGGTTTGGGTTCCGGATTTTGGTGGGGGGCTTTGAGGAGGCGTTGTAATGAAACGTGCAGAAGCCATGCAAGCGCCTCATACACACCCACATACACATGCGCAAATTTATGTCATACTCGTCGCATACTTTCAAAGTCACGCACGTTATAAGGTGCCACAGTTTGTTTGAGTGTATGAGTGTGAGCATGAGTGTGTACTTGTGTGCGTTGTGAGTATGTTTGTTTTTCTCTAGGTCAAAGCCTTAATTTGCCAGGCTGGCTGTTTGACTCTGTGTGTGTGTGTGCGTGTGTGTGCGTTTATGTATTAACCTGTCTGTCTGCTTGCTACCTGTGCGCCTTTTTGGTATTTTATGAATGAAAATGAAATGACATGTAAAAACAAAGGCACACACCCACATCGACACCCACACACAAGGCTAATTTGCATATGTGGGAGTCCAGTTAACGCTGCCCTGCCACAATATGTCTCTATATTTAGTTATGAGTTGCAGTTGGCTGCCTCGTGGCAATGCCGCTAATCCATTGGGGGTAACTCGGCAAATGGTTCAAGTCATAAAATGCAACTAAAATAGACTAGAGCCGGCTGCCAACAGCTACAACAACTGGCGAGTATAAGGCCAACATCAGCGACCATTTGGCGGCACATGTGGCAATGTCCACGGTCATGGCAAGCGGCGTATCAACGAACGAACGAGGCCGACAAATTGCAGCGGCATGTGCGCCAAATGCTGCAGTAGCAACAACAACAACAACCGCAAGATATACAACAGCAGCAGCAGCATTAACAAGATATACAAGAAGTACAATAAATAAAATACTTGAAGCCTGTCTGCCGACGTTTACATGCTCTTGTAGAACTTCTTTTTTGTCCGTATACGCCGATCTTTTTAACGTCATCAGTTAAACAAATTATATTTCAAGTTTGGTATGTAAAACATATATTCCTTCATTATAACAGATACGGCTAGCACTTTTACTGTTTAAATGTTTGAATCGAGTTTTCATAACAATATAAGTCAGTTTACCAAATTTCATTGCAAAAATTGAAAACTCGAATTACTAGAAGATAAAACGATAGCTACAATACTGACTGCCTTCTATGCAATCCAGAACAAACTACAATACCCTTTCCGTATGCAACAAATTGAAGCGGCAAGCTGACAACAAGCGGCGGCAAACTGTAAGATACATTTGCTGTCCGGTTTATGTTGAACTTGAACTTCTTTTTTGCTTCAATTTGTATGCTTTATTATTATTTATTTTTCTTTTGCTTTCTCACATCGTCATCGTTGTCAGCGTTAACGTCGGCGTCGAAGTCGCCGCTGGCGTTGGCGTCGGCGTCGCCGTCAGTTTCGTCGTCAACAGCTTCTTCTATGGCGCTTTAAATTCTTTTTATTGCCATGTCAAGGCAACTCGCGCCCAGCGCACATTATGAAAACGGCCGCTTCGCTTGGGCGTGGGTTGCTCTTGTTGTTGTTGTTGTTGTTGTTGCTACTGCTGCCTTGTTGCAACAACAACAACAACAACAAGAGCAACAGGAACAACAACGACGTCTTCATGCTGCCGCCTCATTGGGGGCTGCCTCCAACTCTTGTTCTTTTTAACTTACTTTTTCTTTCATTTCAGTTTTTTGCAAAACGCTTTTTGTTTTATTTTTTTGGCGCTTCTGTTTTGAACGCGCGCGCGGCTTCTTTTGTATGCACGTGTGTGTGTGTGTGTGTGTGTGTGTGTGTATCTGTGTATCTGTGTATGAGTATCTTCAAGTTCTGCTGTTGTCATGTCTAAAGCTGCATGCCTCCTGCTGCTGCCCCTGCCTGCTTTGCTTTCTACTCCTTGGCTCTGTGTTAGTTTGGCCTGCCACTTGATGGCGTACGTGAAATCGTTGTACGCACGTTACTGTTAGTTACGAGCATAACAACTCTGCGCGTGTATTGGTGCGCTGCAAAGCTTTTTGTTGCTTTCACGTTCGCTGCACGTTTTCTTGGTGTATCTCATAGCCTGCTACCGACATGCTCGTACTTATAACTCTTCTTCGCTGACTCTGACTGCTATTAGCTCTCTGCGCTGTTGCTTTTTAATTTTACTTGAGCTACGATTCGACGACAACAACAACAGGCAGCAACTACGAGAGTTTGAGAAGTTTAAGACACTATATGCTTGCATCTGCGCCAGAGATACAAATGTATCTTGTAGTGTACAAATAAGCAGTATTCAAGGCTGTGCAAATTTGCAAATGCTATTATACTCTACAAGAGCATATTTAAGCTTCTTATGACGTTAGCCATGCAAAGAGGTAGCCAGCTTTGGAAACTTTATTTTATCCAGGTCTATATTTGGTTCAACACTCATTACGGCTTATCAATTCTATATTTTGTATACTATACTAGTGCGCTCCGCTGCGCATTGATAAAGCCGTTCCTCTTCCTTCTCTTTCTCTCTCTATTCATGATACCTCTACTTCTAGCTCTACCTCTACCGCAATTCAAAAGAATTCTTTACCTAGTCAACAAACACATTTAGCATGTTTTATATGAAAATCGTTTTTGTCGATATCTTTGGCGTCATCTATTGGAATTCGTCCAAACTTCACAAAAACCTTCTCACTAATACTGTTTACAATGTGTAAGAATTTGGTTGAAATCGATATACGCGTTTTCGAGTTTAGCGAGCACATTACTTTTTGAGACTTAATTTATACATATATAGTTATAAGATATATTGTATGCAGTTCCATTATCTTGGATTGCACCCTCAGGCTCGACATCTTCAGATAAATAATTTTTAGAAGATACACAAAATACATATCCGATGCTAACTAAATTAGTCTGGGACACAATTTAACAATTAATTTAAGAAATAATTTTTTTTAGAATATAATTTGTAATATATTGTATAGATACATATATGCATCGCAAATAACTGCAAATAGTTTTGTTTAAATAGTTGTGTGTTCTTATTGGTAATTGTAAAATTTTTATAATTTCCGAAGAATATATTAGATGCCAACATAATTTAATAAAGTGCACCTCAAAATTGAATTTAGGAAATAAACTTATTCTTTCTATTAGGCTTTCAAATACACTGAAAATATTAATACAGGAAGTTTATCCGATCTCACAGTCGCAGATGCTCATTGTGTTGTTTTAGTGTTGGATATTATGTGTGTGGATAATTCGTATCTTTTGGTCAAATTTGGTATCCCTATATCTATATATGTATAGTATTCCTTAGGTTGATCTTTAAGAGGTTGGCGCCTAAGCAACAATTTAGTTTAAGCAACTCATAGTAGCAAACTATTCTCTTAAGACCCTCTCTCACACATGTTTATTATCATTATTATTCCATCGTTTTCAATTTTTCATGCCCGAAAATTCACTCTGACGATTGTTTTAGCCTCTTTTTATGACTCATATATGTATCTGTGCAGCTGCTGTGGCTTTAGTTGTTTATTTTGCTGACTTTCAAAATGATTTCTTATTTTGCAAAAGTAATAATAATAATGAAAAAAGGCTGTCACACTGATGCGGCTTTTGTTTTAACCTGTTGTGTTTGCTTTGTAATACGATATAAGCAAATGTTGAATTTCCTGTGGATCCATTTAGCCTGGACAATTTAATTTTATTTTAATTGCTTAATTGAATGGGGTGAAGAATAAGAATAAAATACGATTTAAATTAAAAGCAAACTTTTCAAATTAAAACATTTATCATTTGAAACTAGCAACAAGCCGACGGCGGCTTAGTGTTTTGATAGTTTGGCTTTTTTAAAACGAATTTTTAGATACAATTTTCTAATGAATTTCTTAAATGATTGCGATTGATGAGGTTATATTTATTTTAATTGGGCGAACTACAAGAAGAGAGAACTAATGTCAAGTTTTAGAGGAGCGACCACAAAATTGAGTGATATACTTTTTATACTTATACAAAAGATCATTTTCATTATTCTTCAACAACTTTGCTATCCAATAGGTGTTATTTCTTTGGAAACTCTTTTATTATATAACATATGCAGCAATATATGTACAAACCGTTGTTAATCCATGTGCCGTTGACTGCCTCTCGGAAAATAAAATGTACACAAAAGATGCATAGAATGTTTTAATCCATGTGCCACTGAGGAAATCCGTAAGAAAACGCCGAAAAACGCGCACGAATGTTTAAAAACTTAGTTCAAAACGCACAATATGAAAAACCGAACAAAGAAAACTCACGACGACACGATTCGAAAAGGAAAACTAATGCAGAAGCAACCGAAACGAAGTTATAAAGAAATCGAAGTTGAAATTGAAATTGCAGGCTGCAGTTTGCAGTTTGCGGCAGCTGCAACATTTGTTGCTCTTCTGCGTTTTGTTGTTGTTGTTATTGTTGCACTGTTAATTCATTGTAATGACGTTTTTATGAACTTTATGAACACATTTTCCACAACTGCAGCACTTCACTTCAATTAGTTTGTTTTCAAATTCAAAATCGAGTTTTGTTTTGAATCGAACTCTGGTTGAGTTTTAAAAGTATGTTTAAATTACTTAAATTATACATCTATGCAGTATTTATTTTATGTAAAAAATTAAATATTTATTTGTATTTGGTGTGAATTTATTTTGTAAATAAACAACAAATGTTGGCGACGGCAACCGCGCTCACTCGCACTCGATTCAGGCGCTCGTACCACGGACGCGCACGGTGCAAAAGTTTTTGTTTTAGGAAACTTTTCACCCTTCGAAGGATACACAACAAATGATTGTGCCGTGCCGAGACGAACGCTGCCAAACCAACCCCGTGTGCGCAGCTGCAGCATGTTCGCGCAAGTTGGACAGCGAACGAAGCAGCTGCAACATGTTCGACGCGCCACAATAGGCAGCATGTTCGAACAGAGCGCACGCAACAACCTACAAATAACGTGCTAATGTGCCAAAGACAGAGAGAGAGAGAGAGAGAGAGAGAGAGAGATAGTAAACTTTCACTTGGGCTTTGTGTAGTTTATAAAAGGTAGAAACATATGCATATAGGTAATGACTATTTTAAAATAATAATTTTAATAATATTTTTTACTTTGCCACAAAAAAATATTTTGCCATTGGACAAAAAACTAGAAGCTCTAATTCTATGTTGACAAGTTTTCCAGCGATTTGACGATGTTTTTGTGTTGGGCATGTCTTCAAAGCGTTTCATATTGAATTTGACCACTCTAGTCGCTATAGTTGGGTCGCCAGAGGAATAATAAGAGCAAATCATTTCGAAAAAAATTTTTCATATTTTTGTTGTTTAAATTTCTCCTAGCTAATTTCGGTTGTTTTGATAAACGTGTGGAGAAGCCTGAGTTGGTTACCAACTAAACTTACAAAGCTGTAAATGAAATTAATTAATAATAATTGGTTTGGAAAATCTAGATTAAGGCTATGTAAACAAACTTGAGTTATCACGGGACGTCCGGCAGATGTGATCCATTTAGCTAGGAGTTCTCTATAACTTGGCATTATGTGGCGCCATCTAGTGTGCACATAAACATGTATGTTTATTTGCTCTCAATGCTTACACAGCGTAAACAAGCATAATACCATCCCAGGAAACACCACCGGAACATAATCACATCCTACCGTGATAATAGATTTTTGTGAGAAAATACAGGTCGGTTTACCTACAAGGGACGCCACTAGATGTTTCACATCAAAAATATAAACAGAATTAAAAAAAAGTGTTTTTTTTTTTTACATTTTATAAAGAAAATCATTAGCTATATAAAAAAAATTCATGCAGACAGTCGGGACAGTAGGATATGCAAATTTTTGTATGGATTCGTTAAGGGCTATGTGCGTAATAACGGTAACTGTACTACGGTTGTATGGGGATGATTCAGGTAAATATCAACATTCTCTGGTTTATAAGCTTAATATGTGTCTACGTACGTTATATATTATAAAACTGGACTCTTATTACCTATATCTTTTACAGTTTATATTTGAAATTTTCACACCCCACATGCACAGTAATAGTGTGCATATCTGTGCCAAGTTTCAATTGGACAGCTTTTATGGCTTTTGTGGCTTTAAACCGCGAAAATCTGTGACGAGGGAAGGTGGTAAAACATCCTCATGATTTGACAAACTCCCTCTGCCTTCGGAACTTGCTCATCTTTTGTGGCTCTTACTCTTTAATTCTTCCCATTCCCATTCTCTACCTCTGCGTATACCTAAACCTCTACCTCAAGCTCTACGTCTAAGTAGAGACATATTTAGTATGTTCTCCTCTCACCTGTCACCAACTGTCATTCCAATGTTCGCAAAACTACCAGTATTGCACTTCTTTATGAATGACGATTGCTATTGAGAACTGAAGCGTTATAATATTTATACATTCAGACGCAACATGATTTGCGTGAGTTTCCTAATTTTGGTGAACCTGAATCAGCCTGTGAGTTCGATGTTGCCTTGCAACATTTGATCGACAACAATCCGTGTGAGGCTTCTTGTTGCTATTGCCGCTTGTCGTTCGATGTCCTGCGTGTTGCATGTTGCTCCTGCACTCACAGCAAATTTCCATGGCATGGATGCGGCGTTTGAAGTGCGCATTTGTTGTTGTTGTTGCCTCTGCTGCGACTGCGGCAGTTGGTTTTGTCGCTATTGCTGCTGCTGCCGCTGCTGAAACGCGGCAGCGCTGTACAGTTGTTGTTCCAATTAAAAAATTTTTTCCCTAGTTTCGCGCGCACAATGCGAACTTGCAATCTATGTATGTAGTATATAAACATATACATTCACACATACATACATACATCGCATATCTGTGTGTGTGTGTGTGTGTGTGTGTGTGTGTGTGTGTGTGTGCGCTTCGAACTACATACATAGTTTCTTGTTTTATTTTGCTGTTGCCGCCGTCGCTGTTCTCATTTCTATTTGAAGCTGGACCTTGTGGGCGTGAGTGTGTGTGTGTGTGTGTGTGTGTGTGTGTGTGTGCCATATCCTTTCTGCCAATGTACACTGTATTGGTGTTGCGGGATTTTGGTACAATTTGCCTTTTTTCTGGTATTTTTTTTTTGCTCACTCCCTCTCGTTTTTACCAGTGTGCACTGCGCTTTTGTGCAAGTCCAGCCAGCCGCAGCTAGAGCTGCAGGAACACCGTGCTTGGGGACGGGTGACAGAGTTGCAGCCAGTCTTCTCTATATGTCAGTTGATTTCATTTCACTTTTTTTTGGGTCTTGCAATTCTCTTGTTTTTTTTCTTTGGTGTTACCAACTATTCGCTTAGCTTTGAGTGAATTTTTTTGTTTTGCAAGGGGCTATAGCCGAGGGCGGGGCAGCTGTGTGTGCGCTTTTTGATGCCAGGCTGTGCTTGAAATTCGGCTGGCGTGCAACAATAACAAAAGCAACAAGAGCAGAAAAAAAACCTTGACAGTTGCAGCTTGGCAGCCTTTGTACTATATGTTACCTGAAGCTGACAGCGCGCTGCAAAACGGGACATAGAGCACATGGGAAGTGGGCCATGGACTACAGGATATGGGCAGGCAGAGCATAGAGCGGCGGCGCTTATTTGCATTGCGTAATGGGCAAGCCATGTTGAAGTGAGCCAATGCAGTACACAACCCTTAAGGAACACTGACCTGTCCTACGCAAAACAAAAATCAAATGAGGTAAACACAGACGGCACATGCCACATAGATACAAATACAAACCAAAGTCGAAGACAGAAGGCAAAGCCAAACGACGCATAGTGAAATAAAGTTACATCTGCACAAACAAAACGCACACAAACACACTTGCACACAGCTGTCTTGACTCATAAGCAACAACTGCTCCCTTAGAGTAAAGTAAAGGTTTGCTTGAAGTTACACATATATCTAAGATTTGTGTGCAATGTATCTGCAAGTTTGCTGCAAGTTTTTGCGTGCAACATAGCTAAAGATTGCTGCAACTTCTCAGTGCGTGCTGTTTGCCAAGCGTCTGTTGGTGTATGTGTGTGTGCCAGAGCATGTCCTTTGTCAGGCAGCAAAGGACATTCACATTGCATGCTGCATCTCATAACAAGAAAAAAAAAATTTATATATATAAAATTTAAAGAAGTATCTGACAGTTGTAGCAGCAAAGTATTTGAAAAATGAAAGAATCGCGAGCGCGCGCTCGAATGAAATAAGAAAAAACTTCAACAAGCAACATACAGCGAAAACACTTAACTTCTGTACATGAAGCTTGAATACTCTAACAGTTTGAAAAGATTTGCGGCACACCTATGGCTATGAATTGTACCTATCGGAGCAAGCATACAGTAGAGGACCACCAAAAGATGCGCAATATAACAACACCCCTTACCCAAAAGTCGAATCTCTTGGCTTAGACCAACACTGTAAAATCCATTCCCATTTCTGTTTAATATCGAAATCGTTAAGATTCGATAAAAGGTTAGGCTATGAGATAGATAGGGTACATGTAAGGTAGAGTCAACAATTTTGGTGAGCCTATTAAGCAAAACATTGATGCGCCTATACCGAGCATAGCATAGATACAAAACCACAAGGTCTTTCACTGTCCGGCAGAGCATGTTCTTCTTCAATAAACAGAATCTGACATGAAGAACCTTATACAAAAATGGTATTGAATATTTGTGTGTATCAGAGAGTTTTGAAAAAGTTGCCAAAGTTGACTATGTATCTCTCTGGCAAGTTGAATGCACGCCAGGATATGTATCTGTGTGTGCGTGTATCTAGCACAAGCCAACAGCAAGGTTCGTCATCCTGCAAACATTACACAACTGAGATCAAGAGATCTTAACACAAAATGCACGTAATATGAGCAAGCGCAGACAAAATGCATTAACTTCAACGCACACTCGCTCGCACACTCACACACTCGTTCGCACACTCACACACTCGTTCGCACACTCACACACTCGCTCGCACACTCACACACACAGGCGAGCATTCGTAGGTTGTTGTTGCTGTTATTTTGTTGATTTGTACGAGTTTTGAGTTTTCCGAAATCATGAAAGGAGCAGATGTTAAATTTTTATACACATCGCTGCTGCCGCGTCGCTCGTCGCTGCTGCTTCTTCTTGCCTCATGCTGCATTATTATTGCCCATTGCCGTTTGCTGTGGTTGTTGTTTTTGTACGCTTTTGCTGCTTCCTCTTTCGTCGCTCGTGGAGTGTTGGCTGCTGTTGTTGCAGAGGTCGACTGGCTCTTGTGCTCGCTCTCGCTGCTTCTTCTTTTTCCTACTGAAATTGTAGCGTAAACTTCAGCTGCTCTTCATTGGATGACCGGTCGGTCGTTCAGTAGTCAGTCGGTTGGTCGTTCGATTCTCGATTCTCGTGTCGCTTTCATCATTATCATCAACGTATTTGTTATTTGTCGGCAGTTTGTAAGCATTGCTCTATAAGTATAAACATATATTTGAGTTTTTACAACTTTGCCACACAGCTTTTACAGCCTTTTTTACATGGCAAATTTTTTACAATTTTTGCCGGCTGGCATTTTAATTGTAACAATATGGCATTCTCTTCATTCCCTTTTGCTTTATCCTTACCTGATTTGTCAATGTCCTGAGATGCATTCAATCACCCAAACACGGACACATGCACTCATACATAGCCATAGTGTCCTGGTACCTGGCTTTAACTGTCAGTCAGGCTGCTGCGTATTGGAACAATAGTTTTCTATTTCGTGATGCTAATCACTGCTAAAACTCTACACACACACACGCAACATAAATTAACCCTCACATGCACACAATGTATGGCATAAGGACGAGTTGCTTGGTGTGATTGGGTTCTTTGACGCACAGTGGGTGGGTTTGTCCCACTGTGATAGTTCTATACATAGTTCTGACTTGCCAAAGGCATGAGGTGCAGCAAATTTCCACAAACAACAGGTAAAAAGCAACTGTAGCCCATTGCACTAGCATTTATAGGCATTTCGTAGTTTGGTTTTGCGCTGACTGTGCAAGGATGGCACATACTATACATAGTTCTGTAGTTAGGAATTTGTGAATTTGTGCAAACGGACTAGAAGTATGAGCTGCATGTAACTAAGGTGCTATAATAGCAAAATGGATTAGCAAAGTAGTTTGTGGTTTTATTTGTAATGATGTGCAATAAATTATTGTTATTGCATTAAGAGGTATCTATATCTTGCTGGAATACTTGAAAATCTCATTAGTTCAAAAAATAAAAACGTTTTTGTAGCAATACATGGATCGGTTTGCTTCATGTTCACACAGTTGTTGCTTTTACATTCGATACGTCCAAAACATATATTTAAAAATTATATATACAGATTTTACATGGTTGTTTAATATATTATATGAAAAGCTTCATGTATCTATAAATCTATTATTGTAATCTATTTTAGTATTATAACTCTTGTTTGTTTCTTGGATAAATTGTATAAGATTAGCTAGTATGAATGTATAAAAATAAGTACTGTTTTGGACTAACCAGTTATTAAACCTTAAAATATAAAATAGTTATATAGAAGTTATTAAAAGTTCGGTCCATCTAGTCATTCAACATTTTTTTAATATGTACGACAGTACAGAGCCCTGCAACGCGCTTGGTCAGTGACCTCTTGAGTCTGCACCCTCAGCGCTCTCAAACCTACAGAAACTTCTGTTTTTTGTGTACTAATAAGAAGTTTAGCTAGTGCGCCTTCCCTTCTCTCATCTTTCACACCGAGCACAGGCTCTTCCCAACTATCGTCTTACTTTACTATTCTACTAAATCACTTATCTGGTCTCTCACTCTCAACTTTAAATCTAACTCTAGTTCATGTGTTTTCTTCGAATGTGACCTTATGAAAATCTTATTTATAATTTTGCGTCTACCTATATTGCACTAAAGTCTTACACATACTCAGACTGATTGCCAATAATAATAAATCTATGAAACAAGTATTTGCGTATGGCATCGGAAAGGAATAGTGAGAGCGAAAGGAGATCGAGATGTGCAGGAGAAGGAATGACAAAATGAGGTTCTTCCAAAAAGTCAAGCGTCTGACTCAAGGATTAGGTATCGGATGCACACATACTAAAATAATCATTATTTAAAAAAAAAAATGATAGCCTTGACAAAGATGTTCCATAAATTTTAACGGTACTATCGATAGTATCGAATAAATTTCCTGAAACAATCGGCGCCACTATCGATAGTTTTGCAGCTCAACTGCTTCATAACTACTAATTATGCTTACTTAATATGGTTTTCTGCCGTGCATTGCAAAGAGCACATATCTCTTCGCCAAATGAGGGCGGTTTTGATTTTTCACCATTTCAATCGATGTGAACGATACCGTATTGGACTCAAAAAAATGTTATTATGATATTTTAAGCCTTCTACAATGCACGGTAAAGCCGAGAACTTTACTTCTTTGATTGTTTCTTAGTCTCCTGCGAGTTGTGGTGGATATATATTTAATATTTCTTCTTCGTAACTTGCAATAACAACCCATTACCGGGTTCCGGCCTGATGCAAAGCTCTCCACCAGGCGTCTCTGCTTTGCACCTTCTCCAATCGGTGATAACAAAGGTAGCTAGTGTACTCTTTACCTGGTCCTTTCAACGGAGACATGATCTACCCCTTCGTCGCCTCCCTTCTACATCAGCATTGAAGACCGTTCTCGCAGGATCTTCTTCATCCATACGCACACCTAGACAGCATAGCCGCTGGATTTAAATTCAGTTAACTATGTCAATGTCGTCGTAGAGCTCATAGAGTTCGTCGTTCCATTGGGATCTTACGGAGTATTTTTCGCTCAAACACTCCAAGAATGTTTTCATCAGACTGCGTCACCACCCATGCTTCAGCACCATAAAGCAACATGGGAAGAATGAGCGTCTTATAGAGTGTTATTTTCGTAATGAGACCAAAATAAAATCTATTGGCAACAGTGATTCTCGGTTTGATCTCCATGCTGACATCGTTTTTCATTGTGACGGTGGTATCAAGTTAGACGAAATCCTTGACAGAATCAAAAGTATAGTTTTCAACATCAATCTGAAATTCCCACCGCTGGGACTCTGTACTCGAAGAAAAAATATACTTTGCCTTGCTCTCATTAACAAACTAACCCACCATGGCAGATTCTCTTTCAAGAGCCGCAAGGGGTCCGGCAACTGCTCGCTTAGTACGCCTGACGAAATCGATATCATCTGCGTATGCAAGCAACTGGACACCCTTATAGAATTTCAGTTCAGATGTACTTCGGCCTTTCGCAACACATTTCCATCAAAAGCTTGAAGAGATCGCAGGAAAGGGCATCGCCATGTCAGAAGCCTCGCTTGGTATCAAAAGGTTCGGAGAAGGTCTTTCCTACCTTGAAGAAGCTGCGTGTGTTCCTCAACGTCATTCTGCATAGTCGTGCCAACTTTGCAGGGATTTCAAACTCAGAATATGCGTCATATACGTGATCCCTCAACGAGCTATCAAATGCTTCTTTATAATCGACAAGGAGGTGAAGCGTGACGGTTTGGCGTTCGTGATCTTTTCCAGGATTAGGCATAGTGGTCAATGGTATGACTTACCCGGCCTAAAACCGTACCATAGTAAGGCGACCTGCAAGCTTGAAATAAATAAAATGTTAACACTTAGAGACTATTAAAGATGGCAAAATGTGCCAAACTGTTGTACAGCTCGAAAAACCTGGCCGGAGTTAAACACCAAAAGAACAGCTGTAGGGAAAGATGCTCAGATGTTGTTAGAGCCACCACTGGACACTGGTTAGGTAGTGACCATGCAGCTACAAAGATCTTTGCAGAAGCTATGGGGATGAAAAGGAGGCCCTGCCCTTTTTTAAAGACGAAACAGGTACCTGGGAGGGTACTTCCTAAGCAGCTTGTCGGAGCTATCCAAAATTAGACCCAAAAGCATAGCTGTTTTTATGTCAGCATCTTTTTTAAAATGTATTCCTAGGGCGAATGGAGAAAGGATCTGTCAGTCGTCTAAGCCGAACCTAACCGAACCAAGTTGACTGTTGCAGGAATGACGTTAGGAAGTGGTGGATGCAAAAGAGCACTGATGTTGTGGTGGGAATACTTTTCCGGTTTACTATCGGGCGATGATGGACATAATGCCCCTTCCAAAGTTAACTTCCCGGCGTTTCCATTCATAGGTGAAGGCAGGATAGGCCACCACGCATATAAGACCCTATTGAGCGCATTATATAAAAGTCTTAAGCCAATTGCGAAAGAAATGTTCGAACATTATCAGTGTGGCTTAAGTTCTGGTAAGTCCACTATTGACCAGTTATTCACACTACTGCAAATTATGGACAAGTCCAACAAATATCAAATCGACACCCAACATCTTTTTTCCAATTATTAAGTAGCATTTGGAATCCCTGCAAAGTTGGTACGACTATTCAGAATAACGTTGAGCAATACACGCAGCTCCGTCAAGGTAGGAAAAACCTTCTCCGAACCTTTTGGTACCGAGCGAGGATTCAGAAAAGGCGATGCCCTTTCTTGCATCCTCTTCAACTTTGTGGAAACTGGCACACTATAAGATGGTTTTGCTTCCCTCCAGTTTTGCTTTATGTCGCTAAAGCATGGGTGATAGCGCAGTCTGATGCAAACGGCCTTAGAGTGTTTGAACGGATAGTACTCCGTAGAATCTTTGGCCCTTTACGAGTTGGTAACGACTACCGACAACATTGACATAGTCAAGCGAATTAACATCCAGCCGCTCCGCTGGCTTCGTCATATTGTGCGTATCGATGAAGAAGCTAATGCGAGAAAGGTCATCAATGTGGCCGTTGGTAGGACCAGAAAGAGAGCACACTAGTTGCCTTTGGAAGCACCGATTAAAGAAGACGCTCGCAAAGCAGATACGATTGGAGGAGTGTTCTACATCAGGCCGTAGCCAGGTAACGTGCTGTTATCATTATCTTAACTGTCCGTTAAGACGAGTTTTACATTTACTACGCCAGAAATGTAAAGAGTCACTGACTTATCAAAGAGCCCTCGTTTTCTATCATAAAGAAATTATGAAAGTCAAGATTGAAGAATTTTGCTGAAAAAACAATCAAATTTTCAGCTCGACAAAACAATGTTGCCCAATGTGGGTTATTTTTTGAATGGTGCCTTTTAGACAGTATTCATGACATATATGTATATAAAAATACAAATCCGCAAATCGGAATCCTTTATCTGGTTACACAAACACACTCACAATGCAATATATCACTACAGACAGTCGTCAATTCATCCGTAGCAGTCATGCACGACTGAGCCCCAATTGGAAAAGCGTTTCCTGCATGTTACACCTGATGTTATTTTACGATTATTGTTTTTCGGAATTATGAAATACAGTTATAAGTTTTTGTGTTTGCAGCCAATTGCAGTTGCTGTGGTCACGGATGCCGCTGCAACAGTATGATATTTTGCTATTTTAATTATTATTAAAACCCGAACAGGTATACTCTCACACCCACACGCATACACAGAGAAAAATAATCAAGTACATTGTACTCAAAGTGAGCACATCCGTGCACGAAAGTCGTGCAAGTAGATAAAATCTCATTATAAGTACAACATTTTCATGTTGAGTACAAATTTAAGAGTTTACAAATACTCAAATCAAGTTGTTTTTTACGTTTTTGAGAATTTTTTGTACTCTTGTGTGAATCAGAGTTTAAGCAGATTGCCCAAGAAACAGGAGGTCCTTGGTTCGATTCCCAGTCGTAGCAGTTGAAAATTTTTAAAAAAGTTTAATTTTCTTTGTATGTTGTGTTGGTTGTTGTAATTATTTAAAGCATATTTTTTTTTTACTTATGTTATTTTTATTATCTGTATTTATTTATTATATTTTTCTATAAATAGGGAACAATTGAGAAAATTAGTGAAAGAAACATTTCTTTACCATCATTAAACCAAACATAGATGCGGTCATAGTGGGAATCGAACTCGAGGGTTTAGGCTTAAACACTTTACCACTGAGCCACGCTAAAGAACTTAGTTACAGTAACTAATGCAATACCAGAATGCACCTCCAAATAGATACACATATTTCAGTTGGGTTAAGAAGAAAAAAAGATAAAAAAAGTAAATGCGAGGTCTCGCTCACACTAAAATTTCAAAATGCAACTCAATTTGAGTTTTTTTTACTTGATTTAAGTACATTATGTTCTTGGTTTTAACTCATACTCAATTCAAGTATTTTCTGAAAATGTTTACTCAAAAATACTTGTTCGCATATTGAGTACGCGGCAACTCATTTTGAGGATGTCGTTTTTCTCTCTGTGTACATACATAGAGCTAAATTAATTATATGAGACCAGAGAATGTGATTTTTCATGTCGTTTATTGAAAATTTCCCTTTTGCTGCAGTAGTTTATGTATTTTTGTTTATTGTTGAGATTTTAAATTAAATATAAAACTATATTTGTGTGCATGTGTGTGTGTGTGTTTGAGTGAGAGTGTATGAGTGTGTGCATGTATGTTGCTTACAATTTAGTTATCAATTACTACAAAAATTATTTTCATTACAATTTTCAACGCTTCATATGTATAAAATAATAATGATGATAGGCGCTGGAAACACTCTGCAATTCGTTCTCTGCGGCGCTACCCTTCTCTTCCCGTGTCGCTGTTTCTATCAGTGTGTCCATCACGGCGGATTTAATTGGCGGCTATCGTGCAAACACAACAACTGGGAAACCAAAACGAGTCCGTGTACAGATTTTGGCCATTGCCCTGAAGCGCAATTAAACGTTTTTGTACGAATTTCTGCTCACATCTGGAATTGTAGCCATTGGGCAAGGAGCAGAGGTTCGAGCAGGTGTTTGAGCTGAAATAAAAACAGTAAAAAAAAAACAACAATGAGCGGGGATATTACGGCACATGTAGAACAGTAAAATATAAAATAAGCCGAAATAAAATGCGAAAATCAACAACTGTAAGAAATTTAGTTGTGGGTTATGCTCATAAATAAACGCAAAGACAAAAAAAGTTACCGGAAGCCCAAGTCTAAGCAGCGATGGTTGTATACTCTTTATTTAAAAGGTACCACTTTTAATAACACTAGTTAACAAAACAAATGGGTTGGGATAAAATATACTCTTTCTTGTTAATTTGGCGTCGCTACATCCGAATCCGGCTGCCATTTTTTTATATAGCGCCGTTTTCGAAATAAATGATGATGTTTAATTTAATCGCTAGATATTAGAAAGTCAATTTTGTTGACGCGTGTTATTTTATGATGGCTTCAAATATAAGCTTCAAACAGTGACGACTAGCGCTTTTTAGCGCTAGATTTAGAAGAAATCGCAAAATGCGAGTTAATCAAGAATTTTCGTAATCTTTTTTAGGAAAACCAACAACTTATATATAAAATATGAGATCCTCTTTTTGGGATTACAAATTTTTAGACATTGAATAAATTAGAATCTTGTAAATAGAGTTTTGCGTCTACAGGAATGAAGTATTAATTGGAATTTCTTTGATTTGATATTTCAAACTATAAACAATTCAAAATATGAAAAAATGATCTTAGGAAATACCACTTCGAAGCAATAAATTGAGAGAATATGCTTCGCTAGCGAAAAATTAACCTTTTTAGATGATTGGCTAAACTCAAGACAAAAAATAAGAGAAATTTGTAATTGGGTTCTTTAAATTCAAACACTTCGGCAAAAAAACATTCAGGAGGACGAAAGAAATTTGTATATTTGAATCTTCTCACGATAACTGATAGTACAGCAAAGTCTTGGATATTTAACACTCAAATGTTTCCAACAATGAATCTTTTAAAACAACACAAACTTGAGTCACAATGGCAATGTACTCTCAAAGTAGTGAAGTGTATAAAAAGCGCGCCGGGTGCAAAGGCTGCGAGTTGAAAGTTTAACGAACTCGTTAAAACGGGAATCATACGTAATTGATAAGGAGCTGGAGCTGGAACTGAGGCAACGGTACTTGGACGTGGCCAGATGTTGCAAAACTCGCTCAAGTCAAGATTTATAAACGCGCCGGCACAGGTATTCATTTGGTTAAACAAATTGCGTACGCCAAGTGTACCGCAACAACAACCACATAAACAACAAGTTGTTGCTAACAATCATTAGCAGATAGGGCAGCAACTCTGGCGACAAACAGCAGCAACAATTAGGGCAAGAAAACGGACACAAGTAGCACAAGGGACTCGGCATCGAGCCACGCATCGAACTGACCCCCTTTTGCAGTACGTATGTAAGGTAACACACCGTCCAAATGCTCATAGGTACACCATGGCAATGGGTCATATCACCCTAGTTTTTGTATTGAGTCGTTTTGCTCATTTTCAAGTGTTGAAAGGTAGCGCACAATGCAGGGGGAATGAATTTGCTTGCTGTTTTCGGTATTTTCCGGGGTGTTATAATTCGTTTAACCACAATTATGACATTTAAAAATGAAA
Source organism: Chymomyza caudatula (assembly GCA_035041775.1). Classification (NCBI taxonomy): domain Eukaryota; kingdom Metazoa; phylum Arthropoda; class Insecta; order Diptera; family Drosophilidae; genus Chymomyza; species Chymomyza caudatula. The sequence goes on from JAWNKW010000133.1 coordinate 755,220, forward strand.
AAGAAATAATCGTTAGTGCGAATGACTGAATTGTACATAAGTGCAGTAGATTTCCCCTAGCGAAAAGTCGAGCAAAAGTCACGCAGGGGAAAGTTCTAAAGAAGCGAACGCTCTCCTGCTGCGTTGGGCACAATGACGGCGTCAGTGACACCTTAATAAAAGCATAAAGTAGGCGGGTGGTCAAGGAGCAGGGTGGCAACACTAAAAATCTTGCATATTTCTGATATTCAATTGACGGTTTTGAGTGCGACAGAGGCTGCAGCCTTTCGCTTTTACAAACAAGCAGTGTGCAAGCAGTGCAGTAAACTTCCCAGCGTGGTGCGAATCGTTAGCAGAGACACGAACCACAACTGCGAAAGACAAATGAGTGAAATGAGTTTGTTTTAGGGAAATCGCACGAAAAACGCGAGAAATTTTACTAATTCAGAATATTGTATGTTTGTATCCCGAGTTCTAACATTTATTAAAGCCTTTTGTGTAATAAATAGTTGTTGTATTCTGTGCCTTATTTAATTTTTCTGGTAAAGAACTCTTACACGTGTGACACAGAAATAACTGGAGATCTTGGGAACAATTGAGTGGCAAATCTGTGCGGAAATCCGTCGGTAACACAAAATTTTGAGATATTTAGAGTGTATTGCGCTTCTGCTCGATGTGTCATGCATTGCATTCATAGAGTTTTGGATCAAATGTTAAAAAACATTAAAATATCATTCATAACGCTGCTATTCAGTCCATAATGTACTTTGATAGCTTATCATCATCAGCATTATAGGTTGTTTTATTTAAATACTTTTCGATAAATGTTTTAATTCCAATTACTTCGATTCTTTAGGAAATTCATGATCTTCAGAACTGTTACTAAACAATTTAAAGGAAATTCATTAGGAAATTAATGAATAAATGTGTAAAAACATAAAAGAGTATTCGTGCAAAGTTTACAGCAGGAAAATAGAGTGTAATTGTGAAATTTTTGTAGGTATATTCCAAAACGATCAAAGCATTTCTAAACATTATTTACTTTGCAGTGATATTAATCCTTAAGTCAATTTTGTTTTTTCGACGAACAGTTCCTCGTTTCAGTGTCTAGATAGCGAGTAAGTGAATTGGATTTTCATGTTAATGTCAAGAATGACTCTACCGTTAAGGCAGGAAAGGACCAGCGGTTTTGCTGGCTCTGTTGTCTTGTTCGAATGAATGAGCCCTTCACTGCGTCTGTTGAGGGAAGGCGACGACGGTCCGTGTCTCCTTTGGAACATGGAATAATAATACCAGGAACGCGCATTATGCCGACGCGAGTGCCAAATTTTTTTGAGAGCCTAACAGAGCGAGAACATTTCATATACATGCACACGCAAACAAGGCAAAGCAACATCATGCGCGGCACAACCTTCCTCTTTGACATTCGCAGCAAAATGAAAAAGTGGCAGCCGAATTGTATGAGAGCAAAATAATGCGCGTTCCTTGTATTATTATTCCATGCTTTAAAAGGACCGGGTAGAGAACGCGCTAATTACATTTGGAATCAGGGATTGGCGTATTCAAAGGATATAGAATAAAAAATAATAAGCCTAATAGTGGGAGCACTTTTTCAAACAAGTGTAGAAATTTTGAAGTATCAAGTTATTTCTTGAATTACATTTTACATGTTATCTCAGGACGATAAGCATGATATTTTGATTATGTGACGGCATATAGATAAGAATCAAATTATTTTGGCGTGCTGTTTATTTGGTTATAACCTTCTTTCTAGATTTTATACAAAAAAGGATACTAATTCAAAAAGCCTTTTCCGCAATTAATTTGATTTTTTCAAAGCATACCCTATAATTCTGCTTTAACGTAAACTGGATACTTACGCGCACACCTCCGTTTTGACCATTTGACGGGCCGTATTCTGTTCGTTTACCACAAACATCCAATTGCCGCGACTGTTCAGAGCCGCTTGGGGCTCTATAAACTGCGAGCTGGTCTGGCACAGTCCGGAACGACCGGGACTTTGGCGTTTTGAACGTGCCTTTATGGAACCGTGCACGCCGACAATATCTAAGAGATCCATATTGAGCGAAACATCGCGTTTGCTGTCTGCAGCCTGAATTTGCTGCTTCTCCCCCTCCTTCGTCACCGTCTCCACTGGCTTTCCGCTCTGCTCTACTATGTCCAGCTTTTCGAGCATTGCCTGCTTCGCCGAAGCAATAGCTACTCTCTTCTTGTGGCCCAGATCGCGCACTAGACGCTTCAGCCAGAGCGTGGCATTGTAGGGCGTGGACTTTCCCCCATTATTGAAGTACAGCTGTTCCCCTGTATTAGATATAGGCGGTTGCTGTTGTTGCTTATTGTAGTTAAGGCGCTGACCCGCTGATGTGTATAACAAATAACTGTAAATAAAATTTTGAATAAGTCATAATATACGACATGTAAGCGCATTAATCAAAGACTCACGTGGGCGCCTCTGTTGTGGGACTGGAAATGAAGAGCGAGTTTGTGGATGCGGCACCTCCATGTGGAGATACACCAAATGGTGTCTGATAGTTGTAACCATTAAAGTCTTGTCCATTACCATTATAATCCCGCGTTGGAAATATTGACTTGGGATCGTAAAAAACCGGCGTATCATGCCACGCCACGGCGGCGAAATCCTCCCATGTCTCGTCTACTAGTAAGTTTGTCGCCTCGTAACCCCATTTACGAACGAGAGTCTTGATGAGAAGTCTGTGGATCGAAACAATGGAAAGAAAAAAAAAACATTGTTTGTTAATGTTTGTGTTCCAAAGATTCGGAATGTTGATGAGGTGTGGCTCGACGCATGATGTAATAGATTTAGTGCTCCAATCGTTTCACTCGCACTAGTTGGAGCTTACATAAGCTTGAAGAGTATTAAAATAATTCAAAACAAAGCTGCTGTAAGACCTGATTTTCCATTGTTGTAATATGTTGACTTCTTTTTAAAGCTGAATGTTTTGGAATTGCTAAAGTAAAGTAAATGAAACAAGTCGCCAAATCTGGCGGACTCTTGCATAAAATCTAGGCGTTGCGGTCCAAATCGATGCGACTTATGCCTTAAATACTGTGCCAAATGTGTTCAATAGAACTGAACTTACTTTAAGTCACAGAACGATCTGTAAGCCCGAGCTTAGTGATTATACCCATGTTTACTTCTGTATTGAATGCCGATGGGTGTCCGGAAATCACATATTAAATAAAAAGTACTAAAAGTACCCTGATACGGGTTATTTTAAGTGGATGACATTGTCTGAGTAAAATAAACAGTGCGGAACCAAATCTACGTAACTTTGCGTTTTCCCCAAAGCGTTCGTGTTATTAATTTGATTTTTTAGATATACCATCATGTAAAAAATAAATGGGCCATCAACATTAGACAAATTCCGACTTAACTATTCACTGATCCCTCGCAACTCATTGTACCGCAAAATCCCACAGTTCTTATTCTATTTTGACACACATTGTCCCAAGTTTTAACTTTCGTAGAAAGATTATGTTTGTGTTATATGTTATATACTAATAACAGAAGAAAAGTCTGTGCCGAATTTTAAGCTTTTCTCTTGGATACTTTGGGTGTAAGCCGTCAAATTCGATTGTGGGACAGGCGGACCAATATGAAAAGATTTGTTGTAAGTAAAGGAGTAAAACATAAGACCATGCTTCTCTTGGTCTCCGACAAACGGACAACCAGTTTTAATCGATTCCTTTTGCCATGCTGATCATTTTGGCACATAGTATATTGTCGGTTTTACATGTTTCTTTTAAGGCGATACACACATAAACATAAGTTCTTCAAGTTATAAGCAAAAAAAAAAAGTTACCTTGCTTATCAGCAGAGTTTTTACATGAAATCCAAGAAAATATTGAAATTGGTGATATCCCATATTCGATTAATTTAACTTTTCCGGCGATTTGGCGATGATTTTGTGTTCGTGCGTTGTCGTAGTCGTTTCGCTCTCTATGTAATTCAGTAATTTCAACTTTAGCAAACTAAATGTTTTTCTATCGTATTGGGTATGTCTTCAAAGGGGTTTCTAATGAATTTGTTACCCGCAGCTTATTTTTTTAAAATTCACATGTTCCTTTTCGATTCGATACTTTGGGAATATTAAAAAAAAACCCAGGCATAAAACACGCTGACTTCGAATCCGACAACCGATTTTAATTATCTAGAACGCTTTTCGAAACATAGCTATTTGATATTTTATACGATATTTTAAGAGTTGCGAAGTAAGCTAATCTCTTGTTACTCGGGAACCTTACCACCAATCGAGATGAACTATAATTTGAATTGAAGTTAATTAAATATTGGTTTAATTTATTACAAATTGCAGGTTACATGGCAATGAATTCAAAAAAGATTTTAGAAATAAAAATTTTTGTTTTGTTTTTTTCGTATTGAGTTGTCCTTTATTTCAATCGAGATAAGATTGATCAAAACTGCCCGAGGACCATTAAAGCGACACTTAAATAACTTTAATTTAAGTTATAGTTCATTCCGATTGGCAGTAATGGTCCCGAGTAATATGAGATCGCCACTTTCGAAATCTGTAATTTGAACTTTGAAACCCATTTTAGATAATTCACAATAATTCAACCATAAATTTACCGGAAAATGTATGTTTTATGTTGGGTTTTGGTTTTATATTTTTTTTTACGGAAATGTAATAATATTGTGGATTGTGGCAATTTTTCGTTATTCCCTAATAACTTCGTCATTTCGCTAGCGATTTTGATTAACTTGGTCTTTAAATATTCATAAAAAATCAATTTATCGAATCTAAAAATAAAATAATTTTGTTCCACTTTTGAAAACAAATTTTGAGTTGATTGCCCTGTAACTAGCAATTGAACAAAGGTAGACCTATACGTCTGATCGTCGATCAGACATGAGAAGTGTTTTTTAGATCCAACAGTAGCACATCTAACGAAATACGGCCTAACCTAACCTAACGCTTCCCTTGCATATATGCTAGATATCGTCAGAAAGACTATTTGAAATTCAACATCTTGTAATTGAAAAGTATTTGCAAAAATATGAAAGCTAAGACATTTTTTAAATGTTAGTGTCGGGTTAGCAACTACCCTTCTTAAACCTACTACCTGTCTTTAAACTTATAAGAAATTTTAACTTGCCCTGCGAGGCAGGAGTATCGCTTATCTATTGTACTTATTGTTTTCTTAGATAAGATTAGATTAGATTTGTGGTGGGTGCGATGGCTCATCAGAGAGAGTTGAAACCATCCCTAGCACTCAGGCAGCCTTGCGCATTGTGCCATGCCCTACAGAGGAAGTTAGGAGAGAGTTAGGCAAATGCCGAAAAGGGACACAAAGTGCTCCGTGGAGTCGGCTTCCTTAAGACTGGCTGCGCAGGTTGGGTGACCCAATCGATATCGATATAATATCAACAATCCTAGTGACGCGGAGCCTATGTTTGCCAGGTCATCATCATTTCATTGCCCTGGATACTTCGGTCTCCGGGAACCCAGTAAAGACTGACTTTGTTATGACGAGAAATCATGTTAAGTCTGCTCTTTCATTCGCTGACCTTGATCGACGTTGTGCGTGAATTTTCCAGGAACTTGAGTACAGCCTGACTGTCACTACAGATCCCTACAGTTACCCCACTCAATTTTCTTTCATAGATCCAGTTCGCGGCATTAAGAATTGCGTAGATTTCTTTTTGGAAAACCGACGGCAATTTACCATTCGTGATGTGGTGGCCAACATATGATTGGTTTTGTCATCCAATAACTTTTTTCCAACCAAAATATATACACAAAAACTCTTCCTGCAATCGATAAGTGGGCTAAAATGGGAATGGTTGAAGACGATTCAAAGATGCACCACAAAAAGGTTAATAATATCACTATGCAACAAATTTGACCTCTATGAAAGGCCTATGGCTATAACATACCTTTGTCGCTTTTGGGATTTGAATTTTCTACCACCGTTATGGAAATACGGCTACTCGAAAAAATTCAAGGTTTCGAGAGTAGCGTGGTCAGCAAATCTCACATATCTCGGGAACTTCACTACCGATTGAGATGAACTATACATTCAATTAAAGGTAATTGACTATTGATTAAATACGTTTCAGATAGTTTGAGTTCTGTGTCATCAGCGATTTACCGGAAAAGGTAAGTTTTAGACATAGGCTTTTTTTTTTGTTGCATAGTGTAATTAATATGCGACCACGATTAATACTTCGGCTCAGCTCGTAAAAATTTCACAAAACAATGGCAAATAGTATGATATACAGGCACATCGCGTGGCTCAACTCTGCGCTGAGTTCCGTTCAGTTCAACTAATTTCGCTTGGTTAGGCTGGTTTTTCTTATCAGCGATGATGGGTTTGGCCTGCGGCATGCATGTCACGTGCCGAACCGGCAGCTCAGAAACGACAAAAACGCAGCTCGTGGCAGCTCAAAAGTGAAAACAGCTAGCAGGTTTTTCCTATGACTAGTAAGTATGTACGAAATTGTTTTTATTATACTTTTCGTCGTTTTTTTTATATATTAAGAATTATGCAACGTGAGCGCTTAAAATTCCAAGGCGCAGACATAATTGGCGGACCCGGCAGCCAAAAATAAAAATAAAATAATTTACAAAAAAATATCCAAAAAGAAAACCAATAATAAAAACGCCTATTTAATTGTTAACATGGCGCCGTAGCTTAAGGTCTCATACCATAGTTATCGGAAATTTATTTAAATTGTAGAAATTGTTTAAAAATAGCAACACAACAAAAACACAAAAAAAAAAAAACAGACAGATTAAAACCAAATTGAAAAATGCTGAAAATATGTAGAAGAGCGAGCAACAACAGCAGCATTAAGATACAGATACATGGCTTATAAAATGTATCTACAAGTGTATCTATGCTCTCTTGAACTGTCAATTCAAGTTTATTGGGTCAAGGAGTTCCCTCGGACGTCGGCGTCAGCAGCAGCAACAACAACAACAACAAAAACAACAGCAGCTGGCTGTTCGGCAAGATTGTCGCTTCTACGTGCTAATGTCAATGCATATTGTTTGGCAGTCGTAAACCCGCTCCCCGAACTTAAGTAACACCCCTCCGGTGCTAGTCCCTGCTCTCTGACACTTTGTTAGAAGCAACAAAGTTGTCGCGGAAGCAGCCAAAACTAAAATAGTTTTTATGCAAATTGAAATGCGGCTGCCAAAAACAAGTTTCAGCCAAAAACAAAAACTGAAAAACAGAAAACACTTCCATATAAGATAAAGCCAAAGTTTTGTTGCCATTGTTCATTGTTGTCTTATGGCCAAACATTTGTTTGTAGCACAATTGTGTTTGTTTGTTGTTAGCTTGTTGTCTTGACTGTTGTTGTTGCTGTAATGGCCGCGTTGACGTTGTCGCCTGTTGCACATTAAGTGTGTTGTTTATTTGGCCATTAACTGACCTTTATTACACACAAATATTTACTATTGTTGTGATTTTCAAACTTACGTGGGATAATTTTCTGCATGTTCGCAATAGGTTTTGCCGGGTCTGGCACAGCTGGGGCTCTGACCCGGTGGCGCTGGCAAAAATTGGCAAGGCGGTGCCCCATATAAGCCACATGGCGGCGGTGAGCTATCTGTGCTGCTTGTATGAACTAATATCTGAAAGATACAATTTGAACAGTTGACAGTTGTCAATTTTGTTGACTTACTTACTTACACTTACCACATAAATTAAGATTAAGCCAGTACAACTAGAAGTAAGTCGAATTCGTCTAATACTTTTTGTCATTGTCAATTCATTCGCCTTTGTGTTTGATGTTGTTATTGAATTGCATTTGTCTTGATTTTCAATTGAAACAAAAATATAATTGGCGATGAGCTGTAAGAAAAAAAAGTAAATTAACAAATGGTTATAGTTGCGCTTGCGTATACGTAATATTTGTTAGTGGTATTTATATTATATATTATATGTGTAAGTGATTAACCCCTTAAATACTTTATAAGAGGTTAGTAGTTTTCAGCTCCGAAATATACAATAGTTCGAGAAATAATAAACATTTGGTAACCAGCTCAGGCTTTTTCGCACGTTTAACCATCGAAAATGAGTAAAAAAACAATTGAAAAAAAATTGAAAAAGAAATGTGTACTTTAATTCCTCTGGCAACCCAACCATAGCGACTTCTTAACTGGCCATAACAACCAGTTACCCGGTTACGGCCTGATGTCTTTCTTTCATTGGAATTGGAGTTCTACATGGTGGGTCCCAAACCCTACGCACAGGCCTGGGGTTGCTCTACTGGCCTCAAAAGGAACCAGTGTCATTATAAGTCGCCTAATACGACAAGCTTTGACCTGCTGAGGTGGTATTCTCTAACCCGCTCACCACACGGGGAATAGCCATAGCGACTAGAGTGCTCAAATTGACCTTTGAAGACATGACCAACACGATAGAAACAAATTTGGTGCAGACAGTCGGGACGGTGCCCGACAGTGAGGTACCCTGTACCCTTTTTTCTTTATAAACATTAAATACGTTAAAATGGGAACGGAAGTATCCACTTTTATATCTCTTTTCATAAGATCGATATCCCAGGAAGTTTGCTATTATGGTGGCAAAATTAACTTTTATACACAGTATTCTTGGGCCAATGTCATTGGATTTTGTAACATAGATCACAAATACATTCATAAATGTCTGTGGCAATTTTCAAATCAAAATATTTGGGGGGTGTGGCAGTAATTAAGATAAATCGATTGCGGGGGAAGGGGGGCTGGAAAAAGCTGAATACAGTTTTAATGATTTGGCTCACACGAGTCTCCACACCAATTATTGTAGCTCTAGATCACAAGTCTCCATATCTACAGTGAGTGAAGTTTTGGCGCATTTTATAGGCGAAGGGAGGTGAAATCAACCTATTTTTTGACTATAATATTAGTTGTATTTATCATCGATCATTTTTATAACATAGATGCACATAATCATGACGCAAACCTCTGTCGAGTTTTGAGCTGATAGATTCAACTGTAAACCGCAAAAGTCTGTCACGGGGGAAGGGGTTGAGATATCGACATGAATCGATAAACTTGCTCTTTTCCGGGAAAATGCGCATCTTATGGTAATATTTTTAATATATAGCTTGCTATAGTGGAACTTGCAAAAGTTATTGGAATAACACACTACATCGACAACGACAACGCACGAACAAAAAAACATCGCCAAATCGCCAAAAAAGTTGTGAGAGATTAGAGAGGTAGCTTTTTTGACCAATCGCAAAAATGTTTGTGAAAAGTAAAAAAGTAACTACGACAAGCTTAAACTTGATAGGGCTTAAGGGGAATCGGAGATAATTATAACCTGAATACGAGGAAACTAGATACTGGATGTAAGAGCAAACAAGCAATTCTTTTAAGAATGAGTCGCAAATATGAATGCCACATACAAATGTATACGAGCAGCTTGTTATACTTATCTCATATCCAAATGTCTTACAAGTACTGTAATCCGGCGCTCTTTTTATGTCTTTTTTTCTGAGCACAAATCAAAGCAAAAAAAAAAAAACTGTCATCTAACCCATATGTTCGTACTTTCAGAGGGTTCAACAATAACTCTGACCATTACCAAACTAAACATCGTACCAGCCAGCGCACAGCGATAGCTGGAAATCATAAAGTTGCTATCACAACAGATTGCCAAAGCATTCTCCACTCAACTCTCTGAGCCGAGGACTATAAGTTGGTAACGTTCATGCAACAGCTCTTTTGCAGAATATGGCTAGATGAGAGTATGCCCGATGCATACAAGGGTATGCCCGATGCATACAAGGCCCTATCGAGCTTATTTTGTGGAACACTAAAGCCATTCGCGAAAGAACTGACTAGACCTATTCAGTGTGGCTTTAGGCCTTGTAAATCCACCATCGGCTTCGCCAAATCATCGAAAAGACCCACGATTACCAAATCGACACCCACTATCTCTTTGTTAATTATAAAGCATCCTTCCCGTTGAAGGATAGCGTATATGTCGCACTGTCTGCGTATGGTATCCACGCACAGTTGGTGTGATTACGCAGAATGACGTTGAGCAACACACGCAGCTCCATCAAGGTAGGAAAGATATTCAATTATCCTTTTGAGCGATGCTTCAGACAAGGTGCGATCTCTTCAACCTTTTGATGGAGAATGTGTTGCGTGTGGTGAGCGGGTTAGAGAATACCACCTCAGCAGGTAAAAGCTTGTCGTATGAGCCGACTAACAATAACACTGGGTTCTTTCGAGACCAGTAGGCCTTAAAAGGGTTGTGCGTAGGGTTTGGGATCCACCACGTAAAACCACAATTCCAATGAAAGAATGTATTTACATGAGGCCGTTACCCGCTAACGGGTTGTTATGGCCAGTTACGAAGAAGAAGAATGTGTTGCGAAAAGCCGAGTTACATCGGCACGGGACTGTATTCTATAAGGGTGTCCAGGTGCTTGCTTACACAGGTGATATTGATATCGTCGGGCATACTAAGCTCTATGCTTTCTTTTTTTCTTTTTTCTCTATACACCGCGGTTGGACTTTCAGATTTATGTTGAAAACTATATTTTTGATGTTGTCAAGGATTTCGATGTCAGCATGGAGATCAAGCGGAGAATCAGTCTGGCCAATAGATGTAACTGTTGTCTTATTTTGCTTTGTGGTACTGAAGCATGGGTGATGAAGCTGAAGGAAAGTATTCCGTAAGATATTTGGCACTTAACGCGTTTGCAACTGAAACCGCTCCGGATGGAATGACGAACTCTATGAGCTCTACGACGACATTGCAATTTCCAAGCGAATAAACATCCAGCGGCTCCGCTGTATTTGTATCCCTCCTTTAAAAAAGATCACTCTTTGCGTTCTATCTTAAGAACGGTCGATTGTATAAAATATTGCGCAAGATCAAAGTTGTGTAGAATTTTGAAGACGTAAAATGAATTAAGAGCATCGGAAACACTATATTTACAAAAAACACGATTTTCGTGAACTCTGATCTTGAATTTCTTGAGACGCGAACATACTTTTTTTATGCCTTTTGAAAAGTATCAAAAAATGTCAAAGCAAAGTTTTTGACATCCAATATAATGAAATTCTTCTTGTAACTTCGATAACCTGGTTTGAAACATTAAAATGCTATTTGTTTTCACACAAGGAAAGTCTATCAGAGGTATCCGATTTATATGGTACAACTCTTAACTAATACTATACATAAAGCCGATAATTAACTGTGATAACACTGCTTTTAAACAGTAATTAAACTTTATTTACCATGGTGCAACAAAGTCATTCAAATTGCAATTATCTATTGCATAAAGCTGCCATAAAGCAGAGCCAACAATTAGCTATATAACTTAAATGTGAGACATTTGAAACGTTTTGAAGTCATACAGAGAGCACTATCTGAACCAAGAGCTGAGTGCAAGACAATTGCCGTAACATTTGAGTTGAAACAGGTGTTAATTTGGGCAAAGATGCCGCAATCTGTTTGCCGGAGTTCACTTTAACTACAGTAAAACAAGCAACCTTAAATAGCAAAACTAAATTGCTAAAAGTGAAAGTGTACACACAGTTTGTCAATCAGTCAGTTAGTCAATCAGTCAGTTAGTCAGTAAATCAGTTAGTGAGTCAGTCGTCAGTCACGAACTCCATTTAAATGCACTTGGCGACGCCTGAGGCACGCCCACAAAGCTGTAGATATTGAATGGGGGCGTGTTGACTTGGCTTAAATGATTGTCATTAAATCGAATAGCTTTTCGATTACTGTTATAAATAAAAAAATATCTATCTGTAGCTACATCTGTATCTGTGTTGAGTTGAGTCTGTCATTGAGCGTCAGATAAATGCATAAATAATATTATTTGCTTTTCGCATTTAGCTCCTAAGCTGTTAACTATATTAAACTTTCGAAAATAAATTAGAACTTGACTTTAATTAGCAGTTAATTCAAGAAATATCTACAATAAAATCTTCTTTTGTGCAGACCATTGAAATGCTAATCGAGGTTTAGCTTAAATTGAAAATTAACCAATTTAAAGCCAATACATAAATTTTATTTAATTAAAAGCTTGATAAAATCAGCTTACAGCGTAACAATTAAGTCAATAAATAACTTTTACTGTTACGAATTTCGCATATTCTGCGCCCAAATAAATAGAAGAGATGGTGCAAGTTAGTCTTATGGCAGCGAAATTCGTATACTGTAGTGCAGTAAAATACACTTCAAAAAAAGTGTGGTAATAACGGAAATATGTCGACAAGCGCAAAGAGATTTGATTTGTAATTAAGTTAATATTGTTTATACTTATATTGGTGTACAAGTGTACTAAAGAACCAAGCTAAAGGAAAGATATTCTAATCTGCCCAACTTGGTACTTTGTGGCGCCATCTGGCGTGCGCATATGCTAGCGCATAAACAACAACAACCTTTTATAAACATGCATGCTTCTCGCTCTCCTACAGACGCTGCTAGCACAGCACACACATGTAAAAGTATAGGCTAGCGACATCTGACGTGCATCTTAAGCCATGCGTGTCACAATGCGTAACACCATCCGAGCGTAATAACAGATGTTCGTGACGGGATACGAGTCGGTCTTACCGCCACAAAAATTTCATTCAATTTGAACTTTCCTAATTCTTAAGCATACCAATTTTGGTAAAAAAAATTGGTGTAGTTTATAAAAACTTCATTCTTGAATGACACCTTGAAGTCTTAATATTAATGAGTCAGTTCAATTCCAATATCATAGACCATTGTTATTTGAAAAAATTTGATGCAGAATGTCGGGACGTTGCCCGACAGTGGAATACCCTGTACCCTTTTTTCTTTAAAAACACTAAATATGGTAAAATTGGAACGGAAGTATCCACTTTTATATCTCTTTTCATTGCTAAATTTCCTATTGGGAAATTCCAATTGACAAGACTTCCTATTGGGAAGTTGGCTATTATGGTGGCAAAAATTACTTTTATACCCATAACTCCAGATCAAAAATACATTTATAAATGTCTGTGGCAATTTTCCAATCAATACATTGGGGTGTGTAGCAGTAATTAAGGTAAATCGATTGCGGGGGAAGGGCGGGTTCCATAGAAAAAAGGTTGATGCGGTTTTAACGATAAGGGTCACATGAGCCTCCACGCCAAATTTTGTAACTCTGGCTCACATGTATCCATATTTACATATCCTGGCGAAGGGGGTGACATCAGCATATTTTTGACTACATACAACTTTTGATGTATTTATCTTGTTTCAATCATTTTTAAAACATAGATGCACATAACACACACGACGCAAACCTTTGGCGAGTTTCGAGTTTATAGATTCAACGGAGCGGCTATAAACCGCGAAAATCTGTCACGGCGGAAGGAGGTAAGATATCGACTTGAATTGATAAACTTGTTCTTTTCTGAGAAAATGCGCAGCTTTTGGTAATATTTTTTTTTTGCTTAATTTCCAAAATATTTTTCTAGTTCATTGCCTTGTAACTCGCAAACTAATGAAGGTACACAAAAATCATATGAAAAACATTGAACCGATGTTACCTTTAAATTGAGTTACAGTTCACCTTGATTGGTAGTAAAGATCCCGGCATCGCCATTCCCGAAACCTTAAATTTATTTAAATAGCGATAATTCGTAATCAGTGTGAAGTGAATATATTCTTCTCTTAATGGTTAAACATGAACTTAAAACTGACTTTATACAAATTTTCAAACATGTAGCTTAAACCAGAATCAGTTAATTATACGTATAGTGGCGCTTTTAAGTAGCTTATGTGGTCTGCGGTTAATCCTTTAAATACAAACTTCTTATGAAACTTATAACAATATTTATTTACTTCTTAAAGTTGAACCCATTTTGCATAACATTTATAAAGGTTTTGCTCGAAATAATAAGAACACACTCAACGCACAATACTAAATACGAAACCGGATCTCGAGCTCGTGCCAGAGGCTTTTGTGTGTGTGTGTTTGTATGTACTACATATTCAAGACAGACTGTTATAGTTTCATTAAATTTAAATGAAATCGAACAAAAACAACAACAACAGCACTTACAATTAGTCACTGACAGCTGTACACAACTGTCATGTCATTGCGTTTTAAAGGTAAAATTAATTTCCATAAGTTGTATGCGACTTGCTCTCTTGTACGTATATAATGTATATTGTACACCTGCCAGGCCGGTGAATATGCTCCATAGGATTTCCGGGATTGAGTCAACATTGAACATGACCATGGGAACACTTGTCCAAACCTTGCAGACGTCACTCAATGCCAACATTTTAATCAAGTCGAACAAAACTCAATGGAAAACAATAGACCCAAAACAACTCCAAAAACCCAAGAGTAAAGACGCAAATAAGCTTGACAAAGCGCCTAATGGTGAGCCATTTAGACCACTAATAGCCACCCGAATCCAATAATGACAACAGCAACAACTACAACAAACATCAATCGAACTCAAGCGAAGTAAATCGAAGTCACGCAACGCACGATATGTTGTCCGTCCACCCACGTTGCCGGTATTTCCCAGATGTTACGCATGCCCAACAGACCCGTCACTAATGTCGCCTCATAAATCATAAAATGGTCGAGGCCTGACAAAAGAAGTTGTCAAAAAACGTTCAAAAGTGCTTAAAAGTGTTTGAGTTTGTGCAAAAATGGTTCGGAAATGGTGTGTGCCAATCAATGACCAAGTCAAATATTATAGACTCCACGCATTTTTAACGCTTCTACGATAGATTATAGAGTGTTTGACCATTTGCTGCATCAGTTGGCACCTCATAAGTTGTTTACCAAATCATTCGTATTAAAATTGTTTGGGGTGTTCTGATTGCTTGATGCTCTAAAAGCTTATATTTGCTATGTGTCACGTAGTTTTATATCAGTTTCATTGCATGCTTTGGTTTTCAGAGGACTTTTTTCGGATATCTTTCATTGCAGGGAGAATGGGAGAAATTATGACTATGTTATAAGGAAAAAGCAATTGTTTCTTCCTTATCCCAAATTTCCTGTCCTTTCTTTGCCTGCTCGGAATATCTCTATTATAAAGGCAATTTTCAATAATGCTTTTATTATACCCTGTATCTATATGTTCCATGGGCAAAAATGATCAGGAGCAATTGTCGAGTCGCTATAGACATGTCCGTCTGTCCGTGTTGACCCAGCTTTCTCCGACACTATAAGAGTTAGAGCAAAAAAATTTTACGAAAAGATGCACATTTTCTCAAAGCTGAGGGAAAATGTCGAATCAAGTCAATATCTTACCCCCAAAACTCCTCAGAGATATGCGTCGTGTTTATGTGCATCTATGTTTAAAAAATGATCGAAATCGGATAAATATATAATAAGTTATAGTCAAAAATATGCTAATTTATCCCCCCCCCCCCACCATCGCCTATACACTGCTTCAAAATTCCACAGTATGTAGATAGGGATACATGTGAGCTAGAGTTACAAAATTTGGTGTGGAGACTCGTTTTATCGTTAAAACTGCATCCACATTTTTTCAATAAAATCCCCCTTCCCCCGCAATAGATTTACCTTAACACCTTAAAACAAACTTAAAAGTGAATACTTCTGATCCCATTTTACCGTATTTAGGGTTTATAAAGAAAAAGGGTACAGGGTATTCCACTGTCGGGCACCGTCCCGACTGCATCAAATTTTTTTTACACATTAATAGGGTGTATGATTGTGCCATGTTTTGATTGGATAGCTTTTATGGTGTGGGTGTAAACCGCTAAATTCTGTAACGGGGGAATGGGATGATATATCGACTTGAATCGATAAACTTGCTCTTTTCCGGGATAATGCCCATCTTTTTGTAACATTTTTGTGACTAACTTTTAGAGTCTCTGAGAAACAGGTTACAACATGGACGGAGAAACGGACAGACGCACATGCCTATATCGAATCGACTATTGCTCCAGATCATTTTTGATAATGGAATATATGGTCTGCCACACCTCCTTCTGCCTGTTACATACATTGCACAGGGTATAAAAACTGTTTATGCACACTCACATACAGCAATACATACATGCACACGAAGTTATCTTTCCTTGTAATTGTTATAATATGGATGAGAGCATGCCCTTCCTCAAGAAGGGTGACTCCACACTATGCGCTAACTACCGTTACATCAGTCTTCTTACTATCGCATATAAAGCCCTATCTAGCGTGTTATGTGAGAGACAAAAGCCATTCACCAACTGATTGAATTTTATAAATGTGTGCAGTTATCGATAAAATTTGATACATTTTGTGATGTCAAGTAGAGGAGAATCACTTTTGTCAATAAATGTTACTTTAATCTCAGTAGGCAATAAGCAGTAGAGACAACCCTGGCCAGACGAGACAAGATGCGAATACTTCCAGTTTTGCTTCATGGCGCTCGGAAAGTACTCCGCAAGATCTTTGACCCCTTTACGCGTTGAGGAAGATATAAATTGTCCATATGAATTAACGCAGAGTGCTTCTTTGGTATGAAATGGTAATCAGTGTCGTGAGGCTCTCGCTTTTTTAACACATTCAGATATATAACCAATATCTACCCTGTGCATTAAGTAACTTCTTATATATATATATATAAATGTATTATGAGATGGCATAATGCGGCTTACGTCTACTACCGTCATGGCAGGTACACCGCATATGAGTCGGTTTAATTCCCAAGACGCGCCAAGATGCTGCCCATCAAAAATTATCGTATATACAATTCAAAAGATTTTCTGTATTGATGTATCATAATTTATATGAGATCTTAAGGTAAATTATATTTATTGTGAGTTATTAACATGCATTTGGGTTCATTTTTATCTATTTATTTTAAACGTTCCGTTCAACATTATAGTTACGTTGATTTCGAATCGTTGCCTGGTTATTTTTTGTACATTTGGAATAAGAGTCCTCGCTAGAGAGATATATGGTGTGAGCGAGGACTAAATAAAGTCAGCTAATTTTTGACAGCTTGAGGAAGTTTCTACCCAGGCACCTGTTCTGCAGTGGGCGGGACATGGACAGAATAATTCTCAAATGAATTTGATGATATCGAATTTCTAAACTTGATAGCCACTTGGATATTACTGTATATGTTTCATTTGTGGCTAGAACTCACGCTGGGAACATGCTGCAGTTATCCGGAGGTCTAAAAGCTCTATAATATCAAGCTGTTCTATGACTTTACCTAAAACGGTTCTGTTTTGAGTCGTCGCTTAAAGAAGAAGATGGTTGGGTTCTGGTTGATTCCTATTGAAAGGAGTGTTGGGTGAGTCAACTAGTACACAATAGTCTGTTTTTTGAGGGTAGCACAGGCGTGTCTCACTGAAGTTTAGAATTGAACAAATTCGGGGCTTATGCAGCCAATCGAGTGTTCCTTTCCTTGGCTGGGTACGAAGGACACCTGTTATTCTTCTCTTAGTTGTATTAGCTGCAGCTGTTTTATACACTTTTGCATCTTCTATTTCAACAATTTATTTTGTATAATTTAAACTTTGTTATTTAAATTTTTGGACTACTTTGAGTTTTTGTAAGCCATTTTAGATGCAATCTTAGAGCTTTCTTCCCACCCATATTGTAGCTATATAAGTATCTCAACTTTCATAACAAATAATCTTTCCATATTGAACAAATCCCATTTATAAAATGCCACCCGCATTGCCCTGCAATTGATTTAACTTTCACCCATTAATTTTGTATCTTAAAGATAAATTATGGAACTCAATTTGGCACTAATTTGGCAGCAAGCACATGCGCACACACACACACACAACAGCTTCACACACAAGAAGCAGCTGCTTGATTATAATTTTTTAAACATATATTTTATACTTGAGCATAACTGAGAAATTAAGCACGACTTTTCAAGGTTGTCTAACATTTTTTTGTCGATTATTTTATTTGATATTTTTTTCTTTTATTTCTGTTAGTGGTATCTGTGTGGTGAACGGGTTAGAGAATACCACCTCAGCAGGTTAAAGCTTGTCGTATGAGGCGACTAACAATGACACTGGGTTCTTTTGAGACCATTAGAGCCACCCCAGGCCTCAAAAGGGTTGTGCGTAGGGTTTGGGACCCACCACATAAAACCACAATTCCAATGAAGAAATGTATTTACATCAGGCCGTAACCCGATAACGAGTTGTTATGGCCAGTTAAGAAGAAGAAGGAGAAGTATCTGTGTGCAACTTGTGGGTTTGTGTTGATATTAATTTTGGGAAGTTTCTCTTAATTTCGTTTACATGTGTTTTTTGAAGATTTTGTACAAACAAAAAAAAAGTTGTTATAATAAATCAATGTTTGCTTATAAATGCTGCCACTGTGTTTGTTGTTGTTACTTGTTTATTTAACTGTTTTGGTGTGTTTTTATATGCTTTTAATTTATTAATTTATTTAATTTGTTCGACAAATCAAATACATACTTATACACATACATACATAAGCGCATTATTAATTACTCACCTTGCTAATTTATAAATAAAAATGCTTTCAGTATGCAAATATTTGTAATTCGCTTTGCTTTTTGTTGCTCACACACACGCATACACGGACACCAATACATATGCAAATGCATGTAAATCAAAATCCAGAAGCGGCGATTTGATTTCAATTGAATTCGCTCTAATTTGTGTCACAATTTCGCATTACATTCGACTATTTTTGGGTTTGTTTTTTGTATTTTGATTTTATTTTTTATTGTGGTTTTGATCACTTAACAGCAATTGGCCAATATAACGAAAGCCGTCTCTGCCGTCTGTTTGGCTTATTGTTGTTGTTGCCTTTATTTTGCCTCGATTTCATTTGATGCCGCACGGCATCAAGCACAACAACAGCAATTCACTTGAGTATTCTACTAATTAAAAAACTTAACACGTTTTCAGCTTCATAAAACGGAACGTACATCAGAAATGTTGGTTGAAACAACAACAATGCGCTACGATTTCGAATTCGGCAATGGATATCTTTTCGATTTTTCGACTTCTCGCCCTTTCGGTCTTTTTGTTAGTATTTTTGGTAACACGCGCTAGCCAATGCTTACGGCTGCAGCACTCGAAGCCAACTGAGCGCGCGGCCCAAACTGGGCTTACGTCTGGGGGCAACGAAACCTCAACGTGGGTCGCATCTAGGCAGAGTCCGAGTCAGAGTCAGCGCCCGAGTCAGCGCCAGAGTAAGAGTCAAAGCTAGAGCAGTAAAGGCAGCTGACACGACATGTGGTTCGGCTTTGGTATTAGAGTATTGACGGTTTATGGCCGCATCAGCTGTTGGTTGCTAGCCACAGCTAATCACTCTTTTTGGGCCAGCTTCAACAACCTTTAAACTTTTCCACTACTAAAGGGTGCTTTTAAAAAGCATAGACATATATTTTTAATCACTACTAAAACGTAGAAGCTTACTTGTAAATACAGCTTCGTTTCAATCCTATTATTAGTTCTACAAACTCTAACAATCAGGAATATGTACATATTTAAAGTAAAGTTTGGTGTGTTCAAATTTTAACCGAATTTTGGTATTTTAAACATATCGGGTTAAGAAAAACATCTGAACTATCTTTTAGTCATATGATATTCCCTCGGGGAAAGTTGAGTAGACATTTTTCGAATATTATAGGCTAGCTACAAACTCCTAAATGTACATACTTAGTCAAAATTGTTTTGTTTATGAGGCTCACATAAGTCTACACAACATATTTTGAGGTTAACTTACTTGGATTTGAGCATTTATTATATACATTGTATTTATTTACTAATCCCCTGTCTCCTAATATTGGCCTATCACCCTTGGCCTGAGCTTCATATGTGTGCCTTGTTGGGTCCTTTAAAGCTCTCCGAGGCCTGGCAAGTTGCAAATGTGATACTTCTCTGCAAAACCTTTCTGCACTTGGATAGTGGCAAGTTGACTAAGGAATTGTTTCATAACCAAGGAATTGGACTTTTACCTTAAAAAAAAAAAAACTTCTTTTCTGATTACACGTATTGGCACCTGTTTCGCTTGATATTTCTAGAAACTCTTTGTGGACATTGTCACAACAAAATTGCACGGATTCGCCTCACAACGGATTAGCTAGGCAGACTGATCCAATGTTTAGACCGCATTTCCATGTTCTTTTCAATAGTGAAATTTCTTTTGCATAAGAGGTGCCAAAAAGCATGAAATTTAATAGAGTCAAGGCCAAGGATTCCGGACGTTTTATTGAGTCGACTTGCTGATAAGCGAACACTTTTAGCACAGTAAACACATGTGCCTTTTTTTTTGCTCTTCCTCAATTTCGCCTACGGGGGAGTCGGTCTGACAGTGACTAAGCTGTCTTGAAAGTTGTCGTTTTCAATACAAATTTTGAATTCATTAACGGTCCACGATTTTACTCTATTACTTTCAGGCTCTTTGAAAAGAGAGGTCCTATGAGGGTACTTTTTCGGAACATACTCTTAAAAAAGTTCTAGGATATCTGCATTTAGAAGCTTGTTCGGAAGGCTTAGATCCCATTTGTCTTCAACTCGTTTTTCTCGCTACTTCTTCGATGCAAATAGTTTTAAAAATCATAGGCATTTCGTTCTCTATGTCCTTTTTAAATGGGACACCTTGCTCAGACATTATTCCTCATTATGAAATCAATTTGATCTTGTTTTGTTTTATGGAATGTTATATTCAAAATAAATGTTACTCACTTTTAGCTCTGTTGTGAAACTACCTATAGCCTTTAGCTGGCCATCACCCTTGAGGTAGTAGCTCTCACCTCAGCTCCAACTTATTCTTCGAATTGAACTCAACAAGTCCTGCCTTATTATTCAGTAATAGCCTATAGCCTTTAGCTGGCCATCACCCTTGAGGTAGTAGCTCTCACCTCAGCTCCAACTTATTCTTCGAATTGAACTCAACAAGTCCTGCCTTATTATTCAGTAATCACAACCTGAATTGTATATTAATTGCTTCCCAAGTTTTATAAACAGGTATGTTTTGTGGACGTTGTTGTGGACTTGTTTTTTGACAATTCATTGGACTCTATTTGTAGCTTTATGCCATTTTTATTAGTTACCAATGCTTCTTCTTTTTTCCTATCATCTTTCTTATCCTCACCAGCTGTATCACAAAAAGTTAGTAAAGAATTTCCGCTTAACCCATAAATTGTGGATATCCGGCGGTGTTACGCTTATTTGTGCTGTGTTAGCAGTGAGAGCGAAAAGAAGAGCATGATCGTTTATGTAGAGTTCCTGTTGTAGATGGCGTCTAATTCTATTAAGTTATTTGAAATTTATATTGATATTTCCAATTGTTGAATTTTGTTCAATTATCAAATTTCGAACTCTGATCGAGCTGAACAAAAAATGTCTGGGTTTGGAATGATTCGGAACTAATTCAACCTAACAAGCTGTAACTGCACTGGAATAAACTATCACAAAATAGAAAACTACTGGATAGGCCTAAACATTTACACGAATATCTTCACTTTATCCAAGCATACTATATGAGATATCTAAAAAAAACCCTATATATTAATACAATGCGCTGTGATTCATTATAAGTTCGGATTGTCATGTCTTTTCGAACTATTCGAGATTGTCTCTTATCTTGGCAAAATCTTGTCAACGCCTTGCCAAAACCCAAAACCGGACAGAGCAGGAGAGCGAGAGGAAGAGAGAGAGAGAGAGAGAGAGAGAGAGAGAGAGAGAGAGAGAGAGAAGGAGTAGGAGAGTAAATCTCTGGAAGAGAGATACGTCGCAAGAGCGGAAGTTCATCAATTGCCATAACAATAAAGCAACTTTATTTTATTTATTGTCAGTTTGGATTGTTTGTTTTACATTGTCGCCAATACGTGAAACTGTAATAAAGTGAATTGATTTAAATAGTTAATTTTTTTTTTTTTGCGACAAAAGTCAATTCATTGTTGTGTTTGTTGCTTTTGATTTTATGGCCAATGAAGGTCGTTTAAGCTTTTATCTGCTTTATAAATTTGCGGCTGCTGCCTTTTGGCAAATATAAAACAACTTTAAATCACACTCTCACACACATACGCACACATACGCAGACATACGCATACATACGCAAGCATACGCACACAGATGCACGCAGACAATGACACTTTAGCAACTTAAATTTGGAATTAAGTATAGCCCAAAGGCGTTTTATAGATATATTTTAAGCTGTTGGCCGAAATGAATGCGTGTTCTGCGCAACGCATAATTGTGGGCGTGATTTTTATACCCTGTACACAAAGTGTAAAAGGGTATTATAGGTTTGTGCAATGTATGTAACAGGCAGAAGGAGGCGTGGCAGATCATAAGTTCCATGGGCAAAAAGTCTTATCATTGAGTCGGGTAGCGATTGGACCATGTCCATCTGTCCGTATGAGGGGATAGATCTCCGAGACCATTAGAGCTAGAGGCACAAAATTTTACCAAAAGATGCGCGTAATCTAATGTAAGATGAAGTTTGTCGAATCAAGTCGATATCTTACCAGCTTCCCACCTATCAACTCGAAAGCCCTCAGAGATGTGCGTCATGTTAATGTATAGTCAAAAATATGCTTATTTCACCCCCCTCGTCTATAAAATAAGTAATAAAAGTAATTTTTGGCCCAATAATAGCCAACTTCCCAATAAGACAATTTGTCAATTGTTTATAAAGAAATAGGGTACAGGGTATTCCACTGTCCGACTGTCTGCATCAATTTTTTTTTTAAAATTAATTTGCAATGCTTAAAATGCATATTTAATTTGTACATCTAAATATGCAAATTAGCTGGATTTGGCATTATGCCAAAGCCCTTCAATTTGGCTTTTGGCTGGGCAAAACTTTCACAAGACAAGAAAAATACGGGAAAACCCTCCCATATATACATACCATACGTGACTATCTGATTATGTGACTATGTGTGTATCTGATGGATGCCTAAAGTTGCGCATTTTCGTTTTTTTGTTGTTGTTTTTATATCTTTTTCAGCGAAAATGGGTTTTAATGCGTTTTTAATACAAATTAGTGACTTCATCAAGTAGGCTTGTCTTTTGGTGGCAACTTATGAGAGTTGTGTGTATCCCAAATATCACTTAAGTTGCTCATTAATCAAAAGCTGTGCATTATGTGTATTATGGTAGTATTTTTGAACACAATACAAATGTCGCTTTGTATGTGTTTCATTTAACTCATTGAAAGGCCCTCAACTCATTGGCTGTCCCAAGGCTTCAACTTCAGTTACGACACTTAATTAAAGGTTAAAATTGCCCTTTTCGATCCCAGCCAAGTGTATTTATATGTATATAAATGCTCGATTGTAAATATTTTAATTTAAATTTAAATTAAGTTGCATTAACAGTTCATGTAACTAATAGTCTATTAGTATTACATTTTCATGCCTCAAAAAACGCGTAAAAAACGCCCAAAAAACGCTCGCAAAACTCATCATTCAGCCAGCTTGTTGTGGGTTTTAACGGGTGCAAGCGAGATGACTAGTTAGCCAAGACACATGGTTGTGTTATGAGCTAAGTGGTGAGCTGACAAAAGCTGACTGTTATAATAATGACTGAACTGATAGGTAAAAAAACAACAGCATTTTTGAAAAACTCTTTTTTTGAGCTTAAACTCTTTTAATTCGAATAACTCTCACGAGCTTTCATCAAAGAAATACACGTTGCATAACTAAGCAACCTTTTTTCAATTCTCGAATCACTTCTGATATGCACTTTTTGGTTTGGTCTGTAGCTCTTTCAGCGTTGAGTTCTCTTTTGTATCGTGGTATAATGTCGTCCTTTCATTGGTCGCAGGGACCACGACCGGTGAAAACTGACATGACTACGATGTTGTTTTAGGCCAGAGGATCACGAATTGAGGAGCAGGTACGTTATCGTGACACAAAATCTAATCAAATTTTTTTGTGTACAATTCCGAGCGTTTATATGTATAGCCTATTCTATAACACGACCTTATGGACCTTGACGCAATAATAATATGGGATGGATTTAAAAGTTTATGTCCCCAGAGATGTACTGTAATTTAAATTAAAGGCAATTGAATATAAGTGTACTGTCTTTCAGACGGTTTTGGTCTTTCTTGATTCGAAATCAGCGACCCCAAATTGACTGGAAAATGTATCTTTTAGCCTCGGGCCTTTCATTGGGGTCAAATTTGGTACATAGTATTATAATATCGAATTGTTGACTATTTGAAATTACTCTCGCTTCATTCAGAATACCTAAAATATCTATACTAAGTCCCTTATACTAAGTATTTAAAGGATAAAAAGAAAAAATCATACGGCAGAGCTTCGTGAAGATTTTGCGAGAATGGCGAAAAGCGAACGTGAGAATGTTGTGAGCCTATGTCCGGAACTAGGGGGAACTCCAGCAAATTTATATTTTTTTTTTGTTTGTTTCTGTCATCTTTCAATATAAATAAAAAATAACAAGGTATCGTATCTATGTTTTTGCTAGGAAAAGAGCATATGCGATTCAAAGAAATCGGCAGCCAATTCGCGTCGAATGCTTGTAGAGGCCTACGGTCACAGCGTTTCATTAAGTTTTAAGCGTTTCATTAGGAAAGTTGCATAAGTTACAGTGAAGCGTGAAAATCGACACAGCATGGTTGAGGACCATAATTTGCAGGCTCTTTTGGACGATTCCGATACCCAATCTCTAAGAGAATAGGTTGCTGATGGATCGAACTGTACAAGGATAAACCGACGATAAAAAGCATATGCAAAGTCGTCCCCCAATCGGATTATGATTGCGAAATCATTGCGAGGTTTGACCCATATTCATTATAAGTAATCATTTAGATTGACAGGTGGCCATCTTGGTCGCATGATAGATTTTCACTTTCATAAATGACGGCATAGCACAGACGACATCTTTTAAATAATTTAAAATTTAGTGCAGACTAATCAAACCCAAGCTCCATGCATCTATAGTGTGAAGACTCTGGAGACAGCACATCAATGTTTTCCACAGCACAAATAACAGGATGGAGACTCTTGAGACTGACAACAAACGAGGGACGACGCATTTCTTGCTCTTCATACTGAATGAAGCCCCCCAGCTTCAACAACAAATCATTTCTACCGATTAATAGTATATCTTCTATGCGAAAGGAAAACTGATCAAAATTCGAAAATAACGATTTATTTTATGTTAAAAGTTTTTAATTTCGATTCGAAACTTATGTTTAAGCACAAATCGATATATTTTAATCGACAATATATCGTTGCATATCAAAAATTCATAATTTTTACTTATTTGCCATGTTAATACTCGAATGAAGCTAATGAAGTTAAAGATTTTTTTTTGTTTATATGATAATTAAGTACGAAGTCCTAATAATTTTTGAAAATTATATCATAACTATTCGTCTTTTGGGAAAAAATACTTTTTTTTCATCTAATATAAGGGAAAAAAAATTAAAAATAATTTTTTTTTTTTTTGAACATTGTTCCACCAAACAGATTGTGTTTAAATTTTTACTGTATATAGAAAAGTATAAAAGTAATTTTGTGAAAATAAATCGTTTGTTTTTTTTTTCTTAAAAAAAATAATAAAACTGCACTTTTTTAAAAAAAAAGTATGATTAAAAAAAAAAAAAATATAGCCTTTATTAAAAAGTATTCTCGTATTTTTTCAAAACTATTTATTACTTAAGTCGCAATAATTCAAAAAGAGAAAAAAACCTTTTTTTTAAATTCAGCGGTAACGCGTTAATTTTTCGATGTGAAATTGCTTGTAGAATTTTTTAGGTAGAAAAAGCTGATCTGCATCATTAGTAAAATTTGCCGTGGTCGATTCGACGTAGAATAACCTTAGTGTATGTAAAATAAGAGGAACCATCTAGGGTTAAAAAAAACTTTTTAAAGTCCATGTTACTATTTTCCATTTTTATTCGACATTTCAAATCTAACAAATATAGTAGTTGTGCAGCGGCTGTTTGCCCAATAAAAATGCTATTGTTGCGACGTTGAGTATCGGTTTTAAAAACGCTACATACTCAAATATATTTTTAATCCTAACCTTGTTTTTTCGTGAAATACTTACTTACTTTCTTAACTGGCCATAACAACCCGTTACCGGGTTATGGCCTGACTTAATGCTCTCCTCCAAGCGTCTCTGCTTTGCGCGAGCTTGGTTCAATTGGTGATACCAAAGGTAGCTAGTGTACTCTCTACCTGTTCCTTCCAACGGAGACATGGTCTGCCCCTTCGTCGCTTCCCTTCGACAACCGCATGGAAGACACTTCTCGCAGGAGCTTCTTCATGCATACGCGCAACATGACCTAGCCAGCGGAGCCTCTGTATCTTAATTCGCTTGACTAAGTCGATGTCGTCGTAGAGCTCATAGAGTTCGATCAGCAGATACTTACATATAAAAATACTATACTTTGAATTGTGCCCAAGTCTATCTCACGCGAAACAAAAAGACTCCATTGAATTGCACACTACGCCATACCTAGGCGCCTCTTACACGAAGCGAGATTTTCAAGCGAGGCCGTGTGAGTTGCATCTCGCACCGTGTGATGGCACGGTAATATCGCCCGTTAATTTAGCTCGCCTGTAACCCTATGCGACTTACTTCATATTAGAATGCATTCTAATATCGAGCGAGATTTTGTGCTAAGTGTTGTAAAGTACAATGTCATAGGTAGTTTTGTTAAATTATAAATTAATTAATAATCAGTGTTGTAATTTACAGAAATTGTTGTATGAGAGGGCAAACAAGATCCAGGAGCTTATGAAACGTAGCTGGGTGCATCCTGTTGAATTATACTGCTACTTCTGTATTATCAAGTGCGAGTTGTCGCGCCCTTGTCCACGGCGTTTTAGCTACTCCCGGCTCCAAATACTTCTTTGGCGACTCTTTCGCTCCAGCGTTATTTTTATTTTTGTTCGTGTTTGGCGAATTTTGCACTTATTTATTTGTATTTCACAATACTTTTTTGAAGCCAGTGTTTTGAATGGGAATTAGAAGCATTATCAGTGAGCTGTCAAAAATCTTACTCGCTTCGTGTGAATAAACAGTAACACAATTTGTAATATTTTGAAAGTCGCGCGTGAGATTGTTTCATTTTCTCGCTTAAAAATCTCGCTTCCATCCTGCATGTCGCCTTCAAGAGTTTCGCTCACGCAATGAGGCAAATGTCCTTCATTTATATTGGCCGATAAAAAATTTGAATAGATGTAATATGAAAGGCGTCCATATGTCCCTAAACTAAATGATCATAAATAATAAAAATATCACAAATGGCCGTGACAGTGGCGACCTTTAGTACGCCCAAAGAAAAGAAAACTGGCGACAACTGATAGTAAAACGCACAAAACAGAAAGAAAAAAACATAGAAATAGGAACAAGAATCAAAATAATAAAACAAAATAGGCGCAAAAACAAAAAAAAAGTACAATATGTAACTTGACAATGAATGAATACAGCTAAATAAGAGCACACACACACACACACACACACACACACACACACACAGGTTGACACACACATACACTGAAGCATAGAGAGGAGCTATGTGGAAAACAGCAACAAAAAATTTGATGCCGACAGTCGGGACGGTGCCCGACAGTGGAATACCCTGTACTAGGATTGTTGATATTTTCAAATATATCGTATTTCGATATAAAGAAATTGTTCTATTTACAATATCGTCGTATCGATAATATCAATTTTAAAATATCGACATATCGATTTATCGCGTTCAGCGATTTTAGGCATACGGGATTTTTAAAATTTTCATTTAAGGGCCTACTTTTGTTATCTAGGACAAGTTACACAGCAAATGCGACCGTTTCTGACGTTGCACTGACTGGTGGTGTCAAATATTTTGGAGCAAGCTTTGAAATATGATTTTTATTCGTTTTGCCTGTCCCTTTCTCTAAGAAGTTGCACTTTAGCTAAGTTCTCATCTCTTTACGCTGATTTGGTCCCTCATATTTCTGTTTTGGATCAGGTGATTATAAACATCCAACAATCTTCCGTTTGATGAATTTCCACTGGTTTTCAAAATTTTTCCGCACAATTTGACACAGAATTTTAATAAATTTTTAATGGCTTCATATTTCAGGTATCCAAATAAAGTACACCTTTCAATTTTTGCGACACGCTTTTGCCATTAATTGGAAAAATACATGGTAGTCGATATTTGATATTTGATCGTCCTCGAAAAAATCACTCCGATATTATCGTATCAAAAATTAAAAATATCGCACATATCGATATATCGATATACATAATATCAACAATCCTACCCTGTACCCATTTTTCCCATGAAAATCAAATTTCATGCAAATTTTTTTATCGATGCGTTGAAGGGTACGGACGTTATAACGGTAACGGTACCACGGGGGATGGTGCGGAAAAAGGTCAACATTGTTTGATTTTTAAGCCTAACGTACCAAATTTGATTAGCATAAATGTTAACTTTAACATTTCTGTAAAAAGTGGAATTGTTATGTTGCTGGTCATAGGAGAGGGGGCCTAAAATTGACACATTATTAGCTCTATCTTCTAAAGTTCTTATCCGATATGAATCATTTTTATACTACACACATGTGCAGTAATAGTGTGCATAAATGTGCCAAGTTTAATTTGGATAGCTTTTATGGTGTGGGTCAAAACCGCGAAAATCTGTGACGGGAGAAAGGGAGTGAGATATCGACAAAATTCGACAAACTTGCACTGAATATGTATAATGTGCATCTTTTGGTGAACAAATTTTTGCTCAAGCTCTTATAGTCTCCGAGAACGGTGTGACAACACGGACAGACGGACATGCCTATATCGACTCGGCTATTGCGCCTGACCATTTTTGCCCATGGCACATATGGTCTGCCACGCCTCCTTCTGCCTTTTACATATATACATTGCACGAACCTATATACCCTTTGACACTTTGTGTACAGGGTATAAAAAGATATGCGAAAATTAACATGCTTCGTTTTTACTTTATCACAACAAAGAGGAGACCAAAACGCTGCGGCGAGACACGCACCACAACAACAACAACAACAAGAACAACAAGAACAAGAACCGCAGCAACCAAGTGAGAGAGAGCCTACGAATTAATGAGCGAGCGAGAAAGCCCGCGAGCAAAGCGTAACGTGGCGCGAGTGTGTGTGTGTGTGTGTGTGTGTGTGTGTGTGTGTGTGTGTGTATGTGTGTGTGTGTGCGTGAAAACTTTTCCTCTTTATTGTGGGGGAAAACTTTGGCGTGTGCTTGGCTTGCTGTCAGTGGAGTAACGACCACAGCGGAAAACGGACGTGTCGTGTCTTGTGGTTAGTGAAATTTTCTTTTTCGCGTCGAGTCGAGTCGAGTGTTTTTCCCTACTCGTTGTCTCTACTTGGTTCGTGTGTGTGAGTGTGTGCCTGTGTGAGTGCGTGTTGACCACATAAATAAAAGAAAATACAAACGACACTCACACTCATTGCAAGTAAATTAATGTGAGTTCTACCTTGAAAACCGAATGCTTGTAAGTTGTTACCAAAAATAGAAGCAAGTGAAAGTAAATGCTTGAAAAAAGGAAAAAAAGAATTTAAATAATCCCAAAGCGAATATACGAAAAAATGTGTGCGTGAAATACTACATGAAAATATATGTATAAAAGCAAGGCATAAGAAAATTCAATAAAAAAAACAACAATTCTGGCAAATTTTGTATAAGAAATTTTGTTTGACGCATTTAAAAGTGCAGAAAAAACGCCACATTTCAATTGATTTTTTTTTTTGGTTTGTGTTTTGTTGCTCTCTAGAGCGACATGACAAATTTGACACAAATTGCAACATCGAAAGGAATTTGTCGCTTTGTTTTGTCAGCAAATCAGCAGGGCACAACAAACAAATACATACATAAATACGTACTTATATTAGATTGTCCTTGCTACTTACTTTGCTGACCATTCGCCATTTTATCTAAATGTTGGCACATTTATTATATGCTGTCGCAGCATTTACTTTTGTGCGAAATAAAACAGCGGCAGCTTTTCCACACATAAACCTTATTTCCGCACCTCCTTGCCTGGTAACAAAGCCCCCCCAAACAAACAACACTTGAGGGTTGCTTTTTGGCGTCAACAAACGACAAAAACAACAACAACCAAAGACTGTCAGTCCGTCAGTTACGAAGAAAGTCAGACGCGGCGTCGCAATAATAATAAAAGCCCGACAAAAGAATTGCGGCACATCAGTTTCCTGGGTTAAACGGAGCTCTGCTCGGAAAACAGACACAGTTTTCACTAAAACAACTCATTAGCCACAGAGCAAGTAAATGGTTGTTGTTGTCTATGAAACCTTTAGTTCTTTTAATAATTCGCGAACAACCTTAAAACTAAAGGGAGCATTGAGACATATCGAAAAACTTATGTTGGGCTTACACTGCGTCACAGAATGGCACATTTTAGTGTCACAGCGGCACCGCTGAGTTTGAACGGTCAAAGCATTGCAGCATATGCGAAACGTCACAAAAATCAACGTTTTTTTCGTTTAGTGTCACATACACACTGTTTTAGTAATGCAATGCCCTTGTTACACTATGTCGTGTTTCGAGTTTAAAAACTGCAAAGTCGTTTCTTATCCTAAACAATTGCACTGACATTGTTGTTGCTTTTCAAGAAAAGCATAGACTCTAACAGAAACAACTACATATTCCATTCAGGTTTTAATTGAAATAAGGAGTAGTTAATTTAAAAATGAAACTCGAATTTATGCGATATTTAAACATTGAATAACTAACCTTTTTGCTGCGTTTTCCATCACTTTTTCGTTACCAATGAGCTTGCTAGTTTACTCTCTTTTTTGAGATAGGAAACAAAAGCACTTCAAATTGCGAGGCAAAGTGTCTTGATGGCCACCATAAATTCGACGATATGCAGTTTTTCGTTATTGAAATTTCAAAAACATTTCGAATCAAGTCAATCAATTGATAACTGTCAAAGCAATCGATCTTTACATAGTGATATAAAAGATGACACACCCGTTATTACTATAACATGAAATCACCCACGTGTGTTGAGCGGGTTAGAGAATACCACTTTAGCAGGTCAAAGCTTGTCGTATGTGGCAACTTACAATGAGACTGGGTTCTTTCGAGATCAGTAGAGGCAAGAAATAATAATTTTACCAGAATATTCTTAACAAATTTTGCGTTCATGGCTGACAGAATCTATATATATAAAAATTAAGCCTCAAAAAGTGATGTGCTCGCTAAACTCGAAAACGCGTAGACGGATTTCAACCAAATTTTCACACATTTTATAGACAGTATTAGGGAGAAGGTTTTTGTGAAGTTTGGACGAATTCCATAGATATCGACAAAACCGATTTTCCATATAAAACCTACTAAATGTGTTTCTATTTATATAGTAGGCAAGCATTAAATTTGATTGGGAGAAGGTAGAGGTAGTGTTAGAGGATAAAAAGATATTGGTACCAATACCCGCAGCTTGACTTAGTATGAAGAAGTGAGAGAGAAATAGAAGGAAGAGGAACGGGAAGGGGAATGGGAACGGGAAGAATTAATTTATATAATGAATCTATTGGCGGCTTTATTAATGCGCAGCGGAGCGCGTGTGTTCATCATATTTGAATATCTCAAAAATCAAATTTATATCACTCGTCTTTAGTTTACAAAAAATGAATGTCACAACATTGTGAGCACGTTTTTGTGAAGCCAAATGCCACAGTGTAAGCTAGTGTAAACCGAGCATTGGGTTAATTAGACGCATAAACTGTTTTGAAATATTCAAAATGCAATGTCTATGCGTGTCACGCACACACACACGCTTATTGCGTATATTGTCACGTTTTCACTTGACTTAGGTCAAAAGTTTCGTACACGGAAGGCGATTCGTAGCTGGAGGGTGCAGGTATCCATGTAGCTGAGGGTATGGTGCAACCAGCTGCTACTCGCAGCGTTGGTGGCAGCATCCATCAGTGCCTGAACTTGATGCTGTCGCTGTGGGCTGCCTTTGTTGCCGTCGAGGCTGCGGCCGTGTCGCTGTCGTTGTCGACTGCGCTGGCTATTTTTAACGCTGGCAAGCCAATAAATTTTGAGCGTAGCTGTTTGTAAAAAAGTGTTTTAAAAGCGCCAAGACATTTTTGTTTGTTGTTTTTATACAATGCCAAAGACATTTTCAATATTAATTAAACTTTCCCAGCAATCTACATAAATGAAGTGACAAAAGTTAAGTCATATCGCAGACAGACATTCGCTTCAAAACTAATTCCAACTGCCATCAAAAAGTAAAAGTGTGTGCGTGTGTGTGAGTGTGTGTGCGTGTGTGTGTGTGCGTGTGTGTGAGTGTGTGTGAGTGTGTGCGTGTGAATAACTCAAAATCGAATTTGTGTCTTTGCTTAGAAAGTGTAAGAGAGCACGCAGGACAAAAGCAAAAGCTAGCACGCACAGCAGCTGACACAAAGTTTATACGCACGCACGACTCAGCAGAGCACAAAAGAGAGAGAGACAGAGAGAGAGAACAAAAGAGCGTAACTGAAGCCGGAGAGCGGCTTCCAAGCAACGTAACTGTTGTTGCTGCTGCTGCTGCTGCTGCTGCTGGCGTCGCTTCCAAAATAACACATTCCGCCTCGTACAAAGGATTGTCTCTGACTGCATTGGAAGTTTTTCGGTTTTCGTTTTCCCTTTTTGAAGTTGAGTTATTCGTGTGGCAGGCTCAGTTCGTGGCTAGACTTTGGAGCGTGCTGTGCTGGAAACTCGTACAAGTTACGGACCAACTAAACAAAACAGAAGCAAACCCAGTAAAAGTAAATGAAATAAATAATTAAACAATTGTTAAAGTATTTACAAAATGAAATTACACAGTGAAAACGTGCAGAAAGCTAAGTTTTTGTGTTAAATGCGGGGTTTTTTTTTTCTCCGGGTAGCAAACAATAAAACTACAACAAGGCGTGTACCAGACAGACTTACTCACACACACAATCTGATACGGGGACGGAGACAAACAGGGTAGCAAAACCAGACACACACAACGGAAGCTACTGTAAAAAATTTATAGAAATTCCATAGAAATTGTTAGACAGCAAAAGGCAGCATGGCGTATACGCATTGTCATAAAATTAATGGTTAGCGCAATGTTAGAAGTTTTTGTTTGACCCATTGACGAGATACTTTTGGTTTGCTGACAATTTTTATTATTTTTCTTTTTGGTTTGTTAGGCGTTATTCGTAATAATTCCAAAGTTAACTTAATTCAAAAGTGTGTGAAATTTCAATAAAATGCTTAATTTACTTTTAGCTAGCTAAAACGCGCGTGCACATCTATGAAAATTGTTTAAGTGTTTAGTAAAAAAAAGTAAAAAATTAATAATATAATAAATTTGCTGGCACAAAACAAAAATGTAAGCCAACAAATTGTTTGTGTGTACCAGTGTGCGTGCGTGTGTGTGTGAGTGCAACCTCAGACGTCGACTTAAACTTTCAAACGCTTTCAAACTTTAGGCTAAACTATAATTTAAAGGTGGTCTAAGAGCCTGGTTGACGTGGCTCCTAACTGTTAAACTAAACCGCTGGTAAGTAACATGCACATTGCAACCGCCCTGTACACAGGTCGTATGTGTAATGTGCCAGAAATGAAATTATGTTAATTCAATCGATACGCTTACTTTATTTGACTAATTTGAGCAACTTTGCATATGCCATAAGCCAAAAGTTGAGTCAATTAGCATTAGAATTTGACATGCTACTTATAATGTATGCCGCTATTAACTTGGCTAAATGTTGCATCGCTTTAATATTAGTCAGGCTTAGCAAGATACATACATGCACATACTTACTACTAAACTTTACTTATCAATAACAATTACCCAAAGTTGTGCAAACTCATTTCAAAGTTGTCAAATGGCATTAAGTTCGTTTTGGTTGAAGTGTTTGTATGTAAGCATTTGCATTAACTATAGACAGGCCACAGATAAGCTACACCCATACAAATACTATAGACAAACTCGATAATGCATTGATGTGTGACAAATATTGTGATAAGACATGCAGACACACTAACACCCTTACTGCGCTATATCTGTGTTCGATGAAGTCAAATTTATTAGTTCTGACACTGAGTGAAAGGTATTTGTGTTTGAGGGGCGAGGCCAAGCCATAAAAGTATCTTCTGATAGGTGATAAAATGTTTTAGAAGTGCATACAGCAGTTACATTTTTTGTCTTGGGCGTTGTTAATGGTTCGACAATTTGAGGTACGACGAGGGCGTGGCACTTTAATCATTTCGTAAACGTAAAGGTGAAACAAATTGCTTGAACTTTTATTGAATTACATTAAGATCTGTACATATAGATTAAGGCTGGCCATTTCAATGCTTAAGGGTCTATCATTATCTACTATACAGAATTTATAAAATAGGCATATCTTTTTCAAAATGAACTCTAGCACATCAGTTTTGATGGCTCTTCTCATCATTTTCAGCTTCCAAGTCCTGAATACAAATGTCTACTTAATGCTCATGAGAAATATTTTATACAAAACACTTTTGAAGCTTGCTTACCAAATGAAATCGTCTTTAGCGGTCAGTGGTAGTTTTTATTGACATAAAAGCCTTAAGCTAAATACCATGTATATGTACATGTTTTACCGCAGCCAGATGTTTCTTATATAGTCGGTGGTATTTAATAAAACCATTTCAACAGCAATACACATATTCGTGTGATATGTATCTCTTTTAATCGAATTTAAACCTAAAAACAATGCATCGATTTGCCAAATACAAGCATTTAGAGAGGGAACGTGCAAAGCTTGGATTGTTTTCTATTGATGCTGGTCTTTTGTGAATCTTTGTCAAAGAAAAAACACACTCATGACTCAGAATGACAAATCGTCATCTTGCTCATGCTCTTTCAGTAGCCGCTCCGGTAACTGCTCGCTAACAACGACCAATGATACCGATATCATCTGCTTAAGATAACAGTAGGGATAGGGCAGAGGGCACTAGGGTCCCGTTCATAGGGCTTACTTCAATCCAGCATATAAAGATTATTAGCATATTCTGCAAAAGTGCGGAAAAGAGCTTAAAAACTTTTAAAATAGCCAAGATGTATTGAAAATTCTTAAATGCGAGAATGATTTTAAGCAGTGGTAGGCAACAGCAGTAGCGAAGTTAGAATAAAGGTCTAACAGAGACGAGAAATCTTTAAAACAGCCATGTGCCATGTGGTGAATTTAGCATATTTTTTACTATAACTTTTGATGTATTTATCCAATTTCGATCATTTTTAAAACATAAACATGATGCAAACCTCTGTAAAGTTTCGAGTTAATAGATTCAACGGAGCGGCTGTAAACCGCGAAAATCTGTCACGGAGGAAGGAGGTAAGATATCGACTTGATTCGATAAAATGCGCATCTTTTGGTAACACTTTTTTTGTTCTAACTTTAATAGTCTCTGAGAAACACGTTACAACATGGACGGACAGACAGACGGGTTTTATCGACTCGACTATTGCTTCTGATAATTTTTGCCCATGCAACATAGGGTCTGCCATGGCTCCTTCGGCCTGTTACATACATTGCACAAATCTATAATACCTATTTACACTTTGTGTACAGTGTGTAAACATTTAAAAGTATGCTACATTTTTGTATTATAAATATTTTTTGTTGGTAGTATGCATTTAAGTAAAAATTATACAATTTTGTTTTAAATTTAAAATCCAATTCTAATTGAATGGAACCTTAAGAGAAACTACAAATGATATTAATTAAGATTAAAAGAGTTCATCGAACGATAAAAGTATGAAATTAATTTTGAAATAAAGAACTTTTTTTAAAATATATTTGCTAAATTCAACCAATATCGATATGACTTGCTATTAAAGTTTTAAATCGGTGCGTTATTATGCCAATAGATTCTCATTTCATTCGATTTTCAAAATTCAAAGTATCTGCTGGGATAGGTCATGTGCATGCTATTTACTTTAGTGACATTAAGTTTTCGCATCATTTAAATCATTCGAATATTGGTATTTGCTTTACTTCATATAATGCCTTTGTGCATTACTTATCCCGGATGTCCTTAGGCTGATGGCAAGCCAGTTCGATATATGCCCTACCAGCTCCTCTCTTTCACTTACGCCAAATCAGTGAAGCGCATTTCCATTCATGTTTGAAGGCAGAATCAATATTTGGCAGTCGGCCCAGTGTGCATATGACAAACAGAGACAGCACCGAAATGTACGGCATATAGTGCCATATATCTTGGGTACAAACATCCATGTATACATACATACATATATATATATATATATAAATCTCATATATATATATATATATATAATATGCCTAAATATTGTATTTGTAGCTGCATGCACGGGATTGAGATATACTTGGATGCGAGAAGCCTTTGATGATTTACAGAAAGTGCTTTCCTGTATCGCTTTAGCGAAGTTTATTTATTGTACTCTTGCTGAGAATATTTAAGCTACGTCATGAGCCTTTTGATGCATAGCATAAGACAAAGTGCATATAATATGTGTTCAAATTGGTAGCTTATATTTTGATGATTGTTTCTTGTTTATGAGTTTAGCACTACTTAGAAGTAAGAGTTGGAGCATATTTTTCAAAAGATTTGTTGAACTTTGAAATTACAACGCAAAACTATACTTTGAAACTTGTAAGCGAAAATATCAGTCGTTGGAGTAATGAGCTATAAAATGTGTACTAACTTAAAGGGTTATAATGTGTAATGAGCTACAATTATGTTTGATGTATTTTTTAATTCTACGTTCATAAAAATTCCAAATGTATGCTTGTAATGTTAAATTTTATCCCTGCATATCAGTCGAGAACGGTTGGAGTAATCTTCAGTTTGAACTCAATTTGTCTCGATTTGAGCTGACAATTGAAAAATTATAATTTTAAATTGATAGTTTACTTATCAGTAGAGTACATTTCTTTCAGGATGCTTGATATGAAACACTCATTTAATTAACTTAAGATGATTGTAGCAATTTTTGCATTCATATAAGTTAAGTTTTTACTTTAAGAGCAGGCTCCAAGGTTTAACCATCTATTAAAAGAAGGCAATTGACCTAGCAACACTTAAGAAACTACGAATATTTTTAGGGCCTTCATTCTGCTCCTAAGTAATTGTAGCTGATGTTGACTTGTCTTTTATATTGGAGCTGATCCACTTCAACATCCCGAATCGCTGCTCCCGATACTTCGACCAACTTTTTCGAAACTAGTTACTATAAAAGAGAAATACGCTGAAAGAACAGATTCAACAGTTATTCAAAATACAAGGTGTAAAAATTATCAGAAGTTTGAGCGCTTTAGCTTGATAGAGATTATCTGTTGATATTTATGCCTGTTCTGAACATTGCACACTGAAAAATTTATATAATAGTAAATAAAGTAGACAGTTAAGGCAAAGGAGCATCTTATAGAGTGTAAGTTTCGTCTGGCCAGAGCGTATCTCGATGTTTACAGTGGTGCCAAGGTAGACGAAATCCTTGACATCATCAAAAGCATAGTTTTCAACATCAATCTGAGAGTCTAACGACTGCGTCTCTATACTCGAAGAAAACATATACTACTTTGTCTTGCTCTCATTTACAAGCAGACCCACAAAGTCACATACTTTTTCAATAGCCGCAAAGGCTCCGGGAACTGCTCGCTAAGCACGACCGGTGATATCGGTATCGTCTGCTTTTGCGAGCAGCTCATGTTATAATATTGTCCGGTTACTTCGGCTTTTCGCAACACACACTCCACCACAAAGTTGAAGGTTATGTCTCTGGTAGTATGTATATAAATGTAGAAGCATAGAAAGTTAAATGGCTGTTTTAAGCTCACAGCATCATAAATTGTCATAAGTGACTTTTGAATAAAAAAATATTTTCCGGTAAAAATTCCGTTCAGCGTTTTAATTTCTTAAAAATAATATGTTTTCTTAAGATTTTTTGACTGTTTCTTATTCTCCAGGTGTGTTGTGTTGGATACATGTGCCGTTCCCGTGCGAAAACTCTTTCGAGCTGCGGTTTCACATCGCCAACTCACACTGCTTTCAATAGCTGTCAAATGCATACTAAGTAAATGACGCAGCAAGCTCAAAATTTGAGAGTTCTCTATTTACAGAAGTTAGCGTTGCATTTAAAACAACTTCGCGGGGAAATCAAAAAGTTGCACACTTTTGCGACAGTCCGATTCGTAGTTTGAAAAGGCTTAAGAAAACTTCTGCAATATCTTAAGCTAGTTCACCCACAGTTGCAAGAGAATTAGTTTGTTTACAAGAGCATTAACTTAGTCACTTTCGTTTAGGTTGTACTTATTTCTACTTTGTTACTTGATGTATCTGCCGACGAGGCAATAAAAATCAATGGCAACGACAATTGATGAGTTTCCAGTTACAGCTGCTAGTATGCCTTTCTCTTAGCCAAGCTTATTATTTTGGCACACATGCGATGGAAACGCGAGGTATCAACAATACCAACAGACTGAGTGCCCCAAGAACTGTTTCGCCAGCTCGCTGACTCTTCGACACTCTTTCGCTTTGTGGGAGTTCAAAAGCATTTTGACATGCAGCAGATGACGTGCAAGGGGAACACACATATACAAGTATCCTTATAGCCAAGTTGAGTTTGGACCCAGTCAAGTCAGCGCCAGTAGCTAAAAGTTGGCATTGTTTGTCTACTCGTCTGTTTAGTTAGACTTTGTGCCGAAAGTCGCTGACGTGGCTGACAGGGCTGCGCTTACCGGCATTCAGCCGCCCACGCCCTCAGACGTGGGCGTACATAGAGCTACTTTAAAGCGTAGACAAAACTAAATTGGGTTTTCATGTGAAGGCAGTCAAAACTTCTGTGTTGGCCCATTTTTGGGCTTGTTTGTTGTTGGCAAGTCACGAATGCAGTTGCCAAGAAAATCAACAACAACAAGAACAACATCAATAAAGCGCTCTTTCAATTTCTTTTTGGCAAACGAAAAGCGTGGAGTAAGAGTTAGTACACAAACATGTCACAGACTGCTGGAGCCGTTGTACACCGTCAACGCATTACTTATATACATATATACTTCTTCTTCTTCTTCTTAGGTGGCCAAGACCAGCAACCCGTTATCGGGTTACGGCCTGATGTCAATACGTTCTTTCATTGGAATTTTGGTTTTACGTGGTGGGTCCCAAACCCTACGCACAAACATTACTTGGGGGCTGCAAATGCATTTCAAATTAAGTGCAAACTCGTTTGCGCTTGAGACGAAGCTTATTTGATGCCTAAACGTGTTGCCACCCAGGCGTATACGCAATGCAATTAATCATACGCTTAGCCAAAACGCAGCTCATTAGCTGGCACATGGTCTAAGCAGCTAAGATTAATCGGGTGAGCGTTTTTGTGGCCAGCTGCGTTAATTTTGGCTTAAGTGCGTCAAAAATTATGCTAAATAATAGGCAAAATATTTACTCAGTTGCTGTTGTTGCGGCTCATGGCAATGGCGGACCAAGCAGCACTGGATGCTAATTGACACTTGTAGTAATTATAATACAACTAACTATGCAACGGCAACTTCTGTCAGTTGGCCCTGAAAAAGTGTTGCAAAAGGCTTGAGAGCAATTATTTGTGGTTGCACGTTGACAACGCTGCAACTAAAGACACAAAGTCAGGCAAAAGCCAAGCACAAGCCATTTACGTTGCATAAGCTTTTACCATTGCTACAAAACTCGCTCTTTAAACAGCTAACAACAACAACAACAACACTACAGCCTTCATTTGTTGTTGTAGCTGCCCCATGTATAGCGCGGTTGCAGCTAGCAATTTGGTTTGCGTTTTGTAGCAGAAGAAGTGGCATCATTCCAGGCACTGCTTCAAGGCTGCAGCAGCCACATTAGCATCATTAACATTATGATAATGCAACTTCATCATTGTATTATTATGTAGCAAATACAACAGCTGCCAACTGTTGCCCCAGTGTTGCAAATTGTAAGAATATACGTATCTAATAATGGTTTATATGTGTGCGTGTGCACTGGCATAATTCTTACTTAATGGCGTTGAAATTCAATTAAGTGTTACCCCTTTTCTTCTGCTGGCTGCAAATGAAACAAATTGTTGAGCAGTGTTGCAGTGGGTCGAAGATGGCTGCGCATGTTCACGATAGCTTAATAAACTTAAAAGCGATGTCGCTTTATTTAACTTGTTACTGTCACTTGCATGCACACACTCCCACAAACACGCACAGCTACACTGAGCAAAATTTGGTCCCAAGTGTTTATAGTAAGGAAAAGCTGAGCTAAGTTAACTGTCAAGTCGAGTTAAGTGAAGTCAAGTAAATTATAAGCGAAGATAGCTGATAAACTCGATTTATTTTGAGTTTGCTGAATAACCAGAAGTCACTTTGAGCCAAATCAGACGAATAAGGTGGTTGCGGAATGATATTGGTTGAATTTTTGGTGAAATGATCGCTTAAAGCCAGTACAGTGTGAGCTGTTTTTGTTACCAATCGAGATTTGACCCTTCTCAAGGCCAATTCGTTCTTCAAAATGGCTTGCACCGATCCAAATGATATGTCCAAACTATCAGTGACGTCTCTAATCGAAAATTTTTAAGCACCATTTTCTTGACTTCCTTGACGTGATGTTCATCAGACGATGTTTTTGGCCGATTCGACACCATATTCTTCTCAACATTCTCGCTTGCAGACTTGAACTCGTTGTACCAATAGTAAACATTCTTTGAAGACAGAGTCTGA
Organism: Chymomyza caudatula; assembly: GCA_035041775.1. Classification (NCBI taxonomy): domain Eukaryota; kingdom Metazoa; phylum Arthropoda; class Insecta; order Diptera; family Drosophilidae; genus Chymomyza; species Chymomyza caudatula. Next base: position 795,884 of record JAWNKW010000133.1, read on the forward strand.
TCCCCAAAAGCTTTTTGCAGCATCCTTAAAGTTTCCGCAGCCGAAATTTAATGCAACTGGTGATAAGTGATATAATTTAGAGTTCGAAGTCGGCCAGAGCAGGCAAAGAGCGATGGGTAAACAAGTGAAATGCAAAGAGAAAGCCTAACTTTCTTCATTCATAGACCCCAAGGAAACAGAGATAGCAATGAGCACATTATGGATTTTGCAGCAAAAAGATTGTCATAACGCATATGTTCAGAGTTCAGATCAAGTAGTAATTCGCTAACTGACTAAACTTGCAACTTGAGCTTGTTTACTCTTAAAAATAGGCAACTATTGGGAATCCTATAATTCATTGCACCTGAAGGGTGAAAGTGTCTCTTTGCATAGTAGCATTATATTTAGTGTAAAATGTCTGAGTCGTCAAGCCTAGAATGATACGTAACGTGACAGAAGAGAGAAGTGGTTATTGTCTGCATCTATACTTTTAATACCGGGTCTTAATGTTTTTTTTATTTTACCACGTTTTCTCTCACTGTACCCACACATATGCAAACAAAGTTTTTAGCAAAGTCTTGGTTCCTTTGTGAAAACATTTACAATCACATTCATCCTCATTCTGCCACGAATACTTTACACAAAATGCGCAGCAAAAAATAGCAGTAGTTGGAAATTGTATCTTGGAGATATTTTGTGTGCCTGTAACTGACACGCTCTGAGTTCTAAAGCTTCTAAGGAAATTAAAAAAGCAAATACAAAAAAAAAAGTATTGGTAGATACGTTGAGATATGGAAATATGCATTAGGATAAACACAGGTTTTGTCTTGTCTTGCAGAGCTATGCATAATAATCGCGTTGAAGTTCATACAGAAAGCGACTTTTGTAGTAGTTGTTGTTGTTATTGGTTTTTTCATTGTCGTTCTAGTTGCCTCGAACGGACAGCTTTTGTTGCAAAAGGTGCTATTAATTTATTTATGCCACAAAGGCTGCACCCAAAGGATAAACACAAGCATACATTTGCGGCATACCAACTTTATGTCTGTCCTTCCACAACCATATGCATATATACAATACAGAGACAAGCCAGAAACAAATAACTTCTGATGTACATGTATATTTGTATATCGCGCTTTCTTTATATATGTATGTATCTACAAGTATTCAGTACATTTTGTATATAAATATTTGTCCCTTGACTCGTTGAGCATGCGACAAGAGATACTACTATGAAGGCCCCTTGCCGGTTCGTTTTACGATTTACTCGTTGCCACAGTTATAAAGCACACCCCAGGTCGACGTCAACGTCGCACAGTGGATCCAACCGACTTCTTTTTCGGCGAAAATTATAACTTTTGAGGAAGCAAAGATATCGATACACTGCGATAAATTAGCAATATTATATACTGCAAATGTCTTATCCTTGCATGTCATGGAAAATTTTATGTTCTAAATTGTGCTTATTTTTCAACAAATCGTCCTCGTCGAAAGTTTGTCTATCTGGCGAACGTGTGTACACTAAGATTAAAATAGACTGCAAACATCTTGCCAACAGATTTTCAAGATTTTAACGATGTATTAAGCAATAAGCACATTTAATGGGTGCAAGGATAAGTATTTTGGTGTATATAATATCGAATTTTACTAACGTTTTTTGAAGCTCCCTCTATTCACAGCATATTTATCGCAGTGTATCGCAGAAGCTTAAGGAATTCTCTGAAAATATCTTTATTTCCTCAAAAGTTATGATTTTCGCCGAAAAATATTCAGTTGGATCCACTGTGCTTCGATGCCGATGGCGGCGTCAGCAGAGTTGTCCGCGTATAATTAATTACATATACAAACATACATATTTATGGCTAAAATGTCAATAGCGCGTTTCGTACTTCGCTAATGAGCAGCTTTAAAGCCTTAGTTTTTATAGTAGCATCAAAAGTAAATTTAATTTGTTTCTTTATTAATTTAAAGGCATTTGGGAAAACAGTACAATGTGAGTTAGTGCAGTCCAACGTTAAAGGACACACAAGCACAGCTTAACCCTTTGAGACCTTGTACCTTATGACAAACTAAGAAAAATAAATCTCTTTAACGAATACTTCTGTTCCTTATAGGGGAATTAAGCTTAAGCTATATGAGCTCACTGAGATCTTAGGACATATTTGCGGTCATCGTGGTCTCTTAATTCTAAATTTTTTATCGGAAAGGCTTCATTTTTTTTTTTGTGGTGAAGCTTTAGCAGAAAATAAGTGCTAAAGCTATTAAGGACTTTGTTTAGATAGCTTTTAAGTTACCTTTGGAAGGCAGGCTGAGCAGCTCTTTCAACGTGCCTCCAAACATGATAGCGCTGAGGGACTTTATAATCGTATATCCCACTCCTTGCGTACAACCGCGGAAAACGTTATTGGTTTCCAAAGCCCACTGCCGAAGGAAGCAATGGTAAGATGAGAAGTGTCGCGAAGCCACTGTAGTATTTATATATATAGAAGAACCCTACAGTAGGATGCAGGATTTTGTACCGGAGGGTCAACCTGCAGAGATGCAGAGGGTAATCTGGTAGTGGATACACTGAGATTGTGGAGGGAATAATGCCGCTTCTGGCATTAGCAACGTTGCCAACCACAGATGACAGCGTGGTCAGGAAGTAGTCAGTGTTGGCTCAAGAACAACATAGCTGCTGGCGCAGATGACATAAGTGCAGAGTTATTCAAGACTAACGGCAATGCCTTAGTAGGGTGCATGCACCAGCTCTTTTGCGGAATTTGATTAGATAAGAGCTTGCTCGATGGCTGGAACCTTTGAATGGGGATCCGACGGTGGTCGCTAACTACCTTGGTATCAGTCTTCTTTCTACTATATATAAGGTACTATCGAGCGTATTGGACCTTATCAGTGTGGCTTTAGGTTTGGTAAATTTACCAACGACCAGATATTCATTATACGGCCAATCCTGGGATAGACCCACGATTACTATATCAAAACTTATCATCACTTTGTCGAATTTATAAAGAGAAAGAGAAAAGAACCTCTCCGAATCTTCTGATACCGAGAGAGGCTTGGATAAGGCAATGATTTCTCCGACACCCTCTTCACCTTTTTATGGAGAATGTCGAGGTCGTAGTACATGGAAAAGAGACAATATTGAACTATAGATATATAGATGATATCAAAATTATAGGTCGTATTAAGCGAGCCTTTGTGACTATTGAAAGATAATCTGCTAGGATCGAGTAGAGATCAGATGAGTAGATGGGATCAGATTAATGTTACTTTGGTCTCAGTAGGCAAATGTGTAGTTAAAACCACTCTCGCTATCCTACCTCTTTTGCTTTTTGGGGCTAAAGATGATGGGTGTTGGAGTCTTCGAGCGAAAAGAACTCCGTAGGATCCTTGGCCCTTCACGCTTGGGCAATGACTACCGCATTCGTTGGAACGACAAACTCTATGAGCTCTACGACGACATTAACATAGTCAAGAGAACTAACATCCAGTGGTTTCGCTGGCTAGGCCATGTTTATGGCTGAATAAGCTATTCTGAGAAAGGTTTTTAATGCGGCTGTTGAAGGAAGGCAACGTAGGTGCCTATATTTCAACAGTTCTATAAAAAGTTTAGTTTGAACGAACTAGTTCAGACCAGTTATTTCCGATTCATATGCCGTTTCATGCCGTGATTGTAGCACAACAATGAGTCTACATTAAGGCCAAGGCATACCCCATCCTTTTCAGCTTTTCAGCCGAATCGATATTTCTCTCGCTATTATGAAAAAAGTCTCCGTCGAAAAATTAGGTTTTTAGTTCATCATATTCACTGTGTTATGCCATTGCGATCAGTCAATTTGCTAAAAAAAACTGAAAAAAAATGTTCATTAGGTCAAGTTATTCCTGTGCTCAAATGGAGCCAAGTTTATCAACATTTCAACAAAAAATAAGAATTTCCTTGTTTAAGTTTTCAATATAGATTTCTGAAGTTTCTGCCAAAAAGTTACGTCATCTCTTTCTAAGGATATTTTATCATAAAAAACTTGAGTTATGCTTGAAATTTATACTATTTAGTTAGTTGGTTTCAGTTATTTTTAGGCTCCTTGCGAATACGTGTATACCATAAAAATACGCCGTAAACCTACGCTGTGTGCTGCTTGTTTTTTGCATTCTTCTTTGCACTCTAATTTTACCCTTACATAGGACACCCAAGCTATAAATAATGCAGGATAGTAATGAAAGAACAGTTTGTCAGTTTTCAATTGTGAATTTAATTTTCTTAAAAGCGAAAAACATTGTCCACAGCCCTATATACTATATGCCCACTTTGTTCATTAGACCGAGTCAAGAGCTGGGGTAACGGTAACGACCAAGTATTAACCAAAAATCAATAAACTCATGTTTCATCTATGTAGTGTGTATACAAATTTGGGCTATAAACGCCGTTAAGCGCACTCTAAACCATTCGAGATTCACATAATTTGCAGAAAGCGCACTCAAAAATCACAAACACACCAATAAAATTTCCAAGTTTATTTGAAATATAAATATACAAATCAATTTTTATGGGCGCTCTGAAACAGACAGACGAAAAAATATGACAGCTCTTCGTCATAAAAATGATTAAATTATTGTACACTTTGTGTATGATCCGAGCAAAAACAACAATTGCATTGGATGATACACAAGTGTAAAAGGTCGTTAAATGAAGTCCTTTTGCCATTTGGCCTTGGCGCCAAAGTTGAGCCAAGAAAAACAACAACAAAAACAGCCAAATGGAATATGTTCACATACATATAAATTCTTTTGTCGAAAGATTTTTAATGATGAAAAACTTCCGTTGACTTGTTCTTTTATTTTCAGCAGAGCTGACGCTGTTTTTCTTTCTATACCCTGTACACATAGTGTACAAGGCTATTATAGATTTGTGCACTGCATGTAACAGGCAGAAGGAGGCGTGGCAGACCATAAGTTCCATGGGCAAAAATGATCAGGAGCAATAGTCGAGTCGATATAGACATGCCCGTCTGTCTGTATTGGGCCAGCTTTCCCCGACAATATAAAAGATAGATCAAAACAATTTTCCCAAAAGATGCGCATTTTCTCAAGGCTGAGGAAATTTGTCGAATGAAGTCGATATATTACCCCCTTTCCCCGTGACAGACTTGCTCGGTTTACAACCGCTCCGTTAAATCTATCAACTCGAAACTTCTCAAAAAAGTGTGCGTCGTGTTTATGTGCATACATGTTTTAAGAATGATCAAAATCGGATAAATACATCAAACGCTATAGTCAAAAATATGTTAATTTTACCCCCCCTCGCCCATAAACTGTGCCAAAATTCAGTTACAAAATTTGGTGTGGAGACTCGTGTGACCCTAATCGTTAAAACTGCATCCACCTTTTTTCAATGGAACCCCCTTTTCACCCGCAATCGATTTACCTTAAATACTGCCACACCCCCTATATATTGATTTGAAAATTGCCACAGACATTTATAAGTGTATGTTTGATCTATGTTACAAAATTCAACGACATTGGCCCAAGAATACTGGAGTTTTTGGTATAAAAGTAATTTTTGCCACCATAATAGCCAACTTCCCAATAGGTAAATATTTACAGGCATATCAATCTTATGAAAAGAGTTATAAAAGTGGATAGTTCCGTTCCCATTTTACCGTATTTAGTGTTTATTAAAAAAAAGGGTACAGGGTATTCCACTGTCGGGCACCGTCTGCAACAAATTTTTGTTATAGTTATTGTAGTTGATGATGGTTTGTTTAACTCGGCTGGGGAAATTTCGTCGGCGAAAATGCCGAAAAACATAGCAAGCACTTAAACAGCAAAAAAAAAAACAAGAACAAAACATAAATAACAAATTTTTGCTTCTACAATTCCATTGGGGAAAATGCGCACGCGTATTTATGATAAATTTAATACTATTATTCGAGCAATTTTCCATGCTCAACTTATAAACAGAATTAAATAAAGCAACAAATTGCTAGCTTTGGGTCATGACCTCCAAGGGGGGTCGCAGTCCATTATAAAATATACCGAGTGTTCGAGTTATCCGAGAATCATATAAATATTAGGTATTTTAATTTTAACTTGTTTGCGGCAGCAGATGCTAATAAAAAAGTTTTGCAAAACAAATTTATATTCATCAAATTGCTGATTAATTGAGTGCATTAAATTTTAATTGCAATTCGAAATCGCGTTAAAATTGTCATAGTCAAAGCTACTGCGCATTCAAAATCCAATTCAAAGGTCTTAAATATGCATGAGTACACATAGGACACACTCACAGATACTCGGTTATGCGGGTGTGTGAGTGTGTGTGTGTGCGTGTACAGACTAAGTACACTTGATGCGTTAAGCTTTTTGCCGCATAATCACTCTCAACATCAACATGGAACTCGACGACGTCGAAAACGACGATGAGATGTACTCATCATTCTATGGCAAGGCTGAATTGCCATCATCAGTTCGTCACTCCTCTCAGCCACGAAAAAATCTTGTTGGTTTTTGGTCTAGTACATAGTGGTGGTAGTACTAAGTAGCAACATATAGTACCCCTTCCCGCAGTAGCAGCATTTCGCACTCAAGTGAGATTAACAATTAACAACAAGTTGTTTACTCTACTATCGTACGTAGTTACTTGTCATATACTTGCAGAGGACATGGTACATAATGTAGTGAGGTTGGGAAAGCACAGAAGAAGGCAATTTGGAGTTAATAAAGCATAGATATTAGAGCCTGTCATGGATGTATTTGCTCAAGAGTAAAGTGCAAATGTGTAAGACAGCAATAAATATTTCATATATTTCCTGCACTTCCAAATCACTAACGAGTTAGATGCTCCATCTCACGGCTTCCATCCTTTAAACGGTAACCAAATCGTGCCTAGAGTTGTAGCCTTTATTTTTACACACTTTTGTTGCAAATCTGTAGAGTATGATGGAGTGAATCGAAGGTTTTTTGCTTACGAATAAAGCTTTGCTAGGGTCTTCTCTCAAGGGTATTCCAGACTTGTGAAGTTTAAAGTCAGTAACGACTCGGTTATCGATGAAGTCATGTCTGTCTGTACATCCGCCAGTCTACCTGTCCGTACGAAATGATATCCAATTTGCCAATAAGAAAGTGCTTGTTACGCTGCATTTAAAATCGCAACTTTAAATGAGAAAAACGCGTAAGTACTTCCAGTTTACCATATGCAAGGATTGGGGTTTTTTTTGGGGGAAAAAGGTTCAGTCGTCCATCGCAACGAATTTTCCCGTTTTTTTACTAAACATTTCGCAAAAATATATAAGTTTACTTAATAATTCGATAGTTCTGAATTTGGTCACATGAATCGGGTAGGCATTGAAATGGCACTGAAGGGCCCTTTACAGAAGATGTAATATCAAAGAACTTACTTGGTATTAAACAGATAATGTGTTTTTTTTTTAAATTTTACGGTTGTAGAGAAAAAAAGTTGCTTAAGTTTTTAGATATACTTTATTTGACGTTCTTGGTAACTTTTAAAGTGCTTCCTATATATTATATTTCCACAGCTTTTGTAATTTGTAACTATATGGAATGAAAAAAAAAACAACAAAAGAATTGTATTTAAAACCTACTTATTTAAAAAAAATCCGAATAAGTAGTAGTGGAACACACTCTTACTTTCGTATATTGCCTCTAGCAGTATTTCTATTGCACCTGTCGAATTCGACAATCTTGAAGAGGAATTCTCCAAAGAAAACACGTACACATCCAGTATTTTGCTTTTTTTCATCCTTATTTTCTCCCACAAGATAAGTGCTAGGGATAGGTCAACCTTCTATGAAGCTCCATTGCATCCCAGACGCCGTTAATCGCTTAAACGTTCTGTAACATCTCCGACTTATTAGCGTACACTAATAGCAGTAAATTCTTTGCGATTATGTAGCGTTCCGAGAGTTCTCGCTGTTGAAATAAATTCAATAATGGTTTGTGACGTATCACTTTAATGAAACTAAAATGTTTTTAATATCTTCTGATGACTAAAAACAAAAAAAACCAACATAAAAAAAGAAAAATGTACAACAAAAAAATATAATGCTCCTGGCATAGGACTCTAAATGGTTAAAGTCTGCGAAGTTCCGAGCACACAGCCTGAGTCGAATTGGCTCAAAATATTGAGAGAGACGACTCTGAATATTGAAATCTATACGATCGAGAAGAAATTAATTAATTGAGCAATAAGCTTTGAGAGGAATGATAATCCTAAAGTGGTTGTCTTTCCTTGAGTTAACATCAGATGGCGCTCATATAAAGGAAGGTTAAAATGTTGCGGCCAATTTAGGCTTCATAAATATAGCCTTAAAGTGACATAAGGATCCAAGACCTCTTTTGACCACCTCTTAATGTATCCAAGAAGGTAATTTGCTTTATTGACCATGATGTCGATATGCTCGTTGAATGTTAGCTTAACATCGATGATCTTTAAATAAGAAGTTCACCTTGCTCGGAATGGAGTTACCAAGATTATAATGGTGATGATAAGCTGCACAGCATTTTAGAAAATTTGTAAGATCTCACTGAAGATTATTACACCCGCTGAGACACGACTGAGAAACAAAAATAAAGTTTAACATCGACAGCCTTCATGAGGATTTTTGGTGAACGAAGTAAGTCGAAGTATGTTAAAGAGGATTGGATAACCTAGGGAAATTACCATTAAAAAAAACCTACCTTCTGGCCACCAAGAAAGACTTGATCCAGTGTACTAAAGAGTTCGGAAATTTAAACATCAAATTTTATCAGTAACAAATCATGTTTCCAATCAAATTGGGAGCCCCATGAAAAACCATCAACTATATACAACAACCTGAAACTCCAGAATATTCGTATTAATTGATCTGCGCTTAATGAATCCATAATGATATCTATTGAGTATCTCAGTTGGTCAGCAATCATGTGTCTAGGTTTGGGAATAAAGCAACAACTCGCGTGGGACCTTTTTTGTGGAGCGCAATAATGGATGCACGCTTCACCCGCTACTAGAGATAGTGTTGAGATTCCCTCTGCCGTAGAACAATGCTTCGGTACGGCAAAGGGAATCATATCGGAGCGAATATGCTGATTTATTGAAGTACCTTATGTGTTTAAACTTCAGAAAGTAACTCTAGGTACATTCTCATATCATGAAGGGCCTCTATTTCAAATTGGAGGGAATCCACACTTTGGCACCGCAAAACCTTTTTTATGTTTTGTTTTGTGCCTTCTCTTCACCGTTGTTTGGCTTGTGTGACTACCCCTGACAGGAGGTGTCAACACACACTCACACACACACAGCATCTCACACTGCCATATGTCTAGGCAATACCATGCGGATAGTCAGCGCAGTGGAGGGCTGCAGCCTCGCCACTGACATAATTTCCATGAAATTGATTGACAATTGCGGCATTTTGTGGCACGTTTACCAGCAGCTTGCCCAGCTTGCGGCACTTTGGCCGCCCATTGAGCGCTATATCGATTAGCTGGCACACGGTAAAAGCTTCAACAGAAAGCACCGAAGAGTCAAATGTTGAGCACAAACTGTTGGAAGTATGAAAACTAGAGGATTAACTGGCTGCCAATGAACTGCCTTTGCCGTGGCTGTGACTGTCGCACTAATTTGTCAAAAATGTTGGACATGTTCTATTCCCTTGTGGCACTTGCAACTTGCTTAACAACTTGCATATGCAATTTATGTAATTTGCACAAGTCATAGCTTTAATTGCAGCCTAGTTGTAGGCAGTACTTATTGAAAATTGCATGGCTCGGCCATTTGTTAGCCGAGACCCAAAACGTGGCATCATTGCGGGTAGCTTCTTCTAATGGCTGAACATGACAGGCTGCAATTGCAGCAGATTATCTCGTTGTTGCAAATGCCGTGCCAGCTCGAGCCAAGTGGCAGTCGCTAGGGTCGAGCCCCGTTGGGTGCTGTCAAAGGACTCGTTGTTGCTTAGGGCTTGGCCAGGCAGTCAGGCGACTCTGTAAAAAATGTAAAAGGCGAAAACAATTACGTCGAGCACATAACGGTGTTTGTTTCAGTGTGCGTGCATGTGTGTGTGTGTGTGTGTGTGTGTGTGTGTGTGTATGTGTGTGTGTGTCATGCATAAATGCATTTGGTGTCTGCAGGCGGCAAGTAACTGCCTATACAACGGTCTGCCTATTGTTTCAGCTTTGTTTGAAGTGTTTGTGCTGGCGAAACGGGCGAAACGGGCAAAACGGGCGGGCGAAACGGGCCGAAGACAAGGCTTGACATTTGTATGCAAACCATTGTTTGCGAGTTGATGTTGTTGTTGTTGAGCTGACATTTCCTTAGCTTTGGTTGTTGTTGTTCATATACACTGTTTAGTTTTCGAGTGTGTAGTGCAGATTTCTATGAAATTTGAAGACTGTTTTATCTGAACTTTTAAAGAGTGATATAAAAATACACGCTATCTATATATAGAACCAGCGGCAAGTGTTTCCGTTGCAGCAATTTACCACAATGTGCGCCGTACAAGTCAGAAATATGTTTATTTGTAGGCCAAGAGCCTGATCAACCATTCATTACATTTTCAAAACTGGTAAAACTTAATTTTACTTTTATTCTGTGGACGATCTAAGGAGCGTGACTTGATCCGGGCCCAATAGCACCCCCAAAGTGTGCCAATAGATTTTCAACATCAAAAAAGGTATGATACCGATATTCGGAGACAGGCTGTATCCATTTAAGCAAATGTCTGTGGAAAGTGCGCGGTGTTCCCTGCGATCGCTGTTATTTGTCTATTGGGCTCAGTGGAAAGAAGTGCGATGTCAACACGATTTGAATTTCAGTCACGTACAAATAACGCGAGATTTCTGGTAACTTTTTGTATACCTCAAGGACACCACTCCTACAATAGCCTTGAACCTATGGGTCTAGAGATCAAAACACTGAAATTTGGCAAAAAAACATGTCGAAGTGATTGAAAATAAAGTGAAAAAATTTGTTGCAGATAGTCGGGACAATGCCCGACTGTGGAATACCATGTACCTATTTTTCCCATGAAAACAAATTTCTGAAAACTATAAAAAGGTCAACATTGTCTGGTTTATAAGCCTATCTGTTGTTCATAAAGATGCGCTCACTTGCATTTATCTCTTTATGTTAAAACTTTTTTCTAAGTCGAGCTTTCGCATGCAGCCACATAAGGACATATAACAAAGGATGCACAATTTTATTATTTAGAACAAAACAATTTTAAATTTTAATTCGATCAAAGACTATATTGTTGTTGTTATGAAAGATCAATAACTGAAGACTCAAAATAACAAAAAAATATTTTTGTTTATAAACAAACTGACTGAAATTGGTTTTTTAGCGCCATCAAGAAAGCTGTTTACTTTCACTTATATGCATGTAAAGGGTGACTTTTTTTGTGTTGTCTGTGGAAAAAATGTTCACTATACAAGACAATTTTTAAACTAATTCCGAAACCCCTACGCTAAATTAAAAATAAATTTAAATGACATTGAAATTCATTGTGTTTGCATATGCCCATTTGTTTTGAAAAACAATTCCAACCTGTAGAATGTTTAAACTAAATCCACAAAGTTTATCTTGAGTGAAAATGGGCTCGTGTTAAGGACTGGCTTGTTTTAGGCATTTCTTTAATGACTATGTAAATCTGCCTGTGAGTATGTGTGTGTGTTTTTTTATTACGTAAGTAACCATGGAAATCACCATGGAGGTATGAAAATCTTCAAAAGATACTGATGGTCCGTACCACCAGCATGCACGATTAATGTCGTAATCAAGCCGACATCCATCCATACGACACCCCTTTACACCACCACTCCCCGCGGGAGGTATTAAGTATAGTAAGTAAGTATTACTTCGCAGGGGAGGGTTTCCTATTATAGGCACACACATCTTATCCTCTTTTGCATCTCTCAGATCCTTCTGGATGCCTAGATGAGCTGGCTCACGTTCTTTCTTCTGGCTATATCTCCGACTTATCACGCGCTCTCTGCTTCGCGCCGTGCCCTCTCGCATCGTCGCAATGCGTATCAATAGCTGAGTAATTCCGAGCCAGTCATCTTCGCTGTCCATCATATATCTCATTAGCTCCTCTGGGGAGGGGATTATGCACACTAGCGTTCTGTACCGTGGGCATTGGTAAAGAACGCGCTCCGGGTTCTCTTTTTTTGGTGGGCAACTCGGGCACAGGGGGGTTTGTTCGTTTCCGAACCTAAACAAGTGTCAGAGGCATGGCCGAGTTTGGTTTGTCAGGACTGAGGCTGTGGAAGAGCGTCTTATGGTTTGCAATAAAACATCGCGAATTTAGTATTAATGTCTATTTTAATGATAATATATGTTGTATTGTGGTTATAATTATAATATAGGAATGTTTAACGTTTGTAGCAAATGCGTTGTAATTAAATCGTTGGCGTTAGCAAAACGTGCCCGGTAACTTCAGCGTCGCAACTCGTACACACCACTCTGCCCGACCACACACGCTGATCGTGCATATCTAGTGTTCATCGAACATGTTGGGCGTTGTATGGTGTTCGTCGTGTGACAGCTCGGCCAATCCTGACGTAGAATCGTCCCCGATTCGGCTGTCTTCGTCATCGGATTCCACATCCAGCTCGGGAGTAGCGTAACACCATGGCTTCATTTTGTCAGACGAGTAAACAGAACAATATTTACGTCAGGTGATCTGAACACCTGGAATGTCTTCGATTACATAGCGGTCATTACCAAGGATCTTCGTAACTTGGTATGGTCCGCGGTAGCGTGGCTCCAACTTTCGAGACTCGCCCGTTGACGTTGGTTCATTTTGCACCACTACAAGATCACCTGAGGAATATAAAACGGGGTTAGTGTGTTTGTTATCAAACCGCTTCTTCCATTTGGCTCGTTCGGCTGCAATGTTAAGCACTGCGTGATTTCGTCTCTCGTTGATATGTTCGGATTTGGCATCGGTATCCACGTCATCGTGTATGGCAGCTGTTAGCTGGTTTTGAGTAACGTCGATAAGTTTGAAATCAAATACAAGATCGTTTGGACTAAACCCTGAGGTTTCGTTTCGCTGCGAGTTGATTGTCCACTGCACATTATGAAGATTTTGGTCCCAATTATTTGGTGCGTTGCCTTCAGTACGTATAAAATTCAAAATCATCTGATTAGCGCGTTCCACTTGGCCATTAGCGCGAGGTGTTCTTACTGCATTCTTGATATGTTTTATCTGATTATGTTGGCAGTATTCTTCGAATTGTTTTGAGGTGAACGCGGTTCCGCGATCGGATACGATACGCTTGGGCAAACCAAAATAGCTCGATATTTCATTTAAAACGTTGATGACTGGTAGCGTTTTTGTACTTTTTACCGGCTTTACAATTAAAAATTTGCTGAATTGAGTCGGAAACGGCCAGTATATGTGTGTTTCCGTGTTTGCTGCGTATAAAAGGACCCAAGTGGTCTACGTGAATCTGTCGAAAAGGTATCGGCTCATGGTCATTGTAATGTAAACGTCCTTCAGGTTTCCCACCGTGTGATTTATTGAAGCAACACTGGATGCATGATGAAATGTAGTCTTTTACGTACTTGCGTGTTTTTGGAAACCAAAACCGTTGTTCAATTCGTTGAATTGTTTTCTCCAAGCCAAAATGACCTGCGTCATCGTGACATAATTTTACTATTCGCCAACGTACTGCTCTCGGCACAACAAAACGTATATCTCCATTTACTTTACGATATAACCGATGATTTTTGATCACGTAATCTTTTTGTAGCTGCTTTGTTTGACCAGTATTAATATGACCCTTTAGCACCTTAAATATTTCCACCAGTGACGGATCTTGCAGCTGCATCGTCATAAGCCAATCGTCGACTTCGTTTGTTATAGCGCGTATAATTTCTTCATGTGTCCTTTCTGCGGACAAGTCTGGTGCGCGCGGCTCATAGCATCTACATGAGCCATCTTAGTCCCTTCACGATGTATGATCAGCTCTTTGTTGGCTTTAACTTTAGCAATGGCTGAACAATCGGTGACCGTCTCTACGACATGCAGAGCATCGTTCGTGGATATCTTGCGTATATTTTCAATTGAGCATTCGTTACCATGAATGATCAATCTGTTACCATCACGGCACAACACGTCCTTGCCTAGAAGAACGTTTTCTGTGAGTAAATCGTCATCTACTATTAAAGCGTCGGCTTCAAACATATTTCCGTCAATAACAATTTTCGAGACCAGTTTTCTTGTGCAATAAAATTTTCCGCCGCCAAAACCGTTTAAAGTAACAGCGCATCTTTGCGCTACTCCTATCTGTTCGGCAAACGTAGATCGTATTAACGTTCGCGTACTGCCTGGATCAACAAACGCCTTGGTTTCGTTCCCGTTAACCAAAATATTTGTGCATATATCAGAAATTTGGTGTTCATCAATTTTATTTACTGTCGTGTCTGTTTCTATTTTATTTTGCTGATTTTTGGAATCGTGTGTAGTGCACATGGCTGAAACTGTATTTGCGTCGATCTTATTAACTGCCGTGTTTGTTTTTATTTTGTTTGGGCAATTTTCGGTATCGTGTGTAGTGCGCTTACAAATCGCACATCGTGGTTTGCGTTGAGGCTCTGGACATTTAGACGAGAAGTGTCCTATTTTCTGACAATTGTAGCATTTAATAGAGTTTTCACCCTTATTGCCGATATGGCGCTCGGTTACTGTTGCTTGGTCTGAACGCTGCACAGACGAGGTAATGTTTTTCTTTATCGTAATAAGGGGAGCGTGTTTGATTTCGTTATGAGCCGTATAAGTTAAAATATCTCGTAGCAAATCGTTGCACCTTACGTAATTATTTGATATTTTTCTTTTTAGGTCGTAGTCATTTATACCGTTTATAATATGTGTACAAATAGCTGAATCTAACAACTCACCCTTTTTACCAATTGCGAGCATTTTATAAAAATAGTCCTGCGGGGACTCGTTAAATGATCTTCGTGTCTTTGACATTCTTATGTGAAAATCAGCGCCGCGTTCTCAATGCATGGAAAATCGTTCATAAATTTCGTTGCAAATTCTTGCCAATTCTGGAGAACTACCTCTAGTGAATCGACCCAGTATCGTGCTGCACCTTGCATTTTTTGTTGCACTCCAAAAATAAGCGTTCGATCGTCCCAGTGATATGCATTGCGTAGAGTTTCGACACGTTTTATGTATTGCCGCGAATCTAACGATTTGTCAGACGAAGGATTAAATTCTGGTAGTAGTGCCACAATTTCTTTAACGTGTCCAAAGGAATTAGGAGCGTATTCACATTGCGACATGTTACGTTTATGTTCGACATTTGTTGCGTATACATTTGAAGTTGGCACATTTTGTTGTTGTTGTTGCGTGTATTGACCGTTTTCAAAAGTGTTTTGCTGCCCCTGAGCCGTAGCCAAATTTACGTTAGGCAAGATCGTCGTGAAATAATTTGAATACTGTTGAGACGTTGCAGCATTTCCGTATCTGCCTTGCAGCTGAGCCGTAACTGCATTTTCGATAGGTAAAGACGTATTTATTTCATCCAACGTGTTGCTGAGACGTAGCAACATTGCGATATTGTTGCCCATGCAGCTGAACCGTAGCTACATTTTCGTTAGGCACAAAAATATTCGAAATATGAGAATGTTGCGGAGACGTTGCAACATTCGCAAGGTTACGTTGCCCATGCAGCTGAGACGTTGCTACATTTTCGTAAGGCACGATCGTTTCTGTATTGACAGCTTGTTGCGGAGTCGTTACAACTTGTATGACGCGATTCATGTTGTGTTCGTGGTGAGAAACGTTGTGTTGAAAAGATGGTGTTCGAGCCGTTGTCGTAGGCAACAAAGAATTTACCGTTACTTGTGGCGTCGCGTTGCCGTGTCGCGAATACATTGCGTCGCGATTGTTCGAATGTTCTGGAAATGGTGATGAAATTAACGAGGGATGAAATGATCGTTCTTGCATTTGCCGCATGCTTTTCTCGAGTTCATTTATTTTTGTTTTCAGAGCTTGGGTTTCCGATTCCAAACTTTCGTATTCGTCGCCACTACTATGCTCGTTTAATCTTTTTAACAATTGTTCACGATTGCCTGATGTTGATAAACCTGCCTGTCGGCATTTTTTCTGTAAGTC
Source organism: Chymomyza caudatula (assembly GCA_035041775.1). NCBI lineage: Eukaryota > Metazoa > Arthropoda > Insecta > Diptera > Drosophilidae > Chymomyza > Chymomyza caudatula. Next base: position 811,984 of record JAWNKW010000133.1, read on the forward strand.
GTTTTTGCTTTGATATTTTTTTCCCGTCATTTCGCAATTTCAAGGTCACTGTAATACATGCACACAAGGATTTTCGTTTTTGCTAATGTTTTTCTGCTTCACGTCGCAGCGTCGTATTAACAAATGTGTTTTTAAATACTTGCGATATTGACACTAAATTCACTTTGTTTTTTTTTTTTTTTTAGTACTTTTACTTATTGCGCTCTGTATGCCACTTCTGATATTGTCAGAGGCATGGCCGAGTTTGGTTTGTCAGGACTGAGGCTGTGGAAGAGCGTCTTATGGTTTGCAATAAAACATCGCGAATTTAGTATTAATGTCTATTTTAATGATAATATATGTTGTATTGTGGTTATAATTATAATATAGGAATGTTTAACGTTTGTAGCAAATGCGTTGTAATTAAATCGTTGGCGTTAGCAAAACGTGCCCGGTAACTTCAGCGTCGCAACTCGTACACACCACTCTGCCCGACCACACACGCTGAGTCGTGCATATCTAGTGTTCATCGAACATGTTGGGCGTTGTATGGTGTTCGTCGTGTGACACAAGTATTCCTTATATCCGACATGGTTGGACATGAACTTTGTTAGGTGATAGTTCATGCGTCCTGTTCCTCGTTCTATCCAATCCTTCAGATTCGGAATTAGCCTGTTGCTCAATCTTCCTTACGTTGAGGAGTCCCACCTGGCCTGCCATGATGCAATTGACGCTTCCCTTTCCGAAGTTCGGAAAGCATCTGTTGCTGCTCCGCCGCGTATCGCCGACCGCCATAATTGGATCTCCTTTATCTCTCTGGCCAGCAGGTAAATGGGTAACATATTTGCCAAGACGAGAGCCGCGTCTTCCGCAGTGCGGAATCCTGATATGACTCACAGTGCGCTCAATCTGTAAGGCGCCGCTAGCTTCCTCCGCAGATCACTCCTCCCATCCAGTGTCGTCACCCAAATAGGCGCTGCGTATAATAAAACTGATGCGACTACTCTCGTCAGGAACAATCGTACGCCAATCTTGGGCCCGCCTGCAGCTCCTCGATCCATCGTGGGGCCTGAAATTTAGTCTGTTGTCCAGAATGATGCCCAGATACTTGATTGAAGGTTTCAGTCTGATCCTCGCGTTGCCCACTTGCAAGTCCATGAACTCCACCCTCTTCCTGCTCGTAATAAGGTGCGTGTGTGTGTGTGTGCTGGACAATCAAAACAAACAAGAACTGAAGAGTGCGCAACGCTTGAGCACACATTTCTTGGCATTTTCATTTTATCAGGTGGTTTTCCCTAATGCCTAAATATAGATTTTCTTTTCAATGAGCACACATTGAATTCGCAGCACGTATATATGTGTGTGTGTGTTTGTTAACAACTCGTCGCATTGATTCACTTGGCTAGTCTCGCTTGCTATTTGGGCCAACTGAAATAGCCGGCTAACTGCGGCTGTTGCAGTGCAGCAAACCGCTCTCTGTGGTGTGTGTGTGTGTGTGTTTGTGTGTGTGTGTGTGTGCGTGTGTTATTTATTTTTAATTTGGCAAATCTTGAATACGCTACAAATACAAAAATAAACTGTTACTCATGTGAAATGCGTGAGTGTCTGTCGTTGGCGTATTTTAATTGCCATATTTACAACAAATAATTTTTATAAAATAATATTATTAACATACATTTTAAATTCGTATTTTTCTTGGCAAATACAAAATACACATATTGCGTATAAATGTGTGTGACCTGTGCACTTAATGCCAAGCAACAAGCTACATGGCGTATACGCAATAATTCGTATGTTTATTTTTAATACAAGCACTTTTGCAGCTACTTTTATTGAATTGTTGTGCATTTCTTGCTACTTTAGTTCTTCTATAAACAACGAATATCATATTTGTTTCTTAGCTGGTTATTTGTATACATACTTATAATTTTCCATAACGTAATGAAAGTTGTTTATGGAAAACATATGCATGCTTATGGGCCAATCTCTGTGCAGACATACAGAGTAGCTTTTATGTACCTTTGGCTCATTTTATACAATACAATATTTATTTTCACAATATTTTTGCACGCTTGCTCACTCAGCGTTTTCGTCCCGCTCGATCTCTCTCTCTCTCCCTCGTTTGCCCGCTCATTTACGTACTTTTGCTTGTTTTTGTATTTTTCAGATACAAATTTCATTTGCCGCCAAGCAGGAAAACTCATTTTCACAACAATAAAACAACACAGTCCGGGTAAGTACTTTGCGTCGTCATCTATGTTTTCTTTGCTGTCATTTCTGTATGGCCCTTGTAGTTGTTCTTGTTGTTGCTGCCGCCATTACCATGGCGTCATCAATTTGAAAATGTGCACCGTGTGGCAAGGAAGCTGCAGTGCTGATAACCAGCCACGTTCTGGCTCCATTATGTGCATTTTGCCTGGGAAAACTTTCTAGCCATTAACTTTGCGACTAGCAGGCAGGCCAGAAGGTCATTACATTTATTATAAATGTGTGTATATAGTATGTGTACATAGTACGTGCATATACTATATACGCTATATACACCCCTACATGCTGCAGCTGTTGCACACACACACACCCACACACACGAGTTCATACTATATACACATAACAGAGCGAATTTTATTTCCGTTTAGATTGTGTCATTTTGGTAATTTTAGCGCACGTTGCGTATACGCAATTTCAACGGCAAGCATTTATTTTATATCATTTTTTTTGCTAAAAGCGTCGCATAAATTTTTACAACAGTGTCAACGTTAGCAACTATAAAATGTGCATTTCAGCTTTATATAAAAAAAAATACTAAATATATGGAATATGACAACCGAAATACTCTGGGCAGCGGCAGGGTCAAAAAGCCATTCATAAATTAGTTTTATGACTGTTGGTTGCTTTGCTCTGCGTGCAGCTGAAAAATAATTTCCACACCCTCCAGCCCTTTCAAAGTGGACTTGGCAACCCACTTTTGTTAGAGCTTTGCGGTCAGGCCTGAACCCAGCAACACAACCCTAAAACAAGACCAAGAACAAAAAAGGGAGGCTTGTCTGTTCACACGATTGGGGTCATTATTAACGCCTTGCGGTGGCGCCAACATAATATGCTTAGTTATGCATGTTCGTTTGGTTTGTTAATCACACCTGCCAACCGGTTTTGTGCATTATTAAGGCTTTATTGATTTATTGAAATACAAATTGATGAAAGCAACTGAAACGGAAAAGGGACTGAGTCTAGCGAGTAAATTTATAGCGCTCTAAAGTGTTGAAATCGAAGACAAATTACGAAATTTATATCCTAAATGCGATGAAATTGCGTAGAATTTTAAAATTATTTTTACCGCTCTTTTGTCTAAGCAACTTTTTATTGATTTTAAGAACGAGAAAACCCTTTCATCTATAGAGACAAACTCTCTCTACGATGGTTCACATCGAACGAAACTGTACTGCAAATTCCTTGATAAAGCCAGAACCATTCTGTGACCCACCGTTAACCAACTACTAAGATTAGAGGATAAATTGACATGAACCGCATGCAGAGGTTGCATCGGGCAATCCTTTTGGAACCATCCTAAACAAATGGCAGTATCTCAGTGATAGGGTTAGGGAAAAGATCGCCAGGGTCGCGGTGCATTGGGCTTTAGAGCAAGGGTCGGCAAAGAGTTGCCATTGGCAACTGCGAAAATTTTCGTAAAAATGCACATGATTTGCAGAGCGCTGGCAGAGTAATGCTGTCAAAAGCTTCTTTCTGCTAGGTAGCTTTCCGAATCTTTTTCAGAGTGAGAGAGCTAAGTGAGCTTAGTTAACAGCGCAAAAGATTTTGGGATTACAATACATAAAGCGAGATTTTTAAGCGTAGGCACGGTAACATCGCCCGTAAGTTGTCTCGGCTGCAACCCTTTGCGACTTATTTTATATTACAAGGCATTTTAATATCTATCGAGTCAGATTCTGCGGCAGATTTTTTCACTTTTTCACTTGTTCGCCTGGTTCATTTATACAGAAAGAATTTAGCTGACGATGAAAAAAATTATATAAGACTACTTAAGAAAAATACTCACTATACTATACTCACAAAACACCATCAACCAGAGCTGAAGTGTAAGAAGAGTAGCGGGTGCAACTCCAAACTCCGGGTCTTATCAGCATAAAACCTATCGGCTCACAGAAAATAGGGATTAACGATGGAAGCGAGTTGCATAAACAAAAGACCATTGTTAAAATTCAAAATGATTGAAAATCGAATTCTTAGCTACGAAAAAATAAAGACTTAATCATCTGATTCTTCAGAATGAGTTTTACTAAACTTACTCAGTTCCAGAGTACCTTTTTTGCTTTGATTAAAATCCCCAAAAGAATACCTATAGTAACATAATCGATCGCGACATGAAAGCAACCAAGTTTTAATAGAAAAGTATGCACTTTTCCTACTAATCAGAATGTCAAATTACTGGCGCCCGGCCCTGACGAGACCTTAAAACTAAAAATGACAAAAGAAATATTGGAAATTTCAAGACTTTTTGCAATGTGGGAAAGCTGATAACCAAGATGGAAAATGGAAACCTCATTTTTGCACATCTTCTGAATATGAAATATGCAATATTTTGTCATACCTAGTTTTGCGACTTGTATGCCATAATGAAAATATATTTTAACGCTCGAATGGTTGACGTTTGAATGGTGTTACGCTTCTGTGTGTTGAGAAAAGAAGAGCATGCAGGTTTATGTTAGTCATTCTTGTTTTCGCACGCTAGATGCCGCCACATTATGCAAAGTTGGCGAAAATTCACAGCTCCGAGCGTCCCCTTATGGCTCAAGCTTAGATTTTTTGGGTTTCCTCCCTTTACAATATTTTGGCTAGGGCTATGATTTTCGTAATTTAACAACATTTGAAGGTTACCGAAATTGAATTCCGGTCAAAGTTTGCCACTGTAGCCCGCTTTTGGGGTTGGCAGCGCCTTTGAGCAATAAATTGGTTAGTCACTACATAAAACTTAATTATGTGTCAAAAAATTCTGTTAACTCGTTAAATGAAAAATTTATATTGTACCATTTATGATATTTGTGTTTATTTTTGCATGCATTGCGGTGCGACCTCGCTTATTATGTCGGCTCGAACGATTTTTATCGTTAAAACACAAAAATAAACTCAACGTTTGTAATTTTTAACTATGCGAATTTATGGCTTGTTTGACGCTGCGTTCTGTGCAATTACAACTACCGAGTACATTTGAATATATTCCAAGTTTATGCAAAACTGTAAAAAAAGAATTGTGAATGTTAATGTCAGTGATAAATATGAGCTGCACAAGTCAGGTTCATGGCAATTAGTCAGTGACAATGCGGCGTATGCGCAATGTGTGTGTGCTGGCACTGAAGTGGGAGCTGCGTAATTCAAGTGAGGCGTTAAATTAATGCTCAAAAAATACTAATTAAAATCATGCGCCGAAATGCACAAACAAACTCATACACAAATTCCGGAATTTTGTCACCATTTTTAGCATGCGCCAAAAAAAAATTATTTGATGCAGACAGTCAGAACGGTGCCCGACAGTGGAATACCCTGTACACTTTTTCTTTATAAACGCTAAATACGGTAAAATGAGGACGGCAGTGTTCACTTTTATATCTCTTTTCATAAGATCGATATGCCTGTAAACATTTTCCTATTGGGAAGTTCCAATTGACAAGTTGTCCTATTGGGAAGTTGGTTATTATGGTGGCAAAAATCAGCATATTTGACCATAACTTTTGATGTATTTATCCGATCTCGATCATTTTTCAAACATACATGCACATAAACACAACGCACATCTCTGAGGAGTTTCTAGTTGATAGCTTAAACGGAGCAGTAGTAAAATAGTAAATCTTTCACGGGGGAAGGGGGTAAGATATCGTCTTGATTCGACAAACTTCCTCAGCCTTGAGAAAATGCGCGTCTTTTGGTAAAATTTTTTTGCTCTAAATCTTATAGTGTCGGAGAAAGCTGGCCCAACACGGACAAACGGACAGACGGACATCTCTATATCGACTCGACTATTGCACAAACTATAATACCCTTTTACACTTCTTGTACAGGGTATAAAAACAACAACAGACAGCAGTTGGTCCAAAAGTTGTTTGTTTGTTGTTGGTTTTGTTGTTGTCGTCGTCGACGTCTTCTGTTTATGTTGCAAAGCTCTCTAGAGTGGCTAAAGACGTAGGCGTTTTTGTTGTTGTTGCTGTTGTTGGTATGCAAAAATAACACAGAAATCAATTCATTACTAAAAGGCCACCTTGATGTTGCTGCGCGCGCTTGAACTCGAGCCAAAAAAGCAGAGCAGAAACTGAGACTGCAACAGAGGCAGCGCGGCGGCAGCGGCAGCGCTAAACAACAAGCAGAACTAGCACACAGCGCCTGGCGAACTATTGAAGGGTATACTGAAGGTCTGTGCAGCAGAATCATAGAAAATCCAACACGAACAACAGCAACAAAGCAAGTCAAATTAGAAGCAAAAAAGCAAGGCAAATGCAATGTACGAGGCGTGAACATTTTCCTGTAAACTTGTATATATTTAGGAATATTTTTCCATTTTCCTAATATTTCTTTTACAATTCGCTGTTAGTTTCTCAGGCATTTGGCATATCAATCAAATGCAATGACAAGTTTACCTTTTGTTGCGGAAATTAGTAAAATGAAAAGCTTTTTTTTGAGTGCACTGCCTTCTGCAACATGTCCAACGTATTTTATGACAGACGCTTTTCATTTGGCGGAAAGTAGCAAGGGTAAATTCCACTCAAAGGTAGCATTGTCTGGCATGATCCAAAAAGTTCTTGTTGTTCCACTTTTTTTTTTTATATAGTTGCTTATTTTATATGTCTTGATAAATAAATTATAGAATATAAAAATAACTTTTGTGCTGCGACCTTGATTTGGGCCTATACATATATAATTGTTTGTTGTTGTTGTTGTTTTGCATATAGTTTCTTTGTTTGAGTAGGCGGAAATTGTTTGTTTGGACATAAATTACTAGCAAAGCAATCGATATTTCTTACTAGCAAGTTGTCATTGCAGAGATCACAAAATAAATGGAATAGTACTAAACTGTGTTATTAGTTTAATACTCAGTGAACGAGCTTATACGCTTATTAAGCCTTTGTAGTAAATTTATATTGTAGTAGTAAATAGTAGTGCTTGGTTTTAGACATTGACAACTAACTTATACCCTTCTTTGACAGAGACTAGCGCAACAATTGCAAGCCGATAACCACGAATTTTGTATGGCGTAGCAATCGATTGTTAGCATTGTTGTTTTTGTTTCAAGGCATTTTTGACTAGCAATTGTCGCAGAGGGAGTAGGGTATTAGCCCAACTTCAAAAATGTCTCTTTTGTCTACCATGCACTTATTTTAACTCATATTAGAATACTTATATTAAGTGTAAATATATGTGATATAAACACCTTGTAATTTGCGCTAACAACGGTACCACTGAAGAGCGAAAAGCTTATGCAATACCCAACGCTATGTGTCACAACTGATTGTGACTGTTGTTATCGGCGAAGAATCACTGATGAGGTGGCAGATTGTTTTCTGCGACGACGACAACGACCCCTTTCTAAAAGTAGTAGTGCGGCACCATCTCTTTAAGAAATGTTGCATTAGCGACGTGTCAGCTTGCCTTTGCGTCAAACAGCTTCAGTCTGATCCAGGATCCATTCTGCTGAAGGCTACCTTATCAGCAGGTGCGCTTGTGTTAGCGCATGGAGTCGGCCTTGGGCTTCGAGGTGCCGTGAGCGCATACCTGCTTCAATCGCAACAAGCAAGATTTCCTCTGCGCTCAGTAGTGCGCCTTTTGCCATCTCCCATAGACCACCTGAGTGCGACACTCTTGGTAGTATGAAGGCAAATTCACACTGGCTATTGATGCGAACTCATGAATTGCGTTCACCTTCCATCGATCCGACTCCGAAATTACATAAGCTGCCAGGGAAGATCGACGAAGTTCAAAGCTCTATCGCAATGGATGACTTTTGAAGTACCTTTGAAATGTCATTAAAAATCAGGTATAGAAGGGTACTTACTATACATAAATAGCATGCCGAAAGTTGGAAGTGTTCGTTTTACATGAAGTGTGCCTCGATTACAATGAGTAGATGAACAATGACTGTTTTAGAGCAATATCCGCAAGAAGTGCCCCTAAGATTCCATTGCTTATTCAGCTGAACAGCTGTTTTCTTTCAGGTTTCACACCGAAAGTTTGTGCTGCGAACAGCGAAGCGCGAAAATTTGAAATATCTTGGACTTTTTATCTCTTTTTGGTTAAGCCTAGTACGCAGTTGAGTGGAATTTATTTTGTGCTGCCAAACTTCATATAAAAAAAACTGCGTAGGAATTTTTCATGGCGAAATTTCATTCTTTGGTACGCTGCACTGCAAACAGCGCCGCCAACTTTTATAATGAGTGCTGCCAACTTAACAGTGTTTTTGGAACATTTCCACAAAATTCCATAGCTGGTTTCGTGACGAAAACGAGCATGTTTCATATTTCGTCTATATATGTATATTGAGAAGTGCACAATTATAAATTATATTAAAATGTTGCGCCAAAACAAAAGAATGGTACATAGTTTTAATTGCGATTTGTTGGGCTAACAATATTTTTATTAATAATTGTGTTTGTTTAATTCACGAATTTATTTTTTTATTCTATTATTTTTTATTATTATTATATTATTTATTTTTAATTGTATTTCTGTTGTTTATGTGTTGTGTTTGCTATTGGGTTTTATGGTGTATTATGCGTGAATGTTTAGGTGCGTCCACCGGCCAGTTAAAGGCGAGTGAGTAATTGCATTAGTTAAGCAAAAGACTATATTAGATCATTTGCCCAAATGCAAAGCGAATTAAGATAAGAATCACAATAAACACAACTAACATAAAACAGCTGACAAAATAGGGTTACCATGTGATTTTTCCTTTTTTCAGCTATATGGCCACCCTTTTTTATTTACAATCCACCACAACAGGAATATATTTCGTATTTCATGCAAAATAATTTAATAATAAGTCTAAAATTGCGCTAAAATAATTGATTTTCTTTGATTTCTTATTTAAAGTATCATTTGTGTACTATGTGAAAATTGAGTTTGGTGATACCAAAGGTCCTTAGTGTGCTCACTACCTGGTCCTTCCAGCGGAGGCATGAACTGCTCTTTCGTCGCCTCCCTTCGACCGTCGCATTGTAGACCATTCTCGCAGGAGCTTCTTCATCCATACGCACAACATGACCTAGCCAGCGGAGCCGCTGGATTTTAATTCGAATGAATATGCCAATGTCGTCGTAGATCTCATAGAGTTTGTCGTTCCATCAAATGCGGTAGTCATTGCCAACGCGTAGAGGGCCAAAGATCTTAGGCTTTTTCATGAGAATGCGGTATCACCCATGCTTCAGTGCAATAAAGCAAAACGGGAAGGACCAGCGTCTTATAGAGTGTTTGTTTTGTCAGGCAAGAGTGATCAATTGTAACTCTAGCTCACATGTATCCATATCTACATGTAGTGGAATTTCGAAGCAGTTTATAGGCGAATGGGGGTGAAATTAGCATATTTTTGACTGAAACTTTTGATGTATTTATCCGATTTCGATACATTTTGAAACATAGATGCACATAAACACAATGCACATCTCTGAGGAGTTTCGACACATATCTGTAACGGATTTGAAGTATACATGTATACAGCTTATAAGAGCTTATATTCATGTTGAAAAGACTTTACGCCTTATTGTTTAAGTTCTTTGACAAAAGAATCACGTAATAGGAAATATAATAAATTCATAATTAAGGAGCCACATTTATTTGAGCAATTATAACAACAAGAGTGATTCGCAGCACGGCGAGACACAAATCAATGACAGAGAAGGAAATGAGAACAAAAGCTATCCAAGAGTATCGCTTTCCATATAACACTCAAGCTGAAATCCCCTTATTGATTTGTTTTTTTTTGCTATGACGCACTTTATTCTTTTCATCATCATTTTTTATATAAATATACACCGAGGGTCTTGGTCTCAGCAGGGTTCCAGCGTACTATAATACTATTTCTTTCTGATACTTTCTGTACATGAGAAACCATCTACTTTTTATAAACAAGTTATTAAATATCTATTCAACAATTTAAATGCACCATAACTTTGTTATAAGAGATAAGATACGAAACTTGGATACTTTATAGCCATTTGCTCGAACCAATTGCACAGTTCTATAATACCCTTTCTTCTATGGATCAAAATTTCATAAATTTACACAATTGAAACTAAATGAATTCTGAGCTAAGAAGTTCTTCGTATCCTAACCTAGACAGAATATTTAAGAAGTACTTTTGCTAAAGGCATGAATCATCTGCTGGTAGTTCCTGGTTTGATGAAAAATAACATTTTTGACCAAAACAAACAAAAAAATGCATTTTTCATTAGAATTTTTTAAAAAATAAAACAACATTTCATTTACTTTGTATAATTCCACGAATACGCTGTGATGCGTGCACAAATTTTATAGTTACAGAGTTGCCCTAAATGCAAAAATGATTTCATGGAATTTCAAGTTTCAACACGTGCCAAAACAATAGAGAAAGCGCCAAATTCCAATGTATAACCATAAAGCAACTTTGTTAGTTTTGAAGTGTTGATTTTGAATTTGATTTGCCGTTTGATTGATAGGCAGCCAATTAGTCAAGCTTGGTGATGACATACAACATTTTATATGCAACGATTTGCTCATAAATCACTGTTGTTGAGGAGGTTTTGTATTTCAACATAAGTTCTTCATAATCTGTCTTATGCTAGACTTATGGTCATGGAAAATATACTTTGCCCTAGCACATATGTTGTCGTTGAGGATCTCGAGTAGCCACTAATGAGCTTATCAAGTAAGAATTGGCTTCGAGCCAATCTCATTTGCACGTGGCTATGGGAACCAAACAGTTGTGTAAATATCGCTTGTTGAATGAGCAATACAACTAGTTGTACTATTGACATTGCGTATACGCAGCGTCTGCAGTGTACATACTATACTAGCTATGAGTATCTCTCGCCTGCTGGGAAATCCAATCATGCGCGTGTTCCTGCTTCATTGGAGGCCATCAAACTGCCAAATCATGCTTGTCCTTAGGCTCAATTTCATTTCACTAAAAGCCTAGGCCAAAACCACAACAACAAAAAATCAATTAAAATTATTTTAATAGATATCAAAGTGTTAAATCAACACATAGACCAACCAAAGAAGAAACCAAGATATTGTATTGTTTTTGTTCTTTTTTGCCATCTATGTCGGCTTTTTGCCAGAAATAACAGATATATTAAATTCAGCCCTAGACACAGCGGGTCAGTAGGAACAGGAAATGAGAATTCACTACATTAAAAATCATTGAGCGTTGGCGTGGCCGACGATTCAATAACACTGTCCAACAAAAATGCGATGCTTCTGAAGAAAAATAATTATATGTGCTTACCAAAGAAATCTTATAAATTATGGAACATTAAATACAGTACGAGTACATGCATACTTTGTGACTATTTTTCATAAAACCACGGCTACACTTACCGTTTATTTACAATTGGAAGCCTTCATGGCAAACAATTACAAGTGCTTAATGTTTTGATTTTTTTTTTTTTAAATCACATAACGTCAACTCCTTTGTAAAAAAAGTTATAGTTATTGTAGAAAAGAGCTTTAAAAATCATTTGAATCACCTTTTTCTTACAAATAGGTACCGCTGTATTATTGATAACTGGTAAAAAACGGAGCAATGCCATGGTTACCAACGATGAGCGGCACACTCGGCAGTTTGATATTTATGATATGATGATGATGTTCAACAAAATCAAGCCAAAAATAGATAATATGATGCCCAGCTTATGAAAATATGTTTAACAGAACACTACGAATTTTCCATAAAAGATGCAAGTTTTTCTTTGCGGCGTTGAAAAAACATTAATTAGGATGGAAAAAAGGTTGAAATTGTTCGGTTATATTGCTACTGCGAAAAATTGCGAGATTAAGGATATCCATTTGAAAAACTATACCAATGCAGAGAATCCCTTAGGGTATGGGCTGTGTTTAGTGATATGCCTTACCCCACAATAGGACTTTTCCGGATTGCACATCGGCACAGGCAAATAATAAGAAATTTCAAAAAAAGCTTAACCCATTCAGCGAAATAAATGCTTCAAAAATAGCATGGACTTAATGAGTCTGAAACTAATCGATAGACAATATAACAATCCAAGTTTAATTTTCTTAAAAAAAGTTTACTAAACTAATTTTATTAAATTACTAGGGAGCTCCACTCGCCGATCCTCGTGCCCCCGACGGGGTAGATCATATTCCTCTTAGCCTTCCTCTTCATCTCTATCTTCATATTCCACTTCCCGTTTCCGTTCCCGTTTCTCTTCCGGTTTTCTTTCTCCTTCCCGATAGTAGTAAACGGAAGAGTTTTTTAATATGAAACATCTGCAGACCCCAAGTTTGAGCCCCAAAAGTTGAACATAAAAATAAAGTTTGATTTCTGATATAAGCCATATAAAATGGATACAAGTTTCATAGATTGTAATTTAGTCAATTAAGATTTGAAAACAATGGTCTGAAGTAGAACTAACAAATGTACGAAATATTCTGAAAATGTATAATCTTAACAAAATAAGCTAATTATAAAGATTTTTTTGTTCACCTATTATCATATTCATCCTGAGTATACAATAAGAGCTATGAAACTGATAAAAAAAAACAAAAAAATGTGTCTTTTACAAAAAAGAAACATTTTACGAAAAAAGTTATATTAAAAAACTGATTTTTGTTAGCTTGTGTAACAGAGAACAATAGAAAACCCAAAAAGAAAATCATTCAGTAGACAAAATAATGATACACATAATAGAAATGAAGAAAACACCAAAGATAATAAAAATAAATTTCAAAAAAGTGGCAACCATGGCAATAGTTAAGTGGGTTATGAGTGCTGCTGTGACCCAAGAGGTTGGCTTGGGTCAGGAAAGGAAGCTGCTTAAATGGAATCGTTAGCATTCTTTGTGGGGGGGGGGGGGGGGGGGTGGCAGAGTTAATTAAGAGTCGCCAACGCTGGCCTCGAATTTCGGCAACTAACTAAAACTACAACAACCACAACAACAATGGCGTCGACTTAACAAAGCGTCAAGTGCTGGCGCACACGCAAAGCAAATCATTTGACTTTGATTTGATTTTGTTTCTGTTTCTGCTTCTGGTTCCTCTTCCCTAGCTGCTTTGGAGCTACCGCAATAAATTTTCACGTAACAATGAAAAATTGGACAGGTGCACAGGTACGCAACAACAACAGCAACATAGAGGCGCTGAATAACGGGAGCACGCAAGCAAATCGTAACCCAGACATCAGTTCAGCTGGTTGCTCGGCTTTTTAATGGGCTGGGTGAGGATATACTCTGCAGTATGTAGCTATTTGCGGTACGCTAATGTAAAATTATGGGCAACCTGATGTAACTAGAAACTAGACAAACTGTAGCGAACACTTCCATTTCGCCAAGATAAATGTGAAGATGGCATAAAAGTTGAAGCCGCAGCAGCACAAGCACTTCAACTAGCAACAGTGAAACTTCGTTTGAATGAATGTTTAGCTTGACAGGGGTGTGCCAGAAATCGAGTTCAACCGAATTTAAACCCAATAGCAATGCGTCCAAAATATCTCAGATTGTGTGCAAAATCAAGAAAAGATACCGTCCATCTTATTGCATTACTAATTTAAGTGTAGTTCGAAAAAGTAGCATGTAATGTGAAAGATACTTGATACCTAATAGTCGCCTTATTGATATTTGTGGAAATTTCTAATCCTAGTAATCCTACATCCACGTTTGACTCAATACAGTAGGGCGTCGCTTTTTTCCTAAATATGCTTATACAAGTTCTGTAGCACCTGTTGTGACAAAATATCCTAGTACTTGTTCTTTCCTCTGTTTTTGAGCCATTCATAACGCCATTTAACAACAGTTTATGGCCTAGCGGGACCACGCGGTGAAACCTAAGTCAAGTAGTCTGTTTTGCTTCGAAGTTGAATAATGGAATACCGTTTAACTGCTTGCTGCCTCTTGATAAGGCGTTTAAAGCAGGTATGACTGTAACGTAACAGAACGGCAAAGTCAAAATGCGCCTTCTCTCTCGCATTGTGGTTAAATGAATGTTGAAAATGCGAAATGCTATATTTTTGCGAGGAGCAGTTGGTGTTCTCAATAGCTGCAACAAGATACATGGGATGTTGCGGCTGTTGTTACCTGCCAGTAGACCTTGTTACAGTTACACGCACTAGTACAAATACGGAGACACACGCATACAGTTGGCCACTCAACAACAACTACGCGATGAGCATACTTCAGCAGTTGCCCTCGTCAATGCACCTTCAACTGCCACAGCACTCATTCACACACACACACACCCACACACATAAACCGTTAGACGAGCAAGTGCTTGCGCACCAAAGCTGCCAAAAGTTCTGCAAGCGGCGTTGAAAGCATTGCTACGGAATGGAATGAAACGCGAAACATGGCCACAAAATGTACAAATTGCCAACTAACCAAGTTTTATGGCATTAGACGCAGCGGCAACAACAACAGTGTAAACAAGAAAAACAACTACAACAACAACAACAACCAGAGCCGTAGTAGTGGCGCACGAAAGAAAAGCGTTGTATCCTGTTTCCAATTTTCATTCAGTATCCTACTTCCTTCCATGGTGCAAGCCAAGTCGTGGCACACACGAGCTGGCTTCGTGTGAAAATTGTTGTTGTTGCGGTTCAGTCGTGAGTGTTGTTGTTGCTGGCTAAAGTAGGTCGTCGTACAACTTCTAACAACCTCATTATATGTACGTAAAAACTGATGACGTCATTGGTTGAGCAGTGCGCTTTGGCCGCTCATTCGCCTACAATGCTGCGCAATGTGGGTGGCGCTGTGCGTGTGTGTCCGTCTGTGTGGCTGTTTAAAGGGCAAGGGCAGCTGTGGCCTCAAGCACAGACGTCATCAAATGTCAGCAGGCAGCCGCTTTTAGGCAAATCCGAATTACAAAAGAATCCACATCCATCAAATTTTAGATAGCAGGCCGTCAACTTAAGTCGCCCCAATAACAATACCCCGAGCTGGAAGTTCAAGTAACCCCCCGAAAGCCGCTCCACAACGACCCAGCTCAACAGACTTGCGCAATTCGCACAGCTCCAAAGAGATTCAGTGTCAGTGTGTGTGTGTGTGTGTGTGTGTGTGTGTGTGTGTTAGTGTAGCTGGAAGGACACCTAAAAGCACACAGCGGAAATTCGAGTAAATAAAAGTTGCTAAAGCAGCGCTGCCGCGGCTGACGTCGTCGTCAACGCAGGCGGCAACGTGCGTGGCAAGCGAGACATTGGAATTATCATTATGTATTTGCTTTCATTTTGTTTGCCTTTTTATCTGCTTGTGCGCTTTGTTGTTGCAACACTTATGCTCCTTTGTCCCTTCTATTCGAAGCTTGTTATAACCTTTTTCGTCTTATTAAATGTATGGTATATCTTTTCGACATTTTTCGTTCGTTACATTTTAAAAAGAGGCTAAAGACGTATATGGTTTACACAGACAAATCGTATTCAATCTAATGCATATAAAGAGGAACAAAATTGTGAAGCGGCAGACAAAATCGCCACTAATCGCATTTGTATATGTTACACTTTTCCGAAATGGATTTAATTTTATATTTGATGTACACAAATATAGCATAGTTTGTGTTTATGTGTGTGTGTGTGTGTGTGTGTGTATATGTGGAAGGAAGCGTTGTATGTTGTAACAAAACTCTGAGCTTTAAGTGCTGCTGATGTTTGCTTGACTCAAATTTTTTGGTAAATCCGCCTTGGGCTCATTTATATGCAAATTTATAAGCACACGTTCGAGCAAGCCACAAAGATGTAGTATATGCTACACACACACACACACACACACACACACACACTCGCACTCGAATTTCCATGTTAAAAGAAAATATAAAGAGTCGCCTAATCATCTTGTTGGGGAGTTTCATTGCTGCTGTCCAGATAATGCCAGTCACTTGGTGGCTTATATTTTGCAATTTCAATTTGATGTCTCAAGGCCGTTACAGGAAATTAAACCCCAAAATGTGCGCTACACAAAGTTAACGTATACGTTATACTATGTTTAAATACACAAACATAGCTGTGTGCGTGTTTGCCCTGTCTGTGTTTACGCTGCGTATACGTGATGTGCTTATTAACAAAGTTAAAACTTAGTTTGATTTGGTTTTCAATTTCCGGCCAACCAACAAAAAAATTAAAAAAGAATAAACAACGAAAGTTCATTTTAAGCTAAGCTGTGATACTCAATGAAGCAAATTTAAAAAAAAAAAGATGAAAATCTGAAAATACACACTTTATATTCAAAGCCAGTTCAAATAATTTAAACATTGCCAGACAAATTGTTAATTTAAAAGGAAGCCACAGTTAAACTGTAAAAAAAAGTGCATGACAAATAATAAAGCACTTTTCTTTGAAAAAGTCAGCGAAACATGTTTTTTTCTCATAGGGAACTATGAGTTATAGTTAAATTCGCTTGAATCCCTATAGGAACTATAGCAACATAGAGGGACATTTCCATAAAACCATCGTAAGGTCTTTTGTTAAGAAAAAAGACTTAAGGCACTAAAAACAACCTAAAGAGGCTTGGGCACTGGTCTATTCAACCGAATCAAAGAAAAGTTAATGTAAGAATTGCTGTTTTAAACAGAAAACTTGAAGTACAAGTTATTTTATGCCTTCTCGAATTGATTCTCTCAGTGTGCCCAATTGCACTGAGCTCCTTTCAGCTGTCAATTGTGTATAAAAATTGGACATTTTGTTTTACTTTGAGTTGTTCTCAATGTCGTTGCCATAATTTACTGACCAAGCTTGCCAGCTATGTACAAATTTTCCGCCAGTTTAACGCTGGCCTTGTGCGCTTTCTTAAGTCTTGTGTTTCATTGCCTCTGAGTTTTTCTTTTTTGCTCTTTTCAAGCTCCCTAGTTGCAGATACCAAGTTTCTTGCGCTTTTGCCTATGCGTCTTAAGAGCGTTAATAAGTGTGTGCGCGACATATTTGTGCCCGTTCAACGCACAAGAAATGCCTCTGCTTTTTTCCAGATCACTGCGCTGGAACTTCAGCTATTCTTTTTGCACACTGTGTGTGCCAATCTTTCTCCATCCCTGCGCCTACATGTGTGTGTGTGTGTGTGTGTTTCGCATAATTGCGCTGAGCCGTTCTCAGGCGACAGTAAAAGCGTGAAAAGTCAGTCAACTTGGCTGCCAAATGTTTGTATACCCTGTACACAAAGTGTAAAAGGGTATTAAAGATTTTGTGCAATGTATATAACAGGCAGAAGGAGGCGTGGCACACCATAAATTCCATGGGCAAAAATGATCGGGAGCATTAGTCGATTCGAAAAAGACATGTCTGTCTGTCCGTATTGTCGCACAGTTCTCGGATCCTATAAGAGCTAGGGCAAAACTTTTTTTTTCCGAAAAGATGCGCATATGCCGGTAATAATACGAGTTTGACGAATTATGTCGATATCTTACCCCCTTCCCCCGTTACATATTTGCGCGGTTAACAACCGCTCCGTTCAATCTATCACTTCGAAGCTCGAGAAACGTGTGCACCATATTTATGTGCATCTATGTTCCAAAAAAGATCGAGTTCGGATAAATACATCAAAAGTTATAGTCAAAAATATGCTAATTTCACCCCCCTTTGCCTATAAACAGTGCCAAAATTCCACTACATGTAAATATGGATACATGGGAGCTAAAGTTACGAAAATTTGGTGTGGACACTCATGTGACTCTAATCGTTAAAGCTGCATCCACCTTTTTTCAATGGAATCCCCCCTTTCCTCGCAATTGATTTACATTAATTACTGCCACACCCCCCAATATATTGATTTGAAAATTGCCACAGACATTAAAAAATGTATTTTTTATCTATGTTACAAAATTCAACGACATTGACACAAGAATAGTAGAGTTATGAGCATGAAAGTAGTTTTTGCCAATAAAATAACCAACTTCCCAATAGGAAAACTTGTCAATTGGAACTTCCCAATAGGAAAATGTTTACAGGCATATCATTCTTATGAAAGGATATATAAAAGTGGATACTTCAGTTCCTATTTTACCGTATTTAGTGTTTAAAAAGAAAAAGGGTACAGGGTATTCTACTGTCTGCATCAAATGTTTTTTTATAACTCTGTGTGTGTCAGGGGATCGTATATGTATATATGCATTGCCGACTTTGAGGCGCAGCAATACATCAATTGCACGCACTTGGAACACACAGATACGTAGGCACACTCATGTGTGTCGCGCACAGGGCCAAATGCTTAAAGTGGCCAACAGTGATGGCAATTTTCGGAATTGTTTCTATTTGTTGTTGTTTTGCTCTTGTTGCAGTTGTAGTTCTAGTAGCCGTATTTTTGGAAAATTGCCAGCAAAATTGGTACACATAGAAATAAACTATACGAGCTAGTATACATATTTTGGTCCATCGCAAAAACGAAACAAAGCAATTTAGTAGTCAAAGTCATATGTATAAATTGCACTGCCTTATATAAATACTGTACTGCACAGTATATACAGTACACGCTTCTAAGTGAGCACGTTCAATACTAATTCCAAGATGTATTGTAGAGAGTACACACTAAACTAACGATTATATAGTTTATAATAGAGACATTTGCAACTATTTAAAGATTTTTGTACGGCACTTATAATTCTGTACATTTCGTACTTTGGTATTGCCAGCTTGATTTGATATAAAGAAGTGGGTGAGAAATCAATAGTGCAAAAGCTTCAGATGAAATGAAACTGAAGTTGATAGAACAATGATTAAGAGATGATTGAATGATCAATGAAATTTGGTAGCTTTATGAAAATACATAAATATGAAATTTTCCCAGTTCGAGGACACATAATGAGTAACAGAAAGATGATGGTAAGTAATTGTATTATACAGAAATGATAGCTTTATTGAAAGATCTATAGAAACTATGGCCAGTTAGGGTATGCATCATGATACATAAAGTAGATAGAAAGATACTTAAAATATGATAGAGAGCCGATTGCTATTTATGATAGCTTTGTTGAATTTCAAAAACCGCGACTTATTTTTCAGTTTTTGGTAATTAAAAATTAAGTTCGATTCAACTGTTGTCGAGGACAGACGTGTCTTTAAATCGCTCCGCACTCTCAGTTTCGTGTTTTTGAAATTCACAGCTATCTTTTGTGGCGCTCAATGCATCTGCGCAGGTGCAAATGGGAAAAACTTTTCAAAAACCCGTTTGCATGCGTGCGAGTGAAATAGATTTTCTATCTGTGCGTAATTTGAGGTGGTCCGCGGTCCGGTCCCCCAAAGTTACAGACCTCCAGTGCGTCGCGGCTCAATTTCCCTCGTTGGGATCACAAACAGATCCACTCACCGTGGTAGTGAAACAAAAGTGGGACTCATAGTCCAAGAAAAATTTTAACTTGGGACCTCGAGCTTAAGAGGCCAACCCGCTAACCGCTGAACTACTGCTTGATAGTCGCTCAAAACAGCCACTTGGGTCGTTCCGCTTGTTGTTTCAACAAGTGCACAATCAACTAGCAAATATTTATTCTAAAAATAAACCAGCATACAGCATACAAGTTTTGCTTTTTATCTGGGACTCCACTTACCAGTTATCGTCGGTTACCTTATCTTATGGCCATGTCTATTCCTTCTAATATAGAGTCAATTCTGCCTAACAGCATCCAGAAATATTCATGGCTGAAAATGAAGAAATTGCATCTTTTCTGAAGAAAATGGCTCACCAAGCCAAGAAATCCTCTGGCCCTGACTGGGAAGTTGCGCCCGCTAAGCGTTTGATAAACACGAAAAAGCGTGCTGCGGCATTTTGACCCGAACTCAAGCGTAAATCAGTTAAAGGCAATAAAACGCCCCCGCAACCAATCGCTAGCACAAGCACAGCTACGCAGCACTTTAACCGCTTTGCTACTCTGGCCACTGCTATGGCCGAAGATCTGAAGAGCGACAATGATGATGATTCTAATATACCACCCAATCAAGCGAGCCACCCCCCATGTTTTGTTATCAACGCTCTGTTTAATGACCTGTCAGATATCGATCCAGACAAATTTGTAACCAAATCAGGAGGGGAATCATTGAGAATTATGGCCAAAGATGTTCCTACCTTTCGGGCCATAGTCAACAAATTGGAATTTTTGGTAGCCAGCGAGCGAGCCTATAGGGTGGTCCTTAAAGAACTTTATCACTCCACACACACTGACGAAATTAAAGAGCAGCTTACCGAACTTGGCCACTCGGTGCGCAATGTGCACTGCCCTATGAGCAAAAAAACGTACAGAAGATGGACCTATTTTTGTAGATTTGGACCTGAAGCCAAGTAATAAAGATGTGTTTGACATAAAAACTCTTTGTAGGCAGAGAATCAAAGTGGAAAGGCCGCACAAAGCAAATGACTTTGCCCAATGCCATCGATGCCATGAATATGGCCATACAAAGCGGTACTGCCGGAGATCCTATCGCTGCGTCAAATGCGGTGAAAATTACCCAATTGCCGAATGCACCAAACCGATTGATCAACCAGCAACATGTGTACACTGCCATCTCCCGGACACAGCCAATTATAAGGGCTGCCGTGCATATCAGCGACTTGCAAAACGCGCCCAACAAGCCAATCAGGTGTTTCGCTCTACTCGTGTTTCCGCTCCACAACCTCCATCGAATGAAAGATTCCCACAGCAATTTCGTGCCTTTTCGTATGCTGATACAGCCAGAGGACACCGCGCGCCGCAGCCACAAGAACCGCCAAGACAGGAAAATACGAACCAGCTTGAATACAAGATTGATGGTCTTCTAGGACGCTTCGACCAATTCATATCCATGCAACGCGATATGATGGAGATGCAAAAGCAAATGCTCCAGCTCATGATAATGTTTGTCCAAAAGGCAACAAAACATTAAGATTCTGGTTTGGAATGCAAATAGCATAGCCAACAAAGCCTTAAAGCTAAAAAATTGTATCCTAACCAACGATATTGACATAGCTCTCCTGTCAGAAACTCATTTCTGCAGTAGAGCAACTTTTAATTTGCAAGGATATGACCTCTACTCGGCAAGCCATACCCCAAATGGGCGCCGTGGAGGAGCTGCTGTACCCATAAGACGCAATATTAAGCACGACCCGATTAACCCAATATGTGACATAGCGATGCAAGCTGCTATGGTTGAAATCGAGTCAGCCAAAGGTAAAATTACCATATCAGCGATCTATTGCCCTCTGGAATACTTTGGGGCGCTGTGCCTTTCAGTTCGCTTCTTTGTCAACAAAACAAGCTTTTTCTAGCAGCTGGAGATTGGAATGCTAAGCACCAATGGCGGGGAAACTGGCGTTCATGCACGAGAGGATGCGCGCTTCTTGCAGCAACCAAGTCCCTACCCTGTTTTGTCCTGGCGACAGGCGCAACATTGCACTTCCCTTTTGATGCGTCTCGGACGCCCAGCGCCCTTGACAGAGGTCTTCAGCCACATCAACTATCCATTAAGTCGTTGGTGGATATGGATTCGGACCATTTCCCGCTCATTATTAATCTTAATGAAGAGGTTCTGACGTACATAAAACCCATGTCCATCTGGCACCTTAGAGCTGATGTTAACAAATTCCAACGACACTTAAACAAGAAAAAACAACTAGCGATGGAAATCTACTCTTCGGCTGACATTGACAATGCTCTGCGAATCCTGCGGGAAAATATATGTGATGCTGCCAGGCTAGCTTCACCAAGAAGCGGTAATTCATCACAAGCTGTTTCTCGAAGGCGTATTGACCTGCAAATTGCTGCATTATTACGGGAAAAATGACGGTGCCGAAAACGATACATGAGCAGTAATCTTCCTTCTGATAGGGCCCTGTTTCGAGAGGCATCAAGGTCTCTTAAAGCTGCTCTCGAGCGCTCGCATCAAAACAAAGTTGACTCCCTTTTGACTAATGGAGATCCGCTAGGACAAGGCGACCGCAGTCTTTGGAACCTGACTCGATATTTAAAACTTAAAACCAATAGTTAGTGCTCCCATCCGTGCCGCTAACGGCAGTTGGTGTCGTTCTGTTCAAGCCCGTGCAGACGCTTTCGCTTCGCATTTAGAAGAACGTTGCAAGCCTCTTAACCTAAACACCAGTTATGACGTGGCCCAGACCGATGCCGCTATTACGTCGCTCCTCCAAATGGATCTGCCAATACGTCCCATTTCACCGGGAGATATCATGAAACAATTTTAGGCTCTGAAAGCTCAAAGCGCTACTAATGGCGGGGATCCTCGCCCTTACCAAAATTTTTAACGCGATTTTGCGTCTGGCTTATTTTCCGCAGGAGTGGAAATGTGCCCAGATCTTAATGATCCTTAAGCCATGCATGCCAGCAACACACATAACTTCATATAGGCCGATAAGTCTGCTGCCGTTATTCTCCAAAGAATTTGAAAGAATACTTTTGAACAGAATTTTAGCATCAGGTAAATCGGATACACCCATTCCAGGGCACCAGTTTGGTTTTCGCCCAAGGCACAGTACACCAGAGCAAGTGTAGTGCAACACATCGCAAACGCTTTCCAAAGAAAACAATTCTGCGTAGGAGCTTTTATAGATGTGAAGCAACCTTTCGACCGTGTCTAGCATGAGGGTCTTCTTCAGAATCTCAAAATGGCTCTACCTGCCCCGCACTACCTGTTTTTAAAGTCTTACCTGGCTAACCGGTCATTCAGAGTCGCTGTCAAAGATGATTTATCAAAAGTGCACACCATTACAGCCGGTGTACCGCAAGGCAGCGTCCTCGCCCCTTTCTTGTACACTATGTACACTGCTGACATGCCATCTCCAGCTATTGATCGGAACGGGCAGAGGCACATGCTTCTAGACACTTACGCTGACGACTCAGCAGTTTTGGCTACAGTTTCTAAACTACAAGAAGCCTCTAACAATCTGCAAGCCGAGCTAGACAAAATCGGGATATGGGCTAAGAAATGAAACATACAGCTAAATGGTGAAAAATCAAGCTGCGTCCTTTTTTCCCTGAAGGCTGGACAGTGCCCCACCTTTTTAATGAATGGTTCTCCAATACCAATAAAAGGATCCCAGCCTTATATGGGAATTCATCTCGATTCAAAGCTACGGTGGAGCGAACATATTCGCGCTATAACATCGAGGTGCACAACATAAATATCCAAATTGGACTGGCTTATAGGCAGCAGTAGTAAGCTCTCGACCCGCAACAAAACCACCTTGTACAAAAGTCTTGTGGTGCCCACTTGGACGTATTGCATCCAGATTTGGGGTACTGCCGCCAGATGCCACATGCTAAAAATTCAAATCATGCAAAACAAGGCACTAAGAACTATTGCGAACGCTCCCTGGTACATTCGAAACCGGAACATACACCGCGACCTCGGCATACCATTTGTGGGCGATACACTAAACAGCCTCAGTAGCCGCTATGCAGAGCGGCTTAGGTCGCATCCAAATTCGCTTGCTCATGCTTTTGCATGGGCATCAACCGAGAAGACGGCTGAAACGCCTTCTGCACCCAGCTGATCTGCCTAGCAGAAGAATAATTTAAATGTAACCTTTATTTAACATAGTATGTCTTAGTGTAAACTAAATGGAAGTAATGAAAATATTCCTATTAATAGTATAAAATGTTGTATAAAATATTTGTTAATTAGTGTGTAATTTGTTTGATAACTATGTTACAATGTAGTATTATAAATGTTATAGTCTTACTCAAAAAATCAGTGTTATGTTATAACGTGTAATGATGTAAAATAGTGCAAATATTTGATTAAAGCCTTTTGCCCGACTGATTGCCTTTACAATAAAAAAAAAAAACGAATTCAACAAAAAAGAGTTTCATTGATTATCGAGTTTTAAGTACAGACTGGTACTAAAAGTAAGCGAAATACATTCCTGTTCGCTTTCTTTGTTTCAATTTTTCGAACTTATAGCTGGCTATTATGCGTCATGATTGACTCATATTTTGCATGTATTAGTGAAAATAAATTTGTGCTAGTTTTCAAAACCGTTTTAATTTTTGTAATCATGATGTACGGAAAGAAATGAAAACGGTACGTGCGATTCTATGTGTCTGTTCAGAATTCCATTGTTTCGTTGCAAAAAAAAAACTTTAAAATGAACAGATATAACGCGGGGATGTCAAGTCAAGGAATAAAAGATATCGTAATGTTATTGTCAGCCTTGGCTCCACAAGTATGCCCATAAAAAGTAGTAAGTAAGCAAGTAGTTTGTGTAGTCCATTGGCTAAACCGGATTTTCATGGGTAAATTTCTGTCGCATTTGTACCAATTCTTCATCCATATCTTAGGTTTATTGTGGTGTTTTGGCTTAAGTTCATTTTTTTTTTTCAATAGCCAGCGCAAGCCAAATTTCGTCCGATAGTACAATTTTAATTAGAGAACCGCTCTAGTAAACGATTGAAAATGACATACTGAAAAAAATTTGAAAATTATTTACACTTATTATTCCTCTGGCGAGCAACTATAGCGACTAGAGTGCTCAAATTCAATAAGAAAACCTTCGAAGACATGCTCAACACAATAGAAAAATATTTGGCTTGCTAAAGTTAAAATTACTAGTGTTATTGGAATAACACACTGACAACAAAAAATACTTTTTTGAGAAAAATAAAAATTATAATATGTATATAATAAACTCAAAGGGATTTTTACTTTTCCGCACAAAAGTATTGCGATTTGCCAGTTTCGACGATTTAAGCATTCTTACAACTTTTCCGGCGATTTGGCGATATTTTTGTGTTCGTGCGTTGTCGTAGTCGTTGTCGATGTTGTGCGTTATTCCAATAACTGTAGTAAGTTCCACTATAGCGTACGTAAAAAGTACTTAAGATTCGCGTAGACCCATGCACATGTGCCTCCAGATAAAAATAAACAATTCAAGTATAAAAATAAAAAAAAAAGACCACGTGTAGTCGTTTTGACGAAGGATGACGTTCTTGGGTGAAAGAACCAGATCTCTCTTCAAATAACAGAAATAATAGTTATTACGAATTTTAGTTATGGCCTCGAAATGTCCATCTCTAGCGCGTAATTGTTCAACTTTTTGAACGTTTACTGTACTATATACATACATAGATAAAAACAGGCAGATAGCCACAAACTTAGACTTGTAGATACTTCTGCGGTCCAGTTCACTTTTGATTTGCTTGTAAACATTGTCCATGCAATGACTGACGTCATTAGTTTTCCAGCGATTATCAGACACACACACAAACGAAGACGTCTTTGTTTGCCTCACACAAAGCCAATAGCTGTGTGTGTGTGTGTGTGCATATTATTTGTATCTATATTTTAGTATAAACAAATTGCCATCGTGCGCTCATCGATTTTTATGAGTTCAAAGATTTAACTCGTGGCACATTCCGGGCGCATTTTCCTACAAAAACAAATTTCGCCAACATTTATATAAACGCATTTGCATGCCTCACAAGTAAAATCAACAAAATTAATGGCGTAATTTGTTTGCACAGCGCCAAAAACAGCAGGCGGAAAAATCAGCTGAGCAGCAGCTAAAGGAAAAGCTGTGTGCTTTTCTTTGCTTTGCTTTGCTTGGACTTAAAAGTAAAATTGTTACGACTTATGATTAATTTACAATTAAATTGGTATTTAAATTGTGAAGAGCCCGAAACTTGTGTCTTCTCAATTAGCTGCCATGACACATAACTGGAGCAGGAAATGAAAAAGTTGTCACATATTTTTAGGCTACACGTGCTACCAGCAACAAAAACAACAAAAGCAACAATTGTGCCAGGCAGCCGACGCCACATTGCCACAATTTGGCTTTAATTGTGGCAGACACGCGACGCAGACGCCGACGCCGACGTCGGCAGAGGCATCATGTGCTACTGCTGCTTTGCCTCTACAGTTTTCAACTGTTACTATTTTTAGTCAGACGAATTAATCTTTTTGATTTGTTGTTATTTTGTTGTTGTTTTGTTGTTGTTTTGTTGTTGTTTTGTTGTAGCCTTCCCGCAAATAGAATTTCGTTTGGAATTTTAAGTGATTTGCAACATGTTGTGTGTAGTATTTATGTTGATTATTCACTTTAAACAATAAATTTTACATTAACAAATGCCAACTAATAATATACTCTACATATTTTCATTATCATTTCAGTTCTGAAAATAGCCGAACATTCAACTTAAGGTATGTGCAGCTTGTGTGGCAAGTCCATATGACTAATTTGTTTCCATGCAACCAAAAAGTCGTTCATCATTTTCTCAGCTAAAAACGTTCATATGGCATAAGGCACTTCAGGTGTTCGTGTTCGTTCAAGTCCTTGGCTTCTGAAAGACTTGTCATATGAAAAGCACGTAAAATGAATGACCAAACATGGCGACAGGATACTTGATAAATGTGATATTTCAGGTATTATATTGTGTGGGTGAGGCGAAGGAAAATAACAGCAAGTAGTCATAAATAAACGAAGATGAAGTATATACTGTTTTGTGGATAAAGTAGATATAGCTGAGACGTTAAATTGGCAGGAGAATAATCAAAACATATTTCAAGTCATTCTGCTTAAGATAAAGCTGAAACCCGGAAATCACATAAAATCTGAGTCAACTCAAGCCAATCTTTTTCGAGTCGTTCATTTAATTGCGTATAAGTTTTCCAAATACCCATATTGCATACTGAATGAACGATTGGAACACAATCTGCCTCCCTTTTTTGCCAATTATTTTTTGAATTGTCGAACCACCCCTTTTTTTTAAGTCTAATCAAAACTACTAATATATCAGACTAATTGGCAATTAGCATGACAACAAACAAAAATCGCGCAAATTTCTCTGCAACATGTCTAACCGCCAAATAATCTGCTCGTCGACGTCTACGGCTATATTGATTTGCCGACGGCCAACCGAGCCGTTAATTACGGTAACACTGGTTTTCCAAGGCCGTTCATTGATCCAATTTCCTTAGTTACAAATTAAGGTAAAATTTCCTTAAAATTTAGGCAATTTTAGCTCATTTAGATCGTTTTTTTTCTTGGTGAAGTCCGGTATTTACTGTGTCAGTTTGCCAATTTTTGGCATCCTAAAATAGCAATGACGGCCACACTGCAGACATTTATCGTGTCTGTCAATCGGTCAGATTGTAAGATCCTACCCGGCCGACTAAGCAGGCGTCCCGGTTCTACCTGTAAATAAATATTACAAACCTATAGAGCTTGAATCTAAGCGTTCTTATAAGGGCGTTGGTCGCCCTGGGGTTGTTATGCAGGAGAAAGCGTATCGGAACGCGCGAGGCTTTAGCGAATATGTGCATAGGTGATCTGATAGCCACTGGGTGAACTGTATAGCGAGTGTGTGTACGAATACAATATGTATGTAGTTAGTGTGGTTTTGAAGGCGTTTTGGCGTCAAGAGGAGCGTTCGATTCTGTATAGAGCGGCAAGCCATAGGCGCAACACCAGGATAATCCGGCACAGAGGACGCAATGACCAGCTTAGGCGGTCCTTGGTGTGCACAAGAGACAGACCTTAGGTTGGTCTGGCTATCAACGATAGAACTTCATCCACGGCACAAAAGGAATGGGTGGTTGGCAAAGACCTATAAAGGAATAAATATATATTCATTACTGGCCAAAAGTTTGAACTCACATGGAAAACACTCAAATAATTGAGTTTGGGGGTGTTTTAGCTATAATGGCGTCGCCGAACTGTCGAAATAGATGGAATGATGCGCATAGAGGATTACTAAAGAAGTGCCGTCCCATATGGCATTAGTTTAAATGGTTTTTGGCTTCACACGTCAACAAGACAATGACCCATACTTCAAACTCGAAAGAAGAAGAGCGTGTAATCGAATTCATGGATTGGCCACCACAACAACAACACATCAATTCGATAGAACTTTTTTAAGACTAGCTAGACCGTAAAGAAGAGATAGGAAAGGATGCCAGGAATAACCTTAAACTCATCTTCTTCTTAACTAGTCATTACAACCCGTTATCGGGTTACGGCCTGATGTAAAACATTCTTACATTGGAATTGTGGTTTTACGTGGTGGGTCCCAAACCCTGCGCACTACCTTTTTAAGGCTTGGTGTGCCTCTACTGGTCTCGAAAAGATCCCAGTGTCATTGAAAGTCGCCTGATACGACAAGCTTTGACCTGCTGAGGTGGTATTCTCAAACCCGCTCACCACACGAGGCTCTTTTTCTTTATAAATACTAAATATGGTAAAATGGCAACGGAAGTATGCATTTTTATGTCTCTTTTCATAAGATCGATAGGCCTGTAAACATTTTCCTATAGGGAAGTTCAAATTGACCAGTTTTCCTATTGGGAAGTTAATTATAGGGGAAAAATTACTTACTAAGTTTTGTAACTCTAACTCACATTTATCTATATCTACATGTAGTAGAATTAAGAAGCAGTTTATAGGCGAATAGTGTTGAAATTAGCATATTTTGGCTATAACTTTTGATATATTTATCCGATTTCAATAATTTTTTAAACATAGATGCACATAAACACGACGCACATGTCTGAGTTTCGAGTTGATATGTTCAACGGAGCAGCTGTAAACCGTGAAAATCTGTCACGGGGGAAGGGGGTAAGATATCGACTTGATTCGACAACTCCCTCAGCCTTAAGAAAATGCGCATCTTTTGGTATCATTTTGTTGCTCTAACTCGTATAGTCCCAAAACGGACAGACGGACATGTCTATATCGATCCGACTATTGCCTCTGATCATTTGTGCCCATGGAACATATGGTCTTCCACGCCTGTTACATACATTGCACAAATCTATAATACCCTTTTACATCTTGTGCACCGGGTATAAAAATTAGGCACAATAAAAGTTAAGAATTAAGTTAAAAAGTTGGACATAATATTATTATTATCAAAGCATTATCTATATTAAGATATGCAGAAAGCCATTAAAAGTTGATCCATTTTCAATTATTAAATCGATCGCATTAAAATTAAATAGGGTTTAGCAGAGTATATCAAACTATATCGAAAGGTGCGTTCACGATTATATAGCATTTATAAATACGACACATTTTGATACGAATCCTATAATAACTTGACTTTAAGGAGACTAAATAGAACATAAGGTGCACTTGTTTCGCTCCTTGTTCCTCTTCGTCAGAGTCGGAAAGCTGTCCATTATGTAGAACGATACTTCTTGCAGTGGGATAGCATTTTTATAACATCAACAATCTTCGTGGAAATCCCCCCCTTTTATATAAAGATTCCAAAAACCATTCGCGGTTGTTAGTTGGCTAAGGTAGTAACGGTGACATATACATATAATACATATCGTTGATTGGTTTGGAAAACAAATTTGAGTTCTAGACACAAATTCTCAGTGTTTACCAGTGTAAACGAAAATATAACGGGAAAATAGACGACATTATAAATATTGAATTCATGTCATGCATGTATCATTATTGCTTTGTCTATATACATCTATAGGTGCATTTGATTGTGTTTGTATGCTTGGGTGTACACTTGGACATACGGCCTATTAGGCCAAACACGCACAGGTAACAGGTTGACACAAAAAACTAGACGAGAGCAATAGCCATAATCGAAAATCAATAACCTGTATATGAAAAACTTTGTTGCAGACAGGGGGGAAGGTGCCCGACTGTGGAATACCCTGTACCCATTTTTTCCCCATAAGCACTAAATCCAGCATACGGTAAAATGGGAATGGAAGTATCCACTTTTATATCGGCTTTCATAAGACCGATAAGCCTGTAAACATTTTCCTATTGGGAAGTTCCAATTGACAAGATTTCCTATTATGAAGGCAAAAATTACTTTTATGCCCATAACTCCACTATTCTTGGGTCAATATCGTTAAATTTTATAACATAGATCAAAAATCTATTTATAAATGTCTGTGGCAATTTTCAAATCAATATATTGGGGGGTGTGGCAGTAATTAAGGTAAATCGATTGCGGATGAAGGGGGCTTCCATTGAAAAAAGGTGGATGCACTTTTAACGATTAGGATCACACGAGTCTCCACACCAAATTTTGTAGCTCAGCTCACACGTATCCATATCTACATGCAGTGCAACTTTGACACAGTTTATAGGCGAAGGAGGGTGAAATTTTTACTATAACTTCTGATGTATTTATACGATTTCGATCATTTTTAAAATGTAGATGCACTTAAACTCGACGCACACCTCTGTCGAGTTTCGAGATGATAGATTGAACGGAGCGGTCCTGAGCGGCTGTAAATAGCAAAAATATTTCACAAGAGAAGGGGGAAAGATATCGACGTGATTCGACAAACTTAATCTTTTCGGTGTAAATTCGCATCTTTTGGTAAATTTTTGTGCCTCTAACTCTTATGGTGTCTGATATCTAGACGTTCATTCGGAAGGACGGGCAGACTGACATGTCTATATCGACTCCACTATTGCTCCTGACCATTTTGCCCATGGAACATATGGTCTGCCACGCCTCCTTCTGCCTGTTATACATACATTGCACAAACCTATAATACCCTTTTACACTTTGTGTACAGGGTATAAAAATAGGGCTTGTGTATGTATGTATGTAGTACTTAGCAGATGGCCAGCTAATGCTGACCAAGACATATCAAATATTAATAATTTATTGGTTGCAAGGTGCGTTCCTACTGCGCAATAGAGGGTTTATTGGCGTGTGGCATACTTAAGGACGCCATGAACGTTTTAATAGATGCGCGTAACTGGAAAGCTGGAATTTCCCAAGCGCAACAAGCGAGAATGGACGAGGTTAACGACATTAGCTGTGTGTCTCACTCTCGTTATCTTTGTCTCTGTCAGATTATGTTATTGCTGCTTGTGTGGCTCTTAATTGGATTCAAAATGTTTTTGGCATTGAAATACTCGACGCCTTTTGGTGTTCTAGATATTGATTTCTGTCAACGGCTTTATGTAAATAGAAGAGTTACTGAGCATACATAAATATTATATGAGTGCAATCATAAAGTGTGGTCAGCAGATGACGCCATGTTGTTCGAAAGTACAAGGACCAACAACGGCAAGCAAAAACAAAAGTAAGACCAACTCAATAAACAGCAAACGTTGCAATAGGAGAGCAGCGCACGAAAGTATGCTACAAAAAAGAGTTGCCAAGTGCAACAATTGCTTGTGCGCCATAAAGCGCACATTTAGCAGACAAATTAAAGCAGCAAGCGGCCACTCACACAGACACACACACACACAGACAAAAACTCATAGTGAGTATATATAAACACACATAACTGGCCAAGGCCAAGCGCAAGTTGGTCAAGAAGTTTGCATGCCAATGGCCAATAAGTTCCAGTAGCACGAAAATGAAAAGAAAAAGTGCTCAAGCAAAAACTTGCTTAAATTTTTGAAAATGGAAAGTGTGGCAAGTGTGCAAATTGTGTGTTGTGCAACGTCGAGCAGAAATAAAAGCAACTAACTTTGTTCAAATTTCGTGGTCGCTAACTTAATTTCTGAAAGGGAGTCGAAAGTGCCCGGAAATGGCTGCCATACATAAACCGCTTGGCAGTAAGCTAAGGGCAAACTAAAGTGCCACACACGTACGCACACACCCACACACACACACACACACACACACACACACACACACTTGCATGTAAAAGTGTTGTAGCTTAAGTGTTGCGGTTGAAATTGACGCACAGACACAGAATGCGCACAAATACACACACACACAAACGGGTCCTTCAATGCACTTCAACCAGTAAACATTTAAAAATAAATGCACTTGACTTGTCTGTGCATGTATGTGTGCAATGGCGGCAACAAACCAAAATGGCGCCATAAATTCACTAAACGACAATCGCCTAAAAGTCGGCAATAAATGTTTGCCACACACACATACATACGACAACGGTATTTATATATTTGTTTTACACTGCACAAAGAGTAAGCCCAAAATCGCGTCTGCTTGTTTTCTTCTAGGCTGCAACAATTTTCCGGTTACGTTCTTTTTGTGCCCGTAAAAATTTCACATGTTTACGCCCGTTGTATGCAAATCCCTTTTATTTAT
Organism: Chymomyza caudatula; assembly: GCA_035041775.1. Lineage (NCBI taxonomy): Eukaryota > Metazoa > Arthropoda > Insecta > Diptera > Drosophilidae > Chymomyza > Chymomyza caudatula. The sequence continues at coordinate 844,114 of JAWNKW010000133.1, forward strand.
TTCTGTTGTGAGTTCTCCTCTGGTTTGGTAAGCCATTGTATTCCTCTTGCTCAGGGCTATTGTTGGGGCTTGCGAAATATGCAAGCCATTTCACTTGGTATCCCATGTTTGGGGTACTTGGAGCTCTTGGTCTCGTTGCAGACCATTAAGTGGTATTTCGGCATTTGAAACATTTTCCAATTTTATGTTTCGTACGTGCAACATTTGCAGTTGCCGCATTTGTTGCTGTTCTTCTTTTATTTGTTATGGTTGTCGCCTTTTCTGCGGACGTTAAAAGCTTTAAGACCCTTTCACATCTTTACACTCGACCAAGCAAACCAACAATGCGAAGGGTAGACCTTAAATTATGTGACATGTCGAAAAATATATGACGTCTTGAAAGTCTTTGAATCACAAATAATATAAAAAATAACTATTCAACCCAAATATTAAAATATAATGAGTGTATTTCTTAAAATGCGTTATTTTAACTCAATTTCAAACTTAATCGTGGCGCTTTGGAAGGTTACTTTGGGTAGTGCGAATCAAATGTAATACTTTAGGCTAGATTAGAAAGACATATATATATATAATTTTATATGTAAAAGGTTTTTTTGAAGATGTAAATTGATTGGTCGTACAATGATGATTCGTGGAATACAATGTTTGAACAAAACCTTAATTGTACAGTTGCCTGAGCACCAAAAAGCTCTTTTTATTTGATGATTGTGGAAATTAACTTAAGATATGTGAAAACTCAAAAGTGAGTTGAATAAGTCGGGTTAAAAAAGTATCGCATATATACATAAGTACAAGCAGCTAAAATTCTTTTAAGTAGCTTCCAATCGCGGAGCGCAACTGAAATGCATCGAAGGATAGTATCTCGTCATCGTTTCTTTGACGCCTTCGAAAGTTCCGATATTTTGACCTTTGAGTTCCTTCTTGATTCCCGAAAACAAGAGGAAGTGTGGTGTGGGAAAGTCAATGCTGTACCGCGGCAGGTTCAGTGTTGCCACTTCGCGTTTCTCAAGATTACCAAACGAGTAGGTGAAAAAAATTGCGTGCTATACTTGCACGATAATACATAGAATGTATTCCTATATGAAACAAGTCGCTTGGAAATCGTGCATGTCGTAACGAGCGCCTAAGTACTCGGTGGCAATGACGACGGTAAGCGACAGCGCGTTGTCATGATGAAGACGCTTGGTGTTGGCGATCTCCTTTTCTGCTTTTCGTGGGGCACAAACGTTGAGTGAATAATGGATACTACTCGAAAGCCTACGCTTCGGCGATATCTTTCTAACCACTCCAAGAGGTCATTTAAGATCGTTGTACGAGCAGCTTTCTGTTCAACGAAAATTACACAAGCGTTTACTTTTAGAGATATTTCCCTATGTGTCAGCATTCTAATAATCAATCGTCGCACAGTGGGGCAACCTGTCTTCGTTTTCGGCGAAAATCATAAATTTTGAAGGAGTAAAGATATTCTCAAAAATGCATGTTAAAGAGAATTTCCTAAGCTTTAAGCACAAACAAGGTGCTGACAATACAGGATGCCGCAATAAATGGTTTCAAAGTTACATTTTAAAAACAATGCACGAGTAACATATTCAAAGGAGATAATTGATTTTTATTTCTATCACAAATATATATTTTATATTTTAGTGAAAAGCTTAATATTTCTTAATATTTAAAAAAATATATATAAGTTATAATGTAAAAAAAGTGTTTTTATATTGAAACACTGGCATTCTATAAGCTCTTTGCCATGCGCCAAAATTTTATAAGCCGTGGGAGAAATCTTTTTCTCTGCGTTTATTTGACAGTTACTGACAAATATTCACCAAATTTAGCGCCACAAATGTTTTCCTTACAGTTTATAACATTAAGGATGATACCCAATCATTTGATATTTGTATTATCAACTCCAGTGATTAGAGCTGCTATCTCATGATTTTCAAAAAACGTCCTAGACATATTTCCATTGTTCGTATTTCCATATCCGGGCTTGTCAGCAAATTCCTTCTGTATAGCTGCCTTTCTGCTATTTTGCTTTTCGATGTTGTGTTCTCGTCTCGTGGAAGTGTATAAGCTAGCTTCAAAATAAACTCCAAACATCTTATCCTTGCATGGAATTTAGAAATTTCATATTCTAAATTGAGCTCATTGCGTATTGAATCATCAAAATTTTGAAAATCTTTTTGATTGTGTTTGCATATTGCACATCTCAATGTTAAAGATGTATGCGTCAGCTCATTCAAAACATCTCCATCAGCCGTAGTGAGTAAAAACTCATGATTGATGGTGGTGGCTTTTCCTTCCGTGATTTGAAGAATAGTTGGTTTTATTTCCTCGATTTGATTTTGAATATCAGTCCCAGTAGCTCTGATAAGTTCCGAACATTCCTTTTCATACTTGAACATTATCGGACGACAATAATGGACTAACGAAGGCCGATCAGATAATCTTCCAAAGTTCGGAGTCGTCGCTTCTTAGCCGTAGGGGAACTACAGATGCCATGAACATGTGCGCCGAAAAACCTTTGTCAGCCGTATTTATTTTTTGCTTATAAGCGCTTTGTCCAGATGATCCGTCACAGCCCCACTAGTTGATTAATTTGAGGTTTTCTGGCACATCCGATGTTTTTGTAGCTGGGAAGAATATTGACGTAATGCCGCAATAAGCAGTTGCGCAAATTGCAATGAAAAGTACTAAAGCCTCCTCAGAGGTCATCTTTGTGGGTACGATATTTGGTGTTGTGGGAATGCTATCCTTAATCCTCTTGAATGGTGATGGGCTCGCGATAGATACTGATTTGGTAATGTGCGCTTTTGCACGCTACGTTTTGTACCTAAAGGACAACTGTTCCGACTGATGGTTTGTATTGATCGGAGGATTGCCATTTGGATTTGAAGTTTGCGTTAACCGAATGTAGTTTATTTTCCAAACTCTCTCTCAACGTCTACATTGCCTATTTTATCGTTGAGTTCATTTATAATTGCCGATACCAACTCTTTTTCGTGTAATGAGCTTCTGAATATCTCAAACAATTTCGAATTCTCCAAAGACATTGTTACACTTTTATAACTATATAAGACAATACTTTAAATTATATTGAGAAATACTGTCTCTTAAAGTCAAAACACTTATATGAAGATCCACAGACAAACAGATATAAATATAAGACCAATGTAATAATCTAAAAATTCACTTGTTGCTATTTTGTTAAGTTAATCAGTATTATTACAATAAGCATTTAACCTTATTGTGCATCTAATCTGGTTATTGCCTTCATATGCAAATATTGAAAATAAGTCACATTAACACAAATATTAAAGTCGGTGCCATTTCGTCCCTATTTTTTAAGTATGAGTTTCAGGAGTTTCCGCCTGAACTAGGATAATATTACATACATATGATGGCTCAACAATGAATTATTCAATCAGGACCTCACTGCGGTTGCTTAATGGTTTTCGTAGTACACATTTTTTACGAAATTTGTTTTTGGTTTTTACTTGACACATTTTCAATTAGCGCCCAAAACAAACAAATCATTGGCAATTTTATAGCTGAGTCATTCAACCAATTGCGTACCCTAAACTAGAAATGATGAGTTCCTTTTAGTGTCCATGAGTGTCGGAGTGCGTCAGCCAAGCGGTTAATTGGCCTCAGAACCGATAACAAACATATAAATTAGGTTGGACCAAAAAGCTTTGTTTTTTTTGGAAACACCTTTATTACATTATATACGATTAATTTAATTTAATTTTATGGTAAATTTGGTTAGCGTTCGCTATTTAATTTTTAAAGTTTAGAAAGTTGCATCTTATGTTGAAGAGTTGTATCCACGTCGATGGTATTGATATACATATCGACACCAGCTGTTTCAATTAGCGCAGCTCAGTCATCACTTCTATTTAGAAATCAAGTTAGGAAAACATACGAAACAAAAAAACGCAGTTGTTATGAAAAGAATTAGGAATTAACCTGGATAGTTGAATGATGAAAGATATTTACTTCATAAACCCATTTACTTATTCAGGGATAACTTCTAAAAAATGTCTGTCCAACTTCTGGTCCAGCCTTATATACATCTATGCATGTAACGAGCAAGGCGTTTCGTACAGCAACCGGATACGTACTCTGTTTACGTGACTTGAACCAGAAAAAGTGTTGTACAAGTTGTAAACAGATTAAAGAAAAGAAAACGATATATGCATAAAACAATAATAGGAGCTCTGAGACTTGGCTACCGGATGGTATTTGCATCTATATTCCTGGCTACAACATGCACAAAGCAGACCACCCCAGCAATACACTAAGACGAGTTGCGTCGGTCTTAATCAAACAGAACATAACATATGTCCATCATGAACCTGTGAGAACGACACACTTACAAATGGCTACCATTCAACTTGCCACAAGCTCAGGTGAATTGATAGTCTCTTCTCTCTACCTCCCTCCGAAATTTCATTGGTCAACAGCGGACTTCAGCCTGATTTTTGATAACCTTGGCAGTAAATTTATTATTGGAGGAGATTTCAATGCCAAAAGTAGGCTATGGGGAAACTTTAGAGCGGACCAGAGGGGCAGGTGACTGCAGGATGCAGGATGCAGCTGCTGCTCAAAATTACACACCCAGCGCTATTGACTTCTTTGCCTTTAATGGATGGCGACCAGAAAATTTCGACATAAGAATTGAATACCAGCTGTCCTCTGATCACCTACCTTTGATAGCCACATTCGACGCAGCTCCAGAAATCAAGGTACCTCAGAGATCACTGCTTTCACGTGGTGCAGATATAAATATATTCCGCCGAGAGATAGAAGAAACCCTAAATATCAACCTGGAAATTCTCCTACCAAAAGATATTGAAGATGCCCATGCGATCTTTCTTAATAAAGTTTATGCAGCTGCCCTCTGTGCAGCTCCGGTAAACCAAACATATGAACTGAGGTCAAAAAACAGACTTCTTCCAGTTATTGAAACTCTACTGCTCATTAAGGAAGGCTCAGGCGACAGCTATGTCGTACACGTGATCAGCTAGTGAACAGGGTTTATCGCAGAGTGTCTAATAGTATTAAAAAGCTACTGTTACTTCATAAGCAGAAAGAAAATGATTGCCTACTAACAAATGCCTCCACTGACACTAGTTCAAGACACTCGCTGTGGACTCTAGCAAAAAAATGCAAACAACAAGCGACACCAAGGTTCCCGAACAAAAAGCCCGACGGATCCTGGGCCAGATCGCCTAGGGAAAGAGCTGAGAATTTGGAGAACGCTTCAAACTATTCAATAGCAGCTCATCAAGCAGGCAAAGAAAGGTCCAGCTCGTACTCGACAGCCCAGAGCAGTTGTGTCCTCCTGACGCTCCCACCACAGGGAAGGAAGTCTTGGGGCACATTAAAGAACTAAACTCCAGAAAGGCTCCAGGAGATGATGGCCGACATAACAGGACACTCAAGGCATTGCCAGCCAAAGCAATACTGTTCTTGGTACTAGTGTTCAATGCTGTGTTGAGACTGGGACATGTCCCCACCACATGGAAGAAAGCGAGGATCTGTATGATTCATAAAACTGGAAGAAGCCCTTCCTCCCTGGACTCATACAGACCAATAAGCTTGCTGCCCTCGAATGCCAAGCTGTTTGAACGCTGCCTGCTGATTCCTCTGTTGTCCACAGAAAGTATAAAAGAAAAAATCCCCTCTTTTCAATTTGGTTTCCGAAAGTCGCATGGGACACCAGAACAACTGCATAGGGTAGCAAATTTCATACTCGAGGGCTTCGAGGCGAAGGAGTACGTTGTGGCAGCGTACTTGGACATAAAACAAGCCTTCGCCAGAGTTTGGCACAATGGTCTTCTCTGTAAACTCAAGCCACAAATCGGATTACAGAACTCATAGGACCTGCTCATCGCCACTTATGCTAACGACACGGCCATCCTGGCTACAAACAATTGTGATTATGAAGCAACGGATGCTCTACAACAGTACTTGCATTGCTTTGAAATGTGGGCTAAGCGCTGGAACGTAGGCATAAATGCAAGTAAGTGCGCCAATGTGACTTACGCACTGCGTAAGGATCTCTGCCCTGGTGTCTTCTTGCAGGACCAACTGCTGGAGCATCCCAGCAGCTACAAGTACTTGGGTGTACACCAGGGCAGGTGGCCTTAAAAATAGAATTTGCAGGGTCCGATGGCTCCTTACCAACAAAAAGCTATCCTTAAAAAACAAGGTGACCATTTACAAGTCGTGCATAGCTCCCGGCTGGAGATATGGTTTGCAAGTCTACGGCATTGCTTCGAAAACCCATTTGGGGATATCTTAAAAGAGCAAGCCGCGCAGTACATGCTGCGCCTTCAAAGCCACGCACACCCATTGATAAGGCGCCTTTTAAAGCGACGCAAAAAAGCAGGTCACACAATAAGAAGGAGATTACGGAGGTTACATCACGTCGACCTCGTTAATAGGTTTATGTAAATATGTACATAATATTTATAAAAAAAAAATAACAGTAAAATTAAATATAAATAAAAGTTGTATAATAGGAGCTCTGTTACTGATATACATACAACAGTCTTGTTAAGGTTCTCCGTCTCTAAACGCCCTACTTTTCTGCACCTTGCCTTTTGCTTGGGTGTTATACCGTTAACATTCGAAGTACGATTAATTAATTTATTAATATTTCTTTTCTTCTTAACTGGTCATAACAACCCGTTACCGGGTTAAGGCATGATATAGAGCACTCCTTCAGCCGCTCTGCTTTGATCTATAAATACTTCCACCTTTCTCACTCTAGGGATAAATACTTAATATAAGGACCATGTTGATATGAAATCCTCTATCCTTTGGGGACTAACAGTCTGAAAACATTGAATCAATATTTAATCCAGTCATATCGATCGGTTGTGTGGTTAACGAGTAACATGAGATTTGCTGACCTCGCAATCCTCGAATTTATTTTAATTAAAACGGTGCTAGGTAATCCAAAACTGTTTTCGGAGTCGAATTCAGCGACCAGAAAGTTACCGGTTGTGGTATATTTTTTTTGTTGCAAATTTTTGACAGTTTTGACACCTGTCGTCTTTCACAGAGGGTAGGGCAAGAGCATAAGAAGTGCTCTGCCATTTCTTCCTCCTCTTCGCCGGCACAGCTTTTGCAGAGGTCATTATAGGGTTGCTCCTGAGCCGAGACGAGCTGCATGGACACAAGCTAGCCAGTGTTTAATAGTCGCAATGTGTGAATGTGTTCTCAGTTTGCAGATCGCCATAGGGATGCTTATTGCAGTCTATGTCATGGTGTTCCAGAACCCATATCAGGCTAAGAACGAACTACTGAGCCGTCTCGTGCAGAGATTTTCGGAAGATTGTTACCCATATATGGAATTTGATGATATAGAGGTTAAGGATTTGATGGCAGCTTGGCTTCACTATAGATGTTAACGTTGCCTGAAATGTAGTTTGAACCTTTGAGTGCTTGGAGACTAAAAGTTCGTTTTATATTGAGCCCGACGGAACATTCACTCCTGTCCGAAATAAGGGTACGAAAGTAGTGCAGCGGTACTCTACAAAATCATGTTTTACTACAATGGATGAGTGACTAAAAATGGATCCTATCCAGCTATATGAGTCTCTCAGTCGTATGGCTGATAGAAGAGCTAGTTCCTCTAGTGCAAGAAGTACTAAGGCTGTACTTGGAGTGGTACAAAAGATACATAGTTTGCCCCACGCTGAACTTTACTAGTTTGCTGAACTTTACTAGTTTATTTAGTGACGACTTTTCTCAGGTCTGGCCACCACATACTCCATATAGGAAGATGGGTGTGACTAGGGCAGTTTATATGCATAGTACAATGTTAAGTTTGCTTGATCGGAAATCTGTATGTAAAAAACATCTGAGCCGGTTTCCGGTTTAAAGATGTGGACAAGCTCAATTGGAATCAAAGGACTATAAAAAAGAAAGATTATAAATTGTATGGTATGTTATAATAGCATTTAGTGGAATCCGATAATTTCAAAATATGCTAATTTTCGAATGCAATGCCGTTCAACTTTTAAGTTTTTGGTAAAATAACTTGGCGTCAAATACTTTAATGGTTTTCCCACACTTTACTGCAATCATCGCATAATGATGCCTCAAATTAAAAACTTATTAATTACATAATAAATATATTAAAATATATAAAATAGAGTAGCAACTATGAATTATGAACTATTGGTAGGGAATTTTCTAGTTTCAAAGAGAAGCAGCTGTGAGAGGATGAGCGTTAATACAAATATTTTGCTTCATTTTTGAAATTTTTTTTAAATGGCCACACCTCCGCAATATATGTATATGTGCATGCAACATGAACAGTTGTTGTCAGTTTGCCCAGCAACCATTTATGGTCGTTGACATACTAATTAAAGGCAATTAAAGTATATTTATATAAATTTTGGTCGTCAAATTGCAAATTTCTGGACAGTTTTGGCAATTATGTGTTTTAAAATTCATAAAGATGCATATATAAATTCTAGATGGTTATTTATAGAGTGTCGAGTATTAACAAATATCTTGAAACACGAATGTCTGTCGGAAGTAAAAATATGAGTTATTAATGTTTTACTGTAGGGTTTTAAAGATGCTGACAAAAACCACTTAAATTTTATGTCACGTCACGTATCACTCAGACCTTTTATGCTAAATATAATGTTACTTAAGTGCTGTTCAAAAATCAAAACAAATATTTATTTAGTTTTTAGTTTAGTATCTATTTTATTCTTTATATTGAAGACTTACGACTGTCACGTGCGTAGCCATTTAAATGCCCATATACATATGGGCAATTTTATCTTATCTTCTACTTATGAGTAGGCGTAGCGCTTGAAAGTACAACGAAAAGGTTTAACCCCATCAAAGACGAGAATTAATTGCACTTTGAATAACTTGCCTCATGTCGCATGCCAACAACAATGCATGCCACAAAGCTCAAGCCAATTCAACAGGTTTCAAGGCAAAGTTGGTTGGCCCCTTGAGCCAAGTGCCACAGCAGCATACACTCACACATACATATTATAATTAATTATAGCAACTGGGTTCACACACACACAGGTCAGAGGTTAACGCTAACATGTTGCATGCAACTTGGCAACAACAAATGCAACAAAAACACGCACCACTGCGAAAAGAACCTAGAAATAAACCGCACACAATTTTCATTCAGCTTATTTTTTTATTTCACGCCACAAATAATTGCGAAAAGCGCAAAAAATACAAAACAAAAACTTTTCCAACACGCGATTAAGCGAAATATCACAAAAATAAGTTAAATTGGTAGTAATGTTGTCAAAACTGCTCGCGCTTTGCCGTTACCAGTCACATAACCTACACAAGGAGAAGAAGAAGAAGGCCTTATAAATGGCTATTTAACTGCTCTAAAATGGAGCAAAACTCTATAATTTGAGCAATATGCTAACTATATGTACCATTTGGCCTTTGCATGCCAAATGAAAGTGACAAGTTTCGTTGAATATTGTACAAAATGTGCACATGGAATTATTATATTTCATTTTAATGGCATGATTTGCCTACAATGCACAGTGGATCTAACTGACTTTTTTTTCGGCGAAAATTATAACTTTTGAGTAAGTAAAGATATTTTCAAAATTTGAAATGCATAGAACAGAGAAGTCATTAAGCTTCCGCGATAAATATGGTCTGAAGAGAGGGAGCTTCAAAAAAACGAAGTTCGATATTACATATACACCAAAAGTCTTATCCTTGCACCTACCAAATGTGCTTATTGCTTCATAAATCGTTAGAATTTTGAAAATCTGTTGGCAAGAAGTTTGCATTCTATTTTGATCTTAGTGTACACACTTTCGCCAGGAAGACAAACTTTCGACGATCACGATTTGTTGAAAAATAAGCACAATTTAGAACATGGAACTTTTCCTATTTGCAGTGTAAAATATCGAAAATGACTACCGTTTTTTGAAGCTCCCTCAAGCTTATTTATCGCAGTGTATCGAAGAAGCTTAAGAAATTTCCAGTTACATGCATTTTAAATTTTGAAAATATTTTTAAGTTATGATTTTCGCCGAAAAAGAAGTCAGTTGGATCCACTGTCTAGCGTTAGTAGTTTATTAAACCTCGTTCGGAGTGGGGGTCTAAACAAGCTTTGGGTACTAAATGTCACGCGCCAAGACATGTATAATAACTTACCCAAGTTGCTTTAGCAAATGGCTTCCTTGGAAGGTCACGGCATATAGATGGTGCTTAATTAACATTTGACAGTGTGCCAAATGTAGCCAAACGATAAACGAGCTAATATGCACGGAGTAGTTATTAGTTTTCATTTCCGTTAAGCATAAAAATTCAAATTTGATTGCAATGCGGCAGAAATACGATTTAGGCAAAGGCCAAAACTAGACCAAAGCAAATCAAATGGCCATAGCTCACAAATAGCCAGGCCCCAAGTTGATATTCAATTTGTGAGAGTGTGCGAGTGTCTGCATATGTGTGTGTCGCACACACAAACATATATATATATATCATGTGTGCTTGTATTTGTGGCCAGAAATCAAATAGGTCTTGCGGCAAAGTAATGCAACATAAAAATAGGGTTGGAGAATGGCTAAATTCGTGTGCAGAAGTGCAGATACTCTTGAAGCCATTATAAGCAAAAGAGGAATATTGTTGACAAACTTTGGTGTACCGCACCCTTATCTTCTTCTTAACTGGCCATAACAACCCCTTATCTGGTTATGGCCTGATGTAAATACATTCTTTCATTGGTGATGTGGTTTTACGTGGTGGGTCCCACACCCTACGCACAACCCTTGCGTAGGCTTTTAAGGCCTACTGGTCTCGAAAGAATTCAGTGTCATTGTTAGTCGCCTCATACGACAAGCTTTTACCTGCTGAGGTGGTATTTTTTAACCCACGCTCCGCACTCTTATAGGGGCTGTTAAAAAATGACGTCACATTGATTTTTGATTAAAATTTTAAAGCCCATTCCCCAATATTTACAAATCGCTCGAACCTATTTTCAACTGCAGTTTTGATCTTCTGATTATGATGTCACTTTTTCGGAGCACATACGTCACAATTTGATGAAACCCTCGTTTTCCCCCTCAGTGGTGACGTCATTTATGAGCGGATCCCAAATCACACTATAACAGCGAAACGCCACTTTCAACGAAAATGTTAAGAATCGATCAATGTCTAATAACAGAAGGTACGCTAAATTTTCCCTTCAATAAACGAGGGACATAAAGAGCGATGTGACAATCATAATTTACCAAATCAGTACAAAACTGAACAGTGCGCACACACACATGTGCTCACATACATACTGACTATATAAGCTGACTCTTATGATCCCCAAAATCTAGGTGTTCATACGGACAGAGGATATTCGAGTATATTGAAAAATACATTAACTAAACTACTAAGCTATGCGCGCTTCGGAATCAAACTCTTTATTCTCTCTTGGGCTCTTAAACCCAGAAGTTTTGACTTAAGCTCTACGCCGTCGCTTTATGCGCTCGACCCAAATAAGGATTAAGGGTTCAATCTACGCATTGTGTTAAAAGACAACCTATCAGGGGTATTCCCATCTAGCATTCTGATAATTTTTGGTGCCGTTCGGATGGTGATGCGCTAAGGCTTTTGCTGAAGAGTTTGAACTGGCAATTCATGCCATTTGAGCTTGCAGACCCATTTGACGTACTTGACACTCATTCGGGAGGAAATGCCTATTTTGCAAACTATCTAGCCATTTATGCTGGATGGAGTGTGTCTGCAACTCAGTAGTCTATAAGAAACGAAAGCCCTTGGTTATAGTGTAAGTAACGGCAAAGTACGGATAAGGCCCTTCCATGCAAGTGAGTTCTCTTTCTGGTTTTCATTTTCGGTGTGGAATGAATGGTGCCGAAGCCCAGCAATCCGGAAAATCTTGTTACGTCTTATCTGCCGATAAGCTTGCAGCCTACTTTCGTCGAGGGTAGAGGGTCGGTAGATTTGAGTGTCCCGGGTACCACTCCATACCATCAGCTCGGGTTCTGGTGTGCCGCAGGGCAGTGTCGTTAGACCTCTTCTGTGGACTTTGTTGATGAGTAAGGTATAATGACCGGATGAATCCCCACCTCAACCCGTTACCATTGGCGTTGGCCACTGACACACGCCTAAATAGGTGATGCGCATCCACCCTAGTGACATTTGGCTTCGAAGTTTTTTTTATTTGTCATAAAAATTGTTTATAATTGTTAAGACGATTGATTAATGTTATTCAAAAAATAAATACAAATAAAAAAAGTATATTGATTATCCCAATATTGCATAAATTGCATAAATTCATAAATATTGTATTGATCCTGCGCAGTGCGCACCCACGATCACTCACTACAGCTGCAGGATGTAGGCTGAGGAATTGGTGTGAGTTTTTGTTTCGCCTTTTTAATTGTTACTCGATTTACTGAAAGGAACTCAAATAAGGACAACAGTCTTTTTAAGATTGAACAGCTACAACTGTCGACTTCTATAGATTCAAAGGTATTCATGAAAATCTAACAACTCTCTCCGCAAGGGTATCAAAAGCAATACACATAGTGTAGAGCCTTCGGCATTTGTAAATTAACCGTAATAAATAAAATGCCGCAAACTGACCTCAATACCAAAAAACTGCAATGCCAAACACGTATGCAGCCCGTATAAGTGCGTATGTGCATGTGTGTGAGTAATTGTGCTGTAATTGCTTGTAGTTATCGTAACAGCAAAACCCCGAAATGTATGCTACGAAAATAGTTTATCGAAATGTGCGTGCAAAAGCAATTCATTTATCTTATCGGCAATTTTACAACTATTGATTTGGGCTATAAACAGCAGCGACTTGCCTAAATCGAAGTTAAATTTAGCACATCAGTTTCATTAAGTAATATTACAGCTGAATTTTTTATTACTATTTACTTGCAGGTCTCTCTTCTCTCACTAATACAACTACAATTGCTTTACACACATAGAAAACCGCTGCCTACAAAAAAAGCGACAAGAACAAACATAAAAATGCTGCCAAATAACGCCGGAGCCAGCTGCAGTTAGTCCCAAAGATACACACAAATAAAAAAGAAGAAAATAACCAGAAAAAATCTGTGATCGTAGTCTAAAACACAAAAACCCCAAAAACAACCAACACTAACAACCAGCAACGCTAAACCACCACGCCAAAAACAACAACAACGGGAAATACCCATACATAAAAGCCGTAAAAGACATGAAGGTAGGAGACTGCTCGAAAAGTTGTTCAAATCGGAAACAAAAGCCGCGACAACCACTGCAACAGCTTGCCAGGACACAATTGATGGGCAATTGTTAGATTTATAGCGCATTGTGGTGACCAATTAGATCTGCAGATATCGAAACGAGACAACGGAGAGCTGGAAACTTGGCTGCGGCTGCTGACTAAAGGGAGCTCTTTGGCAATGCGTGGAGGCTGTAATGATGACAATTGACGCGATGTAGCGGTGAGTATAAGCCGGGGGTGAACTGATGGTGTCGAAAAATGATGATGGAGCGACTGTAAATCTTTGGCTTGCAGCAGACTTATGGTCGGCGAACGCGACAGGGACCGTGAAGCGGTACGCTGGGAAACGGGTGAAACAACACCGCTTCAAAACAATAATGGAGTATTACAAATGGTTGGACAATTGCATGGTGGACAGGCTGCTAGCCAACAGCAACAACAGCAACAAAGCCAACGTGATTTGCAACATAATAAACAACAGCAACAAAAACTGCTCCAAGAACAGTTATATTATCAACAGCAAGCAGCAGCAGCGGCAGCGGGAGCAGCAGCAGGAGGAGCAAGTGGAACCGCAGCCGGAGTCGGTGGCGGTAGCACAAATTGGCTTGACCACGAGGCAATTGCGCGAGGATTACGACTTGCGGGCGCACCCGACGGCGGCGATAATCAGCCCTATTACGATACAAGCGGTAATGTCGATTGGGACCGAGCGATGGGAACCGGTGGAGCTAGTGCATATGGTTGCGGCAGCGGATCTCTCCCAGCAGTTGGCGGCGCTGCTTATAACACTGGGACAACTGCTGCCAGCGGCGCTCTTATCCTCAACAATCGCCACCTGGATTATGCTGATGGCGGCAGCCTTGCTGGCGCATCCGCCACAACAACAACGCACACAACAGCTGCTGCTCTCGGCCTGGGAGGTGCTACTGGAGTTGGCACTGGGTCGCTGCAAGCAGCGACGACAGCTGCAGCAGCTGGCAGCACCGGTGCCATTGGCAAAGAAGTTCGTTACGCTCCATTCCCAGTTACATCACCAACGCATTCAAATCCCACAACTTCCCAGCAAACTTTTGCGCAGCAGCATCACACGCTGCAATTTCAGCAGCAGCAACAGCAGCAGCAGCAAATGGCACTCAGTGGTGGTAGCGGAACCGGCGGCGGCGTTGGTGGTGGCAGCATTGGGCCCTCTGGCACTATCGCTGGCGGCAGCCTATCCGGCGGCGTTGGTGTCGGCATCGGCACTGGCGCTGTCATGCTGCCCGCCAGCAGCAATGCTGCCATCAGCAACACAACCGGCGCCTTGCAGCGGACACATTCCAGATCCGAGTCCTCCATACCGCCGCCGGAGCCGTTCATGATAGCACAATCGAAACAAATGAACAGCCGCGTTTCCATCAATGTGGGCGGAGTCAAGCACGAGGTGCTCTGGCGCACATTGGAGCGTCTGCCACATACACGGCTCGGACGGCTGCGTGAATGCACCACGCACGAGTCCATCATTGAGCTGTGCGATGATTACTCTCTGGTCGACAATGAGTACTTCTTTGATCGTCATCCGAAGAGCTTTAGCTCCATACTCAACTTTTATCGCACCGGGAAACTGCATATTGTGGATGAAATGTGCGTGCTTGCGTTTAGTGATGATCTGGAGTACTGGGGCGTTGACGAACTGTATCTAGAATCTTGCTGTCAGCACAAGTATCATCAGCGCAAGGAGAATGTGCACGAGGAGATGCGCAAGGAGGCGGAATCGTTGCGTCAGCGCGATGAGGAAGAGTTTGGTGAAGGTAAATGCGCGGAGTATCAAAAGTATCTGTGGGAGCTGCTCGAGAAACCGAATACAAGTTTTGCGGCGCGGGTAAGTTTATTCAGTTGCCAACTACCTGTGCTTTGCCTACCCTCTCTATATGTCTGTACTAATTATTGTATGTGACGTAGTTGGTACGAGAACAACTCTGAAATAGGAAACGCGTGCGTTTCTCTTTCGCCCCTAGTTTTGGTTGTTCATTTAATTTACTCATTGTTTTGATTTCCTTGCTTTTGTGTTTTTCAAATTAAGTTTTGTGTTAAATGCATCAACTAAACATATAACTCAAAACAAATGAAGCAAACTTATTTTTACACTATCTTTCTCAATTTCGCCACACTTTGTAATATATATTATTGTGTAAATTTCAAGCAAATAGTGTAAAAATAACAGCAAACATCAATTAAGTCAAACTTTTAACTCCTAAAATTGCTGTACAAAATTCGCCTTACAAAATACAAAATCACCCTAAAAACACCCATAACTTACTTATTATAACCACCATATATACCTTTTATGTACTTTGTACAACTATTAAGCAGTTTTTGATGCCGATTGCTTTGCGTTTTTAAATGCTTACACACAAGTATCTTATAAATACATATGCATATATTCAACTATAACTTAAGATACAATTGCAGCAGTCATGGAGTCTACTGTATGAGAACGCGAAGCGAATTCTTGTTCTTGCCTTTATTGTTGATACTCAAAGCTTAAGTTTCTAATTGTTGTGCATTTTGAAAGTAAACAAATAAAAATCATAAAAATATTATATAAAAGCTGCTGTATATACCAAGCCCATCAGCTAAGTATGCATACTTCAATATACACTACTCTTTGAGAACCAAATTTTTTAGCGATTCAATGTTGTGACTGTGACACCAGTGTACATTAAAATACCAGATACTCTATAACTATACTAATTTTGTACTCATAAGCTCTCGTTCAGTGTTCGAGTTGCTTTTGTGTTGTGCCAAAAATGCCTCACATTCAAGGGCAACAAAGTACCAGGACTCTATCCTAGTTGGTTCTCTCGCTCTATAAAGCAGTTGGTTTTCTTCAATATGAACTCATAATAGGCGCTAATAAAGCACTAGACACACACACACACAATATCATTAATAGTTTTATTTTTCGGTATTTTTTTTTTTTTGGGTTTATCAGTATTCACGTAACTTTGTTACCCACTCCTTATAGACTAAGCGTTCATTTTGTTTGACTTGCCTATTTAATTTACCTCAACACGCGACTTCCTGACAAAAAGTGCGTCGTACAAAAACAAAGCCAAATTGCAACTGGTAAAAAAAAAATTTACTAATCATTTTTCTAATCTTACCTTTTTTTAATCACACACAGTACAGTATATACCATATAAGTATGAAATAATTATATTTAAACTCTGAATTGTTGATGATGATGGTGAAGTAATCCCTCTGTTTATCTCTAATGTCTTCTTACTCCAAAAAAAAAACAATACCCAAACTAACTATGTTTGGGAATGGGCAAAAAGCGATATGACCAGGCGGCAGGTGTGCTGTAGAAATCCTCGAAAATATTGTTAACAAAAGGAACTCTGGGGAGAAGTGGCCAAATCCGTGTTGTAATACATTTCCATTTTCCATAGAAGGAGTCTTAGCCTTAGTTTTGGCCAGACAGCGTAACTTGCAAACAAGTTTTCGGGTTCTCTCAATGATGTCCTAGCAGTTGGTTGCGCTGTCACTGGCCACACACGTCCCTTGTACTATAACGAATTCTGTCCAGATTCTTCAGCTTCAGCTTACTGTTAATACACCCACACATCTATAAATAAAAAGACACACATAGTTTTTGGCTTTAGCTTGTAATATATGGCCGATTATTTGCCCCGATTTCTGTTAGCTTTAGCTTTACTTAAGACCGAAAATGGAAATAATTACAACATATTTGGGTGCATCTCCTATAATTTTTCATTCGATTTTGTTTTTTTTTATTAAATGTATGCTTTTTTTGTATAAAATGTGCAGTTTTATTATTTCTTTTTATTTTTTAAGCAATTTGCCGAAAAAAAACGTATTGGCCTTGATTTTAAAAATGTCATTGTATGTTTTTTTCTTAGTAAACTTTAATTTTTTTTAAAATTGTAATTTAAAAAAAACGTGTTTTTGCGTCAAAACATTTAGCTTCAGCTGCATTAATTAACATAAACTTTATGATTTTGTTTACTCTTTTTATTTCAAAAAGTAATGAAAAATTTCCAGAGTTTTTTGCCAGTTGTACTTTTAAAAAATTTTTGTTTCATTCTTTTTTCCTTCAAGTACTAACAAAGTCAGAAGAGAAATATAAAATGTTTTTAGTTCTGTATATTTTTTAGTTTTTTTTATTAATACTCCGCCACAATCCATTCCTTTTAACGACGAAAAAGATAAATATGAGAACCAAAACAAAAAACAGTAAACAGTAGTGTACAAAACAATTGTGCATAACTCCTAACTTTAGACGCGTTTGAAAGAGACAAGTCCAAGTATATACCCGAAATAATTGAAAGCAAGAAATACGCGCGCTCACAAGACAAACAAAACTAAACCAAAAAGTCTACATATTTTGTTTGTTGTACACACCAAATCAAACCAAACCAAATCGAACCAACCAAACCAAAACCAAACCAAACCAAACCAAAACCAACAAAACAACAATACAAAAAGTTCAATGCCAAAATTCAGCTCAATGTTTTATATTAAGTATACATTTTTTGTTTCTTATATGTTGTTTGGCTCTACGATATGTATATAGTTATATAATCGTTGAAGATATTTGATGTCTTGTTGTCTATTGCATACAAAATTTGTATAACTTTATTGTTGTTTTCTAACGTATAGTTTTTAATTGTTGTAATCTTATCCTATTGGTCTATTGGCTTCTTCTATCTTAATTTAAGAAACCAAAGAACTCACATACATACATACACAAACCCAAATACAAACCAAACGACGTTGTTCTATACTGTATTCCAAGCATTCATTGGCCCTTTCGTAAACCCGTCAACGATTTTACCATATCTTTCAATATTCAGTTTTGTTTTATTATTAAAGATCGCAACCAAAATCAGTCAAGTTACAAAAATAAACTAACTTGATATATAAACCCATGAAATTTTCTGCATTTGTATGCTCTAGCATAGAATTTTGTAGTGGGTTGTACTCAATTCTATAGCCGTTTGTTTCGAATTTTGTTTGTTTTTTAGTGAGTCGAACAAAGTATGCGAACCAACAGATACACCCAAAAGCACCCTAACACAACAACCGTACTCCACCGACAAACACTGAACCACAAAAAAACAATTGCAACAAACTTGATCAAATATTTAACAAGTTAGTTTTGTTTTGCAAGTTGGCATGTTACTTTGACCCTTGCTCATTTTGTGTTCCGAAATCAACTCATTTCTCACTCTCAAAAACACACAAGCAAACATTTTAAAGTGCAAGCCCACACGACGTATGCGCACTTTCTAATTGATTGTTTTTGTGTTTTATGGTTTTGTACGGATGTTTAAGCCTCAAACAATTTGTAACTTTGGTACCAAACACATATTTTTCACCAGGTTGCACGGTCTTTTTACTTTTTTTTACTAGCTCTACTTAGTTATATGTATGTTAGTCTTTTGTCATGTCTTGTATGTAACTAGCATATAGCCCCAGTTTTCTTCTAGTCGCATGTTTCTTTTGATTTTTGACACATTTTTGAACACTTTTCCTTCGTTTATTCATTTTGAACCTCAAACTAAGTGTTTTGTAATTCAAGTGGAAAAGTAAATTACAGCTACCAATGGAGATAATCAAAGCAAGTTCTGGAAAGTTAACTTAAATTTGCGCCTTTGAAATCTGAAAAACTCTTTTTTTTGTCATTTAACGTAGCTGTGTTGTAAAACGCTTTTATGTCCTTTGGTTTTTAACAACTAGCGAACATTTTGGTTGGCTTTATGCAAATAGCAACTATTACAACTGCAAGTATTTTGAGCACGCGCTAAGCGCTTATATCTCTAGTATTTTTCATTAATTTTTCTAGTATTTTTACTTAATTTCGGTATTTATTAAGCTAGATAAATTTGCTTATTAAGTACTACTGCGTCTTAGCGTATTGTCATATTTTAGTTCGTACTTCTCCCTTCATGACTGAGCAGCAGTGGTAGCAGTTCCAAAATTCGCACAACTTATTGGTTCAAACATTTCCAATGCATTCTTTTCAAAACAACAACAAACAAAAAGCAACCAAAAGTAAAGCTATAGCAACTAGTTGAACGTTTCATGCCAGTTCATAGCGACAAAATCAAGAGTAACTTTGCAATATCATGCTTACCATCTAAGTAGCAAGTTGTACCCCATTTTGTTCCCTTACCAAACCTGACCCAAAACCCAGCTCGAACTGAATTTAATTAACTTTCCCGAAGTTTGACACTTTTCGACTGACCACTTTAATTGCAATAGCTAGCAAGTAGTGTAAATATTACTTTACTAAGCCTCTCTTTTCCATCCAAATAGTCTTTAACTCTTTGTACTCGTTCTTTCTCTCGCTCTCTATCTCATATCTCTCAACGTAACTTAAGTAATGGCCAAGCGCTTTGAAGCTGCTAAATGAAAGCACCATTCAAATTCTATGTATTTATTTACTTAAATTTTAGTTACTTTTAAACTTTACATTTATTTAATATATTTTACTTTACTTAAGCGTCTTTATGTAATGAAATCCTATATCATTATGTTCATAATAAAATCTAACAAATATCATTCCGCGTCAAGTATGCCATTTTCTCAAGGGAAAAGCAAAATCCCAGGCTGTCGGTTTCATTACAGTGTCAGAGTCATCTATCAAAAATAAATACCAAAAACTACCAGAAATACCAAAAATAAATACCAAAACATAACATGCTAAATTTTTCAACCTAAAAGTTGTATACTTAGCCGTTCTTCGAAGCTAGAACTGCGTGGTTGCGTACAGTGGCCTACTATGGTAGATCTGGACACAGCCTAAACTCACCCACACACACACACACACACACTCGCACACATACATATATACAGCTGACAAACACACATGCACGAATCGATGTATATAGATGAGTTTGGCAAGAGGCGTGGCTAGGTCACAGCTGTTAAATAAACCAGCAAAGCAATTTTGTCAATTGTTTAAAAGGTTTTCCCCCAATTTAATGCTGTGTCAGCTGTGGCAACCCTACCCTCCCCTCATTACCACCCACACAACTAGCCAAAGTCAAATGTCAGTCACATATATTACACGTCGAAAAACACATGTGAAAATGTGTCCTAATGTGGCAGTCGGACTTTGAGCAGTCATAGATTTGTGCCGGCATTGAAAGTGTCCGAATGTTTTGACACTTGAACGTATCCAAAAAGTAAACATGGCATACGAAATGTAATTTGTAGTTTTTAGTAAATTACATGAAATATTCACAAAATACTATGCAATTAAAATTGCAGTGTTTCTGTGTTGTCTTGGAAATTTGCATTGAACATGGCACAAATGAGAGTGTGGCCTTTTCTCTACTATTTGTATTTTGACAAATTTCAAGAAATTCTACTTATAACTGACAGCTCTGTTAATTATTTTATTTAGTTCATTTTTTGATCTAGTATTTCGTAGAGTTCATTTGGAACGACATGTATGTATGCATTACATTTCTATTTTGTGATTTGGTAGTCAAACTTTGTTAACTCTGTAATTTAGGTATTCTTTTGGGTTTCAGTTTAAACATACACAACAAACTACTACAGACTTCGTTAGGTAAAATCACAAATATCAAAATGGTTGAATATCAAACAAAACGTTTATGCAATTCAATTGAAATGAAAAGAAAATGTCGACTGCAGACCCGATGGTAGCGTCTCTTATTTAACAATAGACAGTTACAGCCCCACTGTAGACCCTTATACAATTAAATAAATAAACTCCGACATAGCCATTTAGTTAGAGTCTTTTGTATGCATATCAAATGTAGGTAGCGTATTTACGTAAATGTGTTACGTCTTTCAACTTAGTTGTGTCACGTGTTACGTCCAACGTCTAAAACCTTCAAGTGCCAGTCCTCTACACACGCACGCACACACACACACACACACACACACACACACACACACACTTTAACTATCTCCTACTAATACCTCAACACAATCGCACTTCACACATACACTCTCAACATTAACAGCTAGAGAGACAGCTGGTTAGCATAAACTTCGTAAACACGCGACTCTCTACACTCTCCTTCGGTAACTAGTCTCCGAATTGGTAGAATAAGTAGATTTAGTCGTTTGATTTTAAGATTTTATTTTACTTTAAGTTCAGACTTTTTTTTTCTCAATTATGTTTGTAAAGTTAAAAAGAAGGATTCGAAAATGATATACTTCACATAATAGTACTGCAGCCTTTGTATAGTACAACGTATTGTAGGTTACCAACGAATTTCAAAGAAAATCCCTTAAACTAACTCGCTTCGAACTCATTTCAAGTATTTGGTATGAAACGAATAACTAACCAATCAACAACAGCAGTAAAAAAAAAAAACAACAAGCCCTTTAACTAGCACCCAAATAAATGTGCAAAACTCCACGTGCACTGGGACCTAAGTTTGTAGGTCTTGCATATTTATGGCCAACGTTTGAACGAAAAGTTCTAGTTCAGTTTCCCTTTTTCATACATCTCGAAAATTTTGAAAGTTTTTTACTAATGAGTTGAGTTCAAGTCAGCGCTCATTGTTGTAACCTTGTTTGTGTGAATGAATATTTGTTAAATAATCGATAATCGTTGTGATGTAAGTGCTGATGTTGTTGATGATGGTCTAGACAAGTCTCGATTATTCTTTACCGTTCACAGGTTATCGCAGTGATATCCATACTATTCATAGTCCTGTCTACCATAGCCCTGACGTTGAACACCCTACCACAACTACAACACATTGACAATGGTACACCACAGGATAATCCGCAATTGGCAATGGTTGAGGCCGTGTGTATCACGTGGTTTACCCTAGAGTACATACTTAGGTTTAGCGCCTCACCGGACAAGTGGAAGTTCTTTAAGGGCGGCCTTAACATAATCGATCTATTGGCAATACTCCCATATTTTGTTTCGTTATTTTTATTGGAAACGAATAAGAATGCAACGGACCAGTTCCAGGATGTGCGCCGGGTGGTGCAAGTATTCCGCATCATGCGCATCCTGCGAATCCTTAAGCTGGCCCGTCACTCAACGGGCCTGCAGTCGTTAGGCTTTACGCTGCGTAACTCATATAAGGAACTCGGTCTACTAATGCTGTTCCTGGCCATGGGCGTTCTCATATTTTCTTCGCTGGCATATTTTGCCGAAAAGGATGAAAAGGATACAAAATTCGTTTCAATACCGGAAACATTTTGGTGGGCGGGTATTACAATGACAACTGTTGGCTACGGGGACATCTATCCCACTACTGCACTGGGAAAGGTTATTGGTACTGTGTGTTGCATATGCGGTGTTCTGGTAATCGCTTTGCCTATTCCCATCATCGTTAACAATTTTGCTGAATTTTATAAGAATCAGATGCGACGCGAGAAGGCGCTCAAGCGACGCGAGGCGCTCGATCGTGCCAAACGTGAGGGTAGCATTGTCTCCTTCCATCATATCAATCTAAAAGATGCGTTTGCCAAATCAATGGATCTCATCGATGTGATTGTCGACACAGGTAAGTCATGACGAATGCGGCGCATCTCGATCTCGATCGACTATTTACTTATGTATCTTCGTAATGCCCTAATTGCTATACTTGCTGTATATATATAATGTATCTACACGTTGCTTGCAAGTGTTGTTCACACATACATTATATACGTGTGTGTGTGTGAGTATGTGTGTGCAGCACTTGGCTTTCGTATATGCACTTTAATCCTAAGTTATGGCTTTTTGTATACTCTATTTTTTTGCATATATATTCTTAGTTGTTGTCATATGCTGCATGACCTTGGCTTTTCATACAATAAGTTTTTCTTTTCTTTGTTTTCCTCTTCAAAACTATATGAGAAAGATGCGTGCATATAAACTGCCGCGCGCCACTGCCGTAAGATGATAGAAATTTCCGAGCAATCTAACAAATATAATTGATTATAATGTATACACAAACAAAATAAATAAGTAAATTGAGTAACGTTTAAGTTCCTTTGGCCCTAAGGCTTTACCTCACAGACTACTTAGTAGCAAGCTTAAGTCAACAGCTTTGCCAATATGCGGGCATTAGACCCGTCTAACACACATTCTCACACCCATACAACATACACACACACTTAATGAGTTGTTAACTTAGGTAAATGCTTTTGTACTTAGCGCGTTCTACCAGGTATTAGTGGTCATTTCAGTTGTACAAAGTCTAAACAGCACTGACCAACACACATATTCACACACAAGCTGTACAAAGCGCGCCTATAAGTAGGCAATACTTTTCATAAGCTCCCCGCTGTTTAACCTCAACAAACAAAAAACCGTTTAATTTTAGGCAAACAAACGAATGTCGTACATCCGAAAGGTAAAAGGCAAAGCACTCCCAATCTAGGCAGGCAGACCCTTGATGTGCAAACTGCTCCAGGTGACTAATATTGCGTATACGTAGCGTATAACACAACAAGCAATCAATCACTCCAACAGTACAAATTTGTAGTTGTTGACAAATTATGAAATGAAAACCCGCTTACGTAATATTTAGCTGACAAGCAAAACTGAAACCACTAGCTCACTCGCTTTCTGAACCTAAACTCCCTTTTATTTGATCTTTCTCTTGAAAACACTCGTAACCTCACTTTTGATATCAAATGCACAGCGCTGTATAAAATGAAAAGCATTGTAAATCCTTTGTGGAGAGATATTTCTATGTATTTTCATTAGGCAGGTTTATATTTACCAAATAAATAATAATTATATATTAGACCTTATAAAGTGTTTATTGAAATAAACCGTATATTTCGATATTAGACGCTAATTTTCGGTTCCTTTGCTTGTTAGCCAAGAAAATCTGAATAATTTTGAATCTCTTCATAATTATTGTATGAATATGAACGTTTAATCGATTTTGTAAAAAAAATAACACATGTGCTGTTAGTGGCAGATGTAGGCCACATACAAAGTCAATGCTACTAAAGGATTCAAGTATGAAAAAGTTATACTTTTATGAATCTACTTTTGAGCCGTTCAATAAAATACAGTAGAGTCAGAGTAGAATATTGTCATATTGGCTAGTTATTTGTGAGGAAATCAATCAGATCAGACTCCTATATCATTTGTGCGCCTTGCCGAGCTACACGCACTGTGCCTTCTCTCTGGTCCCCTAACGAAGGCCCGATTAATTTAAAAAAAACAAGTTGGTAGGGTTTTGGTGCTCACACCAGAAAAATTTGTGCCAAAAGTTTAGAGTTCCCTATAAATGTAAACATTGCCGGTTCATGATGGGACTGGAGAGAGAGGCAATATGTCCTATGCCATTGCCTTGCACTATGTCGATCGGCGCATTTTCCTCTAAAACTTTTAAAACCATATTCACAGACATTTCCGTTTGTTTGTATGATCAGCTCAATATAGGAGAGACCAAATCACACCAAACTGTGCCCATAATCCATATAATATGAATTGTGTTGATAACTGCCCTGTCTGTATCTCTTTATCTAGCTTTGTTTCAAATCATATCAAACTCGTCCCAACTTTACGGAAGTAAGGGTAATAAGAGTCCTCAATAAGAATTTTTCCAATTAGGAACGACGTACGAGAGTCATTAATATCCTATTGCTATATTATATTAGATCGGAGTTGTGGTACATAGCTCATCGGAGGAAATTTACCTATATTTAGCCTAGCACTTTAACATACGCGATAGACGAAGTTAGGAGAGTGTAAAGACATTTGATAGGAGAAAAAGTATGGTAAAATAGAGATAGTATACACGTAATTTGTATGAAGTATCATCTTAGAGCACAAGTTTCATCGTCAATGGCCAGCTGCTGCTCAATGTATTATGATCCATGACTATATCAACCACATCTTTGGTCTTCTGATAAAGAAGATATCTGGAGGCCGTTTGATTGGAATCTACATAAAGTGTTAAATTATACACAATCTATTGGAGGCGATCTGGGTAGACCTAGCTGTGGAACTGAACCTTTATTTGCCACTTCATTTGTGTCCAGGAACTCAGCAAATACTGATTCTATTAAGACATGAAATCATGTTAAGTCTGTAGTACAATTATTGACTTACTATCACTGTATCTACACAGTTTTCTACTATGGATCCAGATCGTGGCATGTAGATTTGCAAAAAGGTAAACCTATGACAAATGTGCTAATATGGAGCAACGACGAGTGGTCTAAAAGATCAATTTGGAGTCATAAAAGTCAATTCAAATTCCTTTTACTGTTAACTATCAAACTTAACATAGGCTATATTTTCTGTATTAGGGCGGCCAGCCGAAGGTTTTTCACATGAAGTTTTTGCATTGGCCATTCGGACCGCTATGCAAGGCCTTGACTGTATTACATTTTTATTACGAATAATAGAGAAGACTTTTTCCAATTTACTTAATATTCAAGTTCCATGCGAAAAGTACTTTGCTAATGTATGCCAAGATCAGAAAATTCTTTATTATAGCACCCAAAATTTGAATTATCATATGTGAAATTGAAACTAAAGTTAAATTTAAATATATCTCTATATAATAAATTATGATGTGAGCTGGTTTTAAATAATTATCGTCCTCATCTGTATATAGTAAAAGATTTATGTATGTACAATTTGAAACCGTAGGTAGTGATTTGCTTTACATATAAGTAAACTAAAGTTAGTGGAATATCAACAACAAGTGATATATCAAAATTTTGCTTTAATTTATGCTTAAAAAAGCTTTGGTTACTTTTAAATTGCCTTCTTTATTAATTTTTGTATACTTATTTGAATTTGTCCCAATGCCGAAATCGTTATTCATTTTAGCCAAAAAGCCTATTTTTAATTACTTAACGCTAAAGTATGTCAATTATCATCACCAATAGCAAATTTGAATGCTCAACATAGAAGTTCCATTATATCAAAAATTTTATTACATTTTGACAAAATAATATTTTAATTAAGTATAAAAACTAGCGAATTTTCAAGTGCTGATTACATAATCATTCCAATGCATACATACACATATACGCCCATTTTTCTTAGCTAATTGTAGTTTTGAAAATTTATCAAAGGAATATATGACATAGCAATGAAAACCCATATGAAGCGTGGGATAAAATTATTTATGCATACTTTTAAGACCATAATTCGTTAATGAGTTAGAGAAAAAGTTGAATAAAATTTCTGCTTATAAAAATAAATCTATCCTTATAAGCTTATGAAGCTTCAAAATGTACAAATTGTTCTTTTCTCTGCTCTTCTTTTTCCACTTCTTACACTGTTATCTTGAAAACAAAATTTAAACTCTAAATGAATTTGACTAAATCTACTCTCTGAAAATCACGCGCCATATATACGCAACGTCTCTCTCTTACACACACACACACACACACACACACACACACACGCAAACACAAATACATGTGAACACTTTGCCTGGTTGCCATTTTGAATTTTGTTGCTAATACCAAAAACAACTTTCTAACCAACTTTCGGGGCTTTAACTGCGGCTCAGGCGAGAAAAACACTCTAATAGAACCACCACCTCCGCCCTCTTTTGGTACGCCACGACGTCGTGCGCTCTCAGCGCGCATCCAGGAGCTGAATCGCAGTTTGCTGGAGGAACGCGATGCACAGCAGCAGAACAGCTCCAGTGACAATGAGGACAGCCGCTAGAGTGCAAACGCAGCATCAACAACAACTCAACCACAACAGAGAAGCATGAAAGCTGAAAATGCCGCCAGAACTTAGCATAACTTAAGTGAAACTCTTAAACAGAAAAAAACTATAAAATTGTTATTGTAAATGTAAATTAGTCAATGCAAATTGTTATGTATGAACACACACACAGGCACACACAAACACACACACACACACACAAACAGATCCACATGTACTTCCACTCAAACGCATAACATAGACCAGCTGAACTAACTGTTAATCGCCATATAGCCATAGTCGAAGGCATTCAATGTAAACTTGTAAGCACGTTGTTATTATTGTAATGTGTTTGAGAGCAAATATGAACTACAAATGTGCTTCCCGAAAAGTTAGTGCTTCCCCCACACCCTGTTAATAGTTAGTGCTTGTTTAGAGGCGCCGTCCTTGGCTTCCATTTAGAGATGGGCATGAAAAGAAAATCTGCATCCGGAGCAATCATAAAGCTTGTTACACGATTTGAAAATTTGTTACATTTTGTCAATTTTGAGGTTATTACAAATCGCTAACTTTCGTCAAGAGTTGTTTTAAAAACGAAATAATGAAATTTGCTCAAACTTTATAAAAGTCAACACGCAAACGTGTTTAAAATATATGAAATGACTTTGTACCACTGTTGTTCTAGCTTTCCTGTAAGTCTTATTAAGTTTTTTGTTTTAAGTTTTAAAAAAAGCGAAGCCTAAAGTTTCCGAATAAGTTGCGAACTTATTAAATTGGCACAGTACACTTTTATTAGTCGGAAACTTGGAAAAACTCATGGAAGCCGGTCACACAAAAAGGAAAAAATTTATAAAATTAGGCTAGGTCCTTCTCGTCGTCCTTGACCTGGAATCTTAGATAAAATAATGCTAATTACATTCCATATCTTCAGACAGGCGCCAGAATCTGTAGATAATTACATTACAACAACAATCTCATCGACTTCACCACTCATGAGGACTTGATGTTCCTTTATGTATGGAATGAGCGGATTTCTTGCCAATTGTCGTACATCTGCTGGCATTAGCCCTTGTTCTCTCTCAAGGTGCAGACATAGCCAGTGACGTTACTCGCACTCAACCCTCGAAGCAAGCAACGCTCTGGAATTTTGGGGTGTGTCATATCTCCCCTACGATTTTTACGATTTTTTCGCATAGTATCCGAAGATACTGCTACTTCTTGCTCAGAATTAGAGTCGTTATTGCGCTGCTCCAATATACGTGGCCGACTCAGCTCCGCAAGACAAGTTGATTCACAATTTTCCATGTGATACTGCTGAAACAACTTTTTGTTGTATTTTGTTTTACTACAATACCCAAGATGTAATGCAATGGGATTGTTATCCACTAACTCGAATTTCCATACAGTTATACCCTTGACTCCTGATAAAACTTTTGAGTCCTTGCATCCACCATAAGGTCAATAAGATACATTCTCCTAGCTGCATAACCAATATGTCGGAATGTAGGATCTAGAAAAATTTCTTCACTTAGACATATATATCCAAAACTAAGAGATACATAATAACCCTTAACAGCTTCATAAATAGTATTTTGTACGAAAAATTTATAGTTACAACACCATCGAATGAGTGAATCTGGAGATATACACATTCAATTCAGACAATCGCGATGTAAACGTTCTATCAAAAAAAGCATACATTTATTTAAGTACTTAATAATGCAGAGCTTCTGCTTAGCAAGTTCTACGATACAGATATTGTGCAAAAAAAAAAAAAAAAAAAACCTAGAATTCGTCCATTCCATGCCCATCTCTACTGTGTCAGAACGAAAATCTGATATGATTACTTGTAGTACTACGATTTAAGTCATGCTGTCGTATTAAATGTTGTGATTATATGTTGTTGCTGTTAAGCTAAGAGACAACACACTTGCTCACACACTCACACTAACATTCCAGCATACACACACACACACACACACACACACACACACACACACACACACACACACACACACGCGAACGCACATTAGCTCATACACACACGTAAGCCGCTGCTTGTAACTTAATTTGAACATTGCGCATACGCAACGTTGCGCCTTTAAAATACTTTCAAAACTTTACTATTTCACTTTGAATTGTATTGAAAGTTTTGCTAATTATCTTTTTGTGTTAAACTTTTTTATTTATTACTTTGTTCTTAAATATTTTAAATGCCATCAGCACTTGAAAATGTTTTCTAAATCGATAACGATAACAATATTCATTCAAAACAAATCAGTTAAATTTGCTGATGTTTGTGATTGTAATTTTCTTTTCTTAAGCATTCAGTTATTATTTGCTAAAAAATTTAAGCTATATCTTATATATCAAAACGAGCAAAACTTTCAAGCCTCTTGCTATGTGTGTGTGTGTGTAAGTGAGTGTGCGTATGTGTGTGCAAAAACTGAGTTCAGAACTCTAAAAAAATCTTGAATACAATCCGCGTAAGCACAATTTTAATTTAGTCAAAATGTAGCTATTAATTAGGCCTATGCTAGCAATAAAAAAGTTTAAATGCATTTGTTGAACTAATTAGATAAACTCCAAAATAGAAAGATAAAAAAAATATCCCTCCAAAGCGAAAGACGTTAAAATTTGAATATACATAGTACTCAGCCAGCAAAAGAGCAATGCTAGGAAGAAAGTCAGCCTTATTTATGAAATTAGTTGATGTGGCTTTGAAAATAAGCTTAAACTATAATTTAGGATGTGCTCACATCGAAATTACTTATATTAGGCCTATGTTATATACCAAATATACTAACTTATATAAAAGTAAAGCTAGCAAAACGTTCCTAACAAAACGCATAAGTAAAACAAAAAACCAAAAGAAAAATGCCTTATTTAAAGCAAAACGCGCTTAGTTTGCAGCTAATATACATTTTTTGAATTAAACAATTGAAGCCATGCCCCTAAAAGGGGAGTACACGTAAGCACAAGCAAAAGAGTTTTGTTAAATTAAAAGTAATACAAATTATATTAAATGTAAGTGAGCTGAGCAGCTAACAATTTATATAGATATATATAAAAATATACAGCCTATATGTGAAACAACAAAAAATTACGGATTTTATTTAGCATTTTTTCCCAAAACTAAATCTTGGAACTTTTGAGTTTATTTTTTTCGGTTCTTGGAAAATTTCTATCATTATGCAGCGGTTTGTCAATTTGAATTATAAAAAACTACCTACTTGTCTTGACTTTTCGCAGACAAGTGCTTTAAGTTCATAAGCCTCTTCCTTACTACTATGTCTTATTAAAAGTAACTCACTTTTGGTTTTATGTGTGTGCAACTTTCCATACTTTATTTACTCGGAAAAGTGCCAGCAATTGGCTCAACATTT
Organism: Chymomyza caudatula; assembly: GCA_035041775.1. NCBI lineage: Eukaryota > Metazoa > Arthropoda > Insecta > Diptera > Drosophilidae > Chymomyza > Chymomyza caudatula. The sequence goes on from JAWNKW010000133.1 coordinate 874,388, forward strand.
CCCTACCAAATGCTCTGCATGCACCTAACCTAACTACTTTTGCTCAAGCTCAAATCGAATAGTTTAACTCTAAATCTAAAACTACTTCCAATAACTGTATCTGTACTCATACTTTTGTGTACTACTGCTAAACGTAAACTTTTTGTGTCTTGTGAACTAGCAATAAAACCAAACTCTAATACGCTGTATTTCTTTGTACGATTTGTTTGTATCTGTGTCTTAGTACTAACTAACTGACTTGCTAACTAACCAACTAATTAACTACTATGCTCTGCTAATAACCCAACTAATTTAATCAGAAACAATATTATGTTTAAAGTTTGACTGTAAAATTGCTTTTGTTGTGACTCTTTATCAAGCTTTGATCCAAAAATTGTCGCTCACTTAAACTAAGTTTCTCATTTGTAACTTTCAACGAATCCCTGGCACAACAGGCAACATTTATTTGCCACAGAACCAAATAAGCTTCCATTTAAGGACGCAACTTTTGAATTTGTACGGGCCAGAACAAAAAGGCCACAAAATCCAAATCAAAACAATCAATCTTGTCACCATCATTATAGTCAATGTGCTCCTTAGTAGCTCCCACGGCTTCAACAGCTGTAGCTACTATTTATCAAACCCATATCAAGTTTTGTGTTGTTTTTCGTTTAGTATTTAATCATCCGTACTATCCAATACTCTACAGCAGTAACATGACTTGCGTAAATGACCATGAATTGTGCTTTTGCTTTTGAGTCAGCTGCCTAGTTATATGCCAATATATAAGTATGTATATACTATGTATACCTATGTACTATCAAAGTTATAGTTCGAAAGGAATCGTGTTATTATGTACATTTGTTTGCCGCGTTTGTAGAATCAAATAATAAAATATCAAATCAAGCTATACACAAGGTTTTCACATTTTATCATGTTTCCATCAAACATTTCATGTCAGACAATTTTCAATTCAGTGTTGGGGAACGAAGACGATGCAAAGACTTTGAGAGACCAGTTTAGATATATGTAGTAGCTATAGTTTGTCATTCGGAAAGTAGAAAGGTACCGAAATGTCGAGTTTTTCAAGCCATGCAATTGTTACGCTCGGATTGTGTTACCCTTGTGCGTGCTCAGTAAGCTGCGTCCACAGTTGTTGCACAGCACACCACTGTGTTACCAGTAAGAGCGATAAGAAGAGCATGCATGATAATATTAGACAGTTGTTGTTTTAGCTTTTATTCGAATTAGTCATGAATTCATATGTATAATATGAAAATATGAGAAAATTACAAATATTCTTTTATCTTAACTGTAAGATCGAAAAGAATGCATTATGACTCGTGTTCTTTTCCACTTTTTTTTGCACTTGAGTACATCGAGCGAGACAATAAAACAAAAAACCTTTTTTCGAAACATCGAAATTTATGGTTACACATTTCAGATATGTTTAATAAAAATCAGTCCGTTATATCATAGCTATACAAATTATTGAAAACGGTGTACCCCGCCTGAATAAAATGTAAATCAGTCATTTCTCAAAACGATCAGAGAAATAACGTATAACGGTAGATGTGGATCGTGTGTATATGCTAGCGCCATCTAGCAGGGTTTTATGCTCATTTATGGACAGCTCACGTTTCTACCCGCAAGGAAAGATGTTTCATATTAAAATCTCTTTGCTAATCACGGACTTGAGCATATCGGCTTGAGTGGACCTCTGAAGCAAGTTTTTGAAAATTGAAACAAAAATACTTTTAGGTGTATTTATTCAGTAAAATTAATTAAATTTTTCTCCCAAAATCTCCTCTTTATGATTTTTTATTTAACATTTTTTAAACAAGTTGCTACACATTATTGCTTCTTTTTGGAGCCTACATAGATCTGCACAGTTCCGATGCGTCATAAAGATGCATCATCAAAAACTTACATTTTACGGCATTTACAGTTGTAGCTTAAAACAGGGCACATTTTATTTATTTAAATCTGAAAGAATTTTCTTTTACTAGCCGGCTAATGTTAGAAAGGGTAATCAATCAATAGGTTTCTATTTTAATAGTGATTTTTTTATAGTTCACGCGTGATTCGTATCAAACTTTCATACCGTTTTTAGTTGATATGGTTTGCCCAATCCAGGCTTAAATTTGAAACCCGGTATACATTATTGGATGATACTCGGCATATTAGGCTAAAGAAAACAACAGTTTGGTGTGGATTATGAACCGGTGAAATCATCGATTCATACATCTTTAAAAATGAGGCGATCGTGCCATGTTTACCGACTGTTTGTTGTCTGAAATTAAAGCCATAGACTTCAATGACTTTTGGTTCTAACATTGATATTGAGTGAAAGATTCGGTGAACAGTTTATTTCATGCCTCGCACCAGTGAATTGACCGCCTAGATTCTATGATAGCACATCTCTAGAATATTTCCTTTGGGACTACGTTAACTGAAAAGTCTATGTGGATAAACCAGCTAGGCAGCTATTGAGGCATCGGAAGCCAACATTACTTACTTCATACTCCAGTCCATCAAGCAAATAAAACTAAAATTTTGTTTTTATTGAAATAGGGAGTATGCAAGCTTAATTTTTTAAAGAATTTTTGAACTAAATCCACGACATCAAGTAAATTGAATCCCTAAAAAATTTATTTAAATGAGATTACAGGAAAGCATGAATTTCCTACAGAAAGTGAGTTCGGAACATGTCTGGCAGTTTTTGTGGGAATTAGGAATCAGAAATTAGTTCACGGATAATTATCAGAGTCATTTACAGGAAAATCGAGTACTTAAATCAAAGCAAACCAGTCGTTTCGGGTACTTTATCGGAGAATGATGATTGTTGATTGGTCCACGAAAATCAAATTTCTGGGGTATGTGCGTAACAACGGTAATTGTTTTACGGGGGGAGGGAGGGCTGATTAGGAAAAAGGTCAACATTTTTGGTTTATAAGCCTAACATGAGTTTACTTACTACATTTGGTCACAGTATCAATGCACATTAACAGTGTGCATAACTGTACCAAGATTCAATTGGGTATTTATCTATTATTATATGCGCATCTTTTGGTACAAAAATTTGTGCTCTAGCTCTTATAGTCTCCGAGAATAGTGCGACAACACGTACAGACGGACATGTCCATGTCGACTCGACTATTGCTCCTGACTATTTTTGCCCATTGAACATATAGTCTGCCACGCCTCCATTCTGCCATACATTGCACAGACCTCTATAAAGATTTACAAGCTTTCTTCTTCTACTTTCAAGCCTTGTCCAGTACTATCAAGTTTTAAGCAACTAAAACAAAATAGGAAATCTCTTTAGCTTTTAGACTTTGACTCATATCTTAAGCTTGACCTCAACTTTAGATAAACAAACTTTTTTAGTATTCCATTTAAACCATATTTATTAGTTCCTATAAACTATACGCATATTAATATTATAATCGTTTGATGTGTACAACTAACATATCTAAATACTATTCACAGTTAAATGTTTAACTAATCCACTAGCAACCGATGGTATTATTTACAAATATTTAATCTTAAATGTTGTTCTCTTTCACACGCTCTCACTAATGAGCTAGCTTACAAGTTCCAAACAAAACATATCGTATATCATACATAAGTATCTTATATAGCCTATATTATAGTTAGAACATAGACAACTAACAAAACTATACCAAAACTCCCAAATTGTGTTCGAATTCGATGTTGTTTTACTGTATCAACTAAAATTGAACGTCAACGTTGTCGTTGTCGTCGCCATTAGCGTCTTCTACGTCGCCATTATCGTCTTCCTCGTCGTCATGTTCGTTGTCGTTTTTATGGTTTCATTAAGAATATTAACAGTTAAACATTTAACGGCATTCATAAAACGCATATCTCTTTCTTTTATTTCTTTATTCCACTTTTGTTTTGAAAAACGTTTCATTTGCGCTCAACAAATACAAAAACAATACCAAAAACAAAACCTTCTAATTCATTTAAAATCAATTTCAACTAAACAAACAAAAACACAAAATGGCGTCTGACTGCTACAAAACGGCTAAACAAATGCGGCCAAAAAACAATAAAAATATATTAAAAAAAATAAAATAAAAACTACAAAAACCTTCAACAAAATGCGCTTTATTGAAAATTACAAAACCGCGGCGTAAAATTTAATCATGAAAATGGCGACAAAATGAAAATGCATTCATGGCTTTTTGCGTGTGCTGCTGCAAACCACAAAAACAACAACTCCAACAACAAAACCACAAACCAATTACACAAATCTGCAAATCTTCCCAAATACAAAACTTTAAACCAAACCAACCAACAATAACAACACAACTAATATGTCTCAATGCCGTGCTAATTACATGGAACCGAACACATACATATACACAACTAATCATTCCAACACACACACACACACACATACGCACGCAATGCAGAAAAGCGAGAGAGTCACACAAGATCACTTAAAAATTGGCATCGTTTAACCCACGCGCTACGCCGATCACCCACAGGACACAATCTCTCCCAAACGGATGGCAACAGCACTGAGGGCGAATCTACCAGCGGTCGGAATCCGGCAACAACAGGCACCGGTTGTTACAAGAATTACGAACACGTAGCCAATTTGCGGAACTCAAATTTGTATCATGTAAGTCTTTTTCTTTACGGGTCTCAAAGTACAGGTTGGTATAGAAAGCATCAGTTTAAGTCTCCTCGAGTAGGCAAAATAATAATGTCCGCAATTTGTTATGAAGCTTGTGGATGTATTGCTGGCATTCGGTTTGGCCTTTTCCAGGGTTTGCTTAAAAATGCACCAAAAAACGGTGCGATTCAAAAGTAGTCTGGACCTCCTAAAGTGACTCTCATATTACTTTGTGATATGGAACATTAAATCTGATTCTCTCATTATTACCATTTAGCGTCGCACTTCTAGCTCTGAGCAAGATGCCGTGCCGCCCTATAGCTTCGATAATCCCAATGCGCGGCAGACCTCAATGATGGCCATGGAGAGTTACAAGCGGGAGCAGCAAGCGATGCTGCTGCAACAGCAGCAACAACAGAAGCCACAACAACAAACACAGCTGCCTGTAGGAGCCATAGCTGCCAATAACCTGGCTGTGGTGGCCACATCCAGTACAGCTACGGCTGTAGCCAGCGAGAGCAATGGACAGGAGGGTGCTGCTGGATCTCAGGCGGATGATGCAATGACCTTAGCCTCAAATCAAAAGGGACTGCCAATACAGATGATGATCACGCCCGGGGTAAGTGTTGGGGTCAGGCTCAATGCCTGGGAGTGTAGTCCAAGCAAACAAATCTTAATGTTTTCAAAGTTCTTAAACCGTAAATATGTATAGTAAATGTGCGTGAAGCAGTTAACTGGATCTAAATATTCTAATTATTGTCTATCCATATAATAATATATCACTCAAAAAACTCTTAATTTCATTTAAATCTTAATGTTTTTGAGTTCTTCAAAAGAATATAAGTTGATTTATAGAATTGGTGATATACTCTCTCTTTTGTTTTGGCAATTTTTCACTCTTGTAAACTTTGCTTCATATTACAATGGTTTTTTTACACTAAAAAAAAAATTAATAAAACAAAAACAAAGCAAGCAACAATAAAGTTCTATAACAACAAAAACACATTTCAACTTTTAGATTTTACGGGGACGCAGTAAGGAGGTACATTCAAAGTATACACAAAGAACTCAAACTTCTCTACTCTAATGCATAACTACTCTATTGTACTCTTTTATATGTACTTGTATAATACAATATTTCAATTTTATTGTATATATCTATGTATAAAAACCAAGCAATACGATACCAATTGATTTGGACTTGATTGATTTTCAGAGGCTGAACATAATGCTAAACTTTTTCTTTTTCATGAAAAAGCGAAGTCAAAGTACCAAAATTTGCATTTGCAGAATGTCTTTTCTAGATCAAAACATTAGATATACCAAATTTTGCATCCAGCCATTCAACATATGAGTTCTAAAACAGACTTTTATCTTTCATCTTTTCGACGGTAATCACACACACGCACATACACACACATCCAGGTACACATCTAGTTAACACTAGCGCCATTTTGTTGCAAATGCTGCGTTTACACACTTTAATGACAGAACTTAGAAAAATTATAAAAATATATATATAAAGAAAAACCATAGTGATTATTGTGAACTTCCGGTTCGACTAGCTACTGGTAGCCAAATTTGTTGCTTGGTACGTCCAGCTGCCACCCCTGCGGCACGTGTCCGTAATGCGGCGGCTGAGTTATAATCAACGGCACTGGCGTAGGCAGATCCAGTTGCTGCAAAGGCATCCGCAATTTGTCCAGCAGCGCATGCAAATCCACCGTCAACTTTGGCTGCACAATGCCCTCGGCTGCCTGCAGTCCTACCATTTGCGAGGATAGCGCATCCACATCCTGACGCGCGGCAAACAGCAGCTGATCATGCGCCGCGAGCTGCAACTGCGCTATTTGAGCGCGTATTGCAGTTGCAGCCACTTCCTGTTGCGCATTCTGCAGCGTTGCAGTAATGTTGCGCACGTTGTTTGCAGCCAATTCCAGCTGCGCCTGCGCAGCGGCTGCCACGGCTTGAGCCTTGTGTATTTCGGTGGCCTCCAGTTGCACTCGTGCCTGAGCCACATACAAATGTTGCACTAGAGTGCGCAACTCTCTGGATCGTATATCGCTCTCATCCTGCTCGGGTGCATTGAACTGTCCCTGACCTAGTCGTTGCTGCTGCGGCAGTTGCAACTGCAGCTGTTGTTGTGGATACTGCTCCCGCTGCTGCTGTGGAAACTGTTCTGGCTGCTGCTGCATTGGCATACTCATAGTATAGGATGGTTGTGGCACTGTAAAGCTACCAGCGGCATCGAAATGCATTCTGTTGCATACCACTGGAGTGGTAGCAGTGGGCACGGTTACACAATTAGTAGGCGTCATTGGTGTAGTTGCGGGCGCAGGATTAGTCTTTTGATTTTGGACTGGTATGCAGGTGGTTAGCGTTTTAGTGGCATCGCGTTCCGTTACCTCTGGCACACAATCGGGAATTATAGGTTTAGAAGCTGCTTAAGAGATGGTTTATACTAGTTATACGCTTTACTTGAGAGCTTTTACCTACCGCCAGCTGAAGCCGCATTGAAAAGATTTCGATTAAAGTCAAGGTCCTGTAAACGATTTATGCCCTCATCGGGCTGCTCATAGTCAACGTTGTTGTTGTCCATATTTAAATAGTCGAAATCGTAGTGTCGCTTGCTGGGATACTGACCTGTCAGGCGTGCTGCTCCGATTATTAGAAGAACAACTGCAGATGATGTTCAAAAGGGGATACATTTGCACTAACATTCTCTAACATTACTTACCAATCCAATATAGACCGTTTAAGCGCATTTAGAGCACACTTTTTCTTAAGGTTTATGGCTCTTAAGAACGTCACTTGTGCACAAAACATTAAGCTAGCTTGTTGTAGACGTAGCTTTAAAATTTTATATATTATATGAAATGTTTTGCTAGGCTTACTAGATTGTAGGATGCTATAGATAAATGCTACGCACACTACATATAGCAGTATTAAGGGACGTTATCTTAACTGGCCTGCTAATGGTCTTAATAAATTAAAGCAATATATTGGCTTTTAAAGTTAAAGGGACGCTATATTTCCTCTCTCTTAGAAAACTTAATAAAAAGCTTGACTCGTCCGCCGAAACACTCCAAGGGTATTTTCATCATACTGTGTCACCACCCATGCTTCAGCGCTACAAAACAAAACAGGAAGGATACGCGTCTTATAGAGTGTTAGTTTCGTCCGGTTATAGTGATCTCTACCCACCACGTAAAACCACTATTCCAATGAAAGAATGGATTTACATCAGGCTGTAACCCGATAACGGGTTGTTATGGCCAGTTAAGAGGAAGAAGAGTGGTCTCTACTATGCATTTGCCTACTGAGACCAAAGTAACATATATTGGCAAGAGTGATTATTCGCTTGCTCTCCATGCTGATGTCGTACTACATTGTGACGAGATCTGTGAAAACATGAAAAGTATAGTTTTCAACATCAATCGCATCATCTGTGAATGCGAGCAACTGGACACTTTTATAATTCAATATTGTCCCGTCCGATGTACTCAGGCCTTTTGCAACACACTCCCCATACAAATCTTGTTGACTGTCAAATGTGTATGTACTACTGAATGTAAAGTGGTGGAACTAATCAATCAATCGATGGCTTCTGACATAATTCGTCGTTGGTCGAACGATTAAACTCTGAGAATCAGCTATATATTGTTGGTTATCGATGGAGCTTCATCGACGCACTCTTGTTGAGATACATGAAAAGTTGGAACAAAATAATCGCAGGAAAATTAGTCACGGTACAACTCCATTTTTTTCCCCAAGGTCTCTAACAGAAAGCGTACTGTTAGTTAGGACAGTTGAGATAACAGAGTTTTAGCGGGTTTTAGCGGGCTTTAGCGCTGACTTGTTAAGAATACTAAACACAACTAGTACACTAATATTATCTAAAGAAAGTTGTTTCATTCATGAATTCGATGCAGCATGCTCGATAAAAATAATCGATTAATCGAATTAATGTAATCACAAAATTAGCACTCTTTAATGGGCTGCGCATGTGTCTGTAAATTCAATGTTAAATAACTTTTAGCTAATTAACTAAGCCAACTAATCACAATTATTACAAAGCATGTGTCTTTTTTGTAAATAATTTTCTTGTTTTCGAATACTGTGCATACAACAACATTTACGTATTGCAAAACCCTGAACCATATTTATAGGAAGTGGCGGAATTGCGTCGCCAGGTGGCGCTGGAGAATTTGCAAAATCAACGCATGGATAATCTGGAGCAGGATGTGCCCGTGGAATTTGAATGCTGTTTCTGCACAAATAAGGTAAAGTGAAAAACTATGTACATAACTACGCACTTTGTTTTTAAGTACATTAAATTCATAAATGTTTAATTGCCAAGTTGCTGTTGTTCTTGTGTTATTTTTCCTGTTGTTTCAATGAACTTTGACTTGTCCTTGATTATATACTATAAATGCACTTATTTGTCTGCACTTTAACTCAATTTTTTTTTGCTTTTGTAGTTGTGATTATTAATTCAGTTAACTAAATTACTAAAACTAATTAAAATATTAAAAAGATTAGAATGTATGTATATATGGCATTGGGCTTAGCGAAGCTTAATTTAAGGCGCATAGAACCCTACCTCAATCAATCAATCTATCAATCACGTAAGCTGCCCACACTTAGACCCAAACTCAAATCTTTGTACAAATAATCCCAGCAGTATGTGTAAATATTACAGGATCGCATATGTGTCTTTCATGACAGGGAGTATAGCATCAAGAGACTGGCGCGTCCGCCGCCTTCACCCAAAAATTATATGGCACTCAAACGCATGATCGAAGAGGGCATTGTCGATATATATTATCTTTAAGCGAGAGTTCCGGTAAAGCACAAAATTGAACACAAGAAATACTATGTTTTGTTGTTGGCGTAAAACTATTTATCCCATGTAAAGTGTGTCTGGAGTTCCGAACCAAAATCAGAAAAAATCGTTTTGTCTCTGGTTTGAACGTCCTGTCTTGGATTTTATTTTGTTTGTTTTTTTTTTTGTTGGTTGGTTTTTGTGTAAAAATTCCAGCGAGTATATGGAAATTTTATGTTGACTTTATTTCTGTTTCATTTCTTTTTCTTAAAGGGTTTGCCAGGATGTCAAGGCGAGTGTATTCCATTGCGTGCGAATAGCGTTTAGTAAGCGTTTTATTTAGAGCTTGACAGATTGCCAAATTGAGCTTGCCTGATTGATTGTCAGTTCGAATTTGAATTTGAATCTGCATTTGTATACGATTCGAATTGCAAGGCGGCACGTGAGGCAGTATCTAAAGATGAGCAGAAAATACAAACACACACGAGAGCCATTGCATATTTGAGAACTTGCAGCAGAAGAGCAGCTTAAATTACATAAAACTACACTTGAAGAAATGCTTTACAAACTTAAATTACAAATTAATTAGCTTTAATCAAAAGATGCAACAGGAAAAAACACGTATTTAGTGTTTATGCGTGAGAATGCGTGACGTGACATGAAAGCTAAAGAAAGACATAGCATAATTTATTACTACACTATAAAAAGTTAAAGCAAAGCAGCATGTGTTATTATTTAAAGTGTATAAAATGTTTAAGTTTAAGGCCTTAACGACAACGTGAATACAATTCTGTTATTTTTTAATTACTATTATTACTATTATTATTCTTACACTAAGCACGTAATTAAAACTTAGTTAAACTAAAATATTTTTAACACCTAGCAAAATGGCAACTAGCTGAATAAAAAAAAATCAAATGAAATTTAAATGTTTAAAAAAATGGCACCGAAACAATGAAAATGAAACAACGAAAACTATCATAACAAATACAAAAATAAATTAGTTTGTTATCTCAAAGAAATCTTGAAACTTTTTTTCTGCCAACAATGAAAGAAAAGCAAAAAAAAATCTCAATAAATATAAATATACGTATATTTAAAAAAAATAAAAAAATTAATTAGCATTTATTGCACCATTTTATTGACACTCCAAGCATATGTTTTGTTTTTATTGCTCGCATTAAGAATTTAATTTTAATATTTATTTCGATTGGAATTTTCAATTTTTATGATTTCCTTTGATGAGTAGTAATACCAAAACACGAGCCTCTCAACAGCTGATTAAAAAGACCACAGCGAAGGGTCGGGGTAAGTAAACCAACAACAAGAGCACTTTTCACTTTCCACCCATTTCCAATTTACCATTTCCATTTTAATTTTAATAATTGCCAAATTGTGCTCCAAGTTTTTGAAATTAATTGGAAATTTTGCGCTGCACGTTTTGAATTTTTATTAGAGCATTTCCTATGCATGTTTTGTGGTCTTGCAATAAATAAAACCATAAAATTAAAAAAACAAAAACAAACATTTTTTTAGTGTCTGAGGGTGAGCTAAAGCGAACTGTAAGGTTAAGTATACACTGAAAAACTTTTTTGTGGGTCTTACTCTGTGTTCAGTTGCCTCAAATTAGAGCTGCAAAACTATCGATAAAGGCGATAATTGATATTTGCGATAGTTTTAGGAAAATGAATCGATACTATCGATAGTAATATCGGCTTTTTTTCCTTCTTACCATTCTAACCTTAACCGCTTAGTGTGTGCTTAAAGCTGGTATCGGCAAAGGGAGCAGAGAAGTTTCCCCGGGCAGCCATAGTATAAGAATACAAGATAAGCTTACTCTGACGACGTCCCTCGCAATGGTATCTTATTTTTCATGTTGCTGCGAATGTCAATGAGGAAGGTTGTGCCGCGCATGTTATTGCCTTGTCAAGCAACGCCTACAAATTTTTGAGTGTGCATGTGTATGTATTACTTGATGTTTACAGATATATGTGAGTGTGTATAAACACCTACACCTACCTAACAGTAACCCAGTACGACTTATTTTGGAACGTGCAGGTAGTGATATCTCCGCTTCTTTTGCGCATTGGCGTGGCCACGAAATTCAACAGTTGTTGTTGTGGCTTCATCTTCGGGTATCGTTCGGGTTTCGTTTTCCCTTTTTATTTCCGAATTCACTGCTTTCTGAAGGCAAAATGGCATGCTTGAATTGCTCGCTTCTAAATTCAAGCCTTAACGCATGAACTACCAATTTTTCCATGTGATTTTTTCATAAATGAATACACACAAAATTATCTTTGCTTTACAAATTTTTATTTAGTTAAATTTTAATTCAATTTTCTTATTAATTTCAGTACATTAAATTTATACTATACATATTTTTATATATAAACTTAATGCTAGTAATACAATATTTCTTTTCATCAACAAGTTTGCTATATTTTTCCGTTTTTCCTTTTGTACCTTCATTGCTTTGGACTTTGTGGTTCCATTGGTACTAGAATTTAAATTTCTTTATTTAATACAAATTAAAATATTATTTAGATGCATACTTGCAAAATGTAGCTACTAATACAATCATTTCTGCTCATTTTTGTAATGAGTCACTTTGAAATTTGGTAATAGCAGCGGCACGTATAATGCGTGCTCTCGTTCCCACTCTTTTTATTCGCTTCTCACTTCGCTACTTGAGCAATAAAGAGATCGTGCAAAATTCAGTAAGAAAAAAATGTCATGATTTTGGAATCAAGTTCCAAAAAGTTTAACTGGGAAAAATTTAGCTATGAGAGTGATTTGCGCCTCTTACTCTCGCTCTCTTAGTCTCTCTCGGTATAGTTAGCTTACCTTCTATTCTTATACCATGCTGGCAACTACGAAAATTTTCATATACATTCATGGAACATATTGATAACTTTTCGCTGTTGACTTACAAATACTATTCTGACCAATTACAGTTGCCACTAGCAACTGAAAAATCGTTCCTGCACACATGCATGTGATTGTACTCAACACATTGGCAAATCTTCTCTGCCCTTCAGTTCTCTGAAACTTCATAACCAAGACTTCCAACTCACTTCCTAGTTATTCATACTTAATTACTTAACTGGCCATAACAAAAAGTTACCGTGTTACGGCCTGACTTAAAGCTCTCCTCCAAGCATCTCTGCTTTGCGCGAGATTGGTCCAATTGGTGATACCAAAGGTAGCTAGTGTACTCTCTACCAGGTCCTTCCAACGGAGACATGGTCTGCCCTTTTGTCGCTTGCCTTCGACAAACATATTGAAGACCTTTCTCGCAGGAGCTTCTTCATGCACACGCACAACATGACCTAGCCATCGGAGCCGCTGTATCTTAATTCTCTTGACTATGTCAATGTCGTCGTAGAGCTCATAGAGTTCATCGTTCCATCGTGTGTGGTAATCGTTGCCAAAGCGTAAAGGGCCAAAGATCTTACGGAGTACTTTCCGCTCAAACCCTAGTAGGGCATTTTCATTAGACTGCGACATCACCCATGCGCCATAAAGCAAAACGGGAAGGATGAGCGTCTTATAGAGTGTTTGTTTCGTCTGGCGGGAGTGGTCTCTACTTCTCATTTACTTAAAGAGACCAAAGTAACACCTATTGGCAAGAGTGATTCTCCGCTTGATCTCCATGCTGACATCGATCTTCATTGTGACGGTGGTGCCAAGGTAGACGAAATCCTTGACAACATCAAAAGTACTCGAAGAAAGCATATACTTCGTCTTGCTCTCATTTACCACCAGACGCACCCTGGCAGATTCTCTTTCAATAGCCGCAAAGGCTCCGGTAACTGCTGGCTTAGTACGCCCTACGATATATAACCTAGTTATTCATAGCTTCAATTTAATTGGTGATTCAATGCTGAAATTCATAGGTGATTCATGGCTGATTTCTGTCCAAAAGTTATAGGTGATTCAGCTAATTTATTGTCAAAAATCATATGTGATGTATTAGCATTGCAATCTATTTTGATTTTGAGGAGATACAGAATGAATAAGTTTTATTTATTTTTTTTTTTTAGCTGCCCTCATTTGATGCTGTAATTCAGCCTTGAAAACTGCTTTAAAAAGAAGGGAGTTCAGTTTGGTTTTCATTATTTCGGAGGCGTTGGCTTCATTTGGTAGCGTGATTGACAATTAATCATAAGTTAAAAACAAAACTCAGAAAAAATTAGCTCAGTATTCGGGTGAAACGAAAAGGTCAAAGACCCACAAATATATTTCACTTATTTTAGAAAATCTTGATTTTCCAGGCAATTAAAAAGATAATTTTAGTATGAAAACTCAAAACAGATTAAGAATATAACTCGAAGTCTATTTAAAACAGCAAAATACTTTGAAAAGTACGAAACTTATTTGACTTCCACTAATATGACTGTTTCTTCATCAATGGACACCCATAGAGAGTCCTAAGGAGTCCGTGATAAGGGCGCTACATGAAAAGCCTGCCTGACATCCGTAAAATAGACAAAGCACAGATATATTAAAATAGTGATCAGATATTAATTTTTGTTCATTACGAACATCGTAGCACAAAATACCGTTATTTGCAATTCCAAAAAAAGAGGTTTTTAGGAGTTTGGAAATATGGATAGTCCGCAACATTATGAATGGTACGCAAGTTTGATATACAATTAGCAGGTTGGTTTAGCAAAAGTCACCCTGTGTACCCCTCAAGTCAGAACATGAGAAGGATTAACTACACGCTTCATCGCTGCTCTTGGGCATCCTCTTATATCAACTTAATTTGAGCGTTTCAGTGTAGTACAGTAGATTAATCTAATTTTTTTATTTGTTTGAAAGAAAGATAATAAGGTCTTGACTGATGTTTTTACATACCTAATTGTTTTTTCCGACCGGAATGTCGTATTGTGTGTTAGATTTTAGGTTTCGTCTGCTTAAAGTCACTGGAAAACGTTGAGAGACTGGGCACTAAAGATCTTAAACATCTTGATGCACTATTATGCCAGTTCGTGGCCTTATAAACTTTTCATGTTAAATGGTCTGTTCAGAACCTACAACACAAACCTACAAAGCTTTACAGTGTACACATAGCCTTACAGCTGGTCACCGAAACAGGACATAGCGTAAGCCCAGTTAATCAGGTACTTATTTTTTGAAAAGACGCCACAACGCCAACGAAACTCAGCTGTTGCTAAGCACCTTTGCTACGTCAAATGCAAAGTGACTTGCCATGCAAAAAGCGCCACTGAAATCCTTTCAATTTACTGCTTTGCCTTTTGCAGGACTTCAAGGAATACACAGATGCGGAGGGTGTTATCGCGCTTCCAACTTCCGACTTCCATAAGCCGATTTGCCTTGAAATGCGCATGGCAGCCGCCAATCCGGCGTTGCGACATGCCAACCAATTCGGCCTGCTGTCACCTCCAAGTGCACATCCAGTTGCCATAGCAGCAGCCCAGCCTTCGCCGCAGAGTGATCTAATGCTGCTGCCAGCCTACACCTGCGCTAGCATAGTACCTATAATATCTCAATCCTCGTCTACGTCCTCGTCGTATGGCACAACTACATCCACAACTATTGCACTGCCGTTGGATACGCCGCAGAGATATGGTGCCTCCTATATCAGCCCTAATAATTTCAATCACAACTACAATAATAACTTCAATACGACCACCACGGGTGCTGGCCATGTGTCTGGCCTCCTCCTCTTTGGCAGCAACTTCAACACCAACTACAGTAGCAATAACAACAATGCGGATCTGGCTAGTGTGGACAGCTCGGACACATATGCCAGCTGTCAGACACATCCGTTTCTGTCACAGGGCGATCTTACTGCTGACTTCAATGAAGAAGCCTGTGCGCTGGACATAGACATGGATAATCTGTACATCAATCCGCTGGAAAAGGAGTGCAGCGCTTTAACTAGCACGGCAGCTATAAGCAGCTCCACGGGATATATTGTGGGGCTGCCGCCTACCAGCTCTTCTGGTGCGCTCTCAGCCATGGGCATGATGCGCGCGCAGGTGAAAAAAAGCGCCTCGGGCGATACGGCCCTGCGTAATCTGGCCGCTGGTGGATTGAGCCCGCTGGACGATGTCTACCAGAGCTTCGATGTGCAGGAGCGCGGCAGCCGTGTTAGTTTGAACGAGAACTCAGTGCCAAAGCATCGTAAGACGCGCTTTCAGCAAAGCTTTACGGCCATGCGACCCAGTTCGAGCAGCGGCGCTAAGCCGCGTGCTAGATTCGAGGATACCAGGCTGACCGAGGACAACGTGCGTTTGGACGGAAGTCCTTCGGGCAGCGCTGCCGGCGGCAGCAAAAAGAAACGCTCGGGCTTTATGCCGAGCAAGAGCTTAGCCACTGCCACCAAACTGATCAATCAGCATTTGTTTGGCATACAAAATGTGGGCGCCAAAGGTAGTTTTAATGTTCTCTAAACTAAAGCCTCAAATAATTTTTTTTTTATATCTTGCAGCCAAATTTGAGAGCAAACATTCCTCATCGATAGACTCGATTGATGTATCACCAAATCTGGAGCATCACAGACGTTCCAAGTCGATATTGAAAAACAAGTCTGATGTCTCACGCGTGCTATCCGATCCCGAGAGTGAGCGTCTCTTGGCGGACAATATGTCAGGTTCGGGTGTGTCCGATAACGGCACAGTCATGGCAAGCATTGAAACACAGCTTATCCATAGTTTCCATAAAATGAAACCCGTGCATTTTACAGGGCGAATCTGGCAGCGATTACTCACCGAATAAATTACCTCATTCAGTTTTAGCTAAGTCTGTATCCCCACCACCCCTTAGACATCGTACCCTTATACAACAACGTTCAGGACCTGCGACCTTGCAATCGAAACCAACCAAATTTCAAACACCTCGCTATCCGGAAGAGCAGGCCCTACGTCAAGTGAAGCCCCTATTGGCGCGCTCCTCAGCCGCTACACATGTCTCCTCCAGCGATGGACGCTACGATCCCAACCAGACCCGGGACAGCAGTCTAGGTAGGTTGACAACTCCACAAAACTTATTTCAAATTCTATATTAAATCCTTCATTTGCTACGTCATTGAGTAATCCAGACATTTGGCTGTGAAAACCCAAAACAACTATTCTGTTTTCTCTTCTCTCGCTCTCTCATCGACTCGCTCGTTGCTCGCGCTGCTCCTTAGTTACTATCTTCGATGCTGCATTTTAAAACAGTTCAAAAGTGACACAAAAATCCCTCATCTATTACACACGCTGACAGACACACACGCAGGCACACATGGATTGCAGCAATGCAAAAAATTAGTTAGAACAAACAAAATGGTGAAATTCAACTAAGTAAGATGAAATTTGTTTTGGCACAAAATGGCGGCCTTTGAAGTCTGCTATCTATGATAGAAAAATCACACGCTTTAAAAACTTTCCCTTTGCACTATATAGTACTCCACCAGCTTACTGCAGTCTTTGTGTTGTAAGGGCTTAATAAAAGTTGGAACAGGATCGCTCAAGATCTTTGACAACATATTGATCTTTGTATATGTGTGCTAAGTATAGTTGGACCTCTTTTAAGGCGATTAATGTTTTTACAGCAAGGTACACTGGTTCCTGCTCCGCCAAGGAGAAGGACCCTATCTGGCAAGCTTATCGGCTACGCAGTTAGAGTCAATGGTGTCCTGGCAACCATATCAGGCGCATAACGAACTGCTGAGCAATCTTTATAGAAATATGCGATCTATTATCGAATTTGATAGCCGCTCGGCTATCACTGAAAATATTTATATTGCCCGACATGTTTGTCGAGTTCTTTATTCAAAATAATGCTACATTAATTGCGAGTACCGCAGCCTTGAATACACTCTGCAGTGATTCGAAGGCCTGAAAAACTGCCTAATATTTAACTTTTCTGTTCAGTATATTCAGTGTACACCACTTCCGATCCGGTCATTCAGTTTAGATCCATCCGTGAATATGGAGGCAACTTTTCGCTTAAATATAAAAGGAGGTGGTTCAATGTTTGCTTCAGTACGAAAATATGTCCATAAGATCGGCTCGAATAAGATAAGATTTCGTATAAGAGCTTTCGTTTCTTCATGATATAATTGTATATCGAATAAGATAAAGTATGCTGTCAAGAGCAACATTTCTCTCACTTTTAGTCAAACTTTGTTTCGGTATATAGCACTTTAGTTTTGAAGTGGTGTGCTATCGACAAAAGTTGGTATTACGTTCGAAAAATTAATTTTCGTAAATTTTGCACTATAAAACTACAAATCAGCCGTATGAAAGGTCCGAAAATTTCCCACACTAAATACATTTTGCAGGCACTCAACACACACAAACACACATTTATACACACGCAGCTTTTTGTATAGCTTTGATTTCCTATCAAGCACTTTCGTATGTGAAATCGTTCTATATTATAAGACAATGCTAACATTTCGATCCGTACGTATAGATTACGAAACAACCTTCACTTCACCTGCCAGCCATCGTGCTGCAGAGGACTCCAATGCTGCTGCCGAACCAGAGGATCTAGGAGATGCCAACGATGAGCAGCGTGCTCTGCTGCAGAATCGGGATGACGATAATGGTGGTGCTGCAGCGTCGGGCGGAGCGGACACTGTGGGGTCAGGGAATGAAGCGACGTAGCAATTAGTAAAGCATCCAACAAAGTGAGCTAAAAAGTAGTATTGAAGCCATGTGTACGAAATGGAAAACCTAACAAATTGAATAAAACTCAAAGTGATAGCAAAGTTAGCAAAAATAGAATGTGAATTATAAAAAAGCAATGAACAGTATCCTAATCTAAATTGAATTCAGAGTGGAATATTTTTACAAAAAGAAAATATAAGCAAATCCTAAAAAATTCTATAGAATCCTATAAAATGCATTAAGCGAACTGCAAGGCCAAGCAATTCGTACAAACAAAAACAAACCAATAAGAAACACAAATAAAATGCATTATTTAAGTATACAGCAAACACTATATACATATAACAAAACAAACAAATATATGTATACATATATATATATACAAGCTTAATTACCTTAAATGATATTGTGTAAATAAAGTCTAAGCTAAACTATTTAAAAAACAAAGCAAAAAATACAAAACTCAACAAATGCAACATTTATTTACAGCTTGAAACATAGACGAAATCACCAGAAAAGCCTAAAATGTCGATAAATAGCTAAACAAAGTAAAATAATATTCATATTTCAAATGCGATTTATATATATACACAATAATTATATATATATATATATACACCTGCGTACCCACGATTATATACAATAACAGATTGTATACTCATTGCAATTCGCAACGATTACATTTCTCAGCATAAAGTATTTACACAAGAATCTATTTATCATCAAACTAAACCACGCGAACCCATACAATACATACTATACACTATCTTATATAGGGTATACACAGGGTCTGTTCAAAAGCAAGTTGAAAGACTTTGCGTCGCCGAAGCCAGCCGCTAGTGTTGCACTCTGTCATAAACTCTGGATACACGAAGATCTACACTGTCTGGCAGCATTCTAACACTCAAGTGTCAAACACAGTTCAAGTCCCTCAATTTATTACCATTTTGGTACAGTTTCTTCTTGAAACTCCGAAAATGTACTAGCAGCAGTGCGCAAGGTGGTCCAAGGTCGTTCAATATACTTTTGCGACAGATCCTTTAATATAGGAGCATAGTTAACTCGGTCAAATGTTTATACGCCATCAAACTAGTTAAAAATCGTTATGAAAAATGTTCGTTAGTATTTAAGGCTTTGCGCTTTGTTTCATAACTAGAATGAACATTATTGAGCAATTTTTGACATCATTTTCAGTTTCTATAACAAAAGAGCATGTTAGTTAGTTAAATGCATAAGGCAATTGTTTCAGTGTAATCGTAGTAACTAAACGTTAAAACGCCATTTTATTTGTAGTGCAAAAAACGCTAGCAAAACGCGCGGTTTAGAAACACGTGCTGATTTCTTTGCATTTTACAAACAAACATTGTATTTAGTGATATTGTGCGTAGTTCAAGCTTTTCATGTGTGTATGTTAGTTGAAAGTTAAACAAATCAAAGCTTAAAAGTTAAAACAACATTTTAAAAGTTACATTTTTAAGCGTGTTTTTGAATGATTAGGCGGTGATTGTGCGTTTTAAGAACTCTTTTTTTTTTACTGAAACGAAAGCAATACACTTCGGTATCATATATAAAATTATTCATTTTATTTCGAAAAGTTACTAAACATTTTAGTCAATTATAAACTGTTGTATTGTACATAAAAATTGTTTTCAGTGTTTTCTCACAAATCGTTTTCTACTTAAGTTATGCCCCAGACATTCCATGTTTTGTGTGAATTTGTCTCGTAAATACTCATGAGCGGAAGTTTTTTTTTTTAAATATTGTAGTTAAACTGAATTCGTATAGTAAACAGCATTTGATAAAATTCTAAGCAAAACGCAAGGCTATACAAATATTATATATATAAAAAAAAAGCAAATCGATTTATGCAAGCAAATTTTTAAGCTATACGCAAAACCAATAAATTGAAGCATTTATTACAAAGTTTATAACAAATCCTACAGATACTCTTATATACACACATACAACTTAATGCTAAAGATATTAGTAATAGTAATATTGAAGCTTTTGTGAATCAGCAGAACAAATCAAGCCTAAAACTGTCCAGCGTAAATTTTGTTGTTACTTTTGTTTTTGAACGAAGTTTAGAAATCCATTGAAAAGCAAATTTTACGTGTCCTAATATAAATTTACAAATAATATACAATTTTTAAGCATTAAAATATTTCAAATAAAAAAAAACAACGCATGCATAAATATGAAAAACAAAAAAAAACGTGAAGAGAAAAAAAGTCAAATGCAAATTAGCCTCTTAGAAACATATCAATAAAGAATACGAACTCACTTATTAACACAAACACACACACACACACAGGTCACTACTACTCTGAAAATACAGCGCTCACACACACACACACACACACACACATACACACACACACACACACACACACACACACACACACACATACACTGTAAATTCAAACTATTTTATTATGAGATATTAACCAAATCTCAACGTCCGCTTTTGAATTAAAACTAAAAAAAAAAACATAAAAAAAATTCAATTTAAAAACATAAGTAATTAAAATAAATTTAAAACTTAAAAACTGCTTAATGCGTCTGAATTTTTGTAAGCAATTCGTTTTCATTACTTCTACACAAATATTTTGTGCACAGCTCACATTCCACGTTGCGTCTAAAGAAGTCCAACTTTAAGTTTTAGCCTCATCGGAATTTTAGATAACTTAAAAATCAAATCAAAACTTAAGGCTTTTGTAAATATTTATTTCATACATACAAAAATATAGGATGTTTTTCATATTAACTTTTAGTTTAAAACCAAAAGCACTGCAATTTTTATACAAGAACAAAAAAAAACAACATCAACAAATCGTTTTGATTTTAAATTGTTACTATTTTTCTAAATTACGCTATACACGCAAAAACATATAAAAGTGTAACAAAAACCAAACGGCAAACACAAAATGTTATTGATTATTATATAAAAAAAAAAATAATAATAATTTAATAAACGATATGTAAATTTTAATGTACTCTGTCAGTGACGATTATAAATCAACAGAAGTGAATTCAAAGAAATGAAATGAAAGATCGTTAAAAACAAAAACCAAAAAAAGTTTATTACAAACGTATTCAAAATTATATTGAGCGAAAATGTCATGGAAATATATAAAAAAAATCATTGAGCAAAACTTCAAATTGTGTTTTATTTATTTTATTAATGTTGTGTAACAAGAAATCATAGCTTCCTTGTAGTATTACAAGGATTTGTGACAATCTAACCTGGACGACAGCAGCGCCCTCTGCCGCAGATATTTACCCTGCAGGGTCTTCCTAACACTGTTTTCTATCGACATCAATAACGTTCTTCTTAAACTCCCGCCATAGGGGCCTACACAAAATTTAAACAAACATAATTTTATGAAATAAAATAAAAGTATTCGACAAGCAGATTCCACAGATTCTTCCTGTAGGGAATCAGGGTGTTAAAGTATTCTAATTTGCGACTATCCAATGTCGCGATTTTCTAAGGCACACAAAACAACAAAGGACAAGGGCAAATACTCCAACTCAAAAACCAATCTATACTTCAGAGATGCAAGCGGCAATTTTGGATATAACTACAGGTTGGAGGACCTAGGTGTCCTCTAGGTATCCTTTGGAATGCTATGCCTTTCAGCAATATTTTACAAAGGCAGAACTATGATTTTTGTTGATTGGATTGGTGATTGGATACTCTTGGTGCGGCAACCCACTGACGATAAGTCTATTAACCCAGTTCCCGGTCCAGGTCATTTGGTACCCAAGCACCCACAAATAAGTTGCTAGTTAATAGGGTCGGCTCACACTCCGCTAATTGTTAACGGCAGGAGAGACTGTTCCGGAGGTCTCGAACATCCTTAAACTTGTACTGGAACATAAAAGCCACAGTCCAATTGACTCTTTGATACTTAATACCGATCGTAACAACTCGTTACATTCAGCAACTATCTGTCACAAGAGCTCTGATCGTGCTGGCCTAGGATCTCATCTCTCATTATCTCATCTCTCCTTCCGTCGGTAACATAGCAAGCAGAGCTGTGCCACACATACGTGACGCTTTTTAAGACCTGGTGTTAATGCATTGCAGGATACTTAGATGTAAACCAGGCAAGGATGAACTAAATTTTGCAATGTGATATATACTGAGCGAAGGATGAGTGGCACACTAAAAGCTGTTTTTAAAAATTATCAAATGGCATCGAATACGTCATATACGTCTATTTGGATATCTGTCTGTCTGGCAGGACCTAAGGACCTAAATCTCGGAGACTGTAATAATTAATATAATATTTTTTTCCAAAAGATACAAAGGATTACCTCTGCACCAAAATTCTAAAGAGCTTACTAGGTATCCCACTGTTGGATACCGCCAGCGTTTGCTGATAGGTGATAGCCCTCGAGCAGTGGGTTATTGTCTGACTGAGTTATTGAACTTCCTGTTGTTGTTTAGTCCGAAAATAACAATAAAATTGTATATTATGTATTAGGAATATTTATTTATTGAAGCTGATATTTTTGATAAGGTTCCACTCAAACCGCTATATATCTATAGTCAAATGAAGTATCAACTTAATTCTTTATTTTATTTAAAGCTAATGATTAACTTAAAACACTACAACTTAAATACTACAATCCTTTCATAGATCACTTTTCGTTTTGACCTATTAGTTATTGGCGACAGTGTAGCCATAAAAGGGAAACATTTTTGCATTTACATAAGCACGTTGACCTGTTGCCAAAAGATTTTTTAAATAGACATTTCTTGAAGCAGCTGTCCCAATAATAATAATAATAATAATGTTCAATAATATCGGTTTAAATTTCATTCACTGTTATTTGTTTCGGCTTACCGGTTAAGTCGTTCCTATACAAAAACCAAAGTGCGTGAAAGTAATGGGTAGAATTGCAAGGATTCCACTCTATTAAATTTCATACCTTTCAGTCTTAAACGGAAATAAAAATAATCAATTACCTACTCAATATTTTTTATCGATAAAATTTTGTAAATACGTTACTTTTGAATGAAACAGTCAGTATCATTATTATCAATAATTACTGTTTTATTATTTGCCCTTCACTTGTGGTATTGTGTTTATTAGGTTTTTATAAGGCTGAAATCTTTTTTATTTATTATATCTTTAGTTTTACTACACTCTGCGCCTCACATGCGGCCTTGACCGTGCTCAGTCAATGCTACTCATATATTCACCGAAGGTGACCAATCGATGGACTGCAGTTGCTGATGCTAGCGGTGATGCAGCTATGACTTACAAAACAGCTTAGTGGGAAATTTGGGACTTTTAAATATATACCAAACTCAACTCAATAAATTGAAACAGCATCAGAAAAGTTGCGCTTTATTGTGCATAAATCGCGGGGAATATATTTCTGGCGTTTAAAATGTTAAAGACATTTATTTACTCCAAAAAATGTCATCAAAAGCTGCAATGCTATAAGAAGTTTGTGAAAAACAAATATACAAACTTAGCATATTACGAAATCATTCTATGACAAGTGGTATTAGGAGCCAAATAGACATAAACTAAAGTGTATCAAACTATTTAAGTCGACATAATTTAATAATTCCATGCAACTTCATACGCAAGATGGGCGTGTTTCATTTCTTACCCTTTGTTATTACATAATTAATAGCGTTCCCAAAAGAACGCCCCTTTCCGGGCACTATAAATGAGTGATTTTGACAATTAGTTTTTAATTACCGAAAATGTTGTCGACGGAGGAAGCCAGTGCTCTAAAAAAGCATAACTACCGCAGCATCAAGGAGATGGTGTTCGTCAGCTTCACTGTGGGCGTCAATGTGATGAAGCCATCGCGTTGGGGAAATGCTTTAAAGTTGTGGGTAGTTTGTTTCACAGGAAAACTGTCTACATCTACAGTAATTTCATACCTATCCACAGCTGGAATGTGGTACTTCTGATGAGCACCACCATTTCCATGTATGGACACTATCAACGATTTGTCTACTATATACACGATATAACACGTATGGTGGAGTCGGTATGCACGGCTTTTCAGACAGCAACTTCAATTTTAAAGATGGCGTACTGTCTCTTTGTGCAGCAAAAGTTTTATGTAATGCTGCGGAATGCCTGCTCCCATCAAATGTTACTGGATTGCGAGATATTTCACGCAGGTTGTAAATTTGTACACCAGCCTAACTTCGTATTTAACGTAGATTTGCTTAGATTTTCCCGTAAACCAGCAGCTAAAGCTCCAAATCGATGGAATCATGTCGCGTCAGTGGAAAAGTACTCGGCGACAGTTGCTCTTCTATCTATATTGCTGCATTGCTATACTCAGCAATTATACAGTGGATTCCTATGGTCATAATCTTTATAGTTACTATACCGACCCCAATGGTGACTGGGAAATTCGGCTCCGTAAGTATTTTTTTTCTATTCTCTATGGCCGAATTCAACACTTTCGTTGCAGCACTTCCTTCTTTGTATCCCGGCTGGCATGAGAAGCGCATGCAATTTCCGTACTATCATATACAAATGTATCTGGAGACGTGTTCTCTCTACATTGCTGGCATGAGTAGGTTCTCTAGGTTGCTCTAAAATGGAATTATGTAATTGTCTTTTTCCCTCAGCTGCCTTTAGTTTTGAAACACTCTTTATTGTGCTCTGTTTGCATGGCGTAGGCCTTATGAAGGCTCTAGTTTGCATGATAGAAGGCTCTACTTCTCCGTTTGTGCCCCGGGAGCGTCGCGTGGAGTATCTGCGTTACTGCATCTATCAGTACCAGCGTTTGTCAGCGTCAGTATACAAATAGTTCTGGAGATACCAGCTTTTTGAATACCGCTTTGCTTTTTACAGCTATGCTTTGGAAATCAACAACATGTACCGTCATCTACTACTCATACAATTTGCACTCAGCTTGTTCACCTGGGGCCTCGTGCTTTTTCAAATGGGTGTTGGCTTGGTATTTATAAATATTTTGGTATTTTGTAGAAACATCAAAACAATCACCTCTTCAACAGTCTTCGGACAAGACAACACTGATGCGCATGGTATTCTATCTGGCTGCTGCTGGCTATCAAATAGTCATATATTGCTATAATGGCCAGCACTTTGCTTCAGCAGTGTGTATTCCCTGAGTATTTTGTTATTATAGTTTATATATTGTCTTTAATCCTACTACAGAGCGAAGAAATTTCCTTGGCTTTCTACAACACTCTTTGGTATGAGGAATCCCGAGAGTTTAGACAGTTCGTCATGATGATGATAATGCGCACAAATCGTAGTTTTGCGCTTGATGTTTCCTGGTTTTTGAAATTGTCGCTACCTACGCTTTTGATGGTAAGTGTATTAATACAACTTCACAAGCTCCTCATTAGTATCGTTTTTTATCTGACAGATGAGCAGAGCCAGTGGACAGTATTTCCTGCTGCTACAAAATGTCAACGAGAAATAATTTCATTTTTTTTATTTAAGAAGATTTGTTTGGTTAGATCCCGACTGTAAATTAAAATCTATAAACTTTTTAATTCATAATCATTACGCATTTCTGATTTCTGAGCTGTGAGCTGTGTGAACACTTGACGGCTAATTACACAGACACAGCATGTGTCAATACATTGACAACTAATCTCTATCGGCACACAAATACTATTGCAGATGCCTATAGCTAACAGCTGTAAACTGTTGTAAGAAAAAACATCTTCGAAGTAAAAAACATTTGACGAAATCGTAGGTACTTGTATTCAAATCATAATATATATAGTCCAGGAAAATTAGACATGCTCCCATAGCGCAAATGGATAAAATTGGGGGCAAGCTGAATTTTTGCAGGTAGGTGCTAGTATTAGAGACTAGCTTAAATCCAAGTTTTCGACCTCCCCTCCCCCTTGCAGAAGGGGGTTACGGAGGGGTTTGCGTTTTGACCTATATTTTCAATCCCGTATTTTCAATCCTACGGAAAAACTTACAAGGACAACTTTGTAAACAATTGAATATACAACAACTTTTACCTAATAATTTTTTTTCATAACTGTATTATTTAGATTATAACAACTGTATAAAAAAAAAATATTTTATTTTTACACTTTTCATTACTTTTTTTCTGACTTAAATCGGAAAACTAGTATAAGTTTATATAGTTTCCTACAATTTGTGTCTGAGTCGTTTTTTGATAGCTATTATTCTTTTTGCGCTGCAGCGCACCGAAATTGAGCACTCCGCGAAATTCACCAGCGGGGACTATGCATATTTTGCAAGTGTCGATTCGGGTTTAGCGCAACCATTCCCCACAAACACAAAAAGGCACAATCCCCGCTGGTGAATTTCGAAGTTTTTTTTTTTTTTTAGTTTTTATAAATGATATGGTTATGGATATGGTTCCATGGGCAAAAATGATCAGGAGCAATAGTCGAGTCGATATAGACATGTCTGTCTGTCCGTCTGTCTGTGTTGGGCTAGATTTCTCCGACACTATAAGAGTTAGAGCAAAACAATTTTAGCACAAAATGCGTATTTTCTCAAGTCTGAGGAAGTTTGTCGATTCAAGTCGATATCTTACCCTCTCCCCCAGTGACAAACTTTTATGGTTTACAATCGCTCCGTTGAATCTATCAACTCGTAACTCCTCAGAGATGTGCGTCGTGTTTATATGCATCTATGTTCCAAAAATGATCGGATTCGGATAAATACATCAAATGTTATAGTCAAAAATATGCTAAATTCACCCCCACCCCTCGCCTATAAACTGCTTCAAAATCCCAGTAAATATAGATATGGATACATGTGAGCTAGAGTTACAAAATTTGGCGTGGAGGCCCGTGTGACACCTATCGTTAAAACGGCATCCACCTTTTTTCAATGGAACAACCTATTACCCAATCGATTTATCTTAATTACTTTGGAATGGAATCCGTTCCCAGTTTATCGTATTTAGTATTTATTTTATAGTAATTTACTTTGGCTTTCGCTTATGTTGTGATTGTTGTGGGTGATGATTTTGCGCAGTGCATATTTCACCAATAAAATCACACATTTCGTATGTTTTCTTTCTGAACACCACTGGTTTAAATACATTCGATACTGTGCCTACTTTGGGGAAAAGTGTTCTATCCGAGTTTGGGTACACAGTATTCACAGTACTTCATTGTCTTTGATGTTGCCTAACAGGAGAGAAGCTGAACATAAGTGTCCGGAGTTGATGGTATATAGTAATAAGAAGCAGTTCGACAAAATTTAACTCGTATAAAGCCCCTAGAAAGCCGCACTTGAAGTTATAGTTTATTATAATTTGAAGCTGAAACTTTTTGACTTTTATTTTTTTTACTTTTATATAGCTAAAACTAAAATCTTAAGTCTTTGAGATTACCCCACGAGCCAGTATAGAAATTGTAACGAATCCTGTATTTTGGACAAATTTTCCGCAAGGGCTTATTTAAAGTCAAGCTAAGTATTTTTTTTTATTATTTTGTACAGTTTTATAGTACGGCGACGCCGGATAAATGAAACTTACGAAAAATTCCATTGAATGTGTGATAGATAATGAAGAGCTAGTACCTTTTCGTGGAAAATATTGACTAAAACAGTACATTTCTTCGAAGCCGACAAAGTTGGTTGATTCTCTCAACTCGAGTACTTTTTACGCCAAGTCTAGTTTAGTTCAACGGAAATACATCCCCATTACGCACCAGAAATTAATCATGGTAGAACGATGCTGGAGCTATCTGAACGTTTAGTCTTCTTCCCGATCATCCGGTTACCAGTCTCGTTTCTATTAGTAGCGTTTCCTGAATCTGTGTACATTTTTGAAGGCAAAAAAGTAGGCTTTGAGATATAATGTAATTTTTTGTGGTTTTACGGTCTTTTGTGAACCAAAATACATTTTTTTTTTAAATTTTTTTTTGTAATTACATGCTTCATTCCAATAGCTATTAAGTGGACCAACCCGATTAAAGTTTCACTACACTGTTTATGCAAACATCGGACACATTGAAATAGTTTCAACAACAAATCATTTCTACCAAAGTATATCTTAATACGAAAAGGAAACGGGTGTTTCACTCAGACTTTGTTATCAAACAGGAAAATAAAGCAACGCATGTCGTTTATATGGGGGGAAATAAAGCTGCGTCTATCTTCAAAATACGTCGCTTTACGACGGAATTATATAAAGATAACTCATCGAAGAAACCTGATAAATAAGAATACTTTAATAAAACAAAGGTTGGAGTCGATTTATTGGACCAACTGCTTGGTATATACACCTGTAATGGCTTGATTCGGTAATATGCTCTGCATCTCCGTGTGTGTGTCCTCCGGTCGTCCATAAGTACGTAATGAAATAAAAAAAAAACATTTCTGCCGCAGACTTTTCTAGAAGAATTAAGCTCTAGACTTATGTCGGAACATAATCAACAATGAACGTCGAGTCTCTTACAAAATGCGCTTTTCAAGCGTATAAAGGTGCAATCACAAAAAGAGCTCGCTTCCTTTTCTGTCCGATTGTATAAAATAGTTCTAAATATAACACAAATTGTCACAAATACAATATATTTATATGTAAAAAGCATTCCTGGATTTAAAAATACTTGTTAATAATAATAACAACAGGATGATGGTTAAGAGCTTTCATTGGCACGTAAAAGCTACAAAAGCTTGTGGTAGGCAGCTTTGTACTAAAATTCTAATCGCGGAGCTTGTTCAAAAGCTTTGCAGAGTTGCCAGACTACAATCATATTGCTATCCAAGTTTCGTTGCATGCGCTTTAATCAAAACTTTCACCTCTGTCATTTCCCCCAATTTCTGCTCAATTTCACAAAAATATCCCTTCTTGGCTTGTGTAAAAGTCAACGGTCAACGGTCATAATCATTTAAATAATTCACTGCAAGTTCACACGTAATGGGGTGTAACGACATAAAATATTTAGCGCCAGTTATTGCGTGTCCAAACCAACCACATAGTTAATGGCAGCCTCCAAAAACACGCCCCTTGCATGAGTTCATAAGGGGCTGATTAAGACAATTTTCCGTCAATTACCGTAAATGTCGCTGGCGGAGGAAGCCGCTGCGCTGCAGGAACGTAACTATCTCAGCCTTTGGGAGATGCTAATTATTAACTCTATTGTGCGGGTATGTAAATGTCTCGCATTCAGTGTGAATAACACTGTAACTGTAGATATTGTCTACAAGATACATTGAATACCTGTCTTTTTGTATCTATCTATTTGTTTAGATAAATTCCTTGAAGAAGGCACTGGCTCTATCTGTATTGAAAATTTTAATTGCATTTGGTAATCCCAAGACCAAGCGCATTGAAAAAAATGTAGGTACATTAAAAATTATTGTTTTTTTGTTTTAATAATAAACGAGAAACATTAGAGAGCTACAAAAGCATATAAAAAATGTTTTGCAGCCCATCAAAAATTCAGTGTGGTACTTATACCATTCGAAAGATAAAATGCTTGCGGTTTGCAGAATATAAGTTACACCCGGGTACGTTGCGTTCTAGTCAGGTAAAAAGTGATTTGAAGTAATAACAAAATGCATTCTACAAACGTTGTTTTTTATTTTTTTCTCTTCTCTCCGAATGTCGACAATAAGGCGAATCCTAGTTTTGTGAAATGTGGCTTAGAAAAGCGTAAAATTTACTAAAGCTCCAGTAGTTACCTATTCGTACTGTGTACACAATACATTTAATGTAGCTTTTAGTAACTTGCTATTATTCCTATGTGCACTGTAACATTTACTGAAGTATATAGGAGCCAGCGATTTCTACAGTAACTAGGCATGAACTTTGTATATTAAGTGCACATTTACCGTGAACACAGTTTAATTGAATTAAGAGAATTGGGGTAGAGTCCGCTTGCAAATGGTAGATGAAAGTAAAGCAAAAGAATGCAAATACTCTTAGACTAACAAAAAGGGGGCTCCGCGCCCTGCATGCTTCACATGCCGACCACCATGCTCCTAACACGTAAGCAGATCCTTCCCCAACGTATTCTACTCCTCTTTTTCAACTTGTTATTTGTAGCAATATCTCCTTCTCTCGCTTTCTTCCTTTCTTTTTTTTTTCTTGCACTTTCACTTTTCCGTCCACATCTCCTGCTTATTTGTACATTATTCTTCCTTCCGATCTTATTTATCTTTCACTTCGCCTTCCTTATCTTCGTCGTATTCCTGTATCGCTGTATTGTAATCGATTTCCGAAGCGTAACCAAATGCCACTCGTTCCAGGTTGATAGGAGCAACGCGTTGGTGCAATGTACGTTGATTCAAGAAGACTTTTTAAAAAATATGTTGCTCTAGCAACCACCGCAGCAGGTCAAAACTTGTCGTTTGAATCGACTAACAATGACACTTGGTTCTTTCGAGACCAGTAGGCCTTCAAAGGGTTGTGCGTAGGGTTTGGGACCCACCACGTAAAACCACAATTCCAATGAATGAATGTATTTACATCAGGCCGTAATCCGATATCGGGTTGTTATGGCCAGTTAAGAAGAAGAATTGAGTAGTGCAATTATCAAGTAGTCAATGGATCCAATCAAATAATATTAAAATGCACAACTATAAACAAACTTAAGTTTTTTTTTATAATAAAATTATGAGAACCAAGTAGGACGGTAGAAGTTTGCCAAATGTTACTTACCGAACTGAGTGCAGTAGGCCATTTTGGGTTTTCACAATTTTCATACCATTCCGTCTTAATATTTTGGCTATTCTTGAAACATAATGAATGGGATGGTCGAGAAGTACAAACATAATTTCTAGTGACGTCATTGCATACATTTTATACTTTAGTTTACATCGGCTCAACTACAGAGAAAATAATTAACGAAATAATAAAATTCACTTGAATGTAGTTTAAAATTTGACACCATTTTGCAACAAATTCAATGATATTTAGTACGTCCTTTTACAACAAGAAAACATGTGTACACTTAAGTGTACTTAATTGTACTATGATACATTTTAACCAAACCTCCAAAACTCCCCTGAATTCGCGCACGGCCTTTGTTGAATGTAGTCTTTTCTACGTGTATTGTGTTTTTGCCATTCAAACGAACATTTTTTTTACTCTCGAATGTACATATCACTACTATACCGTATGTCTATGGCCCATATTGAAATTCCACGCTATTTTATTACAACATTATTTGCTTTGTAATCCGACTGGCATGACAAAGGATGCAGTGTCCCTATTAACAATGCAAACTGTATCTTCGCTCAACTTAGTCGGATTGTATGGGTTGCCATAATTTGCATTTGTCCATTCATCTGAATGACAATCAACATGCCCTGAAATGCTCTTTGTGGTACTCTGTGTGAATGGCTTGATTAAGTCGGAGCAGTTTCCGCGGAAACCTGAGCATCAGTAACAGCGTACTTATAGATACTTCACCTTTAAATGTCTCGAGTATCTTAAATAGATGCAAAGTCTCATTTAATTGTGCACTGTTGGTCAATAAGAGCTTCCGGTGTGTAGTATTTGTACAATTGATGCTAAGCTTTTGACATCAACTTAAAATGAAGACATCTACAGGCCATGTCTTTAATACCCACAAAGTCACCAGAAGCTTTGCGCTATGGTTTAATAATAGCTTCCGGCATTTAATACTCCTCCAATGTCTGTACAACATGTTCAACAACGCAGGTACTTCTTCAAATGAGCAAAAGCTTGGTAATGTCAAGTATTTTGTCATTTCTATTGCCATTTAAAATCATGCCATCTTCCATCGCACCTTTCCCATCGTACTCCTCTGATGCTCATGAAATTCTATATAGCTGCCTATCAGATCGTCATCTAAGGCCATAATGGCTAGCAATTCGCAACAGCTGTACGCACCTTTTTTTTCGGTGCTGTTGCTGCTTTTTGTGGCATAAACCCTTTGCAACCTTTTTTGGTTTATGTGCTCTGCCCATGAACTGTAACTGCCACTGAACGTACCCATAGCAAACAGATTCCGTTGGCATTCTGTACATTTGCTTGGCACGAGGAATGCCGTGAATTCAGACAACTCATTAGAATGATGATAATGCTCATGAATCGTTCCTTCCATCTAATGTCACTGACCACATTGATGACGGCAACTGTGGCCCCAGGCATGACAAACATATGATTTGTACTGGAGAATTTACAGTGAGATAATAAGAGCCAAAGGATAATTTTTGCCTGCTGCTACAAACTGTGAAGCAGATATATAAAGTATGTTGGAGATGCTTTATCACACTAATCATCTGTTTAACGAATATATTTGGAATGCAGGAATACATATCCGAAATTAAGTTATATTCGAGCATATGCAGAGTTCCAATAAACACTTTATAATTGCAAAGAACATAAATTATCCTTAGCAATTAACCGATATAATACGAATTAATTGGTAATTGGAACTGAATAAAATAAATCAAATAAAATGTCTTTTAATCCGAAATTGTTTGTATTTGATTTAATTTCTAGCAATCGAAAAAAGTAACTTCAAGTAGCATAGCATTTAGTATAAGTTTGATATTAATAATGCGAAACTTCTGAAGTGAGCTATTGTAGTAGATCAAAAATATATACATATACTAGCTGGCCCACAAACTTCGTTTTGTTCAAAATAGATTTTTTGATTAAATTAATATCGAGCATTCACAAAAATTAGCAATCTTTAGCAGATGACACAATAATATAATTTCAATTATAGATTGAATGAAATATATCCTTTATTTATATCAAATTGACATAATTCGACAAACTTGCACTTTGCACATTGTTACTCTAACTCTTATTGTCTCCGAGACGGAGTGACAACACGGACACACGGACATGTTTATATCGACTAGACTATTGCTCCTGACCATATTTGCCCATGGAAAATATGGTCTGCCACGCCTCCATCTGCCTGTTACATACATTGCATAAATAAAATATTTTGAAATTGATCAAAAATGATTATTTGCATTGATTGTCTTGAAAGAAAAGCTTTGGTCATAAAAAAATCAATATTTGCGTAAAAAATTAGATTGTTCAGAGGTTTCAAGCATAAAATATCATTAAAGTATCAAGGTTGTAGCGTCCGGTCCAGACGGAATCATGAAAACGACTATAATGACATTTGATGCCTTCCATTGGGAATTGTGAAACTTAAAAGGAAGGGAGCACTGATTGGATTATTTTGCCTCAAATTGTGCAGCTGGCGAAGGAATCTCACGTTAAGAAATTGCTGCAAACTCTTACCAGGAATTTCGCATTCCTTCAGCATTTTCAGCCTTAGTATTGCGTCCATTACCATCACTCTACTTAATTAACCTTGTAGGCAAACTTCAACCGGAGTTAACTGTTTTCACACCAAGCTTAGCTAATTTTGCAACCCATCGTTGAGTAAATCAAATAAAATTGCCACTCAAAGTTGCGTTTGAAGAGATTATGAAAGACACGTGGCCGGGTTCTATGTCTAGCCTACGGAGTCTTTTGGCATGGCAACCGTATTATTTGTCTGTGCCAGGCTAATGGGCCGTTGAGTTAGTCAGTCCATCAATGTGGCCGACATGACAGTCGTCTATAGTGGCTGAGGCTCATTACTTTTGATGGGCCAAGAGTTGTGGGAATGGCCAGAATGTGTCTATTTTCGCTAGCTGATAATTCATTTAACGCATTAAAATAACGAATCTGCCTGCAGATAACGGACGAGGGATAAAGGCAAATCTATCTATTAATTGCATGATGTTCAGCCTGCTGCCATTTCCAATCAATTTTACTTATTTATTTATAAATACGATAACTGGCAAACTGTATTCCGGCCAGGACAATGCCTGAGCACGGACGCCAATATTTTAAGCCTTGGTAGCTTTAAGAGACTGATTGTTGAGTTATGAGCCCTGTTTGATTTTCCTCCAATGTTTGTCTTATAACTGAAATGTTTTTAATGCACATTTACTGTTTGTTTCTTTTAGACTGACAGTTTATTTTTATTACTTATTTTTACAGCTTAGTATTTTCTTTTGTTTGCTCAGCAGCAGCCATCAATGGCTTTTTATCTAGAACACTTTAAGGCCATTTTTGTATCTCGTCTGGGATGTTAAGGTACGGTAAAAGGACATCCTTTTTTTGTCTGCTTATTGAGGCATATGGATATTGTAGATTTGCTTGTAGGTACAATAATAGCATGTATCTGTGTGGGATTTTGTGGTTACTTGTGTGTGTGTGTGTGTCTGCATTTGGAAATTTGATGCAAAATTTACATTTTGGCAACACTTTTCCAGCATTTTGGCATTATGTTTTCATTGTGTGATTTTCCTTATTCATTGCTACCACATCAAGTTTGTTGCATGCCCCAATTTGCTATTATTTATGTGTCGTTTGTTGCAGAAACGTTTAAATTACAAGGTGTTGAAAACTCAAGTTATTGTACTTTTCATGCATTGTAATAGTATTACAAGTGCAAGAGGATTAAGTGGTACAACTTTGCTAAAAATTTTGTATTGAATAAAGTGAATCGTCATGGATACCAAAGAAATTGGCATTCAATTCTGAAGAATAGTTTCCCAATGGCAATATATTTGGTATTAAAATGAGTCTAATTGGAATGCTCGAACATTCAGCGTCGATTCCTTGAGTAGTTATTAAATTACATTGAACTGTGTTCGCCCAGTCGTCGAAATTCGATGACTTTATAAAACAATGTATGGAAATTTATCAGTTAACGTTACTAACTCCCTTTCCTTTAAATTGCTATACACTTGATAGGATTGAGATAAACCAAATTATATGCCAACAGCTCTGTTAATAACAAACTTAAATGTTACGGTCGTATACACGATCTTATAACAGCTATTTACGAAAAGCAGAAAAAAAATCACGTTAACTGATAGAAAAATGACGTTCGGAAATTATGCACAAATGGGCATGATTTTTCTTATGTGGTCTTAATTTTGTGGGTATAAATCGAGACCGCTGGTGCTTGATTTTGTTCGAAAAATGTACCCGTATGCTCTAATTTTACCGGAATAAGCACGTCATTCTTGAAATACGAACAATTGTGTACAATTTTGGTAGAATTTACAACAAGAATAAGAATTTGCTTTGCTTTCAACTTTAATGGTTATACTTGGGAGAGAGAGCGAGAAAGAATCGCATATCGTATTGCGCATTAGATGAGAGGATTACGAAAATAATAAATTTGTGATGTTGTTGTTGCTTCGCATCTGCGTGAGGCCTTTATTAGAACAGGCAGAATTCAAATTTTACGTTAATTAATACGGTAGTTGGTCCGATTTTAAATCAACTTGACACAAATAATATAACTGATCTAATTTTGATTGCGCTAACTAAACTCTTTAAAAGTTAGTTTCTCTGACTATGTTATTGGATTTTTGAGTTTGTATTAAGTTCTGCAATAAATGTTTGTACATATAAACGATGCATGCTAAGACAAATTTAAAATTAATAAATAATTTTTTTATTTATATATCATCTACTTTTGTGCTAAAATGCAAAGACTAAAACTGTGTTTTATGTGATTTGTATTTTCTATAGTATTGCCTTTGGCATACGTCCTACTCAAGTTTGTATGTTTCTCTATTACATGTTTGTTCTCGGTACAGTCACACCTGAGAAAGTTGGACACCCTTACAAGTTAGCCACCTGCATATGTTAGCCAAAAATTCTTCAACAGTCCGTGGCCAACTTAACCATGTTTGACTGTATTTGCGTAATGCATACGCTCTTTCAAACCGATACATACATGACCTTTTCGTGATTTACTCTCATTTTGGCGAGAGAGATCAAGCTGGCTCGATATTTCAATGCGGCTCTATCAATAATAGTCGCTGTGAAAATTGTGAAGAGTGCGGACGTACAGTGTGTAAAAATGTCAAGCCCAGTGCAGTTTAATACATGTGAAACAAAGAATAAAAAAGAAAATTTGACGCCAGTGGATCCCAAAATGCTGGAATTTGTAATATTATTGAAAATGGAGTAAGTTTTGCCGTATTTAAAAGGTAAGTTCAGTGGATATATATGATGCATTTTACAACTTTTTTTACACACACGCACATACATATGTACATGCATTAATGCAAAATTTAATAGCTGTGCTAGCTGTAGGTACATATGCATATAATATGTATGTATGTAAAAGGGCCTGTTAGCTTAGCACAGGCAAAGAGCAGGACATCAGAAGCTGTTAACAGGAGAGAAGCTGAGCAGTTGATATTAGACAGCAGTGAGAAGCAGTCAGCCGGAATTGCGTTCTTATTAATATTCAACTCGTACTAAGCCGTATTAAGCTGTGTTTAAGCCGTTTTAAATTATATTCAATTCACTATATTCATTATATAACTAAAACTAACATATAATAAACAATAATAATATAACATTATTACATGTATGTATATACAAATAAGTTGTGTGGATAACAACAGGAAAGTCAGCCGACGCGTCGGTACAGTTGCGTATATTTTACTTTGATACGCGTTTTTTTTAAAAGACACTGAATGTGTACTTTCTCGTTTTAATTAATAATACTATTTTTAAGTAGTTTATTTAGTTAATAATTGATAACAACAGTGTTTTCATAACCTTCATTAGTTAAAAAAAAGTGTCCTATTGTATGTGTGTGTATTATTAGCGTATTTTATAATAGCACTTCGGCGTGCCAAAGTTTGCATTGACATTAAATTTTTTTCTTAAATAGATGAGAAGGTGACGTATAATAGCCTTTGCTACATTGACAAGGACGATCTGCGAGAAATTATTTATTACATTTCACAAAAAGTTAAAAATAATGAGGATGCAAATTTTTTTTTTAAATGGAAAAATAAAGCGTGCGAGCAACGCAAGATATTATCAATGTCAAACAACAATGATGCGATCGATACGCATACTGACGACGATATCATTAAGATGGATGAGCAGATATCATTGGCATTAAAATCGAATCTAAACAGAGCCAGCTCAAATTGGAATGACGTATGCGACAAATGGAAGAAGACATATCAGTTGCATCAAAAAGACGCTAAGGAGTTGGATAGCTTGGACGAAATTCTCGGATGCAAGAACACCAGAAATGATTAAAACTGTTAGATTTTAAAATTATTAGCTCTTCTTTTTGGTGGGCCTGGGTTCTGGTGGAACAGGGTGAAAGCTTCTGATCGCCATTCACCGGGGAATGCCCAGGGTGATACCTGTCTCTACCTTAACCAAGTTGACGCACAACCTCCTCGTGGTGCCCCCTGGATAGCTGCTCTAATCGCCACCCGGTGTTAGAGTAGTGAGCTAATGTGCGCAGCGAAGCCCTCCCTGGGCTCTAAATGGGTTGTGCGTAGGGTTTGGGACCCACCGCGTAAAAACATCGACCAATGAAAGATCTTAAAACTGCCTCGGATAGGAACGCCCCCAAAGTTGACGACCCATGTAAATGTATAAAGGACTATGATTTGAGGGTATGCACCTGGAATGTCCGGACCCTTAATTGGGATGGTGCCTCTACAACTGGCGGATGCTCTCAGGATGTGCAGAGTCGACATTACCGCCATCCAGGAGATGCGATGGACAGGACAGGGCTGCTGCGTAGGAGCTGACTGTGACATCTACTACAGCTGCCATGCGAAGCGCCAAGAATTTGGGTGCGGATTTGTTGTTGGCCGGAGATTACGCAACCGTGTCTCCCGGTTCACACCAGTGAACGAAAGGCTGACAACAATCCGCATCAAGGCTAAATTTTTTAACATCAGCCTAATTTGTGCGCACGCGCCGACGGAGGACAAGGACGATGTGACCAAGGATGCGTTCTATGATAGACTGGAGTCTGTCTACGACCGCTGCCCATACCATGATGTTAAAATCGTGTTAGGCGATTTTAATGGAAAGGTTGGAAGAAAGCTCATCTTTGGTCCTACCGTTGGACAATTCAGCCTTCACGAGACCACCTCGAACAATGGTCTCAGGCTAATTGACTTCGCCGCGGCGCGTAACATGGTAGTCTGCAGTACCAGATTTCCCCATCCCGATATCCATAAGGCTACATGGCTGTCTCCTGATCAATCGACACGCAACCAGATTGATCATGTTGTGATTGATGGAAGGCATGCATCCAGCGTGCTTGATGTTCGTACGTACAGAGGGGTCAACATCAACTCTGACCACTACCTTGTTGCAGCCAAGGTACGCATGCGTCTAAGCATAGCGAAGAATGTGCGGTCTAGTGCGCAGCGAAAGCTGGACATCACAAAGCTGCAATCACAGCAGACTGCTGAGGCCTTTTCCGCTCAACTCTCTGAGCGGCAGGAATGACGTTAGGAAGTTCTTCCAAAAAGTCAAGCGTCTGGCTGAAGGATTTAGTACCGGACCGTCTTCCTGCAAAGATGCAGAGGGAAGTCTGGTAGTGGATGCACAGGGTGCACTGAGGTTGTGGAGGGAACACTTCTCTGGCTTGCTATCATGCGATGATGATGACAATGCCGCCCCCGGAGCTAACTTCCCGATGTCCCCAATTATAGACGACGGCGTGGATATACCGCCGCCTAGCTATGACGAAGTCAGGGTCGCAATCAAGCGGCTCAAGAACAACAAAGCATCTGGTGCAGATGACCTGCCTGCTGAGCTGTTCAAGACTGGAGGCAATGAGTTGGTAATATGAATGCACCGGCTCTTTTGCAGAATATGGCTAGATGAGAGCATGCCCGATGATTGGAACCTTGGTGTCCTCTGCCCTGTCCTCAAGAAGGGTGATCCCACGGTGTGCGCTAACTACCGTGGTATCAGTCTACTTTCTATTGCATATAAGGTCCTATCATGCGTATTGTGTGAAAGACTAAAACCGTTTGCGAAAGAACTGATTGGACCTTATCAGTGTGGTTTTAGACCTGGCGAGTCCACCATAGACCAGATATTCACACTACGCCAAATCCTGGAAAAGACCCACGAAAAACAAATCGACACCCACCATCTCTTTGTTGATTATAAAGCAGCGTTTGATAGCCCGTTGAGGGATCGCGTATATGCCGTCTGAGTCTGAGTTTGGTATCCCTGCAAAGTTGGTACGACTATGCAGAATGACGTTGAGCAACACGCGCAGCTCCGTCAAGGTAGGAAAGAGCTTCTCCGAGCCATTTGATACCAAGCGAGGTTTCAGACAAGGCGATGCCCTCTCCTGCGACCTCTTTAACTTTTTGATGGAGAATGTATTGCGAAAGGCCGAACTGAATCGGTATGGGACTGTATTCTATAAGGGTGTCCAGTTGTCCAGATAATATCGATATCGTCGGGCGTACAAAGCGAGCGGTTACCGGAGCCTTTGCGGCTATTGAAAGAGAATCTGCCAGGGTGGGTCTGGTGGTAAATGAGAGTAAGACGAAGTATATGCTTTCTTCGAGTAGAGATACACAGCGGTTAGACTCTCAGATTGATGTTGAGAACTATACTTTTGATGTTGTCAAGGATTTCGTCTACCTTGGCACCACCAAGGTGGTCACAATAAAGAACGATGTCAGCATGGAGATTAAGCGGAGAATCACTCTTGCCAATAGGTGTTTGGTCTTAGTAGGCAAATGAGTAGTAGAGACCACTCCCGCCAGACGAAACTGACATTATATAAGACGCTCATCCTTCCCGTTTTGCTTTATGGCGCTGAATCATGGGTGATGTCGCAGTCTGATGAAAACGCCCTAGGAGTGTTTTTGAGCGGAAAGTACTCCGTAAGATCTTTGGCCCTCTACGCGTTGGGAACGACTACCGCATACGATGGAATGATGAACTCTATGAGCTCTACGATGACTTTGACATAGTCAAGCAAATTAAGATCCAGCGGCTCCGCTGGCTAGGTCATGTTGAGCGTATGCATGAAGAAGCTCCTGCGAGAAGAGTCTTCAATACGGTTGTCGAAGGGAAGTGACGAAAGGGCAGACCATGCCTCCGTTGGAGCAGAGTACGCTAGCTACCTTTGGTATTACCAATTGGAAAAGGCTCGCGCAAAGCAGAGACGCCTGGAGCAGAGCTTTACATCAGGCCGTAACCCGGTAACGGGTTGTTATGGCCAGTTAAGAAGAAGAAGAAGCTCTTTTTAATTTGTGTTTCTAAACTTTTTAGATTAACATCGACAGATTCTCAGGACTACATATACACAATACTGCTTAACTCGGTTCTCTTACCGACTGCAAGATTTTTTGACAATACTGGAAAGCGTAATAAAAAGGTCACAATTATAATTATTGATGCTCAACAGACAGATGCAAATATTAATTGATAAGTATTATTCTGATGGTTTGATCATTCAGCCATTTTTGATAGTTCACGGCTTAACCGATGTTTTTTCCGGCTCAAGGGCCATTTTGTTATAATAAAACACCCGAGATGCTGAAGTTGTAAATTCTTGATTGGACATAGAGCCGGACAAAGCAGCTATAAATTTATATTATATATGTCTACATTTAAAAAGTGTATGCACAACTAAAAATAAAAAAATAATTTAAAAAAAAGTGTGAAAGTGAAATGAGCACATTCTGTTCTAGATAGAAGAACCTTATGTGCACAGGGTGGTCTAGATACAAGAAAGTAATGTCCTCATATCATGCACAAATCGTTAATGAAATAAGCCCATGCTGTTCTAAATTCAAGAACATTATGTGCTTATTTCAAGCATAAATCGTTCATGAAATGAGCACAGGGGGTCTAAATACAAGACCATAATGTTCTCATATCATGCACAAATCGTTCATGGAATAAGCACAGGGTGTTCTATATACAAAAACAGAATGTTCTTATATCATGTACAAAATGTTCTCGAATTATGACCAAAACGTTCTCAATACCAGACCGGCGGTCTTAATAATTACGCTATTGTCGACAAATGGGCATGATTTTGGTAGTTTAAGACCGCTTTTTTCTATCAGTGTAATAACAACGTTTGTGTGTACAATGTAATTTGTTGTTGTTTTTGTTTTAACGCATACAGTACATTTATTGCTTCAAATAAATTTTTACCTGTATAAAACGCAACTTATCCAGGTGAGACGTATATTCGCCCAACCGCAATCATTTTATCTTTAGAATGGTATAGGTTTCACCTAAAAAAATTGCGTTATTGAGAAACAATCGATACCACACTGAATTTTAGCTTAGCGTATTTATATATACTAGTTTTCGCCTTGTCGTCGACATTCGACGACTTAATACACGCTCTCATAACAGCTCATTACAAAGAGGAGAGAAGAAAGCACGAAATAACAACGTTTGTGTGTACAATGTAGTTTGTTGTTTTTTATCTAACGTATGCAGTACAATACACGCTCTCATAACAGTTCATTACGAAGTGGAGAGAAGAAAACACAAAATTACAAAGTTCGTGTGTACAATATAGTTTGTTGTTGTTTTTTATATAAGCTATACAGTACATTTATTACTTCAATTTATTTATTATTTACCTGTATAAAACGCAATGTATCCAGGTGAGACGTATATTCGCCAAACCGCAATCATTTTATCTCTCGAATGGTATAGGTTTCACCTAAAAAAGTTGCGTTATTGAGAAACAATCGGTACCACACTTGAATTGGGCCTTGTAAACTGTTGGTTTCATCTGGCAAAAGTAGTGTGATGAGTATGAGATCTTTTTTGAACTAAAGTAATATCTACTGGGAAGAGATGCTTAATCACTATGCATTCATTGTGACGTGGCTGCCAAGTTACACGAAATCCGTGACAATAGTTCTGTGGGAAGTTGTGTGAGTTGATCAGTGAGTTAAGCGAAGAACGTTTCGTTGTAATGTCCAGCTTTCACTGTCCGCTACCAGCACACTTGATCAATCTGCAGATACGACAAATAGTTTATACAGTTCGGCAGTTTATCGAATCAAGTCGATAAAATCCATCTGAATCTCAAGACTTGACATATATTCTTTACAGTAATATATAGATCTTATTAAAAGAGACATAAAAGTTGACCTTCTGTTCTCATTTTACCGTATTTAGTGCTTCTAAAAAAGAAGGGTACAGGGTAAAGACGGTGCCCGACTGTCTGCATCAAATTTTTTTTGGTTAGAATCCCTTTTTTTCAAGAGTTTCCCCCAAAAACCGACGGCTAAACTTTTACATCTTTGACGTTTTTATTTTTGGATATGTATATAGTATATATATTTTTACACATTTGACTTAATACAATTGTTAAATAGTGTGTGAACTTTGGCGGCCTCAAGCTATCCTTCCGCCATCTTCTTGCCTTCATTTGTCGCATCAATAAGTAAGGCCATGTGTGATACCAGAAAGTCGTTAGCACCAGTTTCAGCTGACTGTGTGTTAATAGAAGCAGAATTGGAGGTGAAATTCGTCAAAAAACGGTGAAAAGGTGGGAGAGTGGAACAGAAAAACGAGGCGATGGCATGATAAATTGCGCGCACTAGAGCGCGCACGTGAGACGCCTTTAGCGGTCTCAACGGCTGGAATTGGCATGCATGGACCTGAACTGTAAATGCGACTAGAAATGTTGGTGTAACTGTAGCTATGAGTGAGACTGGGACTCCATTAACGTTATTTGACTGGGTATTGGTGTTTTTTGAGCAATGGCGTTTTGCTGCAGCATTTTGAGCATAATGATGATAAATATGCTACATACATGCATAAATTCCTTATTATGTATTCACGCATGATTGTGTAAGTATATTAGTACACCGAGAGAAAAAAGTGTTGGTATAATTCAGCACTACACTCTTTTGAGCTAGGAAAAGGACCACTTTTGAAACTTTTGCTAACGTGTAAACTAACCAGTTGCTTGGCCATGCAGAAAGACGCGTCGGCTGGATCTTCATTAAGGCTATTGGACGAAGCGTTGAAGGACCAGGTAGAGAGCGCACTAACTACATTTAATATCAAAGAATGGAGAAGGCATGTGCGAAGCAGTGGCGCCTGGAGGAACGCACCACATCATGACTTTGAGAATGAATAGCACAATACAAATAACTTTGCGTTAACTTGCACGTGATGTTTACATAACAGCGCAGAGATAGGCAAAATGTCGAAAAAGAACTTGA
Organism: Chymomyza caudatula; assembly: GCA_035041775.1. Classification (NCBI taxonomy): domain Eukaryota; kingdom Metazoa; phylum Arthropoda; class Insecta; order Diptera; family Drosophilidae; genus Chymomyza; species Chymomyza caudatula. The sequence continues at coordinate 917,456 of JAWNKW010000133.1, forward strand.
AAAATCGAATAAAACGCGAATGAACTGATGACTTGTCATGTCTCTTTTGGAAAAGCAAAAAAAAGAAAATTTCGTAGGGTTTGCATATAACTTTCTCTCTACGCGTATCATGTGGAACCAGTAGCATAATAATATATATGCAAATAACGCTTTTTTGGCCTGACTAAAGACAGTTAATGCATTCACATTAAAGTTTTGTTAAAAATAAATATTTTATATAATTGAAAATGCGTTTCATATTCAAAATCATACACTATTGTTCTGCTGATGTTGTTAATTCTTTGAGCCATTCGAATTTTTGCTCTTGTGGAACTAAACAAACAAAAACGCTGCAAGCCAATAGACCGCATTTAATTGTCATATGTAAATGCACAATAAGGGCTTAAAAATTTCATGAAACACATTAAATTTAATTTCACTAATAAGTCTATAAAGAGCTTATCAAAACGTGAGCACATTGTTTTGAAAAAGTTATAAAAACAAAAAAGGAATAAGTAATATTGAATTTTAAAAGTTTCCGAAGCTTGATATATTAAAGTCTAAATAAATTAACAATAAATTGCTGGTAATAATAATAATGTTACTGGGGAGCAGTACCTGGAGATCTGTTGTGCCCCTATTTGCTTACAGCTCCCTTGTCCCTCATATTCTCTAGTCGGGCTGCTTCGGTCATCGAGATTCTATGTCTCCCCAGGAGGGACATCCTTCTCCTCGCCAGGGCATCACATTTAGCTAGTTCGTGCGACGAGGAGTTATCTTCAAGTTCACAAATCCTTCCGTTACTGGAGCTGGTGATGCCCAGCTTGTGTAAGTTTCTCTTAATCTTACATAGTCCAGTAAGCAGACCTGTCAGAAATCTAACAGAATGCTTCCCTAGTTGTAATATTCTCTTGAACCTATGTAAGTGATAGGAGCCGAGGTTCGTGGTCCGTCTTGCTCTTTCCTCTTCTCTTAGTAGCTGCTTAATGGTATGCTTTCTAATGCTGCAATAGAGCGACCAGGACTCATCTCAGTGAAAGTTTGTTACATCTTCCTAGAATTTCCAATTTGATTCGGGTTTCCCGAACCAGTGTGGGCATTGCTAGTAACATAAATGTCTATAAATATACTTCCGCATGTACTTATGTGCTTATACATATATGTGCGATAAGCCGGAATTTCTTGACAAAACAAACTAAACAAATATTGTACTGTCTACACACTGATAAGTAAATAGCTAATATGTTTGTTTCTAAACCAAACAAAGTATCGTATCTTCGGAATTGCTTTTGGCTGAAGGGAATATAAGATATCGTACACACTCACTCCTACATACATACAGCTGCTGCATAAGACACACATCTAATAGCAATATATAGGCATTGCGTATACGCAATGTTGACACATTGGTATGTCTGCTGCCTAACCACAACATTTAGCCCTGTCTCTTATGTTTCACCGCTATTAGTCAGATTGTCTTGGGCATAATCAAGTTAATACGAAAGTTTGGCTGCCTTTGATCAAGATTAATACCAGAGTCTGTCCATATGCGTACGTGCTTTTATGTATGAGTTAGTATCGATAAAAACATGAGTGTCGATGCGAATGTGAATTTTGTGTATCGCATTTTCCATAAGAGTCAAACATGCTTCTTCTAGCTACTACATCTCCAAGGACAGTAAATATTTGATTTGTTGGACAGAAAGAATTTTATGTAGCAGGTGAGACGCTACTTGTGCCTGATTAAAGTCAGGAGCTTAAACTTTAAGTCAAGAATGCTAAAGTTTTATACGTACTTGATATACACTCATTGCGAAAAGGAATCTGAATTTTTTTTTTTTGTTTACTCAAATCAGTTAAGTGCGAAACTTCACATATAATAGGCCTTTTATTAAAGCTACTTTTTATACCCTGTACACAAAAGTTTAAAAGGGTATTATAGATTTGTGCAATGTATGTAACAGGCAGAAGGAGGCGGTGCAGATCATATATTCCATGGGCAAATATGTACAGGAGCAATAGTCGAGTCGATAAAGCCATGTCAGTCAGGAGCTTAAACTTAAAGTCAAGAATGCTAAAGTTTTATACGTACTTGATATACACTCATTGCGAAAAGGAATCTGAACTTTTTTTTTTGTTTACTCAAATCAGTTAAGTGCGAAACTTCACATATAATAGGCCTTTTATTAAAGCTACTTTTTATACCCTGTACACAAAGTCTAAAAGGGTATTATAGATTTGTGCAATGTATGTAACAGGCAGAAGGAGGCGGTGCAGATCATATATTCCATGGGCAAATATGTACAGGAGCAATAGTCGAGTCGATAAAGCCATGTCCGTCTGTCCGTGTTGTACCGTGTTTCTCTGAGACTATAAGAGTTAGACCAAAAAAATTGTACCAAAAGAAGCTCGAAACTCCTCATCAATGCGTCACCTCAAGATATGCGTCATGTTAAGGTGCATCTATGTTAAAAAAATGATTGAAATCGGATAAATACATCAAGAGTTATAGTCAAAAATAGGTTGATTTCGACCCCCTTCGCCTATAAACTGCTCCAAAATTCCAATACCTGTAAATATGGATACATGTGAGCTAGAGTTACAAAATTTGGTGTGGCTACTCATGTGAGCTAAATAATTAAAACACTATTCCCCTTAAAGCAATTTTTAAAAGCCAACTTCCCAATGGGAAAACTTGTCAATTGGAACTTCCCAATAGGAAAATTATTACTGGCATATCGATCTTTTGAAAAGAGTCATTAAAGTTGATACTTCTGTTCCCATTGTACCGTATTTCGTGTTTATAAAGAATAAGGGTACAGGGTATTCCACAGTCAGGCACCGTCCCGACTATCTGCATCAAATTTTGTTTTAATAATATGGTGCTCTATTCTTAAGTTTAAGAGACCTTGCCCTTCCGGGGCCGACTTACGCAGAGTTGAGCTTTAATTGTGCTGATTTTCGTTATATTTAAACTCTAATCGTATAGTATTTATTTGTAATAAATCGATTATGCACCTTTTTAGAATAAGATAATAAATTTTGTCAACCCCTCTGGAAAAAATTTCAGATTAAAAATTTTCCAGTTTAACATTATAACAAAATCTTGACTTGAAATGCGCCATATTTAGATAAGATTTAGTAATTGAATTTAATAAACTAGCAGTCTAGACAATTAAGGTTATCCCTTACACAAGATCAAGAACAACAAAAAATAAATGGAAATATATCCTTTAGAGAATACAAAAAAAAAAACCATATCCATATCTCACCTTGAAAATCAAGTTTCTGTACTTTTGTATCGATAAGTTGAGCGGTATGAGCATTATCAAGGTAACTGTACTGGTGGGATGGGGGTGTTGATTCTCAAACCCACATCATTTGGTTGATTAGCCTAATATGAGTCTGCATATTGCGATTTCAAATTTTGTGACATTTCCTAAATATTCATTGTCTATCATCAAAAAAAATTAATGATTCGATTCATACAAAGTTAATTATAAATATATCAATTTGAATATACTTCGATTTTGCACATGTGATACTCAAAGTTATGTGAAATGTGTACTGAAAAAGAAAATGTTCTTCATATTTTTTTTCCCAATTTCCGATTACTTATCGAGTTATCAATAAATTAATATCTGGCTAGTCCTTTTTTATTTAGTTCATATCTCGTAAACGAATAGAGATAATTGAATATTTTTTAAACGACATGACAAATTGTTACCTTTTAAAGTAAATAAATTATTTATAATTTTATAAAAATTTTTATTATTTATTTTTAAAGTATTTTTATTTAAAAAAAAAATTGTTTTGGACGCCAGAAAAAAATAAATCTATACTCACTTTACAGGCAGGTTCACAGAGAAAATAAAAAAGTGGTTGACCTCAAAGCCATGGAAGTTATGAAGGATTTTGTGGTGATACCTCGAACTAATGACTACCTAGCAGTGTATTAAAATAACGCTTTTCTTGGAATCGAAAGGTAATCTAATCAAACTTGGCAAGAATGTTTGTTTTGAAATATAGAGAAAATTGTTTATTTACATATTGGCATAATCCGATAAGGGTTAAGGGCCTGGAAAAACAATTATATTAGTAAGTTCTTTGATTTACTGTCTATTTTATATGGTGCATTGCTACAGTTTGCTGAAAGCAAATTTTCTTTCCCCACTTCTTGAAACGAATTTCAATATCATTTTTTTCTTTATTGAGCCTCCAATTTTTGTCGAATTAATTAATAATTTTGGAAAGCGCCGAGTGTGCGTTTTTGAATTAAACAAGAGCATTGAGTCCTTCCTGTTTAAAACGCTGTTTTATTGTAAAAGATCCTCGAATACCAAATCGACACCCAACCTCTCTTTGTCGATTTTGAAGCAGCCTTTGTTAGCCCGTTGATGAACATCAACAACATTGTGATCGAAAAGAAGAAGTACTGACCGTACTCCTTTAATTAAACAAAACGCGAAAATACTTAATTTTACATTATCCACTATACAAATAAAAATTAATGGCTTCTGTAACTCCTGCAACAAGCTAATCATAGCCGCGGATACAGCAGAAAATATCCTCATTATAGATGATTGCCGAAGTCTATAGCAGTAAGCTGTTACTCAGGCTTTTGGTGTGAATTACAAGCTTTGGAAACATTTCGCCTTTGGATGTTGTTTTAGCACCAGCTAAAGTTATTTTCCAACACTATTTTAACTGCACAGTGAGGCAAAGTTTATTGTGCGCTTAAAGCCGTCACGTTGTTCAAGTACTAAGTAAAGTACTTAACTATAAAACCAAATAAAACCAACTAAATTATGATTGAATCAATCAATTTTAAATATTTATCAAGCAAAGACTGCTAAAGCGCGGAGCACTCAACGGCCAAAAAGCTGACACTGATTGAGGTGGAGAAAGTGGCATTGTTTCGGCACTTCTAAGACTTTTGCATAATCAGTAATTTATGGGCTATCTTTGGGCAACAAAAGTTACAACTTATGTTGCTCACCAATGGAAACACATCGACAAATTGGCCAATTTTCATTGTAGCTGGAAGTGAAAGCTGAAATCCTTTTTAGAAACTTTGTACTTTGCACAAGAAAGGCAAGAAGAAGCAGAATAAAGACAACCAATAACCAAAATGGTCAACACCAAGGCCAGCCAAAGGCAAGTTAAAGCGCCTTAAAGTGCCTGTGTAAGCTCTGTTAAGGCCAAAACTGACTGCCAACACACATAGATACACAAAGTGTATGTGTGTGTGTGTGGGTGTGTGTGTGTGTGTGTGTGTGTGTGTGTGTGCGTGTGTGTGTGTGTGTGTCATCATGAGCTGCCATGAAGGACGTGGCAAAATTTGCATGCTAACAGGCTTTCACAGATACAAAACATTTATGCCCATATTGTGCATGGGAGCGAGTTGTGCGTAACTGCTACAAAAAAAAGAAGAAGAAAAGCATCGCGATGTATAGCTAAAAGTGTGTGCATCTATGTATGTGTGTCTAACTGTCTACATATCTGGCCCTTAACAATGGCCGCATGAAAGCTCAGCGGAAGCTCCATTGCAACTGGGCCATAAAGCAATGTAGTGTACTTTGAGCTCCCCATTGTGCTACTCGTTAAAGCGACTTGTAGACTTGTGAAAACTCATCAGAAAACTCACACTCTGAAAAGGCGCCAACAAAGTGAAATTTAATTTGCTGCACTTTAATCCCACCGCAATGCCATTTGTGTGGAACTGTTGCTATGATTCCATTTCATTTATTTAGCGTAGTTTCTTTCTACAGAAAAACTTTCTTGCAATTTTTCTTATTTTTTAATTCCACACAACTTACTGAAGCGAAATGGCACTTGATGCCAGCAGTTATGTCGGTTTTCCCCTGGGTCCTGCATCTCTCTTTCTCTGTGTGTGTGTGTATATAGTGAATACATACATCTATTTATATGTAGGGGCAGGGGCGTGGCTCTTATAATGAGCATACTTTACGTGGTTTGATATTGACACATAGCTTGAAAAATGTCCCGAGCTTGAAGAAATTTAAGTACGAATCACTTTATTAAATTGGTGTTTAAGGTAACACAGTTTTGCATGGATTTGGCACTTTTTCATGATATAGACACTTTCCACTTCTCTTCGTGAAGACCGCAGCGTTGACTTATAGTCGATTTTTTCAACTTTTTTTACATAATTAGGTTATTACCACTCTCCTCTGCTTTGCGCACGCCTTCTCCAATCGGTGATACTAAAGTTCGTAAGTGTGCTCTTTTCCTGGTTCTTCCAACGGGGAAATGGCCTGTACGTCGACGCCTTCCCTTTCACTCCATCGAATGTGGCGGTCGTAGCCACGTTCCGATGTGCTTCGACTTTTCGCAACTTATTTTTCATTATCTTCATTCTAGCGCGGTACCAAAAGGATCGAAGCGTTTCTTTCCTACCTTGACGGAACTTCGTGTGTTGCTCAACGACTTCTGCATAGTCGCACCAACTTTGCAGGGATTCGAAACTTCGCAATATAAACGATCCCAAAACGGCTATTAAACGCTGCTTTATAATCAACAAAGAGATGGTGGGTTCCCAGTCGTGGGTCTTTTCCAGGATTTGGTAGAGTGTAAATATCTGACCTTACCAGGCCTAAAGCCACACTAATAAGGTCTGGTCAGTTCATTCAGGCTTCGATCTCTTACCCAATACGAGTAATACGGACTTATATGCGATAGAAAGAAGGCTGATATCACAGTAGCTGGGACATACCGTGAGGTCACCCTTGTTGAAGACAGGGCAATCATTCCAATCATTGGAAAAATTCTGCAAAAAAGAAGGTGCGCAGGCAACCTACAAATTTATTGCCGCCAGTCTTGAATAACTCTGCAAGCAGGCCGGTACTAAATCTGTAGGAAACTACCTGTTTTCATTACCTCAAAAACTCAGATCTGATTCTCAAATTTTCAGTTTCAATTGTAAGCTGCTCTAAAACCATAATTTCAATGTATATGAATTAATTAGTATTTTTTCATTCTACGCATTTCTATGTCTTATGTAAGATTGATTTCAAATTTTCCCAATTAATTAAAAGTGAATGTGAATTAATATTTAGGCGAGAAATAAATAGAAACAAAATATTTTCCATAAACTCAAAATTTATAAAAAATTGATCCATATATTTGATATTCATTTGTCTTTCTTACGATTTTTGGCGCATTATGATATCATGAGAGATATCAAAGACAAACTCATTCAAAATTTAAAATTAATATCTACATTAAGGTAGTGTTGCCTTTGAGTCGCAAATCAAACGTTTGATTTAGATTTAGTCGCAACAATGGATCACAGTATTGATGTATGCAAATAACTTAAGAGAATTCTATCAGCAAAATAAGTATTTCCGGGAACTTCCCAAAAAGAAACCAAAAAAAAAGATTTGGCAGACAGACAAAATTAGTTTCATGTGACGCTGTCGAATCCATTTTGTCGAATCTTATCGATACTTAATATCTGTTTCGGAAAAGGGTGGATGCCAGGTGTTCCTGACTTAATTCTGGGGCTGCGATTGTTTAGTGCGCTATAATCTGTTGCTTTGGGATGTTTTATTTAGAGTTTGTTCGTTATATTTGTTTAAAATAGAATACACAAAAAGGGTGAGAGGGAGGGAAATCCATTCACAATGGATTTATAAATGTTGTGGGATAAATTAAGTATACCAACAGACTTTTTGTATGTATTTTCCTCAACTGCTCCTCAAAACTGCACTACTTTTCTCTCTTTTCCCTTCCCTCGACTGCTTGCTTTGGATTGTATTATTTACTCTTCCCTTTATTATATTGTACTTTTGTTTATTTTTCTGATTTGTTTTTCTCTGTGTTCTTTAATTTGCATAATATTATTTTCAATTTGATCTGTTTACAGTAACTTCCCTTATACTCTTTCTATTTCCGCTTTGAATAATTCAACTTTTTAATTCATATTATTTACTTTCGGCACTCATATATATATATATATGGCTTTTAGGCAAGGCAAATAACTAAACTAACTATTTAAAAGTATATCTTATTTACTTTACTTTAGTCTTGTTGGATTTGTATTCATGCCATGATTCCATATCTGCTTTTATCGGAGCTCAAAATCTTTCCCGGCACCACGATAGAGCCAAATAAAATTTTTATTTAAATCAAAAAAAAATTCAATAAAAAGATTTATCTACGCCTTAATACATTTACAACGGTATATAGCTTGACCGGACGCTCGTCAAAAGTTAAAAATTTGCTCACACATTTTATCAAACACCGATAGGAACTTTAATTTGTAAATTATTAATATGAAATTTTGGTGGTCAAGCAAAAAATATGAAATTGGAAACTTGTAATGATTTTATGAAATTCCATTGTTATTTGCTCATGGAGTCCAAATGGGAGTGAAGGGAAGAAAACTCCAGAAAAAATTTTTTTGGTTATATATGTATGGCTATTAAAATTCCGAGCGCTGCGATAAAGGCAAGAAACAGACAAACATTTATTAGCATTTCAGATTTCGCCAAAGTTTTTAAAAGGCTATAGCTATTGACGGGTACATTCGATTTAATTCATTTTAGTCTTGTTGGATTTGTATTCACCCCTAGATTCCATATCTGCTTTTAGCAGAGCTCTATGTCTGCCCGGCACCCTGCTTAAGCTAGGGAACATTTTCTTAAAACCACGATATCTTCCAAACCAATAGCTAAATCAAAAAACCGTATTTGAAAGGATTTACGATTTAAAACTTAGACAACGGTATGTGGTTCGACCGGATCAGACGCTCTATTCAAGCACTTAAAACTTTCTGTAATTTATAGCTAGTGTGCTACAGCACTTCGTCAGAGTCTCTTTCTTTCGTCACAGCACGAGCTACCGTTCGTTGTGATATGTATGTGTAGGCTTAGTACGGGGTTAGTACGTTTATATAATAAAAAACGTTTATCAATTTGCGCCCAACTTTTTTTATTTAACAAAAACTTTTTAGACGTTTTTCTTTTTCAGCCATCCGGATCATTCTCGACTGCATTCCTATATTTGAGCTGCTTCAACAAATTTGACCTCAATGAGTTCTTGTCTGTTGTCATCTAACATAGAACGCACTATATCGTTCTCAGTCATAACTCCATTGCAAGCAAGTTTTGCATCCTCATCCTGCCAGTCAGAACTAATTTCTATTTCACTAATCTTATCTGATTGTTCACCAGAGCCTTCCTCCAGGGTAGAATTGCTATATACCTCTCTCTTTTGACCTCTTTGTGACACTCTGCATTTCAGTGTCCGTCAAGCTGGCAAAGCAAAGTCAGCAGAACAAAAATTGATTATGCCTATAATTAAGTGCTAATTACAAGCTAATTTAGTGGCGTAATTAGAAATTAAATGCTCCACCATTTTTTGAGTAAATCCCAATACCGTGTTCCCTTGGCCCACATGGCAGCAGAACAAATGTATATATGTGTATGTATATTGTTTATATACATATATTATATTATTATATTATATTAATATTTATTATGTAAATTATTTGTCAACTCTAATTATTTTATTTTTTAAATAAAAATACTATATAATTAATAAATACAAAAATCATTTTTATTCATAAACAATATATTTTTAACATAATAATTGTTATATTTTCGTATTAAACTTAAAATAAGTATGAAAAAAGTGATTTTCTATCTCTGTTACCACGCAAAAAATCAATACATTGTCACGATCCAACTCATTCATTTATTTATCTCACTCAGTTCATTGTATCGTGGACTTTATTTCCCTTCTTACTCACGTTTCTCTATCCTGCGCTCTTACACTCAAAAGTACCGTTAGGACTTTTGATCGACCAATGAGGTCAAGTTCTTTTTGCAAAATTACCTCTGCACAATGGTATGTACACGGATATGGGAAATGGTAACAATTTGAAAATTTTGGTACTTACCTTTTTGTTTGCATATATATGTACCACCTGAAAATTTTCAGTCTCATCCGCCCACCGTTTTTTTTCATATATTAAAACTTATTAGCTTTTTCTTTTGTGTTTAATATATGTTTAAATTAAATAATTGATGTAAAAAAATCGGTGTACATACCATTGTGCAGAGGTAATTTTTCGAAAAGAACTTAGCTTCATTGGTGGATCAAAAGTCCTAACGGTACTTTCACACCAGTGAATGGCAACAATCGGCATCACAGCCTGATATGCGCGCGCCTCAACCAAGGACGAGGGCGTGCTGCTCAAACTATGAGATTAAAATCGTTTAAGGCGGTTTTAATGGAAAGGTTGGAACATATCGCATCCTGGGTCCTACTGTCGGACAATTTAGCCTTCTCGAGACCACCTCGAACAACGGTCTAAGGCTAATTGACTTCGATCCGGCGCCAAACATGGTAGTCTGTAGTACCAGATTTCAGCATCTCGATATCCGCAAGGCTACATGGCTGTCTCCTGATCAATCTATATGCAGCCAGATTGATGGAAAGCTGATGTTTGTACTTTCAGAGGGACCAACATTAGCTTTCATCTCGCATACGGCTTAGCAAAGCGAAGAATGTGCGATCCAGCACAGCGATAGCTGGACATCACAACATGGCCAACATAACATGTTCTGGATGCTACTGCAGAACTTCGGCTATTGAAGGACCCTGCATTCGGCTGCTGCGTCTTATGTGCGAGACCACTATCGGGAGATGAGGAATATGGAGAAAGGATATGACGTTAGGAAATTCTTCCAAAAAGATGCAGAAGAAAATCTTTTAGTGGATACGCAGGGTGAACTGAGGTTGTGGAGGGAATACTACTCTGCATTACCATCGAGCGATTATGGGAACAATGCGATGTCCGGTATTTATTCCCGACGCCTTCCATCATAGATGACGAAGTAGATATACCGCCGCCTAGCTATTACGAAGTCAGGGTCGCAATCAAGCGAGTTGGTAAGGCTCATATTCCAGCTCTATTGAAAAATATGGCAAGATGAAAGTATGCCTGATATTTCGAAAATTTGTGTCCTCTGCTTGGTCTTCAAGTCTTTTGCATAGGGAAAACGCGCATGGTTGATGAACAAATTTTGCTCTAAATTCTATATTCTCCGATAACGGTGCAGAAACACGGTCAGACAGACCTTTTTCCGTAAATTTAAGGTAGCTAGTTGCGAATCCGGAAACCATTTTGGATATTCTAGCACCATTTTCAAAATATCGCAATTTAAAAAAAATCGAGATTTCGAAAGTTGCGAAGTCAGAAAACCTCATATATCTTGGGAACCCTACTTCAGATGAATCCAGATGAATTCTGATTCGAATTGAAGGCAATTTAATATCAAATCAATGTCTTTCATACGGTTTTGGTCTAACTTGATTCGATTGCAAGTTACAGGGCAATGAACTCAAAATTTTGTCAAGTTTATGTGCATCTATGTTGCAAAAATTATCGAAATCTGATAAAGACATCAAAAGTTATAGTCAAAAATTTGCTTATTTTACCCCCTCGCCAATAAACTGCTTCAAATTTCTACTACATGTAGATATGGATACATGTGAGCTAGAGTTACAAAATTTGGTTTGGAGACTCTTGTGACCCTAATCTTTAAAACTTTATCCACCTTTTTCCAATGGAACCCTCCCTTCCACCGCAATCGATTTACATTAATTACTGCCACACCCCCATATATTGATTTGAAAATTGAAACAGACATTTATAAACCTATTTTTGATCTATGTTATAAAATTCAACAACATTGCCCATGAGTGCTAGAGTTTTGGGTATAAAAGTAATAGCCAACTTCTCAAAAGGAAAATTTGTCAATTGGAATTTCCCAATAGGAAAATGTTTACAGGCATATCGATCTAATGAAAAGAGGTAAAAAGTGGATAGTTCCCATTTTACCGTATTTTGTGTTTATAAAGAAAAAGGGTACAGGGTATTCCGACTGTCTGCATCAAATTTTTATACACTGCACACAAAGTGTAAAAGGGTATTATAGATTTGTGCAATGTATGTAACAGGCAGAAGGAGGCGTGGCAGACTATATGTTCCATGGGCAAAAATGGTCAGGAGCACTAGTCGAGTCGATATAGACACTTCCGTCTGACCGTCTGTCCTTGTTGTCGCACCGTTCTCGGAGACTATATATAGGATGTGCTCTATAGCTAGAGCTCCTTTACCTAAAGATGCTCATTTTACCTATTCAGTGCAAGTTTGCGAATTATGTCGACATCTATCCATAAAAGCTATCCAATTGAAACTTGGCACAGGTATGCACATTACTACTATGCATGTGTACTGTAAAAATGATTCATATCGAATCAGAATTTTAGAAGATAAATCCAATAATGTGTCAATTTTAGGCCCCCTCTCCTATGAACTGCAACAGAATTTCACTTTTTACAGAAATATCCCAACTGTCTGCATCAAATTGGTTTTATTGCATAGTGTAACCAATTACACTTTTTGTACAGGGTATAAAAAAGCTTAAAACTAAAGTAAAGTTTCATCGTCTAAATTTGGGCATCAGTCGAGTGGCAGGATAAAGAAGCACGTACTGGCAAATGGAATCAACTGCCAACTGCTGGAAACTTAATTTGTATGCCAAGCGTATGAAAAACCATGCAAGGTAAGGATCCGATTTTACATTTAACAACTGTAATGGCAGCCATCAGAAATGCCAACCACTTGGTCCAAGTAAAATACTGACTATAATACATACAGCATTGTAGGTACACACATATGTACTTGTCGAAGCGTTTGTGCAGGTAAATATGCAAATAAATGCACGACCAGGACAATCACGTACCGTAATGCCAGTTGAATGCCAGGATGCCAAGATGCCAATGCAATGTTGTACTCCTGGCGCAATACAGACAGCATACTTTGCTTAAAACAGAGCACAACAATTTTTCTTTCATCTTTTATTTTATTGCATTTCAATTTGTTTTCGTTACAGATTTGTCAGATCTCATTTTTCAACCCACTTCTGAACTCCATGCGGAAATTAAGCTTTATGCGAATGCCATTGTGCAACGTTTCGCTCTTTCGAAAAAAAAGAATCAAATACAATTCTCAGAATATGCAAATTTGTTGTGGACTTCCATTGATTTGCCTTTTGTTATGCATAATGGCCACAAGTTTATATTAAGCGGTATTCAGTACAAACAATCAAAGCAAACAGTTACTCCAAACTAAAGACGTCCCACAAACACGATGGATATCAAAAGTTCTTTTGCTCAGATGCAAAAGGTCATAACCGAATTAATGTGCGGAAAACCCTCTTTCCAATGAAAGATCATAGGATAGCTTCGCGCAATCATATAGATCATGTTGTGATCGACGAAAGAGTGCTTGATGTTCGTACGTTCAGAAGGGTGTACCTCAACTAATAAACTTATCTTCAATGCATTTTACACAAGTATTTCAGTAATGGCTGAGCTGGCAAAACGCCTTTTTGGCAGAAATACGAAAATAAACATTTTATGCAGACAGTCGGGACGGTGCCCGACAGTGGAATACCCTGTACCCTTTACATTTATAAACACTAAATATCGTAAAATGGGAACGGAAATATCCACTTTTCAAAACCAAGAGTATTCAAATTGATATCCTTATAATTAACCTTGTATGACTCGAATCATCAATTTAAATATGATAGACGATGAATATTTAGGAAAAGTCACAAAATTTGAAATCGATAGCTCAACCAGAAATATATTTAAATTAATATATTAAGCTAAAGCCACCAAATTTGCTATGCAGACTCATATTAGGCTTATCAACCAAATGATGTGGGTTTGAGAATCAACACCCCTATCCCCGCAGTACAGTTACCTTGATAATGCTCATACCGCCCAACTTATCGATACAAAAGTACAGAAATTTGATTTTCAAGGTGAGGAAAGGATACTGGCTCCACCAAGTTTTTTATATTTTGTATTCTCTAAAGGATAAATTTCTATTTATTTTTTGTTGTTCTTGATCTTGTGTTAGGGAGAGCCTTAATTGTCTAGATTGCTAGTTTATTAATTGCAATTACTTTATATAATCTAAATATGGCGCATTTCAAGTCAAGATTTTGTTATAATGTTAAACTGGAAAATTTTTAATCTGAAACTTTTTCCAGAGGGGTTGACAAAATTTATTATCTTATGATTCTAAAAAGGTGCATAATCGATTTATTACAAATAAATACTTTACGATTAGAGTTTAAATATAACGAAAATCAGCACAATTAAAGCTCAACTCTGCGTAAGTCGGCCCCGGAAGGGCAAGGTCTCTTAAACTTAAGAATAGAGCACCATATTATTAAAACAAAATTTGATGCAGATAGTCGGGACGGTGCCTGACTGTGGAATACCCTGTACCCTTATTCTTTATAAACACGAAATACGGTACAATGGGAACGGAAGTATCAACTTTAATGACTCTTTTCATAATATCGATATGCCAGTAAAAATTTTCCTATTGGGAAGTTCCAATTGACAAGTTTTCCTATTGGGAAGTTGGCTTTTAAGGGGACACAAATTACTTTCATACCCATAACTCAAGTTTTCTTGGGCCAATGTCTTTGAATTTTGTAACTTAGATCAATAATACATTTATAAATGTCTGTGACAATTTTCGAATCAATATATTGGCGGGTTGGGCAGTAACTGAGTTAAATCATTTGTGGGGGAAGGGGGGTTTCATTAAAAAAAAGGTGGATGCAGATTTAACGATTAGGGTCACACGAGTCTCCACCCCATTTGTAACTCTAACTCACATGTATCCATATCTACAAGTAGTCGAATTTTGCCGCAGTGTATAGGCGAGTGGAGGAAATTACCATATTCAATAATTTTTAAAACATAGATGCACATTAACACGACGCACATCTCTGAGAAGTTTCGAGTTGATAGATTCAACGGAGTTACGGGGGAAGGGGGTAAGATATGGTCTTGATTCGATAAACTCCCTCAGCCTTTAGAAAATACGCATCTTTCAGTAGAATTTTTTTGCTCTAACTCTAATAGTATCGGAAGAAACTGACCCAACACGGAGTCGACTCGACTATTGCTCCTGATCATTTTTGCCCACGGATATTTATCCGATTTCGATCATTTTTAAAACATATTTGCACATAAACACGACGCACACCTGTGTCAAGTTTTGAGATGATAGAATGAACGTAGCGGCTGTGAACCGCAAAAATATGTTACAGGGGAAGGGGCAAGATATCGACGTGATTCGACAAACTTTATCTTTTCAGAGTAAATGCGCATCTTTTGGTAAATTTTTGTGCCTCTTCCTTTTATAGTGTCCAAAACCTTGACGGTCATACGGAAGGACAGACAGACGGACATATCTATATCGACGCGGCTATTGCACCTGACCATTTTTGCCCATGGAACATATGGTCTGCCACGCCTCCTTCTGCCTGCCTTAAATTCGGCTTATGCTGCATTCAATGGGCCAGCACGCTAATTCTGGCAATATAATCGCGCAATGCCTTGTCAAGGACGAAACATTTTTTACATCGCGCCGATGCAATGTGTTTCGAAATTTTTAATTTGCTCAAACACTAGAGGCCCTCAAGTAATTAAGCCAAGAATTTTTAATAAGCCGCATTTCGGCAGACTACAAAATACTCAAAAAAGATATAAAAAGAAAGTAAGCTTTGGTTTTATTAAGTGTGCTTCTCATTTTTAAAATTTCTGATGTATCCTGTCCGGAAAAAAGTCACAGCAATTACTTTAGTTATTTTTCAAGTGACTGTGACTTTTGTAAATTATTTATTTGGCCGAGATTTATTAGCGCACATTTCCATGCACTTTGATGCCATTTCGATAACCGCCAGCTATTTAAGGCCATTAAATTGGTAGCATGACCCAAGCCCAAAACCCACACAAACAAAGTCACACAGCAGCCATTTTGGTTAAGTATCTTCAAGCACGCCACATGTGAAAAGTCCGTTGCCTACTTTTTGGGGAGGAGCAGAAACCACTTGCCGACAGAAACTTGTTAATTGTTGGCCATAAAATTTGTTTAAGTGTACATTGACACGCAAAGCAAAACGAAATAAAATAAAGAGAAAGCTTAAAGAGAAATGAAGAGAAACATACAGCCAAAAGGCAAAAGCAAAGAACAATTCAATTTACTTTATGGCGCCGCTGCCTAGAAAATATTTATAGTCCTTTAAACCTTGAGTAAACGGCAAGACATTGTGAGTGTATATGTGTCAGTGAATGTTTGAGTGAATGAGTCTGAGTGAGTGTGAGTAATCCTTAATCTGACGTAGCTGCCATGGCTTGAATCAACATTTTCGTGGTTATTTATAACATTTTTGCTAAAACCGGACTTTATGTGTTCGCTTGATTAGTTTCTTAACTGGTAATAACAAACCGTTATCGGGTTATGGCCTGATGTTAATACATTCATTCATTGGAATTGTGGTGGGTCCCAAACACTACGCACAACCCTTTTAAGGCCTACTGGTCACGAAAGAACCAAGTATCATTGTTAGTCGACTCATACGACAAGCTTTGACCTGCTGAGGTGGTATTCTCTAACCCGCTCACCACACGGGGGATTCCGGATTACTCCGGATCACTAATATTAAAATTGCTTCATATTATGACCATACTTATTGTGCCTTATGTCTGTCTACCTATTCGTTCAGTTATAAATATGTTATCACAATTCTCTCTCTAATGCTGTAGTTACCAACAAACAAAGATATTAACTGAATCCGACCACCATATCCTATAGCAACTGGCTAAGGCGAGTGGAACCGATGAAACCTCTGCCCCCTGTTTCCGGAAAACGAGTAAATACAGTTCAAAATGCATAGGAATCCCATATGTTTGAAAAGTTACACATAAGGCAAGACACCGTAAGTTTTTTGAGGAGGAGACGAAGAGTAAAGAGAACTTAAATGAAAAATTAAACAAAACCGTCTAAAGAATTCTAGCATACCCCTGAATATATGCAAAAATTTACCGTATTAGCGTCTTCTAATTCATTCAAAATGGGTTTTTGCTGTGAAGTTAAATTAACACGATGTATCATTGCAAAATTACATACATTTCTCCACGTACCTTTGCGTTCATTGAAAACAAAAAATAGAACATGCTACTTTGACCCCATATATTTCAAAGTCTATGCTATGTACGCCAATATTTTTATTTTTTACTTGTTGAACACGCGTGCATTAATAAAGCCTTCAATAAATTTTGATCTGCAGAGCAGATATAACCGCCATCCAGGCGATGCGAACTGCCGAAGCCCTTTCCGCTAATCTCTCTGAGCAGCTTACTCAACCTCCCTCAGAACCTGACAGCGCCGAAGGACTCCGGAAGCATATATCCCACCGCGGGGAACGTCCTTGTATTCCAACGCCCACTGCCGTCGAACCTATGGTACTATAGATACTGCACGATCGGTGCCAGATCACTATCGGGAAATGAGGAAGATGGAGAGGTGCCTTTTCAGGCGCGAACAGGAAAAGCGTGAAGATCGAGATATGCAGAAGCGGGAATGACGTTAGGAAGTTCTTCGAAAAAGTCAAGCATCTGGCTGAAGGATTTAGCACCGGAGCGTCTTTCTGTAGATATGCAGAGGGGCATCTGGTAGTGGATGCACAAGGTGCAATGAGGTTGTGGATGGAACACTTCTCTGGCTTGCTATCGGGCGATGATGGTGATAAAGCCGCCCCTTGAGTTAACTTCCCGACATCCCCAATTATAGATGACGGCGTGGATATCCCGTCGCCTAGCTATGACGAAGTCAGGGTCGCAATCAAGCGGTTCAAAAACAACAAAGTAGCTGGCGCAGATGACCTGCCTGCAGAGCTGTTAAGGCTGATGGTAATGATTTGGTACGGTGCATGCACCGGCTCTTCTGCAGAATATGGCTAGATGAGACCATGCCCGATGATTGGAGCTGGTGTCATCCGCCTTGTCCTGAAGAAGGGTGATCCCACGATGTGCGCTAACTACCGTGGTATCAGTCTACTTTCTATTGTATATAAGCTCCTATCAAACGTATTGTGTGAAAGAATAAAGCCATTTGGGAAAGAACTTATTGGACCTTATCAGTATGGTTTTAGGCCTGGTAAGTCCGCCATTGACCACATATTCACACTATGCCAAATCCTGGAAAAGTGCTACGATAACCAAAACAACACCTATCATCTCTTTGTCGATTATAAAGCAGCATTTGATTTCCCGTTGAGAGATCGCGTATATGCTGCACTGTCTGAGTTTGGAATCCGTGCCAAGTTAATATGACAGTGCAGAATGACGTTGAGTAACACAAGCAGCTCCGTCAAGGTAGGAAAGAGCTTCTCCTAGCCATGTGATACCAAGCGAGGCTTCAGCCAAGGCGATGACCTTTCCTGCGACCTCTTCAACCTTTTGATGAAGAATGTGTTGCGAAAGGCCGAAGTACATCGGAACGGGACTGTATTCTATAAGGGTGTCCAGTTGAGTCTTTTGCAGCTATTGAAAGAGAATCTGCCAGGGTGGGTCTGGTGGTAAATAAGCGCAAGAAAAGTATATGCTTTCTTCAAGTAGAGATACATAGCGGTTCGACTCTCAGATTGATGTTCAAAATTATACTTTTGATGTTGTCAAGGATTTCGTCTACCTAGGCAACACCAAGGTGGTCACAATAAAAAACGATGCCAACATAGAGATCAAGCGGAGAAACACTCTTGTCAAGAGATGTTACTTTGGTCACAGCAAACGAAACTAACACTTTATAAGACGCTCATCCATTTTGCTTTTTGGCGCTGAAGCATGGGTGATGTCGCCGTCTGATGAAAATGCCCTAGGAGTGTTTGAGCGGAAAGTAGTCCGGAAGATCTTTAGCCTTTTACGCGCTGGCAAAGACTACCGCACCCGATGGAAGGTCGAACTTTATGAGCTCTACGACGACATTGATATATTTAAGCGCATTAATATCGAACGGCTCCGTTGGCTACGTCATGTTATGCGTATGGATGAAGAAGCTCCTGCGAGAAAGGTCTTCAATGCGGTTGTCGAAGGGAGGCGACGAAAGGGCAGACCATGTCACTGTTGGAAGAACCAAGTAGAGGGTACACTAGCTAATTTTGGTATCACCAATTAGAGAAGGCGCTCGCAAAGCAGAGACGTCTGGAGGAGAGCTTTACATCAGGCCGTAACCCGGTAACGGGTTGTTATGGCCAGTTAAGTAAGTAGGTAAGTATAGTAACTAATAAATATTAGACATATAGCATTGTTGACATTTATACCAAAAGTGAAAATATTGTGTTTTTGCTTTTTTCCAAAAGTAGAATTGTTGTAAAAAATGACATTCGGGGACAACTCGTAAAGGACAACAGTCGCGAACAAACAGCGCTATTTGCGTTTTTAACAAAATCGTGTCAGAACTTCCATTTTAAAAGCTGCAGAATCATCCGATCGGGGCGAATCACGTTTGCGGCAACATCGTGGAACTTCGAGGACTTCGGAATCATTAGAAAGACGCACGCTGCAAAGCAAGAAAAAGAAAGATTTTGAAAATGGAAGTTTCAATTACGACAAAGACTTTGATTACAGCGCGTACCCTGATGTAGTGATTGGGCAAATGGATAATGTCATGCAATGAAATTTCGCTGAGAGACACCATGAATTTGTGGCTCGAATGTGAGAACCAAGTTCAATCCGGCGATCCGAAACGATTGTCCTTGACATTTGTTGATTGTGATTGCACAAGCCAGTCACACCGGGAATCGAAGTCATTGACTTCAATCAAATCATCAAATCGAATGGCAGATAATTTAAAATCATCGGAATGTGTGGAATCAGCACATCTTCGCCTTTGTTTTTGCCACTAATGATGGTCGCCTCAATTAAGTTTGCACTTACTTTTTTAACGACATTTATGGTGCCATTGAACAATTTTGGTGGATCTATCTATCAGATCTTGATAAGAGCTAATCGGTCTAATCATATTCTGAAATGTCGGCAACTTTTCCACCAATTCATCGTTGACATGGAATTCAATTAATTATTAAATGTACACGGAAATAAACAGTAAAGTATAGAATCATGATGATTTGTTTTCTTTGAATTATAAAATGAATGTTTAGAAAACGATATTTGTGCATTTGTGTTGGCGCAGCGGAGTGCGCGGGTTCAGGTAATAATTTATAAGTGACAAATTTTCCAGAAAGTCCACTGTTTTTACTGGTAACAGAGTTCAAAACACATTTTTATAGATTCTTTTAAATAATTTATGTACATTTTTGTTTAAAACAAAAATTAAAGAAAGAAAAACTACTTTTCTGGAAATTATGAAGTGCACGAGATCACGTCTAATCAGACCACACGACTCACCGCACTACTAATGCACTATTGCGCTCCACTCCCAACCAATTTCTTGACTTCGGCTTCGTGACGAAACTGTCGATGATCTCTGTACTCGCCCTTCCAATTATATGAGCGCAAAATATTCCTTTCAGTGGCTGGAAAATACGAGTAAAAGATATCCTTTGCATTGTCGCCGGGACATACATAACCGCCCATGCCAATCCAGGCGATATTAACATGCTGCATAAGCGTTTCATTGAGAAGTTTATAGTAAGCAGACTTGATTTTTTTGCCCTGTAGGGAAGCAAAGTTAAGTAAGGATATTTTTGTTCCCTAAACACATTTACCAGTTTTATGGACATTTCGTACTTGTTAAAGTCCTCTGGCCTTACAGACATGCCCATCAAATCTGTGGTGGGCGGATTAGTTATGAGAGACTCCAGATTATGAAACAATTTTTTCGATCTATCCAGCTCTGCTTTCAAATCTTGCTTGGTGTACACCTTGCCATAGCGACGTTTCACCCATTCACGCAAAACAGGAAATTTATGGGCGTCCGGCAGTGTGGCAAATACATAACGATGATTTTTGGTCAGCTCCTTCAGGCCATCTATTAGTAGACGATCCATTAACTCCTTGTCATTTGGATCGAATACTTCTATATCGTACTTCAGCACAGACGGTTGATCTGGATTTATATTCGCAGAAAGTGCATCTTGCTCCATTTGTGCTCTCTTGGCTGCCACTTTTCGCTTCCACAATTCGTTGGCGCACAGCACTACGGCATCTGTAATTTCGACTCGTCCATCCATGTGGCTATACTGACTATGTGAGCTGGTATCCTCGTACGAGTCCTTACTATTAGTCTCAGTGTCCTTACAATTCACCAATTTGTCTGAGCATTCTTCGCTTGCTAAACTATCCGCATATGCACCTAGAATTTCTGAACACAGATCGTCTTTGGTTTGCTTTTTCAACGCATTGATAAAACACTTTTTGATGTATTTTTTCTCATCGTAAACGTCCTTTAGTCCTGAATGGAATATACGCTTAAATTGGAAGTGATATGGCTTGTGTGATTCCGGCGCTTTGAAGAACACTTTCTTCGTTTGTTTGTTTGCGAACTTAGCATTAGTATTGAGATATTGGCCCTTGAAATTGGGACCCAAATTAGGGCGAGAAGGTTTTCCATAGGTCCTACATTTTGACACTTTTATATCTAGCGGGTCGCAGTTGTAAGTTTCTGAATTTGCAGTCTCGACACAATTTTTTAAATCGCCCATAAAATTTACAGGTTCCATGCGTAAACCCCCACCAGTTAAACGTTTTCCCTTGTAGGTATCCAAAACATTTGGGTGAGCAGCCGCTGAACATTCATCAATCAGGGCTTTGATTGCCGTATTGGGCACCGGTGTGGTAACAATATTTTGGCATATCAAGCATGAGGGATTCGAGATCAACTGCAACGGTGTGTGACCCATTTTCATGTAGTTGCGATACTTTTCCACGCAAAGATCGATGTCATGTTCCAGCTGAGTGCCTATTCGCTTATGACGTCGCTAGAATGCAGTGAATATTATATTTTAAAGAGTAGCTTACACAAAATTCAGACATTTGCTTACCTTTTGCTCCCGAAATGGCACCTGTACCATTTCCAGGCAACGATCCCGTGCAATAACAGTCAGTTCGTCCTGTAGCAACTGTGCCTGCTCTCGCATGGTTTTGTGATACAGGCACAAAATGAGTTCCTCCTCGTTTTTGGGCTTTGGTTGATTTAAAACACCCTTTACTCGTTCATCCACAATATTCTTCGCGATACGCGCACCAGGATTAAGTTTGTATTCCATAAACCAGGGCGGTTTCGTTTCTGGTCCATAATCAGGTGGCTGGCCAAGTGGCCAAAAGGGAAATTCCACTTCGAAGTCCTCCTTGCCAGATGTCAGTTTACTGATTTTGGGGATTGGACGTGTTTGTTTTTGAAAATATGGAGATTTTTTAGATGTTTTGTATGGTTTAGGCTTTTCTCGTAAATGAAGTGGGGCTTGAACTGATGGGATACAGAAATTCTTCGTTTGTTTGATTTTTGGATGCGTTCCCGGCGGCAGTATGCGATCCAACTCACGCAATGTATCCAAAAGATCGAGTTTTGCTACAGTCGTCATAAGTATCTGTTCATTGGTTGAGTAATTTTGGTTACCTATGTAGGATTTGTAGAAGCCCTCCAGTATGAAGAATATAAAAGCTAGTGGGTCACCGCGACTTAATTTCACCATGCTCAGTATTTTTTTCCCATTTATCATTGGACTCAATCCAAGAAGCTCTAGACAAGCTTTACAGCGATTGCTCGAGCCCAGCGCAGAATCATCCCTCAGATCGTTTGGAAGACTATTTATAGCGTCGCTCTGGTCTTTGGACATGCCACGATACCATGGTGGCATATCACTTAATTTACGAAGATCATCCATGGTTTTTTTAAATTTATTCCTGTTCATTTTGGCTAACAGCTAACTAATTTTGCAAGAAACTAATTAAAGTTTTTTTTTGTTAACTTAAAATTTTTGTTTAAAATTATAATAATATTTTTCGTAGTAATATCTGTTATTTTACTAGTAAGTTACTTAGTTGGGATTTTTTTTTTAATCAAGTTATGAAAACGACTGATAATTACTCAAATCAAGACATGATACAAGTCAAAAGCGGTGATCGCATAAAAGTAAAAAAAATTTTGTCGGAACCATGGAATAATATTAGACAGGGAGAACTAATGTGCCGACGTGAGAACTTACGAGAGCGAAAAAAAGAGAGGCGCGAATCATTCTTATAGCTGAAATGACTAATATTAATGAACAACGCATATTTACATATGTTGCTAGACAAGGCAATAAAATGCTCGGAGACATTTGGCATCGACATTCGCAGCAGAATAAAATATATATATTTTACATATGTTATAAGTAAAAGGGGCTGTTAGCATAGAACAGGCAGAGAGCATGATGCATGAAGAGATTGTCAACGCTCCAGCTAAATACAAAAAGCAGTATGACAAAAAACGAAGGAGCGATATTGGCTACAAGGTGGGCGATCTAGTGGCAATTCGACGTACTCAATTTGTTGCTGGAAGGAAGCTGGCACCTTCACCACGGTGAAGCGCAATGAACGTTACGAGGTACGAAAAACAGCGAATGTGGAGGGACCGATCAACACGGCAACCAGAGGCGACAACATGAAGCTGTGGAGCTTTGCAGGGGATAACGAAGATCCGTGGTCATCTGAGGCCGATAAATAATCAGAATGGCCGAGTGTAAAAGGGGCTGTTAGCATAGCACAGGCAGAGAGCAGTACAACAGGAGCTGTTAGTTAACAGGAGAGAAGCTGAGCAGAAGTGTGGGCAGTTGATATTAGACAGCAGTGAGAAGCAGTAAGCCGTAATTGCGTTCTCTATAATATTAAACTCGCATTACGCCGTATTAAAGCCGTACTAAAGCTGTGTTAAGTTAAAGCCGTTGTAAATTGTATTCAAAGCCGTGTTTGTGGGCTATAGGCCGAAAACTATTTTCATGATATAATTAATACTATCTTATTTCTATATTAAATATACTTATAATAAACAATATTAATATCACATTATTACATATATACGATCTCAAACTGAGTGAAAGCAGCAGATTTGTATTATCCGTCTATTATTATTATTCCACGATGCCCAACAGTGGGATAACCTGTACCCATTTTTCCAATGGGAATCAATATTTATGTGAAAATTTTGTATCGATGCGTTGAGGTGCTTGATTCGGCAAAACGTTTTTGGTATACAAGCCTAACATGAATTTACCTTATATACTACCATGTCTATAAGAAGTGAAATAGTGCTGCAGTTTATGGGAGGATGTCATTTAATTGGCCTGAAATGAATAATAAAAGAACGGCCTTCGTTGTTGTAGCAACCTCGGGCACTGGCTTGATTGTGGCCAACCAGTCTTTTTATATTATTATATTATTGTTATATAATCTCTGCAGGAGCTGCGTAGATGAGGAAGAGGATAAAGGCTGATATTTCTCTTGTCCGGCCTTCTGGAAAATACGACTGAAACACCTGGGCACATACTTCATAAAATGCCTCTTAGAGTTGTCAAAAATTGGCTCAAAGCGATGAGCGGACATTTTACCAGCATCCGATTGGACCTCCCTATTAGACTGTCTTTTATTCAGGAAAAGAAAAAATAGGTCTGCCGGTATCACAATTGGCCGACCATCGGACTAAGTGTGCCAGATTGAAATCTGGCAGCTGTTCTCATATAACTTAACCTACCTACATCTTTAAAAGTTGCTATCCGATCTTGAATTTATTTATTTTATGGGCAAAAGCGATGAGAAGCAATAGTTGAGTTGGCTCAATGTCCGTCTGTCTGTCCGTATGACTGCAAGACATAGATTGCCACCGCCCCTACAAATGACGCGACAATCAAATAGCACGGACTTGCGGTGGATTTGCTGAAATATCACGCATGGTGCAACAAGCGCCTTAGCGACACCAAGAAAGTACCAAAACCATCTCTCGCCTGCTTCACCCGTGACAGAACTTAGCACCCACACTATGAAAGCTATCCATCTATATCAGTTGTATCATCGATAATTTGTTGGTATAAATGCTATATACAAACTCTGCAGCACTTATTTATTCAAATTTTTCTCGAAAAAGGCTCGACCGAGTGGCATGAAAATTTTTACATCTTCGTTGAAGATCAATGCTGAAATATGGATAATTACCCATAATGAAAAAGCGTGAAACTATAAAAAATGGCTAAGCCTTTTTTTTATTTTTTAGAGGATAAAATGAGAAAGAGGATAGTAAGATATTGGAACGAATATCCACAGCTGGTTTTAGTATAAGGAAGAGAGAGAGAGAGAAAGGGAAGAGGAACTGAAAGGGGAATGGGAAGAAGAAGTTGATCTACCTATCCACTAAAAAATAATATTAATTAATTCTATACAAAATTCTTAGTATGGAATCATGAAATTGTATTTCCCATGAATGATAAAATTAATGATTAGAAGACGATATTTGTGATCAATATACTTACTTAAGTGACCATAACAACCCGTTATCGGATTACGGCCTGATATAAAGCTCTCCTACAGGAGTCTCTGCTAGCAGAGATGGGTGTTGATTTGGTGTCCGTGGGTCTTTTCCACGATTTGGCGTAGTGTGAATATCTGGTCCAAGCCAAAAACCTTACTGATAAGGTAAAATTAGTTCTTTCGTTAATGGCGAAAGTCTTTTATACAGTACGCTCGATAGGGCCTTATATGCAATAGGAAGAAGGCTTATACACGGTAGTTAGCGCACACCGTGGGATAACCCTTCTTGAGGACAGGGCAGAGAACACTAAGGTTCTAATCATCGGGCATGCCATATTCTGCAAAAGAGCTGGTGCATGCATATTACCAAGTCATTGCCTCCTGTCTTCAATAGCTTAGCGGGCAGGTCATCTGCGTCAGATGCTTTGTTGTTCTTGAGCCCCTTGATTTCGACCCTGACTTCCTCATAGCTTGGCGTCCACGCCGTCGTCGTTGGGGACGTCGGAAAATTAACGTAATTACGTCGTTCCTGCTCCTGCACATCTCGCTCAAGCTTTTCCTGTTCGCGTTTTTTGCGTTTGAAAAGGCGCCTCTCCATTTTCCTCATTTCCCGATAGTGGTCTCGCACAGATCGTGTAGCAGCCGACTGCAAGGTCCTTCTATAGGCGGCGTTCATTACTGCAGTGGTTTCGCTACACTCCTGATCCATTGGTTCCTCGGCAGTGGGCGTTGCAAGGACGTTCTATGCGGTGGTACGCAAGAAGTGGGATATATGTTTCCGAAGTCCTTCGGGATTATCGTGTTCTGTGGGATATTGAGTGAGCTGCTCAGAGAGTTCAGAGTACGCTGTGCGTACATCGCACGTTCTTCGCTATGCTTAGACGCATGCGAACTACGGCGCCAACAAGGTTGATGTTGACCCCTCTGAACGTACGAACATCAAGCACACTGACTTCCATCAATCGTAACATGATCAATCTGATCGCGTGTTGTTTGATCAGGGGAAGCCGTGGATATCGGGATGCTGAAATCTGGTACTATAGACTATCATGTTTTGCCCCGCAGCGAAGTCAATTATCCTGAGAATGTTGTTCGAGGTGGTCTCGTGAAAGCTGAATTGTCCGACACTAGGACCAAAGATGCGTTCCCTTTCAACATTTCCATTAAAATCGCCTAACACGATTTTAACATCAGGGGCAGGGCAGCGGTCATAGACAGACTCAAATCTGTCATAGACCGCATCCTTAGTCGCATCGTCCCCTATCGGGGCGTGTGCACAATTCAGGCTGATGTTGAACAATTTAGCTTTGATGTGGATTGTTGCAAGTCTTTTGTTCACTGGCCCGGGAGACACGGTTGCGTAATCTCCAGCCAACAACAAATCCGCACCCAAATTCGTGGCGCTTCGCATGACAGATGTAGTAAACGGCGCAGTCTTATTTCTCGCAGCAGCCTTGCCATTTCCATTGCATCTCCTGGAAGGCGGTTATACAAGCCCAGATGAATGAAACTATCTTTTCTGACGCATCCAAAGAATCCATCTTGTTGTGCTTTCTTCTGCACGCAATTTGCAGAACAACCAACTGCCCCAGACAAAATTACAAAATGTGTAATAATGTGCCAATTTTAGAACACTGCTTCTATAAACTGCAATAAAACCACTATTAATTCGTACACCATGCATTTTCCACATAATGTAAGTTTCAGTAGCTCTTATTTTGGAAATAACGATAAATACTCCAACATATTTACACTTTTCTGAAAGGTCTTTTAATTACCTTTTATTTCATATATATGCTTGAATGCAATTATATGGGACCACTTCATTGTTGTACCAAATTATCTCGTCCACTTTTAATTCATACAGCAGATTCAAATAGTCAAAACAAGTCTCCAGTATAAAAAAATTTTGGTGGAGACAGTCGGAACGGTGCCCGACAGAGGGATACCCTGTACCCCTTTTTCCCATGAAAATCAAATTTATGTCCACAATTTTGGATAAAACGTTGATGGGTATGGTTTGCGGAGGGTAGGGGGTTTATTCGGCAAAATGTCAACATTAGTTCGTTTATAAGCTTAACATGAGTCTTCGTACCAAATTTGATGACTTTAACATAAATGTTAACCTTAACATTGCTGTAAAAAGTAAAATTTTGTTGCAGTGTATATGAGGAGGGGCATAAAATTGACACATTATTACTTATACCTTCTAAACTTTCTATCCGATTTTGATCATTTTTACATAACATATGCACAATAACAGTGTGCATGACCGCGGAAATTTCTCACTGAACTTGCTATTTTCCAAGGAAATGCGCATCTTATGATAACATTTTTTTGCTCTAACTCGTATAGTCTCTGAGAAATACGTTACAATTGCTCCTGATCATTTTTGCCCATGGAACACATGGTCTACCACTCCATACATTGCACAAATCTATAATAATTTGTGTACAGGGTATAAAATTACCAAACATCACAAAGACTAGTTTACATAGAATATAAATAAAAAAGTAGGAAACTAAAAATAGGTGATTGCTTTGATTGGTTTGACTGCTTTGTCCACGTTGGCAAATGGTGAGCCAGAAAGCTTTCACGAGAAAGCTTTGGAAAAATATCAGAAGTTTAAAGTTTCAAGATCAACTGTTCGAAGTATTGTAAAAATATATTAAAATAAACAGTTGGTAACCAACTCAGCCTTTTCCGCACGTTTATCAAAATAACCGAAATTAGCTAGGAGAAATTTAAACAACAAAAAAATGAAAAAAAAAAAACTTTATTAAATTATTTATTCTTATTATTCCTTTGGCGACAAAAATAGCGACTAGAGTGCTCAAATTCAATAGGAAACTATTTGAAGCCATGCCTAACACGATATAAAAACATTTTACTTGCTATAGTGGCAATTACTCAAAAACATCGCCAAATCGCCAGAAAGGTTGTCAGATGTGCCTAAATCGTCGAAAAACTGTTTTGCAATTTATTCTGTAAAGGATGAGACGGAGTTGCATTTTGACGTTTTGGAGCAATTTTGTTACAAAATAAAAACGACAACAAGTTTTATTCAATTTTCTATTTCACAAAAAGAACAAAGGTCGCAGAATCAAGATATCACAGATTTGAGCTTGAAGCTCTAGCTAATATATATGTGTTAAAACGAGTCAGGATCTATATGTTTTAATATTGTTACTGATTGTACCTCACTCACGTTGACATTGAGGAAAATGGATCTGAATCCGAGAATAGCCAGGTAGTAAGTAATCCAAACAAACACATTTGACGACTACCTTGTTATATGCCAAAATATAGAAGTAAAATTAAACAAAATAAGGGAACTGGAAAGTAGAGCAGAACACGACAATATTTCATTGCGAAATGGTGTTATTCCTCATGTTATACCGAAAGGCAGTATCCCGTTTGGGATTAATACACGTAGATCACTATGAAAAAGTGAATAACCAAAATTCTTTAGGTATTATGTTGAAAATTAAGAACAAACTCAGTGACAGGTATTTTGGCTGTTCATAATATAAAACCTTGGCTTAAGAGAAAAGATAATTGTACTGGCGGTCATCCTGATGATGAATCGATAAAATAAATAATGATGACAATGAATATTAAAATTAAAACTTTAGTTTAGGGATTGACAACTGTCAAGAATTTGAAAAACATCAAAGAAAATTATAAGAAAATAATGTTAATATAAAATTATTAAATAAGAATAATAATGTTTGTAAAATAAAAAGGAAACAAAAGTAACACAGTTACAAGACGCATGTTGGCTAGGATCAGGAGATCCTAAATGTCAGGATGGTCGAGCTCTAGTAGTAAGTGTATATGAAAGCCACTACTTGTTTTTATCGATGCTAATGGTTAAGCAGTTAAGAGCTCTCGATACTAATCGATAGGATTAATAAAGAATTGGCATATTATTAGCTATATCGGCTGGATTAGGGATCACAGTTACTTTGAGCACCACCTCAAACTATGCTCTTAAGCCTGGACGAAAGAGCTGGGATTTCCTCCCACACTAATAGCCAGTAAGCTAAAGGAACAGTGCTCGCTTTTATAGATGCTTGCTAATAGTGTTGTATCAAATGCGAAGTTTGTCCGCAGATACAATGTAGTTTTTCCGCCGAGAGAGTCCTGGAGCGATCCAGGACTCAAACTAAGAAGGAACATCCATGTCTTCTACATAGACAGTTTAAAAACGACAGTTGGGACTAATGCTGGCTGGTATCTTGATAAAAATTCAAGCGATTCATGCGTGACAGGTAGTTATCGTCGGATATCTATATGAGAGACAGATGCATGGATAACAGTCAGGCTGCGCTTAGGTACCTGAAGAATCCTCACATAGTGTCGATCATGTTCAGTAAATGTGAGTCTAAACTTAACATGTTTGCACTTCAAAGCAAAGTCAGTCTAAAGTTGGTTTCCGGAAACATACGTATTCAGGGCAATGAAATGGCAAATGAGCTGGCGGTTAACACACACTATGCCTGTAAGGAGTAACAAAACAATTTGTGAATAAGCCTTTGGATTGGGCAGATATTCGTCAAAAAAGCAAGCCTTAGTTGAATTAATCCATCTTGTTGTGCTTTGTTCTGCACGAAATTTGTAGAACAACCAACTGCCCCAGACAACCAAAATTACAAAATGTGTAATAATGTGCCAATTTTAGAACACTGCTTCTATAAACTGCAATAAAACTACATTTTAAACAATGTTGACCGTAAATACCAAACAATGTTGACCTTTTGCCGCATAAATTTACGCTAATACAATGGGTACTGTCGGGCACCGTTCCAATAAAAGCTATTTTAGTATATTTGTTTATGCCTTAATATTTCCCAACTAAGTAACTGCTAGTTAAACATCATACATTAGTACTACTAAAGTTTAACTTAAATTAAATACTGAAACCCAAAAAAAAAAATCTTAACTAATTGAATTAGTTTGTAACAAAATTAAACGTTATTAGTTAAAATGAGTGAAAAAAAAATACAAAAAGCCATCAGTTCAATTCTTAAATTCAATGATGTCCCACTTTGGTATCGTGGGACAGTCACAGAACAGAACGATGCCATGAGTAGTCTACCAAAGGATCTTAGGGATGACTTTGCGCTGGGCTCGGCCTATCGCTGCAAAGCTTGCCTCGGGCTTCTTGGTTTGAGACCAGTGATAAGTAGAAAGAAGATTCACACCATGGTGAAATTAAGTCGTGGTAGCCCACTGGCCTTTATATTCTTTATACTGGAGGGCTACTACAAATCCTACAAAGATAACCACAATTACTCCACCAACGAACAGATACTTATGACGACTATAGCAAAACTCGATCTTTTGGACACATTGCGTGAGTTGGATCGCATACTACCGCCAGGAACGCCTCCAAAAATCAAACAATCCCCCATAAATTCAGAAAAGCCTAAAGCGGCCAAAAAATCAAAAATATCGCCATACTTCCAAAAACAACAGCGTCCAAGCCAAAAAAACAGAGAGCTGACAGCTGGAAAGGGGAACTTTGAAGTGGCATTTCCCTTTTGGCCACTTGGCCACGTACCTAATTATGGGCTAGAAACGAAACCGCCTTGGTTCATGGAATACAAACTTAGTCCTGGTGCACGCACCGTCAAAAATGTTGTGGATGACGCAGTAATAGATATTTTCCGTCACCAGCTTGCTAAACTCATATATGAAATATTTGAAGGAATGTCCGATGTTGCGAAACCGCAGCCCACTTTGTGTCTATATCACAAAATCCAGCAAGAGCAAGCGCAGCTGTTACAGGACGAACTTACTGTTTTTGCATGGGATCGTTGCCTGGAAATGATAGAGGCACCACTTCAGGAGCAAAAGGTAAGCAGATGTCTTAATCTGGAAGCTTCTTTTTAAAAAACAATATTCTATGCATTCTAGCGACGACATAAGCGTATCGTAGGTCAGCTGGAACATGACATCGATGGATGGATGGAAAAGTATCGCAGCTACATGAATATGGGTCACACACCGTTGCAGTTGATCTCGAATCCCTCCTGCTTCATATGCCAAAATTTGATTACCACACCGTTACCCAGTAAGGCAATCAAAGTCCTGATTGATGAATGTTCAGCGGATGCTCACACAAATGTTTTGGATACCTACAAGGGAAAACGTTTAACTGGTGGGGGTTTACGCGTGGAACCTGTAAATTTTAAGGGCGATTTCAAAAATTGTGTGGAGACTGCAAATCCAGCAGCTAACAACTCCGACCCAGGAGATGTAAATATGCCCAAGTGTTGGCCCTATGGAAAACCCATTCGCCAAAATTTAAGACCCAATTTGAAAGGCCAATATCTCAATACTAATGCTAAGATCGCAAACAAACAAACGAATAAAGTGTTCTTCAAAGCGCCGGGAGCACACAAGCCATATCAGTTCAAATTTAAACGTATTTTCCATGCAGGACTGAAGGACGTTTACGATGAAAAAAAGTACATTAAGAAGTTCTTTATCAATGCGTTGGTAAAACAATCTGCAGATGATCTGGTTGCAGATATTTTAGGTGCACCTGCGAGTAGTGCAGCGGTCGCGAAGTGCCCAGACAAATTGGTGAATATTTGGAAAGACAGAAAGACTATTAGTAAGGAATCGTACGAGGATACTAGTTCACATAGTCAATTAAGCTCCATGGACTTACGAACTGAAATTAGGGATGCCGTAGTGCTGTGCGCCAACGAAATGTGGAAGCGAAAAGTGGCAGTTAAGAGAGCACAAATGGAACAAGACGCGACTAATACACTTCCTTCTGTGCTGAAATACGATATGGATACATTCGATCCAAATGACAATGAGTTAATGGATCGTCTACTAATAGATGGCTTGAAGGAGCTGACCAAAAATCATCGCTATGTATTCGCCACACTGCCGGACGCTCATAAGTATCCTGTTTTGCGTGAATGGGTGAAACGTCGCTATGGTAAGGTGTACACCAACCAGGAATTGAGAGAAGACCTGGATAGATCGATGAAATTGCTTCGTTATCTTGAATGTGTCATAGCTAAACCGTCCCGTCCAGATTTTATGGGCATGACCTTACGGACCGCAAACTTTAACAAGTACAAGACGTCCGTAAAACTGGTAATTGTTTTTATGATGTTACCTAAAATATACTTAATTATACGCTGCTTTCGCACAGGGACAAAAAATCAAGTCTGCTTACTATAATGTTCTAAATGAAACGTTTATGAAGCATGTTAATACCGCCTGGATTGGCATGGGTGGTTATCTATGTCCTGGCGGGCCGCCAAAGGAAACCTTTTACTCCTATTTCCCAGCCACTGAAGGAAAAGTATTGCGTTCTTATGTTTGGCGTGGCGAGTATAGAGACTATCGAAAGTTTCGTGTTGACGCGGAATTCAAGAAATTGGCCGCTTATGAAGCTGAATAGAGGATGACTAAAGCCTATAACATGTTTCGTATAGAACTACTTATAATTGTAAAACAACATTGGTTCTAATTTAAAACTAATTAATGTTAGCACACAATTTCCAACTTATACGATGACATCGCAGCTGTTTGCTCCCGCTTTCTCTGACTTGATAGCAATTTCATATTTCCAGCTGTTTTCCGTCTCAAGGAAATACATATTTTTGAAACAAAAACTTCGAAGTTTGATCTTCTTGGATCAACGTTTCTTGAACCGGAAAACAGCTATAAATGTACAATTTATTATATCTACATATGATTTTATATATATATATATATATAAATTATGTATATTCTTTCTTGGTTTTATTTTATTGTTAGGATGCTTTGTCAAGACATGAAATCAAATGTACCCAGACGCAAATATAAAATCATCATCATCGTAGAATTAGGGAATATAGAGTTGGTAATTTGCCTTAGTGCGTTGGTTTTTTTTTAACCGTACCAGTGAACATAACTATAAAGCCAACAGCATAGCATGTTCGGTGTCGAACTCAAAACCAGTATCCTATACTCTATACCTATTTTTCCCACGAAACTCGACCTTCTGCGCAAATTTTTATATTGAAGCGTTGAAGCTTATGGGGATTATTAAGGCAACTAGACTTAGACCAAACTTAACATGAGTCTTCTTACCAAATTGGGTGGCTCTAACAAAAATGTTGGCCTTAACATTGCTATAAAAAGTACAAATTTTTTTCACTTTTATAGGAGGAAGGCCCTAAATTGACACTTTTTTTCCTATATCTTTTAAAGGGGGTGAGATATCGACATGTGTCTGTATCTTTAATAGTGTCCGAGATCTTGACGTTCATACGGCAGGACGGACAGGCGGGCATGTCTATACCGACTCGACTATTGCTCCTGATCATTTTTGATCATGGAACACATGGTCTGTCACGCTTCCTTCTGCTTTTTACGTACATTGCAGAAATCTATAATACCCTTTTACTCTTTGAGTACAGGGTATAACAATTTTAAAATCATTGTCAGAAATTTTAATGTATCGGGTAGGCAAGAGTTGCCGCCTGTCAGACTGAGAGTTGGCATATGGACAGTTTTTGTGGAACAAAGTATAGCAATGTTTGCAGTTAGCTTAACTGGTTAACTTAGCAAGTGCTCATCGATGTGTCAAATTATTTTTGTGTGTCAGTTTGAATTCAAATAAAGTTTAACCAAAATAAACTAGAAATAGCTGATGTGCAACCAGCAACTTTAATTGGATAGCAAATTCTTGCAGTTTTCGTGTCGGATTGCAATTGTCGTGCAACGCTCAGTCGTAAAGATTTTCAGGGAATCTCTATGCCAAAACTTTTTTTTAATTTAATAGTTAAACCTGAAATTCGCAACGAAAAAGCTTCTTGCTTCCACGTTTGGTAATCCCGATTCATGCATATGCAAGTATCGAAAAGCGCTACAGATTTCTCATAAAAATTCTGAAATCGCTTAACTTTTTGTGACATGTTGCCCCGAGTAACCCGGTGAAAAAACCAGAAAATTAGTCAAAATAAAGGTTAATTTGTTGTCACTTAATCTTCTTCCTCTAGCAGCGCATTTTGCTATAATCCTGACTATGCCAGATACATAAACATCTGCAAGTTTCAGAAATTTATAGAAATTTATTACCTACAGCCTTAAGAAATGGCATCAATTGAGAAAATGTCGTTATGGCTTGTGCCGTACGTGTGGTGCCGAGCACCACTCTTGTAATATGTTATTGTAATGTATCTGGAACTTTGAATCCAAAACACACTATTGAGCACACAATATCTCTATCCACGACATCATCCCTTCGGCTTCTATCGACGACTAGCGAAAACAGTCTGTAGGGGGTTCGTTGATAATCCCTAGAATAAACGTTCAACATTTACAAATAAAAACAAAATGAAGGGGCCCTGCCATAATAGGAAGTCGGCTAAAAGTATAAAGCAGTACACTAGTACAACCAGACAGATAGAACCAACAGTTGACATTCGGATGTTGCTCAGATGTTGTAGCAACATAGCGCTTCAATACCCTCCCTACCATTGAGTCTCCAATGCTCGGCCAATATAGGAAGACTCCCTTAAGTTCGTTTTAGCATATGCTCTCTACTTTAGAAAAAATATCCAAAATTACTATAATTTTATTTACAAAAATTCATAATTAACAAAAAAATTCAATTGTTATTCCATTTCTCATTTTAAGTCCTACACCATAGACTTTAAGCATATACAAAAACTAAATACAATGATAGGTGGAGTAGTAAATGTTATTATAATTTCATTATAAAATTCTATTCTTTATCTTATTTTAGGTTAATTTCCTTTTTAGTTTGCAATTTATTTTAAGAGTCGTTTAAGTTGATCAACGTTAGGCGTTAATCTGCCATACATATTAATCAGCTGATCGGGTTAATACCGAAAAATCAATTTGCTGGAAGATTCTACACTTTTTGTGCAGAGGTAATTTTGCAAAAAGAACTTGACCTCATTGGTCGATCAAAAGTCCTAACGGTACTTTTGAGTGTAAGAGCGCAGGATAGAGAAACGTGAGTAAGAAGGGAAATAAAGTCCACGATACAATGAACTGAGTGAGATAAATAAATAAATGAGTTGGATCGTGACAATGTATTGATTTTTTACGTGGTAACAGAGATAGAAAATCACTTTTTTCATACTTATTTTAAGTTTAATACGAACATATAACAATTGGCCATATATTATGTTGAAAATATATTGTTTATGAATAAAAATGATTATTGTATTTATTAATTATATATTATTTTTATTTAAAAAATAAAATAATTAGAGTTGACAAATAATTTATGTACATATGTATATATATGTATGTACGTTGTTCTGCTACCATATGGGCCAAGGAAACACGGTATTGGGATTTACTCAAAAACTAATGGAGCATTTAATTTCTTATTTCGTCACTAAATTAGCTTGTAATTAGCACTTAATTATTGACATACAAAAGATTTTGATTATCCTTTGTTTTAATGATCCTCTTAGTAGTGTTCTGCTGCCATATGGGCTAAGGAAACACGGTATTGGGATTTACTCAAAAACTATTGAAGCATTTAGTTTCTAATTACGGCAGTAAATAAGCTTGTAGTTAGCACTTAATTATTGCCATATAAAAGATTGGGATTAGCTGCTTTTTAGTAGTTTTGACTTCAAGGCAGCAGAACATGGGTTTTTTTTTAAAAATAGGAGTAGCATTAAATTTTTAATTACGGCATAATCAATTTTTGTTCTGCTGACTTTGCTCTGCCAGCTTGACGGACACGGAGTTATGGTCATAAAAGTAATTTTTGCCCCCATAATAGCCAACTTCCCAATAGGAAAACTTGTCAATTGGAACTTCCCAATAGGAAAATGTTTACAGGCATATCGATCTTATGAAAGGAGATATAAAAGTGGATACTTCCGTCCCCATTTTACCGTATTTAGTGTTTATAAAGGAAAAGGGTACAGGGTATTCCACTGTCGGGCACCGTGCCGACTGCCTGCGTCAAATTTTTATTTTTTTTTAATTTTCGCCAGTTGTTTTAGACAATTCATACGAACAAAAATGATACTTGCTTGATAGAAAGAATCAATGATTAGGGAGGAGAAAGCACAGTGTGCACTGTACTTACTCGAAATTTCCTGGTATCTGGGGCTTTGAGTTAACCTATGCAGGTTAAAGTCGGGGTTTTTTAAATTAGTACCTATTCAATTTTAATCCATTACTTTTGAGATCGAATGCCAATAAAATTTTTACTTTCAAAAGTCCGTTTTCGATTTGAAAAGGTTGTGGAGTAAGGCACGCGAAACTGATGGTACGCACTTCACTGCCGATGAATTACAAAAAAGGTCGAGCTGCGATGGCGAATAAGCTTGTATAGCCGTGAAGGCCGGAAATGCAATTATTTGAAGATACTGTCAGTGTGACGTCTACCATTATTCTTAGTGTTGATAAAGGCACTAATTACGCCTTAATAAGGTTGCCACAGTAAAATAAATACCACCTTTGGCGCCTACTTTTTATCGCATTTCAAATTATTATTATAAGCATTATTATCATTATTATTATTATTATATTTATCATTTTGTAATTTCTCTGTTAATTGAAACATTTCAAAAATGATTCTACGCTAATATCTGGTTCATCACATAAACGCCCTATTATGCATCACTTTGACCATATGATTCTGGCCGCACTATTCAAAATTTTGGCTACACAATATTTTAATGCTGTGTTATACAAATTATTACCTCGTCAAATGCTAAGTAACACCAATATTCAGAAGATTCTTAGATCTTCGTAATCGAATTAAGCTGGATTGAGATTTGATGCGATGCCACCTGAGTAAGGTTAGATGTTCAAATTACATAAAAATGGAAATTAATAAAAACTCAAAATAAATAGTATGCCGATCGGCTGAACTTATTACAGGCAATTCTGTTTTGCGTTATTTGCTGTTTAAGCGCCGATGCCGAATTAAGAGGCAGATTAAAAAAACTATTTCAATTGAAATATAGATAGATACATATATATGTATGTATATACAAGGTATAAAAATGACACTTCAGATCTCGGCTGATCTCAAAGTAAAAGAACTTCATAGGAAGTAGTCTAAGTATGAAGAGAGGTATGCAGCTGTCAAAAACGACTGCGAACACTATCGATGCCTAATCAGTGTTCGATTAGTTAATTGACCTTGGTTCGTGTCTCGGCTAACGCAACAGTTCCAATTTAAATTGTGTATAAGAGTGGAACTTAAATAAGCAAATTCAACAAAAACGATTCGAATTATGAAAATTTACAACAAATGTATTTTATAAAATTACTGTACCTGATAAGAATCTCAAAAATCTATAACCACCTTAAGAAGAGCAGAAATTGTTCATAGCAACTTAGTAATTAAGCATTCCAAATTTATATGCATGAAATTTGCTTTAGTCAATAATATAACAAATTAAAAAAGACCCCACCTCCAACGCGATCATTTAACTTGGATCCGTCAGTGAAGAAGTTCCCGGAGTACCAAGGGACCTTTCTTCCCTATGAGAGTGTTAAAGGGTGTACGGGAAAATTCTACCGCTACACAGTAGTCAGTTTTAAGTGGGACGGACGTGTTTTTCGTTAGTATGGAGGAGTGACCGAACCTACAATTATTCCAGCTGTTTGAGTCTCACAAGCGTATTGCCGACAATAGAGCGGACTCCTCTCCTGCGAGATTCAAAGGTTTAAAATAGCATCAAGGGCAGCGTTTGGAGTGGTACTAGCCGCCCCTGTAATGCACAGCTCAGCAACCCGTTGTATATTATTGAGTTGCTTAGGGTGGTTTGCTTTTGCAAGCTGTCCACCACACTAGAACTCCATATAGAAGGATGGGCCTTATTATCGCTGAATAGAGCCATAGAACTATTTTCAACACAAGAGTGTTGAGGTTCCAGTCCAATTTCCTGTCTAGTACTATCCCCAAATATTTTGTACTATTAATGAAAGATAGGTTGGAATCATTTAGCTTGGGGGGGACAAGACGTGGGATTTTGTATTTCCTCGTGAAGTACAAGGTCTGTTTTTCCGGATTAATACTTAATCCACTACTAGCTGCCCGTTCGGACAGCTATCTCAGTTTACCCGTCATAAGGTCACATAATATTTGAGGAAATTTTCCAGTGCAACTAATCATAACGTCGCCCGCATAAGCAATAACCTGGCAGCCACCTCCTTCTATGTCGCATAACAGTTTGTTAACTGCCAAGTTCCATAAAAGAGAAGATAGTACCCCTCCTTGAGGAGTGCCTTTGCTCACGTACCTGGAGAGAGTTGATGGACCCAGAGATGACCGAACAGTCCTGCATGTGAGCAATTGACTGATCAGTCTCACCAGTTGGTCATCAACTCCCAATACCGTGAGTGCTTCCGTTATTGCCTGAGGCAAAACATTATTGAAAGCGCCCTCAATGTCTAGGAAGACGGCTAGGGTGTATTCTTTTGTGTTTAGGGATTTCCCTATCATAGACACTACCGAATGAAGGGCTGTTTCCGTTGATCGGCCCTTTCGGTAAGCATGCTGGGATTCAGATATAAGCTTTGATTTAGAGTGGTTCTGATATGTAGGCCAATGAGTCTTTCAAAGGTTTTATGAAGGAAGGATGCTAGACTGATGGGTCTAAAATCCTTGGGGGTAGTATGAGAGGCCTTCCCTGCCTTAGGTATAAAGACTATGTCTGATTGCAGCCAACTAGTAGGAATTTTACCTGTTTTAAGAACTTCCTTAAAGATATGTTGAAGCTATTTTATGGCTATGGGGCCAGCATATTGAAGGTGAGGTGTGGAAGATTTTATCACGACCGTGAGATTTATACGGTTTAAAGCTATTTATCGCCCACTTTATGTTGTTATCACTTAGGAGATACTCTAGCGACTTTATTGCTCTTGTAGGAGCAGCATAGGATGGGTTGTCTATAGTGCATCCCAGAAAATGGGTGCTTAGTAGAATACTCAGGGATTTCAGTCCCTCCATGACCCATCTTCCCCTTTGAGGTATCCCATAGGTTGGTTGGATTTGGAAAGTACTTTCCTAAGTCTAGCGGCATCGGAGTTACTTTTTATGTCGGACCAAAAATTTCTCCATGATGCTCTTTTTGCACGCCTAATTGCTTTTTTATAAGCAGCAAGGTCCGATTTGTAGGCTGATCGTAGGCCATATAAGATGACAGCAAACTTGTTGACGTTGACTGGAACGCCAGGCTCGCTGCCGTGTTATCGCCATTACTGTAACTATGGAGCAAAAATATGCTGAAGTTCTTTTGAGCAAGTATACAAGTACGAATTTTACCTTTGTTTGTGGCAAAGAGAAGTTTAATTTCTTTTGAGTCTAGACCGCAAACCTTGTCGCCCACTATCCAAGGTTCCTGTACCAGGACTATGTCTGCTCCGCCCCCAGCCAGGCGGAGGCGAGGTTGCTTTACTGTGGTGGAGGTTTATCTGCAGAAGTCTTAGGGACATCTGGAGAAAAACGCACCACCACAGTCTCATTAGCATCCTCATCATACGACAGTAAGTCCCCCAGGGACTCCTCATCGTCATGTTTGAGTGCAGAGATACCCTTCGCGAGGCCTGATGTGTCCGACGTGTACCCATCCAAATCGGGAGCCTCGATTTCAGAGGAAAGGTCCTGCTCGACTGGCTTGTCGACAGAGCCTTTCCCAGATGCAGCATCCGACTTATATACTTTAATAATGGCTGAACAGAACCCAAAGTTTAGCTTTCCTTGGGCTATTTCTATAGGAGACAGTGACTCTTTATTTAAGGTCATCACTGCCTGACTTGTCGGACCCTCCGCGCTCACAACCTTCACCACCCTCCAATCGCCTGTCGGAAGGTGAGGATTGCAGCGCTGGATCATTTTGAGAATTTATTCTGGGTCCTTGAAAGTGGAGGGGAACCAAATTCTGCCTCTGGGTTTACTGGGCACGTCACGCCAGCTGAAACGTGCATACAAATTTATAGTGGGCCGATAAGTAAGTCTTAAATTCGTCGTCGCAAAATATGAAAATGGAGAAAGAGTATGAAGCGATTTCTGAATACGACGATAAAGTAGTTGGTACAGTTGGCAGTATAGAATTTTTGTTGAAAGGCTAATCTAATGAAGGAGACCTTAAAGAAGGTGCAAAAGAGAACTTAAGAGAGCCAAATTCAAGCGGCAAAGCTCAAACCAATGGAGCTTAAAAAGTTCAACAAAACCCTGGAAATTGGCTTCCATTTTGTACACAGTTTAAGTCATAGAAGAAAAGGAGAAGGTATGATAACTCTTCTTCTTCTAGGCACCACAAATTTTGTGAGCGGGGCAGCGTGATAGAAATATACTGCTGCTTTGTGTACACGCATGCATAACATACATACATACATTTTGACTATACATGGCTATGTATTTTGTGTTGTTGTTTGGCTGCAGTTATATTAATTAATAATATATCTCTCTTCTTCTTCTTAACTGGCCATAACAACCCATTATCGGGTTACGGCTTGATGAAAATGCATTCTTTCATTTGAATTGGGGTTTTACGTGGTGGGTCCCAAACCCTACGCACAACCCTTTTAAGGTCTGGGGCAGCTCTACTGGACTCGAAAGCACCCAGTGTCATTGTTACTCGTTTCGTTTGATTTCGTTCACATCCATTTTGAATGCAATTATTAGAGGGGAACATAGAACTGAACGTGTATGCGGTGGGTTGTCGGGTTTTTGGGAAATTGGAAATAGGAGTCCTATGTTCTAGTCCTAGGTTTTGCTTTCGTTTCACGAAACAAAGCATTTAGAGTGTAATTAACCGACTCCTTTTATATCATTTCTTTCTGTTGTAGCAAAAGTTGGGACACAACAACGTTTTTTACGTTTTTAAGGTGTTTTTTCTGCCTCTAAGCAATTTCCTATTGAGAAGTTCCAATTGACAAGTTTTCCTATTGGGAAGTTTGTTATTACTACTTACATACTTAACTGGTCAGAGTCCCGGGTTACGGCCTGACTTAAAGCTCTCCTCAAAGTGTAATGAACAATTTCTGCTCTTCTTAAGGTGATTCAATAGAAACCAGGTTTTTTGAGATTCTTATCAGGTACCTTGATTTTATAAAATACATTTGTTGTCAATTTTCACAATTCGCATCGTTTTTGTGGCATTTCGATTTTTATGTAACTTGCATATAAATTACCTCTAACCTTACTCTGGTGGTAACTCATCAAACCTCGATCCAGCTTAATTCGCTAACGAAGATCTAAGAATCTTCTGAATATTGGTGTTACTTAGCATTTGACGAGGTAATAATTTGTATAACATATGGCGCTTTTTTTTCTCAATGACCCTATTTTTATGTCCAGCATTGTTCCCATATGATTCAGCACACTCAAAAAGCAAACGGCAGTTTTGGCGAGCAGAGCAACAAACGTGCATTAGAAATAAAAAAATACAACAGCCTGCAGCAGAGCAAATCAGCGCCAAAATTGTGAAAAGTGCGGCCAGTGATGCAAAGTGATGCTGTTTGTCCTATTATGGATGCAGTACCCAAAATCTACATATAATTGTGCTTCGGATTGTGAACCCGCTATAAAATTCATTGAAAATAACCAATTTATAGTGCTTTTAATTCTAATGACTTATAGCTTTTCATATTAAATCTATTTTTTTTCCTATAACTAATTAAACTTAAAATGAAAGTGCATATTTTTTTTTTTTTTTTTTTTTTTATTGTAGAGGCAATCAGCCGGACAAAAGGCTTTAATCCAATATTTGCACTATTTTACATCATTACACGTTATAACATAACACTGATTTTTTGATTAAGACTATAACATATATAATACTACATTGAAACATGGTTATCACACAAATTACACACTAATTAACAAATATTTTATACTAAATTTTATACGATTAATAGGGGTATTTTCATTATTTACATTTAGTTTACACTAATACATACTATGTTAAATAAAGGTAACGCTTAAATTATTTTTCTGCTAGGCAGATCAGCTGGGTGCAGGCGTTTCAGCCGTCTTTCTTGGTTGATGCCCAGCTAGAGCATGAGCAAGCGAATTTGGATGCGACCTAAGCCGCTCTGCATAGCGGCTACTGAGACTGTTTAGTGTATCGCCCACAAATGGTATGCCGAGGTCGCGGTGTATGATCCGGTTTCGAATGTACCAAGGGGCGTTCGCAATTGCTCGTAGAGCCTTGTTTTGCATGATTTGGATTTTTAGCATGTGACATCTGGCGGCAGTACCCCAAATCTGGATGCCATACGTCCAAGTGGGCACCACAAGACTTTTGTACAAGGTGGTTTTGTTGTGGGTCGAGAGCTTACTACTGCTGCCTATAAGCCAGTCCAATTTGGATAATTTTGTTGTGCACCTCGATGTTATAGCGCGAATATGGTCGCTCCACCGTAGCTTTGAATCAAGATGAATTCCCAAATAAGGCTGGGATCTTTTTATTGGTATTGGAGAACCATTCATTAAAAAGGTGGGGCACTGTCCAGCCTTCAGGGAAAAAAGGACGCAGCTTGATTTTTCACCATTAAGCTGTATGTTCCATCTCTTAGCCCATGTCCCGATTTTGTCTAGCTCGGCTTGCAGATTGTTAGAGGCTTCTTGTAGTTTAGAAGCTGTAGCCAAAACTGCTGAGTCGTCAGCGTAAGTGGCTAGAAGCATGTGCCTCTCCCCGTTCCGATCAATAGCTGGAGATGGCATGTCAGCAGTGTACATAGTGTACAAGAAAGGGGCGAGGACGCTGCCTTGTGGTACACCGGCTGTAATGGTGTGCTCTTTTGATAAATCATCTTTGACAGCGACTCTGAATGTTCGGTTAGCTAGGTAGGACTTTAAAACCAGGTAGTGCGGGGCAGGCAGAGCCATTTTGAGTTTCTGAAGAAGACCCTCATGCCAGACACGGTCGAAAGCTTGCTTCACATCTATAAAAGCTCCTACGCAGAATTGTTTTCTCTCGAAAGCGTTTGCGATGTGTTGCACTACACGGTGCACTTGCTCCGGTGTACTGTGCCCTTGGGCGAAAACCAAACTGGTGGTCTGGAATGGGTGTATCCGACTTACCTGCTGCTAAAATTCTGTCCAAAAGTATTCTTTCAAATACTTTGGAGAATAACGGCAGCAGGCTAATCGGCCGATATGAAGTTATTTGTGTTGCTGGCATGCATGGCTTAAGGATCATTACGATCTGGGCACATTTCCACTCCTGCGGAAAATAAGCCAGACGCAAAATCGCGTTAAAAATTTTGGTAAGGGCGAGGATCCCCGCCATTGGTAGCGCTTTGGCCACTCTTGCATCAATTTTATCCAAGCCAGGTGCTTTTTTGGGTTTCAGAGCTTGAAATTGTTTCATGATATCTCCCGGTGAAATGGGACG
This sequence comes from Chymomyza caudatula, assembly GCA_035041775.1. NCBI lineage: Eukaryota > Metazoa > Arthropoda > Insecta > Diptera > Drosophilidae > Chymomyza > Chymomyza caudatula. The sequence continues at coordinate 961,174 of JAWNKW010000133.1, forward strand.
TATTGGCAGATCCATTTGGAGGGGCGACGTAATTGCTGCATCAGTCTGGGCAACGTCATAACTGGTGTTTAGGTTGAGAGGCTTGAAACGTTCTTCTAAATGCGAAGCGAAAGCGTCTGCACGGGCTTGATCAGAACGACACCAACTGCCGTTAGCGGCACGGATGGGAGCACTTACTATTGGTGGTCGTTTTAAGTACTGAGTCAGGTTCCAAAGACTGCGGTCGCCTTGTCCTAGCGGATCTGCATTAGTCAAAAGGGAGTCAACTTTGTTTTGATGCGAACGCTCGAGAGCAGCTTTAAGAGACCTTGATGCCTCTCGAAACAGGGCCTTATCAGAAGGAAGGTTACTGCGCATGTATCTTTTTCGGCACCTTCGTTTTTCCCGTAATAATGCAGCAATTTGCGGGTCAATAGGCGTTCGAGAAGCAGTTTGCGATGAATTAGCGCTTCTTGGTGAAGCTAGACTGGCAGCATCACATATATTTTCCCGCAGGATTCGCAGAGCATCGTCAATGTCAGCCGAAGAGTTGATTTCCATCGCTAGTTGAATTTTCTTGTTTAAGTGTCGTTGGAATTTGTTAACATCAGCTCTAGGGGGCAAGATGGACACGGGTTTTATGTGCGTTAGAACCGCTTCATTAAGAGTAATAATTAGCGGAGATGGTCCGAATCCATATCCACCAGCGACTTAATGGATAGTTGATGTGGCTGAAGACCTCTGTAAATGGCGAAATCAAGGGCGCTGGGCGACCGAGACGCATCAAAAGGGAAGTGCGTTGGTGCGCCTGTCGCCAGGACAAAACAGGGTATGGACTTAGTAGCTGCAAGCAGCGCACGTCCTCTCGTGCATGAACGCCAGTTTCCCCACCATTGGTGCTTAGCATTCCAATCGCCAGCTGCTAGAAAAAGCTTGTTTTGATGACAAAGAAGCGAACTGAAAGGCACAGCGCCCCAAAGTATTCCCGGAGGGCAATAGATCGCTGATATGGTAATTTTACCTTTGGCTGACTCGATTTCAACCATAGCAGCTTGCATCGCTATGTCACATATTGGGGTAATCGGGTGGTGCTTAATATTGCGTCTTATGAGTACAGCAGCTCCTCCACGACGCCCATTTGAGGGATGGCTTGCCGAGTAGAAGGTCATATCCTTACAAATTAAAAGTTGCTCTACTGCAGAAATGAGTTTCTGACAGGAGAGCTATGTCAATATTGTTGGATAGGATAAAATTTTGTAGCTCCAAGGCTTTGTTGGCTATGCTATTTGCATTCCAAACCAGAATCCTAATGTTTTGTTGCATTTTGGACAAGCATTGTCATGAGCTGGAGCATTTGCTTTTGCATCTCCATCATGTCGCGCTGCATGGATATGAATTGGTCGAAGCGTCCTAGAAGACCATCAATCTTGTATTCAAGCTGGTTCTTATTTTCCTGTCTTGGCGGTTCTTGTGGCTGCGGGGCGCGATGTCCTCTGGCTGCATCAGCATAAGAAAAGGCACCAAATTGCTGTGGGAATCTTTCATTCGATGGAGGTTGTGGAGCGGAAACACGAGTAGAGCGAAACACCTGATTGGCTTGTTGGGCGCGTTTTGCAAGTCGCTGATATGCACGGCAGCCCTTATAATTGGCTGTGTGCGGGAGATGGCAGTGTACGCATGTTGCTGGTTGATCAATCGGTTTGGTGCATTCGGCAGTTGGGTGATTTTCACCGCACTTGACGCAGCGATAGGATCTCCGGCAGTACCGCTTTGTATGGCCATATTCCTGGCATCGATGGCATTGGGCAAAATCATTTGCTTTGTGCGGCCTTTCAACTTTGATTCTCTGCCTACAAAGAGTTTTTATGTCAAACACATCCTTATTACTTGGCTTTGGGTCCAAATCTACAAAAAATAGGTCCATCTTCTGTCCGTCTCTTTTGCTCATAGGGCAGTGCACATTGCGCACCGAGTGGCCAAGTTCGGTTAGCTGCTCTTTAATTTCGTCGGTGTGTGTGGAGTGATGGAGTCCTTTAAGGACCACCCTATAAGCTCGCTCGCTGGCTAACTGGTAAATATGAAACTCAGCTCCCAAAAGTTCTAATTTGTTGACTATGGCCCGAAAGGTCGGAACATCTTTCGCCATGATTCTCAATGATTCCCCTCCTGATTTGGTTACAAATTTGTCTGGATCGATATCTGACAGGTCATTAAACAGAGCGTTTATATCAAAACATCTTTTAACCATGATTGGGGGTGGCTTTTCTGAGCGTGGCTCGCTTGATTGGGTGGCATTGGGTGACATATTAGAATCATCATCATTGTCGCTCTGAAGATCTTCGTCCATAGCAGTGGCCAGAGTAGCAAAGCGGTTAAAGTGCTGCGCAGCTGCGCTTGTGCTGGCGATTGGTTGTGTGGGCGGTTTATTGCCTTTAACTGATTTACGCTTGAGTTCGGGTGAAAATGCCGCAGCACGCTTTTTCGTGTTTATCAAACGCTTAGCGGGCGCAACTTGCCAGGCAGGGCCAGAGGATTTCTTGGCTTGGTGAGCCATTTTCTTCAGGAAAGATGCAATTTCTTCATTTTCAGTCATGATCTCTAAAATTTCTGGATCAGTGCTGTTAGGCGGAATTGACTGTATATTAGAAGGAAAAGACATGGCCATAAAGATAAGGTAACCGACGATAACTGGCTAGCGGAGTCCCAGATAATAAGCAAAACTTGTATGCTGTATGCTGGTTTATTTTTAGAATAAATATTTCCTAGTTGATTGTGCACTCGTTAAAATAACAAGCGGAACGACGCAACTGGCTGTTTAGACAGCCCGAGCGACTATCAAGCAGTAGCTCAGTGGTTAGCGGGTTGGCCTCTCAAGCTCGAGGTCCCAAGTTCGATTCTCAGATGAAGCAGAATTAAATTTTTCAATTTTTCAAATTTTAAAATTTTTCTTGGACTATGAGTCCCACTTTTGGTTCACTGCCACGGTGAGTGGATCTGTTTGTGGTCCCAACGAGGAAAACTGAGCCGCGACGCACTGGAGGTCTGTAATGTTGGGGGACCGTACCGCGGAGCACCCCAAATTGCGCACTGATAGAAAATCTATTTCACTCGCACGCATGCATACGGGTTTTTGAAAAATCTTTCCCATTTGCACCTGCGCAGATGCATTGGGCTGCTGGACCGGCAGCGGAGCGCCACAAAAGATAGCTGTGAATATCAGAAACACGAAACTGAGTGTACGGAGCGATTTAAACACACGTCTGTCCTCGACAACTGTTGGAATCTCAGCGCATATTTGCATATTTGAAATAAATTTTAAAAAAAGTTCTAATCGCATAAAGTAAATGATACCCTTTAAATAGCCGCATCAGCTGGCCCATATATTTGTCTCAGTTTTTTAATCTTTTTACTTGTGCCAAGTCAATTTATCATGCATAACCAAATATCATAACTAAAATCTTAACAGCAACGTAACGTTGAACATCGCATACTCTACGAAGGCCTTCGGAGGATCTGCAGATGGGTGAGTGGATAAATGGTCAAGTTTAAATATTTGACAGTGCACCTTATGTTCTATTTAGTCTGATTAAAGTCAAGTTTTATATCAAAATGTGTCGTATTTACAAATGCTATATAGTTATGAACTCACCTTTCGATATGGTCTGGTATACTTTGCTATACCCTATTTAATTTTGTTGCCATCGATTTAGTAATTGATAATGGATCAACTTATACATTTTGCTTGCTTATGCAATTGAGCTTACGCTAAATAACTTCAGTTTTGTTTTAATTAACAGATCGAATGGCCTTCTGCCAATCTTAATAAAGATAAGTTTTGATAGAAATAATATTATATCCAACTTTATAACTTAATCCTTAATTATCGCTCATATTATTCAATATGCATTTCTTGCAGTTATTTACTTTATTTTTATAAATTATTATCTAAGTTCAAATTATGTTATGAATTCTCTCAATTGGTTTTCGGTTAGTTTTAATCTAGTATGAATTATTATGGAGTTTTATTTAATAAAGTTTAGACTTGTATCTATAATTATGAAGTTGTAAATAAATCTATTTCCTTGAAAGTAATGTAAGTGGTTAAAATGTTGTAATCGCACAATTTGGGATTTTCCTTCTAAAGTTTGCACTGGAAAATCATGGTAGGGTGGGTACAGAGCAAGAGCTGTATCTACATCTTTATAGCTCACAGACATAGGTGTGTGTTGGTAATACCTTCTCTTTTCATTCTTTCTCTTTCGTTTGGATCCATGCTTTGATTTCCTTATTTCTTCTCACTTTTAAGGCTTTTGGGATTCTATTTATTGTGTTTATGTAGTATAGGTTTGTCCAATTGGATAAGACAAGAACCTCCCCACAGGCTGTTTGCTAACTGACGCCAGAGAATCCCAAAGGACGGGCTCATGGACAAATTCGGGAAACGTTACCTTGTACCACATCACGTTATAATGTATATCTATACGATGTTTGGTTGTATGGTCCCTTACCTAGACTAATCGACGCCCCGAGTGGGCCTTTATTTTGCTCTTATACGCTACAAAAGCGTCTCTGCTTTGCGCGCGTCTTCTCCAATTGGTGATACCAAAGGTAGCTAGTGTACCCTCTACCTGGTCCTTCCAACGGAGACATGCTCTACCCTAGCCTGCGGAGCCGCTGCATCTTAATTCGCTTGACTATGTCAATGTCGTCGTAGAGCCCATAGAGTTCGTCGTTCCATCGTGCGCGGTAGTCGTTGCCAACGCGTAAAGGGCCAAAGATCTTACTGAGTACTTTCCGCTCAAACACTCTTAGGGCATTTTCATCAGAATGCGACATCACCCATGTTTCAGCGCCATAAAGCAAAACGGGAAGGATGAGCGTCTTATAGAGTGTTAGTTTCGTCTGGCGGGAGTGGTCTGTAAAACTCATTTGCCTACTGAGACCAAAGTAACACCTTTTGACAAGAGCGATTATCAGCTTGATCTCCATGCTGACATCTTTCCTCATTGTGACGGTGATGCCAAGTTAGACGAAGTCCTTGACAACATCGAAAGTATAGTTCTCAATATCAATCTGAGAGTCCAACCGCTGTGTATCTCTACTAGAAGAAAGCATATACTTCGTCTTGAGCCGCAAAGGCTCGGATAACTGCTCGCTTAGTACGCCCGACGATATCGATATCGTCTGCGTATGCAAGTAACTGGACACCATAATAGAATACAGTCGCGTTCCGATGTACTTCGGCCTTTCGCAAAAGGTCGAAGAGGTTGCATGAGAGGGCATTGCCTTGTCTGAAGCCTAGCTTGGTATCAAAGGGTTTGGAGAAGCTCTTTCCTACCTTGACGGAGCTGCGTGTGTTACTCAACGTCATTCGCACTGTCATATTAACTTGGACGGATTCCAAACTCAGACAATGCGGCATATACGCGATCTCTCAACGGGCTATCAAATGCTGCTTTATAATCGAAAAAGTGATGATAGGTATTGATTTGATTTTCGTGGGTATTTTCCAGGATTTGGCGTCAAGTCAATGGTCAATGGTGGACTTACCAGGCCAAAAACCACACTGATACGATCCAATCAGTACATTCGTAAACGGCTTTAGTCTTTCACTCAGTACGCTCAATAGGACCTTATATGCAATAGAAAGAAGGCTGATACCATGGTACTTAGCGCACACCTTGGGATCACCCTTCTTGAGGACAGGGCAGAGGACACCAAGGTTCCAATCATCGGGCATGCTCTCATCTTGCAATACTCTGCAAAATAGCTGGTGCATGCACCTTACCAACTCGTTGCCGCCAGTCTTGTACAACTCTTCAGGCAGCTCATCTGCGCCAACTGCTTTGTTTTTCTTGAGCCGCTTGATTGCGACCCTGACTTCGTCATATCTAGGTGGCGGTATATCCACGCCATCGTCCATAGTTGGGGATGTCGGGATGCTAACTCCGGGGGCGCCATTATTTTCATCATCGCCAGAAAGCAAGCCAGAGAAGTGTTGCCTCCACAACATCAGTGCATCCACTACCAGATTTCCCTCTGCATCTCTACAGGAAGAAGGTCCGGTACTAAATCCTTCAGCCAGACGCTTGATTTTTTGGAAGAACTTCCTAACGTCATTCCTGCTTCTGCACATCTCGATCTCCCCTCGCTCACGCTTTTCCTGCTCGCATTTTTTGCGTCTGGAAAGGCGCCACTCCATTTTCCTCATTGCCTGATATTGATCTTGCACAGATCGCGTACCAGCCGACTGCAGAATTCTTCTATAGGCGGCATTCTTGACTGCAGTGGTTTCACGACACTCTTGATCGTACAATTGATTCCTCGGCAGTGGACGTTAGAAACCAAGGACGTTCTCCGCGGTAGTGGGATATATGTTTCCAAAGTCCCTCGGCGCTATCACGTTCTGAGGGAGTTTGAGTGAGCTGCTCAGAAAGTTGAGCGGAAAAGGCTTCAGCCATCTGCTGTGATTGCAGCCTTGTGATGTCCAGCTTTCGCTCTGCGCTAAATCGCAAGTTCTTCGATATGCTTAGATGAATGTGAGCCTTGGCTGCAACAAGGTAATGGTCGGAGTTGATGTTGACCCCTCTGAACGTACGAACATCAAGCACACTGGATGCATGCCTTCCATCAATTACAACAGTGGTTTCATCAGGGGACAGCCATGTACTACAGACTACCATGTTTCGCGCCGCGGCGAAGTCAATTAGCCTTAGACCGTTGTTCGAGGTGGTCTCGTGAAGGCTGAATTGTCCGACAGTATGACCAAAGATGCGTTCTCTTCCAACCTTTCCATTAAAATCGCCCAACACGATTTTAACATCATGGGCTATCATAGAACGCATCTTTTGTCGCATCGTCCTTGTCCCCGTCGGGGCGTGCGCACTAATCAGGCTGGTGTTGAAGAATTTAGCTTTTAGACTTTCGTTCACTGGTTATTTTGGGGGCAAAAAACTTGTATACCCATAACACCAGTATTCTTGGGCCAATGACGTTGAATTTTGAAACATAAATCAAAAATACAGTAATTTAGGAAAAAAGGTGAATACAGTTTTAATGATTTGGCTCAGATAAGGCTCAACACCAAATTTTCTAAATCTAGGTCACATGTATCCATATCTACATGTAGTAGAATTTTGGTGCAGTTATTGGCGAAGGGGGTGAAATCAGGAAAATTTTTGACTATAACTTTATTAATTACTTTTCCGCAACAAAATTTTTGGAAATGTTTTTGCGTGCGAGCGTTGTCGTTGTCGTAGTCGTTGGCGATGCAGTGTGTTATATAACTTTAGTAATTTCCACATTACCAAGCTTAATATTTTCTATCGTGTTGGGCATGTCTTCAAAGAGTTTTCTATTGAAATTGAGCACTCTAGTCGCTATAGTTGAGTCGCCAGAAGAATAATGATTAAGTAAATATTTTTCAAAATATTTTTTTCATTTTTTTGTTGTTTTAATTTCTTCTAGTTAATTTTGATTCTTTTGATAAACGTAAGGAACAGCCCGAGTTGGTAACCAACTGTTTATCCTATTTCGATCATTTTTAAAACATAGATGCACATAAACACGACACAAACCTCTATCGAGTTTTGAGTTGATAGATTCAACGCATTCGCTATAAACCGCGAAAATCTGACACGGGGGAACGTGGCAAGATATCGATTTGATTCGATAAACTTGCTCTTTTTCGGGAAAATGCGCATCTTTTGGTAAAATTTTTATACCCTGTACACAAAGTATAAAAGGGATTTTTTAGATTTGTACAATGTATGTAACAGGCAGAAGTAGGCGTGGCAGACCAAAAGTTCCATGGGCAAAAATGATCAGGAGCAATAGTCGAGTCGATATAGACATGACCGTCTGTCCGCGTTGGGCCAGCTTTGTCCGACACTATAAGAGCTAGAGCAAAAAAATCTTACCAAAAGATGCTCATTACCTCAAGTTTATTGAATGAAGTCGATATCTTATTTGCGCGTTTTACAACCGCTCTCTTCTATGAACTCGAAACTTCTCAAAGATGTGCGTCGTGTTTATGTGCATCTATGTTTAAAAAATAATCAAAATAGGGTAAATAGATCAAAAGTTATTGTCAAAAATATGCTAATTTCAAATACACCCCGCCCCCCCCCCCCCCCCCTCACCATTAAACTGAATAAAATGTTTACAGGCATATCGATCTTATGAAATGAGATATAAAAGTGGATATTCCCGTCCCTATTTTACTGTTTTTAGTGTTTATAAAGAAAAAGGGTCCACGCTGTCTGCATCAAATTTTTTTTATTGCTAAGTTAACCTGTTGCGGGATTCTCCTGTTTAATATTGAGGTCGTACCCATCTTCTCTTTTCCAAAGAAATTAATGGGTATTACTATCCCAACTACGTTTATTATGGGTGGAGAGGGAATAATGAGCCAACTTTATGGTAAACTTAGCCCTGTATCTTTAAAGTAGTATTAAATCCAAATGAAGTAGTATGTTGGCGGCAAATTAAGTCATTTAAAAACAACTATTACATCTTGTTATTTTTTTACAATTTTGACTCTTTTGTGTTGCCACCCATTCGCGTTTTTAGTGGCACAGGTGGTGGGTTCAAAGGTGGCAATACAACTTTTCCTGAAGCACAGCAGATACCTGCCGATTCATTCTTGAATTTTAGAGCATGGCAATATGTTAAGTGCATTCTTTGTCCATATCACCAATTTTCATATGGGCACTCTAATTTATATCGTGTTCGTAGGCGAAAGCCATAGTTTGTTGTCGCAACTATTTTGTGTTTTTTGAACTAATTTTTAAATTTTTTGTTTAAACTTTTTTTGATGAAATTTCATAGTGAAATATTCACCTAATCAAAGTTGTGAATTGTAAACATTAAAATGCCAGCCTATGTTATAAGTTTAAATAATATGACTTTATTATGTCACTTAAGAATATTGTTGATCCTGTCCATCTACCGAACACAAACTGGAGAAAAACCTTCCTGCAGACCAAACAAATATTCAAATATGAAGTCATTTGGTTCAGATGTTCCTGAGTTTTATTAACGCTTACCCTGCACGAACGATTTTATATATTAAGATTTTTCCCAACTAAGTAACTTGCTAGTTAAACATCAGACGTTAGTACTATTGATACTGATTACAGCTTTAATTAAATTGTGCAGTAAAAAAGAATCATATTTGAGCTATTTAAATTAGTTTCTTACAAAATTAGTCGTTCTTAATCAAAATGAATCAGAATACATTTAAAAAAACCGTGGATTCAATTCTTAAATTCAGTGATATCCCACTATGGTACCGTGGGATGTCAGAAAAACAGAACAACGCCATAAATAGTCTTCCAGATGATCTAAGGGATGACTTTGCACTGGGCTCGACCTATCGCTGCAAAGCTTGCCTCGAGTTTCTTGGTTTGAGACCAGTGATAAGTAGAAAGAAGATTCACACCATGGTGAAATTAAGTCGTGGTAGCCCACTGGCTTTTATATTCTTTATACTGGAGGGCTACTACAAATCCCGCGAAGATAACCAGAATTATTCCACCAACGAACAGATACTTATGACGACTATAGCAAGACTCGATCTTTTGGACACATTGCGTGAGTTGGATCGCATACTACCGCCAGGAACGCCTCCAAAAATCAAACAAAATCCGAATAATTTCACCACGATGATGGAATCCCCCATATATTCAGAAAAGCCTAAAGGGGCCAAAAAATTAAAAATATCGCCATACTTCCAAAAACAACAGCGTCCAAGCCAAAAAAAAAGGAAGCTGACAGCTGAAAAGGGAAACTTTGAAGTGGCATTTCCCTTTTGGCCACTTGGCCAGGCACCTAATTATGGGCCAGAAACGAAACCGCCTTGGTTCATGGAATACAAAATTAATCCTGGTGCACGCACCGTCAAAAATGTTGTGAATGATGCAGTAAAATCTGTTTTTTGTAACGTTCTTCAAAAATTTCTGAAAGAAAGATTTGAAAGCGGGCTCGATGTTACGGAATCGCAGCCCACTTTGTGTCTATATCACAAAACACAGCAAGAGCAAGCGCAGCTGCTACAGGACGAACTTACTGTTATTGCACGGGATCGTTGCCTGGAAATGGTGGAGGTTCCATTTCGGGAGCAAAAGGTAAGCAAAGGTCTGAATTGCGTGTAAGCTACTCTTTAAAATATAATATTGTATGCATTCTAGCGACGTCATCAGCGTATCGTCGCTCAGCTGGAACATGACATCGATCTTTGCGTGGAAAAGTATCGCAACTACATGAATATGGGTCACACACCTTTGCAGTTGATCTCAAATACCTCCTGCTTCATATGCCAGAATTTGATTACCACACCGTTGCCCAGTAAGGCAATCAAAGTCCTGATTGATGAATGTTCAGCGGCTGCTCACACAAATGTTTTGGATACCTACAAGGGAAAACGTTTAACTGGTGGGGGTTTACGCGTGGAACCTGTAAATTTTAAGGGCGATTTCAAAAATTGTGTCGAGACTGCAAATCCAGCAGCTAACAACTGCGACCCAGTAGATGTAAATATGCCCAAGTGTTGGCCCTATGGAAAACCCATTCGCCAAAATTTAAGACCCAATTTGAAAGGCCAATATCTCAATACTAATGCTAAGATCGCAAACAAACAAACGAATAAAGTGTTCTTCAAAGCGCCGGGAGCACACAAGCCATATCAGTTCAAATTTAAACGTATTTTCCATGCAGGACTGAAGGACGTTTACGATGAAAAAAAGTACATTAAGAAGTGCTTTATCAATGCGTTGGTAAAACAATCCGCAGATGATCTGGTTGCAGATATTTTAGGTGCACCTGCGAATAGTGCAGCGGTCGCGAAGTGCCCAGACAAATTGGTGAATATTTGGAAAGACAGAAAGACTATTAGTAAGGATTCGTACGAGGATACTAGTTCACATAGTCAATTAAGCCACATGGACTTACGAACTGAAATTAGGGAAGCCGTAGTGCTGTGCGCCAACGAAATGTGGAAGCGGAAAGTGGCAGTCAAGAGAGCACAAATGGAGCAAGACGAACTTTCTGCGTATATAAATCCAGATCAACCTTCTGTGCTGAAGTACGATATGGATAGATTCGACCCAAATGACAGGGTGTTAATGGATCGTTTACTAATAGATGGCCTGAAAGAGCTGACCAAAAATCAGCGCCACGTATTTGCCACACTGCCGGACGCTCATAAATATCCCGTTTTGCGTGAATGGGTGAAGCGCCGTTACGGCAAGGTCTATACCGACGATGAAATGCAAAAAGACCTGGATAGATCGATGAAATTGTTTCATAATCTTCATGTTGTCTTAACTTATCCGCCAGGTTTCAATTTGATGGGCATGTCTATGAAGACCGAAAACTTTAACAATTACGAAAAGTCCGTAAAGCTGGTAATTGTATTTATGATAGAGCCAAAACTATACTTACTTATACGCTGCTTTCGCACAGGGCCAAAAAATCAAGTCTGCTTACTATAAAGTTCTTAATGAAACGTTTATGAAGCATGTTAATATCGCCTGGATTGGCATGGGTGGTTATCTATGTCCTGGCGGACCGCCAAAGGAAGTCTTTTACTCCTATTGTCCAGCCACCAAAAGGGATATATTACGTCCTTTTGTTTGGCATGGAGAGCATAGAAACTATCGACAGTTTCGTAACGATGCTGCGGCCAAAAGTGTTGGTGCTTCTAGAGCGAAATAGTGCATGAGTAAAGCTGGTAACATTTACGTATAGAACTGCTTATAATTGTAAAACAATATTGGTTCCAATTCAAAACCAATTCTTCGTGTCAGCACACAATTTCAAACTTTACGATGACGTCGCTCCTTGTTTGGTCGAACTCGCTCTGCTTTAAACCATTTAATATTTCTAGCGTTTTTTTCTTGCTGAAAGAATGAACATTTTAAAACTAAAACTCCAAAGTTTTACCTTCTTCGGTTAAAACTTGAGTCGTAGAAACAGCTATATAACTATAATTTACTTTAATTATATATAATTTAATAAATTTTTTGTTGAAAAAATCGTTGTCTTATTTAATTTCAATTCGTCTGCCTTTTCAAGACATGAAAAAGATTTAAGGAAACATAAGAGTCGGTAATTTGCCAAATGCGTTGATTTTTTTAAACGTACTGTTATTGTAATTGAAGCCAACAGCTTAGCATATTTGGTACACTGAGCAAATAAGATGTTTAGAACTCAAGATTGTCATAAAAGCTAAAAGCCCTTAAATTTAACAAATTAGGATTAATCATCTTAATAAGTTTTTTGCTGAACTTAGTACGAAAATAACCGGAATATTCATAGTTCTCTAACACTCAAACTTGCCAAAAATGTAGCATTATAAGCCTCCCATGAGCTTATATACCGAATTTGGGATTTTAACATAAATATCAAACACATTTCCATTACAATCTAACTTTTGTGCAGTTTATACGAAGAGGGGTTTTAAAATCGGCAGATTATTACCAACATCTTTCAAAGTTTCCATCCGATCTTAACAATTTTTGCACTATACATATGTGTATGTGTTCCAAGGTTATTGATGTGGATGTAAACGCAGAAATTCTCTCACGATGGAATTGAAGATATCGACATGATTCAACAAAGTTCATCTGCTTGATGAAAATGCGCATCTGTTTTGTGTCTTTAACTGGTTTCCGATATCTCGACTATCGCTCGATAGTCATTTTTGCCCATATGATCTGCCACGCCTTCTTCTGCCTTCTGAACAAATCTTTAATACCCATTTAAGTATAGGGTTTTAACAGTGTCAGAAATTTTGATTTTGCACTTATTAATTTCATGGATATGCAATGATCAAAATATAGCAATGTTCAGAGTATTCTTAGGCGCTTTTTACACGAAGCGAATTTTCAAGTGAGAAAGTGTAAAATCTCACGCGCTACTTTCGAAATACTGCAGGTAATCTAACCACCATTATGAAATAAAAATGTGTATTTAACAAAAGCAAGAAAACTAAGTGTTCGGAGCAGCAGCTAATAACACAGATAAAAGCTCCAACAAATAATATATTTCTTTTACACTGCCCTGCGCGGCAGCTATGTTAAAACTAAACATTATGAATGATTGACCCTGCGTGGCCAGCCAAGCTTTGTAAATAACTACCTTAGTTACTCAATTTGCGCTCATTTATAATTACTCTACATCTGCTTATCGGCTATGCTAAGCCGCATAATTTTGTGATCTCTCTCTGATCTGCGCATCTTCTATAACAGTTGTAAAAAGTCATTAGCTGAGTGCAGCAGCATCCGTCGCGCAAAATTAAATTAAACTTAAAACTAAAGCCACGGGACCCGCCAATTAAATAATATAATAAATATAAACCTAATTATAACTAATAATTAACCCTAACGCGTATTCTTTTTCGCTTAAAATTTATGCGTGTTAAAGTTGCTGAAAAAGCTTAGCAGCTCCCAACACTAAGGTTTGAATTCCAAAATTATTTTGTATTTTAATAAACCTCCCGGGTAGCGGGGATTACTGAGGTAGCTGAGACGATGTCCAAAGATCCTAGACTCTAACACCACATCCGTTTTGGAACAGTAGACTTCCCAAAATGTTTATCTCTTGGGCCCCTAGGGCGGTCCTAGCTGAGCCTCAAAAATTGTATATGCTTAAAGCTATATGTCAATTTTCAAATCAATATTTTGCGTAGTACGGGAGTAATTAAGATAAATTGACTGCGGGGGAAGGGAGGGTCTATTGAAAGGTATACAAAGATTCAACATTGTGCCAAAATAATAGAAAAAAACATTAATGTGCCATTAAGATATGTCTCCTCGAGCTGTGTTTTTTAATGAGTTTACTATATACTGTGTTAAATCCAAGCCCTAAGGTAAATTAATTTTATACCCTGTACACAAAGTGTAAAAAAATATTACAGATTTGTGCAATGTATATAACAGGCAGAAAGAGGCGTGGCAGACCATATTTTCCTTGATCTATATAGCAATGTCTGTCTGTCCGTCTGACTGTCTGTCTGTCTTTCCGTATGAATATCGAGATCACAGACACCATAAAAGGTAGAGGAACACAGATGAAGTTTGTCCAATCATGTCGATAATTTGCGCGGTTTACACCCACATCATGAATGTTATGTAATAGAAACTTGGCACAGGTTTGTACAGTGTTTCCGTGCATGTGCTGTGTAAAAACTATTAAAATCTGATAGGAACTATAAAAGAAATAGGTACTAATGTTACAATTTTAGGCCATGGTTATATCAATTTGGCTATTCCTCTGGAACATATTGTCTGCCACGCCTCCTTCTGCCTGTTACATACAGTGCACAAATTTATAATACCCTTTTACACTGTGTATACAGGGTATAAAAATATATATATTTATGAATTAATTTTAAATCTTTAATCTAGAATTAAAATTTAAAACTTAAATTAAATAAAAACTTCTTTCATTTGTATTAATAAAGAAAATAAACAGTTGGTCACCAACCCAGGCTTTTCCGCACGTTTATCAAAACAACGGAAATGAGCTAGGAGAAATTTAAACAACAAAAAAAAGAAAAACCAGAAAATTTTGAAAATTATTTACTCTTATTATTCCTCTGGCGACCCAACTATAGCGACTAGAGTGGTCAAATTCAATAGGAAACCCTTTGATAACATGCCCAACACAAAAACATTGCTTAATCGCCGGAAAAGCTGTCAGAGTGCTTAAATCGTCGAAAAAGATTTTAGTTTTTTGGCCAATCGCAATACTTTTTTTTTTGCAGAAAAGTAAGAGTTGGTAACCGACTCAGGCTCGTCTGCACGTTTATCAAAACAACCAAAATTAGCTAGGATAAATTTAACAAAAAAAAAAGAAAAACAACAAAATTTTGAAAATGATTTACTCTTATTAGAGAGATTTAGAGATTTTAGTTTTTTGGCCAACCCCAATACTTTTTTACGGAAAAGTAAAATATTGAAAGTCCATATGACGTAGGAAACAAGACGCATACATACATTCATACTCTATCAAGACATGACACAGGCAGTTCAAAAACAATTCCTTTTGTTAGCGCTCCAAATCCAAACATCCGCTTTCCTTCTTATACTGATAGACTTCGCCTTATAAAATTGGCTTCTCTAATCAATCGTAGAATCTGTCCCCGTGTTTTATTTCTACATGAACTAATTCTTGGTCTCAAAGATTTCTCTTATCTTCTTGGTTATATTTTATATTCCTGGCAGACCTTCTCGAAATTTCCGTCCGTTGCCCCTGCAAATTTAGAGGTCTTATTTTGCCTCGTATGATCCTTTTCGTGATCTTTGTATTAAATTAATAAATTATATTATCTTCTTTCTTTTAGTAATTCTCTGTCTTCTATGTCTTTTTCAATGCACCTTTGGCTACATCCTTGATGTGATCAGTGTCGCCTTATGTCCTCTCGCACATTTTATGTGCCATTAACCGAATACTAACAAAATAACGAGCAGCATTTTTTATAATTCAATTTTAAAATTGTTAAGACTAGAAATTGCAAATATTTGAGCCAAGCAAAGAGATTTCTTTGGGGCACATCCCAGGGACCCATCCTCTGCTTTTAAATGCGGCGCTGCAATGGCGCTGGCATTGAACCATGCCATTGACATTGGCATTGTCATTGCCATTGTGCCTGCCAGCTCCTACTTTTCATCTTCCTATCTCATATTAATTACTTTTACTGTACAGCTATTGTCTGCCATGTTCGGCAATTTTTTATCCAAAAAACCTTCCATAAATTAAGACGAAAATGTAAGCGCCGTGCACCATGGCATGCGAAAGGTTCAATAACTGACCTCGTCTTGCATGTCAAAGGCGACAACAACAAAATTATATAGATTAAGGTGCCCTACGTTATGCCGTTGGCTTGGAAATCATGGAAATTTACATTAACGGCAATGTACGCCCATATACGGCATATGAAGAAGGAATAAAAATGAAAAAAATGGGACAATTGTTTTACATATATTCATGGCATGAACACTTTGGAAGAGTTCCCAGTGAGTCGTAGGATGACTGTGTGAATACTGTGTTGAGTCAGTGTCTCTGTGTCTCTGCTGGTGGCTTTGCTGACTTCATTATTTGTCATGCACGCCCAGAATCTAGAATTAAATTTAAATTTACTTGAAATGCCTGAAGCGCAAAATGTCAGCACGCAAAAGAGCGATAGAGAGTGAGAAAGCAAGTGAGTAAAAGAGATAGCGAGTATATACCAACCACAGGAGCGTGGCAGAAAAAGGCAGCCTTGAATTTTCCTTGGTATTTACTTGTTCCTAACCAAGTTTTTCTTTTATTTTTCTCTTCTTTTTTTTTTAGCTCGTATTTGATTTAGCTTTTTAATCTTGTTAGGCTTTTCTGGCACAAAACACAGCAATGAACTGGAGCATGAAAACGCGACAGGCAACGCTTCTAAGTTCGCTAATAATCTTGCCACTTGCATAACTGTTGTTATGCTGCCTTGGCTGCGTCTTTGTTATACAGTTAGTAATAATATGTTGCCCAATTTAGTATACTTACGAGGGCGCAACGGGCGAAACCCTTTTTATGCAAAGGCAGCTCAATGATTTGCTCGAATAAAACCTTTCTGCTGACTCATATGGTGTGCACCCATTGGCCATTGTTTTGTTTAAAGGTCACTGCTTAACCCCTTTTTGGGGTACGCTTATATACAATAGTGGTACTTACCCATGTAACAAATAATTTTGGTATTTTTTTATAAGACAAAAGAGTTTCCAAATTTAGCTGAGTTAATTTTAAATTGGAATTGTATGCTGCTTTTTCCACCATTTCGAGTGCGGTTTTTAACCGCGAAACAACACGTCAAAAACAGAACACAAAATAACTTTGACACTTGTTCCAAGCGGGTTGTTGGGAATCCCAATTAAATTTGCACAATCTTGGGGCCCAAATCAAAATAAATCAAATTAACTAAAGTTTTATTATGTCACGGAAAAATCTGTGACTTTGCACCAAATGTTATTGCAAAAATCAAGTAAAACCTGAATAAACGGTGCTTGTCCAGCCGAAGACAAAACATGATGAAAACCGTAGTATGCACTTTGACAGCATTGCAGCGCAGTAACAAGTTTATGCACAAATATACCCTTTTAAGCCTTTTCTTGACCGAGTTTCCTTTTATTTTTAATTTGTTTTATTATCAAGATGGTCTTATACCCTAAGCTATAATCCCATATTTTTACTAATATTTTTTAAGCTACAATTTGATAGTTAAGAGCAGTATGCAATAGAAACAAAGCTGCAGCATGGATCGCTGGCACTGATAAGCCATTAAGCCAATGCCCTTCTCAAAGTAAAACATGTTCCTCTTCCCGTTCCCTTTCCTCTTCTTGCTCCCCCTCCTCTTCCTCTTCTTCTTCTTCTTCCTCATTACAAGAGCCATAAGATGAAACATCCCGATTTGCGTTTCACACCGCTCCTTCTCGCTTTGCTCACAACCTTCATGTCCCTCTCGAAGTAGGGCTTCTTCATGTATATGCACAACATTAGATAGCCAGCAGACCCGCTAGATCTTAATTCCCCTGACTATGTCAATGTTGTCATAGAACTCATAGGGCTAAAAATCTTACGTAGTACTTTCTGCTCAAACACTCAAAGGGCATTTTCATCAGACCGCCTATCATTACCTATGCTTCAGCGCCAAACACCAAAACGGGAAGGACGAGCGTCTTCTGGAGTGTCAGTTTCATCTGGCGGGAGTGTTCTTTACCACTAATTTGCCTACTGAGAACAAAGTAACATCTATTGGAAAGAGTCATTCTCCGCTTGATCTTTATGCTGACATCGTTTTTCATCGTGACGGTGGTGCTAAGGTAGACGAAGACCTTGACAACATCAACAGTATAATTCTTAACATCAATCTGAGAGTCGAACCGCTGTGTATCTCTACTCCAAGAAAATATATACGTTGTCTTGCTCTCCTTAATAACCAAACCCACCCTAACAGATTCTCTTTCAATAGCCGCAAAGGCCAATGATATTGATATCATCTGAGTATGCAAGCAACTGGACACTTATAGAATATAGTCCAGTTCCTATTTATAAGGGGGATGTTGGGGATGCTAGTCATCTCAAGTCGACTCGTAGGTCGTGCGTATCAGGCAATCGTGGAATGCTTTGTGCCCCGACAATCCTCAGTAATTCACACCTAGCGGCATGGGAACCCGTCTAGCAGTGCCCTGCTGATTTGTCAGTGACCTCCCCGTGGTGTCTCCTGGGTGCTAGTCACTCTTGTGGTGGTTGCTAATTCGAGCGGCGGGCCGCTATGGGGAGAGTCTTTGGTGGACACCTCGGTATGCCAATAAATCTTAATGGTCAATGATTCTTGCGGTAACGTGGTGAGTCACTGGCTTGGTACCTGGGACTTCGGAGCAAGCAATTTACCAGTTATGAATGTAGATGAGTGCTCTTCTTGAGCCTTATCGAACACAGGCTCTCTCACTTTCCGGGTTGCAGGATATCCACTCTCAGTGGCACCTCAGTGGAACCGAGGTGTGGTGCCCAGTCGATTTAACTGGTATACTGCCGCACGGATAGTCTCGGAAGAGTCGATAAGGTTCTCCTTATCCTCTTTTGTAAACTTTAAGTCCCCAGGGCCCGACGGCGTGTACCCAATTATGTTAAAGAGAGGCGGAGACAGGCTCGTTAAGGTCCTGAAAAGAATCTTTCGAGCATGTCTAGCGTTTGGCTACGTACCGACCTCTTGGAGATATATGCGGGTTGTTTTTATCCCGAAACCAAGTAGGGAAGATTACTCTCTGTCGAAACGCTTTAGACCCATCAGTCTATCATCCTTCTTTCTAAAGGGTCTAGAGCGCTTAATTGAAAAAGACATTCGGTCAAGAGCATTAGTCCGAAGCCGGCTCAATAGTCAGCAACATGCCTATCAGAGTGGAAAGTCCTGTGAATCAGCTCTTCACGATATTGCTTGCAAAATCGAGGCCTGGAGAAGGGAAAATACACTCTAGGCGTATTTGTAGAGGGAGCCTTTGACAATGCTACTTTAAACTCGATGTGCTTCGCAGCTGAGGAACATGGCATCGATGAAACCTCATGCGACGCATGCTCTCTGATAGAAGTCTTACTGCTGGGAATGGTGATATAGGCAAGGTCACAGTGGAGGTAGAACGAGAATGCCCCCAAGGGGGAGTCCTGTCTCCTCTTCTTTGGTGCTTGGTTGTGGACCAGCTCCTGCAGGAGTTTCAAAATATGGGCGTACACATACGAGCTTATGCTGGTGGCGTGTGCGTGCTGGCATCTGGTAGATCTCTTCATACAGTTTGCACCACAATTCAGGCTGTATTGAATAGGATTGACTCCTGATGCAACACACATAGTCTAACCGTAAACCCGAGTAAGACTACCCTTGTTCTTTTTACTCGGAAGCGTAGTATGGATTGAATGATCCTTCCAACGCTAAAAGGTATGACTCTGGCACTGGCCAGCGAGGTGAAGTTTCTCGGGGTGACCCTTGAAACTAAGCTGACCTGGAAAGTGCATATTGAACGAAAGACCGAGCGAGCCCTCAGAGCCTTCTGGCAGTGCAGACGGACTTTTAGTAAAACCTGGGGTTTGAAGCCGAGCTCTGTTCACTGGTTATGTATAACCAGGCCCGTAGTATCATACGCCTCAGTGGTTTGGTGGAAGAGAACAATGGTTCAGTTCAGCGTCACTCTTCTAACCAGACTGCAAAGGCATGCTTGCTTAGGGATAACCGGCGCTATGAGCACCACATCAAGTGATGCTCTTAATGCACTGTTAAATCTTACTCCTCTTGACGTATTTATAAGGCAAGAGGCTGTGGAAGCGGCTAGCAAACTCTACAACAATGAAGTCTGGACTAACGAAATGGGATTTGGTCACACACTTATAGCCAGTAAGCTTAGGGAAGAGTGCCCGCTTTTCTAGATGCCTGCTGATAGTGTCGTACCAAGTGTAAGGTTTGGCCGCAGATACGAAGTGGTGTTTCCGCCAAGAGCATCCTGGAGCAATCCAGCAACTCTACTAAGGGGAAATACTCAAGTTTTCTACACAGACGGTTCCAAAACGAAAGATGGGACCGGTGCTGGTTGGTATCTTGATCAAAACTCAAGCTACTCATGCGGGACAGGTAAATTGCCGTCGGTTTTCCAAACAGAAATCTACGCAATTCTGAATGCCGCGAGCTGGATCCATGCGAGAAAATTGAGTGGGGTAACTATAGGGATTTGTAGTGACAGTCAGGCTGCACTCAAGTCCCTGGAGAATCCTCTCACAACGTCGATCATGGTCAGCAAATGTAAGACCAGACTTAACATGATTTCACGTCACAACAAAGTCAGTCTATACTGGGCTCCTGGACACCGAGGTATCCAGGGCAATGAAATGGCGGATGAGCTGGCAAATAAAGGCTCGGCGTCACAGCCAATAGGGCCTGAGCCAATCATACCTGTCAGCGCAGCTGAATTATATTATTATATTATAATATACAGAAAATGTCTGTAAGGAACGCTAGATATCCAACATTGGATGTCGCGTAACAAAGAAATTCGTGAAAGAACCCAATCCAAGGGCTTCCAGATATCTTCTTCGTCGGACGAGGACAGATCTGCGAGCCCTGGTTGGATTAATCACGGGTCACAATATATTTGGCCAACATCTGGCCAACATGGGCCTCGTTGATGACCCAACCTGCGCAGCCTGTCTTGAGGAAGCCGACTCCACGTAGCACTTTCCGTGTCACTGTCTTGACTTCCTACGGGAGTCGGGAAGATTGTGACAATAGGGAGCCTGTTCAGCAAGCCTTCTCTGTCTTCAACTTCTTTCTTTTTCGTATTTCAACTGTCTTTCTCTCCCCTAACTTCCTCTGTCGGGCATGGTACAATGGGCAAGGCTGCCTGAGTGCTAGAGATGGTTTCATCTTTCTCTGATGAGCCATGGCACCCACCACAAATCTAATCTAATCTAATCTCTCCTATTTACTTCGGCCTTTGGCTACACACTCTCCATCACAAAGTTGAAGAGGTTGTAGGAGTGGGCATCGCCTTGTCTGAAGCCATGCTTGGTATTAAAAGGCGCGGAGAAGCTCTTTCCTACATTGTCATTCTGCATAGTCGTACCGACTTTGCAGGGATTCCAAACTCAGACAGTGCGGTATATACGCGATCCCTCAACGGGCTATCAAAAGCTGCTTTATAATAAACAAAGAGATGGTGGGTGTCGATTTGTTTTTCAAGGGTCTTTTGAATATCTGGTCGATGGTGGACTTACCAAACAGAATTAGCCTTTCACACAGTACGCTGGATGGGGCCTTATATGCAATAGAAAGAATGCTGATACCACGGTAGTTAGCGCACACCGTCGGATTACCCTTCTTGATAGAGCAGAGGACACCAAGGCTCCAATCATCGGACATGCTCTTATCTAGCCATATTCAGCAAAAGAGCTGGTGCAGGCACCTTACCAACTCATTGCCGCCAGTCTTGAACAACTCTGCAGGTAGGTCACGTGCGCAAGCTTCTTTGCCGCTTGATTGCGTCCCTGACTTCGTCATAGCTAGGCAGCGGTATATCCACGCCGTCGTCTATAATTGTGGACGTCTGGCGTCATCGGCCGAAAGCAAACCAGAGAAGTGTTCCCTCCACAACCTCAGTGCATCCACTACCAGATTTCCCTCTGCATCCCTACAGGAAGACGGTCCGGTACTAAATCATTCAGCCAGACTCTTGATTTTTTGGAAGAACTTACTTACTTAATTCCTGCTTCTGCACATCTCAATCTCCTCTCTTGGTCACGTTTTTCCTGCTCGCGTTTTTTTTGCGTCTGAATAGGCGCCTCTCCCTCCTCATTTATCGATAGTGATCTCGCACAGATCGCGTAACAGCCGACTGCAGAGTCCTTCTATAGGCGCCATTCTTGACTGCACCACTGACTACCATTTGGGCGTTGGAAACAAAGGACGTTCTCCGCGGTAGCACGCAGGGAGTGGGATATATGTTTCCAAAGTCCCTCCGCGATATCAGGGTCAGAGGGATGTTGAGTGAACTGCTTAGTGAGTTGAGCGGAAAAGGCTTCAGCAGTCTGCTGTGATTGCAGCTTTGTGACGTCCAGCTTTCGCTCTGCGATGGGTTGCACGTTTTTCGCTATGCTTAGGCGCATGCGAAACTTGGCTGCAACAAGCTAATGGTCAGAGTTGACGTTGACCCCTCTGAACGTAGGAACATCAAGTACACTGGGTGCATACCTTCCATCAATTATAACATGATCAATCTGATTGCGTGTAGTTTGATCAGGGGACAGCCATGTAGCCTTGTGGATATCGGGATGCTGACATCTGGTACTACGGACTACCATGTTTCGCGCCGCGGCCTGAGGTGGTCTCGTGAATGCTGAATTGCCCGACAGTAGGACCACAGATGCGCTCTCTTCCAACCTTTCCATTAAAATCGCCTAACACGATTTTTATATCATGGGTTGGGCAGCAGTCTTGCACAGAGTCCAATCTATTATAGAACGCATCCTTGGTCGCATCGTCCTGTACTCCGTCGGAGCGTGCGCACAAATTAGGCTGATGATGATTGTTGCAGCCTTTCGTTCACTGGTGCGAATTCGTGCCGCTCCGCATGGCCGCTGTAGTAAATGGCACAGTCCGTTGCTCGATGTAGCCTTGCCCTTTCCATCGCATCTCCTGGGTGGGTGTCTGTCTTGCACATCCTGAGAGCATCCGTCAGCAGGGCAGAGGCACCATCCCAATTAAGGGTCCGGATATTCCAAGTGCATACTCTCATTGTCAAATCATCATCCTTTACTCGTTTGCGAGGGGGTCGTCAATCTTCGTGGTATCCTTTTCCGAGGCTTTTTTGCGTCTGTGTTGTTTTACGTGGTGGGTATCAAACCCTACGCACAACCCTTTTAAGCCTGGGGTGGCTCTACTGACCTTGAAACAAACCAGTTCTCTAACCCGCCCACCACACGGGCGAACACTAGTATACATTATTCTTCAGAGGAGTCTAATGGACATTGATTCGATATTTAATATGAGTTTTTGTATAGATCAGAAGCAAGGTTATCAAGCAAAATATAGCTTGCTGACTTTGAAACTTTCCAAACATCGAATTGAATTTCTGCTTTAACCCACTCACAGTGGGTGAGAATAACATGATAATTGTTGATTTCGAATATAGCTAAATATCAAATTTTCTAAAATAGTGGTAATGGTAACTTTAAATGAGCAACGCCAAATTTACCGGAGTTAGCCAAGACCGTTTTTGTGCAGTCATATCGAAACAGTTTCCTCGTCTATTTGTTCTATTAGGACATTCGCGTCTTGTGCTTTTATATGTTGGGGGTTGAATAAATACAAACCCGTTGTCGTTTTCCAAGGAATTTTAAATTTATAAAAGTGAAGTTTTCCATGACATACACATGCTTTAATTAAATTTTTATTAAGCTGAACTAATTCTTGGAAGCTTCTTTTAATAACAACTACAATTAATTGTAATTTTCTTTGAAAAATAATTAATATAGAAAACCGCGACCAACAAAGCTTAACACAATTAAGTAGCTCCAGAAAAAGTTTTGCTCATAATGAGATGCACCCAGGCTACTCCCTTATTTTTATGCCCTAGTAGGGTATATTTATTTTGCTAAGAAATGTATATAATATCGTTGTATTGTGTGTGACATGGTTTTGCAAACCACTGTCATTATCATTTTCAATGTCATGTAATATAGTTCCCAACCCTAAACCTACCCTGACAGTAATTCCATCTTGGTGTCTCGATTAGCGACTGACTCGACTTGTGAAGACTTGAAGGCGTATATAGACCTCAACAATGCTATCGTTACTATTGAGAAATTCAAATCTTCTTTTAAAATTTCAGTCCTGCAGGTTAATTTGATAGAATATGCGATCCGTAATAAGTTCACACTTCTCTCTTCCCGTCCGATTTCTCTATGTTTGCCGTAACCTGTTACCTCTACGACAACGTCTTCTATCTCTGGCTGTATTTGTCTTGCTTTGACTCAAATGTTATGGCCTTTTCTGAAACATGGCTAAACTCCAAAATTTTTTGATGTAAATCTTAGTTCAAATCTGGTTAATGTCAATGGGCCTCCTGATTTTATTTTTCCGAAAAAGGTTATGCGATATCGACTATTTAAGCTCTCTGACAACTTTTCCGGCCATTTGGCGATATTTTTGAGCTCGTGCGTTGTCGTTTGTGTTTTCGCTGCCGATGTAGTGTGTTGGGCATGTCTTCAAAGGGTTTCCTATTGAATTTGACCACTCTAGTCGCTATAGTTGGGTCACCGGAGGAATTTACGTACATACTATTTTTTATTTTTTTTTATTCGTCTACGCTAATTTCGGTGGTTTTGATAAACGTGCGGAAAAGCCTGAGTTGGTTACCAACTGTTTATTCAGTTTATGTACATATGTATGTGTAAAAGTCAGCTTTCAAAACTATACGTACTTTATCACTTGTTCTTAAATTCCTCCTTCTCCTAATATCTAGTATAATTCTTCTTTGTCACTACTTGTGTTTTATTTACACATTTCAAACCAACTTGCTCATTTTTATATTAAATATAAATAAAAAATGATCATAAACATAATGTATGAAGTATAACTAATTAAATTTGTGGTCACTACCTCTGTACTTACCACGTACCACCGTATCCAGCAGTTACATGGGGTCATTATTTCAGTACTTACCACGCATCACGTATTCAGTACTACAATAAAGACTAGCTACTTCAGTACATACCATGTAAACGAGGTGAATAATTACTTACCCGGCAATGACAACGCCATGTTAAATTCGTTAGTTTTTTGTATGTAAAGTAGATGGGATGTTAAGTATATGCTCTCACCACCGGCTACCTACTGAATTACTACCTCTGAGCTAGTTCCGTACTTAAAATTATCCAGACTTTTTTCAGTGTTTAAATGGTGCGTATATTTATTAAACTTTAATTCAGTATTATGATATATTTAAGCAGTTACTTGTCTGTGGGTCCTTGTCTCAAATCAACATTCAAGTCCCCAGTGGCATATTGCAGCTTAACTCGTTTATTCGAGACCCCCGTTTAAATTTCCGCATAATTTCTCACTTTTGTGACCCAAGGCGGTATATATATGTGTATGTGTATCCACTTTATGTCTGTTGTAGTATTGCTCTGAACTCTTTCCACTTTCGCTTGCTTGTTAAATATTAACGCAATTTCACTTTGGCCAATTACCCTGCAATGCATATGCACAGTATTTTTCCCCAGACCCCATTTTCTGGCTCTCTGGCTTTTTATGCAAATATGAATAGCTTTTCACGCGCTTCTTGGTCAAAGGAGTTTGTACACTTTGCTTAATTTGAGGGTTTCCATGTTCCGGTTTTATAGCTTGACTTTATGTCAATGCAAAACACAAGTAAAATCGATAAGCAGTCAAAGGTCGCTCGTTAAAATCGACAAAACGTGAAATTTTAATTCCATTTCAGCTTATTTTTTTACACCCGAATTTAGTGTGGCATTTATTTATTTGCTGCACCTTTGTGCCAAGTCGAGTCCATAAAAATTGACAGTCAAGACGCCACTTGACCGCATCACTTGAACCCCGCACGAAATGACTTTCAAAACAAACAGTCGCTGGGGAGCAGACAAGGACGAACTTCTTTATCTGTTGGATACACTCGTAGTTGTGGTGGCAGAAGCAAAAGGTGAAGGAACGCTTGGCTGCTTGGCAAATCAATGGGGAAAATGTTCTTTTGGAATTGAATGCACCCTGATCTCAGTATATATAAATAATTTAGCTACGTACATTTGGCATTCACATTAAATTAAGCATAATTTCGGTGCTGTCTTGAACTCGATGAAACATTCGAGGCTATAACTAATATCTACAAGTTTCAAGACAATGCTAGGTATCTTCCTTTAAGATTTAGAATAGAAAAATGTATACATAAATCCAGTTACTTTCACACCCGCAGCAATTTAAAGAAAATTAAAATTTAATTTATTTTATATATAAAAACTGTTTTGGATTTTCTAGCACCATTTTCGAATTATGGCTATTTGACAAAATTCGAGATTTCGAGAGTTGGGAAGTCAGTAAATCTCATGTTAGTTCAATGTTTCTCAGACTATTTTAGTCTACCTTGAATCGATTGCTAGTTATCTGGCAATAAACTCAATTATTTTTCCTAAAATCGAACATTCTTCGTTTTATGTTTTATTCCAAGTAATTCAATCAAAAATTACATTAAGTTCTAATGGGTTTCTTTGGAAATCGGTAAATTGATTCTTTGCAAATATTTTAACACCAACTTGAGTAAAATCCGTAACGAAATGACGAAGATATTAGGGAATATAGAAAAAAGGCTACAACACAAATTTTTTTTGAATTTGTCCCAATAAAAATAAACAGTTGATAACCAAGTGCACGATTTTCAAAACAACCGAAATTAGCTAGGAGAAATTTAAACAACAAAAAAATTAAATTAAAATTATTTACTCTTATTATTCGTCTGGCGACCCAACTATAGCGACTAGAGTGATCAAATTCAATAGGAAACCCTTTGAAGACATGCCCAACAAAAAATCATCGCTAAATCGCCGGAAAAGATGTCAGAGTGCTTAAGTCGTCGAAAAACATTAAAATAGTGATTTTAGTTTTTTGGCCAATCGCAATACTTTTTAGCGGAAAAGTAAAATTTTTATATTACTAGCTGGCCCACAAACTTCGTTTTGCCCATAACAGATTTTTTGATTAAATTAATTCACGATTCCACTCGAATTTTTTTCTTTAATTCTTTAATATATGAAACATTAATATATGTAATATCAATGAAAGATTGAATGAAACATATCTTATAACTATACAGAAAGCTTTTCCGTCCATTGTTTATGTTTTTAACTGGAACAGCAATTCGGATGAAGTCAATGGGATTCGTGGAGTTAGGCATTCTTCTTCTTTGAACGGCCCTTTTAAAATCCTTGCCACTATCAAATTGTTCATTAGCTTTGTCACAATCAGTCGGGATCCATTGCACAGTTTTGGGCATGAATATTTCATAGCATAATGATGGCAGATCCAACTTTAAGACGCAAATGATGTGACGGCATGCCAGGCAAATCCAAAGAGCTTCGGAATTCTATTGGATTATTGACGACTTCGTCTTCGTTTTCAACGCGATCGAATGACTTGTACGAACGCAATTCTCCAGGATTTTGATTTTGAATCGTCTAATTTAATTCATTGACAATATTTTTCGCTACCTAAAAACCAACCAATTTGACCAATACTTACTTAATTAACTGGCCATAACAACCCGTTACCGGGTTACGGCCGGGCAGATTCTCTTTCAGTAGCCGCAAAGGCTCCGGTAACCGCTTGCTTTGTACGCCCGACGATATCGATATCATCAACGTATGCAAGCAACTGGACACCCTTATAGAATACAGTCCCGTTCCGATTCACTTCGGCCTTTCGCAACACATTCTCCATCAAAAGGTTGAAGAGGTCGCAGGAGAGGGCATCGCCTTGTCTGAAACCTCGCTTGGTATCGAATGGCTCGGAAAAGCTCTTTCCTACCATGACGGAGCTGCGCGTGTTGCTCAACGCATTCTGCATAGTCGTACCAACTTTGCAGAGATACCAAATCGCTTGATTGAGACTTCGTCATAGCAAGACGGCAGTATATCGACGCCGTCGTCTATAATTGAGGACATCGGGACATCATCATCGCCCAATAGCAAGCCAGAGAAGTGTTCCTTCCACAACCTCAGTGCACCCTGTGCACCCACTACCAGTTTCCCTCTCCATTTTTACAGGAAGACGGTCCGGTACTAAATCCTTCAGCCAGACGCTTGACTTTTTGGAAGAACTTCCTAACGCCATTCCTGCTCCTGCACATCTCGATCTCCTCTCGCTCACGCTTTTCCTGCTCGCGTTTTTTGGGACTGAAAAGGCGTGTCTCCATCCTCCTCATTTGCCAATAGTGATCTCGCACAGATCGCGTAGCAGCCGACCTTTTATAGGCGGCATTCTTGACAGCAGTGGTTTCGCGACACTTCTGATCGTACCATTGGTTCCTCGGCAGTGGGCGTTGGAATCCAAGGACGTTCTCCGCGGCGGAACGCAAGGAGTGGGATATATGCTTCCAGAGTCCCTCGGCGCTATCAGGTTCTGAGAAAGGTTGAGTGAGCTGCTCAGAGAGTTGAGCGGAAAAGGCCTCAGCAGTCTGCTGTGATTGCAGCTTTGTGATGTCCAGCTTTCGCTGCGCACTAGATCGCACATTTTTCGATATGCTTAGACGCATGCGAACCTTGGCTGCATCAAGGTAGTGGTGAGAGTTTATGTTGACCCCTCTGAACGTACGAACATCAAGCACAACATGATCAATCTGGTTGCGTGCAGATTGATCAGGAGACAGCCATGTAGCCTTATGGATATCGGGATGCGGAAATCTGGTACTGCAGACTACCATGTTACGCGCCGCGGCGAAGTCAATTTGCCTGAGACCATTGTTCGTAGTGGTTTCGTGAAGGCTGAATTGTCGGACAGTAGAATCAAAGATGCGCTCTCTTCCAACCTTTCCATTAAAATCGCCTAACATGAATTTAACATCATGTGCTGGGCAGCGGTCGTAGACAGACTCCAGTCTATCATAGAACGCATCCTTGTTCACATAGTTCTTGTCCTCCGTCGGCGCGTGCGCATAAATTAGACTGATGTTAAAAATTTAGCCTTGATGCGGATTGTTGTCAGCCTTTCGTTCACTGGTGTGAACCGGGAGACACGGTTGCGTAATCTCCGGCCAACAACAAATCCACACCCAAATTCGTGGCGCTTCGCATGACAGCTGTAGTAGATGTTACAGTCAACTCCTACGCAGTAGCCCTGTCCTGTCCATCGCATCTCCTGGATGGCGGTTATGTCTGCTCTGCACATCCTGAGAGCATCCGCCAGTTGGGTAGAGGCACCATCCTAATTAAGGGTCCGGACATTCCAGGTGCATACCCTCAAATCATAGTCCTTTGTACTTACTTTGGGGGCGTTTCTATCCGAGGCTGATTTACTTTCATTCACTGGTGCAGGTTTTTACGCGGTGGGTCCCAAACCCTACGCACAACCCATTTAGAGCCCAGGGAGGGCTTCGTTGCGCTGGCGATTAGAGCAGCTATCCAGGGGGCACCCCGAGGAGGTTGTGCGTCAACTTGGTTAAGGTAGAGACAGGTATTACCCTGGCCATTCCCCGGTGAATGGCGATCAGAAGCTTCCACCCTGTCCCACCAGAACCCCAGGCCACCCAATGACCAATATTCGGATATACATTTGTTAAGAGTTCATCTTTCGTTGAAATAAATAGTAAAATGGCATGTATAATCGAATTTGCTCATTTCCGAACCTCAGCAGTTCTTTTGAGTAAACTTCTGCGGTTGTATCCTCTTGCAGAAACACTTGCATATTCATATACAATGGAATGGTTTTCATTTATTGCCATAAATATGATGACTTGAGACATGCGTTAAATTTTCCGCCGCAAGTCATCACCATACTGTATCACCTTATAAGTAATAATGTTGACGGTAAATGAAATCATTTGAAGATATCTATTAAATCATCTTATTTTGTTTTAAAATAATTTGGATTCAGCGGTTTTACCATTCATTAGCGTTTTTAGTGACTCCGGTGGTGGGTTTAAAGGGCAATATAACTTTTCGTGAAACACAACAGATCCCTGCCGTTTCATTCTTGAATTTTAGAGCATGACAATTAATTCATTCTCCGTCCATGTCACTAATAGCAATTTTCATATGCGCACTGTAATTTATATCGGATTCGTAGGCGGAAGCCATACGCTGAAATGAAGACAATGTTAATTCGGGAGTCACTCGAATTCTGTCTCGATTGGCTAATCTATCCGCATCAGAAATGCGATTTCTCTCATTTAATCTTCTCCCCTGCAAGTTTTGAGCTCGTTATACAGGAGTTTGTACAGAACACGATTTGCGAGATCTTAAATACTTTGTAAACGTTGTTCTGATGTTGAATTTTCTCGAGTACTTCTGTCAATATTTCCTCTTCTGGGCCGTATCCCAATCAAATTTTGCAGTAAAATGTTTACCTTATCAATTCCGAACCATTCATTATGGAAAGTAAATGCCTTAAAAAGAAGATTGTTTATCAGCAAAATATATTTTATATAAATCTTTAATATTGTACAAAGACAATTGGCAAGGGATGTATTAATTTCCATGCATAAAACAATTTTGGACAAGAAAAACAATTGCGTTCGGAAAATAACGAATGTGGGCTTATGTATGTAAAGTCTCCTCTTGATTGCCACCAGATCACCTTTTTTATATTCGTTGTCGACTCGCCGCTTTTTGTCAAAGTTACGCTTGTAGACCTGCTGTGCTTGCTCGATGTTTTGTTTTACCAACTGCCGCAACTTTTGACGTTCATCATTAAACTGAGTAACTAGTTCCTCGTTAAACAGTTCCAATAGACGACTTTCAGACTGGCTATGCATTTTTATGCCAAACATAACTTTGAACGGAGTCGACTTCAATGTAGCATGCACCTGCGAATTAAACGCCTTCTGGACTTCTGGCACATACTTGTACCACTTTGCAGGTTCACTGGACGACAACTTCGATATAATGGACAATATGGTACGGTTCACCAGCTCTATTTGGCCATTGCCTCTGGCTACTCCTGTTGTTGTCCATACGTGCTCAACTTTATTCTCATCCAGAAACGTGCTGAACGTATCTGACGTAAATGCTGCTCGTCTGTCGCTTACAATGCGCTTGGGGAACCCAAACAAACTAGACCAGTCGCTCAACATCTTTACACCTTCTTCATGGCCAACTGATTTGGTTGGGAACAACCACATAAATTTGGAAAATGTTTTTCCATTTCCGTTTTGCACATTTATGAAAGAAGGGCGCAAACAGAGCTGCACACAGATGCGTCGAAAGATGGATTTGGAGCTGTTTTGTTGCAGCAGTTCGATTTCATCCAATGGAACAGAAAGACGTCCGAAGCTGAATCCAAACGTCATAGTTACTACCTAGAGGTGAAGGCAGCGAACGTAGAGGGGCCTAATATAACGTCAACCAGTTGTGACTACATGAAGCTGTGGCGGTTCGTGGCCGAGAACGAGGACCTGTTGTCATCTGGGACAGATTACGATTGTCAGGAAGGCCGAATGTAAAGATGGATGCATTTGCCATCCCTGGCACCGTATACAAAAGAGAGCAGAAGTGTAGCGCGATTAATGCGGCGTTACAAAAAAGAGCACAGCTACAGCAGCAAAGGAAGACGACATAGATAAAACGTAAGCAACAGTACAGTCAGTAGTTGTCTACAGTCGTCGTCGGAAGTCAAGAGTCCAGTTTCGTCTTAGTTATATACCACATTTATCACTAACTGTATAATATTAAATACTCTTACAATAATAAACTTTACATGTTTACATAATTAATGCGACTAACAATAACACTTGGTTCTTTCGTGACCAGTAGGCCTTAAAAGGGTTGTGCGTAGGGTTTGGGACCCACCACGTAAAACCAAAATTCCAATGAATGAATTTATTAACATCAGGCCGTAACCCGATAACGGGTTGTTATGGCCAGTTAAGAAGAAGAAGAAGTATACATAATTAATGTTCAAAGAGTTAGATGTTGCCGGACTGCGAAAATAATTTACAAAACTATATTACTGATATGAAAGAAGTAGTTTTGTGCCCTATGAATGTGTGAAAATAGTAAAAAACAATTGGTTTCACATTTAATATGTGTAATGTGACAGCACAAATATCGATAAATATAACCTGTTGCAGCGACAGCATATGTATCTCCTGGCAAGTGATTCAAAGTCAAACAATTGTTTGTTTGTAATTTAAATTACAATTTCAATAAATAATTTATGATTTAGAGCCAAAAGTAGGAACTCCAAATAGTAGCAAATATGCGTTTCAAGTATGTAATCATCTAAATAAATGGCAATGCGGCTTGCACAAGTGTCACAACCAAAAAACATTGGCTATTGCTTTGATAGCAAATCTTATCATATCAACAGTAAAACGAAGCCGTTATGTTTCGAAGTTACACGGAAACCAGAAGACCAATGCGTGGAATGACTTCAAAAGTTCGAAATTTTCCGGTTCGGGTACAAGAATAGGCCTAATTATGTATTTCTTACGTCAGTTAAGAATATTGCTGATCCTGACCACCTACCAGACACAAGCTGAAGAGAAACCTTCCTGCAGACCAAACGAATTTATGGTCCAATTATAAAGTCATTTGGTTCAGTTATTCTCAGTTCTACTAACGCTTACCCTGCACGAATGATTTTTTATATTGTAGCAGTCCGTGAGATCAAGCTGTAAATAATCTTAAACCAAATTCGGATAAAGGTCCGGTGTACACAATCAAATGTTCTTTATTAAGGCCATCTAACATATTAAAGAAAACAAAATCATCACCAAAGGAGTTTGATTTGATGAAAGCACGCTAACCCGTTACTTCAATATCTGTCCTCACCTTTCCATTGATATCAATAGAACCAAATACCTAATATATATAAACATTAGTTCTGTTCCAGTGTTCTGAATAAATCACATGGAAAATAAGGAAGTTTTAATGGTTGAAACTCACTTATTTTCGAAGTTGTCGCCATATTTAAAAGTACTGTAAAATAAGAAGAATTCAAATTTACTCATTTTCAGTCAGTTTCCAACATTAAAACATGCGCGACACTTATATTAGTTAATAAAAACGAGTGTTTTGCACTGATTCAGATTGGTTATAAAAGACTTGATTAATTCGAAACCTATTTTTTTTATTTTCGGTTAAAGTTTATGTTTTTTATGAAAAATACAATTCAAATTTAAACTTAGCGCCGATTGCAGTATTGATTACAGAAACCTATCTTATCGATAACTTTTGGTATGTTGCACGATCAGCTGAAATAGCACAAAATAGCAAAACAGCTGTGCGCGCTGCCAACCTGTTGCTGGTCAATAGCAGCCAGTCAGCAGTTTGTTGTTGTTTGTTGATGGTTCGTGGACTTTGTTACCGCAACAAAAAAGAGCTTTGTTTTATTTTTGATTCACTTAAATTTTTAAAATCGTTAACTATTTTAAATGTTAAAGTTAAGTGCGAAAAAGTGTGGTGCCAAAGCCGGCACTGTTGTGTTCAAGCGGACAGCGACAACAACAACTACGCATGGCGGCCATTATCAATATTTGCAGCGTTCCAAGCTGCCCACCATGTATTTTCAGCGCTCTTTGCCGCGTCTGCCTATTCCATTACTAGAGAAGAGCTGCGAAAGGTTTCTAGCTGCAGTGCAGCCAATACTAACACCAGCTGAGCTCAGCGAGACGCAACAAGTGTTGCACGTATTTCAACAAGGCATTGGCATGGAGCTGCATGCCAAACTGAAGCTGAAGGATGATGCCAACAAGCACACTAGTTATATATCACAGCCTTGGTTAGTGGTTTTGCATGCCCAATAGCTTTGCGGTGGTATAACCTAATCTTACTACAGGTTTGACATGTATCTGAGGGATCGCGCGCCCCTGCCACTCAACTATAATCCTCTATTGGTGATGAAAACCGACAAAAGACCGCAGTATCAGCCACAAGTAGTAAGAGCAACTAATTTGGTAATCAGCTCACTACGGTTTTGGCGTTCTCTAAAAGCCGGCGTGCTGGAGCCTGAAGTCTACCATATGAATGCTAAAAAAAGCGACACGCCTAACTATCGACGATGGATGGCCATTGCGCCCAAGGCCTTTGCCACCTATGCTTCGTATGCTTTCAAAGCCTTTCCACTGGACATGAGCCAATACAACCGCCTCTTTGGAACCTCTCGTATACCCAGACAAGGCAAGGATGAGCTTGTCCAGTGCCCCGACTCCAAACATATACTCGTTATGCGTAGGGGTAATATGTATGCGGTCAATGTACTGGACAGCAGTGGCTATATCGAAAGTCCCAGCGTTATTATGGGTCGACTGCAGGCGGTGCTACAAATGGATGCTCAAAGAGAACCGGCCAGCGTGCCGCTGGGCGTGCTTACGGCAGTCGAGCGTGATGAATGGGCGCGTGCCCGTGCCCACTTTGTAAGCAACACCAATAACGATGATTTGTTGCAGCGTGAGGTGGATGGTGCATTATTCTGCTTAAGTCTAGACAGTCCCGAGGAAGGTGTTTACGATGATTCCAATCCTGAGCCACTGCTCAAGCATTTACTGGCTGGCAAGGCGGAGAATCGGTGAGTCGTTAAAAGTTGGCGTAGACGTGAATTGAATTGTGTGCAAGATTTACGCACATCTCATCTCGCCGACCAGTCGCACTTGCAAATTATATATGCACATGCATTTTATCTTCTTGGGCGTTTTCCAGCTGGTTCGACAAATCCATTTCCTTGCTAATCAGCGCCGACGGCACAGCGTCTGTCAACTTTGAGCACTCCTGGGGTGATGGTGTGGCGGTGTTACGCTACTTCAATGAGCTGTACAAGGATACCTTGCAAAATCCATATGTAGATGCCAAGACTGTGCCCACACTAGCTGGCGCCGAAGCGGGTAACGTGCGCCCCATAAATTTCGAGTACGACGCCAAGATGCGCGACGCTGTGGCCGATGCCTATGCGGAAAATGCCAGAATTGTAGACAACCTAGACATGCAGCTGCTGCGGTATCCGGGCATCAACAAGGGCGCCTGTAAGCGCTATGGCCTAAGCCCCGACTCCATTATGCAGCTGTCGTTTCAGTTGGCTTATCGCCAGGCTTTCGATAAGTATGTGGGCAGCTATGAGTCATGTAGCACGTCGGCATTTCGACATGGACGCACGGAGACCATGAGACCATGCACCACGGCTACCAAGGACTTTTGTGAGGCAGTTCTGCAGCCAAGTCAGTCTAGAAAATCCGCGGTGGAGCTGCGCGCCATGATTGACAAATGCAGCAGCGTGCATGGTCAGTTGACTAAGGATGCGGCCATGGGACAAGGCTTTGATAGGCATTTGTTTGCGCTCAAGCATATGGCGCAGCTGGAGGGCATGCCAGTGCCCGAACTGTATGAGACTGAGGCCTATCGCAGACTAAACTATAATATCATAAGCACCTCAACGTTGGGCGCAGACGCGCTGCTGGCTGGCTCCTTCGGGCCAGTGGTTAAGGATGGCTTTGGCATTGGGTGAGAGCTAAGACACTCAAAACTAAAGTTTCAAGAATTTAAGAAACTTTTTCAATTTCCCTTGCAGCTATTCCATACAAAGTGAGTTTGCTGGCGCCGTTGTCACCTCTTATAAGAATCAGGCTAGCGGCAAGCAATTCATCGATAGCTTGGAATCTGCCTTTAATAAAATATGCAATGTCATTGAGCAGAGCAGCAGCAACAAGGATAGCATCAAGATATAGTCAGTGAGGCTTAGCTCAATGAGTTTTCACAACTTGGTTTCTCATTTAGCTTTAGAGAAAAAAAGAGATTTTATCTATAAACACACACATACATAAACAATAATATTGCGTCTATGCCAAGCACTAAAATGTTTAAGTTATATGAAAAAAACGAAAAACGTAGAAAAATGATTGAATTTTGGGGTGCTGAAGTTTGTACACCCTAACAGACGGTTGGTTAATTATTCAAGGTGCGTGTAAGTTGTTTGGAAAATGTGAGCATCTTTTTCTAATC
Organism: Chymomyza caudatula; assembly: GCA_035041775.1. Classification (NCBI taxonomy): domain Eukaryota; kingdom Metazoa; phylum Arthropoda; class Insecta; order Diptera; family Drosophilidae; genus Chymomyza; species Chymomyza caudatula. Next base: position 996,874 of record JAWNKW010000133.1, read on the forward strand.
GGCTAAAACCGAATTGAACTTTCAATTCTAAAATAAGATTAACAACTATGACTATTTGCACGGGAGCTGCAAGGTATTTTTTGGACAGGAATTTTTAATAATACTTTCTTAATTTTCAAAAATATTTTAGTTACAAGAACGACCCTTTTATAGTTTACATAAGCTTAACTCAAAAAAAAAATGTAATGAAGCTGAAATTAAATAATTAGGTTTTATTAGGAAGCTTCATAGTAATTTTATTCCCTTCGAAATTGCCTTAGCATTGTCTGCTATAAAAAAAGAAATTAAGTATACTTTAAAAGGATTTATTTCTGAAACAAGATGTGTGTTGTGACGATTTGTGACAAGGGAGACCAAAAATCCTAGCGACGTCATTTATGAAAAGAGCAATAGTAAAATTCAGATGTAAACGAAAGCTCTCAAAACTAGCCAAGCAAAAAGTCGAATTATTTAGTCTGATTTAATATCTATCAATGAGTCAATTGGAACGATTATTTCCTGAAAAAAAAATCGTATGCAGACTCAAAGTTGGTGTTAGGAAACAGAATAATTCTTCTTTACATGCTCCTAGGATGAAAAATCACAACTAACAAAAATATACGTGCTCCATCATCTGATGAATGATATTGATTATGTGTTTGTTAGAATCTCGCACAATAGACTTAATTTTAAACTAAAATACCTCCTCCCCCTTGCCTTCTATCAAACAATATTCGCTTAATTGAAGGACGAAACTATTTGTTCCACAGTTGCTGGTGATGAGATGCCCGGTCTATAAGTGCTAGAGTTTTAAAAGGTAGTGCGTTGGAAGGCTGTCTCAACAGCCGACCGGCTTGACATATGGCAATCACCCAACGTTGAACTAATACTGATTGGGAAGCCCGACAAAGGCATATGATCTTTAGAACTGATTCAGGTTTTGGGTTTTATTAGAGATTTAAAATTCTACAGAAATGACATTTTTCTAATTAAAGCCGACTGCTACAAATAAGACCGAACTTCATTAAGTTGTGTTGCTAATATACTTTTCATACTTTCATCGCTTTCAAACAAAATAAGGCTATAGCTTAAGGTATACAAATAACTCAACTTTTATAAGAACTATGGTAAGTTCTCAACGCACTTCTTTGATTTCAAATACAGACAAAGATGCAAAAGTAATACAGTAAAAACTATCTATATTGGACACACTTGTGTCCAATGTTTAGAAGTTAAAAGATTTTCAGTGTTCCGTGTTTTTGGCTAATTTGAAATCATTTCTTTGTTACATTTGATATATATTTACATTTGATACATATGTTTGCATAGTATTGGAGTTTTTTCTTTTCAAATCATTAGTCACTTTGTAATCAGCACTGGATCCTTCTCCACAAAACGTTTTAAAAATCATCTAATCATCTATCACTTGCTGAAAAGTATTTTTTTTTTTTACGAAAAAAACAGTGTGAAGTTCAGTGTCTAATGTACACAGACTCTTTACCAGTGTTGCCAATTTAGCTTTTTTCCTGCTAGATCTAGTTTTTTTTTTAAGCCTGACGGAGGAAAAAATTGAAAACAGCAGGCAGCGGGAATTCTTGCTTTTTTAACAATGAATTAAGTGTAAAACCGTTAAATCACGAAAAAAAAGTGCATCCATCGGTAAGATTATAGTGCTTTGAGTTCTGCAATGACGCAGAAAAAAGATAACGAGGTTCCGACATCAACCACCAGCTAAAGCGTTCTAAGCGATTGAAAATTTCCTTGGATGTGGACCACGCGTTGGTTGTATCCCCAAAAAAAAAGTATTTTTTAAGTTCTCCTGAGTCGAGCGACTTGGCTTGAATAAAAACAATGTTACATAAATGTGGTTCTTAAGAAACGGTTTAAAGATTGATTGAAACTGTGAGCATAAACTCTGCATTACCTGTGCAAGAAATGAATGTTAGAAAAAGATTAGAGTAAAACACGTATTCTTACAACTTTGTACCTACAGATATGTTTCATCAAGAAACGATCTATAAAAGAAATAATGAAATATTAGTCACCTTCAATGACTATATTTACATTTATTACGACGAAAAACTTGTATCATCTGAGTTAATTTTTAAAAAGTAGGTCAAAACAAAACAATTTACAAATACACCAAAAAGAATATTCCTGGACATTGTCGACTTTTGCATAACGGAGAATAGGTATTTCAAATATGGATAAAAATTGTACAATTCAAGCATCCCCAATAATGGAGGAGATTTTACATAGAATAAAAAACACAAGACTTTTGACTAAGTATGTATAGGACAGTTTTACAGTTGCCAAAGAGAGAGACATTGACAAATTCTTGTTGACACTTAATTCATACCAAAAGGACATACAGTTTACTCTCGCAAAAGACAATAAATTACTATATTTTGACTCAGTTGTATACCACAAAACCAATGCACTGAAGGTCAATTGGTACCAAAAGCCAACAACATTGGAACGGATTATAAATTTTCACTCAAAACATCCTAGGAGCACTGCACTACACTTTTTCATCTATACGCTGAATTTTAATTCGTCGTAGTTATTTCGACTTGTAGATTTCGTCATTTCATCGAAAAGACAATTTGCAAAGGGCTAACCGACGCTTTTCTGTAATTGATTCCCCCACTTTTAGCGTCAATATGTTAATTTTATGATGTGTCTTAGGCAAGATCTAATGGCCCAACGTGTACAAATAATTATCTCAAATAAACATAATTTTAATTTCACGATGGGACGCCCTTGGGCACCAAGGATACAGTAATACGTTATAAACATCTAACACAATCACGTATACCCTCTGCAAGGGTATAATAATATATCCATTCTTGGGTTGGCTTGTTCTTACAAACCCAATTCTATTGGGGGGCGTTTCAATCCAATGCCCTGTCAGTTGCCAGAATGCGCCCTCAAAATGCGATAATAATAATAATAAAATAACAAAAGCAATGTCCTCACTTTAATTTTGGACCAAGAAAGATTTGCGACAGCTTTAACAGCCCCAAGAAAGAAATGTATTGTAAGCTTGCTCTGCACTTGCTCTTCATTTTTACAGTTAGTCTGGCCCATAAAATTGGCCCATTGATGAGGGGGCACAGCCCCCAGCAACCAATACCCCAAACTCACAACGCACACAATTACATGTACTTACTATGATACTCTGTACAAAGTTTTCATTCGATTTGGTCGCATCCCCAGCCCTGGGCTTTCTTTTTTTGGCCCTGCCAAATGTGTTGACATTATCAGTTGATTTATAGCCAATTTTGCTGCTGATTTTCTTTTCGTGTTTATAAATTTACAACGGCAAATACATAAACAAAACATGCTTATGCTTTCTTTTTTAGACTTTGTCGGATCCGATGTCGGTATGCAAATAGATTCGGTAAAAAATTAATTAACTTGCTTAAATGTTGTTGGTCATTTTTGTTAATTGCGTTAAAGCCAGTCGTCAGGCGTCACTTTTTATACCCTGTACACAAAGTATAAAAGGGTATTATAGATTTGTGCAATGTATGTAACAGGCAAAAGGAGACGTGGCAGACTATATGTTCCATGGGAAAAAATAATCTAGAGCAATAGTCGAGTCGATATAGACATGTCCGTCTGTCCGTGTTGTCGTACCATTGTCGAACACTATAAGACCTAGACCAAAAATTTGTATACCAAAAGATGCGCATATAAATGGGAAAAATACGAGTTTGTCGATTTTTGTCGATATCTTACCCCTTCCCCCTTGACAGATTTGCGCGGTTTACAACCGCTCCGTTGGATCTATCAGCTTGCTCACAGATGTGCGTCTTGGTAATGTGCATCTGTGTTCCAAAAATAATAATAAAACGGATAAATACATCAAAAGTTATAGTCCAAAATATGCAAATTTCACCCCCCCCTCGCCCATAAACTGCTTCAAAATTCCACTACATGTAGATATATACACATGTGAGCTAGAGTTACGAAATTTGGTATGGAGGCTCGTGTGACCCTAGTCGTTATAACTGCATCCACATTTTTCAATGGAATCCCCTTCCCCTGCAATCGATTTACCTTAATTACTGCCACAGCCCCCAATATATTGATTTGAAAATTGTCACAAACATTAATATATGTATTTTTGATCTGTGTTACGAAATTCAACGATATTGGCCGAAGAATACTGGAGTTATGGGTATAAAAGTGATTTTTGTCCCCATAATAGCCAACTTCCCAATAGGAAAACTTGTCAATTGGAACTTCCCAATAGGAAAATGTTTAGAGGCATATCAATCTTATGCAAAGAGATTTAAAAGGGTAAACTTCCGTTCTCATTTTACCGTATTTAGTCTTTATAAAGAAAAAGTGTACAGGGTATTCCACTGTCGGGCAATTGCGTTAAAGCCAGTCGTCAGGCGTCACTTTTTTTGCATATACACGTATCTATATATATATATATATATATATATATATTGCTATATATATATATATATATATACATGTATAAATTATCTCTTCTTCTTTTTGCTACCGTGCGCTTTAATGGCGTCGCTTTAAGCACACACACACATAAAAGTCCGAGAAACGCCTTTAACACTTGTTTTTGTTGCCTTTGTGTAGGTTAAAGTTCATTTTAAACGCCATTAAATTGCGACACTTTAATCATTAACATCAATAAAGAACTAAGAAGCAGAGCAGCAGAAACCACAGCAGCCGCAAATGTTGCCTCCTTTTAAAGTGTGCGTGTGGCAACAATTAAAACGGCGTTTAAATTTCAAAATTTAAGCCGAGAACTGAGGCGGGGACAGCGGCTCTGGCAGCCTGTGCGTATGATAAATGTGTGGACTAAAAGGATTTAATATAACGCATACGCCCCGCATGCTCATTACACTATTAAATTTACTGTGACTCTGGCGACGGTCATTACGTCGAGACAAACACACACAGACGACCCTTTATGACTACAAAATGTATGACTACAAAAGTTTTAAGTCGCTCATTGCTCATACGTCCTGTTGTCAGGGTGAATACATGTGCACAACTTTAAAAATAGCTATAATAAAAACGCATCAGTATATTTAACCAATTCGGTGCGTGACTCTGCTACTGATGAAGCGATAAACTACACATGTTGCAGGTCCAAGGTAATAGGCCGTGTCTACATACAGAATGTATATCAAATAAGCTTGAGGACAGCCTACATTGGTTACCATTTTCTTATGATAGGGGAACTTTCTTTTTAAGAAACGTTTTATAATCACTAGGGAAAATTTAACAGGACATTTTACTATCAGATATACCAGTGCCAGTTTTTTATCAAAGCGTTGAAGGCTATGGGCGTTATTAAGGTAAGTGGATAGCAGGGGGCGTTTCGTTGTTTTATAGTTTCGTTTATAAGCTTAACATGAGCCACCAAATTTGGTGGCTCTAACATATATTTTCACCTTAACATTGCGATAAAAGTTTATTGGAGGAGGAGCCTAAACATTATTACTTATATCTTTTGAAGTTTCTAACCGATTTAAATAATTTTTACACAACATATGCACAATAACAAAGTGCAGTACTATGCCAAGTTTCAATTCAATCGCTTTTATGGTGTGGCTGTATTCCGCGAAAATTTCTCACGGGGGAAGGGAGTGAGATATCGACATGAATCGATAAACTTGCTCTTTTCCGGAAAAATGCGCATCTGTTGTAAGCTTTTTTTGCTCTAGCTGTTATAGTCACTGAGAATCACGTTACAACACGGACAGGTAGACAGACGGACATGGCTTTATCAATGTTACTTACATTGTACAAATCTATAATACCCTTTTACATTTTGTGTACAGGGTATGAAAATAGCAAGAAGTATTAAACATACATTTTTTAAAAGTGTCGGTAGAGCCATATGGTAACCCTAGTACCTAGTCTACAATATTGAAACGAGTGTGCAATAAAATTAAGTGATACAAAAAAAGATCATGATATCTATCTTAATAGCGTTGATATGGTTGCCGACGAACATTGCACATGATACAGACAGCATAAAATAAAATTCTTGCAACCAAAAACACAGTCACACAATCACAAATGCATTAAAATTGACATTTCTATGAAAAGTGCAATTCTGTTGCAGTTTATAGGAGGAGGGGTCTAAAACTAATAATAATTAAATTAAAGTTTCTATGTGATCTTAATGATTTTTACACCACACACATGCACAGTAACAGTTTGTTTCATTCGATAGCTTTTCTTTTTCCTTTCTTATAGGAAGGGGTGAAATATCGACATAATTCGACAGACTTGATATGCGTAGGGAAAATGTGAAAAAAATTTGGTGTCCACTCTTATAGTAAAGAGAACATATCTATATCGACTCGACTTTGCCTACTCTTACTATTGCCTTTGGAACAAATGGTCTGCAACGCCTGCTTCTACCTGTTACATACATTGCACAAATCTATAATACTCTTTTACACTTTATGTACAGCGCAATGTTGTGTCCCGGCAGTACGGGTGGCCGACGTTTCGTCGGTGTCTCATCGACTACCGATTAGCCAGGCACCGACGACTTTCAATCCACCGACAGTACGTCTGACCGGCAAGTTTTGTGTACATATATCATAGGTGGTAGTACGCCACGCTCAGCACTACCTAGCTATCGGCGACTCGCCGACGTTTTGGTAAACTGCAATTTAAATAAATTGCACATGCGGGCACTACGCTATGCACTACCTAGTAGTCGAGGAGTTTCCGACGCTTTAGGAAACAGCAGTATTTGCAGTGGCATGGGCATCACTGGCAGTGTCTACACTAATGCACAGTGATAAAGAAACATTAAACGCGTTTTAAATTGACATATGTTTTTATATTTTAAAATTATGTTTTGCTATATTATATTCATTTTTTGGATTTTTCTTGTTTCGTCCAAATCATAGTTTGCGATTTGAGAAAATTGTTTTTTCAAATAAATCGTTTCTCGCAGCTGCTCCTCTGCGGTCCCCAGAGGCTCTAACTCTTATAGTCTCTGAGAAACATGCTATATCGACTCGGCTATTGCACCTTATCATTTTTGCCCATGAGACATATGGTCTGTTATATGTATATGCATCTATAATACACTTTAACATTTTGTGTAAAGGATATAAACACAAAATTATTTGTGCACACTGTAATTCGACACAATGTAAGCAGAAATTTAAAAATAAAGTGGTAAGACATGATGCCCAGAGCGAAACCCAATCAATAATGTTAATTGAATATTAAATTTTAATTTTAGAACCCAACACAACACGAAAAGTGTCTCAACTTTAGGGAAATCATGTGCCAGGAGTTGAAGCCTACGCCAATTGAGCGGTTGACAGATCAACGTGGGCCAGACCAAGTTTTGTTATTATTGTTGGTCTTAATGTTGCGTCAGCCTGAGTACTAAAACTTTCTTACTTTTGTTGTTGTAAGTAACGACTTTGGCACTTAACTCACTTCACTTATCATAAGAGCCAATGCTCAGCAATCTCTTTTATACCAAATACATTGGCCTAAATGAGCGTCAGATGGTTTGTTGGTTTATGCAAGTACACGCTGCGTATGCGTAATATGTTGGAAAGGCTTGTTTGTTTAGGCGCATGGAATGTTTACAATGCAAGTGCATCAGGCCTGAATCAACAGAACTTAAGCTCTTTATACTAAAAATATCTATGCTAGTAATGAATGTATTTATGAAATTGCAAGAATTGCTATTAACATGGAAATTACCTAAACCCAAAACCACTACAAATCATGCATTAATTAAATGCTTGTTACATAACTTGGCGAATTAGAGAAGAACGTGACCCATGCGAATACACTTATACATACACACACACAAGTGCTTGATTATTACCGTTGCTGCTCATAAATTAGCGTAGTTTCATAGTTAATTGTGTAAGGCGTACTAACTAGTTGAATAACAACCTCCATGCCAATTCGCAAGAACTTGACCGCAAATGACTTTTGTAATAATCTAATCTTAACCGACCAACTAATAAAATCACGCAATTCTCGCTAACGCATATTCAGAAGTATTATATTATATAGTATGTACCTACTTAAGTCCCCCGGGTGGTGAGCGGGTTAAAGAATACCACCTCATCAGGTCAAAGCTTGTCGAGACCAGTAGGCCTTAAAAGGGTTGTGCGTAGGGTTTGGGACCCACTCCGTAAAACCACAATTCCAATGACAAATGTATTTACATCAAACCATAGCCCGATAACTGGTTGTTATGGCCAGTTAAGAAAAAGAAGGAGAAGACCTACTTAAATGCAGCGTAACTTTCGGCATCAAAGCTCTTTAACCGTTTAATGCAGCCGGCAGAGTTCTGTTAACTTTTTAACAGCTGCTTTTAATTTCAACTGTAAATTGCCTCTCAACTGTTTAAAAACCGGCAGCAGTTGTGTCCTTTTGTGTTTTCCTCAACCCAAAAAACAATTAATGCGTAAATTCAAGAAAATGTACAGACAGTAAAAGCCAAAACGCTTTGAGCATGATTTCACGCATCTTTTCCTGCCTTTAACATGCATTCAAATTACGTTAATTGATATTACAAAGCACTAACACACACACGCACACTCTGGTGCGTGGGTGTGTAATGCGTATGTGTGCGCAAATACAATTTTCAGATAAGCAAAAAACAACAAGAAATTTGTTAAAAAGATTCCCAGCTTTTGTATATGAAAGTTGCGATACTCTTTAATCTATATATATGTATATAAAAATTAAGCCTTAAAAAGTGATGTGCTCGCTAAACTCGAAAACGCGTGGACCGATTTCAACCAAACTTTCAAACATTGTAGACAGTATTAGAGGAAAGGTTTTTGTGAATTTTGGACGAATTCCAATAGATGACGCCAAAGATATCGACTAAAACAATTTTCAATATAAAACATACTAAATGTGCTTCTACTTATTTAGTAGGCAAACATTAACTTTGACTAGGTAAAGAATTCTTTTGAATTAAGGTAGAGGTAAGGCTAGAGGTAAAGGCAGAGGATATAAAGATTTTGGTACTAATATTCGCAGAGAAAAGAAGGAAGAGGAACGGGAAAGGGAATGAAAACGGGAAGAATAAGTTTATCTAATGAATTTATTGACGGCTTTATCAATGCGCAGCGGAGTGCGCGGATTCAGCTAGTCGATTAAAAATGTCAACTATTGTATCGATTTTTGTTGTTGTTTTTTGTAGTAACGGAGCGAGTGTTTTGCAATATACTCGCTTTGCAGCGAGTAATTTTCGATCAAAATGTGACTTCAAAGGCAAAATGTAAGACCGACATCAAATATACTAATGAAATCGAGAGCAAGCAAAATAACGCGATGAAAGTTCTCGAATTTTTTGTTTGGAGGGTTGACAATCTCCTTTGTTCTCTTTCCGGTTACTTGCCAGTAGTGCAGACAATATTGAGGAAACTACAGCCTATGAAAAATACAAGTTTTGGGTCGTGGGATTTGGAATTGTAATGCAAAAAGTTGGATTAAAACACATCCTAACACGTCTACCACAAAAATTTTTGAGATTTGGGATATCATTTTTAAAAAGTACCCCGTATGTGTTAGGTGCTATGTACTATAACTTTTCAATATGAGGTTTCCCGGTTCGAATATCCGCAGAGAGATACTTGAATAATAAGTAACTTGACCGCATTTAAAAGCGAACAAGACCCATTTCGAGATGTTTTCCTTGTCCACAACTGGATATTTCACCAAAACAACGCTCCAAAGCATGATACACACATAACAAAATACTACTCTTAGTCCCTTCCTATCGTCGCCAAGTATGTTCCCAAGACAACCGATTGAGGATATCTCGAGGATAATTTTGGTAAATTTTTTCAAGTATAATCAGTACGAAACTTCAAAGAAGCAGAGGAAACCGTGCCATTGCACCGGAATGAAACAAAATGGAATTTGTATGTATGAAAACAATGAAATTGCACATATAATTTTGTGATACGGAGAAAAACTAAATTAATTTTATTTAATTATACGAATTGTATTTTTGGAGTTTGTTTTCTATTTTTTTTAAATCTCTTTTTACACACTAAAATCAAAAAAATATAACTAACATTTCGATGTTTAATTAGAGTAAAAAATGGAAATGAAGCAATATACATAACAGTTGGGCTGAAAAGTTCGTAGGCTAACATAGTAAAACACATTATTTTGGCAAAATTAGTTTTTTTTATTCAAGATAGTTTCCTTCAATGGCGATACAGCGATTATAGCGGTCTTCCAAATTTTCAATACCATTTTTATAGTACTCGGTGTTTTTACCCTTGAAAAATGCTTCAGTTTCGGCAATTACTTCTTCGTTGGTCTTAAATTTCTTTCCGGCGAGCATTCTTTTGAGTTCAGAGAATAGGAAGAAGTCAGATGGTGCCAAATCTGGCGAATAAGCTGGATGCGGTAAGAGTTCAAACCCTAATTCGTGTAGTTTTGCCATTGTTTTGATCGATTTGTGACATGGAGCATTGTCTTGGTGAAAGATGACTTTTTTTACGGTTCATTTGAGGCCTTTTTTTGGCAATTTCTCCCTTCAACCGCTCCAATAACGCTATATAATAGTCGCTGTTGATGGTTTGTCCCTTTTGGAGATAATCGATGAAAATAATACCGTGCGTATCCCAAAATACAGACGCCATAACCTTGCCAGCGGATGTTTGCGTCTTTCCACGTTTCGGTGTCGGTTCATCGCGTGTTGTCCACTCGGCCGACTGTCGATTCGACTCTGGAGTGTAGTGATGAATCCATGTTTCATCCATGGTGACATATCGGCGATAAAAATCCTTTTTATTATGGTTAATCATTGCTAAACACTCCTTGGAATCATAAATTCTTTGTTGCTTTTGATCAAATGTTAGCACGCGCGGCACCCACTTTGCACACAGCTTCCGCATATCTAAATATTCATGCACGATATGTCCAACACGTTCTTTTGATATCTTCAGGACCTCAGCTATCTCGATCAACTTCATTTTGCGATCACCGATAATCATTTGGTGCACTTTGGTGATGTTTTCGTCGGTTACCGCTTCTTTTGGGCGTCCACTACGTGCATCGTCTTCGGTGCTCATTTCACCACGTTTAAATTTTCCATACCACTTTTCAACGGTTGATTTACCCGGAGAAGAGTCTAAACAATGTTTATCAAGCCAAGCTTTGGCCTGAACGGTGTTTTTTTTCACCAAAAAGCAATGCTTTATTAGCACACGAAATTCTTTTTTATCCATTTTTTTCACAATAACAAAAGTAGCTTCGCTCTCAAGGCTATAACTCACGAACCAGTTGTCAGATCGCTGTCAAATTTTTACAAATTTTTATGCTATAATTATTTTTCTGCGCTTGTAAAAATGTATTCCATTACATTTTGTTGTATTATTATTATATTAATTTTTTTTTTTCGTACATATTTTATTCTATTACATTTAAGGTGGATCGACAAGGTTACGAACTAATATCGCTCAAGAGCGAAGTAACGGCCATAAAGATAAATAAATCAATATTATTTTTTTTAATAAACAGCTTTTCATAGGGCACAAAACGGGAATGGAAATCTTAAAAGACTCGCAAGTAATAACGTTTACGAGATTTCTCTGATATTTCTAACGAGTTAAAATATCGTTTTTGACAACCATTCAGGTTTTTACTTTTCTTCTTCTTTCTTGTTTACAATGGGATGGTAAATGCTGCTTTAGGCAGAAACTCCACAAATGAACTAGTAAAGTCGAATAAATGCGATTGAACTAGTTGCTTTTAAATAAAATGTCATATTTCATGTCGCATTTGTTTAGTGAGGGTAACAACAATGCCAATAAAATTTGCGTTTGGCAAAAAGCGACTTTTCAAAGAACACACTACAAATGCGAGCATTTTGTCGCGAAATCTCGAAAACCTAGCAACAGTCAAAAACTCACTAAACGCGTCCAAATATGAGCTACAATCTTCAGGTAATTAAATATGACATTTCGCCAATCAATTTAGAGTCATTCTTCGAAGTGTTCGGAACTATCGATTTTTTCGCAGAAGGTTTATTCAGGCGCAGATAATATTCGCTGATTGTTTTAAACTAATCAAAACGTGCTGAACTGAATGCAGCTTGTTTTATACGATTAATAATTACACCATGCAACAAATTTGATCTCAACGAAACCCCTATGTCTGTTTTAAAAAATTCGATATTTCTTGAGATGTGAAGTCAGCAATTCTCTAGTTACTCTGGAACCATGGTACTGATTAAGATGAGCTGTATGTTAAATCGAAAGTAATTAAATATCAGTGCAATATTTTTCAAACGGTTTTGATCAAATTTGATTCGATTACAAATTACAGGGCAACAAACTCAAAATTTTTTTGTTATTCAAAAATTACAAAAAGATTGTCACATGATGCTTTTGGATTCGATAAATTCATTTTTTGCGAACATTTAATAACCGATTGGCAAAATTGGCAAATATCGAAAAAATGCCACGATTGTCAATTTTGTTAAATTTCCGTATTGCGATATTTTGCGATATTCGAAGTCATCAAATCGTATACTACTTGAAAATCTTAATTCTCTAATTAAAGGGTTTTAAATATCGGTTGAATATCTCTTCGACAGTTTTACTTTAACTTGACTCGATTGTGGACTACAGGGCAATGATGTTAATATTTTTTTTTTATCAAATTTCGAAAACTTAAATATAAATATAAATAAAATAATTTTAAATTTTAAACACAAGATTTTCAATATTTAATTGTTATTAATGGAAAAAACTCGTTTTTAATGTTAACATATCACAAAATATGTATTTAGTTACTGAGATTTGTTGGGAAAACAGACACAACTTTTCTTGAAAAAGAAAAATTCAAAGTGCTTATTGTGTAGGGACTCGATATAAGGATAACTGCAAGAGCAGTCATCATCAAATCAAATTAATTGGATGATTGCCAATCACATAACACGAAATGCAAATGTTAAATTTTAGAGTTTATACACAAAAATCAAATTTCACGTGTAAAACAAATAATGTTTACAATTTGAAATTGAACTTGAACAAACACGCAGAAAAAGGAAAAGCGAGTAGGAAAATCAACTTGCAGCAAAGTGTAAATGCAAACATGCAATTATTATGAGTAAGTGATGAATTCAATGCTGAGAATTGTGGCTAATCGTTTATATAGTTAGTGAAATGAAAAAGAGCTCAATAAACGGAAATCAAGTAAAACAGATAAAAAAATTGACAAAGAGTAACAACTGCAATCGAGAGCAAAACGAAACATAAAAAATAAAAGCTAAAAACCATTTTTGGTGCGTCGAACTTTGACTACTCTTTAGTTTTGAATGCAAACACAATGACATGGTGTTCTAAAGTTACTCCATAAGTTGACAGTATTTTTAGTAACATCTGTGCTACATTTCACGTCAAAATATTCATTAGTGTTAGAGATACGCCTTGTTTTGTGAGGTACTAAAAGTGAATTCTGCGATTATGTTTTCATCTCATTAATCGAGTCAAATGGTGTCGCCGGAGCAATTTCTTGAGCTTGCTGAATAACCAGAAGTCAAACGGAGCCAAATCGAGCGAATACGGTGGTTATGAGAAGATATTTATTGAATTTTTGGTGATATGTTCGGGTAAAACCAGATATTTTTGGCCTTTCCCAAGGCAAATGCGTTCTTCAAAATCGCTTGCACAGATCCAAATGATATGCCCAAACTATCAGCGAGCACCTTTTCTTTGGCTTGTTCGACGTAATGTTCATCAGTCGATGTTCTTGGCTGATTTGACACCACATTCGACTCAACACTCCCAGATTTCAACTCGTAACAATTGTAAACATTCTTTTAAGAGAGTCTGATCTCCAAAGGCATGCTGCAGAATCCTCAACGTTTCCGCACCCGAAATTTAATGCAACTTCTTTGTTCAATAAATTCAGGCATAGTAAAAATCGCAGAAATCACTTTTAGTTAAGAAAATTTATAGATTCTAAAATATCGGGAATTTTAAATTAATTTTTTAACCTTTCAATTTGTTAACAGTACGTTTTTTAAGGTCTACTAAACTAGAACCACAACCTGGAATGTGTCACTTAAAAAGTTGCGAAACACTGTAGCACTTTATTATTAATAATAATATTGAACAGGGCAGTGTCAGAAATTTGTCGGTATGCAAATTATCGTTTAATCCTGGAACGTCATCCTTATATTTTGTACACTAATTTTCTTTCAAGTAACTTAAATTTCAACATATAACAATTTCAAACACACACACTTTTTCATAAAAATCATTTTGTTTCTTAAAACTAATATAATAAACCTAAAAATGAACGTAATTGTAGAGATTTTCTTTTTGACATAAGGGAAGGGTTATGGCCATCTATGTAAATCTGAAAAGTTACACAAATTTCATTATTCGTCATTTTGACTACTCAAAAAATTAAAAAAGACACAAAAAGCATACTTAAGATTCGCGTAGATCCCTGCACTTTTGCCTCCCTCAAAAGCTTCATGCATCTAGAGCTGTACGGAAATTCAGATCAAAAGAGTCTAGTGATTTCTGGCACACTGCAATATTTAATATTTTCTGGTTTAAGATTATGGGCGTGATTATTAAGAGTGAAAACCTTTGAATTACGAAAATGAAAAATGGTGTTCAACTAGCCTGCGCATATATGAGGTTCTTACTTCAACCATCTGTCCTGGTTCAGTACAGAATGCTTAACTGTTCTCTATATAGAACTACTAAACTAGTTTTCTAGTTTGAGCTAAACTGCAAATGTGTTAATCTGTTGTTGAAGAATCCTTGGGGGCTCGGAAGAAATCTCAATAACTGCCATAAACGGAGCCCCTTCAGCATATGTGGAACGAACGTTTGGTTTGCTATGACAGACCCAGACTCGGTCTGCAGTGCATGCTTGGGACACACCCGCTCTGATTTCAGTGCCAGTCGAGTCAGCTTCGCCGCAGCGGACATAGATTTGTATTTGTGGTCAGCCAAAGAAAATGTCGATAAATGTTGGTGCCCACAAAATTTCTTTCTGAAATGGAAAATACAATCAGGAGTAATAGTCGAGTCGATAAAGCCATGTCTGTCCGTCTGTCCACTTTGGTCTCCGATTCTCAGAGACTATAAGAGCTAGAGTTTATAGACTCATGTCGATATCTCAGCCCCTTGTACTGTGAGAACTTTTTCGCGGTTTACACCTACACCATAAAAGCTATCCGATTGAAACTTGGCACTGCTATTATGCATATTTTGTGTAAAAATTATCAAAATCGGATAGAAACTTTAGAAGATATAAGTATTAATGTGACAATTTTGGAACCCACCCGCAACAAGCTGCAACAAAATTTTACTTTTTACAGAAATGTTAAGGTTAACATTTATGTAAGAGCCACCAAATTTGGTATGAAGACTCAAGTTAACCTTATAAACGAAACAATGTTGACATTTTGCAGAATCAACCTCCCACCCCACGCAGTCCAGTTAATCTGAAAATCTCTCTCGCATTTCTTCATCCATATGTAGAACATGACCTAGCTAGCGGATATTAATTCGCTTGACTATGTCATCTATAGATTGTAGAGCTCATAGAGTTCGTTATTCTATAGACAAAGATCTTACGGAGCACTTTCCGCTCAAACACTTCAAGGACATTTTTAACTGACTTCGTCATCACCCATGCTTCAACGCCATAAAAAAAACGAGAAGCATGAGCGTCTTAAAGAGTTATAGTTTCGTTTGACGAGATTAGTCTCTACCAAAACAAAATCTATTGGCAAGAAAGATTCTTCAATTTGACTGTGGTGCCAAAATAGATGAAATCCTTGAAAACAGTAAATGAAGTTCATATCAATCTCACAGTCGAGCTGCATCAGCTACGCGATCGCTTAATGGACTATCAAATGCTGCTTCATAATAGACAAAAAGTTGATCGGTGTCGATTTGGTATTCGTGGGTCTTTCCCAGCACTTGGCGTAGTATGAATATCTGGTAGGTGGTGTGCTTACCAGGTCTGATAAGGGCCAATCAGTTCTTTCGCGAATGGCTTTAGTCTTTCACACAATACGCTCGATAGGATAAGTCTCATATCAGGGTAGTTAGCGCTCACCATGGGCGAAGGGTTCTTGAGGACAAGGCAGAGGACACCAAGGTTCCAATCATGGGGCACGCTCGCTTCTAGCTTTTTTTTTGCATGAATCCAATCAACTCGTTGCGGCCAGGCAATTAACTTCATCATGGCAAGGGAATGGTATATCAACGCCATAATCCATAATTGGAGACGTCGAAAGTTAACTCCGGTAGCGGCTTTGTTCCCTCCATAGCCCGAAAAGAAACCCCTGTGCATCAACTTCCACATCCAGTACTAAATTCCTATTCGTCACATCTCGATCTCATCTCGCTCGCGCTTTTCCTGCTTAAGTTTTTTACGTTTGAAAATGCGCCTCTTCATTTCCCTCGTCTCCCGAAAGTGGTCTCGCACAAATAGCGTAGCAACCGAATGCAGGGTCCTTCTGTAGGCAACGGGATATATGCTTCCAAAGGATGCTGAAATCTGGTACTATATGGTACATTGCTTAAAAAAAATGGAAATAAATAAAAATTTTGATGGAAGAAATTTGAAAAACTAATAAATGCGTCTGATAGAGAAATGACCAGAGATCCAGAATATAATAAATTTAGTCAATTTGGATAATTGGTTTCGTTGCTAGAACCGCTTAAACTAGGTCCTTTTTTCTGTCCGCATTAAATTCAAAATTTTTTAAAATAAAGTTCACTTTTGAGATTGATTTTTGGGTAAACTATACAACCGATTGTTACTTTTTTGAATTTTTTTAAAAAAGTACATTAAATGCAAAGAGAAATGGAGAAAATAAATTTTGTTCTGTTTCCTCACTTTTATGAATAAAGCTGTTTTGACTAATCATTCAATTTTTTACTTTTTTTTACCTTTAGCAGAGAAAAAAAAGAAAGTTAGAAGTTGTTAAAAAAATTTCAGTGGGTGGAAACTTTATAAACATTAACTACCTGATTAACTTAACCAACTATTTTTCAAATCACGGAAGGAAAAGCCATCACCATCAGTCATGAATTTTTGGTTGATAGAAAAGTTTTGAATGAGCTGACGCATACATCTTCAACATTGAGATTTGCAATTTGCACACAATCAAAAAGATTTTCAAAATTTTGATGATTCAATGAGCAATGAGCTCAATTTAGAATATGGAATTTGTCCATTACATGCAAGGATAAGATGTTTGGAGTTTATTTTGAAGCTAGCTTATAAACTTCCCCGAGATGGAGAAACTTTCGACGAGAACGCAACAACGAAAGAAAAACAAAATAGCAGAAAGGCAGCTATACAGAAGGACTTCTCTGACAAGCTTTCATTAACAGTAAACTGCCCAAAGCCCGGATACGGAAATACGAAAGATGGAAATATGTCTAGGACGTTTTTTGAAAATCATGAGCTAGCAGCACAAATCACTGGAGTTGATAATACAATTATCAAACGATTGGGTATCATCCTTAATGTTATAAGCAGTAAGGAAAATATTAGAGTACCAGTGTTTGCCGATTGGAGAATTGTCCGAAGAAGCTCAAGAAGCAAAAAACAAAGATTACAAGAAATTTCGATATACGAACACGTGCAAAACATCAAAAATAAGACAGAGTGAGGATCTTTTTCATATGTTGGCGGCATCTTCAGATCCTCTTCTTGCATCTTAAAGACACGCCAGAACAAGAAAGGAAATTGAATCAAATAATTATAGTACAGAAATGTTAAGCCTTTTGGAAATGCCACCCAATTTTGATGACTATTTTGAAGAAAATATATAAAATATCATATGAGTGATATAAATTTATTTTATACATTATAACTTATTATTTTTTGAATAATATTAAGCTTTTAACCCAAATTAAAATATAAAATGCATATTTGTGATAGAATTAAAAATCAACTATCAATATGTTACTCGTGCATTGTTTATAAAATAGAACTTTGAAACCGTTTATTGAGGCATATCTTTACTTCTTCAAAAGTTATGATTTTCGCCGATTTCGAAGTCAGATCGCCCCACTGTGCGGTGATACAATTAGCCTTAGACCGTGTTGAAGTGGTCTCGTGAAGGCTGATGTTTTTCGGCTTGATGCGGATTGTTACTAGCGTTTTGTTTACTGGTGGGAACCGGGAGAGGCGGGTGCACAGTCTCCGGCCGACAACAAATCCAGGTGCGAACCCGCATTGTCAAATCATTGTTCTCTACATGTTTGTGTCAATAAAATACACATATGTAATTAAATTCGATACATTCGATTGCATGTACAATTTTATAAATCAATTTTAATTTATTCACTCATTTTTATAATTAAATTAAGTAATTAATACGCTTTTGATGTTCAATTGCGGTTTAAAATTTGGTTGCGCTTTTAACGAATGACAAAATTTCAATGAGCAACAGACAAAAAAACGGTGTTACTTGTGAATGAATAACTAATGTTATTCGATACACTTACGTCATTTACGCCTAATGAATTTGAACAGAAATAGAGAAAACTTTTTAATCAGCAAATTAAAAAAATTTTTGTGCAGACAGTCGGGACGGTGCCCGACAGTGGTATACCCTGTACCCATTTTTTCCATGAAAATCAAATTTCTGTGCAAATTTTTGTATCGACGCGTTGAGGGGTATAGGGTAGGAAAAAGTTCAACATTGTTTGGTTTATAACCCTAACCTATCACATTAGGTTAACATAAATCTTAACTTTAACATTTCTGTAAAAAGTGAAATACTGAAATAATACTAAATAGGCACATTATTAGCTATATCTTCTAAAGTTCTTATCCGATATGAATCATTTTTACATTAGTGGACATAACTGTGCCAAGTTTCAATTGGATAGCTTTTATGGTGTGGTTTAAAACCACGAAAATCTATCAAGGGTGAAGGTGAGATATCGACAAAATTCGACGAACTCGAACTTTTACGTCAGCGTTTGCTGACAAATCAAAATTAAACGAGTCAAAGAGGAAAATCGAACAGCTAAATTGGCGAGCTACTCATAAACCTATATACAGTCAAACCTGCAATGTTGGCCACCCTCATAAGTTGGACACTGAAAAGTGTAATGTCGTTGTTTATAGGCATTTGAATGAAATCCTTCCAGATGCAACAATTCTTTTGTTCAAAATCAAAAGAAATTGAAAATAATTCTCAAAAGTTAGATTGGAATTTAAGTTCAATTTTGAATTAAAAAGAATGTACAGTATTTTTGAATACTGTGAGTTTAAACTTTAAAATATGTATGTAAAAAAGAAAAAACACAAAATCAATATAAAGCAGCTACACCCTCATAAGTTGGCCACCAGCATAAGTTGGCCAAAAATTCTTAAACCGTGAGTATATAAGCACTGTGTCTATAGTACTACACTCATAGGTGTGACTAAGAACTAAGAACAATGTTGCTAATCAACATAACATAGTTAAGTTGCTGCAACAATGTTGCCATTTTCAAATGTTGCCAACTACAAATGTTGCAAAAACCAAACACTTGTTGTGTGCAGAGAAATGTTGCTAAGCAAAAGTTTATATAATAAATAGTTGCTAGGGTTATTAGATATATTAATTAACATGCCAGTCACATACATATATGTATATATATATATACATTAAAGAGCATGTCTTCCGCTTTTATCTTTTTAGAGCAACAATAATGTTTCCCATTCGAGCGATTAAAACAATGCAACGAAGGGTCGAGGGTCAAGTCAATTAACTTAGCTCATACTTAAAATCACCCAGCAAATATCTAGATCTTACACATTAAGTGTATGCACTGAGAAAAATTACGTTCACGTTTACATTAAATGGAAATAACAAAATTATTAGTAGAAAGTGCTATCTGATTTCCGAAAATTGGTTTCTGACTTTCAGCAAATACATTGAAGGTAAAGAGTTATTACTACATATTATTATTTGTGGCACATATTACTTAAAACTCATTTAAAGAAATTTGGTAATTCATATCATATCATACCAAAATTGTCAATTTGCATTGTCAGTGTATGTATTCGCTTCGTATGTTTTGTATAATTTCTGCGCCTGTAATACATGGCGTATGCGTATTTTTCCCTTTTGTTTTTGTGCATAGCGATACTTTTATTGCCACCCTTTATTCGCTGTTATACTTTAGCTGACTGTCTGGCTGTCTATCTTATCTACGACTGTTGCGGTTCTCCATTTACATTTATGTACTACTGGGAGCACACAAGCGGAATGCACATAGTACTCATACGCACACATAGACATCTTGACTTCTCATACTCAGACGGGACGTGAGCGAGTTGTCAAAATGGCTTTGCTCGGAGCATAAAAACACTCCTTTCAAATTTACTTTATGACAGTTGTACGGAATTAATTCAATTTACAGTTGACATGACCGCGCTCTAATTTCATTATGACCGATAACATGCAACAAACTTTGATACATAAATGGCACCCAATTAACGTCTTATCGGGGAGCTAGCTTCTATGTTCAGTGAAATTTGTGTTTTAAATTTACATTTTAATGGCGTCTGTTTGCGGAAGAGTTAGATAAAGTTTCAGTCAACATTACCCACACAAATATCAACTTTTCACATCCACAATTTTGCCAGGATTGTTTTTCTTTAAATTTTCGTCAAACATTTTGTAATAAAATTGATTTTGCTATGTGTTATAGTAATATGACATAAAAAACACGGTAAAAACGTAAAAAGCCTTGTCGGGGCTCCACTTTTGCTATAACAAAAAGAAACGATACAAAACGAGTCGTTTAAATACACTTTAAATGTATATTTCGTGAAACGAAAGCAAAGCCTGATGCGCTATAGGACTCCTATTTCCAATTTCCCAAAAACCCGACAACCTTGTATACAAAATGGAGGTGAAGAAAATCAAGGTAACTGTACTGCGGGTGGTGGGGTTGCAGTGCGACAACACGACAGACAGACATGGCTATATCGACACGTTCAGTTCTATGATTCCGACTAATAATTTTATACAAAATACATGTGGTTTTGTAGAGCATCATACTCACTTCATTTCAAAAAAACCATTGGTAATAACACCCTTACGAATTCTGCCCAACATGTCGCGATAAGATGTACCTCCTTTTTGTCTCATTATTATTAGTTATTCATCATAAGCAAATAGGTCCTAAATGTTTAATGATTTCATTTTCGGACATTCCTGGTTTCTATCCGAGCCAACCATCTTCTGTATAACTTGTGTTTCAAATTTCAGAGACGTAATTAAATGAATATAAGATAAATATTTGATAGCATGGATACTTCAACGACGATCATTAAAACCATGTCTTCCTGTTCAATTCGCAATTTTTTTCATTTTTTTATCTGGTAAGGGTCAGTACTTGAATTTTGACACCCTGTACATAGTTTCTGTGCTAGTTACAATGGATTAGAGCCACGTCTTTCAGTTCCATTCGTAATAATTGATCTGATAAGAATCGGTACTTTACATGGATTCTGTGGTAGTTTCAATGGTCATGTATACATATACGTACCCTACTCTGTCGTACTGCATACTAAATAACAAAATGACTAAGTAACTGGATTGGAGCCATGTCTTTTTGTCTCATTCGTGATTTTTTCATTACTTTATCTGGAAGGGGGTGATAATTGAATGTTGCGGTTCCTGTTCGCAAGTTAATTATAACATCCCGTAGTAACCCTGTACATGGATTCCGTGCTAGTTATAGTGGACTAGTGCAGGGCATGGTTTTATATGGCATCATATTCATTGCTTTTCAAAAAACATATTATTATTGTTTGCGGGGGGCTTCTTCCTACTTCTTTTTTCCTGATGTGGGTGATGGCTGGTCCGTGTGACCGTTTCAATAAATTGTCTTCGTTGTTGTTGGGTATTTGTAACCGTTTATTGTGATCGTATATGTATGTACAATGTTACGTGTAAAAATATAAAAGGCGTGCACGCGTGTGCTTAAGTTAAGATGTGAACTTTAACTAACTAAGCGCAAGCGCAGCTTGCTTTGCCAACGGTAGAAAGCTCCGTCGCTGCACTTTTCACCACCCTGAGCGCAGCTGTGAGCTTTTGGCAAAGCTTAGCACGGAGCGCAGCTAAGCCCACACATGCCGTTTGGCATGAACATACCGCCCCCCTTGCAACGCTTAGTTGCAAAAGAAGCTGTAGTTGGAAAGGAGCATGGGCTTAGCCGAGTGCTAGCTATGGCCAGTTAATGGCCGCAAGATCCAGAAAGGATCCAGCCAAAGATTGTGCACTGTGCTACAGGGAGGCCGGGCTGGCTGGCCAGGAAGCCCGCTTGGATTATTTTCGGGTAAACATCAGCGCCCAACACAATGGAGACTTGTGACGGGCGATGAAAGTTTGCGTCCGCGAGCACCAAGCTGGAAAACTTGGTCCTGGCGGCCTCTCCGATCGCTCGCGCAGGAGTCCTCAAGGTCAGGTGTGGATCGACCTTAAACACCACCTCCAGCCCCGCTGACGTGTCCAGCTTGGACCCAACAACGGCTGTGCATGCATTTTCGTCGCCAATGCGCGTCGTAGGCAACTTGAATGCGGCCGCAAGCGAGGCATTGATACGGCTCACCGGTGCACATGAGTCAATCAGTGCCCTCGTATCATACCGCGTGGAGCCATTATCAATGGTGATTGTCGCTGTGGGGAGAACTTGCGTACCCTGGTGCATCAGGAGAGACGCAACCGATGGCGACGACAGGCTTTCACCGGAATTGGCAGGTGTGACCACTGTGGAGTGAGGTGTGGCCTCTGAGCGCGGGCGCACGTGGTGTGATTGGGACTGCGTGTCCGGGCGAGGCCTTGGGCGGCGACGTCGAGACTCACGCAGGTGGAGGAGCGTGTGGTGATCATCTCCGCATATGCGACACCGGTCGCCACTCCGGCAGGATTGCCTGGAGTGCTGGTGTGCGAGGCAGTTTGGGCAGTACTTGTTTACGAGTACTGCCCGTAAACGCTTCTCAGCGTTAAGCCGCAAGAATATGCGGCACTTCCTCAGGGCATGTATCCCCCGGCACACTCGACACCGGAAGGAGTTTGTCCCGTTAGCAACGGTTGCGGTGTTGTGCCGTGTTGGAGCCATCTAGACAAAGATATATAAAGCTGTGGATAGATAAAAAATAGTTAGCAATGTCTTCAGTCTAGATGGATTTGGAAATGGCTTAAGGAGAGGGAACGAACGGTTTTGTAGGAAGTAGGACAATCTTCGCTACTGGCCGTTTTATGACACCGCGCGACGTCATCAGGTCAACTACGCGGACCTTGTCATCGGTTCCCGGATAAACCTTATGGACTCGACCTAAGCGCCACTCACACGCAGGCATATTGTCCTCCTTGATGACGACCATGTCCCCGCACTGGAGGTTATTTTTTGCTACCTGCCATTTGGTCCTCTTGTGTAACTCCGTCAGATATTCGGTTTTCCAACGGGCACAGAACTGCTGGTTGAGAGCCTTTAAACGCTTCCAGCGGTTTAGTATTGACATAGCGTTTTCGCTGATCTCAGGTTCAGCGGTGGATAGGAGTGGTCCGCCAATTAGAAAGTGGCCAGGAGTGAGTGCTAGGAGGTCTGTTGGATCTTCAGACATGGGGGAAATGGGCCTGGAGTTTAAGCAGGCCTCGATTTTGCTTAGGAGTGTGGACAGTTCCTCGAATGTGTATTTTATGGAAGCGGTGCATTTGTAGAAAAGCGTTTTGAAGCTTTTGACTCCTGCTTCCCATAGACCACCCATGTGTGGTGCGCTAGGAGGTATGAAGCGCCAGGACAGGTTTTGATGGCTATATGTGGAGGTGATTGAAGACTTGGTGGCTTCTAGGAATTCACGTGACAGGATCGTAGAGGCACCCACGAAAGTCTTTCCGTTATCAGACTGAATCTGGATTGGGCATCCTCGTCGTGATACGAAGCGTGCGAAAGCTGCCAAGAATTTCTCAGTCGTGAGGTCGGACGTGGCTTCGAGATGGATTGCTTTTGTTGTGAAGCACACGAAGACGCAGACGTATCCTTTTGTGATAAGGCACGCTCGCCCCGTGTAGTTCTTGACCTCGAATGGGCCGGCAAAATCTACGCCGGTGTAGGTGAAGGGCCGAGAGAAGGAGGTTCTCTCTGGTGGGAGGCATCCCATCAGCTGCGACTGCAAGCGCTTCTTGGTCATGTTCCTCAATTTGGGGATCCAATACTTGCATCTTAGCAAGCGGACCATCAACTGGTTGCCACCGTGAAGTGATATACGATGGGTAAAGTTGACTAGAAGGCGCGAGAGTGGACAGGCGTACGGCAATAGGATCGGATGTCGCTCGTCGTAGCGTAGCGATTTCGAACTACTGAGACGACCGCATGCCCTTATAATACCCTTTGCGTCAATGAATGGATTCAGACTATTGATCGGACTGCTAGCGGAGATTGACCGTTTAGTCTTCAAGCACTTGCTCTCCTCGGGAAAGTGGGTACGTTGTGTTAGGATAACAAGTGCTCTTTGGGCGTGCTCAATTTCCACCGTTTCCAGTTTTAGTGTAGGTGGTACTGGGTTTCGCTGGCATCGTGCGACGAATCGAAGGGCGTATGCCGTCACACGAAGTGCCTTACTGAGGTCGGAATAAGAGAGGAGAAAATCAGCATCTCGCGATATTGTCGCGGCATGGCTCTTGAGTGTCCGCTGCTCCAGCTCTGTGTCCATGGGCGGATTCTCCGGAGTAGGCCATTGTTCCTGAGGGAGCCTCAGCCACTCGGGTCCATGCCACCATAGATCGTTATCGATCAAATCATAGGAAGAGACTCCTCTGCTAGCCAAATCAGCTGGATTATATTCCGACCGCACATGGAACCATCTGTCGGGGTTAGTGGCTTCAGTGATCTTAGTCACCCTGTTGGCCACGAATGTAGTCCATTTGCACGGTGGCTTCCCGAGCCAGGCCAGGACAATGGTCGAATCCGTCCAGTAAAATGATTCGTAGACACCTAGTGGAAGATGGGGAAGGATTGCGGTGCACATGTCTGCCAACAGCACAGCACCGCAGAGCTCAAGTCGTGGAATGGACAATGTCTTGACCGGAGCGACCCGAGTCTTCGCTGAGAGGAGATGCACGGCACAACGATTGCTGTGCGTAACGCGTATATAAATCGCCGCGCCATAAGCATGCTGAGATGCATCACAGAAAGCATGGATTTGCAGCTCGGCTTGTGGAGTGTATTGCACCCATCTGGGGACCCGGATTTGGTTCAGTGCTGAATAGGCATGTAGGAAATCGTGCCACTTGTGTAGGAGATCAGCGGGCAATGAATCATCCCACCCGATCTCTCGTAGCCAGATTTCTTGCATAAAAACTTTTGCACGGACAATAAATGGAGCTAGCCAACCTGCAGGATCGAAGAGCTTCGCAATCTGCGACAGGACTTCCCGTTTGGTGTAGGAGGATTTTTTCGATACATTAGACGAGACGAAATAGAAGGTGTCATGTGTCGCTTGCCAACGGATTCCCAGAGTTTTCGCCACGCTAGCATCCTCGATTTCCAAAAAGTCGGCGTTCAGCAAGTGGTCTGTAGGAATACCCGCCAAGACAACTTCTGATTGGAGGTCCACTTCCTCAGCGGAAAGCCAGCTGAACTGAGAGCCTCGCGGAGTTGCGAGATGGCTGTCAATGCATCCTGCTTGGAATGAGCACCGGCTAGGACGTCATCCACATACATATATTCTCTGATAATCTCGCTGGCTATGGGAAGGCGAGATCGTACATCTGCTGCGAGTTGCTGCAGCACTCGTAATGCCAAGAATGGCGCACAGTTGACTCCAAAGGTGACTGTCGTGAGCTCGTAGTCGCACAGTTCACCTGAGTCATTGCGGAATAAAATCCTCTGGAATGGAGTGTGGGTAGGGTCCACACGGATTTGTCGATACATCTTCGTGATGTCAGCGTTAAACACGAATTGGAAAAGTCGCCACTTTAGTATCTGTAGCGTGAGGTCGGATTGCAGAACGGGGCCTGCGTGCAGCGTGTCGTTCAAGCTCAAACCATTCAGTGATTTGCTGGAAGCGTTGAACACCACGCGTACTTTCGTGGTAGTGCTCTCTGGCTTAACTACCGCGTGATGTGGCAAATAAAAATGATTTGCTTCATTTTTCGGAAGGATCCTTTTCATGTGACCCATGTCAAAGTACTCTTGGATAACAGACTCGTACTCTGCTTTTAATTGAGGATCCTTTTTCAGCCGATTTTCGTTCTTTAGGAATTGGCTGAGCGCTATTGGACGCGACAAACCTAAATCGATGTGCTCAGGAGTTTTGAAGGGCAGGGAAACCACATAACGTCCGTCTCGCTCCCTCCTGGTAGTCTGAACAAAAGTTTGTTCACAAGCGACATCATCGATTCTTGCAAACTTTTGTGGAATATCCTCCACCTCCCAAAATTTTGTGAGCATTTGGTCGAGCTTCTGTTCTTTACTCAGGAAAAGTTTGGTCGAAAATGACGAGATAGCCGACGTTGACTTACTCGGCACTGGACCTGTTAGAATCCACCCAAATATGGTCTCTTGTCCCAACAATGAGCCACATATGTTGTGCTGTGTACCTTGGAGTAGGATGGAGGGAAGGATATCTGCGCCGATGAGAATGTCCACTTGGGAACTTTTCAGGAAACTAGGATCCGCCAGATGGATTGCTGGCAGATCCTTCAGCGCTGTACGTGGAATCGAGTTGGAGGGCAGATTGCCTGAGAGGCTCGGCAATACATACGCCGATGCCTCAACTTGAAGCCTTGGCTTTTCGAGGGGTGCCAGTTTGAGATGGCATATTTTCCGGGATTGAGCTGCGACCGCTTGGTTGAGTCCCACGATTTGCGCTTGGACGTTCCGGGATGGCAGTTTCAAGGTGTTGAGGAGTCGTTCCGTGATGAACGTTCCTTCCGGGCTGTGAAACTTGCCCCGAGGTGGCACACGCTGACGAGCGCTGTTCCCAAAAGGACACCTTGCGAGTGGGATGCAAAGTAGTTTTGCACGTTCGCTTGCGGTGGATTTTGAGTGGACTGTATATCTCGGATAGGGGCCACTTGAGTGGATTGAGGATGGAACACGTGTGTGGGGTGCACGTTGTGAAACTCAGAAGATACTTGAGCTGGTGGCCTCTTGTGAAGAAGGGAGTGGTGGCGCCCTCTGCACGTGTAACAGCTGTGAGTACTAGTGCACTCTTTCAGCATGTGAGTGCGCGCAAAGCAATTCAGACATAAGTTCTGGTGTTTAATATGCGCTTCTCTTTCGCTGACGGACATTTGGAGGAAGCGTGGACATAGACGCACAGGATGGTTCTCCTTGGAACATAACTTGCAAGATTGCTTGGGGGCTGGCGTCTTAACTTTGATGCTCGCTTCAAAAGAATTTAGTTTGCTGGGGGCTGGATCCCTCCGAGAGAGTCTTGGATGGACTAGCCCGCTAGTTGAAGGCCTGAGGTCATCGATTGCCTCAAGCGTCCGGTATCGCTCAATGAGAAATTCATTGAGCTCTAGCCAGGAGGGTATGTCCGACTGGCCCTTAAGGGACTGCTCCCATAAGGACAGCGAAAGTTTCGGGAGTTTGGAAGAGCACAGGAATACAAGCAGGCAGTCCCAACTCTCAGTTGAAATGTGAGAGTGCTCGAGTGCCAACAAACAGTTCTGGACTGTGCTTTGCAGCTCTTTGATTGCGGATCCTGACTCATGAGCGACTGAGTTCAGGTTGAGCAGAATCTTAAGTTGACTGTTGACCAGTAACCTTTTATTCTCGAACCGATCCTTGAGATTATCCCAAGCCGCTTGAAACCCATCGTTGGTAAGCGGGGATTTTGCCACAATAGCGTTTGCTTCACCTTTTGTTTTGGAGAGCAAATGAAATAACTTTTCGACTGGAGTTAGTCGTGCATTATTAATGTATACAGCTGTGAACAAGTCACGGAATGTTGGCCATCGCAGATAATCTCCGGAAAAAACTTCTGTGTGGCAAGGAGGGAGGGAGATACCGTGACTCATTGGAGGCGCTTGTGGCTGTTGCTGAGCGGACTGGGTGCTTCTAACGGACAAAATTTCAATGCGCTGGGTCAGGATAGCTATGCACCGTTCGTACACCGAGTACGATTGGTCATATTTGACCCGAACGACTTGAAGGTCGTTTCTGGCTTCTTCACTGTCCAGCGCAATTAGAGCTCGGGAACAGGTCTTATATTCCTGCGCTACTTGTTCCCAAAGTGTCTTTGTGGTATCGCGCCGAACTTGTAGCGTGTAGGGCGATTCGTCTACAGCAGACGCTGAACTTATCCGATCTTCAAAATGGATCAGGTCATCCGTGGAAGCAATGAAATTTGCGAGGGCCATGTTGCTCGTAGCTCTTTGAGTTTGCGACTGACTTCTTGTAGCAACCTTGCTGCCAGTGGCTACTTGCGTAGGAGTTAAAGGTTTGGAAGCTGACTTTGCTTTGGATGGGACTATTAGCCGATGAGCTGAAGCAGGTGTTTTCTGCTCACTACGTGCTACTGGCGTTGGAGTTGCGCTCTGTGTACTTGCTTTTGGAGGAGCGGAGGAGGTGCGGCGCACAGATGAGTGTGCTGGTGGAGCTAGCTTTTTCTCACTACCGGAACAGGAGGGGTTTCCTTCCCTGTCACTGCCAGTGGGCATAGTATGCCTTGCGACTGCTTAATAAATCCTAGAAAAAGCGTTGGAGTAACGGGTGTAGCGGAATATGCGTCTGGAGAATACTTTTGGCTAACTTTGATTGTAGCAGCAACGAGCACGAGCAATTTTTTAGTGAAGTAGTAGTGGTAGATTCGATATATATATTGTATATATATATGTTGTGTGTAAATATACGTGTGTGTGAATATATATATATATATGTGTTTAAATATATACGTTGTGTGAATTTATATATATATGTGTTTAAATAATTTTATTTATTAATTAATACTTTTTTTTTTTAACTTAATTTGGCGGTTTTGTGTGCAAGTCGATGTACCGACTTAAATTTAAAAATGAAACACAGTTGGAAGTTTTGTTTATTTTTTTGGAAATAATGTTGTAAATGTGTAATTTTATGTATGTGTGCAAGAGTGTAGGATTATGTGACAATAATTGTGGATCGTGTGTGGATTGTGTGCATGTGGAGTTTTGGTGCAAGCAAAATAAGTGGAAAATGTGCGCTGATTCATGTGTTCGCGTCGGAAAGAGATGAAAAGATGCTCGCCCGAAAAATGGAGATCTTTTACACTGGAAACCAATATGGCGCAGTATTTAATTTTCTTGGTTGGAATGTGCTTATTCTTTGAACTTATATTTTTTTTTTTTTTTAAATAATTTTTTGTAGTTAACTTGGAGTACTGGGATTGAAGATATACATATATTT
Source organism: Chymomyza caudatula (assembly GCA_035041775.1). Lineage (NCBI taxonomy): Eukaryota > Metazoa > Arthropoda > Insecta > Diptera > Drosophilidae > Chymomyza > Chymomyza caudatula. The sequence continues at coordinate 1,026,261 of JAWNKW010000133.1, forward strand.
CTCCCTTTTTTTTTGTTTTCTTTTTGTTTCGGATACAATTTTCTTTGAAACTTGCCAAAAAATGGAATTTATAATATTGGCGCCAAAAAATAATAGCACAAGGAAAAAAAATATGTGCACATAAAGGTTAACGAGCTTTCCAGCCGAAGCTCGTTAGTCTTGTTATCACTTTCACACACACACTTTCAGATATGCACTTGAAAATTTTGCTGCTTGCACCTAGGTTTGGAGTTTTAATATTCTTTTTTATATTAATGCACAATTAATTTTGTGCGATTTCGTTTTTTTTTTTTTTGTTTAGTTGAAAAATAGTTTGCACTAACACACTGGAAAACACTACATACATACTTGAGTCGATTTTTTTTTTTTTTGGATAAAAAACCGTAGGAGTCCGCCGATGCTTGTGGTGGGGGTTGAGCAGATCCGGCTCGAAGGACCAAAATGTTTGCGGGGGGCTTCTTCCTACTTCTTTTTTCCTGATGTGGGTGATGGCTGGTCCGTGTGACCGTTTCAATAAATTGTCTTCGATGTTGTTGGGTATTTGTAACCGTTTATTGTGATCGTATATGTATGTACAATGTTACGTGTAAAAATATAAAAGGCGTGCACGCGTGTGCTTAAGTTAAGATGTGAACTTTAACTAACTAAGCGCAAGCGCAGCTTGCTTTGCCAACGGTAGAAAGCTCCGTCGCTGCACTTTTCACCACCCTGAGCGCAGCTGTGAGCTTTTGGCAAAGCTTAGCACGGAGCGCAGCTAAGCCCACACATGCCGTTTGGCATGAACAATTATTATTATTATATTATAAGAGCCATAGGCAGCTCTCGGCCATGGTACCTTCTCGATAATGGCATCATCCATTTTATACCAAACGTTCTTATTTTTGATATTCTTTTTTAAAATAGCCGTATAGGGACCGTAATTTAATGCTTGTCCATGATGGAAAATAGCACTTGTCAATCTGTACGATGAACTTCAGATTGAACATTTTTAATAGCGTATTTTTTAATTTTCTCTACCAACTTGGTATTAGTATCGTACGTTTGGTAAATGGATTTTTTACTCATGCACTGACTACGTGTAGCATCTTCTAATTTTTGAGGTTTATGCCCATTTTCCAGCAAATCATGAAATGTTACTGTTTTTTTTGCACACCTCCAAATTAAATTTAAGACTAAAATGTTCACCTAAACATTTGTAAGTTGTAAACAAAATTTGTAAAATGTCAAATACTAGCCTACTATTTTATTAATTATCGAAAATTTAAAAATCTGAGACTGGAAATTATAAAAATACAAAAAGCAAACTCGCACACAACGAAACAAATAGGCACATCGATAGCACACATAACATATACACAAAGTAGGCAAACTGACAGCACACATTTACACAGAGCTCTATCGGTGTGATATGCGTCCAGTAAATAAGCCTTAGATCCTTGGAATTATAAGAAAGCACTGTTCTCAGGATACTAAGACTCCAGTACCATTTTAATGCTTCATTTATAACTTCTTCTTATTCTATAACAATCTATTACCGGGTTACGGCCTGATGTAATGCTACCCTCCGGGCGTCTCTGCTTTGCGCGCCTTCTTCAATTGGTGATACCAAAGATAGCCAGTGTACTCTCTACATGGTTCTTCCAAAGGAGACATGGTCTGCCTCTTCGTCGCCTTCCTACCACATCCGCATTGGAGACCTATCTCGCAGGAGCTTCTTCATTTGTATGCACAACAAAACCTAGCCAGCATAGTCGCTAGATTTTAATTCGCTTCACAATGTCAATGTCGTCGTAGAGCTCACAGAGTTCGTCGTTCCATCGTGTGCGGTAGTCGTTACCAACGCGTAAAGGGCCAAAGATCTTACGGAGTACTTTCCGCTCAAACACTCCTAGGACATTTTTATCAGGCCGCGTCACCACCCATGCTTCAGCGCCAAAAAGCAAAACGGGAAGGATTAGCTTCTTATAGAGTGTTAGTTTCGCCTGGCGGGCGGGTCTCTACTACTCATTTTCCCACTGAGAGCAAACTAACATCTCAATGCTGACATCGTTCTTCATTGTGACGGTGGTGCCAAGGTAGACGAAATCCTTTAAACCATCAAAAGTATAGTTTTCAACATAAATCTGAGAGTCCAACCGCTGTGTATCTCTACTTTAAAAAAAATAATAATAAAAGAATATACTTTGTCTTGCTCTCATTTACAACCAGACCCACCCTGGCCGATTCTCTTTCAATAGCCGTAAAGGCTCCGGTTAGTACGACACCCTTATAGAACACAGTCCCGTTCCGATGTATTTCGGCCTCTCGTAGCACACAAAAGATTGAAAAGGTCGCAGGGGAGGGCATCGCCTTGTCTGAAGTCTCGCTTGATATCAAATGGCTCGGAGAAGCTCTTTCCTACCTTGTTGGAACTGCGTTTGTTACTCAACGTCATTTTGCGTAGTCGTATCAACTTTGTAGGGATTCCAAACTCAGACGATGCTGCTTTATAATCGACCAAGGTGGTCGTCGATTTGGTGATCGTGGATCTTTTCCAGGATTTGGCGTAGTGTGAATATCTGGTTCAAGCCCAAAACCACACTGATAAGGTCCAATTAGTTCTTTCGCAAATGGCTTTAGTCTTTCACATGGTACGCTCGATAGGACCTTATATGCAATAAGAAGAAGATACCACGTGATACCACGGTAGTTCGCGCCCACCATGGGTCACCCTTCTTGAGGACAGGGCAGAGGACACCAAGGTTCCAATCATCGGGCATACTCTTATCTAGCCATATTCTGCAAAAAAGCTGGTGCATCCACCTGGTGCATACACAGCCGCCAGTCTTGAACAACTCTACAGTCATGTCACCTGCGTCAGCTGCTTTGTTGTTTTTAAGCTACTCGATTGCGACCCTGACTTCGTCATACCTAGGCGGCAGTATACCCACGCCGTCGTCTATAATTAAGGACGTCGGAAAGTTAACTTCTGGAGCGGCATTATCCTCACCATCGCCGGCTAGCATCAGTGAACCCTGTGCATCCATCCTTCCAAGAATCTGACTGAAGTAGTGATTTAGTACCCGTGTATTTTTCTGTAAAAATGCGGAACGAAATCAGATAATCGATTTCTACGGCTTATTGTCAAGCTAGAGGAGATAAATGAAAGAGGATATGACGAAGTTAGGGTATCAAGAACAGCAAAGCTGCTGGCGCGCACGAACTGCTTGCCGAGTTGTTCAAGACTGGCGGGAATGAGTTAGTAGAGTTCATGCACCAGCTCTATTGCAGAATATGGTTTGGTGAGAGCATGCCCGATGATTGGATATTTTATGTTTTCTGCCCTGTCACTTAGAAAGGGTCACAGTATGGGATCAACTACCGTAGAATGATTTTTCTTCCTATCGCATATAAAGCCTTATCTTTCCTTCTATTATAAAGCAGCATTTGATAGCCCGTTTATGGGTCGTGGATATGCCACATTGTCCGAGATCGGTATCCCTGCAAAGTTTGTGCGACTTTGCTGAATGACTTTGAGCAACACACAACTTCCTTCACATGATCTTGATTTTGTCTCGTTGCGTAGCATGATGAACATGTGCTTCTCAGCCTGAACTTGGCTTTGGCCCGTTGGGTCGCATCAAGCCCGCTTTGCCAATTCTCTACCTAAGAAAATCGGTAGTTCGGTTCAGGCATTCGTCGAGTGCAGTCATAAGCTCTACGTTTTAAGTGTTGTTGTAAGCTTACGAATTAAAAGAAATATGAAGTAATCGTTAATAATGATCCAATAGCGTCAATACTTCACCAGTGGCCTAAGAACGAAGCAAGATTTGTACTCCAGCCTGTGACATCTACTAGGCAAATTCAATTCTTAATTCTAAAAAGTTAATGAAACACAAAAACCTAACGATAAAAGAACATGTGTCTATCAGTTTCGAAGTTACTGGGTTTTCATTTTGATGGCTATGAAATGTTTGCAAATATTAACCGTGACACGCTTTTTATAAGATACCCAGTCACGATCGCCTTTTACAGCTGCGAATAGTGACCAACTCAGCTTGAATAATTGCCAGTTTATCCGCTCCTTTGAACTTCCTTTCAAGCTCCCTCGAAAAACATGTTGTTCACAAATATCGCGCACACAAAATGGCGCCAAAAAGTTTAGCTATTTTATGACAAAGTGCTTAAATTACACTTTTGGCCATCACAAGGAATGTACACAGACACACAAGCCCACACAAGCTTACATGTGAGTGCATGTGTGTGTTATTAAGTGTAAGCCAAGTCAAATGGGGCAAACCGGAAATACCGAGTTTTATGTGTGCATGAATTTTCATACGTCACATTTCTTTGTTTCCTTTTACTGCCTGTGTCGTAGCGCCCAAGTGCAAAGCTAGAGCAAAAGAGACGCCATTTTTTTTGGCCACTTAAATTATATATATGTATAGTTTCATTTGTTGTTTTTGTGTACATTTTTAGATGCGACGCAGGGCATACGCAACAAAGGACAACTTGAAAGTAGCATTTGATTTATGTACCATGGTGAATGTCTGGCTCTTTCCATATAGTAGCGTCAGAGCAGAAGTTATAATGTCTTGGGAGCGTCCAAAGGCATACTACAAGTAACACCCACGGCCATTACACACACTCACACACAAGCACCGTAATTTCATATTTACATTGTTATACTCATATATGACAGAGACGAGAACAAAGTTGCTTATAAAATGGTCTCGCATGCTTAGAACTTTTATATATGGAACCCCTTGGGCTAGGAATACAAGGCGGAAATAAATAAAAAATACATTGACCTCTTTTTATTTTTATAGTCATAGTTCGTGCAAAAATTGCAAGCTATGCTATAAGTTTGCTTTTATGCCAGCGCCAAAGGGCATATTAGCTTGCTCATAGAGTTAACAGCGCACAAAAGGTGCCAGATCCAACTATAAATACGACAGTAAAATAAGCTCAAAATATCGCACCAGCTGTCTATCAATTTTTTTTATGCCAGCTTTAACGTATATATAAAAATGGCAGGGTTAAGTTTAAAGCTTAAATCAAATTCAACTGAATGTTGACATTTTTAAAATATAAATAAAACTGAATAAAACACTTTTCAATACTTTGACTTACCATTATTTCATAAAGTTTCCAAACTAATTTAAGTTATGAGTTATCTTCAAATGAAAATTTCTTCTTTAGTGGCTATAACAACTAGTAGCCAGGTTACGGTTTACTGTAGAGCACGCCTCATAACATTTTTTATTATTAGGGAGGTTATAAGCAGAGGGTACCAAATCCTACGCACAACCATGTTAACCCTATACTACATGCGTCTTCGCGATGGTCAAAGATCAATATCGGATAAAAATTTCTGCTTCCTATATGGTAACCTGCAACAAAACTCAATCACTTGTAGATAAATTAATATATGAGCCAGAATACCAATTTGATTGGAATTTACTAAGCGAGCAGTTACCGGTGAGGGTCTGGTGGTAATTGAAATCAAAACGAATTATATGCTTTCTTCGAGTAGAGATACACAGCGTTTGGACTATACTTTTGATGTTGATGATGATGAAGGATTTCATCTACCTTGGTACCACCGTCACAATGAAGATCAAGCGGGGAATCACTCTGCTATGTTCCTTTGGTCTCAGTAGGCAAATGAGTAGTAGAGACCATTCTTATCAGACGAAACTATCACTCTATAAGACGCTCATCCTTCCCGGTTTGCTTAATGGCGCTGAAGCATGCTTCATGCATGGGTGATGACGCGATCTGATGAAAACTCCCTTGGAATTTTTGAGCGGAAAATACTTCGTAGGATCATTGGCCATCCACGCGTTGGCAACGACTACCGCACACGATGGAACGATGAACTCTATGAGCTCCACGACGACATTGACACCTTACCAACTCATTGCCTCCAGTCTTGAACAGCTCAGCAGGGAGGTCATCTGCGCCAGCTGCTTTGTTATTTTTGAGCCGCTTTATTGCGACCCTGACTTTGTCATAGCTAGGCGGCGGTATACCCACGCCGTCGTCTATAATTGGAGATGTCGGGAAGGCAACTCCGAGGGCAACATTGTTCTCACCATCGCCCGATAGCAAGCTAGAGAAGTTTTCCCTCCACAACCTCAGTGAACCCTGTTCATCCACTACCAGATTTCACGCTGCATCTCTACAGGAAGAAGCTCCTTTAATAAGTCCTTCGGCCAGACGCTTGACTTTTTGGAAGAACTTCCTTACGTCATTCCTGCTCATGCACATGTCGATCTCCTCTCGCTCACGCATTTCCTGCTCGCGTTTTTTGCGTCTGATAATACGCCTCTCCATCTAATCTCGCACAGATCGACTATTATACTAACGTTGGGTAAATAAAAGGTATAACATAGAAGTGGAACATGAAGCATAATAAAAGATAATAATAAAGATATTTCAACGAAAGCACAAAGGAAATGCAGAATACCACATTAAATTGTAATATTCCAACGAGATAGAAAACACATCATCCGCAGAAGAAGATTTATTTCTTTTAATTTCTAAGAACTTGCGGGCATCTAGCTTAGAATCTGTTAAGAGCAAATAAGGCTTTCAGCGCTTCATTATTATTATTATTTTTTTTTTTATTTTCTCCATGATAACGAATACACTTGTGAATGTGTTCAAGCCAATCTTAGAAGTACTCTTGCCACTCCGAAAGTTGTATTTTACTGATGATGATCCATTAATTCCAGGTTTTGAGGGTCCAAAAGCCATGTTGTTGAGCCGATTTGTGAGAGCTAGCATTGTTTTCCTAAATTCTCTGAAAACTTCAGGCAAGTAAATTGTATAAGCCTTTTAAAATTCACCGTCCTACGTTGTTCTAGTGAAACAAAAGCCAAATGGTCAGTTTTTTCGAAGAAATCGGCAATCATTTGCTTTAAATGATTCGTTCGTAATTAATCTTTATGTTATTAATAAGAAAATGCATGTAATATTGCATATACATATTATACCAGGCTGGCCATAATAATTCGTTATCGGGTTAGGCACTCCTCTCCGCCTCAGGCGGCTCTGCTTTACGCGCTACCATCAATCGTTGATACCAAAGGTAGCCTTGATAATCCAAAGTGAAAATCGTAATAAATCATCGTTAATCGTTTTTCCGAAACAAATTTTACAAGTCAAGGCCCGTACGCAGCAGTGTAAAACCGCATGAAAGGAAAAAGTGCTACTTATTTTGTGCGCGAAAACAAATTGTATGGACAGAGTTTGGGACCAAATAGTATGGGCAATTTACATTTAGATGGCGCACCTAGCAATAGATGGAGCCAAAAAGTAAATATAAAAATCAGCTGTTTTTGCTATCTATCTTACTTAATTGTTGTTGCTACATAGCATTTACATTTGCGTATCGTATGAGTTTGCTGCTGCGCCGTATGATCCAATATAGTATTTTGCTTGACCAATGCAATACTCAATCGCCTTTATGTTACCTAGCCGGTGGACGCACCCAAACATATGGCGCATAAAACAGCATAAAACACAAAATATACCATAAATAGCATTAATAAATTCATATACTAATTATAATAATTGGTGTTATAATTTGCCACTTTTCTTTAAATAGTGCTAATAAAAAATATTGTTGCTCCTTCGTAAAAGTTGTGCATCTATTTTGCCTACGCGCCATGGGTTTCGCTAGCAAAATAAGTTGCAGCACATTAATGTATTTGTGTTTGCGCGCAAAAAGAATAGCGGTGTTTTTGCTAGCACCATCTACACGTCAACCCTTAAAATAAATGGGAAATATTGCAGCTGCGTACTACTAGCGAAGTTCTTGGCGCTAAGAATTTCGAGAGCATTTTTTTATATGAAGTTTTGTTTTCTTTCACGCGGTTTTAAACTGCTGCGTACGGGCCTTCAATGTAAACAATAAAGTGACCTTATAGCGCAAAGTTTTACGTTAGTCTATGCCAGAAAATACCAAACTTTTTAATAGAAATGAAAATTTGGCACTAATCTTTCAGACTTAGGATAGAAATATACTATGAAAGACAAATCAATGATTTTCTACCATATATTTGAATTTGAAAAATTTGAGAAACCCTGATTCGATTTCGACAGGCTCTAAAAAGTTTTGGAAAGATTCCAAATAGAGAACCAAAAGTGCGAATAAGCGACCTTACTTTTGGTCGTGGGCTCTAAAACGTGTTTCTGAGACCAAACGAAAGTAGCCGCTAATATACCTACTTATATGACGCTGAGTATCGTAAATTACTGATATTTTGCTAATTCAATATACAGTACAATATAAATTAGCACAAGTAATCGAACCAATTTGTTATATAGCTACCGCTAGAGTATGAGAAATTTGGCACCCAAAGTAAGTTTGTTGTTTTTGTTGTTTTACGCACACAGATTCACACGAACCTACGCACACGGCCAATCTTTTGGGTGATTTTATTGGAACACAAAAGAAAGTCAGCCTTCAGGCATAAAAAATATGCGAAAGGGTTTTTATTTTCCAAGTATTTGTCGTTTTCAGTGCCAGACAGGGGTGTAATGGTAGCTGAGGTGGTCAAGTGGGTCAACTGTGTCGTATTTCATTCTAGTAATTATATTTGCTTTAGCTTTAAGTTTCAGTTTGGATCGAATTGCAAAAGCGTCTTCGATTTTGCAGCTCAGATGTGTTGAATCTGTTCATTTGGCCAGGGGAATGCTCCTGTCACTTGCCCATATTCTGCAAGTGCATTACACTGCAATAAAATGTAATTTAGTCATCGCTCAATGCAGTCAACCAGACATGGCCAGATAGGGAACTATGCGCTCAAAAGTTTTATAGTCGTAAGTTCGAAAGTTTTGCTGGTAAGCTGAGCACAAAGGCAACTGTGACGCGTACAAATTGTTAGAGTATTGCTTACTCACACATAGCCACAGACATAAACACAATGCTCACACACATGCGTATACACACACACACACATACATAGATATTAGTGTATTGACCTTGGCATTTTACTGTGTCTGTATATGAAAAACTTTGTTAAATGGCAAATTCCAAGTCAGAGCCAAGCAAATGGTAGCAATGACTACGTCATCGCCATGTTGCGTCCAGATTTCAGCCACAAAGCCAACAAGAGTATTCCCCACAGCACCCTATTTTTTATGTTAACAGTGAAAATTCTTTATAGCTGACTGTTTGGCCATAAAGATATTTATTATAAGCAACAAATTCTTATAAAACTCCTATATTTTATGCTCATCTTTCAATTTCCGGAGTGCTTTTTTAAGCTATGTTTCCTTAAGTTCGATATAAACAAAGCTATTAAATAGCGTTAAAAGTTTCAAACAAAATGTCAAGTGAATAGTGTTCTATATATGTATTTGTATCCTATTTAGCCGCACTGAAATAAAAACTCTTCGCTGATCGATTTACCATTTTAACTATCAAAATATTCAATTTCTAAAAATATATACAAGTACAATACAAGTTCACTACAACGTTTGTTTTTAATTTTAAGTAAGTTTTTACTTCTTTAATTTTTTAGACATAAAACTTCAAATAGGGAGGTAAAATTTGGCGTAAACGTCGGTATGGTTAAATATGAATCCGGAGGTTTGTGAAAAGAAAATGTAGCTATCCTTGAGCCTAGTACAAGTATATATCATTCATAAAAAACGGATAACAAATACCCAAGTTATGGGGAAAAAAAATAATTTTGAAAAGATTCTTGACATAAACATTCAAAAAGGGGCGATTTTTCGAACAGTTTACTTCGAACCATCCTAGTGAGCTTTTTGGATTTTTATGCAGTATCTTGAGCCGTTTTTAAATATCGGTGGTTGTCAGATGTCTGGTTTAAAATGAGAGCAAAAAAAAGTACTATACCTGTGGGCAAAAAATACCCGGGAATTTGTTTATAAATCAAAAAATCTTTATTTAATCTACAAAATTAGTTTCATCCCCCTCAAAGTAGTCCTCTCCGGATGCAATACACTGGTGACAAAGTTTTTTCCAATTTTCGAAACGTGCTGCAAAGTCTTCTTCCGGTATAGCCATCAATTCCTTCTGTGTTTTGGTTTCTATCTCATCTATCGATTCAAAACGGTGTCAACGGAGCGGTCTCTTAAGTTAAGCGAATAGCCAGAAGTCACATGGCGCTAAGTCAGGCGAATACGGTGGTTGCGGAACAATATGGGTAGAGTTTTGTGCGAAATGATCACGAATTACGAGCGCAGTGTGAGATGGTGTATTATCGTGATGCAAAAACCAAGCTACTTTGGTCTCAGTAGGAAAATGAGTAATGGAAAAGTACTCCGTAATAGTCTTTGCCCTGTACATAAGCTCTACGATGACATTGACATAGTCAAGCGAGTTCATGATCATGTTGTGCGTATGGATGAAGAAGCTTCTGCAAAAAAAGTATTCCATGCGGCTGTTGAAGGAAAACGACGCAGTGGCCGGCCATTTCTCCGTTGGACCAGGTAGAGAGCGTACTAAATACCTTAGGTATCACCGATTGGTGATGGAACGCGCAGAGGCGCCTGGAAGGGGGCTCTACGTCAGGCGGCTAGCCAATAAAGGGTTGTAATGGCAAGCTAAGAAGAAGAAAGTTGTCCAATTACTCTGATAAAATTGAATTTTTTCGGCCAGTGGAATCCATAGTAATATCCATAGTATAATCAACCTAAGTTTTCTGAGCAAAGTAACTTTTCCCGATTCCTAGTTTTAAAAACTATAGCGAAAACTTTAGAAGTAAGTACAAAACAGCATTATTTATAAATAAAGTTATTGGACATGCGCATATAGTAGGCTTAGCATAAGCATAGTTAGTGATTAGTGTCGCAATAAAATAAAAACTCAAAACTTATAAAATTATTAATGGGACTAGACATTCCTAACGTTGTTTTAAAAGTCTCAATGAATCTTTGTGTGTCTTAAGATATACAAGGTCAAAGGTCACGAATCTCGGTTCAATAACGCGCCGTCACAATCAAAATGTCAATAATAACTTTAAAAAAAAATTTCTTTATATTGCAATATTTTTTGTTTTATTTAGAACTCAAACGTAGCGCAAATTATACGAAAATAATGATTACAAATTTATAAAAAACTACGCAATTCAATAAAATTATTGAACGTGAAATTTTTCGATATTCCCTTATAACTTCGTCATTTTGCTCAGAATAGTGTTGAAATATTTGCAAAGTATTAAGGTGGCCTAAAACCATCTGAGAAACATTAAACTTATGTCTAAGTACCTTTAATTAGAATTCGAGATTCGCTGTTTTCACTCAAGTTGAATACGTTTCAATTGATGTGCAACTTCTAGAAAATATTATATGAGCACTATTAAAACTGAAAAACAACACTCCCAACAACAGAGTGCTGATATAAAAGCAACAACAACAAAGCTCGTGACATCACAAAGTGGCTCAAAGAAAATAAAATTAACTCTTTTGGCAGTTGACTGACAGGCGCCATTTTGACAGACGTTCTAAAGGCATTAGCCGAAGCGTTAACTTGAAGTATTTGTCTTGAAATTTATTAGGCAGTTAATTTTCAGGCCGCGTCTTGTTCATTTAGGGAAATTAAACTCAGCGCTGCTGCTGCTAATCAAAAGCGGCTAATAGCCGCGACTATTTTTAGCAGTGCCCTCCAAACATGAATAACTGTAAAAGCCAGCAAGCAGTCGGAATGGGTCACCATTTGCATAAATTTTCAATGAATCAATGTGTGTAATAGTGCGCACAGACGCACACACACATACAGGAAGCGTTGCTTGGGCAGACCAGGCACGACCCCGGCGGTCCTGGCCAGGCCAAAACATACCAAACCCGGCCCGGAAACGGCAACAATTGCTCTAACTGTGTCTGTGGGGCGCGAGGCTATAAAAGCACGCATACTAACACACACATGCCAAGTTATGACGCGCATTGAAGTCGCTGTGAGTGCTACGAGGGTTACGAGCAACACGAGGGCTACAAGGGCGTTACGCGCAAATTTGCAATGGCGACGCCTTCATAAATCAATACCCTCGTTGCTCAGCGTGAATTAAACAGAAATTACACAAATTGTGGAGCACATAACAAACTCAAGAAAGGAAGGGACGACATGCATACGAAATTCACATGGCCTTCTCAAAAAATCGAAAAAAAGATATTCTGAGCGTTCGACATGTACTTCCAAATGATGTTAAACTGAATCGTTAAGAATTTTTCCGCCGAGACAGATAACAAAATGACACATTAAGAGAAGATTGTATTTAAAATATCTAATGACGTGCCTTGGGTGGAAACCAGACTCGTATGCCGCGTACATGCCGTGATGTTAGTACATGAATAAGCTAGATAGCCTAGTTAATACCAAGATCATTTCATTCGCAGCTACTTATTCGTTATTTCTCAGAACATATTGAAACGGGAGAGCGTGAAGACACTAATTAAAATTTTATTGATAAAACTTTGCAACAAATTTGACGTCAATGAAAGGTCTATAGCTAAAACATACCATTTCCGGTAATTTTGTATATTACTCGGTTAACCTTTCTACCGATCGAGATGAACTATAATCCAAATTGAATGTAATTAAATATCGGTTTAATGTGTCTCCCAAATTTGCGTTGTACCTTGATAAGATTGCGAGTTACAAGGGCCTTCCTTTTTTTTTTGTTGCGTAGTGTATTCTGTGTGGCAGTTATATGATATAGTGGTATAGTTGACCAAGAGTCGAATTAAGAAAAAGGTTCTATAAATGAAATGTAGCGATGTTCATTTCAATTGGCAATGCATATTTTCAGGACCTAAGGGTGATCGCAACGAGCTGAGTGCATTTGTATATTCAGGGAAGGTAGTATAGACATGATCAACCATAAGCCTTCAGGAATTACCAGTGTAATTAATAATCGTTTAAATCATCATCATCATTACCAAAGTCGCTTATTATAGAAGCTAAGAAAATAAAGATTGGTCAGTTTTCCAGTTTTTATCAATTCACCTTTTATATCAAAATCAAGGTTAAGTTGGTAAGGAAAAACATTAAATACCAAAAGAGGACAAACGACAAACCTTTAATACTATATGCAGCAAAATGCTCGTTGATTCGCGTCAAAAATAGTTAATGAATGCAATATGGGTAAACACAATATTTGCTTTGCTCTAATTTGCTAAACGGAAAAACAAAATGAAAAACTTTTGGACAATGCTCTTAATTTTCATCATTGGTCATTCAACATTTTGTTTATTATTTTTAATATCAGCGCTTGACTTGTTTCAAGTCAGCAACAAAAACAACAGCGAACGCAACATTTGCTTTTATTGGGCATGCACAGTTGGAATCCGAATATGGGAACGGAAACGGGAACGGGCACGGCAACGGGCACGGCAACGAAATGCAAAGCATTGGCCAGCAATTAAGTGAAAATGAAGCCTGATTAATTGCCATTCACCATGGGGGCCTTCAAAGGCTTGCACTGCATGCCGGCTCATAAGTTACATTATTATTTTTCTTTTTTTTGTCCACAAAAGTATGTTCAATGGCGGATTAATGCAAACAAAGGGCGCTCAATGTGATATAACTTCTATTTTTTACTGTTATTGTTATGGACACGCATAAAAAAACTTGGGCACACAACCAATGCGCCGGTGGCGTATACGTAATGAGTGCCACTACTCAGCGTGTGAAGTGTCGTGAAATTTAATTGCGTGCACTTTGACCACAAAATTTAATTACACTTGCTTTCAACTGCCTTTTGTCTCTGCAACGACAATTAGACAGAAATGCGCGTAATTGCAGAACAACAACAACAATAAAGGCAAAAAAAGTTTAAATATGAGTATAATAAAGATAGAAGAACTCAGCTGTACAAAGCTGAAAAGTTGGCTACCAAAGTTTAGACTAGTGCATTCCACGCGAATAGCTTTAGGGCTTTGTTTTTTATTTTTGATCAATATAGTAGCTCTAAATCCGTTTATAAAACTGTCTGTCATTCAATCTGTCTATCAAATCAATGTGCAGTCAAATATAAAAAAAAAATAAGTTTTATGCAGACCGTCCCGGTGCCCGACAGTGGAATACCCTGTACCCTTTTTGTTTATAAACACTAAATACTGTAAAATGGGAACGGAAGTATCCACTTTTATATCTCCTTTCTTCTTCTTCTTTCTTCAACCCGTTATCGGGTTACTGCCTGATGTAAATACAATTTTTCATTGGAATTGTGGATTTACGTGGTGGGTCCCAAACACTACGCACAACCCTTTTAAGGCCTACTGGTCTCGAAAGAACCCAGTGTCATTGTTAGTCGTCTCATACGACAAGCTTTGACCTGCTGAGGTGGTATTCTCGAACCAGCTCACCACACGGGGGAGCTCCTTTCATAAGATTGATATGCCTGTAAACATTTTCCTATTGGGAAGTTCCAATTGACAAGTTTTCCTATTGGGAAGTTGGCTATTATGGTGGCAAAAATTACTTTTATGCCCATAACTCCAGTGTTCTTGGGGCAATGTCGTTGAATTTTATAACATAGATCAAAAATACATTTATAAATGTCTGTTTCAATTTTCAAATCAATATATGGGCGGTGTGACAGTAATCAAGGTAAATCGTTTGCGAGGGAAGGGGGGTTCTATTGAAAAAAAAAGTGGATGCAGTTTTAACGATTAGGGTCACACGAGTCTCCACACCAAATTTTGTAACTCTAGCGCACATGTATCCATATCTACACGTAGTGGAATTTTGGCATAGTTTGTGGGCGAGGGGGTGAAATTAGCATATTTCTGACTATAATTTTTGATGTTTTTATCCGATTTCTATAATTTTTGAAACATAGATGCACATAAGCACGACGCATATCTGTGAGACGTTTCGAGTTATAGATTCAACGGAGCGGTTGTAAACCGCGCAAATCTGTCACGGGGGAAGGGGGTAAGATATCGACTTTATTCGACAAACTTCCTCAGCCTTGAGAAAATGCGCACCTTTTGGTAAAACACGGACAACACGGACAGACGCACATGTCTATATCGTCTCAACTATTGCTCCTGACCATTTTTGCCCATGGAACATATAGTCTGCCACGCCTCCTTCTGCCTGTTACATACATTGCACAAACCTATAATACCATTATACACTTTGTGTACAGGGTATAAAAAACGAAACAAGAAAACAAAGTACGCTTACAGCTGCAAGAGCAACAAATAAATGTGTGTCTGTGCATTCTACAGTGGAACATCTCTTTAATAAACTTCTATATAGCGTACTATATAACATATCCGAATGTTGGCTTGTATTTTTGAGCAAATTGCAAGTTCCAGTTCATAAATATATATCCTTCTAATACATATATACTCCGGCTCAGAATCCAATCAAGAAGTTAAAACTTCGAAGTTTTTAGTTTTATATATTTATTTCCTTTAAAGGAAGACTTTAAAGTCTTAACTTTAAAGTTAAAACTTCGAAACTTATTGTTTTAAATATTTATTTCAGACTCTTTGCGGTGTCCGTCTTTAGCAGCTATCACAACAACATATTAACCTTAAATAAACATTTTAAAATAATAATAATTTTTAAAGCTTAAACTTAAAATGATCTTTGCTCCAAACTGGAAGCAGAAATTTACATTACATTTCAACCAGGAAATTTTAGTGACCAGTCTGGAAAAATTTATATGGGCTGAAGCAAGCTACCAAAGTCTGGAAAAAATGCTGAAGTAAGTTTTAATGAAATTTAAGTATATAAGTAAGTAACTTAACGATGTGACTAGTCTATGGAAGTGATGCAAATATGAAAAACTCTCGAGTAACTTCATGATAAAATATACATATGTCGAAGTCTCATCCATTTTGGGAATGCGTGTTCAATTATGACTGTATAATTGAGCAGTCTGAATGCATTGCAGGTATCCTAAAGCGCTTTGAAACGATTAATGGGATAATCCATTGATAACACTTCTCGACATAACTCAGAAGCTTACTGCTGTTATGGACTTTAAAGACGACAAAGATATTGAAGAGATGCGAAAGGTTCGCTACATGGCAGCAAATGGCTAGGCTACCCAATTTTCACCCAATCATAGGATGACACACTGTGTTACAGTAAAGCGTGTGATGCGATACCTAAAAGGATCCCTTGGTAAAAGCATCACACGTCGGACAAGTCGACGGCAGCCGGTATCTATCCGGTTAAGTGTTTTCCTAACGGAAGGTACTATTTCACGTCGGTAACAAAGTGTAGTGCAGTCCTCAACAGATGCAAAGTTTAAGGCAATAGTTTAGGCTCTACAGGAATGCGTCTAGTTAATACGTTTACAAAAAGAACTTTACCTGATCTCTCTAAGCCCGTTTTATATATACTACGACAACAAGAGAACATAAGAAACAATAATTGGTACTAACTAAGGACCAAATATGTAGAGAAAATTTCGACAACCACACCGTAAAAGCGGCTCGATTCAAACTTGGCACAGTTACGCAAAATGTTATGTGCGTGGGACATATTTCTAACTTGTACTAAAAAATTAGTGAATTTGAACCTCTTTTTTTGAATTTACACCTTCTAGATCGGCTAAATGTCACACTGTGCGTCAACGCTAAGGATAAAATGCTATTTGCGCCCTGAATTTATCGTAAAATTTTTCGTTAGCCTTTTCATCTTATACCCGGAAAAGCACATACAAACGAATAAAATTCCAGCAAAGGCTTAAACGGATCAAGTGCATGAATCTCGGTCATTTTTCCGTTGCTCTTCTAGCGCTATTATCCCTGGAGTGCTTAAATTGATTTAACTGTGAACACATTTTTCACACAATTTTTTCACACAAGTTTAAGGAGCAAACTCAAAGTTATTGAATTTTTCTGATTCTTTTATTAAACTCGTGGCGTCTGTCAAGGTCATTGCCGTTGATAAAGTAAACAGTACAATACAAATACAATACATATACTATATACAGTGTTGTTAGTAGCCGTATTATTATGCATTAGAAGCATGGTAAGTCGAGGCTTTGGCTCACAATTTTACAAAAAAAAAAATGTAACTGGCGGCTCTATAAGCCTGCGATACATACTCGTAAATGTCTTGGACCAGCCTGCCATATGCAAAGTCAAATGTGTCCCTGTAATTAATCAAAATTTAGCTGCCAAACAAACAAAATAAATCGTTGCTAAGGTTATAAATGACATTTTTAAAGCAATAAAGCATAAGCCAAGCAGATCCAAGATATTCAACCTACGGATAAGCCCAACATGAGACACGCCCACTCCATTTTATGGACTCTGTGGCACTTATTCAAGACCCACAGAGCATTAAAATGCGCCTAAGTGCAGCTCATACATACATACATATATGAATATAAGCTGGTCAGGTGTTAAGCGCTACAGACTTTAGCACTCCCAGAAATATACACAAATGGAGTATGTCTTCATATACAGATGCATATAAATCTATCTCCATTTCCAGGGAACATTTTACAGTCAACTTGGCCAATGTTAACGTCGGGTTAGGCAACAATTTGTAAATTCAATAGAAAACGTTTTCCTGAAACTCATGATGAGATTTATGAGCAAACGTGCCCTGATTGCCAAACTCGCATCAAAAACACTTTAAGTGTGCGCCCGAGCGCGACTTTCCTCAATTTGCTTTACACAAATTGTTTGTAACCAACACACATATGGCAACCCTGGTCCAGACACATAAATACAAATTGAATTATGTACGTATATGTGGTGTTGTATTTTGTATTTTTCTATAAACAATACCCATAAATTGTAAGCACACGCTCGGAAATTGAAAGTAAAGTGGGAATTAACACAACCCATAATGCAAATTTTCTCATTGGACTTAAATCGATAACTACCAAAACGTATTTTTATGCACTTTACGGGCTAAATACAATAAATAACCGTTTCATTCGGTATTTTTTTTTTTGCACTCAAAAAATTATTTTTGACAAACCTGAAATTCGTTTTTCTATTCGACAATTGGTTAGCTACCCGGCGGTTGACAAAGTGTAAAACCGAATCATAGACTTGTGCCACGTACCATATGTTACAGGCAGAAGGTGGCGTGGCTGACTATATGTTCCATGGGCAAAAATGATCAGGAGCAATAGTGGAGTTGCCTGTCCGTGTTGTCGCAACTTTCTCGGAGACTATAAAAGCTTGAGCCACAGGAGTTTTACCAGTTTATCGATTCAAGTGTCCCTCCGTTGGAGATTATCAAGATCAGATAGAAACTTCAAAAGATTTCACTTTTTATAGAAATGTTAATATTTAAGCTAGAGCCACCAAATTTGTTTTGTAGACCCATGGTGGGTTTATTGTGAGCAGCCGATATGACGCCTCGCAAATCTTTCTTATTGAAAGCTTAAAAAGTAAACATACACATGCACTAGATTAGTTAGCTGCAGCGAATAACATTAGTATTAGAAAAAGGATAGTTATGTGATATAGTGTAGAGCAAGGGATAGAGATATTCAGGAGAATGTGGAGTCTCTCAGATAGTCATTAGAGTATAAGTAGATAAGCGGAGTACCGCTGTAGCTATTCGCTATATTTAGGGAAATATTAGTTTTGGGCGGGAAATTGGAGTGTCGGTGGCGGCATTAGCTATATAAGGCGTGCGCTACTGTCAATAAGTGGTCTTTAGAGGAGAGTCGGTCAGTAGGCGGTCAGAAGATGGAGGAACATAGAGAAGCTACAGGAAAGTGCACTGCCCACCAATAAATAAATATTTGCGATGAGATAGAGCTTGGAGTTCCAAGCGTCCTTATAAGGACGTCGGTTGGAGATTTATCTATAAGCAATAAGGCCCTTGGTGTCCTGGTGTTGTTAGAGCAGGAGAAAGCGTATCGGTACGCTCGAGTCGTTGGCGAATACGCGCATGGATAATCTAATAGCAAATCTAAGGGCTCAGCGATGCAACACTAAGACCAAGCCGGCGACCACTGAGTGACCTGGTTGCAAGTGAGTGTGTATGAATACAATATACAAATGTGTAGTTAGTGTGCTTGCGATTGTGTTTGAGCACAAGATCCTGTCGGTCAGTGATAGAAACTCATCCACGACACAAAAGGTGGTAGGGGACCATAGCCGGAGGCATTGACAATATGGGTATTTGTATTAACTCTGTAAATATTTTACAAAAATAGGCTGAGATTTTATGTAATTTTTTGTAGTTCTATGCTTTTTTTGATTAAAACGAAACTCTGAACCGTTTATCCAAACATAATGGATTCATTATTATATATATAGATTTTAGCAAACCCAGCAAACTTCGTTTTGCCCAAATTAGATCGAAGCATTCACGATTTCACCAGAAATTTGTTTTTATCGAAAGTAGTGGACAGTGCCTTTTGCTCGCTCTGCTCGCCAACCCACGTACCTCATTCGAGGTAGATCAAATTCTTCTTCCCGTTCCCCTTTTCGTTCTACTCCCCGTTTTAGTAGGTGTTGCGAGACTATGTGCACTGTTTTGGGGAAAATACAAGTAGGCTTTGAGATTTTGTGTCATTTAATGCAGCTTTACGCTTTATTGCGGGGGAAATGGTTAAGATATTGCCACAAAAAAGAGCCTATTTTTTATTCCAAGGTCCTATCTACCTCTACACCAAAACGCAAAACAATTGGTTCAGCTGCTTAGTCGTGAAAAGGGAACAAACAAACAGACATACAGACAGACAGACAGAGTTGCTTTCGCATTCAAAATATTAGTATAGATATAAAAGACTTTTTTTTTTGTTGTCCACCAAAACAATATTGAAAGATTTTTACTAATACCCTTATCAAAGTTCTTCAAAACTCAATAGTACGCCTTTAAAGTGTAACGAACCAAGTCAATATTAAATGTCAAACTGTCCCCCTTCGCCCCAACCACTGCCATGTTATTTGCCAAATGCTTTACTTCCGCCCGGAAGCTAGCAAACAGGCAGTCAAAACCTAAAATCAAAACATGAAATCTTCATGAAAAATTGATGCAATAGTTTTGGCTTATTAAAGCCAAACACATGCACCATATGGCGTATACGTAATGTGATTTAATACTATTTGCATGAGACCAAAAGCAAAACCAGCAACAGATGTAAACCAATGTCAATTGCTTATTTGGACGGTTATGTTGCCTTATCCGTACATATTAATAACTCTGAACTTGACTTTGATGTTTGTTGTAAGTAAACAAAATTCGGTCACCGCGCCATGGCAACATGGCTGAATATCATTGAATCCAAACCAACCCAAAGTAACCTTAATATTGTATAATGGAAGTCACACAAAAACTGCTAATGTTACTAAGCAGAGTTTATGAGCAGAAAAAAAACATCAAAGCAAATGACATATTGACAGTCAGGTTCAATTTGTCGCACTTGTCAATGTGCTCCTGACTTTTGTGCCGACTTTCGTTATAAATTTGCTACTTACTTATGTGGGTCAAAGTTACAACTCAATTCCATGATAATAACTCAGTTGTGACCATAAATACCTCTGCGTACTTTTAATCGCTCAAAATGTTGGACTACAAAGTCAGCCAGATACAAAAACAAACAACCAAAAAACCGCCAACATTAATTGCGCATTAATGTTTATTGTTTGTTTTTTTGCGCTTTTTCCCGGAAGTGGAGCCATTTTGTAGCTCCAACGCTCTCCCTATCTCTTTGACCAGCTTTGGTTTCTGGATGTATTTCATTATTTCCGTTGCACTCTTTGCTCTTTTTTTGTGGATTTCCTGGCCACAGCGAACAACCGAGCAAATACTTTCCCCAACTGAGCTCCAAGCGCTATAATAAAAGCAATAGTTTGTTGACTGTTTCCGGTACATTTGCCAATCTGCTGGGTATGATACACTTAAAGTTTGAAGCCCGAATAGTGAGTAATTATGCAAGCTCGACCAGTTGGCTCGTCCTTTTGGCTTCTCAGTAGTAACTTATGGAAAATTAATGGCAAGGATAGACGTTAAAGTATGCTTTGTTGGCGGTGTTTGTGCTGGGCATACAATTGCAATTAAAATGCAGCTATGGGTAAACAAAATGGCGGCAGCATGACAACTCTAGCTTTGCAAATGTTCCAGGAAGCTCTTCAATAATGATTCTTAGAATGCGCGATATTCTCTTTGAAACGTTAGATAGAGTTTTACGTTTTATGACAAAGAATTTTTTTTTTTTTTTTGTTATCAGCGTAGAAAATATAATCTTGAAAAAAACGAATTAAATCGGTGAGAATTGCACTAGTCAACAACATTTTCAAATTAGAGATGTTAATACACTTTTCTGTTCAAGTTGTTAGTCGTTTGAAGAAAGAAAATTTGAAGAATGAAAATCATAATTATACTGTAAGTAGTCAATTTGACGCCACATAAAGCTTTCTTATTTTTCTTGTGGGCTGCAAGAAAGCTTAGAAAGTAGACGTATACTCGTTCTCTAGAATAGTTAGCTACAGCAAACACCCATCCGCAAATTATAGGTAATTAGTTCCTGATAGTGCACAGAAATTGGATAGTTATAGTTATGCGGACGGAGTTAGCTCTGCATTAGTAGTGCATGCGTGATAGTTTAGAATAGGAATGGATATAGTCAGGAGAAAGCGGGCTCTCTCAGATAGGAATTATTACATACGTAGATATGCCGAGTACCGCTGTAACTTGGCACTAGTTTAAGGTAGATACTTGCGGTAGTTTTGGGCAGTAATATATAAGGCATGCGCTACTATCAGCATTTCCAATTGTCACCAGACCCTTACTATTAAGTGAGCTAGTCGATAAGTTTGCTTTGGTGACCAACTGTTTATTTCAATTGGGAAGTTGATTATTATGAGGACAAAAATTACATTATACCCATAACTCGAGAATTCTTGGGCCAATGTCGATAGTTTCTGAAACATAGAAAAAAAAAATTTATAAACATATTTTGGTATTGTGATTTATATGATTGTGGCGGTGCCTGCCCGCCAAGTGGCTTGCACGTTTATTAAGTCGAACAAGTCTCGTATATGTTTGTTTTTTAGGTTAACCGATTTGTTTTATTTGTTTTAATTTTGGTTATTGTATTAATATGTTTTGATTTTAATATGTTCAGTTGCCAATATTTGGTATGCTCGAAATGTTTTATAATGTAATATGTTCAGGTAATATTTCCAATGTTCGGTGGTTGTTCAGACCGGTTAATTGTTCAGAGCTCGGACTAAAAAACTTTGTGCTAGCACGCGCCATGCTCGCAGCAGCCGTCTCTTGTGTAATTCTTATCTCCATGCGTTTATGCACTTTTCCAGTCAAGCCGGTCAGCGATATATTGTCGGCCAAGGCGTACATCGATAGCTATGCCATCGATGTGCTGCGCATCGTATAAACACTAATTTGTTGAGGTTGCCACCGCGCTGCGCTGCCACCTAGTTTGCGCGGTAACAATGATGAATACAGTTTTAACGATTAGGCTCACACGAGTCCCCACACCAAATTTTGTAACTCTAGCTTATATGTATCCATATCTACTTGTAGTGGAATTTTGGAGCAGTTTATAGACGGAGTTTGAATCCAGCACATTTTTATACTCTGTACACAAATCATTAAAACTGTGTTCACTTTTTTCACCCCCTTCCCCCGCAACAGATTAACCTTAATTAATGACACACCCCGCAATATATTGATTTGAAAATTCCTACAGACATTTATAAATGTTTTCTCGATCCAATATTGTCATAAGAATACTGAAGTTATGGGCTTAAAAGTAATTTTTGCACCAAAATAAGCCACTTTCCAATAGGAATACTTGTCACTTCCCAATAGAAAAATGGTCACGGTCATATCGAACTTGAGGATAAAGACATAAAAGAAGATAGTTTTGTTTCCATTTTACCGTATGCTAGTAATTTTTCGTGGAAAATATCGATTTAAACAGTACATTTCTTCGTAGCTGACAAAGCTCAAAATTCAAATACAGATGCTCTCAAATCTAAAATTCCAACGCCTGATCTATGTTAGTATATCCCGGATACATTCCCATTAAGCAGCCGAAAAATATCAAGGTAGAGTGGCGCTGCTAACTGAACTTTTAGATCAAAGGGATACAAAGAAACTTATGACCCAAGCATATCTTATATGAAAAGGAAACGAGAATTTCACAAAGAGTTTCCTTTGAAGAAGCAAAATAAAAAAAACACATCGTTTATATGGGGAAAAACATAGCTGCGTCTATCTTCTATGTACATTGCGATACGACGCATTAATAAAAGATAAACCATTAATGGAACCTTATATAATAGAATACTATAATAAAACAAAAGCTGAAGTCGATACTTTAGACCAACTGGTTTGTAGGGAAAATGGGCTTAACCGGATACGCCATTTGCAAGAGCTGTTGGGACGAGGAAGAGGGTGAAACGTTATAGCATCTTCTCTGCTCATGTCCGGCTCTCGGTAAGCGAAGACACAAAATCTAGGCAGAAACCTTCAAAATAACATCGCAAACCTTTCCGAAATAAAACTCAAAGAAATAGCATGGTCTCCCCTTTGTTTTTATATCTATTGGTTAACGGGGGAGGAGTGACCCCGAGTTCCTACGGTAGCACAACTAACCGAAATATGGCTTAAGTGTGGCAGGCAGATAGCCTGGCAAACGTTAGAGGTAGGAGATGCAGATAAAGATGAGAAGTAGGACGAGAAGAGGATGAAGAAGAGGAAGTTATTGGTACCACAACATCCGCAGTTAGACTTATGAGGAATGGGGTGAGAAAGAGAAGGAAGACGAATGTGAAGGGGAATGGAAAGGGGAACGGAAAGAAGAATTTGATCTACTTCGAGAGGGGCACGGGGGTTGGCGAGCGAAAAATTTATTTCCTCTGAATAATAAAATGAATGATTAGAAGACGATGGTTCCTGATGCAATAAACACAATAAATTTATTGAGCAGCGCACCGCGCAGGTATTATTATATATATTAATTCTAATGTACGAAACACTTCAAAACATGTCAATACTTTTCAAACTTTCATATCCACACAAGGTAAAATAAATATTATTTGTTTATTGGACCATAGCGTGGCTGTCCGGATTAGCCCCACCATTTTTGAGATTTTCAATTTTGAGTTTGGTGCTGTATGGGCTAGATTACGCTGCCTGATCTGGAGATTGGACCAAGGTCTGCTTAACCGCTGGTCTATTGCAGTTGTGCGCGAGAAGCTTGCTGATATAGCAAATGGGTTAATGCCACCCAGCTATGATACAGGAGGTCATAAATATTTAGGGCTCAACGGACTCATTTCTAGGACAAATATTGCCTTAAAATACCAACAAAAAGTTTAAACAATAAGGACCCTAAAAGTTCCATCTTCCATAGCTACAAATCCTAATATTTTTTTTGTTGCACTTTTAACCCATTTTAGGTCGTTATTTCTGGGTGCAATGTATTTGTATGTGAAAAGCATGCCTGCATTAAAAACATTTGTTAAAATTATTAATTTGTTAAGTTTAAATTTTCCTAAAATACAGAATTGACTATTTTCTACTTTTACCGTATGAGGGTTATGTTGGCTGTGAGAGTGGCTTCTTAATGAAAGAAACAGAGTTTATAACAATTTTTTTAACTGTACATTTCTTTGTTTATTATTATGATACATGCATTTTTTCTTGTTGCACATAAAAGTGAACTAAAATTTTTTTATCTTAGTAAAAATGTATTCCGTTTCATTAAATTGAATGGTTACTTTGAATTTGTATGGGAACTTGGATTTTTTTCAAAAACAACAAACGTATTTGTTTAACTGCACACTGAGTACGGATTGATTGAGAGCCAATGAAAAGCCCTGCTGTAGTTACAGTAATAAAAAACTGTCTATGTTTTACTGCTCAACAGGAAACACATCTGCGTTCCCAATCTACTTAATTTATAGGCTATCGACTTCCAGGTGGTCATTCTTCTTCTTCTTAACTACGGCCTGATGCAAATATCTCCTCCAAGCGTCTCTGTTTTGCACGTGCTTGGTCCAGTTGGTGATACCAAAGGTAGCTAGCGTGCTCACTACCTGGTCCTTCCAGCGGAGGCATGGTCTTCCCTTACGTCGCTTCCCTTCGACCGCCGCGTTGTAGACCATTCTCGCAGGAGCTTTATCATCCATACGCACAACATGACCTAGCCAGCTCAGCCGCTGGATCTTAATTCGCCTAACTATGTCAGTGTCGTCGTAAAGCTCATAGAGTTCATCGTTCCATCGTATGCGGTAGTCGTTGTCAACGCATATAGGGCCAAAAATCTTACGGAGTACTTTCCGATCAAACACTCCAAGTGAATTTTCATCAGACCGCGACCCACGCTTCAGCGCCATAGTTAGTAGTAGTGTTAGTTTCGTTTGGCGAGAGTGGTCTCTACGACTCATTTGCCTGCTGTGACCAAAGTAACATCTATTGACAAGAGTGTTTCTCCGCTTGATCTCTATGTTGGCATCGTTTTTTATTGTGACCACCTTGGTGGTGCCATATACTTCGTCTTGCGCTTATTTACCACCAGACCCACCCTGGCAGATTCTCTTTCAATAGCTGCAAAAGACTCAACTGAACACCCTTATAGAATACAGTCCCGTTCCGATGTACTTCGGCCTTTCGCAACACATTCTTCATCAAAAGGTTGAAGAGGTCACAGGAGAGGTCATCGCCTTGGCTGAAGCCTCGCTTGGTATCACATGGCTAGGAGAAGCTCTTTCCTACCTTGACGGAGCTGCGTGTGTTACTCAACGTCATTCTGCACTGTCATATTAACTTTGCACGGATTCCAAACATTCCAATTGTCTTTCACACAATACGCAATAGAAAGGAGGCTGATACCACGGTAGTTGGCGCACACCGTGGGGTCACCCTTCTTAAGAACAGGGCAGAGGACACCAAGGTCCCAATCAACGGGCATGCTCTCTTCTAGCCATATTTTGCAAAAGAGCTGGTGCATGCACCTAATCAGCTCATTGCCTCCAGCCTTTAACAGCTCAGCAAGCAGGTCATCTGCGCCAGCTGCTTTATTGTTCTTGAGACGCTGACTTTGTCATAGCTAGGCGGCGGTATATTCGAAGACAACACATACTTTGTCTAGCAGCGACCCTAGAAAATTCTCTTTCAATAACCGCAAAGGCTACAGTAACTACTCGCTTAGTCATAACCATCTACTTAGGCGATCATCACACTCTCTATCGGAAAGTTGAAGATTTAGCAGGGGAGGGCATCACCACCATCAACCTCACACGGTATCAAAAGGTTGTTACTGGTCCTTTCATACCTTGACGGAACTGCATGTGTTGCTCAGCGTCATTCTGCAATGTTGTACCAGCTTGCAAGGATACCAAACTTAAATAATACAGCAAATACGCGATCCTTTAACGGACTATATTCGTGGGTGTTTTGGTTAGTGTAAATATCTGGTCGATGGTGGACTTACCAGGCCTAAAGCCACACTGATAATGCCATTTCGCGAATGGCTTTAGTCTTTCAGACAGTGCATACGATAGGTCCATATATGCAATATAAAGAAAACTGATAGATTGGCGCACACTGTGGGGTCACCCTTCTGCCATATTCTCCAAAAGAGCTGGTTCATGCACCTTGCAAACACATTGCCGCCAGTCTTGAACTACTCTGTAGGCAGGTCATCTCACCAGCAGGTTTGTTGTACTTGAGTCGCCTGATTGCGATCATAACTTCGTCATGCCTAGGCGGCAGCCGATTGCGTTCTAAAGCGTCGGGAAGCTAACTCCGGAAGCGCATTGTAAGCCCGATTATAAGAAGTGCTTCTTTCACAACCTTAGTGCACTCCCTGCATCCACAGTCAAATTTCCCTCTGCATGCACACAAGAAGACGCTACGGTACTAAATCTTTAAGCCAAACCCTGGACTTTTTAGAAGAACATCGTCGTCATTACTGGGCTCCTGCACATATCTTTATTTACTTCTCCACCTGAAGATGAGAAATCTCTCGGTAGTGATCTCGCACAGATTTTGTAGCAGCCTTCGGTTGCAGTTACTCGGCAGTGAACGTTTGAGGTCAAGGACTTTCTCCGCGGGAGTACATAAGGTGTGAGACATACGCGTTGACGCATATTTAAACTTGTTTAATCGTCATGGAAGCTTTAGACGTTTGTTGTCTTTTACATTTAATATCTTACACCGCTGATATGAGATTCAATGGATTCATTGGCACGATATGGAAATTTACAGTTTTTTTCTTTTAACTCAGATGATTTTTATGGGTAACTTTTTAAAATTGCTAAAATTTTTAAGAGAGTCAAATTTTACATAGTGTCCTAATTGTAACAACAATCTAGTTTTCCTCAGCAGACGCAGCTTATCGCAGACAGTTAATTTTTCAGGAATTATTAAACACAGACCATTTTTTCTAGGAAGCATTTGTTGTTTTGTTACATAAATTTCATTTTAGTTTTTTCAATATTACACATTTTCAATACTCCCAAAAAAGCCACAGCTACCAGGCACCAAAATTATTCCCCGCAATGGAGGAAGATGAGCTTATGCGTCAGGATGAGGTATCTACATGTAATATGATTTACACACCAGCAGGGACATGCTGACCTCCATCTAACCCACTTAGGAGCAATCCGTTTCGTCGCGCGTCACTCTTTTCAATCAAATTGTGGAGCAGCATTTGCACTATCAGCAAATCAACCCTTTCACCCACTGCAATGTGAAAAAAATGCCAAGGCTAAGCTTTACCAAGGAGGAGTACGGACGTGCGCCGCCTGGGAGTAGCTCGGAAAAACGCGCAAACCAGGCACAAATGCGTTTGCTGGAACAAATCCTAGAGCTGTGCCAGCTGATCAATTCAAAGAGCTTGAGTGGGGAAGATGAATTGCCAGGCTTATGCTTTGGCGAGCTATTTGAGGTGAGTTTAAAATGTAATATAATAAATTAGTTGAATTTATATATGGTGCGCAAACTTGTGTCTCCAGTGCAATGAGATATTAGTATTATGGTCTTTGACGTCTTTTTTGACGGTTGAAGTGCCCTCCTCTCCCAGATTGACTATCATATTGGAAATTTTCTAAAAGACTGGATTTAAAGGTTTGCATGCTGTTTAGTAAATTGCAATGGTCGAAAAGAGGAGACAATCGCAAGGTATTTCTTCAAATACTTCTAGTTAGCTTCCCCGTACACTGAGTCGATCATTTTAGGTGCTCGCCCACATAGCTGAATTTTCGATGGTCTAAATTTTGTCTCGTAACTGCATTCCACTTAAGATCCCTTTGCACTTAAGCGTTCTCTATAGATTGATTTAAAATTTGGTTTTATATAGCGAATCGCACATTTAACTGAGCCATCGCTGTAGGCTGTTTTGGGTACAAAATTTGAACAGGTGTTTGCTATTCAAAGAACTCCAATAATCTCTAAATACAAAACAGAAGCTCCAAAAATTGGTAAAGCTAAGTGAATTACAAACTTTAGAACCCTATTATAAAGCAATGCCAAATTCATCTGCCAAAATGTAGAAAAGGAGGATGACTTGATGATTAAGTAACTCTACTGTTAACAAGGGTAAGCTTTTGTTCTCCTAGAAGTAAATTTAAACAAGCTTTTGTCATTGGCCAATCTAAAAATCATCGATATTTTACAAATTCCCCAAACGCATTAAGACCAAGGGATAATTAAATCTATTAAGAGAGAGTACCTATAAATCAACCGGTCGCATTGGAAGCAGGCGCTACTTTCAGGAAATTTGTGCAATATATGTCACTACTAAAGGCTTTGCAATACCTAACAGAAACAGGGGATCGTGAAACGCATGAAACCATAACTAACTGATTTAAAAAATTGAGATTCCAGGGCCGAATAGCGAACGTTGGATCTCTTCAAATTTCACAAGTAGAGTCGGATCCAAAAAAAAAGGAGGAAAGGTTGCAGGGGAACAAGTCAGGGTATTTTACATAGGACCTTGTGTTGATCAGTGTTAGCAATTGGCTTAGTCGATGAAGATTATCACTGGGCTGTTCAAAATCAAATCAACTTTGGGCATTACTAGAAACTTAGAATTTTCTTATTTTTGATATCACTGTTATAAACGAAAAATTACTCTTCTTAACCTAGCCTTTTCCTTCCACAGTTGTACAACAGCATATCCGACAAATTGGTTGGCGTATTGCGTCTTGCACGAAAATTGAACTATGTCGACTTTCCCGGCGAAATGCTTTTCCAATGTCGCGATGAAGCGGTGGTGGTACAGCTGAAGCGTCCTTACGCCGAGCTAAACTTAGAAATTGAAAACAAACTGAAAAGTCTCCAGACAGAGCAAAAACAAATTTAAATCAAAAGCTAAATCATGTTATCAAACCCATACTGCAAAACGCCATAAACAGATTAATAAACAGGTAAACAATGACATAATAAATATTGCATATATATCAGGACACATCAATACACTAACACGCATACATCAAAACCCACAAAGTTCTGTAGAGTTTTTATCCCCTGCCATATCTGTCTGTCCGTCCCGCATTTTCCCGCAAAAGAAACGGAAGTATCCTCTTTTATGTCTCTTCTCATAAGATCGATATGCCCGTAAATATTTTCCTATTGGGAAGTTCCAATTGACTACTTTTCCTATTGGAAAGTTGGTTATTATGGTGGCAAAAGTTTCTTTTATACCCATAGCTCCAGTATTCTTAGGCCAATATCGTTGAATTTTGTAACATGGATCACAAAACACTTTTATAAATATATATGGCAATTTTCGCATCAATATGTTGCGAGTGGCAGTAATTAAGGTAAATCGATTGTGGGGGAAAGGGGGGCTGTTATTGAAAAAAGGTGACTACAGTTTTAATGCTTTGGCTCACACAAGCCTCAACACCAAATAATTCTAGCTCACATGTATCTATATCTACATGCAGTGGAAATTTGGAGCAGTTTATGGCCGAGGGGGGGTGAAAGTAGCTTATTTTTAACTTACCAACTCTTATAGTCTCTGAGAAATACGTTGTAACACGGACGGACGGATAGATGGACGGACGACAGACGAACATGGCTATATCGACTCGACTATTGCTTCGCTGCGCACATTAGCTCACTACTCTAACACTGGGTGGCGATTAGAGCAGCTAACCAAGGGGGCACCATGTGAAGGTTGTGCGTCAACTTGGCTAAGGTACATACAGGTATCACCCTGGCCATTCCCCAGTGAATGGCGATCAGAAGCTTTCACCCTGTTCCACCAGAACCCACAGCCCTCGTAGTACAGTTACCTTTATTTCGCCCATACCCCTCAAAGCATCGATACAAAAATTTAAACAGAAATTTGATTTTCATGGGAGAAACGGGTTCAGGGTATTGCACTGTCGGGCAACGTCCCGACTGTCTGCATCAAAGTTTTTTTTGGTAATATAGTGTGGAGTGTTATGTCAGTTTAGGGATGCAAAGCCAACGGAGCTAATGGGCCATATACAATTTGATTTCCTTTGAATGCTGAAAAAACAGAATTTTCTTTACGTTTCTTAATTATGGTGAAAATATATATTTAATTCAAAGTAAATGCAAGAATTGTTAAGACGTTAAACAAATTGTTGTTAAACAAATTTCACTGCAAATCGGTGAGTTGGGCGGTAAATGAAAATGTACTACAGGGGGATGACGGAAAACGGTCAGCATTGTTTGGTTTATGAGCCTAACATGAGTCTACGTACCAAAATTTGGTAGCTCTAGCATAAATGTTAACTTTAACATTTATATAAAAAGTAAAATTCGTTTGCAGTTTATAGGAGGATGTTTCATCTTTATATTCGATCTTGATAATTTTTACACAACATTCTTATCCAAGTTTTAATTGGATAGCTTTTATGGTGTAGGTGAACACAGCGAAGTTCTGCAACGTTGAAGGAGGTGAGGTTTCACCATGCATCGATAAACTTGCTGCTTTCCGGGAAAGGGCGCATCTTTGGGTACAATTATGGCTAAATAGAGACCAACGCGGACAGACGGACATGGGTATATAGATGCGACTGTGCTCTGCCAGTCACATTGATGTTCGTCCATATCCCGCACGGGCCGAGCACTCACATTTTACGCAGACACGACCTAAGTGCTAGCTCTCTGCTGGTGCAGCGCGCTGTGAGTGCACTGCCGGAAAAATATTTATGCAAGCGTTTGCCTCTTGGTTTTATTTGTTTGACACATTGTTTTCCGATGCTTTGCCTTTAACTTATGTTTTGAATGCGGTGGGTGATGCTGGTTTTGCGCAGTGCAGTGCTCACCAATATAATCACATATTTTGTGTGTTCTCCCTTCATTTCAGTCGCCAACTGGTGCACGGCTATTTACATTTGTACCACAACTGTAATGCGACTACCTACCTGCCAGTACGTGCAAGCTACCTACATCGGCTACGGCCAATTCTAGTTGACGTAGGTAGTCCATTGTGTAGCTACTTGACGGATCTTTCATTCGCGGTGGTGCTGGATGGTGTTGAGTCTAGAGTCAGGGCCATACGAGCTGTGGTGCCACAGGGAAGTATATTGGAGCCCACGCTTAGCACACTCTTCACACATAACATGCCCACAAGCTCCGAAATCGGCTTACAGGACTCATAGGACCTGCCCATCACCACTTATGTTGACGCCACAGCCATCCTGGCCAAAAACAATTGTGTGTACGAAGCAAAAACCTTTCGCTTGCTAACTGGCGCCCCCTGGTTCATGTGAACTGCAGACATAAAGAGTGACCTAGATGTGCCTAAAGTTAGGGATGTCCCAAAAGAGCAGACCGCGCAGTACATTGAAAAGGAGGCCATTCAAAAGAAAGGAGATTACGGAGGTTACATCCTGTCGACCTCGCCAGTAGGTTTATGTAAATTTGTACTTAATGTAATTTATAAAAACAAAGTCAGTGGTAAATTTTAAGTTGTAATGGTATTTTTATTTTTTTATTTTTATTATACATTAGGCCGTAACCTGTTAACTGGTTGTTATGGCCACTTAAGAAGAAGAAGAGTAGTACTTTTCTCTATAGTTAATTAAAGTTGTTGTAAAAAATGACAGAAAGATTAACTATAAAACCAAGTTTTAAAAAAAAAAAAGGTTAACAATGGAATTCTTTTCAAGAAAATGAGACAATTATCTCCCAGTGTAGGCTTAGCTACCCATTGCTTTTAAAATGGCCCTTACGCTTTTAAGTTTGTTAACAAGAAGTCTGAAAATGATTGCATAATTTTGGGCGCATACCACGTCTTCGATTTCTGTGCATATAATTATTAAGTAGCGACAAACACTAAAAAAAAATATACAATAATATATGATATAACCAAGTTTCCGTTTTGGCCATAGAATTTTTTTATGGAAATTTTCCAGCATGGTTCGCTGCGCACAGTTTCCGTTTTGACATTGGCAATTTATCTCGCTACCATGCTCCAACGGAAGCCATATCAAAGGCAAAGCGTACAAAATGGCGTTGGCAAATGTGTGTGTGTGTGTGTGTGGGTGCATTTGTGAGTTTCTCTCTCTTCCTCTGTAGGTGCTAAAATATGGTCTAAGTTGTGTCAAAGTTCACAAATTGTTATTGGCCCGAATTTTATTATGAGTCTGGCTTTGATCCCTTCATGAAGCTGCAATCCGGTCAGCCCAGTTGACCAGACAAAAAGGTAAACAAAGGAGAATGGCCTAAAAGAAAAGCCAAAAAGCAATTGGATTGGCCATGTAACTGACGGTCTGCACTTGACTTCTAGCTAAAACTACAAAGAGTTCGACCGCCTGTGGCTTTTTATATGCGCATATTTTAGCTTATAAGTTCGTAAACCTAAACATATACTCGCACATAAATTATTGATTTTGTATTTACTTATTTTGCAGCTACACTGTAACAATTAAAAAAATTAAGTCACGTTCGAAACCGACACCCTAAATTTGAAGTTTTCTGGAGCAGTTTACATTCAGATTGTACATGTACTAATTTCCGGGAAAAAAACTCTTATCTTCAAGCGGGGCCATAAGAAAAAGTCATGGTCGATGTGAAAATTATACGGCCTAACTTATTATTCCTCTGTTGTATAACGATCAAAGTCTCTATTGCTAATGCTGCCACGACGTTCACGATGTTGTCGACGAGCCTACATTACCTTCCTCTGCACACTGCTCGTCAATCGAACCTTCCGAACTTTTTCCCGAATAATCGTAGGCAAGATTATCACAAGGTTGTTTTATATCACCATATGATAAATTTCTAAAAAGTATTGACTAAAATAAGAGATTTCAATGAAAATTTTGAATTACTGTCTTAAATATGAAAGAGAACCTTTAATTAGTATCAAATGGTTATAACTATCATCAAAATCGTAATCGATATACCATGAGGCTTAGTCCCCCACTTGTAGCCCGTTCAACTCTTTTTCGTAGTGCTCTCTTAAAAGCAGCAACACTTAATTTTAGATGTTCTATTCTTTTTAGCATACACTACAAGAAAAAATCAGTCTAACAAAAAATTTGATGCAGACAGTCGGGACGGTGCTCAAAGTGGAATACCCTGTACCCTTTTTCTATATAAACACTAAATACGGTAAAATGGGAACGGAAATATCCACTTTTATGTCTCTTTTCATAAGATCAATATGCCTGTAAACATTTTCCTATTGGGAAGTTCCAATTGACAAGTTTTCCTATTGGAAAGAATGGTTATTATGGGGCAAAAATTACTTTTAACTCCAGAATTTTCAGGCCAATATCGTTCAATTTTGAAAAGTAAATTAAAAACACATTTATAAATATATGTGACAATTTTCAAATCAATATATTGGTGGTGGGACAGTAATTACGGTAAGGGAAGGGGCCTTCTAATGAAAAACGGTGAATACAGTTTTAATGATTTGGCTCACACGAATCTCCACACCATATTTGTAACTCTAGCTCATATGTATCCATAACTACATGTTGTGGAATTTGGAGCAGTGAAATCGGAACATTTTTGACTATAACTTTTTATGTATTTATCCGATTACGATCATTTTTAAAATATAGATGCACATAAATATGGCGCAAGTCTCTGTCGAGTTTTAAAATCTGTCATGGGGGAGGGGGCTGACATATCAACATGAATCGATAAACTTGCCCTCTTCCGGGAAAATGCGCATCTTATGGTAAAATTTTTTTGCTCTAACTCTTATAATGAGAAACACGTTACAACACGGACAGACGGACATGACTATATCGACTCGACTTTTGCTCCTGATCATTTTTTCCCATGGAAGATATGGTCTGCCACGCTTCCTTCTGCCTGTTACATACATTGCACAAATCCATACGGAATCTTAGAATTGAGCCATCGCACCCACCACAAATCTAATCTAACATTTTACTTTTTACAGCTATGTTAAGGTTAACATTTGTGTTAGAACCACCAAATTTGGTACGAAGACTCATGTTAAGCATGTTGTTGAAATTTTTCAGAATCAATCCCCATGGTTAACTATGCATATTTCAGCCTATAACATTTGTTCATCTTAAACGAAGAGCCGTTTTCGAGTAAAATGGATTCAGACAAACATATAGCAGTATTGCATATATGTAGTCCTGAGAATCTGTCGATGTTAATCTAAAAAGTTTAGAAACACAAATTAAAAAGAGCTAATAATTTTAAAATTTAACAGTTTTTACCAATTCTGGTGTTCTTGCATCCGAGAATTTCGTCCAAGCTTGCAGAAATACAACGCTATCCAACTCCTTAGCGTCTTTTTGACGCAACTGATATGGCTTCTTCCATTTGTCGCATACGGCATTTCAATTTGAGCTGGCTCTGTTTAGATGCGATTTTAATGCCAATGATATCTGCTCATCCATCTTAATGATATCGTCATCAGTATGCGTATCGATCGCATCATTGTTGTTCGACATTGATAATATATCACGCTTTATTTTTCCATATTGAAAAAAGTTTGCAAGCCGCATTATGTTTAACTTTTTGTGAAATGTAATAAAAGTCCTGTAAATATAAGAGAAATTTAGTTAGTCTTAATAAAATTGAATTGTTTTAAATCAACTTACTTGATGGCGAGTACTTCCATATGGCGAGCTTTTTAACTGACTTTGGTAGTAAATCTTTTAAGCGCTGAAAGCTTAACATAGAATTATAGTCTGTTGGCGACTCGCAGTTTGTGAGTTTAAACGACGTGGATATGGTGTCGTCACCTGCAAGTTAAATGCAGTAATTAACATAAAATTATTGTATATTATAAATATATTTGCGTGTTTTTCCTAAATTTACCTCAATCTTTCTCCATTCGAATAATTTTTCTCGAAACTCAATTCGGAGTCCTATGGGTGGAATAATTTCTCGCAGATCGTCCTTGTCAATGTAGCGAAGGCTATTATACGTCACTTTCGCATCTATTAAAGAAAAAATTTTAAAGTCAATGCAAACTTTGGCACGCCGAAGTGTTATTATAAAATACGCTAATAATACACACACATACAATAGGACACTTTTTTTTAACTAATGAAGGTTATAAAAACACTGTTTTTATCAATTATTAACTAAATAAACTATTTAAAATTAGTATTATTAATTAAAACGAAAAAGTATAAATTCAGGCGTTTGTCTTTTAGTACGTCTTATGCACGGCGTAAAAAAAAACTAGCTTGTGGCGCCGCTCACTACTTGTGCGAGAGTAAATGAGTTAGCTATGCACTGCCGAAAATATATGTGTACAAATGCTTGCTGCTTACTATTATTTGTTTGACACATTCTTTTGTCGAGCTTGGCTTTTCCTTTTACTTATGTTGTGACGCTGTGGTTGATGTTGGTTTTGCGCAGTGCATTGCTCACCAATTCAATCACACGTTTGATATTTATTTGCACTTTTGGCTGCTAATACAAAATCAAAGTAAAATATACGCAACTGTACCGAAGCGTCGGCTGACTTTCTTGTTGTTATCCACACAACTTATTTGTATATACATACATATGTATGTATGTATTTGATGGAAATAGCTATTTTACGTATATATTACTTTTTTCACATAAACATATATACATATGTACCTACAGCTAGCACGGCTATTAAATTTTGCATTAATGCATGTACACATGTATGTGTGTGTGTGTAAAAAAATTTGTAAAATGCAACATATATATCCACTGAACTTACCTTTTAAATACGGCAAAACTTCGTTCATTTTCAATAATATTACAAATTCCAGCATTTAGGGATCCACTGGCGTCAAATTTATATTTTTTACTCTTTGTTTCACTTGTATTAAACTGTACTGGGCTTGACATTTTTACACACTGTACGTCCGCACTCTTCACAATTTTCACAGCGACTATAATTGATAGAGCCGCATTGAAATATCGAGCCAGCTTGATCTCTCTCGCCAAAAGTTCAATGAGAGTAAATCACGAAAAGGTCATGTATGTATCGGTTTGAAAGAGCGTATGCAATACGCAAATACAGTCAAATATGGTTAAGTAGGCCACGGACTGTTGAAGAATTTTTGCCTAACATATGCAGGTGGCTAACTTTTAAGGGTGTCCAACTTTTTCAGGTGTGACTGTACCGAGAAAAAACATGTAATAGAGAAACATACAAACTTGAGTAGGACGTATGCCAAAGGCAATACTGTAGCAAATACAAATAACACATAAAACACAGTTTTAGTCTTTGCATTTCAGCACAAAAGTAATTTTCCTAATTTTTATCTATGTAAATACCTAGATGATATATAAATAAAAAAATAATTTATTAATTTTAAATTTGTCTTAGCATGCAAATGCATTATGTACAAACATTTATTGAAGAACCTATTACAAACTCAAAAATCCAATAACATAGTCATAGAAACTAACTTTTAAAGAGCGAGCTTAGTTATCAATCAAAATTAGATCAGTTATATTATTTGTGTCAAGTTGATTTAAAATCTGACCAACTACCGTACTAATTAACGTAAAATTTGAATTCTGCCTGTTCTAATAAAGTCCTCACGCAGATGCGAAGCAGCAACAACATCACAAATTTATTCTTTTCGCAATCCTCTCATCTAATGCGCAATACGATATACTATTCTTTCTCGCTCTCTCCCAAGTAAAAAGATGTAAGTTAAAAGCAAAGCAAAGGAAAGAAATAAAAATTCTTATTCTTGTTGTAAATTCTACCAAAATTGTACACAATTGTTCGTATTTCAAGAATGACGTGCTTATTCCGGTAAAATTAGAACATGCGGGTACATTTTTCGAACAAAATCAAGCACCAGCGGTCTCAATTTATACCCACAAAATTAAGACCACAAATAAGAAAAATCATGCCCATTTGTGCATAATTTCCGAACGTCATTTTTCTATCAGTGTACAGACCTTCATTTTACATATACTAGTGGTAGTCCCGCTGTCGCATCCCGAGTAAATTAAAGTCAATAAATTTTTCATTTCTTATTTCTCTCTCTCTCTCTCTGATTTATATGAGCCACTGAGCTCTGAGTAACAAATACATATAAAACAGTCAAGTTATTCAATAGCCCATATGGACCGAACACTTGACGGCTATTTATACAGACACAGCCGAAGTGCTCACTGTTTTGCGAGAGTAATGACAATAGCAACTGAGAAAACATTCGTGAGCAGTAACCAATACATGTAAAAACATCTCAACATAAATATTGTTTTTTGTTAGTTTTACCTATGAGTTGGCAAAATATATGAATATATTATATTATATTCTGCACTTCTTATGAAAGTTTCTTACACAATGATATAAGTTTTACCCATATTTATTTCCATATAGTTGGTGAAAAAGGGGTTCGAAAATTTTCATTAGGCAATTTATATAAAAGATTATTTTTATTATTAATTTGAAAAACTGAAAATTACCGCCTGCTCTTTACTTCTGTTCGTCTCGTCTGGGGCTTGAGAACTCGTGTCCATTGGCTTCTTGTGCAAGGAGCGTTCTTATCTAGCATTTAAGCCTGCTACAAAGCGGTAGCCCATTTGCCAGCAGTTAGAGTGCAAAACAAAAGGTCGCAGGTTCAATAATAATTTTTTTTTTTTTAATGACTCCGGCTACAACGATAATATTAGAGCGTGTAGCTCCGGTTTTTTCAAACTTTTTTCAATTTTTAAATAAGAACATCGTTCTTGATTTATACACGAAAAATTAAAAACAAAACTAAAAGTAATTGTGACCATTCGTTCATAAATTCCGAACGTCATTTTTTTTTCAGTGTACTTCTTACACAGTATTTATCTTCTATTGCCACTAGTTTGCCATAGTTACTGCTTATTTGTCGGTTTAAATTACCGTCAAAAAAAGCAACTGATTTATTACCATGGCGTAAAAGCGCCTCCTACGGAGAAGAGTTTCCCTGTGCATGAGTTTCCGGTTGCATGTCCCCTGAATGCGTGGCTTGATAGGTCAAAGTAGAGCTCTTTGCATTAAAACGGAAATCACTTTTCGATTAGGCTACAATAAAGGGTCCTCACAGGTGCTTTGCACCTCATCACCATTTGTGTAATCGAGTTGTTAAACTGTCAAATTGCCATGTCACAGGCCATCAAAGTAGCGTAATCACTGATGTGCGCCAAATCTCTTTCTACCCGTTATCAACCCAACAGTAATCCGTCGGCAAGATATGTCCTGTTTTCAACGTCCACTGCCGAGGAGCCGATGGTATAGTCAAGAAGTCGCGATGCCGCATTTTTATAGACAAATGAGGAAGATGAGCGACTGCAGACGTAACAAATTGTATGCAGACATCAGGGACGGTGCCCGATAGTGGAATACCCTGTACCCACTACAATTAAATTTCGAAATAAATTGTACTACGGGGGTAGGGGGATGATTTGGAAAAGGTCAACATTTTTTGGTTTATAAGCCTAGCATGAGTCTACATACCAAATGTTGTGGCTCTAGCTTTAATATTAACATTTTTATGAAAATCAAAATTCTCTTAGTTAATAGGAGGAGGGGTCTAAAATTGGCATATTAATACCTATATCTTTTAAAGTTTCTATCGTTTCTATTTTATGTTACACAACATATGCACAGTGAAAATTTGCATAACTGTGCCAAGTTTCAATTGAATAGCTTTCATGGTGTGGGTGCATACCGTCAAATTCTGTCTTGGGTCAAATGGGTGAGATATCGGCATGGTTCGGTAAACCTGCTCTCTTCCCGGAAAATGCGCTTCTTTCGGTAAAATTTATATGGTTCTACCTCTTGTAGTGTCTAAGAAACAGAGACCAAAGCGGACAGACAGACATTTCGTGATCATTTTTGCCCATTTAACATATGGTCTGCTGTGCGTCTTTCTGTAGAGATGCAGAGGGAAATATAATAGTGGATGAACAGAGTGCACTAAGATTGTGGGGGGAACACTTCTCCGGCTTATTATCCGACGATGACCGGAATAATGCCGTTTCCAGGGTTAACTTGCTGGCGCCATCATTCTCAGACATCGACTCAGCATCTCTTTTAAGATTATAAAGCCCATTAAGGAATCGCCTACATGCCGAATTATGGGCTTTTGATATCTCTGCAAAGTTGGAACTAACCTCTTCTCTGCAAGTCTTCAAAGAAGACGCTTCTCTCTCATGCAACCTCTTTAAATTAGGGATAAAGGGTGTGTTGCGAAAGGCCGAAGTATATTCTACAAATGTGTCCAGTTCGTCGTCTATGCAGATAACATTGACATGGCAGAACACAACAAGCTGTTACCAGAGACTTTATAGTTATTGAAAGAGAATTTGCCATGCTGGGTTTGGTTGGAAATGAGAGCAAGACGAAGAATGTATATGTTTCTTTCGAATAAAGAGACGCTTCGGTTGGACTCTCAGATTGGTATTGAAAGGATACTTTTGATGTCGTCAAGAATCTAGTCTACCTTGGCACAACGAATAACAATGCCAGCATGGAGAGCAAGTGGGGAATCACTCTTGTCAATAATTGGTAGTATGGTAAACAACATCGCCAGACGAAAGTAGCACTCTATAAGACTGTCTTCCTTCTCTAATTGCTTTATGAAGCTAAAGCATGGGTGAAGATGCAGATGCCGTTGATGTGTTTGAAAGGAGAAAACTATTATACATTTCTGAGTGAGAGATTGCTATACGATGGCTTTTCAATGAAATTTACAGAGAAACAAGGAAAACACCTCTAGAGATTTTCGCTGATTAAGTAGCTAATAAGCGAAGCGCTAAACAGAGGAAACTCTTTAATGAGAACACTTTAAACACGCTTTGTCCTTCGTTTTCTCCTGCGCTTAGTACATTGAGCCGGTTCAAAGATTGTGCATAGTGTTCTCATATTTCATTTCAACAGTTCCACAGAATTGTAATAAACATAAAAATTATTATATTTATGCATATTACCGTTAATGACTGTAAATGTGTTGCAACAGTGATAAAAGCAAGAGCCAGCTTAAAAACTAACTGACAAAGGGAAAACAGGCAAAGGAAAAACTACAATGAATGTAAAAGAGCAAAAACTTGCAGACAATGACGTCGCAGATGAGTTTTCTCCTGCTTAAATTATGCAAATTGTCGCCATTTTGCATTCAAACACAGCTACATCGCACACAGACACACATAGTTGTGTGATAGATGGCTGCAAGTATGTTATTTATATGTTGTAGTTTATGTTTTTTGTGGAATTTTCCCATGTTTGTCAGCTGGTTGAGCCGTTACTTAGTTTAGTTTGGCAAACAAGTTTTTGCCTTCCTCGCCAAGTTATTTTAGTAGTTATGTGGGGATTTGTGTTAAACTTGTCAAAGGCCACTGACACATATGGCGCAGACTTAACTTGATAATAAATATTAGAGCTGGAGTGCGAGAAAGGGTGCCGGAGTAAGTGGAAGAGGCATATAAATTTTAGCAAATTTGTTCTGTGTTGTCTGGGCATGCTTAAATGTCAATTGTCTGTTATGCCCCAAAGATTTTCCATATGTCTCCCTATACACTGATCTCCTTAGTAGCAGCACATATTAGTTTTGAACAAAAATATGCATTCGAAAAGATGCCTCAATAATCTGACAACGAAATATTTACTGGTGAAGTGGACAGTCAGCTGTCTTCATATATTGAAGAGCAGGACTTATTGCTATTCGAGCGTTATGGATAAAATTTCAACTGTGTGCCCATGAATTGACAACCGTGGCAGAAAACGTGAGCATGCCTCTACAAAATATAAGACTAGAAGCCAACCACTAACGATCTTATATTCAACGATTTGGCGAAATGGTTTAGCAGAAACAAATTTTAGGATACGTAAATACAGCTGAACTAGCTTGGGGGCCTAAAGTTGCTTAAGAATAGAAATTGAACACTTCTTCTTCTCCTTAACTGGCCATAACAACCCGTTATCGGGTTGTCATTGTTAGTCGCCTCATACGACAAGTTCTGACCTGCTGAGGTAATATTCTCTAACCCAAACAAATATATAAAAAATATATCCTTCAGGGACAGGCAAGATAGCGCAAAAAACTATTTTTCATTGCGCACATTCTAGTACCATCTAGTGAGTATAATAGCACCACAGTGCTTAACAACTACCTTTCATAAACGTTCATGCCTTATTTGTGTGTGAGCGATGAACATTACAGTACAACTTTATCAACTTTACAACTTTAATAAGTAACAGACTCTCGACTCGACTGACTACTTAA
Organism: Chymomyza caudatula; assembly: GCA_035041775.1. Taxonomy (NCBI): domain Eukaryota; kingdom Metazoa; phylum Arthropoda; class Insecta; order Diptera; family Drosophilidae; genus Chymomyza; species Chymomyza caudatula. The sequence continues at coordinate 1,067,826 of JAWNKW010000133.1, forward strand.
ACTTCTGTAACTCGACTGGCCGACGATCTCTCCGCTGCAACTATGCACGGGACGAACTCTACCCTGCTGCTGTTGTCTCCTTTCTTACTGCCGATAATGTTGCTGCCAATCGCTGCATAATGCCACCAACCATCTTTACATATATATAAAAATTAAGCCCCAAAAAGTGATGTGCTCGCTAAACTCGAAAACGCGTGGACCGATTTCAACCAAATTTTTACACATTGTAGACAGTATAGATCCAATAGATGACGCCAAAGATATCGACAAAAACGATTTTCCATATAAAACACACTAAATGTGATTGTGGAATTATTCCGAGTGCTAGATCAGCAAGCTCGTCGTGCACTCGTTAAGCAGCTAGCAATCCCAATATTATTTTCGCTATAAATGGTTGCAACCTTTCAACCTGCTCGCCGCTCTGGTCTCTTCAGTAGACAGTGCTTATACAACAACTGGGTCACAGAACCCGAATCAGGCCACAAGAATCAGACCACACGAATAAGGCCACCAGAAAACTTAAGTACTTAAGTTTACCAGTTTACTAATATATTTAGTGTATGTCATAGTCGTCATTTCCCGACACCTAGTTATTCTCTCTCTTTTTTTACAACGCAACATGAAAAGTATTGAATTTACCATGCCACTTGACAACGGTATCTCCAAGCTCCTAAGCAGACAACTTCTTTTGCTGCTTCTTCTTGCGTCTTCAAACTTGTTTGCATTTCCGTTACAGTCAATTTTCTTGTGCAACAAACACTAAGCATGTGTATGTGTGTGTGTGTGTGTGTGTCAGTGAGTGTGAGTTCTGGCGTATCTGGGGACAAATATTTTACCGCATCACGGTTAGCAATGGAACAGGATAGGAGCCCAAGCGTTCGTAAATCTCTCCATCCACCATCTCCGCTTCGGAGCAACCTAAAGCCACTGAATACAGTATCTGTATTAAGTTCTATACGTCTGCGGTCAGTTGCCAATAAATTCGATGCCACTGGCTGGGATAAGCTGTCCGAGCAATCCTTGGCTGGACTGCTATACCCGTATGTAATTGCGTCTGATACGATTTTATGTAGTATTTTCAATCTAAAACATAGCATCGGAGACCCTGCAGAGATTGAGTGCGCTTTGCTGTTAAATCAAGTGAAAATGTCAAGGTGATTATTTTGGAATCACCAGCAACTGGACAAAGTTGCCACCAATCCCGGCATGGCCCATGCGTTGTGATATTGAAAAAGTTCCACACGTGTTTGAAAGTTAAATGATATTAGTGTAACATTTAAACTTGGCAGCCAACTGAAAAATACGTAATGGCAACGTGTGAAAGGAAAAACTCGCACTGAATTTTGCACATCATGCGGTTGATTGACAGCCCTTTAAAATAAGAAAAAAATTAAAGTACCCCGCTACCTAAAACCCCTCAAGTTGTTGCTGTGGTTATTGTTGTCTTAGCTGGTGTGGCAGGGTTGTTGTTGTTCCTGTTGTATAGCCATAAAAAGCGCACACACAACACTACCCATCCAATAATTCGCAGCTATCTGTCAGGCCGTCGAGACGCCCACATTGCCGCCTGTTTTTTCACAAAAAAAAAATGAAAATATTAAAAATATATCTTTTTGTATGCCAGACCTCAGCCAAAGGAAGCCCTAAAATGAGAACTAAAAGATGTGACACAACAACTTCGAGTAGCCGAATTTGGTATACACTTACCTTAAACTGTGGTAACGAAATTTTTACATTTTACATTTTCAAAGCGATAAAATCTGCAATTTGCCTGGGGCTGATTTCCGACATCCAAGCTATTGTTCAGAAAGTTGTTATCGTGGAACTCTAGATGCTCCTTCTTTTTTAGCGCTATGGGACGCAACCACAAAAGTTTTTTTTTTCGCATCAATCTCAATGAAGTGTCAGTCGAAATATAGCTTTAAGATATCTCTTAAAATAATATAAACAGTTGGTAACCAACTCAGGCTTTCGGCACGTTTATCAAAACCACCAAAATCAGCGGAAGCCAAATTAAGTAAAAAAAAAATTAAAGAAAAATACTTTGGCGACCCAAGTGTAGCGACTAGAGTGCTCAAATTCAAGAGGAAACCATTTGAAAATATGCCCAATAGGATAGCAAATCATTTAGCTTGCTTAACTCGAAATTACTAAAGTTATTGCAATAACACACTGTATCGACAACGATAACGCACGAACACAAAAATATAGCCAAATCGCAAGAAATGTTGTCAGAGTCGTCGGAAAACATAAAATTAGAGATTTTAGTTTTTTGGCCAATCGCTATACTTTTTTGCGGAAAAGTAAAAACTTATCGATAAGTAAGAACCGCCGTTCAATGGAACATTTGTGTACAATTTAGGGAAGTTTACCTAAGGAGGCCGTATTATACGAACTATGGGGTCATTTCATGGTCAACTTTAGTTTTCCGATAAAGTCCTACATTTCATTGATAAAATATGCATCTCCGGCTACAAGCGACTCTCATCATTATTGTCTATGGTCACGGAAAAAACTCGGCGCAATTCGCTTGAGTACGCTGAGATTAGATTTGGAAAACAATCTAGTCGGCAGAATCCAAACAAGCAGGATATAGGCACTGTCATAAAAAAAAACATAAAACATAGTTGCTGAAAAAGATCTGTAAGTCAACATTGGTTAAAACGATAGATACAATTTTGCATAATGGAGAAAATTTTAAGTCCCAAATTCGTTTTCCGAACTTTTTTATACTATTTCAAATGAAATGAATAAAACTTTTCGTTTTCGGTAACTTAGGATGCCCGGACTCGTCGTACCCGTTGTCATCCATTTCCGTATTCGCTTGGGGTACAACTCACTGTCTTAATAGTTTTCATGACGTCAAGCTTGCTTAAATTTTGGAGTAATTTCAATGAACTAATGTACTTACCATTAAAAAAACGCACAGTTAACCTATGTTCTCTTAGCCTAGAAAAATGCTCAGAATTCCTCCTGGACACAGGCTAATTGACCTCCACACAGCTAGGCTTTTGCGTCCCTTAGAACGACCTGTCCAAAAACTATATGAACGGAGAAGATAAGGAATCCACTGAGCACTTTTTCTGTGCAGAAGAAAGCTAAAATAAGCTTGTAGACACTTCATTAGCAGCTTTTCTGAGCTGTCTCCCAAACAGAGTACAGATTTCACTTCGGCACCTGGTTAGTCCTTCTTTTAAACATGTATCACGACGGCATAGCCTAGGAACGATCAGTAAAAAAGGTGTGTGTTAGTAAGAACAATTTTTTAGATTTAAAGAGGTTAAAAATGTTTTTTTTGGTTGTAATGCATTATTTATTTTGTGGAAAAACTATTATCTATTATATAAATAGGCTGAGGACAATTTTTGGACCCCTTTTTCACCAACTATATGGATACAAATATGGGTGAAACCTTTATCATCGTGTAGGGAACTTTCATAAGAAGTGCAGAATATAAGATTTATTCATATATTTTGTCGTTACTCTCGCAAAACAGTGAGCGAAGCGAATCTTGCACTTCGGCTGTGTCTGTATAAATAGCCGTCAAGTGTTCGGTCCATTCGGGCTATGGAAGAACATGACTGTTTTATATGCATTTGTGACTCACAGCTCAGTTGCTCATATACAATTTATATACATACATATATATAATAATTCATAGGGAGAAATCAGAAATTTTGAATTATAAAATTAATGGATTTTAATTTGCAGTCGGACTGCGGGGCATTAACTTTTGCCATATCAATTTGTCGCCCCAAAGCAGAATGTTTTACCAAGGTATGTAGCTCCAAAATAGATGGCCAAAAAGGGCATTATTTGACGGTATCTTTTTACTTTACTTTGATGTTTGTTTTACTTTTTCATAGAGTGACAATGCTGAAACCATATAACTCTTTATAAGGGTATAACGACAACTCTCAAGTAAAGAATGTCTCACACTCGACTCAGGATACACCACATGCTGTCTGAACTTAGCGCTTGGCTGGGCATCCCTTCCCCCCTCGCCCCAATGCTTTTTATTTAACTTTTAATATGGTAAAAATTTTTGCAACATCAGTTTTATTTCTTTTTTTTCAAGACACGAATAGGGCTTCTAACGCAGCAGTTGGCGTTATTAGAGAACTCTTCAAAATCAAAGGACTCCAATAAAGTAGCGCAGAGAAAGTAAAAATTAATAATAAAATGCGCCAAAAATACGGCAATTGAATTTTCCCAAAACATGCGGTGGGGTTTTTCTTCTGATCCTTCTTCTTCTTTTTATACTATGATGTATATGTGCTGAGCAGAGGATTTTCATAAGTGTAACAGTGGCAACATCTGTGGAAGTTGAATTTTCAGTTAACCTGGCCAAATGTTGCCACAGCATTTGTTTGGGATTCAAGTGGTTGAGCCCGGGCTTAACTATAAATGGAAAAAGCAGTAAAAAAAGGTGTGTACTTGTACATAATATAATAAAAAAAAGCAAACACATACACACGTTAGTGAAAAATAATGGCTGCAAAAACAAAAGAGTTGGAAGTGCACCAGAAATAGTAGGGAAATTGAAAATGCTGTAAATAGTAGCCTAAGTACCCATAAGTATGTACAAGTATATTCTTTAAAAAGTAAAACTTTTAATTTTTTGAGTAAAGCGAAACTAAAGATGAATATCTCATAATTATGTGCAGATAAAACTCGTTTTACTGTTTATTTCAATTCTCGCTATTCACTAGAGTTGTAAGTAAATGATTTTTTAAATTTCCCGCATAGTTCAAATGCAACTTTTCTGCTTCCATGAAGAACTTGTAGGGAAATGTCTAAAGGGCGTAACATTTCCGGACTATAATTGTTTGATTACTATTCAGTCCTTGAATCTAAAAAAACTGAAAACTATTAAAAGATAAGATTATTCAGCTGACGTCGTATCTTAAATTTCTTAGAGTCTAAGTGAGCGAGAGTGAGAGGCATTTATATACACTCACATACAGCTGTGAATAAGTGTTGGTTGACAAGGCAATAACATGCTCGGACACAACCTTCCCCATTGGCGTTCGCAACAGAATAAAAAATAAGATACCATTGCGAGCGATGGCTGCAGAATAATCTTACCTTGTATTCTTATACCACAGACTAGAGCTGCAAAACTATCGATATAACACATTTTTCATGTGATTAAACACTTGTTGTGACAAAATACAGGAACTGAAATAAAAACTGAATTCAGTACATTTGCGATAAAAACACAAAATGAAGCAAAATTTAAATATTGTTTTTTTATTCACTAGGCAACGAAATAGAAATAAGTACATTTGAAACAGAAGCAAGTACTTTTGACTTATTTCTATTTGTGTTCAACGTAATCTTTCATCTTTGTTGTTATTTCACTGCATTCAGAAATTGCATTATTGTGGTTTTTGCCGAAAAAAAATGTAAAAATGTAAATAAAAGTATAGAAAATTAAATAATAATGAGAAAAATTGCAAAAAGGTGAATTCAGGCTTGAAGAAGAAGAACAAATAATAGATTTCGTCAAATCTAATGAAATTCTATACATCGTCAAGCACAAGAAGTTCCGCGATGGTGAAGCAAAAAATCATATGTGGCTGTGAATATCCAAACAATTCAACATGTAAGTATTGTATGCTTCAATTTGATAATAATTTTGCATTTTTAGAACTTGACGCAGTACACGACACGAATGTTCTTCTTTAAACTGCATTCTGTTTCTGTTCTTTGTCACACACCCTCATAAAATAGAAACAGATAGAAAAGACAGAAATTGAAAAAGGTGTTTCTAAGGCTAGTCCGATTTGCGAAGAATACCATACTTTTTCTGATCCAAAAGCTTCAGCTGCAGTAAACTGTGTTTGCACGAGATCTGGTGCAGATGTTTTGTATGGATTACCTCACTGGCTTCGGTAAGCTTCCTTTCAGTGGGTGTTCCTATGTTTTTTTAAAATGTTTTTCTATAGTGCTGGGCATGTCTTCAAAGGGTTTTTTATTGAATTTGAGCACTCTAGTCGCTATGGTTGGGTCGTCAAAGCATTAATGAGAGTATATAATTAAAAAAAAATGTTTTGTTTTTTTTTTATTTAAATTTGTCCGAACTAATTTTGGTTGTTTTGATAAACGTTGGTTACCAACTGTATATTTTTAATTTCCAAATTGTCTTAACGTCTGCATTGCCTATTTTAGCATGGAGTTCATTTTAGATAGCTTTGTAACGTACCCTTTTGATGGTCAGCTTCTGATAATACTGTGAATTATAGTGGGAAATGCTAACCGTGAACTAGACTGTAACGCTCCCTAGGATCACAGGCAAATATGAGTAATTGTAGGCACGCCACTATGCTATTCTGCAGCAGCAGTATCTGCAGTGTGTTCTGCTTCTTCTACCGGCGCCATCTTGGTATTCGTTGCTAGGCTGCATCGCTTTTACTGTTGTTGCAACCAGCACTGAACCTTCGCAGTCAATTTCTTTGCTTTGTTTTTTTTTTTTTTTTTAGGTAAAATCTGAATCTTGAATCTTTCAGCCGCTGGAAACTTTTACAATGTTTTGGCAAAACAGGTATACCATCAAAAGAGCGAAAACGAAAAATTGACTCTATTTATCTTTTAATTCAATCATTAGAAACCAGAGAAAATGGCAGTCGTTGGCATAATTTAGCTAAAATCAAATCTTAAAGGTGAGCTTATTGAATAAACATATTATTTGCTGAATCTCTGAATATTTCTCTTTTTTGATTTTTGTGTTTCTGGTCTAGCATTACTTGAATAAGTTATAAATATGCATATTAAAAAAACAAGACTATCAACGAATCTGATGCAACTTTTTGCTACAACAAAACAGAAAAATTTAATTTAATTTCCTAGTGTGTTTCCTCTGTCGCTCACTGACACACACGCAACTCTTGTCGCTACTCGATAATCGTCTTTGTGCATTTCCGCTGTCAAATTCGAGAAGTAACTACTTCAACAAATGAAAGCAATACGATGAAGACGTAGGAATGAAGCACCCAAGAGAAAATGTATCTATTGTTTGAGTATCTGTGAGTAGCTTGCTTCAATTGTGCGTTAAACTAAATGACAGAGTGTCTGGGCAGTCTACTAGAAACTGGGTCGAGCTACTAGTTGTTGACATTTCATTCTAAGCATAAAAATTTACAGCGCGTTTACGTATAAATATACAACGAACAAAGCATCCAACAAAAACTAAACAGGCAACATTGCCTTTCAGCATTGTTGCCTGCAACAAAATTTGTTGCGGCGCACACACAATGTTGCAGAGTAAATTGGGCGCCAACGCTTTTTATGAATGAAATGTACAAACAGCTGTACAAGGTACTTATACTTATACGACGACAGCAACATGGCGCATGTCCGCAACAATGTTGCTAGCAACAAAGGCGCAAGGAAGCAACATTCTGACGTCGACAAAACGAACAAGAGGCGCCGGAAAACTAACGGAATTTCATTGGCGGCGCAGTTCGCTGTCACCGTTCAACGGGAGCTCGTGTGCCTCAGAACAATTCGTGCTCGTGCGTTTTTGTTGTTCACTGCTGCTGTCTCCATGCGTGTGAGCGAGTGAATGTGTGCAATATTTATTGCGCTAACGGTTAAAGCGTTCAAATTTAAAAATATCACTGCAAAGGAAGAGAGGGAGCGCAAGCAAAGTCAAGAGAAAGCAAGTGTTGTCTAGTCTGTTTGTTAATCAAATAAAAATACGCAAATCAATTAAAATTGATGTTTGTTTGTGCCTCTAATACGAAACAGCAGCAGAAGTGAAAAGTGCAATCGAATTGCTAAGAGAAATCCAAAAGAAGAATAAAGCAAACAAATCAAAGGAATAGTACTCGTTGCATTTGCTAATGGGGTTATTTAAACTAAAAGCATTTAGTGAGTGTTACACAAATTAGTACAAGGAATTGAATTTACAAAAGAGGTAATATTTGCCAAGCAAATGCTATAAGAAATCATGCCAGCGGCGCTAAATTTTAAAATAAATATAATAAATATTTAGTGAGCATATAAATGCGTATGTACAGTGGGGAGCAAAAGTGATTCCACATTCAACATTTTCATGTCCGAGCGCTCATAAAACCTAAACGGATGAAGTAAATGGAAAAAACTTTTTTTTTTCTGAAATATGTATTTAATTTGTAACAAAAAACAAGTAAAATAATATAATAAGCAGAAATAGTTAAAAATCAAAAACATACATATGTACATATGTACGCCTATATAGAAATCGTATATAAGCGCGCGTGCAGCAGAAAACTGCTTAAAAATTAATAAATACAAATTAATAAAACGCAAAAGAGAAAAAGAAGCTGAAATACATACATGCATACATAAGTGAAAAGTGAAAAGTGAAAAGCGAAAACAAAGCAAATACATATAGAATTAAAATAAATTAGATTGAACCGATTTACGAAAAAAAGAAAAAAAACGATTTTGTCATCGCACAAAATCATCACGAAATCTCTAAAAAGAATTTCAACCAAATGTATTTACACGGCTTATGCATATTTGTACTTGTAGTACAATTGTCGCTGTGTGTGAGTGTGCGTGTGCCTCATAATTACCTATAAGCGTCATCTTGGCATCATCTGCCGGCGGCATTGATTGTTGACAATCTTTATGAATTATACAAATGACTCAGAACGCCTGGGAATTAAACGCAGTGCAGGAAAATGAATACACCGTCGTTGTCAGCACTGTAACAAGCTACCAACAAGGCTATAACGACACTCACTCACATTGTTAATGCAATTCCCTCAAGGTAAGTAAAATAAATTGTAATATCTCTGATTAAAAACACACATGCTTTTTATTTCATTACACCACACATAAAAAATATAACATATTTGTTAAAGCCAAAAAAAAAAGAGCATCACTAACGAAATGTCAAGCGTTCTTATTTCCGCTTTTAAGATTTTTTTATGATTATTTCTTATGTATTGTTGGCCTTCAATTGACTTTAAGTTCAAGTGGCGGGGCATTATATTTTATAAACATCTGAACTATGTAGATTTAAAAATCTTCATGGCAAAAGAAATGAATTCATTCCCTAGCGACCGTTCATTTATCATTCCGCTCCACAAAATAAGTCTGACAGATGATGTCGCTAACTACCGAGGTATTGTGAAACTAAGTTTTATTCCCAAGCACAATATTGTTGACCAACTGATATGTTCATGGCTGGAGTTTTCAGCCAATATCATTGATGATTTTTTATCTGGCCGCCAAATTAACGCTATTTACAGGTTTTAGTAAAGTTTTGGATTGTGTAAAACATGATTTGTTAATGCTAATGTTAGATATATAGTTTTACTTATCCAATGGGAATAATGTGACTTCTGAAGTTCCCCAGGGTAGTCACCTAGGTTCAATCCTGTTTAACATGTTTTTTAATGACTTACTGCTCGAAAATGATGAAATATGCTGATGATGTTTAACTTTGTTCTTGTATATCAGACGTCAGCGGGTGCAGTAATCTTCAGTGTGATCTTAATAATTTCATTGAAAGCAGTAAAGCTAATCATCTCAATCTAAAAGGTGATAAATGCAAATGAGTTTTTCACGAAGGATTATTACTCAGTACCATTATAATCTTGAAAGGCCTGGGAATATAACAATTACAAATAAATGTAAAAAACACAATGTTATAATAATAACAGTTTAAACTACGTTGTAATTATATTATTAACTTTAGTGCCGCCTTACATGCGGTCCTCTCGCTGGAATCAATCTTTTTTCCCTGCATCGATGCTATTTTCATTATCACCCCGGCTACACACAGGTTCCCACACCCATCAACATTCCCATCCTCGTCCTCTTTCTTTTTCTCATTACTAAGAAAAATCGACTTCTGTAGCTAGTCAGAAGAACCTATTTTATGCCGTTTTGTGACTAGCCGAACAGAAAAATTGTCTCAATCATTTACAATTACACAAAATTATCACATGTTAGTTTTTATGTGAAAGTCTTTTGCATTGACAAGGATTGGCAGACTGGTTATCAATGATTCGCGCTTTTGCGGATCACACCAGACGTTTTCTTGCTATTCCTCCTGGTGATCTTATGTGTACGACTGTTATTGTCTAACAAAGCCCACAGTATCTCAAGGACATTCATATTAGGTGTCCTGTGCCAATGGTAATATCCCATGGGGAGCTTCGTGTCGTTACATTGGAAACCGGAACTCTTCACGTATACCAAGTTTTTCAGCACCTGTTCTTGAAAATATCAGGACACATATTTCTTTTGACCATTATACCATACAAAATTTTTACCTGTACTTTCCTCTCTTCTTCTTAACTGGTTATAACAACCCGTTACCGGATAACGGCCTGATGTAAATACATTCTCTCATTGGAATTGTGGTTTTACGTAGTGGGTCCCAAACTCTGGTAGCTCTGGTAGCTCTACTGGTCTCGAAAGAACCCAGTGCAATTGTTAGTCGCCTCATACGACAAGCTTTGACACGATGAGGTGCTATTCTCTAACCCGCTCACCACACGGGTACACACCTGTACTTTCAGGCAACAGAAATCCTCATCATTTTTTTTACTTTTAGCCAATATTATACTTATATAATCTTGCTGTAAAATGTGCTGACGCCTCTGCTGACGTCACCTACCCCGGCTCCAAACGCATCAGTCTCAACGTATGTATTGCTCTGTAAAATCAGATTTAAACAATTAGGGGCTGATCACGATGTCTCGATGGCGTGCTGCGAAACCGCAATCGAAAATAGTTCTTTTTTGTTTGGTTTAGCGATCTGTGGTGGCATATTAAGGAATGGAGGTCATCAAGCTGTGACGGTTTATAACTAGTTCAAATTTTGAAGACTCTGGTGATGTCATTCAAGGTGGTATCGTAAGTTGCCTTGCCTGCAGCCCTATTTCACTTACTAATTGTACAGTGTACACAAAGTATAAAAGGGTATTATGGATTTGTGCAATGTATGTAACAGGCAGGAGGCAGACCATATGTTCCATGGGCAAAAATGGTTAGGAGTAATAGTCGAGTCGATATAGCCATGTCCCTTTGTCCGTCCGTTCGTCTGTCCGTGTTGTAACATGATTCTCAGAGACTATAAGAGTTAGAGCAAAAAAATTTTACTAAAAGATGTGGAAGTTAATCGAGTCATGTCGATATCCCACCCACTTCCCCCGTTACAGACTTTCGCGGCTTACAGCCGCTCCGTTGAATCTATCAACTCGAAACTTGACAGATGTTTGCGTCGTTTATGTGCATCTATGTTATAAAAATTATTGAAACCGGATAAATACATCAAAAGTTAAAGTCAAAAATAGGTTGTTTTCGACCCCCTTAGCCTATAAATTGATCCAAAATAACAATATCTGTAGATATGGATACATGTGAGCTAGAGTTACAAAATTTGTTGTGGAGACTAGTGGGAGCCAAATCATTAAAACTGTATTCACCTTTTTTCCAATAGAAGCTTCCCTGTTTACCCTAACTACCGCACCCCGCAACATATTGATTCGAAAATTGACACATTTATTTTTAAACGTGTTTTTGATATATGTTTCAAAAGTCAACGTTATTGGCCCAAGAATACTGGAGTTATGTGCATAAATGTAATTTTTGCCCCATAATAACCAACTTCCCAATAGGAAAGAATGTCAATTGGAACTTCCCAATAGGAAAATGTTTACAGGCATATCGATCTTATGAAAAACTCAAAATATTCTCCGAAAAGTAAGAAATATGTGTTTACATATTTTTTGTTTGGTTAATCGATAAGAAATAAGAAAGTTTTTCATTGTTTTTGTTGTTTAAATTTCTCGTAGCTAATTTCGGTTGTTTTGATAAACGTGCGTAAAAGCCTGAGTTGGTTACCAACTGTTTATTTTTAGCACATGTATACAAAATAGAAAATAGAATTTTAGAAATGGAAATTAGAAGTATTGTAAAACTCGATTTTAAGTGAGCTGTCAAGGATCGCTTAATTTGATGCCAATTGTAAGATATTGGCAATATATAATATACCTGTAATATTTTGACAGTCGCACGTGAGATTTTTGCACAGAGAGGCAAAAATATATGGTCGTTTCTTGCACGATTTGGCCATAAACTTTTCAGCTTTTTCAGTTTTCCAAAATCCACCTAATCAAAAAGCTCTAAGATGAGAAAATGAGTAATTAATATATGAATGAAACATGATTTGGTTAAAAATTTAATATAATTTTGTACATACCGAGGCCAAACTCGAATTCGTATTCAATGGGTAAATATCTACAATAAACTTCATGAGAAATTGGCATTGGCTTGATAAAGGAATGTAATTTATCCCAGATATAAAAAAAGCTTAATGTTTGAACTATTTGCTAAGTTTGAAATTCCAGATAAAACGACTATGTGTCTTTTAGATGTTTATCCTTACATTTTCGCTTACCATGATATTTGTGGTTGGTTTACTTTGTATCGCATTTGCTATTGCCAATTTGCAGGAACTGAACCTTATTTTCCCGAGTAGTCCAACAAAAGAGTATAGATATTTTAATATGAAATTAATATTTAAATTTCCAGCTAAACGATTTTGAATTGAAACCAAGAGCTTGCTTGTATCGTTAATGCGGTAAGTTAACCAATTCATACCTTTTCCCAGAAGTTCACTGAGGTTTATCCTTATGTAGTTGCAAATGCGAAGAAAAACCTTAATTCAGGTTAAAATGGGAATCACAGTGAATGCACTTTAATAATTGCATGTTTGAAATCCTTGCCAAGTTTGAAATTTCCAGTTAAAACTACTTAGTGTTTGTTAAGGCTTATGCGTACATTTAGGGTTTAGCTCTTTGCTTCAGCGATTAAAAGAAGTGGAAACTTGTGTTGTTAGAAAATGTCTACTTTTCCCAGAAGTGCAACACATCAATGTGGTTGGTTTAAATATGAAGTAGGTATAGTCAGTGCGGTTAGTTACTGCAATGCAGCAAAATGTAACGAAATGGAATGTAACGAAAATACTTAACTTCTGAAAAGTTCAATAACGTTGAAATAGTTTTACTTTTGGAGCAAATTTTTTTAGAATTTATTATTAACTAGCTGTAACCCCGCAGTCGCATCCCGACTGCAAATTAAAATCCATAAATGTTTTAATTCAAAATCATCAATTATCATTTCTGATTTCTCTATATGAACAAATGAGCTGCGAGTCACAAATCCATATAAAACGCATACGTCAACACATTACCAACAATTCTCTATCGTCACACAAATACTGTTGCAGATTCCAATAGCTAACAGAGAAAACATTCGTGAACAGTCACCAACACATGTAAAGTCATCTTAACATAAATGTTTTTTTTATTAATTTTACCTGTGATTTGGCAAAATATGTGAATAAAACTTATATGCTGCACTTCTTATGAAAATTTCCCACACAATGATATAAGTTTCACCCATATTTGTTTCCATACAGTTGGTGAAAAAGGTGTCCACACATTTTTCCCTGGCCTATTTTTTAATAGATTTATTTTGAGTAACTATTAATTAATTACCTTATAGTTAAGTCAACGCGCCACGCCTCCTTCTGCCTGTTACATACATTGCACCAACCTATAATACCCTTTTACACTTTGCTTGTTTTATAAATTATATCATTAATATTATGATTTCAATACAAGTACCTACGATTTCGTCACATAATTTTTTCGACTTCTTCTTTTACTTCCACTACTCTTTCCACTTTCTTTTCACAATCGTCTTCCTATTCCTATGCAGACTAACTAAACTCGTTTCCCTAATCGTTACTGCTCTGTCTCCATTGTAATCGATTTCCGAACCGATCCTTGGCGCAAATAGATCGTATTCATCGTGCTGAGAGCACGACACGGCGTTATTTTTGATGTGCACGAACTCATAGCATTCTTAATCTTTTCGCTAGTCATTCATTTTTTACGACTTTAAAGAAATTTGAAGTTTTGCTAGAATTCATGATATAAAATTAAACAATTCCTCGAAATTGGGTACAATTGAAATTGTAAAAGTTTGCGATTCCGGTACTGTTCCAAATTTACTTTCTCAGACAAATCAATAAATTATATGAAAGGAGGATGAAGAAAGTGTCCCCACTAAAGAAGCAGTGATAGAAATTTATCGTTAAAAAATTATTCCTATGATTAAATCCCTTCAGTGTTCAGTGCAAATAAAAATCGTATTCTTTGATGCGAAGCATTTTGGCCGCATCAGGGAAAATTTGTTACTAACACGTGAAAAGGGAAGTGTAGAAAGTGGACAGAGTGTCGTTAAGCCTTTACAAGCCGGCAAAACAAGCGCCTTTTCAGTGCATTATTCGCTCTGAACTGTCTATTAGCAAGGAGTCTTGCTTATTCGCAGCTTACCTCCCGGTGAGAAGTCCTCTGCTGTGCGAAAACTAAACCGCAATCGAGCGGCCACTGCAATGAAAGCTAACTTTGCATTCCAATGCACATTCTGAATGCCTATTATCTTGTGAAAAACTCTAAATTGAACCAAAGTAAATTCATGTAGTGTAATCAGAGTATTTATGTTCTAAGCGTCAACCGCAAAAAGCGTAGTTCAGAAGAATAAAATAAAGTGAATTCCTTTTAGTAGAATATGAATAACAATACTTTTGAATTTTTTCTCAAATTATTCCAATTTTTAAACGCAACCAAAAAAGTTTTACCGTAGAAAAAAGAATGAAAAAGTTTCATACATACGGAGCGATGCTCGACAGAGAAATACCTTGTAAATATTTTAAAACCAACTAAAGAGAAAGGAAGAGTAGGTTAATTTATAGAGAAAATATTCGATGTATGATCATATAAAATCTTGAAAATAAATTTTAATAAATTGATTTCAAAGGCAGTGAAAGGTATTGAGTTCATATGAGTCTATTTAAATGGTGTGACTGATGTAGTTCAGTTGAAATCACTTATAACAACACCGCTTTTTACAACATATCGTGTAAGGCAACCAAATTCCCAGGTCTCCAATACACCATATCTGTAATAATGTTATATTATTATTGTTTATTATATGTTAGTTTTATTTATATAATGAATATAGTGAATTGAATACAATTTAAATCGGCTTAAAAACAGCTTACTGCTTACTTACTCACTGCTGTCTAATATCAACTGCTCAGCTTCTCTCCTGTTAGCAGCTTCTGTTGTCCTGCTCTTTGCCTGTGCTAAGCTAACAGGCCCTTTTACATATCGGATAAAACAACCATTTCTATAAATAATTTTTATAAGTCGTATCGGCTACAACGACCAAATATGTGAAAATAGAGAAAAGAATGGAAATTCGACCAATGGAATTGGTGTGCCACTCATCAATTTTCACGTCATCTCGGTAAAGAAAAAAGCGTCTGCACCATTCAAAGCTAAAGAGGTGATACATTGATGATTAATGCCCAAAATGATGACAGCAAAGATGTGGCACAATTTGTATGTCCATCAATTACTTCCGCGCGCGATTCTTTACAATTGTTAGAAATCAGTTAAATGATTCGTTTCTGGTTTCAAAATGAAATTGATTTCAACCATTTCTGAGTATTTTGCGAAAGATACCTAATAAGTATTAAACAAACGATATGCTATGTATGTTCGTACATATTTAACACATATATATCTCAGACAAAACGGCTGACTTTGTCAAAACTTTGTCCTTGCTATATATGTTTGAACATCGCAAATGTTATCGCTTTGTATCGAGAGATATTCTTGGAATTGGTGAATTTCTTCCGTTCCTCCCTCTTCAACCGAACTAAATGGACGGGAGAATGGGAAATATACTTTAGTAGCCGCAGACTCTATTTTAAAAGCATTAGAGAAGCCAAGCGTCGAAATTACAGGAATTTCTGCCAAACGATCGTTACCACGAAAGCTGCTGCCAGACTCCAGAAGCCTATCAGCAAAACCTGAGAGAAATATCTCACTTAAGAAAAGTGGTAACACCTTTTCTGTTAGTGCAGAGGACAAACACAGGCTCTTGATGAACGCGCACTTCCCGGGAAACATATCCGAGGAACTGCCTAGCTAGTCGACATTTGACATCACAGGTAGTATAAAAAGGGTTACAGGCTATGCAAAAATAGACTTCAGAAAAAATGACTGTATCTGCTTGTTCTTCTTCTTCGTCTGACCAGCTGCAGCTTGGTTTTTGATGCCAGGTTGCTTCGATTATATTGTTTTTTGTATATGTTTTTTAAGCGGCAAAGAATTCGGTGACAAGCTTTTACCAAAAGTAGACTGCTCAAAGCACGGATAAGGAAATACGATCAGTGGAAATATATCTAGGACGTTTTTTGAGGGTAGCAGCTCAAATCACTGGAGTTGATTATAAAATTATCAAACGATTGGGTATCTTAATGTTATAAACTGTTAGGTAAATTAACTGTATGTCAGTAACTGTCAATCTCCTGTCTCAAATCCAAAAAGAAAAATTTGATGCAGACAGTCGGAATGGAGCCCGACAGTGAAATACCCTGTACCCTTTTTCTTTATAAACACTAGATACGGTAAAATGGGAACGGAAGTATCCACTTCAATATCTATTTTCATAAGATCGATATGCCTGTAAGCATTTTCCTATCGAGTTTCGAAATGATAAATTGAATAGAGCGGTTGCCATGGGGGTATTATCGACATAGTTCGACAAACTCCTTCTGCCTGTTACATACACTTTACAAATCTATAATACCTTTTTTCACTTTGTGTAAAGGGTATAAAAATGACTGCCAACTCTTTGTGACTCTTCTCCTAAAAAACTACTGGACAGTTTTTAATGAAATTTTGGGGATAGCTTCCGATTATGTTGGAGAGTGTTCTTAACTGAGTTTAAAACAAAATCGATTTAGGGGTTCCGGAGATATTGCAAAAACGATTTTCCATATAAAACATACTAAATGTGTTTCTACTTATATAGTAGTAAAAAATTTACAAAATTCGTTTAACATTTATATCTTTGACTAGGTAAAGAGTTCATTTGAATTGAGGTAGAGGATATAAAGATATTGGTGCCAACATCCGCAGCTTAACATTGTAGGCAGAAGAAAAAGGAACGGGAAGTGGAATGGGAACGGGAAGTATTAATTTATATAATGAATTTATTGACGGCTTTATCAATGGGCAGCGGAGTGGGAAAATAAACTAAACAGCAGTTTCGCATCACTCTCTTACTTCCGAATTTACAGTATTATTTATATTAGTTTCTAAGAATTTTATTAGTTGTGGTTGCCTTAGAGAATCTTGTTTTTCCACTCAAGCGAACTAAGAAATTTTCCTATCTAATACAATCAAAGAAATAAAATTCCACGGAAGAAGCGTTAAATAGACAGAAATGGAAATAAAGTAAATTCCTTCCAAGCAAATATGAATTTCAAATGCTTCTGAGCAGAGAACCCAAAAGTTAGCAAATCTAATTACAGTTATTGCTACAAATTCAAACAATTTTCCAACTCAAGAATGTGTAAATAAAATTATGTTCAGCTCCAATGCCAGTTGTAGACTAATCCAATTTATGGAATTTACTAGTGATATGCAGCCATAAATTCGACAATAAATCCATTGCAACTAAGCTGGGGAAAATGCTTGTATTCAGGATTGCACGGAGAAGTGCATGAATTAAGTACTTTAGTGCTAAATCTCTTCTGTGTGTACTTAATGTTTAGATGATTAAGTATACGTAGAATATATCTCAATGCAATGCAGCGGCGGCCATTTCCCTTACAGAAAGCCCATTAAAGACAAGAATAATACAATTTTAAAAATAACTGCGATACTCATTATGCCACAAACACAGATACAGACGCAGATACAGACACATAGATACAAAACGCCTTTCTGGCGTCATTTGAACGACAACAGACAAAGTACATAAAAGGATAATAGATGCGCGTTCAGGCATAAATCAGCAATTCTATGAGTGTTTAAGTGTTTGAATGTGTGTGTGTGTGTGTATTCGTTTTTATGAATATATACAAATATATGTGTGGGTGTATGTGTGTTTTCAAGCATTTGCTCAGTGAGCTATCAAATTGTGTGAATTTCAACAATTAAATGGACAAAAAATTCGAGACTTTAAGTTGAATGTTTCAAAGTTTACATACTCTTTGACACTAAATATGTTTTTTTTATCGATTTAAAAAAAATATTGACCTTTATCAGTACAATCTTATATATACATTCACACAGCCTCATGCTTCTTTCAAGTACATTCCTCTTCTTCTTGACTGGTACTACTCCTCTCTACCGTCGAGTGTGGATTCTACTACTAATTTGCCTACTGACACCAAAGTTGCATCGATTGGATAGAGCGATCCTTCGCTTGACCTCCATGTTTATATTGTCTTCGCTGTGACGGTGGTGTCAAGATAAACGAAATCCTTAACAATGTCAAAACTATAGTTTTCAACAGAGATCTGAGAATCTAACGACAGCGTCTCTCTACGTGAAGAAAAACAGCTTCCTTACATTGCTCTCATTTACCACACTTGAAAGATGTCTCCAGCTGGCGTAAACCTCTTAAATAACATAAAATGTTTCAGAGGTTGCTTCTTAATTCTTAAATGGTAATTTAAGACGTATACTCGACACATCAACGAAAGCCTCAACTGAACTGCCGTTGCCAACTTTCATGAAGCTATTTATACAGTTCTAAGCAGTTCGGAAAAACTCCGAAGTGTGTAGGCCGAGCGGCGGCGGAGATGCTGGAGGTGATTAGGAGAGGCAGGCAATGGTGCTTACCCGGCGGGCGGCTTATCAAGATCATGTGCAAGTAGTCTT
Source organism: Chymomyza caudatula (assembly GCA_035041775.1). Taxonomy (NCBI): domain Eukaryota; kingdom Metazoa; phylum Arthropoda; class Insecta; order Diptera; family Drosophilidae; genus Chymomyza; species Chymomyza caudatula. The sequence continues at coordinate 1,086,587 of JAWNKW010000133.1, forward strand.
AAGGGGACTATGAGCTACTCTTATGTTTAAAGAAAGCGACTACTATTAGTAGAATAATTATGGTGGACACTTATCAGTGATACTGCGCGTTCGGCCATCGGCGATCAAGTGAACTTGTACGCAGCAACTGGTGTCCCATTTATAGTTTTGACTGCTGTTTTGGCAGCCTATCTCTGCCTTCGCATGTTTGTCTTAGGGGCGTACATATATTACGTCATCACTGATAGGGGGAGGGGGTAACCTAATTAATTATGTTTGATCGCATCAAGATGCGAAGGAAGCCTAATATCTTTGCGCGTTTGTTTTTTCAAAACAGCTCAATTTTAAATCTGACGGATTACTGTAGCGTGTTCTAGATCTCGTGCCTAGAAGACTCTGTCATTGAGTAAAGCTAACTTAAAATGGCAAAAATGGGGAAACGGGTGAACGCCTCCTCTGTACATGTTCGCCTTCCTGTAGGAGAAGGCTCAAACATCGTGGTTGAGTCATTTAAGGACAGCAACTCTTAGCTGTCCGTAATTAGTATTAAACGTATTGGAGATTTTATCTCTGTATGTGGATAAACCTCGCCTTAGACCATGTTTTCTTTAAACGAAAAAGGCTTTAAGATCCTAATGTATCACAAATTAGTCGACTTTCCAAAATACTTGCTGACTAAAACTAACATCGAACATAAAATAAAAGATATAAGCAAAGAATTCATATTATAGAATATCTCAAAATATGTTCAAAAGAACTTCGAAATATTTTGGTACTCCATTAAATGAGCCGATATACCATTGACTGCTCATATTAAAGATTGGTTAGAAATACCTTCGGAAGAAGCCAAAAAATTATATTATAGTCAAGAAAAATAATATTCACTATTTTAAAATAAATCGCGTCTTGAAATATGTATCAGAACTGTAGAATACTTCGATGTTATCGTGTTCACAAAGAGATATTGCTTCTAATTAAAAACAAATTTGGCATATTCATATTCATGTAGTTCATTTTTATGATTACGTAATCATAGAGGAGGGGGATAGGGATCAAAAATGGACGGCCCCTTAACCTTAAAATTTCTATAAAAAGTGAAATTCTGTTACAGTTTATAGGACGAGAGGTCTAAAACGGGCATATTATTAACTACATATTGTGAAGTTACTATTCGAACTTGATGATTTCACCGCACATGCCGAGTAAGAGTGTGCTTAACTGTACCAAGTTTGAGTTAAATATATTTAATGGTGTGGGTGTAAACCGCGAATCTCTCACAGGAAGATCTTTTGGTAAAAAAAAAAATGTTCTCCAACTTTTTAGCCTCCAAGAATGATGCGATAACACAGACAGACAGGCATGGCTATATCGACTCGACTATTGCTCCTAACAATGGAACATATGGTCTGCCAAGCCTCCTTCTGTCTGTTACATACATACACAAATCTATAATACCCTTTTACACTTTTTGTAAAAGGTATAATGACAATATGCAACCTTTCGTGAATACTCTGAATGTATTTTAGTAGGTTGTTGCGATAACGCGTTTATTGGTGTGATATATCGCTTTACAAATTTCTATTACTTATTAATTCTCTAAGAACTTTGTATTTCTTCTATGTTTCACGCATTATATCTAGGTCTAAATTGCCCTATCAAAAAATAACTTAAGAAAATAATTACAGAGATTAAACGGAAATCAATAGCCAAATAGGATTGCTTATGGTACCAAACATAAAATATAAGATAAGATATATGAGTAATCAAATTGCTGGTAACTAAAACTACAAGTTAGGCCGAAATGGGCTAAAATTCAAATGGTGCAAATTTTTCAAATTGGTTGTGAAAAAACCCAAACGAAACCAACGATTTTAACGTATAGTAGTAAAATCACTAATTAATAACTTTTAAAAAACCAAACCGGCACCCACCATCTCTTTGTCGATTATAAAGTTGCATTTGATAGCCCGTTGAGGGATAACGTATATGCCGCACTGTCTGAGCTTGGAAACTCTGCAAAGTTGGTACGACTAGGCAGAATGACGTTGAGCAACACACTCAGCTTCGTCACGCTACGAAAGAGCCACTCCTCTTAATACCAAGCGAGGTTGCGACATCTTCAACCTTGTGTTGGAGAATGTATTGCGAAAGAGTATTCTATAAAGGTGTGAAGTTGCTTGCATAGAGAGCTGCTTTTTCTATAGAAACTGAACTGAGCACAATGTAATGACTTGCCTAATTTTATGCTTCTTCTTTACTGGCCATAACACCCGGACTTGCCTAATAGAACCCATTATATACACTGGACACTACTGTGAAAGAATAGCGTAGAAAACCCGATACTTAAATGAAAACAAATTTAATGACAGACGAATCTAGCTTTGTCGTATACAAAATGGCATAGAGACCGTACTCGCTAATGACGTCATTGCCAAGAGCAAGTCGCTTCTCACTCGGCTGCCATTGTGAGAAAAATGACAATTGCAAATAAAATATGGAAATGATAATATGTATAACTTGCAGGCATTAGCAAGAGCTGCGGCTTAGGCATGATCATAATCAAAATCATCATAATCATCATCATTGCAGCAGTTTTTCAGAATACTTTTGGCTGCCACATTTTCATTTAAATTTCCTTTTCTCGGTTTGCTTGCTTTCTTTATGCCACGTTAAGAGTCCACACAGAGAAGACCTTGAAACTGACTTGGACTAAAAATAAAACTCAAGAGCCACAATGTTGCTTTGCCGCTGTTTTGCTAAATGCTAAAATATTATAATAATTATAATATGCCGCTTTCATTCTATAACACTATACATAATATAAATATTTGAGCGTATTAAAGCAAATCATAGAATTCGCGTGCAAAATTCTATAGCTAAACACCAGAAACATAAACGCTGCTAAATAAGTAAGTATCTAACTCGTGCGAGATCTTTATGAGCATACAAAAGCATCGAATTGGATAAGTTAGAGCATTGCTGGGACCTGCTAGACATAATATGTCTAGAATAAATTAATATGCTTAATTAAATAAATAAATAAAAAATAGAGAAACAGCACGCACACACAGAGACTCTCATTATTTAACGTACAATGCTCTGTAAGGTGAATTATAGCATAAACAGTGGTGTGCGGAACATAAAATTGGGGGCGGAAAAACCATGAAATTTAATATGCAAAAATATGTCAATTTTATATTTCGTAAATTGTTTGTAAGCTCAAAAACATAACCTGGTTTTTTTTGCAAGCCCCACATAAAAAATGATGCACTGCTGTTTATTGTACACAGAATATATGTACATTGCAGCATTTCCAGGAGCTAACCCAAATACTGCCCATTATTTATTTTGTAGCCCCTAATTTATAGCGTTTATATTTATTGTTTTTAATCCAATAATTCAATAGCTGAAGCATGTTTGTTGCAATTACGCGTGGTTAATTTGCTGCAACCAAACATCTGTTTAAATATTACGTATACGTCGCCATTGAGGCTTTAAAGAATCGCAAGCACAATATGCTCACATACACATAAACAAACATATGCACACATTCACAACTATGCAGACAATCTGCCCGCTCGTTAGGCAGACATGGTAACGTATGTCAGGTGGATGTTCTTCTTGCTGTAGCTGTTGTTTCCGTTGAATAGAATTTCTTGGTAAGAAGTATTGCATCAGATTTTGCATGCAAATTGCTTTTTAAATAATTAAGTTCAATGTCATTTATAAAACGAAACATTAATTGGAACTAGTATTGGCGCTGCATGTCGCTTACTTATTACTTGTGTCACCAATCCTGCAACACACACTATGTGTTAACTGTTTGACACTTGTCCACGTTATACTCTACCCTCTATTCATAAAATGGAATAAGTAAAGTTTGTTTAGTTTCTGCACAAAGCTTGAAATTTATAAAAGAGGATGAATAAGAAAACCAATTTTATAGTTTTAAATTCATCTTTCCGAAGGGAAAGTTTAAGTCTTATATTTGATTTAATTGAGAAAAAACAACATTTGCATTTTCCATACTGAATCGCTTTCATATAAAAGTAATAGATACATTGTTAAGCAATTGGCATAGAGTAATTTTAATTAAGAATAGTTTCCTTAGTTTTTCAAGGCCGAGTTCAAGCTTTTAAAGTTTAAGCTCTCTTGTTGCATAATCATATGAGTACTCTTCGTTGGCCTATCTGAAGCAGATCTGTCGCAACTGTAACAAGCGTACCTTGTAGATATTACGTGGCAGCTTTTCAACGTTTCCAAAGCCAAACAACTAAGCAGGCGATATGAATACCCACAGTAGAGGCAGCGCCACAACCACATGTGCCCAACATTAGCCTGGCTAAGACGAATCGACAACAACGCTATCGCAAGCAGCATTTGTCGCCACTATGGACAAGAAGAGCGTTTAAAGAAAAAGTATCTTCACACGCAAATACTATTTTGCTGGGAGTACGGAAGGCGCGACGATATATGATATCACAAAGTATACATCGAAATTACACAATGGAAAGACAGGCCTTGCTACCTTACAAAAAAATAGAGCGCATTATTCCTTCTCCATTATACCCATCCATTACATGCTCATTACATTATCATTGAACTTATTCTTTTTTCTACACACTATTTGCTTTCCACAGAACAGCAGCGGAGAGAAACATAGAATTGTTGATTTTGTAGCGTTCGTATGTTTTATGCTTGGAAATTTCGTTTACTTGGTGTTTTTTGTGCCAATTTCCATAAAAATTATGTAAAGCATTTAAAAGTCTGATGCCCAGAATGGTACCAATGCGTACCTCAAACTATAGGCACCCGTTCATATGCCCTATGTAAATTTCGTTAAATTTTCATGAACTTGAACTTTTCATAAAAATCCAATCGTATAGAAGAACACGACTCTTGGTTAAAACTCCGTAACCAAATTTGTGTTATGGCCATAAACAACAATATTCTGATGGTATAGATTGAGGTGCATTTGAAATTATGCAGTACTCTGCTATATTCCCGGATCTCAAGCAAGCATTTGACCAAGTCTGGCACATAAGCATACTCTATAGTATTAAAATATTTGATACAGAAAGTCGGGACGGTGCCCGACAGTGGAATACCCTGTACCCTTTTTCTCTATAAACACTTAATAGGGTAAAATAGGAACGGAAGTATCCACTTTTATATCTCTTTTCATAAGATCGATATACTTGTATACATTTTCCTATTGGAAAGTTCCAATTGACAAGTTTTTCTATTGGGAAGTTATGTATTATGGAGGCAAAAATTACTTTTATACTCATAACTCTAGAATTCTTCGACCAAGACATAACATAGATTATCAAAAATACATTTATTAATGTCTGTGACAATTTTCAATTGTGGAGTAATTAACGTTAATCGATATCCATATCTACATGTAATGGAATTTTGAAGCAGTTTATTGGAAAGGGGTGTAATTAGCATATTTTTGACTATAACTTTTGAAGTATTTATCCGATTTCAATCATTTTTGAAACATAGATGCGAATGAACACACATCGCTGTAACGCGAAAGTCTGTCACGGGGGAAGGAGTGAGATATCGACATAAATCGATAAACTTGCACTTTTCCTGGCAAATGCGCTTCTTATGGTAAAATTTTTTTGCTCTTACTCTTAAAGTCTCTGAGAAACACGTTACAACACGGACAGACAGACGGACATGTCTATATCGACTCGACTGTTGCTCCTGACCATTTTTGCCCATGGAACATATGGTCTGCCACGCCTCCTTCTGCCTGTTACATACATTGCACAAACCTATAATACCCTTTTACACTTTGTGTACAGGGTATAAAAATAGCTTACTGCTCCCTAAGTTAGGAAAAGAGCACACAGTTAAAAACCCTTCATTGAAGCAGACATTAATGCTCCAATTTGAGTGCTCCTATTAACTATGTTAGTATATATATGTATAAGCTTAAACCAGGCTCGTATGAGTCCAATAAACAAAGTTGACTTTTTGGCAAAAAAAAAAAACGACATGAACCTGCTTGTCTCATGCAAGCCTCTGGCACTCCGTGCGTGATCACTCGCAAAAGTTCCGCCCATGTGGTTAATGGGAGTGCATGCTTTACAGCTATCTCACTTGTACCTGCATATACCCATTGGCAATTCCTCTGCTGACCCCTGATCTATATGGAACTTTTTTTTCCCAAATGGGTAAAGGGTAACCGCTGCAAAGCTCGTTGGCTTAGTTTGTACAATATGTATTAGTGGCTTGTAGTTAATGCAGTTTCGAACTTAATGTATTGGTCAAAATATATGTGCAACATACAAATAAGTGCATTTATATGTGTAGTTATCATGAATTTCAATGTACAAAATGTGTTGCAATAATTGTTGTAGTAATTTTATGGTAATTAGCCTAATTGCCTTTTACTAACGCTGCACCAAAACAGCCAATTCAAGGCGACAGTCTAAAAAAATTTGATGCAGACAGTCGGGACGGTGCCTGACAGTGGGATACTCTGTTTTTTCCCATGAAAATCGAGTTTCTGTACAAATTTGTATATCGAAGCGTTGAAGGTTATCGGGGTTAATTCGGCAAAATGTCAACAATACTTGGTTTATAAGCTTAACATGAGTCTTCATACCAAATTTGATGGCTCTAACATAAATGTTAACCTTAACATTACTGTAAAAAGTAAAATTTTGTTACCGTTTATTGGAGGACGGGTCTGAAATTGCGCATCTTTTGACCAGTTTCTGTGCCTCTTCCTTTTATGGTAGATAGCGGCGAGATATGGTAATAAAAGTCGACTCGACTATTGCTCCTGATCATTTTTGCCTATGGAACAATAATGGTCTACCACGCCTCCTTCCGCCTGTTACATAACGTATAATACCCTTTTACACTTTATGTATAAGGTATTAACACAAAAAAGTATGTTTGTCGTTGAGGCAAAGAGAATAAAAGACAAAACTACTGTCATGACGCAATATTTGTATAAAATAGTTGACAAACTTAGTAGCTTGTTAACATCTGGGCACTTTTATCATACTTATTATTTTTGTCTGAAGTTTATGTGATGGCCATCAAGAGGTAAAAGAAAACTACTTGCATCTCTGAAGTCTGATGACTAAGTCAGTTCAGCACACATGTCGAATGTAATGACATGATGTTGCCATTCAGCACTAATTGCCATAATCTCATTAGAAAAAAAAAAAAAAAAAGATTTGTTTATGTCACATATCCATTGAATTGGACATAAAGTGCATGAAGCACTTTGCACACGTTGTCCATGAATGGGTTAAGAAGTCGTGTAGAATGCAGCAACCAATGCAAAAATCTGACATCTGAAAAGCACTAATTACCCCACAATCGGCTTAGCAAAGTGCAAAAAAGATCCGTTCAGTCCGTTTCAAAGTTAGAAAAGGCATGGATAACGAAAGAGACGTAGACACCATAACTTGCGGTATGGAGGACAACATTTTATAAGAAATGAAACAGGATGGCCAAAAATTAGGAGACCTTGTATTTTACGTGACTTACATAAAGCTGATGCCAACAAAAATATTGCTAATACACTACAAAATGTTTAGAAATAAACAAAACAACAACAATTATGTGAATTAATAATCATAATCTAGTGATACAGATTTTTATACGTTGACTCACGCGAGTCTTAAAACATAACACCGTTAACCTTTACAACAAAAAGGAAGAAAAACACTCCTCGCCACCACACCCCCCACATACAACGTTATACCTTAATTACTTAGTACGAACCTTGCAACGTATCGATACAAAACTAGGGACATATACTTATACCCTTTACACAAAGAGTAAGATTATTTGTGCAATGTATATAAAAGGCAAAAGGAGGCGTGGCAGACCATAGAGACTATAAGAGTTACAGTGAAAAAAATTTTCTAGAAGAGTCGCATTTTCCCGGAGCAGAGCAAGTTTATCGAATCATGTCAATACGTTTCTCCGTTCCCCCAGGACTGAATTTTACGGCTTACAATCATACGCAGATAGAAACTTTAAGAAATACCGGCAATGAAGTTTCAACTGTAGACCCCTCCTCCTACAAATGGCAACAAAATTTCACTTTTTATAGAAATGTTAGGCTTATAAACCAAACTATGTTGCCTTTTTCGAACCCTTCCCCCTACGTCCATAGTACAGTTACCTTTATTTGGCCCAAGTAAAGATACAAAAATTTGCATATGATAGAAATGGGTACATGGTACTCTACTATCGGGCAGGGTCCCGGCTGTCTGTAAAAGGAAAAAGGAGGCTTGGCAGACCATAAATGTCATGGGCAAAAAGTCTTATTATTGACCCGGGATCGATTGGACCATGTCCATCCTCACGTATAAACGTCGAGATCTCGGACAACGTAAGAGTTAGAAGCACAAAAATTGTACCCAAAGATGCGCATTTGCGTCAAGCAGATCAAGTTTGTCGATATTTAACCCCCTTTCCACGTCAAAAAATTTTCGCGGCTTACACCCACACCATGAAAGTTTCCTAATTGAAACTTGGCACAATTACGCGCAGTGTTACTGAACATTGGCTGTGTAATTAAATCGGAGAGAAACTTTAAAAGATATAAGTAATAATGTGACAATTTTATGCGCCTCCTCCAATAAACGTCAACAACATTTTAAGGTTAACATTTATATTTGAGCCACCAACTTTGATACGAAATCTTACTTATAAATCAAACGTTATTGACATTTGGTGAATCAACCCCCCACCCCTCGGGTCCAGTTACCTTAATAACGTCAATAACAAAATTTGCACAGAAATTCGATTTTCATTGGTAAAATTGGTACAGGTTTGTAGTTATATAAAACAATTAATGCGCTTCGTAACACACTTGTATGCCGTCACGATTGGATGGTGCAAAGCTATCTGATGAGGCTAGCAAATTAAATAAAACTTCAAAACACTCTAACTTCGTTTCACAGTGTATTGGGGGTGTGCCAGAAATCTCTCGAAGGATTTGCCATGACATTGGCTCAAAGTTTCTGGAACACCACTAATCATTGATGATAGATTTTCAACGCTCTCAGAGTATTTTCTGATAAATCGTCAGATTGATTATGGCCTGAATTTCAGTTGAGAGAGATATAGTACACACTGACGGATTGCTGTTGGGTTGAAATTTGGTCGAAAGGCATTTCAGGCACAACATTGTTAGCACTATGCAACAAATTTGACCTCAATGAAAGGCCTATGACTAAAACATACCTTTTCTGGTAAATTTTGGGTCCCTGATTTCGAATCCGGAAACCATTTTGGATTTTGTAGCACCGTTTTCGAATTATCGCTATATAAAAATTTGAGATTTCGAAAGTTGCGAAGTCAGCAAATCTCATATATCTTGGGAACCTTAATACCGATCGAAATGATTTGTAACTCGAATTAAAGATAATTTAATATCAAATTAATATTTTCCAGATGGTTTTGATCTAACTTGATTCAACTGCAAGTCACAGGGCAATGAATTCCAATTTTTTTTTTTCGAAAATTTAAAATCCTTTGTTTTTTTTTAGTCCAAATGAATTAAATCAAAAACTAAAAAAATTTTGAATGGATTATTTTTGGATTCGATAAATTGATTCCTTGCAAACATATAAACATGAATTTGAGCCAAATCGGTAGCGAAATGGAGAAGTTATTAAGGAATATAAAAAACTGTCACGATCGACCATTTTTTTCGAATTTCCGTACAAAAAAGAAACAATATAAAAACCCTGGAGTAAAACATACCTTTTCCGGTAATTTTGGGGTGGCTGATTTCATATCCGGAAACCGTTTTGAGTTATCTCGAACGGTTTTTGAAATAGCGACAATTCGAAAACGATTCTACAAAATCCAAAATGGTTTCTGGATTCGAAATCAGTGACTCAAAATTTACCAGAAGAGGTAAGTTTTAGACATAGGCTTTTTTTTGGTGCATAAAGTAGTGTCCCGCGACGAACACCATACAACGCCCAACATGTTCGATGGACACTAGATATGCACTATAAACTATTTTAATAATCATCAATTTCGGTGTAACTGCCAGTACTGTGACCAAAAGGGTTTTTTTGTTTTTCTACAACATGTGACTACTGTTCAGAGGACTTCACAGTTCTCCATTCTGCAAAAGTAAATGAAAATCATTGGAAACATATGCCACATATGATGCCTAAGCACACACAACTTTTTGGTTTTTGTCAGCATTCGTTTGGTTTTGTGGCAATAAATCATGACATTCAAAAACTTGATATTGATTTTATTTACGAGTAGGTTTTTTTTCGTATTCTATGAATGGGGGAGATATGAATTTCGCTTGGGGCGTTGCTATTGCTATGGAGTCGTTTTGTTGGGTTTACCACCTAATGACTGTGTGTGTGTGTGAATGTAAATAGGTGTATTTGATGTGACTGTTGCCACATTAGCCTGATTGATGGGTGATACGGCAACAGGCAGCAGGTAGGATTAAGGTTTATGTTCTTATGTCTTTTATAGGTGCCAAAGTTGGATATAATATTAAATGATGACTTGACAAAATGAACAAAACCCAAATGAAGAAAAACCATTAATTTGGTGAAATAATTCTGGTATACGAAATCGATATGCCATTTGAAGAAATATCATGTACTATTAAAGAGACTTAAGTCGTGTGTCAGCAATCTTGAGCTTGTGAAAAGAAGATACATCAATTCGTTTGGTTTGAAAAAAGAAAACCAAAAGCGTTTCCCTAATAGCGCAACTTACATGCGAGCATATCTTTGGAACCTACTTGATTAGATGCAACAAAATTTGTTGAAATTCGATCCATCTTTAGATAAAAGAGTCCATTTTGCCCCTTGTCAATCACCGACCCGAATAGTTCAACTGTGGCTTAGTATAAGGTATCACCACTTCGGTCCTGCTCCTACCACTGCGGCTCACAAATTAAAATGTCCTGCTAGAATAATAACACAAATTGATTGTATTTTACTAATAAATGTTATTAGCAAATCGAAAGCGCTGTGGTTTGCCATTGTTCGCTTCAAGTTAAGCCAATGAGTTAATTAGTATTACAAATCGAAATAATATATTTAAAAATTCCATTCGAACATTCCATTCAATAATTATTATGTAATGTGTAATTTTTTCTGTTTTTCATTTTTATTATACCCGGTATAGAATGTTCATTGTATGGAAATAATTGTATACAAAAAATTCTTCAATTAACAATAATTGGCCATATTTAAATTATATTAAATTATTTTCAATCGAAAGTTTCACCTCTCGTCTTTAACTCTTAAATAAGTGATTATCTTATGTGGCAGATATCTGACAGCTACAAACATCTTGCAATTTCGATGCCCAGTCATAAAGATAACATCAAGGAAGATATAATGTAAGGAACTTGCAGGACTACTACTATGCCTTCCATCTTCTGCAATCAGATGATTTTGAAAATGCAGCATGCCGAAAATATATTCTATGTGGCTGATTCCAAATGGGAAACTATTTGTTTTGGATTTAACTTGATATAAACATATAGCTTTGAGTTAGTTCTCTCCGACTTGGCATAATATGGTGCCATATCCATATCCTGGGAATATGACTAACATAAGCATGCATTCTCATCTTCTCGATCAGTTAATCAACAGTTAATTTATGATTCTATAAATACAACATCATTTTTTTTATATTCAATGAGTAAAAAATTGAAATTCGGTGCATATATGTCAAATTTCCAAATGGTCCCTCTGGTTATTGTTTTCAAATTGAAAGTTGGCCTTAGTATTTTAATATGGCTATGTGGTTTTTTGAATTGTTGACTCGGGAATCGGCAAATCAAGATAGACCAAAACACCTTTAAGTTTAATTACATATTATAAGGTTTTGAAGTAACTTTCACTTTAAAATCAGCGAAATCAGTGACGCGAAGTTTACCAGAAATAATATGTTTCAGCCAATAGCATTAATTTTATGTCAAATTTGTTGGATAGTGTACGATTTTTATTACTAAAAAGTAGCAAAATTTGATTTGTTGTATAACTAACCTTGGAACTAAATCATTGAAACACATTTTTTAAAGCTCAATCGATAGACTCACACACATACATATGAATATACAGCTCTCTCTTAGCCTTTTACTAAACAACTTTTGGTTTTTTCCATTTCCTTCTTTGCAGTTTTTAAAGGGTCATCGACGCCTGACATAAAAAAGAAGAAGAAAAACCCCAAGCCCCAATGTGGCAACAACAACAATAGCGTCAACAAAGCAGTAGCTTAAACTGTAAGCGTCATAAGTGGCCACTGTGAGCTTAGCCGAAGGCAACCAACACTAGAACCAACCAAGTGTCCAGCAGCGCGACAAACACCATCACATGCGCAACAATTTAAAGTTGGCCGCAAAACCCGGGCAACACTTACAACCCTTCGAGAGGATACAAGGAACACAAAGCGGAGGTGCTACGTGAGTGCATCTAAGTGCGTGCAACATCAGACGCACAGGTGTGGCACAGTAGCCTTAGAACAGCAATCACCTTTGCGGCTTATGGAATTAATGTTACAACAAAAGTTACGATATAAATGTTTAAATGTTGCAAGGCGAATGCTCGTGGCCAGGAAGGAAGTTGCAGCCGGCAATTCATGCCCCAAACCGCATTAATTGCAACACACATTGAGATTATATTTACACACAAACAAAAACACAACTGAAATGAAAGCCGCGCAGCTCTTGCTGCAAGCGGCAATGGCGGCAGCTGCAACACGTTTGGAGCTACCAGCGCCGGGCATGGTGCCAGAAGCGGCCAGTGAATACGACTTGGCGCCCATAAGCGTGGAACAGTTTCTGGCCAGCGCCACGGGGCAAGATGACAGCGTGCGTTATGAGCTGACCGACAGACTGGGCAGCACCATGCAACCTTCGATATATGATGAAACGACGGTGTGGCTCAATCACAGCTATACGCCACCTAATCCATTAGGCTTTAACGAGTCCTTGCAGCCGGATTTGGGCTTCGCGCAGTACGATGATGCGGACATTAATTGGACACGCACCTGCGAGGATGTTTATAATCCGCTTCTGGAGAACAATCGCCTGGAGTTCTGGGTGTGCGGCATAATGCTTAATATAGTGGGCATACTAGGCATTCTCGGCAACGTCATTTCCATGATCATACTTTCCCGTCCACAGATGCGTTCCAGCATTAATTATTTGCTCACTGGCCTGGCACGCTGCGACACCTTGCTCATTATAACATCTATGCTGCTCTTTGGTATACCCTCCGTCTATCCCTACACGGGTCACTTTTTCGCCTACTACAACTATGTGTATCCCTTTATATCACCCGTTGTGTTTCCCATTGGCATGATTGCCCAGACGGCCAGCATTTATATGACCTTTACGGTTACACTGGAACGCTACGTGGCCGTCTGTCACCCGCTGCGCGCACGTGCGCTGTGCACCTACGGACGCGCCAAGATCTACTTTATAGTCTGCTTTGGCTTTTCATTACTCTACAACTTTCCGCGCTTCTGGGAGGTGCTGACCATAAGTTATCAGCCGGCGCATAGCGCCATTATGCTACATTGTGTGCGACCCTCGGAGCTACGCATGAATCAGACCTACATCAACATCTATATACATTGGTGCTACCTGATAGTCAACTATATAATACCGTTTCTGACGCTGGCCATACTCAATTGCCTAATCTATCGCCAAGTGAAGCGTGCCAATCGCGAGCGTCAGCGCCTGTCGCGATCTGAGAAGCGTGAGATTGGTCTGGCCACCATGTTGCTCTGCGTGGTGGTGGTCTTCTTTATGCTCAACTTTCTACCCTTGGTGCTGAACATTTCAGAGGCCTTTTACAGTTTTATAGATCACAAGCTCACGAAGATCTCCAATCTGCTGATAACCATTAATAGCAGCGTCAACTTTCTCATCTATATAATATTCGGCGAAAAGTTTAAGCGCATTTTTTTACTAATTTTTTTCAAGCGCCGCCTGAGTCGTGACCAGCCCGATCTTATACACTACGAGAGCTCCATATCGAACAACGGCGATGGCACCTTGAATCATCGTTCGTCCGGCCGCTTCTCGCGACATGGCACGCAACGCAGCACGACGACAACGTATCTGGTCACGGCGGGCGGCGGGGGCAGCAATTCGTTGAACAATGTGCGCCTGACGCAGGTGAGCGGCTCGCAGCAGGCAGGCGGGCTCAAGATCAAACGGAATCGTGCACCCTCGCCGGGTCCGGTTGTATATTATCCGGCACGCGAAATGCAGCGTTCCATATCGACGACAACGGCACCGACCAACAACAATACGGCGCTGGGTTACGACTGGACCGTGGACGGCAAGAAGCTGGGTCACGTGTCCTCGGGGTTTTAAGACTGGAGCGGCAGCAGGAAACCTGGTGTTAGGGCTTTAAGCGTCGTGTACATAGATATTACAAATACACTATAGTTTGTAAGCAGTTGTACTATATAGTTAATTATGTTACATAATATATAAAGTTTGTCTAGCTTTTTAAGCGTTAAGCGTTACGCGCGCTTTAAGCGTGGCGTGACTTTGTGATAAGCGTTAGATGTTGCTCTTGTACTTACTAGCTCTCCCTCTCTGACTATCTCTCTCTATTGTTGCTATTTCTTTTACTCCGCCAGTTTATAAAGTATAAAATGAAATTTAATATATGTATGCTGCCCTTTAATGAACTTTCATTATTGAAATTTGTATTCATTTCGCGCCAAATTAAGTTGCAAAAGTTTTTCGCTCAATAAGAGTGCAAAGTTTTCTCACATTTTTTTCGTCAAACTTTTATTGATTGGCATCGAGTTTTTGCTTTTAATTAAATATCTTTTTGAATCAGATTCTTTCTGTTTTACGGGTTTTTCCAATACACTTGTTTGTTTTCATTTTTTTTAGCCTACTTGATAAATGATTGGCAAGCTATAAAATATTATATACAAACTTTTCACTTTTATTATCCTTCGGCACTTCATATTGGTCGCATTTTGAACCTAGCCAAGGAAATATGTCAAGTTGTCAAAAAACAAAAATTCAAAGAAAAGTTACCCAAAAGCGACCCAAACTTAATACAAAGCAGTATACATTTGGCTTTTATAGTCAGTTAACTGTTTTACAAGTAGCTCAATTTAAGACACATACACATACAAATACACACACACACTCAAACCTAAGCTTACAAAATAACAAATAAATCTTTGAAAAAGACATTTCAGGTGTTCGGACATTGTATAATTTGAAACTAAGCAATTTTGTAAATATAACTTATACAACAGATACAATAAAAACAGAAATAAACCTATACAAAAATAAATTTTAAAAACATTTCAGTTTGATTTTAATTTGTATAGTAAAATTGTACAACTAAAACTATATTTAAAAAAAAAAAATGTGCAAAATAATTGTAAAAATAAAATTACTTTTCCCAATTTTTTAACAGTTCGATTTTAATAAACACCAGAAACATATTTTATTACAGCTGCTATTATTTTGCATTTCAATGCATACAAATTGATATTATGCAAAGTTTAAAAATGGGACGATATATAGTGCACCGAAGTTAGCATACTCTTCCCCTGGCACTATAGTATATAGATATGGTACATTGAGTAGCCGTACTTTTTGACCAGTAATTAGGAGTCTATCCACAATGAAGAACTACTATCAGTTCTGGCTATGACGTCACTGAGTGTTGATTACGCCTGTTCTTGTTGCAGCATTATAATCATCATCGAATTGCCAAATGTAAGTTTTCAGACAACACGGAAACATAACGCCATCAAATGCAATATATATATCACTCTTGTTTTACCGTCGGAATATGATGCCCTGTGTAACAAATTTAACCTCATTGAAAGGCCTATGGCTAAAACATAACTAATAATTTAGGTTTAAGTTATTTAGGTTACTCCGCTAACGGAGTAGGCAAAGCGCATTCCAAGAATAGCGCTTGAATGTTTTCAGCGCACTTTCGCTTATCAATGACTGAAGCTTTACCTTTCTTAAAGCTGCTCTTCACTATTAAATTGTAGCTTAACCCATATTATGGTGAATTTTTGTGGAAATGGTGAAAGGAACCCTCTGAATCTAAATCCGCTGAAAATTTCATTCAGCGATCATCCATGTGGGCGTGGTAGTGTGATGCCATATGGCATCATTGGCACAAACCGCTCAACAAAAAAAATTTTTGTTTACATTTTAATTTTTTTAAGAGATCGAATCAGTTACTTTAATTTTCTATAATATGATGCTTTATAAAACATTTTGCACATAATCCCACATCCCACTTTGGGCACATGGTACGGGCTTGACGTTTGCAAAGCCAATATGCGCAACGGCGACTTGTACATTCGGCTGCATAGTGAGCGAGTCCACTATATCGGGAATCGCCCGGAAAAGTAAAGTAATTTTATTGGACTCAGAAGTATGAAAGTAAGATGGGATAGAATGATGAAACTCAAGTACACTGAGGCTGAGGCTTTCCAGATTTCTGTAGAGGATATCCTGTTATATCTCTTTCCCATGAAAAAAGTGTTTTATTGCATTTCCATTTAAATTTATCACCAATGTGGCAAGGGTCTAGCCGCTGACGATGCCAAATACTTGCTTAGCCCGGTGTCGCTTTCCGATGGTGTGATCGGTAGTATACATTCTGATTAGCTTGCGCAGCTATATAGTTGTAGTAGCGTGGGAAAAGTGGAAAAGTGATGTGTGACTCCTTCCCCCCCACCTTAAGTGCGAACATCCTCGGTCGTTATAATATAACTTATTTAAGGAGGCGATACTGCATCGTTGTCACTATGGCTTTGCGCGGGGACGACTCCGGTCCCAGTGTGGCATATTTTAATTACTTTTTTTACGCAAACGATAGAGTAGCACAACTGCTGCTAGTCATATTTCGCTGGTTTTCCTCTTGTATAAGCGCAATGTTTATACCCTGTACAAGAAGTGTAAAAGGGTATTATAGATTTGTGCAATGTATGTAACAGGCAGAAGGAGGAGTGGCAGACCATAAGTTCCATGGGCAAAAATTATCAGGAGCAATAGTAGAGTCGATATAGACATGTCCGTCTGTCCGTGTTGGCAAAAATTTTTACCAAAACATGCGCATTTTCTCAAGGCAGAGGGAGTTTACCGAATGAAGTCGATATCTTACCCCCTTCCCCCGTGACAGTTTTGCGCGGTTCACAACCGTTGAATCTATCAAACTTCTCAGAGATATTCGTCGTGTGTATGTTCATCTATGTTTCAAAAATAATCCAAATCGGATAAATACATCAAAAGTTATAGTCAAAAATATGCTAATTTCACCCCCCGCGCCCATAAACTGTGCCAAAATTCCACTACATGTAGATATGGATACATGTAAGCTAGAGTTACAAAATTTGGTGTGGAGACCATAATCGTTAAAACTGCATTGATGACGGCCTGCCTCCCCATATATTGATTTGAAAATTGTCATAGACATCTATAAATGTATTTTTGATCTATGTTACAAAATTCAAAGACATTGGCCCAAGAATACTGGAGTTACGAGTATAAAAGTGATTTTTGCCCTCATAATAGCCAACTTCCCAATAGAAAAACTTGTCAATTGGAACTTCCCAATAGGAAAATGTTAACAGGCATATCGATCTTATAAAAAGAGATATAAAAGTGGAAACTTCCGTTCCTATTTTACCGTATTGAGTGTTTTTAAAGAAAAAGTGTACAGGGTATTCCATTGTCCCGACTGTGTGCATCAAATTTTTTTTTTTTGTGTTGTTGAAGTGTAACTTTTACAGCATCTGTAGTGAGAGTACCTCGTCGAGCATATTCTTCTCGTCGACCAGCTGTAGTAATGGTGGTGCTGTGTTAGCCAGTTCAACTTCTTGGCTCTTGTAAGCCTGCCCATCTACGATCATTGTCGAGTTGTCTTGTGTCGATTTGGATTTCGCCTTCAAAGTTATTTAGTAATAGCGTTCCCGTCCTAATCTCTTCATGTCTCGGTAAATGGTGGTTATTTATTAACGTGCAGCTTGGTGTTTTCACTTAGCATCGGAATGATGTAGTTGTCGGTGCTTAAATTTAGCAAACTTTCTTTCTTACAAATTATTTTATTATTTATAAATGGCTGTCGCATTTGTTCTTTACTGCGTACATTTCTTTATTACAATCTAAAATATTTTCGAATCTTATATCGTTTATAATTCCTTTATTTTTAATAGGCTTATCATAGCCTTATAAATCAGTCGCGCAAAGTGGTATCAAAGTCAGTCTGCAAAGAAGGTCAGTCATTTAAGTTTTTTATGTTGTCTTTGTGTACGACCCTACCTGATTCTGTGGTTATGGTAGTATTATTGTTTGTTTTAACTATTTATACCCTGTACACATATTATACAAGGCTATTATAGATTTATGCAATGTATGTTACAAGCAGAAGGAGGCGTGGTACACCATAAGTTCCATGGGCAAAAAGACTTATCATTGAACCGGGTAGCGATTGGACCATGTACATCTGTCCGTCCGTCTGTCCGTATGAAGGGATAGATCTTCGAGACCATAAGAGCTAGAGACACAAAATTTTACCAAAAGATGAGCGTAATCCCATGAAGTTTATCGAATTGGGGTGATATATGCCCCCAGCAGATTTTGTTGAATCTATCAACTCGGAACTCCCCAGAAATATGCATCGTGTCTATGTGCATCTATGTTTAAAAAATGATCGAAATCGGATAAATACCTCAAAAGTAAAAGTCAAAAATATGCTGATTTCACCCCCCTTTGCCTATAAACTGCTCAAAAATTTGTCTATATATAGATATGGATACATTTGAGCTAGAGTAACAAAATTTGGTGTGGAGACACGTATGAGCCAAATCATTAAAATTGTAGTCACCATTTTTCAAAAGAAGCACCCTTCCCCTGTAATCGATTTGCCTTAATACCACGCAACATATTGATTTGAAAATTGCCAGAGATATTTATAAATGTTTTCTTGATCTGTATTTCATGTATTTCAATAACCAAATTCCGAATAGAAAAACTTTTCATTTGAAGCTTTCCAATAGGAAATTGTCATATCGAACTTGTGAAAAGAGACATAAAAGTAGTAGATACTTTCTTTCCCATTTTACCGTATGGTGAATTTAGTTTTTATGGAGATAAAAAGGGTACACGGTATTCCACTGTCGGGCACCGTCCCGACTGTCTGCATCAAATTTTTAAAGATAAATGCTTCTGTTTTACAAAAATAGACAAACCTTCTGCAATTGTTTCGAGTTTTTCTATTTATACATACATTATGGGTTCAACAAAGACTCCTTTAATTCGTTACAAATATCTTGACAAACTCATAATGCTTATATGAGCTCACATAGCGAATACAAATTATCAATTTGCAAGGGATTTATGTGAATGGTATTTACAGAATAAGAAAAACATCGCCTCATAAAAGTAAACACAAATACACACACATTAAAAATGCAAACAAGCTTTCTTATCCATATAACGACTTAAAATTCAATTTAAGTCACCCAAAAAGGTTGTGCCCCCAATCGCCTTTGTCAATTTGGTTGGTGTCTTGGGGATGGGGAATACGCCTGGTGAAACACATAAAGCCGACAGCTGCTAAGCCGGATGTGTCTGAAGCCCATTATATGTGGCCATAATAATTGAAAAACTGTGTCGGGCTGCAAATCTCGTGCTTCACCTGACAGCTTTGGTCACATATTTTCTCATGCTGGGCACGTTGGCAAGCCGTTGGCTTTTATGTCACAAATATCTATATGCATATATACAAAGGAATCTGAATATGAATCATGGCAATAAGCGAGCGAAATACGCTCTTGGAATAGGGAATTGGCAATAGTTGGTGCCAAATGGAATAAAGTAGCATACTTATGGGCACCATTGCCTCTACAGCTTCTGCGTCCTTAAATACCCAAACTATATACATATATAATTATAATTGCAAATTTAAATGCATAGCTAATTAAAGCAAAGAGTTTGCGACTAAGAAGCTTAAAATTAGGCTACAACAAATGTAACCTAAGTGTGTGAGTGTGTTAACAAATGTCTTTGTTATACTCTACTAGAGGGTATGTGTTATTTGTTGATACATGTAATGCATAAAGAATGAGCTTAAAGGTTACAAATACTTACCGAAACTGTACACAAGCACTACATAACGCAGATTATTAGGTTTCAGAGCAACGGTTTATTCTAAGACCAGCTAAAAAATGGAGTCTTATACGTACCATTTTTATTATAACATATTCAACCTAAGAGTTTGGTAAAATGCATCAACTAACCCCCCTGCGCAGACATCAGTTGAAGCTGCTGACCCTTTATCACTGATTTGAATGCGCGTGCACTTGTTTAGAGTTCCACTTCTGCTTCAATTGCAGCAGCAACCGGTTGAAACACAACACCCCCCGGAACACGAAGTCTCTAACCACGATTTGGGTATCAACCTCAGCTACCCCGATACTTGGTACCGAAATGAATTACTCGGTATTCCTTCCCCTTTTTGCCCATATAGGCTCGGATTTGGTAAACCACGTGATCTTTGGCACCTCTTGTTGTGCAATCATTCACCGCCGTTTTATAAATGCTGTATCAGCAAATGTTACCTTTTTCTCTACGCCGTCATCTGCCCTTCAGACTCATCCCAAACGTTATGCAGTAGACGTAGTCCAAGTCCTCTGGCATGATTGAGTGGCCAATCGCTTTCATTCCCTTAAGTTTGAATTTAACAAAGAATCACATTTGCACAATTATTAGTCATCGAGCTTTATTGGTGGCTATTTTAAAACTAAATGCAGAGTTAGTTAGGTATGCAAATTTTGTTTTTATTTTTCTTCTTTTTCTTAACTGTCCATAATAACTCGTTACCGGGATGATGTATTTCTTTCATTGGAATTGTGGTTTTACGTGGTAGGTCCCACCAAGTGGGTTGTTTTTATTAATGTTATATTTTCCTTCAAATGTGTAAAACTTATAAGCGAGTGACCGTGGCAATCGAGATTTGTAAAAGAATGTATAGCTTCAAGGCAGTGGTAGTAATGACCACATGCTCGCAAGATTGATCGCTGACTGTGATGGTAATAAGTTCTTACGTTCAGTGGGGTAATATCAACTCTGACCATTACCTTGTTGCAGCCAAGGTGCGCATGCGGCTAAGACAGCGAAAGCTGGACATCACAAAGCAGCAATCACAGCAGACTGCGGAAGCCTTTTCCGCTCAATTCTCTGAGCAGCTCACTTAACCACCCTCAAAACCTGATAGCACCAAGGAACTTTGAAAACATATATCCCACTTCTTGCGTTCTACCACGAAGAACGTTCTTGGTTTCCAACGCACACTGCCGAGAACCAATGGTATGATTAGGAGTATCGTGAAGCCACTGCGTGAACAACGGGTGACCTCACGGTGCATTAACTGCCGTGGTATCAATAAGGCCCTATCGAACGTTATGTGGTAAAGGCTGAAGCCATTTGCGAAAGAACTGATGGGACCTTATCAGTGTGGCTTTAGGCATGGTAAGTCCACCATCGACCAGAAGAATACAATTTGTACTCCGTGTACGACATTCGATGGAAAGATGAACAGTATGAGCTATACAACGACAATTACATACTCATGCGATGCGAATTAGCATCCAGCGCTAACCCAAGCTGTCTCCGTCCACCATTTTTATCACCGATTGGATAAGGCGTACGCAGAACTTCTGTTGACTCCAAACACACACGATCCAGGTTATTGCAGTTTTTTTCAAAGCAGGGTTGCAGAGGTAGCCATTGTGCCATTAGGGAAACATATTATGTTTGCTCGGTCTTGTTTGATGTTTTCTTCGTCAGCTACCATGGGCTAAGCTTTTTCATTGGAGCCATCTATTGCATAGTAATGCAATTTATGCACAATAGTTGCTCTACTACGCCGAGTAAAGTCAACATTGAGGGTCATTCAATTCACGGCATATTGTTTGCATGTGGCATGGCATAGATGCTTCATCAGAAACGGCAAATTAAGTTCAGCTTTAAGAAAAATTCTGTTCGCTTAGCCAAATATATATATACATATATAAAAATGACTGCCAATTCTTTGTGACTCTTCAGCTCAAAAACTACTGGACAGTTTTTGATGAAATTTTGGGGATAGCTTCCCATTATGTTAAAGAGTGTTCTTATCCAACTTAGGGGGTTCCGGAGACATTGCTTAAAACGATTTTCCATATAAAACATACTAAATGTGTTTCTTCTTATATAGTAGGCAAGCATTAAATTTTACTAGGTAAAGAATTCTTTTGAATAGGAGAGTTAGAGGTAGAGGATATAAAGATATTGGTACCAATATCCGCAACTTGACTTAATATGAAGAAGAGAGAGAGATAAGGAAGAGGAACGGAAAGTGGAATCGGAACGGGAAGAATTAATTTATATAATGAATTTGTTGACGGATTTATCACAGCGAAGCGCGCGGGTTCAGCTTGTGTTTAATAAAATTGATTTGATTGGCTATTGAAAACTTTCTGTGTGCCCTGTTTAAAATCTATATTTTACAGATGTAGTTTACCGTAGCTCAATAAGTACAGTTTCACTGCTATGGAAAAAACTGACAAACTAAAAATTAAAGTAATCCAATAATCCAAGGATATGAATAGGCCTTAAAACAAAAATTTGTCTTGCGAAATGTCATTAACCAGAAATTTGGGCCGATATCTCGAAACACAAAAAAACGTAATGTACGATTAGCATGTGTCAGGTACAGATTAAACCATGTTTACATGTCCGTCCCCTGTATAGCTCTCGGACACTATACAACAATTTTGCGGTCCAGATGACGTTTGTCGAATAGTTCTGACATGTGCCGTTTTTTCTTCAACAGCAATGTTATCCTTGAATTTATTTTCATAAAACTTAGCACAGCTGTGCGTGGTGATTATTGGTGTAAAAAATACAACGATGCATCGAAAACATCGATGGTTGGCCTGTTATTGTCTAATGTTTTCCCATGTTCTTATATATACGATGCATCGATGTTTTAAAAACCATTGAACATTTCACGATCACTTACGCCGACCTCAAAGAGCATGAAATTTAATAGAGTGAAATCCTTAGCCTTTATATTGAGTTGACTTGCTAAAAAGCGACCACTTTCAGCACAGTGCGTTTCTTTCCCTTTCTCATTTTTGCCTACGAGTAAGTCGGTCTGACATGGACAGCAACACAAGCTGCCTCAAACGTAGGCTGTGCTAAAAATGGTCGCTTTTCAACAAAATTTTTTTATTTTTTAACTTTCCAGGATTAAACTTTCAGGCTCTTTACGCCGACCTAGTAATTCCTAAAGTGAAATTATTTTTAGATCATATCAAAGTAAGTTTTGCAAATAATGTAGCAATTTGCAGAATTGAGAGTGCCACTTCAATATTTAGACAATTTAGGCGTAGATCTATTTGGACTGTAGTATATAGTATAATATAGAAATCTTCTTTTGTTCACATAGCTCTGGTTTCACATAAATTGTATTATACAACGAAATTCCCTTCTATAATAACAAGTAAAATTTTCAAATACAAAACATCGGAAAACCATCGATGCATCGATATTTTAGTCCGATGAATATACCTACATCGATGACCATTTTCGATGGACCCTGCGATGGTAAATATCGGTTTTTTGGTGTGGATTTACTTCATCCGGAAAATACGCATCTTTTTGTACTTTTTTGTAGTAACATTCGATGGTATCTAATTTTGTTTGTTTCTTGATTAGCTGCTTTGCAATCTAGTTTACGAGTGAGTGCCTGGTCAATTTACCTTAAGGTAACTTCTAGAGTTTTACTATTATTAGTACTTATATTTATTAATATGAGCAATACACTATCGCACAGCTGGCCCCATTTTTACCAAAGTTTGTCAAAGGCATTCATCAGTTTGCTATATTCATTCCATTCCTTTTAACAAGAATACACACTTTTGACATATTTGAGAGTATGAAAAGTTCGAAACCCCAAAGGAAACTTTTCCCGCAGCGTGCTGTTGGCAAAACAAAAAACAAAGTTTATTATGCTCACCACATTTAAGTGTTGCTTGACTTAACGACAATAAATCAGACGAGATAATGTCAACAATGAGGCCCTGCTGAACCACCGCACATGCTCCTGAACCCAAATCCACGCAGACACACACACACGTGGAAGTTATTTTTAGTGTCAAGGAAAATATTTTTGATAACTTTTGTCTTTGATGCGCTTTTAATGCGCTTCAGGATTAGGGCTCAAGCAACCCGAACTCCATAAACTTTGGCACTTTACTTTTTGCTGCCACTTTTGACTAATGATATAAATTCTATTCATAACTGTGGATTGTTCTTAGTGTTGACCCTAAGCTATGTGTCATCGTATTTGCTAATTAATTAGCGGTTTGTGTCAGACACAAGCGATAGCATTTTTTTGGTTGCCACTTAAAGCAGCGAGATACAACAAAATTTAAGCTTGCAAAGGACGAAAAGCTTACTTGTCCTTGCACAGCAGTGCGAAAATGAATTTCATTTTGCCTTGGCACTCTACTAAATTCCCTAGGCTGTACTTTAAACGAAATGACAATGACAAGGAAGCAAAACGCAGAGTGGTTAAGAGAGAGAGAGAGAGAGAGAGCTGGAGAATGAAAGAGATAGAGTTGGTTGAAACTGCGGCAGCTATCTGTTAGATAGATCTAAAGTTACGAGATACAATGGCTGAAAAGGCTGCTGTCATGGTGTCTGTGCTCTGTGTTCCAATACAACGCGCTCATAATTAGCTTTGAATTGTCGCAATTACAAGCCGCCAGCTTTTGTTCGGCTGCAAGTAAATAACAAACAGGAAATGAGAACATAAACCACAAAATGGCTGTCAGATAAGTAACAAAAAGCAAAGCAGACAACTAAAACGCACGTGGCAACGCTGATAAGTATGCTACGGTTTTTACAGGCCATCTTTTTTATGCGTTATTCTCGCTGTCAACTGTTTGTGTGTGTGTGTGTGTGTGTGTGTGTGTGTGTGTGTGTGTGTGTGTGTGTGTGTGTGTGTGTGTGTGTGTGTGTGTGTGTGTGTGTGTGTGTGTGTGTGTGTGTGTGTGTGTGTGTGGGTGTGTGCGTGTGTGTGTGTGTGCGTGTGTGTGATGCGTATGTGTGCTTAAGGGTCAGCACACAGCTGTCAGCAGGTCGTTAGCAACCGCCGCATGACACTGATACTCTCAAGTTATTGTTATCCAACTTACTTTTCTGTTGTTGTTGTGTCCACTTTTGGTTGCACTTGCTCAACTTTTAACAAAGGCCAAGAACGCAGCTTTGTGGCCGATAGCAAGTGCGGCACAAGTGTCAACAAAAGCTGTCCAATTTGCAGAATAGTGGAAGTCATTGAAAAGTGCTCATATGGCAACCACCACACGCATCTTATGGATACATATACATGTAATTATATATATTCAAACAACAGAATTGCTAACATAAGTATTCCTGTAAAGCAGCCAAGCTCGGCAGATATGTATCCGGTACCAGGGCCAATTTCTTCTTATCACCAGAGTCAAGCGCCTCTTTGACATCCTTCAAGGTGCTCACACCCGTGGCCACGAAGAGCGATTGGAAGCCACAATTATTGGCAAACAATACGTCCGTATAGAGTCTTTTTTCACATAGAAAAAGAACGCAAACCAATTAGGCTGTGTCAGTAACAAAGATTGGTAGGCACTGTGATAAATTTATTGTGATAGATGGTGTTAGCTACAGTCGCTGCAAGAAACGGCAAAACATTACCTTTCCTGACGTATATTTTTGCGCATCATACTCGTGTTTTCGAAATCCCTTGTCATAAATTCTACTGTCATACCTAAGCTTAAAGAGCCTGAACAAGTAAACGTCGTTGTATATTTTAAGGCTGCCTGAGTGCTAGGGATGGTCTCAACTCTCTCTCTCTCTCTCTCTCTGATGAGCCATCGCACCCACCACAAATCTAATCTAACAACAACTACTTCAGAGCAAGTTCAATAAAAAATTAGCTCACTTACATTGTTTTTGAAAACTGTTGCTAGATAGCAGCCATCCTATATATTATATATATATATATACATATATATTCATTATTGTTGAATTTGAAACCATATTGACAATATCATACTTTTATATTAAATCAGTCTCATATGTACCCCGTGTAGTGAGCGGGTTAGAGAACACCACCTCAGCAGGTCAAAGCTTGTCGTATGAGGCGACTAACAATGATACTGGGTTCTTTCGAGACCAGTAGGGTTACCCTAGACCTTAAAGGGGTTGTACGTAGGGTTTGGGCCCCCCAAGTAAAAACACCATTCCAATTTAAAAATGAATTTCCATCAGTTAAGGGTTAAGAACCCGATAACTGGTTGTTATGGCCAGTTAAGAAGAAGAAGATGAAGAAAGAAGAACCACGCCTTACTGCATATTATACGAGTTGTAAGGAAAGTGAAACTGGAATAATAACAGAATCTGTCGACGAAAACTATTAAAATTTCAGGGATACGGAACTTACAATAATTTTCAATATACATATTTTTATTATTTACTATTTAGATACTTTCGCCAAATGTAAATATAAAAAAATTTAAACAAGTATTTGCCACGGTTTTAGAGTTGAAAGAGATCAAGTTATACACTGCAAAACATTAAATCGGTTGGTCTAGTAAGACCAATGATTTTATTTTGTGAAAGTAAATCGTATATTACGTGCGATGATGGGAACAATGTTGCTTCAGGAGTTAACTTTCCGACGTCCCCAATTTAGACTCAAAAGCGAGCAGTGTCTTTACCCGGAGTGGCGTTGCTCCTAAATAAATAAATGCATATGACATAGGGTAATTAACCTGTTGACACCGTCATAGTTCGGTTAACGAGGCTGGCTGACCAGGAAAAAAGCACACTAAATAACTTTGGTTCCGCCGATTGGTCAAGGCGTGCGCAAAGCAGAGGCACCTGGAGAAGAGCTCTGTATCAAGGAGATTAATCGCCAGTTAAGAAGAAATCCTCGAAATTTCAAGAAAATCAAACTATGAAGAAAGCAATGTACTCGCATCGACGTCGGTATGTTATATTTTTGATAATCTGATTACGTGTGATGAAACATGGGTCATCAAGTATAACCCAAAGGTCCAAAGCACGGCATTTTGTAAAATTTGAGAACATTTTCTTTGGTCTTAGATTCGTTATGAACTCCAAACTACGAGTCAACAGCAAATTAGTTTTAACGATCAACTTTGTAAGTGACTGGAGCCAATAGGAAAACCTTTCGATATGTTTGATTTTGCTTGAAAGCTGTGGTAAAAAATAGTTTAAATTGTTTTTGCAGTGATTCCAGAGATTGTGGAAACTACAGGAGCATTAATATGGAATTATGCTGATAATTTGCCACTAGGGTAAAAATATGTCTGCCTGAAGCCATTAAAGCTTTTGGATCAAACGCATAATCTCTTATTTTCTAGGGTATGCAGAGAGGTTCAGCGCTAGGACTGGAATTTATTACAAATTAAAGTGAATAGCCGATCTTTAATTCTTTTTTGATTACAGAAATAGAATAAATTACAATGCTATTGTCCTTGAAACAAAATCAAAAGCTTAGTTTTCCTAAAATTCTATTATACCTATTATTCGTATATGGCATTACTAAGAACGTAGATCCCAGCATCTACCACCGAAAATCAATCACAGTGCAAACAACTTTAAAAAATCAATTCTCAACTCACGTATCGCCAATCATAAGCGTAGTCTTGGGCTTCATGAGGCCACATTTCTGTGCCTCACTTATCATCCAGGGATTGGGTTTGCCAAGTATTAGTGGTTTGCGTCTGCTGATTGACTTAATCGCCGCTATATTGGCTCCAGCACCAACGAGCATGCGGTTATTTCCTATGGGATAGGCGGCATCCAGACAGGTACCCAAAAAGAGCACCTTTGCATTGTTTAGATAGCAACAGGCTCTTATAATTTTCGGTATCGAGAAGTTGTCATCCTTTGCCACGACTACGGCACCCACATCCGGATCTATTACCAAATCCTCTGTAAACTGTTTCATGGGTACATCTACAGTTTCCTTTTCCACGTTATCAAAGCAAATACCCGCTTTGGCTAGCCCGGCGATTAAGCCTTTTTCGCCAATAACGTGCACCTTCTTTTTGAAGTCTTTGGACAAAAGAAAGTTGGCTATGGACTCTGATGAAGTAAATATTTCATTCTCCTCCATCTTTATGCCCAACTTGTTTGCCTTTTTTAAAAGATCTTCGGCCAGCTCAGTCGAGTTGTTTGTCACAATGAACATGTGTTTGCCCATGGAGCGCAGCAGATTAAAAGTGTCCGCTGCTCCATCAATGGCATTCTGAAAGGACCAAAGTACTCCATCTGCGTCACAAATAATAGACTTGAAGCCGTCCAGCCATTCCTTTACTTGCTTCTTGGGAAGCTTTGCTAGATGAGTACAGGTCTGTTTGAACATGTTAAAAATGTTGCAAAGTATTGGAACATATAGAAATTTATATATTTATTTGTAGGCTGCTCAAAAGTTTAGATGACGTTTAGATGTATAAATCCTAGCCTACTATAGGCTTAACAAACTCTCTACAATTTCTTGATGTTAAAAACGGAAGCAAATCGGACATCTTAGGCACATAAAGATTCGGCACCTGTTGGTACATAAACGGTTCCGCAGAAGTCTGTGCCATGTGCACATCCTCCAATCTGCTTACTCCCGTGCCCACCAAAAGAGTTTGAAAGCCGCAGTTATAGCCGAATAATATATCCGTGCAAATGCTGCAATATAAATTATATAAATTGTAAAGCTGTTTTTCTTATCAAAGGTAGGAAATCAAACCGAAAACGTAGCGTTAAGGCAAATCCTATCGTAATATGAAAGAACTTATGCTCTGCTTGCTCTTAGCGATTTCTTGTGCCAAAGTGTTTCATTAGATTCCCGTTTATTTGGTCTGATAAATACTTCAATCAGAAGATTTTACCCTGAAACACAATTATAGACTTATCGTTTATGACAGTCAATGCAACGCGTAACTTGAGGGATAACAAAAAGCAGAACCGTTAACTGATATTAACTTTTTTAAACTAATACTTTAAGCAAAACCTATTTAGTATCCGAAAACGTCTTTGGCCCTCTAACGTCGACTGCATTCGATGAAACGATATGTTTTATGAGCTCTACGCCCTATAATAGTCTTCAGTTTGATTTCCTGTTCAAAAGTTGTACTTACTTATCCCCCACCAGTAGTGTACGTTCCGACTTGATAACGCCTTGACGAAGTAAATCCACGCACATATAACAGTTGGGCTTGCCACAGGTAATGGGCGAGCGTTTTGTGGCCATTCGAATGCTGGATAAGATAACATCGGGGCCGGGCATATAGCGCCCCTTGCCCACGGGATAGGCCACATCTCGATTGGTGGCTAATAACAGAACCTTGGAATCACTTAGATAACTGGTTGCCTTGTTCAATGTGGCTATGCAGAAGTTCTTATCCTCGCCCACGACTACAGCGCCCACGTCTTTATCCAAATCCATAAGCATGGTATAATCATGCATGCTAAGCGTTGACAGCGACTTCTCCTGTCCCAGCGGCACATGTTTTATGCCAACAGCCTGCAGCTCATCTGCTATGCCTTGCTGGCCTACTATAAAAGCCTTCTTCTTAAAGTTGCGCTCGCGCAAGTACTTGGCCACGGCATGGGCCGTGTTGAACACCTCATTTTCGCGTATCAAATAACCCAAGCGCTGAGCTTTTTTACACAAATCCCAGTGCGACTCAGTGGAATTGTTGGAGCATATGAAGCTGCGTTTTCCCAAGGCGAGCAAGGCATTGAAGGTATCGGTCATGCCCGGCAACGGCTCATCATAATTCCAGAGCACGCCATTTGCATCATAGACGATCGCATCGAAGGTCTTCAGCCATTCCGTTACTCCGTGCTTGGTAAGTTGCAGCAAATTGCAGCTGTTTTTGCGCAACCCGCCAAGACGCAAGGCCGCATTCATATTGCTGTTTTGCCTTCAAGGACGTGCCGTTGTCGTCGACTCGTAGTCGCTTCAAGTTGTTTCAATTTGACGTAAAAATGTGTGTGTGCTTTGTAACTTGTAAATTAGATTCCAGAGACTCCGGTTTGATGCGTTTAAATCAATTGAAAAGTTACGCTAAAACTTGACTGCAGCGGTGGCATTTAATTTACTAAACTTTGCATATTTGTTATTTTGTTGCGACCGGAAGGAACCCGCAACACCGCACCCAAAACTCAGCAAGTCACTGAAGGAGCAACTTTTAATTACACGCCATCAAAAAAGCAAGACTCAAGCGTCATTTTCCCTTTAAGTGTCCAAGTGGTTGGCGACTTTAATGAAGCAGCACAGCCCGATTCCCCAGGGCGCCACACTCATCTCAAGTACCAGCGCATTTTCGGTCATTCTCCAACACTGTGTGTGTGTGGGTTGACAGTTGCCGACAGAAAGTTGCCGGCGCCCGTTGCGCCAATTAAAATAGCATTTGGCCTGGTCAGCTTAGGATGTTGTCAGTAGCATTGCCTTTAGATTGTTAAATACCACCAACACACCAGAGGCAGGAACCGCACACCGCAGTCGAAACCGCACCTTCAACATATTATTGTGTTAGTGTGCATTTTGGCCTATGGCTATTTGGCTTCGAAAAGCGCATAAATCTGTAACAATTTAGCGGATTTCTTGCATTTAGCTAACGCTGCTTTTCACTTTTAATACTCTTGGGCGGAATACATTAAACGTTCCATAAAGTTTGTAACAAACAGACCCTATGAAAACATACAAAAATCGTACGCCGTCATGAAAATCTGTATAACACTCGCATGGTGAGCTGAGGGCAAATACAACAACAAATCGGATATACAGTTCAAAAATTTTATGAAAAAAAAAAATGTTATATATATTTCTCACGAACGCCGCTTGCCATCTGTAATCTTTTATGATCAAGAAAATAATTGTTGCTTAAGTCAGATAAGGATTAGTTGAGTTGATAAGAGTAACATGTTGTCTTACAATAATATTCACCGAAAATCACGATTTACACTATTTCAAATTCCCATTTAAAACACTACCTCGAAGAAGTGTTACGAAAAACAGTTAGGTATTAAACAAAAGTAGTTTTTGCAACCGAGAGTTTGTGTTTCATCCGCACACTACATTCGCTCGAAATTAGAGCGTAACCTTTTACGAAGAAAGTCACACAGGGTTGCACACGATGCGACAAACAAATCGCTTCATGTAACAAGCGCCTGAGGCTTCCAATATATGATTTTCCTGTAAAACCTTTAAGCCATTTTATATTTTAGCAGATATGGAATAATCACGCCACAATCTTTTAAAATCAGCGTCCGCAAGATAAAAGATTTCGAGGTACAGCCAAAAAGACGCCAAAACTTTTTCTTAAATAACTTAGGCGCCGTTTACACGAAGCGAGATTTTTAAGCCAGGCCAGGCGTTTGATGGCACGTAATATCGCCCCTAAGTTATCTCGCCTGCAACCCTATGCGATTTCTTCTACTTCATATTAGAATGCATTCTAATATCAATCGAGTTTTTGTGAAAAGTGTTGTAAAGTGCAATTCAGTGTTGTGTTGTACCTCACAGTTTAGTGCTGAAAGGTGCGATACAGTGTTGTGTTGTACCTCAGTTTAGTGCTTCAAGTGTGACGAAAACAAACAATATTTTTGGAGCCGAACAATGTCATAGGTAGTTTTTAATCAATGTTGTAATTTACAGAAATTTTTGTATGAGAAGGCAAACACAATCCAGGAGCTTATGAAACTTATGAATGTTGGAACGTCCTCATGTTGCAACTCCTGCATTATCAAGTGCGAGTTGTCGCGCCCTTGTCTACGGCTTCAGCCACTCCCGGCTCCAAATACCTCGTTGGCGGCTCTTTCGCTCCAGCGCTCTTTTTATTTTGAGTTCGCGTTTGGCGGACATACAAAACTTGAATTTTGCACTTATTTACTTGTATTTCATAACTCTTTTTTTAAGCAAGTATTTTGAATGGGAATTAATATATGTAATATTTTGACAGTCGCGTGTGAGATTTTTTCATTTTCTCGCTTAAAAATCTCGCTTCGTGTAAAGGGCGCCTTAGATTTGGATAGACTCGAGTTAGGGAAAAAAATCGGGCTGCCACGTAGTTCTCTGACTGCAGCAGCTTGTGTTTCCATTGAGTCCACAAAGATTTCATCCAAAATAGATTCAGTTCTTGATTTCTCACAACATACTATAAAACTCCTAACCCTAGATTGGGTTTTTTTATACTTACTACAGTTACTGGGTCGGCAGATGCTCTGGCAAGAGTATAAAAACTTTGCCTTCAGGCGCCATAGTGCCTTTTACAGTTATTTCTTTTCCTTTTTTTTATGTTTGTATACATCTGTTTGCGTGAGCGTGTCAAATGGCCGCCAGCCTACAAAAAACTGACCGAAAAGCATTTCCGACGCAATTAGGACAGCGTTGAAAATTTGGTGACCAGCTTTCAAAATGGCTGCAAAACGAGGCCTGTTATTTGGTTTTGTTTTTGCGAAGTCATTGGGGAAGGCAAAAATAAAAAAACAGACAACGGTGCAGTTGTGACAGTTACACAAGCGACAAGATATACCTATAGGAATAGGGATAAATAGAAAAGTTTCCCAGCTAATGGAAAAAAGTTAGTTATTTTGTTGCCTGGTCGTCTAACTGTACATTGTAGTCTATGCGTGCGTGTGTGTGTGTGTGTGTGTGTGTGAGGTGGGGTATGCAGCAACGTGATTGCCACCAAAGTTTGTGTTGAAAATTGAACAACTTCGTTAAATTAAAATCTTTAACATTTCTCACTTACTACACTCTACTACAGAGAAATTCATTTTTTTTGTTGACTGGGCACCAAATGCCATAACAAATAAAGCTTACACTTACACTGAAAAGTATGCACAAGAAATAACAAAATAAGAAAAGTCCGTTGTACTTAAACTTTTTTTTTCAACTTTTATTACTATAAATTTTTTATTAACTTTTATGAAGCTTAATTTCGTAACAGCTTGTATAGGGGTCAGTTTGATTTTTTAATTAATATAAAACTTGCAAAACAGGAACAATTAACAAATGTTTGATACGATTTATATGCTAAATTATCGGCAATTGTTGTTGTTGTTGGCCAGCTTGTCAACAACTTGAGCAGTGTTAAACTTTGTGCCTCGAACATTTGACACTTAGGCCACAAGGAAATTTATTTGCATTATCAGCAGCTGCCAAGAAGTCGTCTGTTTTAAATTATCCCCTCTATCCAGACATAAATCATCATAGATAGGTATCACCAGCTAATGGAGCACTAAAGCACAATTGACCAAAAGCAAAAGCAATCAGAATAATGGCTAACAGCGGAGTGAGGAAAGCTAAATACTCTGTACATATTGGTTCACTACAAACTTTGCTATATAATTTAATACCTAAACTTATTCAGGCAACCCAAATTCACTCCTAACATATAATATAAAAAGAGTTAGTTTCCATGTTCAAAAAGCATTCTGCTATAACTCGCAGACCTTAAAAACCAGAGCTAGCAACTCCCAGCTTGACCAGCTGTTCTTCTTGCCCGCAAGAAGGAATTTAAAGGAATTCTTGCTTCTTCTTTTTCGAAAAATATTCATTAATTCATCAAGATATATTTTGCATAATTCGAAGTAGTTCTTATCAGATACAATAAACTTGTCTTTTCCAATTCTCTAAGTACTTTGGTATGGCCTTGAGCTCTTCTATCTTCTGAATCGAAGCATAGCACCGTCCTTTCATAGGTATTAAAGTTTTGGGCCAGGAAAAAGTTGCACCGTGATGCGAAATTAATTAGTTTGCCACAAAACCAGGCGCACGCATTGCTTCACGCAAACATCGCATAACTTCAAGATTGGTTATTAACCGTACGACAAGACATTCGTATTTATTACATATACATATATTATTATTTTCTTCTGCCCAGTATTGGGATTATTGGGGTTTGACTTTAACAAACCTCGTGCAAGTATCATGTCCTTAAATCTGTTAAGCGTTGGAATTACTTTTTTTTTTTATTTGGAAGAATAAACAGAAGAAAGAATCAATAAAACATTAGATACCTCTTACGTTATTCAAAAGGAAATGTACTTCATTCAAATCTGCATCTTAAGCTCGAGACTCAATGCTGGCACTTTCCTAAAGCATACGATATCGTTGTGCTACTTGGCTACATGGTCGATCTTAAGAAACCGATAATTGTATAATTCGGGAATGAGCAATTATAGCCTTGATAGATCAAATCTGAAATTTGCTTTGTGAAGTTTGGTATTTCTCGGCGTAAAAATACCTACAATGTGTGTAAGGGCCGAAATAATGAAACTTCACAAATAATCCGCGGGTTATCGTCACAACTAACTCTCGGTGCTACTCATACTTAACACTAAGGATATGAACACAATGGGAGTAGGGGTGAACGAGGAAAACATACACTTAAAACTAAGAGAGTGCTTAGCACCCACTTGCTCTTATAGTATGTATGCAATGTACACAGCTTGCTGCACGTGGTAACTTACGAAATTTTCTTAGAGACTTCTAAAAAAGTTTACCTCGACCATCATTTTTGTGCGTCTATGAAATAACTTGCTTTTTGGAGATGAAGGATAATCGAAAACTACAATATATAGTACAGATGAATTCAAAAGTGCCCGCTGTTCGCTGACGAAGAATTTCCTGAAAGTCGTCCCAAAACAGTTATGGGGCCGGAAATCATCGAGGTTTCCTTAAACCGAATGTGCAGTACAGTGTGTGTGGTATCCGGCAGTATTTTTTTTTGTCAGTTAGACAATTGGTCAGTCGCTGATGAGTAAAAAGTAATATTAGTTGAGCTATACTCCGTGATGGCTACAGAGTTTTTCAATTACTACGACTCCCTACAGCTTGAATCCAGGTACGCCAAAACTATCTGATACGGATTTAATCAATAGTCAATTACCTTCAATTCAATTTATAGTTCATCTCAATCGGTATTGAAGTTCCCAAGATATATGAGATTTACTGACTTCGCAACTTTCGAAATCTCGAATTTGAAATAGCGATAATTCAAAAACGGTGCTACAAAATCCAAAATGGTTTCCGGTTTCGAAATCAGCGACCCAAAATTTACCGGAAAAGGTATGTTTTAGTTATAGGCCTTTCATTGAAGTCAAATTTGTTGTATAGTGTTACAAGGAAGAAATTCTTTGATAGTAAGCTTTGAGGTAGCAAGATACAGATGAGAAAAGATTTAATGGTTTAGGAAAAGAACCACCTAAACGCATTTCATTTATCCGGGCAGAGTTGCAGACGTTTGTCTAAAGAAACAGCTAGTTATATAGGGCCGGTTGGTAGATTTTGCAGAAGCTATCCGACATATCGCACTTCGACTGAGCATTTTAGCATGAGAAACGTGTAATCCGCATAGACTGAGTAATGATCAAAAATTGAATTTCAACATTTGAAAAAAATACTTAAAGAAGTCCCCCCCCCCCCCCCCCCCCCCGTGTGATGAGCGGGTTAGAGAATACTACCTTAGCAGGTCAAAGCTTGTCGTATGAGGCGACTAACAATGACAGTGGGTTCTTTCGAGACCAGTAGGCCTTCAAATTGTTTGGGACCCACCACGTAAAACCACAATTCCAATTTGTTTACGGCAAAAATATATGTGAAAAAGTTGCATCATCTCATCATTGGACACTTTTGACCAAAAATAATATGTTAGCCTTCAACCACTCTTCTTAATCACCAGATATACTGCATTTGCTCATAAAAAAAATGAACGAAATCCTAAAGGATTTTCCATCAAAGCAAGCTCAATAGTGCAAATCGTTTCATTAAGTCAAAGTCAAAGTGTAAGTATTTTAACAAATTAACGCAATTTGCCCAAAGCAAAAATGTTGAGCATATATTTTTTTTTAAGTCCTGAAAACTCATAATTGCAGCAACATGGGATGCCCCTAGCAACATAAAAACTTGAAAAACCCGAATCTATTTTGTTATTTATTAGAGCTTCCATAATGCCTAGCGTAAGAAACACATAGATAGTATTAATCACCACATAAAGAGTATAAAACTTATTCATTTTCGCATTTTTCTTTTATTTTATCGGGGATTTACAGAGAAAATAACCGGGGATTTACAGACAAACAGAACAGTGTTTGTCTCAGTGAACGATATTCGAAATGAAGCATTAGCTTAATATTTCAATTAGCCTGAGCATAGCTTCACGGCATTTAGCATTCCAGAGCTGGCAATACATATTAAAACCCTGTCAGGCTGTAAACAAGCCAGTAGCTGACACAAACCCAACAACGACAACACGTTGCGGCAGAAACTTCAGCCAACAACCTGACAACTACTTTAACATGGTCACAATCAAGTTGTGGCACGTGCCACATAAAGCAGTCAACTAAATAGCAATCACTGCTCAGTGTCTGCTATAAGACACGGTAGGTGAAAAATATGCATGCCACACGTTGCGTATGAGCAATGCCAAGCATTGTCAACTACTGTGCTTTTCGGCTTTCAGTGAGCTTTGCTTGAAATGTGTGTACATTAAATTAAATTATTGCACATTAAGTGCCAGCTGCAATTTGTATTTGATTTGCTGCTCGTTAGTTTTGGAGAGATATGCGAGTAACGCTCATAAGTATGCTACATAAAACGAACAATGACAGGAAGCACTTTAAATTATGCCTAAAAATTAAATTTGAATAAATTGGCAATCATTTATCTTGCTTAAGAAGAAAATTGAAAAAAAATACTTTTGTTGCGAGTAAACGCCCTTCACCTATGAGAGATTCACTTTTTACACCCACACTGATACTGTGCATGTGCGGTGTGAAAATCATCAATATCGAATAATAACTTAAAAATATATAGCTAATGAAATGTCAATTTGTGACCCATCCTCCTATAAACTACAACAGAATTTAATTTTTAAAGAAATTTTAAGGTTAAAATTGAAGTTAGACTCATGTTGGGCTTATAAGCCAAACAACATTGAACTTTTTCCGAACTATCCCCCCTAATCCCGTAGCATAGTTAACGTTATTGCCGCTTACCGCTCAACGCATCGATACAAAAATTTGCACATAAAGTCGATTTTCATGGAAAAAATGGGTACAGGGTATTCAACTGTGGGGCACTGTCCCGACTGTCTGCATAAAATTTTTGTATGTTATGTATTTAAATAAAAATGCACAATGTGCCGCCATCAAGAAGGGTGTGCATATAGCAATCAACAACCTGTGCTCTATTAAGAGATCACACCTAAGTAACTTACGCTCTAATACGGATGCTAAAGACAGCATTTAACCAAAACAACAAGAACATAACAAAAGCATGTATGCTCTTCTTTTCTCTCTCACTGCTAACACAGCAAGGGTTCCACATTCTCACTCTCTCTTTTCTTGACATGAAACACGTATTATTGTTGAAAAAGACCAGCAGAAGCATTGTAATCTGTTTTGAATTTAGATGAGCACAATTTTGTGACATGACAAAAGATCAAATTCTAGCTTTAGATTTAAAACACAGCAGCCAAAGAGGCAAAGTAAAACGGAGGCGTGGCATAAGTTAAAACAGTTTCTTCTGTATTTATTTCTTCTTTCTTGGATTTTTTTTCTCCTAGAGTACCTTTTAATTTGTATACTCAGCAGTTATTTTTTGAAATTGTAACCCTGCATGTTGCAATCTTTAACAAATGTGCCTTGTTTTGGGTGTAATTGACCCAACCTCTAAACTTTTGATTTATTTCATTGGAAAATGTATAAATGTGAGTTTATTTATACTTAAAATGTTTGAACTCGTTTTCATAAGCTGTTATACAACTCTATGCAATCAAATTAAGTAGGTAATAAAACTATCTTTGCCGCGTTTCATAGTTACATTTCAACTGGCTTCATGCCATAATAAAATCTTCCATTTAAGCTGCGGTTCACCGTATCATGATTTTGAGTGGAATTCAGCAGAAAAAGCAAAGTGCCTTCCACTAAACTGCTTAACTACGTTTTAAAATTCATTATAATTCTGGTTATCAATGACATAGTGTTATTTGAAAATTCTTTAAGTATTTACTTCCCCGACCAACAAATTTATTGGCTCTGAAATGTCTTGGGCACCCTCGATTACGAATTTCTCGTACAAATTACAGAAATGTAATGTACAAATAACAGTTAATGACTTTAACTTTGATTCGATACATAAAAGCATCGGACAGATTTTTTGTTTTATTTTTTTGCTCATAATACTCTTTTGTGAACGTGTTATATGTGGTGATTCTGCAAATGTCTGTTTTCAGTTTTCATTGTAAAATCAAATAATGCGAAGGGTGTTTTTTATAAATAACAAAATAGCTTTTGTATTTTTGTGCTAAAGTGGTAAAAACCAAACTTGTTACCACCTGAACTAGAAATACTTAACGCAGTTGAAAAGTACAAAAACATAAGACATGTTCAGCATCATTATTGGAATATCAAAACTGACCTGCATGACGAGTCAAATATGGGAAATCACCCCAAACCAGATTACCGTCAAATAAAGACATATATAGCGAATGTGCACGGTCTTAGTGTGTAAAACGAAAAAATTAAAAAATAATAATTCAATTATAAGCAAATTAGAAAAAGTTTATGCAGAAAGTCGGAACGGTGCTCGACAGTGGAATACCCTGATTTTCCCATGAAAATCGAATTTCTGTACAAATTTTTATATCGAGGTTATGGGCGGTTTTAATTTCACCTACGAAATTGGCCTCAACCTAAACCCTGCAATAACTGTGTTCCATTCACAAGAAGATATAAGCTCCCGCAAATTAGGCAACTTCGTTTTAGGGGATATCCCATTGATGCAAGTGGCGAAGTTAAATATTTGGGGGTCACATTTGATAAAATTTGGCACTCATGTCGAAAAAGTAACTAATAAATGCATCAGGGAGCTTGCAGTATTCAGAGGCTAGCTTGCACTTGCATGACAAGTGCAATGAGAACGTGCCCTACGGCGACACTGGAAGTAATTATGGATTTGACACCACTCCATATAGTCATAGAGCTACATATGTTATGAAAGCTAAACTGCTAAGAATGACAGTCGAAGGGATTGGCAATGGCCATATAGTCAGTGCACAGGACGCTGACACATGGAAAACCCTAGAGGAGATATATCTTCTGAAAAGGCAGACTATAGTTTGGTACACGGACGGGTTTCTAACAAATGAGGACACAGGACTCGGTGTCGCATGACCCCGGACACATCTCTCGGAATATAGGGGCATACACACAAGCCATAGGCAGATGTGCAGACATAAACCTAAAAAGGAATTACAAACATAGGGATATAGCTATATTATCAGATAGCTACACCGCAATAAGGGCGGTTACAGGAACCAGAATAAACTCCAAGCTGGTTAGGAAAACCAGAGCCAAGCTGGATCCTCTAGGAAGAAACAATAAACTGACACTTCGGTGGGTGCCCGGCCACACTAACAAGAGTCGGTGCTGAAAGCCCCCTGATAGGACCAGAACCCTTTTGTGGCATTGGAAGGCACACAGTTAAACAACTACTAAGAGGAGAGGAAAGAATGAGGAGAACTGCGGAATGCATGAGCACACCAGGACTTAGACAGGCGAAGAAGCTCCTTATATCCTACAACTCAAACAGGTTAAGGAAGATAATCCAACTAGCCAAAAACAACATCAGAATTCTGGCTGGCTACTCACTGGATATTGTATACTGGGCACTTAAACAAGCTGGGCATCACCAGCTCTAACACCTGTAGGTATTGTGATCAAGAGGAGGAGTCGTCGCGGTATGTGCTTGCCGAATGCGACGCACTGGCGCGCAGAAGAATGAACTTCCTCTCGATGACTGACGTAGCCCAATTAGAACCATCTCAAATAGTGAAATACTTAGGAATTTTAGATAGATCCATAGGGTCGCAATGCACTACATTTATATTATTAATATGGGCGTTATTATGGTAATCGGACTGCGAGGGGGGGCGGTTGATACTGAAAAAATGTCAACATTGTTTCACTTATAAGCTTAACATGAGTCTTCGTACCAAATTTGGTGGCTCTAACATAAATGTTAACCTTAACATTGCTGCAAAAAGTAAAATTTTGATTTCAGTTTTTACCCTTTAGTTCCCGCAACTTTCTTCAAATAGAGCCTATGGCTACAAAACTTACTAAAGTACCAAAAAGCATTGAGTTCTTCCAATTATGTTTAGTTCGATGTATATTTGGCACTAAGTTGATCAATTGCATTCATTTCTAAATTAGTTAAGTTGTTCTCGTGCTTTAATTTTAAACGTTTAATTTCATTTGGCTATGCCAAATTAATTTTTTATTGTGACCCTTGGGAGTACCTATGATAAAGACAGAACAACACATTCATCTATGTAATATGCATTTATACGTTTGTTATTTAGATCTTTGTTGAATATTGGTAGTTATTTTGTGCTGATTGTATGATGTACCTAACATTATTCCATTTTCTAATCTTAGGATATGACGGGCGTCGACGGCACGGGGATATCGTCCATTTATTTTTTTCAAAACAATGTTTAAGCCGTCTGTCAGCAGCTTTTTTGCTCGTTCGCAATCTATAAAATGGCATTTCAAATACAAACTTGTACTCAAAAACCAAATTGACTCAAAATGACCCACAAACAAAAAAATTGTTGTTTTTATTGCAGTCAACGAATAGAAGTGTGTTAACCCGAAACATGTATTTTAACAAATTTTACGACATAAGTCAAAATTGGGTCAATTTGACCTAAACAAAGCATGAAATCAAATGTTTTCCCATAGTTGTAGCAATTTTGTGGCTCGGCGAGTGTAGATTTTATAGTTATTTCCAACAAAGGTATTATTTCATGTTCATGATAATATTAATTTACATCAGTTTTTCCAACAATACAACCATCGCACATTGTAAGTTTAATTAATGTATTGAACAGCAAACCAGCAGAACATCAGAACGTCAGTAAAATTCCCGCTGCCCCAAAGCGTCAATCAATATAATTTATAACGTAAGTCAAGCAAATAGTAGGAGCTGAATTCAACCCAAACAAAATCCGAGCAAACTTAAGCCATCATTTCCAGTTTGACGTGATTTTTGCACAATATAAATGCCGTTGGTTGGCCATATTTACATTTGTCTGCCATGATGACGATGACGATGGCGTTGGTTCTGCTGCTGCTGCTGATAGGGATTTCGTTGTGGTGATGGCGTTGGCGATGGCGATGGCGTCACATGTGTGCGACTGCCACAAACTGTGGCGTCCTTCATAAATCATTTTTACCGCACACAATCGCACACACACACACGCCATGTGACTGCTAGCTATACCCTGTCCTCAAAGTGTAAAAGGTTATTATAGATTTGTGCAATGTATGTAACAGGCGGAAGGATGCGTGGCATGGCCAAAAATGATCAGGAGCAATAGTCGAGTCGATATAGACATGTCCGTCTGTCGGTGTTGTCGCACCGTTCTCGGACACTATCAGAGCTAGAGTAAAAAAATGTTTACCAAAAATGCGCATATGCCGGGAAAAATACGAGTTTGTCGAATTATGTCGATTTCTTACCCCCTTCCCCCGTGACAGATTTGCGCGGTTTACAACCGCTCCGTAAAATCTATCAGCTTGAAACTCCTCAGAGATGTGCGCCGTGTTAATGTGCATCTGTTTTCCAAAAATAATCGAGATCGAATAAATACATCAAAAGTTATAGTCAAAAATATGATAATTTCACCCAATTTTCAATTAGAACTTCCCAATAGGAAAACGTTTACAGGCATATCGATCTTATGAAAAGAGATATAAAGTGGAAACTTCCGTTCCTATTTTACCGTATTAATGTTTATAAAGAAAAAATGTACAGGGTATTCCACTGTCAGGCACCGTCCCGACTGTCTGGATCAAATTTTTGCCGTATGTGTTTGAGTTTTTGTGTGTCGTTCTCCATTGATTTACAGGCTCACAATTTTAACAGCCTTGCTTTAGTCGCACTTTATACTATGTAATTCCATATTTTTCTTGTATACCCACGGCCTGACTTACAGTTACTCTGCATCTGCCTATGAACAGAAACTGTAAAACAGGACATGGCCAAAGCGCAAGAAATATGCGATAAAATACATTGTGCAATATTCGGCGCCACGGTAAGTTTCGAAACACGTGTCGTCCGCCTGTTAAAGGTCACATGGTTGTCTGCCACAGCCTGCCAGTTATCTTTACTAATTCAAACACCCTGTGCATGGGGGCGTATGCGTGCTGTGCACTACTTAATACAGCCATGTGACCTAGTTTTGTGTCGTATTGATGACAATTTAATAAGGTAAATTGCTAGCTTGTTGTGAGGCGCCACAGTGAACTCTTGAGGCTCACGATTAATCAATTAACGTGGACCTTCTTCTTATGATTACTTTCATATGTTTGTTTTTGTTGCTTTTGTTGTAGTTTTTGTTTTTTTGCCACGTGCCAATATAATTAATGCACAAAAATTAAGAAAGCGCAAAATTAAGAAATTCGAACTTGCGAGAACATAAAAGTACTGTAGAAAACATTTACGAGGTTGCTCGTTTAGAGCATGAAATGCACAATTTTATTCTAGCTGCTTTCAACAAGCTAATTGCACTTAAGCCATTCTGTAGTCATACATACTGTATAAGCCTTGAAGAATGTAAAAAGTTGCATACATAGAGCTGCAACCGCGTCTATCCACCGCCAAGTTGCCATACAGACAAAAAAAAAAAAAATTGTATAATCCTCTTAAGTTTTACAACGTAATGTTGGCCCACACTCTATTTGCTAACATTTCTTAATTGCCATTCACCATTTTCTATAAAAGAGTCCTTAGATGATACTAACTACAGTGTTTAGAGGCTTTTCGATTGTTGAAAGAGAATTTCCAAGTGTGGGTCTGTTGAGAGCTTAGAGACGCGGCGGTTAGACTCTTAGATTGATGTTGAAAATTATATTTAGATGTCGCAAAGAATTTCTTCTACTTTGACACACTCACGACGTAGAATGATATCAGCATAAACTGTACATTGGTTTCAGTATGCAAATGACTGCTCTCGCCAGACGCAACAAGCACTCATCCCTCCCGGTTTGCTTTATGGCGCTGAAGCATGACTATAGACACAGTGCCCTTGGAGTCCGGTCGAACGGAAAGTACTCCATAAAATTTATGTATATCCTGCTCCTTGCGTACTAATTGCCTAATTCCGAAGAACCAATGGTACGATCAGGAGTGTCCCGAAGCCGCTGCAGTGAAGAACGCCGCCTATAGAAGGACCCTGCAGTCGGCTGCTACGCGATGTAAAGATGCCTTTTCAAACGCAGAAAACGTAAGGAGAAAAAGTGCAAGCCAGAGGAGAATGAGATGTAGAGGGGCACGGGTTGCACTGAGGTCAGGTTTATTATAGGGCGATGACGGCGGGCCGTTTCCAAAGTTAACCTCCCGACATCCTCAATCATAGATGACGGCGTGGATATACCGCCGCCTAGCCATGTCGAAGTTAGGTCGCAATCAAGCAGCTCAACAACAACAAACCTGCTGGCACAGATGACCAGCCTACAAAGTTGTTTAAGACTGGCGGCAATGAGTTGGTAGGGTGCATGAACCAGCTCTTTTGCAGAATAATGGTGTTCCTTGCCCTGTTAGTGTGATATTGAAATTATGCCAAATGCTGCAAAGGAGTTACGAATGTCCAATCGACATATTTTTCTTGTATTTGATAACCCATTGAAGGATCGCGTTGTTTTGACGTTGTCGAGGACTTCGTCTACCTTGGCAACTTGATCACAACGAAGAACCATATCAACATGGAAAGTACTCCGATAAATTTTTGGCACTTTACGCATTGATAAAGAGTATCGCATTCGATGAACAACAACGACATAGACATAATCAAGTTCTGGAAAGGACCAGATAAAGATAAATAAACAGTCTTATTTTTTTACGTTATAAATGAAATAATGATTAGATTTGAATTTTTAGTTAAAGCCGATGTTTGGTTATGCGGCCCAGCAGCCAAATGTTAACTTACATAGCTCCCACTCACCACCCTACAATACTTTATGTTAGCCGCCAGCTAAGCGGGATTGTCGCCTAGCTGCGCTGTAATTGTATTCATTCGTATTTTAATCGTCGGTAACCGTAGTCGGTACGACGCACAAAATAACATATTTCGATCATATTTACACGATCATAGTTGATCGTCTGTATATATAATTCAACGTCAGTAGCACGGGCTACTCTTAGTTCCGCCTGCTTTCTGCTCAATATCAGCATAAACGTAAACCTGCATATCGGGATTTAAATAAATTACATTACTCTATTACTTCTTATAATTATCGTGTTTTAATTAATAACATGAAAACATAAAATATAGTTGCTGAAAAAGCTCAGTAACTCAACAGCCGATATTGAGGGAAGGAAGTTTAAACATAATCACCCATCACCGTTCTTGAATATGGACTAGTTTTGAATAGTTATTTTAATATTATATTTTTAGCCCACTATGCATTACAAAAGCTAACATATAACCTTGATCTACGTTTCAATGAAGACTAATAGATTTCTTGATTTTTATAGCGATAAATTAAAACTCGAGAAATGGATTTTCTTCCGAAACTTGTGTT
Organism: Chymomyza caudatula; assembly: GCA_035041775.1. Classification (NCBI taxonomy): domain Eukaryota; kingdom Metazoa; phylum Arthropoda; class Insecta; order Diptera; family Drosophilidae; genus Chymomyza; species Chymomyza caudatula. The sequence goes on from JAWNKW010000133.1 coordinate 1,131,276, forward strand.
TCAGGCAAGCAAAAGTGTACTTTTGTCAATAGATGCATTATTTATGTTCCCAACATTTCATTAAATTCTCATTTATACTATCAAGCGTTCATCTTGTAACAGCTGATTGCGAAGACAAGAAAAAAAAACGAAATAACGTTTGTGTGAACAGTGTATTTTGTTGTTGTTTTTTTCTAACGTATACAGTACTTTTTTTTACTGCAAATTAATTTTTGCCCGAAAAACGCAAATTATCCAGGTGAAACTTATATTCTGCAAATCGCAAGCATTTTATCTTACGAATGGTATAGGTTTCACTTGATAACGTTACGCAGTTGCGAAGTAATCGGTACCACAATAAATTTTTGCTTCGCGTATTTATTTATAGATTGGCTTCGGGTAATATCCTTTCATTTCAATTCATAAGGCTCCTTATCCTTAGAGAACTCCACAATTGAATCAAGACACTTCTTTATAGGGAGCAGGTGTTTTGTGATGAATTATCAACCTGAGCCGCCGATTGATGCAACATCTGTGATGTAAGAGAACAACTTTATTCGTCTTCAGATTCCACTATTTAAATATTTGACTTCACAATGAGAATTTTTCGTCTACTTGTCAATGTCGCAATGTGTCTGTGTAAAGAGTATTATACATTTGTGCAATACAGCCCAATGGGCCCAAAATTATCAGTATATCCGTATCAACACCTAGATCTCGGAGACAATAGACGCAGAAGAAGTTCATCGAATCTGGTTTCTCCCTTTCCCCTGAACACAATTTCAGCTTGCACAAACCTTTTGTGTTTGTATCAGTTTCCTCCGAGAGGGTATTTCTAGGCATTTGTCTACAACAGCCGCTGGCATATTTTATTTGCAACAACATAAAATTGTCGGAAATGGTAATTCTCGTTACTTTTCAAACATTGAAAACTATAATCAGCTTACGTATTTCCATTATTTTTAGTATTGTTTAGTGGGAAAAAACATTAAGAACTTTCAAAGAGCAAAGTGCTTTTCGAGGAATGATTCAAACAACTAGTTTTTAAGCTAAATGTTGGTTCCATTGAATTTACCTTTAAAGCACTTCTAAATGTTAAACATACATATGTCTACATATGTTTATTGACTCAATCGAAAAGGTTCTGCCTCAGTAACTAAAATAATATATTAGTTGCGATGTGTTAAATATGTTCCTTGAATCTTTAATAAAAAGCTATAAATTTAAATTCAAACTTAAGTAAGTTAAACGTGCTTTATTAAGCAATCATTTGAAATGCGTGGCAATCATTATAAGCATTAATTGCGTGACTCATCTTGCGCCCAGTATATAACTCGTCCGTTACACTAAAGTTCCAGGAGTATATAACTTAGTAAGCAAAGTTAGAGTAGTCTTCTTCTTCTTAACTGGCCATAACAACGTTATCGGTGTTACGGCCTGATGTAAATACATTCTTTCATTGGAATTGTGGTTTTACGTGGTGAATACCAAACCCTACGCCCCCCCCCCTTTTCGAAAGAACCCAGTTAGTCACCTCATACGACAAGCATTGACCTGCTGAGATGCTATTCTCTAACCCGCTTACGAATGGAATTTTGGAGAAGTTTATCGGCGAAGGGGGGTGAAATCAGCATATTTTTCACTTTAACTTTTGATGTTTTTATCCGATTTCGATCATTTCTAAACAAAGATGCACATAAACACGACGCACGTCGAGTTTCAAGTTTACAGATTCAACGAAAGGGCTGTAAATAGAGTCTCTGAGAAAAACGTTACAACACGGTCAGACCGACAGACGGATAGACGGACATGGCTATATCGACTCGACTATTGCTCCTGATCATTTTTGCCTATGGAACATATGGTCTTCCATGCCTCCTTCTGCCTGTTACACACATTGCACAAATCTATAATACCCTTTTACATTTTCTTTACAGGGTACAAAAAACGTATATGTACACGATCAAGAGTCTGGAGCTAGATGTTGCTGCTCTGCTCTCATACCCACCCAACCTTGTAAATGAATGAATCCGTTTATCCTCTTAACATGCCATTGTGGTGATGCAGATTTCTTTTACTTCAGGTGCTCACAAAGTGTAAAAGGTTATTATAGATTTGTGCAATGTATGTAACAGGCAGGTGGAGGCATGGCAGACCATGTGTTCCTTGGGCAAAAATGATCAGGAGCAATAGTCGAGTCGATATAACCATGTCCGTCTGTGCGTGTTTATCAGAGACTATAAAAGTTAGAGCAAAAAAAATGTTACCATAAGATGCGCATTTTCCCGAAAAAGAGCAAGTTTATTGATTCATGTCGAAATCTCAGCCCCTTCCCCCGAGAGAAATTTTCGCGGTTTACACCCACACCATAAAAGCTATCCGATTGAAACTTATTACAGTCATATATTGTGCATGTGTTGTTTGAAAATAGATATAAGTAAAAGATATAAATAATAATATGGCAATATTAGGCCCCTCCTCCTATAAACTGCAACAAAATTTTACTTTTTACAGCAATGTTGAGGTCAACATTTATATTACAGACACCAAATTTGGTACGAAGACTCATGTTAAGCTTATAAATGAAACAATGTTGACATTTTGCAGCATCAACCCACCATGTGCACATAAATTTGACTTTCATGGGAAAAATGGGTACAGGGTATTCCACTTTCGACCACCGTTACGACTGTCTGCACCAAAGTTTTTTAATTCATTAACGTTAAGGAATCAAAGGATTTAAATGGCTCACAAGCCTTTGCACCAACTTCATTTTTAAATACATAAATTATTGTTTACATTATTTTTTTCCATGTGTGTGAGTTTTCCTTTACTCAGTTTTACTCGTACTTACGACGCGAAGATATTCAGGCCTGCCAGGGTGGATTTGTAAATGAAAGCAAGACAAAGGATGTGTTTTCTTCGAGTAGAGACACACAGCGGTTGGATTCTCAGATTGATGTTGAGAATTATACTTTTGATGTTGTCAAGGATTTCGTCTACCTTGGCCCCATCGTCACAATAAAGAACGATACTTTGGTCTCAGTAGGCAAATAAGTAGTAAGGACCTCTCCCGCCAGACGAAACTAACACTCTAACATGGGTGATGCAGCGGTCTGATTAAAATGCCCTTGGAGTGTTTGAGCGGAAAGTACTCCGTAAGGTTTTTGGCCCTATACGCGTTGGCAACGACTACCACACCCGATGGAATTACGAACTCTATAAGCTCTACGACGACATTGACATAGTCAAGAGAATTAAGATACAGCGGCTCCGCTGGCTAGGTCATGTTGTGCGTATGCATGAAGAAGCTCCTGCGAGAAGAGTCTTCAATACGGTTGTCGAGGGGAAGCGACGAAAGGGCAGACCATGCCTCCGCTGGAAGGACCAGGTAGTGAGCACATTAGCTACCTTTGGTATCACCAATTGGACCAGGCACTCGCAAAGTAGAGACCCCTGGAGGAGATATTTGCATCAAGCCGTAACCCGTTAACAGGTTGTCATGGCCAGTTAAGAAGAAGAAAAGGTACGCGCACCGATAGGGCGCAGTAGCAGCTACTTTTATTTGCACAAAACAAAGACAAAGCACACGATTGCTGATTAAACTCTTATGTACCTTTCAAATATGAATTTCGGCAGAATTTGAACGCACTGATCATTTTTGCCCATAGAACACATGTTCTGCCACGCCTCCTTCTGCCTGTTACATACATTGCACAAATCTATAATACTCTTTTACACTTTGTGTACAGAGTATAATAAACATAATCAATTATGTTATGTTAATTATGTTTTACATTCTAACAGAATTATTAACTTGCAATCTCATCCCTACAAATTCTGTTGGCAAGTCTGGCTTATTTTGTATTCACATTGCGGTTGCGGAGGCTTTTTAGCAAAAATAGTAACCAGTTGCAGCAGCAAAAAAAATAAATAAATCTAGGGGAATAAAATTTCGCACAAAAAATTAGTAGCAATTCATAATTAATAAACGCAAATTTAACAAGAATTTCAATTTACAGAATTTAAATTAGGCAGTTACTTTTAGAATACACTAACACAAATAGTTGTTTCTGCACATTCGATTTTGAATCGATTCCCCTTATTTTTACTTTTCCGCAAAATAAAAATAAAATCTCAAATTTTATGTTTTTCGACGATTTAAGCACTCTGACAACTTTTCCAGCGATTTGGCGCTGTTTTTGTGTTCGTGCGTTGTCGTTGGTGTTGTAGTTGTCGATATCGATGTAAGTTGTATTCCAATAACTTTAATAATTTCCACTATAGCAAGCTAAATGTTTTTTATCGTGTTGGGCATGTCTTCAAAGGGTTTCCTACGGAATTTGAGCACTCTAGTCGCTATAGTTGGGTCGCCAGAGGAATAATAAGAGTAAATTATTTTCAAAAATTTTTTTTGTTTTTGTTTAAATTTTTCCGAGCTAATTTCGGTTGTTTTGATAAACATGCGGAAAAGTCTGGATTGGTTACCAACTGTTTATTTTCTCTAAATTTGAAGACGCTCTTGAAGTATTCTTCTCGCTCTACAAGAGTGCGCCACATAGTTTCGCAGCAAAATCGTTTTCACTGAGCAAACAGCAACAGCGAACAAAAATTTGAAGCAGACTATCGGGACATTGCCCGACAGTGGAATACCCTGTATCTCTTCTCGATATGCCTGTAAACATTTTCCTATTGGGCAGTTCCAATTGACAAGTTTTCCTATTGGGAAGTTGGTCAAAAAGTCTTCACACCAAATTTTGTAACTCTTGCTTACATGTATCTAAACCGCCCAAATCTGTCACGAGGAAAGGGGGTACTATACTTCGAATCGATACTTCGACAAACTTCCTCAGCCTTAAGAAAATGCGCATCTTTTGGTACAATTTTTTGCTCTAACCCTTATTGTGTCGGAGAAAGGTGGCCCAACACGGACAGACGGACATGTCTATATCGACTCGACTATTGGTCCTGATCATGTTTGCCCATGGAACATATGGTCTGCCACGCCTCCTTCTGCCTGTTACATACACTGCACACATCTATAATACCTTTTTACACCTTGTGTAAAAATATAAAAACCCCGCCTGGTATCCCTCTGCAAATTTCGTTAACTACTTCAATGGCACCTTAGTGCATTATAAATATTTACGAGCCGTCAAGTTGGGCGTCCATTGCATAAAGCGGCTTAGACCATGTGCAATGTGAAGTCATGGCCTAAGCTAAGTGCCCAAGTGCCTATGTTTACACACACACACACTTAAGGAACAAAGTCAGAAAGTTGTTTGTTCATCATTTTTCTTGGCGGCTGCACAGTAAAATGGATCCCAAGGCATATTAATGTTCTCTTTACTGCCCAGAACCATAAATTGCCACCCAACTATTGGTAAACTTTCAGCGCCTGGCCCAAGGAATTTATGAGCATGGCTCATTTATCTTGTAATTAAAAAATAGAAAACACTTGGAGTACTTTAAATGCTGATTTATATGTAGCGGAAGGAGCAGAAAATAATGCAACAAATTATTTCGTATGCCCCTAATGGGCAACTGTGTGAGTAAGTGCAGCAATCTTTCACGCGGCTTTATTGTTTCTCTTTTTGGGAGGCGAACGTATTGCCCTACAGCCAGTTCAACTTTTCTGAGATTGCGTGCTCCGGCTGGCACTCTCTTAACAAATGGGCCACACAATGTGCGCATAATTGTTGCATAATTGTGGACACAAACACATCCAAAACAGAAGCAGCTAAAATCTCACCAGCTCCCGACCTGGAATCCACAAATACACAAGCACGTAGGCATACTAGATTAGTGTGTTTATGCGGCAGACTTAATTGTAAAACAATGCGATGCTTGCACAAAGCGGAATAAACTACAACCATAAGAGAGCGTCCAGAAAACCCACGAACACCAAATCGACACCCACCATCTCTTTGTCGATTATAATGCAGCATTTGATTCCCCGTTGAGGCATTGCGTATATGCCTCGCTGTCTGACGTCGGAATCCCTGCAAAGATAGTGCGACTATGCAGAATGGCGTTGAGCAACACACGAAGCTTCGGAAAGAACATCTCCGAACCTGCAACCTCTTTAACTTTGTGATGGAGAATATGTTTCGGAAGGCCGAAGTACATCTGAATGGGACAGTATTTAACTGTTGGAATCATAGACACTTGTTAAAGCCTATTCTTTTAATGTTATCAAGGATTTCGTCTACCTTTGCACCACAGTTACAACGTCACCCTGGATATCAAGCTGAGAATCATTCTTGCCAGTAGATGTTACTTTGGTCTCAGTAGGCAAATGAATAGGAGCGACCCCTCTAATCAGACGAAACTAACGCTCATCCTTCCCCACTTTATGGCGCTATAGAAGTGGTGATGACGCAGTCTGATGAAAGAGTCCTTGGAGTGTTTGAGCGGAAAGTACTCCGTAAGATCTTCGGCCTTTACGCATTGGCAAAGACTACCGTAGCTGATGGAACACGAACTCTATGCGGTCTGCGAAGACAATTACATAGTCAAGCGAATTGACACCCATCATTGACAGAAAGAACTTTAATCCGAATGTTGAAGGAAGGTGACGAAAGGCATACCTTCGTTGGAAGTGTCTAACTAACTTTGGTATCACTGATTGGAAGAGGCAGCGAGCATGCAGAGGCGTCTGGGGGATAGGTCAACAACCAGAAGTAACCCGGTAACGATGTGTTATGGCCAGTTAGGAAGCAGAAGACAAGAGCGCCTAGGGGCGTACATTAGAAGCTTAAAATGGTAGAGACAAAGTAAAAGTTTCAGCATAATGCGCCAATTTCCGAACAATAAACATAGTATGTATAAATTTGTGCAATATTTACAGGGCCGTTTCAAGCATGGAGGGCACACGAGTAAGATTTTTGACAGCTCACTGATAATCGCCTTTTACAATACTTCTAATTTCCATTTAAAAAGCTGGCTCAAAAAAGTGTGAAGTGTAAAAAATTTTAAAAAATTAAGGGTTACAATAACAAATTTCTAATTATGTATGCATGTGTTAAGAAAAACAAGAGAGGGGTTGTGTTTCGTCCCACTTTCAGTACTTAACTGTGAGTTACAACACAACACTGAATTTTACAACACTTTGCACAAAATCTCGCTCGATGTTAGAATGCATTCTAATATGAAGTAAGTCGCATAGGGTTGCAGGCGAGTGCGAGATACCAACGAAACGGCCTGGCTTAAAAATCTCGCTTCGTGAAACAGGCGCCTTAGAAAGAGATTCACTGCGTACCCTTATGTGCTGAAAACAATCGTTCCAGTAATACACGGTATCGACATTAACAAATTACATCTGGAAAATCTTGTGAATGTAAAAAACGAAACTGTGTTGTTGTACTTTTTAAATTTAAAAATCGCAATGATGGTACGCATAAACTACCCAAACGTTACTAGACCCAAAGTATGCAATACATTTGCCACTTAATTGCGTAACAAATAAAGCGCCAAGCACTATTTCATATGTAGTACACCCGTCTCTATAGTTCGAAGGGTTTACCCCTCTGTTTCTACATCTTCTCTGAATATTATTTTTTGACTCCTCACAGCGGTTTTAGTGATTCTGGAAGATCGCGGCCCTCAATGACACATTATTTTTTTGGTGCATTTTCTCTCCTCCGTTATACCAAAGATAGTTATTGCACCCTCTACCTGATCCTTCTATCTTCACTTAAACTTCTTGCGAACGAGTCCCAAGGTATGAAGAAGGCAATGCAGCCGCTGGACATTATTCCTCGTGACTATATCGTGGATCCCTTAAAGTTTATCGTTTCAGCGAGTATGGTAAACATTGCGAACGCGAAGATGACGAAAGGTCTTAAGGTGTACTCACTTATCAAACACTCCCAGATCCTATGCTTAAGACACCATTTTGCATCATCATCGTCCTCGCATTCATTCATTCATTTACTCATGTTGTTTTGAGTTTCGATTGTATAAGTAAGTGTTATACACACTCACTAAAAAAAACTTATTGCGTTTTGAGAAATGAGTACGTAATCCATGTGTGGCTTTCAATTTGATTGCATTCGTGCAAACCTCTTATGTGTAAACGCCAAAGGTTAGGTTTAACTAAGCGCTCTTTTATCAAGAAATTTTCTATGCTACGCCTCCAGTTGAACCTGTTTTTGCAGCTTTCCGACATTTACAGCAAAATATTTGGCACGTAGTACAATTCATACCTAACTTTGCGGTATTTAGCATGAAAACCCCTTCCAAACCACACATACTCAATACACCAACGACATAGCAGAATATTTGAACGCAGGATTATATGCAAACAGCAAACAAAAGCGAAGAAAGTTTTTGGTTTGCATATGTATGAGTACGAATTGTATACTCTGCAAGAAATTGGCGTACTAGTAACAGCTTTAACTAGTTATAATTGTAGTTGTACTCAAGGCATATCTATTACATGGTATGAGCCATCTGCCGAAGCTCGCTCATTTTCAAGGCGGTATTTTTCATTCTGTCGCAAACGTCAATGAGGCAGGAATTTTTCATTGCAAAATTCCATTCCGCGGTACGCTGCACTGTAATTTGCGTTGCTGACTTTTATAATGAGTGTTGCCAAGTAAACAGTGCTTGTGAAAAGTTTGTGGAAGTAATTAACAGCTGGCGCTTCGTGACAAAAGAGCGCCAAGTTATATGTTATATCAACATGACGCATCAAAACAATTTTTTCCTGTTATCTGGCCACCTTTTCATTTACAATACATCCCACAACAGGAAAAAATTGGGAATTTCGTGTTAAAATATGTTAGCCATCTGCGTAATAGGCCTTAATGATATACTTTTGAATTCAACAGTCAGAATATTAGTGTTTGTCCTATCTATACATTAAAGCAGAGAATCGAATCATTCATACCCTTTCAACATTGATTTAAGAAATCTTGAGTTAAAAATTAAAACTTCTGCTATAAGTTAAATAATTTTTTCAAATATTAATCGATTGGCTTAGTTAAACAGGAGGAATTGCATTTCTGTAATCGCAAATTCTGACGCCAAAAAAGGTTTAAAGTTTCTATCCGATCTTAATGATTTTCACACCACTCATGCCTAGTATGTGTGTAAACAGCGAAAAGCTGTCACGGGGAACGGGGTAAGATTGAGACATAAATCGCCAAACTCGTACTTTTCCAGGAAAAGAAAATAAAAAAAAAATTATGTCTAACTCTTATAGTCTCTAAGAAACAGAAACCAACACTGACAGACGTTCATATCTATATCGACTCGACTATTGCTCCTGATCACTTTTGCCCATAGAACATATGGTCTGCCACGCCTCCTTCTATCCATTACATACATTGCATAAATCTATAATACCCTGTTACTCTTTGTGTACAGAGCATATACAATAGTAATGGACCATAATCTCATCCTTTTTTCTGCTTGAAATGTGGCTCCGTACTAGTATACTTTTCTGCAGGGATGCGAATGTTTAGTTTTGGGACTACATAGTATGTAAATAGGTTGTGTGCGTGTATCTAACGGCTTTCCACTTATGGAATAAAAACGAATGAAATGAATTTAATATCGCTGCAAGTACCTCGGTAAAATAATAATAATAATATGTGCATTGCTTCATATCCATTTTTTACTTTCAATGAATGTTGAAATGCTTAATGTTACATTTTTTACTGTTAGTACTAAATCAATAAGATAAAATAAGGGCTTTAAAAAAATCGAACATAAATAAAACAATCGTACGGGCGGGGTACGGGTTTCTAAAACTCGAGAACCACTGAACCAAATGTCTTCATAGTAGTAGTAGTATTTTATTTAATGCCGTTTTTCTCAATTAACATAAATGGGTATTTTATAGATATAACTTAAATAAAAATATACATTTAAATTAATCAGTGGTGTGCCAAAAATTTCTTTCAACCAAATTTCAAACTGATTGTAATTTTTCGGTATTGCAGATACCAACCGTCCGCCGACCACCACCTTGCCGCAGCTGCACCACCTACTACACCTGACTTATCGGGTCTTGCCCAGATACAAGATCGTTTGAAATCTTTTAACTATATGTATTACAGTAATGTTTGTAAGATTACTCTTCTGTAGGCGATCGCTCGGCTAATAAACCCCACCAAATTCTCTCCATTTATAATATTTATAGACTCGTGTCTTTGTAGTGATCTTTTTCCGGACAGACGCCAATGAAATGCAGTTGTGTAATGGACAGTTTGTTTTGCTACTCGGTGCATGAGGAATGAAGATCAGAATTAAAATCTCACCACGGGCCATGGAAATATTAGACAATTAATCAAATAAATATTTTCTCAGATCGTGCTGAAGCGGACTATAGACAACTCGAGCAGTGCTGTTTTGAGGCTACATGATGAAGTCTAGTCGGTTTGCTACATCCCTTTTGTGGAAAACCCTTGGGTCATTGAAATTGATAATTTTGCCATGTGCTTCGGCTTGGTTTTTTATTATACCTTACCTTACCGCTTAGGCGTCTTTACACGAAGCGATATATTTAAGCGGGAACATGAAAAAAATCTCACGCGCGACTGTCTAAATATTACAAATAACATTACAGTTTGTTCACACGAAGCGAGTAAGATTTTTGACAGGTCACTGATAAACGTTTTTTACAATACTTCTAATTCCCTTTCAAAACACTGGCTTAAAAAAAATGTTATGAAATACAAATAAACTCAAAACTCGAAATAAAAAGAGCGCTGGAGCGAAAAAGCCGTCAATGAGGTATGTGGAGCCGGGAGTGGCTAAGGCCGTAGACAAGGGCGCGACAACTCGCACTTGATAATGCAGGAGTTGCAACATGAGGACGTTCCGACATTCAAATCATTCAACAGGATGTCTACAGCTACGTTTCATAAGCTCCTGGATCGTGTTTGCCCTCACATACAAAAATTTCAGTAAATTACCACATTGATTATTAATTAACATATTACTTTAACAAAACTACCTATGACATTGTTCGGCGCCAAAAATCTTGTTTGTGTTCACTTGCAGCTGTAAACTGAGGTACAACACAACACTCTATCGCACCTTTCAGCACTAAACTGTGAGGTACAGCACAAAACTGAATTGCACTTTACAACTTTTTGCACAAAATCTCGCTCGATTTAAGAATGCATTCTAATATGAAGTAGAATAAGTCGCATAGGGTTACAGGCGAGATAACTTACGGGCGATATTGCCGTGTCATCACACGGTGCGAGATGCAACTCACACGGCCTCGCTTGAAAATCTCGCTTCATCTAAACGGTGCCTTAGAGTACTAGCTACTAAAGCCTACGACTCTAAGGTTAAGAATAATTTGGTCAATTATATTTGGTTTGTTAACTTATAATGACTTATGAATTCTTAATTTAGATTAATGTTTACCTTGGTTGGTTCTAACAATAGATTGGATGGTGTGATATTTTGAAATACTAATACTCGCAAAACTTTGACACGTATCTAACACATGAGTCGTAGTCATAATGTCCCCGAACGTTGAGGTGAATTTCCGGTCAGAAGATGTTGGTGTGTGAGTTTAATGCGTCCAATTCGTAGGCGAACAAACAACGTCCATTTTTGCTTTATAGTGTTGATCGGGTAGCGGGATGCGGTGCCATTCTTCTTCTTAACTGGCCATAACAACCCGTTTTTGGGTTAAGGCCTAATGTAAATACATTCTTTCATTGGAATTGTGGTTTTACGTGGTGGGTCCCAAACCCTACGCACAACCCTTTTAAGGCCTACTGGTCTCGAAAGAACTCAACAGGTAGAAGGAGGCGTGGCAGACCATTTGTTCCACGGGCAAAAATTATCAGGAGTAATAGTCGAGTCGATATAGATATGTCCGTCTGTCCGTGTTGGGCCAGCTTTCTCCGGCGGTTTAAGAGTTACAAGAAACAAATTTTACCAAAAGATGTGCATTTTTTCAAGGCTGAGGGAGGCTGGCCCAAGAATACTCTAGTTATGGGTATAAAGAGTAAAAAAATAAAGTTAGTTTTTGCGCCCATAATTGCCAACTTCCCAATAGAAAAACTTGTCAATTGCAACTTCCCAATAGGCATATCGGTCTTATGAAAAGAGACACAAAAGTGGATACTTCCGTTCTCATTTTACCGTATGTTGGATTTAGTGTTAATAAGGATAAAGGGTACAGGGTATTCGACTGTCGAGCACGGTCAGAGCCTGGTTGCATGGTTGTTGACGATACAATTTACATATAATTATTTGCTATGAAATTCTCATTCAGATATGCGGTCTTAACTTAACAGGGCCCCAATTACCGGTAAAGGTCGGAGTCGTTTTGTGAAAAATAGTCCAAAAGCATACATCTAAAATTCTGCACACTCAAATTTAATGTTTTTTGTTTTCTTAAGGTATTGACTATCTAACAATAATCATTTCCCTTTCTCGTTTTGCTGAGTTCTATTTAAAACCAAACAATTTTTAATTTCGAAGTTAATTGCTTGAAAGCGATACCTAGCTGAGAGCTACAATAAAACGAGTAGGAATGATTGTATTTGTGAAGTGCATTTGTTTGAGAAATTCCAGACACATTTCACTGTGTAATTTAAAAAGGTTCTATTAGATGAAATGGATAAGGGGAAGTAAGTACTTCCACTTTTAGGCATGATTGAGTGACTTTTTGTACGTTGATGTACAACAAAATGAAAACAAAGAAGAAATGAAACAGCTTTTGTTCATTAGGAAGCATTTAACTTTAAATCCTGTTTATGAATTAGTTAATAAACGTTTTTCGAAATTATTTGTGTGCAGTTTAATATCGTCCTTGGAAAGTTAATCGTCGCTTTTCTCTCGTTTCTTCACCTGTATACTATAAGTATAAATGAAATGAAATGAAATGAACGATTTATTAAAATAAATAATTTGAAACAGCCTTTTTATACCCTGTACGCAAAGAGTCAAAGGGTATTATAGGTTTGTGCATTATATGTACCAGGCAGAAGGGGGCGTGGCAGACTATATGTTACAAATTGTGACTTTTTGCGACAAGGGGGGGGAGGGGGGGAGGGGGGGGGTGTGGTGACGTAACTTAATTTCTACCTTGGTTTGCCTTGAGGACTATTTTCATTCTGTACTGGTCTTTGGGTCCCAGCGTCCGGTTGGTTTCGGGGCAACGGTACTCCGTACTCCATAACGTATTTTTAAATTTTTGAGCAGCTGCTCTTGAGCGTAAAGTAATTCGTTAGATATTGGGCGTTTTCAACGACTACAGTATTCGATGGAATAAGGAACTCTACTAACTCTTTAAGACAACATTGAAAAGCACATGTTTAATACTAAGTCACATGGCCCAGTCATAAGTAGGACTTGAAGCAGAATGTTCCCTTATTTCTTTGTATGGTGATGACCTTAAAAAAGAGTCAACATCTAAATTGGCAACTCAGGCTTGCAGCCTTTCTTTGTATTATATCATTACTGTATTACGCGTTACCTCTTCAAAGTAGTGCTAAACAAAAGTTTTACTAAGCAGACAGTGGGCATGCATTCCAGAGTCCTCACCCTGGCTATTCGAGCGCGTAATTAACAAAGTTTTGCATTTATATAGAAGAATGGCCAAGTTGACGCTAGTCCCAGTAAAATGTAAATATGTAAATGCCTTAAATACACTTGTACTTGGCATAAAAAAGACGTCATGCACATAATCATAGAAGCAGCTGAAGCTTAACTTATCGCAGGCAGTGTAAGCGCTTTCAATGCTGCCGGCAACAGACGGGAAAGAAGTTAATACTTTGCAGGAAGGTTCTGAAAAACAGTGTAACTAATGTATGAGCACGTGCTGCTCCTGTTACTGGCAGCTATAGCTAGAGAAGGAGAACTCACATACTACTCAAGCTAATGCATAGTATCCTTTAGAGCTCGGGTAAACAATGCTCTGCACTTCTCTACTGACTTGATTTGCACAGTTAAGCTGGCATGCAACATGCTAAGGATAATATTAAATGGCAAAATTCACATGCAGATAATAGTTCTTACCAAGTAGCTGCCATTCTTGTGCGATGACAGTAAAAAAAAGGTGCAAAATGGTAAGACCAAGACCACACGCTCTCATTGACATTGAATTGATGAAAGCTGCTTCCGGAAAATAACAAAGCCTCAAGATGTAACATTTTGGCCCGTCTATGCAGTTCTGCTCAGGAAAAAGGCATTTTATGACGGCTTTAATGTACAGTGCAAGGACTGCGATTGACAGACGCCGCCCGCAGGATACACAAAGGCGAACATCCGACAAGCAGCCAAGACCCTGAAGAGCAATAGCAACCAAAATAGCATGCAATTAAAGGATAACTTCCGCGCGACGAAGTGAATGTACTCTTTATTGGTTCAAGCTAGTAGTAATTGGTGTTCTATGTTTTAGGAAATAAAAATTAAAAAAGGTATATATTAATTATAAATTATCTTAAAAACAATAGAAAAGCACAAAGGCTCTTCAAAGAGATATTTGTTTAGAAGAAAGTCTCCTCCTTCGACGTATCTTACAGACTTATGCGTTTAATTTTCCTAAGTTTCTTTTTCCAGGCGATCAAATAATGATGCATTGTACTCTTTAATGAAATTGGTTCCACCCACATCCCACAACCCAACTGTGACCATAACTGTGCCGGACGGCTTTTTCTTGCTCTGCATGTTCCCTTTCTACTTTCTCTTCCCCATTTACTTTTTCTTCTTCTTCCTGTTTCTTTTCCATTTTTTCTTTATTTTCCTGCTGCTTTTCCACTTTCTCTTTGGCTGTTTTTTTTCTTTAAATCTCCATCCTTTTCCCGATCCCCTTCCGGTTACCCTTCCCGTTCCGATTAATAGGCGTTTCCCTACTCTATGAACATTTTACAAAAGTAGGCTAAGATTTTGTCATTTTTTGTCTTTTTACGCATTTTTATCAATTAAAACGAAACTCAACCGTTTATCCAAACATCGGCCACATACAGAATTTTGGATTGATTTTGAAATTTTTTTTTATCGAAAGTAACAAGGAACTTTTTTTTATTCCAACTTGGTAGGAACCTACCTACCTACTACCTCTACACCAAAATGCAAAACAATTGGTTCAGGGACTTAGGCGTGAAAAGGGAACAAACAGACCTACAGACAAACAGACAGACAGAGTTACTCAATAACTTAATTATATTGCTTAAATGTATACACAATTCAAATCTTCATAGACGAGACATATTACTTCGAAAATATTGCATTTAATATTGCTTCGCTTGAGCATTGTAGCATAAAAGATTAATTATAAAATTTTTAAAATATTAGACACTTTAGACCCATCAGCGTTTGGTAAAGGGCTCGATTTCATTCGATTTCCCTTATATTTAAGTGCTAATGAGTTGCAAATTGTCAATTTTTACAAAAGTGTCTCCGAAACGGTAAACGTTGTAGACTTATTTTCTTCTAGTGTTTGTTTGGATATTTTATCCTCTTAATAGGATAAATTTTTTGACGTATTTGACATTCTAATATTTAAAAAAATTAAATCAACCGAAAAGGAGCATAATTTATAAATTCAATTCAATTCCTTAATAATTTGTAAAATATGGTTATATTATTACACTATATGATTTTGAAAGCTTTTTTAAGTTAACAAAGAAAATTAATGCGAAGGAATGACCCAAAAATGTGTTTTAGTTAGGTTGTTATAGCACTTTCATTGTTTTCATACTTTTATTTTTTTAATTATAAAAAAAAAACTATAAAAGCGAGATTGGTCATAAATACAACCTTTTACCAAAAATCGATTCACCTAATTTGGAAAAAAAAATTGATGAACAATACAATTTTTGTTTACTATTTATAGCCAGTCAAAGTCAAGTGAAACAAAAAAAGTTTGATATTTTTGATGTTTGTCGAGGAAAATAATTGTTATTCAAAAACTAAAGCAGATAAAAAGCCGATTCTTTTCGTTGTATAAATTCTTTCTCAAATGAAATTTGTTTCAGTCAGTTACCTTTATATATTTAGAAACTATGGACCATAAACTCAAAATAAAAAAGTTTGCTATTCAAGTTAAATGGGGTGTATGTGATCAAATTGAAAGGTTAAAAAAATTAATGTAAAGTTCCCGGTGTTTTCGAATCAATGCATTTTTTCTTCTGTAAGTTGGCAGTACTGTTAGTGACTTTTCACATTAAAATATTCATTAATTTTTTAGATATGTTTCGTTTTGTGAGGTATCAAATGTCAAAGATGTCATATGGCATCACCCTGCCACGCTCATATGTATGATCGCTGAATGTTTTCAGCGGATTTGGATTCAGTGGGTTCCTTAAACTATTACCACCAACATTCACCTTAATATTCCCAGTTGTTAAAAGTATATTTATTTTTTATTTCCTTTATTTTATCATTAATTAATTTAGTATTTAAAGATGTATGAAGCCCAAAAATGCATAAATATAATGGTAAATTTAGTATCATTTTTAATATTTTGTTGTTTATAACGGTGAATCAACGCACAATAACCCCATATATCATTATGAGAACAAACATTGCCTTCATCAACATTTTATTATGAATAGATGACTTAGACTTCCGATTTATATAAGAGTATAGTATGCGTATTGTTCTGTTTATTTTATCAATGGTTTTATCCATAAGTTCTTTAAAGATTAATTTAGTGTCAATGTTGAAACCAAGATACCTAAAACTATCTATCCAATCAATATATTCATTTTTAAGTTTAAGACGAACTTGTTTTGGAGCCGGCGTTCGTTTTCTAGTGAAAAATATAGCGCTTTTACTTGCGTCTAATTTGATTTTAAATTTTGCAAAGTATTCATTCAATGTGTGTAAGCTATCTTGCAAATGAAACTCCCCTCAGCTATCACCAGAGCCATAAAGAGTTGCAGTTAAATTTATCAATTAATTTATTTGTCTTAAACAAAAAATACATTACGACGAGATTCAGTTTTAAAATAAACAGTTGGTCACCAACTCAGGCTTTTCCGCACCTTTATCAAAACAACCGAAATTAGCTAGGAGTAATTTAAACAACAAAATGAAAAAAATGTACTTTTATTATTCCTCTGACAACCCAACTATAGTGGCTAGAGTGCTCAAATTCAATAGGAAACCCTTTGAAGACATGCCCAACACGAAAGAAAATATTTAGCTTGGTAAAGTGAAAATTACTAAAGTTATTGGAAAATCAAACTCCTTAAAATTATTAACTCTTATTATTTCTATGGCGACCCGACTATAGCGACTAGAGTGGTCAAATTCAATAGGAAACCCTTTGAATACATGCCCAACACAAAAACAATCGCTGGAAAAATTGTCAAAGTGGTTAAATCGTCGAAAAACATAAAATTAGAGATTTTAGTTTTTTGGCCAATCGCAATACTTCTTTGCGGAAAAGTAAAATATTTAACACACAAAAAATTCTATTTCTTCTCTTTAATTCTAGTTAAAAAACTATGATTTGAGTAGTTGTACGAGATAATGATTAACCAATATTTAATTTTTTTTTTTTTTTTTTTGTTGTTGTTAATGTTACTTAAATATAACATCATAATTATTTTATTTAAAATTTTAAAAAATGTTCATATTCAAAATTGAATTTAGTGCCGAGTGAAACAATTTTTCATTCATGATAACAAATAGACCTCAATAAAAGGCTGATTTAGCAAATCTCATGTAACTCATGGAACCCTACTATTAATCGATTGGTTCAATGTATCTCATACGATTCATAAACAAAAGAAATATGAATTCTATAAATATCTTACTAAATATATCGTTGTAGTTACTTTGTTTATAGTTTGCCTATTTCTTCCCAAAGGAGCTACCATACCATTGGAGAAACTTAAGACGATCAAACCTCTTCATTTACAACTATTTGTTTGCCAGAAGGAAAACAAACCGATAATAACCCACAGGCATGGGTCGTTCTGTGTATAAACCCTGTTTGGCATCCAAAGAAACAATGAAGGTGTTTTTGAATCTTCACATTCGGGATGGCAAAAGTGCTGAAAGTGAAAAAGCCGATCGTTACTATATATGCAATAATTGCTAATAAGCGATGTTCATATAAACGACTATTTTTGTATGATAATTGCAAACAAAATGCTTAAATCTTAATTTTTTTGCATATAAGCAATAATTTCATATAAACGATACGTCATATAAGCAATATTTACTGTATCTGTGTATCTCAAAATATAAGAGGCAAGCAGTGGTCGTAGTACAACAATTTATTTTACTTAAGTTCGTTTGGTTTGAAAAAGAATGAGCCATTTATAGTGGAATTTTTGAACCGTTTGTTTACAGCTTGGATGGCCTTCTGTTAACATTTGATGCTTCTACCGTATAAATCAAGAATAAGCAGGCATTTTCGTACCTGCTGCACATATTGCATAAATCTATTATACTCTTCTCTTTTAGGTTAAAGGGTATAAAAATCAATAACAATGTCCTTATTGCCAGCGTCCATGTCATTATTGTCGTCAATTTCGCGGCCCTTTTAAGTCTGGCTCAATTTTCATCCGAAACGCTACGCCCGCAGCTGGTGTGGCTTTTAGTGTTTGCACATTCTAAAGTTTATGAGAGTTTTGTTTGGACTTTAAGTTCTTAAAGCAGTTCATTTCTGGCTCATGGGCGTCCTCACTTGTGTCTGCTTCTGACCCGTGTTGCCCCAAATGTTTTTGATAGTATAGTTACCACCGGGAGCAGCTGCAGACCCACCGCATATTTATTACTGAATGTTCTTAATTTTAAAGCCGTCAAGAAGTGTGCTACTTTATGGCTAGCTGTTCTTTAAAGTGTTTTTTTACTGTATTTTTGAAATAATAATATTATAAGCTAAATGCTAAATGAACTCTTTATAGTGCAATGGCACTATGGACTTAGGAAAATGGATTTAAGTTTATGTTATTCGTATTTTGCTTTATACAGACAATGCAATAAAAAAAATTGACTTGACCGTCATCATAAAAATAAAGGAAAAGGGTCACTTAACATTGCCCTTACAGCAGCACCGTAAGGAAGTCCTACAGAGGGAGACAGAGGGAGAAGCAGCATAGAAATGTCAATAGTAATTTTTTATTTTTCCTCTACTAAGTATTAAATAAATATGTTTCTTTACCTATATCAGAGCGCCGCTCGGGGCTATAAACTGTCTGCGAGACTTAAAATGTAAAAGGGCAATCTTGAATATCATTACGGAACCAAGGCACCACAACTCTGTGTTGTTGAGGTCAATATATTGTGTGTTTTGGTTTGTTGGTGAAGTTTGTGGATAATAATTATATTGTTATTGGAGAGTATTGCACAAAAGTTCGGACCCGTTTTACGTTCGGATACGTTTTTTACGTTTTTAACTTGTTTTTTATGTCGTATCACATCTTTTTGTTTGACATAATTGTAAAAATAGTTGTCCCAAATCTCAGGGTTTTCTAGAGAATCATACTGACTTCTTTTCTAAAAACGTAATGTAAGAACTATTGGTAATAACACTCATACGAATTCTTGCACAGCACACAAAATACACGATTGTCCATCCAAAATCCTCGATATAAATCCATCCTGGACCCTCCAAAATAATTCAATTATAACCGACCTAAGAAAATACACAAAACAAAACACAGATTCATTCATCTACAATCAACTTTTTAAAGCTATACAAGAACAATACTCCCATTGACGGTTCTCAAAAAAACAACATAACCAGCTACTTGATAACGACAGACTACTCCCATCATATTCAACAGTTTTATCGTCGCATAGCAACAATAAACTAAGGTACTACCCAACACCTACAAGATGTTCGGGTAACAACACCCACGGACTCAGTTAAAAATCTCGCTTGTAATAAGCGCCTTACGCGCACAACTAGGGTACATTTTCATTTAAACCACCATACCTTCCAAACCAATAGCCAAATCAAAAAACCGCCTACTAAAAGGTTAATCTACCCTTTAATACCTTTACAACAGCATACGGCTCGAACGGATCAGACGCTCCAATTGAAAACTTGCTCACACATACAATCAAATAAAAATAACACCGACAGTAGCTTTAATTTGTAAATTTTTACTTTATTTTTGTCTTGTCGGATTTATGTTCACGTCCTGATTCCATATCTGCTTTTATCGGAGCTCTAAGTCCTCCCGTCACCACGATAGAGCTATCTATCTAATCTACGCTTTAATATCTAGACCAGGGTATATGGTTCGACCGGGTCAGACGCTCTCGGCAAAAGTTCAAAACATCCTGTAATTTATAGCTACAGTGCTTTCTGGTAACCAATCAGCGGATGTGCGTCCATCCGGTGTTTAAGCAAGTGGATTAAAACGTCAAGCTCCTCGAATAACAACTATTAACAAGAAACGAAGGAACGAAGGAACCACAGACGGCGCATTGTACTATATAATAACACAACGTGACAGTCATTTGCGGGGAAGATAGTAGTTGTTCGCTGAATTCAAATCTTGCCACCATTTTGCTCCATCAGCTTTAGTTTTCGAGATAGAATTCAGCAATATCAGAAGCATTGTAGAGCGAAAATAATAATAATTCTTCCTAGTAGTTAAGGTATAAAAATATTGCATTAAAAATTGAATATCATAAAAGGGATAATGGCCTTGTTATGTTATTATACCCTGTACACAAAGTTTGTGCAATGTATGTAACAGGCAGAAGGAGGCGTGGCAGACCATATGTTCCATGGGCAAAAATGGTCAGGAGCAATAGTCGGGTCGATATAGACATGTACGTCTGTCTGTCCTTCCGTATGAACGTCAAGATATCAGACACTATAAAAGGCAGAGGCACAAAATTTTACCAAAAGATGCGCATTTACACCGAAAAGATGAAGTTTGTCGAATTACGTCAATATCTTACCTCTTCCCCTGTGACAGATTTTCGCGGTTTACAGCCGCTCCATTCATGAGGTGTGCGTCGTGTTTATGTGCATCTATGTTTCAAAAATGATAGAAAGTGGATAAATACATCAAAAATATATAATAGTCAAAAATATGCTAATTTCACCACCCTCGCCAATAAACTGTGACAAAATTTCACTACGTGTAGATATGGATACATTTGAGCTAGAGTTACAAAATTTGGTGTGGAGACTCGTGTGACCTTAATCGTTAAAACTGTATGCACATTTTTTCCAAAAAATTTAAAAAAAGTAATTTAAAAGTAATTTTTACCCCCTCTTCCCAATGTCAATTGGAATTTTCCAATGCTTACAGTCATATTGAACTTATAAAAAGAGACATAAAAGAAAATACTTTCGTTCCCATTTTATCGTATGCTGGATTTAGTGCTTATGAGAAAAAAGGGTACAGGATATTCCACTGTCGGGCACCGTCCCGACTGTCTCCATCAAATTTTTTATCTTGTGCTTGGGTCAGTTTTAGTTCGGCCATATTGTTTGGAACCTCAGAATGGATCAACACTGCAGTTTAATAAGGTAGGCCACAGTCTGGTTGTAGGGATCCTACATTTATATATTTAGCTATTGGCCCAGTCGGATCATGGTAGCCACAAACGATCGTACCCCGCCAGCGTCATTGACCATCTGCTAGAAAGTGTATACGTTGCATGTTACACTATCCGCACTGATTTTTTGCAACAACTAATTGCTCTCATCTGTAAAAATAAATGCAATAACTTCCTTCAACAACAGTTTTTGGGAAAAGCGTTGGTGGTCCATTGGTGGGAATCCGTGAATACAGCTTTAGAAGAAATTTGTTTATTTATGAACACCCAGCAATGCCTCTCTCTGACTACCTGTAAAAGTTAAACAAGTAAAAGCCACTATGGCTGTAAGAGTATAAAAATTGCTTGAATTAACTGCAATTTCCGTGCAGAGCTAAATGACTCTGAACCCTTTTTAAAATATATTTCCCAAATAACTATGGCATCATATTTTTTGTATATTATTGTATTGAAAGGGGATTGATTTCATTTCCCTTTCGGGCACATTTCCTTTCAAAGTTTCAATTGCACTTTTTTTCAATTCAGGTTTACTTTATTCAGTTGTTTTACCGGCATTGTCTTCGTAACAACTTAAAAAGCAACAACATCGACGTCATACCAGTCACAATGTGTGCAACTGAAAGCAACAACATTTGTATCGGGCTTTAATGCTGGCACAATGCTTACATTATATGATTGCGAGTCGTGTTCTATGAAAGGATTCAATTGTAAGAAATGCTCTTGAGTGATTTTCACCAAAATGAAATGCTTATTGAATTCAGTTTTCTGCATAACATGGCGTATACATAATCTGCATATAATACATGTATAGTTTTCGTTGTCATCAATGTATAATTACTAATTAGTCCAAAAGACAAAGGGACACCTTTTAAGCGAGAACACGATCCAAAATTCCAATCATCATTGATTTTCACTATCAGTTAACATATCCTTTCTTTTAATTGGCATCGCATATTAACGGTAAATGCAACTGGAATTGTGTTGAGCAGAGCAACAATACCGGGAATCCGGGTATAGCCAAATACAATGTCAATTCGAATGTACCAAAGCAACTTTTGCTTACACACAAACATATGTAACGTATAGCAACTTTGTCAAGACGACGAGAAACCGGCGCTATAAGCAACATATAAAGGTCGTGCTGGCGACGTTTCCCTGTAGTATTCAAGTAATAGGACTAATTGATTAACTTTAAGAGAGAGAGAGAGAGAGTTCCACTGACTAAGTAAACGCGCGAAGCTTACGTAAACTTAAAGAAAAGACTACGTTTGCATACACACACACACATGTATACTAACAAGTAAGGCGCCATTTTGTGTGCCAACACAAAATACTATCCATTTCCGGTTGAAATATGAACATTTATTTTGGACAGCGGCGCTATAACTAAAACTACAACGACAACAACTCTAGTTATAACATGAGCTCAACCCACACACACACACACAAACACACACGCACACACACACACACACACACAGACAGACCACTAACACATAGCCAAACTAAACGTGACCATTTATATGGCTGCCAACGGCTACGATTGTGTCATTTTTTGTTGTCCTATACTTTTTTATACCCTATACTCAAAGAATAATGCGTGTATTATGTTTGCACAAAATGTGTATGTATGTATGTAACAGCTAAATGTAAACGAGTAATGTATAAAAATGCTCAGCATGGCGAAAGAAATCGATTTAGCCCAATCCGTCCGTGTTTGGGCCGCATGTTTCTCGGAGACCAAAAGAGCTACGAGTTACATTTGGTTTAGTTTTTCACTTAATAATGAGAGCGATAAGAAGAGCATGCATCATTATAAATGTTTTTTGTTCTTGATTGCGCCCTAGTATATGCACACGGTATCTATCTACCGGGCGTCCCATGACTGATCAACCCTTTTATGTAAAACATCTATACCCGTATCTATAAGGGTTATAAAACCGGCACGTAAGTCATCTGTTGGCTTGATTCGTGTGGCATCACCCTTCGTCTTGCCAGGGCATCACACTCGGCTAGAATGTGCTGGGAGGATTCCTCCTCAAGTTCACAGAATCGTAGGTGGCAGAGACGGGGATGCCCAGCTTGCTCATGTGACCTTTCAGTCTACAATATCCAGAAAGCAGACCTGAAAGAATTCTGGTAGAGTTCTTCCCTAGCTAAAATAGCTTCTTGAACCTAATTTGGTTGTAAGACCCAAGTAACGGCTTGGCCTGTCTCGGACCTGGAGTGTTTCTCCAGTTCGTGGCTCGTCTTATTCTTTCCTCTTCCCTCAAAAGTTGCTTGATGGTATGTCTGCCAATGCCACAGAAAGGTTCTGGTCCTATCAGTGGGTTCGCAGCACCATGCCTCGCTAACTTGTCCGCAAGATGGGATATTGGTGTGCCCAGGGACCCATCTGAGTGATAGTGAGTTATATTGTCCCAGAAGGTCCAGCTTCAGTCGGGTTTTCGAACCAGCTTGGTGTTTATTCTGGTTCCTGCAACCGCCCTTATGGCGGCCTGACTATCCGATAGGTCAAAGCTGTTTAATAACACTACAGCGGCGTAAAAAAAATTAATATTATATTCAAAGTGCAGCCTGCGTTAAATACCATCAAGGTTTATGTTTCACATGTGTCCGGCGTCCCATGACGGAAATGACGTCACCACCGAGGGGGGGAGGGGGTCATCAAATTGTGACTTTTACACTTTGTGTACATGGTATACAAAATAATAGCATTGATCTACCTTAAAAGCCACCGAAATGCATTTTC
The DNA here is from genome assembly GCA_035041775.1 of Chymomyza caudatula. Taxonomy (NCBI): domain Eukaryota; kingdom Metazoa; phylum Arthropoda; class Insecta; order Diptera; family Drosophilidae; genus Chymomyza; species Chymomyza caudatula. Next base: position 1,155,472 of record JAWNKW010000133.1, read on the forward strand.
GGTATTTACTATATATGTGTACTTAGTATACAGAGTATATGACAGTCGACTGAAAGGTCCCCACTTGTTTAGACCTTAACTTTGGTATTACGCTGCTGCTGCTGTTTAGTTGGCTCGCAAAACTTGACTGGTTTCTCGTTTACACAAAAGCCGTGCCGAGCTTTCTACTGTATCGCGTTGTTTTTGCAGCTGGCAGAGATACAAAAACACTAACACAATGCATAAGCCAGAGCACAGACATTGCTTCAAACAGTCGGAAAATAACTTGCAATGGATGATGCCGTTGGAAGCTCCAAGCTGCATTTTGTAAATGTCAAAAGTAGCGATATAAATGCGCGTGGGCATTTCGACCACACACACACATACGCAAACATCCATGTTTTCACACATACACACCGAAAATATTTGTTTGACATTTTCAATAGTCAACTATAAAGCTATTTCCCCAAGCGTATGTACCGCTTTAAAGGACATCACAAAATAATTGAGTAAAATTTTTTGAATATGAAACGAATTATTTGAAACAAAAATCTATATTTTTGAAAAAAAGTTGGGGAAAAATTATTAACGAAAAGCTTTCTAAGTATATAACAGATTAATGTATAACCTTCTGCAATCGGTGATACTAAAGGTTGCTCTCTAAATGGTCCATCTAATGGAGACATGACCTAGCCAGCGCAGAAGCGGTTGTCGTTATCGCTTTATAAAGTGAGCTTGTGGACTACTTTCCGCTCAAACACTCCAAGGGTATTTTCATCAGACAGCTTCATCACCCACTTCAGCGACATAAAGAGAACGGGAAGGATTTTATCCCTCATGCTGCCTTGTAATCGACAAAGAGATGGTGGATGTCAATTTGATTTTCGTGGGTCTTTTCCAGGATTTGATCTCAATCACTGGTAGACTTACCAGGCCTAAAACCACACATTTCGTCTTTCACACAATACGATCGAGAGAACCTTATATGTAATAGAAAGAAGACAGACACCACAGCAGTTAACGCACAACGTAGGCTCAACCTTCTTGAAAACACGGCGAATGTAGCTTTACTAGCTTAAGAGATATTGGTAAAAAACTTTTACGTTATGGATCGGAGGCGTTATTATACCCTGTACACAAAGTTTAAAAGGGTATTATAGATTTGGGTAATGTATGTAACAGGCAGAAGGAGGCGTGGCAGACTATATGTTCTATGGGCAAAATTGGTCTGGAGCAATAGTCGAGTCGATATAGACATGTCCGTCTGTCCGTGTTGCGTGGTTTACAACCGCTCCAATGTATATATATACTCCTCAGAGATGTGCGTCGTGTTAATGTGCATCTATGATTGAAAAATTTACGAAATCGGATAAATACATCAAAAGTTATATATATATAAGTGTCGAAGGGAGGCGATGAAAGGGCAGACCATGCCCCCGGTGGAAGGACCAGGTAGTGAGCACACTAGCTACCTTTGGTATCAACGATTGGAGAAGGCGCGAAAAACAAAAACGCATGGAGGAGAGATTTACATCAGGTCGTAACCCGGTAACGGGTTGTTTTGGCCAGTTAAGACGAAGAAATGGTTGAAATGAAAATGTTCCTTAGCTCTAGCGGGACCCAGTTGGCGAATGATTCATGAAAACGTTTGCCAATCATTTCGTTGCGAGCGTTAGACAAACTGTTTATAAGCATGGTAATATTGAGCGTAAGTGGTTATGTGGAAATAGGTTTTCATTACAAATATCTAGGGTAAATTTGATTCCCAAAGCCATAACAAAAGAACTTAAAATTATAATAAACATCGTCGGTGTAAAAAACATGTGAGGAAACCATTTATGAGGTGACTTTAGCATCAATCCGTGAGTTCGTCAGTTTCATGTTAACTAAAATAAACACAAATCAACTTAGTCAAGCCGATCCACATCCTGATCCGTCATGTTTATAAGCAACTATTTTGTGTGACTCTGAGCACACTCGGTTAATTTATTTTGCAGAAAAAAATTGGCTGGCGGCCTTTTGACCAACACGTCAAACTTTGTTTCTTTCAAAAAACATACATATGTTTCACACTGACTCAGGACACGATTCGGCATGCCGTAGACTATCAAAGCACTGCCGCTCAAGATACAATTAAAAAAGTAGTTAAAGATGAATAGGCAACATCAATCTCCTGTTAGATAGCACTTTGAACTTGTGACGATCTGGCCATGCACTAACTGCACCGATCTGGCCACGCACAAAAGCACGTCAAAAGTCCGGCCACACCAAAACCAAAAAATTACTCTGGTCACTCTAGAGGAGGACTTCAATCTTCTTCTTACTGCCCTGCGTTTGGATTTATAAATATTTGGTGGGTATACACACAAAACGACCCCACCATAATTGGTAACCCTCGACATGCAACACATACATATATACGCAACTAGCGCTCCTGTGGACGCACGTTAGCTGGAGCACCCACGCTACACCTTTACATACATACGCATTTTCGGCGGCTAAACGGGTGTGAAACAAAATGGTTGACAAAGTAAAAAACGCCGCCGCACAAGAAAACGTGCGAATGGCCAACAACAACAACACCGAAAACGAAGTTAACGTAAATTCGGTTTTTGGCAAAATGGCGTTTCCACAACTCAACACAGTCACAAACATAGAAATGTTTTTTACTAAATTAGAAAGTTGGTACAAGAAAGGAGCAAGAGAAATACGCAGCAGATATTGCTTATGCTGATCCCAAATATTTACACCATGACCAGTGCATGATCTCGTTCACAACCAACCACAATCAAATCCGTACACCACACTTAAGCTGGCTATTTTGGCAAAATTCGCAGAATCAGAAATGGCACGCCTCGATAAATAGCACAAACTGTTTCAGATCGATATCCGTTACCTCACATTCAGGATTTCAACCATATTTTCCACAACAAGAAAATATTTTCCAAAATCGATCTCAACCGAGCATATCACCAGATCCCTATCGAACCATGTGATATACCCAAAACTGCCATAACTACGCCATTTGGTCTATTTGAGTTCACGCACATGACGTTTGGTTTGCGCAACGCAGCACAAACATTTCAGCGGTACATGCATGCCGCGCTCAGCGACCTAGAATTTGTTTTCGTTTATGTGGATGATATCGCTTCTGACAACATGGAACAGCACAAAACTCATCTACGACAAGTATTTGAACGTCTTCGCCAATATCATCTCTCCATAAACCCAAGTAAATGTTGTTTCGGTCAATCATCAATCGAATTTCTTGGTCATCTAATCGATTGTAATAGCATCAAGCCTCTGCCAAATTAAGTAAAAACAATTACGGATTTTCCGCTTGGCAATGATCAACTTTAACAGAAGATTTTTGCAATTTACATTCTTCACGTAGCTGGCATAGAAAATACAACAGCGGATACGCTTTCTCGCATTGCAACAATTAAAACAAACATTATCGATTTTAATCAAATAGCTATTTCACAATCAAGCTGTCCATAGTTAAAAAAAACTACTCAACGATGACACTACTAACATACGCTTCAACTCAAACCAATTAACATACCAAATGTAGCAACTCCAATCATATGTGATTTTTCTACTCCTGACGTGCGACCATTCATACCACAACATCTACCACAACCTCTTAGGAAGAAAATCATCAGCAAACTTCATAACATTGCACACGGAGGAGTTGGCTCGACCGTCAAACTCATTAAACAACGCTTTGTATGGTCTTTCATGCATAAAGACATAGCCAAATTCATCAAACACTGCATTCCTTGTCAAAAGTCAAAGGTGACTAGACATGTTCACCCGCCACTTCAGCACTACCAGCTGTCGTCTCAAAGATTTGAACACATCAACGTAGACCTCATAGGACCACTACCTCAATCTGGCCCGTTCAGGTATTGCCTAACAATCATCGATCGCTACACCAGATGGCCTGAAGCGATTCCTATTGAAGACATACAAGCAGACACAGTAGCAGCAGCAATAATCAACTCATGGATTTCCCGCTTTGGAGTTCCAGCACGTATAACCACAGATCAAGGCCGACAGTTCGAGTCTAGATTGTTTACTGAATTATCACGACTGCTCGGTGTTGACCATCTACGAACAACTGCCTTATTCATGGAAACAACAAGTTCCAACCACAAATTGATTTCGCCACATACCTAGCAGAGATGATGCGTGCGATTCGACCAACCCAAACCACGCACCACGACTCCTCAAAACCGTTCATTTTCAAACAATTGGATGAGACAACTCACGTCTTCGTTCGCAACGACACGGTACGTGGATCGCTTCAATCGCCCTACGATGGACCGTTTGAAATCAAAACAAGACGAGATAAATACTTTACTTTAACCATAAATGGTCACGATACCAAAGTATCAATAGACCGCCTTAAGCCAGCGTTCATAGAAGCCCAAAAGCAATCATCCATGAACAAAGATTACTATCACAAGCATCAAGTCAACAGGACAACTCTACCATGGACAATACTGGAACACCTCCAACCCAGCATCCATTAACAAGATCTCGTCGCACTATTAGACTGCCCGTTACATACGAAACTCGCAAAAAATCTCAGACATTAATAAAGTTAAAGAAATTCGCGAAAATGTTTTGCAATTGGTTGCTTTAAGCATTCCCTAGCCATAAAAAAATGCAACAAATAGAAATTCGTAAACTACAACCCTTTTTATGGCAGTTCTGTACACAGCTTTGGAAAGTAAGTCTGTGTCAGCAAGCTTTTCGGTTTTTTCAACATTCATCGAGTTTCATCGATTATTTAAAAACTTTTCTTATCAATGAATTTAGAATGCAGTTGCATAACAATAAGGATTAGAAAGCGACGTTTAAAACAAACATGCATAACTTTAGGGTTGACATTCGGTTAAATGAGTTTTCTGCCACAGCTCAGATTGGCTTATGATTCTGGTTATTTTCCAAGCAGTTTAACATTTTATAGAGCTTCTTTTTGTCACCCTGTTTAAAGCGAAAATAAAACGAAAACCCCAAAGCAAATATCAAATTTGTCTGGCATATTGTAAATAATTTGTAAATCAAATATGTGTGTGCATGTCTGCAAACAAATGTGCCGCCATTTTGTTATACAGACACGCACACATACACACACACGCATCATGTTGCTGTGGCTGTGTTGATGATATTGGAAGCAATCGTAAAACTCGATAAAGGAAATTAGAAATTGAACGACACGCCATACAAAAAAAAAGCACAACAAATGTAAGAATGTATGTACTTACACATATGGGAAGTTTATGCATGTGTGTGTGTGCATGCGTAAGTGTGTGTGTGGTTTCTGTATTTGTATTCGAATTTAATTCGCTATGAAAACGAAATTTCACGCATTCAGTTTGCCAATCCACACAATGACAATAGCTTAAGCAAGAAAATCCACATTGCTCAATATGTTAGTATCTGTTGTAACGTCTTTGAAATTGAAAATGGACGTCGCACAGTGGTGCCTCAGTCAAAAAAAACCAACAACAAAAACCAACAAGCAACCAAACGGTTTGGGACCCACCGCATAAAAACCTGCATGAATAAATGTAAATCAGCCTCGGATAGGAATGCCCCCAAAGTTGACGACCCATGGAAACGTACAAAGGACTATGATTTGAGGGTATGCACCTGGAATGTTCGGACCCTTAATTGGGATGGTGCCTCTACCCAACTGGCGGATGCTCTCAGGATGTGCAGAGCTGACATTACCGCCATCCAGGAGATGCGATGGACAGGACAGGGCTGCTGCGTAGGAGCTGACTGTGACATCTACTACAGCTGCCATGCGAAGCCCCACGCATTTGGGTGCGGATTTGTTATTGGCCGGAGATTACGCAACCGTGTCTCCCGGTTCACACCAGTGAACGAAAGGCTGGCAACAATCCGCATCAAGGGTAAATTCTTTAACATCAGCCTAATTTGTGCGCACGCGCCGACGGAGGACAAGGACGATGTGACCAATGATGCGTTCTATGATAGACTGGAGTCTGTCTACGACCGCTGCCCAGATCATGATGTTAAAATCGTACTCCGTAAGATCTTTGGCCCTCTACGCGTTGGCAACGACTAGCGCATACGATGGAATGACGAGCCTAGTGGCTCCGCTGGCTAGGTCATGTTGAGCGTATGCATGAAGAAGCTCCTGCGAGAAGAGTCTTCAATACGAATGTCGAAGGGAGGTGACGAAAGGGCAGACCATGTCTCCTTTGGAAGGACCAGGTATAGAATACGCTAGCTACCTTTGGTATTACCAATTGGAAAAGGCTCGCGCCAAGCAGAGACGCCTCTTTACATCAGGCCGTAACCCGGTAACGGGTTGTTATGGCCAGTTAAGTAAGTAAGGAAGATGCCTGTGGTAATTTTGAAATCAATATATTGGGGGTGTGGCAGTAATTAAGGTAAATCGATAGCGGGGGAAAGGGTGCTTCGATTGAAAAAATGTGGATACAGTGTAAACGATTAAGGTCACCCGTGTCTCCATTTTCCAAAATTCAACGACATTGGCCCAAGAATACTGGAGTTATGGGAATAAGAGTAATTTTAGCCCTTATAATAGCCAATTTCCCAATAGGAAAACTTGTCTATTGGATCTTCCCAATTGGAAAATTTTTACAGGCAGATAAAAAGAGATATAAAAGTGGACACTTCCGTTCCCATTTTACCGTATTTAGTGTTTATAAAGAAAAAGGGTTCAGGGTGTTCCACTGTCGGGCACCGTCCCGACTGCCTGCATCAAATTTTTATACCCTGTACGCAAAGTGTTAAACGGGTATTATAGGTTTGTGCAATGTATGTAACAAGCAGAAGGAGGCGTGGCAGACCATATGTTCCATGGACAAAAATGGTCAGGAGCAATAGTCGAGTCGATATAGACATGTCCGTCTGTCCGTCCTTCCGTATGAACGTAGAGTTATCAGAGACTATAAAAGGTTGAGGCACAAAAATTTACCAAAAGATGCGCATTTACACCGATAAGATGAAGTTACTGTGACATATTTTTGCGGCTTACAGCTGCGTCGTGTTTATGTGCATCTATGTTTTAAAAATTGATCGAAATCGGATAAATACATCAAAAGTTATAGTCAAAAATATTTACTTTTGCGACGCGTCGGCAGTGCACACAAAATCCTTTGCCATGACCTAGGTCAATAGGTCAAAAAAACGTATGAAGTTTACATGAGCGAAAAGAAACGGCAACAAAATGTTTTTGCATGAGCATTGATGTTTTGCGTGGCAAACCTGGCTGCTTTTTTTACCCTCTATTCTTTGTGTCCGCCAATAACCGTTTTTTGCCGACACGCTGAAATAGTTGATGGTAATTTGCGAACTCTGTTTTGAAATAATAATAATCTTACAAACTGAAAAGAAAATGTGTGTTGAATGAACATGGTTCAGTAAGTGCCAATGTTTTTAACCAGATTTACTATATGGAGAAGTAAGTAAGTAGTATGAAGGAGGATAATAATAACCGAGGTATTCAGACCAATAAAAGAGAAAAATGGTAGACAAAATTACGCTGCTGGAACGGATAGCGGTCCATACAAACAAAATCCGTTCGGAGCGTAAGAAATCCTCCACTGACTAAACAAATTTTTTAAAGAAAAAAATTTAAGGCCTCCAGATATCTTCTTCATCAGAAGAGCAAGATCTACAAGCCATAGTTGGCTTGATCACGGGTCATATTACATTTATTTATCATTATTTATATTACGGCAAGGCAACTTGCGAGGCCTGTCTTGAAAGGGACGGCTCGACAAATGTCTTTCCATCTCGAGCGTAATAGCAGAGTTTTCTTACGAAACAGGAGTCAGTGTTACCCAAAAAGATCATAGATGATTCACATCAAAAAAATTCATTTTTTAAGCTACCTAATGCAAAAAAGTTACATTTGTGCTAAAAAAAAAATTTATAAAATCAATTTTGAATAATGTTTTTCGAAGCACTACTTATTCTTTTCAAAGGTTAAGAAAACTTATTGTAAACATCTTCAAATTAAGCTATAAGTTTCGCCGCTAAAGAAGCCAGTTGGTCCCACTGTGCGTGGGTACTGCCAGTCCCCACCAGAAACTCAAACCCATATAATTTGTTGCTTGTTTGCTGTTGTTAGAAGCAAAAATAATTCAATAGAAAACCTTTTGCAATTTGTGGTGTTCTCAAAGCCATAAATTTATGGTGTTCGATTAATGCACGGGGTACGAAATACTGCCAGTTATCTAAAATTGCTTTGCTTTCTGTTTATAGATGGCTTTCTCTGGGTGAGTTTGTGTAGGAGGGAGTGAATAATTGTCATCAATGTAAATCAACTGGACTCTAATCACTTGACACAGTTCAATGGGTCACGTATCTTATGCAAATTTGAGTCAGTGCACCTCAGAGTATGCTGCAAATAAATTATTCGCCCTAGAATTGGTCTTTGTCTAGTCAAGGTCTGGCATTTTGACGAACCAAAGTCAAAATAGAGCAGATAATTAAAGAAAAACAATTTAAAAGTCATGATCAAGATTTTAATTGCAACATTAAACGCTAAACAGCAAGAAATAAAAAGAATCTATAAACTTTGACGCATTTTTTTATATTTTATCTTAATATATAAAATCGTTCGTGCAGGGTAAGCGTTAATTAAACTCGAGAACCAAATGACTTCATATTTCGCCCATATATTCGTTAAGCCTGCAGGAACGTTTCTCTTCAGTTTGTGTCCGGTAGGTGGTCAGGATCAGCAATATTCCTAAGTAACGTAATAAATATATAAAATTTATGTTTCTTTAGTACGCTACCATTTTAATGTGTTTATAATTCATAACTTTGATTAGGTAAGCAATTCACTCTGAAATTTGATTAGAAGACGGCCCAAAAATACTCGAGCCACTCGAAGAGACCCTAAAATTTGTAGGGGTGAAGCTGGCTCAGCTGTCTCCCATATTCATATTGTAAACAATCAACGATCTGGCCATTTGCATACGATGGTAAAGCGACTGTTTTAGTTAAAAGAAACTTTTTACAACAAAGTCAATGACCGATCTGGCTATTTATGTACATTCGATGTTAGATAAACATCGATAATGCACCAGCTGACTCGATTCTTATTGCATCTTCTTCTTCCTTTGACGAAAGCGGCCATATCATATTGGCAGCTATAAGCGACAGACCTAATAAAATAATAATCTGTAAAAAACTGCAAATCTAAAACGCATCCACTCAAATTAATCTTGCGTTACGTCAATTCAGGGTAAATGAAATTTATAATTTACATGGTTGGGAGGGTACAGAGCCAGAGCAACAACATCGTGCCTCTGGATACTTAATTTGCGCATACTTTTTACCACGGCTGCTTCTTCAAGTCCTTCCTTCATTCTTTTTTTTGCTCTGTCTACAATTTTTCAAGTTGTGTGACGGCGCAGTGATTCAGTTGGCAAAAGAACCCCTACAAGAAGAAGTGCCTAGAAGAAGAAGAGTGATCATACCTTCTCTAATTCTACCATGAAGCAGCTCTTCCGTGTCGATATTAAGCTCACCAGAAAGCTTTAGCTTGTCCTTGAAGTAGCTACCACACTTCTCATTGGGAAAGCATTTGCGGCCTTCGAATTTCCGTCTTAGCTCAGTTTGGACAGCATTCGTCCAAGTGCCATAACAAGCTGTTCAAAGAGATGGTCCATTGGCTCTAATATACGTGTTGAATTAACGTGTAGCCAATGCTGTGCGGCGATTTAAAGCTTGCTTCCAAATAGCACTCGCAATTAGCAGCCGTTAATGTCATATATTTGTACGATATTTTTTAGTTGCACGATCCAGTCACGAGCATATGATTCGTCTTGAAAGTCCATCACTACTTCTTTTACGAGAGCGAGTGAGACAGATGTAGACTCTAACTTTACATACTTTTCTTTCAAGTTGTTGCTGTTGCTGCACTGTGGATGGAATTTTACCATATAAAGGTTTGCCAATAAGAGCTTAGTTAATTTTTTCTACATGCGGCGTATGTACAATGCGTCACTTTCAAAAGTTGAGACTTCCGGGGCTTGATTTTCATTGTTGTTGTCGCCCAAGATTTGCCGCTGAGTAATATCAGAAAGAACGAACTCCTGGCGGTTGCTTCAAAATGTTGTTTAAACGCAACACTAGCTCGCCATATGAGCCATCAACCGACATATATAGCGCACTTAACCACTATCAACTGCTCCTCCGAAAAGTTGTTAAGATCAAAATTATCGATCATTGCCTTTGGGTCATGACAACATCTGTGGGAGGAAAAAAAACGGTTGATGCTAGTTAAATTGTTTATTATTATTAACCTCTTTATATACTCGAGGAGTCATAATTTACAGAAGCGTAAGCATGGAATAATAATACAAGGAAAGCGCCCTCTGCCAACGACAGTGCCAAATTTTTTTGAGAGCCTAAGAGAGCGAGGCGCACATCAAGCAGTTCATACAAATGTACATGCAAATGAGGCAAGGCAATAACATGCGAGGCACAACCTTCTTCTTTGACATTCGCAGCAAACCGAAAATTTGGTACCCGGACAGTGTGAGAGCAGAAGAATATGCGTTCCTTCTATTATAATGCCATGAGCGTAACAGCAAGAGAGCCAGAGCGAATGTTAATAGATAATTAGCATACATTGAGCTACAGTCGGGACGCAATACCATATATAAATGTATTGTTTACATACATATATCCTACTACAATGCATCTTAAATTTTAAAAATATTTTTACTCCTTCAAAAGTTATGAATGTTGCCGATAAGAAGTGCTTCACAGAATGTCCGAATATAAAACAGAACATGAAAAAATATGTATGCTTGCAAAGAAAAATACCGAAACCGTACCTGTATAGATATATCGGTGTCAATTCGGTTATTTCGGAAAAAATGTAGCGGTTAACGGTTATCGCTTATTCTAAAAAAATTTATTTCGGTTACAGTACGGTTACGGTTTCTAAATTCAACCGGTTGTTTTGGATAACGCTTACGGTTACGATTACGGTTTGAAAACCTAGTGTATAGGCACCACAACAAGGAACCGGACATTCATTGTCAAATCATAATCCTTCACACGGACGGGGTACCTAGGCACAACCTTTTTAAGGACTGCGGTGGCACTACTGGTCTCGAAAGAACCCAGGGTCATTTTTATTCGCCTCATACGACAGGCTTTGACCTGCTGGAGTTGTAGTTTCGATCTGACGTTGTAGTTTGTAACCCGCTTAACTCTAAAATATGTTGAAACTACACGAACCCAATTAATATTTGATTTATATGGTATTTTATAATTGAAAATGTTCATCATCTCTATCTACAATTATGATCTATATGCAGTTTAGCCACAATTTAAGTGTTCAGGCAAATCGAGTCGTGCAATTGTGAGGTTCCTTTAGAATTCTCTATAAAAGTGTTTGCCTACCATCAATTTTTCCATTTTATCAAAAATGAAAACCATAGCAATTAAAACTTTATTTATTACAAAGCTTCGAGCAATTGCAAAAGGAATCTGCACTACAAATGCATCGGTCGGTAATAATGAATCTGAAATGAAAAACTTGGGACCAAGCGCAGTGCCAATAAGCCTGACAACTTCTAAAAGAGTACTGGAAGGGGCAAGATACTTGGTCTGACTCCTTTCGTGGTGGTTATCAAAAGCATATGCTCGACAAAACAATGTAATTAAAGTCAGATGACATTGTCATAAATGACTGAAAACTATTTAATTAAAATGAAATGGTCTTAAAAGTATGCTATGGTAAGCCAGCTACAACACAAAAGAACCTCGGCATTCAAGACGTCAGATGGGCGGCCAACAAAGATTGTCAAACTAGGATAAATTAGAGTTGGGATAAAGCGTATGAAAACATTTTTTGTGGAAAATTTGAAAATGAAAAAAAATTTTTTTTTAAGTACGAATTTAAAAACACAGACACATTGTGCCGAAAAAAATATGTTGAGACTTTTGGAATGACTTATTTTTTAAAATGTGTTGTTAGGCAGCATCCAGTGCTGGATTTTCGGCGTTCCTTACAGATTTTGTCGGCGTGGACCGCCATCCAACCAATTCGGACGCTGGCAGGAATTATTGGCTCAGGCCCTTTTGGCTGTTACGCCCGGCCTTCAGTTGCGGGCTCACATGCCATTTCATTGCCCTGGATACCTTGGTGTCCAAGAAACTACTATAGACTGATTTCATTATGACGTGAAAAAGTGTTGAGTTTGGTCTTACAGTCACTGTCCGTGGTCGAAAACCGATAGAAAGCTAGCTTTCGCGCGTGACTAGTTTAAATTTTCCGTTTGTGTAGAAGATATGAGTGTTTTCTCTCAGTATGAGTCTTGGATAGCTCCAGCACACCACACTCTATCTGTGATGAAATTTCACATTTGGCACAACACTATTAACAGGCATCGAGAAAAGCGGCGGAGCCTGCAAGTTGCTTTCACTAGAGGTAGTGCTCATAGCACCTCGAGGTCAGAAAAGAGAGGGTGGACTGAACCAGAAAGTTATCTTCCAACAAACCACAGATCTTTGGCACTGTACGCGTTGGCAACGACTACCGCACCCGATGGAACGACGAACTCTATGAACTCTACGACGACATTGACATAGTCAAGCGAATTAAGATACAGCGGCTCCGCTGGCTAGGTCATGTTGTGCATATGCATGTGGTTGTCGAAGGGAAGCGACGAAAGGGCAGACCATGTCTCCGTTGGAAGGACCAGGTTGAGAGTACACTATCTACCTTTGGTATCACCAATTGGACCAGGCTCGCGCAAAGCGGAGACGCCTGGAGGAGGGCTTTAAGTCAGGCCGTAACCCGGTAACGGGTTGTTATGGCCAGCTAAGTAAGTAGGTAAAAAACCCCTACTCAGTATGATACTAGAGGCCTCATTAGTGTTACGTACATCCAGTGTACACTCAATTCCTAGGTTCTACTAAAAGTCCGTCTACACTGCAAGAATGCGAGCACACTCAGTGTTGCATTCAATGTTCACTTTTCAGGTCAGCTTAGATTCAGAAATCAACTCAACTGAGCGAAGGCGTTTAATAGACCACCATGGATAACACATGTTAGGCGCTGAATTTGCTAAATCAAGATCGCTATACCATCAATCTCAAACGCGCTTTTTAAAGTCACCTTAATTTCCACTATTTATTTTCACTTATCCACTTGTTTGCTGAGGAAGCCTTTTTAATTTTCTTCGAATTTCAACTGGTTTTGTCAATAACGTTAGAATAAACATGGTAATTAACCGCTAACACTTTAATTGATGACAAAGTTTAATTTTGTCATACAAGAAAAAAAAACGAGTTTTGAAACTGACATTGCGTTTCTCACACTGTGCGTCCATCTCAAATTTATAGATTTCTGTTCATGCACTGTTTGATGGTTCGTTCTTTAAAAGTTAATCAATTTATAATAATTTCATGAACATAATGATTCGATTATTAATGTTTATGCGAAGCAGTTTCCGTGCTATCGCGAAATTGAATTGAACGTATTGGTGGAAAAGGCACGACCAATACTCAGCTCCATGTCGGATCTCATAAAATTTTACAACTTTGGCTAATTACCATATGTATAACAAACTACACGCGTTTTTATGTGAAAACGAGTATGTGTAAGTCAACAGCTTTTGTATGCACAATAAACTTTTGTGCAGCTACAATATAAGCTCACCTGGCTATATGGGAAAGGGACTGACAGATTTTATTGAGACATTATCAGACGAAATATAGAAGTTCGCCCAAATTGCAGCTTTGGCGGCCCGCCTTTTATGGGCGTTAACTGCCTAAAATGTGGCACAAAAGGCGTTGAAAATGGCTGCCATTGAGCCGCACACAAAGACAAACCGTAAGTTTTGGGCATGTTTGTATGTCTCATAAACACCATGAAAATGGATGAGGGACAAGTGTGTACTTGTATCTTGCTGTATTTCGATGTGTAGGTGTTTGTGTTGTCACTTTTATGGCTCATAAATGATAGCATGAAAACTATATTTATAGATTTTTATTATTTTATCATACGCCATACAAATTGTTGGCGTTGTTGGGCTAATTAATTGAGCAATAGACCCAAAATCAAACAAATTAAGTGAAAGTATTAAAAAACTTTCCACAATAAGCTTACGGCTTATGAAAATATTTGTACAGGTTTTGCTGCTACTTCTTGACACCTCGACAAAGTTCAACTACACTCTTCCAATATTAGAAAAATTCGTCATCAAATATTTGCACAAGACAAACAATGTGCACCAAATAGCTGTGAGTGCGACAGAGAACGCTGAAGAGTGTCAAAATGGCAGCGCCATCAAGTCCTGCCAGAACCTAGGTGAACCCAGACTTGGCGAACACCTCGTGTTTATTTAAAATAAATTTCAAGCACTTAATAAAATATTAGGAGCCCTGCTGCAGTGGCTCTCATGTAGAAAAATGGCGAAAAAAGAGAGTGACATGTGAAGCTGAAAAGCCAAACAGCACGTTTCAAGACACCCATCGATACACATGCTTGTTTATACCCAGCAAGCATTTGGAAGTGTAAATGACTTTCGACTGATTCCAATTCCATTCTTATTCCAAAAGTCACTACATTACACAATGTCGTAGTGATTCTATACTTTTAAAGTGTCCTTTTCTTTTTTCTTTTCTTTATTCGACTTTATAACTCTCGTTTTGTTCGCTTTCCTATGAAAGTAAACATTTAGAAAATGGGTACAAATCTATATATATATATATATATATATATATAAATTAAGCCTCAACCAAATTTTCACACATTGCAGACAGTATTAGGGAGAAGGTTTTTGTGAAGTTTGGACGAATTCCAATAGACAAAAACAATTTTTCATATAAAACATACTAAATGTATTTCTACTTATTTTGTAGGTAACTTTTACTAGGTAAAGAATTCGAAAGAATTTGAATTGAGGTAGAGGTAAGGGTAGAGATAGAGGTAAAGGTAGGGAATATAAAGATATTGGTACCAGTAGAGAGCAGAGAAGAGACGGAAGAGAAACGGGAAGGGGAAGAATTAATTTATATAATGAACTTATTGATGGCTTTACGTATTGACGGAGCGTGTTTAATATATAAAATCGTTCGTGCAGGGTACGCGCTCGTAAAACTCTTCATATTTGGACCATATATTCGTTTGGTCTGCAGGAAGGTTTCTCTTCAGCTTGTGTCCGGTAGGTGGTCAGGATCAGCAATATTCTTAAGGGACGTTATAAATAAATATTCACAACTTTGATTAGGTAAACTTCACTCTGAAATTTGATTAGAAGACGGTGCAGAAGAGGACACATTGACAGAATTGACGAGATAGTGGTACGAGATAATTTAACCCCAGAACAACTTTCTCAATGTATTAAAGTTCTTGAAAATCGTGTAGGTGCAATGAGTGCTGTACAAACTACTGCATAACGAGCTCAAAACTTGCAAGGGAGAAGAATACCTAACAGACAACGCATTACCGAAGCGAATAGATTAGCAAATCGAGAAAGAATGCGAGTGACTCACGCAGTACCATTGTCTTCATTTAATCGTATGGCTTTCACCTACGAACCCGATATAAAATACAGTGCGCATATGAAAATTGGTATTCGTGACATGGATGGAGAATGAAACGGCAGGGATCTGTTGTGATTCAGGAAAAGCTATATTGCCTCCTTTAAAGCCACAGCCACTAAAAACGCTAATGGATGGCAACACCAAATTATTTGTGAGCAAAATAAGAAGATTTAATAGGGCGACTTCAATCAAACAATTTCCGTGATTTCGAAATAAACATCTGCGGATGAATTCAAAGCATGTCTCAACTCATCATAATTAACTCCCTCCTAAGATTTGATCTGCAAAAAAGTATCACAAAAGAAATTGTACAAAAAAGATTCTACAACATCTGCATGAACTTCAACGTCCCGAAGCACATTAACCCCAGCAAATCTATTCAGTCAATTTGCTAATTCGAAATTCAAGAGCTTCGATTTGCCTCTGGATATTTAAGTCGTACATTTGTCTTCGTCAAAGCATTCAATGAAGTAATGCTCCAAAACAAGAATTTAAAACAAGAAACTTTGGAGTTTTATCTTCTTCTTTGGGAAATCCTCATACAATTTTCGCCTACGTTGTCCTTTTTTTTTTTGTTACGGCACATTAGACGGAGGGGAGCTACCTAAATGTGACTATTTGTGACAAGGGGGGAGGCGGGGTTCATAATCTTCCAAATTTTGGTGACGTCATTTATGAACAGCAAGTTCGGAGGGGATGACTCAACGACAAAGCTAAGTAATGAATCGATTCAAGTACATGAAAAAGTGAAGCTACAAATGCTTGCTGGGTTATTAAATATGTATATGTGTGTGGGTAAAAGCGAGTATATATTTTATGTGCGGTTATATTTGGCAGTTTGCAGTCATCTTAAATTTATTAAAGGATTTTTCGGTTCATAGCACTTCTGTTCACCTGATATATGTAAGTACATACTTCGAAGAGTGCCCAAAACTTTTATTGAAATTGGATTAGAAAACGTTGGCACCCTATCTTATTGGACACGCTTACGGAAATAAATCGCAACAATATTACAATATATCAACCAATCTACGTAAAGATGTCAAAACAAAGAAAAATAAGTTCTGTGTGCTAAAGGATGCAATAGAATTTGTATACGTAATGCTGTAATACTACTGCGTCACGGAACGGTACAGTTCCATTTAACAACGTCACAGTGTACTGTAATAAAGGAAAGAATACTTTTAAAGTGAACATAATTATTCCTTTGAGGTCACATACACACAGTGACTGTAGCTGGCATGTAAATATATGTGCCGTTATGACAGTTCAAAGGAACAAGCACTTTGAACAAGTTTGTTTTTTACGCACTGTGACAACCAGAACATTTACAAATTTCAATAAAAATTTGATAGCAAAGCAATTGGATTTTGAAGGCACATTTAAGAATTGCACATTTGCTCACACTGATTCGTATTCCGTATTCCAAGCGATTATATGGTCCAAATATGAAGTCACTTGGTTCAGTTGTTCTCGAGTTTTACTAACGCGTACCCTGCACGAACGATTTAATATATAAAGATATAAGATTCGTAGATGCAAAAGCTTCTCCCCAAAATGAATGAAGCTGATAGTTCAGATTTTATTGTAAAGTGTCAGCGAAGCACTGCAAATACAGCAAATTCAAAGTTTTTTATTGCGAAATTTTAAATCTCTGCTGTTTTCCTCCTTCACAGGGAATGCAGGTGGGGATTTCAGTTGGTGGTCGAAAGACGTTAAAAAACCAAGTCGACGGCTAAATTTAAATTTAGTCTCTTTTTTAAGCTATCTATTATATAAATAGACTAAGGAAAAATTTGTGCACCCTTTTTCACTAACTATATGAGAATAAATATAAGTGAAAATTATTGTGGTAAAATTATATCATCATACCTCCATGGCAAAATTTCAAATTCAACTCAAAAGCTATCCAATTGAAACTTGGCAAACTTAGTCACACTATTACTGTGCATGTGTGATGTGAAAATGATCAAGATCGGATAGAAACTTTAAAAGATATAGGTAATAATGTGACCCCTCTCGTACAAACTGCAACAAAATTTAACTTTTTATAGAAATGTTAATATTTAAGCTGGAGCCACTAAATTTATTACGTAGACTCATGTTAGGCCTATATACAATGTTGACCTTTTGCTAAGTCATCCCCCTACCCACGTAGTACAGCTATTATGCCCTTACCCCTCAAATCGTCATCGATACAAAGTTTAGCACTCACAGCTGAGTGAATCATAGAGAGAGAGAGACAGAGAGAAATGCTAAATGATTTTAAATTAAAAGGCCTAAAAGGCCTACTGGTCTCGAAAGAACCCAGTATCATTGTTAGTCGCCTCATACGACAAGCTTTGACCTGCTGAGGTGGTATTCTCTAACCCGCTCACCACACGGGGGAGTATTCATAAAATAAATAAAAAAATTTGATGCAAACAGTCGGGACGGTGCCCGACCCTGTACCAATTTTTCCCATGAAATGTTAACTTTAATATTTCTGTAAAAAGTGAAATTCTGTTGCAGTTCAGAGGGGGCCTAAAATTGGCACATTATTAGCTATATCTTCTAAAGTTCTTATTCGATATGAATAATTTTTACACTACCCATTCATAGTAATAGCGTGCATAGCTGTGCCAAGTTTCAATTGGATAGCTTTTATGGTGTGGGTTGAGATATCTACATAGTTCGACAAAACAAAATGTTTGCTCTAGCTTTTATAGTCTCCGAGAACGGTGGGACAACACGGACAGACGGACATGTCTATCGACTCGACTATTGCTCCTGACCATTTTTCCCTATGGAACATATATGTAAACTGCCACGCCTCCTTCTGCCTTTTACATTTTGTGTACAGGGTATAATGACTACTGATACTACTTCTACTACTAATAGCGTACGTGGTATGGAACTATTTGAATGGAGAATAGTTGCTTACAGGCAGTATACCCTTAGCTTTATTATATTCACTTTTCAGAAAGCAAATTTTAAATATTCGCACAACAATATTGCATTTTTTTAAGTTACTTTCGCACACTACACAGTGTTTGTGAGTGTACAATTTTCGTTCGTTTATGTTTTTTTTTAAAGAAAGGTTAAACATGTTTATTGTACGCTGCCGCATGTAAAACCAAACAATTTTACATAGTTCAGCCACTGTTAGAAGCGCTTTTGACATTTAGGCGGCCGTTGAACTTAAACTTGAATCTTTTAGTGCTGCGAAATTCTCTAATTTCTTGCTTAGCCCACACAGCTTGCGTTATCGATAGCTCGTGCTAATTTGTATAAAGTTATCGAACAATGCAGCCATGGTCGATAGCTATGAGTAGCAATTTGTCGATAGTCGTCGTTGTGGTGATTCGAGGCGGAAAAATAAAATAATTTTTTTTTATACTTTAAACGCATTTAAACAAACTGTCGCCTAATTGAAAAGCCACAAAGTGATTATTGTTTGCATTTACGAGTTGGAAACAAACCGCTGCTACTGCCATTTGCACACTAAAAACCCTAAAAACCAAAAGTTCTAAACCCAGTGTGCGCATGTATTGGTGCGCGTGTTTGTTCTTGATTGTAGTTTGAGTGTGTGTGTGCTGTAGTGTGGCGACAACGTCGCAATATTTAACGAAAAACTGAAAAATGAAGGTAAAATCAAGGCAAACGCAGCTAATATGAGTTTAGGCAATGAAGAATTTGTTTATAATGTTGAATGTGATATTGAGCATTTTCTAAAAAAACGTCTCAGCAATGGGTAAGGCTCGACAATGAACAATTAGAACATTGCCACGAAATTGATATATGTATATGTACTATATATGTGTGTGTGTGTGTGTGTGTGTGTGTGTGAGTGTGTGTGTGAACACTGTCAAGTCAGCTGGCTTGTGGCAGGGCTTCGCCCCACATACTGCAACACCAACAACAACAACAATAGTGTCTGTGGCAGCAACAAGGAAATGTGTCTCAAGCTTTTGTGACTTTTTGCTTACAAGTGTGTGTGTTTGGTGCAACATTACCGGTTTGCAAATGCCACCAATACGAGTTTTTCCAGCTGTGCATTTTCCGCATTGCAACGACTGCAACAGCTGCGCCAACTTCGACGTCGCGCCGCTAACACGATTATTTCTGGTGCGCGTCGCTTTAGTGTTTCTTTTTGTAATGCAAGACGCTTTGTAATAAACAATAAATTGCCATGCAATAGGGGGCAACAACAACAGCTCCCATAACAAATAGATACTACATACATTATATGTAAAAATATTTATTATATATATGTTAATTACTAGATTACACTATTGTATTATATTGTTAGTGTTTTTGCTGTTGCTCTGCATTACATAACAATCTTTGAAGTCGTGCTTTCAATTCGTCTTGCGTGCTTGCGTCTTTTCTTGCTATTTCGCTGCTTCTTTCCCCAAACAACCTGTTACACACACACACACAAACTCACAAACGCAAACACTTAGAGCCCCACGCACACACATACACTTAGTACCCCACACATAAAACCGTTAATGCTGCTTACTCAGCTGTTTTTTTTTACCTTTGTAGCGTTTTGCTCTTTCCACCTGTAAACAGTTTTTGCCGTTATCTCATACATCAAACATGCGAGAACTATAGCCAGAACTACGATCTCTTAACATTCTCAGTGGGGCAAGGCCCACAACGACGCACGGTGGTTTGTTTTCGAAATCAGCTAGTCGATCCCCAAGACTTTGAGGCGTAAGTGTTAAAAAAATAAAATTAAAAGCAAAATTAAGCGTGATTCATTCTCTAATAACAATGCAATTAACAGACGCAGACAACAACAACAAAAAACACAGCAGCAGAAGCAGTCGCCAAACAAAAGTTGGCGCAGCAACGGAAAAACTCACCAGCAGCAGCATCAGAGTAACGGCAGAAGCAATAGCGCCAGCAGAAAGCGTCCAACGGATACGTGCAAAATGGGCGTAAAGCATATTAGCGAGACGCGTTGTAAGTAATATATATAATATAATCTAAGGCTTTTTCTCATAAACCCGGTTTCCAAAAGATCACTCGCGTTCGTTATTTAAAAGTTATTTTCAATTTTAAAAAAAATCCAAACAATCATTTATTATGATTCAATGACAATATTTAAACAGACAAAAACTCAAAGCAAGGTCATAGAAGACTACATCAACAAATCATTTACTTATTTATTTATAAGATACACATATCGTTCCAAGAGTCAGGTAATTTGTAATACCCTATATTCTTCTTCTTAACTGCCCATAACAACCCGTTATCGAGTCACGGCCTGATGTTAATACATTCTTTCATTGGAATTGTGGTTTTACGTGGTGGGTCCCAAACCCTACAACCCTTTTAAGGCCTACTGGTCTCGAAAGAACCCAGTGTCATTGTTAGTCGCCTCATACGACAAGCTTTGACCTGCTGAGGTGGTATTCTCTAACCCGCTCACCACACGAGGGGGTAATACCCTATAACCCTTTTTAATTTTTTTGAAAGTTTCTATGACCATAAGTCATATAAAAAAAGTAGTGAAATAGAATTCTGTTCCAGTTTGAATGTAACGGGAATGAAGCCGATCTTTTGTTTATAAACTTCGCATTATTACATATCAGATACAAAAAATATAATTTTTGCAATTTATAGGAGCGAAAATGTATACATTATTGCCTATTTACTTTGAAGTTATCATCTCATCTTTATAATATTCTCACCCTACTCGCAGAGTAATAATGAAGACAGATGTTGAGTCTGGAATTCTTTTACAATGTGCGTGTTTTTTTATGGGAAAGCATAGAACGGATTGAGGGTTCACTCCTTCGTTACCAAATAGATACATCAGAAGGGGGACAATCCAGTCCCAGAGATAAAGTCTGCAATCTTTTTAGGCTAATAACGGATAGGTTTGAAATGTTGTTTAAAAAGTACCCTTCAA
Organism: Chymomyza caudatula; assembly: GCA_035041775.1. Lineage (NCBI taxonomy): Eukaryota > Metazoa > Arthropoda > Insecta > Diptera > Drosophilidae > Chymomyza > Chymomyza caudatula. Next base: position 1,176,947 of record JAWNKW010000133.1, read on the forward strand.
AATACTTGAGCTTACGTCTACAGAGAGCTGGACATAAACAGAAGAGATGCTCAACCGTTTCTTCCTCGTCCCAGCTGCTCCTGCAAGAATCGTTAAAGAGTGCTCATTAAAACTACTTTACTTACTTACTTAACTGGCCATAAAACCCCGTTACCTGCCTAACATAAAGCTCTCCTCCAAGCGTCTCTGCTTTGCGCGAGCTTCGTCCAATTGGTGATGCCAAAGGTAGCTAGTGTAGTCTCTTCCTGAATATATTGGCTCGAAAATACCAAAAAAAATTTGATGCACAGTCCGGACGGTGCCCGACAGTGGAATACCCTGTACCCATTTTGTGGGTATTTTCCATGAAACCCAAATTTCTGTGTAAATTTAGGTATCGACGCGTTGAGTGGTATGTGCGAAATAACGGTAACTGTTCTACGGGGGGAGGAGGGATGATTAGGAAAAAGGTCAAAATTTTTTGGTTTATAAACCTCACACTAATTACCACGTTTGTTTAACATAAATGTTAACTTTAACATTTCTATTAAAAGGGAAATTCTGTTGCAGTTTATAGGAGGAGGGGTCTCGAATTGGCATATTATTATCTACATATATCTATTAAAATTTCTATCCGATCTTACTTATTTTCACACCACACATGCACAATAAGCAGTGTGCATAACTGCGACAATTGTGTGGGTGTAAACCGCGAAATTCTCTCACGGGGGGAGTGGTAAGATATCGTCATAATTCGAAAAACTCGTATTTTTCCAATTTTCAAATTAATATGTTGCGTGGTGCTGCAGTAATTAAGGTAAATCTTTTGGTAGATTTTTTTTTCTTTTTTTTTTATTGAAAAAATGTGAATACTGTTTTAATGATTTGGCCCACTCGAGTCTCCACACCAAATTTTTGTAACTCTAGCTCACGTGTATCCATATCTACGCGTAGAGGAATTTTGGGGCAATTTATAGGCTAATAGGGTGAAATCAGCATATTTTTGACCATTACTTTTGATGTATTTATCAGATTTCGATGATTTTTATAACATACATGCACATACACACGACGCACAGGCAAGTTTCGAGTTGATAGATCAAACGGAGCGGCTGTAAACCGCGAAAATCTGGCACGTGAGAAGGGGGCAAGATATCGACATGAGTCGACAAACTTCATCTTTTCGCATTGTTTAAATGCGCATCTTTTGGTATATTTTTGGTGATGTCTCGACGTTCATACGGAAAGACATACAGACGGACATTATATCGACTCGACTATTGCCCATGGAACAAACAGTCTGCCACGCCTCCTTCTGCCTGTTGCATACATTGCACAAATCTATAATAGCCTTTCACACTTTGTGTACAGGGTATAAAAAAACTTGAAATATTTGGACTAAAAATAACAAAACCAAAAGCTAATGCCGGCAAAAGCGAATGAGCGATATGTAAACACAAACAACAACAAAGCGCTAGCTATTAGGTTGCCGAGGGAAGGCGCAGTCTGCAACTGTGTATTGGGGGGTCACAGCACAGCGTATTCAAGGTCGCCTTCTTTCTCAATTTGATTGTTGGAGCACCAAGCTTTGATGCGTGCTGCGAGCGCGTTGCTGTTGTTGCATCATTTAACAAATAAAACGGTCTCTCTTGCGCTCTCACATTTGACGGCTGACGACGCACAGTGGATCGAACTGACTTCTTTTTCGGCAAAAATCATATGTTTTGAGGGAGCAAAGAGATTTTCAAAATTTAAAGTGCATGAAAGAGAATTCTTTAAGCTTCTGCGATACACTGCGATAAATATGCTGTGAAGAGAGGGAGCTTCAAAAAACTGTAGTAAAGTTCGATATTATATACACCAAAAATTCAAAAAACCTTAGAAAATCTGTTGGCAAGATGTTTGGAGTCTATTTTGATCCTAGCGTACACACTTTCGCCAGACACAATTTAAAACATTGAATTTTTTCATGACATGCAAAGATAAGACATTTTTACAGACAGTGTTAATATCGAAATTTACAACGGGTTTTTAAGGCTCCCTCTATACACAGCTTAATTATCGCAGTATATCGCAGAAGCTTAAGGAATTTAAATTTTGAAAATATCTACACCCTCAAAGTTATGATTTTTGGCGAGAAATAAGTCAATTGGCTCCACTGTGCGACGGCGCGCACGCTCACTTGTTGCGCTCACACGACCGCTGGCCAACGGGTGTTGACATTCACGAAAGCAGACAACAAAAAAGAGCTAGCGAAAATTGGGTCAACATTAGTGATTTTTTATTTTAAGTTTAATTTATGCGCTTAGTTTTTTTTTTTTTTTCTTGGCGTTGCTTCACTATCGTAGCCGGCCGTTGTTTATTTTTTTTAATTTTGGTATGTGTGAATTGCCAATTTACTATTAATTGCACACTTTTGTTTACAAACACATTCGCAGTAAGCAAATCAAACTCTGTGGATCTCTATAGACCGCCCGCACTTAGAAATAATGGCAGTGAAGAAGCGGCTACAACGAACGGAGCGCCAGAAATTACACCAATAACGACAGTTACCTCAGCATCAGTCGCGCCGTCAGGCCACGATGCATCGCCGCCTCACAGGTAAAAATACAAAATTTACGAAATTCTTTGGCGATTGCTTAACGCATTTGCATTATTCGTTCTGTTTTGCTCGTCTGCTTCGTCAGCAACAGCGAGCACAAAAAGCAACAACAGGTAAACGCTGCTGCGGCTGCTGCCACTCGCCGTGAACGCCGTCCCGATCGTGCTGTTTATGTGCCAAGGGCACGACGCAGTCAAACAACGCCACCGACAACGACGCCGACAGCGACGCCGACTTCAACGCCAACAGCATTGGCTACGTGCAATCCACAGCAATTGGAAGCGGCAGTTGCAGATACGAACTTGGCTAAAGCGGACGACTGCAATAATCCGCACACAAAGCCTAAGAAAACCAAATTGCGTAGGGAACGCAGCAGCAAAAAAACAGCAAATACGGAAAAACCCGCTGATGCCACCGTGCTTTATATAGCACCAGTCGAGACTACAACAAGCCCAACTGAGACCAGTCCAAATCAAGAGTCACCAATAAACTGCAGCAATAATTGTGATAAGGAGGAGGTAGGCTATTAATATAAGTATATTGGAAAAGGACAAGTATTATTTTGTTTGTGATGCTCTGAGTGTGAGCTATGAGTCTGAACGGCATTATAAATTATACTCCCGAAAATTCGTTGCAATTCCAAAATCTACTTTCCATAGCCTTTGCCAAAAGTGTAAGTGGATACGGCAATGAAAAGTACAAAAATAATCTATTTCCGGTAGTGCTGGACCAGGCGCCTGTTTATCGAAGATCAAAAGAGCTAGAAGTCCAATTCTCACTTACATTCGTTTTTATACCCTGTACACTACATTTTACGTTCACAATAACTGCGATTAAAATTCTATTAAAAAGCTATTGAGAGCTAAAGGATTGCCAAAAATTTCCCTGAGTAGTAGTAAAAACTTGTTTGTAAAATATTATTTCCGAAACTATTAACTATGAGACTGCTAAGGAGTTTGTGGCAAAATATGAATGCATAGATCTTAAGGGCTCTGAAACAATTTGCTTATTAAATACCATAGATGTATTAAAATGAACAAATTCCAAAACAAAAAAAAATGAACACTGTGTAAAGACTTTCGAAAAAAAAAAAATTAATTCCCAAAGAAACGATAACTAAAACAAATTTTAGGAATGTTTGGTCTGCTGATCACAATTTTTCAACAAACTATGATTTTATTATTGTTTTAAATTCCGAATATTTGTCTTGAGTCTATAAGAGCAAAAGATTTACAACAAAAATTTAGGTGTTTCGCGAGCTAAGCCCCATGGTTTTCTTTCATATCCTTTTATTATAATAACATCGTAGAACACTTAGAACTAACCCATCATTTTTCCAGTGCCCTTCAGAGCTGCAAATCGATATGAGCGCTGTCAGCCAAACAAAGACCAGCAAAGTCAATAAAGGAAGCAATAGTGGGAAGATAAAAACGCTACGCATCGAAGATGTGGGCGTTGACAACAACGATAAAACAACCGATGATGCAACCAAATGTGATAACGATGTGCGCGAGCTGCAACGTGCCTCAAAGGTAAGTCCATACCAGGAAAAGCTATATACCAACAAAACACAACTTACATAAATGTGTAATTTACAGGAAATAAACCGCAGCAATCGACGCATAATGAAGCAAACGTTTGTTTCGGATGTGCTAGAGATACCCGAGAAGATTAACGACAATTCAATGAATCCTGAGTTTCAGTGTAACAATGTGACTAGCGCATTGCCAACGGACAGCACAACCGAAGGCGAAGATGATGATGATGATGAGGAGGAAGAGGATGATTGGGAGAACATGTTTGATGAAACTGGCGAATGCTTGGATCCAAAAATCTTGCAAGAGTTAAACGATGCCGTGGGCAAGTGCAAAATTGAGCTACCCAAAATGGACTACAATGTAAGTTAATTCTTATAGCTACAAAAAAAACGTTTAATCAATGTCAGTTTTCTATATAGGTTTATCATATCAAGCAATCGCTACTTAATGAAGAAGAGTTTCCACATGTATTGGAAGTTTCCAACTTCCCAATGGAATTCAAAACACCTGATTTGCTTATGCTGTTCTCTCAGTACAAAGGCACAGGCTTTGATATCAAATGGGTAGATGATACACATGCCTTGGCTGTATTTAGCAGCTCCCGTATTGGTATGTATTCTTAACCACAACTCATTTTGATTTGTGCTGATAGCTTTCTTGATTTTAAAGCTGCTGAGGTACTCACCATGGGGCACCCATTTGTAAAGTTGAAGCCACTTGCCGAGGCCACTCTAGAGTCGCGATTGAAAGCCAAGAAGTGCGCTGGTTCATTACAGCCCTATCGTCAGAGGCCGGAAACATGTACAGCGCTGGCGCGTCGTCTGGTAATAGGAGCCTTAGGCGTTAAGTTACCAACTGCACCGCAGGAGCGAGAGAACGAAAGACGCGTGTTACGTGAAGCCAAAGGTTGGGCATATATCTTTGTATATTATTATTTCAAATAATTAATATTAATCCTTTTTTGTGCACACAGAACGCAAACTCTTAGCTGCTAAACAAAGAGACGAGGCCTGGGAAAGCTAGAAGTTGACGCAAGGTGCATTTTGAAGGATCATGCGCAACGCTTAGTCCTTCAACGAACACAATATTTTTCTCAATCAAATCTAGCTACTAGAAGTACATTTTTTTAGTATATCAAAGTGTAGTTTAAGTGTTTGCTTTTCGTGCAATTGATATACAAATTTTGCTCAATTTGTTATAGTTTTAAAATGTGCATAATGTGTAAGAAATAAACTGAAATATTTATATAAATTTGTCATAAAAAGTAAGCCCAAGCATCATAGTACACCGCATTCTCGTGGTGTTTTGACACTAGGCTTGACATTTAAATTTAAGGAGCATACAAATTATATATTTAAATATATTTTAATAAAGTTTATAGCGCTAAGTGCAAAAGATATATCTGAGTATTTGCATTCCATAATTATGCCAGCCAGCTTATTTTATCGTATAACGATTTAATAAGGTTTTGCTTAATCGCTAACTAAGATTCAAATCGAATCATGACCATCTTTTGCCATGAAACTTATGATTTGACACGTCTCCTTCTTTTCGAAACGATTTTTATACACTGTACACAAAGTGTAAAAGGGTATTATAGATTTGTGCAATGTTACATACAATGTTACATACATACTGGCAGAAGGAGGTGTGGCACACCATATGTTCCATGGGCAAAACCGATCAAGAGCAATAGTCGAGTCGATATAGAAATGTCCGTGTTGTCGCACCGTTCTCGGAGACTAAGAGGTAGAGCAAAACATTTTTGTACCAAAAAACGCGCGATTTTGTCGAATTATGTCGATATCTTATCCCTCTCCTGTGAGTAAATTTCGCGGTTTTAAAGAAGAGGTCGCATGAAAACTTTAAAAGATATAGGTAATAATTGCCAATTTTAGACCCCTCCTCTTTTAAACTGCAACAGAATTTCACACTATGTTAAGGTTGACATGTATGTTAATGTTAGGCTTATAAACCAAACAATGTTGACCTTCTTCCTAATGATCCCCCCTCCTGCCGTAGAACAGTTACCGTTATTACGCCCATACCCCTCAATGCGTCGATACAAATATTTGCACAGAAATTTGCTTTTCATGGAAAAAATTTGTACAGAGTATCCCACTGTCGGGTGCCGTCCTGACTGTCTGCATCACATTTTTATATTTAATTTCGTAAATTCAGGGTTCAGATGCATTGAGGGGTATGGGCATAATGAAGGTAAGTGACACTACGGAGTAGTGTGGATGATACGGCAAAAGGTCATCATTGTTTTGTTTATAAGCCTAACATGAGTCTACGTACCATATTTGGCGGCTCTAACATAAGTATTAACATAAACATTGCTATAAAAAGAAATTTTGTTGCAGTTAATATGAAAGGCCTAAAATTGGTCCCCAAATAGAGGCAAGCTGAAATTTTGCAGATAGTTGCTGGCTGTTAGCTTAAGTCCAAGTCTTTGACCTCCCCCCTTGCACAAGGGGGGTTATGGATGGGTTTGCTTTTTATCCCAGAGGTTGATTCGACAAACTTGATGTTCTCCCGGAAAATGAGTATCTTTTGGCTAAAACAGAGAGAAACAAAGTTCAACAAGGACAAGCGGACATCGCTACAACATTTTTGACCATGGAATATATGGTCTGCCACGCCTCCTTTTGTTTTTTACATACATTGCAGATATCTATAATACCCTTTTACACTTTGTGTACAGGCTATAAAAATATAAGGAAGAATTCTAGACCAGCAATACACAAAACCTTGAATTGGGCGGTGTTCAGCTACCAAATTGTCTATTATGATATCGACTGACCTTTTTTAAAAAAATTTATGTATTTCATAAAATATCGATAGGCAAGCTTGAATATATCGTTGATATCGCTGCTTCGATAGCTCAAATCGCTTTCATTCCAAGCCGGCACAATTGGACACAAATTTCTCATTTTGTTTGTTGTTAAAATATTAAATAAAAGTATAAAATTTATATAAATTTGGAGTTAAATAACATATTAAGTGTAAAGGAAAAGTTGGTAAGTGTGTATCAGGAGCAACAGAATAGTGGTATAAAAGGATAGAACAATACAATATTGTTTTGTTCTCTTCTATAGAGAGCAAAAACAAATTTCATTGATGCGTATATTTTTTATATACAAATGTATGTACATATATATACACCCATTTTTATGATAAGCTACACCCATTGAATGCTTATCAAAATTAACAATAGCTACGAAACACTTTTGTGGAGTTAATAATACATTTGCACTCAAAATATTGAACACACATTTTTGTCTGCGTGGCTTCCCTATATTTGCTGTATTAGTTTGATAGGTGTGTGTGTGTACGGAAAAACATTCAACCGCATTTCAGTTTGGTTTGTGGGTGTAATTGTTGCGTGTCATAAAATTTGCTGCACATTTTTTTAAAACTTCAAATACGTGTATACTTAATTGCTGTTTTAATATTTCATAGTAAATTCCCATATGAATCAACTAGCCGCTCTGATAACGCTATTGCTGGCCGCAGCAGCACAACATGTAAACGCGGCTGGAAATACGGATGACAGCGAATCCTCCTGCTATTCTTTTGCTGGCGGTTCCGTCTATCCAGCTGAGGCGCCCGGCACCAAGGATCACCAGCTACAGTACACAAAAGCAGTCAGTAAGTAGCTTTATAATTGTTATTGTTCTTGTTTTAAGTAAAAACTTTTTACTTCTACAAGTGTAAAAATTTGATGCAGGCAGCCGAAAGTGGGATACCCTTTACCCATTTTTTCCATGAAAATCAAATTACGTTCAAATTTTTGTATCGATGCGTTGAAGAGTATTGTCGTAATAACGGTAAAGGTACTACGGGGGTAGGGGGGATGGTGCGGAAAAAGGTCAACATTGTTTGGTTTCTAATCCTAATGTAGCACATTTGGTTGGGAAAAAATTTGATGCAGACAGTCGGGACGGTGCCCGACAGTGGAATACCCTGTACCCTTTTTCTTTATAAACACTAAATACGGTAAAATAGAAACGGAAGAATCCACTTTTGTATCTTCTTTCATAAGATCGATATGCCTGTAAACATTTTCCTATTGCGAAGTTCCAATTGGCAAGTTTTCCTATTGGGAAGTTGGCTATTATGGTGGCAAAAATTACTTTTATACCCAAAACTCCAGTATTCTTTGGCCAATGTCGTTGAATTTTGTAACATAGATCAAAAATACATTTATAAATATCTGTTGCAATTTTCAAATCAATATATTGTGAGGTGGGGCAGTAATTAAAGTAATTCGATTGCGGGGGAAGGGGGAGTTCCATTGAAAAAAAGGTGGATGCAGTTTTAACGATTAGGGTCACACGAGTCTCCACAACCGATTTTGTAACTCTAGCTCCCATGTATCCATATCTACATGTAGTGGAATTTTTAAGCAGTTTATACGGAGAGGGGGGCGGGGTATAACTTCTGATGTATTTATCCGATCTCGATCATTTTTGGAACATAGATGCACATTAACATTAACGCACATTTCTGAGGAGTTTCGGGTTGATAGACCTAATGGAGCGGCTTTAAACCGCACAAATCTGTTACTGGGGAAGGGGTTAAGATATCGACTTGATTCGCTAAACTTCATCTTACATTGAATACGCGCATCTTTTGGTAAAATTTTGTGTCTCTAGCTCTTATGGTCTCGGAGATCTATCCCCAAATACGGACTGACGGACATGGTCCAATCGCTTCCCAAGTCAATGATAAGACTTTTTGCCCATGGAACTTATGGTGCGCCACGCTTCCTTGTGCCTGTTACATACATTGCACAAATCTATAATACCCTTGTAAACTATGTGTACGACTCGACTATTGCTACTGACCATTTTTTCCCATGGAACATATAGTCGGCCACGCCTCCTTCTGCCTGTTACATACATTGCACAAATCTATAATACCCTTTTACACTTTGTTTACACTGTATAAAAAAACTTGTACGTAAAGCAATGATATGCTTTTATGTAATCCCTACCGTTCTGGAAGTTAGTTTTGGAATGGCCTTTAATGAACTAGTCGTATTCGTACAATCGTCTTTTTGTCGTCGAAATTTTCAGCTTAGGGAACATGAGTAGGGATTTTTTCTTTTTGAAACCAGTTGCCGCTTGCACAAAAAGGCTGATGTTTTCTTTTCCCATCATCACACAATCACTTTATGAATTCAATTTAAAATTCTTTGTTGATTTTCGTGAACTTAGACTTCGTATTGCCGTGGCTTTGACGTCCTTTTCTCGTCCGTGGTTTGGGTTGAGATGATTTCTGTTTCGTTTCGGGATCTTTACCCACGTTTCGTCAACACTAATAATATTTTATCCTGAACGACCATGCCGCTCGCGTCTGCCGACGAGATGATTTAGACCTCGTATATAATCAAGATCAAAACTCTACGGCTTTTAAGTAATTTTCATACACTATTTATTTTACCTTGTTATATCTTAATATCTGTTAATCGTTGCGAGAAGAGCGTAAAAAAAGCTTCCACTATAAAAGAAACCCCTGATTCACATTTGTATTCTTTTTCCAGTTTCCAAGCCCGCACCGCAATTTGAAGGCACCGCCGTTGTCAACAAGGAAATAGTAACGCTTTCATTATCCCAATTTATGGGCAAATATGTTGTACTGCTCTTTTATCCTTTGGACTTTACATTTGTGTGTCCCACCGAAATAATTGCGTTCTCAGATCGCATTGCCGAGTTTAGAAAGATCAATACCGAGGTAATTGCAGCCAGCGTAGACTCTCATTTTACACACTTGGCCTGGATCAATACACCACGCAAAGAGGGAGGTCTAGGCAATGTTAAGATCCCCTTGCTTTCCGATTTGACACATAAAATAAGCAAAGACTACGGCGTTTATCTGGATGATTTGGGTCATACCTTGCGCGGATTGTTTATAATTGATCAACGTGGCATACTACGTCAGATAACCATGAATGATCTGCCTGTGGGCCGTTCCGTTGACGAGACTATACGCTTGGTGCAAGCCTTTCAGTATACTGACACTCACGGCGAAGTTTGTCCAGCTGGCTGGCGACCTGGTGCCGATACAGTAAGTAGCACCGATGTCATAAAATAACTTATTTTGCAGCTATTTCTATCTTACAGATTGTACCGAACCCAGAGGAGAAGACCAAATATTTTGCCAAGAACAACTAACCCACAAAGTGTAGGAAATTTCTGCCCACCCAGCGTCCATACAACAACCAGTTTTTAGTTTCTTATGTGCACGACTGAAATCTATGCACATATTTATTTGTAAATACATGCTCAGGGCATTTAATTCTTTTATATAAAATATAATTTATTTTATTGTGTAAAAGATACAGCATAAATATGAGTTTTGTTTAAATTATTAAGTATGTGATGATTAGAAAAAAGAAATAAAACAACAATTAATTGGTTAACAATGAATTCCGTCAAGTACACAAATATAAGTACAAGTATAAAAAATAGTCTTGTATATATAGTAAATCATTAGGTACATAAGGTTGTTACATATTTATTAACTTTATGTGCCGGCTGTGCGTATATATGTGCTATGCGGGCTGTGCTTATAGCGCGATTTAAGGTTTAATAGAGGGACTTAAAGTGTAAAACAATAAGGATATTTTAAGGCACTCTATTGTTCACATTCACTTGTGTGAGAGTTTTTAAATGCTAATCGAAAGCCGAACAAGTTATGGTTTGTTCCAATTCGAAAATAAACAAAGTCGTATAATATTCAAACTTAAATGTTGTCCGAAGTATATGCTATACACATATAGCAGGGAATCAAACCGATGCGTTTTAACTGATTGGGCCGAAATTTAAAGTTTTAAATTTAACATTACTTATAAAGAAATATTCGAGTTTAAAGCTATAAAGTGGCTTATGTATGAGATTTAGAATGAAGAGATTTACGCTTTACTACTTGATGGAACTAATGCTGCAAACTGTGTTTGAAACATTTTGAAAATTTTAAAACTATAAACTGAATAATACCATCATGTATTTTTTTTTAAGACCAAGGTTCGGTTCAAAGTTAAAGCTATACAATTTTTTTTGGCTTCTTATATGTATAACATCGGTAATTTAGGAAATTCAGAGTTTTATTACTTTACACGAAAAGTCATGTATAAGCGTTTCGTTAATCGTTTAGTACCCTGATATATGTATATACATACATACAAACGTTATAAATTTGCATTGAAGAAAAAATGCATTTGAAATAAATATTGTGCGCTTAATAATATTTGTGTTGTAAAATTTGAATAATTCCAGTTGTTCCAATTGAAGGAAATTTTACAAATTCGAAAAAAAGTTTCGACGCATATGTGTTTGAAGGATTACTGCTCGTAGTAAACCACATCCTGAAATGTCAAAAATAGTTTAGTGTAGGGAATATGAAGATTATTTAAACAGCGGTTACAGTAAAATATGAAAGTGGCTGTAGCGATATCAAGATAATGTAAACACACTGACTTGTACTTACAATTAAAAACAAAGCAGCAAATATCAAGGCCTTCATGCGCACATCCAAGTTTAGTGGGAATGTAACGCTAAAGTAGTCAGCATCGGTAAATAATTCTCTGCCCAGCCCGGACCATTGCTTTGAAATTCTTCCAATTTGCTCATTATCGTTACTCAATACCTAACAAAGAAAAGAAAAGGGCACATATAAATGAATGATTAAGCTCATTCAATAAAAATAATATTTCTCTAGCTATTCGTTATAATCATTGACTGCCAAAGCTTGGGTTTTTGATGCCAGTCATACAGTGACGCGTAACAACGCCGAGAAATACCCGCTGGCTGTCTAAACTATGACATCATCATACTGACCTTGAAGTTGGTATCACTGCAGCATTTCCAGGGGCATACCGGTCCCTCAATTTGCAGCACAATGTCGCCGTATGGGTTTTTGATGTTAAATTTTGGCTTCCAAAACGTGCAAACTTGTTCCACTGTGCCCAGAACCTGTCCTGGCGGCGCTGAGACCTCAACAGCATTTAGGCAGTTGGGAAGGCAGCATAATATATCGCAACGGAAGGGACGTCGCAAGTGTAGCACTTCCTTTTGAAAGTTATCCAAAATTTTTAACTCAAAAGGACGGGAGCGGCCTAATAAATTGCGGGTGCAGCAGTCGCTTTCTTCAAAGGCGTAATACACATTCTGAGCCAAAGAATTCTTGATTTTAAAGCGATTCTTGCTTTCAAAACCGGTAAGTAGCTCCAATTTTTCAATTTTCTGAGAAACCAATAGTTGATCCAATGCTGTTAGGTATTCTAGACCCGGAGGGCAATTATTCATGCCCACAGGTATGCTCATCCAGTTTTCTGCAAGGCACATAAACAGGGCGTAATTTTAGGTTCATATATGGCATATAGGCATGTTTAAACGAAATTATTTAATAAAACACACAAAATTAACACAAGCACACGCCCACACGCATACCAGCAAATAAATGTGTGCAACATCATTAATGTATTGCTTACCAGCATTTTGCAAATTGCCGGCTGCATTGGACTGTGGCTGACGCACTATGGTATCATCCTGCGGCACATCCTGGGGCACTTCCTTATATTCCTTCATTTGCATCATTGTTTAAGATTTGTAAATTATAATTAAAGACTGCAAACACACAAATGCCATGAACAAACGACCGAAAACAAAAATGGACCAAATGGAGTCTGGCAACCTTGTGAACTGACAGAACGGCAGCGCTGCTACTACAGTGGAGCAATTTTGTTGTGACAGTGATTAATGTGCATGAAATAAATAGCCAACAGCTGTTTACCTAAGTTTATCATAATAAATAACAAAATTCTGCTGTTTTGTTGTTTTCTTTTATTGGTATTGGCGATTGCCCTGTTATTGAAATGTTTACACGAATTAATAATTCATAATACATTATCAGTTTTCTGTTTGTTTGTTTTGCTATACGTATACAATAGACACCTAACGATTTGCTTAATTTTTGCTTTGTAGTCATTTAGTAAAAGTAGATAAATGTCTATGTTGCGAGTATACACTACTTACTTAAGGGTTTATTTTGTTTTTTTAGTGTTAAATGTAAGTTGATGTTTGTTGCTATTGTTTCTTTCTTGCTGGCATTTTGATAAAGAATTTTTATTTTGGCGCGCAAACAAAACTTAAAATGTATAACTTTGTTGTTGTTATAAAAATTTAACATGTAAAACTTATATGAAATACATACTTAATAAAAAAGATCGCATGAAACAATATGTGTGTGTGTGTGATTGTTTGTCTGGCTGTGTTTCTGTGTGTGTATCTACGTTGGAGCCTTCATAAACGATCCAATACTGACGTTATAAACACACAATGCTACGCCAACTTAACTGCAGCCAAATTAGGAAACGAAAAACAAACTGTAAATCGTTAAAATCAAATTAGTTGAAAGTTTTAACCACTATGCAGGTTTAGAAGTACTTATCAAAAACGCCATTTGAGCCCGTTTTCGCCGCCGTTGCCTACTTGTTATTAATGGACAAACGCTCCACACTGGCCAGCAGCTCGTCTGCCGTCTGTGACACCACCTGCTCCTGATCGTCACTTGTGCTCAGGTTTTGCAGCCGTTTCTCAAGAGCTGACAAATCCTCCAGCTCACGCTGCTGTTTCACCATGTAGCGCAAGATAAGCGTTGTCAGCATACACATCTCTTCCAGTATCTTTGCGGTTTCAGGTGTGGGATGATCGTAACGATTGCGCAACAGCCGCAACTTAGCCTCGGCTAGCTCCAGCGGCGACTTTCCACTCCGATCATACACATGCACTGTGGCACCACCTTGCAGCAACACTCGAACTACCACATTAAAGTTATTCGAGCTGGCAGAGATAACGGCCAGATGCAACGGCGTATTTCCCAGCGAGTCTACCACATTCGGATTAGCGCCGAATTTCAGCAGCTGTTGCACAATTGGTATGTAACCACGGCAGGCAGCCAAATGCAGCGGGCTGCGTTTGTACTCGTCAGCAGCATTGGGATCACCACCGGCTTCCAGTATGCGGTTGAGTAGCTCAATATTGCAGGTGGAGGCAGCGGTGCGCAGCTTGCGACCGTTCGATTCGGCCAGTATATTATTATAGCTGGAGTGCAGGCGTGGCTTCATACGATTATAAGGACGCATCTTAAAGTTCGAGCTGCCCGACGGCAGCGTACTGGGGTGTATCAGGTTAGGCAGATAGTCGCCGTTCAATGGCAATGGGGGCAAATGCGGCAGCGCAAAGTGTTCACCTGTATTTAGCTGGAATGCGTTTGGATTCAGGTTGGGCCACTCGCCGTGCGTGTTTGGCGATGATGTGGGCGTGGGCGGCATGACGGGCGGCGGTGTTATCATTATACCGCCAGCTGTAGTTATGCCACTACTGGGGCCAGCAGCAGCGCCATTGTCCATGCGCTTTAATGAATTGTGGAAATCCCTTTCATTTTCCACACCCGAGTCGTTGGTGGCCGCGGCCATGTCAGAAACGACGACTGCGTGTGTGTGCGCGTTACTAGCGTCGCTTTACTTTGCAATTGTTGTGCTTGTTTTATGAAATTTTCAATTTTTGCACGCGCTTTGTACTTTTCTGTATTGTTTGTATATTTTTCTCGATTTTTTTTCCTGTTTACATTTTGTGCGTGGTCGCTGCCAACTTGTTACGAAAATAGACTGACAACTCGGGTGCGCAGGTCATGGCGCGCAAGGTGGCAACGCCAACCAACGAGAAAATCAAAACAAAAAGCGGCGTAAATTGCATTTTATGTAAACAAACAATATATGCGAAATAAACAAGTTGTTAAACAATAAATATTTAAATAGCAAGCTGACAGCTGCATGTGGATGAATATGTTGAATTCATTTTAAAAAATACAAATAGACCCACGTTGAATCACTTTCGTATTAATATCGTGTATGAAGCTAAATGCGATGGAAAAATACTGGTAACTTTTAAAATTCAAGAATTCTGTCAAGTTAAACGAATGACAAATATTTCTAATATTTTTTTATTTTAAATAATCGTGCATATAAACAAGTATAACTTAAGGGGCCTGCACGGAATGTTTTCAACATATAAATAGTTAATTAAGTTGGGCAAACATATCAATAATATAAGATCTAACGAGTCGCATTAAAACAACATAAAAGCGTAATTTTTCAGACATATTTGGCCTACTTAGCATAGACATATCCAGTTAAACAACTATAAAACTGTTACATCGCAGACATGCTGCGTGTCTTGGTGTTACTGGGTGGGTGTAATGTCTGTCTACGTGTGCTGATTTAGACCGCGGAAGTTGGTGAAAGTTTAAAACAATCTTTCTAGGATATAATATAAATAATTAAAGTTTGATAATTTTGAAACAGTACTACAGTTGATAACAGTCAATGACTACGTTTTTGTGTATGCGGTCTAAATCGGTCGTACTCGCTATTTTAAAAGGTTTATCATTTCAATAATCTTGTTACGGTTGCTATGCATATAGGCCTTAGTATGCCATAACATATTAATAAGCTTCTGATCGTCTTTTTCATCCATGGCAATGTCCTCGCTTAGCTGCGGATTGAATCTGTAGTACGGTATGCCTATAGTGCTGCACCACGCGCGAGCACGATCAACTACACGGCCATCGGAGCAAGTGGCTTGATCCACAAGCAAATTACCTGAATATTAAACAACAGATATTTAGAAGTTACAATATGAATTTTTTAAGCTCATCCTTCCTTACCAATAGTAGAAATACCATAGGCCAATTTGGCCGTATCCCAAAGACTTTCGGGACGAAACACATCAATATCCTTGAGCTCAGTTACCGGTATATGCCCAGTGCCTAGGGAAACCACAGCTGAAACAGGTATAGCCTCTGCCTCGCGTCCAGCGCTGCGCAAAGCCATGTTATACTCATGTATTTCGGTCATGGCATCCAAAGTGGGATTATTGGCGATAAGTCCGCCATCCAAAAAGCGTCCAAAAGCGCGGAAGTAAGAAGGTGCAGCGCCAGTGGCGCGTGCCGCGCGCCATACTAATTGCTCTGAAGGTGGTGGTGGTGGTATGCGGCGGTTACCTAACACGAAAATATATATTAAGCGACGCCGTACAACAGTTTAAAAAAAAACAAACACTTACTTATAGAAGTCACTATGCCTAAAATGTCACTAGCACTGGTATAATTACGAAATAGATGCAAGTCCACGGGCTTCCGATCTGCCATTACTCCAGTCACCATTATCTTTGGATGCTTAATATCGGTCATAACATTAAACTCGCCCAGGTTGTCCTTCAATATGGCTTCGAAGTGCTCGCTGGCATATGGTCGTGAGCCCACAAAACATTGCTCCTTCATGCGTAAATAGAGACCCATGCATTGACGCATAGTCTTGCCGCAGCCAAGGCCCAATGCTAGTATTCCGCCAGTACTTGTGCCAGCAATCCAGTCAAACATATGTACAATGGGCGTACGCGAAAGTTTCTCAACTTCTAGCAGCATTTGAACTAAAACAAGACCACGTATGCCACCACCATCAAGACACAATAGCCGACCACGTCCATAAGGTTTGTCGCCAATCTCTGCTGCTATAGGTGAGCTAGGTGATGGCAAATCCTCAGGACTGGCAACACCAGGCGGTGTCGTAGCAGGACTGGTGAGGCTGCCTTTTACCAGTTCATCTGCATTGACTTTTGTGGTAAACATGGCCAGCAAAGCATCCATAATACTTTGACCCTTTTGCTCCTTCTCTGTATCCACAACCACGGGCACTCTACATTTTAGATAATAGAATTAAAAAAATAAAATATCAATAAATCGATAGCAAAGAATCATTGTAGATATTTTATGTGTAACTTTCCAGAACGTCTACTTACATGGGCTCAGATGGAGGCTTTTCCGTTAAACCATTGGCTGCCAGAAAACCGCCAACAACTTGTCGACTTGTAGCAGCCAACATATTCTCTATATGCTCACGCTTTTCCACCGACTCGGGAGCCTCTGGCGGTATGCCATTATATGTGCCAGTTGCATTGCAACCGGGCGGACACTTTGAACTGGAAGTGGAGCAACGTTTGGCACCGACTGAGTGCAGTATATAAAGTATTTCATCCTCTTTGTTTCCGTTTGCATCATTGCCCACCATATGGCGTGGTGTCTTGCCATCTTTGTTCTTAAGATTTATGTCGCAACCAAACACCACCAAACACTGCACAATGGGCACCAATTTCTTTTCAATAGCAATATGCAGCGCTGAATTGCCTTCGGTGTCCAACACATCGATATCGGCATCATGTGCCAACAGCGTGACTACGCATTCAAATCGATTCCGAGCCACCATGACATGCAAAGCGGTACGCCCATCAAAATTGGCAGCATTCACATCGCAACCCTCCATAATGAGTGCATGCAATGTTTCACGAGAGGAGCACCAGTGTAAAGGAGTACCACCATACTTCATATCCTGTGTGTATAATTTGCTGGCATTGGTGCGCAGAAAAGATGCAACCGAAGTGGGTGTAGAGGTCTTATATAGTTTACTTATGTTCTTTGCATTGAGATTGACATCGGCTCCGGCCAGCAATAAGGCCTTGACGCACTCCGGCTTATCCGAAACACAAGCCAGATGAAGGGGCGTATATCCATCCGAGTTGAGGTGGTTAAGATTTACGGTGCTGCTCTCGGTGAGCAACTGAAACAAAATTACATTAAATTAAAATTAGAAATTTAGATTTAAGACGATTCAATAACAAATACGATTCAATAATACTGTGCGACAGTGAAAATATACCCGACAAATAATATAGTGCAGGTTGTAGATCTGGTCGAGTAGAACTCAAAACAATTTCATTTTTTTCTGGGGAGCCCAACGGTATTTTTTTTGTTGTGACAAATACGGTTTTTTTTTTACTTTAAACATGAATCTATTTGTTACTCCGCCATTTTTCAACCGATTTTCCTTATTTAGTATGTTTTAAAAAGGGGACGTACCTTGCCAAATATATATAGAAAAAGGTTTGTTTTTTTTTTAATTATATCGGAATTTTTTCAATCTGACAATTTTGACCGACATTTACTGCATTTTTTCATGAGAGAAGGTTATATATAAATACCTTATTTCAAAAGTACATTTAAATCAGAGTTAAACGACGGTTCACATATGAAAATCGATCAAGAATTAGCCGAGTTATGAGTTAAAATAAAAAATTCTAAAAATATCACATTGCCTGAAAAGTTCGCTGTCCGACACATAAAATGTGTCACAAACCTAAAACCCATATTATTTTTAGATTTTACCAACCTTCAAATGATGACTAAGAATTTCATGACAATTCGATCATTAGTTTTCAAGTTCATTAAGAATTCCCCATAATTTTTAAACTTTTTTCCATTTAACAGGCGATAAGTTGCTCTAGTACTTTATATTTTAATAAAATGGTAAATTTTTGACCGATTTTCATAAAAAAAAAATCTCGCTTGACTTGGAATTGAATTTACTTTCGAAATAAAATATAAAAACATAATCCTCTGATTTCAAAATCTAGCTGCTAAAGTTAGAAAAATGTGTAATACTTGGGAAATTTTCAGATTAAATTGAAAGAATTGAGAACAATCCTTACTCCATATAGATTGAGAAAAATACATTTTTTGCGTGTCTAAAACTTATTATATTAAGAGAATCGATAAAAAAAATTGGAGGGTTCCCCAGAAAAAAAGTAAATTGTTTTGAGTTCTACTTGACCAGATCTACAACCTACCCTATATTATTTGTCGGGTGTATTTAATTTTAGTTTTATTTTGTCGCACAGTGTAATTTAAGTGCTTCCGATTAAATCGATCAGCAGTTTTATGTTAAAATACACATAGGCGCTTGTTACACGAAGCGAGATTTTCAAGTAAGAAAATTTTCAAGAAAAAAGATCTCCACAAAATCTCACTCAATATTAGAATGCATTCTAATATGAGGCAAGCCGCACAATATTAGAATGCATTCTAATATGAGGCAAGCCGCACAGTGTTGCAGGCGAGAGCCAACTTACGCGCTATATAACTGCTTGAAAATCTCGCTTCATGTAACAGGGTCTTTAGAATGTGTTAAAGAAATTATAATCCTAATCATTATTTAGTTGAACTAATTTAGCTTTCAGTCTTTCCATTTTATTAGGTTGACATAATTTTCTGGTAGACACTGTTGTGCCAGTGTCGAAATAAATGCGGACGTAGATAAGGAATATTTTAATAAAATACGGGAAAACCAAAAAAAAAGGTTTCCCATTCTATAGCAATGTATATTGAAGAGCTTGATAGTTTAGAAAACTGTGCATTACGGAAATTACATTTACTTACATTTATTATTTCCTTGGTGGTGCTAGCAGCATAGTGAAACACTGAATTGCTATTTATATCCAAGTGATCTACTTTGCTCAGTGGCAGCAGAACTTTGACCATTTCAATGTTTCCCTGTTTAATGGCCAGCTGAAATGGCGACATGAGTGTGGTGTGATCGGCATGATCAACGCATTGTAAGACCTTAGGATTGCTTATATAGTCAACCAAGTTGAAGAATGCAATCAAATGCGTTAGCGACCAAGACGGATTCTCGGTGAGGGCATCGCAGACCTTTTGCAGGCCATTTATATTGTAAAACTGCAAAAAATATATATAAATAGTTTTAGAAAAAATATCAAATAAATGTATAATTCAGTCGACCAACCTCCTTGACAATGCTCACGAACACTGGCAAACGCTGATGGAAAGCATTGTACTTTTCTTCAGCCTCCGATTGCAGCGGCGAACGATACAAGCTAAAAGATGTGGTATTCGAATCGGACGTGGGACGCTGCAGTACAATCTCATAGACGGCGCGTTTGTCGTTGCTATTGAAGGGTGGTGCGAACAAAATCATGGCGTCATCGCGTGCCATCACTTGCAATGTGCCCAGTGATTCACTCTTGATTTCCACGACTTTGTTCGGTGGGTAATCGACACCCAGAAGACGTTGAAGTACTGTATAATTGCCATAAAAGATTTTATTATTAGTGAGACAAACAGACTCTCTTAACATAAAAAAAAATTGACTACACGCGTACTTAAGAGCTAGCTACACAATAATATATTAAAAAGGGCAATAGCAATACCAAAGCCGGAAGTTAGCGCTCCAAACGAAATCCACGACATAATTTGATGAGTTCTCTATACGGATGCTGTTTAGACTTTGAAATCTTGCTTATGAGTTTGATTGTATGCGTGAGTGAGTATTGTGATTAACCTGGTGCAAAGTACAAAAGAATGTTAGTGCCAATAGTTTATTATTTGTAGTATACAGAAGCTGTCAAGGTTGTTATCGGTTGCAGCAGCAGAAATAAGGCAGCCAAGAAATCAATAATACAACATCCGACCTGAACCCGCATACTTCAATATAATCCACAAAGGCGGGCCGGCCTATTAAACCAACCGTGACACAACAACATATTTACCAGAAATAAGATCAGGCGATTAAATACATGCATAGATACATCTATACATATGTAGATATGTACATCTGTATGTATATAATAGGTTCTGCTTTCTAGTTAGCCACTACTTCACCCTGAACCAATTTCAACCTGCCATTAACTTTATGTTAGTAAGAATTATGTGTGGTTTCCCTGCTTCATTTACATTTGCAGCTAATCAATAGTAGGGCTGCCGATATATATTGTAAAGCGCATCAAAGGCAGTTTCCACAATCAAACGACTGCAAACGACTGCGCATTTAATAAAAATGATGCTTACCATTTAACATAGCGTTGTTTAAAGCGCCTTTCTAAACAATATATTGCTCTATGCACAATGATTTAAATATGCTAATTTAAAAAAAACGAAGCTACGTTGCTTTCTCTCGCAATGCAGCTGAAAAAAAACCGAATGCACGATTAGTTTCGATAAATTCCATAACACATATCGGCCACCGGTGTTGCCACATCCAGGCATCATCAAACTCGCAGTATGGCAACACCGTTGTTATTAAAACGCAACACATGCAGTAAATAGCCACAGTCTTAAATTTACTAAAGTAATTTTATAATGTTCGCCGCATTTTGCTATTAAAATTATAAATAAACTAAAAATTAAAAGTGCGTAGTATATTTTATAAAATTCAGTTGTGTTACCTTGCGACAAACACATTTCCATGCCAGCGTAACAATTGCGATTGCATTTTCGGCAATTCATACACTGCAATTTGACTGTCTTAATTTAAGGCGTAAATCAGATTACACAAATAGCGCGACAGTGCCCGCTACGCCAAAAGTGCATAATATAAGTAAGTTGAATACAGTAGGCGTAGCAAAAGTCAGGCAAGGGCGTTGCTAATGACACGACTCGTGCGTGCCTCTTTTAGGGGGTGGTGGTAGGGCGGCTGCGGTAGTCTAGTGGACGGGTGGCAGCTGCGTTGGCCATGCGACCCCCTCCGAGGGCATTGCAGCCGCATCAAGGTGGCGTAAGTGCTGCGTATTACTATTGCGAGAAAGCCTAAATGATACATCTTGCCTCTTTTTAAACTATGATTCATCATGCTGTTTACTTGCGTACATTATGCAAATTATTAATATTGTTTTTTTTTTTTTTTTTTAATTTTTTCATAGAGATCACGTGAAAGCGGCATACCAGAAGATTTAAAGATGCAAACCAATCAAAGTCCGCAATTCCCTTGCAAAGGCATCTTAAAGACCTCACGCAGCTTTGACAAGTCTGGTGCCAGGTAAGCGTTCAACTTTGACCTTTTAATAAACCAAAATATCTAATTGCAAACTTTGTAGCTTTCGCAAGAGCGCCAAATTTGATGAGTTGAATGTCTTGCAAACATTTCATCCAGCTGACAAGGATTATGGCCACATGAAAATTGATGAGCCCAAGACGCCTTATAACTACTCGGAGCAGTTTAATGAGAATAGAGATGAGTTGGATACAGAGTTGTTAGTAGAAAAGTAAGGCTGAGTGTGGCATATGATTTGTTTCAAATTTTAGGAAAAATATTAATAAATGTCATTACAGGTTGCGCATCGCGGCTACTTCACAGTCTTCCCAAAGTTTTGATGATGGTTCTTCCGGTGATGATCAGCCAATAACGGAAGACGAACGCCGTAAGTTGGACTTATATACATATTTTTATAGTGAATATTCATTTTGCTATGGCCTTTATAAAACATATACTCATTCTTTTCTTCAAAAATGATGAGAAACGAATCTATCGTGCTCAGTTTAAATGACATACATACTCAGTGGCTTCCAACATCTCGAGTTTGTCATGAATCAAGGCATAAAATAAATGGGATAACTATCTCCCGTACGTCCTTTTTGGGACTATTGCACCTCACTTAAATCTAGCAACAAACGCTCTCTACGCCTATAGTATTTAACAAAAATATGCTACAATAATAAGATTCAGTTTCAAAATAGCAAGGATACGCTTATCTAGCCACCTCTGGATTAGACGTGGGTGATGGCAACTGGTTTCCCCCGTGTAGTGAGCGGATTAGAGAATACCACCTCAGCAGGTCAATGCTTGTCGTATGAGGCGACTACCAATGACACTGAGTTCTTTCGAGACCATTAGGCCTTAAAAGGGTTATGCATAGGGTTTGGCACCCACCACGTAAAACCACAATTCCAATAAAAGAATTTATTTACATCAGGCCGTAACCCGATAACGGGTTGTTATGGCCAGTTAAGAAGAAAAAGAACATGACCACTGGTGGCTTCATCGTAAATGCATTTCGCTGCACACACCAAACTACTCGAACTAACGGTGCGTGCAAATGGTTGTCCGGGGCTTGCACCCTAACACCAATGCTTCAGACTTCCTCTTGGTATCTCGATAACGACTCGCCGAACTTCCTAATCCCCAACTAGCCCACTTTATGTAGATATGTTAATATATAAGCTATTTATTATCTATAATTCCTTTACTAATTCTAATGTAACTCAAATTTGTCCTTTTATGACTTACAGAGAGAAAACGTGAATTCGAGCGACGTCGCAAAGCGCATTATCGAGAATTTGAAGCTGTTAAATTGGCACGCAAGCTAATACAGGAAGAAGACGACGATGATGAAGCAGACATTGATACCAGCGCATCAGGTTCCGCTCAAGCTGCAGGAGCTGTGGGCGGTGCCACCTCCAAGTGCTTTGCTAGCTGCTCAACTCAGAAAACCAAAACCAAACCCAAACCATCAACAGCAACAACATCTACCACACCCGGCAGCAGCAATATGGATGTGGAGCAGACCCACAACTAAAAGCAATATCAGTGGACATAAATAATTGAGAGTACTTCCAGCAAACCAAAGCATGGGCTCAGGTTGGACTTTGCGTGGTATGAATGTAATCTAGCAGCTCATCACAACAAAACTTTTATATGCTGCTTAAATGTGCCACAAACCAGTCGTGATTATTTGAATTATACGCAAGAAAAAACGTTGAAATTACAATTTTTCTAACACAAGCAGTCGCAAATGTTCGGTTCAAAATTTCAAATAAAAAACAATATTGTAACAATTGCACATATGTATGTATTAAACAAGATATCTAAAACAAAAACCGTTAAAAGTAGGATACAAAGTTAACGTTTTTAAATGAATATAACAGAATATCCGAGTTTTAGTTCAACTCCGAGCGTAACGCATGCATTTGGGAACTTATTTTCCATTAAGCAATGAAATCTGATTTCTATACAACTTAACACGAAAAAATAAAGTGCCACAAGAGAGTTAATTAATAGCTCCAAATAAAGGGAAATTAAAAATGGCAGCAAATAAGCAACTTGTTGTGTATGATAAAAAAAAGAAATTTAAAAAAAATCAATTTACTTTTGCCTTATTTTTAGTTATTTATTGTATCATTATTATTAAATATAATTAGCAATAAAATACGATAAATTTCAATAAAAAAATATATAACAAACTATTACAATTAGTTTTTAACGCTTCACATCCAATGAGTTAGGGGCCATCTATATATTACGTTATTACTGAGGTCACCTAGTTGGGAGTAAGGATGACATCATCATTTATCACGAAGAAATATGAAGAAAAAGGCGAAAACAATATGGATGTAATTTTAAAATTAAGGTTTGGATGAAAAAAACCTTTTTTTTAAGCCAATCAAAAAAAAAGTACTATTTTATATTAAGAAGAATTTTTTCATTATTTTGTATCCATGTGCACAAAACGATAGATAATTACGAAAAACGGTGTAGTCTTATTAATAGACAAAAAATTACAAAAAAAAAGAGGCTGCACCCTGAGTGTTTGGTTAATATGCGAATGTATTAACGTACCTAATTTAGGGTAATTTGAACCATTGCAGGATCTCCTTGACCAGGCAGTGCAGGATCTTGGAGCTTCAATTGCGGTCCTAAGTGAGCTAAGGAAAACGGAGTGTGGCTGCAAAACCAACACATGGGAGCAGCGATCTGTAGCAGTGGCAGCCCTCTCTTGCAGCTAACGAAGCAAAGCGTATCCACCGGATTCGTCAGAGCTAAGTGGGGCGGTATCCACATGTATAGCTGTTACATCGCCCCAGCGTGCAGCTTACTGAGTTCTCCTCCATTATTGACGATATCGTAGACGATGCAAGCAATCGTCCCACAGTGATGATCGCAGGCGATTTTAACGCGTTTTTTAACGACGACAAGAGGCAGAATTCTGTTGGAGGTGCTGGCCATCCTTAATGTCGTACTCCTCAATAGCGAAAGCCAGAACACCTATAGCAAAGCTGGCAAGGGATTAGCCAGCCCTATCATAGCCCAACGTATGGTCTGTATCTCCAGTTTACACACAGCGACCACCATGCCATCGTATGCTGTATAGCAGGGAAGATACAACTTCATCTTTTCGGTTTAAATGCGCATCTTAGGGTAAATTTTTGTGCCTCTACCTTTAATAATGTCTGATATCTCGACGTTCATACGGAAGGACAGACAGACGGACATTGCTATTTCGACTCGACTATTGCTCCTGACCATTTTTGCTCATGGAACATATGGTCTGCCACTCCTGCACAAATCTATAATACCCTTTTACCATTTGTGTACAGGGTTTAAAGATACCTCTCTTTCTCTTTTCCTTTTATATCTTTTTTTTGTATACAATTTTTGTAGTATTGTCATTTTTTTAAGGTGTATAATTATAGAGTGGTAAAAAAAGTGTTTTTATTTTAAAGAGAAGCTACAAGCGGAGAAGCATTAACAAACTTAGCTACAGGCATCCAAAAGATTGTGTGAGATGACAAGCGCCTTTGACAGTCTTATTAAAGAGAGATCGATGAACTCTTATGCTTGAATGAATTACAAGCTTCATAGTCAGTCCTTGTGTACAAGTTAAAGTTCAGAGTTGCATTTGTGTATGGAAAACTTTGCAAGTTTTCATTTATGTTTTCTTTTACGTAGTTACCATGCAATTGTGCATATATTTATATAGCTTCACATACCAATTATAGACGCGTTTCGATGCGCACACCTACGCAAACACACCTGAGAAAGTGTTGTACAGCAGGCATAAATTAGAGACGAAAAATTAGATTTTGTTGGCGTAATACTAGAAGGCCCACGTTGACACCAAACCTAAACCTCAAACATGGACAAAATCAGATACTAATCGACTATGACAACGAGACAGCCTTTGCCCTAAAGCTAAAGCGGCTATAAAAGTCGTTGCGATTTTGTGGCAGTGCATCATATCCTGTGCAGCGTCTAACCAAGCAACTTGCCACAACAAGATCAGCAACAATGACCAAACTAATTCAGCTTCTATTACTGCTGGTCGCAATCTACGCGCTGCTCTTGAATTCGCCGCAAAATACCACAGAGGCGGCTGCTAGTAAGCCCGTTTGTGGCGCCGAGCTGAATGATTTACTGTGGCTCATCTGCGGAGGCAGATTTAATCCTGTTGTGAAACAAAAGCGCGGATTCGCCCACTCGGGTCCGTCAGCTGCTAAAAATTCTTGTAAGTATCATCATATCGTATCAAATAGTAGTATCATATTGACTTTCTTTAAAACTCTTCGCATTTCAGTGGACTTATTTGATTATGTGGAGCAACAAAACGTTGATGATGATATTGATTCGAATGCCATACAGACATCTGGCAACTGGTGGAAACCCAAGAGTTCCAATTCGTTGGTGGGTACACGGCGTCGTATGCGCAATGTTGCGGATGAGTGTTGCGACAAACCATGCAGTGTAGCAGAAATATTGGATTATTGCCAACACTAGTTTTGGAATGGTTAACGGAAACAACGCCGACTGAATTTTGATGAAATTGCTGCTATGCCAATTGTTATTGTTGTTGATGTAGTCGCTCTTAAGCATAGTGTCTATTAAAGCCTTTTGCAAATAAAGCCAAATCTAAAGTATTTTGTCTATATGCCTGTGGTTTTTGATTAATCAACAAAGGGATTCTGCCAGCCAGCAGTGTGAGTCACTGTTGCAACTGTTGATATGTGGATTCCTAATGGCAACTAGTACAAAAACAACACAAGAACACAGTGCAAGTACATAAAATTTGTCATTTTGAGTACAATTTAAGAGTTTGCAAATACTCAAATCAAGTGGTTTTATTACGTTTTTGAGTACTTTTTGTACCCTGGCTTAGATCAGAGATTAAGCAGCTTGTCCAAGAAATAGGATGTCTTTGGTTCGATTCCCAGTCGTGACAGTTGAAATTTTTTTTTTTTTTTTTATTTTGTTTTTATATTTGTTATAATTTTTTTATTATTGTATTTATATTATCTGTGTGTGTATATTTTATTTATTATATTTTTCTATAAATAGGATCGAGGACAATTCAGAAAATTAGTGAAAGAAATATTTCCATACATACCAGCATTATACCAAATATATGTACATACATGCGGTCATACTGGTCCTAAGTTCATTATGTTCTTGGTTTTTATTTGAGTACAAAATTTACACAGTTCTAGTTTCTTCAAAAACTACTTCAAACTCATTTTGAGGATGTCATTTTTCTAAGTAGCATAAATTGGCAAGAGTGATTCTCCGCTTGATCTCTATGCTGACATCGTTTTTCATCGTGACGATGAGCCGATGTAGATGAAATCCTTGACAACGTCAAAAGTATAGTTCGAGAGTCTAACCGCTGTGTATCTCTACTCAAAGAAAGCATATACTTCGTCTTGCTCTCATTTATAACACAGCATGGCAGATTGTCTTTCAATTGCCGTAAGGGCTCCGGTAACTATTCGCTTAGTGCGACTATAACATTATTAACTGCATGCTCGCATACGTTCAATATATTTCCGTTCCGATATATTTCGGTCTTTAACAACATATTCTTCATCCCAAAGTTGAAAAGGTTGCCGGAGAGGGCTCCGCTTTGTTTAAAGCATCGCTTGGTATCAAAAGGCTCGGAGAAGCTCTTTTCTACCTTGACGGAGCTTTGTATTTAGCTGAACGTCATTACCGTAGTCAAATTAACTTTGCCGGGAAATTCTAAATCACTCACTGAGTGAGACACTCATCAGTCAGTTTGAGATGGCACTGGTGCTTTATTCCCAGAAGAGAGAGAGAGAGAGAGCACCATTAGCCATTCCATACGTAACGTCTACATACTTATGTTGTAGTAATATAAAATTTTCCCATTAAAAATAATACCATCGTATCGCAATCCTTTGCTCATATGTTGAATTTATTTGTATCGAACAAATTCTTACCTTTATCGTATATTTGAATATTACAGTGGACCGCTTTGTTCCTTACTGTGAGTACGAGTTCTGCTCTCGGAAAAAGAAACAAGTTTTATTTTCTTCTCGTCGTGAGTATTTAAGAACTTTCCATTTATTTCATTTTAGTTTTTCATACATATCGTACATTGTTTGTTTGTTTCCTATATGTGGTTTATACATATTTCAACAAAGTATACATAATGTTATTCAATATCTAGAGTTTTGACATGGCCGGGGGCATTATTTGTTTTGTAAGTCCGTTATTATGTATGTATATATTTTGGTGCGACAAAAAACGCGCGCAAAACGCGCGCACAAAACTAATCCATTTGAGCGTACAATAAACAATGGCATCCTCATATTATTGTTTACTGGTACGACTATATTACCCATGTTAGTTTGGATGTTGTTTGAACATAAGATAGATACAGCCGCAGTCCAAAGAATCAGCTGATATGCGCTGATCAAGTGCGATATTTTTGATGAACACCAAAACTAAATTTCTTTGATTTTATAGTTAGTACATAGGTTATGTACATGCCCGCTGACAAAACTGTTTGTAAACCTTCATTTTCAACTTACGTACTAGTTATTGACATTTTTTTATATTGCTGCGGTTAATAATATATATAGTAAATCAAAAAAGCATGCAAAATCTAACGTGAAACAATAAAACTTTGAACGCGTTTTTAACAGCGCGTTTGGGTTAGCACTTGACATGGCCAACACTTCGACTAGGCTCCAATATCGTAACGCCTAGTCGAAGGCTGCCATAAATGCGGGTCCAGACGCGCCTGTTAATACGGTATGCTTTTAAGCATATATTAAGTATAGAATAATTATGTTAGTTTGCGATTAAATTAAATAAGTTTCGTTTTCCATTAGGTTATCCATTTTCATTCCGTATCCATTTGCTAAGAATCATTGCTAGTATCAGAATAGGTTTATTTAGTATAATATATGTATATATATATATATCATATAAGTTATATATATGCATGTCTCGTACTATATGCATATGCTCCAATATAGTACATACAATTATATATATATATGTATATATATAGAGTTAACCATTGTTTGCACTGCTAACTTAAGTATTTAAGGCCGTATGTTTTATTAATATTTAGATATGGTTAATATGTGGCCCAAATATGGGTGCATTCAATTGCAATGTGTGCTCCTGGCTCCTCTGAATAGCACAATTGGACACATTACTTGTGTGCAGCCATAAATGGGCCGAGTTATATAACTAAAAGAGCATTTGCAGCTCATAAAATTCGTTTCGTTTGTTAAATAGATAGATATAGATAGATATGTATAGTAGTGTTTCGTTAGTTGAAAAAAACATTAATATATTGATATATATATTCGTTAGTCGTCGTTTTAGTAACATGTATTCGTTATTTGATTATATTTGAAGTGGGTTCCATTGCTTTTTTTTTTCTAAATTTCTTTTTGTTTTTCTGCTTTTGCTAAAAGTAGCTAAAATTATCCATTATCGCCAATCTATGACAGCATATGCTGAGTGCCAGGTGGTACCTTATAGCTAGGATAGGCATTGTTTAGCTGATGCTTGGCAAAGAAAGGAGTATAGTCCTTAAAGTAGAAATAGTAGTTAATGCAATAAACTAAAATTGAATTGATTCACTTGATAACTTACACGATTCACCCTTCGGGGACGGCAAACGGGGCCCAACGCCAATAGGCGGCGTTCCTCGTTTTCGCGTGCGGCGGCCACCTTGTACTCTGGTGGTGGCCATTTCAAGTCTCCGCGTAATTTGCTGCCTCCTATGGAATATTGAGAGAACAACCGATAAGTTATATATCTTAGCATAGATAGAAGAGTAAGTTTTATGGTATTTTCCTCTTTCTTTCGTTTTTTTAGGCATTCCCTTATATTTTGTATTGTTTGCATTGCAATTTCAAGTCTGCAAACCTATTTTGAACCATATATTTTAAGGAATTGAAACGAAAATTTATAGAATTAGCGACCTGATCTTCTTCTTGAGGTTCGGACCTTGAGCCGGCAAAAACATTTTTATATTAAAAGAAAAGCTGACCGTCTCTTAAAAAAAAAAACTAAATAAGTAGCATATAGATTTATTCCTGGAAAAATATCCGAAAAAATGAATTGTGATTTGAGGCTTGACCCGTGTGGTGAGCGGGTTAGAGAATACCACCTCAGCATGTCAAAGCTTGTCGTATGAGGCGACTAACAATGACACTGTGTTCTTTCGAGACCCGTAGGCCTTAAAAGGCTGGCACAGCAAACAATAAGTATATGAACCTTGAAATGTATATTTCTCTATGTTTGATTTTAATGTTGATAGTGCTTTCAATTTGTGTTTTATTTGCAAAGCTATAAATAGTTTTAAAATATGAATGTTTGAAATTTGCGTATATCTCCTAAAATATTACCCGTCTCCCACTGGAAGTTGCATGACAATTGCTATGAAAACAAAAACAACAATAATCGATTGTTAGCATTGTTGTTTTTGTTTTCAATACATTTTTGTCTTGCAATTGCCGGGCAACTTTCAGTGGGGAAAGGCTATAAGAAAGCTTTGTCAAATGATGTCGCCAACTCGTTCGGTTGGTGTATACATTTTCATTACATGTATTCTTTACTAAACCAATTTTATTTGTCAATTCAATGAATTTCTTGCGGAAATTCCGCAAAATTGGCCAATCCAGCCTCAAATCTTCTTCTTCTTAACAAACCGTTATCGGGTTACGGCCTGATTTAAATAAATTCTTTCATTGGAATTGTGGTTTTACCTGGGGGTCCCAAACCCATATATATGTATATTCATTCAGTATTCATATACTTATTGTTTGCTGTGCAAGCCTAAAAGTTCTCTAAAAACGTGTTTGTGAACCTGAACTGGAAATTTAACAAATCACTATGTAGGTTCGATGTACAAATACAAAGCCTACTAGAAACTTTACGTGTTTGCAGCACTGAATGAAAGCATTTTTTTGAATTTCTACTGATTTCTATTGTATATTACCAGAAAGGTCGGGGTTTTTAAAATATTCATGCCTGTTTCTGACTCCGATATTGACTTGTCGAATTAATAAGGCAATTCATCGCATTACTCGTTACTACAAATCAAACAAAGCTTTACCAAAGGAACAAGACGCAAGTACTTTTGCAGCCTATATAAAGTAATAAGATATCACACAAAAGATTATTGAAAATTTCCTAATCCTAGCTTCCCATTTGTTCATACCTGGCAATATTATACAAGGCGGTTACAGGCAATATAGCCTTAAAATAAAGTTCCTAAACTCATAAGAATGCGATTTTGCATCGAATCTAAGTACTCTTCGCGAACTGCATTGGTGGATTCTAGGCGAGCTAAGCTTGTAAAACACTTTTCGAGAGAGAGAGAGCTCTCATTACCTTGATAACTAACGGCGGCTGGCTGCGAAGTATAAACTGGAGCTGGCTGCTGTGACACTGGCGTTTCCTTGCGCAGTGTTATAATGCCGGGACTGGCGCCACGATAACTATCCTGGCCGGCTACAGGCATTTGTTGGTATGGGTATTGATCGGTTTGATCTTGAGATTGGGGCTGCGAATAAGAATTATATTGCGGTTGAGCATAGTTCGAACCACCATTTTGCTGTGGATAGTTTTGTGGTGGTTGTTGATAAGGAGATGTCTGATATGACGGTTGTGGTGGCTGTTGTTGCTGCTGCTGCTGCTGGGCCCAAAGTGGTGCAGACTGTTGCCACTGCTGCTGCTGTGCTGGGGCCTGGTTTTGCTTCTGTTGCCACTGTGGAGCGGCAGCTCCCTGTGGTTGAAAGTTGTCTTGCGATGGAGCACGATATTGTGGTTGTTGTTGGTGTTGCTGCTGCTGCAGTGGCTTTTGGTGCATGGTGCAAGTCATGCAAATCATTATGTTTCAGGTGCCGAAACGGGTTATGGATATTGTTGGATGGGTAGTAGTAAGAACAACACAAGTTTATGTTGTAGAGAGAGAGAGACACACATACATAAAGAGAGATAGAGAAAAACAAAACAGTTAGGCTTATAGACACGATGGGTTAAGGGTTGAGCGCGATTTAGTTTGATTTGAAGCAGTTTTTAAGCCTTGACGCAGTTTACAACTGAAAATTGCAAAAAAGTAAAAATAAGCAGATCAGTGTTAAAGCTTGGGTTAATGTCAGTTATAGACAGCCAATTAGTAGTACAGCTAACATCACAGTTACATAACGGATAGTATAATCTTGAATAAAGTGGTTTCTTAGATATATGTATGTATATAAATAGTACAAATTCATAGCCATAATTGCGAAATATTTGTTAATGTCTTATGTCTTTAAAGTCAAAGATCGAATTGGATTTAGATAAACTTTTAAGGGGATCCGCTCCTGCTCTTTTTGGGAAAAAATTATATTCGGAACTGTGTTTAACCTATCACTACGATATTTATCAAGTTGACAACCAGCCCATAAAGTGCAACAACTAGACATCGACCATTTTAATCAAATCTAATTGTTTTTGTCTTAGAGACATGGCACATATTTTGATTTATAAATATGCTTTATTCTATTTTGAACACTCTACGTCATCTCTGCTTTTCTTTGTTTGTTATATTAAATCTCGATCGACCGAATGTACATATAAGACACCTGGCTATAAATCTAAGTGCAATTTTTCTTCTAATTTTCTAATATAATTTGAAATACTTAATTTTAGAAAACACTTCGAAAAAATGTAATTCAAATGAGTAGTGCTCAATAGGGTAATTCATAGATAACTGAACTCAGTCAATTTGGCGAATTGCACCAACCTTCAAAATAGTGTAGACTTCATTTCATTTCAATGGTATAGTAATTATAGACGTATATGACTGTGACATGTATACCAGAATTTGAAGAGAATGTGCATATATGCTGAACATACATATGTATGTATCTGCATTTTATCTATAGCAATATGTAGAAAAAGTCTAAATTTGCGACCTTGTCGTAAGAGTTTGATCTTTAAATAACAATATGATATGTTTGAAATTACCAAAGTGTATATATTTTTTTCGCACAGTGATTAGTCTTTTTCAAGATCTTTGATGTGATGAGCCATGAATTAAAAGATCAACCTATTGCCGCTATGATGAAAGAAAATCCAGTTAAAGCTCTTTGGTATAATCCATGGTATAAGAATACAAGGTATAAGCCGTCTGCCGACTATGGTACTAACACTTTTCGTGGACACAACTACCAACGCAACCCGATCCTACTCTAGCTGTTCCATGATGCAAGCATTGCAGCAAACTATAATAACAACAAGTTACAATCTTACCTTGTTATTACTATACTATGAATTAGAGGAAGTAGTTTATAGATGTTAAAAGACACTCAACAGCTGTTATTTTTTTATAAAATCTTCTTAGACACATTGTTAATGCGCTCTAACTATATAAATGCTGGAAATAGCCTACAATTGTGCGCAGCCAAGAAAAAGAGAGAATAAAGCCAGCCAAACGCGTTCATAGACAGAACTGGAGCACGACTAAGCCAGGCAGCTAATCCCAAAGGCTAAACAGTACCTGCTGTTGATAAGTTGGTTGCTGCTGATATCCGGTATAAGCAGGAGCCGTACTTGGAGCAACGCCAGCGGCTGTAAATTCGCGCTGTGCCTTGGGCGAAGGTGCAGATATGGGTTTCCAGCCATGGCCTGAGTTATCCACTCCATGTGGAGCAGCTTGATATTGTTGCTGCTGCTGCTGCTGTTGCTGGTTAGGGTATTGATTGGCTGGTGCAACTACGGGTTCCCTTGATGGCTGTCTTTTGAACTGGGCCTGTACATATTGCACAGGTTGTTGTTTTTGTTGTTGATACGGATAATTAGCTTGGGTTTGACCATAACC
The DNA here is from genome assembly GCA_035041775.1 of Chymomyza caudatula. Classification (NCBI taxonomy): domain Eukaryota; kingdom Metazoa; phylum Arthropoda; class Insecta; order Diptera; family Drosophilidae; genus Chymomyza; species Chymomyza caudatula. The sequence goes on from JAWNKW010000133.1 coordinate 1,210,663, forward strand.
ATTTGAGGCATAATTGTTGTTAGTTGGCGTTTGACCATAAACATTTTGTGGATTTTGATAGTTTGTTTGTGGTTGTGGATAGTATTGTTGTGGTTGTTGTGTGGGTGGTGTTCTGGGCTGAACATTGTTATAGATGGGACCCTGGAAGTTTGGTTAGGTTAGGGTAATATGTACAAAGAAGAGTGTGTGTGTGTGTGTTTAAACAATCAGTCTTACATAGATTTTCCGTTATATATATATGTATATATATATATATATATGTACAGCAAGTAACAGTTTATATTTGAAAAGTTTTGTATGTACAATAGCAATATCTATAGTATATAAGTAAAGTATTTACACTCAAAACGCTTAGAGTCTATTGCCTAGTGAATTACCTGTGCTGGTGCAGCGGCTGTTGGCTGTGCAGCTGCCTGTGGCTGTGGATAGTAACCCCCAGCCCCGGGCGCTGGACTCTGAGTTTGCGGTTGTGGCGTAAACTCACGTATAATGCGCTCCTCCGAAGCAGGCGGCCAGGCAACGCGTTTATAACCTGTTGAGTATATAATATGCTCTTAAAATCTGCAATAATCTTATTTGTAAAAGAAGAAAAAAACACTCAACAAAATGCATTAGCAACAAAGCACGCGCTCGGGCGTGGGTGTTGTTGGCCTTGGGGCAGTGACACGGTTTGATGCACTGCAACAAGAAATAGCAACACAACTCATACATAGAAAACAATTTCTGAATGATTTAAGTCAATTAAAAGTGTAGGTACATATAAATGTTTTTATATACAACGATATAAAAGTGAAGAGTGTGAGATTTTTCGAGATTTGCGTAGATTCTGCAAATCATACTCGATTCGTTGTTGTTGTCATTGTAGGTGTCTAAATTTAGCTGACGAGTCCAAAAAGAATTTGTAGACGTGGCAGCAGCACAATGACAACAGCAGCAAAATTACTCATACGCCAAGTTGTACGATAAAATAGTTGACTTTAAGTACAGCTAATGAAGAACTTGCTGCATAAATGGCTGACTGGAATTGCTTATTTACAAGTTTTATGTATGACAAAAATGTTTACCCTCCAAGGTTTTGTATTTCTCATTAATGATATTCCACTGTGCGCCCATTTTTTTGCTTTTGCTTGTTTGCTGTTTTTTATATCCAAAAAAGTGAGTTTAAAAAACAAAATCGCAAATTAATATGTTGGTTTTATATACAAGAAAAATGTTCTACTATTTTGTTTTTATAAATAACTGCCGCACAAACCGTTATATAATGCTTTTTAATTAAAAATTTGTTTAATTTATTTTATGTCGACAAAAAAATGTCGTTGCAGTTGTAGTTTTTTTTAGTAGTTTGTCGTCAAATTTCGAATTGTTGGCTTAAAAAATTAATTATAATTAGTTTTCTTTTAATTTAATTCGTTGGCACTTGCCGCGCGATATGTTTGCTTTCGTTGTATGCTACTAAGTGAGAAACGCTCGTGAAAATGCTTAAGGAAATTATTGTTCACTGCTAAATTTGAAATCTCTCAATGTATTTGTGAGTTGAAAATCAGTATATCTCTATGTATGTGCTTGAGATTTGTGCGAAAAAAAAAACAAGAAAAGAAAAAATAAATTAATTGTGGTGAGAATAAAAAGTAGCACCAAGTAAAATACACAAAATTCAAATGGTTGCTAATGATGCTCAGCCGTGTTAGATTTACGTCTGCATTGTTTACATCTTCGATTTTTGATTTGTGAGCGGTACCAACAACACGAAGATGATCAACTTTTGGGGATCAGCATTAGCATTGAGCACCTTGAAAACATGTTCGTTCTGGTCTGCCAGCATTGCTCAAGGTGTGTCTGCTATAAATATATATATATATGAATATATCTGTTTTTTTGCAAATAAGAATAACATGGCAGAGAATATTTTGCATATTTTTGCAATAGCCAAAGGCAAATGCTGATTGAAAATGGTTTAAAAATACATTGTTTAGCAATATGCAACGATATTGTAGTTTATTATAATTATCAACGCTGGGCTGTCTCATTTCTGAGGATTAAGGGAGACAAATTTGTAATTAAACGTATAGTCGCAGGTGTACATCTAGTATTGGCTCATTCAAATTATTAGTCAAAATGTCTAAGCTATGTCGTAAAAACAAATCTGTGACCATTCATATTGTATCGTCTTTGATATATGCACTATATCTATTGGCAGCAAATGGGCCGTGCGACATTGAAACTGAAAACGCTTGTTAAACACAAAACAAATTAGTCTTAATGGCAGATATAGACGGTTTTGATGCCAATTCACTGTATTAGTGTGACCATGCCACATAAATACACATACATATGCTGCATGCTAAAATGCGTACCGTTTCTGAAGCGAAACGGGTAAACCGTTTCTAGATGAACTGCAACTATATAGTTCTATCAAGCCCTAAAACAACCTTAGCTTACCTAAAGCTGAGCTTTTGGGAATTTGCTTATCGATGCTGAACTTTTTAGCCCATGTGCTAAGAAAGCTTTATCTCATTATCAGCCCAATTCACATTCACATTGGAGTTACTTTAAAAGCTCTTTGAAAGTTTTTATAATATTTTCACATACATGCATGTTAAAAATTGCGTTAGATATGTGCAAATCAAAATCGAATTGCACTTCAAGCATCTGTTTCTAATTGTAAGTTACTTTTGAACCAATGCGAATAAGATTCATAAACGTTCAGGATTTTGGATTTCTGTTCTGAATCTTTTTAGCAAGAGAGATCTTTCGTGAACACTCTAAGTGTAATCTTAGTCTACCCATTCGAATTGTTCGCACAACAAACTAATTGCAAAGGAAACCTATAACAAATTGGTTGGAATCTGTCAAACACTTCTAGCGATTTAGTCAAGCTTTTGCCGAATTTGAATAAATTTAGACCCCAAAATATTGTACGTTTTTTGTAATTTCGAATTCTTGTATGATACAAAAAATGCTCAAAGAACATTTAAAACAAAATTGTAGACCAAAAACAGTGGTGTAAAGTGTGTACCCCAAAATTGGACAGATTAGACGCACCTTCAATGCCCATATAAGGACGTGGCGATACATTATCAAATGAGCGATTGATATTAAAGTGTGCATCGCGTTGAAGCTGTTGCTCCTCATTGGCCAAAGTCACGAAGTGATGTTGCTGAGCAGCTGCATCATGTTGCACGAGAAACTCGAAGGGCCGCGGCTGTGAGTTGCAAAGCGGCGTATACGCAATCTCTGCACTTGTGGTAGTGGTACTGGCTGTTGTAGGTGTTTGAATGGCTGCCAGCATGCTTGAGGATGTGGACATGCATAGCTGCAGCGGCTCAGTGGCCGTGCGCACCAACAGCCCAATATTATGACCCTCCATTTGTGGCACATACGCAAACTTGGCCTGCAGCGACTCATTAGTTGCGGGCGTTAACTTGTTGGCCTCCAATTGCACGGCATTTAGACCAAATGGTGAGCTGGCACGTTGTGCAGTCTCGATGAGAGGGGCGGGATAGAGGCGTGACGGCAACGGACTGGGCGAACGACTGCGCTGACACTGCTGAGGTGTGTCATGGGCTGAGACGGTTAGCTTTTGGGTAGCAGTTTCTGCTGTCTCTCGTGTGGGAGCAATTTCGATTACGCTACGCTGACGTAGCAGTAACAGTTTGTCAGTGCTGCTGCTGGGTGTTGCTGCAGGCGTCGCTGCTGCTGCTGATACTGCCGTGCTCTGCATGTCTTCCCACGAAATTTGACGCGATATATAGGGACTGGGTATTTCGTAGGTGGCCTTATAGCTTTCCAACTGTTCATTGTGTAGATTCTCAAAGCGCCATTGATCGCCTTGCGTTAGCTTGCCCCAGCTGTGCGGTGAGCAGCGCTGCACGCCACAAATTTCACAGTAGCTGGGCTGCATGGAGCTGTCAGCGACTGCCTCATGTTTGAAGTCTTGAACATTATTCTCCACCTGTTCTAGCTCCTTGGATGCCATTTTCAATTTAAGTTGTGGTTGTTCTACTTGTTGTTCTTCTTGTAGCTGTTCCTGCTCCACCTTTTGATTATCTGCCGTCTCCTGCTTGCTTGTGGGCGTGCTGGCCAGCTGCTCATAGCTGGCAATAACATCCGCCACATGTTTGTAGTCCGTGTTTAGTTGCGCTTCCGTTGCAGTCTCCTTTTCCGCTTCCCTTTCACTTTGTGTGACTGTGGTTGCGACATCCGTTTCCTCCTCTATAATTACGTGCTGCGCCGAGGCGGCATATGGCGTTGTCTTATGCACTACGTGCAATACCAAATGCTCGTCCGGCTGTCGCCTTGTTTTACCCTTTGATTCGTGCTCTTTCAGCGTTAGAGCAATGCTGCGCAGCTCATCTAAGGCATGCTCCACAATGGGCACGTTCTCTGGTATGGGCTCCGTCTCAGCCGCTTCCGCAGCCTGGTTTAAGGGCATTATTGCGGCGCCGGCTGCCCTGCAGTAGATTTGTCTTAGAATAGCTTGCAGTGGACTTTCCAGAGCTAGTATTGGTGATTGTCTGGCGGCAAATGTGTCCCACAGCGTGTTGCTGTTGTCACTGTTTGTTAGCTTACTTGGCTTGGCTATGTCTGCCTTGATCTGCTCCGCCTCTGGCTGCACGCTGCGCTTCAGCGCTGTCTTAGCATTCTCCATGTACGCATCTATTTGCCGCAAATGCTCTGCTATAGATTGCTGTATGTGCGCGTATTTGGCCTCCAGTTGTGCTATTTCCATGTGGGACTCATGCTGCTTGCTCTGGTCCTGATTGCTGCCGCCGTAGTACACGCCCTGGCGACGCGCCTGTTTGCTGGCCAAATCTGCTGCACCCCCATCGGTTTTAGCACGCAGCTGCGGTTCCGAGGTTGACGTGGGCAGCGGCGGTGGCGTGGGTATGTTAGGCGTGCCAGGCTGGGATTTGCTTTTAGACACGCTCGCCTGACGCTGCAGCTGAATGCCGCCGGTGGCACTGACAAAAGTGGCTTGATCTGCGGCTTCTTGCTGCGGCGTCATGTCCAATATTTGACCCTTTAGTTGCGCCTTTTCGGATGTGGGTGAGGGCACCAGAGCTATAGCTGCTGGTATATAGGCCACCGTCTGATCCTGATGATCCACGGAGCGCAAATAGATGCAGGCGTCGTCGTAGATTTGCTGCGCTGTAGGTTGTTTTTGAGGCTGTTGTGGTTCTGGTTTGCGCGAATTTTCCATTTCGACTGGTATAAGGCGTGTTTTGGCTTGCGCCGCCGCTGTGCGCAACTTGGTCAGCTGCTGCTGCTGCTTAGCTGCCAAGTTGTCAGCGAGCTTTGCCAAGTCATCACAGTTTGCAGCTGCTGCCTTCTCGCTGGGTATCGGTGGCAGCGGCAAGGCTTCCAAGTCGGTCACAGACAGTATTGCTGTCTGTGGAGAGACACTAACCTTGTTCTCATCCTCGCTGTCGCCATCTTTAGCTGTGTCATAGCTGATTTTGATCTCACTGCTTAGTTTGATGCAGCGTCGCTGCAGCTTTGGTTTGCCATTACCGGTAGCTGCAGCAGCTCTGGGTTTTTGTGGTGGCAGCTCTGTTGCGGGAACAGCGCGTTTTCTAGTGCGTCCTCTGTCCAGAGAGTACGCCTGGCGCTTTATGCGATAGCTAGGCGCAGCAGCAGAACGCTTTTGTGCCAGCTGCTCGTAATATTCACATTTGGGCGCCACCAGACCAATGTCAAGCTCGGCTGCCTTGGTCTCTGGCGCACTAAAACCCTTGGCTATGGGTGTGGCTGTAAAAACAGGCGTTGGTGATCTGGAAACCAACTTAACAGGCGTAAGAGGTCTGCCCGCTTTGGCCCCTTCCAGCTGACGTTGCTCACGCACCTGCCTAGCTGTGGGCTCTATAATTCTCGTAGGACTATTAAACTTTTCACGTAAAGCATCAATGCTGTGTTGTTTGCATAGAGCTGCTTCCAAGTGGGGGACAGCGACGGTATTATACTCCACTGCGCAGGCAGCCTCCGGATCAGCTGGTGGCCAGCTGTGATCTCGTTTATAAAAAGCACGGCGTGTAGCCAGACGATTTATACGCAGCACGGTATCACGATCTATGGTTATATCCTGTTGATGTGTTAAAAACTGACTCTTTATCTGATCCAGCAGCTGTTGATGGACAGCATGATGTGGCGTAGGTTCAGTTTGGCGCTTACGCGAACGACTTTGTCGAGGGCTCTGATAATCTACTAAATTCCGTTCAACGGGGTCAAGGTAAAGGGTTGATTTCAAAAAGGTATAAGCCCTTTCATTAAAAGCATTGGCTTGCATACACATAGACAAATTTTGCACAAACACTATGACAAAGACTTATATTTGCGTTTTGTTGAATGTTTTATTTTTGTTTAAACATCGACAAGGTTTTTTTTGTTATGTTGTTTCTGTTGTGTGTGCGTTTCGACACATTTAGACAACACACAAACAATAAACTTGATATTAAACATATTGCACATAGAAAAACTTACCGCATTTTATTTGTTGTTCCTCCTCCTCGACGGCGCGTAATACCGCCGAATTAGCTAAGTTCAATGGCTTCGTTATGCTTTCGTCTACTTCAATCCTGAAATTAAAAAAATATATATTATTCTATTATCACAAATAAAATTTATAATTAGCGGCAAATTTAGACTTAATTCATTGACATAACAGTTTTAATACAGTTTGGGTGCTACTGTGGCGGTCGATAAGGCTGTTCATTAAGCAGTGCGCTATAACAGCCGGTAAGGCAGTTCCAATGAAACTCAAACTGCAAAGAGCATGCAAAACTGTAGCGCATTTGGCTGACTGCTTGATGTACTTCAGAAATATGTGTTGCAGTATTTTATTAGATCGCGTGGCCTAATGGATAAGGCGTCGGACTTCGGATCCGAAGATTGCAGGTTCGAGTCCTGTCGCGATCGTTTATACAGTAATCTTTCTGATCGGGGATTTTTTTTTAAATATTGTCATAATTTTTGTTTCAATATAAAAATACTCAAAAAGTTTTAAAACGATTTTATTTTTATATGTTCAATTGCAAAGCAGCTAAAAATAAATTATAGAGAAATTACAAAATTTCATTGTTTACGTTTAAAAACACTGAACTCTGGGAAAATATCTATACTAATATTATAAATTCGAAAGTAACTCTGTCTTTCTGTGTATCTGTTTGTTTCCTTTTCACGCCTAAGCCGCTGAACCAATTGTTTTGCATTTTGGTGTAGAGATAGATAGGAATTTGAATAAAAAATAGGCTCTTTTTTTTGGCAATATCTTAAGCACTTCCCCCGCAAAAAAGGGTAAAACTTGATAAAATGACACAAAATCTCAAAGCCTACTTTTATTTTTCCCGAAACTGGGCACAGAGTCTGGAAACACCTTCTAAAACGGGAAGGAGAACGGAAAGGGGAACGGCAAGAAGAATTTGATTTATTTCGGATGAGGTACGGGGGTTGGCAAGCAGAGCGAGCAAAAGGTAGTGCCCACTACTTTCAATTTGCTATAATCTATATATATATAAATCAATCAAAAATTCTGTATGTGGGCCATGTTTGGAAAACGGTTTAAATTTTTGTTTTAATCGACAAAAAAGCATAGAACTACAAAAAATTACTATATTGAATGAATATATTGGAAAATAAATTATCAAATCATTCTTATACCTTATGGTCCGTCTTTTAATGTAATGTAAATTGATGGTGATATTGCGCTGAAACCAATTATTTTGTAGTTTGTACAAGTAATTGGAATATATAACTAAGATTAATTTCCGGGTGCTCCTCGCCTTATAACACGATCTTTAAAGTAAAGCCCAACAAGAAAAAGGTTATCGGTTTTAAATCATAATCTGATCACTTTTGCCCATAGAACATATGGTCTGCCACGTCTCCTTCTGCCTGTTACATACATTGCGCAAATCTATAATACCCTTTTACACTTTGTGTACAGGTTATAACAATGTACCCTTCGCATCTTTAGATTCGAAGCCTTTCCAATTGCTAGAAACATAAAAAACTTCGCTAACGATAAGAAAGATAACATCAGGCATGACATTACAAAAGCCCTTACGGGAAAAATCATCATACCATTAAAAACCTTTTTTTTTATAACTATAAATCACTCTTGACTTATTTTTCTTTGAGTTTAAATAACATAAATCTTTGTTAATTATCATTTTTGATTAACATTATAAAATATCCTAAACGAGTAATTTAAAAGAAATTTTATAAATAGAACACTCATAATCGTGACGGTCCTGAATAAAAACATAAAGCACAAACAATACGCTTAACATCCAAAAGAATTAAATGCAGACTACTTTTGGAAAAAGCGCTTGAAATTGTTTAATTTGTTACCAGTGCAACTTGTTCCTTTTTTATAATTCCCACGTAAAAATGGGGAGAGATGGCGTACAAATCGCAACATGTACAGACATGTTATTGCCTGTACATCAAAGCAGACAAACAAAGCACTGTTTGTAACGGTTTTGCTGGATGCATTAAATTCAATACAACACATATATATGAATGTATTCCTGAAGTACGTGTGTTATTTTTCCGGCAGGCGTCACAGTGCATGCTACAAGCGTGAAGAAGTATTATTTTGGGTAGCAATGTGTCGCTCCATAAATACCAGAAAACTATTATCATCTAATTATTTTTATTATTATCATTTAATCTTTAAGGAAAGTGTGTTAGAAACTTAACTATCTTCACAACATTCATACATACATATGTATACATAAGTAAATAGTTATGTCCAAGGCATAAGTATTACAAGATATTAATCGTCAGCCGGCTAAGCTACTACTAAATTTGCGTGGACACAGCCTTTCTTATTTACGTTTGCAACAGAATGAAACATATGTTTATAGTACCTTAAAAATGAGCGAGTATCGGCAGACGGCTCATACCTACATTAGCCTTGATTAGGTCCAAGTACACGTAGAGCGGATATGAGAAGCTAAGTTTTGAAACCATTCGCTAAAGGGTAACATACAAGTTTTTACCACGAAGCCTCACACAGCAAGAGAGTTCGTTGAGTTGATTTCAGATGCATATTTCAACGTGTAAACAGACAGATGAGCTAATTTAAGAAATGTTGTTTGCTTGTATTGCTTGCCTGCTATCAAATGCGTTTCGATAAACACACCCACGCTGAAAGTGTTTTTAATGAGTAAGCAAACACTCTCAGGCATTTGAATAGTGACAAAGCTTCATCAGAGAGATTTTCAACATTTGGCAAAAACAAAGTTCTGGACTTTCCCATTTACTCATCGTGACCATCTTATTCCCCTGTCAAAATAACTAAGCATATAACGCTGATTTACGTGCTCAAAAAGTGATTTGTGATTTAATGATGCAGAATTTTAGGTTATATCCTGCTTCACGTTGGGTACAAATTTCATGTTAACATCTTGTACACTCTTCGTGTGAGTAGGGTAATTGTTCATTATTTGAATTAAAAGGTTTAAACGAGTTTTGTTGCAAATTCGCATTTTTTGAGTCTTACCATTTTTCTAGTAAATGAGCGATAGGGTAAGAAAGTTTCCAGAAATAGCATCATTAACAGACGCCAAACGAAAAGTATTTGAATCTGATAGAGTTTCTAACTAATATCAATCAAGCGTTATTATGAACAACCAAATGATAAAAAAGATTACGCTAGCCAACATTTTTCATTAAATCCGGTAACAGTTTTGGCTTTTAAAAATGTACTTTTTAAAATATAAGATACGAAATACTTATAATTTTCGATTTTGTAATAAAGAATTGATTATAACATTTTATATTTTTGTCCTCTTTATTTATACATCGATTCCAACGCTTAAAGTCCCACTGAAAGAGCTTTGTCCCTATTCAAATGGATGGTATTAAAAGTTGCTTGCATTACAAGGCCAATGTTGACTCCAAGGCCAATTCGAAGTAGCTCAAACAAAGACCAAGTCAGATACTAATTGAGTATGACACTTAGCCAGGAGTTGTCCCCAGAACTAATGCGGCTATAAAAGTTGCTACTAGTTTGCGACACTGCATCATATCCTGTGCAGCGTCTATCCAAGCAACTTGCCACAACAAGAATGGCCAAACTAATTCAGCTTCCAATGCTACTCGTTGCACTTTATGCGCTGCTTTCGAATTCGCCGCAAAATGAAGCAGAGGCGGCTGCTAGTAGGCGCGTTTGTGGCCCCTCGCTGCACGAATTGCTATGGACTGCTTGCAACGGCAAATTTAATCATCTTGTGCCACCTAAGCGCGCCATGAGGCACGCGGATCGTTCGACTGCCACCAATTGGCGTAAGTACTTTAGCTCTGCATTGACTTTTTATTAACCATTTCGCATTGCAGTCGATCTAGTCGATTATGTGGAACAGCAAAACATGGATGTTGATGATGATAATAGTGCTATTGGGGCATCTGACATGCTTTGGCAGCCAAAGAGCGGTAATTCGTTACTAGTTTTCAGGCGTCAAATTCGTAAACCTGCAGACGAGTGTTGCACTAAAGGATGCACCTATGCAGAATTAGACAAATACTGCCAGACTTAAACCGTCAAACGTTGCTGGATACTCAAGGGTTGGAATGGACCATTTCGAATGGGCACGAAAACATCGCTGACAGATTTTTATCAAATTTCTACTAAACCAAATGTTTTCTTTGTCGTCGTTCCTATTTTTGATGTTGTTACTATTTATTATGCAAATACAAACACAAAGTTAGTACACGAAAAAACGTCGAAACTTTCAGGAATAATTCAAGTGCAGTTCTAGAATACTCGTATTTTTTTTTTGTCTAATTACCGTAATACATTGCTTCTAAAGAGATGACAAGATCTCAATGTAATTTTTCAAAAATAACTATTTTTATTCTTAACTTTTCCAAAAATAAACAATTTCCGTATTGATACTTTATGGTGTATATACCTGTATACAAAGGGTTCGTCTGTTGGTCGAAGAATTTTGCCAGTTTAGACAATCGTTAAAATCTGTTTTTCAAGCCGTGTCAAAATCGAATGAAATCAGTTGGAATAATTTTCAATGAGGTGAACTAAGCTTCGACCTGACCTACTTTGGTACGAAAAGTTGAAGTGCATAAAATAAGCTGCGAGACCCTGTATATACATAAATTCACAGTTTTTATCAAATAAAATATCAATTGGTTTATTAAGTACCACAATAAAAAACAATCGGTATATCAAAGCATCAATCTTGCATACAAAATGTGCAATCGAGTTTTTAGAATTAGTGTAAAAACGAGTTGAATTCGTTGCTATCGTAACTTACAGGAGCTATTCTTTGTAAAAAAATGTAAAAAATGTAGAGAGGAAACAGCGTTCAAATCACAAAATGTGCAAACATGTTATTGACACCCAAAACAATGTTTTCAACGGTTTTATTTGTCGTATTTCATTCAATACAACAAATTGACATATTGTATCTTTATAGGTATCTTTCTTTGCAATCCCTAGAAATACTTACCAGGAACGTCTCTTATGGAATATGTAGAGACAATTTTCAAAACAATATTATTATTTGCAAACAGTTGCAAAACAAAAGTTTTTTTTTTGTAGTTAGTATCCATGGTAGCACCTGAAAAAGCAGCGCTTAGTCATTACTAAATGGCGCACAGAGAAGTGTTTGAGGAAGTTGTCGCACATATTGCTCAAGAAGTCTCACGCACACTTTAAAAAGTTCTGCTTTGCGTTTTGCACAGCTCGAAGTTGGTTTTGGAGCAAGTTTGAAATGTGTATGCGATACATGTGCGTGGCTGCTCCTCTGCTACAGAGAAATGGCGATTTTGCAAAGCCTGATTTAAGAAGATACCTCAAAGGAAGTTTAGATCACTGCATAAGACATCGCTGCTTACAAGAAAGTAGAGAAAACGTCCGTGTATACCTTAGCATAACACAATTAACATTAAACCACGTAAAAGCTCACCACAGAAAACGTAAAAAATTAAACGTAAACAGTGGAATACCCTGTACCCTTTTTCTTTGTAAACACTAAATACGGTTCAATGCGAACGAATTTTTATGTCTCTTTTCATAAGATCGATATGCCTGTAAACATTTTCTTATTGGGAAGTTCGAATTGACAAGTTTTCGTATTGGGAACTTGGCTATTATGGGGCCAAAAATTACTTTCATACCCAAAACTCCAGTATTCTAGTCTGTGGCAATTTTCAAATCAATATATTGCGGGGGAAGGGGGATTTATATTGAAATGGTGGATACAGTTTTAATGATTTGGCTCACACAAGTCTCCACACCAAATTTTGTAAGTCTAGCTCACATGTATCTATATCTACATGTAGTGGAATTTTGAAGAAGTTTATAGGCGAGGGGGGGTGAAATTAGCATATTTTTGACTATAACTTTTGATGTATTTATCCGAATTCGATAATTTTTCAATCATAAATACGCATAAACACAAAGCACATCTCTGATGAGTTTCGAGTTGATAGATTCATCGGAGCGCAAAACTCCCTCAGCCTTGAGAAAATGCGCATCTTTTGGTAAAATTTATTTGCTCTAACTCTTATAGTGTCGCAGAAAGCTGGCCAAACACGGACAGACGGACATCTATGTCGACTCGACTGCTGCTTCTGATCATTTTTGACCATTGAACATATGGTCTGCCACGCCTCCTTCTGCCTGTTGCATACATTGCACAAATCTATAATACCCTTTTACACTTTGTGTACAGGGTATAATTAATAAATGGTTTCCTTTTTTTTAACTTTTTTTCTTCAATTTTTAGCTGTTTTTGACCTTTTTTTTGTCAATCTAGCTTTTTTTGCTAGTGAAAAGTTGGCAACACCGTTTGCAACTGTAGAAACATCTTAATGAAAATACACATACTCACTTATGTATAGACTTAACCTAAGAGCTACTTGCTAATTACAGCTGATGGGAACATTCTTATCATTTGTGTCCGAGCTCTAACTCCTTTAGCGAGAGCAAGGAACACGCGTTTAACACGGCGCTTGGATTACACGAATTTTTTTGATAATACGTTTTTTTGCGTTATTTGCACACCTGTTTTTGAAGTGTTCTTTGCCAAAACTGTTTATTTGTGTTATTCTTTTTGTGAATGTCTTTCCTATTTTTTCCACTGATAACAAATATTCTCAACTCAATCCAATTGTGTACTTGGAAAATTTATGACAGTATCGTTTTTACAGAGAAAATAGCTAGTTACTATAAACTATAGTAAAGGTACTATGTACACAGTGGGAAAAGCTAGTTATTATGAAAACTACAGTAAATGTTACTATACTATAATAGGTTCTTTCTTTGCAACCCTTAGAAATAATTACCAGGAATGTGAAATTAGCAGAAAGAATCCCTTTCGAGTAACTAGATATAATTTCCAAAACAATATTATTATTTTATACAGCCCGACAACCATTTAAGACGTTGTGCTTGGAGTAGCCTTCTTCTCTATAAGGCCCCAGACTCAGACAAAACACACAGCACAGTTTCTTCTTCGAGTTCCCGAAACCTACAGATAGATTAAGCTGGTAATCCCCAACTTACTGAAGTGTCATTCACTACACAATGTCCAGTGAATTCAGTATTTAAAGGGGTTTATAAAAGCCGAGGAGCTGCAAGTCCAGACGGAAGGAAGCCTGACACAGTTTGTGTTTCATCTGGAGCCCCCTTCTTTTCCTATTAGTAGCTTAATTATATGTATTTCAAGGTGCCAAAATGGTTTCGGCACTATTAGTGGGTTGCATCCGTCAACATAGATATTGTAAACCCGAACTAGCTTATAGTATAATCGGATTCCTGCGATTGTATTGTATTTCATTGAAGCTGACTACCCAGCTGCCTATTCTGGTAAACATTGTACATGTCTTGACAAACTTTTACAAAAGTATCATTCAGCATAACATATAACACTAACCAAGTTCTTCGAGCAGAAGTTCGCTCAAATTTACTGGAATTAAATTCGGATGTTCTTTCGTACGAGTTACGACAATCGATTTTCAAAAGTGGGAACAAATTAATCGCTTTATTCAGCTGTGTATGAATATAAAAAATTGCTAAAAGAGGAATATTTATATACATATGCAAAACTAACTATAGTCAAAAAAATATCCAGCATTCTGTTCTTGAGTCAATTCTATCAGAAGCCATCCAAGTAAGGATTCAATTCTATATACTTCAATCATAGAATTCTTGATTTTATTCAATTTTTGGCATTGATTTGATTAGAAAACTAGCTTAATTAGGATTGATTTGTGCTCAATTTTTTTACTCAATTATATCCCGAAATTGGCTGGGTTTAAGTATGATGAATTTGATATGAGGACGATTATTGTATACCAAAAAGAATGGAAGAGAAAATCAAGTTGGTTCTTTAAATTCATAACTGGCTAAATACATGTTACTATTACTTTTATATTATCGTACAATATTAAAAAGATATCTCTCTTTCTCTCTCTCTTCCTTTTATAACATTTTGGTATACAATTTTTGTAGTAAGAAATTATTGCATTTTTTTAGGTGTATAATTATAGAGTGGCAAAAAAAGTGTTTTTATTTTAAAGAGAAGCTACAAACGGAGAAGCATTAACAAAATTAGCTACAGGCATCCAAAAGATTGTGTGAGATGATAAGCGCCTTTGACAGTCTTATTGCAATATTTGTAATTTCACTTTTGTAAGTTCTTAAAGAGAGATCGATGAACTCTTATGCTTGAATGAATTACAAGCTTCATAGTCAGTCCTTGTGTACAAGTTAAAGTTCAGAGTTGCATTTGTGTATGGAAAACTTTGCAAGTTTTCATTTATGTTTTCTTTTACGTAGTTACCATGCAATTGTGCATATATTTATATAGCTTCACATACCAATTATAGACGCGTTTCGATGCGCACACCTACGCAAACACACCTGAGAAAGTGTTGTACAGCAGGCATAAATTAGAGACGAAACATTAGATTTTGTTGGCGTAGTACTAGAAGGCCCACGTTGACACCAAACCTAAACCTCAAACATGGACAAAATCAGATACTAATCGACTATGACAACGAGACAGCCTTTGCCCTAAAGCTAAAGCGGCTATAAAAGTCGTTGTGATTTTGTGGCAGTGCATCATATCCTGTGCAGCGTCTAACCAAGCAACTTGCCACAACAAGATCAGCAACAATGACCAAACTAATTCAGCTTCTATTACTGCTGGTCGCAATCTACGCGCTGCTCTTGAATTCGCCGCAAAATACCACAGAGGCGGCTGCTAGTAAGCCCGTTTGTGGCGCCGAGCTGAATGATTTACTGTGGCTCATCTGCGGAGGCAGATTTAATCATGTTGTGAAACAAAAGCGCGGATTCGCCCACTCGGGTCCGTCAGCTGCTAAAAATTCTTGTAAGTATCATCATATCGTATCAAATAGTAGTATCATATTGACTTTCTTTAAAACTCTTCGCATTTCAGTGGACTTATTTGATTATGTGGAGCAACAAAACGTTGATGATGATATTGATTCGAATGCCATACAGACATCTGGCAACTGGTGGAAACCCAAGAGTTCCAATTCGTTGGTGGGTACACGGCGTCGTATGCGCAATGTTGCGGATGAGTGTTGCGACAAACCATGCAGTGTAGCAGAAATATTGGATTATTGCCAACACTAGTTTTGGAATGGTTAACGGAAACAACGCCGACTGAATTTTGATGAAATTGCTGCTATGCCAATTGTTATTGTTGTTGATGTAGTCGCTCTTAAGCATAGTGTCTATTAAAGCCTTTTGCAAATTAAGCCAAATCTAAAGTATTTTGTCTATATGCCTGTCGTTTTCGATTAATCAAAATTAAACAACGCGCTAGACCCTATAACAAATCGATTCTGCTAGCCAACAGTGTGAGTCACTGTTGCAACTGTTGATATGTTGATTCCAAATGGCAAATAGTGCAAAAACAAAACGAGAAAGTACATAGAACGTATCGAAGCAAAGATACTCTATCTACTCAACTGCTTATTGGTTGCGAAAAGTGTTGGTGAGCACAGCAGGCATTTGTTTGTTCTTTGCAGTTTCTTAATAACAAACAATTATTTTTGGCAATTCGTTAAATGCAATTCTTAGATATAGTCTATATATCTTGTTTGCAAATGACGAGCCAAGACAGCTGTTATGGTAATGAGCAATACACTTTTTTCTTTAGCGCTAAATCTAAAGAGGATCGTGATTAAGTACAAAAGTTAGCTGTGATACATCAATCGAGTGGAATTGTTGTCGTATTTAGTTTGCGGCTCACAATGAGTCCGCTCTATAAACGTTTTTTAATGGTCACTAAATTTAACGACTATTTATAATTACACGAAGATTACCCAGTCGGATATGACAATCCTTGTACCTTTAGCTGCAGGGCATAATTAAGTAGCCTTATTGTTGAAGTCGAGAAAAATTTGAATACTAAATTGCCTTTGTGTCACTTTTGGATTTAATACTTTATTTAAATACTTTGTGGTAGCACAATAAGAAAATGAGCTTTCGCTTATAAGAACCTAAAATAATATAAGATTTTTTCATAAATCATAAACAATGGTAACTTTAGTGAAACTGTTAAGCTGATAAGTACTAGATATGATAAGAATTTATGGTAGAACCAATATATGTACATACATACATTTTGTGATAAAATATGCATGAGATAAAACAAATTTGTCGTCTATTAAGTCGACATATCTTCAAACTGAAAAATGTCTTGACTTATTTGTACAACAAATTCTAACCAATCTACGAAAAATGTAAATATGTATTGTTAGAGAAAAAGTGTTTCACAATAAGATCTACATAGTTCGAGATTTGAGAATGACAAAAATGCCATGCTTCAAAGAGCAGTAATAGAGTAGAATCCGTTCCGGCTGTATAGGGAAAATTAATCAAGTATATTGTACTCAAAGTGAGCACAAGTGCAAGTACATCAAATATCATTATAAGTGTAAAAATTCTCATTTTGAGTAAAATTTATGAGTTTGCAAAAATTCATATCAAGTTGTTTTTTACGTTTTTAATCATTTTTAAACGTGCGGAAAAGCCTAAAAGCCTGCGAAAAAGATACAGTAACTAATGCAACACCACAGTGTACTTCCAAATAGATACACATATTTCAGTTGAGTTAAGAAGAAGAAGAGATAACAAAAGTAAATTCAAAAGGTTTCGCTCACATTGTTAATTTATTAGGCAGTTCTTTTTTAAAATTTCCAAGTGCAACTCATTTTGAGTTTTTTGTACTTGATTAAAGTACATTATGTTCTTGGTTTTTATTTGAGTAAAAAATTTACTCAATTCCAGTATTTTAAAAATATTTTTACTCAAAAATGCTTGTGCATATTGAGTACACGGCACATTTTTAGGATGTAATTGTTCTCTCTGTGTGTCGACATACTGAAATGCGTCTATTCCCCAAGACAGTGCGTATATGTGTGATTGTTTTACGATTTCTCTTTCTCAATATTTCCTACGAATGAGTCGCTCTAAGAGCGAAGAATTTTGAATTATTTAACAGTCCAGGATTCCACTCTATTACTTTCATGTTGTTAGGCCCTGCCTATAAGTATTAGGAGCAATTTTTGATAGTCGACTCATCGATCAGTTTTTATGTTATTCACTAAAGTACTATTTCTACGATATTATCGATAGTGAAAAAAAATCGAAGGTTTCTCAAAATACAATAAATTGCTATTATCGTGAGTGCCATTGATGACTTTTTTGCTTTATGTTTTACAATGTCTTCCGTATGGCTCAGCCTTCAAAATATTTGTTGGATTCAACTTCTTTCTGATATTGAGCTCCGAAAAGTGACCCAACCTCCAGACTGGACATTTGCGGACTTACAGCGGTTACATAATTGGTCAGTCGTGGCTTAAGTATGTCATCTATAAAATAATCAAGTACGTACAGTAAGACTGAGTGCCGTAATAGTCTCACAGTATGTAGGACATATCGAAATATCTTCTGCCGTTTTAAAATAATGATGACTATGAGGCTCCGCCGTCTCCTTCCCTTTTAATATAATGATTCTTACTCGCATAAATGCGATTTTCAATGTTGAGAGAAAATTCTCTAATAAAAACCATTTTTCATCTTCCGATTTTCAACTGTTGCATTTTAGCTATTGATAGCTTAGACATTATCAGTACAAAATCTTTTGAAAATACGAAAGAAAGATTCAAATTAAATGTAAAAGTAGAAACTTTGCAACACATTTAGTGTTCTTCAACTATCGCAGCACTGTTTAGCTTTAAGTATTTACGTTGGTGCAAAGAGAGTGTATCGACTTATGAACTTTGAAAGTGATCTAACAATCGATAATCCCTAAGTAAGTTAAGTGTGACCGTGCGTGCCATTTCAGCTCTGGCACGCATGCTCCTCAAGATCAGTGTGCCAGTTCTCATTAGGTTAATGAAGCTTAAAAACTATTTCTATCGAAAGCTATTTAAGTTCTCAGTGAATACTCTTCATATGAAGATACATGGATGTGCTTCCTTGCACTTGTCCATTCATGCAGTTATTTTTGCTTTTTAAATGTGTCACTGCTTTCCCAAAGTGTTACATCTTTTATAACGAAATGAATGTACTCTCTTTGTCAGGCTATAAAAATAAAAGTTGCAGCACAACTTTTTGGCTAGCTCAACTATTTCGTGTTGCTTTATTTTTGTTGACATTGTCATGCGCCTTGTTGTTGCTGTAGTTGTTGCAGCTGTTGTGTTGTTGTTGTTGTTGTTGTTGTTGGGGTTAATGCAGATTCCCCCAAATTGCCAGCATGACTCATAGCCAGGCGTTAATTTCATTATATAAACTATGCAAAATATAAACATACATTTTAATGCTGCTGCTCCTTGTTGTCGTTGTCATCAGCTGTCTATAGAGGTAATACCTCTTTTTTTTCACTCTATTCGATAATTTAATTTATGCACACGCGTATGCGATGTATTTCAACTTTTGTTGGCCTTGTTTTTTAATGAAATTGTCAAGTTGTTGCTTGTTAGTTTAACGGATGTTGTTGTTGCCGCTGCTGTTCACGTTTTGTCGCACGCATAGACAAAGTACAACTGAAACACTGAGCAACTGAACAAGTGAATAACTGAATTGCTGCAAGCTACAAGATACACAATATATCTACTAGATACTATAGAGCTACTTGAAATTTACGTCAACGGCGCCAGAGAGCGAGCGAAAATTGAAATGCTTTAGGCCGGTTTATTTGAACAACAATTGCAAACAACAATGCCAAGATAATCTATCTATCGTTGTTCTCGTTCTTGTTCTTGTTGTTGTTGTAGTTGACGCGACAATTAGCTACAAAATAAATTTTCAAGTCTAAGGCAGCAGCAGCAGCAGCCGCATCTCTAAGATGCGCGCCAAAGTGGCCAAAAGTCGCCCAAGTGTTGTAGCTTTGGGTAATTACAATTAAACGTCAGTGCTTTTAATTGTGCCTTACTGCATTAGTGTGTGTGCGTGTGTGTGTGTGTGTGTGTGTGTGTGTGTGTGTAAGATACAAATAAACGACAACTGCACGACAAATTGCTAGCAGTTGCCGCTGCCATAGTCGCTGCTGGCAGCGTCTTAACAGCTGGCGTCGCGCTGCAATGCACAGAGTGAGCTTTGCAGCTGCTTCGGCCACTGGGCAGCACTACGCCCCCATGCCGCGTCCCGGCCACACCCCCTATCGTCACTAGGTATTATATTAATGTCTTTTCATTTGCACGCCTTTGTGCACCTGCCCAAAGATAGAGTATCTTTGAGATACACGAACGCACATACTTGCAGTTATAAATTAGAGATGTGCGCGTGATTAAAAATTGTATGTGCTATTTGGCACGCTATAAAAACTTTGTTTTTCTTTTCGGTAGTTTCAACGTTTTTTTTACTGACTCGAGCTTCGCTTTTTATCTTTTGTTGCTATGCGTTAAATTTACTCACTTATATGTACAGCAGAGTTCTTTGGGACAGGGCTGGGTATTTCATGCGATATATATTATGTTACATATATATTTCATTTATATATTCGCTCGCTCATTTTAGGGCATTATTTTTCATTCTGTTGCAAACGTCGATGAGTGAGGTTGTTTTGACGCGTTAAAAACTATATTCGTATGAATGTTTATGCATTGCTTGATGTTTACAACTATTTATGAGTGTTTATATACAGTTTGGTTTTTGTCTGTGCAGCCAAAATAGTTTAATTTGAATTTGGGAAAAATTAATTATTACTGCATTATTTACTAATGTGCCGCATACAATGTTAGCGCACTTTTAATAAAAACAAAAATTAAATATAAATATAAAAAATTGCATGCTTGTGTTTTGTTTAACTGCAACATACAAAAAAATTCACACATGCGTGTGTACATTTATTTTAATGTACACATTCAAAAATTAGGGCGCATACCTTGTAATTCATGTACCTTGGTTCAAACTACAAAATGCCCTACTTCTACTCGAGTTAGTTTTTGGTACTAAATCAAGGACAAGGACAAAAACCGAGCAGTATGTTTTTCAGGTATTTGGAGAGATAGTATATGCCCGTTAGCAACAACTATTGCACTCGGATTAACCATAAACTTTATGTGCTTTAGCGGCTTAGCTAGCAGGAAAAATAGATGCAGTAGCTCAGGATGCAGGTGGTCAGGGAGAACTCCGAGTTAAGGCAGCCCTGACGTCGATAGCTCGGAAGCGCGAGGGTATATGGTATACCACTACTTGGAACCGTTCCGGCTGCACCAATTTTTGTTGTTGTTAGATAACCTTATTTATTGGTTCCAACAATCGTTCCGTCTTTTTATATCTTCGAGGAAACTGGAAAAACTACCAATTAACTTAGCCACTGAAGTTAAACTAAATTGCTGTTTTGTAAAATTTGATAAAACAGTTTCGTGAAGTTGCAAAAATATGACACAGCTGGACAAAAAAAGTACTGTCATAAATTTATTACATAAAAAAGCATATAAACTTGTACTTTGTTTTTATGCCATCATCAAGCACAACAAATTTTAAAATATTTGATAAAAGAAAATGAAACGAGCAATAATAAATGGCCGTTAAAAATATGGTTATGAGTTATGAATGTAGTTATTGTTTTTTGGCTGATCAAAGCACTATAGTAAAATGCATCAAGTATGAATATGGTATTAGATTAGATTTGTGGTGGATGCGATGGCTTAGCAGAGAAAGCCGACACATCACTGTGCCACCTCTATTTGGTATGCTAAACCATAATATTTCACTTTTGTTTCGTAAAAGCGAACAAATCGGCAAAACCTAGTTTAGTGTCGTTTAAATCTTTAAAGACAAAACATAAATTTCTTTTTCCTTAATATTTAAGACTTGATCATTCCCTATACACAAAGCCTTTTATGAAGTCACGCACTGAACATATTCTATGTGCAACCAACTTATGTTAGTTAAGCGGTTCTATCTAAACTACATTGTAGGAATTTAATCCGCTGTAATATCACAGTCACGTCACGTTGCCATCGCTAAGACATATACTCTTGTGTTGCATGAGTTTGATTGCAACTGTTAACTGCTTTGGCAACCCCTTTTGATGGCCTTTCATCTTTGAACTAATAAACTATCCACTCGGCAATGTTATACATATTCAAATATGTGATTTTGATATGATATCGACTTACCCCTCGGCACCGAATGCCTTCAGCTCACGATTCAACGTGGCCTTAACATTATCCTGGGAATATAGACCCATGGGCGAGTTGAACTGCTTGTGCACCAGTTTGCGTTGTACGGAGGCCATTTTGTTTGCCTTGTAATGCTGCTGCTTCTTCTTCTTGTTATGTTTTTACTTCAGTTTCTGCTTTTGCTTCTATTGCTATCTCTGTAGCTTTGTTGACTTCTTAACCCTTTCTTGCGCTTTCTAGGTTCAAAAGTTTTCAAAATATTGTTGATTAAAAATATTTTAGCAAAAATTTTGTACTTTGCTTTGTTGTTAGTTATAAGTGCGACTTGAAATTTTCTTTAGTGACTGTTTCTTGTTGCCGGCGATAGTGGAATAAATAAATTCTAGAGTCAATTTCCCCCTGCTTCGATAAGTTGATTAGTTATGTATATTAGTTATTAATCGTTGTTCGTTGTTCGTTCTGAAAAGAAAAGGAATTATATTTAAATAAATAACGAATTGCAATTGCTTTGAATAAATAAAAAACAAAAAAAATAATGCAAATGCAGCTGCTGAGTTCCATATAAAATGAGAATTGCTTGTAATCAATTCAAAATGGAGTAAGAGTAAATATTATATATTCAAAAAACTTGTACTCATATTGCTGCAAAATGCTTCAATGTCAATACTATGCATATAAACACATATTTAAAGATATCAAGATATATATACATATGCGTGCTTTTCACTTTAGATGCTTCCATTTTTCACTGGAAGAACATCGTCAACACATGGTCAAATATGTATGTGTGTACCATTTTCATATTTCTCGAATATTTCTTTTCACACATTTATATATTTTTTTAATATAACATTTACGCAATATTATTTTGCATTTACGTATTTTTACAGCTGTTGCTCAGTTATTTCGAAAATTTACTTAATTTCCATTTGAATTAGAATTTATTGTATGCATATATATATATTTTAATATTAGCAATCAATGCAGCTTTTATTTCTTAAACTACAGACACTCACTCTTCACTACTGTCACTTTTAGAAATGTATTTTAAACTAATCTGAAGAGCGCTTGGCTGAACATTTTCCCAATAAGAAATCATATTTTTTTATTTATATATGTTATAGTTGGTTTTCTTAAAAATAGACGCAACAACTGTTTTTGTTTGAAAGTATGCTCGTTTTTCTATTTCTAATAATTTTCCACACATACACACACACACACACACACACACACAGACACACACATACAAAGGCAGGCAGCCAACGCAGAGACATATTGCTCATTTTTCATTTGGGCTCTTCTGCAGTAGCATCACACACACACACACACACACACACACACACACACACACACACACACACACACACACACACACACACACACACATTCCCGCCTTGTGTGTCACCTCAAATAAAATTAGCAACTGTGAGCAAATAACATTATACAGATTTGCGTCATTTTTGCCGTCTTTCGGTCAGCAGCAGCGGCAGCGGCAGCGGCAGCTAAACAAAAAGGAAACCGAAAAAACAAAACAAAAACAAAAAAACACGAAATAACAACAAAAATAAATCAGCAGCAGCAGCCGCAATGAACATCATAATGTTGTTGTTGAAGAGCATAAAAAATTTGATGCAGAGAGTCGGGACGGTGACCGACAGTCGAATACCCTGTAACCCTTTTCTTTATAAACACTAAAACACTCTTTTTATAAGATCGATATGCATGTTAACCTTTTCCTATTGGGAAGTTCCAATTGACAAGTTTTCCTATTGGGAAGTTGGCTATTATGGTGGCAAAAATTACTTTTATACCCATAACTCCAGTATTAATGTCTGTGACAATTTTGAAATCAATATGTAGTGAGGTGTGGCAGTAATTAAGGTAAATCAATTGCGGGGAAAGGGGGGGTTCCATTGAAAAAAGGTGGTTGCAGTTTTAACGATTAGGGTCACACGAGTCTCCACACAAAATTTTTTAACTTTAGCTCGCAACTCTAGTCTACATGTAGTGGAATTTTATAGAAGTTTATAGGCGAAATTAGCATATTTTTGAGCATAACTTTTGATGTTATTATCGGATTGTTGCAACATAGATGCACATAAATACGACGCACACTTTTGGAAATGATAGATTATAACCCCGCAAATCTGTCACGGGGAAGGGGGTGAGATATCGACATACTATAATTCGACAAACTTGCACTGAATAGATATAATGTGCATCTTTTGGTAAACAAATTTTTGCTCTAGCTCTTATAGTCTCCAAGAACGGTGCGACAACACGGACAGACGGACATGTCTATATCGACTCCACAATTGCAATGGAACATATAGTCTGCCACGCCTCCTTCTGCCTGTTACATTTATTGCACAAATCTATAATACCCTTTCACACTTTGTATACAGGGCATAAAAATGCCAAGGGAGAGCCACGACTCAAAGATGCGGAAACGCTTGCACAAATATGTATGTTTACGGTATATGTCTGCGTGTGTGTGTGTGTGTGTGTGTGTGTGTGTGTGGGTGTGTGTGTGTGTGGGTGTGTGTGTGTGCTTAGCAAGACACTTGAAATTGTGTTAATTTGTGCGTTTGCTCACATTTTATGCATTTTAATTGAGCTGGCCGCATTCCCAGCTGCCGTCCATATAAATTCTATAAGCAGTGTTGTGAGCGCGCCCAAAAGCACGCAATGCTTTTTTAATAACGAATTGTGCAACACTTATTTGCTACTTGGCAACCTGGCAAGCATCTACATGCATGCACATACATATGTATACACTTACAGCAACGTACACTAAATAGAAGAAAAAGAATTAATCAACATTAAATAAAATATTACAATATTTAAATTTGCTTGCAAAAGAGGGAAATGCAGGACAAGCGCCAGCCACTTGATGCTCCAATTAAAGTTTTACACACGTATGCTTAACTCTCACACATAAAAACAATACGTTCACTAGTTGTAGATTGACACTGAGAGAAAAAAGTAGCGAATTACTAGGGGGAATGTTCGAAATGTTAATAAGCCTAATAGCATGCTTGTCACGAAAAGGAATATCAGTTTTAATTTGATTTTATATATGTGTAATTAACCATATTTGCGTAATTTCATTATGCCTTAAATTCCGACACGTAACCGTTTAAGAAAAGTACAAAATTTTTTAAATCCCTTAAAATGTGTATATTGAGAAGTTGCAATGAAACAAGACGTGTAGTGTATGTTTGAATATATTACTTTCGAGCTTGGAAAATATCCCTGAATACAAATTTTCGAGTTTCATTATGAATATCGTACGTATCATCGTATTGTTTTAGAAACGATCTTCGGCAAATCGTCCTGTACAGAAGTTTGTGAAGCAGCTAAGTTTCTTTGCATCGGTTTGCTCCTGGGGATGAGAACTTAATCCATTACGGCAATCCAAAGCGAATGCATCAACATCAACGGCAAATCCGATGGTACAAAGCTAATGCTTTGTATTTGGTGGGATCAGTATGCTGTGGTATGCTATGAGGTGGTAAAACCAGATGAAATCATTAATGAGCATCACTATCGACTACAATAGATGCGTTTGATGCATAACCGATGAAAACATACTTGGAAACATTAAAATGGGACCTATCAATTGGCTATTTGGGGTGTGGGTACTATTAAATGAATGAGTGGCCACATCAATCCGTTGGCAGGGGCGTTGCTCACAAACAATTGCCGAAAGATATTAAGGGGACTGGACCCCGTTTTAAAACTCCTTGTAATTGTGTTTGGTATGGAAAATTTGCTTAAATAATTGTCGTATAATCGATAATTGATTTTAATTTTAAGTTTTCTTTCAAAAAAAAGTATCCAAACGTCTTACAAGCAGTGGGTACCTGATTCTCCTCACGTCTCAATTCAAATGATAAGCAAGAAATCTCTTTCAATCGAATATCGAGCCAGAACAACTTTTTGATATGACAAATATCTTTTTATACCGAATTGCAATTAAAAAGCAATTCGTCCATGTGGAAGAGCCATTTATGAGGCCATGGAAAATCTAACAAGTACGCATCTGATCGACGGCTACTTTAAGAAGCTTCAAATGCAACTTTTGGCACAACCGTTTAGAGATTATGTTGTTAGACATACTAATTAAATAACCTTTAAATTTCGAAGCGAAAAAAGAGAAGTTTATGGCTGAGACCGACAGGGAAACGAAAGATAATACAGCTCGGTTTCTTGTGTGGTTTATGGGTTTTTGTTTTGTAATAACTGTCACTTTATGGAATCATGTTATTTGAATAAAGGAGTCTTAGATCGCTCGTTGCTATTTATAATAATATCATGAAATCTCAAACCAATTTAATCAATAAATCGGTTTCCAAACCTGATTTTTTATAAACTCAATAAAGCTCGGTATATAAAACGGCTTTATAATCATGGCAAAACCTCTCGTCGAATTTCTCACATGTACAAACTAGTTTACCAGCCCATCAAAATTAATATAGGATTAAGTAAAACCAGAGAAATTATAAAGTTCCAGTGTATTTATGAAAACACATCTTACGATATATATATTTGCAGCTTATATATTTAGAAGATAGAAAAATACCCAAGAAAGTGTGCTCACTTTTTTGATTGAGTACATATTTTAGAACATTTTGTACCCCAAACACGCTTGTTTGCATTTTGAGTTACACAAATTTGAGAATATGATTTTTTCTCTTTGTGCAGCAACAGCGTTGATTTGAGTTTGGGAATATTTCATACAATTGATTGAAACGTTGATTAGTTGATTTAAGATTCATTCATTCTATTCAATTCCACAATTAGTTGCTGGGAAAGGCACTATTTTTTTCACAGTGTATGCTGTCCGTGTGCATTTAGGACAGCCATAAGTACACACACATGCAGCACACCCATATGCATGCATACATATCTATATGTGAATGTATATGTATTTTGTACCGAATTCAAGCAAAAATAATGTTAAAAAAAAACAGAACCAGCTCGACATCTGAATACGTAACGTATGCGGCCTTCTCGCTGGCCAATTGTGCCCCAACGCTAGCCAGAAATGTGGGCGTGGGCGTTGAACCTCCAAATAGACAATACGTATAGGAAAAAAACACATATCTGGCTAAATATACACGTTTGTACTATGAGCGCTGCAATATTAAATTTTCTAGCTGCTCCATGGACGGCCTGGCAGATAATGCTGTTTGTCTATAGTATATTTGTTCCCCATATGCTATGTGGAAGATATATTAAAATCAGGTGCAAATATTATTGAATTTGCGTTTGGCATAAATAATTTTCAAAACTCTGCGTTTATTACTATAGCTACATATATCTATTTGGTAGATATATATATGTATGTGCGTGAGTGTATATGTTTTGCCTTAATGTTTGCCAGGCATTTTGGCTGCCTGTTCGTTTAATTATTAACAAACAGCAATATATAATAGTAATAAATAGTGTATATAATTGCTATATATAATATATATATATATGTATGTATGTTGGTGAGCTTAGTTTGTTTTCAGTTGAAAATCTAAATATTTAACGCATATGCATAAGCCTTAGGGTAACTCAACTGGGACTTTCAAATCAATAGCCTATATACTCATAAACACTCTCAGATACGCACGCATACCCAGTCGCACTTTGTGGAATAGAATGTGATTCCCAAGAGCATACCTCGCTGATTTCTTAAAGGAAGTGCTAGTAATATCCTTGGCGATAAAATAACTTTTTTGTTGTTGGAACTACTTAGAGAGGCTTTATATGTGCAGGGCACAAAATTGTTGCTACTTTAATCTGTGCTTTGGGCACACTCATTTAAAAGGGAAAATGTTGAAGCAGCCTTTATCAGTAGCCGAGCGTTTGCGTACTCTAATCAAGTTTTTTATGGTAAAAGTGTACAGAATAATTCGGATATCTTAAAATGAATCAATCAATGTTTCCCTATAGTTTATAGGGTTAGATCATAAAAAAACAAATAATTACACGAAAGAATAACATCACTGATCACTTTGCATTGATCCGTGATCATTCGTCTAGTGCACAATAAAGCTGCGAAACTATCGATAGTACTATCAATTTATCGATTTTTTCCTTTGTGTCTTACTATCAATGTTTTTTCACCATCTATAGTATAAACACACGCGACACTCTAGTGTACACTGACCATGATCACCCAGTTCAATGATCATCTACGAATCGGTAGCTGTTCAGTAGCTACTTTCGGCGTTATGGTAAGTTAGCAGCCAGGAATCAAAGTTATTTGTGTAAAACATCGTTTGTTTTCTTAAATTTTTCTTAATTTTTAGGTAGTGCTGAACATTCAAACGTTTTTGAGATGTATTTCAAGCGTATATTTTGAAAAGAATTCTTGAAAGATCGTGTTCGTTAACACACATTCACAGAAAATTTGGAAAACATTTTAATACAGATTTCAAAACGACGCTTTCAAATACCTGTATATTTCTATTTGATTCAAATTTGTTTGATATGTAAGAATTCTAATGAGTCGGATTGCTGCGTACTCAATTGTTATCGATATTTTTGAGAGGTTCCACTCAAACCGCTATATGTCTATTGTCAAATGAGGTAACAACTTAAATTTTTCACTATTTAAAGCTAATGTAATCCACTACTATTTAAAGCTAATGTATGCCACTACGATTGATAGATCACTTTTCGATTTGACTTACGAATTTTTGGTGACAATTTGTATTACGCGATGTTCTTTAACTTTTTTCGTACGGTTTTGGACTAAAGTATCGCTTAATGATGGGGCACTGAAATAAGTATTTTGAAATAAAATGATTGATTCTTTGCCTAATTTTTAGAGCTGATTTAGAAAAATTCAGTGGATAATAGACGAAGTTATAAGAAATGATTAAAAATATTATTAAATATCCCATTTAACGACTTTTCCAAATTCAAACGTCTTACATATGGAAATTTACTAATATTTTAGAAAATGTTTCTGTCAGCTCTAATGACTTCGTAATATTATGCTTTTTCCTGTTATAAGGCTTGTTTCGGCGATTCAGAGCGAATCGCGATGGCAAAACAATATGATTGCCGAATTCGTATACAGCTGCCTCCTATATTTTAACATAGGGAACTTTTTTGTTGATTAGTGTAAGTCCAGCAATTGATGTAAACATCTCTTCGCCTGACTTTTCGTCTGATTCAAGGCAACAATTATAAGACGGTCAATATTTTGATTTACATAGAGAAGAAAGTTCGGAGCTCAAATTATCATCACAAAAGACAAGTCACCATT
Source organism: Chymomyza caudatula (assembly GCA_035041775.1). Lineage (NCBI taxonomy): Eukaryota > Metazoa > Arthropoda > Insecta > Diptera > Drosophilidae > Chymomyza > Chymomyza caudatula. The sequence goes on from JAWNKW010000133.1 coordinate 1,239,569, forward strand.
ATGTCTTCTACGCTTAACTTTTTTTCTGAATTCCGTTTTTTGTGCTCTCCTCGCCTTCACTTGATCTTCTTCTACTACTTGAGTCGGAAATATATCCTCCTTCTGTCATAAATATTTGACCATTTGTCGTAAGATCCACTTGTACAGGTCTTGATGGAGGTTTTTCTATTGTTTCCCGAAATGTCGCTTTTTTCGCTGAAGGTCCAACGTCAATGGAACAATTTCATTGTTAGAAATTGTCGTCATAACTACAAACTGAATTCTTACTTTCAGAAGTTGAACACATTTAAAGTTGAGTGCAAAATAGTTATATTTATACCAATTTTGAAAACACGACCTGCCGACGACGACAACTGGTCTGTCTTGCTGGAGGTGTGCCATAAGCAGGTCTTCTAGCGGCGGCTATCGGTTATTTCGACTATTACGATTAAAGGCGCCGTTCCGATTAATTTGACGCAGCTGAAATCGAATTCGGCAATCAATTTGTTTTGTCATCGCCGAAACAAGTCTTATAACAGCAAAAAGCATTACGAAGTCATTAGAGGTGATAGAAAAATTGTCGAAAATCTTATTAAATTTCCATGCGTAATCCGTTTGAATTTGAAAAGTCGTTAAAATGGATATTTAATAGCATTTTCACTCATCAGGCTAAAAATACGAAAAATTGCCGAAATTTCGATATATTTTGTTTCCTACATATGGCTCTTCTAATCATGTGAGACTCTTCTTCTGCAGTTTACAGAGATTAAAATTCAAACAGCTAACAAAAACTTGTGAAAGAGATTATCGATTGTTTACTATAAAGTTTGCATATAATAAAACTATTGCACTTTTTAACGGTACTTTAGTAAACTTAGTTTGTATTTATTACTTCATGGCTCACGTCTTTCCGGAAGTTACTCAAATGAACTTTTTTATTAGCTAGCACTTTTGCAACATCTGTTTTGACAACTTCTCGAAATTTCGATTCCATTTGCACATAATTTTCTGAATTCGCTTTTAGCCGATTGGAACAGTTCAAATTGCGAATAATTACTTGTAAGCACTGTAAATTCCTACTGGGTGCTTTTCGAACACCTGCATAAACACATACACACACACACACACACACACACACACACACACACACACACACACACACACACGCATACACTCTTCAACAGCCTTACTTACATATGCAAGTATTTTTCACGCACAAATTGAGCTATGGAATTATGCATGCAGGTTCATGCAAGAATTCATGTATGTATGTGTGTGTGTGTGTAGCAACATTTTAAGCATGTAAAATTGTTGCTTTAACTTGTTCAAAAATATTTATTTATTAAAATTTTTGTAATAATTTCATATATTTTTTGTTTTTTTGTTTTTCAATTTTGTTGTATGCTTACCGTCTGTTGCAGGTTGGCGCTGCTTAATCCAAAAATAACACCGCCAAAATGCTAAAGTTTGCCTTTATAGTGTCAGCACCGGGATTTTGCCGCCATTGCCGCGCTGCTCTTAACCCTTGGCATGCCATGTGGCATGGCAGCAAACAATTTTCCCTTTTTCTTTTGCTTGCTTCTGTGTGTGTGAGTTTTTCTTTTTATTGCACTTTCACCGCAAACGTTCACACTCTTTGTGTTAAGAGCTGTAAGTGCAAGGTGCAAAGTGCAGGAGCTTCAGTTATGAGACACCGCCTGGAGTGGACCGGACTGTACTGGTTGCTCATAACTCGGCACACGGCGGCACGTCGTTGCTTTTTTTCCGCAGCCGTAATGGCCAACCCGGCGTTTTGTAAGCGCACTATAGACCAACTGAATCTGAATCCGTCGGTTGCGCTGCGAAAACTTTACGCAATGATCACGCGTATTATTTTGTCTTTCGTTTGTTTTTGTTGGCATTTTTTCTAGATTTTCACATCTTCAATTTGAAGAAAATGAAGAAGAAGCAGGGGGAAATGCTGTGCATGTATTTATACTTTCGCATATGTATGTGTGTGTGAGTGGCTGTGTTTGGAAAGCTGTGCACAGTGGCGCCCATTATAAGGGGCGAAATGAAGCAAAACTAGAGTGAAGCTAAGTAGACAAGAATATCTTTATTAATTAACTCACTTAATCATAATCTAGTGGGTAAGGCACGGCATGCAGCTAAAACCGGTAGCAGGTAGCCCATGACAAAGTGAGGAAGAGTGTTTGTAAAGTGTATTTTAATTAGACACATTATTCACGAAACTACTTTAGACAATGTTTAAATAAGATGGCAAACAACAATATATAGAGTAGTTGCTAAGTAAAATGAATTACAACAAAAGCAGGTGGGAGGTTGACAAAGCAGCTTTAAGAAGTTTCAAGTGTTTCGGCAATAAAGAAAAGAAGAGTCGATTAACATATTAAACTACAACAAGCTTCACTTAACTTGAAAAAGTTTCCGCGAAATATTTAATGTAATTTTAGAATAACTTTACTTTTTTATGTGCCAATGCTTGGGCCTGGAATCTGACAGAGGAGGGTTAAGCCAACCACCAAATGGTGTTCCCTGGTTAGCCCGGCATTAGAGCAGTGATCTTTGTGTGTAGCCCAGTGTCCCCTGGACTTTTACAGGTTTGTGCGTAGGTTGTGGCGCTCCACTGAAGATGAGCAGGCAAGACGAAGAAGAAGAATGTAACAATTTATGTTTGGAAATTTTAGGAGTTTTTCAGAGTTCCGCTTAGGCACTGTTCATATATGACGTCGCCAAAGAGGGGTGAGGGGGTTTCCGAAAACGGTACGTCGCAATCAAAATGTTTATAGGAACTACAAAAATGTGTTTTACATTCTTCATGCAACGTTTTCTCTTCATTTTGAATATAAACATATCGAAATTAAACACAAACATGATACCTTGACAAAGATCTCGTATTTGATTGAAACACTTTTGACTACAAACTCTTTAATACATTCTCCTTTTAATAACAGCACCGTATACTATGAGCATCCTATCTGCAATTATTCAGTTGATATTTTATTCCAAGTTTCTATCAGGGAGGTTGCCTAGATGTAAATATTTATGAAAGGGGGGAACTGAACAACACCTTATTACAGATGGCTAGTCAAGAAGAAGCTGTAGAAAAAGAAATTTTTGGCAGTTTTGCAGATTTCAGATTGTCAAATAAAGTGTGTGTTTTGATTCTATTATTAAATAATATTTTAAAAAAGATTTTTTAGTCGTTCTCAAAATATAGTAACTTACTTTTGTAACAAATGATAAATGTGAAATTGCCATTATAGACAACATAAGTTACTTAGTTGCAAGTAAGAATTCTTTGCAATATAAAAAATATTGACTTGACAGCTTTACTCTCATTTTTAGAATTTGTGATTTTATAGTGCAGGTTTTTTTTTTGGAATATATTCAAAAATTCGCATCGTTTTACTATCAATATATTTTATTTCCAGCTGTTTTTGGCAAAAATACATAACTGCTAACACTAACTCACTAAATGATTTCTGTTGAATTTTCTAAGAAATGTAAAAGCATTACAGAATTGAAAAGACATCGACTTGTCTTGAAAAAATTTCTATTTTTTATACCCATAGTGTACAAGGGTATTAGGGATTTGTGCAATGTATGTATGCCCATCTGTCCGGCCGCCTGTCTGTATGAGTTGATAGATCTGCGAGACCATAAGACCTAGAGACACAAAATTTTACCAAAGATGCGCGTAATCCCTTGTAAAATGAAGTTTGTAGAATTGAGTTGATATATGCCCTCGTGTCCCCCAGTAGCATTTCGCGGCTTTCAGAAGTTCCGTTTAATTTATCGATTTGAAACTTGGCAAAGGTTTGCATCGTGATTATCTGCATCTACGTTTAAAAAGTTATAGTCAAAAGTTGATTTCACCCCCCTTCGCCTATAAATTGCACCAAATTTTCACTACATGTAGATATGGACACATGTGATTAGCTCACAAAATTTGGTATGGAGAGTTATCGTTAAAACTGTATTTACCCGCATTGGATTTACCTTAATACATGCCACACCCCGCAACATATTGATTTAAACATTGCCACAGACATTTATAAATATATTTTTGATCTATATTTGAAATTTCAACGATATTGGCCTTAGAATACTGAAGTTTTGGGCATAAAAGTAATTTTTGCTCCAATAATAGCCAAATTCAAAATAGGAAAACGTCTCAATTGAAACTTCCCAATAGGAAATTGCTTAAAGTTATATCGAACTTGTGAAATGACATTAAAGTAGGAAAAAAGGATACAGGGTATTCCACTAACAGGCACAGTCCCGACTGCGTTGCATTTTAAAAATTTTACTTTGTTTTTAAAAGAATTTGTACAGTTATTCATACTGTTTCGTGTTCAGCTCATAGATTTTGTGTTTTCTGATCGATTCGGAGTGCAAATTCTGTTTGTTTTTGTTTTCAAGGCATTTTTGGCTAGAAATTTTCGTGCAACTTCAAGTGGGACTAATAATACTATAATAATGATAAATTTTACTCGTCAAACATTTAAAGCATTATAAGGAGGAGTTCATGGAAATACATTTCAGAGATGGTGTTAGAGACCCGATCTTCTTTTTTGTACTGATCTTCTTGCCAGCTCAAACATTCATGCATGCATATGCTCACAAACGTTTTCTCAGTTGCTGAGAGTCGAGTCAGCAGAGAAAAGTTGTCAATGTGTTGCATACGAAAATTTTCGAAGTTGCCAGTGGCAACTTTTTTTCAACCACAATGAAAATGTCCTTACATTATTTCATTAAGTCGTGAAATGTCGACGACAAGGCGAACACTAGTTTTAATTAAATTCAAATTTAAAAATATCTTCAAACTTGCTATATAGAGTCTATAAATCTTCCGTAACTAAAGCCCAACTGAGTTAGAACTCTCATCCATCAATTGCATCTCAGCATTACGATTTGTCCAAAAGCTGTTCGAAGCTTCAAATTGTAATTTAGCTTTGAGTAGCAGTAAATCTCGTCATAATGAGACCATTTAGCAAGAACATATTCGCCATGACATACCACTTGTTTTGAAGAAGCGCCATTGACATTGACTAGGTGAAAAAAGAGGCTAATCCCGTCATAACTAAGTGCTGTGTCATACAATAAGGCATTATGTAGCTGAGCCAGTTTATGAGCAATGAGTAATTGTGAGTCATCGCCATTCATTTGGCAAAGTTGCATGACATGTCGTTCAGTAGTACGCATTTGTTTATGTGTATTCTAATGCACCTTATTCGGTGCGCCACTGTGCCTCACGCTTATTCTATACGAACTCTATACAAACAGCAACAACAACAAGCAACAGTCGCAATACTCAAAGTAGTTTTCGTGAAAAGCAATGAAAATTAAATGAATAAAAAAGAAATATTCGAATTGTGTGAAAAAAAGTGGACGTCCATAGACGACGAGACAGCGCAGTCAGTCAGATATATGTAGATGTATGGACAGGCACACAGATACAAGATACACACATACACACACACACACACAGCTGCAGATATGCCACATATGCTATGCATATAAGGATGTGTGCGTGTGTGTTGTAGCTACATATATTAGACATATTGTATCTTATGAGGGGCGGCCTCGTGGACTATTACAACATTTTTACTGCTGGCTCGACATCTCCACCGAGTATGTTTCTAATATTCTATTTTCAATTTTTTTGACTTTTCCATTTGCGCTTTTTCTAGCTTTTCTTTGGCTTGGAAGTGTTTCGTGTTTGTTGCTATGTTTTTCGTTTTTCATTTTTATTGGGTCCCCGACGCACGGCAGCAGTATCTAACGCGCAAAATAGATATAAAATGGGGAAAAACGACACAAAAAATGTTAAAGTTTTCCTTTTTTTTTACATAAAAATAGCGACGCAAAAGTACGCAGCACGACAGAGGCGCCTACAAAAGTATCGAAACTGAAAAAAAAAATGCGCGCAAAATGTCATTCAATTGTTGCATTTTAGTTTTTCCTTGTTTCACTCGCTTTATTTTTGTTGTTGTTTGGATATTTATTTCTATTTGATTTGAGTTTTATTTGACTTTTTATTGTACTTTAAATGCTAATTAGCTTTTATGCACAAAAGCCAATTTGTAGCCGTTGTCTGTATATAAGTCTTTATGCCGCATACATACATATGTATATGTATGGGATTTATTTTTTTAATGCAATTTATTTAATTAAATTTTGATTGCATTTTCTTTTGCACACACGCACACATTGTGATAGAACGAGAGAGAGAGAGAGAGAGAGAGAGTGAGTGAGCGAGAGAGAGAGAGCGCGTAGCGTAACATAACGGTTTGCACTTTTGCGACATTTACAGTTACTTTTTTTATGTACTTTCATTTGCGGCAATGTCGCCATTTTGGCTTAAATTTTTGTTCCCGTTATTTTTTTCTTTGCTGTTGTTATGACATTTTCAGGCAACAATTACACTGCACTACACGCAATAAACACGCCACTCCAACAGAGTCTTTATGCACTCGTACGCACTCGTACGCACACCTACGCAAATTGTTTGTGCAACTGTGTCAATATGGCGATGTGTGTCTGGTGTGTGTGTCTGTGTGTGTGTGTGTGTGTGTGTGTGTGTGTGTGTTTGGTTGTGGTAGCTGCTATACGTACACCTGCAATCTGCACTGACAGCGACTGACAGCCTGAATGATAGTGACCACGTTCGCGGTGCGAATTATTATTGTTACTCGTACGTGGAACGATCTCAACACTTGCCGTAAGTCGTTTTCATCGGACAAAAGTTCGCAAAAGCAGCGAAAGTTGTTGCCTCAGCTGCTGCTCGGCTGGCCACTTCTTTCATGGAAAATGGAAAATGTATGACACACAAACACACCATGTAGCTAGCTACCTACTACACCCACCCATAGAATTATAGAGATTTGCCTAGCATCGACTTGTTGTTTTTGTATCTCTGACCAGCTAATCACGTATATAATTTGAAAAAAAGCAGCTACCAGAATAAAAACCGATAAATATTCAAGACACACATGATTATCGTACAAGCTCATTAACTATAATATATACTTAATTTTAAATTTGCTGTGTTTTTGTACTAGCTTGTATGTGTGCTTTATTTATGTTGTTTGGCTAAAAAAAACTAATATTGAAATTTTATTTTTAGCTTTTGGAAAGCAATTTAAAAGCTTATTTTTGAAACACTTCAAGCACAGCCAAGTATCAGACAGCTTGGAAGTGTCGAAATGTGGGCAGCACTCACTTCAAAAGTCAGTTCGAAACAACTTTCTTTAACTCTCATTAAAAGCAAAAAATAACATAAACTGTGTTTCAACTACATTTCTAGATTACTTTGCTCAGTAAGTTGTGTTATTTGCTCATGAAATACGAATTTTGTTTACTACAAATACTCATATTTATCAATATTTAATGCATTTCCAACTGAGTTTCATATAAAAATTGACTTCTGAAAATGGCAAAGCTGTAAAAAGTTGTAATCTAATATTTGCTTTTGAGACAGAGTGAACTAAGCTTAAGAAAACATGAAAAGCTTGTCTGTACGAAATTTAATTCTCATAATACACTACAAAAAGTCATTTTCCTTTAGTTGTGTCATCGGGCTTAAGAAATGCTTATTTGTAATAGTAACGTGGTTTGAATATTATTTAGACGTATTAATAAGCCGGCGATAGACCAGAGATCAGAGAACCAGAGAGATCGTGGATGGTGTGAATCCATACCGACCCGAATGCTGCTTTGCAGCCGCTGCCTCGTTTACACTGAGCATTATTGTATATGTCATGAGTTCTGTTCAAATTTGAATACTTTCAACTTACAATAGTTTAGTGGTGATCGATAAGGTTCATCAAACAAACCATTTAGGACCCAGCTGGGTATCTACTTCGAAAGAATGGGGCACGCCCACATCAACAGTAAACGCAATTTTTTTCTATAGTGTAGTGTATACATGTGATGGATCCGGTTATAAACGAGAGCAAATCAAATTATATGTTTTCTTGGAGTTAATAATGTATGTGACAATAAAGTTTCCGGAAATTGTAAATAAAACGCAAAATTTTTAATCTTCATCGATATTTATTTTGTCTCCTTCAAAATATGCTCCTATTTGATCCACATGCATTCTAAAATTCGATTTAAACAGCTGTTGTAAACAAACTAGTCGACATATCGTGCTAATTTTTGAAATTGTAATAAAAGACAGTCCTGCCAACTTAAAAAACCAAAATTTCTGGACAGTATTCAACGCCGGCAGTTTAAATTACATAAGCTCAAGTTCAAAATTTGATATGTAGACTAATGTTAGATTTATATTTTGCTAATTTACCCCCCAACCTCTAGCAGTATATTATACGCCTCAACTCATCGATACAGAAATTTGCACAGAAATTTGATTTTCATGGGATAATGGGGGACCCCGTCATATCTATATATATAAAAATTAAGCCTCAAAAAGTGATGTGCTCGCTAAACTCGACAACACGTGGACCGATTTCAACAAAATTATCAAACATTATAGACAGTATTAAGGATAAGGTTTTTGTGAAATTTGGATGAATTCCGATGATGACGCCAAAGATATCGACAAAAACGATTTTCCATATAAAACATATTAAATGTGTTTCTACTTATATAGTAGGAAAGCATTAACTTTGACTAGGTAAAGAATTCTGTTGAATTGAGGAAGAAATAGAGGTAGATGTAGGGGTAGAAATAGAAGTATAAATTGAGATAGAGGATATATAGATATTGGTACCAATATCTGCAGCTTGACTTAGTATGGAGAAGAGAGAGAGAAAGAGAAGGAAGTGGAAGAGGTTCAGTTAGTATAGTATATATTTCACATGCCACTAAATTAGCAAGAGCATGTACAATTCGTGGCTTTTTGGTTGTCTTTCTCTTTCGTTGCTTTTGTTACTGACTTACTTTCACCTCTTTATTTTGGAATTTATGTGTTTATGTTTCTTGGAATCTTGGCCTCTGCCACTTAGTAACATAAACAACAGCACAAGTGTCCAACTTCAAGTAGTTGTTTATGTTTTGCCAAATGACTTGAAACACTCAAAATGTTTCAAGTGCCTACAAATAGTTGCCAATTAATTGGCATTCCCCGCACTCTCTTAAGCAAATTATAAGTAGTAGCGCATTGAATAGTTCAGCGAAACCGCATGCAATTTTATTTAGTATTTCACGCTACAAATCCAAGCAAAAATATAAAAAAATACTATATGTTTAATGTTTGTGAATGATTAATGGGACATTAGAATTGAAATTGTTTTTTTTTTTTCTCGATGGTTCTAGCTAAGCGCATCCTCATATACATTGCTATAATAATACGCAAATATTTATATGGCCCTGCATATGGCCAACACACACATGTGTATATAGTAAGTGTGCTAGTGTGTGTGTGTGTGTGTGTGTGTGTGTGTGTGTGTGTGTGTGTGTGTGTGTGTGTACATAATATGTACTGTTAGCTCAGGCAGCGCTACCTGTATGCCAAAGTGAGTGAGTGTTTCTAATATGCTAGCCTGAAGTGTTGGAAAGTGGAAAAATATGTAGATAAAATATACATATGCACACACATATGCGCGAAATATTTGCTTAGTCTTTTGCGTGTGTTAGTGGTGTGTGGGTGTGTTTTTGGCCGCCAGCTGTGCGCCAGTTCTTTGGGAATTAAACACAATGCGTTATGATGAGCAAATACTCAAGCTAAAACTCTATCGAAATCCACAGCGAAAGCAAATCGAAGGAAAATTCAAATGTAAGCCAGAGCAAAGAAGTGAATTTGGGAATTGAAGCAACTTTGGCAAATTGCAGAAACCTCAATAAACACCCAGACCGACTTGGATGCAGCTCATACACGTAGCATTGTCTGTAGTTGTCTGTAAGCTGCCGCATTCAGTTTTCGAAATATCTTAATAAACTTTAATGACTATGGTTGCCAAGCGGCACAAAAATGTCCTGAGTGCAACTTTGATAAACCTGACAATGACTACGACAACGACAGACACAAAGACAGGCACAGACAGAGACAATTAAAAAGTTAAACCGATGAAGTGTACATACTCTTGCAGATATATATATATATATTTTTTTTTTTGTGGCCCTTACTTAATTTTGACTCTTTTAAGAAGCTTAAGTTATATAACTGCTAAGGGTTAAATTTACTTTAAAACTCCTTTACATGTTGGCCAACCAGAAGCTACTTTCTGAATTGAAGAATTCATAGAATCAAATGGTAATGAACAACAACACAAGGATTTCATACGCTTTTGGGTGAACTCGCCAAAATGGGAATGAATTGCTATGACAGGAGCACAAGATATTTGTGAAAAGAGCTATACAACAAATTACAAATTGATATCATTTTATGGTTTAACTGCACAACTATCGATATATCGGTGGTGTAAAAATTTGTCGAATATCGATGGATTTTTCCTTTTAACGAAGTATCGAGCATGTGAAAAAGTTGCATATTACCACTGCGCAAGTTACACTCTGAATTTATGGTTCGCCAAATGTAGTTCCATTTTTCGGAACAAACAAAAAATGTAATAATGCGCAAGGGAATGCTAAAGCTTATATGTAGCTCAGTGCGAGAAGTTCGAACACGCAGAAACAGAGGATAACAATGCTACAAAGGATTTGTAGACAAAAGAATCTGTAGCAGCCTTTGGTTGCTGATAAAATTGAAATTGTATGACATTTGTCAGAAATGCTTGGAACTCTGGAAGCCAAACACAATCATACGAAAACGGAGGTAGATTGAAAATTGAACATTTTGTACATATATGAAAGGCTTTAGAAACGAATACTCGCATATGTGGCACGTAAGCCAACGAAAATGAGCAAAATGCTAGATACTCGATTTAAAATAGAAGGTTTTTAAACCGAATCCAATGCAGAATCAGCTGTAAGAATATTGCATAACAAAGCTACAGGTACGTTTATATTGTTTTATATACGAATTCAGTTTATAGAAAATTCCAATACTATGGGTAGTATCACTATTTTCGGCTAATAATACCGTATCTAATGGCCCCATTAGTGAGAGTCCATAAGTTGAACTAGAGCTGCCAAACTATCGAAAGTAATATCGAATTTTGTGTCTCATGTTTTTTTCACTATCGATAGGTTAAACACACGCAAATAGCCTTCTCTCTTCGAATTTACCTTAATTTTATCAGATATGAAAATCTAGTAAACCTCAGAATCAGTGGTTAGTTCAAGGGTTCGAATTAAGGTTTTTGCGTAGACCGGTGCTCAAAGAACCCTGACCCACGGCTAGGATAAAATCTTAAAAAAATTTGAATATTATTTAATGTAATTGAATGAGGATGTTATAATCTTTAAATTAACTGCATTCTCGATAACTGTTGGAACTGTACCAAAAGAAAGAGCAGCAAAACTATCGAATGTGGCGCCATTCGATATTTTCAATAGTTTCACGAAAAAGAGTCTATAGTAACGATAGTACCATCTTTTTTAAATGATTCAATACTATCGGTTGTTTTCCTTCCTACCTTCCAAATCTTAGCCACAAAACATCGCTAGTGAGAGGCAAAGGAGAAATTCGATATTATATTCCATAATTTTATAGCTCAACCAATAGGTTCAATGCGTATTATAGATTTATGCAAACGATGTAACAGCGTCGCGAAATGTCATGTCGATTCGAGATCCAATTGTTTGATCGCGGTGACCACATGCTTCGGGAACACTAAAGCATCTTGACATTTGACCGACTTCCCCCGTAGTACAATTTCGCGGTTCAAAAAAATATTATGTCTCCAATACGTTGGTTGAACCTTTTACGCTATATTTTTGCTCGCTTTACAAAATAGTAAAGACCAAGAATGTACAAACAACCAAGTTGTAAAAATAAAAATGTATGTATAAATTTTTGTTGTGATACCTCTAAAACTGACTTATTCAAGCCAATTCTTCCTATAGAAGTTCTACTTATTCCCATGAAAACAGGCAGAGAGGTAAACATAAACTTAGCGACTCAGCTCTACTTCTTTGCGCTACAAATTTCAGATAAAATTTAATATACGTCAAGCGAGAGTATAGTAAAAGTAATAAAAGCAATAAACTGAGCCACATACAATACCTGCCCACAAACAGCTGGAAACGAATAAAAGTACACACTAATAAAAAATAGCTTTGGCAATTTCTCAATATATTCGACAATAGCCTGGATTTCGCCTATAATTTACTCGTGCAGCACGTACTGAGTGTCACGCAAAGCCCGCAGCGCCACAGAGCGACGGGTAAGTACATAACAACAAGTATCGCATAGCCGCAAAAGTATCGAATGCAACAGGCACGCCTTTGTGACCCGATCCTGACCTCAGCTCATGCATTACTTATGCCATCATTTGCTAGTCCAAGTCCCAAGTGCATGCTGTATTATATTTATGTTGGGTAACTTTAAGGTGCCATGGTTTACACTCATGAACGTGTGTCATTGGTTGCTGCTGATGTTGTTGTTCCTGTGGTTGTTGGTGCTGTAAACGTTGTGGCTTGTTGCAACGGCAAGGGTATGTGAGTAAGTATTAACTTTATCAAGAAGTTTGTGTGGCACAGAGAATAGGTGCTTCATGTAACTGCGCTGTAAAGTAAATTTTCCAATTGGTTTTGTTAGTAGCGGTGCTTCGGCAGTGAAACAGAGCCCAAAAGGCTTCTCTTTTTGCCCTGTACATAGTGTAAAAGGGTATTGTAGATTTGTGCAACGTGTGCAACAGGCAGAAGGAGGCGTGGCAGACCATAAGATCCTTGTCCGTCTGTCCTCCCGTCCGACCGTCTGTATGAGTCGCTAGTTTTGCGAGCCACGAAAAGCTAGCGACACAAAATTTTTACAATAGACGCGCGTGTGGTCGAATGGTCCTTCCTGTAGACTTTCGCGGCTTACTGCCGCCGTTGAATCTATCAACTTGAATCTTGGCAGAGGTTTGCGTTGTGTTTATATGCATCTACGTTATACAAATTATCGGACAAATATATCAAAAGTTATAGTCAAAAACGTGCTAATTTCACTATATTTAGATATGGATACATGTGAGGTAGAAATACAAAATTTGGTGTAGAGTCTCGTGCGAGCCTAATCATTAAAACTGTGTTCACCTATTTTCAAAAGAAGCCCCTTCCGCCGCAATCGGTTTTTTGATCTATCTAAAATTTACCAACATTGGCCTTAGAATTTTTTCACCCATAATAATCACCTTCCCAATAGGATAAACTTCTTAATTGGAACTTCCCAATAAGAAAATGATTACAATCATATTGAACTTGTGAAAAGAGACATAAAAGTAGATACTTCCGTAAAAAAGGGATCAGGCACAGTCCCTAATGTCTGCTTCAAATTTTTATACCCTGTATACAAAGTGTAAAAGGGTATTTTATGTTTGTGCAATGTATGTAAGAGGCAGAAGGAGGCATGCATGGGCAAAAATGTTCACGAGCAATAGTCGAGTCGAGCCATCTCTGTCCGTCCGTCCGTGTTATAGCCTGTTTCTCAAAAAAATATAAGAGTTAGAGTCACAAAAATGTTACCTTATAAATATTGACCTTTTGCCGAACCATCCACCCCCACCCCAGTATTACTGTTACCGTTATTACGCCCATACTCCTTAACGCATCAATACAAAAATTTGCACAGAAATTTTATTTTTAGGTTGAAAATGGGTAAAGGGTATCCCACTGTCGGGTTTTCACGAATTGTTTTAGAATATACTAGTTACATGAGCATCAATACTCAAAGATTAAACGCAGAATAAAAGGAGCAGATATGCAGCAAACACTTTAATTAGGTTTACTTGTTGAACTTATTTGTAGTGTTTCGTCACAGGTTCTATACTAAGCTGATATGTAACATAACTCTAGGTTTACTCTAAGCTAAGAGTGGGTTTTGTTATAAGTGCTTTGGTTACTTATAATGAAGCTTAGAAGCTACTGCTTTTAAATATACAATACTGGATATTCATATATGACTATATCGTCCCACAAATCATTGCCTCATAGACAGAGGCCGTACTCCGTAGATAGTATATCATGCCTTTTGCACATGAGGCACCCTGAGCAGTAGTAGAAACTGGTTCCTCTGAGCTTAATTGCTCTGTGGCTGATGTTGCGACAAGTGATTAAGTTGAACGTAAATCGGGTTGATCCATATTATTGCTCTTAAAATGAGGATAGACATAGAAATGAGATACTACTAGCAAGCCTACCAATAGATAAAACCCCTGTAACAATTGGCACTAATATCCACAGCTGGAAATATGATGAGAAAGAAGGAGAGATAGAGGAAAAGAAAGAGAAAGAGAATGTAGGTTGGCGAGCGGAGCCCCCTATTTCTTTATAATTAGAATAAAAGTATCAGATGAGAAGAGTTAAATTACCTTAATTTTCAGTTATCGTTGATGCCGATGGAACTTACGTGTTAAGGCCAAGCGGCGCCTGCTAGCGACTCATCCTGCGTGGCTGGTTGCCTGCATGTCGCTCAGTATCCGTTGTTGGCATGGTAGGAGCTCCCCCACCATCTGTATGACAGCCAGATGAAATTTTATTTTGGTTTTGCGTTTCAGCAGGATTCTCCTGCCCATTAGGCATATGAGGTGATAGATACACCTCGCCCCTACCCGACGAAGAATGCATGCCGCTCGATGTTCACGGAGGGGTGTTAGTTGGCGCCTTGTTCAGAACTCGCTCAAAAAATTCGAATTTATTGTAGAAAGATCCAGTTATCTTTACTTTTTGGACGAGTAGGCCACAAAAACCCCACTTTTTTTGAAAGTAAGCTTTTTAGGCGATCAAAAAATGACGATCCTAAAATGGAAGATAAGCTCTGGCTTGCCCTCAGCGATTCCCTCCCAAAAGTGAGCCACTTGATTCTCGATTCAGTTTTTCTGGCAAATACCACACTACAAAAATTGCACTTTAAAAGTTTTACTGACAACAACAAAGTTTTATTATTTTACTTTTTAAAGCGAGAGTGCAACCTTTTTTTTTTGCAGCTGAAAGAGTATAGAAAGTTTTATGTGCTTTAATCAAATTTCCTTGCTCGTCATTTCGTATATACTTGTATGTGATGCTTTGCATGTATGTGTCTATACATATATGTATAGCTGCCGCTTATATGCTGTCTGGTTGCGGTTTTGTTGTTGAATGAATCGAATTGCTGCTGGCCCATAAAAAACACATTGCCAAAATACATACGCATGCATACACACATCCTGACACATAGTTGTTCCATGGAACATGTATATGCATATACATATGTATGTACAGTAAAACCTGCAAAGTTGGCCACCTCCTTAAGTTGGACGCTTTTCAGCGAAACCAAAATATATTAGTACAAAAACTCAAATTTTTGCCTGCCTAACTTGCACTTTTTGAGTGATTTTTGAGTTTTGTCAATTCAATTGAACCTGTAAAAGTTGGCCAACTTAAAACCACAGCAATTTTATGTATGAAAATACGAAGACTGCATTTTCGAATGGCAAAATATTCATCTGAACGAAATTGGTTGCAGTAAACTCGTTGCTTATGGAAATTTGAATGAAATCCTTCTAAATGAAAGAATTCTTTTGTTGAAAAAAAAGAGGCAAAAGCTTATAAATAAGCAAATTTGAAAGATTCTCTTAAGTTACATTAGAATTTAAGTGCAATTTTGAATTTGAACGAAAGTACAGTACTCTTGAAACAATCTTCGACTGCTTTGCAACTACGAATTTAAACTTTCATTTAATCATACAAGATTAAATAAATTTTTATGTTCAAAACAATAATAATCATAATATAAAGTTAAACTAAACAGTTGGCACGTTTATCAAAACAACCGAAATAAGCTAGGACAAATTTAAACAATAAAAAAATTAAAAAAAAAATTTGAAAATTTTATACTCTTATTATTCCTTTGGCGACCCAACTAAAATATTTAGCTTGCTAAAGCCAATATTACTAAAGTTATTTGACTAACACACTACATCGACAACGACAACGCACGGACACAAAAACATCGCCGGAAAAGTTGTCAGATTGCTTAAATTGTCGAAAAACATAAAATTAGAGATTTGAGTTTTTTGGGCAATCGCAATACTTTTTTGCGGAAAAGTAAAAATTAAAGAAACAACATAAAATCATTATTAAACTTACACCCTCATAAGTTGGCCAAAAATTCTTGGACCATGAGTGGCGAACTTAAGCAGGTTTGACTGTATATACATAAATATATATATAGCGGCCTTATTTCATTTTCGACTTGTTTGCGCTGAAAATTAACACATTTATTTATGCTACATTTTCTTGCTTAAATATTTATAGAAAATAAAACAATGCAACAATAAAGGAGCGCTAGAATTGAGCAGACAAGAAAAAAAACACCAAAAAGCAACATTTTAACATTTAAAAATTTGTTTATTTTTTAGACGATTTTCGGTAGTCATATCACACACACATACGATATAGCCTGCCATAAACACACACACACACACCCACACACATGCACTTGCGTGTGTGTGTGTATGCATTGCAAGCATAATTGAGAGTAAAATATCTAGTTATTTAATTGTTTATACTATATATATATATTAATATATAGGAAAAGATGAGTCTGTGTCCGTAACTGTATGCAATTGCGGGCTAATAGAGCTCCATGCTTATAAATTCGCTAGGTTTCGCTGCCGTGGGGCGTTGCCTCGTCTTGTTGATGCGGTCAGCATCAAGCCCGTATATTTACCCTGTGACGGAACCCCAACCCCACAGTATGCTTCATCAGACATTCTAGGCGTTGCTGCTGCTGTTGTTGCTGTACTTGTTGTATCCACTAACTGTGGCATCCAGGAGAGGGTATAATGCCAGCTGCAAACAAAACTTAGCGTGACGCAGAGTGTAAGCAAGGAACAACAGCTGCTGAGCACAGCAATAGCCGCATGGCTGTGCAATGATAACTGCTCCGTTTCCAGACACTGACGGAACTCATCGTAGTCCACACGCGTAATGGCGCAGTAATGATTCAGCATGCAGAGCCCCAAACAGGGCGAACCGGACTGATGACGCGCAGCATTGGCACGATGATATCTGAAGAGTGAAGGGACATTGCAGTCAATCAATGCTTATTTTTATGTTAAATATAAAGTTTAGCTCACCTGGTAAACCAGGAGCCATCATTGCCAGTAAAACGTTCCGCAAAATTATGCAAAGCAATGGCCGATACGTCAGATATTCCATAATAATGGGTAAGATTATACTCGGACTGCCAACGCGGCTCTTTTTCGCGATTGGCCTGTGGCAAATCCAGCCAGTACTGCGTATAGTCCAGCAGCTGTCCATTTCCTGTATCAAACTTGTACAGGCGCAACGCAGGATTATTGGAGCCAATGTCAGCTTTACGTGGCACCACAGACGGCGCAATCATTATCCACGATATGGGCTTACCTGCATTAAAAGCAAATCAACAAAGAGTAGTAGTTAGTATCTTGTGGCATTTGGTAATTGGTGCAACGTGTTAATTGCAGTTTGAGCAAAACAGGCATGGCAGCATTTTTCTCTATAACTTTGATGGATATTTCACGTAATTGGAAATTCAGAGTAAACTATCTTTCTTCTTAATCAGCGCAGCATATCTAGAGCTTCGTCGGTAGTTGCTAACAGAGTTTTTAAAGGCTTTTTCTGAACTATAAAATAATAAAAAAGGTGCTGAAAAGCTATAAACGTTCTTTTACAAACCAAACATGTTTTGAATTGAAAATTTTAGCTGGTTTACATCGGGATTGTTGACAAAACACAAATTTTGAGACGTATATAGATATTTTTCCCATTGTCACAAAAACGACTTTATTTTGCAAGCTAATGGTAGAGTCTCAAAATCATATGGGTTTTGAATTTGTTTTGTTAGAGTACATTTTTTTTCCCAATATAATGAAATGTATCTCCTGCAGCGTTATATTAATTTAAAAAACATAATAGAGTTCTTATTATTATTATAACACTACATATCTTTGTTGTGCACAAGCCCTTAGTGCTTTTGTCAGGTAACGATAGGGCAAGATGTCTGTGTGTAAACCAATGTATACTTAACAAGGTAACGTCGTCGCTGCGACGTCAGCAGCGCAGTTTCTTAGTTTCTCATTCTCTTGCGAATTTCAATGAGGGAGGTTGTGTGTCGCGCATGTTATTTCAGTTTATTTTATGTTTATACGCGTATGCATTGCTTTATGTTTACAACTGTATGTGCGTATATGTAAATTTTTCAGTAACGAGAGTAAATCGCGCCTCTCTTATTCGCTATTTCAGCCTCACAAAGTTTTAAGAATGTTCGCTCAACGACGTTACCTTGTGAAGTATACATTGGTGTAAACTACTACAGCGCAGCCATCTGCCAGTCGATCGATAGCTTTCTGATTGGAATTTTCTGTATGAAAGACCTGCTGCAACCTCGGAGGGTCTATAGTCATTTATGTACCTTGCAATCTGCGTCGGTTGCAACGGTCACAGGCGTGGGTGCCGCCACTAACCCAAATAAACAAATTATTTTTTTAAATAAAGATAATAAAACCAATGAACTATGAAAAAAACCATCCAATGAAAAGCTTCAAGCCGGTCAAAGCTTAAATGAAAAAGGAGCCGGAGTATTACCGTGCCGAATGGTGGAAATTAATCGCTACCACGAGGTGCAGGACGCCTCGAATTAAAAATAGATATGTTACAAAACATTTTGTTAAAACTCTTCAAAATGAGTCAAAGCATTAATACAAGAAATAAAAGATCGGAAATTTATACGAAATATTATTTGTTTAACTTATTTCCGCCTATTTAAATAGAAAGCTACGAAAATACAAACAACGCTGAAAGGCCTTTCATCGCTGGAGCCACATAGGTAAATTTGCACAAATCAATTGTATTGTATACAATATATGTATTATATAGCATTTAAAGCATTAATAAAAGAACAAAATTGAATAGTACAGAATTGCAATCCCAAAAACCAATTTTACCATAAGATGCACGTAATCATATATAAGATGAAGTTTGTTGAATTGGTTGGATATATGCTTACGTTTCCCGCCAGCAGACTTTTACAGCCGCGCCGTTAAATCTATAAACTTGAAACTTGGCAGAGGTTTGCACGTTATAAAAATGATGAAACTCGAATAAATACATAAAAAGTTATAGTCAAAAATGTGCTAATTTTTATTTTTCTCCTTAAAATACTGAAGTTATGTGCATAAAGGTAATTATTGCCTCGCATATTAACCAACTTCCCAATAGGAAAACTTCTTAAAAGGAACTTCCCAATAGGAGAATTCTTACAGTCATATAGAACTTGTGATAAAGGACAAAAAGTAGATACTTCCGTTCCCATTTCACCGTATGCTGGACTTAGTGTTTATGGAGCAAAAAAGGGTACAGGGTATTTATGTATAGAACTGCCGGTCACCATTCCGACTGTGCGTACAATTTTTTTTTTTTCTTAATTTTGATTTCATTTTAGGTGATTTTTTTTTTTGATTTTGATTTCATTATTGGGCTGCACCTACAACTAGATTAACTTTACCGTACTATTTACTATTATTAATTAACAACTCACACAGGGAAACAAATCATTGGAACGATTTTTACAGTTAGGGTATACTGGTTAAGTTTTTCCATTAGTTGTAATTTCTGTTTTGTTATTTTAGAAAGCTAAGCTCTCTTATGTTTATTCATTAAGAAGAAGAAACAATACCCAAACAACAAAATTGTTATTATAAAAGGATAAAGTGTGCTAGAAGTGTTGATTCTTCTTCTTAACTGGCAATAACAACCCGTTATCGGGTTGCGGCGTGATGTAAATACATTCTTTCATTGGAATTGTGGTTTTACGTAGTGGGTCCCAAACCAAAACTGTACTGGTCTCCAAAGAACCCAGTGTCATTGTTAGTCGCCTCATACGACAAGCTTTGACCTGCTGAGGTGGTATTCCCTAACCCGCTCACCTCATGGGGGGAAGTGTTGATTAATTGAATTTATAACGTTAAAAACATAATTTTAATTGATTGGTTGACAAGGGTGTAAAGGTGTAGGACAATCATTTGTTTCGGAGTTGAGGTAATTCCAATCTTGGTTAAGTAGGGTACAGAGTGCGAGTGTCGACAGTCAGCTAAGATCTTGCCCACATGAAACTTATAAGTCTTCTTTTTCTATTGGTTCTTATGGACCGTTATTTGTGGGTATTGCCGTTTCTTGTCCACCGGCTTACGTGGATATATAACTAATCCCGGTGGAGCAAACAATATTATATTCAACCACTTTTAACTCTATCCATAGTAGACTTAAATAAGTCACAATTTTTAGTGCCTAATTTAAATTTTCACGTTCCACATTTAAAGTAACACTTTTTCGTTTAACGTAACAGTCCAAAATTTTTTTTTTTTTGTTAAGCAACACAAAATTTTTATTTTTCGGCGTAATTGAATTTAATTGAGTTCAATTGAAAACTTTGAAAATTTTTGTAACAAATGTTAAAAGTAGTTCAGCAGCAGAGCAAAATTTTCCGCCAGTTCCAAAATTATTAAGGCATAATAATATAATATAATTTATGTGGCAATATAACGTATACGTCAATAAGCAATGCAAACTGCATTAAGAAGTGACTTCATTTCCTTTCTGGCGTACAATGTAAATCAGTAAAAAAAACAAACTAACTATTTAACACTAGTTGCTAAAATGAGTTGCGTTATTTGCAGATACTTTTGCCTCTGGAACTGTGTATGCAAAAATACTCGTGTTGCAATATTTATGAATTGCGAGCTACCAGTTTTTGTTAAATATTTTATTAAGAGAACTGAATATGACATCGTAATTAGATATTTTAATTAAAGACATTTTAATAGTTCTCTTAATGCAAAAAAAATACGCTTTTTTCAAACTTGAAAGCCAGCTAGCTACCTTTGGTATCAACGATTGGAGAAGGCGCGCGCAAAACAGAGACACCTGGAGGAGAGATTTACATCAGGCCGTAACCCGGTAACGGGTTGTTATGGCCAGTTAAGAAGAAAAATAGACAAACACACATTAAAAAAAAATTAAGATACTCCTTTTTTAAATCTTTTTAAGAGCTCCTAACCCTTTGAGGTCGAAAAGTTAACCTTTAACATGCTTTTTTGGTGTAAATATACTATCAATAAGATCAAAAGTTTTTTTTTTCAATATATAACGAGAGTAAGATTGGGTCCTTTGTCACCACTTAGTAAAATAATTATATGTGCATTGCATCATATTCATTTTTTACTTAAAAGAGCTTTACAAAACAGCCTTGAGCTCTTTATCGAAAATACATTTTATAGATACGGTTCTTATCTTCTTAATATGTATATATAATCGTTCGTGAGGGGTACGCGTTTCTAAAACTCGAGAAACACTGAACCAAATGACTTCCTTTTTGGACCATGTATATTTTTGGAAAGGAAGGATTCTTTTCAGTTTGTGTCCCGAAGGTGGACAGGATCAACATTATTCTTAAGTGACGTAATAAAAACATACTATTCACTCTGAAATTTGGTTAGGAGACGGTTCAGAAAAGGAAACATTGGCAGAAATATCGAGCCGCTCGACGAGATAGTGGTCCAAGAAAAATTAATAAATGAGAGAAAACGTATTATTAATCGAGAAATAATGCGAGTAACTCGCGCATTAACATTGTCTTCATCTCAGCGTATAGCGTTCGGGTACTAACCCGATATAAATTACAGTACGCATGTGAAATTTGCTATTGGTGACAAAAGCAGGAATATGTTGTGCTTCAGGAAAAGCCACTAAAAACGCTAATGGATGGCAACACCGATCTGTACAAATAAATTTTGAACAAAATAAGACAATTTAATAGTTGTTTCAAATGACTTCATTTGCCGGCAACAGCATTACTTATACGGATGGCGTGATGTGGCGTGATTCCGAAATCATCAGCGGCGGATGAATTCAACGCATGTCTCGAGTCATCATATTTGTGGCGATACGTGAAAACCATTCCATTGAATATGAATATCGCATATTGTGTTCCTGCAGGAAATATAACCGCAGAAGTTCTCCAAAGAACTGCTGAGGATCGGAAATGGACAAAATCCAGTAGATACTTCCAGTGGTATAATATCAATTCCACATGCCATTTTACAATTCACTTCTCTAGAAATTATGTTTTCGGCAAAAAGAAGTTTGTTAAGTAATTAAATAAAATTAATTCATTGTTTCATACAAAAGCACTTAATAACACTATTTTTTGCAAAATGGTGCATTAAGCCCACCCTCTTTTTAAGGACGGACAAGCCCATTTTGTCTCCTCTTTTAAAGCTTCTTTAGAGTTTTCTACTGATTATAATTGCAACAAATGGTACAGAATAAAAATGTAACAGCAGGAGACTAAGAGAGAGACTTTGCTAGCCTTATATCATGGTTTGGAGCGTTGCTTTGTTTGCTGCTACAATATCCAGTTGTGCCCAGGGAAAACGTCTCGAAATGGATATAGCTCGGTTTTTAAAAACTTATTATATCCCTGCGCAGATATTTGCCTCGGAAGACTTATATTGGGGTGTTGAACCATAATATCTGACATAAAGCACATCGCAAACCATAAAGGGTTTTTCGCATTGGTTTGCTTTTTGAAAAGGATGTGCCCAAAATGTTTTTTAGAAGCCATCCAAGCTCCACTTTTTCCATCGCATTTAAACTTTTTTCATCGCTAAATATAACGATTCCTGATCCCACGAGCTAAAACTTGTATTTCTCATATTTTTGTAGTTTGATCAATTTTGTACTGCTCTGTAAGGCATGGTTTCGTTTCCTGGGTACCGTTTGGATATTCATCCCGCTTTATATTTTTGCCGTACTTGGATTGGGGCTTGGTTCCGACTTAATTTTGTTGGATATCATCATGTCATGAGTATCAAACTTCCGCGTATGCCGCTGAGTTCGCCCATCGATAATAGTAATCGGGCTCCTGCAATAGTTGAGTTCTGTTTTAGGCTTTTTTTTTAACAGTTTTCAATGGTATAACGGTGCGTACTTGCAATAACAACAGCTTCAGCTTCGCTTTTTTTAAAGGAAAACTTTAGTTAGTTTCTTATACCAGAAATACCAGCAACTACTATTATTATCATTATCTTTTTATTATTATTAACTTTTTTTTAAGTTTCGATGTCTATCTCTTTCTGAGCCAGAACTACAATTTGTACCAAAATTTGGGAATTTGGCTTACAAAAAGCGCAAAGCTGTATTGTGGAATAACCACGTCCTTTTCTTCATCAGGCATTCGTTTTCTACGAGTTATTTTTCAATAAATTTAAGGTAAATGCGCTGATTTATAAATGGGATCCAATTTCAATGCAAACAAAACTGATGCGTGCATTTACTACAATGCACTTTTTTGTTTCTCAGCTAAAAATCAACATTTCTAGTGAAACTAACGATGCTATCGAATGAATACTCAAAAACAGCACCAACCCAACAGACTTTCACTCATTACTCTATACACGTCTACATAACAAATACATATTATGAGTACATAGTTTACAACTGTGAATCTTGTACAATTATGTCAAGCAAATTATATACGTATATATTTGGATTTGTTTTTGAAAGCATACTTAACTAGAATATAATTCGGTGCAAACACCCAACTGACAATGCAGTTACTAGGAATTGAGATTGTTTACTATTTGTTCAACTTAAAGTCACGTTTTCTTGGCCAAGCTATTTGTATTTCTTGTATGTCGTCTTGGGACATTTGTATTCATACTTACGCGCTCTTATATCAATATCGATTGTCGATTTCTGACTCTTCACCACGAATTTCAATTTTCTTTTATGTCATGGACTCACTTATTGAAAAAATGGCAGTTGTGTTTGAATTATTTTTACTCACTTCTTCAAATTGAGCAAAAAGGTAAATAAGTAAATGAAGCATAGTGTGAGATGAGACACATGGGGAACATAGGGATTCTCCCAGTTTCCGACACCTTACCGGAGGTCATGTCTGCCAATTATATGTAAGTACATATTATGTACGCATAATTAGTGCACTATATAAATGTGTGATGCATTATCTTTGTACACAGTTTCCATTAAAAAAGTAAATTCCTGCATATGGTAAACTGAGAACTTAAGTACCTTCGTCCACCTCTTTTTATGCAATTGCCATTTCCTTGTGTGCAGTCTTAGTCTTTTTTTTATTAGAGGAACGCGATGAGGACGTATTTATGAACAGTTCTTTTGCTACATTTTGTACTGTATTTACAAAAGCTCAACACAATTTTGGTTATTAGGCTCACATTGCCTTCACAATTCATTTCGCTACTTTAGCTCATTTATAGCATTACTTACATGTAGTGGACTTATGGGGAAATTTATTGTACAGAACTATGTGTATATTTGTAGCAATTTCACTACCCTTGTAATTCAAGTGTGTTTTTGCAGAAGGTCGTTGAGAAAAACAAAGTAGGAAAGGACCTCTTCAAACTATTCGATAGCTTGCGATATTTCAGAGAAAGCGATGCTCTATCGTGCGACACTTTCAACTTTGTAATAAAAAGTGTGTTGCAAAAGGATAGAGTACATCGAAACGGGACCATTTTCTATATAGACAGTGGAATACCCTGTACCCTTTTTTCACCATAAGCCCTAAATCCAGCATACGGTAAAATGGGAACGAAATTAAATTTTTTGTGGCTCTACCTTCTATAGTGCCTGATATCTCGACGTTCATACGGAAGGACAGACAGACGGACATGTCTATATCGACTCGACTATTGCTCTTGATCACTTTTGCCCCTGGAACATTTGGTCTGCCACGCCTCCTTCTGCCTGTTACATACATTGCACAAACTTATAATACCCTTTTACACTTTGTGTACAGGGTAAAACTATGCTTTTGATGTTCTTAAGAACTTGGTTAATACATTTGGCACAACAAACAACGATGCCAGCATAAAGATCAAGCGGTAGATTACTCTTGTCAATCCTTCTCCGTATCAATAGGTAAATGAGAAGCAGAGACTACTCCCGCCAGATGCTACAAATACTCTACGAGACGCTCAACCTTTTTGTTTATATGGAAAGTACTCCGTAAAGTCTTTAAAGTTTCACGCTTTGGCATTTGATGGAACGATAAACTTGACGAGTTCTATGACGACACGGACAAACTCAAGGTCTTCAATGTGACTGTGCAAGCAAGTGACGAAGGGCGTGACTCCGTTGGTCAGAGCTGTTAGAGGGCGCAACAACCTTTGCCATCACGGAGCAGAGAAGACGTGCGCAAAGCATAACCCGAAGCGTAGCCCGGTAATAGATTGTGGTTTTCAATAAATAAATAGATATTCTGTTTTATCGCGAAGTGAACAAAATTGAATTTTTGGCTTAGGTTTCCTGAAAATTCTTTCAAATTATTAATTTCAAGAAAATGATGTTAGAAGTGTTAGTTAGTTTGTAAACGTAGCATTGTTTTGTTCTAGCTTTGCTCTAAGTTATACATTGACAAGCCTATAAGAAGTGAAATTTTTAATTTTGAAACACATGCAGAGTATCAGTGGGCATAATGTGTCATCAGATAGGTTTTATGGACTGGGTGTAAACCGCCCAGTTCTTTCACGGAAAAGAGGTGTGTTATTGACGTATGTAATTCAACAAACTTGATCTTAGTATGGAAAATGCGGATCATTTGCTCACAAATGTGTAGCTCCCTCCTTAATAGTTGCGTAGATCTATGCGACAACACGAACAGACAGACGCACATGGCTACATCGACTCGACTATTGCACCCAAACATTTTGCCCATGGAACTTCTTACTTCTTCACATTGTGTACAGGGTATAAAAACTTTCAACTCTATAACTTATCTTTTTATGTCTAATTAGCATAAAATACTTTTTAAAGAAGCTGTCCGACAGCCGGATAATGTCGTCAGTCAATGAGCTGCCTTCTCTGAAAGTAAGGCGTTGTGGAATTTAAAAGTACAAAACCTACCCTGTTGATCGTAGATAATGCGAAAAGTGTCTGAATGTAGATGTCCGAAAAACTGTCCCTGTATGACCGAAGCATATTTGCGCACCAATTCCAAATATCGCTTGTTGTTGCGTTCTGTAAAGGTATGCTGACCATTATGCTGCGGACCCACATGACGCTCATCGGCGCCAGGTGGCATATGACCCACTATATAAACCTAGATTATAAGTAGTAATATTGTCAGAACTTAATTTATTTTAGGTTAATATGCAGACCGTTTCCTTTTGGTTACGCGACTTATTTAGGATGTCCTCCAGCCATAACCACTGTTGTTCGGCCTGTTGCAGCTCCAGATCCGATACCGTGCTCCTGTCCGCCCTGGGATCAGAATAATACTCAGCTGGCCTGCGCGCGCTATTGCCATAAGCTTGGCTGATTTTGGGATCAAGTCGCATAAAGTTGGTATTTAGCGCTACAATTCTCAGACGACTCTTGGTCTGCTCAAAGGAATAGTAACCGCCCTGCTCGAAGGTGACCAAAGCCTCGTTGGGTAGCCAGTGCCGAAACAGCTCACCCATTTGTTTATACTTAAGAACACTATCTTCGTGTCCCAGCACTGGAAATATAAACGGAGATGAGAAGGTGCGTCCAAGTAGCTCGGTTATGTTGCGCAAAATCTCGCGTTGCTTAAGCTCGGAGTACTGCTGAGCGGAATTTGAGAGTGCATCGCCTGTCCAGAGCACAAATTCCACATTATCGCCTTGTTTGGCCTTCATGGTCTTGACGGCCGACTCGATCAGACTATAGGGACTGTCACAGTCATAGTTACCATAGATGCCGGGTGCTTCTGTCAGGGCTGTTGAGACGGAGGATGCGCTAGAACCATCCAAGTACCAGCAGCTTTTGTATATGTCACCTTTAGTGGAGTATATGGTGTCCAGGTGCAAGTCGCTAATATGCCAAAAGTAGCCTGCAAATACATTTATATGTAAATAAATTTATCTTTCGGGCAATTCCTGAGCTGGGTAAAGCCGTGCCTGCCCGCCACACATGGCCTAAACAGCTTGCAGCCGGGAAAAACCCAAAGGAAATATAGTAAACAAAAATTCCACAAATTGATTAACGAAAAACAGCTGAGATTTTGGTTGCTACCTGCAGAATGACCCTGTCAAGAAGTCACTTGATCAGCATGAGTTGCGATTTGGTTTTTAGTTGAGTTTTGCTGGGCTCACTGGCAATGCGGCAGAAGATCGCCGGGCATTCGCATTTTTAAGTTAATTGTGTATAGTTCGGGATAAAAGTTAATTAAACAAATTACTTAAGTAACAATATGTTACGTTTTGGTATGACGCTCAAGTTCATGCTCCTGTTTATGCTGACCATGTCGGAGTTTCTGGAGCAGGTCAATAGTACCAAAAAGTTTTGCGGAGACGCACTGAATGAGGCACTTGACTTGATTTGTGTTCATGGATTTTCACGCAGAATCAAACGTAATAGTAAGTAGCAGCTATTAGTGCAGGGTCTAAACTCTAAAGCACAACTAACCACGAAAACCCAATATAGTGTTGCAGGTGGCTGACAAGTTGCACAAGGCGGCGGCGGCGCCATATGGAGCCGAGAAGCTGCTGTTGTTGCGGAAATGGCGCGCCCTGCTGCATAAAGCGGAGCATGTGCAGGGCAATGTGGATGAGGCAGGAGGCGGTGTTGTTCATCGGCGCCATCGGCGACGCATTACGCACGAATGCTGCAGCAATGGCTGCACCTATGAGGACATACTGGAGTACTGCGCTTAGTTAGAGCAAGGCAATGACTAGGACAAAAGAGTGAAGGCAACGGCGATGGAAGAACAGGAGGAGCAGGCGGAGTGCTACTGCAACTACGACAACAATGGCTTGGCTGATGTGGACAATGGTTAAGGATGGATGTAACAAGGACAACTGAACTGGTGCGCCCCAGTTTTGCAATTCATTTTCTCTTAATATACTTATAACCATAAATATAAACATAATCATATTTGTAAACCTCTTTTTTATTGTAATTTTTCTCTAATGGAAGCAATAAATTTACTAGAAAAACAGCAACAGCCGTTTTGTGTATCCTTGCCAGAGCAGCCTTCATATAAGTCACTATGGTATCGTACAATTATGAATTTTTAATTAGATGACGTAGAGATTTTACACTTTTTATCGAAACACAGAGCCCCCAAGCCAAAAATAGCTACTGAGAAGTGCGACAGCATCTTGTTATTGGCAACAATTAAGCAACAAAGACTTACTAGAGTTACCGCACTGGCTTGACTTTCGCTTTACAGAACGTAAACAAAAGGCGATAACGCCAGCGGATATATCAACCCTACAAGCACAGGGACGCACTACACTGACAGAAAAATCAAGAGGTTGCAGTCAAAACGAACGAAAATTATAAACAAAATAGGGAAAGCAATTGTATAATCAAAGTTTAAGTCTACACCCAGGTTAACGCGATAACAACATTAAAAAAAAGGTTTGCTTTTGCTTCGGCTCTGATCAAGAACACAGCCGAAGCAGAGTCTGAAGAACAACATCCGAACGTCGCACAGTGGATCGAACTGACTTCTTTTTCGGCGAAAATCATAATTTTTGAGGAAGTAAAGATATTTTCAAAATTTAAAATGCATATAACAGAGAATTCCTTAAGCTTCTGCGATACACTGCGATAAATATTCTGTGAAGAGAGGGAGCTTCAAAAAACTGTAACTCTGTTCTTCCATTGTTTTCCATTGTACTTCTGTTCAACGGGCTTTTAGAATTTAAAACGTTCTTTGCAAATCACTACTACAGTTACTACATCATATTGGAGATGGAAGCTTGCATATTTTGAAAAATTTTCTTTTTATAGCCATTTGTATTGCAAAATTCAATTAAATTCTAGCCCTCAAAAAGGTAAGTCAGCCATAAGGTGGGTCTTATTTCGGTATCTAAAATTGTGGTTCGGTTGGATTGGAGGAAAATGAAGTCAGAGCCACCTTTGAGAGATTCTCACAAAATGGCAAAGTTAAACTTTGCAAACCAAAACACATGTCTTGGACCGTGAAGTCAAAAAATGTCATCTCTTCCGATGAAAACAATTTAACATTGATAGTTTTAATCTTAACTATCTAAATTACTTTGCTAAAGAGGGGACATCGTTATAAAAACTTCAAAAAAACGATTGAAAACAAAACTAAATTCTTATTGCTGATTTTTTTTTTCTATGCAACATAGACTGCTGGTGCAAGGACTTTATTACCACCCACAGACTTCCATGCCTAATATGCTACAACGATATGTGCCAATTAATTATAGTCCGAATTTTCTGCCTTTCTTCTTCTTTTTTCATTCTTACTGTACAGCTTTAATGAGTCCTTCAGCTTGGAATAAGTATTATAAGGTTATTTCATTGGTTGGCTTCTCACCGATATTTTCTTCAAGTGTAACGTATGTATTGACTTGCAGACGCAACTTCTCTACCCATGACACCTTAGCTAATACAGCTTGACAGTACTCCGCCGTAGCTTTGCAGTCATGGTAGAAACTAGGCAATGCTTACCTATATAAAACACCGTACCATCTTGTGATGCCACACAGTTGCGGCTTGGTAATTAACGGGTTATAGACATAGCACCAGAACCAACAAAAGTATGCAGCTGCAGTACATCAACAAATCCTTGACTCTACTCTGCCTCCTTGTGCTCGTGGAGCTTAGCGTGGGAATGATGCGTTTGTGCGGTGACCAACTGCCGGAGGCTTTGGATAAGATCTGTATGAACGGCTTTAATGCCAAGTTGAAGCGCTCCTTTGGTAACTTTGGTAAGGTTAACTACGTTTAGCTGGGAAAATTCTGTTTGCAACAGTTTGCTTGTATTTCCAGCGACTCCGGAGTATAATGAAATAGACGATGCTGAAGGCGCCATTGAAGAGTGGGGAGCTCAGCCCTTGCTGGAGCGCTTGCTCAGCGATAGCGTACGCCAGCTGGTAAAGACCAGACGCCGCCGTTTTGGCATATCGGATGAGTGTTGCCGCAAGAGTTGCACCTACAATGAGCTCGCTGCGTATTGCCGTTAGTGTAAGAAATACCCACTCGAGGCCTATAACTAATAAACTCTATTGGGACTGAATGGTGTATAAGGTGAATTACAAAGTACAATTCGTTTCTACATATATATCTAACGTTTTGGTTATATTATCTAGGTACCCTGTTTTGGTGAACCTAAGGACGAATATGTATAAAATTATATTTATGTGTTTGTGAATAATTGTTGCAAGAATTGTTGAAAAATATGACAAAAAAAAATGTATATTGTGTATTTTGTTCGAATAAATAATGCATATTTACAGTTTCAAAGCAATACAAGTTTTTAAGACGAAGATAAAAAAGGGGCCTTGCATAAATCGTTAAAAATAATATATAGTAACATGGTATTTATTTGATCAACTTCGTAATTTCCCAACCGATTTCGCTGACATCAGAATTGTTTCGAAAGCTGTTCCTGTAAAGGAAAATACATCAAATTTATGTGCATATTTTTGTATAATAGAATTGAAGGGTATGAGCGTTACTCATAGCAGATAACCCATTTGGAGTGGCAAATGTGTTTTAAAAATTGGTTCAACCGTTTGAAAAAGTGTATCGATTTTCATGGAGAATATGTTGGACAAACTTCGTATAACCCTATAGAGCAAACAAAAGGACAGCATGTTAAATAAGTAGCAAGTATCCTAGCTACTTTGAAAAACTTAACATTTATTTTAGTGTCTCTAACTTGCTGAACCAATGCGATGAATTATTATTTGAAATTAACTCTGCAATCTTAATCTTCAGATTTTCATCTTTTTGATAGAAGTCTTATCATTCTTATCTTATCTGCCATATTAAACTATTATTTTTACACTTTTACACTACCTCTCAATATACTTTTTGTAAAATATTTACGGATTTTAGCAAAGGCTTTGATTCTTTAAAACATGAGTTATTTTTGCTAAAATTCGTCTTGAATGGATTTCCGATTTCCTTGGCTCACTGGATGAAGTTGTACTTGGAAGTAGAATGACGCATTAAATAGTCGCAAAGGATAGTCACCCTGCGATTTGTTTCTCGCACCGTTTGTAGGAGCGGTCTCGATTACAACTCTATGCGGCTTGCTTCATTATACACAAAGTGTAGTGTGCTCCTTCTCGCAGGAGCTTCTTCATGCTTACGCACAACATGACCTAGCCAGCGGAGCCGCTAGTCTTAATTCGCTTAACTATGTCAATGTCGTCGTAGAGCTCATATAATTCGTCGTTCCACCGGGTGCGGTAGTCGTTGCAAAACGGAAAGGATAAGCGTCTAATAGAGTGTTAGTTTCGTCAGGTGGAAGTGTTCTCTACTACTATTTGCCAACTGAGACCAAAGTAACACCTATTGGGAAGAATGGTTCTCTGCTTGATCTCCACGCTCACATCTTTCTTCATGGTGAAGGTGGTGCCAAGGTAGACGAAATCCTTGACAACATCAAAAGTATAGTTCTCAACATCAATCTGAGAGTCCAACCGCTGTGTATCTCTACTCGAAGAAAGCATATACTTCGTCTTGCTCTCATTTATCACCAGACCCACCCTGGCAGATTCTCTTTCAATAGCCGCAAACGCTCCGGTAAATTCTCGGTTAGTACGCCCGACATTATCGATATCATATGCGTATGCTGCTTGCATAACACACCCTTATAGAATACAGCCCCGTTCCGATGTACTTCGGCCTTTCGCAATACAGTCTCCATCAAAATGTTGAAGAGGTCGGAGGAGAGGGCATCGCTTTGTCTGAAGACTCGCTTGGTATCAAATGGCTCGGAGAAGCTCTTTACTACCTTGGCGGAACTGCGTGTGTTGCTCAACGTCATTCTGCATCGGCATATAGGCGATCCCTCTACGGGCTATCAAATGCTGCCTTATAATCGACAAAGAGATGGTGGATGTCGATTTGTTTTTCGTGGGTCTTTTTTAGGATATGTTGTAGTGTGATGATAAGGTCGATGGTAAAACCACACTAATACGGTCCAATCATTTGTTTCGCAAACGGCTTTAGTCTTTCACATAGTACGCTCGATAGGACCTTATATGCAATAGAAAGAAGACTGATACCACGGTAGTTAGTACACACGGTGGGATCACCCTTCTTGAGGACAGGGCAGAGGACAACAAGGTTCCCATCATCGGGCATGCTCTCATCTAGCCATATTATTAGAAGTGTTCCCTCCATTACCTAATTGCACCCTAGGCATCCACTACCAAATTTACCTCTGCATCTCTACAGGAAGACGCTCCGGTACTAAATACTTCGGCCGGACGCTTGACTTTTTGGAAGAACTTCCTTACGTCGTTCTTGCTCCTGCACATCTCGATATCCTCTTGCCCACGCGAAAGGCAGATGTACATAACTATATCGACTCGACTATTGCTCATGACCATTTTTGCCCATGGATCAAATGGTCTGCCACGCCTCCTTCTGTTACATACATTACACAAATCTATAATACCCTTTTACTTTTTGTTTACAGGGTATAAGAATTGGAGCGTTCCACAGAAAAAAAGTTAGTTGTTATGAGTCCTACTCGACCAGATCTACTACCTACATTATATTACTTGTCGGGTGTATTTTCACTGTCACATTGTGTTATGTGTCAACCAGATCATCTCAATATGAACTCACATAGCGTTTAGACTCTCAGATTGATGTTGAAACCTTGGCGCGATGGAAATGGAGCGCATGTGGAGAAGCACTCTTGCCAATAGATGTTGCTTTGGTGTCAGTCAGCAAATGAGTAGTAGACAAATGATCTTAGGGATTCCTTTCAAAGCTTATTGATGAAGACGTTGACTCTCCGTTTCTTTGGGAAATTTCTATTTCTTTATTTTCGTAATAATTCATATTAGGCTTTATTTGGAACCATTTATAGTACTATAAATTTCTTGATTCGTTTGATACTATACAAACAATGAAGCGGCGAAAAGGTATTATATATTCTATGTCATGGGATGAGCGGTTTGGTATCTTTACAGCGGTACTGCACAGTAGCTCATGAGCTCTTGAACGGTACAGGGTTTCCTGCAGCATTCATCCACAATTCCACGATGGCGACGTCTTGTGGTTGTCAATGAGTTCAGACCCTTGGCATAAATGCTGCGCAAACGTTCGTTGGCCAATGGATAAGGCAACAATTCATTGGATTCTTCATTTTCTGCTATAAAACTTAGGGGATCCAATGGATCGACTACAGCAGAAGTGGGACATTAAAGTTGCTGTTTAATAAAATGGTGATTGTAATTGTTATGCCATGACAACTTACGGGAACTGCGCTTGTGTGGTATGAGACTATTAAAGCCCACGTCGGCGCACACAAATGACATCATCTCGTTGAGCTTGGTGCTGCAGCGCACCTCACGATCTCCTGCATTGGCAGTTAGAATGCAGAGTGCAAGCACTAAGGATGCTGACTTGTACATGGTTATGGGATTACACTGGGTCAACGTTGACGTGCCGTAGCAGCTGTGTTTGGGAACTGTTGCTGGTTGAGCGGAAGCAAGACGCTTTTATACAGCACACGGTGGAATCCTTGTGTCAAGTCAAAATCCTTTAGTGTCAAGTTGCGTTAGAGGTTATTGGAACAAGTTGAGTGCATTTTCAAGTTGGTACTTGCTAAATTCGTTCAATGTCAACGTTCACTTTTAGTTGACTTATGCAAATGAATGACAAGCGGCAGGTTTGGCGGCGGGCTAGGGCTCTGTATGGCATGTGGACTAGTGGGCGTCTATATTGTTTGGTAGCCAATTAAACAATTTGTGTGTGTGACAGCAGAGGGGGCTAGTGGGGCGTGGTCGGCAAGGCTGTATGTAGTCGAATACCGAAACTCAGTGTAACCCTTTGTTGGCATTTGAATACCAAATGAGTTACTGAAATTGCTGTCGTATATACGCAAAATATGCTTTACTTACCGATTCGTGCGTGGGTCACAGAGATCCCCAGAAACATTGTTAACAACGAGCCAAATTTGGTCATGATGTTTTCGTTGCTGTTGTTGTAGTTGTTGGATTGCGCGAAAATTTCTTTAGAACTTTTGCTTTTCACTGTTTATTCATAAGCTAATACTTTTCTTTTAGCCAGTATTATTTTTTGCTATATAGGCATAATGATTTATATATATATATATATATATATATATATGTATATATGTATTTGTGTGTGTGTGTGTATGTGCGCGCTTAGCGCTGACGACAATAAGCTGCCAATTCGGTATAGCTACAGGAATTGCGACAGCATTCATCATAAACACCGCCACCTTGCCGCCGCTGGCGTCTCAATGTTTTTATAAGCATCTCTCCGCCATAGATATTGGAGAGCAACGAGCTCAAAGCGTATGCATTTGATTGCTCTTGCTTTAAATGCGGCGCCTGCCTCCACTCCAGATCAACACTGCCGGCTCTATCCTGCATTGTGGCGGAGGCGGACTCCATGCGTTTTTGTGTTAACCTCGGCAGCGGCTTGCCATTGTAGCCCTTAACGCAAACAACTTCCATGGCATCCGTTAGTGCCTGGCCACACAGTTTCTGTGTGCCCATTGTATAGAGCTGGTGTGCTTGCACAGAGCTGCAGCAGCCGCAGCAGCTCCACCACAAACAAAGCAATACAAGTAAGCGTTGGTAGCGGCCATAGAAAGCATCGCCCTGGCTCTTGTTCTGGCTATTGGCGGCCATTTTGTAGGACTCTGCACAACTGTTTACAATGTCAGCAGCAATGGCTGCCGCTATTTATACTGCATACCATGGGGTTCTGCAGTTTTCGGGTTCGGCTGGTTCAATGCACTTTTTGGTTTGTTGCAGCGTTTGCTTCTGAGCAATTTGCGCAAAAACAACTTATACGCTGAGAGAAAACGGCTAGCCTGAACATTTTAATTGTATAGGTGAAGAATGGATTGATTTTGAATTAAGAAACCTACTTATGAATCACAGCGGTTTGCATTCATTTTCGGAAATTTCGGGCTTGTGCGTAAAGCAATTCAGGTAGTATTAAAAATGCAGCTACAATTCAAATATAGTAAAATCTATCTAATTCAAGAAACCTTTACTTGCGATATGCTTTTAATGGTATTCAAATTCGTTTTTTGACTTTGCTTACTATAATAAAAATTGTATAAATTTTACACGATCCGTCTATATCTTAAGCATACCAGAAAACTTAAAAAGATTTTTAATATGTAAAATCCTTAATTTGTTAAAATATCTTGATTGAGAAGAAAAGATTGAAGATGGCATAAACCACGCTTTAAAAGATTTATAAAAGTTGTTTTGTTCTAAAAATGTTAGATATATTTTATCATTTTCTTCTGCCAGTGAGAAATTTCACTCCATGTGTAATTATACCCGTGACAGATTTTCGCGGTTTTAAACCACACCGTAAATTGTATCCAGTTATGCACGCTATTATTGTGCATGTGTAGTGTAAAAATTCTTGGTATCCGATGGGAACTTTAAAAGATATAAATACACAAGCAAAGCTTTTTGTAATATGATTTAGTAGAATTGCAAATTTTGATGTTTCATCGCTGATAAACCCAAAAATAGAGAAAAGCACGATGTTGATTGATGAATGGACCTTGAGTTTCAACTAGTATGTTATAATGTTGCTCTTTTATGAATTACAAATTTTGAAACGTTTAAGAGAATGCTTATTGTAATTGAATTTTTCATCTTTTTCAGACAAAGCTTTGCCTGAAAATAATTTTTTTTCCATTTACTTTGAATCTTTTTATTGCTTAATTTAGTAAAAATGGAAGAACGGGGTAAAAAAAATAAAAAGCGCACAGTGGAGCTCTGTTCCACTAACCGGGAGAATTGTGCTGCATCTCAAATTTGACCACAATTAGACTTAAAGTATCGCAGACTTTATCTCTGTATCCGAATGATCTGCCCTTTGATCTTGTATTTGGCAAAATGGAAGGAGTGAGCTCTATATCCTACGATAGCACAACGGGCCGTAGTACGGCCTAAGTGTGTCAGGCAGTTATTCCGGCAGCCGTTCTAACGTAATTTAACCTTTATTGCAATTTTAAATTTTGATATTTTATTACAGTTTATACTAAATTAAAGTTATAATCTTCTTTAAGTTTTAAGATATGATTTGTTTATTATTTCATTGACTTTACAATTGAAGCATCAGCTGAAAAAGACCGTTCCAAATGAGCGAGAATGCGAAAAAATGATTTTTGCCAACTGATGTGGAAGTGGTTTATAACGGACCCAAACTCTTCGATTTTTACTTATTTTGTTCTCTTTACCTCATTTTGCAACCAACTGAGCATGGTATAAGATTATGCCGACGTATCTTACATTTCTGAGAGCCTAAGAGCGATAGAGAGAAAGTAAGAGGCGCAAATCATAGCTGAAATCACAAACATTCATGCACAAGTATTGGCCTTTGTATCATATGTATATGCATGTATATGTTGACAAAGAAATAACATGCGTGGACACAACCTTCCTCACTGACCTCGACCGAGTTATCTTACCTTGTAATTCTTATACCCCGTGCCTGAGTGCTAGTCATCTTTTGCGGCAGCAATTTCTTTCTATCAACATGCAACTCGAGTGAGAAAAGTTGGTGGCACGCTGATTGCCCTTTGTGCATTCAATACACGTTTGGAGAAAATGACGCTTGTGCCGTTTTAAGTAAATTCAGGCACATTGCGTACCAAAAGTTAAGAGTCCACTAGCAGCGGTCTGTGTGCATTTGTTTACTACTTCCGTATCGAACCGCATAAAAGTATGCTCTATATTTCAGTCATGTAGTAAATCATGATTATTTCATTTTGAAATCAACAATTTAAAAAGATTTCCGGTTGAAATTTAAACCACGAAAGAAGTAGGTAAGAAGTCGTTTAAAATTTTGAAAACAGTTTGAACTATCAAATCATTTTGACTGTTTTAAATGTAAATAGCTGGCACTTTTGCTTTAAATTGTTGATTTGATGCAATACCAAGTCGACTTTTCTCTGAGTGTATTGCGTTAACAGCCCAACTTGCCGACAAATGGCTTGTGACTTGTGTCGCACATAATTACGGACAAAATCCTCATTAATATGCAAGCCGGCGCCAGGTAAAAAGTATGCTTCATTAAATGCGACGCGCCATTCGGCAGTGTGCGAAAACGTCTCAAGAAAAAGTCTGTTTAATCAATGTGGAAAAACAATCGATTGGCAATTGCTGTCGCCGCATTAGTCAATTCGCCGTGGCAGCAACAGTTGGTCGCCAATATTGAGGCAGTCGTTTGGCAGAGTTTTGTGTGAAAGTTTGACAGTTAATTGGTGTAATTTGTAACAGTTTCTAGACATATAAAATGGTGCTTGATATTAAACTGTGCCGATTCGATAATGTGCCGTGGGGTTTTCGCCTGGTTGGTGGTGCGGACTATGATTATCCCTTGACCGTGGTTAAGGTTAGAAAACTTTTATTATGAGTTTTTTTTGCACCTGTTTCTGTCACTTTTACCTGCTATAAACTTACACATATACAAAACCTTGCAAGCATATTGTTAGCAGAGTGTTGAAAAAATATTTTATTAAATGAAAACTAATTTAAATCAAAAACTTTTGTATTAACCATTACGTAATGCGCGTGTTTGTGTGTGTGTAAAGTATGTGAAAATTAGCTAATTAGCGTTTTTATTAATTAAAGTAAATTTACAATTACAGATTTACACACTTTCGCACATTGCTTACACACACTATTCCTATATATACCTATTTATGTTTATCTAATCTACGGAATTATATATTTTCATGCTAATGAGTCGTATAATGCGCCGGCATTAAGTTTATTTAATTAATCTCAACTGCTAAATTTCAACAACAAATGTAACTTTTAATTGGCAAATCAAATACATGCACTTCGCATACACACACACAATTATGTGCAGTTTGTGTGGCAAATTGTTGTGCGCTGTAATACACTTACCAAGGCTTTCTATCATATCTAAATACATATTAGACGCACTTAAGAGCGTGAAAACAATCGTTTTATTATAACTGAAATCTTCAACTCTTAAACCAATTCTCCCTCTTTGCATTTAAATTTTCAAACATTTTATTTGAGCAAGTGTCGATATTCAAATTTGAAAGTACATTTGCATGGAACTCGCAGTGTTTCTGAGTAAAGCCTTACCAAAGTGCACTGTGTATTTGTGAGTCAGAGCAAAAACTTTCATATTTGACCACTTTTTTACTTTACAAAACTACTGTCCACTTTTTTTCCGGCATAATCTCACTTTTTCGCTTGTACTCACGGACACAAAGTGTAAAGTGAACCATTCTAAGTAGAAAGTGTTTTTTGAGTTGTACTTATGATTCAGTTCCTCAAGTTAATTTCTTAAGTAAATTTATACAAAACTTATGTTGGACCATTAGGTTTGACTCACAAAAGAAAATATACCTGAATCTTAGACCCATTTATGTATATTATATATATATGAATGTTTATAACCATTTCAAAGTAATTTGATAATAACTATAAATTATTATTAGTTATTATAATTACTATAAACAATGAAGCTACACAATGATAATGAATTCCCTCATTTTTCAAAACTTTTAATAAAAATGTCATAGTGTGTCTAACTTCCATTATTATTGAAATTTACTTCAAAGCCCTTCTGATATGTTTGTGACAAACTGACCACACTTTGAAAACTGCAAAATATTTGGTTCGAGCTAATACTTATTCTATTAGTTTATTGTCCTAAAAACAACGCTTTTTTGTTAAAAAAATATAAATTATTTTTGGTGTTAACTCTATGATTTTATGACGTTTATAATCTTTATACAATTTGAAACACAGCATAAGGGTTAAGGCGCAGTTTGGGATTACGGAATTGGGATAGCTAACAAAAATTTGATGCAGACAGTTGGGACTGTGCCCGACTGTGGATTATCCTGTACCCCTTTTTCTTTGGAAGCAATAAATATGGTAAAATGGGAACGAAAGTATCAACTTTTATGTCTCTTTTCATAAGAATTTTGGAGCAGTTTATTGGCGAAGGCTATTTTTGATTATAACTTTTTATCTATCAATCCAATTTCAATAATTTTTATAACATAGATGCACATAAGCACGACGAAAACCTCTGTAGATTCAACGGAACGGCTGTAAGCCGCGAAAGTCTGTCACGGGGAAAGGGGTTAATATATCGACATGAAACGATAAACTTGCACTTTTCCGGGAAAATGCGCATCTTTCGGTAAAATATTTTTGCTCTAACTCTTTTAGTCTCTGAGAACCACGTTTCAACACGGACAGAAGGAGAGACGGACATGGCTATATCGAGTCGACTATTTGTGCCCATGGAACATATGGTCTGCCACGCCTCCTTTTGCCTGTTACATAGATGGCAAAAATCTATAATACCCTTTTACACTTTGTGTACAGGGTATAAAAATCGCATATTTCTGGACGATCCACCAGTTGCTACCACTTTTGGGCTAAACAGTGGTTTAAGAATCCTTAACCGCAAAGAAAATGTTTTTACGTTCATGAATTCCTCATGTGCCGTGTCTTATAAAGTAAGATGGTTTACTTTTAATTATGCTTTATTTGAGAATACTTAAAAATTTCTATAAATTGGCATAACAAGTGAATTATTAAATTGGGGTTTTTTAGGGTATCGAAGCTTCGGCTCAGCTGTTTAGACAGATTCGTTTTTCCTCATTGTCATTGTTGTTGCTGTGATAGTCTTTCGTTTTGTTGACATTTGGCGCGCACTTTATTTTTATGCACTTCGCACGCGTCGCAGCTAATAAAACGACCATATACCATGTATTGTAGTATATACACTTATATTTAATTTGTATCTGCGCCTAGGTCGCTGAAGGCAGCATAGCCGAGGAGGCGGGGCTGCGCGTCGAAGATATTGTGGTACGGATCAATGATACGGCAGCCATGTCGCTGACCCATGAGGAGGCGAACTACATTATAATGAACAGCGGCAACGTATTTTTCTTTGGTGTGTATCGGTGGGTATTACTGTGCGCAACAAGAGAATTGTGTCAAATTACTTGGAATTGCTTGACAGTGAAAACGAGGAGGAGGCGAATGAAGTCCCCAAGAGATTTCCGCTGAGCTGCACGACCAGCGAAAGCGGCATGACAATGTCACCAAGGCCCTGGGAAACCGAAACGCCTGCGGAAACTACAGATGCACGCATGCCGGAACTGGCAGCCTTGCCTGAACTACGCATTGGGCAGCAGCAGCCGGAAAATCTTGAGATGCACTCGATGTGGCAGCCGCATTTGGTGGGCACCTCGGACGATGGCAGCGTTTCGGATGTGCAATCGGAAGATTATCGTAACACTTTATACTTGCCTGATTTGCCAGATCGACCCTGTTCGGTGCTATCAGAGCAGTCGGAAATTAAGCTGGTAGAGGAGGAAATTGCAGCTGTGCTGTCTGGCGGAACAGAGATGCTCAAGGAGCACAATGTATTGGGGTTGGTGCAGGAGTGAAGTGTGCGCCTTTTAATCAAATCATATAAATACAATAGCGTTAATTTTTACAGAATCTTTCCCAAGCCGGGTGTGTGCATGGCCAGCAATGTGTTGCGTTCGCTGAACGATGAGTTGACTAAGACCAAGCTGGAGCAGGAAAAGGAAAAACGCAAGTGGTCCACGTTTTTGCAAAAACCAGATAGACCAGTGCCCATGAGCAAGCAGCAAATGGAGGCGGACCGACGTAAGGCAAATGCTTACAAGGTGAAGATAGTCAAGTCCGACCCGCGTGAGAAATCGCCCATGGTGAGTACAGCTAACTAATGTGGTTTGGCAAAAGCACTAACTTGAATATGTGACAGCCGGAAGTTAGGCCGTTGCCAAAGGAAGCAACGCCACCGCCAGCAGAGCCAGAGAAAGTGCCAGAACCAGAAGCAGAGCCTGAGCCTGTAGAAGAGGAGCCCTTGCCAACAGACAGCGAGGTACCAAATTTGGAACAACTGCCGGGAAATGATGTAGAAAATGGCGTTGTGGAAGGCACAGACACATCCGCAGCTGATGTGCAGTCCATAAATTCCAGCCAGCATGATGATGATGGCGATGAGCAGTTGCAAAAGACGGACGCGCTCAAGGACGAGCAGAGCCAGGCCAACGAACAAGAACAGACCGATGCAACCTCCATTAGCTCCTTAGCTGCCGTCACGCCACCCAAGGCTGTCAAAAGTGAGGAGGAGCAGGCGTTGGAAAAACAACTTGCCGATGTACAAAAACAGCTAGCGGCACTTTCAACGCTGCCCTCCACCATACAATCTACACTGGATGCGGTTACAAAGCAGCTGGCCGAACTGCTACCCACATTCAAGCTGCAGCAGCGGGAGCAGGAGCAGGAGCAGCCACTGCCGGCAGCAGCTGGCGACCTCGAATGTAGTTTGCCACAAATCGATGAGCGGGAGGAGCAACTGGCCGCAGGCGAATATACAGGTGCAAACTATGGCTGGAGCGAATGTAATTAAATTTTTCTAATGGCGCACTTTGCGTATATATACATTCATCTCTGCAGCTGACAAGCCAACAGAAGGAGCTGAAAATATTGAGCCAGCGCTCGACAAATGCGTTGCCAACGACCTGGAAGTGCCGGAAATTTCGCGCTCAAATGGAGACAATTGTGTCAAGGAGCAGGAGCAGCAGCAGCAAGAGGTGCTCACCGAGGAGCAAAGCTTGAAGAAGCAAAAGGTAAGTGTACCGAATTTGTGAGAGAATGCCTTTAGTTATAAAATTTAACATAACTTACGAGCTGCCAGGCCAGGCCAAAATAAGTTGGCAAAAACTTTTTTCCCACACAAAAATTTTTTTTTTCTGTTGGGGTGGTTGACGCCAGCTGCCTCTCTGGGTCTTTCGTCTACTAATATTACCGAGTATGAGTCTGAGTCCGAGTCCGAGTCCGCGTCTGTTTGTTGTTGGTGTTGTGCTCACTCAATGAAATTAACTAAAATGCCATTTGGTTTTTGTTTTTTTCTACTTGCAGCATAATGTGCGCTTCGAAGTGTAGATACAAGATACATTTAGCTTAATTCGAGTTTAAATTTTTTTATATTCTCTGATAAATTAGCACAAAATTGTTATAGTCATTTCGGTTGCTGTTTTTTGGTTGTGTTTTTTTTTCCTTTTTTTTGTTTTTTGCACGCTTCAATAAAAGCTAAAGCTAAGAGGCAGAAAAAAGCAGAAACCAAAGACAATTAGTAGGCATAAGGCAGACAACAACAACAACAACAACAGCAAAAACCACACAAAAAGAATGTGAAAAAACAGACATTTTCACCGCTCAGCACTACAACTACTACAACTCGAATACGTTTCTCTCTTTTCTCTATTGTTTTGCTTTCTTATATTTCATTTTTCTCCGCTGGTCGTATGTGTGTGTGTGTGTGTGTGTGTGTGTGTATTTTACGGATTCGGCTGATGACATGCCAGAAACACGATGTCATTGAAGAGCTGCAGGAGCAGTTGGTACGCAAAAAAAATCCCAAACGTTCGAAACGTGCTTTTGGCCCTCTGACACCATCATCGGAACGTCCATTGGTATTGCCCGGGGGCAGACGCTGGTATCGTCCCAAGGATGCCTACAATGATGAATTCATAGCCGAGACATTGAGCGCACAGGCGGAGCTCATAACGGGCACCACGCTGGGGTGGGTAACAACTGTTTCAAATGTTTGCAATGTTTTCCATTCGCTTGACACACACAAACATAGCCACATGAACACACACACACACACACACACACACACACACACACACACACACACACCCTATTACTGCTTCTTCTTGGCCATCATCTTTCATTTTCTCACATTTCTCATTTTCACATTTTCCATGGCACGCTTACATCAACGCATCATAAATTTGCGTATTAGCAGCTGTCCCTACGAAAGTCCACTGCTGGGCTATGACTCCAGGTACTGAGCACTTCATACCATCATGTACTACTATATCACGGCAATTTCATTATCATATCGAACTTCACGTGCATCTCTCCCACTGGCATCGCTCTCTCACTCTCACTCTCACTCCGTCTCTAGCTCTTCCTCTCACTCTTTGTAGCTTTCCAAGTCATTGCTCTGTGTGTCTGTTGCACTCAGTTCGTTGTGCGGTGTGTGTGTGAGTCTGTGAATTGGTTTGCATGCCCGTTACTTTTATGTACTGTTTGGTTTCCTTTTCTCTCTTTTTTAGATTGCATTTTGGAATCGTTTATTCAATGGTGAGCACATATCACGGATACGTTTCAGGTAAGTTGTTTGAGTTACCATTGTCGGAGTTGTTAACTGCAAGTTTCTAATGCGGCTAACAATTTGTGTTGCGTACATGCATACTTAACCGTACACAAGTGCAACACTTAAGTACTTTCAAGGCTGCAAATCTTTGTAAGCTGATACAAAGTTCGATTCGATTGCTGGAACATTTTGTCAGTACGAAATGACCGAAATTTGCCTTGGAACAAAATTGTGGTTAGGAGCAGCTGTTGACTGTAACCTTAGATAACAAGTGAGGCCTCAGTTTTTATTAAACTTTACAGAAGTTTGTCAGTGCGGGTGATAAAATATGCAGTTTTTGCTGTAAAAAAAATTTGATGCAGACAGTCGGGACGGTGCCCGACAGTGGAATACCCTGTACACTTTTTCTTAATAAACAGTAAATATGGGAACGGAAGTATCCACTTTTATATCTCATTTCATAAGATCGATATACCTGTATTGGGCAGTTCCAATTGACAAGTTTTCCTATTGGGAAGTTGGCTATTATGGTGGCTGTATTGTGAAGTTTGCATATTTTTAACTATAACTTTTGATGTATTTATCCGATTTCGATAATTTGTGCACATAAACAGAACGCACACCTGTGTCGAGTTTAGAAATGATAGATTGAACGGAGCGGTTGTAAACCGCGAAAATCTGTCATGGGGGAAGGGGGTAAGATATCGACAAAAATCGAGAAACTCGTATTTTTCACGGCATATGCGCAACTTTTGGTAAACTAATTTTTGCTCTAGCTCTTATAGTCTCCGAGAAAGGTGCGACAACACGGACAGACGGACTCGACTTTTGTCAGGAGCAATTTTTGCATTTTTGCCCATGGAACATATAGTCTGCCACGCCTCCTTCTGCCTGTTACATACATTGCACAAATCTATAATACCCTTTTACACTTTGTGTACAGGATATAAAAAGTCGCTTCGTTTTTATTCGAATTAAACGCGCTTTTAAACATTGGCTGGATTGGCATGAAATCACATGTGTAAAGTTTGATGTCACTACGTCATGCGAAAATCTGTTGCGCTTAATTGGGAGGCAAATATCTATAAAAAGTTAAAAGAATTTGAATATTTTAATCCACATTCACGCAGAGTTAAATTTTGTTGAAACTTTTTAGCGCGGGCACGTGAAATATGTGAAAATTTATTTAGATGTATTGGCGGTTAAAAGAATTTTAATTTGCTCATTACATTTCACACAAAGTCGAATTAAGTAAAAGCCTCTTGCCAATCCAATTTTGACATTCATGTTTAGGCTTTAAATGGAACATCTGTGTCAACTTTTAATTTATAGTGGCTTCTTACACCGCCCAATAAAGGGGAGATTATGTTACAAAACTTATTGTAAGTACCTTAGAGAAGTTAGTACACAAAGTCTGATAAAATTTAAGGCATCTGTGTCCTTTGTTCTTTGGGGAACGGAAGCGTTTTACAAACACGCGACCTAGACTAATTCGATTTCTTTTTTGATATTAATTATTAGGTATAAGGGCTCTTTATAAGTGGCG
Organism: Chymomyza caudatula; assembly: GCA_035041775.1. Classification (NCBI taxonomy): domain Eukaryota; kingdom Metazoa; phylum Arthropoda; class Insecta; order Diptera; family Drosophilidae; genus Chymomyza; species Chymomyza caudatula. The sequence goes on from JAWNKW010000133.1 coordinate 1,284,345, forward strand.
GTGGTATTTCACTTATACCCTTATCACACTGGAAGTTGCACGATAATTTCTAGACGATAACAAAGACTTTTGTACGGAATAGTAATCGATTATAAGCATTGTTGTTTTTGTTTTCAATGCATTTATGGCTAGCAATTGTTGGGCGAATTCCAGTGGGAGAAGTGTATTATGGTGTCTCACTTGATTAGTTCGTTCGATAACAACGTTAGTGATCCTAAATGCACTGCGAATGTTCGGATACAGTGTGATCCCTACAGAACTTGTAGTTTCCACAGCAGTCCTATTTCCATATTGCGCTATCATTGTTCTTATAGGGTGAAGTTGGGGCCGGAGGGATATGCTTGTTCTTGCTAGGACAACGAACGCCGAATGCAGTAAGCTTTCTTCTTCCAATTCTGAACACTATTCTTTTCCTGTAAAAGTATGAAGCAGTGTCTTCATGCAGATTTTAAGTTCTCGTTCTTTTAACATTCCTCTATCATACATTTACCGGTAGTAAAACTTGAATTCTATTGTATATCAAATTGATAAGAATTTCGTTTTTAAAACAACAGAAGCTCTGCTGATTATCTTTAAAATGCATTTATTTAATTTAAATTATGATATGGGATAGAAGAAATTGGTACATTTTAGGTTTTATGTGTACATTCATAAATGAATTGAAACCATTTTATTAAGCTTCTAATCGATTATTTCAGATAATAAAAAGACGTTAATTCGAAAATTGCAGAAATATCGAAGCATTGAGTTTGGATTCACAACGATATCCAATTCAAATAAGCTCAAAGGCCTGATAAATGCAACAAATGTTGCATGTCAAAAATCAAATTTTTTTGAAACTAACTAACTTTCGAGCGCAGTGATTCCAAATTGTTGAACTTTAAAATTAGTTTGAATATTGAAGAACCCTGCTTCTCATCGTTACGGTCTTATTGCTTACTTTTATTATGTAATACACACACACATATACAGACATAAACTACGTTAAGTTTACACATTTATACTTTTTACTTATATTGTATTATTCAACAACCTTACTACAACAGGGAACTGCAAGGTCTGAGCCTGAGTTTGACATCGCCAAAGTAAGTTGTTAGCTAGCTTTTTGGTTCATTGCATGAGTTAGTTTACTTTTGTATTACATAAAACAGCAACATCGAAGAGAGAGAGAGTGAGTGAGAGAAAGGAAAGATTGAAGAAAAATGAAAAGTACTTTTAACTCATGTATCAAAGTTCTAGCAATATTTATTTACAAAACTCTTTCTCCACACACGAACCCACACACAACGCAGGGTTAACTTCATGAAATACCAGAAGCCGGAGCGTAAAATTGACTTGAATCACAGCGAAGTGTACAAAGTCATACATCACTTGGACCGTGCGCCCATACGGGGCATAGAGGTGCGTGCACCCATGGTTGCTGCCGAATCGGATATACGTCAGGCACTGCAATCCTAAAGGTGTTGGATTAAGCAACTTTATCAGCAACACCAACAACAATGTGAATTTAATTTGCTAGTTTATGCCATTTTTTATTATAATAAGCAGCTGGAAAATATATTATTAACTTAATAGGAAAATGACGACAAACAAAAAGTGTTAAGTTAAATGCTAATGCTGTCAAAAAGATTGTCAATATGTCAACGCTGCATGCCATTACATAATTTGTGTGCAACATGGCGTATACTTAATGTGACGATGAGCTGTTGCATTCTGTAGCATAGTTACAGGCGCTGCTGCTGCTCTGCAATTTCTTTTGCATAAACACGCGCGCACTTTATACTCGCACACACTGTATTTGTATCTGTGTGTGTGTGTGTGTGTGTGTGTGTGTGTTTGTGTGTGTGGCAAACACTTATGAAATTTGCATTTATTAAAACGTATGAATTGGCTTGTAAAAAGATGTAACCAAATGCCGCAAAGCCAGTATGTTTGTTACGTATACGTAATTTTTAGTTATGGCGCACATAAAAAATGGTTGCCACGTTATATAGCGCCCTAAATATTACTTTGCTCTAACATTATAATATGCCATTTTGGCCAAGCATCACGCAATAAAAACACGCGGCACTTTTTACGACACGGTTTTTTGACTGCCTCTCAGATAAGCAGCTTTATCTTGGTTTTGTGCGGGATTAACTCAACGCGGCTTGGCGTCTCATCATCGACTGTCACAATATTTCATGTCATGTTGATTTCGTATTATCACTTGCGATGCAATGTTGTCTTAGTCCTGCCTCGTGGGGAACTGAGCGAACTGAATGTTTTGGGACAGCTTTTTCCATGTTCAAAGCTTTTGTTGAGTGAGACCTTGGGCAGAGCTTTCACTCAGTTGCAGAAATGCGGAAGTAACTCGAAATGATAGTACTCTGCAGTTGAAATAAAAGATGGTAGTTGGATTTTTGAAAATTTTATTTAAATTTGAATAAAACATACTAGACAACAACTACTTAAGAGTAAGTACAAGTATAAGTACAAGTACAATTTACATAAAAATAGTTAAGGTTCTCAGCTTGCGTTTGAGTTAACAATTATAGCATATATAGTATGTAAGTGTAAGTATGTGTTTTTTATTGAAAACGATGATACAATGGTATTGTTTGAATATTTCACTTACAAAGAAAGGCAAACTTACAGCAGTTATAGGTATCTAACAGATACATTTCAACGAAGCAAATCACTTTTGAAGTGTGTGCGCTAAACAAAGTATTCCCAATACTACTTAAAGTTACATAGTTTAAACGATTTTTTGTGTGTTCGTTTGTTTGTTTGTTTGTTTGTTTGTGAGAGTCTGTGTTGGACACTAATTATCACTACGCCCGTTGAAGCTAAATACAATCATATATCCAGTGCCACATTGCTCTAAAAACGTAACTAAACTAAATGTTATAATACATGCACTAGAAGTTAAAAGTTATGCATTTCAAATGAAATTTTGAATAAATATTTAATGCATATTATACACGTTATATATATATTAATTTTCAATTATAACTATATAGTAATTTATAGCAATTTTCTTATAAGGCAAAATCGTAAGTCGCTTTTGCTCTTAGCTAAGAGTCTTTGCGTTTGGTAAGGTATCGTAAGTAGGTAAGTATCGTTACAGAAACTACTTTATTTTATATAAATACTTGCTACTTGCATCTTTACTTTTTCCATTTTCCGTTTATTTTGTTTGTCATTTAAGGTACATCATTCCGCTTCGATATTAAGCACTCACGAAAATATATTGTATCTATGTAGGTCTATCAAAATCGTTGCCTTTTTCGGCGCATATGTGTGTTCAAAAATATGTTGCTTTCTAAGTATTTGTGTGGCTACTTAACAGGCCAAGTCCTTTAGCATTGGCCACCAGTTCAACGACTTCAACATGAAGTATTCTCTGGCTTATGGGGCCCAACCTTTTACAATCACAAATTGTAGATTTTGCACTGATACGTGACCGTTTACTATATATTTGTTTGTTTGTATATGTATCTAAATACTAATGCAGGTAGTTTTAGTTCGTTTGCAGTTTCATCTAAGGATAACAACAATATCTTTACACTTTGTTATTGTTATTGCTGTTTCCTGAACTTAATACTTCCTTACTTAATACTCTTCAGCTGACTCAAATGACTAATTCTAAGCCGGTATGGTTGCTTGTTCGTAAAAGTCCGGTTCATCTTCATCGTTTCTGGCTTCACTGCCGTCCAACTGCAAAAGTGTATTAAATAAAATTGTAGTTTGGCTTGTTTGTAATACAAAGCAAAGGTGGCAACTTACCGCTTGCAATTCCTCCGGCTTATAGAGCTTGCCCAATTGTTGACGTATGGGCACCATTAGGATCAAAAAGAAGGGGAAAGCCAGCGAAAACTTTGAGGATTTGACAGTCCATAGTACCACAAGGCAGAGCACTTGTACGGTGGTAAAAAGATGTAACTTCCAAGGTCGCACACGCTTCACATATTCCGTGGGTGGGAAGTGCTTCACTGGCATAAAGTAAAGTCTTATGCTGCGGAGTAGGAAAAAGGGTTAATGCTGTTCTCTATAGCTTCCATAATTGTATACATTAGTAAATTATATTTATTATAATCAGGGGAATCTAGCCTTGGTTGGCTAGTTTTCTGGGCTGGAAATCGGCCCTTCAGTTAAGACCACAAAGCTATCTCGGCTTGTTGACAGGGTTAACAAACTGTCATTACGTGCATAAAACCGCATATCTGTTCGAAATGTGAATTTACGTCGTATTTCATTCTGTTTATGTCCCTAGTCATTTTTTAGCATATATTTTGTTGATTTTAAGCGGTTGGCATGACCCTTGGTAAGTTTGGTTTTTCAATTTAATTCATTTTGGAACCTGTGCATAGAATGCTCTGTACTTTTTACTTAGTCACGATGAGTACAAAATCTCATTAACAAAACAAAAGTAATTGTAAATATATTAGAAGCTAAAATGTGCAATATATGTTTTCTTATTCTGAGATTATAAAATACTACTTTGCACATGAGAGTTGCAGTACCCTTATTGTCGTCTTACCGTTCGAAAAACTGTACGCCGCTCATGGAAGCTACACCCATGTAGAGGAAGACGCCAAAAAGCACTGCCATGGGTATCAAACGCAACAGGGGAGCCATCAACACCGACAGCCCAATCATGGTGCACACAAAGAAGCCCGACAAGCGCTGTTCCTTTACGTCAATAATGCGCGGTGATTCACCAGGAGCATGAGTGCTGCAAACACACAAATAATACAAGAGATTAGTCGGCGCAGGAGAGGATGTTACACTGAACCTACCGTGACATAACTGTCACCGAGGACACGTGCGTTACGGAACGTACTGTGGCCGCACAATGCCACGGCATGCCAAAGAAACCGCAAAACATATTCAGCAGGCAAAGCAATACAATATCCCAATGTAGACCAGACCCCTTTTTGAGCCCACGTTCTGGTTTGTCCACAATCAGCTCTGATATTTGAGATTCCATAAATATCAGTATGTAGACCAACATGGCAGGCACTACACAGGCAAAGGGCACCCAGGTGGCAGCGGCATCGAAACCAATAAACCAGCCTCGACGCACAGGATCGCTGGGAGAGAGACCCTCGGGCACGCTCAACTTTTCCGTATACACAGCAGGCACGAAATAGTCCACCATAACAAAAATGGCAATAGAAATGGGCACACCAAAGTCACCCAAAGCTCGACGGGCATTGCGGCCTAGGAAATGCGAGTTACGAAACAGTTTCAGATAGTAGGCTACCACAAATGTGGCCAAAGTGAGTATGGTGCAGAAAAGAGCCGTATTGGGTTGATTTATCGGCATCTTATTGGAGGGTGGCGGCGCTATTGTGGTCGCATTGAGCAAGGGGACGCTCATGTTGTAGTTTGTGCCATTGTCCAGGGCTGGCAGCTCAGTGACCAGGGTTGGCGGTGGCAGATTGTAGTCAGGCAGCAGAGGGTTGAGTTTATAAATGGAGACCAACTTCATCATGGTCTCCACAATGTAAATCAGTGTAATCAAAGCGGAGAAGATCTCCTGTGTAAAGCGTGTGAGCAAACGTACATAGACGCTGCCCTCAAATGCGGATATACACAAAGCTATGACAATCAGCCAGATGCCAACATAGACGCGCAAAGCCAGAAAGTCAAAGTTGTTTTCCGTGCAAAATACCATCAAAGCCTCATCGAAGAGCAGCAGCGGTCCTGTAGTGCCAATAATAACCAAAGGCTGGCAGGAGAGGCAGTGAAACACAATGCCCACCAATGAGCAGGCTATGAGCGTCTCCGAAATGCCAATAAGACTATTCGTCTTAGCCGAGGCCAGACCGCCAAAGGTTATAGCCGTAGATAAACAGGCAAAGTACATGAATATGGTGGCAGCCAGTGTTTCCGTGTTAAAACCATCCAATATATCGCTCTTGTACATGGGCATACGTCGCTTCAGGTCATTCCGTAAACCACCCCAGAGGCGATGTGTCTTTTCCATTGGATTTTGTTTCTTCTTTTTGCCATTATCATCGTCATCATCATCACCGCCGCCGCCGCCACTAGCTATGCTCTTGAGCGGCTGTTTCTCCAGCAAAGCCTTCTCTTCATCTTTGCCTATTTTAATCATTTCACTGTCGCGTTTCACCTGCAGCGCTTTTATTTTTCGCGTGCGTATCCAATCTTTCTTGGCCTTGAGCTCTGCAAAGGGCAGCAGGTCATGACGATCCCAGTTGCCAGGTGGTAGCACAATTGAATCATCCAAGAATTCATTAATGGCCGAGAGCAAATCTTTGCGATCGTCTGCTTTGTAGGCTATGCCATGGAAATGCTCATTAGCCATAAGCGTAGATATGGAACGACCCACTTCGTGGTAGTCCAAGTCAAAATTGCGAGGTCCAAGCAGCACAAACATGAAGCGTACCGGTACGGGCACTTCCGTAATGCTGGGCATAAGCACGCCTTCGGAGAGACGCACAAAGGCAATAGTGGGTTGTTCCAGAAACTCCACAGCGCCGACCTGTAAACATCGAAATAGCTTAGGTTGCTGCATTTTTCTGAGATATCAAAATCGAATTAAATCCTTTGAAAGTTGAAACGAAACCACTTTCACCTCAATGGCAACTGGCAACAACAAATTATTGGCAGCTTGACAAAGTTTTATAGAAAACGGGCGTTGTCATATGATTTCATATTGTGATCAGAACATCATTGCAAATATGTTGCGCCAGTGGAAGATGTGCGGTGGGCCTGGCTTCTGGTAGGACAGATTGAACCACACGGCAGTGAGTTCGAAGTCGCCCCCGGGCTTTGACAAGGTTGTGTGCCTCAAAATGAGAGATATTATGAGGAGCCAGGAGGAATGTCCTACATTAGAAGAAGAAGTGCACGATATGGCATTCTAATGATAACGAATTTTAATATGACAAGAAGTAGATTGTAGGTGCCCAATGGTGGTATATTTTTTGAAATGACAGCTTTGGTCTTCTTTTTTTTCCGAAACAAGCGTTATCTTATGTTGATATTCCACATTTCAGTGGCAGAGCGTCATTGTAGTTTTCAATGACAATAAAAGCGACATACTTGTTCTTTTGTCATGTTTTATGCCGCTCGTGTGAAGTTTACATATTATTTGTGATAAATAATGTTTAAATATTTATTTGACGAGAACATGAACGGCATAATTTCGAGTAATATGCCGATAAAGTGTCATACTAAAATATTTTGTCATAAGTTTCGGTTTTATTTAAAAAATATACAACACTATAAATATTGACCATTAGCATATTTAATATAACGCCAGTGGAGCTTGGGCTAAACAAAGAATTATTATATTTGAATTTTGGAAATCTAAGTAAAACAGTTACAAGCCGTAACCGGATCTACGAAAGCTCTACATTTTGCGCTTCTTTTGTGAGTAGGAGCTTACCAACACTGTTGTGGCCTCGGCACCCGCTGGTATACGCTTAAGTATGGTATCATTTTGCAGCTTCTTGAGATCCTCTTGGGAGGACGAGCACAGGTCATCCTTCATGTCAATCTTGAGCTCATTGCTGCGTTTGCTGCCACCAATTTCATTGGCTGGCATTATTCTGATTTTCTTGTCATCCACGCTGCCCGAAAGATTCTGTGAAGTCCCAGAGAATATATTTAAAATCCAAACTACAATCAAGCTAAAGTTCTAGTATCTAAAACATGCTATATAAGCACATAACGGTAACAAGCGTGCATAACTAAAGGATATTTACACATGGGGTTAGGCGTGTGTGTGCGCGTGTGTGTGTGTGTGTGTGTGTGTGTGTGTGGGTGCAAGTATTTGTGTATTGCAAGGCAGCCATAGTAATAGTTAGTTTGACTAGTAAACAGAAAAAAACTAGTTTTAAAGTCTAGAATGAGAACTTGCCAATGGTGGAGAGATATAGATAGAGGAAGATCATTTAAGTGGAACTAAGAGTAAGGGCTACAAAACAGCTCGAGCTTTAAACGGCTTAGGTTTATGGGTATATTTTGGCACAATAGTCAACAAGGTCAAACAAAGGTCAAACATAAACTCATTACACCCAGGTACGGCATCATAGAGTGTCGCCGCTGCTCATTGGCTGCCGATGCTGCTGTGGCAGCCACATTGAGCGCTGTTGTTGTTGCTGTCGTTGCCGCTGGCGGTGCACTTGACGTGACGCAAATGCTGCGTCGCGGCGCCTTAGGCAGATTTCGTTGTTGAAATAACGGCGACTGCTGCGGCTGCTGTTGTTGCTGCTGCTGTTGCACATCGGCGCCCATCCAAAGTAACTTTTTGTATGTGTGTGTGTGCGCGCATTATGTAACATGTTTTCAGCGTAAGTAATATCAAAAGTACAACAACAAGTGTTGCATAAAACAAGAGTCCAGAGAAGAGTAAAGAAATACACGAACACACAGAAAAACATTTCACACAAAAGCTTTTTCATTATATGTATATGTATATGTATATATGTATGTACATACATACAGTCAAACCTGCAAAGTTGGCCACCCCCTTAAGTTGGACCCTTTTCAGCTAAACCCCAATATATTAGTACAAAAACTCAATTTTTACGTGCCTAACTGGCACCTGCATTTCTTATAAGTTGTCCACTTTTTGAACGTTTTTTTATTTTTGTCAACGCAATTGAAACTGGAAAAGTTGGCCACTTTAAAACCCCAGCAATTTTATGTATGAGAATACTAATGGTGCATTTTCGAATCATAAAAATAATCCAAATCAATGGCAAAATTTACAACAAAACGAAATTGGTTGCAGTAAACTCGTTGCTTATAGAAATTTGAATGAAATCCTTCCAGACCGAAAAATGCATTTGTTGAAAATCAAAAGAAAGAAAGTCAAAAGCTTTTAAATTTAAAAGATTCTCTATTGTTGAAACAAACTTCGACTGCTTTGCAACTATGAATTTAAAATTTAATTTATGTGTGTTTATATTATTATATGTGGAGTTTATGGTCAAAGTACATAAACGAATAAACAAATTTTTATGTTAAAAACAATCATAATCCATAATATTAAGTTAAAACAATTAAAGAACAACATAAAATCACTATAAAACTTGCACCCTCATAAGTTGGCCACTTGCATAAGTTGGCCAAAAATTTATGAACCGTGAGTGGCCAACTTAAGCAGGTTTGACTGTACATACTTAAGTATGCGTGTACATGTACATATATGTACTATGTACTCGAAGTTTTGCACAAATTTAATAAGCTTATTTACAAAATGCGTTTCATTATTACCGATTTGGGTATAAGTTGCTGTTTATGTCATGAGATGCAAAAAGAGAGTAGAAAATGTTTATGCAGATGGTTAAAAAATTTTGTAACACTTTTAGTCATACTTTAAGCCAATTTCATACACAAAATAACAATAATATTGTGAACAAAAAAAAGAATGGCGTATGCAAAGACAAACAAAATGGCATCAAAAGTAATGATTATGTTTATGCGTAAGGTGGGAAAAAAAGCAGTTACAAAAGTTAACAGTTACCTGCAGACTCGTATAGCTGTTATATTTGCGCTTGGTAAAGGGCAAGACACTTTGATGCTCGTTAACATGGCGATGGCGCAGCAGCAGGGAGCGCATAACCGAGGGCTTGTCATTGATATCAATCAGATCCTCAATTACCATCTGAAAATATGAAGGATTTTCGAAATTATAGTCTATACACGTCTAGACAGGTAGGTAAATAAACCATTAAAATCAAATAAAAACACACACGGATATTAGCCCCCTGACTTCCCAGCAATCTTTACCGACGAGAATTTAATCTGCTCTAAAGCTACGTATGTTTAACACTTGCGAATTACAGGCAAAACCAACCGAAGCATAAAAGTAGGGCTTTCTAATCGCTTTGTGTGTGTTTATACCCTGTACACAAAGGGTATTATAGATTTGTGCAATGTATGTAACAGATAGAAGGAGGCTTGGCAGACTATATGTTCCATGCGCAAAATTGGTCAGGAGCAATAGTCGAGTCGACATAGACATGTCCGTCTGTAAGTCTGTCCGTGTTGTCGCACCGTTCTCGGAGACTATAAGAGCTAGAGCAAAAATTTATACCTATACATTACCTACCTATTCAGTGCAAGTTTGTCGTATTATGTCGATATCTCACTCCCTTCCCCCGCGAAAGATTTTCGCGGTTTTAACCAACACCATAAAAGCTATCCAATTGAAACTTGGCACAGCTATGTACACTATTACAGTGCATGTGTAGTGTAAAAATGAGTCACATCGGGTAAGAACTTTAGAAGATACAGCTAATAATATGCCAATTTTAGACCCCCCTCTCCAATGAACTGTAACAGAATTTCACTTTTTAGAGAAATGTTAAAGTTAACATTTATGCTAACCAAATGTGGTACGTTAGGCTTATAAACCAAATAAATCTGACCTTTTTCCGCACCATCCCCCCTACCCCCGTAGTACAGTTACCGTTATTACGCCCATACCCTTCAACGCACCGATATAAAAATTTTCATGAAATTTGATTTTCATGGTAAAAATGGGTACAGGGTATCCCACTGTCGGGCACCGTCCCTACTGTCTGCATCACATATTTTTGTGTTTAGACTCCTTTCCTCGTTGTCTATTTCTGCTGTCTAGCAGGCTTGGAAACACTTGTAAGTAAGTGTATATGCTAACAATTCTTTAGACATGTACGATGTGGAAGTTTTAGTATTATGAGGAAATAAAATAATTATTTGCCTGTAACTTTCGTAACATTGACTCAAATTTGTTGTGGGTCTAACTTAGTTAAAAATGCTTTTCTGAATATCTTCTTCTTCTTCTTAAATAGCTACGGGCTGATGTAATGCACCCACCAGGCGACTCTGCTTTGCGCTTGCCGTCTCACATCGGTGATACCAAAGCTATCTATTGGTAAGTATTAGTGTGCTCTCTACCTGGTCCTTCCAACGGAGACTTTTTCTGCCCCTTCTTCGTTTTCCTTCAACTACATTGAAGACAATTCTCACAGTAGGTTCTTCATTGCGCTGAATGGTTATTCGGTTGAGTATTTCATGCTTCAGCGCTATAAAGCAAAACTGGAAGGATGATTTTCTTATATTCTTAGTTTCGTCTAACGAGAGTGGTCTCTACTACTGATTTTCCTACTGAGGCCAAAGTAGCTGACATCGTTCTTCATTGTGACGGTTGTGCCAAAATCCTTCACAATATCAAAAGTATAGTTATACCCTGTACACAAAGTGTAAAAGGGTATTATAGAGTTGTGCAATGTATGTAACAGGCAAGGAGCGGTAGAGAAAAAAAAATGTACCAAAAGTTGTGCATTTTCCCTAAAAAGAGCAAGTTAATCGAATCAAGTCGATATCTTATATGCTTCCCCCGTGACAGATCCGCGGTTTACAGAAGCTCCGTTGAATCTATCAACGCGAAACTCGACAGAGGTTTGCGTCGTGTTATTCGATAAATACATCAAAAGTTATAGTACAAAATTTGATGCAGACAGTCGGGAAGGTGCCCGACAGTGGAATACCCTGTACCCTTTTTATTTATAAACACTAAATACGGTCAAATAGGAACGGAAGTATCCACTTTTCTATCTCCTTTCATAAGACCGATATGCCTGTAAACATTTTCCTATTGGGAAGTTCAAATTGACAAGTTGTCCTATTGGGAAGTTGTCTATTATGGGGGCAAAAATTACTTTCATGCTCATAACTTCAGTATTCTTGGGCCAATGTCGTTGAATTTTGTAACACAGATCAAAAATACATATATTAATGTCTGTAACAAATTTCAAATCAATATATTGGGGGGTGTGGCAGTAATTAAGTAATTAAATCGATTGCGTGGGAAGGGTGGTTCCATTGAAAAAAGGTGGATGGAGTTTTAACGATTAGGGTCACAGGAGTCTCCACACGTTTTGTAACTCTAGCTCACATGTATCCATATCTACATGCAGTGGAATTTGCGAGAAATTTATAGGCGAAGGGGGTGAAATCAGAATATTTTTATACCCTGTACACAAAGTGTGCAAGGGTATTATAGATTTGTGCAATGTATGTAACAGGCAGAAGGAGGCGTGGCACACCACACTTTGTCTTGCTATTAAGAACCTGACCAATCCTGGCAGATCCTCTTGCAATAGCGGCAAAGGTTTCGGTAACTGCTCGCTTAGTAGGGCCAATATTTTCGATATCATCTGCTTAAGCGAGCAACTGAACACTATTATAGTTAAAGACTGTCCCCATCGCCTTGTCTAAAGCCTGGTTCGGTATCAAATAGTTCGGGGACGTTCTTTCCTATTTGGAAGAAACTGCGTGTGTTGCTCATCGTCATCCTGCATACTCTCACCAACATTGAAGATATCATATGTTATCTACAAACTCTTATATAACTATACATATATTTAGTATCTCTGTTTCTTATGCTCTCCGAGATCTTATTGTTTTTCGGTAAACAATTCTAGAATTTACTCACCTGTTCACAAACACGATAAGCTACAGCGGGCAGATCCTTCTCGTTTAGGTCGAGCAGCACAACACCCGTTTCCAAGCAGCGACGCAAATTGAGCAATGAATGGAATGAGAGTGAGGCAACATGCGGTTTGCCCCAACGATCGGAGCCCTCCTCAACATCTTCCTCATATTTGATCCAACGCGCAGTTTCCTTCCACTCGCGATCCTCACCAACGCCCATGAGCTCATCCAGTTGCACAAAGATCTATAGCAAGGTAATATATGTAATCACGATGTTAATAAGCAGAAATATGAAAAGCTGTGAAACTGAGCTGAAATGCAATGTTTTTCAATTGATCAATTCTAAAAGTACCTAAGTCAAGAGGTAAACTTTCGTAGAAAATTCAATAAAATTTTTGCCACTAGCTCCTAGAAGCAATTTTTCGACCGTAATTTGAGTATAATAAAGCCTGTTACATTCCCTCTTTCCTGTTACTATAACACTATACAACAAATCCGGCCTCAAATAAAGTCCTATGGTTAAAACAATACTTTTCCGGTAAATTTTGGTCGTAACTTGATTTAAAGGTATTTAAGTATCGCTTCAAAGGTCCTCGGACCGTTTTGGACAACCTTACCTCAATTGTGGGCTACAAGGCACTAAACTTTAAAAATCCAAAAAAAAAATTTTATTTCAAAATATTTTTTCATTTTTTTAGTAATTTGAAATCAGCGACCTAAAATTTACCGGAAAAGGTATGCTTTAAACATAATCTTTTTTTTAGTTGCGTAGTGTAATCGAATAATTTATTAACAGAGTTTAATTATTTTTGTAATTGGGTTCACGTTAAATACACTACTCAACACGTCTTCGTATTCAAGAACTCTGATGGGTGATCACGTGTAAACTACCTTTCCTCAATATCGCTCCGTACAGTTTTTTTTTTGCCAGTCAGCTAATTCTTGCTTAACCTAAAAATCGGAAGTGCTCTATACTGTTCTGTAATAACTGATTTCGCTGATTCGCATGTAAGTATACAGTTAGTTGTGCTACATACCTCATGGGGACTGTGATCGACTTCTTTCTTGTTTTGCAGCGCTGAAATGGTGATCTGTGGCAATTCACGTAACTTGATGGATGAGTGATGAATCTTGTGACGGCGCAACGCACGCGGATCATCCGAACGATGTGATCTCAGCTCATTGAGATCCGCTTCCTAAACGAGTAGAAAAAGAAAATATGTATGAGCATGGCTAGTTAGTCATAAGTACGAATTAGGAGGAGCAAAGTGAATTATCAACCTGTGCAGCCGGCATGTGGCCATTGGTCTATATATATTGCAGGGGTTTACAGGTTTTTTTTTTTAGCAAGTTCCAGGGAGCAGTAAAAAAGCAAAAGCAATAGAGGTATTTTACATGGTTTAGTTGGTTAGGCTAAAAGGCTTTTTAAATGGGTTAAAGCTGTAATGCAAGTGTAAGCTAACCTCCAGAGCCGCGTCCTCGGGCTGCACAGAGATCCTTCGCGCACCGGCATCACCGTTCTCTTCGATTGCCTTTTTTGGTTCCACGCTGTCTTGATGTGAGAATTTACGTTGTCTATAATACTGATGGCGGCTGTAAGTATACTAAATATTATATGTAGGCCCTTTGAATTGAGTATTTTGGGATACTTGCCTTTTTCTGCGTTTACGTTCGTGCAATTGGTCTGTGGGTTGTTCATCATAACTCAAACTGGGCGGGGTTATGACTAGTTTTTTTTTGGCATCACCAAATTGCACATGCTTTTCATCCACTGAGTTATCCGAGTGATCACCGTGACCAGCGCGTTCCGAAACTAATGGAAAGTCTTCAGGTATATCATCATAGTTTTGTGCATTATTTAAGGGTTCAGTTTGGCTTTCGTATTCAGAGTCCTCCTCGATGTTCAAATCATTTGTGCGTACTGTAAATGAAATAACATTTTAACTAAATTTTCTGAGCCTAAGTTTACAATTTGGCATCACTTACTGCTATTTTTCTTGCGCGAGCCTATAGGCTGTTGATTATTATCCTGAAAAGTGGTTACATCAAACTTGTCTTTGTGCTTAAGTGTGCCGGCAAAGACCTTTTCCATTTCGGAGTCCAACAGCACTTCATCGGGATCCTCATTGCCGGACTGCAAATGCAAATGAAAATCATGTGAATAAAGTTTATAACCATTTTATTATTGCATATGCTCTGTTTGTGGTCACGTTATTATATGATATGCTATAACAACATACTGACAATAACAAACCGAAATACTTTTCAATTAAAAATCTATAAAAAGTCAGTCATGTGACTCGACGCCAAAAACAATAACAACATCAAAAGAACAACTCTTCACCCGATGCTGCCATTGATCATGTTGTTGTTGTACTGCGCGTGACGTCGCACAGTGGATCCAACTGACTTCTTTTTCGGCGAAAATCATAGCTTTTGGGGAAATAAAGATATATTGCATATAACAGAGAATTCCTTAGGCTTCTGAGATATACTGCGATAAATATGCTGTGAAGAGAGGGAACTTCTATTATGTACGCCAAAAGTCTTATCCTTGCACCTACCAAATGTGCTTATTTCTTAATAAATCGTTAAAATTTTGAACATCTGTTGGCAAGATGTTTGCAGTCTATTTTGATCGTGTTTTGATAGTGTAAACATCTTCGTCAGATAGACAAACTTTCGACCAGGACGATTTGGAACATGGAATTTTTTCACGACATGCAAAGATAAGACCTTAGCAGTATTTAATATCGAACTTTACTACCGTTTTTTGAAGCTCCCTTTATACACAGCATTTAGCTTATATAGCATTTAACATTTTGAATAGATCCTTACATCCACAAAAGTTATGATTTTTGCCGAAAAAGAAGTCAGTTGGAACCACTGTGCGTCGTCACAAGCATTCCTATACATTGCTCTGCTCTTTGAGCAAACTTGTGCTGTAGTATGTGCTATATCATCAAAGTTTGTTTAATGGCGTTATTGATAATTGTTTTTAATGAAACTCAATTGATTTTCATAGTGACGAATCCATTGATTGTGGCCATGCTAAAATGAATGATCACATTTGTTTATGACAAATGTTTTTGTCATAACTAAGCATTCCACACCAAAAAAGTACATCACTCAAACTGTAATATAACTCAATTATGTGTCAGCAATGAAATTGCATCAATACCACATTATACTCCCTGTTTATATTAAATTCTTAAAGTATTTGTTAACTTTTGTCGCTTTCGAGTCAACGGCGCACACTTCGAGGAAATTAACTTTATGAGCATGAACAGGAGCACAAACAACCGTTGGAATGTCCTTGAAGCTAAGTGTCTGGTCGGTGCCGTCTATGGCTGTGAAAAGCTGGGTAAACAATGAAAACGACGCCTGGCTGGCCTGACCTGAACACCAGCCCCTCCTGCACTGCGCCCCTGCTTGCAACCCCCCGTGTCGCGTTTCCGTTTCCGTCGTCCATTTTAATATTTAATGATAAATTCGCCTAATAACTTTATAATATTGTGCACAATATCCTGTCACAATTGCGCTGCTGATAAGTGTATAATATAAAAGGATACCAAAAAATAACAGAAATAATATAAAAATATGTAAAATAAAACAAACAACGTTCAATTTGGTTTATAAATAGCATTTTAATAATGCTGAAAGCATGTACGTGGGAATTCCAATGTGTCCATCAGTTTGTGGGTTCCGTGTATCTGTGTAAAAGTGCGTGTACGTATGTGTGTGTGTCTCCGGGTAAGTGTGTGTGATAAGTCATAGCGTAACATGTAGCGTTAAGTTAATTAATCGATAGCCCTAAAATACATAATGCTGATTGCTGTTATACTCTTTGCTCAGCTAATAGTAATTGAAGTTTGTCAGGAAGTGTATATTAGAAAGAGAAAATGCGAGGTAGTGTCCATCTTCATCAAGATTATTTTTTCTATAAATATCTACTCCATGCTTGATTTTGTATCTTTTAACAAATGTTACCGGAAGCTTCACTGACTAACAAAATAGCGGTTGCCCCTCCAAGGAGTTAAAAGTTTGCCCTATGATAGAAAAACGCATGGTCACATTTTTTTCTTTGTTTTAAAACACAACTTGTTTTCTTTGCATTCATTATACCCTGTACACAAAGTGTTAAAGGCTATTATAGGTTTGTGCAATATATGTAACAGGCAGAAGGTGGCGTGGCAAGTCGATATAGCAATGTCCGTCTGTCTGTCCTTCCGTCGATATATCGGATATCATAAGAGGTAGAGACACAAAAATTCTACCAAAAGAAGTGCATTTGTATCAAGCAGATAAAGTTTGTCGAATCATGTCGATCTCTTAGCCCCTTCTTGTGAGAGATTTTCGCGTTTTACACCCACACAATAAAAGTTATCCAATTGAATCTTGCCTCTCCTCCTAAAACGTCCACAAAATTTTAGTTTTTACCGCAATGTTAAGGTTAGTATTTATGTTAAAGCTGCGAAGACTCATGCTAAGCTTATAAACCAAACATTGTTGACATTTTGCCGAATCAACCCCCACCTCCCGCAGTCCAGTTACTTTAACAACGCCGATAAACTTCAACGCTTCGATATACAAATTTGCACAGAAATTTGATTTTCATTGGAAAAACAGGCGCAGAGTATCCCATTGTCGGGCACCGTCCCCACTGCCTGCGTAACATTTTTGTATTTTCCAGCATATAATTAAAATGTCAAATCAAACAAAGATCAACGTTACTGTTGCAAAGGTAAGTGCTGGCCGCGGACATGTCCATATTTTCCTGAAACTCACGTTTGGAACTTCAAGTAGATGGCATGTTGGCGAACTTTTAACAATTATAAATGATTTTATTTTATACCAGGTTTACTTCAAATTAATTATGTATTCTTAAAAACAAAATTCAATTTAAATAACAAAAAACCAACAACAAGTTTTTTATTGTTTAGAAGCTTTGTTCCTTATTCGCTCAAAACAATGCACGTCCTTTTTCTTATTCGTTCTCAAGTTTTTCGTCGATATATTTTCAACTCTATTTTAATAATTCATCTTTTCAAACTTTTCTTTTAGCTGATTCTAAACAAAATATTCACTGTTCGCTAATCGTCTTTTTCGTTTAATATGCATACATTTTGGAGCTGTCATTTTTAGAAGCTTTAGAAGTTTGCTTAAATTGACATTTTTGGCTTCCATCATTGTGTTCTACTGACAGCAGTTATTTTGGGAAACCCTTAACATCCTTCATTATAATTATTATGACAGATTTGTACTCACGCAGAGATATTTCCGTTTATACAATACATTTAAATACAATTTTAAAATTTTCGGTAATTTCCCCATTTTTTTAATTCCATTGAAGATTCTGTGTAGCGAAGTTACCATTGCCAACGGAGAAAATTTCTTTCAAATTAAAAATACAACTTCGACCGCATTCTTCTTCTTAACTGGCCATAACAACCCGTTTACGGGTTACGGCCTGATTTAAATACATTCTTTCATTGGAATTGTGGTTTTACGTGCTGGGTCCCAAGCCTTACGAACAACCCTTTTATGGCCTGGGTTGGCTCTACTGGTCTCGAAAAGAACCCAGTGTCATTGCTAGCCGACTCATACGACAAGCTTTGATCCGCTGAGTTGGTATTCTCTAACCCGCTCACGACACGGTGTGAGTTCGACCGCATTACCTTACTTTTATTCTTATAGTACTATGGGTATAAAGTCAAGATCTAGCATTATGAACAACGCACAAGAAGTAAATTGAAGTCGGGAACAGATATAATAATCACATGAAATGTATGGTATGTTACATTTACATTTAATTCAGATTTCAAAAACTCTGAAAACTTTGAAAACGCCGTTTGACGGAATTATTTGAGTAATATATTAGCTTAGTACAGCGATACTCCAAAGATAAGATATTTTTGTTGTTGCTGTTGTCATTGTTGATTAACGTTTAAGTTTCAGCCGCACCAAAAATATTTATATATTTTGTCATGCAGTCATTAGCCGCAGCCATTATTATGATTTAACGTTTGCAGTGCACTAACTAACTTGGCCGATACGCCAACAGCCGCCCACATTTAATGCTCAGGTAGAACGCTTATCAAAATAATCGATTGTGCTGTCAGCAAAGTGTCCCGCTCACTCCCTCGGTTCATATCTAAAATTCCAGCTACTCACTCATACCAGTTAAACTGAACTGAACCGAACTGAACTGAGCTGTCAATTTTCGTTTTTGTTTGTTTGTCTTTTTATAAATGGCACACACACACACTTCCACACACAAAAACACACTAATTTTTTGTGCTTTTTTTTTGTTATTTATATGACAGACGGAGTATTGTCTCTACCAAGTACTACATGTAAGCAACGTGACTTTGTAGGTTAAGACAAGTTTTTGTTTAGTTTACTCTCGTTTTGACAAATTGAATTGTATTGTGGCAACAAGAAATGAAATTCAGTTAAGCGGAAGCAACATATATTGTTATTGCTCATACGCCTGGTCGGCCGCTTATATAAGGTGTAATCTGTTTGTCAATTCGCTTAGCATAAATTTTGAAGAGTTTGCACAGCGTGCCTCGAAAGTTTTTCCCTGATTTCCATAGACAATTCGACACTCGGACCATATTCCCAATGAGCTATAAGCAGCTTCAGGCATTTTCCCATTAAGAACATGTCAACGCACATTGCCTTTTGGCGCCTCACAACGTCAATTGCGCGTGTGTGTGAGTAAAAGTGTGTGTGTGTGTGTGTGTGTGTACGTTAGTGTGTTTCGCGTAATTCTAGCTGACAAGCAAATAACGCTTAACTTTGCATTTCACTTTTGATGCCATAAGCCATTTACAGTTATGGCTACAGCTACACGGCCATAACGATACTTTTATTCCGTCGAAATTCGCAATTAAGCCGTACTGTCTACGTTACGCCCAATGTCTGTGTAGCTGTGTGTATCTACAGTTATGTTGAAATGCTGTTATGTGTCGTTACTTAAACAGAATTTGTAGCGGAAATATACTATATACCAACTCAGAGGGGGTTGCAAAAACCTTTTTAGGGTTACGGCTAGCAGCACGTGCAAAGGTTAAACTGGTCATTGTTAGAAAGGCGTTCACTCTCTGATGCTGCTGTGGCCGCCTTTAGGCCTAAAAAGCATTGCATACTTCAAGGTCAATGCATGACATTGTGTTTGGCTAAAAGTGTCTATGGATAGTATGTGTGTGGCATGCATAATCTGCGATGGGTCTTGTTCGTATGAATTATGCTAAGAATGTAATAAAATTTCGCAGATACACACACACACACACACACTTGTTCGTCTCTGTATTAGTATGTATCTGTGTACAGTTACGGGCTGTAGGTGGCCCGTTGATTTTATTACCAAGTGCTTGGCCCCAACACCATGCACTAGTAAAGCAAAGCCTAGGTACAAATGTGTACATATGTATATGTATGTATGCGGCACTAGTTGGCCCAGAATTATGGCCAAAACCTTACTGGACATTTGTGACTTTAATTTTATTAAAAATCAAGAAAAGCTCTTATATGTATGTGTGCAGGGCGCGTGTGATTTGTTTGCTTGTGCGTGAATTTTTCAAATATTTTCAAGGTTTCATGCTCTTGAAAAGTTTTCATTCGCCCTGTATGGATTATGATACATTTGTGCTTGTTTGTTTGTGTGTATATGCTAGCTAACTGTATTTGAGCAAGTTTTATAGATCAAACGATGTTAGATTTATTTATTTTTACCTTGTACGCTTGAAGTATTAATAAAGTTTTAAATTCAAAGTTTTATGTCTACTGAGCACGCAGGCACACACACACACACACACACATTGACATAAAGTTGCACACACCAATACACTGGAAAAAACTTTCACTTGTTTTGTGCGCTTTCGTAACACATTTACACTAACTGCATTTATGCTCAATCAAAGTTGTTGCAGCTACTTTTGCTGCTGCCTGTTGCACTGTTAACCCGCCACCTCGTTAAGGTTTAACTGGAAAATTCACAAGAATGTCAAGTCAAGCTAGCACGCAAAGGCACACACACACCAACAAAACTTGGTAGCTCGAGTCGTACAGCTACTCCCGCTATACGTAGTTGCGTTCGGGAATGCTTCCCAGCAAATGATGCCGTAAAACGTAAGGCGTGAGGACTTGGCTGTGGCTGCTGCCACATGTTTCTTGTGTTCTGCGCAGGCGCACGTATAACTGTAGCATAGTTATCAGCTGACAGCTGACGGCGCTGGCTGCCGCAGTGACTGCAGCGTCACTAAGCTAACACCAGCTATCAGCTGTTTTCACGGCCAATGGCGGCTAGTCTGTGTGTGTGCGTGTTTGTGTGTGTGTCTGTGTGTGTGTGTGCGTGTGTGTGTGTGTGTGTGTGTGCGTGTGTGTGTGTGTGTGCGTGTGTGTGTGTGCGTGCCTGTCTGCGAGCTTTACTACGCTGCTGACGTAAATCAAATGCAGTTTGTATTTGTTGCTGAGCCTGTTTATTGGGTGCAGCAGCAAAAGCTTTGCTGAAAGCTCACTGACATTTTGCGTAGTTAACAGCGCGGTCGGTAGCCCTGCTGCAGCCATGAATAGTGCATAATTAATTCGCTGTTTTTTTGAGTGGAATAGCCAAGTTACAAGTTACTCGAGCTGTCTGTTGGATTGCCAACGGCAGCGAAAGACATCGAAGTGTTTCAACCATTTTTGCCTTGCACTTGGTCAAGGCCGCTCAAGGCCAGCTAGAAAGCTTTCTTTTTGACATGAGCTACAAATGTTGAAAAGAAACTATGGGAAAAATTACTTTGGCCAAAATTAACGCGCTCTGCACGTACACGTACTATCAGAGTCTTAGGTTTTAACTCCAAATCTGGTACATTGAAAGAACTTGTAACAAACATATTGTGGCTTGTATCAAACAAACAGAAATTAAACATGAGTTATGATTTTTGATTGTTTAAAAAACATAAAACGTTAACATCAATTTTAATTTCAAGTTAGCAGAGTTAACTGTTTTTGTTTTTGTACCAAGTTTCGAAAAGATGTTTTCTTGCTTACAACTACAATACGCCATTTACAGTTATATAAGAAACCTTTGAACTCAAATAAATACTTAATTATGTGCTCACATTTTACTGAACCTATTAAAGATACCGATTTAAAGGATCAAATGTAAAACACTTTTTAGTTAAAAGCAGACTAGACTTAGAACAATTTTTTTGTATTATTTTGAGATTCATATTATCTTATACGAAAAGAAATTCACATGTTAGGAAAAAAAAATGTAGTTTTTTTTTAAATCGAATCAATTATGCTTAGTTACAGTGAGCTCCTTAAACTCGAAATGTATGCCGAGTTTTTATTTGAAATTTTAAGAGTTCATTTTTTCAACATTTCAATAACCTTCTGTAACAAAAAATAGCCACAATACACCCACTAGAAGACACCCAACTATATGGAGTTGTTTGGTGTAAAATGCACTCTCCTGGGGAAGACCAATTTGCTAGAGTCTCTATCTAATCTGCACTTTTTAATGCCTATTTGTAGCGTTAATGCCATGAAAAAATAAACAGCTAACTACTGAAATTGGTTTTGTATTGTTTCGCAAATGATTCGGTATACTAATAATAATAATATTTTTTAAGTGTAAGAGCTTTTCATTTTCAGGCAAATTTCAATTTAAAATAAAAGCAAGATAGATTTATTGAAATATGGTTCGCGTATTTTAAAAATGCGAAATTTACTGGGAAACAGTTGTTTGTAATGTGAGCTGGCCAAAGGTTTATTATTACAGAGGTTCAGTAACCTCAAGCATGTTCAGAATATATATGTATATTGAGTGTTTATTTGCAAAGCTGTCTGTTTCACACATTTTTTCATATAAAATATTCAAAATACGTCTTGGGAAGATTGGTAAGCATGGAGAGATGTATATAACAATATTTTTGAATCAAATTTCGTTAAGTTTAGTTTTGCTACTTTATTCTTTGGTTAATTATTGTGAATTCATAAGCAATTCATCAAGATGCATGATAAACCAAGGGGAAGAAGAAGAACGACACACTCAAAAGCTTATGTGTAAGCATAAAAGCGTTAAGCTCTTAGCATAGATTTTATATTTATTTATAAGTTTTGAAGCATTTTTGCAGACGTAAGCAGTGTCAAAGAATAGAGCCAGGTACAGTCGGGACGTACCGACTTTAGTATACACTGTAATCGCATCTTATTATCACAGGAAACTTTCTAACTTGAAATGTTTTTGGGTAAACAATGAAAACGATACGGATAAAATTATGTCGTCTTCTTCTTAACAAGGCATTACTGCAAGTTACCGGGTTATAGCCTGTTGTAGAAAACTACTTCACTACCTACCAATACCTGCTTCGCGCGTGTTTTTTCAAATCGGAGATACAAAAGGTTGGTAGTGCACTTTCTAATATCCTTCCAATGGATCCTGGGCCCACGGCACCTTCCTTCAACAGCCACATTAAGACTTTTCTCGAGGAAGCCGCCAAGCTAGCGAAGTCCCTCGATATTAGTTCGCTTGACTATGGCAATATCGTCGTAGAGCTCATCGAGTTCGTCGTTTAATAGAATACGGTAGTCGTACCCAACGGGTAAAGGCCCAAAGTTCTTATGGTGTACATTGCGCTAAAATACTCAAATACCAACAGCATCAGACTGCAGCTTAACTCAAGGCTCAAAGCAATAAAGTGTAAATAATAATTAAGAGTGTTAGTTTCGTCTGGCGAACCTAATTTGCCTATTGAGACCATAGTGACATCTATTGGTAAGAGTGATTCTCTGATTGATCTCCATGCTGACATCGTTCTCCTTGTGTCGGTGACTTCACAACATCAATCTGAGAGTTCAACCGCCGCGTTACCCACAGTTGCAAATAGATTTTAATGCAATATTACCCTAATATGCATCATAAAAGAGGTAAGAAGGCATGTGTCGAGTTTTAAGATTGTAACTTTAAATATATGAATGTAAATCGCTCACCCTTCCATTGCACATGGCACTTACAATATTAAGCAAATCGATAAAAATGTCGGGTAACATATGATAACTATGAATCAAATTCAATATCAGTAATAAACTGCCGCAGATCTCTATATGTGATGGCTCAACGGTTCATTTTCCTGTGATTTCTGGATCGCCGGGCATTGAAAGTAACTGCATGGCCGATGTGCTTGCCAGAGAAGCCCCTGCCGCTCCCCTTTTCCTTAAGAACGGAGACACAAGTTGCTGCCTAACCTTTTCGCTATTTTCAATGACTTTTGCGGATAAGAGAAGAAAATTGTTGAACTTCTCTTAAGGGGTAACACTAGTGTAGAATCTTCATCACAAAATCGATCGAATCGATCCGTAGCAACAGGCTCGAGCACACTATCGTATTTCAAAGTTATATGTTAACTATTTATAAAGTTTACGCAATATGGAATTGAGTAAAATCGGTTGTACTTCTCGGAAAAGTACGAATTTATCGTCTTGTAGCAGAAAAATAGGAAGAAAGGGTCCTTTGAATCGTAACGTCATCCTTTTTTTCTGTACACTAACGTCATTTTGAAGACCCTCAAATACCAAATAAACACCCACTATCTCTTTGTCGATTATAAAGCAGCATTTAGTAGCCCGTTGAGGGATCGCGTATATGCCATACTGTCTGCGCTAGGTATCACTGCAAACTTGCAGCATACGCATCTCCGTCAAAGTACGAAAGAACCTCTCCGAACATTTTGATACCGAGTGAGGCTACAGATAAGGCGATGCACTCTGCTGCAACATTTTTAACTTTGTAATGCAGAATGTGTTGCTAAATACCGAAGTTCATGATGATATCGATAGCATTGGTAGTACTAAGCGAGCAGTCACCGCAGGCTTTGCGGCTATTGAAAGAGAATCTGCTAGGGTGGGTCTGGTTGTAAATGAGAGATCAAGTGGAGAATCACTCTTGCCATTAGATGCTACTTTTGCCTAAGTAGGCAAATGAGTAGTAGTGACCGACTATTCTCGACAGACGAAACTGACACCCTATAAGATGCTCATCCTTCCCGTTTTGCTTTACGGCACTGAAGCATTCGCGAGAAAGTCTTTAATTCTGAAGGAATGCAACCATGCTATGGCATGTCTCCGGTGGAAGTTAAAGATTGCAAATTTCATTTAGTTCGTTTTATTGTGAATGGGTATTTGCAGAACATTCTAGATGCAGGAAAGTCCTCGACGAACTGTATCAGCTCTACGACGACATTGACCTAGTCAAGCGAACCATCCAGGGGATCCGCTTCAATTCTGAAGAAAGGCAACCATGGCATGGCATGTCTCCGTCAAAAGTTAAAGATTGCAGATTTCATTTAGTTCGTTTCATTGTGAATGGGTATTAGCAGAACATTCTAGATTCTACGGTATCACATTGGGCCGATTTACGACCCTAGTGTAAGGAAGATAGCCTGATAGCCGTCCGTGCTACTGTTAGTAACGTATGCTAACTTTTATGCATAAATGCAATAATAACGTTTTAAATCGTTTTATCACTAAATTAAACATTGTCAATAATATTAAATGGGAAAATGTGCGACAAGCTGCTAATCAACACATTAGTTTGGAGGTATTCAAATTTCTCCCATGAGCTGACATATACATGTTTGTACATATAACGTATTATCATTAAAGTTTGGCATTCGGGCCTCAATGCAATTAGCGATAACAAATGCGGCTAATTATATAATGCGATTTCATATTCATTTCCGGATTGTTAGGGTTGTGTGTGTGCAGGTGTGAGTTGCCTAATTGAAATTCAGACCATTTGTTAGAGCATACTTTGCGGCGCACATTTCAATTAGCTTAATCGGATTTATGAATTATTGAGTGGGTTAGCAGTAGCAACTCATTTAATATACTTTCACTGAGACACACTCACACACACACACACACACAGGTGTCAATGAATTCGATTACTTTCAAACAATTTTCAATGCCAGCTACAACAACAGCATTCTCTCTATTAATATTAAAGTTTTTTGTAGCTGTGTTGTTGTAATTGTGACCTTGACCACGAATATTGATTTCCTGCTGTTGCCTGCCGCCCTATGCACGCCCCCTTATAACTGTGCACTAGCTTCCTATGCCTTTTATCTGTTGCTGCATTGTTTGTTGTTTTTATTTCGGTTTTGAGTTTTCCACTTTTATGTTCGTGCGCAATTAAAACTGTCATCGTTTGCGCTTAAAATAAGCATTCATTCGCTTTTTTTAGCCTTTAAGCTTACTAAGCGCTGCTCTTCATGGCGTATACGCAATGTGCGTATGTAACTGTTGTTTGTGTACCGCTCGAGTATGAATGAATACGTGATTACGCGTGACACGTTGCACAGCTACATGCCACCCACAACCACCAGCTCCGCTTCTACACTATAAGCCCGTCTCTTAGCTCACGCAACTGCTTTCATCGTCGAAGCGATTTTTGAAACTGGTTTGCTAATTGTGTCATAGTCTGGCTTGGGGGCAAACGCATGGCCAAAAATAACATAAAAAACTACTAAATCGAACGTTGTCAAGTGCGGAAATGTGTATAGAAATAAAATGGCAAAAACTGCGATAGATACAAATAACAAAAAATCAATAACAATTACTTGGCATTATTTGTGAATACAAAAAAAATACACAACAACAAAATGGCAAACAAGCATAAAAAATTGTAAATAAATTCAAATGATTTTAACGGAAAAATACTCATTTAGTAACATTGAGTGCTTAAAAAATGAAAAAACGCTCACTCAAACACAGTTTACCGTTTGGTATTTATTAAAAATAACAACAAAAAGAACATATGTTTTAAATTTCAGTTTCGTTTTAAAGTACACATATGTAGGTAGAGTTTCAGTAGCTTTATGAAAATCCCTGTAAATTTGATAAGTTTTGATTGCCAATCAAAAAAAAACTTTAAAAATAGTATATTACTCCATTTACTATAGTTGCATATTGAATTTTATTGGCTTGGTAGACATATCTTTGAATTTCATCAAATTATGTATTTTAGTGCATCACTCAACACAAATAAACTCATATTTCGCATATATCAATAATACAAAGCAACACTTGTTAGTTTAGAATAAAAAAAAAATGATGTAAAAGTATACATATGTATTTTTTATTTAAAGTGTAGGAATAACCGTGCAAAATATGCATTAAAAAATCGGTTAAATTTGTTTTATTTTACAAAAACCGTTCGAAATCATCACCATAAAACTTGCATTAAAGTTATTTAAGTGCGAAATTGAATAATAAAAATTAATCCTGAATGTAAATTCATTCACGAAAAATTTGTTTGATTTAAGAGAGAAAAAATGTTTTCTATAGAGAAAAATGGATCAAAGAATGTATAATAAATTTTGTGTGAAAAATAAACTGAAAAAATAAAGTGCTCTTGAACACTCTTGAACGCTCTTGAAATGTTGACTGTGTCGTTCGGTGAGTCTATTAAGTGCAACTCGCTCTTTACGGAAGTCCGAGAAGAATAACGATCAATAAATAACATATTGTTATGGAATCATCATCAAATCATTATTAAGGGCAGTTGCTCCCAAGTTGCAAGTAGACATAACGTTTGCGAAAACGAGTGGCTCTAAATTTCGTTCCGAAAATACTACATTTTCGATAAAAGAACCGACTCTATGCAGATTCACTCGAACTGGTCATAGCCAATGTATACTTATGAAGGTAACGTCGTCGTTGTGCTATCCTTCTTAAAATTGTATGAGAGTCTAAAATAGCGAAAGAGAGAGGAGCAAGTTACTCTCGCACGACATACAACCTAGTCAAAAGTCTTCTTCGCTTAATTCGTCTTCACAAAAATAGCCAAATTCATCTTGATTCCATCAGCTCGGCGATGTCCACATCGCCATAATTTGCGACAATTTCATGGGCTTAGAAACAGCCATGATATGTAATGTTAAGTTATTGAAATAAAATTTGTCATCGCTACATCGCCGGAAAAGTTGTCAGAGTGATTTTAGATTTTAGTTTTTTGGCCAATCTCAATGCTCAAATCATGATAATGTTTATTATTCTTATTGCTTATTCGCGATTTTTCCGACAAAAACAACATCATAATCAGCTACAACTTTTTCAATTTCCCAAAACTGGAAACACCCATGAAAGGACGGCGTAACGCCATGATGTAGGAGATAACGAACTCATTGCTGGAGGAGATTTAAAGAAGCGTTGGCACAATTGTATTGTTTCTGAAAAGGCTTACTTTGAAGGGGACAAAATAAAAAACTCTTATATTAAATAGTGGTAAAATATTTAGCATTTTTAACAACTTACCTTCTTTTTGGTATTAAACCCGAGGAAGGACAATTTTCGAACATTGTTGTCCCTGCCGCTGGCTGAACTGAAGCTCATCTTGACGCTGATGTCTTGAACGACAGTTTCAATTCCAAATCAATTGATTAATGGTGTGTAACAAATAAGTTCGCTTCTTATTTAATAATTTCAAGGCGATAGCACCAGCGCACTTGCATGGAATTGTGGATGATATAACGCGGCCACTGTGGCTGCTTTAAGAATCTCGGCATTCGGTGCCTCCAAAGACCTATTCTCTGGGTCTCTCGTTCAAACGTGCTGTAAATAAAGAGATACAACAACGCAATTTCATTAATAATAAACACAACAACAGCATTCCTCTCACATAAGCATATAGTGTATTAGGCAGTAAAAAGGCCAATTGAAAGCGAGACATACAAAATTCAACACAACAAAAATTGAAGCAATAAAATTGCGAGTCGCTACTCAATTAAACTCAAATGGTCAGTCACACGCATACTGCAAAAACAACACAAACAATTCTCTAGAGCTCCCCAACAAGAAGCACGCGACTTGAGATACTAACTCGTGATCAATTTCAGTTAGTTAAGTTTTGTGCACTTATGACAGCCCTCGAGACATTAGCGTCATCTGAGAATCTATACCCAAGGCGGCATTTTTTTGTGATCATCTTTTTTTTTGGATTTCGATAGCTGATGCGTACGTTTCAACAAGCCAATGTGTTCTGTATGTTTTATTACATATTAATTTTGAATTGCTGAACATATTCAGAGATGGGCACGAAAATAGGGAATTCGAGACGCGATAAAAGTTGAAAGAAAGAACGACAGCTCAGACTTGCTACAAAAATGTTTCGAAATATTTCGAAACAAATTTATCGAAAAGAGTGCATTAGATCACAAGAAAAAATAAACAGTTGGTAACCAACTCAGGCTTTTCCGCGCGTTTATCAAAACAATCGAAATTAGCTAAAACAAATTTAACCAAAAAAAAAAAAAAATTTCAAAATTATTTAATCTTATTATTCCCCTGGGAACCCAACTATAGCGACTAGAGTGCTTAAATTCAAGAGGAAACCCTTTGACGAAATGCTCAACACAAAAACATCGCTTAAATCGTCGAAAAACATAAAATCACAGATTTTATTTTTTGACCAATCGCAATACTTTTTTGCGGAAAAGTAAAAAAAAATCATCACTTGGTGCTGAAAAAATGATATAAACATAACCAAATATTAGAATAAATCGACAGAACCGAATTAGTTTAATTTGAGTTTTAGGAATGCACTTAGTATGCTTCGAAAGATAATTTTAAAGAAAGTTCCGCAACTGAACCAAACTTAAATATAGGCTCAATATATTTTTATTTTCAGCGAGCTCTTTCGGACAGAATTTCAATAGATTATATTTTTGAGCTAGGATTATTATTACGAGATTATATTTAGGAGTGGAATCAACGAGTAACCGTCATCCGATGTTAACATATTAAAACTTTAAATCAAAACCGCAACAGATAGATTAACTCCATATTCGTAACCTAGATTCAGAAAATTAACTATCATAAATTGATTCATTGAAGTAAATCAGCCATTTAATATTTAGTAGAAAGTTTCGTTATTGCGTTCGATTGTTTTCTTGAATGATCTTTTCTTTTTAATGTTTAAGACAAATTGCCTAATTTTTTTGGTGAAATTCTTTTTAAAACGATCTCTTTTTTAGCCAAAAACAAGTGTTCTGAGAAAGCTTTTTTTGAATTATTTGGGATCCGTCACTTAGAGCCTGTATTTCCACTCCTGTATAAAACCTTTCACCTCTTTACTCTATGTTACTGGTAATATTCGCGTTTCTTCTCTTCTCGAAAAAGTTTTGCCGTTCGGCGCTTTAAATTAGACTTACACGTTTTGCAGCCTTAAAATTGGTATTATATTATCTAAATAGCTTCAGAAGTCGAAATACGTTCAATAAAGTTAGGATCTATAGGATCTGCATTGGTCCATCAATTTATTCAACTAAGCATCAAAGTTTAATAAAATAAGAAATGAGTCCGAATGGAACTAAAACCCTTATTTCGGAATATAATCTAGTTGTATTTCTCAGAGTCCAAGAAATTGTTATTTTTGAAATATATATTTTTGTCCCAAAGTTGCCTACAAGGATATCCAAGATCATAACTTTTATTCTATTTTAAAACCGTAAAATGTTGCTTAAGCATCAAGTTTCGCAGATAATTTTTATTCAATTCGCATAGCAGATGGACTCGATATAAAATGCGAAAAATGTTTTACGGTAGACAACCAGCAGAGCAACTAAAAATGTATCAACATTGATTGATATGTTACATAATGTATCATACAAAGGCTTCTAAGGCTATAACTTTTCAACTTTCTGCTTCTTCTAACAAAAACGGTACCAAATCATTCCGTAGCCAAAATGCACTGCTACAAGTTACGAATATTCAAATTTAATACGTCTGATTCTTGCGTGTTCAGATGTACTTATTTAATAATGGAATAGTCACCTCTTTGTTGACAGGACAATGCCCGCAACTAAACACAAAACTTTCCGAAAAACCAAACAAAACTCGGAAAAGGAAACAACCGCAACTAAGTATTAGTTATGCACACACAGACGCGTACACTAACACACGCACATATAATATTTATCTAAGGGTTGTCCAGGTTCGCAACCAACTGACAAAGAAAGACCGTCTACAGTTTAGTTTTAGCGATAGTTTTCCCGAAATATTCACGCGCTGTGTCAGATAGTACGAGGCGCGCTCAATGACAAACGAAAGCGATGTGAACCTGTTGCGGTTGCGAATACGTTGCTTTATGTGTGTTCCGTTGGGTCCGGGTCTGTTGTTGGTTGGTGCTGGTGCTGGGCCAAGAACGATATGATTATGAATAGTAATAATCGTCACCCCATATAGACGGTGCGAGACGCCTCGTGGAAGCTTCGTGCGCCAAACGCCGGCGCTCGTTCATAGACATACGACATTTTGGTTAGAGAGGCCATAGACACAGACACGGACACGGACACAGTCACACGGCCATAGGGGCACGTGTGCCTCTGTATGGGTGTGAGTCGACATGAGTCTCGTGCTTGGCCATAATGGCCCTGACTAGCAGCGTATAGCTAGTATCGCCGTATAGTTAGCGAATATTTTTCCTTTGTTTAAACTTTGTACTTGCAGTAGCAAAGTTTTACGGTAACATTATTCGCATTGATTATATAAGAAAAATGTGACTGCTACTAACTTGGTCTAAAGGCATGTGCTTTAGCTGTTATTTAGCTGTCACTACTTTGTTCACAGTTTGTTTGCTAGCTGATTTCGATAAAATGAATTAGTGTTTGGCAAGGCATTTGGGTGTAATTCCTGTGTATACACTGCTAAACATTTTTAGACTTTTCGTTGAACTTGCTTAAATGGCTTTTATAATTGTCACGTATTGAAAGTGTTTTAGCTCCGACAATTTAGTTCGCCAAGAGCCTTGGGCAGCGGCCAAGACGTAAACAAAATAGTATGTCATATCAGCTAAGACGTGTCAACAAACTTACGGAACCTTGTAAAAGATACAAATGAAGCAACGTCTACAAACGGCAAATGTGTATATTGATCCTAAGCCTAAATTTAGAATCCAGAATTCAGACTACTAAGCGCACTTTCTTTACACTTGCAGAGGGGTTTCAACAAAATTAATGCAACTTGACCTTAATTTCTTCACAATAATGCCGATTATTTGAACATAAGCTAATAAAAGAAACTTTTTTTTTAATCATTGTAGTAATCCCATATAGATGCATGCACAAAAATTTGGAAAATCTAGTTTATTTTTCACAAACCACGCCCCCTATGTCTACAAATATACGCATACATATTTTAAAAAGTCCAAAGAACTATTTCTTCTTTCATCATTTAAGAAGGATTGAACTATTTGGTATTCAAAAAGTTTCTACTGTGTACTGTGATTTTGACTATTTTTACAATGTGTGATTCTCTAGAAGACTGTTAAAGAAGTTTTGTTTGCGGAATGAAATTCCGACTGCGGAAATGTTCAGAATGTTGCAGAACGCCTTGGGGAAATGAGTTGTACAAAGTCTTCAAAGAAGGCAGAGAACGTGTTGATGTCTTGGAACGCAATAGACGTTCATCAACAACAACTCATGAAAAACACGTCAAAGAATCCAAGAAGTTTGTGCTCAAAAATCACCAATGGACAATTGGAAACCTTGTGGATAAGATTCGTTTGTCAATTGGATCTTTTCAAACTATTTTAAAGTGTCATTTGGGTCTTAGAAGAGTCGATCTTGTTTGCTGCCGAAAACTCCCAACGTCATTGATTCCTCGTGACTTTTTTCTAAAAAATTCCACTCATATCGTTTCGCAACTACCTTATTCACCTGGTTTAGCTACTTATGACTTCTGTCTGTGTACCATATTAAAAAAAAATTTATGCTGACAGCGGTAACTCTTTTACGGGGTAAGGGGGGATGATTCGGAAAAAGATCAACATTGTTTGGTTTATAACCCTAACGTATCATTAGGGTAACATAAATGTTAACTTTAACATTTCTGTAAAAAGTGAAATTCTGTTGCAGTTCATAGGAGAGGGGGCCTAAAATTGGCACATTATTAGCTATATCTTCCAAAGTTCTTATTCGAAATGAATCATATCACTACACATGCATAGTAATAGTGTGGATAACTTTTATGGTGTGGGTTAAAACTGCGAAAATCTGTCACAGAGGAAGGGGGTAAGATATCGACATATTTGACAAACTTGCACTCAATAGGTAAATTGCGCATCTTTTGGTAAAACAATTTTGGCTCTAGCTCCGTTCTCGGAGACTACGGTGCGACAACACGGACTGTCAGACATGTCTATATCGACTCCACTATTGTTCCTGACCGTTTTTGCCCATTGACAATATAGTCAGCCACACCTCCTTCTGCCTGTTACATACATTGCACAAATCTATAATACCCTTTTATACTTTGTGTACAGGGTATAAAGACCGCCCCAGGGGCATCGCTTTCCCTATTGAAAAGATTCTAAGTGAGTCGCTGCACGCTTTGAAGGCTGTACTGACTATTTGGAATACTTTGAGAACTGGAAAAACGTTAAAATAAGTGCATTGCAACGAGGGGGATGCAAAGAAAATTTTAGGCTAAAAATTTTACGATTTTGAATGTTATAAAGAAAAAGATATAGTATGTCAGGGAATCTGCCTTTGAATACCAGATACTTCCTAAAGATACATTACTAAAATAGAAGATCACAATAACAATAAACACTGAATACAAACTTGCATTCTAAAATTACATTCAATGACAGCTAGGTATGCACATTGCTCTTATATTTACACTAATGGATTACCCAACAAGGGGGTATCCAATCCAGACTAAAATAATAGTTATTCACTTTCTGCCAAAATTTTGACATATTTTCTCGAATTTAACCGATTTTATTGCAGTGTATGGTTGAGTAATAATATCAAATTTCGATCATATGCAGAAATATTTGAAAAACAAATTTGATGCAGACAGTCGAGACGGTGCCCCACAGTGAAATACCCTGTGCCCATTTCTCCCATTAAAATCAAATTTCTGTGCAAATTTTCATATCGATGCATTGAGGGCTATGGGCGAAATAAAGGTAACTGTACTACTGTACATGTGTCTATATATCAAATTTGGATCTGGCTTAAATATTAACATTTCTATAAAGTTCAACTTTTCATCAGCAAAAAAAGCAAGATTGACCAAATAAGCCAAAAACAGCTAAAAATGTCAGGAAAAAGCCAAAAAAATGCTAGCCATTTGAGACTCTTTCAAACCCTTATAGGGTTTATTGATTTTAATATGATTTTGATAATGCATGTAAGAAGCGAGATACGTTCCAAGCCAAGACGATTTGGGCATGTCCATCTGATTAAACTACGTTTTGAGCTAACTCCCTATAATGATAATTACTTTGTGAGTAATCCACCACAAATATAATCTAATTTAATAAGCCATTGCCGATGACTAATATTCCGAGCCAAATCGGTCGACTTATGATAATAAAACCACTTTGTTTTTTGGAGATACCACCATCGCGTGATCCATTTCCATGGAAAATTTTAATCACGTATAGCGCTTTAGCTGGTGAAGTTGATGTCGGCAGCCTCGTCATCCGTTTCATCCGCTCTAGGCACTATAATCTTACCGATTTTCTTGATTTCACGATTTTAAACTTAATTTATTGTTATATGTTTACATAAAATAATGCTGAAAAAAACTAAAAATACTTTTAAAAAAAGCTAGAATTCCCGCTGCCCGCTGTTTTCAACTTTTTCCCGCCATCAGGCTTAAAAAAAGCTATATCTAGCGGGAAAAAAGCTAAAATGGCAACACTACAACAGACGGACATGGCTTTATCGACTCGACTATTGCTCCTGATTATTTTTGCCTATGGAACATATGGTCTGCCACGCCTTCTTTTGCCTGTTACATACATTGCACAAACCTATAATACCTATAATATATAAAAAAGCTAAAACTATATATATATAATATAATATATATATAGTATATATATATATAATACACTAGCTGGCCCACAAACTTCGTTTTGCCGAAAATAGATTTTTATGGTCATTGAACTGGAACAGCAAATCGGTTCAAGTTAAGGGAATTCGTGGAATTAGACATTCTTCTCATTTGAACGGCCCTTATAAAATCCTTACCACTATCAAATTGTTCATTAGCTTTGTCACAATCAGTCGGGATCCATTGCACAGTTTTTCGGCATGAAGATCCAACTTTATCATGCAAATGATGAGGTGGCATGCCAGGCAAATTAAAAGAGTTTATTCTACTGGATAATTGAAGACTTTGTCTTCTTTTTCAACGCGATCAAACGAATTTAATTCGTTGACAATATGTTTCGCTGCTTAAAGCTCACGTGCGCTCAACCAATCGTGGCTACGAAAGTTTTGATCAATGTTCAGATACACATTAGTGATGAATTAGTTAGTTAGTTGGTATTTCGTTGAAGTGAATTGTAAAATGGCATGTGAAATGAAGTCATTTGAAAACAACTATTACATTTTCTTATTTTGATCAAAAAGAATCCTACCATATATTCATAAATAAAATATATTTATTATGTCACTTAAGAATATTGCTGATACTGACCACCTATCGGACACAAACTGAAAAGAAACTTTCCTGCAGGCCAAACTCATGTAAGGTCCAAATATGAAGATATTTTACGCACGATTTACAGTCAACACTTGATGGTCTTGCTCAGACCTATGTAATTTCTTGTTTCTAACCGCAAGATTATAAAGTAAATCTTCCCAGGAAAAACGACCGATTAACTGTTTCTAAAGAGTGCATAAGAAATCTTGAAGTAGCATCCGTAATCTATCATCCCAACACAACGACACACACAAAACAAACTCTTCGACGTCATATCTAGAGGATTTATTTTTAGAACCAGCTATTTTGTTTTCGATTTTCCGCTTAAACAATCGCGTGACTCTTTACCTGCCACATACATTTTGTATTGTATTTTGCCTAAGCAATTGCGTGGGTGAAAAAAGGCAACCAAAATATTTCAAAACAAATCAATTTACACTTTTTATACGCTGTACACAAAGTGTACAAGGGTATTATAGATTTGTGCACTGTATGTAACAGGCAGATGGCGGCGTGGCAGACCATATGTTCCATGGGCAAAATTGATCAGGAGCAAAAGTCGAGTCGAGTCAGTCCGTCTTGGTCTCCGTTTCTCAGAGACTATAAGAGTAAGAGCAAAACATTTTACTAAAAGATGCGCATTTTCCCGGAAAAGAGCAAATTTATCGATTCATGTCGATATCCCACCCTGTTCACCCACGACTGATGTACGCGGCTTACACCCACACCATTAAAGCTAAATCATTGAAATTTGGCACAGTTATGCAAAGTGTTATTGTGCATATGCTGTGTAAAAATTATCAAAATCGGATGGAAACTTTAAGAGATAAATTTTAGACTTCTCCTCCTACAAACTTCTGCAAAATTTCACTTTTTATAGAAATGTTAATATTAAAGCTAGAATCATAAGCCTTAGACTCATGTAAGGCTTATGAATCAAACAATGTTGACCCTTTTTCCGAATCATTCCCCTTAGTACAGTTACCTTTATCTCGCCCATACCCCTCAGAGCATCGATATGAAAATTTGCACAGAAATTTGATTTTAATAGGAGAAATGGATAAAGGGTATTCCACTGTCGGGCACCGTCCCGACTGTCTGCATCAAATTTTTTTTGTTTGTTTGTATAATGCAGACTATCAAATAATTAGAAGTAAGCTATTAAAACAAAAAACAATAATCATAACGCGACAAAACAAAAGCAAATAGTTCGAAAACGTTCAGAAACCAATTGTATTACGTCTATAATTAAACAAAAGGTGTTACATTTTAAACTCGAGGCAAACCAACAAAACGGGCGCCGGAAGGCACCAAGAAAATTAACGTGGTGATCAATTTTATGGGTTCATTAGCAGGTTCCAGCGGCGACAGCGACTTCGACAGCGACGCCAGCGATCGGACGATCGATCGTTGTAGTGACTTAAATATTGATTTAATTTACGGTTAAAATAAAAGTTGTACATTGAAATAAACAAATAAATGCATAAGCGATGCACGTTACACTTTTTATAACCGGTATCCTTAGTGAGAAGTGTTATTAATATCGTTTCGAAATATAATGAATTTACCATATGGAGAGAAGAGAATAAGTCTTAGAATTACAGCAAAGATATGATATGGTCGGAGTACCAATTTTCCAATACTTTGAGGGCTAATGGTATTTTGACAAAAGATCAATACATACTTGTGGCTTTAGCTTAAATATTAATACTAGGAGTCACCCAGCAGTCGGATCTGTGAGTGCAAATTTTTAATAAATAAATATATAAATATATATAAATAAATAAAAAAGGTAGTCTTACTATGGGGGTAGGGGGATCATTTGATCAACATTGTTTGGTTTAAAATCCTAACATGAGTCTACGCAACAAATATGGTGGCTCTGCCTAAATATTAACATTTCTATAAAAAAAGAAATTTCGTTGCAGTTTGTAGGAGGAGAGGTCAAAGATTGACACATTATTACCCGATCTTGATAATTTTTAAACCACACATCGAAGTAATATTGTCATTAAGTGTGCCAAGTTTCAATTGGATAGCTTTTACGGTGTGGGTGTAAGCCGCGAAATTTAGTCACGGCCGAATAATCCAAGAGGATAACATTTGTCGATTACGTCAGATGAAAACGAACCTCTTATCTGATAGTTCCCGACTTTAACGTTACTGCCCAACATGTTCCCAAGCATATTGTTCGTTTGCCGTCTTCAATATTCTATCTATCAGATTATACGCAAGATCTTCATAGATTAATCAAGTTCCTCTTAAGTTTGACATAGATCCTGATCTAATAATATGGCTAAAATGTAACGGCTTCAAACAAAGTATTTTTGTTTTTAAACCGAACAGAATTTGTTTTTTGCTTACGATTTATAAAGGAAGTGACTATATCTTACGTGTATTTTTGATAGTAAAATTTTTGTAAAAAAATGATTTCTTGACAAGTGACGGCTAACTCGTTCCTTAAGTAATTAGATAAGTATGTGCAATCCCGAAGCGTATAAATATTTTCTGATCCTAAAATTTCGCCACTTCATAAAAACGGATATAAATGCGTCGATGAACTTAGTTTTTGGTGATAAATCACGCTCGAAAGTGGTGGTTCTCGGAATTTAATCGTGGGACTTATTATCGTGAGGCCAGAAACCCTCGATGCTGTCCACGAACGGTTTATGCAAGATCGTCATGTGGCATAACGTGAGATCAGGCATCCCTGACCAATATTGCAGAAACATCTGGCCGTTAAGGAGATAGGCTCGCGTTCGATATAGCATAATTTAAGAAATATTTCTTAAATACATACTTCCAACGATATAAAATCATAACAGGCGATTGGATCTTTGCGTATTAGCTCGAAGCTAATGAGCAATCAACTGCATGTGTCTTCGAAGACGAGTTTTCTCTTCAAAAACATGGACATGCAGACTAGAGACGATTAGAGAATCGTAAGGTCAATTTTAAATGGAATACAACTATTTGTTTGCTAAAAGTGCTCAAAGAATTAAGGAAAACCAACCGCCAAAAACGGAAATTCGAGCATTTTGAGCACCCGAATTCCGATTTGGCACCCAATGATTGCTTTTTGTTCTCGCACATCTAGAACAAATTGCAAGCTCAAGGTGAAGAAGCGATAGATGCGTTCGAGACACATTTTTTTGAGCTACCTCATACGGAGTGGCAAATGAAGTTTGAAATTGGTTCAAACATTTAACAAAACCATTTTCGATAAAAAATCTTCT
The DNA here is from genome assembly GCA_035041775.1 of Chymomyza caudatula. Taxonomy (NCBI): domain Eukaryota; kingdom Metazoa; phylum Arthropoda; class Insecta; order Diptera; family Drosophilidae; genus Chymomyza; species Chymomyza caudatula. Next base: position 1,322,522 of record JAWNKW010000133.1, read on the forward strand.
ATCTGTGGATCTGTCTGCCGTCTATCCATGTAAATGTCTGAACTTCTGACTTTTGGGCTGCCCTCTGCGTTTGTCGCTACACGTGTACCTTTGTTTTGCGTGTCTGCGAATGTCTATTCGTCTGTCCGTCAGCTTGTCATCAAATTCATCGAATATTCTATAGATTAAGCATTTTTTTGGCTTTTCGTTATGCTCGCCCAATAGATTTGTACGGATTACACAAATAGAAACGGTCGTCTGTCTGTCTGCTTTTTCTGTTTGGAACCCTCTTTCTGCCTGCCCATACGCCCTTGGGCTTATACCTGTCTCTGTACGTCATGTCGTCTGTCCGTATGGTATGGACTTCCTTTGCCAGTAAATACATTAAATCTCTGATTGATTTAGTATTTTTTGGCTTTCTAAAAATGATTCTCACGATTTACCGTAACAGTTTTCAAGCTGTGCTCTTGAAATTTAATAAAGAAGTTCTAATATTTTCTATTATACGAAGCGAGTTCCACACAAAAATAATAATAAATAAGTTTTTCCAACAATATTTTGATCAGTTCTTAAATCCAATGAATGCTTTCTTTGAGTCTTATGTTCTGAAGTGTTGTACGCACCGGTTTAGGCCAAACGTAGAAAAAAAAAAAAAAATTTATAGCACATACACATTACAAAGTTAAACGCCATTAATATTTACTAAAACAATTGACAGTAATGTATGACATTAAAGACACAACATAAATAATTGTCTATTAAGTTTAAATGCGTGCAAATGTCTAGTTTTAAATTGATTTTAAAGTTATTTAAAGCTAAGTGGCCTAAACGCCTGTCAATTGAGGCACTCATATTGATATATTACGGAACTGAAATAGAAATGCAACTAGATAATTGATGAAATATTTACGTACATTTGAGTGGGCTTGCGACATACAGTTTTTTATCAGTCCGATAAAACATTTCACTAACCAAATATTGCAGTCGGCTTTTTACTTGGCGGGTCAGCTGCAGTTGCCAAATGAGTCACGTGCGCCATTAACCGGTTCGAGACTGCACATTTTTTTGTTTCTTTAACTGACATTGAACTTGAAACAAGTTGTGCACGGGGCTGCACGGCAACAAAATTCGCTGAAGTGGTACTACATATAGACAAGTTAGAGGGTTGAACTAAGCGTAGCTCCTATAACAGTATCCAGTAGCTCTAGAGCCCATTCGAACGTTTTCAAGTATAATGAAACGAAAAACACTGAAATTAACTGTCAACGCTACGTCAATTATATGGAAGTGTGCCGTATAATATATGGTATTAGAGTGAAGTATTACATTTTTTGAGGCTAATTCCAAATTCGTAGGCGTGCAAATTGTACTGTATAGATAGTTCCTATTCCTATTCGATTAGCTGGAAGAGTTTATGTTCGAGCGTGATTTGTTGAGCATTTTTGTTTTATACGTCATTAGTCAAGCTTTCGCCTACTACACTCTCCGTATGACAAGGTCAAAAAGCTCGACAATATTCGGACCTGTTTTTTGTTTTTTAGAACATTTTTTTTGTTTAGTGTCATGCATTATGCAATAGTTGAACCAAGTTACAGCTCGACCAGCTATCCAAAATGTTGCTGACCTAGCCAAGTTGAAAGTTGTTTAAATTTCCACTTTAGTTCTATTTGTTTGGCCTAACATGGTGAAGGATTTATGAGTATTGCTGTAGTACAAAAGTTTTAGCGCACTTTATTTAATTACACAAACACACAGATACACACACACACACACACACACACACACACACAAAACGCCGCTTTTAACGCTTCACTGATTTTAATGCACAGTGGGTACAAAGTACCATGAAAACCAATTTTATAGAACAGCAGCAACAACTACAAACACAACAAAAACACAGAACTCTAATTAGACTACTGACGTCTGGCCAGCGCACAGTGGATCCAACTGACTTCTTTTTCGGCAAAAATCACTTTTGAGTGAGCAAAATGCATGTAACAGAGAATTTCTTAAGCTTCTGCGATACACTACGATATTATATACACCAATACACCCTATTAAATGTGCTTATTGCTTAATAAATCGTTAACATTTTGAAAATCTGTTGGCAAGAGGTTTGGAGTCTATTTTAATCTTAGTGTACACACGTTCGCCAGATAGACAAACTGTCGACGAGGACGATTTATTGAAAAATAAGCAAAACTTAGAACATTTTTTCATTTTTCCATGACATTCAAGAATAAGACATTTGCAGTATTAATATCGAACTTATTTATCACAGTGTATCGCAGAAGCTTAAGGAATTCTCTGTTTTATGCATTTTAAATTTTGAAAATATCTTTACTCCCTCAAAAGTTAGGATTTTTGCTGAAAAAGAAGTCAGTTGGATCCACTGTGCAGCGTTTGAGTTAGGCCTCCGAACATTACGCCTCATATAACTTATGGGTTAATATACTCAATCTATAGTAAGTACATACGACTATATCGGTCGGTGCCTTTCAAGATAAGCAAATCAACATAGTCACCCGCCTAATATTATTACATAAATAAAATTCGTCAACAGTTTCTAAAAATATATGTTTGTTTTGAGTACTCATTTAAGCGTAAACCATACTGAGTATTGAGTTCCATGTGCATACAGGTTCCGCACGTTCATTGAGTTATAAGTGTGTAAGTGACTCATTGCGCCTAAGGTGGAAAACCTCTTTAACGCTAACTATGCCTCTGTAGCCAACTCTTTAATTTCAATATTGTTTTATGATATTGCAACTGTTGCAAGTTTCTTCGAAGCCTAGCCAGGAACAATAAATTCCAAAGTTCTGTAAACAAGCCAAATGTTAAATAGCAAACACGGCAAAAAAAAAAAAGCAATTTCGATGTACCGAAGTTAAATTACTCTTGATAAATCGCTGAGTAGTATAAAGTAAGGTTTGTACAGCTCATTTGTAAACAAATTTTATCTTTTAATTAAATAAAAGTTGTTTCAATAAAAATATATGTGACATATAGTGGTAAATAGAGAAATTGAGCATGATTAGGCACAATTGAAATATGCACATATGGCGAAACAATACCTATTTTTTGGTTTTTTGCATTGCAACTGTCACTCTCAAAGTATCTATTGAGAACCTTAACTTACCCAACCTGATTAAAACTGAAACAAAAATAATAGAAAACTTTTGTTTTTTTTTCACTCAAAGGACGACAATTGAAAACAATTTCAAGAATTGCCCCCAACTAGCCAAAAAACACTCATAAAACTGAAAGGTTAGTGTACTAAACATTGAACCCAAGGAGTAAGTCCCTGTAATGAAACAAACCCAGATAGTTAATGGATCACAATAGATTCCAAAGTTAAGGTTAACAATCAATATTTATTATTCTTTACCAAGATACCCTTTCCTAAGGTGGTACTAATTGAGTTAAAACGAAATTGTATAAAAGTGTGAGTTCAGCGTAACCAACATTTTATTGTGAAGCTGTAAAAGTTACAAAAAAAAAATTAAGATCTGCGAAAACCCAAATAACCTAACTTTCTTTCGGTAGTACGATAATACTTTTTACTGAACCCACCGAATCATTAAGTGCCAAATCAGTGTTGTACCATTCAATCAATTAGTCGATATGGCTGATACTACCACTAAAAAAATTCAATTTCACATATCGTTTGTTAATTTTTGATAATTTGATAAGATTGGTTATTAAAATAACTGATAAACAGTTCAATTTAGGTGATTCACAACAGACTGTCTAAATAGCCTACTATCAATAATTACAAATACTCTTTGATAGAGTATAGAAACAACAAAGTGTTGCTTGCCTTCAATATGTATCAGAGCCGTAAGTACATTCACACTCAAAAATGAAGATAAACAAATTTCTACAGAAACCTATGGTTAAAATTGTCGGAACATATGCAAAGATATGTAATATCGATATATGTTACAGTCAAACCTGCTTAAGTTGGTCACCTACGGTTTAAGCATATTTGACCAACTTATGAGGGTGTAGCATTGATTTTATGTTGTTTCTTTAATTTTTTCAACTTTAAATAATGGCTTACGATTGTTTTTAACACCAAAATTTTTTTAATCGTGTATGTTTATGTACTTTGGTCATAAACTCCACTTATAATAATATGTACATACATAAATTAAAGTTGAAATTCATAGTTGCAAAGCAGTCGAAGTTAGTGGTGTAAAAAATACATTGATGCATCCAAAACATCGATGGCTGGCCTGTCATTTGCAGAATTGAGAGTGTAATCTCAAAGTTTATTCAAATGCCAAAATCTCAACGTAATAGACTGCTTAGCGGACGGTTCTCAAAACTTTTATGTTGACATAATTTGGTATAAAAAGCAAAATTTGTAAATATAAAAAATCGGAAAACCATCAATGCATCGATGTTTTTAGTCCGATGCATCTACATCTACGATGTCCATTGTCGATGGATTTGCATCACTAGTCGAAGTTTGTTTCAAGGGTACTGTACATTATTCAAAATTGCATTTAAATTCTAATTTAACTTAAGAGAACCTTTTCAATTTGTTTATTTATAAGCTTTTGACTTTCTTTCTTTTGATTTTCAACAAATGAATTCTCCCATCTGGAAAGTTTACTGCAACCAATTTCGTTCAGTTATAAATTTTGCCATAGTTTTGGATTATTATTATGATTCAGAAATGCAGGTGGCCAACTTTTGCAGGTTCAATAGTTTTTGTACTAAAATATTTGGGTTTCGCTGAAAAGTGTCCAACTTATGAGGGTGTCCTACTTGCCAGGATTGACTGTATGTTTGTGTAGGGGGCCTGCAAGAAACCGCAAACTTACTGGGGAAACAAACAAGTAACAATGAGAAAACCAAATTATTGAACTGCAACTGTGAAATAAACGTGGAACAAGAGCAAAGGAGAGAAACCAAAGAGAGAACAAGAACAGAAACAGAAACAGAAAAAGTAACAACTGTAAAAGTTGCAGTCAAGCAGCTTTTAAGCACTTCACGTGCGTGCAACAAACAAAAGTAAAACAAATGCATTGAACTTTTTTTTATTTTTTATATTTTTTTTAAGTATCTTTTTTTTATTTAACTTTTTATGCGCTGATAACAAAAGCAGCAATTGCTTGCCGGCAGCAGTTGTGCGCTTTGTAGTTGCGAAAATTAGCATAAAAAAGCAGCTTCTGGGTTAGTTCTGTGGCCTGGCATTAAGCAGATAGAAAGAGATAGAGCAAAAGGAGCGGCAGAGATGTAAAAGATAGACTGTTAATAAAAATAAAATAAAATAAAATACAGAACTGACAATGTGTCTAACACAATTGTTAACTTGGATTTGGGAATGAAATAGAATTTGTTTTGTGGAGGAACCAGTTTTTGACTATCAGCAAAACGTGTTGCAGCCACATATTTTGATTTATATTATTAGGTTTTATTATTATGAGCCGGATAAGCACATAAATGAAAATGGTATGAACAAAATATTCTGTTTGCACATAAACAAATATTTTACTATACATACAAAGAATTTTCTTTGCAAATTACGTACAATATTTTGTCTTTCAGAACTTGGCACTTGGCACTTGACACTGTGAAAAACATTTTCGGCCGCAAATTGTTTCATTTCCAAAAAGTTTAATACATATATATATATGTATATATAAATAAAAACACAAAATATATACTGTATATACAATTGATTGTCTGAGCGTCATGTGGCAGTAGCAGTCTGGTGTTTTGGTCACAAGCCCTCCGCCAAAAAGTCACAAATTTCATGTTAAAGATCGCACAAAAATAGACTCAGTAACAACAACAACAACAGAGTTGACAACGCGACAGACACAGAAATTGAATACAATAATTGACACGTACTTTAAGCCAATTTTTGTGCACATATGTATTTATCTATGTATATCTTTTACCTTTTGTAACTCGCAAACTTCACTGCAATCGCCGTTGGGTCAAAAATTTTCCACTACGCCGGGAAGCAAAAACTCCATTGATTAGTTGTGATCGCGGGTTAACGCCAGGGCCGCGTCTAGGGCCTCCGGCAATATATCAACAAAACAAAACGCCTTCGAAAAGTATGTGTGGTGCGCTCGCAGAAGAGAGCGTTTGGGCGAGGGGGAACGGCGGCGGAACGAATTCAAAAAGAACGCGACGATAAAAACAACAAACGGCAGAGACGACAACAACAACAACAACAACAGCAACAACGTCGCGTGAAGCAAGGCACAGACAGGCACTAAACAGCAACAACGAGAGCAACAACAAGAACAAAAACTCTGGCAACGTTTGTTGCGTGAATCTCTTTTTTTGGTTAATTTTTTTTATAATATATACATTTTTTTTTTAAATTTATTTCACATATATATTTTTTATTTATATTTTATTTTACTTGACTTGTCTTCGATACTGGCGCGGCGCGTTTGGCAAACTTGAACTTGGACGCATGTGCGGGAATATCAGTGTCTCGGCAGCAGCACGTTTCTGAGCGCAATGAATTACTGTTCCTTTGAGCAGCACGTTTTTAAGCGAAAACGAGAAAGGAACGTTGAGATTGAAACGCCGAAGTTTGCATACACTGCTGACACGATCACTGTAACGATATAAAACGGTGTTTGTATAAGTTTTTTTTAAGTGTTTTTTTTTTATATTTAATTTGTTATTAATATGTGTGTATGTACATTTCGTTAATCACTACACACTGAATGTTTATTAGTGTGGTCTATGGCAGATTGTTAAATTTAAATTCTATTCAATTAAGTTATTTACTTAATTATTATTATAGCTCTAATAGGATACAATATTTACAATATTAAGGAAAAATAGGTAGGAAATGAAAATGCGCCGACAATCCTCCCGAGTCACCAATTCGGATTCCGCAAAAGACACGGCACGTCCGAACAAGTGGCCAGAGTTGTTGAGCAGTTTTCGACTCTTTTAAACACCGACAGTCTTGATTTTTTTTTTTTTAATTTTTAGTAAAAAGTGTAAATCAATTTTAAAGCATACATATTGAGACAAAATGGCAGTTTATTTAGAGCAGCACTTGTGAATAATTCTTAAATATTTATTAATCAAATAATTATCTGTAATAAATGTAAATATCTAAATATAAATAAGCTTAGACCATGTGCTTAGTCTCTTAAGTTTTTTTGCAATTTTTACATTGCACTGAAGCTGTTTGTAAATAAATAAATAAATAAATGCTTAATAAACTGTACTACATTACTTTGTATTACTACTTTGACTACAAAGTCTACAAACGTTTGATAGAGCTGCAACTAACTCACAAAATGCTTTGGTTTGGATTCAAATAAGCAAACTATTTTTAGAAAAATCAAATTTAATTCATAATTTTTTTACAATTTCCCTTAAAATGCCAACCATGGCTTATCGAGTTCATAAACTGGATTTGTTTACGGTTGAAGCAAAAAGCATGGATTTGTTTATAATTCAAACAAGTAAAGCGCAAACATTGAACATTTTACAAGAAACAAAATAAATTTCATACAATATTGCATTTTTGTAATTGTGTAGATTGGTCGCTGTATAACGTAAAAATTTGATATTTTTTAGTCCATTCAGCTAGTAAAAGGTTGCATTTTGAAGTATTGTTTTAAAAAAAAATTAAAAAAATGGAAATACTAAAGTAAAATTAGTACGTATATACAAAACCGAATTTAATATTATATTAAACTAGATGATAATTCTTCCCGTTTCTCTTCCCTCTCTTTCTCTCACTCTTCTTAATACTAAGTCAAGCTGCGGGTATTGGTATCAATATCTTTATATCCTGTACCTCTACCTCCTCCTAGTCAAATTTAATCCTTGCCTACAATATAAGTAGAAACACATTTAGTATTTTTTATATGGAAAATTGTTTTTGTCCATATCTTTGGCGTCATTTATTGACTTCACAAAAACCTTCTCTCTAATACTGTCTACAATGTGTAAATTTCACTTTTTGAGGCTTAATTTTTATATATATAGATTTGTTTGTAAGTATCGCCACAACTATTTCCCATAACTAAAGCTCTTCACTTCACTGTTATGACTTTCTACCTTTGCTTTGCAAACTAGCTCTCTAAGCAAATATGCCTTGTTGCAAGGGTATAGTAAATAAAGTAATTGAGCAAAACGCAAACGCGGCGGCGACCAATATCAGAGCAAAGAGTTGCCAAGAGAGCAACTGAGAGCGCCAAATATTGACTGGCAGCGCTTGGCTTCGGCTTTCTGAGTGTTGGGCATGGAAGAGAGGGTTGCTTCGTTGCTTGATCGGCGGCGCTTATTCTTATGCTCTTACAGGCAGAGGCCTGCATGTGCCACATGCAACATGCAACATGCAACATGCAACATAAGAACTGATGCACGAATACTACCTAAATAACTGACGTGAAGTCAAACCTTTGCTAATTGGCTGCTAGACACGTGCCCCAGACATCCAAAATTCACACACACACATATTATTTACCAATATCCAACAAATTGTTAATCTATTTATAAGGCCCGTAATGCACTTATTGGCCTAAATATAACATAAGCATCTTACTATTTGGCATACACATTGGTACATAGTATAATGACGTACGCAAAAGTTTACTAGATGTCTATAATTGATTGATTTGAGCTCGCAAATTAATATCTTGAGCTGTCGAAATGTCGATTGCTTGTTGGTACTTTACCAACGTCTACATTTCGAATTATGTGTGTATTCTGATTGCGCTTGCTTCAGGCTTTATGACGCATATATGTTAGCAATAATGATAAGAGTTCCATACAATTTGTTTTTGTAGCATTGATAAGCAGCTGTAAAACAGAAAACTTGAACTTCAAAATTATTGGACAATACCTTTGATACTTGTGCCCCCGTGTGGTGAGCGGGTTAGAGAATACCACCTCAGCAGGTCAAAGCTTGTCGTATGAGGCGACTAACAATGACACTGGGTTCTTTCGAGACCAGTAGGCCTTAAAAGGGTTGTTCGTAGGGTTTGGGACCCACCACGTAAAACCACAATTCCAATGTAAGAATGTTTTACATCAGGCCGTAACCCGATAACGGCTTGTTATGGCCAGCTAAGAATTAGAACTTTTGCTTGCATACATAAGTATGCAGTAGTAGTTGCCAAATATCAGTGACGTCAAACCTTTAAAAATTATAGCAAAATTGGCTGTTGATTGTAATAATTGAAAAGCAGCTGCTAATTGTTGCTAAATTATTGTGCACCAATTTATTAATAAAACCACAAAATCGTGTGAAATATTTGCTGTTATATTTAAACATAGTTCTATTTGACAGTTATTTTGAGTACAGGCGTTAATTTGTGTGTGATAATTTTACACGTTTTGGAAAATTTGCAGAATACTTCAAATTAATTGGCAACGTAAACATGCTTTAAATAAATTGTTCAAAAAATGGCATAATAAATGTGAAACTCAAGTGTGGCACTTCCATGCTACTGGAGTTGTATTTTTCTTTTTGTTGCCTAGTTAAAAGTCAATTAAACGATAACGTAAAGTTCTGCCATAAATCACTTCAAATGTTATTGAAAAAACGTCAGCCTAAAAGCATTCACTAACTTCTTCCATAGCATACTTTTAGACAGACTTTGCATTAAGCGCAGCAATAATAACACTGTCCAACAGTGAAAATACACCCGACAAGTAATATAGTTCCCTTCTTTCTAGGGAACCCTCGAATTTTTTTTTATTGACAAATAACGTTTTTTTTTTGGCTTTAAACATGAATCTATTTGTTATTCCACCAATGTTCAACGGATTATCCTTATTTAGTATGTTTTCGAAAGGGGAAAGACGTACCTTTCTAAATCTATATAGAGTAACACCAGGTTTTCTTACCGACATTTAGCACTTATTTTCATGAATAAATGTTATATATTAAATATTATTTCGAAAGTACATTTAAATCAGAGTCAAAAAGGTGTTTATTTATTTTTAGCTGCTTTTGTTAGTTTTAAAAAGAGTTTTCCATTGTTCTATTTTTTGCATTTAACAGGCAATGTATTGCTCGAGTACTTTATATTTAAATATATAAGTAGGTAATTTTTTGACTGACTTTCATAAGGAAACTTGTTTGACTCGGAATTGAATTTAATTTCGAAATAAAATATAAAAACATAACCCTCTTGTTTCAAAATCTGCTGCAAATAGCTGCCAAAGTTAGAAAAATGTGTAAAACTTGGGACATTTTGAGATTAAATTAAAAAAAATCCCTACTTAGTTTCAAAAAACAAGCCTTACTCCATATAGATTTGGAAAAATACGGGTCAAACCGCCTACTTTTGTACTAGTATAGCATCGAAGATAATGAAACGGCATAGATTCTTTGTTTATTACGGAAGATGTGGAACTTTAACACTAGAACTTCCGGGATTTGTTATATATTTGTAAAAATGACTAGTTTGATGTTAAGTTGACAAAATATTAAAATTTGAAAAATATTTTATAAGATTAATTAGTTTTTAGCAATATAAAAATATAATATAAATATTGAAATAACATGCTACCCTATATCTATATATATAAAAAAATGAATGCCAATTCATTGTGATCGCTAAACTCGAAAACTACTGGACAGATTTTGATGAAATTTTGAGGATAGCTTCCTATTATGTTGAATGGGTCTAACTTATCTATGTTTGAACAAAATCGAGTTAGGGGTTCCGGACATATTGCAAAAACGATTTTCCATATAAAACATACTAAATGTGTTTCTACTTATATAGTAGGCAAGCATTAAATTTTACTAGGTAAAGAATTCTTTTGAATTGAGGTAGAGGTAGAGCTAGAGGTAGCGGTAGAAGAAGAGGTAGAGATAGAGGTAAAGGTAGAAGTAGAGGTAGAGATAGAGGCAGATGAAGAGATTGAGGTAAATGAAGAAGATATAAGGATATTGGTACCAATATCCGCAGCTGGACTTAGTATGAGAAGGAAGAAAATTAAATTACATAGGCGCAAAGTACACATTTTTAGACTCGGGAAACTCGAATAATGAGAGTAAAAAGTATTCTTTTGCTTTAACATATGTATGGTCAAAGTGATGCCACACTGTCCTGCAAATGCGTATTATTATTTTCATTTGCATAACCAATCGTGAACTCCGGTAATATTTTTGTATATCAAAATGACCGCTTGGTATAATTAAGTATACCTATATCTAACAATTTATAATATTAAAAATTAGCTAAATTTAAAAAAAAAACATAGTGTTTCAAAAAAAAACAAATGTTGGTCAACAAAATGTTGTTAAGAAAACATTCACACTGTTTCGTGTTGTACTAGACCAGAATTATACACTCCACTTGAAAAGTTGAAAATGTCCTGTCAAAGATTTGCTACTAGTTATTCTTAATTTTTGTGGCGCTTTTGCATCGTTGGTTCCGAGCCAAAACCTTGTTTCAGATGTCCGCTCGATCTAGGGCTTGAACCTGCACCCAAGCATCTCTGAGGTTCGAACAAAAACTCACAAGAAATTTTTAGGATTTGCAGCGCAGCAAAAAGCACTTAGGGGCTGTTCATAAATGACGTCACCACCGAGTGGGGGGGGGTTCGTCAAATTGTGAATATTTGTGACGATGGGGGAGGGGGGTGTTTCAAAAACGTTACGTCACAATCAAAATGCTAATACAATGTTGAAAAATCTGTATGTTTTCATGTAATTTTTTCATTTCATTTCGAATTCAAACATATCGATTTCAAGATTGACTTGAAAATATCCTCCTTTCGTTTTTCTAATAGCAGCGTATTCTCTGTGCATCCTATCTGCAAGGATTCAGTTGATTTTTCAAATCTTCAAAATTTGGTTACGTCATTTAGCAGCAATTCAAAAGCAATTCCAATTTAAGTAGCAGAATTAAAAATTCTTTCACAAAATTGAGCTGCGACATTTTGTGAATTGCTTGGTTTCCCCACCAGCTTTTCGCGGTGAAAATAGAATTGTTTGGCGCACAAAATGGCTATAAATACTGGCACAATCAAAACAAACAACATTTCACTTTTGGCCTTGTGTCAGGTCATGATAAGAAAACCAAATATGTATAAACAACAACAAACAAAGCAAATCACTCAATTTTGAGCGCTCTTCGCAGTGCGCTCTTTGACTCATTCTCGGTTTCTCTTCGTCGCCGTCAGAGGCGCAAGCGCGCTCTCTTGAGTGTGGTGAAAAGCTGCGATAGACTTGTCCCAAAATAATCAACTGCCGCTGATAGCTGATAACTCCTGTTGCTGCTTTGGCTGCAGCCTGCAGCCTGTTGTTGGCTTGCTCAGAACTAGAGCAGAGGAAAAAAACAGCAGCACAACTTCATTTTATCATTTGATTTAACAACAAACTTTTACAATGCGCACTTCCGTCACCGAAACAGAAAAATTCGCTTCAAGTTTTTGTTTTTTATATAACTTGCTGCCCTATTCATTTGTTTTTGTTGCTTTTGTTGCTTTAAGCCTTTTAAGACTGGGGAGCAGTTGGGGAAAGGTTGTGTCTAGTAACTATCTGACACTATGTAACTATCTGTTTTTCAATTTCCCTGCATGACTGCTAGTTGTGTGGAATGGTAATGGCAGGGGAATTGTAAGGTCCATAGAAAACGGAAATGGAAGTTTTGTGAATGTTTTCTTTTGTAGTGCTCGTTTTTTAGAGATGTGTTTTTTGTTCGTTCCTTACTGGCTTATATGCAAGTGCGCAAAACAGTAATAATAACAACAAGCAGAGCTCCTTTGAAAGATGAGCGCCCAAAAAGTGCGCGTACCAACGTGCCACACAGCAGACGCATGCACTTAACTGTTTTAGCTTGCTCACTGTTTGGATGTCCATTGGAAGTTGGAAGTGTTGTTGCTCTTCATGGTACTTGACGCCATGCCAAGCCATTTAGTGGGTGAAGTTTTGTTGGTTACCAGTTATTCCTTTGACTTGGGTCTTGTTGCACCTTGTATTCCTGCTATTTTTTCGTTTTTTTGCCTCTAAGCTCTGGCATTGCTGGCAAGCCAGTGTTGGGTTTCATTTGGTTTCCGTTGATAAGAAAGTGCTTTTTAATAGCTGTCGACCTGTCTCAGCTCTTTGGAGTGTGTAGACTTTTTGCCAGCACTGTTCACATAACAAACTGTTGAATGAAACGAAAACTGGCCGTAAGCCATTATCAGTTATAACTGACTTGGCTCTTTACGAGCACACTCTGAGCTCTCTCTTAATTCAACAAAGGTTCAGAGCGAGCTTTTTTCTTTTATATAGCTTGTGCAGCTTGTGATCTACGATCGTGTGAGGCCCGGTTCTAAGGTGTTCCATGCGTAGCCGACAAACCGACAACCGACAGCCGACAACCGACAGTCTGTCAGTCTGTGTTAATGCTTTTGGCTAATAATAATAATAACTCTGACGGCGCATGAAACGCGAGTGCTTAAAATGGTGATTTATAAAAAAAGAAAAGAAAAATCTTAAGTGAACAATAGACACCAAGGTCGCTTTGAAATATAATATTAAAAACAAAGGAACTACAATTTTATACTTCTAAATACAACTAGAGTGGACTATAATCTATGTGACTGGGCATGACTCAAGCTCGCAGAAATTCATTTAAATTAAAGCTACTTGAAAATTGAATGTTAAATATGCCGCAGCAACAACAAATACTACTTCAGAGCCGATAAGATAAGGTATTTTATCAAGATATCACAAGTGCATATAGGAAACATTAGCGACGTCTTTGAAGTGAAATTAACATACAGCTCGCTAACTTGTGCAGAGCGGCAAAATATTTGTTGTATAGAAAGAAAAACCAGTAGAAAACAAGTGGGTCGTCTACAGTCGGGGCATACCGACTCTAATATACCCTGTAACCTAGACGGCTCACTACCCCCACATAAAGTTAACTCGCTCAATTTCAAATTTTAACGTTAAAATGTTTTGCGGGCGGAACAGCCTTAAAAATTCTTATATTTGGTTTATCTCGGTTTTTTTTATTGGATGTTACTGGAGCTTCTCGGCGTTAAATGTTTAAATTTCAAAATTTTTGCATATGACTAAAGCAACCAATAAAAAAAACAAATTCAAACGAAGGAGCATGAGACTCTTTTGGTCTTCGAGCAATACACTCAACTGACAGATTTTCAAACAGACAAACGGATATGTCTTTTTGTTTTACGGATCATTTCGTTATACTCTATCTACCACCTCAGCAGGTCAAAGCTTGCCGTATGAGGCCAATAACAATAACACTGGGTTCTTTCGAGACCAGTAGGCCTTAAAAGGGTTGTTCGTAGGGTTTGGGACCCACCACGTAAAATAAATTCCAATGAAGGAACGTATTTACATCAGGCCGTAACCCGATAACGGGTTGTTATGGCCAGTTAAGTAGAAGAAGAATATAAATACTTGACAAGTATCGGTAAATTTCTTATTTACTTTTTTTAATCATAAAGCTCTAAGAACAGAAGAGTAAGAAGAAGAGTAAGATACTCACAGCGTATATATCTGCTAGTCTAGACTTTAAATTATAGAGTATCTCTGCACAGAAGAGTGTCGTTCAGTTGTTTGCGCTTCAATTGGTTGTGCTCCGGTACATTCCTTTTCACAGTTATGCATATTAAATATCTAGGTACGCTCTAGCATGTTGCCATGCAACAATACTGCAAATATTTGCATGCCAAGAGACGGCTTTAAAGCGACAGCTTTCGAAGAGCTTGGACGGAGGTGAGCGGACTTAACTTGCCTCCGGCATTAGTCAAACATGTAAACTGATTGAACAAACAATAATTAAGAGCACAGTTTTAGGGTAATTTATGAACTAAACTAATTTTCAAGCATTGCTCCCACAACTTTGCCATTATTTTTTATTTAGTTATTTTAAAAAACATAAAACTTATAAAAATCGTTTTTGTTTTTAGATCAAAAATTAAAGTTAATTTTGAATTTTTCTACATGAAGCTTGAGAGGAATGATCTATAAAATGAAATGCAAAATACTGAATTTCTCCATGGATTTGCAACATGTTAAAGAATGATTTTTTTCTTTCCGATTTATAATATTGGATTTTCAACCTTGATTTCCACCAAATTACCAGTTTTGCGACTTATTTCAATCGCGGGCATCCGCACTAGTACTATACAAATTTTGTTTATATTTTTATGTCTTCAGTACGATCAATTCAAAATATATCTAAAAATTTTATATTACACTAGCCGAACTCGCGCTTCTCTGCCCATTAATAAAGCCGTCAACAAATTCATTATATATACTGAATTAGGTCTTCTAATCATTCTTTTTATCATTCAAAGGAAATCAATGTTCATCATTCTTTACTTAGAACATAGTATAGAATTAATTAATATTTTTTTAGGAGGTAGGTAGATCAAATTCTTCTTTCCGTTCCCCTTCCCGTTCCTCTTTCATAGAAAGTCGAGCTGCGGATATTGGTACCAATACCTTCCTATTCTCTTCCTCATCATCTTTCTCATCTGCTACCTCTACCTCAATTCAAAAGAATTCTTTACCTAATCAAATTTAATGATTGCCTACTATATAAGTAAAAATACATTTAGTATGTTTTAGATGAAAAATCGTTTTTGTCAATATCTTTGGCGTCATCTATTGGAATTCGTCCAAACTTACATAAGAACACTCTCCAACATAATGGAAAGCTATCCTCAAAACTTCATCAAAATCTGTCCAGTAGTTTTTGAGGAGGAGAGTCACAAATAATTGGCAGTCATTTTTATATATATGTAGATAAGAGCTTTCGTGAGACAATCTTTAACAGTGATTTTCGTGTTCAGCTTAAGAAAACAATAATGAGATGTGCTGCGCGGATATTTTTTTGGTTTTGTAAGCTAGTGTAGCCAAAATTGCGCATACGCTCTGTTGTCCAATACAGTTCGCTGCACACGGATTTTGATTCTTATTATTGTCAGCACACACATTAATGTAATGCATTAAAAGAGTAAAATTAAAATTATATAAATTAAAACTCAGTCAGACACAACTATTAAAACAAGCCAAAGGTATGAAGATGTAGGCAACCAAGCTCGACGACTTCGCTAATTACAGGGCCCTCTGTTGACAGTTGCTGACAGTTGTTTGGTAATTGCGTAATTATTATGTATGCATGAAAACAAACACATATACTCATAAGTCTGCATAAATATGTGTTTTAAAGTAGAGTCGATACTTAAAGCGAATGCCATTATGTTCTTTAAAGTCAGCCACATATGAGTTTATATGTATAAAAAGCATTTTGACAATTACTAGATGGTAAATCGTTGGCATAACTTGCTTACATACAAGCAAGAATTCTTCATACAACAAGACATTAAAGTTGCCTTTTATGTTTTGTAATACAAAGAACGATTTGCATGAATGCACTAAAAATTTACTGGGTCAGGGCCAGATGATTACTATAGATCATATAGATACTCTATGTAGTATTGACGGTCAATGATACTTCATGTCTTGAAGTACGTAGCATATGTTATAGCCGTACATGAACGTAACACAACTTTAAACCAAGTTAACGCTAAGTGTAAACAAATGTCAATGTTGGATACCCATCATGATGGAATAAACCAAGGTGTGCCCACTCTCAGTATGTGTCTCTTTAAATTGTTGCCAATTTAGTCTACGCCACACACATAAATGCAAGCATTGTCAACATATTTGTATGCATGTCAGCTTTTACACATATCTGAGCTTTTGAGCTTTCTTTCGTTCACACAAATTTTGGCAACTGAAAATACTGAGAGTGAGCACACCTTTGTTTATCCCATTAAAATACTAAGCAAAGCTCAATCTAAAGCTTATCCCAACACAATGTTAACTTTCCATACGCACAAATGCTATCAGCATAAGCACATAAAAGCTCTTTCTAAGCCGGCGTCGAGCTTTCTTACACGTTGTACTCGGCCATGATGGAATAAAACTAAGGTGTGCTCACTCTTCTTCTTATAAGTTTCCAAAATTTGTGTGAGCGAAAGCTAAAAAGCTTAGCTTTGTTTACACACTCATATGCATGATTTAATAAAAAATGATCTTTGACTAAGCTAACAAAAAATGAAGACGTGCATTAAAATACCACATCTATCAGACGTAGACTAAATTGGCAACTATTTTAAGAGGCACCCACTTCGAGTGAGCACACCTTGGTTTCATTCCATCATAGTACTCGGCCACACACATACTATGCACACATATACTCTTAACTAAAAGCTTATTGCTCATTATTGCCCGAACTTTATTTCCTTCAACGAGAGCAAGGAACAGTACTAACCATTTAAAAATTCGATAGTTTTGATTACATTGGTCGATAGAGGTCGCTGCATGCAACCTATCCTTATCATTGCATTGCAATGACTGAGCATAGGAACCAACATTTGCTTTCATGGCTCTCTTCAACAAAGATTTCAACTATAAATCAATGAAAGTGTTTTATAGATGGGTGCAACGTATGGAAGTGGAAAAAAGAGTATTGGTAGACCATAAGTTTCTGTTGCAAATAAAAAGCTGGGACTAAATTATCAGTACACAGTTGAGGTTGATCGAGTTATGCTGTTAGGGACTTTTTAAGGAAATAAATTATATTTCTCAATAGAATCTTCTTTAAGCTCTTTAGACTCGATTTAGTCTAGTATTATTCAAATTATCTTATCCCTTCCAAACAAACAATTTCAAAATCCTCAAAAGTTTCCGTCAGAGATTCGATCCAAATCTTATCGCCTAGACGATTTTTTTTTGGTTTGAAAACTGGAAATAGTCAAATGTGGCTAAATCTGGCAAATATGAAGGATGGATTAGCAGTTCATAGCCCCTTTTATGGATGTGTGCATGATGAAAGAACACTTTTTCTTCGCCAAATGCGATCGTTTTTCCTTCATATTAGAGTCGAATATATCCAACAGGTTTCAATTATATTCGCCAACGATTGTTTTACCCTTTTTAATTATATCGATATGAATGACACCGCTTCGCCATGGCCTTGTTGGCCGACAGACCCACCTTGGCCTTATGATAGGACCATCTTTCGTTCACGGTTACAAAATGGTGCAAAAACTCAATCGAATTACAGTTGAATACGCCAAACAAATGGCAGACATGCTCAAATTTTGCATTACCCATGGAACAATAATTACAAGGAAACATTTTTTGAGAGCCTAAGACCTTAAGAGCCTTACAACCGCTCCATTAAGTCTATCAACTCGAAACTCTTCAGAGATTTGCGTCGTGTTAATGTGAATCTATGTTCCAAAAATGATCGAGATCGGCTAAATACATCAAAAGTTATAGTCAAAAATATGCTAATTTCACCCCCCTCGCCCACAAACTGTGTCAAAATTCCACTACTTGTAGATATGGATACATGTGAGATAGAGTTACAAAATTTGGTGTGGAGACTCGAGTGACCCAAGTCAATAAAACTGCATCCCCCCATTTTTAATGAAACCCCCCTTCCCCCGTAATCGATCTACATTAATTACTCCCACACCCCCAATATATTGATTGAAAATTGCCACAGATATTTATAAATGTATTTTTAATCTATGTTACAAAATTCAACGACATTGCCCCAAGAATAATGGAGTTACGGACATAAAAGTAATTTTTGCCACCATAATAGCCAACTTCCTAAAAGAAAACTTGTCAATTGGAACTTCCCAATAGAAAAATATTATAGGCATATCGATCTTATGAAAGGAGATAAAAAAGTGGATACTTCCGTTCCCATTTTACCGTAATTAGTGTTTATAAAGAAAAAGGGTACAGGGTATTCCACTGTCGGTACCGTCCCGACTGTCTGCATCAAATTTTTTTGAAATACATATATCCTAAGTACATGAAGCATAATGTTGAAGGAAAACTAATTTTAATTAACACATATTAAACTAAAGTAATGAAGCTGAGATGAAAATTTGTTTTAATTTCATAAAACGTTCAAAAGTTTTTCAACGCTGACATGGTTCAGTGGTTAAACTGCAGAAACTCGAATTCTAGGCAAGAAAAGTTGATGCTTAAGGCATTAATGTCTCACAACCAACTTATTCTAAGACAAAGAGATGTTATACAGAGAGTCGTGGCGTTGCCGGCATTGGAATACACTTTAAATTTATGCGTTAACTTTTGTATCGATAGCAATTTTAGTGACGATTTTGCCACCTCACATGTTGAAGAAAACAAACTTTTTACCTACATCTGATAAGGAGACCCCATTTCCAAAAATCTTGTTTACCTCATTAATCAAGGTAAATTTATTAGGCAAGTTAATTCGGCAAAAGGCCGACCACTTTTTGACTGATCAACAATACCCATGTCTGGGTTACGACTCAATGTAGGACACTCCTCTAAACAACGCCTCATCCATTCCGCCCAAGATCTTATTCGTCCTTCGAGTTCATCGTTCAATCAAATGCGGTAGTCGATGAAAGTACGTAAGCGCCGAAGAATTTATGGAATACTTTCCACTCAAACACTCCAAGATCATCTGCATCAGACTTTGTTTGTTTATTGTTCTTACATGAAATCTGCTAAATGCTTTCCAGGCTGCACTACTACCAAGCCCCCTCAACAGCTCCAGTTGGAAATATTATTTTGTTAGACATTCTCTTAAGTAAAAACAATCTAAAATGTGCATTAAATAGTTTTAAATGATATAAGTCCGCCGGCACAGATAAGATAATCTGGCCTGTTCTGGTTTCCGAATCGGAAAATTCTGAACGTTCGAAGTAATTCCACGCATTGGTATTCTGGTTTTCGTGTCACTTGGAATCATAACGGCTACGTTTTACTGTTGTTATGATAACATTTGCAACAACAGCTGTGTTTATGTTTGCCCGCGGAGTTTTTTGTTTGGAGATCCTACTCTTGGCCCTAAATTATTAATTATTTATTACAATTGTAATTTAAATTACAAACAAACAATTGTTTGACTTTGAATCATCTGGCAGCAGATATATTATCGCTGAACAGGCTATATTTATCGATATTTGTGCTGCCACTTTACCCATGTTAATATGGTAAAATGAAAACAATTGTTTTTCACTATTTTCAAACATTCATAAGGCACAAAACTACCAATTTCATCAGTAATATAGTTTTGAAAAATATTTCGCCTATATATATGGCCTTTAAAATGCACAAAACATTTTTTGCAATTACATTTTCGCAGTTCGGCAACATCTAACTTTTCAAACATAACTTATGTATACATATGTATACCTATAAGCTGCACATTCGTTATTTTCCGAATTTTTATAAAAATTGTTTTTGAATGAAAATTAATACATCCTTTCATCTTTCTAAAACATTAAAAATTTATATGAACTATATTCCGCTTATGAACAATCTTATTATTAAGGTGTAATTTGCCATTAACTTTTCATTCCAACTGCTAAAAGGCTTTACTTTGGCCTGAATACCAGCCGGTCTTCTTGTGGTCGAATTCCGGATAGTTGGCTTTAATCTATTATATAGTCTTCATACTCATGGCAAAGACTACTCTACTCCAAAGGACTTTAGCCCCATAAGCATGTCATCCCTTCTTAAGAAAAGAAAGAACTACTTCCTCTCGGTAGTATCAATGATAGAATAATCTTTGACCATCATAGAATACACACTGGCTGCCTTCATTGATATTAAAGGTGCTTTTAACATTGTTGTCCCTAAGCCTATTAGGGGCTCATGATGAGTCGAATCAATCAATTTCTCACATGCAGGATTGTGAAGTCGTCTCTGTGTTCGTCGACTCTCTCCAGGTGTGTGAGTAAAGCTAATATGCACCGTAGCCGTCAATAAGTTGCTGCGTGACATAGAAGGAGGTGACTGCCACCTATTTGCTTATGCGGATGATGTTATGGTTATGTGAACTGGGGGCAAGAATGGGGCATGTCTCCTTAAATTGTCCGATGGCTTTACACGGCAGTATTAAGGCACATACTCCTTATATCAAAAATATTGGTATATCTCTACATGATATGGCTGAACAGTTCGTTTTTACCCTTTTATGCGTGCCGGGACACGAAGGCATTTATGGTAACTGCTTAGCCGATGTACTACAGCTTGTAAGCTCCACATCGTGAAATATTATAAATACAAAGTCAACCGAAAATAGAAAAATGTGACAAACAGTCGAATCGCAAATGGACTTTGATCGTTGTTCCGAGAAGCAAGAAGAAGGAACGGTTGAGCACCTCTTCTGTTGATGCCCAGCTCTTTGTAGGCGTAGGCTTAACTATCTCGGTAGCTACTTTCTGAATAGTATTTCAGATCTGTAATTGCGCCTAAACGGATTGCAGATTTTATCACTGCATTCGGATGGTCTGTAAAAGGCAAAGGGCCTGGTAGCCGTCTTAACCCAATCTAACTAAATATGATTAATTTGTATTAGAAAATTTTACTTCATTTTATCGATTGTCGGCTCCAAATCAAGACTAATTTGTGTACTGGCTTAGGACTAACAAATGAAGTAAATTTACGACATAATTACCTATAAACTTTAACGCAACGTTTCAATTAAGTCTTAGTTTACCAATTTGAAGTTACTATATTGACCAAACCATAGAGTAAAATTAATTAAAATCGCAAAATTAATATTAATATTCGTTAACCCATGTAAATTATGTTAATATTTAAAAAGTGACAAGCACAAAATCAAGCCATAAAAGAGCATTTAGTTAAACATTTGCTTAAATTTACATTTATATACGAGTGCTATTAAATAATTACTTTTATACAAAGCTCAAAGGGGTATGTAATTTTAAAATCTGTCACTAATTGCCAGTTATAACAAAAAAAAATGGATTAAATTTCCATAGCAACTGGAGCAGCAACATTGCGCATACGCCGCATATGCTGCACTATGCAAAAAACTGTCTACGGATTGTCAATGGCAACTGTAACCTAAACCTTTGGATTCCTTTAACTGGGTTTCTTTTTTACAAAAATATAAAAATTTATGATGACAAACTCGTCGACAAACTTTCAACGCCAGCTGCAAATCTTTTACGCGTCAATCCAAAAAAAAGTTTACAATATATATTGTGAAAAATCTATATAGTACGTTCTATACACACACTTTTTATACTATTGCTCGGACTGAGCAGATAACAGTTCATATGGACAGATGGAGCAGAGCGCCACTCGGAGGCAACAATTTCCACCGTTTTCAATATTCGCACAGCTTTGAGTTTACATTTTCCATTTCCCAGTGTCATTTTTTAAAAATTGATTTATAGCCAATAGTGCGTGGCAAAAAAAAACAAAAAAAAACAGAAAAAAAGATATAATGGAAACCTATCAAGTGTTTGTGGCTTGCTGCCGCTTTTCACTTGGTCCTTTAGTACTGTTCCATTGCCGTGCACAAAAAGAGATATCGGAAGACTAGCTTTGGGGCTTTAAAGTAAATATACACTCCAACTGCCAACATTATATACTTTGGTTAAAGTTTGCATTTTTTGACACTTTATTTAAGAGCTATCCCTTCAATGTACGAGATCTATTATATAACATTTGCAATTGGGAAGTAACCTTTTTGAATTGTATCGCAAAATTTCAATGAATCCGTAATTTTTTCGACTTTAGCTTTAGATTATGTTAGGATAAAACGGCTGCCTGTCTACCTGGTAAACAAACTTTGAAAGTAAATCAGCCCATGGTGCAATTTTTGGATCCAAAATATACTCTTACCCCGCTAAAAACAACTTACGGTAAGATTGGCAACTAACAAGATGCAGAGCTGAAATCGGTCATCCATCTACTTTCAAATTGCTTTGTGTCTCCGGAAGAGTTGCCAACGCGCCTATCTCTTAAGACGTGGACATAAGATTTATAATATTTGTAAAGTATGTAGTGTGTCATATACAGAAGCTCGAAATTTACAACTAGTTTATTGCTGAACCATTCCCTATACTAACAGGTGTATATGTCGTCGGTTTATAAAACTTAAAATTTTGTTGACGTTTATAGGAGGAGGGGCCTAAAATTGCATATCTTTTTAAATTATATTCTTTGACTATTGCTCATGACCACGCCTCCTTTTGCTTGTTACATACATTGCACAAATCGATAATATCTTTTTACACTTTGTGAACAGGGTATAAAAATAAATCCAAAATTGGGTATAAGGCCGATATTACGATAAACGGTTTAGTAAAACGTAAATCGGCTTGCTCCACTTTATAGCTCTTGAAATGAGGATTGTTTTTACTAAAAAAGCGTTAAACTACAAAAAATTTCACAAAATCTCAATCAAGCCTACTATTGTTTATTTCTCCAAAACTGTGCACAACCGGAAGGGAAACGGGAAGAGAAAGATAAAGAGGAATATGATCTACCTAGAGAAGGGCAAGGGGGTTGTGAGCAAAGCGAGAAGAGTCCGAGGAATATGACATCGAGAGGGGCAAGACAGGGGCTGAGAGAAGAAGTAAGAGGGGGGCCGGGGGAATCGTAAATCGGATTGCTTCATCTTATAGCTCTTGGGATAAGGATGAGAAAGAGGAATAAAAGAAGGAAAAATAACAAGAAGGGAAAGAGGACGAAGAAGAAAAGGAACAACGGAACGGGAAGAGGAATATGCATTTTTGTCCATGGAACATATGATCTGCCACGCCTCCTTCTGCCTGTTACATACTTTGCACAAATCTATAATATCCATTAAAAAAAAAAAATTGAAAGCACCCATGACGTTAATGGTACTTTTATTTTTATAACAACTACTTAATCTGTCAGTTGTATTAGATTGTATTACCATATTTTTCTTCTTAACATTTTTTACGTAGTATTTTCCGCTCAAACACTCCAAGGGTATTTGCAAACACCCCTGCTTCAGCGCCATAAAGCAAAACATACCATGAGTCTCTTATAGAATGTAAGTTTCGTCTGGCGAGACTCATTTGCCTACTGGGACTAAAGTAACAACTATTGACAAGAGCGATTTGCCGCTAAATCTCCATGCTGGAGATCCTTGACAACATCAAAAGTATAGTCTTCAACATTGAATTTCATAGCAAATAATTCTATGTGCATAGCGATTTATTTGTGGTCTAAGTGCCGAAACGTCAACACCCATGCAAAAAAATACTAACAGAGTTTGGAAAAGTGCGTAAGATATCACTTTAAATTGAAACAATATTGGAAATGCTATTTTAGTCCAAAGTCCAAGACAGAACTGGAAAGGCTTAAGGTTTACGAGAAGCAGGGATGGGATTGGACCAAATTGTTGTTATTACATGTAGCACCGCAATACCATTGAAAATGGTCAAAAAAGTCCAACAAATTACTCAATCACCTATCAGAGGATTCCGATACCTATCGTCGATGCGCGGACTATGTGGCACACTCAGAAGTTTGATACTCATGACATGATGATGTCCAACAAAATTAAGTCGGAATCAATCCTAAATGTTACTAGACAGCGTGTGGGACAAAAATGGAAAGCCGGGATGCAGCTGCACATTGTGCGAAGAATAACAAACCAAGGCTAACAGAGTAGTACAAAAATTAGCGAATTACAATGTATCAGAAATACAAGTTTTAGGTCGTGGGATTTAGAATCATTATATTTAGCAATGAAAAAAGTTTAATTATGATGGGAAAACGTTGAACTTGGATGGTTCAGATGGCTACTACAAAAAAATTACGACAGCTGGGAAATCCTTAAAAAAATTGGCCCATGGCAGAAAATCCCTTATGGTATGGGCTGTGTTCAGTTCTATGTCCAACTACCCAATATAATTTTCCCGGTTCGAATTTCTTCACCGACGAAGTAGTCACATTTCGAGACGTTTTCCCTGGCCAAAACTGGATAATTCAGCAAAACAACGCTCAAACCATGATAGCCAGCTAAAAACGTCGAACTCTTAGTCCCTTCCTGTCGTGGGCGAGTATGATTCCAAGCCGTAAATGCAATTTAGGATGTCTGGGAAATACTTTCTGTAAAATTTTTTGCAAGTATAGTCAGTATGAAACGTAAAAGAAGCTTTAAGGAGGAGGAATAGTGAAATAGTGTTATTTAGTATTTTTATATAAAAAACTTCCTTTGATTGTATTTTCATAAGCACTAGCTTCTAAGCTTTATCATAACCTACTAAAGCTCTTATAACAAAGCCTATTCTTAGCTTTAAGCAAACCTACACGAATATTATAAGCTCAGTTTAGTTTGGAACGTGGGACGAAGCACTTCAAATAAATTCATTAATTAAAATTTATAAAAGTGTTTAATTGCAACACGAGTTGCAAACACCCAAACAATGTGCCATCCCTGAAGATCGGCTACAATAATAACTGCTTAGCTCAAAATCTTTAAACCTAACGAAAGTGTTTAATTGGCATCCCGAGCTGCAGATATCGAAACGGTATTATCGCTGAAGATCGGCTACCATTATCAACGTTCAATCGACGAAGATTGGCGTTCATGTAACTATATGCATATATAATTATTTGCTATGGAGAAAAACTAAATTAATTTTATTTAATTATAAGAACTGAATTTATGAAATTTATTTTCGATTTTTGTTTAAAGCTCTTATTAAACACTAAAATTAAAAAATAAAACATTTAACAATTTTACATTTTTATTAGGTAAAAAATTGGTATGAAGCAATGCATATATAATTATTTTATCGGCTGTGTAAAACATATGAACCGTGTGGTGAGCGGGTTAGAGACTACCACTACAGCAGGTCAAAGCTTGTCCCACCACGTAAAACCACAATTCCAATGAAAGAATGTATTTACATCAGGCCGTAACACGGGTTGCTATGGCCAGTTAAGAAGAAGATAAAACATAAGAAATTTATCTTTGTGCTCTTAAAAAAAAAGCAGTAAATCGGTTCAACTTTATGAATATTGAAGATTTAAAGCTTATTTGTCTTTAATTTTGCCGCATGCTGTATGGTGCATGTGGCATGTCGCATGTCCAGTTCGTTGTTGCACCTTAAATGACGCAATTGTTGCGGAAAATGCCTGCCGTCAATTAAAACGTATCAAACGCATACGCAACACGCCAATAACAACAATAAACAACCGCAACCAGTGGAACAACCGCGTTAAGGAAGTTTGAGAGTTCGCGGGGAGTGTGTTGTCGGCAAAGGGGGCGTAAACAACGGGGGGGTTAACAACAATAACAGCCGTTTACAAAAGCAATTGCTCATTTTTGCACATTTTACGGCATAAACTTTTTTCACTCATGAATAAAAGAAGCATCGCGTTTGGGCCATATTCGCGTGCTGCTCTTGTTGTTGGTGGCAAGTTGTTGTGGTCTTGGTGGATTTGCTCGTTTGTTGGACGCGTTGTCTGCTCTGGTCTGGACTGGCAGAAACCAGACAGTTATGGTTTTTCAGCTGGTAGTGCACAATAATTAAGCGTTGACTTGTTCAATTACCAAAAAGGCAATTGCTTTTAACCACGCAATGTTCATTTTGGGCAGACAAGTTGCGTCCAATTTTGCTCAGTTTTTTGCATTTGCACCTTGAGCGCATTATGTGCAACTGCTGCCACTGCTGCTGTCAAGAACTCTTTTGTTTTTATTGCATTGTCAATTTGCATTAAAAAATATAGGGGCAAGTAGAGTATCCGGCAAACAAAATTAACTTCTTCCTCGGTTGGCTTATGAAACTTTCGTTTCGTGGCCGTTGTCTGTTGGCATGTTGTATTAAAACTGTCAGCAGCCGGCAAACCCAACTTTTGCCATACCATTAGCATACTCCAACCAGCCCCCGCCCATGGCTCTTGCACCTGCTGCGTTGTTTAATCATAAAACTTTCTTTGACACGAGCGCCAACCTGCCAAAAACTAACTATTCATTGTTGGCATTCTATTATTGCAATCGCTTCCCGGCCAAGAGACAAAGAACGCTCCAAAATTAGCAAGCCAAAGTTAACATGCCCTACAGGTGGTAACGGAAACAGCATTAACATAGCTGTAAAATAGTATATCCTACAGCCGGGGATACCATCTAAAGTGTATTTGCCAATCGTTTAACACCGCATAAACTGAAATGGCTTCAAAATATGCAAAATTTATTTACCACAAATTGTATTTAATTAAAACCTAAAAATGTTTCACTTAATAAGTTTTGCGATTTAGTTGAGCTATTTTAACTTTCTAATTTGCAGTTATTTTTAAATTTGACAGTGGCATTGAAGAAATTTGCAAACTATGTTTAGCTATCCGCCCTAATACTCTACAAATTCACCAAAAAGAAGCGCTACAAATTTGTTTCAGGTACTCGAAGTACAAAGGTTTTAACTTACTGACAAAAAAAGAATCTGATCATCGATATTTATATTCAAACGTGAAGAGCAAAAAGTTTTGTATTTGTTGTGTCCCTTAATTCATTACTCCAATAGAATAGTAGTTTTTTGTTCAAATTTTTGTCTGGTCTTTTTATTCTATATATCTACAATGTCTAAAGATGCTATCTTCTTCTTTGCTGATGGCTCGAAGTTACAACACAAACAAATCCTTTAGACTTCCGGATCACTCTAGTGTGTTCCAGGCAAAGGTCCTTGACATAAACATGGCAATAACATGCCTAACGATAGATATGCTGCTATAAGATCTATCAGTATAAATCATCCACAGATCTCAGCATGAGACAGTTTGTTATTAGAGAAACAGAGGGTTTTCAATGTATGGGCCATTGAAAGGAACTCGCAACCCTGGGACAAGGGGCCAGAAACTGAAACAAAGCGTTTGCTCGCAAGTCAGGTGAATAGTTAAGCCTTGATAAGCATTGTTGCTAACCTCTCATTCACTGGTGTGAACCTGGAGACACGGTTGCATACTCTCTGATAAAAACAAATCCGTACCCAAACTTCGTGCCCCTCCATAGGCAGCTAAATGGTAGTCATTTTTCGTTCGCCGTGAACGTCAACTTCCGGCGCTACCTTATCCGAGGCATTTGTGATTACGTCTTTCAGTGTGTTGGGTCCCAAAGACTTTTTAAAAAAAATTTTTTTATATTTTAATATATATGTTTTTCACTCAGTACAGCAAGTTGAAGTCCCGAAGACAACAAGTCTTATAACGAAAAAGAAGCGAAAAAGTGCGAAAATGCACTTATAGAATCTGTAGAAAAGAAAAAATCTATATTTTTTTTTTGTTTAATAGAGAAAACCGCTTCACAATTTTTTGCATTGTATGTAAGACATCTTTGGTTTCAAATTTTGAGTAGATACTTAACTTAATATGTACATACTTACTTTCGAACTATAGCTGAAATCCTTTTCTAGACATGATTTTACATCCATTTTAATTCCGAAAGTCCCTAGTAAACAATTTTTTTTATTTTTTTACGTGCTCTGAATAGTTTTTTTGTCTTGTGAATCTGAAGTTTTCGGAAAAGCTGACGGCATGAAAGGGTAAATATTGTATTAGAATGTATATTTAAGCTAACAGAAGTGTTTTTTTTTTTAGTTAAGTGTAAATAATGATTAGGGTATTCAGTTTTCTTAGCAAAAGAGCTACAAACATACATAGATTAAATACTTTTTTGATGAGAATAAAATAAAAATGCATTAATTTTTTATTTAACTAATAATAATTGATTTTTTTAATTTTTTCGTGTTTTTTTTATTTTAAAGAAGATACACAAAATACTCCCTTCCTAACAGGCTGAAGTAAACGTGGCAGACATAACAAAATGTGTACCAACACGATTAACATCGAATGAGAAGTCGATGTTAACACGTCTGTCTATCAGTATCAAAAAGTGTAGACCTATTAAGTGCACACTAAAAGTCAATCTCTTTCAGCACATAATTTCCTATATAGTTGTTGACTTTTCAATACAACACCCATCCCCCGCAACAGAGTTGAAACGAATATAGTTAAGTTCATATTTTTGTGGCTCATCACGCTGGTAATCATGTTTCAAACCGCAATAAAATCGATTGGAAATTGAAAAAGCTATGGGTCCCACTGTACAATGCATACTTAGCAAATGCATGTTACAATCAAACAGCATAAGCACTTGCGTAATTTCCTGATTCCCTATGGTGGCAATTATGTGTATTATGTACACCCACACAATAATTTGTACTTTTCCGGTAGGTTGATAATAAAGAAAAGTTGGAAAACCAACTTTTTCTGCACAGCCACTTCAAAATACCCATCAAATGTGCATAAATAAGGCTAAGTGCCGTAGTAGTCTCACAGAGTGTACCACAAATTATTCCTTCCTGTTTTAATATACTTTTACTTTCACTTAAAATCGGATAAATTTAAGAATGCTGACTTTGAAAAGTGCACCGAAACTATCAGCTCGATGAAAGGAATCGATTTTGTCTGCCTTTCCGGGCGTCTGTATGGATTTATTTATACATGGGTTGGGAATTATGGGGAGGGTTTTGGATGAAAATAAATTAAGCGGAATATTAAGATCAGCATTAGCACTTGAAGAATGGGTAACATATAATTAGAACTCCAATTCGTAATGTGGAGAATTGACCCTTGCCAAATTTAAATTTCTTTTCTTTAAAATCCTCTCTGATTTTAGATTCCTTTCCTATTGTAAGAATGTATCTCACACCAACAGACAATTGTTCAATTCCACTGATAAGATCATTTTGACTCGTTTATGCGGTTCACGATTTCTTTCGTTATTAACTCTGAGGCAGCTCAGAGCTCGATGATTTTGTTTTCTATGCGAAAACTTACATATGTAGCATTAGCTCCAGCAGTTGTCAAATGTTCTACAGCAAAACGTAGGATTGCTCTGAATTTACCATCGTTATCTTTCGGCATCTTCACTGACAATTCACCTTTATCTAAATATCCGCGAAATGAAAATCCTTGTCGGCTACATAGTAAAACTGTTCGATTGTTAGACATGAGTTATTACAATTTTCTAATTTCGTTTGTTTGCGGCTTGGTTGATGTCACTAATGATAAGTTATGCCAATTTTTCCCGCTAGATCTATTTTTTTTTAAGCCTGATGGCGGGGAAAAAATGAAAACAGCGGGCAGTGGGGATTCTAGCTTTTTTTGAAAGTATGTTTAGCTTTTTTGAGCTTTATTTTATGTAAAAATACAACAATAAATTAAAAGTAAAATCGTGACATCAACGAAAAATTTTGGCACTCATCGGTTATATAGTGCCTGGAGTCCTGCAATACCGCAAAAAACGGATGATGAGGCTGCCAACAACTAGCTAAAACGCTCTAAGTGATTGAAGATTTTCATTTGGGTTTAATAAAAACAACATAAAGGTGGTTCTTAAGCGAAACGGTTTAAAGAATGATTTTCAAAGTTTCTGAGCATAAACTTTTTTTTTTGGTTTTTATCTGAAATTTGTAGCTGTTTTTTTTTTGTCAATCTAGATTTTTTGCCTGGTGAAAAGTTGGCAACACTGCTAATGATATCGTCAAAAAGTCCTTTCTCACTAGACGAGTATGCTAATTAGTGAGAATGCATATTTAAAACTAGCGTCCGGTGTCCATGGTTCTACAAACAATTCATAATTTCTCGTTGCCACTTAAGTTTTGGTGATATAATTTTGAAATTTCATATTCATAATTTCTCGTTGCCACTTAAGTTTTGGTGATATAATTTTGAAATTTCATAAAGCGAAATCTGGCACATTTACCAAAAAGTCGTGAAATCTTTAGATGTGGCTTGTTTAACCAGGGCCTTAATTAACCAAATACTTTAAGCTAAGTATCAGTTCCATTAAATAAAATGCGGTTTCGACCCCGAACCCCCCTCCTCCCTGCGTTCGCACCTGGTGGGAGTTATATGATATGAAGAGGTTCATATAGTTCAGCTTGTACCCCTGTCGCCTCTTTAATTTTTACACGTAGGTCATATATCGACAAGTTTTAATTTTGCATAAAATTTATGTAACAGTAGTTAATGAAGAAAAGTGAATTGAGTTTTGTCAAGCACAAAATGTATAATTTGGGCTGCATATTTGAATTTTAAGTGATATTTGCAAAAACAACAACATTTTTTTTAAACTATTTCCTATTTGAAATTGAACAAAGACGTGATTTGATTCAGAAATAAAAAGCTTGTAAATCATGCATGATTAAATTAAATTTAAGGAGCAAATTTTGAAATAAAATTTCTTTTCGCTGCCTAAATTAAAAGCTGAATTAGCTACGATTTTTCTCCCAATCTGTAGCTCCTTTTTAGTATTCGTTGCAAACATCTTTAGATACTTAATATGTGCATTGTACCTTGCAAGGGTATGGAAAATGAAACCACAATGAAAATTGAGCAGCGAAAACATATTGAAATGCATGGCTCAACAGTCTAGCTGTCTGTCCATCTCGCTTACGCCACCTGTCTATCTCTCTCTCTTTTTGGATGTGTGTGTTGTGTGTGTGTACGGTTGTGTTTGTCTGTCCTGACCAAGTTGCTGATGCATTTCTACAGCTGTTGCATGCCAAATCGAATAGTTATGATTATGCATGAGGCACATTGCCGAAGCATTGGGCATGTCTTGGCAGTTAACTGCTGCTGTTGCCTTTAACATTACTCCCGGAGTTGTTGCTTTAGTTGTTACTGTTGCAATGTAAGCGATTAAAGCATAGTCACAGTTATTTATGCGCATAATTAGTACAATTTACATATGCTCCCAATGTGTGGCCAAAAGATCTAGCTGGATTTGCTGCCTCATTGCAGCATACAAACAGCGGCATTAATGCAACTTACAAGGTACGTGCAACAACTTACTAGAAATACGGCGACTGAACAGCTGACTAACTGACCAACTGACTAACTTGGCAGACTTATGAATCAAAAGTAACAAGTTGCTCTTGCTAACAAAACTTCCATAAAGCCAAATTGTACAATAATAAAGAAGCACACCAAATGAAACTCACGCACCCACACACACACGCAGCACAGCTCTCCTGCAAAATTGGCTCATTATATAAAAAAACTAAAAATAAAAGTTGTGCAGTTAACACTAAAGGCTGTGTAACAGCATGATAAAGAGCGCCAGAGGAGGAGCGCAGAGCAAAGTGAAGTAGAGCGACTCGTCGCCAAAGCGCTGAAATTTATGCAGCACAAAAGAGACCAATACGAAATGAACACAACACAACGACGCACACCCACACACAATCGCAAAAACATACCGGCGCTCAGCAAAAGCCGTAGAGTGCACATCACATCAGCGGCAGTAGCAGCAGCAGCCGCCATTGCAGTTGGACAGGGGTTGGCCTGCCACGCCCCCTTTCAGAGTGAAGCTGGTAACTGTGGGTGTATATGTTGTTATGCGGTAAATGCGCCATAAAGCTATGACTCCCAAAGGCTGCTTACATTTGCGTGAATATATTTCAACCCATTCCATGTTACCTCTCGCTTTTTTCAGACCTCTATACTCTACATGGGCATAAGGGTATTTAAAGTGTGTGCAGCAAAATGTTCGGGCATGTTCAAATTCAAACAAAATTGTATCTTTTGCCTATTTAGTAAGATAGATAGATATCCCTTATATCTTCTTCTTAGCTGGCCATAACAACCCGTTACCGGGTTTCGACCTGATGTAAATACATTCTTTCATTCGAATTACGTTGTGGGTCCCAATCCCTACGCACAACCCTTTTAAGGCCTACTGGTCTCGAAATAATCCAGTGTCATTGTTAGTCGCCTAATACGACAAGCTTTGACCCGCTCAGGTGATATTCTCTAACCCGTTCAGCACACGGGGGATATATAGATATCGCTTATATAGCGATGAAAATGCAGCGCAGTTGCTGCATGTAAGCGATAATCGTATATGCAAAATATTTAAAATAAGCGATAATCTACTACAGTAGGCAGGGCAGTATTTGCTTATAAACGATAATCATATATATGCAAAATATTTTATTTAAGTGATAATCGGTTTCCAGCTATATTCTTCTTCCTCTTAACTGGCCATAACAACCTGTGTTATCGGGCTACGGCCTGATGTAAATACATTCATTCATTAGAATTGTGGTTTTACGTGGTGGGTCCCAATCCCTACGCACAACCCTTTTAAGGCCTACTGGTCTCGAAAGCACCTAGTGTCATTGTTAGTCGCCTCATACGACAAGCTCTGACATGCTGACATGCTGTGGTATTCTCTAGCCCGCTCACCACACGGAGGGTCCAGCTAGATTAGCGTCTTTTAATTCAATGAGAATGAATTTCTTGTTTTGAATTTAAATTGATACAGTGCAGTATTGCGTAATGATATATTTGATAAACGATTATATTAATATCAATCGTATAATTACTGCTTAAAAATTTCCCTAGTTAACCAGTGTTGAAAAGTTTTCATATTACCAATAAGATTTTTTGCCATAAATATATCGATAATACAGCTGATTGATTGCATTTATGCAATAATTGATAATAAGCGATTGTCATAGAAACGACTATTTTTTTTTTTAAAATTCACACAAAATGCACTGAAACTAAGTTTTTTGCAATAGTTTCATATAAACTATAAGTGATTTATAGTATTTCGAAAAATTCGAAGTTCTTTAAAATTAATCAATGGGATCAGCTTGAATAAAAAATAGAAATAGCTGTTTCTCAAAATTCAAAAAAATTATTTTTCACGTGATCGCAAAAAATCGCACGTTTTGGTTTTTCTAGCACCGTTTTCAAATTTCGGTTATTTCGAAATTCAAATTCTGGATTTTGCGAGTGGCGATGTCAGCAAACATCATATTACTTGGAAACCTTACTGCCGATCGAAATGACTTGTAACTTGAATTTAAATTATTTAAGTGTTGGTTCAATGTTCCTTCAATAATTTTGGTATAGCTTATCTCGATTGTGGATTATATAGCTATGAACTCAACTCTGGCCTTCAAGTTATATAGACAATTTATACAATATAATACTAGGGGAATCCGACCCCTACTCGCTTCAGTTACTAACCCCCGTGCTTTTAATAAGTAGACTGCTCGTCTGTCTCTTACTCTTCAGCCCGCCCTTTCATCAGCCATTTCGCCTTAATCATGCTCTACCCTATTTCTAGAAAATTTTCCCCACTCAGCAGCTGCGTATGCCTCTCGTTCCTTCTGAGTTTGCCCTGCATAATTTAGCGAATTTTTTATGGAAATCATTTCTCAAAACCTTGACATAAAATTCAAAGTTGCCACAGATTTAGTAAACAAAAAAAATAAATTAATATATTAGAGAAGAAATTCCTTTTGGAACTATGATATAATTTTCTAAAATTTTACAATAAATTTCAAAAACAAATTATTTTAAATCGTATAATGATATCAAGATCAAGAAAAAGAAAATTTTTTTATTGTGTGTGCTGAATAGGAGGATAAGCCATTATTGTACTATATTTATGCCATGTACATAAAGTGTAAAAGGGTATTATAGATTTGTGCAATGTATGTAACAGGCAGAAGAAGGCGTGGCAAACTATATGTTCCATGGGAAAAATGGTCAGAAGCAATAGAATTTGCTTACCAAATAATTTGGCACAGTGGCTCACATTGTTACTGTGCATGGGTGGTTTAAAAATTATTAAGATCGGATAAAAACTTTAAAGATATATAGGTAACAATAACCAAACAATGTTGACCTTTATCCTAATCCCCCGTAGAACAGTTACCGTTATTACGCACATACCCAACACAACGCGTCGATACAAAAATTTGATTATCATGGAAAAACAGGCTATTCCATCATCATGCATCAATTTTGTTTTCGTCGCGCCGTGTTAATGAAACGATTTTTTTATAAATCACGTAAAATAAAATCAAAATATACAAAATAAATATTTGAGATTTTCCCGTAGAATTAGATAAATTTTCTTTCAAATTTATTAATTTTGAGAACTTAGACTTCAAGGAAAATTAGTTCAATATTGATGTATTCTTTACGAATACATTTTGAAAACAAAATCCTCTTTCGAAATACACTTGCGATAGACCAAATCTATTTGAGAATATTTAATTGCGTTTAATTAAACATGTCAAATATTTTAGACATGGGCAATTGAATTAAGGTAAATTTGTAGCCTAGTGTAACTGGACGTAAATGAAACGCAATTGG
Source organism: Chymomyza caudatula (assembly GCA_035041775.1). NCBI lineage: Eukaryota > Metazoa > Arthropoda > Insecta > Diptera > Drosophilidae > Chymomyza > Chymomyza caudatula. Next base: position 1,357,485 of record JAWNKW010000133.1, read on the forward strand.
CCGCCGAATCCGTTTGGCTGTATAGCCCCGTTATGGTCTATACTTTTCTCTGCTATAGAGTATCTGCTGGTCGGAATTTGCCCACTATAACATTCTTCTTGGGTTTTCACTACATGTTCATGTGCGGCACTCAAATAAAATTTAATAAAAAAAACGTGCAACACGGCATAATGCGAGCGCCGCTCAATGGGGGCACAACTGATATGATAACCGCACCTGCCCGACTTGGGTAAACCGCAGCGCATAGTGCATCCACATTCACAGCATATCAATATGCATGCAACAGCAGCAGCAGAAGTAGCTAATACATACATATGATAACCCAGTTGCTTACGTTTTGCATTCGTTTTCCACTAATTTACAGCAACTGCAAAAGGGCCGAAAGCAGCACAAGGGGACCAGCAGGGTGGAGGGAATACAACCACCAGAAGACATTAGCTGTCAAGAGCAGTACGTGAGTGCGCAATCAACGGCGCCGCAGTTGGTCGACTGTGTTAACCACCGCCGCAACCAATGATCCGTTGGCGCTGAAGGCAACCGCCAAGTCTTAGTTAAAGCCAAGAGTAGAGCACTCCAATGGGCAAGTGTGTGTCACGACAGTCAGAAGCCGCAGCCGCACATCATCAATCTGTGTTGACAATAGCATTATCCAAGCAAGATTTGGTCGAGGCGCAGAAAATCTGGCAACAGTTGACATCTAGTAATGAATATATAGCATCGGACGCAGTGCAACAAGCTGCATTTGAGCCATATTACTATTGCATAAGCCCAAAGCCAGAGGCAGAAACAGAAGACTCCGAGGCTGACGCTGTGCTGCACATTGAGAGCATCTATAATAATGCCTTGGCACATGGCAGTTCCATGAGCCAATTGCATGCGGGCTTCAGCACATGCCAAGAGTTTTTGCTGCAAGAGTTAGCCCAGGTCATAGAGCGCAGAACAGACGGTTTTAAAAGCGCTGAAGTGGAAGTTCAACAGATACCAAATAGTAGCAGGAGTTTTTATAAAATTAGACCACAACTGGAACAAAGCGGTAAAAGTTGGTTGCTAAGCGAAGGTGATGAGCTGCGAGCGTTACTTGAGGTGAGTAGCAATTACCTAGGGAGATTTGTTTTTGTTGAGTCTATTATTTCCATAATTTCAACTTATTTATATAACAATTCCACCCTACTAACTGCTATTTATAGTAAAAAAGGAATTCGCATTTGCCTGGAAAAGTCTTGGGTTTCTTATGCACAATTTATATACCGAATAAGCCACGTTTTAAAAAACTTAAATTTCTTCATTACAATTTGGATTCAATACAAATAAAAGTATGATGTCTGGCAGAATTGAGTGAATGGCAATTCTTCTAGATTTTGGATTCAATCATTCGCTGAATTATAATATAAGATCGAAAAAAAGTACAAAAGTGTTATGTTTTTACAGATTTTTTAATATAAAAACCGCAAATAAAAAGTATATGTTCAAGGGGCAAAAATGGTCAGGAGCAATAGTCGAATCGATATAGACATGTCCGTCTGTCCGTGTTGTAGCACTGTTCTCGGAGACTATAAGAGGTGAAGCAAACATTTTTTTTTACCAAAAGATGCGCATATGCCCGGAAAAATACGAATTTGTTGAATTATGTCGATATATTATCCCCTCCCCCCGTGAGAGAATTTCGGTTTACGCCTACACCATAAAAACTATCCAATTGATACTTGGCACAGTTTACACACTGTTACTGTGCAAGTGTGGTGTGAAAATCATTATTATTATTAATAAAATAAGATCGGATAGAAACTTTAATAGATATAGGTAATAATATTCCAATCTTAGACCCCTCCTCCTATAAACTGCAGGAGAGTTTCATTTTTAATAGAAATGTTAAGGTTAACATTTATGTTAACCAAATGTGGTAAGTAGAACAGTTACCGTTTTTACGCACATACCCAACACAACATGAAAAAAAAAAATGGGTACAGGATAGTCCACTGTCCCACTGTTTTCTATCGTGGTGGGCATGTCCTCAAAAGGTTTCCTATTGAACTTGAGCACTTTAGTCGCTATAGTTTGGTAGCCAGAGGAATAAAAGTATACAATTCATAAAAAAAAAATTCTAATTTTGTTTCCTTTCCCCTTCCGCTTCCGGTTTCCGGTCCCTTTCCTCTTTCCCTTTCTCACCCTATTTCTATTTCTAGTCCATTCGTATTCGTATTACTATAACTATTCCTACTCCTATTCCTTTTCCTATTTCTATTAATATTCCTATTCCAATTGCTATTCCTATTTCTATACTGACCTCGCCAAAATACAGGTTTTTTTTAATAATAAATTTCATTTTTGAAGGAATATTGAATATTTTCTAATCGGATTCGTATTTTACTCATAGTGTACTTGAAAAGTGGGAAAACTACTATGTTACCATTTAATACAGTATCCTTTTGTTTAACACTTTTATTCCACCAAATTTTCAATTCTAAAGCTTAGAGTTAGTTTTTGTCCGAAATTATATTATTATTATATTATATATAATTGTTAATTACTAAGCAAATAATTAACAGTTTGTAAGTTAGGCGTTCCTACTTCGCTTCTTGTGAAATTGTCTTATATGTGCCGCATAATTACGCAAGACCAGCTTACTGTATGTATAGTTCTTACTAAAATTCCACCCCTGACAAAAAATCAACAACAGATGTCGCCACTTTACCATTTCTACAAAACAAATCCACCCCCGGCAAATGTCAGACACTTGTTTTTGTCGTTCTGCGCATGTTCCCGTGCTCAGTTCGGTGAAAGACAGAACCCAGCAAGCGAACAACCCAAGCATACTCATTTCGAGTGCTAGAATTTTCAGCAAAGCATACAATTTTCCGTGTGCTGCAGTTTTACAAGTGAAATTTTCACTTTAGCTACAGAAATCTTTGAAAAAATTGTGCAAAATTAGTGTGAAGTGCAGAAAAACTCTTAGACAAATTATGAAAGCATACTTAAAGGCGCTGCCATAAAAATATTGTAGTTATTGCGGCTTAAGTTCGAAATTATCGTGACGTGCCCAAAGAAAATATTTTCAAGGACTTACTAAAGACTTTTCCATACGTGCGGGTGTGCGTCCTCGTGTGTGTGTGTGTGTGTGTGAGTGTGGCGCCTGCCTCAAGTGCAATTATAAATGGCGTAATTGATATTTGTCTACGTGTTGGTTTATGTACCTCAAAACCTAAACAGGTTTTTCAAATCAAGCACAACGGCGTACGTGAAAATTCAATATCCTGCTGAAACCCTTAAACCAGAGGCTCGCAAACTAAGCGAGTTACTCTGCAGACGTGCAAAATGGATGAATGCGACAACCTCGTCCTTACAATAGCAGCACACGAGGCTTCGCCAACATCCGAGAACCACAATCACTACGAGAACGAGCAACAGCAACAACAACAAAAGCACAAAGAAATTACAACAGAAGCCGTCAACACAGCAGCGCCCAATGATAACGAAGCGGCTTTAGACAACAACGTCGCATACTTTGACACAGCAGCAGTCGAGGAAGACCAGGACGCGGATACGGACGCAGAAGCCGCAGTTGACGCAGAAGTTGAAGCAGTCATTATGGTAAAACACAAAAAAGACAACTAAAATGATGACACAAATTGTATAGGCAACAAATGTATCTTTATCTCAGTTTGTTCAGTCACCACTGTGACTATGTTTTGTCTATTGTGATTGTGGCAGCGAATGTAGATTCAAATGCAAATGCAGGCGCATGACTCATATGTAGAGTAGTTACATTTTAGACAAACACATATTGCCCCCCCGGAATCATCTCACCCACTAAGCGCACTCACACCACACACTTACACACACACACACACACACAGAAGCACAAAGAAAACGCACGAAAAACTATTATTTGTCATTGTCTATCTGAAGTTATACCAGTTTTATAATAAAGTTCGAAACGCTTAGAATTAACGTTATGAAAGCATAAAACATTAACTGTGTCCTATAACTTATCTAAGCGATTTAAGTTCTTTAACTATTTATACCATTAAACGATGAACATTCACAGTTTGTAATCAATTTCGCAAATTGAAACTCGATGTATCATATATTATCATTATTATTAGTATATTCCCTAAAATTGGACAAATGGTTGTCCCATCTGCAATTTTTTATGTTTAAAGAAAAAAGATATGAACAATAATCATAAAAAATACAATTATACGATGCAATTAGAAAAACAATTAGAATTTTTGTACCCAAGATTGGAAATAACTTTATCACTTACGCTTTTATCAGCAGATTATCAAACACTTTTTATGAAATCGAACAAGTGCACGATATGAATGTGGATCTGTTTTAGCAGGAACTTGCTATAACTCATACCCAGACATGAAAGTTGGTAAAACGGCGCTTCTCTGCCCATGCCCGAGTCTCAAGACAATGGTTTACTCATGGCTTAAAGACAAACGATGGCTTAGTTACTGAGCTAAACAACACTAGGAACGCCTTTGCAAAAGGACGTTGGCCCACTGTCGTTGAATCGGAGGTTAGAATACATTTCGACAGAAAACTAAGAAGGGCGTTCCTATCCTCACACAGTCAAACAGCAATAAGATCCCTTCTTCCTTTGGGAAATTCTTCTACCGGCTGGCCAAATTCCAGTAAGGACTTTGAATCCAACGAAATTGTAGATAACTGGTTGGAAACAGATGTTCGAAAGGCATTTGGCGATGTCAACACGTTAAAGATTTTACTGACTAGCAACTTTCTGGACCAAATCTTGCATGGCACGGACGAGCCACATTGTTAATAGCACCTTGTTAACTAGGTTAGAATATCAACCTAAGTAAATAGACCATATCTGCAACGCCTAGAGGAGTCAAAACTGGCTAGAGTGAAATTAAAAAAAAAAAAGTATGAGCGATCTGCGTTTCACGAACTGCTCCTTCAAGTAGAAGTGTGCCATATAATTTAATTATGTCTTACTTATTTGGACACTAAAGCATTTTCGTTTTGGAAGATTTTAGAAGCACAAAAGATTAATCTTTGTCCCAGTCCAACCAATCTCTAAATAACTAAACAATGTTTTAGGCATAAAGTTTACGATTTAGGAAAACGAACAGTAAATTTATTGCTATCATATCAATAAATACTTAAAAAGAGTATTTAAACTACGACTTGTCGATGTTAACTTGCCATCTGTAGTAGTTTTAGACGTCTTTTGTATTCATTTGAGCACATCTTTTGACCCATATTTTTGATTCCGTTAAAGTTTAAAGCCGCTGTTTATGTCGAACAAAAAGAAAGACCAAACAAAAAAGTGATAATTGTTGCACCCACTCTTGTCAACTTTGCATTTTAGGGTCAGACAGAGAGCAAGAAACATGGCGGCGGAGGAAAGACAAACCGACATAATGCAAACAATGGCGAACAGGGCGAGCATATACATACCAAAGGCACTGCCATGTCCTTTGGTTTTCGCAAGAAGCTCAATTCAACGCCAAAGAAGTTCAAGAAACTGCTCGAGGGTGGTGAGTCCACAAAGCAAAGGAGACATGAAGGGGATATAGATACAAATACAAAGGATGATAATGGCAATGCGGGTGAGTTAGGGATATGCGTTTAACAATTGAGTTTTTTAATTTTTATGAGCTCTTAATTTGTCATGAATACATTTAATAACTGACTAACATGCCATGCTCCCCCAACAGCTCCTCATACGCCCGTACACTTTGAGAAAGTGGGCGCCGCTGCTCAAAAGACAAGTAATGGAAACGGGAATGGGAATGGTATTGGCAATACAGGCGCGGCTGGCAAGCGCTTTGGCTATCGTGGCGCCTTGCCACGCCCCGCCTCTACTGGTCTGACGACCAACGAGGAGACAGCGAACCACAACAATAACAACAACAATGGGAGCAATGTCACAACAAACACTACGGGCAACAACACCAGCACAGCCGGCGTGCTAGTAAGCAATTGTAAGTGCGAAATTGAACTCTGAACTTCTGGCACGCCAAGCTAAATTGAAGCCAATATCTTACGCTCCCTATTCTCTAACTTCGCTCGCCTCGCTCTTTCTCCCACAGTGAAGCGTCGCTCGAAGAGCGCACACGCAGGTCGTGCATTGACGAGCAGTGAAAGCGATGCAGAGTCAAAAATAGCCCAACCCAAGACATTGACGTTCAATTTAAATCAGAACACCACTATTGAGTATCAACGCCGTCAGTTCTTTGGTGAGATTGCAGACGATGCATGTCAGGCAGCCCATGCGGCACGCAGCAGATCCCAGCAGTCGCAGACCCGCTACAACTACAACAATCTGGCCAGCATGCATGCCAATGTGATGTGAGTAAGCGCTGAGTAATTTCCACAAGCAATTACTAACCCTTAACCTCTGTTTCTTATTCCACAGTGTGCGTCCTACAGCTCGCGCTGCACCAGCCAGCTTTGCCAAGTTTACCTTGCAAACAGTCAGCCTACCACGTCCAGAGTATCCTGTGGCCATTAGTCTAAATGCCACCACACCCACCACGCCTAGCAGCAGCGTGCAGTCGCCGGTGCCAGCACACCACTATACAGGTGCTCGCGCCAAGGACACATCCACAAATTCCAGGCAGCATCCGCTTACCTCTGTGCATGTGCAGCCCACATCGCTAAGACACTTGGATCAGAAGAGCGTCAAGCAGCTGACTAACAATTCTACGCGCAGAGGGTTCTCCGGCAGTCGCGAGATTAGCGCCGATTCGGGCATAGCCAGCATGGACATGGCTTTGGATAGTTCCGGCAGCGGTAGCTCTGGCGCTCGACGTGCTCCAGCCTCACCCAAGCGAAGTCGCAGTCGTCCACGAAATTTGCAAATGGTTATGAGCGGACGTCACACCTTTGAGGTGCGGGATGCGGATGATCCGCTGTCCAGCGAATCGAATTCATTTGTGGAGACGCTGGCACTGCCTAAGCTGCCAACCGATAGCAGTCAGACCATGCCTTTGCCGCTGGTGGGCTTGGTGCGCTCCAATACAGTGCTGAGCAGGGAGAGCTATGAGCGCAGACAGGATGCACAGAACCAGCAGCCGAAAGCTGCAACTGTGTCACTACAGCGCAGTGGCTCGGATGAGAGTGAGAGCGTTGATGAGGAAAAGTTATACTTGGACTCTTCCACCTCAGAGAAAAGTGCCAAACAACAGAACAACTCGCTTTGCAGCTCAACTTTATCCTCCTGGTGTCAGGCGGGTGAATCACTTGCGCCCAAGGATTGCAGCAGCATGAGCATTACCAGCAGCGACGCTAGCAACAAGCAGCAGCCCAATGACAAGCTGCTGCAAGAGGAGGACATGTCGCTAGGCTTGGAGGATCTAAGTCTTATCAATACGGACATGCAATTTAGCACAATTTGTAAGTACTAGACAATATTCCCTATATTTGGAATCTTTAGTTTGTAAATAGTATGATCAAATGGGTATTATGTTATTCGTGTCCTTTTAAGGACCACCAATACTTTTTAAAAATTTTGAATTTTCTGTCATTTTGTAAACCGTAAAACGAATGTGAATTCTGAATTTGTATTTCTTCAGTTGTCGAAAAAGTTCTAATTGATTTTAAAGATAATTGCATTTAAAGTGTATTCAAACTTCGATATTTCGTTATATAACTTTCACCATCCACTAAGTCGTTTGCCAAATTTGTACCTCCCAGCTTCCATTACGGAAACCGCAGCTCCAAGGCACGCAGCCCAGCTGCAGGAGCCCATGCTCAAAATGCACATAGTGGATAATCGTGAGATCTCCTCTATTGCCACACATTGTGAGCGCCCACGCTCCTTTAACAACGCGCTCAATGAATCCAAATTTGCAGAGCTGGCGTTGGCCAGCAGCAATTGTTTATTAGATGATGAAACCTCACCCACTGACAGTCTGGTCAGCAGCACCGAATCCGATGAGGCAGTGGGCAAGCTAAAGAAGCACAAGCACAATGCAGAGCTACAGGAAAAAGACATTGATGAGATATCGCCGGAGCTGGACTTGGGCAGTCCAATTTCCCCAGGCACACCCACACATGCCTCTCATTCGCTGTCCTTGGGCTCAGACTGCGGCAATCTGATTGACGATGAAATTGCGGATCAGCCTGCATTGTTGTTTAACAGTCAGGCACAGGATGCAGGTGACCTCAGCCTGGCACATCAAACGGACACACCCACGCTCATTGAGACCCACACAGGATCGCTGCGCTCTCTAAAGAGCCAATCAAAGGCAAGAACTGCTCTGCAGCAAGCGATTGAACTTAGCTTGCGCACTCCGGCTTCGGTTAGGAAGGCTGTTATGGAGCGCGCCGAATCGCTGGACACGCTCTCACCGTGCGAAAGCATTTGCTCTGACGATCTAATGATGGATTTCGATATGAACAGCAGCATGGACTCCATAGATCATGCAGCCTCAAAGCGCAGTCGCAGTGGCTTGGACTTACGCCAAATGGAACAATCGGAGACGGAACTGCTCTCGGAACTGGAACGCGATGGCAGTGACGTTATGAAGGAGCTCAATGGCATGTTGCGCTCGCGCATGATAAAAAGTGCTCCCAGAGAGCGCATCAGGTGAGTCCAGAAATCTAAGAGTATGCAAGTGAACAGCTGTTGTAAAGTCCAACCCATTGGCATTGCTTTGCGGGCAAGCTGCCAATTATTGGCTAGTGTTTCTCTTTGATTGTCTTTGGCTGTGGCGCAACTTGATTAGATTCCATTAGCCTGACTGGCACACTGCCAGCAACAACTGCAAAGCACTTGCAACTGATTGAAGTTGTTGTGTGTAAATATGTATGTATTTATAAGCCACTCTCCCCCCAAACAACTTGTCTAATCAGTTGGCAACACCAAAAGCCATCTGTTACTCATCTTGGTCTTGGTTGGACTGGCACGCCGGCCGGCAAACTTTGAACGAAGTGATGGTATTAGGCACTGCATGAAACGCTTTAGTTTTAGGATAGCGACCATTTTATACACCACCAACTATTGAAAAGTACTATAAATGTATCACAAAGTTTGTTACTCGTTACCGAAATGAGTACTTTTGTGAAAAGTACAGATCAACAGAGGTTTGTCTTGAATAAAAATTCAGTGTCTTTCCTAAGAATGACACGAACACAAAATCAATGCTTAAAAACTTGCTAAGAAATAATCTCGAGATAAAGAAACCCAATCTTTATATGTACAATAAAAATAGTAATGGTCAGAGGTTCCCTTCTAAAATATAGATTTATATCTATTTTGTTTTTTGAACAAGGCTTTTCAAAATAGCAGTCCATTTACACAAAAGAATAAAATTATGACACTCTTAAAAACCAATCTAAAAATACTACGGGCGCGTTTAGCCTAGGATTGCTTTTTTATTCGAAAAGAAAAACGATTTCTTTCTTTTATAATTTAAAACTTCAAAATATCGAATTCATTTTGAGCAAATGGTTACGGAAAAAATAGGACTGAGACTTTTATGCATATATGTACATATGTATATTAAAAAAAAAAAGTAAACGAAATATAAAATTTAAAAAATGGCAAATCTCATGTTTCCGCCCGGGATCGAACCGGGGGCCTTCTGCGTGTTAGGCAGATGTGATAACCGCTACACCACGGAAACATCTATCGGAAAAAAGCTTTTAAAATACCTTATATTATAGGCATGATTACGGAACTCGGTCGACTATTAAAATTATTATTATCATTGCCTTTTTCTACACGTTATCTGAATTTTAGCATAATCAAAACAAAATAATTCAAACACATTATAATGGTAAACAGCTCTATATTTTGAAAATAAAATAAAAATAGTAGCAAATCAAGAAAAAGCTAAGATTAATTTTAATATGTAAAAAGGTGTTAATTCTTCGTTGCGATTCGGCGTAAATGTAATAGTCGCTTTTTTGGGAGTGGAAATTGAAATTAACCCAAAATGAGACGTACAGACAGCGAAACAGTTTGGCGGATTGCTACAGGTTGAAACACCAATCATTATAGAAAGAAATAGATGGTCGACTTTGCTAAAGGTTAGGCGCCTGCGCCAGCCACCATTAAACCGGAATGGGATTTGCAATTGGAATGGGAACGGGAGCGTAAGCGTGAGCCAAGCAGACAGATCAACTCTGTGTGGGCTACATTCTGTGCAAAGCAACGGCACTTGGCATTTGAAACGCCGTAGACAATTACTAGAAGAAAAAAAAAAGGAAAAAAAATAGCAAAGTCGTGGCCATAGTTAAGATAACATTTTGACTTTGGCCTGGCCTGGCCTGACTTCCACTCCAATGGTGACGACGTTGGCTATGACGGTGGTGATGGCGATGGCGACTAGTGCCGCATTCTTTTGTCATGGCAACAACTTTTTGTTGCAAACAACATGTAGCCGCCAACATGCCGGTGCGGCAAAAAGCCGTTTCTTGCGCTCTAACCAAAGCTAAAATGTTTGTTGTGGTATTTTTTTTTTTCTATATGTTTATTGTGCGCTGCAAGGAAAAATCAATTGTCTGCTGTGTGAACCTGTTTCGAAATTGTGGAAAAGTTTGCAAATACAAGAAATTCCAAGTAAAAGAAAAAAGTGCCACTGGCTGATATGTTGTAGCTGTAGTTTTAAACGCGTGCTGCTATAAATTGCACAGTAAATGGCCATGTCTAACGGTCAATAATTTTACAAGCCATAAATACTATGCAAATATGAAACTGTCTAACCTTGAGCAAGTCCACACATGGCTCAAGTTGCAAGCAAACGCGCACCAAGTCACAGAAGCTGATCTTGTGGTCAGTTCAAATTATGTTCATATCTATATCGATATCATAAATATTCCTCGTCACTTGAATAGAAATAAATAATTAATTTTCTTTCCGCTTTATTTTTAAAAAAAGATTTATTCTTTTAAACGAACAGCATAAATATAACCCTTTTTTGGCACTTGAATACTTGACTTTGGCAAATTAAAGCAAGATTTTTTGTTTCTTAACCATTTTATTAAAAAAATATGCAAATTATGTTAAAAAAAATTATTCGTCGTTGTTAAACAACGAGTGTCCCTAGCAATAGTTATTTTCTCAGCACACCATTTTGAAAACGTGTACAGTTAAACCTGCTTAAGTTGGCCGCTTAAAGTTCATAAATTTTTGACCAAATTGTGCAGTTATTTTAGTTTTTTTCTTTAATTCTTTTAACTTTATATTATGGATTATCATTGTTTTTAAAATAAAAATTTGTTTATTCGTGAATGCCTATGTACTTTGACCATAAACTCCACATATAATAATATGAACACACATAAATTAAATTTTAAATTCATAGTTGCAAAGCAGTCGAAGTTTGTTTCAACAATGTTGTACATTCTTTTAAATTCAAAATTGCACTTAAATTCTTATGTAACTGAAGAGAGTCTTTTAAATTTGCTTATTTATAAGCTTTTGCCTTTCTTTCTTTTGATTTTCAACAAATGCATTCTTCCATCTGGAAGGATTTCATTCAAATTTCTATAAGCAACGAGTTTACTGCATCAAATTTTGTTTAGTTGTAAATTCATACATAATATTGCTGGGGTTTTAAGATGGCCAACATATACAGGTATAATTGCGTTGACAAAATTCAAAAATCGTTCAAAAAGTGGACAACTTACAAGATATGCAGGTGCAAGTTAGGCAGATAAAAATTTGAGTTTTTGTACTAATATATTTTGGTTATAAAAAACTGAAAAGTGTCCAACTTAAGGAGATGGCCAACTTTGCAGGTTTGACTGTATTTTGCACTTAGAATTTGCTGAAACTTGGTTTCCTTTTACAAAAGGTTGTGCAGTAAAAAGCGCTAATGCTGGGTAATTAATTTCTTTTAGTGTTTTGCTGCTTTTTCTATCCTTAATGTGTTAAACATTGGATCTCTATAAGTGCTCTTTAAGTGGCGAGAAGGGTAACTGCCAAGTCTGCCTTGAAGAGTGCATTCTTTTTCTAACGGCAAAGGCAAAACCACAGCTTACCAACCTGCGCGCTGCTACAATATGGCAATGAAACATTGGTAACAAGCAACTTCTAACTGCATGTTCCAATGCCGCTGCGTTGCGCTGCGTTGCGTTGTGCTGTTGAAGCTTTGTTTCGCGTTCCAATTCCAAGTTGTTGCTATACGCAACGTTGGCTCGTTGCTGACAAGTATTAAAACAGATCTCAAAGCGTGTGGTCATAGCTGGCGGCTGCTGCGCGGCGTTTACAAAACGGCTTTCAACATAAATGAATCAATTTAATATTGGAAAATATTGAAAATTGGGTTGGAGCTGCAATCCAAAAAAAAATTAATATGTGCAATTGTTTCATTGTGTTCATATTACATGAGTTTAATAAAGTTTTGTTAACAAAAAGCCAGTGACCGCACATTGCGTATACAAATATAAAAAACAATAACAATAAAAAATTGCCGATACGCGCTGTTGCCTTTTATGCCACCAAAAACGCGCTCTAACGCCGATGTCCAACAATAACAACAACAATTCAATTCAAAAAAAAAAAAGCCAACGCGCTAAGGCACAAGTGTCAATGGTTTTTGTGTGAATTTTGAAACTCGTTTTGTAAATGTGAGTAAGAAATTTTTAATTAAAGATAAAAACTTATGGCCATTTGTAAGCCAATTGCAAAACCAAGGCTAGCTCAATCTTTTCCAAGCATTATACTTGAGTAGGAGTAATAGCAGTAGTTGCTGTCCGGGTCTGTGAAGTAGGTGCTGATTTCCGCTGTTTTCGAGACCTTATTTGCGTAATTTGATATGCAACTGCAGCTCAAAAAAAAAAAAAAAAAAAACAAACAATACGAGTGCACTCATAGTATTTTGAAGGAAAAAAAAAAAGGTATACCAAAAACAAAAGCCAGCCGGAAAGTGTGTCACATGCAAATGTGGCCAACCATCCAGTTAACATTTGAAAAGAAATACTACAAGAGAGCGCATACTTTTTATGGTAACCTTTCAGTGGCAGTGGAATTTGATACCATAAACGCTGTAATTATAAATTTGTAGCGCACAACTAAATACAAACCCACAGACCATTTACGGTTAGAAGCCCAGCTTTGGACCTGGCTTTTGCTGCACTTCAAGTTCAGTTGCAAGGCGCATTGACCGTGGCTTGCATGTCTACAGATTGCATATTTTCTCATAAAAATAAAAAAATAAAAAAAACAAAACAAGGGTTTTGAATCTACGTATCTGTGCTTCGGTATATCTGGTGTTGTTGGCCAAACACACGCATTATAAGTCATACATTATTCAACAGAAATTCCATTGAGTGCCAATGCCTACAAGAAGAATACTTATCCATAGCATATAACTATCTACTACCTGGCTAACAGACTTGCTGACTGGCATCATCGTTATATAAAAAAAAAAAAAACATAAAAATCCGTGTGCGCACAAGATACACAACGGATTCTCCAAAAGATTTGCCTTTTGCTGCTGCGGCTGCTGTTGTTGCTGTTAATGTTGATGAGTTGAACGTTGATCGTTGTTTGCCGCATGCCTCATGCCGCCTCATGCTATGTATGTGAGAATCTGGTTCGTTGTGTCTCTGATACCCTAACGGCAAATGGGTTACGTTTCGCAGAAGCACAAGCCTATAATAAGTTGAATATACATTTCCGATCTAAGTTGCATTGATGTTTTAAGAAACTTTGCAAATGTTATTCTTCTTCTTAACTGGCCATAACAACCCGTTATCGGGTTACGGCCTGATGGAAATACATTCTTTCATTGCAATTGTGGTTTTACGTGGAGGGTCCCAAACATCACGCGGAACCCTTTTAAAGCCTGTGGTGGCTTACTGTTCTCGAAAGAACCCAGTGTCATTGTTAGTCGCCTCACACGACAAGCTTTGACCTGCTGAGGCGGTATTCTCTAACCCGCTCGGGGGGTGGTTATAGGTACATTTTTTGGTGTAGCACAGACGAGCAAGAAACATTTCATTTCCAAATCGAAAATGTTCACGATCATATTGTATCTTAAATACAGCTATAAATGGATTTAGTACACAGATAATTCTTGCTAAGAATATTATTAAGTTAAAATATCCAAATTAAAAAATTTTCCGTCTAAGAATTTCAATATTGAAACATCATATAAGTACAAAAAAATAAGTTTTTTTTCGCAAGTCGATAGAAAACTGTATAATATAGAATTGTGAAATTGCCATCAAATTTATCCGTTAGTCTTATCATACAGAAGATATTCTATAGTCGGGATATGAAATTTACAAACAACTGAAAAACTATCTAAAAACAGAAAAAAGCTACCTTAGTATGAATGAAATGAAATTTAATTTGAACGTTGGTGGTTTTCCCCAAACTACTTTCGAAATAAAAATTTTCATCATGTCAACTCCATATTTTCAGAAAACTCTTCTTTTTTGCTTCACTTTCAAAATACATTTTGAGAATGGAACTAGCAATAAAAACCTGCTTCAGGCACCTACCTCTACTTCGCACACGACTTCTCCACTGCGAGGTATCAAAGGTAGTTTGTGCGCTCTCTACCTCGACGTTCCTTCCATTCGTCCTTTCTGAGCCAGCGGAAACGCTTGAGAATGTTGTAGATGTCAAAGAGTTCGTCGTACTTTTGAATGCGGTAAAGACCCATATTATTCTCATATTTACAAAATTTGAATACCAGTCTTCAAGCAACGAATTAATACAAAATATCACGCAGAGCCACTTGACTTTAGTTGAGTAAGATAAAGTGCAACTTAAAGGTATTTCGAATTCGTCACAACGCCAAACTAGTTTCATTATTCTTTAATTTCTTTCTTTTTTATTTATTGCCGTGGCTGTTACGCGTCTTGTGGTTACTTGGTTACAGGCTTAACTTGGCTCTAATGAAGTTTTTCTTGATTCTATGTATGGATAAAGCTTCCAGTGCTTTTTACCCACCTTTTGTCTGTTTGTAAGACTTCCTAACAGACTTCCGCACCAATTGCGTACGATTTAACGATAAATTATGATGAATTGCCATAGAGAGATAGATACCGTTAAGCAACAAATGATTTGATTGCTAGTGATTGTTAACTGTTGCAACATAGGAAAAAGATATACATCTATACGAAAACAGTTGCTTTGCATTTCAATTGAAATTGCAGTTGCAATTACAGATTATTGTCATATGTCATTGCTCATAGCATTCAAATTTGTTCAGTGAGTGATTTCAAATCGCGGCTAAATTGTGAAACAGCAAATTGCCGCTGTGCCAGTTATTTAATTTGTTTTGGAGCTTTAGGAAATTACTTTTGCTTTTCTTAACTCTTAAGCCAATTAAGTTTTACTATATAGTATTTCTGGTCTTGTTAATATTTTTACTACATTTTCGCTTTGTGAAAGCCAAAATGAAAATATTTTTGGCATTTGGTTGCTTTTTTGCATATTTTCATGCCAATTTGCTATTAAAATCGTGAGTTATTTCCATTGTGATGAGCAAAGGTTCAGCCAAAAGTCAACCAGACCACGGAGAAATGCTGTAATTACAATATTATAGACAAAACAAGAAAAGAGCGAGAAATTTTTTCGAAACTGACGTTTTAATACTCTTGTAACAAAAAGAAAAAACAACTTAATTGACTACTTATGACCCTGTAAAATATATTAAGACAAATTTTATTGCAGTTCAGATTTATGATGTGAAATATCTTTGCAATATTAAAGCAAAAGATCACTCACAATATTTCCTGATTGGTTTAGCTAAGATTTCTAAAATCACTTGTGACTTACAACGAAAATTAGGCAAGTTGGGAAACAAAGATTTATTAACGAAAAGTTAGCTTTTTCATATGAAGCCAAGAAAAGCATATCGCTAAAAACTTAGCGGATGCCTTAATTTGATAAGATATACAAAAATAGCCATTATATGTGCAGCACAAACTGTATGTCTATGTTTATATACTCTGCTACAGAGTATCTTTTACAACTTTGCCCTCTTAAACAAGGTAAAAGAGTTGAGTTATGTTGTTAGTTATTTGTATTTACGCATTATCAATTTCGTACAGTTTATAATGTATAATTTATGCCGTGAAATATCTGCCAATGCGCATGTCTAAGACCCCCCACCAGCAGTTACCTCTCTTGCTACAAACTGGTCTTCTTCTTTAACGCCTGCTGACTGCCTGCAACACGCAACAGTTGACTTTCACTATGGCATCATGGATACATTTCCAATGCTTGACTGCATCTACTATGATGCCAACTAAATAGTATGTAACTTTCTGTGCAGCTTCCCAGCGGCAATCTTAATTGCTCAATGACAACAAAACAACAGTTAAAACAGCAACGACAACAAATACATGAGTGTAGCCCTAATCATTGGCATTGGTTTCACTTTCATGCCAAGAGTTGTTGCAAGTTTCTTGTCTTAATAATTAAGTGTGTGAAAAAGCAACCCTGGTTGGGTTTAATCTACAAAGGAATTTTTTGTAGAGTTTGTATGCACTGTGAGAAATGAGAGTAGAATGCTCAAAGCCGTAGTCAGACTATGCCGAATGTTGGACATACTTATTTTGAGTCCGCCAAATCATAATCTATATCGAAATGCATCTAAAGCTCTCTATTAGTCTTTTATGGAGAGAGTGACCATTTGGCTGTTTTGACAGAGCATTAGTCCTTATAACAGACAACTTTTATTGAATTTTGACATCTAAGCTTCAAAATGCAAAAAATATGCAATGTCAACAATACTTAACATTTTAGGACGCAACTAAATATTTAAACTTTTTATGGAATTCTAACTTGAATACATATATTCGTCCAATTTGACATGCAGTTTGTTTATTTCTCTCAGTGTACGACCAGCACTCAGCTGTTGCGGCTCTGCGCATGCACGGATTGTGTCATAGTCACAGTCACAACAAAACCAACCAAGTCGACTGACCGACTAAATAACCAATAGAATTTTATACGATTTTACATTTTCTATTTTATATACAAAGTGTCAACTCATATTAAAAAACTAAAAAAAAACCAATAAACATATCAAGCAAATTGCTGTAACATGACCTCAACAACAAGAACTACAACAAAATCCCCAACAAATACAACGTCATCAAGTGCATTAGTGACTACGTCATGGGTGGAAAGCCAGTCAGCTGCAGCCACATCTCCAATTAGTGTGCGACGCGTTCGCACAGACCTGAAAACCTCTGAGAATGTTTTTCTTGTCAGTCAGCATGCCAGACCGCAACGTACGCGCAACAGCTCACCCATTGCCATTAAGCAATTGCAGTCCCAACAGCTGAGCTGTGCCCCTCATCCACATACACATTTCCAACATCATCATCATTATCATTACTCGCCTTTTGTGCCCGGCTCGAAACGTCATGCTGAATTTGTGGCCGCCAGACATTTCGTTCATACTTTGCCGCTTTCCAGCAGTGCGCCACAAGCCAATGCTTCATATCTCAGGTTCCGCTGCCAAGACGCCCACATCAGCTGCACTGCCTCATATACTAATCTCAACTCTTTTCCTCACTTGCAGCGCTCATTTGCCCGCGCGAGTGAATCGCCTGCTGAATCGCTCACGCTTACAGGATCAGCCATGCAGTAATTCGAACGCCAACGACTCGGACACCAGTCAACGCTCTACGCACAGTGGCGCCGCACGCAAACGCAGCACAGCGAATTCGCGTGCCTCCACAGCGTCATCCACGTCCAGCTTGCAGCGACGTCAGCAGCGACAGCAGCAGCAGCAACTACAACAAATAGCGACTTCTTCTTCTTCGCGCTGCAGTCAACGGCGTTTAGAGCTGCATAGCTCATCGGACGATCTCATGTTATATGATAAATCATTCAGGAATGCAATGATACAGGATGTGCTGCAGTTCAAGAAGCAACTGCTGCGCCTACGTCGTATTTTACAAGAGGTGGGTTCACGACGACAACTGGACATTTTACTAGGTAGCCCCTTCTTTTGTTTGTTGAAATTTTATGATGAGTTTTAGGCATTTTTCTCTTTTTATGTGATTTAGAGAACAAGTAGAACCATTTTAAGAAGTTTGTTCAGCATAGAAAATAGGCATAAATTCTAAATACAAATGGCCAAAATGTTAACAGAGCTTCACATTCGTCATGTGTCTGTCAGTCTCTATGCCATAAAGTGTCTTCGCCTTTATACAATGCGAAAATTAAAATATGTAAATTTTTTCTTCTTCTTGACTGGACATAACAGCCAGTTACCGGGCTACTTTTTCATTCAGAGGCGGTTTTACGCTGTGGGTTCCACATCCTACGCACAATCCTGTTAAGGTTTGGGGAAACTTCGCTGCGCACATGAGATTACTTCTCTAACACAGGGTAGTGGTAACCAGAAGGCACCACGTGAAGGTTGTGCGCTGTGTTTAAGGTAGAGACAGATATCAGTGCGTTTTACCCTGTCGTCACAGAAGCCAGGTCGCAGCCAAATTCAGGATTCTTAAAATCTCATCTTGTTTAAAATACAAGAATCCATTAACATGCGTAAATGGAGTACTTAAGTTCAGATTACACTGTCCTCAAAATCCCATTCTTAATTTATGTATTTATCAAATTTCCCTGCAAAGTATTTTCCGCTGTATCTAATTTAGTAGTTAGTAGCAGAAGAGAAAACTGGTAAAAGTTCATCATCGAAAACTGAAAAACAAGGTTATGATATTAAATGATATACTTAAAAAACAGAACGATCAATCTTAAATTGAATATTTTACAATGATCATTTATTTTAACCTTTAATTACTAAGAATAAGAAATATTTACATTCTAATTATTATATTTATTTCCATGGCACCGCACCAAAAAATCAAACTCTGTACACATTATCGCACATATTTGTTGAATCACTTTGTAGGAATCTGATCTTGATTTGAAGCCGGTAGGTTTTAGTTTCTTCAATATTATTCTTTATTATAATTAGAGGAATCAAACCGAAAATAGTAAGCGTTCTTGCAAAAACTCAAAAACACTGTAAAACTGCTGTTCCCATATATCTACAATGCATATTTGAATACTGAAAAAGACCAAACATTTTTATTTAAAAAATAAAAAATGAACAATTTTGCGTATAGTAAAAATTCATATCGCAAAGATTATTTGAACAACAATCGACAATAGTAACGCAATTTTATATTGATTTTATACAATCGGTTGTTGAAGTTTCAGCCAAGAAACCTTAAACCAATCCTAACGAGAAACGATTCTTTTCCAGCCCTGATATCAACAAAATTTCGATTATCGTTTAAGAGTTTTGATTTCGGTTTGGTACCTTGACCATTATACAATACTTAAGTTCAATAAACCTTTTAAAGCCGTTTGCCTTATTTTTATATCACTGTTCCTCTTGCAGACCGAAACGCTAAATCCCTTTGATCATGACAATATGCAACTCTTTGCCGCCTGTGGTTTGGACAGCAAGCTTTTAAACGATATTGATCTTGCCAGTTTGACCTCGTCAACAACGGAGGACCCGCTGCTGGAATTGTCCGATCTACGTAGACAGGTGGTTTACCTTCAGGTATTTGCACGTTTTTTCGTTTCGTTTGCTCTGTTAGCTGGGAGGCCTGCAATTTGTTTGGCACTTGACACTTTTTTAGTACTCTTTCAAGCAGTCAGATTTGCGGGTTAGGAGCCACAAGTTTGCCAATTACAGATAACTAACATTCACAATGCAAATTTATTGTTTTTAATTGCTGTTGTTTGTGTGATACTTGGCATGTAAAATATGGAAACGATAACTCTTTGCTTTTTATCTATACTTTTAAGATAGTTTGTTTGATATCATAAATATAGCTACTGATATCTGATACTTATGTGTTGCCAAAACTAAACACACACAACACGCACTTTGAGATACTTTCTAGCCTCTCATACACACACACACAACATACGAATTTCCAAAGTTTTATGCCATATAAGAAACTCTAGCTTTAGCTCTATTTGTTGTTTATGTGTTCAGTCAAAAAACCAATCTCTTATATAACTATAAACATATACTTTATGCTCTTAATGGCTTAGTTGTAAATAGTGATGGGTGCGTGACATAATTATGAGAAGAAAAAACTGTAGAATACTGTATAAATGTTAAAAAACTTTAACATTTCATGAATTCTGCGAGCAAAACGTCTAACTGACTCGCCAGAGTTCACGTTATTTAAATTAAATCACGAAACTCACAAAATTACTAAGCAAAATCGAATTAATTGGAGTTAATTTACAAAACTATATAAGATATAGGAAGAAAGCAGTTCGTCTTGGAATCAGTTTTAAAAAATTATTTATTTGCCTATATCTCCGAGACTAGGGAAGATATTAAGGTTGATTTGTAGCTATAAAAAAGTAACCAATAACTTGCATTTTAAATTCATCAAAATCATTTTAAAACGATTTGATGCAGACAGTCGGTACGGTGCCCGAAATTTCTGTGCAAATTTATGTATTGGTGCTTTGAGGGGTATTGGCGTAATAACGGTAACTATGCTTCGGGGGTAGGGGGGATGATTCGGAAAGGTCAAAATTGTTTGGTTTATAAGCCTAACATGAGTCCTCGTACCACATTTGGTTAACATAAATGTTAACCTTAACATTTCTATAAAAAGTGCCATTCTGTTGCAGTTTATAGGAGGAGGGTTCTAAAATTGGCATATTACTAGCTATATCTTTTGAAGTTTCTATCCGATCTTGATGATTTTCCCAACATACACGCCTAGTAACAGTATGCATAACTGTGCCAAGTTATGCTCAATAGCAATTGGATATCTTCTATGGTGTGGGTGTAAACCGCGAAAATCTGTCACGGGGGAAGGGGGTGTGATATCAACAAAATTGATCTACCTAGAAAAAATTCGCATCTTTTGGTAACAAAAATTTTTGCTCTAACTCTTATAGTCTTTTATAATACCCCTTTACACTTTATTTACAAAGCCAAAAATCATATTTCAATATAACGAATATTAATAAATTTAAATAAATCTAAAAGTGGCTACTGAACTAGAGAAGATTTTATTTGGCGAATATATAATATGAAAATATGTAATAGAGGCCATATCTTCTAAAAAAAGAGGATTAAGATTCAGACTGGTACTCTATTCCGAACTCAACAATAGAGTTTGTCTCGGACAGAAATCCGATAAATTTTTAAACATGTTAAAAGAGTTGAATCTTACTAAGAAACCATCTTGAGAAATTCCGATAGTTAAAAATATGGTTTTAATTCTGCAAGGGAACTATTTAGAGATGCAAAAAACTCTAGTTCTTTGAACGGGAAAAACGCCTTGCTCGTCATTAATAGAAGCTACTCGATTAATTTTTATATTGTAGCTGGAAAATCACTGTTTGCTAAGCAATAAACTAATGTAATGTCAGTAGTTGTAGAAAGGGTTTTTTCAAAATGGTCAACGACACAAGTCGCATAACAAAACCTTTGTTCTTTTGTTAACCGTTGTTCTTTTGTTAATAGCACGCAACATAAATCATGTATAGGACCAATTTAAACGAATTTTTTTAAATTTTCTTGAAGATTTTACAAATTTTGTATGCGTATCGTGATTGAATTTGCTCATGGAATTCCTGCCCACGTGCCCATCACTAAATAGCATTACTTAGTGACCTTTATGCAATGTTTCGCACACACAATATATAACATTTACTTTTTTTATGTGCTATGTATCTATATGCATGGCTTTAATAACAACCAGGGTCAAGTCGATGATCGTGATCGCACCATTCGCCTGCAAAGAGATCTCATTGAGCAGCTTGAGGCAGAGAAACGGCAAACCTTGATAGCTGGCGGGGATTTGGCAACCAATGCCAAGGAGCGCATCAGCATGGCCACTCAAACGGAGCGGGTAAGTGTTTTTTTGTTTGTAGGCATATCTTTGATACATACATAGCCTCGCATACATGTACATATACTATACTATATATGCATCAGATACATGTGCACATCATTGACTAAACGATATCTATTGACAATTCCACTTTCACAGACACGACCACTTGCAATCGGTGCGGAGGGTTTGTCCAGGTAGGAAAGCATTCATATATAAGTTAGTGTGTACCCTGAACTAGTATCCATAAGTTTCATTATGTATCTTTCGTTTGATTGTTTGCTTATGCCGTTTAACTTTAAGCAGCTGCAACAGCAACTTGCCACTTGCCACATTAACTAAACTAATACAAAATGCCGCGTGCTGCTGCTGCTGCTGCCGCTGCCGTTGCTCTGCCACCGAGACGCCTTGCAGCTGGCGTGGCTTTCACGCCCGGCTGATTGGCAAGCAGCGGTTTTGCAGTTGGCCACATTTTGGCATGCAAATCACTGGGCCAACGCTGACGCTAATGGCAACAATTTGTAATTGGAGCACCCTAATTAGGCTGCCCCAACAGCAGCAGCAACAACAACAACAGCAGGCAAAATATATGCAAATTTTGTGCAAATTTCGTGCATTACAACAGGTTAATTTTTGCAATTGGCAAAATAGCTGCATTTCATTTGTAGAGTTAGCTAAATTGCCTAACAATCTTGACTAACCACTGTGACTTTCTCTCCTACACACACACACACACACACATGCTGTCCATGGATAACACACTCACACACACACACACACTCCAAAAACTATTAAATTTTATGCCCACTTTATTATATAGACTACAGTTTGGTGACCAACAGGTACTATTTTGTGATTTTATATTGGCAATTATTTTACTGTGTGCCATAAATATTATATGTATACTACATTTAAGTTATAATTGTATGGATAACTGCAATTCCTGTACATAAAACTAACTGCTAAAAACTAAAGTCAAACTAAACCCTAAAAGTAACCACAATGTCTTATTTATTATTGCAATTAACATGAATACTTAATTTTACTATCATTAATTACAACTAATTACAAACTTCGGCGCACCTAAGTTAACATGTCCTTGCAGTATAACGGTACATTGCCATAAAGTGCATAATACTCAAACCAAAGACAACGATTTGCAATGACTAAATCTCAGTCAGTCGCTCATAAAAAAAATTTTGAGCAGACAGTAGGGACGGTGCCCGACAGTGGAATACCCTGTATTTTTTCCCCCATAAGCACTAAATCCAGCATACGGTAAAATGGGAACGAAAGTATTTTCTTTTATGACTCTTTTTACAAGTTTAATATGACTGTAAGCATTTTTCTATTGGAAAGTTCCAATTGACAAGTTTTCCTATTGGGAAGTGATGGCAAAAATTACTTTTATGCCCACAACTCCAGTATTCTTGGGTCAATGCCGTTGAATTTTGTAATACAGATCAAAAATACATATATTAATGTCTGTGACAATTTTCAAATCAATATATTGGGGGGTGTGGCCGTAATTAAGATACATCGATTGGGGGGAAGGGGGTGTTCTATTGAAAAAAAAAGTGGATACAGTATTAAAGATTAGGGTCACACGAATCTCTAAACCAAATTTTGTAACTCTAGCTCACATGTATCCATATCTACATACAGTGCAATTTTGGCACAGTTTATAGGCATATTAGCATATTTTTGACTATAACTTTTGATGTATTTATCCGATTTCGATCATTTTTGAAACATAGATACATATACCCGACGCACACCTCTGTCGAGTTTTGAGATGATAGATTGAACTGTATTGGCTGTAAACCGCAAAAATAATTCACAGGGGAAGGGGGAAAGATATCAACGTGATTCGACAAACTTCATATTTTCTGTGTAAATGCGCATCTTTTAGTAAATTTTTGTGCCTCTAGCTCTTATGGTGTCTGATATCTCGACGTTCATACGGAAGGACAGACGGACTTATAGATATGACTTGACTATTGTTCCTGACCATTTTTGCCCATGGACCATATGATCTGCCACACCTCCTTCTGCCTGTGACATACATTGCACAAACCTATGATACCCTTTTACACTTTGTGTACAGGGTATAAACAACTCAATGTTTGCGCTTGAGAAAGATGTCATACAAACGTTCGTGACGATGCCCGACAGTGGGCTACTCTTTACCCAAAAGAAAATGAATCAAGAGTGTGCAACTTTCTGTATCGATACGTAAACGGTTATTGGCTTGAGGCGTTTTTCCATTGTTGTGTTTATTAGATAACCATACCGAATTTAGGGGCTCTAGCTTATATATATATATATAAGTCTTCTTCTTGACTGGCCATTACAACCCGTTACGAGCTTACGGACTAATGTAGGGGACTTCTCCAGGCGGCTCATACCATCTTCCATTGTGAGGGGGGCTTTACGCGGTGCGTACCAAAACCTACGCACAACCCTGTTAAAGTCCTGGGCAGAATTCGCTGCGCACATTCGCTCTCTGCCCATACACCAGTTGGTGATTAGAGCAGCTAGCAAGAGGGCACAATGTGGTAAAGATAGAGACAGGGATCAGAGAGCTTCACCTTGTCCTACCAAAACCGAGGTCCACCCATATATGCATTAAAGTATCTACATAAAAAAGCTGAAGTTTGTTGAAATTTATAGTTGGAAACGCTATTGATTGCCTTTCCACCACATAAACACAGTAAGAGGACAAATGTGACAAGTTTCAATAGAATGTCTTTTATTGGGTTGTTGTAAATATATGTAAGGAATGAATTTTTGCGTGTCTAACTCTCAGTCTGCGAGAACTAGGTGTTCATATAGATAGATCCGGACATAGATATATGTCACAAATTTAAGTTATCCAAAAAAACATCGAAAAGATACTACAAAAATGGCAAGCACATTGATGATTATGTTTGATCAGAAGGGTGCAATATATATATAATATAATACAAGCTTCTACAATGGGACAAATATAATTTCAGATAATAAAGAAGCATCAATATGATGCAATAAGATACTCAAATTGACATATACACACGAAGAATCTTTTACCCTTTATTGAGATGAGATTAGAACGACAACCAAAAAAAAGTACACGCATTTAAGTTCGAATGAATGATTGGGCGGCG
This sequence comes from Chymomyza caudatula, assembly GCA_035041775.1. Taxonomy (NCBI): domain Eukaryota; kingdom Metazoa; phylum Arthropoda; class Insecta; order Diptera; family Drosophilidae; genus Chymomyza; species Chymomyza caudatula. Next base: position 1,382,426 of record JAWNKW010000133.1, read on the forward strand.
AAAAGAGCATTTAACTTACTCTGATAACTCGGTGGCACCTTTACCCAGCGGCCAGCATTGTTGCTCTTCCAAAAGTTGTACAATTATAATTAAATTAAGAAAACGCATACGATTATTCGAAATCGTTAAATGCACAGAGCGAGACAAAGTTGCATAGCGCGTCCTGGACTCATTCTTTTAGTACACTTATGTATTCGTGTTCTCTACATCTTCTTCTTCCTGTAAATTGTTGCTGAAATCAATACGATGCTGTTGGTATAGAATATGTTCAAGTTTTTTGGGACTGAATATGCATAACACCATTTTTGAGTGCACTCATGCAGACCTCTAAAACTCAGTTCGTTGGAAAAAAAACCTAATTATAGAAACTGCTTAGTGTGTTTTATGTAGAAGGCTTTTAGAAACATTACCTACATCAGATACTATTAAATCTATATAGTTTTAAGTAGTTTTTCCCAGTTAGCTAATTTCCTCTTAAATCATGTTATTTTAAAAACAAAAGTCATTGAAAAACTCTTGATCCATCAGCATAATATAAGAATACATTCTTACGTTGGCCGTCACTGTACACCCGGCAGATGTGGCGCCATCTAGCGAACACATACGCTAACGTCCCACATGTAGACAACAAGTATAAGCATGCATGCTCTTCTTTTCGCTAACATAGCACACAAAAACACAAATATTTCTTTCTCGCTCTCATAACACAAATGTAGCGTAATAACAGCTTTTCATAAGAGAATACGAATAGACCTTACAGGTGGTAACCAATGGTTTGTAAGCCAGCAAAAAACCGCACAAGTCTCTAGCTCTTATGGTGTCTGATATCTCGACGTTCATACGGAAGGACAGACGGACTTATAGATATGACTTGACTATTGTTCCTGACCATTTTTGCCCATGGACCATATGATCTGCCACACCTCCTTCTGCCTGTGACATACATTGCACAAACCTATGATACCCTTTTACACTTTGTGTACAGGGTATAAACAACTCAATGTTTGCGCTTGAGAAAGATGTCATACAAACGTTCGTGACGATGCCCGACAGTGGGCTACTCTTTACCCAAAAGAAAATGAATCAAGAGTGTGCAACTTTCTGTATCGATACGTAAACGGTTATTGGCTTGAGGCGTTTTTCCATTGTTGTGTTTATTAGATAACCATACCGAATTTAGGGGCTCTAGCTTATATATATATATATAAGTCTTCTTCTTGACTGGCCATTACAACCCGTTACGAGCTTACGGACTAATGTAGGGGACTTCTCCAGGCGGCTCATACCATCTTCCATTGTGAGGGGCGCTTTACGCGGTGCGTACCAAAACCTACGCACAACCCTGTTAAAGTCCTGGGCAGAATTCGCTGCGCACATTCGCTCTCTGCCCATACACCAGTTGGTGATTAGAGCAGCTAGCAAGAGGGCACAATGTGGTAAAGATAGAGACAGGGATCAGAGAGCTTCACCTTGTCCTACCAAAACCGAGGTCCACCCATATATGCATTAAAGTATCTACATAAAAAAGCTGAAGTTTGTTGAAATTTATAGTTGGAAACGCTATTGATTGCCTTTCCACCACATAAACACAGTAAGAGGACAAATGTGACAAGTTTCAATAGAATGTCTTTTATTGGGTTGTTGTAAATATATGTAAGGAATGAATTTTTGCGTGTCTAACTCTCAGTCTGCGAGAACTAGGTGTTCATATAGATAGATCCGGACATAGATATATGTCACAAATTTAAGTTATCCAAAAAAACATCGAAAAGATACTACAAAAATGGCAAGCACATTGATGATTATGTTTGATCAGAAGGGTGCAATATATATATAATATAATACAAGCTTCTACAATGGGACAAATATAATTTCAGATAATAAAGAAGCATCAATATGATGCAATAAGATACTCAAATTGACATATACACACGAAGAATCTTTTACCCTTTATTGAGATGAGATTAGAACGACAACCAAAAAACCATTGGGCGGCGAAAAGAGCATTTAACTTACTCTGATAACTCGGTGGCACCTTTACCCAGCGGCCAGCATTGTTGCTCTTCCAAAAGTTGTACAATTATAATTAAATTAAGAAAACGCATACGATTATTCGAAATCGTTAAATGCACAGAGCGAGACAAAGTTGCATAGCGCGTCCTGGACTCATTCTTTTAGTACACTTATGTATTCGTGTTCTCTACATCTTCTTCTTCCTGTAAATTGTTGCTGAAATCAATACGATGCTGTTGGTATAGAATATGTTCAAGTTTTTTGGGACTGAATATGCATAACACCATTTTTGAGTGCACTCATGCAGACCTCTAAAACTCAGTTCGTTGGAAAAAAAACCTAATTATAGAAACTGCTTAGTGTGTTTTATGTAGAAGGCTTTTAGAAACATTACCTACATCAGATACTATTAAATCTATATAGTTTTAAGTAGTTTTTCCCAGTTAGCTAATTTTCTCTTAAATCATGTTATTTTAAAAACAAAAGTCATTGAAAAACTCTTGATCCATCAGCATAATATAAGAATACATTCTTACGTTGGCCGTCACTGTACACCCGGCAGATGTGGCGCCATCTAGCGAACACATACGCTAACGTCCCACATGTAGACAACAAGTATAAGCATGCATGCTCTTCTTTTCGCTAACATAGCACACAAAAACACAAATATTTCTTTCTCGCTCTCATAACACAAATGTAGCGTAATAACAGCTTTTCATAAGAGAATACGAATAGACCTTACAGGTGGTAACCAATGGTTTGTAAGCCAGCAAAAAACCGCACAAGTCTAAGGCTTCCATTATTTTTTACCTTCTATTCAAAAGCAACCCCATTGTGGAATTTTTTGTAAGAACTTTTTTACATGTTAGGGAAAGTTATTAGATTAAACGAGTCAAGACTCAACTGACTCCTCATGATAGTGAAATCAGGGCTTTAGCAACACTTTGTAGTAGTGATCTGTGTGAGGCACACAAGGTGTCTTACAACTAAGAGTGACAGCCATAAAGACTCCCCCGTGTGATGAGCGGGTTAGAGATTACCACCTCAGCAGGGCAAAGCTTGTCGACTAACAATGACACTGGATTGTTTCGAGACCAGTAGACCTTAAAAGGGTTGCGCGTAGGGATTGGGAACCACCACATAAAAACCACAATCCGAATGAAAAAATGTATTTACATCAGGCCGTAACCAGATAACGGGTTTTTATGGCCAGTTAAGAAGAAGCAGAAGCCATAAAGACTAAGAGACTGGTATTAGTAATGCAGACAGTACAAAACAAGTTTAAGCGATTCTGTAAAGATATTTAAAGTCGGTCGGTATTGCAAACTTTATGACAAAGAAAATATATCCAATCTGCAAGGATATAAAATATTTAAAATAAAACAAACATTTAAACTACACTAAAAGCCATGGGTTTTTTGCATTAAATGCATTTTACATATTACAATCAAATGTTATCTAATATAGATTTATTGCAGTTCATGATTATCTAAAAGTTTTTTATTTATTTTAATAATATATTTAAGTTTTGTAGTTGGTAAGCAAAATTCAGTCTTACATTTAACACTGTTTGTGAACCATTTTAATTGCATGCGGCAATTAAATAGAGTCCCAAGGTAAACTAACAAAATTAGTAAAAATAAAAAAATAGTCATTCATCTATTCCAATAATTCACTACTAAAAGCATGAAATATTTTATAATTTCTATGAAACTATTCAAAGACTGACCAATTAAAATTCTTTGTTTCGCAGAAGTAAGCCTGAATATACGAGCTATACAACACATTTTCCAACACTACATTGCAATGATTCAACGGTCGCTTCTACCACAACTATACGTCATCAGAAGCATCCGAGCCAGAACAACAACAACAACAACAACAAAAGCAAAAGCAACTGTCAGGCCCTGAGTCAAACACGCCGTCACACAATTATATCCACAACGCTGACCAATTATAATCAGCAACTGGCAGCTTCTTCGATTTATGCACCCAGACGCGCTTCCATAGGCTGGGATGCAGCGGAAACCACAGCAAAAACAGCAACAACAACGCCTGCTTATAAGCCCGTGCGCATAACGCTCATAGGAGAGCCAATACAAAATGGATGCCATGGTGCACAGCAGTTGCAACAAACGGCAGCACAACAAAATGGCGTCAAGGCCGCACGTTACAGCAATGGCTGTCAAAGCGTCACCAATGGTCAACCTCCACATTATCAGCCGTTGTATAACAGCAACAAGATGACAAGCCCAACCGTAACTATAGTCTGATTTAGATAACACAACACTATTCGATACTTGCGCCCAAATTCTTTCTAACACACGCACAGACTTGCAGTCTTCAGAAAATAACCCAAAATAAGTAACAGTACTTGAAATCGTTGATTTTATATATATGCCACATATATGTATAACATGACTTATACTCCCAAATAGTTATAGCTGCAGTTAGTGGAAAGTATTCCACAAGCAACGCAAATTATTTTGTATCTGTAACGTTTGTTGACTAGCTTAAGAGGCATTACTAACTATTCTGGCTATAAACTAAGATATTGCGCTTAAATACGCTGCAAGTAAATGCAACTAAATTTATAATTATTTAATGGAATACATATACAATATATATATATGATAACGAACCCGTGAAGCGGTTTTAAGAATTCAATTAGCAATTATTGTTATTTGTGTTATTAAGTTCTTAGTCTAAGTTCTAGCTGTTGTAATAACTTTTATCTAATTTGTATATTTTATGAGCTGCATTCTACGTATAGATTAATTTAAACAATATTTATGAATTAGGAAAACAATTTTGTTTACTCCAAGAGCACAATGCTTATAAGTAACTTTCAACCCTATAAGTAATTATAACTTTAACTCTTATATTAATATATATACATAAATATTCGTACTGTATGTACACAAATTATTAAGCATAATAAAAAACCTATAGAAGGTATATCTAGAACAAGTTTTTACTTGTTATCATCCAACTATTTTCAATTCTCATTTAAATCTCTTATTTAGAGTACACTGATAGTGCTTAAATATACTCTCTGAGTACCATAACAATTCTTCCTTCTTTAAACTGGCCATAACGAACCGTTACCTAGTTACGGCCTCACGCAGAGCAATCCTTCAGGAGCCTCTGCTTGTGCGCGCCTTCTCGAATCGGTGATACCAAAGTAACTAGGTAGTTAGTGTGCTTTGTACCTGGTCCTTCCAACAGAGACATGGTCTGCCCCTTCGTCGCCTTCCTCTAACAGCTGCATTGAAGTCCTTTCTCGCAGTAGCCTCTTTATCCATACGAACAATGTGTGCCAGTGGGCCGCTGGAAGTTAATTCGCTTGACTATGTCAATGTCGTCGTAGAGCTCATAGAGTTCGTTGTTCCATTAAATGCGTTAGTGGTTGCCAACGCAAAGATCTTAGGGAGTACTTTCGGCTCAAAGACTCCAGGGGCAGACTGCGTCATGATCAAAGTAATAGTTTCGTCTGGCGAGAGGGGTCTCAACTACCTACTGTGACCAAAGTAAAATCTATGGGCAAGAGTGATTCTCCGCTTGATCTCGATGCTGAAATTAAGACTGTGGTGCCAAGGTAAATGAAATTCTTGACAGCACCATTAGTATATTTTTTAATATAAATATGGGAGTCCAACAGCGGCCACTGTCTACTCGAAGAAAACATATAGTTTTTTCTTGCTCTCAAATGCAAAAGGCTCCGCTAACTATAATATATATAATTTGTGTATGCGAACTGGACACATATAGTTCAATATTGTTTCGTTGTACGCTATACTTCGGCCTTTCGCAACACATTCTCTATCACAAAGTTGAAGAGGTTGCAGGAGAGTGCATCGCCTTGTCTGCAGCCTCGCTCGTTGTCAAAAGGTTACAATTTACTAACTTCCCGGATACGACGTTTGTATACCCTTAAGGTATATTTTTATATATATTCTAATTTGAAACTTTGAAGTCCTAAAATCGGTTAAGGTTTAGCATGGTTGTAATGTTAAAAAAATCGGCATGACTTGTTTTCAAATCTTCAATTTGCTTAGATTCACCTCGATAAGTAATTCTGAACGTGAACGAACGCAATCAACATTAGCAATCAAATCTTATTATTTTTAAGCATCTACTTCGATTCGTATTCAAAATATCTATTCAAATCCATGATTTTTAATTCATTAGTTGCTTGTAAAAAAAAACCAAAAAAAATGTTATGATGATATGATTGATGAAAAACTTTTTTTTTCGAATAATAATTAATATTTTTGTATGGTCCAAATAATACTGCAAGTTTCAGCTCAAATGGAATGACCAATTATGCAAACAAATTTATAATAAAGTTACAAAAAAATTCTATAAATTCAAAAAAATAAGGTTTACTATAAAATATCACGGCAAGAGCCAGATTTAACTCGGAGTAATTGGAGCAGAATTAAATTCTTATAAATTGGGTTTTGCAATCTAATTTATCTACAAGGAAATCTTACCCATCCCTAGGTTTTGTAGATCTATTTAGACCCAACGAAAGAAGGAGAAATCGCGTACACGAAGTTCTCAAGAATGTGCGCAGTATAGACTTTGAAAATACCAGTTCCCATAAAAGACATAAAAATGGTTACTTTTCTCCCCGGACACGGCTCTTTCTTCTAGGGCCCTATAGCCATGAGGGCTGATGTGCTCAATATGTCATGTTTTTAGGAAGCCCATGAAGGGACGCAACTACCTTGTAGCTTTTTCAAATTTTTCCTAAATCTCTGATTTAAGGCACCTGCAGTTGTATAGAGGCTCTTTTCTGCTATGGTTCGAATGCTGTCAACCTCGACAAACACTCAAACCTAGATTACGAAAACGCTTGAAGCAAGATGCGCTTAAATGCTAAGAGACTATTTGTAGTTATAATAGAAAAGGCGGAAACGAAATCACCTCTACATATTACTCACACTCTACAGTGTAAACGCTTTAAAGAGCGCATTTAAGAACTTTTGGAAAAACAATAAACTTATTTAGTACATCAAGAGTATAGATGATACTTAGCTCTCTCAGTCAAGAGAGTGAAACTTGTTTTGATGTTCTTATCGCCGCTTGACTTGTACGGCACACCTCTTGCTCGGTTCTGTCAGTTAAGATCGGGCTTCCGCTGCAGACGCAGCGCTTAAGAATGTCGCAAACTTTTAAGCTGTTCCGAGCTTTATTTTTATTTTTGCTATGTGGCTTTCTGCCATGGACACAGGCACAGCAATGTGAAACCCAAGGCGGGCGCAATTACGAATGTCGGGAGTTATCTAGCCTACAGGATCTAAGCCTGAGCGCATTGCAAACCGAGAACTGGCTAGGTCTGAGCATTCGCAATGAACATAAAGAGCTAACAATTAGTGGAGGTAAGTAGCGTGTGCCCAAACTCTCAAAGCTATAGATTGCATTGGCTCTTATCTGCAGCTCAAAGCGCAGATCAGTTTAGCAACCTAATCGAGCTAGATCTCTCACGAGTGCCTCGTCTAGTGCTGGAGAGACAAGGCTTTAGAGCGTTTAACAAGCTGCGCCAGCTGAACGTCAGTGGCTCTGGCCTGGAGCACTTGAATTCATCGCACTTTGCTTCTGACTCAGCGCTGCAACAGTTGGATGTCAGCTATAATGAATTGACAGTTCTGACCAAAGATCTTTTGGGCCTTCTGCGCAATTTGATTAATGCTAATTTTACGCATAATGGACTGACCCATTGTGAAATTCCGCGTATGCCGTTGCTGCAGAGCCTGCAGCTGGACTATAATGAACTGAGAAACATCAGCTTTGGAGAGTGTCCCAGATTACAATATTTGACAATAAACGATAATCTTTTGGCACAGGTAAGTGCAAAGCACAGAAGACTTATCACTCTTCTTCTTAACTGGCCATAACAAACCGTTACCGGATACCGGATGGTATTCTGTAACCCGCTCACCACACGGGGGATTTATCACTCTAGTCTAATTTAAGAAAACTGGAACATGCCGGAGAATATATATTTTATATTATAGAATAAAAAGGTTTGTTCCATAAACTCTCGCTTTAAATAAATACCTTATTCTTGACTCGTCACAAACGTGCGATTCTTTTTCGAATAAATGCAACCCAAATTTTGAATTGTTAAAACTAAATTAGCCGTAGATCCCTTTTTTTGTATCAAAACAGTAAAAAGTGGATGGGGTCTTAAAATTATTAGTTTCACGAAGCTTCACACCTTAAAGACAATTTAGAAACTACGGGTTTAAAAGTCGATTATAGTAACAAATCTAGTCTTTACATTAAACATGCAAATTTTGGACAGTTGTAATTATCTTTCGGCAAAAAACGATGTTTGTTGTAGCAGAAACGTGGTTTTTAATTCCAGATTTGCTCAGGATGAGCGCTTGGAGAACTGGTTTTCATGGGCTTCAAAGCTATTATGTCAAAAATATACAGAAGTTTTTTAAAATGTTGCTTTTTTCATTTCAGCTAGCTCTGGATACATTTCAAGGATTGCCTGCTCTGCAAAAACTTCATATTAGTGGCAATTCGCTGAACTCCTTACCAAAGGACATCTTCCAGCCCCTAAGCCAATTAAGTGTATTGAATCTATCGCGCAATGCTTTAGGTGCACTGCGTCCCAATGTTTTTGGCAACAAGGCAGAACGAATTGCTTTAATACATTTGGATTTAAGCGCGAATAACATACGTTTGCTCTTTGATAACCAGTTCAAAGCATTGAGCCTGCTGCAAGTGCTGGACCTGTCCCAGAATAGCTTAGCCAGCTTGACTCCTAGTAATTTCGCGGGTCTCACGGCGCTGCGCAAACTTTATTTACATTCCAACGACATTATCGAGATCAAGCCAAATACATTTGCCGGACTAAACGATCTGGATACGCTAGACTTGTCACACAATAGCATTGAGTATGTGGATGAGCAAATCTTTGGCAGCAATACGCTGACGCGCATGCGCAAACTTAATCTAGCCACAAACAATCTACAGCGTTTGCATGCTTTGGCCTTCTCTTCGCTGCCTTTTTTGGAATACTTGTCATTGGCATACAATGAGCTGCAATCTTTGGATGTGCGCATGTTTTCGCCTATGAGAAGGCTACAAAAGTTGCATTTGGGACATAATTTGATAGAGGAAATAGGCGCTGATGTTGTGGAGAGTTGGAGCAGCGTCCAAGAGCTGCTTTTTGACCACAACAGGTTGACATTTCTGGTTGATGGGAACAACACATTTCCATATCTAAGGCGAGTGTCTATTGAGGGAAATCCCTGGCAATGCCCATGTTTGGATGATCTGGAAGAGTGGCTATTGGACAGAAAGATAACGTATCTGCGTGCTGGACCTGGTTACTATACGGGTGAGAAACCACTGTGTGTGGTTACACCAGTGGAGTACTGTGTCCAGAACCTGCGTGCAGTGAAGGTACATGGAATTGTAGCTAAGTTTGATGAAGCGTTATTGCAGTCAGGTCAATCTAAAGATGTTGAAGAAGACTGATATTTATAACAAATGGCAAAATCATTATCATATTTTAAAATCACTACATAAATAGTGTTAGTTTCTTCTTCTTTCATTTCTCAATAAATAAAAATGTCAAAAGCTAAGATTTATTTTTTTGTTCCAATAAAAAAAAATTTGAAGCAGACAGTCGGGCACCGTCCCGATGCGTTGAAGTATGTGGGCGTAATAACGGTAACTGTACTACGGGGGTGGGAGGGATATGGCGAAAAATGTCAACATTGTTTGGTTTATAAGCCTAACGTAGCACATTTGGTTAACATAAATGTTAACTTTAACATTTCTGTAAACAGTGAAATTCTTTTGCAGTTCATAGGTGGAGGGGCCTAAAATTGGCACATTGTTACCTATATCTTCTTAAGTTCCTATCCGATACCCATAATTTTTACACTACTCACGCACAGTAATAGTCCAATTTTAATTGTATAGTTTTTATGGTCTATATGAAAACCGCTAAAATTTGCCACAGGGGAAGGGAGAAAGATATCGACATAATTCGACAAACTCGTATTTTTTCGGGAAAATACGCATCTTTTGGTTAAAAATGTTTGCTCAACTCTCCGAGAACGGTGCGACAACACGGACGGACGGACGGACATTTCTATATCGACTCGACTATTACTCCTGATAATTTTTTCCCATGGAACATATGGTCTGCCACGTCCACTTCTGCCTGTTACATACATTGCACAAATCTATAATACTGTTGAAGCAGCATTATCAATATTATAAAATTATAATTTTAAGTAATGAATGTAACACATGCATGCAAAATTTAACATTACTTCGGCGATCTCGCCCATAGTGCCTATAAATAGATATAACTAACTGTAAAATTCCATAGCCTACTCCCACCATGAAACAAAGAATACTTTGTATTATGAATCGTTAAACTTGTTCTCTTCCTGGAAAATGTGCGGAGGTGTTACAATTTAAATATTAACAAAAATGCTCCAAAACTATCAATCGACCATAATCATGATAAAGTTTTCAAAGATTTAATGAAACTATACAAAGAAGGCAAGCCCAAAAGTATTCTACTCAAAAATTTCAATTTTTATTACTAGTAGCGCCTTAAAGTATGTCATCTCTGCAAATAAAACACAGGGAAAATTTTAAGATTATTCAATTTAATACACTTTCATTTCAGACACAAATTTATCGGATTGGCTTATCGTTTGTGTGGATCTCTATTACAGCGCGCAATAGTTTAATGTAGAATTTAACATAATAAAACTCGATTTAATTTAAGCTTTTACACGCAGAGCCAAGGCGCTCAGATCGGCAATGCACTTGTTCAGCGTCTCCTTCTCCTGTGTTGGAGAAATGCTGGCCAACACGCTAGATACAATCCAGTTGACCATGTGCTTCTGGTTGACACGACGCTCAATGTGACGGCACTCCACCTGGTAGTCCAAGCGGCGCTTAACCTCTGAATAAACATTCATGGCGCGCTCACGGAATGCAGCCTCCAATTGCAGCGCAATGTTCTCTTTCTTGGCTTCCATAAGCATAATAGCACCATCGGCACGCCATTGTTCCTTCTTTTCGGCTTCAATAGCGTCGGCCAATACTTTCAGCTCAGCCTGACGGCCCTCCTTCCAGGAGCCTTCGATTTTCTGCAACCAGTACGAGACAAATTTAGTTAATTGATTTTAGATTTTGAATGCTCACTTACATCGATTTCACCATCAGCCCATTTGGCGATAACTGGACCCAATTTCTTTACAGCAACTACGGCCATGATGGCGACCGACAGACCGCTGTAGTATTCGTGCTCCATCACATAGATTTCCTTAGAGCACAAGTAGGTGATCAGACCCACGCCGAATGTGTAAGGACCAGTAACACCAGTCTTGTTGTAGAAGAATTGGAACCATTCATCAGGCAGAAAACCTAAACGCACCTTGCCAGGATGTTCGGGGCGATGACGGCGCTCAGCAACACCACTAGCTGACTGCGAAGCAGCAGCGGCTGCCGAGCGGGTAGCAACCACGCTCAAAGGGCGTTGTGCTGGAATTAATACACGACAACAATCAGCATTTTGAAAGCACTTGTTAAAAAATCATCAAAAATCAATGCAAAAAAAAGTTTTGCCACTTGCGAGCGGCTGCGCTACTGCGAACCAGTGATTACATAAACCACGATGGTCGCTGCTACAATCGCGTAACATTTTTCACGGACGCATAGCGCTGCCTTAATAACACAACGCAGTGGAAATTTATAAACACACTTAAGCACTGAGTTATAATCTAGAGTTTTTGTAATTACCTGCGAGAAGTACTGCTTTGGAGAACATTTTGCTAACGTTGTTTTGTCGAATTTGCGCTACTAAATTGACGTCCTCACCACTTTGCCCGTAGTGACAATTCACAATAGTAGTCTGAAAATGACATTTGGTTAGTTTCGTAGTGTTGCCAGATCGATATTCATATATTTAACGTTTTTCCACACTTGCAGCTTGCAAGTTGTTGGTAATTTGATAATTTTCGTTTACCAAACAAGATTTTTTCTTTTGATTTTCAAGCTTTTGCCTAATTTGCTTACCTTTATAAATAATACGCACCGATAATAGCAATTGCATTGAAACTCTAGCACTTGCACCTAAAAAATATAGCACCTGCAGCTACGATCTCAGCTGTTAGCTATTTCTGGCCGTACTTATTTATGATTCGTTTTACAACATTATCACAAAGTTTAAAATATATATACATTTTTGTTTGACAGTTTTTTCTCCAGTAGAAAACACTTCAAACTTTTATTTAAAAAATATTACAATTTGAATTTGCTAAATAAATTGCATCTAAAATAATTAAAATCAGCTGCTAAACATTTGTTCAATAAAATACTTTTACAAAATACTATAGAAACAGTGAACAGAGTTTAAAATGTTATTTATGTATGCAATATGCATGTTTTCGTTATTTTTTTCAGTTGAAAGCTATTTTATGCCATTCATGTAATTAAAGCGTTGAAACTTGAGTAAGACTGGCTTTGATTTATGTTTTGGTTAAACTTCATGACTTTAGTGTGCTTAGAAAATAAAAAAATACATACAAAAGTATATAGCTGAAAACGTTACAAAAAAATCACTTTCACTTGTGCTATAGTTTCAGCTTTCTAATAAAACTATTTACAGCGATGAACATATTTTAAACGTAGTAATACATATATGAATTTTTTACAACTTTCAACTTGTTCTTATGTTTGTATAACAACACGAAATGTTTTCGGAGGTGCCTAACATTTGCAATGGAAGGTATGTGGTACGTTTTTTGACGTTCCACCTAATGATATAATGCTGTTGACGCGGCCGACAATAGCTGCAGTCCAGTCCACTTGCTTATTCTATAAAATTAAAGCGTGTTAGCAGCTTCTGATAGAACCATCGTACAACCTGCTGCATTCTTAACGCCACCCATACGCAAAGGCCACCAGTGTGACGCACTTTGGAAGCATAGTGCTTGATGTGATCTGTGTGGTAGGAGTTAAGGCAACCAAAGATATAATATTATACGTTAAACCGAATACGCACTGGTTGCTATGCAGCCATTCGCCACAGCACCAGCTGAACCTGCTTCAGTTTGTCAAAATAGTGTACATTGTACATATACTATAAATGTTTCCAATGAATATAAATAGGTTACTTTACATATTTCTTACCAAACCTTTTTTAAACTACCATCATTCCACACTAGAGTGGTGCAACGGAATTTTGCCTAAAACTGCAAATTTGCTGTATACGATAGCAACAAATATAATGTTTTTAAAAGGATATAATAATGTCCAAGGTGGATGGCCGCCATTTATATACGTCACATAGGTAAATCCATCCTTGCCCTTTCCGCGTATATTGTAATAGTAAGGCAGAAACGAATGTAGCGTGAATCTACAAAGAAAATTCAAATCGCTTATTAACTATTGACACGCAATGACAAATTGGTTTGAACTACCTTCTCTTCTCATAAAAAAATATGGCAGGTTGATTTGTAGTCAGCGTGTGAAGAAATATTGCTTTCACTGAATGGCGTTCGGCTGTCGTCAAATGGTTCATCAGAGCATCCAACAGCAGTGATCCAATACCATTTCTTCGATGAGTACGATGAACGCCCAAAGATAGTATATAGCCCACATCTGCGTTGCGACCCATCAAGTCGGGCAATATGCCTTTGTCCTGCATGGGAAAACCGCTCAGCCTCGTGTACAATTCATCGTTCATTATGTTGGCTATTACCTCCTTATTGACATTTCGGTACGGTTTGATTTCGGCAACAATTAAACCAATTATGGCCAGATTATATACAGCGGCTAAAGCAAAGAATCGCGTACTTGAGGTAATATCTTCATACCATGAGAGCGGATAGTCTATTGGAAACCATTCTTGGCAGAGAGTTCGCACCTGTGGAAAATTTATTTAATGAATTCTATCACGAAAAACCAAATTTACACTAGACGCTGTACAGAGTCATTTGATTGGTGTTATTCATGCCAGTACATAGTGTCAGTTATGTTTGGATAAAAGTTGATTGCAACTTATTAAGTTGTGAATATAGCGTTTTATACATTTTTCTGGCTTGCAGCGTTTTTAACATTGGTGTAAATGCAGCATCAAAGTTTGCTGTACAGCTCGCAATTTAATTTGGTGTTAAAGATAGCATACTCACCTCCGTCAAATCCTCCGGCACCAGAAATCTTAGCTGTACGTCGTTAATTGAGCAGAGGGGCACATGCTCGCAGTCCACTCGAGTAATGTCGTTGTTGGGCGGCGCATTATTGTGTTTGTTGTAGCTAAAAGAGTTGGGCCGAACGAGTCAACCCAAAAGATAACAATATAGACGAGAGAAAATGCAAAGGTCAAAGAACCCCAAAGGTAATTTTAATGAAATTTTATTAACCATATATTAGTGTCGAAGCTGTTTTTCCTTGCATAATACTTTTCACGCCTCACAAGATAAATAAACCAAAGCTTCATTTCCGCAGAGGCGCCCACCAACAACAAGAACGATACAGACAGCGCTGCTGCTATTACTAATATTCGATTCTTGAGCTTTAGGTCTTAATTGACCCAATTTGCTAAGAGGTCTTCCAGCCATTGTTGTTGCCGCATGGTCTCAAATTTATTTTTATAGATATAGATAAGTGCCCCATACTCACAGTGTAAATTGTGCCATGCTACTTTAGCTGCTGCTGTTGATGGTATTCCGTTGCCTTCAATCAGATCAATTATGTCCATGGGTTGCAACACTTGCACAGTTTAAGCGACGAATTTATGTAGTATGTGAGCCAATAAGATTATTATATTTAAATTGTGTGGGTCCTTTGTTTTTGATGTATGCGTATATGTGCGTGCGTGTGTGCTTCTCTTATTTACTTTGTAGTATGTTTAAATTAATTTCACATTCGCACATAAACCACTTGCTGCTATTACTAATACAACCACTGCGACTTGTTTATTAGTAACGCGCTTTTGTTGTAGCGGCTGCACTGCACTACATTTAGCCTGTGCATGCAAAATGTTTGATTTGGGTTCCTTTGCCGCATTGCTCGGTTAAATGTTTAATTTTTTAACTTTTTTTTATTATTACATTGGAGCTTATTTTGTGTGGTAGAAGAAGAAGAGTGTTACAATTATTGGGCAAGGTAGGGTAGTAGCCATCGCTGCCATATGTGCCAAACGTGGAGCTGCCAGACACACCAAAAATAATAAGAAGCGCGCGGCAAAGCACATTTTAAATCAAAAATAAAACAACGTTTATTTTAATGACAGAATCCGTTGGAAAATGAAGCAACCGTTGAAGGCTTACACACACACATAGACATTATACAAATTTCAGACTATTTCAGCCTTTTTTATGCATTACTAGATGAACCCACGCGTATATTGATAAAGCCGTCAATAAATTCATTATATAAATTGATTCTACCCGTTCCCATTCCCCTTCCCGTTCCTCTTCCTTCTCTTTCTCACTCTCTCGTCTTCATACTAAGTCAAGCTGCGGGTATTGGTACCAATATCTTTATATCCTCTACCTCTAACTCTACCTCTATTCAAAATAATTCTTTACATAGTCAAATTTAATGCTTGCCTACTATATAAGTAACATAGTAACACATTTAGTATGTTTTATATGGAAAATCGTTTTTGTCGATACCTTTTTATCTATTAGAATTCGTCCAAACTTCGCAAAAACCTTCTCCCTAAAAATTTAGTTGAAATCGCGTTTTCGAGTTTAGCGAGCACATCACTTTTTGAGGCTTATTTTTATACAAATATATATTTGTGTAATGTATGTAACAGGCAGAAGGAGGCGTGGCAGACTATATGTACCATGGGCAAAAATGGTCAGGAGCAATAGTCGAGTGGATATAGACATGTCCGTCTGTCCGTGTTGTCGCACCGTTCTCCAAAAGATGCGCATATGCCGTTCAATCTATCATTTCGAAACTCAACAGAGGTGTGCTCGTGTTTATGTGCATCTATGTTGTAAAAATGATCGAAATCGGATAAATACATCAAAAGTTATAGTCAAAAATGTGCTAATTTCACAAGCCCCCTCCCCCCTCTTACCACGCAATCGATTTACTTTAATTACTGCCACACCCCCAAATAGTCGGGCACCGTCCCGACTGTCTGCATCAAATTTTAATATATATAGAAGAAGACAGAAGATAGATGTGTAAGCATAATATAAAACTTGTTTTAATTAATTTCAATAAAATAGTACTTTAAAATCTTCTCGTTTGGCCCACAGCCTGTGAAGTGCTAGGCGTCGGCGCAGCTGATGATTTTGATGATGGATCGTCTAACACCCGCACTAGCATAGAACTTTTTGGGCCAGTACACCAGGTTATGCCATGCTCATCGATGACAAATGTTTCCAGCGTCACTTGAAACTGTCCTCCACTTGATATTGGCAATAAGAAACTTCCCGAAAGAAAATCACGCTGTGGCTTAACAACTTGATTAAGGGTTACCGTGTCATTATTGGGAAATTTTATTGGCTCATTTGCTGGACGTGGCGTCATAAGCTGCGATGTCAAACTCAATTGCACGGAATCAACACGGCGAAAATGTTTCTTTTGCTTGCTAAAGTGCTGCAGCACGCCCTCCACTTTAATAACCAGGTTGCTGCCCGATTGTACAATGACCGGCTCTGTGGCTGCGCGAGGTTGTGGACTAACAGAGAGTTTAATCTGTGTAGACTGCAGCAACTGGAAGTAGTAACGAGGCATGCAAAGCGGCGTCTTAGTTATAATTTCAATTTGCGCGATTATTACATCCAAATGGCGATTGCTGATGGTCTTAGCATTTGGAAGCTCTTGTGGCAAATTCTTTTGCATCAGTTCCATTCGCTGGCAGCTGGCAGCAAAGTAACGTGTTTCTGGATGCTCACCAGTGGTTAGAAACACAGGCGGCTCCGGCGGCGTGGCGTAGCATATGGATTCAATAATGTGTGCAAATAATGCACATTGAAACTCCGCAAGCTCCAGGAATTCAAGTGTCACATGGTCAGCATCAAAGGAAGATTTATATAGCCGCGCATAAGCCTCCTCACAAGATTTTAAAGATTTTGCCAGTTTGCGCAATTGATTTGTAACATGACCAAATTTTTGAAGATAATCGCGAGAGTTCTGTGCTAAGCTGCCTGCAATGGCAGGAGGAGGCACAATAACTTGTGCATTCTTTACGGTTACAGCCAGATGTAGAGTTTGCAAAAATTGTGCGCGTATTTTGAAAAACTCAAGCTGGAAAGTGCACGGATGTTGTGGGGACGAGCAGGCACGCAAGCTAGCTAAAGCTTGCTGATATAAATTGCTAGCTGCTTCGAGGCGTTTCATCAAAGGTAACTGTGGCTGAGGCACAGTCGCAGCATAGTTATCTCGCATCTGTGCATAGTCCAGACCATAATTGAGTATGCATTCGGCCTGTGATATCTGAGAGAGAGCTACAAGAAAGTAGTGCATGTGATCGCTAATAACAATCTGCGAAACCTGGGTGTAAATGTGCGCCGCCACGTAATGATGACCATAGCGACTTGCAGTTCTCGCAATCCTATACAAAGTCCAGCAGTTGAGACGCTGAAGGCATTTATCAAAGCACTGCATTATCTTTTCCGGCAAATAGCAGCCCATGGTTGTTTGAAAGACTAACGCGCTAAGTATCTCGACAGTGTGTGGTTGCTGCTCAGACGGCTCTGCAGTGTCCATCAGCTTATTTAGTTTATGCAGTATCAATGGCAGGCGGGCCAGCATGGGATTGACCTAAAAGGCAGCACAGCTCATATAATTTTTAAGGACGATAAGTTTTATCACAAGAAACCTACCTTGGGTACCACAAGATCATCTGTCTCCATTGCTGTCTCCTCTTCAAGAACCTCTGTCGGGGAGAAAGCATATTTGCGCAACTGAAAATGCTCGCACAGTCCTACCAGTGCCTCACATATTAATTCAGCATTCGCCGGCGGATAGGTTACCCTATCACCAAGCGTATTTGTCACTATTTCTATAAAATCTGCACCAAAATCCGCATCTGCCTGAGTTATGCGAATGCCATAGGCTAGAACACGTCTCAAATCCCGCGTGCATTCAGCTTTGCGCGCTGTACAAAGCAGCAATCCTTCCATGTGCAGATTAATCACATCCAAGATGTCATCCACTTGTACTGCGTGCTTTTGTAGGCCATAGGCAGCTAAAGCGGCCAGCACAGCCATGGCCTGGGTAGCCGTTGTGTAGTCGTCCAATTTACTAATACAAACAATGCAGAGCTGTAGCAGTACAGGACGATATTCGCCCAGCAATTGTTGGCATGTCAACGGACAGTCACTCAGCTTCAAAAGTATAGACAAAAACAGAAACTGCTCCTGAGCATCCTTGCATGCTTCGAATTTGGCTATCAATGCGCCTACGGTGTGTTTGGGCCAGGCATGCACGCTCTGTTTGCCTGCCAGTTCGTTAAAAGAGCGCAGCACTTGCACACGTACGGGCGTGCGAAAATCCTGCATAAAATCGAGCAGAACATCTAGTTGTGCAGGTACGCCTACAAGCGTACGAGCGGATAATTGGGTAAGAGTGTTTATTATCGCCACAACGAAACTTTGAGCCGGATATTTGGGCAGTAGCTCTAGGCACAGTTTGCTAACCAAAGCAGCGGTATTGGCATCATGATGCATATGACGCAAAACAGGAATGAGCAGCAATTTCATGGGTACAGGTACTTGCAGAGATTCAATCATATCCGATATTTTGGCACACATGCTAATAGCAAAAGAACTAGATTGTGCGGCAAAGCAGCTGCTAGCATAGATGGCAGCTTCCACTTCAACAGTGTCGTGACTGTCCAAAGCTCGGCGTATAGCATGGTGCACCTGTGGCTTTTCGGGAATTACACGAGATACCGCACCTAGGGTGCGTAAAAGAAGGGCACGTGCCACGGGGTCATTCGAATGCATTACCATAAAGATGCGACGCACAAAGTTGTCAATGTTGAGTATCTTATCCAAGTGATTTTCGCTCTGTTGGCACACACGCAGAACCCAAAAGCGCAGCAAGTTGGAGCCGGTCACAAAGAACTCGGCAAGTTTGATGAACGACGAATTTATCAATATAGGAAATGGATACTTCTCGAAGAGCCTTGGGAAACGTACAATTGCCTCGCATTGTATGCCCAGTTTTGCGGAGCGTAGTCCCTTGTCCAGCTCCATGAGCACAGCATTTGAATCGTATTCATTGTCGTTTAGAAAAGTCTCGTTAAACATGCTGACGCGTGTGCCCGTTAAGTGAGACATGATTCTCCAATTTGAATTGTTTTTTTTATTAGAAAACGGTGCCGGTGCAAAAGCTATATGATAAAACTGTGCTGCTGCTTTACATTTGGCTAGTAACATCGAACTATTTTGTTCTTCTTCTTTAATTTTAAACAGAATCGCAAATCAGTATTTAATTACTAAAAAAAAATACTCAAATTAGTATGAAAATATCTTTAGTGTTCTAAAGCAGTTATGCATTGGCGCTAATGCACACTGTTTGGATTTTGCGAAATTGCGTTTTTGTGTTTTTGTTTAATTATGTTTGTTTTAAATAAGATAGGTTCAGGTACCGAAAAATACTACTTGATATTAATTACTCCTATATATTTTACCGTTATCACTTTGCAGATAGTGAAAAGTTTGTGTTACTGCCGGGCAAATCCAAATACTCTGTTGGACGCTTGGCTACCGATTTAATCCTTAAAGAGGACCTCAGCATTAGTCGCACACATGTGAACATTCATCTGTCTCAGGTGCAAGGAGAACAACTTCAAATTGAAGATCTGGACTCCAAGTATGGTACATTCATCAACAATGGCATTACAAGCAATAAAAAAATGCCATCTAAGTCTATGTCTTCGTTGCAAGTTGGTGACAAAGTTCGCTTTGGCGCTCTTTCTAACGTTTGGCAAGTGACATACTTAAATTTGATTACCACAGCTTCAGCATTAACGCAAGCAGAATCGCAAGAGCTAACTAAAATTATTAAGCCGTTAAAAGGCACAGTCCTACCAAATTGGACAGATCAATGCACATATTTAACCATGAATGAGGTGTCTGTTACTGTAAAGCTTCTACATGCATTGTTAGAGCAAAAGCCCATTGTTAGTTGTGCATACTGGCGTGCGCTTGTAAAAGCAGCGCAACGTATACATGTGTCAGAGGGTTGGCCAAAGCCAAAGGACTTCCTACCTAGGCAACCGGCCGATGTAGATGTCTGTTGGAAGCCTGAGCGTACCAAAATCTTTGCAGGCAAAACTTTTGTATTTATGAATCGGAAGCATACTGATATGTACGGCTTAGTTGTGCAGAAAGCGGGCGGCATTTGTAAGGATCTCAATGCAGGCGTACGAAAAACATTTCTCATTAAGACAAACGTCATAGTGGTGCAATATGTGCCTTCAACACAATCACAAGCAACTGAAACGATTAATAATATTGCAGGTAATAAGCATACAATATTGTTAAAACATATGATGCATTGAAAATTTTTTCAGATATTTTGGAGCAAGCCCAGCTTCGCATTATACCCGAATATGAAATTGGCATGGCCATTTTGCATTGCTCCATTGAGAAATATTGCAATCCTGCGTATAAACTGATAGGGGAGTCAATGCCAGCAACCGAATCTATTAGCACAACAGAAGGCTTATCTGCCAACTCATCAATTATTGTACCAAATACTGCAGAGCGTAGTCAAACGCAAAGAATCACTGGTCCAACTACTGAAGTAACTGTGCCAGAATCCGAAATATATGCGCCTTCGGATAATAGCTCTAATAAGGGAGAGACACTGCCTGATTCTGTCGCAGATAAACCTGCTAAGCCATTGCGTGATAACAGTCATATTTATACACGAAAACGGAATCATGCCATATTTATAGACTCCTCTGATGAAGAGGCAGAGCAAGCCAACAAAAAAGCAAAGGCCATCGAAGTTTCAAAATCGAAACGTATGACAGCCAAGGACAATATTCACATAAACAATAAGAATTCTAATGATTTGAAACAAAAGGCAACAGTAGAATCACCAAGACGTTCAACAAGAGGCCAAGTTGTATTGCCACCAAAAATATCAAAAGCCGAAAAAGCAACCGTCATTATGTCTTTAGATTCAGAAAGCGACGATGAGCTTTTTCAATTTAATAAAAAATCTGGAACAAAGAAGGCGGCAGTTTCTTCAATTCATTCCACAAAGCAAGATAATCTTAGAAGTCAAGATGAAACGGTGCTTTCTCAATCCAATAAGAAAACTAACGCTGAGAAAGCTTCTGTTTCGCCCAGACATTCAGCAAGATCGAAAACTGCATTGGTGAAGGATACGAATGAAGAGGATGGGCTCTTTCAGTTTAACAGAAATGCTAATGCTGAGAAAGAGCCAAGCTCGCCGAAGCGCTCGATACGCACACCCCTTAAACCAAAGGAACCCAACGCTCAGTCCAAAAAAAAGGCGACTCCTAGACCTTTACCAACTGTAAAGGTGAATCAACCAGCAAAAATTAGTGTGCGTAACTTTCTCGAGAAGTCCCAGACAGTGAATGAAGTTATAAAGCAAAAGGTAGCAGAGAATACTGCAGCAAGTCAGCCACGTAAACGTTTACGCCTGGAAATGCTTAACGAAAGCGATTGCGATGATGATAATCTTTTCGACTTTGGTGGCACCAAAAAATCAAAGCAATCGCACACCCAGGACGATTCAAATGATGAAAGCGATGGACTTTTTAAATTTAGCTCCCCTCAAAACCAAAGCGATAATGAAGAGCTAGATGAAGATTTTATAGAGACGGAGCCATTTATACCTGACATCGAAAGAAAATCCAAGTATTTTGTGGCAAAACCAAAGCAATTACCTCGCAAAGTAAATGTTAGTGGTTGGTTGTCGTGCAGCAGGCTACACGATGATAGTAAACATGAACTGAATGTAAGTGGTGAAACTAAGCAAGATAAGCTAGAAGAGGACCGGAAACCAGTGAAGCAGGAAAACGATGATGAAGAAGATATGGATATAAAGATGGAACATGCACAGTGGCTGAAATCTATCAAGAATGGCATACAGGTGCGTTTGTGTGCATTAATGATCAAGGAACAGGCTCATGATCAAACGGATACCAGTGTAAATAAATACAGTGGACGCAAAAATTTTAAAAAGTTCGTTCAGGTAATATACTATCGTCATATCTCTACGCAGTAACCATTTTTAATAACTTGACTAAACTTTATGTTTATTCTTTATAGAAAACAAATCTGCACCCTCAACAGCGTACATTGGAGCTCAAGCGAATGCAGCTGGCTGAGGGCATGGTATCAAGCCTATAACGAAAACGCATTAGTATTTTTATAAAACATTCTGCTATATTTTGCTGCTAATAAATTTGCGAAATATCTTTAAAGCCTTTGTGTGCTCATTTGACTGCACCTTGCGTTCGAAAAGCGTCTGAGCTGCCAACCATTCATGCTTAAGTATTGACTTGGTCAAACAATTTTGTGGCGTTTCATGACGGGCCTCCGACTCACGAGTAATGAAACGTTTGACATCGGCAATGTTGGCCAAGGTGTCCACGTTGAAGCTAGTTTGTGTGGTTGGTGTTGACTTACGTGCAATTACTTGACCGACATCGGATTTGGCAAGCAGCTTGGCCTTATCAAACTTGGTAATAAGTGGCGGTGCCTTTAAAGACACACTTTCCGTTGGTACAGCAGTCTTTTTCTCGGTCTGGGGCAGTTCAATTTGAAGGAGTTCAGCTGGCAATGCGCAATCACTAGACAGAAACTGATGTTTCTCCACATGCGGGAAATGTGAGCGGAGCGGCAACAATTTGTTGTAAAGTGTTGCACATTTGTTGGCTTCCACGGCGCTTAGTTTCCTGATTTTGGCTATGGCTGCTATGAGCAACGTGAGCACCTCCAAAAAGAAATTGTTACGCAGCATTTGACTGAAGTATTTAGCCGCAGCAAGACAGCATTCTCGTATGCGATCATGTATATGATACAAAGCTATTAAACGCACCAATATGTATTCAAAGCTGCTCCTTGTGGGCATTTCGCCGTCCAGCTGGTTATCGGACACATCAGGCAGGCTACCCCGAAATTGTTTAAGCTCGCGCGGTACATCAAGTCGCAGTGCACGGCATAAAGCTGCGTTTAACTTGCAGACTGCGCGAAATCCTATCATGCTACGGAATGAGTTTTTACGACGTGCCATTAGGCGACCTATGAGGGCAGCTGTTTCCTGAAATTCCAGAGCATCAGGCTCGGTCAATTGGTGCAGGTATCTGTTGATGTTCACGAATACATGTTTGGCTATACATCAATTTGTAATTATTATTTAAGTTGCAAAGTTTAAATATCTTTTTATCTTACCAAATCCTGTATTTGCCACATGTATAGTAAGTAGCGGCGGTTTTTTTAATTCAAACTCGTTCCAAAAATTGTCCATGCTTTTCTAAATGTAAATAAAGAAGCTGCCAACTCATCATAAAGTATGGTCAGAGTTTTGTGACCTTGCCATATGGGCAAAAGGCTGCACCTACGGTTTTAATTCAATCGGTTAAAAAATCAGTAATAATTTCTGTACTCTTTTTTGTGTCAAATTATTAAGATTAAGGTAGCTGCGACGGACCTAAGCAAGTATTATTGAGGTAACAAAAAAAGTTTGAGTTTAAAAATAATTTTTAAGTGCCATATGCAACATCATATCTGAAGTCAAGTGATATTTATACCCTGTACACATATGTTAGTGTAGATTTGTGTAATTTATGAAACAGGAAGAAGAAGGCGTGACAGACCTTAAGTTTCATGGGCAAAAAGTCTTATCAT
Organism: Chymomyza caudatula; assembly: GCA_035041775.1. NCBI lineage: Eukaryota > Metazoa > Arthropoda > Insecta > Diptera > Drosophilidae > Chymomyza > Chymomyza caudatula. The sequence continues at coordinate 1,406,305 of JAWNKW010000133.1, forward strand.
TGACTCGGGTAGAGAGAGGATCATGTCCGTCCGTCTGTCTGTATGAGTTGATAGATCTACGAGAACATAAGAGCTAGAGACACAAAATTTTACCAAAAGATGCTCGTAATCCCATGTAAGATGAAGTTTGTCAAATGGGGTTGATATCTGCCCCCGTTTCCCCCAGCGGCTTGCAGCCACGATTTTAAATCTATCAACATGATATTTGGCAGAGGTCTACGTCGTAATTATGTGCACCTACGTTATAAAAATTATATAAATCGAATAAATACATCAAAAGTCATAGTCAACAACGTGCTGATTTCACCCCCCTTCGCCTATAAATAAATAAATGTAATTTTGATCTATGTTTAAAAATTCAACGACATTGGCCTAAGAATACTGGCGTTATGGGTACAAAAGTAATTTTTGCCCCATAATAACCAACTTCCCGATAAGAAAATTAGTAAAAAAAAAAAAAGGTTAATACAAATAAAACAAATCAATTTAACGAAAAACTTAAAAAAATATATAAAAGTGTGTTTCATGGAAAAAATTCACATAATTTTAACCTTCTAGTGTTAAATATAACATAGTTTCACATAAATAATTATTTAATTTATAAGAAAATATGGTAGTGAATATTCAAACTGCATTAAGTACAAAAGAATGGTACCAAAATGTGCGAATTCTGTAAAATATATTATATATATAATAATATATATATATAATATTTTACAGAATTCGTGTAGCACATTTTTGTACCATTTTACACTAGTATATATATATATATATGTATATCACTTATAAATACAAAATCAAATGATGCATAAGCATTCTAATAACATCAGTGAAGTGATTTTAATTCGCAAAATCTTACTCATCATCATATCTTAATCCATTGTCTAGTTTTTATCTGGTACATCAACTTATTGGCTGTACTAAGTAGCTGTCATCTGTGTGGCGGTTGTAATACGACTTCCAAGTTACTTCAGCTATTGCATTATTACAGTCACCATCTGAACAGAAACCTTCGATTTACTTTTCATAACTAGGCTTTTTCAGAAACTTGACATCAATCCGGTACGCAGCTAAATTAAAAAATTGAATCTTTGAAAAGCGTGAACAGTGTGTGTAAATTGGCAGCACTATTTACGCTCACGATCTGGCAGCACTGGCACAACCATATGACTGCCTCAGCCTGTTACATTTTTACTTTACTACTAGCTGTTGCGTTGAGCTGTTTTATTTATCGAAAGTAATTATTAAATTAGACCTATCTGAAGCGCGAATTATACTGATTAGATAGTCATCCAAACGAAGCACAAAAAATGCTTGTCATCAATACAATCAGAAATTCAGCCAGACAAGTATTGCGTTGTCATTGGCTACGCCACAATTTGAGCGCTAGCAATCATTTACTCCAACAGCCTCCAAATTACATTCGTACTTTCTCGCTAGGTCTAGCACTGAGACAAGACGCGTAAGTACACAGAGCACAAATTAATTGAAAACATGCGCAGCTTTCTCATTGCTTGTTTGTAGAGTGAATGTGACCTTTGTGAGAGCGAACGGAGAGAGAATCAAAGCTACGGGCAAGGTGGGTGACTCCCTGCTGGATGTTGTTGTTAATAATGATGTTGACCTTGATGGATTTGGTGCCTGCGAGGGCACACTGACCTGCTCCACTTGCCATCTTATCTTCAAAGTCAATGACTTTGAAAAGCTTCCCGACAAACCAGGTGACGAAGAGCTGGACATGTTGGACTTGGCCTACGATCTGACAGACACCTCACGCTTGGGCTGTCAAATAACGCTCACGAAAGAACTAGATGGACTAGAGGTGCATGTACCTGCCACCATCAACGATGCTCGAGCAGCGTAGTAGATAGTAGTTCCAAAATTTGTAATTTTTATCCGTTGACCGAGTGCTACTTCATCTAGTTTAGTAAAATCTATTAGGTACTCAGGCTATATTGTTAATTTGTGCGTAACTGAATTTAAATTGTATGCCAGTATGTGTATCAACAACTTTTTAAGCTCAAAAAGGTAATATATTTTTATGTGTGTTCATAAATAAATTTATACATATCTTATTAATCGTCAAAAAGGAGTAATTGTAGTCCTCATACAATTGATACTGGAGTGATCAGCATCAAGAGGATATGCTATGTCGGCATACCTTTCTGTTTCTATGTGATTAAGCTTCGCAGGTTTTACATGGGAAATCTATAACCATCCACAAAATCGTATTTTTAATAAGGCGATTAGTAAAATACGGTACCTACCTGTATTTAAAAATTTTAGATTTCTAAGATATCATTTTAAAATTTTTACTTTTGCGCAAAAAAGTATTTGGATTGGCCAAATAACTAAAATCTCTAATTTTATGTTTTTCGACGATTTAAGCGCTCTGACAAATTTTCCGGCGATTTGGAGATGTTTTTGTGTGCGTGCGTTCTCATAGTCGTTGTCGATGTAGTGTATTATTCAAATAACTTTAGTAATTTCGGCTTTAGCAAGCTAAATGATAAAATCTCTCGTGTTGGGCATGTCTGCAAAGAGTTTCCTATTAAATTTGAGCACTCTAGTCGCTATAGTTGGGTCGGCAGAAGAATAATAAGAGTAAACAATTTTTAAAATTTATTGTTTTTCATTTTTTGTTGTTTAAATTTGTCCTAGCTAAATTCGGTTGTTTTGATAAACGTGCAGAAAAGCCTGAGTTGGTTACCAACTGTTACTTTTCAATAAAAAAGTATTGCGATTGGCCAAAAAACTAAAATCTCTTATTTTATGTTTTTCGACGATTTAAGCACTCTGACAACTTTTCCGGCGATTTAGCGATGTTTTTGTGTTGGGCATGTCTTTAAAGGGTTTCCTATTGAATTTGAGCCCGCTAGTCGCTATAGTTGGGTCGCCAGAGGAATAGAGTAAATAATTTTAGAAATTTTTTTTTTTCATATTTTTGTTATTTAAATTTCTCTTAGCTAATTTCGGTTGTTTTGATAAACATGTGGAAAAGCCTGAGTTAGTTATTAACTGTTTATTTTATTTTTTTTTTTTTTCAAATTTTAACTTTCCACGAATGGTGTAAAACTGAGTTTTGGTCCATATTTCATAGTAACTTTCGAAGATTTGCTAAAACGAGCTAAGACAATGCTTTTTTTCTTGTTTGCAATCTCTTGACATTCCATTTATAGCATAGACATTTTTCATGTTGTTCAAAATCCCACAAAGAAATCGACTATTGTAATAATGTAATGTACGATGAAAAAACATATACATATGTCTGCTAACCGAATTTACAACGCTCCAATTGCTTTTAAAAACGAAGGTTCCTTCCAAATATTTAGGAGATTAGTGAAGGTAACAGCCCAGCTTAAGAAGTTTTTGGTTTTCCCATTAAATAATTTCAACGCATGTTTAATAAATGTAAACTTTTTATTATTTCGCAGCTATCAAGTAAAGTAATAAATAAATAATTTAATATATACATTTGCTATATTACCTTATTTTAAACGATTTTATGCTTTTCCGTTTGCCGCTTTACTTGTTTTTAATTTTTTAACAGTTTTAACGCGTAAATTTAGATTGCATTTTAATTATAACTGAAACTTAACAAGTCTGAAGAAAATGATGCTTACGCAACAATTTCCTTTATTTCGTTTTACCGATTTAAATTTTATTTATAACTAAAATAGATAAGGCGATAAATAAATTAAAGTTTAATAAATAAACAAACAATAAATAGAGGAGGACATAGGATATTGAATGATAAATAGGAGAGGATAGTTTGTAGGTTAGAGTTGAAGTGAGTCTGGGAAGTGGAATGAAGTGCACATAAAACTGATTTGGTTTTCTGTTCACGCCGTATTTGATGCAAATGATGCGACTCTCAGTTCACATAAGCCATGCCCGCGCCCTTGCGATCAAAGTGACGCACGCGCACGAAGAGAAAAGCTGCGACTAGAGAGGCCACGGCGAGCACGAGCAGCAGCATCACCAGACCGCCCACAAAACTGGGCACGGACATGCATATGGTCTCGGCATCGGCGGAGCGCGCAGATTGTATAACCACGGTCTCATTGCTGGCATTGCTGTTTAAGGCAAAGTTGACATCACCTGGAGCTACGACCTGTATGATGCGACTCGTATTGACATCGGTCATTTCCTGTGCATTGCGCTTGTAGATGCGTTGTGGCTTGACCACAATCTCCATTGTATCACGGCGCCGGCGCACGCCGCGCAAATCATCCAAACCTTCTACCGAACGAGGTCGACCACCTAGGGAAACCAAATTACCGCCTGCACTGAGCTCATCCTTGCGCTTAACAGTGCTGTATTGACCAGATTGACCCGGTAGTGGTGGCGGTGGCAGCCCCAGCTCATTGCTATTCACCTGTGGCGGCGATTGTGAGCTGGCGGGTCCAGAACCTGCGCCCTGCTCTGCGCTAGTTACTGCTGAGGTTTGTGCTTGTGGTGAGGGCACTACATCGGGTTGATTTTCAGAGTAAGCGCCTGCAGCATCGCCAGCAGGATGTGGATGACGTGGGTCGGGATAGGCTGCAGGTGGCAGGCCACCTAAAGCAAAGTCATTGCGTTCGTAGGCCTCTGGTGGTCCATATTCTTCAGACAGCGCATTGCCGCCTAACTGTGGCAGACCATATTCACCTCCAGGTAAGCCTGGTCCGCACTTGGGCTCTGGACAGTTATAGCGACAGACCTGAATCACACACTGGAAGTGCACATTCATCGAGTCAGGGAACTTGAATGCCTGGAAGTAAGCAAAGCTAACTACCGAAGCAGACGGTCCAAAGTTCTTAATCTTCTGGAATTTGCTCATAATCTTGGGTCTGACAACACAGCCATTTTGGTCGACCAGCTGTATGGGCGCACGTTTTCCATCATGAGCCACACAATTGCGCACCAGCATGTCAAACTTATTCTCATCATCCTTAATAGCCAAGACCATGGTCATGGTTTGTCCAATCTTAACAATGCCTGATACCTCAGAAGCCCAAGGGCCTTTACCCACTTGTATTTGCATCCAGCATTGCAAATTATCACCCAAGAAATTGGCAGTCACCGCATGCAACATATCCACCTGGAAGGGACGGAATGTCACGGCCTTCTCGTAGAAGTCATACCAAGTACAGCGCAGCTTGCGTGCCTGATCCCACACTTCCTGCACATAGGGGTCGTATTGTATTATGATAGTGTTCTCCACATAGCTGCCGGAAGGCGTGGGCGCGCCATAGCCAGCTGCGTTGTGATTAGCCGAGCTGGTCATGCCGCAGCTGTTTAGGAAGATCTCAAATGTGGCGCTCAAATGGCCCGTGCCGGGCTTGAGATGTACACAATGAGGATCGCTGTAAAAGCCCTTTGAGAAGATCATGCCGTAGAAGGGCCGGTCGAACTCAATATTGACGCGCATGTGCGTCTTTTCGCATTGCACTTGAAGATGCTTGATTTGGGGACTGTCATTTGTGGTGGCCAAAGGCCACGCCTCCTCGGATAGATCGTTGGTGGCGCCTGTGCTAAGTGGACCCTGTGGCGCACCATAGATGGGCGCTGGGGGGCCATAGCCGGCTCTGTGTTCCAGTGGCAAGGCGGCGGACTCAATGTGTGAGGCATCGCCATGCACGGATAGATGCTGAAAGAGAAACATACAAAACATTTCAATTATTTGGCATATATGAAGTATTACAATATGTTGTGGAATTAAGAAGAAAAGGGGCCACCATAAACATATATGATCAGCGAAAATTCTTTGGGAATTGGAGCGAAATTAAGTGAAAAATCTACTTGCAGATAAAATGGCAAAATAAATTAGATGGGATCAGCGATAGTGACCAATAGAAGAATTGGTATTCTTTATAACATATCGCAGGTTTTACAGCCTAAATCAGATAACAGCTAAAGTTTCTCAAAACCCTTTTTTTGGATTGTTTACACCAGACATAGCGCATAAAAGTAGTTACTTTTTAAAGTTGTAATTATTGAATCCCCCGTGTGGTGAGCGGGTTAGAGAATACAACCTCAGCAGGCCAAAGCATGTCGTATGAGGCGACTAACAATGACACTGGGTTCTTTCGAGACCAGTAGGCCTTAAAATGGTTGTGCGTAGGGTTTGGGAACCACCACGTAAAACCACATTTCCAATGAAAGAATGTATTTACATCAGGCCGTAACCCGATAAGAGGTTGTTATGGCCAGTTAAGAAGAATAATTAAACTCAAATGGCATTTAAACGGAATTGTGATCGTTAAATCAATGTTAAGGGAACACCACAGATAACGCAATGTATCTTAGCTGCTGCTTCTTATATGTAGCATTTTCCTAACCCTGATGCCTAAACTAAAGAGTGGTAACAGGAAATATACATCTTTTCTCACGAACCTCTTGAGTTCTTTTTCGGACTGCTTATTATTCTTGTCCACAGTTGTACTACTTTAAAAACTTCATTTAGTAAGAAAATTCTTGGAAAGGTACTTAATAACTTCCATAGTAAGGTGCGCAAAATAAGTAAATGGGACAAACACTTTTGATGTTGTTGAAGACCCTACTATGAATTTTTTAAATTCCTTATTCCATCTTAATTTATAGTTAGCAAATGCCTCTCATTTGATTTTAAGTTCCGATATTTGATAATATATAAAATTTATAATTAAATGGAACAGATTATTTTCTTTGGTTGTAAACATCACGAAGATTAAGTTTTCACCGATGAAGGGTTACAAATCAAAAATATTATACATTAACGTTGCAAGGAAGTGCCGAAATAGCAATCTCACATCTGAAGATGTTGCTCAAACCATGGCGTATCACGAAATGAGGATCTCCATAAGGGCGATCATCTTTAAGCTTAATTGGAGTACAAAATATTTTTGTTCTTAAAGTATTCCAATAACCATGGCAAAAAGGCAAGTTCTAACCGCCCACCTATGGTGAAATATCGCAACGTCAAGAGAATAAAAATAAAGCGGTCAATGAAAAAAAAAGAAACCTATCTCTTTGCCATGAATTTGAAAAGATACAAGAAATTTTGCATTCTTTAGAATTCATTTCATATGAAAAAAACGGTCTAGTGCGAGCTTCTTCCGCAGCACCAGTAGGCACATATGCTCTTTGCAAGAATTTGGAGGTTTTGGTATTTTAAAAGGCGCAAGTGTAGCAGGATTTCGTTTAGGGTTTGCGGACTGTGTCCCATATGCTTCGAAACAATTCGAAAAGTACTGTCAACTGGTGGATTCAGTTCTTGTGGATTTCGGAGAGATATATAATGGAGATTCGATAACTTATTAAGAGGAAAACGCCCTTACTCATGTATTGAGGCAATCAAAGCCTTCTTATAAAGCCACTTTAGAATTGGCCAGAAAGCAAATTAAAACGCTTAACCAATTAAAAGATGTAACTCTTGTGTAATAAGTTGTAATGCTACAACGCATTTTAAAAATCATTAATAAAATGGGGCTTAATATAAAAAGTTATTAGTTTCAATTTTTCTAAAAAAAAAAAAAATAAGAAAAACTACTGACTTATTTCGCTAGAATATATTTTTAGAAATTTTTTTTAAGAACTCGAATTATTTATATTCATTAATCTTTCAAACATAATTATAATTAATTAAAAAAAGAAAAAGAATTTAGAAATAATGCAGTTAGATTGCTATACTAGGTAACGTATAAAGGGATAATTTTAAAACCAATTTGCAAATACTTGGCTTTTGTAATAGACGGAATGCGACATACCATGTAACAGATGCACTGTTCCAAGTAGCTTTGTTACGTTAGGTTTTGGCTATGGCTCAGCTCACAAGATTGCGGAAACTTTATGTTTGTCTTTTAATTCGGAGCTCTTTGGTTACGCAATGCAAATCATTGACTCCAAGCAAAAAATTTGGAAACAAACGTCGCGAAGCGTTGAAAATTGTTTTGTGCATATTTTGAAATTAAATGACGTCTGGCAGAGCGTGCGACTTGATGGATTACGTAAGCCATTACCAAAATCCCAACAGAGCAAAAAAAAAACAAGAGTTGGTCTCTGTAGGGCAGCGCTTTCTTTTCTCTCTCACTCTTTAGTTTTGTTTGCTTTAAATATGGTTCATAATTTAATGGTGTTTCGAGCGCGTACGGGAAGCGGATGTTGTAAGTATCTTTATACACATCATCGTTGTCCCGAACAACAAGAAATCGAAAGTTAAGTCCGACGATGACGTAGTTACTTTTTTCGAACTTATTGTTGTCAATGCCAAGCTGTGCGTCGTGCCTTGGTTTTGAAAGTGAAATGAAGAAAACGAATACGTAGGTAGCTGAAAAGCTATCTTGTATCATTTTTTTGGGCTCTTTTGTAAGCCTCAACAGGCGCGTTTGTAAGTCCATTTGTTATGGCTTGGTGGCATCTGGGCAAGATTTCAACATTTCACTCAAGAAAGAAGAAAACTAGCAATAAATAAATAAAAGAGCAACATCTATGAATTAATGTGCTATAAACAAGAAAGTCAAAACTGGTACAAATCAGAGCATAACTGCAATTTCGCTCCGGCTACACGCGTTCCACTCCCAGGCCAATAGCATGCAGCTGCAGTTTTCTTCGACTTGACGTCTTATTGAGCTAATAGCCATGCTGTTGGCTATCTATATCTAAGCACCGCATCTATGTATCTTTTGCGTGTCTTTGCTGGCTAAAAGCTACAGTAGCCGTGTATCTGGTAGTGTTTTGTGATTGATGCGCTTTAAAATGGCAACATAAATAACAAAGTTACGCTGATTTATATATGGACAGCAGTGTTGCTAAGCTTATCAATCGAAAGCGGCTTTAAAATAAGTTCAATTTCAAAATTTCAGCAGCTGTTGCACCGAAACGTCAAGATACTTTTGCTGACATTACCAAAGATTTAAAAAACTTTTCCTAACTACAATAGCAGCTATTATTTCAAAATCGGTTTAAGCAGTTTCCGTTTAAGATATCATAATTTTAGCTCTAAACGACAAGATATATTGGCTTAGCCGTTATAGTTGTTTGTTAAAGATTTATTACTTTCGGTTTGATTGGTAAAGCTTAATTTCGAATCAGTTCAATGAAATATAATTTGTATTCAAAACAGGAATGGGCTTAAACCTATATTGGTTCAAATAAACTATATCTTCGTCAGAACCAGCGATTCTATAGAATTCTAGTTGAGCGCAACATAAAGAAAGAATGAATAGCTGCGCTGTTTTATGTTTTTCAGATACTCTACAATCCAGAAACAGAGTAACTTTCTATCGCGCTATTAATTAATTATTATTGCCATTTGTGTCGTAGGACGATACAAATTAAAATACATTTTAAGTTTACCAGTAAATAAAGGGGATGTGGTGAAAGAAACTTTATCAGATCTGTCCCAGATCTTGGTTGAAAATCAGACTTAATGACCTTCACAGCGTTTTCTTTTTATGATTAACAAAGTGAAGCAGCAAGTTAATATAACCAATGCAAGTTCTTATAAATTCTTACTCAACAATTGTCTTTGTTTATTTCAGTTAGATCTACAGCTAATTATTATGATTACCAAAGTGCCGTTTAATGCATCTGGTCAATCTGTTACTGCGAAGACCGGCACGAATAGACAGACTGTCAGATACTCAGTGATAGATACAGCAACAACAAACACCACAGCGTATAGTTAGCTTACATTCATCTCAAGTCTACTCAACTCACTCGACTACAACAATAGACAGTGTCTGATTTGCATTCGAATTGATATCGATAAACGGTAGAGTAAAAACTTGCTCTATACCGCTATAGTCGAAAGTGATGAGATCCGCTATAGGTTTGCATATGAAATGAACTCGCCGAGAGGTAAAGTAAGTGGGCCAGCTCTTACTGTAAAGCATTTGGTGCTTCCTAATTGAATTCATGTACAGATATGCATATAAAGATTTCATTTCGCAAGACTGATGAAACAAATCTTTTACATTTGTAGCGCTTAGTTGACACTTTCAATAATGGATTTATTTGACTTACCTTTGTGTTGAATATCAAGCAGATAAGTAACGCCAATAGGCTGCCACCTCGCGTAGTTTGTCCCATTTCTGTATATATATATATATATCTTGTCTATATATATTTGTGTGTGCTTGTGTTTTTATTTGGTTGAAATTGAAATTCCAAATTGGCGCATAGACGACCAAAATATATTTCTAGGTCTTCTATTTTTTGGTATTTTGTTTCTATTGTTTGCCTTGCTGCTTTGTTTCTGTTAATCTTTGTGTCTTGCTGTAAGTAAAAGAAAAGAAAGGAGAACGAGGGTAAACAATGCAACAATTTGTTTAGACTCTGAGCCGAGTTTTGTTGTAGATATTTTGCATAAATATTTGAGGCCAAGCTGCATATTAACAGGCTTAACAGAACACACTCAAATGTTAAGCAGCTTAACATGAGTCATTAACAGTGCGTTAACAGAGGTTTGGATTTAACTGTTAGAAATTACAGTGAGCGCTCACTTGGTAAAGTCACTATTTCACTGTTCCTTCGTGTTTTAAAAGAATTTAAGAAGCTGTGAGCTCTGCTATATACGAACATGTGTGTTATAAGTATTTTACGGCTAGTCATATTTAAAATATATGTTTTTTTTTTAATAAATAAAACTAAATAATTTGCCTGAAGTTTTGTTATGGAATGAATTTCTCCAGTGTGCTTATTTAATCTTTCATAAACTCATTTTAAAATTTTAATCCTTTAATCATCTGATAACAACATACATGCACATGCAAAGCTTAAATAGGATCTCTTTTATGGAGTACGGGAGAATGGATGAGATATCAACATGATTTGACAAACTTCCTCTGCATTTTTGTGTTTCAAACTCTTTGAATATTCGAAAATTAGGAATAAATGGACATGATTTAATAGCTACCCGCTTTGATGACGATTTTGGTTTAAATTGCTAACTCCGTATACAACAGTATATCGAAATTTCGTTCTAGAAGCAACGCTTGTTTTCGGTTTGTTGATCAAAGCGTAATCTCGGGGTCTCGTAATCGGGGTCTCTTTTGTCTAAATAGTTCAATTTGTATAAAATTGTGTTTATATTTATCAAATTTTAGTTCTCATATTTTTCAGCCCAGCGTTGCTTTCTATTTAAATGCTCAAAAGTCTTATAATTTCAGTGCTATTCGAAATTTAATTATAATTTTTTATATTGCATTGAATGTCTGAGTTTGTGTATTCTTTATTCCATTTTTTGCAACATAAAATATTAGTTCCTGTCTAAAATCATATTTTTAGCGTTTATTGTTAAAAGTATGAAAATCGATGAATCCGCGCGATTTTCCGTCTGTTCAATTTGCAAATATGTAACTTCTTTATTGATGGACAGCATAAAGTATTTGAGTTTAATGCTTTTAATTAAATACGCTGTTAAGCCCACACATTCTGTTGCATTTTCTGTTAAGCAAATGTTAACTTGCGCGCACAAAAAACAGGAACCACTTTCTATTTTCACCATAACAGTACTTGCTGGAGCATCCACAACAACAACAACAACAAGTTCAACGCCAACGCAGTTGCAACTTTTTGAGGCATCGAGTTTCCCAGTAGCTAAGCATTATTATTATCATTTTCACGCTTACTTCAATGCACTCAAGAGGCAGGCAAATACATATAACGTTGCATTATCTTTATACACTATACAACACAATAAACATTTCATTTGTTTAGCATTTTTATGAGCGAGACGCGCGTTTAAACTTGGCCGTAGCGCTGCGGTTGCCGTTGCCGTTGCGCGTGCGTCTGCGTCTGCGTGCCAAGAGAGACTGAAGACGGCGGCAAGATTTGCCGCTTTCTACAGCCACAGCCACACCGGCAGCGGCAGCGGCAACTTGAGCAAGTTGTAGTTGGAGTTGGAGCTGGAGCTGGCTGCCGCTTTTGGAAAAGTAAGCGGCCAAACGCATTTCACTTACAAACATATACTATATTATATGTTTTTTTTCATATATTTTTTTTTTTGTTTTTGGCGCTATGGTGAATGTTGTTGGCCAGGCCGAGCATATTGCACTGGACTTGCACTTGCACATGTAAATGGCTTTTTAAGCAGCCTTTTGCAGTAAATCACACTCAATCTCGGCGTCACACAGTGGATCCAATTGACTTCTTTTTCGGTGAAAATCATAACTTTTGAGGAAGTAAAGATTTTTTTCAAAATTTAAATTGCATAGAGCAGAGAAGCTTAAGCTTCTGCGATACATTGCGATAAATAAGCTGTTTATAGATGGTGCTTCAAAAAACGGTAGTAAAATTCGATATTATATACTGCAAATGTCTTATCCTTGCATGTCATGGAAAAATTCCATGTTCTAAATTGTGCTTATTTTTCAACAAATCGTCCTCGTCGAAAGTTTGCCTATCTGGCGAACGTGTGTACACTAAGATCAAAAAAGATTGCAAACATCTTGCCAACAGATTTTCAAAATTTTAATGATTGATACAGCAATAAGCACAGACTTTTGGTGTATATAATATCGAACTTTACTATCGTTTTTTGAAGCTCCCTCTCTCTTTACAGTATATTTATCCCAGTGTATCGCTGAAGCTTAAGAAATTCTCTGTTCTATGCATTTTAAATTTTGAAATATCTGTACTCCCTCGAAAGCTATGATTTTCGCCGAAAAATAAGTTAGTTGGGTCCACTGTGCGTCGCAGGCAAGAGACTCTCGCTACTAGCTCACTGAATAATAAAGTCCGCAAGCGAGAAACCGGCTTGGCAATTGGCTGCGGCAAGGCGCTAGCGCCAGCGTTGAGCAGTGTACCATTAACCCACTGAAACAGTAACGGGCTGCGACTGCGCTGCCGCCGTCTGCGCTGCGGCGACGCGACGCTTTGGTTTTAACTTGACTTGACCCTATCGCATGGCATTACGCAATGTGAACAACAAGAACTTCATTGGCTGGTAACTTGGCTCTATTGTGTTTATTTGTGTGTGTTTGCCGCTCATTGAGCGCATTTAACGGTGTTTTGCCGCTTGACCATTTGGCTGTATCTCTATTAAGATGCATTTGAGTGATAAAAGCAACGACTGCTTCACTTTCTTTGTCTACAATTTCACTTGAAACTTTGCGGGCCATTTACATACCGAAATAAGGCGAAAAAGGCGAACTTCAGTAGAACAGCATAAATACCCTTTTCACACCTCTATAAACTTAGAAATAGATATCTTAAGAGCTGAGTCAGACTTCAGTTATACACAGTTTTTAAGAGCCACTATGGTTATTCACATTTAATTAATAAAGAGAAACGATATTAAGACTGATTATAGCAGTAGTCTCTTTCAATTGGTTTACAGACCGATTCAAATTTGAAGCATCTTAAAATCGCGTGCTGCCAAGTAGAATTCACTTATAGAGCAAAAAATTAGTTTATTTATGTGTCGAGTCACATTTTTGGACATAATTCATTCGTATTATAGGAATTAAAAACCCTACATGGAAACCAGCTAATAAAAGTTTTGGTAAAATAAATATCATATATCGGTAACGGTTTGTTTTCGCTTTGTTTGAAAATTATATTTTTTGGTTTCATTTTCATATATATAGACTCGAGTTCTGAAAACATAACCTTATCTATGTGAAAATTATGGTACTTTTTCCATTTTCTATTATTTAAATGAAACAGACTTTTAAGGCTGACTTCGAATCGACTAGCTTTAAACATGCGTTCTTTTGTGGTTCAAACTCCTACAGAACAATTTCGAGCTTCTTATAAGTATCAGAGCTAAATTTTGGTTGGACTGGTTAATTTTAAGTTATTAGTTAAAACCAAGGACCTCTTGTGAGGTTTGGCACGTGAGTACGAAGCTAGGGAATACATGATTTCAGGTTCAACATGCAATAATTAAGTTTTATTACAACAATTTACAACATAATTCAAAATCGCTGCAGTTTTTGACTAATTTTTCCAGACTGTGAATATTGAATTAATTTATTCATGTCTGAAATAAGCTAGTTATTTCAAAAAAGTGCTCAACATGAATTGCAGTTGCTGGTTAAAGCGCGCTACATCTTTTTTTTTAAACACATTTGAGCAAAAGAGAGAGAGAGGCACAATCGAAATATATGTTTGAATAGAAAATGGAAACAGGTCCCACCACAAATTTTTGATGTTTAACACTGAAATTACCACTGATTGACATAAAATGAGTCAAACTTGTATTTTTGCATTTACGATGCGCATTTTAAAGCGTTACAAACTTACTGCTCACAAAGTAAAGAGCATAAAAATACAAAAGACTTAAGACACAAACTTGCCAATTTACACGCTGTTTTGCTGCTGCTCTTTAATTGCTGGCACCTCGGCAAAATGAAAGACACTTGTCAAATAAAATTCTTTAGCGCATCTAATTCAGCGCAGAAATTTTAGCTCATTTCACCTGAAGTATATGAGATAGCTGCTGCTGGCGTCTGTGTAACGCCAAAGCACAGTGGGAGAAATGGCAAATCGAGTAGTTATAAATTAATGTCTTGAAAAATAAAAGATTCAACATAGTGTGTATTTAAAGTGTCAGGCTTTTAAGTCGTGTGTAAGATAAAGTTTGTCGAATTGGTTAAAAGCCACACCGTTGCATCTATTGACATGAAACTTTTGCGGACTTAATAAAAATAATCATTTAATAAGTACGTTAAAAGTTATAGTAATTAATATATGACATAAAAAACACGTTAAAAACGTAAAAAAAACGTTGTCGGGTCTCCACTTTTGCTACAAAAAAAATAAATGATACAAAATGAGTCATTTAAATACACCTTAAATGTATGTTTCGTGAAACAAAAGCTAAACCTGATGCGCTATAGGACTCCTATTTCCAATTTCCCAAAAACCCGACAACCCATCACATACACGTTAAGTTCTATGATCCCCCCTAAAAAACTGGTATTTAAAATGGATGTGAACAAAATCAAGGTTACTGTACTGTGGGTGGTGGGGTTGCTGTGCGACAACACGAACAGACAGACATGGCTATATCGACACGTTCAGTTCTATGATCCCGACTAATAGTTTTAAACAAAATGGATGTGGTGCGTTGTTATTAAAGTAATTTTTTTTCCCTGAAATGAACACCTCCAAATTGAATTTCAGACCAAAATTGGAGAGTTGTAAACAAAATTTGTAAAATGTAAAATACTAGCCTACTATTCTATTAATTATCGAAAATTTGAAAACCTGAGACTGGAAATTATAAAATTATGAAAAGCAAACTCGCACACAACGAAACAACTAGGCACACCGATAGCACACAGCATACATAGACATAGAGCTCTATCGGTGTGAGATGCGTCCAGTAAATAAGCCTTAGGCGAAGCGCTGGGGGAAGACGACCCGACAAGCGCATTCGACCGAACGCTTAGATATATTACTTTTATCACTAGATAATTAGACAATAAAGATAATGCAGGTGCTGCAACACTTTACTTTACTCTTTTTCGATAGAAAAATGTAACTATAATCAACCAAAATATCGTCCACAAAAGTGCAATTTATCGCTGCCAGATTGCACATTTCGCCCACTGTGTCAAAGCAGAAATGTTTGCCGCTTGCCTTTGCGTTTTTTAATGTTCATTGTTATGGTTGTTGTTGTTGCTGTTTTAGTTGTTATTTTTGTTGTTATGTGTAACTGTTGGCTTGTTATTGTTGCTGTCATTGTTGTTGACTTGATGTCTTTGCTGTTGTTGCTTTGCTGCTGCTGCTTGGCGTAAGTGAAAGTTTTTCCAAGCGCAGTCTTAGTGAGCTTTTATCTCTTTTGGCTTTTTAGAAGCCGCATATAAGGGCATTGCTATAGCTGTATTTGTTGTTACTTCTGCTGCTGTTGTTGCGCTTTGTTTTCCTTTTTAATTAACACCATCAAATGATGTACCTTTTGCCAGCCAGCTCAAAAGAAAATTCAATGTAAACAAAAGAGGTGCCAACTATTTCGAGGCAACAGACTCTTGTTTTCAGCGCTGCCTAATTAGTGCATAAGTGGTTTGAAAATAATGTTACTTAAATTCTTTAAAGCCCTGTTGATTTGGCCGTTTTTATGCGCTCCGTTGCTCTGCTTACCAAAAAGCGCAACGATTTGCTGCAGCTTTTCTCTAACAAATTTTCTTGGCTACTTTGCTTCTAGTGCATACGGCCAACAATTTTTACTTTTTTTGTCTTAATTATGGGTAAGCTGTGCACGCCCAGGCAAAAAACAAACATTAAATAATGTGAAAAGTGCCTAGGTGAAAATAAAAGGAAAACTTGCTATACAAACGTCGCTTGTTTATATTTATGCCATTTGCTTGTTTGTTTGTCTAGCTGCTTTGTTGTTTGCTTAATGTTGCAGCTGTTGACGATTGATTGAAAGACAATGCGTGACATTGCCGCAGCTCTGTGCTCTTAACTGGTCGGGAACTAGGTGAACCACTGTGCACCACTGTGCAAGACACACTCACATAACTTTGTATTTGTTCTAATTCCTAATAATTTACGTGCTTTCAATGTTGTATTTGTGGTTGCAGTTGAATTTGTTGGTTTAGTTTTTTGTGTTGCTGCTGTGCAATTCGAAATGCTTAAGCCGGATATTGATGTTGTTTTTTTATTTCTATCGAAAATCATTTCCAATTGTATGCAAACAAAAAACAAAGTAGCTGAGCAGTCAGCTTATGAGCTTATTAATGGTCTTTCTTTCTTGCAGACAGCCAAAAACAAACTCCTTAAGGCACAAACTTGCTTAGCGCTAAACGGATCTAATTTAAGATTTGATCAATTTTCTAAACTAAAACTAGCGACCAGACACCAACTTTCCATTTATTGCCAGTGCTTTACTATTTACTTTTAAATTTGCAAACATAACAATAGAAAAACGAAAGACTTAAGCAACGAACTTGCTTAATGTTGATTGGATTTAACAGAAGTTATCAGTTTTCTTGTAAAGGCGCGAGCTTTTTTGAAATCGTTTTAAAGCGTGTTTTTTAACTACCTAGTTATTACCTTGTTTACTACTTAGTGCCAGATTTTTATAATGCTTTTTATTTTGAGCCAAATCAAACAAATTTTTAATTTAAGTTGAGATAGGCACCAGCAAAGAGCATGTTTATTGGAATATAAACGAAATAAATATCGAGTATAAAACACAACCCACAACTGAAAGACTTACGTAAGCGAAAAAATTAAGCTACGGTCAGACAGGACGATAATTGGCATGTAAACTCGTACCCCGAATTGGTCAAAAACACATGAAATTGGCCTGCAAAAAGTTGGCCGGTCAGACGAGGGCCAATTATTTGCGAAAAAAATTTGCAGCTCGCAAATTATTTGACATAGTGGTCAGACGGTCGGCAGGCAAACTTTTCCCTCACGTGTCAACAGCATCTCCATTTTGAAAAATGAAATGAATCGATTTTTCGATAACGATTGAGTTGAGTTATCTGAGTAATCGCTTACAGTCGACATTGACAGTGTAAATATGGAAAAAAACAAGGCGTCAGCAGCTCTATATGCTTCTAGACAAAAAAGGAAAATGACGAAAAGGAGTATTTCATCAGATTGTTTTATCGACGTCTGATTACGATTGCAACTAAAGTTATACTATCGATATGATATACATGTTGCAAACCGATTTGCGCGATTTTTGTGTGTTTGCATGCAAATTATCGTCCTGTTTGACCCTAGCTGATATTTAAATCCACATCCATTTTTCTTGAAAATTTGCACACAGCCTTAAACGTTGTCTTTAACCTACGATCTCAACAAAAAAGCAAACAAAACTCATGAAAAATGAAAACAACGAAATGTAATTAGTTTACAATTAAAAAGTGCAAAAATTGATGGTACATATATATATAATATTAATTTATTTTGTTTTATTTTCTCACTGCAGCATTAAGCGCAGCGGCGTCAGTATCTCCGTCAATTAATTTAATTGAACGCTTTCACAAATCCAAATAAACCCCCAACACTTTTGGCACGGCCTGTCAGCTCAACGCCACAGGCAACGCGCAAGCCAAATATTAACGATTCGTCCAATATGTGCACAAACTCTGGTCTTAGGCCTAGAGACCTTACTTGGCTCTTTTAACTCGTTCCCCCTCTCTGTCTATCTTTCTCTAATTGATCACGCAGCAGCCCAAAGCTGCCACGCTCTAGCTGCATGCTAATGAAGGCCAATCAATATAGCTACATGAAATTTTTGCGTATGACACAGTTCCAAATGGCTTCACAGACACCCAAAAACGTTTAGGCCAACAATGGGCTGCCTTGGTTGTCAGTGGCAGAAACAAGTAAAGTAAGCATTGGCGCACCAAGAACTGCATACCCTAAAGTAACTACGATCACGTTGAAGCCTGTTATGTTGTTGTCTGGGGTCTGTTCTTTTAAGATTGTATAAAATACAGTAGGACCGTGTGTTTTCAATAAACTTGGCGTTAGAGTTGCTAAACTATTGATAGTATTATCGAGGCTTCGACGTTTTTCCTTTTTTGTTTCACTAACGATAGTTTAAAATCACCCTAAGCGACTAAGATTAGACAGGTAGATGGAAAAAAAACGATGGTTCTATCGATAGTATCGAATCTTTTCCAACCGAAGGTACTATCGATAGTTCTTCTTCTTAACTGGCCATAACAACCCGTTATCGGGTTACGGCCTAATGTAAATACAGTCTTTCATTGGAATTGTGGCTTTACGTTGTGGGTCCCAAACCTTACGCACAACCCTAAGCCTGT
Source organism: Chymomyza caudatula (assembly GCA_035041775.1). NCBI lineage: Eukaryota > Metazoa > Arthropoda > Insecta > Diptera > Drosophilidae > Chymomyza > Chymomyza caudatula. Next base: position 1,425,006 of record JAWNKW010000133.1, read on the forward strand.
GGTGGGCTTACTGGTCTCGAAAAAACCCAGTGTCATTGTTAGTCGCTTCATACGACAAGCTTTGACCTGCTGAGGTGGTATTCTCTAACCCGCTCACCACACGGGGGAAAAGTACTATCGATAGTAGCAAATCTTTTTCCTGAAACTATCGAAAATATCAAAGGGCGCCAATTTCTAAGGTTTTGCAACTCTATTGGAAAGTACCTTCCTAACGTCACTTTTGATAGTTTTGCAGGACTACACCAAGTAGTGTCGCATATGGCTGGCAAAGATCAATGTGATTGGTCTTTGTTTAATAAGCTTTTCTCAACTGTTGAGAGTTAAAATCGGTTGTACCTTCGGGTCTACAGCTTTACCAAGAGCCATCTGATATCACGGATAGTCAGTAGTAGTGAGTAAAGAAACACCTGCGTATATAACTCATATTCAATATGACCTAACGGTTTACTTATTGATTTTGTAAAATCTTTGGTTTTCTTTGACTTTGCTAAGAAATGCTTTTAGCGAAAGAAATTTGATTTAGTTAGGTGGGAAATTATGATATGCTGAAAGAGTATCTCTCATTGATTCTTTTACGGTTTTTATATTTGGGTTTTCCATGCAGCTTTCAATGCAGATATTTTTCAGAAAACCTTTTCTTTGAGAGCACTGTTATTCATATTCTATGTCATATTTTAGTTTAATATCAACTACTACAACTAATAGTTCTACTAATAGGTTTTTAGAGCTGACTCAGAAAAGAGAAGTTCTTAGAAAAGTTTCCTATACATAATGAATTCAGAATCCTCAATCGACAACCACTTTTTTTTAACTTAGTAAAAACTAAATCCCCCGTGTGGTGAGCTGGTTAGAGAATACCAACCCAGCAGGTCAAAGCTTGTCGCATGAGGCGACTAACAATGACACTGGATTCTTTCGAGACCAGTAGAGCCACCGCAGGCCTTAAAGGGGTTGTGCGTAGGGTTCGGGACCCACCACGTAAACCCACAATTCCAATGAAAGAATGTTTACGTCAGGCCGTAACCCGATAACCCGGGTTGTTATGGCCAGTTAAGAAGAAGAAGAAAAAACTAAACGCTTCGAAATGGAATCTTAAAGTCCCTCATGCTTTACAAAGTCAGCATTGCTTACAAGTTTTTTAGTATCGCAGCTTCATAGCAGAGTTAACAAACTCTTTGTTAGTGAATTTTAAATCTTAGAGATTTTGAGCTCTTTTCATATTTGTATGCTTTGGAATTTTTGTTGTTTGTCAGTTGGTTCAACGATTCGGTAAAAGTTTCACTGTCTTGCAGGTGATGTGCATCTGTCTGTGTGAGTGTGTGTGTGTATGTGTGTGTGTGTTAGCTAAAGTTATCTTTGATGTTGCGTTTGCTGCTTTTAATATAGTTTCGAAAATGTAACGGTGCCGGCTGCATGCATACAACAACAACGAACACAAGGCCTCCATGCAGACGTTTGCCACTCAATTTAATGTCATTGTATGGCCGTGCTGTTGTTGTTGTTGTTGTCGCTGTAAATGATCGATATTATTTGCCATTGTGGCATAGAAATTGAAGCGCGTTTTCGTGTGTGCGTAATTAACTACATATATATATATATATATATATGTAAGATCATGTATCTGAATCTGTGTTTGTGATGCTGTGAAAGTGAAATTGTTGACGGCGCGCGATAGAAAAGCAAAGCGTAAAAATGTTAACAGCCCTGGCAGAGACGTCGACTGCGGCGGCGACTGCGGCGGCTGCTGCGGCCAAGGTTTTTGTTGTTGCTCGCAGAGTGAAGGGGCAATTTACGTTTCATTTCGTTTTGTGGTATGTGCTTCAGTTAACGGTATGTACTTCAGTCAACATTCATTTCTTTTTATAGCTATTAGGTAACTCTTTTTTGCTCTCTTTCTCTTTACGGCTGCTTCTCGCTCTCAAAGTTGAGTGTCTGCGGTAGCCCATGTCTGTGGCATTTTTATACCCTGTACACAAAGTGTAAATGGGTATTATAGGTTTGTGCCATGTATGTAACAGGCAGAAGGAGGCGTGGCAGACCATATGGTCCATGGGCTGGAGCAATACTCGAGTCGATATAGACATGTTGGCCCAGCTTTCTCCGACACTATAAGAGTTAGAGCAAAAAAATTTTATCAAAAGATGCACTGCATGTAGATATGGATACATGAGAGCTAGAGTTACAAAATTTGGTGTGAAGACTCGTGTTAACCTAATTGTTAACACTGCATCAATTTTTTTTTTTCAATTTTTCCCCCGGAATCGAGATACCTTAATTACTGCCAAACATCCACCCCCCCCCAATATATTGATTAGAAAACTGTCACTGACATTTATAAATGTATTTTTGATCTGTGTTACAAAATTCAACGACATTGACCCAAGAATACTGGAGTTATGGACATAAAAATAATTTTTGCCCCACTTCCCAATAGGAAAACTTGTCAATTGGAACTTCCCAATAGGAAAATACTTACAGTCATATTAAACTTCTAAAAAGAGACATAAAAGAAAATATTTTCGTTCCCATTTTACCGTATGCTGGATTTAGTGCTTATGGGGAAAGAAAGGGTAGGTATTCCACTGTCGGGCACCGTCCCGACTGTCTGCATCATATCTTTTGTAGTGTACTAATTTGAGTTTAATTTAATTTTGTAGCTTTACACTTTGATTTTATGTGTTTAACAGAATTTTAACAAGTTTGTAATACTACTTTTTGCTAGGCCAAACGAAAGACTTAGGCAACAAACTTGACGCACACACGACGCATTTTGTAGCCGTTTGGACAACACCTTTTTTTACTGCCAAGCATTATGTAAAATAGACAAGACAATTAATTTTCTTTGCTCCAGTTTTGCTGCTTTAGCGCCAGCAGCGATATTTGACGACAATTAAAAACTGATAACATGGCCCGCAGCCCGCAGGCAACAATATTTTTTAGAAGAAAAAAAACCGCGATACCCCTGCAGTGTTCAGTGCTGACAAATGAAAGTAAATTGTTTGTGGCGCTAGTTGGTGGTGGCATTCCATTCACTTTACCAGCAATTTTCGTAAAATTTGTGTTTTTTTTTGCGTGTGCGTAGGAAATTGCTTTATGATAAGATATTTACCATAACAGTCAGGGAAAGTGAAAATGCTAATTTATTAGCAATAAAATAAACTAAACTTGCATGTGGGTCTATTGTGCACAGTGCAAATAGTTTTAGGAACAATCAACTCATGGGATCTATGCATAACACAACTATGCATACGTTTAGCTGGAAACCCTACTGTTCCGCGTCTGTCTACACAGCACCACGCCCTCTTGAAGATGTGTGATCAGATTTTTGTTTGTCAATTTCTTCTTCAATTACTTCAATTAATTAGAAATTCAATTTTGTTCTTTGAATGTACAGGATTTTTAACGATGCACATTCTTTTCGCTTAGAACTTTTATGCGATATTGTGCATTATCGTTATTTTGGTATATTGGAGTTGAGAAAGGTTTAGTAAAAACCAGCATAATATATCAGAGTATTCCGTTCGTTCGTTCTCCTGATATGCAATTTACATCTCTTTATTTATCGACTTCTCCTACTTAAGAAGTGATGCAACCGTTTGCGGCGCAGAATTCAGTCAAAGAAGCATAGAAAGTGGGGCAATGTACGAATACAGTAAGTTCCACATGAATAACTAAAGAAGTAGCAGAAAGAACCAAATAAGGAGTAGATTTACTAGTAGGCATAGAAGGATTACTTATAGGAGTAGCCATAGTAGTAGTAGAGTTAGATAAAGTAGTTAGCACCATTAGCATTTGAGCTAATAACAATGCTTTGAGCAACATACGAAATTCGGTTTTAAAGATACAAGATCTGATCTAAATGCGTTTATTTCACAGCGATCGTAGCTATGAGGAGTACTAAAACAAGATATAAATCAAGAACTCCACAGAAAAGCTTACAAAAAATTTTAATTTTTAAAATAAAATTTAGAATTTATTTGCATTTAAAGATGATGTTATATGTAGACGTCAATATAGCCCCCCGTGTGGTGAGCGGGTTGGAGAATACCACCTCAGCAAGTCAAAGCTTGTCGTATGAGGCGACTAACAATGACACTGGATTCTTTCGAGACCAGTAGGCCTTAAAAAAGTTGTGCGTAGGGATTGGGACCCACCACGTAATGAAAGAATGTATTTACATCAGTCTGTAACCCGATAACGAGTTGTTATGGCCAGTTAAGAAGAAGAAGATATAGTGGAATTATTATCACAAAAAGTTCCGTTAGTATTGATCATAAACACGAAGATAAGATAATAAACCAGAAGGGTTCGGCATTGCTGTCAACACTGTGCTACCAACAACGACGAAAAACAACTGCTCTGGGCTGCTCGAAACTAATTAACATAATTTACAACTTCCCTCGAATGTCTGACGTTGTTTTTTTTTCATATTATAAACATACATATGTACATATATATATATATATATGTTGAGCAGGCCATTACTTTCCATTTCGTTTAACGGTAAACTATCGTAAAATGAACCATCGAAGCGAAATTCGCCAAACTGCAATAACAGTCGAAATAAAAGCCTTAAGATATGGTCATGCAACAGAAACCGGTTCAAAGACTCTAAACCCCAAGTGCAAACCAGGCGACCGAGACCGACCCAATGAAAGTAAAACCAAAAACTCAAGGGCTTGCACTTTCTGCCTTGCACTTACAACACACAAACACACACACTAGCACAAAATAAAAAAAAGAAATACCAAAAGAGAGTCCAACCAACAAGATACGAAAGAAAGCAAGCAAAACAGACTATACAAACGGGTCTCCGTCAGATCCTCGACCAAGTCTACAAATACGCCAACACTCGGAGACGCTCGCTTGCAACGCATCGTTAAGCTGCAGCCGGTTGTTTGCCTTGCTGCATTTTGCTCTGAAATAATTAGTGACCCAATTTCGTGGTGCCGTCGCCAAGTTTCTTGCGCCTTGGTAGTGCAGCAGTGTGGTAGTGCGGGGGGGGTTGGTCATGTTCCGCTTGCCTGGCTGCCGCACATCAGAAAACGCATGCAATTTGCTTGGCTTGGATTGCAGTTAGCCAGAGCCGTTGGTGTTGGCGTATTTTGTGGTAAGCATGCAAAGAAAGTGGTTTTCATTTCTTTTGAACAGTAACGGCAATTGAGCTGTACCATGGCGACTATTACTACTACAGCTACTAGCAAGTACTACTTCAAAGTTGTAGCCTTTTTTAATGTTGCCCAAATCGCATTTGAGTTGAGTTTTGTAGATTTGCATGATTTTCAAATTGCTAAATCAAATTGATTGCCGAGAGAGCATTAAGACTTGGGCTAGGCTAATGCCAAATTGAATTTTGTGGTGTCAAATTGGAGGGAATTATGGCAAAAGCTAAGCAAGTGATTTGCATGTTTTGAAGGGGTTAAAGTCAAACATTAAACTCTCGACGAAGCAGATTTGCTCTTTTTTCTTGTCCTTAAAATAAAATATTTTATGATATAAACGTAACTTTATACTCCCAAAATCCAAGCAGGTTTTCTACTGCTATACCAATTGATCCTACTTGAACTATAAAATATGTTTGATAAGCATAAAAACTTGATATTGGAACAAAATTATTTGTTAATACGCTTACTATTAAAACATCGTGTCAAATCGTTGCGTAAAACAAAAATAGCATTACTATAGTATATAAAAGGCTTGTTCTTTGATTGATTACATTCATCTTGTTTCAAGAATAAATTGTTCTTATTTTAATGAGTGAGTACTTAATTGAAAGATATTTCGATCTTAGGTAGACAGCTCTTAAATCAAGAACATTTTGGTACTTTAGAAGCGCATATTTGAAAACTAACCATGTTCGAAGCTATTTTTCGCCTTTTATAATAAAACCGATCAAGCAATTTCTTAAAAATACTATATGAAGAGCTAGAATACTAAATAAGAGACTGTTGCATCGTGCTGATTTGATAGCAAAACTTAGCAGAATCCTAATAATTTCTATGTATAGCAGGCAGTGGTAGTGGTAGCCCTTTTGCAAACGTATACAAAGTGTAACTTAGTACTCCTTTTAGTTGCAGCATCTCTTTCTACTGCTTTGCCAATGAAAGTTTTATGCTGCAGCTTGAAATTTTCACGGTGCCATGAAAAACTGCGTGAAAATTGTACTGTCCAGGCAGCAGCAAGCAGCGCCAAGACAATTGCCGTTAATTTAAAATTGTCGCCATGGCACATTGCCACAAAATGCAACCTGACTAGCTTGCAAACCAGTAATTATAGAGACTGCAACTGGCGCAGCTTCTTTCACCGTAGTACACACGGCTCTGTGTGAGATAGTCTTAGAGAGTGTATGTGTGTGTGTGTGTGTGTTTGTAGTTTGTGTTTTGTCTGTGGAATCAATTAAAAGTATTGCTGGAGCTATGTTTGGGCAGAAGCAGATGACAAGTACCAACAACAAACACAACATAGATGATGATAAGCGATGAAGACGCTTAAACAATGACAACAAATGCAGACTATGGCTAAGCGTACAACGCGGCGTATGCGCAACCTACTTAGCTGCTAGCCAAGTGACTGAATGAATGAGAAGCAACAACATCTGCCAGCTACGAAAGTATCTGTGAGTGCAGCGAAATTGTTTTCATGTGCGCAGCAACAAAGTGGAGCAGTTTTTGAACAAAGCAATTCGCAAGATTAATCAAATACACACACACACACACACACACACACAGACAGACAGACAGACAGACATAGCAGATAGGCACAGACAGAGTATATATGTACGTAGTCACATGTGAGTATGGAAAACTGCGCAAAATCTGCGGCGATATGGCATATAGCCTGGCGCATAAACCACGCCAAGTGATTTGCGGCGGTGGCGGCACAAGCAATGGAGGCATTGGCCATGGTAACAGCCAGCACAGCAAATGAGAAGCAGCACAAGCCAATTTCAGACTTTCATTCGCGCGAAACGCGATGAAATTTCACCAACAGCAGCAGCCAACAAGAATCAGTGCGCCGGCAATTGCAGCAATGAGCCGCCGCCAACAACTAGCAACTACTCACAAAAGTACTCATATGTATACTCAATACTCATGCCGAGCGCTGCTTAAAGGTTTATGCAAATTCCAACAATCAAAAAGACATAAATATAATAAGAAGAAAATGCATCACTGGCAACAACAACTTGCAACACCTTTGTTGCCTTTTTTTAGTACTATTTTTTTTTTAGCAATTTTGTCTACAACTTGTTGAGTTATAACTAATAAGTAACTATTTTTCTCTCGTTTTTTTGTTATTAATAATTTCCGCATACTGCACGCCAAGCAGTTAAAAAACAAAAAAAAAACTAAAGAAATAATATAAAGAGCGAAAAACTTACAACTAAGACGAAAGTTTTGCCGTTGCTTTCTTTGGTGGTTTTTGTTGTTGTTTTCTTCTAATGGCCAAATAAACCGAAATACACTTTACTTTTCTTTGAAAATGTTGCAACGCTTTTGTGGGCAAATGGAGCTATGGCAATGGTTTATTATTATTGGCAAGTTGGTAATAGGTTAAGTGGCAGCAGCTTTGCTGCAGGCAATATAGAAACTTGAAACTTGGGCGAAATGGATTACAACTGCGGCGTTTATGATTATTGATATTGTTCTATATATAGCTTAACAATGATTTTTGTGCTCAAAGATTTCATCAATTTATTTTTGGATTCTGTTTCTTTTAATTAGTGAAAATTTACTATCGATATCCATATGGAACCGCTATATAGGTTCCGAAATTTAAAAAATATCGTATTTCAATATGTCCTAAATGTTACATTTACAATATCAACGTGTCGATTTTCAACTTTAAAATATCTATCTATCGATATATTGCCCAAAAACAATACTTAACAAATTTTAACAGTTCCTTTGCGTCTGACGATGAAGAGCTGACTGGTGGTGTCAAATATATTTGGGGAACCATTAGAAGTTTCATCCCTTTTAGGCATCTAATAAGCTATTTTGTTTGCCCCTTTGTATAAGCACTTGCACCCCAGGTAAACTCACATCTACTTTCCCACGTTGATTGCAGGCTCCACCAAATTTCTCTTTTGTATCTAACGTTTGACGTATTTCATCTTTGTTTCGCAATTATTCTTTTGTATTATATTTATTATCGCTTCAAGAATTAAAAATACCGAGCATATCGATATAATATCAACAATCCTAGTTACGAAAGAATTTTCTGACTTACACCAATTGCCCGAAATAAGATCGTAATACGCGCCCATCTTTGTTTATCGAAAAAAGCTTCCGAAATTTGTTTTGTCCGAGAAAAACTGGAACTTTTAAACTTGAGAAGTATACTTGAATTCTAATTAATATTTAATAAATCGATCTGCAGATTTTTCGCCCATTATGTTGGTGCACGTATGCGTACCATTACCGACTAAATGAGTGCTTTTGAAACTGCCTAGGGGCGCCAAAATTCTAAATCAGGGCCTGGGTGCACTGAATATAAAAGTGAGCGATAACAATGTTTCTTAAGGTAACTATGGAAATGATGGAAATGGAAGTCTATATCAGATCCAACACCTAATTTTAATCTAGAGCCTGTCAAAATATCGAATGAACTTTTAAGATCTTCACAGAAAAACTTTGTCGAACAATCATTATATAAAATAAGAATTTATTATTAATAGTACATATTAAAAAGTCGGGGTAAAGACTAAATGTCATTGTCATCAAATTGAAAAACATATTTTGAATTTTAAAAATTATCTTCTATGTTGATGACTATACTTAGTTACAGCTCTAATCGATTGATTTACAATATTCCTATAAACATAACACTATATATCTGTGTGAACGTATTGTCGCCTTTTATTTATCTAATACGAAAGGACGATCTTTTATGACCACCTCAAATATAGCTCCTTTGTACAGATATTAAAACTTGATTTTGAATGTCATACATAAAGATCATGACAAGTTGAACTGGAAGATCTCATATGGATGAATGATTAGATATGAATATCTCCAATTGCTTCATTGAATGTATCTTACCTTCAAGTTAAGTTAATCCCTTAGCGTTTTTGTAATCCTTTTTCGATTTGCAAAAATGTCGACGAAAAATGGCACAGCAGCTAATGTTGAAAACACGACTTTATAAAATCTAGTACATGAAATTCTGTCTTCAATGCACAAATTCAAACCATAAACAAATGTATAATATTCGATTCGTTTTTTTATTATTTTTTATAACTTCTGTTTAATAGGTTTCTTTTAATTTTCGTTAATTTCTTCACAAATTAGCACTGGAGCACTTTTGGAGCAAACGCGCATGAGACGACACGCACAACTTGAAACTTCAGGACGCAGTGCGCTCGACTTCAACTCACAGTAGAAGAAGCAGAAGCAGCGACGCACACACCAGACCAGACCAAACCAAACCAGACGCTACACGTCGCACACAAAGTTGAAATGAAAATGCGGCCCGACCATATAGCTAACCAAGATTTTATATCACGTGAAAGTTTTGACCCCTTTCTGTGTGCGACGCTCGCGAAGCGAATGGCTCTGCCAAAGAGTCGTGTGCCGACTCTCAAGCGCTCTTGCAATTTTCAAGAGAGAGAGCGCGAGAGAGCACCCCTCCTAGCTGTAAAATGCAAAATATGCCGTTTTGGGCTATTCTTCAGCGGCTTTTGACAACTGGCTCTCCCTCTCTCTCTCTCTCTTTCTCCCTCTCTCTCCCTCTCTTCCGTCGTTTAAGACTTGTTGAGACAACTTTTCATTTCAGTTGCTTGGTTGACTGCCTGAAATGCCTTATGGGCTGTTTTTGCTGGGTGCTGGCTCTGGGCCTCTGGGGTCTCTCGACAGGCCTTCTGGCCAGCTTTGTTGTTGCAGCAGTGTCTTTGTTGTTGTTGTTGTTGTTGTGTCAAGGTAACTTGTGACGTAGGCAGCGATTGCCTAATTTTAGTTGTTATTCATAAAGGGACGCGACTGATTCACCTAACTAACGGCATTTGGCACTGCGTGCTAGTTGTTATCGTTATCGTTGTTGTTGTTGGTGTTGTTGCTTAAGCGCGTGTTCGCCATCGACATAGCCAGTTGCCATCGTCATCCAATTAGCCACGCTTATTATTCTGGGCATTGCATTGGAAAATTGTTATTATGCTGTTGACTTATGCAATTCCATATATAATGACATAATACCTACTTAAAATGACTAAATATTTACTATATACTACATACACAAAAACACCCAAATTTTGACACTTTGTTTAGTGAATTGTTTTATTAATTGGCTATAACGTTGTATAGAGCGACCTTAGAAAGCTACCGAAAATCACTTAATTAGCCAATTTAGATCTAAGCTTTTCTTAATCAAGAAATCATAAGCAATAAAGGCAATGAATAAAAATTTGATGCAGACAGTCGGGACGGTGCCTGACAGTTGAATACCCTGTACACTTTTTCTTTATGGCTGTGACAATCAAATCAATATATGGGGGGGTGTGGCAGTAATTAAAATAAATCGATTGCGGGGGAAGGAGGGTTCTATTGAAAACATATGGATGCAGTTTTAACGATTAAGGGTCACACGAGTCTTCACACCAAATTTTGTAACTCTAGCTCACATGTAACCATATCTACACGAAGTGGAATTTTGGCACAGTTTATCGGCGAGGGGGGGTGAAATTAGCATATTTTTGACTATTACTTTTGATGTATTTATTCGATCACGATTATTTTTAAAACATAGATGTACACGTAAACACGACGCATATTTCTGAGAAGTTTTGAATTCATGGATTCAACGGAGCGGTTGTAAACCGCGCAAATCTGTCACGGGGGAAGGGGGTAAGATATCGACTTCATTCGACAAACTCCCGCAGCCTTGAGAAAATGCGCATCTTTTGGTAAAATTATTTTCCTCTAACTCTTATAGTGGAAAGGTGGCCCAACACGGACAGATGGACATGTCCCTATCGACTGGACTATTGCTCCTGATCATTTTTGCCCATGGAACTTATGGTCTGCCACGCCTCCTTCTGCCTATTACATACATTGCACAAATCTTTAATACCATTTTACACTTCGTGTACAGGGTATAAAAATTGTTCGAAATTTTGATAAAAGCTAAAAGAGGCATTCAAAAAAAAAAAAACATCAAAAGCTGAATGAGAACCATTTTTTATTGCGCGCTGTATTCATTAGTGATATCACTTTAACTTTTCTGAAAATTTAATTCGTATACTTATTGTTTCTATTAGTGTTTTAATTAACAGACAAATTTTGATTTTACCAATTGTGTATATTTACACATTGATAATGCCCTCGGTACATTCATTGTATATATTGAATCAGGTACAATATAATCACAAATGCACAAATTTTGTCTTCCAATCATTCATTTAATCATTGGAATACTCTATAGAATTAATTATTTTTTAGGGGGCTCTGCCTTTTGCTCGCTCTACATGCCAACGCCCGTGCCCCTCTCGAGATAGATCAAATTCTTCTTCTCGTTCCCATTCCCCTTTCCGTTCCCTTTCACCTTTTCGCTGTTCTGCCTTCTCTTTCTCTCTCTCTCTCTCTCTCTTCCTCATACTAAGTCCAGCTGAAGACTTCTACCTTTACTTTAAAAGAGAAGTTCTGATACGATTTTGCTGCAAACGCAATTCGCGCTTTTCATTTGATTCCTCAGCTCTCGATTGATAGCTCCTTGACCTTTCTGCCTCAAGACGAATTTGTAGTTCTTCTGATGTCTCATTCGCTGTGTTTGTTCGCGACTCTTATCCTTTTCGAGTTGTCCTCCCGCCATTTTTCACATTTTTCAACGAATCTACTTTTGGAAACATTCAAACACACAATATTTTCACATTCGGTTTATATGTTAACAATTGTAAATGTCAAATATTTATTTATGGTGACATACAATTAAAAAAAAAAATGTTTGAAAAAATGAATGGTCTCGAAAAAAAGGTTCCTTTTGAATATTCTACAAAAAAAATTGTTATAACAATCTATCTATACTAACATTATAAAATCGAAAGTAACTCTGTCTGTGTTTTTATAGATAGATAGGACATTGGTATACAAAACAGGCTTTAACCCCTTTCCCTTCCCCAGAATTTCGTGATTTACACCCACACCATAAAAGCTATCGAATTGAAACTTGGCACGACTGAAAATAAACGACAAGTGAATAGATTCAGAACACAACGAGTTCATGCAGATCAAACACAACACCAGAGAGTACGAAAGCTTGAACACGATCGATTGAGCGTGCACTATCAATCTTAAATGAACCGACAGATCAGTAAAGATTAGAGAAATATCAGTCGTTTTTCCGAAAACTATGAAAAAGTCGTATGCGAAGAGGAAGACAACGTCGAAAAGAAAGAAGAAAAAGCCTACATATTAGGAGAAGGCGGTTGGCGTGCAAGGCTTTCAGCAGAGCCCCTAATGTTACTATAATATATATTTTTGTATTGGGCAATGTAATAATTGCGTATTAAGTGTTGTACACTAACTACCTTTGGTATCACCGATTGACGAAGGCGCCTGAAGGAGTCCTCTTCATCAGGCCGAAACCAGTTAAGAAGTTTGTTGTTTCGTTGCACCTGATCATAGCTCCAACAAACATTCAAGCATACAACAAATCCAGCCTTTTCAAAATTGGCTGAGATATGCGGGCTTGATATTGACAGCTTCTAGCAAGTGCGTTGCCTAAGTCTTTTGTTTTCTGTTGTGTAATAGCTGAACTTTTGTTTTATTATTGTTATTTTTTCATGTTTAAAACTTTCAGTTAAATAAAATTATAGTAAAATTGAAGTATTAATCGATTGCTATAAAGAAATAATTTGCTAAAGTTTTTCAAGTCCTTCACATTGTTTCGTGAACAGTAGTAGCAGTAGCTGCCAAATAAATTAGATTAGATTATATTTGTGGTGGGTGCGATGGCTCATCAGAGAAGGTTGAACCATCCCTAGCACTCAGGCAGCCTTGCCCATTGTACAGGAAAATAAAAGAGAGAATGGACAGTGGAAATAGGAGAAAGGGTACGAAAACATAGTAGGCTTGCATAGAATCCCCCCGACTCTCCTAGAAAGTTGCTCATGTTGAGTGTGCCATTTCCCAAAATGTGCATCCGTGTCCTCGCAAAGGCCGGACAGTAACACAGAAAGCTCTCCGACAAATAAATTACTATCTATGAAAATAATTTATCATATTTTGGTCGAAACCAGCAAAACGTGGTAGCAAAAAATTTTAGTTAGAAAGGACATTAGCTTAGTTTTCTCGCCTCACAAGTAGGCTTGATGCCTTTATCTGTCTTTTGTTGCCTACAGTTAAAACCTTTAAAAGAAAACTGTCTAATTAACTTACGTTAAAAATACATACAAACATTTAAGGATTAGCGCTACGAAAACCTCTAAAATACATACAGACAAACCTGCAAAGTTGGCCACCTCCTTAAGTTGGACACTTTTCAGGGAAAGCTAAATATATTAGTACAAAAATTCAATTTTTAATTGTTGTTGCTGTTGTCCACTTTTTGAGCGATTTTTGAATTTTGTCAATGCAATTGAACCTGTAAAAGTTGGCCACCTTAAAAATTTGTATTGTGTAAAGGGTATGCAACCACAGTACCATAATGTATGAAAATACGAAGGCTGCATTATCAAATCAAAAAAATAATCCTAATCCATGACAAAATTTACAACTGAACGAAATTGGTTGCAGTAAACTCGTTGCTTATACAAAATTTGAATGAAATCCTTCCAGATGGAACAATTCATTTATTGAAAATCAAAAAAAAGAAATACAAAAGCTTATATATAGCTAAATTAAAAGATTCTCTTAAGTTACATTCGAACTTAAAATAAATTACAGTATTCTTGTGGAGTTTATGGACATAGTTCATAAACATACACGACTAAATGCATTTTTATGTTAAAAACAATCGTAAAGCATTATATAAAGTTGAAAAAATTAAAGAAACAACATAAAATCAATATAAAACTGCTACCCTCTCAAAGGTTGGCAAAAAATTCTTGAACCGTGAGTGCCCAGCTTAAGCAGGTTTGACTGTACATAAGAAATGGTTTCAAACATATTTCATCAGCTTAAGCAAGTCACTTTGATGATGAAATGCAACAAATATTTGCTGGAAAAAGTTTAAAACTGTGTTACAAAAATATGCACACTAAATAAGAAATACTCAAAAACAAAAACAGTGAGTCATAACTACAACTTCAAAACAATCTTTGGCTGGTTACGAGAAGTCAGTCTCCAAAAGCAACTAAGTTGAGCCTATCATGTGCATGACTTTCATATGGGATGGTTTGTTTTTCTGAATATGTGTGTATCTGTGAGCTTCTCCGTGTGATTCAGTGTGTGTGTTAGTGGATTTACCATGTACGCATTCGCCTTTTGCCAGCCAAACGATGACAAAATTATAAACCCAAAGACGTTATTGAGGCACACCCGCAAAAGAAATCGAAAGTTCCGTGTCTGCATTTGCTTTGGGTTTCAGTTACATTTAAAAGGCATTGGGCACTGTCGCTTTTTGGATCCGGTGTGATTCACACGAAGCTCACATGGCATTTATATACTGTATATAATAACAACAATGAGTTTGATGTTGGGTTATCCTAAGCCTTAGGCAGAGCCGCTGGTTGACGCTCTTAATTTGAACTTTATCATCAGTCAGCGTGACTACATCAGCGAAATGGAATTGGGTCAGGGACGTGTTCGGCATGCTAATCGAATTACTTATGTGACGCATTTACATTTACGTAGTTCGTTTCTAGAGGTGTCTATGCGGGTATCTTGTTGACCCACATATGCTTATTGTTGCGGCAGTCTTGGAGAACTTGAAGCAATGTAGGGCACCTCGATAGAAGAAGTTGATCTCACTTTCATTGCTATAAAGATTACACAAGTTCGGCAGTTATTTTGTTGGTATTTCTTTGGGTTTATTTGAGATTTTGCTGCATCTGTAGTTGTATGGGTTATATATGATTTCTAACGATAAGGTATTCCTGAAGCTTTAAGTCAAATGACTGGAAAGAATAGTTGTTAAATTTGGTTTACCTTGGAACCAAAGGATAAACGGTATATTTTGTAGGAAAAAGCGTGAAGATAAATCGATCTAGACTTGTTTTTACGTCGTTCCGCCCGTCCGTCGAACTGTTCGATGGTCCGCCCAAAAGAGCTATTATTATGGAAAAATTTTAGAAAGTGCGTCTTATGTCCAGTTATATCCAGTTCTTCAGCTGAATACAGTCTTTAATAATTATTTATTTAGTTTATGGCAATGAGACAAAAAAAATGTAGGGTCGAACCCTTTTTTAAAAATTAACTTCTTTATCAATCACGGTCAGACGTGCAATTACTTCCAAGAAGCTCGAGGATGACACGGGTTTTGAATGGAAAAGGAAAAGGTTAGGTAATGTGTAGACCATTATAAGATTTACAAAAAACACGCAATGCGCTGTGGAGAAAAATAGTATTACGAAGTTTTTAGTATTCGGCGTAGAAAACAAACTTAAGCTTACCTATTATTCTTTAGAAATCAATCTGCCAGATGATGTTAGTAGAGAAAAAACCACAGGGTTGTCCTATGATTAGGAAAAGAGTAAGTAAGAAAGTAAGTACTAGGATCCCAATTAAGCCCATTAAGTGAAAAAAGAAGGAATTGCTTCTGAACAGATTGGTGTGCAATATAATGAACTGTATTCCAGCAAGATAGGTAAGGATCATTGAATTTCTTGACCCAGTACATTTGGCTTCATTCCACTTGAAGAGATATAGAGATTAAGTTACAATTCAGAATTGCAAGTGTTTTCCAAGTCATGCATTTACGGGAAACGCCGTCAATATGTTATAATAGGCAGGCAGCTGGGGCCGACAAAAAGCCATAAACTTCACATTAGAGGATTAAGAGTGCGCGAATCAAGCGAACATAAACTTTGATGATGAACTAAGCGTTAGGTTGAAACGGCTGCCAGATTTCACACTAGAAAAAAAAGCCGAAGATCGGGCCATTGGGATAGCATCGGATCTATTTGTTCTTTTCCGCACGGGAGACACGCTTAAAGTGAGGACCAATCGGATGCTGATATAAAGTCCGCTATCCGTTTTGCGAAAATTTCCGACAGCTCTGAGAAGTTTTTTGCGGATCCATCCCAGGTGTTTGAGTCGTCTTTGGCAGAGAGCCAGACAAGAGCAAAAATAGTGCTCAGCATCATTGTAGGGTGCAATAAGCCTAGCTCTATGGACACCGACTAGCCAGTGTCCAGTAGTGGCTCGAACAATGGCTGAGGATCTCTATTTACTAAGACAGCAAAGCTCAGCAATTCTCTTATTATTTATTTCTGGCCAAGTTAGTCGAGCAATGCGAGTATCTGTCGAGTAGAGCAGTTGTGGCTTGTCTGGCCAGCCCATCCGCCATATCAGGATAAGAACAAGCTGTTGAGCCATTTCATATAGTTTAAGGACCAAATGTAAATTAAAACGCAGTAATTATCCAGTATGTTAGAAAATGGAGAAAAACAAAGGACCAAGGTGGCTATCCTGTGTAACACTGAAGGTAACGTAAACCATTTCAGGGTAAGAGGATGGTGAAATGTTGGATTTATACCCCTTCTTGTGAATGGGGTTTAAATAGTACTGTTTGCATAAAGCTGCAAAACTTCCAGTGTGCGACAAAAAAAAGGTGAACCATTTAAGTAGAGACCCACATAACGAAAATCCGTACTCTTTAAGAAAGCAGGTAGGCGCATTTTCTGCACCATTAATAAAGGGTTTTAAAGATCTAGAGAAGGGAAGCATACAATTATCAGGTAATTGAGGCTGGAAAATACTATTAGATGGAGCGATAACAATATACATCCGAATGCAGAGCTAAAATCTCCGTTTAGACCTGATTGCGGACAGACCTGAAACCTATACAGAAGGTAGCTGCCTAGACATTTAAGACTACATCTACAAAAAGCTGGATAACTGTTCCTCGTCCCAGCAGCTCCTGCTAAAATCTTTAGGGGGAACAGAAAGCCTAGCCCCATGGACAGTAAGCAACCAGTGTCCTATAACACCAGAGCACCTATCCCGAATAAGGGGAAGAGAGCTCCGCTGTGCGTTTATGGTTGCTTTTATGCCAAATTTGTTCAGCGATTCGACTATTTGTCACATTATTCTAAATTAAGTTGACTTTGTGTACATTACTACCTAACGTTGCGAGAAAAACTGGACATTCACTGTTTAATAATAAAAACCAAGAACGTATACTTGATATTTTAAAAAGGTCCAGATTGGAACCACTTATTATGTCTATTAATTAACTAGGTTTGTTGCCCCCTGTTTCACCACCACCAACTATATGAACACAAATATGGGTGAAACTTATATTATTGTGTAGGGAATTTACATAAGATGTGCAGAATATAAGTTTTATTCATATATTTTGCCAAATCATTGGTAAAATTATTAATAAAAAAAAAACATTAATGTTGAGATGCCTTCCCTGTTAGCTACCTTTCAGTTCTAGCAGTTTCTAGGCCTGACTCAGCCCTTCAAGTTCAGCTATGAATCCCTAGGCAATGCCCATGCAAAACTCATGACCTAAATGCACGTAGTTGGAAGGGAGAAGGAAGGGCTGGACATGAAGTTTCAGGCCTGATACAGGCCTTTGCAGAACTGAAAGGTAGCTATTGTCATTTGCAATAGTATTTGTCTGTCGACAGAGAATAGTTGTCAATCTGTTGACAGGTGCATGTGTTCACGAACGTTTTCTCAGTTGCTATTGGTATTACTTTCGCAAAAGGAGTGAGCGAAGGCCTGAGCTTCCACTTCGACTGTGTTCGCCCCGTGCGGGCTATGGAAGAACATTTTTTATATGTATTTGCGACTCACATAAATGAATTTGAATTACAAATTGTATACGGATTTTAATTTGCAGTCGGGATCCAAATTCGAGGTTACCACTAGTATTTTATAATTGATAGATTTCATATTTTAAAAATTTTTCAACCTATTCGTAAACAAGATACTATTCTTACTATTACGAAGAATTGAAATAAAGGGCATGGAATAATCAAACTTTAATTGCAGATTTCATAATGTTAAATTTATTTTGCAGCCTTTTAAGCTCGCAGGAACGATATTCAACTACTCTGTTAGCATCTAAAGATCTTTCACTTAGTACTATTGGTATACCAAAACTGTAAGAGTTCGTATATTTTTGTTGACATAAAAACCTGTTATGTGAATATCAAAATAAAGGTTTTGCACTTTTTTAAAGCAGTGCAGTTATAACGGGGCACAATTTAAGCCTTCATTGTCTATAAACAAAAAAAAGTCATAATGTCGCTTAACAAAGAGCTCGCCCAAACGAACTCAATAATTATGCAAGGGCCAGTGGAGTGCATTGAGCACCCGTCTCCAGCTCGGACTCCAATTCCGACTCTGTTCAATGAAAGCCCCAAGCAAGTTACTTTCATTTTCTTTTGTCTGTTGGTCGCGCGCTACGGTTAATAATACCCTGTACACGAAGTGTAAAAGGGTATTAAAGATTTGTGCAATGTATGTAACAGGCAGAAGGAGGCGTGGCAGACTATAAGTTCCATGGGCAAAAATGATCAGGAGCAATAGTCGAGTCGATATAGACATGTCCGTCTGTCCGTGTTGGGCCAGCTTTCTCCGACACTATAAGAGTTAGAGGAAAAAAATGTTGCCAAAAGATGCGCATTTTCTTAAGGCTGAGGGAGTTTATCGATTGAAGTCGATATCTTTCCCCCTTCCCCCGTGACAGTTTTGCGCGGTTTACAAACGCTCCGTTGAATCTTTCAACTCGAAACATCTCAGAGATGTGCGTCGTGCTTATGTGCATCTATATTTCAAAAATAATCGAAATCGGATAAACACATCAAAATTTATAGTCAAAAATATGCTAATTTCACCCCCCTCGCCGATAAACTGTGCCAAAATTCCACTACCTGTAGATATCGATACATGTGAGCTAGAGCTACCAAATTTGGTGTGGAGACTCGTGTGACCCTAATCGTTAAAACTGCATCCACTTTTTTTCAATAGAACTCCCCCCTTCCCCCGCAAACGATTTACCTTGTCACAGACATCTATAAATGTATTTTTGATCTATGTTACAAAATTCAACGACATTGGCCCAAGAATGCTAGAATTGCGAGCATAAAAGTGATTTTTGCCACCAAAATAGCAACTTCCCAATAGGAAAACTTGTCAATTGGAACTTCCCAATAGGAAAATGTTAACAGGCATTTCGATCTTCTGAAAAGAGATATAAAAGTGGAAACTTCTGTTCCCATTTTACCGTATTTAGTGTTTATAAAGAAAAAGTGTACAGGGTATTCCACTGTCGGGCACCGTCCCGACTGTGTGCATAACATTTTTTTTTTTTACTTTTTTTTTTTATCTTTTTTCTGTTGCTCTTACTTTGTCATTTTGTCGCCAACGGCGCTTGAATGCACGACCCTAAATCACAGTTAAAGACAATGAACCTTTGGATGTCAGCACGGAATAGCCAAAGATCTGGCAGAAACTGTGTATTAGATAATTTCAGATTGCGTGCGGTGAAATTTTGTTGACATTTTTCAGCACTGTCCATTTTTGGCAAGCTACTGCCAAAGTGTGTTCCAAATTGACATCATATGCTGGACGGATATGGCATATCGTAGCTGCGCCCTTTGCTTATATGTCTAGCTGTTCAAAATATACTTAATTATTGGTTTATGCATATGATCGCGACATGAATCATGCACCGTATATCACTTTCACTTGCAAAAGTCTCAATCTCAAAAAAAAAATGCCAGACAAGCGTCAAGCCACAGGCGTGTCTGTCATCGGGAGAGTATCGGCTTGAGGAGATGGAAATATTGGCGACTGGCTGCGCCTGTTTTGCATGCAATTTGTGCGCAATTTGCATTTAATTGTCAAAGGCAACCTAACAGATAAACAAAACTTTGAGGTTTACATTTTGTACTCTAAACTGGTTAGCAACGGAAGCTTTCGGTTTGTTTCGTTGATTAAGCGGAACTGATACCAAAACCGGCAAAAACAGACAGTCGTGGGTGGTACCCCACCCTCTTATACCCTATATCTAATTTCCCCCAAAAAAAAAACTTAATATTTGGTCGACACGTTAATAGGTTTGAGCATAATCAAGGCTCGTTGAGTGCGGGGAATGTTTATTTATCTCTGCAACATGTCAACATCGGTGAAACGAGCTTATACACATGTTAACATATCTACAAGAAGTGTTAATAGTGTCCCCTTGTGGTGGTTTAGAGAATACCACCTCAGCAGGTCAAAGCTTATCGTTTGAGGCGACTAGCAATGATACTGGGTTCTTTCGGGACCAGTAGAGCCACCCCAGACCTTCAAAGGGTTGTGCGTAGGGTTTGGGATCTACCACGTAAAACACCAATTCCAATGGAAGCCTCGGATAATTATACCCCAAACGTTTACGACCCTTCGAAAACGTGTAAGGGAAGATGATTTGACAATGGGGGTATGCACCAGGAATGTCCGCACCCTTAATTAGGATGGTGCCTATGCCCAGCTGACGGATGTCTCAAGATATGCAAGGCAGACATAACAGCCATCCAGGAGATGCGATGGAAAGGGTAAGGCTGCCTCGAGACTTTGGTTTCAGTAGGCAAACGAGTGGTAAAGACCTCTCCCGCCAGATGAAACTAACACTCTATAAGACGCTCATCTTTCCCGTTTTGCTTTGATGACGCGGTCGATGAAAATGTCCTTGGAGTGTTTGAGCGGAAAGTACTCCGTAAGATTTTTGGTCCTTTATGCGTTGGCAACGACTACTGCATCCCATGGAACGACGAACTCTATGAGCTCTATGACGACAATGACATAGTCAAGCTAATTAAGATCCAGCGGCTCAGCTGGCTAGGTCACGTTGCGCGATACCTTGGATGCATGGAGAATGTGTTGCAAAAGGCCGATGTGCATCGAAATAACACCTTTTTTTGTAAAAATCGCCAGTTGCTTGCCTCTGCAGATGATATTGGTCGTACCAAGCGATATATTACCGCAGCTTGGGTCTGATGGTAAATTAGAGCACTATGTCAGCATGGAGATCAAGCGGTGGATCCCTCTTGCCAATCAGTGCTATTTTGGTATCAATAGGCAAGAGCCCAATCTCGACACACACAACTAACACTCTACAGTAAGCTTACCCTGGAGTGTTTGAGCGAACAGTAAAGAGAGATCCGCATGACGACATTGGCGTAGTAAAGTAATTAACATCTAGCGACTCCGCCTTTTCAGACATCAGTCAGGTATACTGATAGAAAAACGCCGTGTGTAAAGTAAGAATTTTGTTCTTGAATTCCTACCATTTTTTACTTTGAAAATAAAGCACTTGATTCTAAAATCAAACCCAAGTATGCTTAAAATAAGCATACAAATCTTGAATTAAGAGTAAAATAGACTTGTATTTCAGAAAACTATTGAGACAGTGAGAGAGCCCTGTCAAATTTTTTATCTTTCCTCTTCTTCTTTATAAACAAAATGCAAAAATTGTAATTATTTGGAAGTGCGTATTGATGTTGCAGTGGGTTCTGCGTCCAAGTTAGCTAGCGTGGCAATGGATCAGTGTCTAACTCCCAACAAACGATGTCGTGAGTTCCGATTCCTGCTGCGGACCTGTCTTAATCCTGGTCACTACTTTTCTCAATTGCTCTTGATTTAATTTGTAGAAAAAACATAATAAATGAAATATACATACAGAAAATATATGTAATTAATAAAAGTTTATTATAATTCTGTGTATATCAATAATAAATAAAGCGAATAACAAATTTAAGAAAAAAAAAATTTCCTTTGTCCCGTCTGGGGATGGAACCACGGTGGGCCAGTAACAGGCCTTAACCGCTTCTTAAGTAAAATTCTTGAAACCAGAATTCTGTGCTTGAAATCAGTAAAACGATACTCACCGTACTATCGTCACCGCTTGTGCTTAATTTATGCACGGATTGCTTGATTTTTTTCTCTGAGTGAAGAGGGCGTGCGCTGAGCAGATGTTCTCGAGAAGCGAGTTTTCTATGGCCAGTCAGCTAGAGGATGTACCCTTACACCTCTCACACTTTCTCTAAAAGTCCAACCCAGAAAACCATCT
Source organism: Chymomyza caudatula (assembly GCA_035041775.1). Taxonomy (NCBI): domain Eukaryota; kingdom Metazoa; phylum Arthropoda; class Insecta; order Diptera; family Drosophilidae; genus Chymomyza; species Chymomyza caudatula. The sequence goes on from JAWNKW010000133.1 coordinate 1,447,164, forward strand.
AACTTTCGATGCTGTAAAACAAAACTTTAAAAAGTTTAACTAAGTATTGCTTCAAAAATATCTTAAATAGTTGAAAGGTTTTTTAGACCGTAACCTGTTACATAAGCTAGTATTAACTGTTAAAAAAGCTCTATAATCATTTTCTAAGTTAATGCGCGTATCAATGCTTTTTTGTTTACTTTTGATTGAAAACAAATTTTCACATAAAGTTTCTAGACAAATAAAAAATTAAAATAAAAAAAGAAAGAAAACCAAACACTATTCGTTTAACACTTTTGCTTATAGAGACTTTGGAATTGCCTCTAAAATGATGTGAGTGTGTATCTTTCAATTTAGTTAAGTTAAATCTCACAAAGATTTTCACTTTCGTTCGCTGGCTGGTCCAAAACTATGCAAATTAGCCGAACTGGCGATGACAACTTGTGGTGTTCAAATACCGCAAGTGAGCAAAAACCAAATCTGGGCTATAGATAGCTAAGATACCTATATAGACAGCAAGTCCAGCAATAGTTAAATAAAAGACTTTTGCTACGATTTTTTTTTTTTGGCAAATGAAAGAGAAATTGTGTACCCAAGTTATATGCTAATTGATTGAACAAAAAGCAGAGAAACATAATAATGCAGAAGTTTAAATATGCACGATAAATATTGTAATATTGCGGAAACTAAAATATGTGTTTTGCTTTCTAGTTGGCAAATGTTGCGCAACAGATAGATATAGATTTACATTAGTCAAAAACTAAATCACCGAAATGACATTGCTTAGAATAAGCCCTGCACAAGAGTGAAACGATTGTAAAAGTTTTGACAGCCATTTAACAGCAAATTTATATTATATTATTAATTGAAAATTAAAGAAAAATAGAAATGAGTTAAACACAATGCAGCTAAATGGCGTATTTTTAACTTTGCTACAGCTTTGATTGTGTTTTAATGCTTGAAATAGATATGTGAGTGCACAATGGGCGAATTTGCTGCTTTTGTGAACAAAAATAACACAATTTAAGCTTATACTAAGGCATTACATAACTCATTTTACTTCATCGTAATGTTTCATTTGTGCTTAACAGCATGATCGATATATATAAAAATTAAGCCGCAAAAAGTGATGTGCTCACTAAACTCGAAAACGCGTGGACCGATTTCAACCAAAGTTTCACACATTGTAGACAGTATTAGGGAAAAAGTTTTTGTAAAGTTTGGACGAATTCCAAAAGATAACGCTAAAAATATCGACAAAAACGATTTTCCATATGAGACATACTAGAGGTAGAGGATATAAAGATATTGGTACCAATATCCGCAGCTTGACTTAGTATGAAGAAGAGACAGAGAAAGAGAAGGAAGAGGAACGGGAATGGGAATGGGAACGGGAAGAATTAATTTATATAATGAATTTACTGACGGCTTTATCAATGTGCAGCGGAGCGCGCGGGTTCAGCTAGTATCATATAAAATACTTTAGTCAGGACTGTTTCATAGGTCAGTGACATTTTGAATTTCCCGCGAAAATGTTCGTAAATATACATATGAATCTGCCACAATCCAACTCCTGTATATAAAGTACTGTCAAATTTTCAACAAGCTGTGTCATTTGGCTGGTGGGCCTGGGTTCTGGTGGAACAGGGTGAAAGCTTCTGATCGCCATTCACTGGGGAATGGCCAGGGTGATACCTGTCTCTACCTTAACCAAGTTGACGCACAACCTCCTCGTGGTGCCCGCTGGATAGCTGCTCTAATCGCCACCCGGTGTTAGAGTAGTGAGCTAATGTGCGCAGCGAAGCCCTCCCTGGGCTCTAAATGGGTTGTGCGTAGGGTTTGGGACCCACCGCGTAAAAACCTCGACCAATGAAAGATGTTAAAACTGCCTCAGATAGGAACGCCCCCAAAGTTGACGACCCATGGAAATGTATAAAGGACTATGATTTGAGGGTATGCACCTGGAATGTCCGGACCCTTAATTGGGATGGTGCCTCTACCCAACTGGCGGATGCTCTCAGGATGTGCAGAGCCGACATTACCGCCATCCAGGAGATGCGATGGACAGGACAGGGCTGCTGCGTAGGAGCTGACTGTGACATCTACTACAGCTGCCATGCGAAGCGCCACGAATTTGGGTGCGGATTCGTTGTTGGCCGGAGATTACGCAACCGTGTCTCCCGGTTCACACCAGTGAACGAAAGGCTGGCAACAATCCGCATCAAGGCTAAATTCTTTAACATCAGCCTAATTTGTGCGCACGCGCCGACGGAGGAAAAGGACGATGTGACCAAGGATGCGTTCTATGATAGACTGGAGTCTGTCTACGACCGCTGCCCAGCCCATGATGTTAAAATCGTGTTAGGCGATTTTAATGGAAAGGTTGGAAGAGAGCGTATCTTTGGTCCTACTGTCGGACAATTCAGCCTTCACGAGACCACCTCGAACAATGGTCTCAGGCTAATTGTCTTCGCCGCGGCGCGTAACATGGTAGTCTGTAGTACCAGATTTCCGCATCCCGATATCCATAAGGCTACATGGCTGTCTCCTGATCAATCTACACGCAACCAGATTGATCATGTTGTGATTGATGGAAGGCATGCATCCAGCGTGCTTGATGTTCGTACGTTCAGAGGGGTCAACATCAACTCTGACCACTACCTTGTTGCAGCCAAGGTTCGCATGCGTCTAAGCATAGCGAAGAATGTGCGATCTAGTGCGCAGCGAAAGCTGGACATCACAAAGCTGCAATCACAGCAGACTGCTGAGGCCTTTTCCGCTCAACTCTCTGAGCAGCTCACTCAACCTCCCTCAGAACCTGATAACGACGAGGGACTTTGGAAACATATATCCCACTCCTTGCGTTCCGCCGCGGAGAACGTCCTTGGATTCCAACGCCCACTGCCGAGGAACCAATGCTACGATCAGGAGTGTCGCGAAGTCACTGCAGTAGAGAACGACGCCTATAGAAGGACCCTGCAGTCGGCTGCCACGCGGTCTGTGCGAGATCACTATCGGGAAATGAGGAGGATGGAGAGACGCCTTTTCAGACGCAAAAAACGCGAGCAGGAAAAGCGTGAGCGAGAGGAGATCGAGATGTGCAGGAGCAGGAATGACGTTAGGAAGTTCTTCCAAAAAGTCGAGCGTCTGGCTGAAGGATTTAGTACCGGACCGTCTTCCTGCAAAGATGCAGAGGGAAATCTGGTAGTGGATGCACAGGGTGCACTGAGGTTGTGGAGGGAACACTTCTCTGGCTTGCTATCAGGCGATGGTGATGACAATGTCGCCCCCGGAGCTAACTTCCCGATGTCCCCAATTATAGACGACGGCGTGGATATACCGCCGACTAGCTATGACGAAGTCAGGGTCGCAATCAAGCGGCTCAAGAACAACAAAGCATCTGGTGCAGATGACCTGCCTGCTGAGCTGTTCAAGACTGGGGGCAATGAGTTGGTAATATGCATGCACCGGCTCTTTTGCAGAATATGGCTAGATGAGAGCATGCCCGATGATTGGAACCTTGGTGTCCTCTGCCCTGTCCTCAAGAAGAGTAATCCCACGGTTTGCGCTAACTACCGTGGTATCAGTCTACTTTCTATTGCATATAAGGTCCTATCAAGCGTATTGTGTGAAAGACTAAAACCGTTTGCGAAAGAACTGATTGGACCTTATCAGTGTGGTTTTAGACCTGGCAAGTCCACCATAGACCAGATATTCACACTACGCCAAATCCTGGAAAAGACCCACGAAAAACAAATCGACACCCACCATCTCTTTGTTGATTATAAAGCAGCGTTTGATAGCCCGTTAAGGGATCGCGTATATGCCGCACTGTCTGAGTTTGGTATCCCTGCAAAGTTGGTACGACTATGCAGAATGACGTTGAGCAACACGCGCAGCTCCGTCAAGGTAGGAAAGAGCTTCTCCGAGCCATTTGATACCAAGCGAGGTTTCAGACAAGGCGATGCCCCCTCTTGCTACCTCTTCAACTTTTTGATGGAGAATGTGTTGCGAAAGGCCGAAGTGAATCGGAATGGGACTGTATTCTATAAGGGTGTCCAGTTGCTTGCATACACAGATGATATCGATATCGTCGGGCGTACAAAGCGAGCTGTTACCGGAGCCTTTGCGGCTATTGAAAGAGAATCTGCCAGGGTGGGTCTGGTGGTAAATGAGAGCAAGACGAAGTATATGCTTTCTTCGAGTAGAGATACACAGCGGTTGGCCTCTCAGATTGATGTTGAGAAATATACTTTTGATGTTGTCAAGGATTTCGTCTACCTTGGCCCAACCGTCACAATGAAGAACGATGTCAGCATGGAGATTAAGCGGAGAATCACTCTTGCCAATAGGTGTTACTTTGGTCTCAGTAGGCAAATGAGTAGTAGAGACCACTCCCGCCAGACGAAACTGACACTCTATAAGACGCTCATCCTTCCCGTTTTGCTTTATGGCGCTGAAGCATGGGTGATGTCGCAGTCTGATGAAAACGCCCTAGGAGTGTTTGAGCGGAAAGTACTCCGTAAAATCTTTGGCCCTCTACGCATTGGAACGACTACTGCATACGATGGAATGACGAACTCTATGAGCTCTACGACGACATTGACATAGTCAAGCAAATTAAGATCCAGCGGCTCCGGTGGCTAGGTCATGTTGAGCGTATGCATGAAGAAGCTCCTGCGAGAAGAGTCTTCAATACGGTTGTCGAAGGGAAGCGACGAAAGGGCAGACCATGCCTCCGTTGGAAGGACCAGGTAGAGAGTACGCTAGCTACCTTTGGTATTACCAATTGGAAAAGGCTCGAGCAAAGCAGAGACGCCTGGAGGAGAGCTTTACATCAGGCCGTAACCCGGTAACGGGTTGTTATGGCCAGTTAAGAAGAAGAAGTGTCATTTGGCTTTTGTCACACAGCACCACTGCCACTTCTGTGGCAAAGTCGTTTCCACTGGTCAAAAAGCCGCAGCCTAACAGCTGCTTTCTGGTTAACAAATATGCAAAACTTATGCAGCGTATTATCAAATGCATTTCTGGAAAATTATATTAATAACATATACTAGACATACACATACTAGCTACAATTTTTCAATTTGGCACAAATGTATCGAAAGAATACATTGATGAATCAATTCCTGATCAAATGCTACATCAATGACTGTTCTCACTCGTAAAGTTTTCATTGAATAATTATACTAAGCAACAAATTTGACCTCAATAAAAGGCCTATGGCTTAAACATACCGTTTCCGTCACTGATTTTTTTCAAAAAGCTATCCCTTATTTTGACTAATTTTGTAACGCTTTAAAGACATATCTTCTTCTTAACTGGCCATAACAACCCGTTATCGGGTTACGGCCTGATGTAAATACATTCTTTCATTGGAATTGTGTTTTACCTGGTGGGTCCCAAACCCTAAGCACAACCCTTTTAAGGCCTACTAGTCTCGAAAGAACCCAGTGTCATTGTTAGTCGCCTCATCTGAGAAGCTTTAAACTGCTGAGGTGGTATTCTCTAACCCGCTCACCTCACGGGTAGTTAAAGATATATATCGATATAAAATATAAATGTTTTTGCTATAGCCGATTGGTGGATATCAATATTTTCGATATATAAATAACATCTCTATGGCTCCCCATCAAACAGTCGCACGTGCGACCTTTTCATGTTTCTTTACCAAAAATGGCTAGGCGGTAAGAGATTTGGATTGAATAAAGAGAGCATAGAAAGAAACGCATATTCTGGAGTATCTTGAGAAAGCCACTTATTTCGAAGGGATGAAAAAACAGTACGAAACAAATCTTGTAATATACCACGGCGACCAAGTGGTGCACCTAATTGCCCGGTTTTACATTACTTAGCGCCAAATTGATATTGCGGTCTCAACTCACTAGACCTATAAACAAGGATCTTATCTATTAAGGTTCATCTGGCGTCTAGGAGGCGTGATTAGAATAATCATGTATCCAATGTTCAAAAAAAAATATTTATACCCTGTAAACATAGTGTTAAATGTATTATAGATTTGTGCAATGTATGTAACAGGCAGAAGGAGGCGTGGCACACATATCAACTCCAAACTCCTTAGAGATGTGCGTCGTGTTTATGTGCATCTATGTTGCAAAAATGATCGAAATCGCATAAATAGATCAAAAGTTATAGTCAAAAATATGATAATTTCACCGCAGCACCGCTGGAGTTTTGGGTATAAAAGTAATTTTTGCCCTCATAATAGCCAACTTCCCAATAGGAAAACTTGTCAATTGGAACTTCCCAATAGGAAAATGTTTACAGGCATATCGGTCTTATGAAAGGATATATAAACGTGGATACTTCCGTTCCCATTTTACCGTATTTAGTGTTAGGGTACAGGGTATTCCACTGTCGGGCACTGTCCCGACGTCTGCATCAAATTTTTTTGCTTGTATTTGCCATATTTCTCCCATTGTGTGCGTTTGTGTTTTGTAGTTGTTGTGGACCTCGTTGTCATTAGGCAACGCGTGAGGTTACTTAATGACCCTAAGCCAAAAAAAAAATGTCTTCAAGTTGTGAACTGTGAAAAAGAAAGAGAAACAGAGAGAGAGAGAGAGAAGAACTGCGGAGAAAGCCCAAAACAAAAATCAAACGAACTGCAACAATTCGCTAACTGAATAAGAAACCAACAGCAACAAGCAGCTTTTACAGCATACATATGAAATTTTTTTTTACCTTTATGTAAATTCGTTTGGGTGATTACTTTCGATTGTGCTGTTAAAAGTCTGTTTGCTATTTTCTAACTTTTTTCTTATTTTTTATTTTTAATGAACAAAATTAAATGCTCGCCGCAATCTAAATTGTTCACGCTGCTTAGTTTGATGGATTATTGCATTCATAAATTTAAGTGAAAACACAAATAAATGATTTAACTTTCAGCTGCAATCAGTCATAACTTGTAAAAGGTCTTTTATGGATTTTAAATATTAAGTAGTAGGGGTGGTTTTGGGGATCAAGCTCCCAAATTACAGTGAGAGTGGGATACCCTGTATCCATTTTTTCCATGAAAATCAAATTTCTGTGCAAATTTTTGTTTCGATTCTTGAGGAGAAGTGGTCTAAAATTGACATAATATTACCTATAACTTTTAAAGTTTCTATCCGATCTTAATGATTTTTACACCACCCATGCACAGTTATAGTGCGTATAACTGTGTGTGTTGCATTTCGATAGCTTTTATTGAGAAGGGGGTGAGATATCGACATAACTCGACAAACTTGATCTACCTAGGGAAAATGCGCATCGTTTGGTGAAAAAGTTGTGCTCTAACTTTAATAGTCTCGGAGAACGGTGCGACAACAGGGAGACGGACGTGGCTATATCCACTCGACTATTGCTTCTGATCATTTTTGCCCATGGAACATATGGTCTGCCACAGAAGGAGGCTTCTGTCTGTTTCATACATTGCAAAAATCTATAATACTCTTTTACATGCAATTTGAGAAGTGGACGTTAGGCTGATTTTAAAGCTCCAAGCTTTCGAGGGTCATCGCCGCTATGCAGCGCAAGGCAAGAATGCATATCCATAATTCTTACTTTGCGCGACCTTCTCAAGTTCCGAGTGATTTATGATGGACAGGGATACTCTTGCCTACTTGAATTATATATGTATTTGTTGGTCTGAAACTGCTGTACAATCAACTGTTTGAGGTCAATTCAAGGTTAAACAAAACACAACAAAAATATTTTCCAAATTTTTTAGTTAATAACTTGCAAAGTATTAATGTTAGGCAAAAACATTGTTAGTAACAAATGTAGATCTATCGATTCTAAACAAAAAAGTAGTTAAGTGTTTTTCGAAAAAATTGACGGTTTCAGTGTAAATCGAGAAAAACACTATCATCCTTCTTTTCAAATGGCGGATTTTCCACAAAAATCAGTTGAAGCATTCGTTTCTTATCTCAAAATGTAAATTTTAGAAGTTTAAACATACAATTTACTATGTATGTTAGTACATATTTCACATATAAAACTACATAATTAGATAAGATCCCATTAAATTGCCTACATTGCAAGTATTGCAAACTAAACTGATTTCGACTGTAATTATATTAGACAAACAGCAATTATATAAAATTTGATAATTTACCCAAGTCACAAACCGATTGAACGTGCCACAATTTACATGCCATTTCACAGAGGTCTGGCAACGCTGCCGCACAGCTGTTTATTTTTCGCGCCAATAACAGCATATTGTGAGTGTGTATGTGTGCTTGTTCAATTACAACTGCAAAATTTTAATAATTTTTGTCTACTTTTTTACACTAAATCTGACCTAGTAAAAATGAGCGAAACGGTAGCTGCTATTGCCGAAAGTGCAGCTACAGCGGAAAATGAAGCAGAAAAAGACGACTCAATGGAAAAACTGCAGGTCGACGATGAAGAAAAATTGGACGACTCTGCCACGGCGGACGATTTCTTGGGTGGCAAAAGTTTGTTAATGTCAGATAGTGATGGGGAAGAGGATCACCAAGAAGAGGGAAAGGTGCAGAAGAAAAGATCGCCACGGAATAAAAAGGAAGGAATTGTGAACATTAATAAAGAGCATATTCAAGGGAAAAACGCAGCAGCAACAACAAAAACTGTAGAGGAGCAGGAAGTAGTATTACCTTATAACAATGAGTTTAAAGAGGCAGAGGTGCCAATAAAAAAAAAAATATTGGCCCTTAGAGATTCGGACACTGAAGAGGAAACGATGGCCACAGACAGTCGAGGAAAGGAATTAACCGTGGCTAAGAAAATATCGCCAAGAAACAAAAAGCAACGTGTGCTGGACAGTGATGAAGAGCACGGTCGGACAGTAAGTGAAGGGGAGGAGCCGAGACACGAATCCAATAGAAAAGCGGGAAATGAAAGGACAACCAAAACTAAAAAGATATCTGCAATAATAGACACTGACAGTGAGGAAGAACTGTCGTCTCATGAAAGCCCTAAAAAGTCCAGCCAAGCTACAAAGGTACAACAAGACACACCCAAAAAGCAGAAAAAGAAAAATCTGGTTAGAAAAAAAACGCTCCGACTGGATAGTGATGAAAGCGATGCGTTTCAATCAAGCAATGAGGAGCAAATCAATATGCTGAGCAAACTCAAAGGCCTAGTGGACTCTGAATCTGAGCAGAGCACTGCCGATGAATCTACGGACAATAAAGGGGCAAATGAAGAAGTGGAATCTGGTGCCGCAGGAGACAAGCCAGAAAAATCCAAAAAGACCAAGACGGTGAGAGTAAGTATAATAAGGCTAAAAGACGATTGGAAAAACAGTAAAAGTCCGTGCTTATTTTATTTAAAATTAACAATTTGTGTATAAATTTTGGGCATATATCTTATACATTTTTTTAATAGTAACTTAATATTTCTAGGCATCGGCGAAGAAGGCTCTGGACACAATGCAAACCATACAAAGTGAACAGCAGCGTTTGCAGCGTGAGGCACACATAAGCATACCCTATCATCAGCCTAAGCCCCGCACTTTGCAGGAGTTTCTTGGTCGACGCACTATTAACAGACCTCTAGCAACGGCCATGGCTGGTGGCAGTCCCATGCCGACCAAACAGCCCAGACAATCGTTGGGACTGCGAATGAATAGAGAAGACTTGGAGGCATACGCGTAATTAGTTATTTTTTGTAGTTTCACACAGTATAACTTTTATTACTCTATATCCAGCAAGCTTATGGACGACCGCGCCAAGGAGGCAACCGAATTTTTCAAATCTGAATCAGAGGATGATGAATCTGTGGAGTTAAATGATAATCACGGTGTAATTGATGAAACGCCAGACATGGAACAAAATGAACTAACGTCTGAAAACCCTCCAGAACAAGATATGGAGCATAGTAATTCGAATAAAGAGCTATTGGCACACAAACTGATTAAAATTAATGAACCACTGGAGAAGCCTATAGATTCCGCCGAAGAAACAGAAATTTTAGCAGACTCTGCAACCTTTGACTGCCTTAACTTTAAGGATATAGAGACAGAACAAGAGATGGTCTCGCCTACAAAACACTTACTTGTTACCGAAGTGGTGGAACTGCCCAGATTAGATTTAAGTGCCTTGAATATATCTCCACCTTCGAAACCCACCACGCCGCGCATTAGCGAGGTCATAAAACAGCTTAAAATGGAGAAGGCGGGCGATGAAAGTCCCTCACTCAAGGGCAATGTCAACATGGTCATTGACTTGGAAACTGGCGATATGTTTGCAAAAAAGCCAACTGGAGTGGATGATTTACTAAAGCGACTGATGAAGACGAGGGAGGCAAAAAAGTGCAAAACCACGGAGACGGTCAAGTGAGTAATTTAAATAAGTTTTCACACATTACAAAAAAAAAAATATTGATGTTAAATTTAGCTAATATGAACTATTATTCTAGCATTCTATCGACGGCGCATGGAAAACTGGAGCTATCTAAAGTCAACATACATTTGCATGAGGAAGAGCCTGTCAACAAGGAACAAAAACCGGGCGCTTCTTATATTAAAGTTCAACAACAGCTTAAATCACTTATTACCCAAAAACGTATGGAGGACTTGAAAAAGAAGCAAGCAGAGGAAATGGAGCATAGTAAGTGCTTGGGCGATGAATATGAGGGCGAGGAGGAGTACATGGACATAGATGATAAAGAGTGTGAGCCAGATGACAAACCAAACATAGAAACTGCCTACGATGAAGAAGAAAATGAAGTTACCATTAATGAAGAAGATGAAACGGAGGAGGACCAACCAGAGCTAGTAGATGAAGCTGTTGCAGAGGAAGAGGAAGCAAACAGTTCAGAAGGAATCAGGGAATATGATGAACAAAGCGAGCCAGAACAAGAGCAACCGGAGAGTAAACGCAAAAACCGCATAATACGTGCTTTTCAAGATGATAATTCTGATGATGAGCTGGACTTGTTGCAAACACCCAAGCCAGCTGATATAACAGCAATACCTGCTGCACAGTTGCAGTCAATAGAGCACAAGTTGTTCGATTCGGAGGCACAGCGCACGGCCAGCGATGAGGAAAATGAGTTACTTGGTTTGTGCTCAGGCAAATTTACGCAAACCCAAAAGCCTGCGGAAAATGCTTTAACTGTTATAAGTCAAATACCCATTACACAATTTAAGATAGACGAGGAGGCTAGTGCTGAGCTGGAAGCACTGTGTTCTGGCAACTTTCAGACACAGGCGGAGACCTTACCTCTAAAGAGCAATAAAATATTGTCCAGTGATGAGGAGCAACAAGCTAAAGAGAATGTGGGAGCAGAAACGACTCGCAAAAAAAAGCTAACGAAAAAAATTAGGAAAAATAAGGCCAAACTGGGCTTCTCCGATGATGAGGAAAGCGAGACTGATGAAGCGGAACAGGATGAAAGCTTAGATGATGAGGATATTATAGAAGATGCTCCCGAAGATGTGCCAGAAACTTTTGTCGACTACGATTCTGAAGAGAATGAAATTGTTGTGGAAATGTCCAAGAAAGATCGCAAGCTCCGCGCTGCAAATTTTCTTGAAAAAGAAGCTGAACTCTCCGAATCAGAATGGGGCTCAGCAGACGAGGATGAGAAGAATTTAGACAGATATGATATAGAGCTGGGCGATGAGGAACAATTTGATCGCGAGAAATTGCAAAGAGAACTGGGGCAAATACACGCGTAAATAGAGACATATACATACTCGTAATAAAAAGAAGTAACTAAAAATTTATCCCACAGACGCAAAATGCTAGACCAGGACATACGTGAGGTACGCCAAATCAAAGAGATGCTCTTTGAAGAAGACGATGGTGCTGTGCGTCAGCGTCAATTCCGCTGGAAGAATGCTGAAAGCGGCTTTAGCTTGGAGAAGCAAGCCTATGACCAAGGAGGAGAAGCAAACGATGGCAGCGGCGATGAGGAGAATGAACATTTGTGGCGCAAAATACGCTACGAACGCGAGCAGATGCTGTTAGAAAAGGGACTGAAAATGGTAAAGCAATGTTTTATAACTTTAAAAAATAATATAAACTTTTTTTTCGTTCACTAAGGATGACAATGTCTCCAATGCCTTGCCTTTATCACCAGCAATTGTAAACACCAGCAGTGTACGCAAATTGCACATCATCACAGCCAAAAAATCTACTGTGGAGTCCAAGAAGAGCTCTCCTTTCTTGATCTCGAAGAGTGTTACCTGCATGCAGCAACAAAAAACAGTGCGTGGCTCATTTTTGGTCCGTGACAAAGAAACTTTGAACAAATTAGCAGGCATGACCAAGGGAGATGCAGATGGAACAGCGGGAACTGTGTCCGTGAACACCTCTAAAGCCAAGAATTTTGTGTTTGCAACGCTGACTGAAGAGGAACATGAGGTTCGTTTGATTTGGTAAAATTTACCTAATTTCTTTAATCATTTTTTTCTGTGCAGCATCAAAAACGCAAGGCAGCTGATTTGCTTAACAGCAGTAACGAGTCTGGCATTAATTTTATGAAAAAACCACGCCTAGAACCGCGTAGAAATAAGTGTCTTATCGATCAGTTGCTATAGTGCACAAAAGTGCTTTAGATTTTATACATTTTACATTTGTTAAGCAATTATGGTAAAGTAGAAATTGCTGCCTTTGAAAATTGGCAAAAATGTTTAAGCATTAAAATAATATTAGGAATAATGATTTAACTGTTACACTATTATTATGTTAAGAAAATAGATTTTGACACAATTTCAATCATTTTAACAAAATAACTTGGAATTCTATCAAAAGCTTTTTACAGTATATAAACTTGCTTATCAGATCTGAATCTGAAAATCTAGAGGCCCGGCTACAGTCTAGACATCCCGCCAGTAATATACCCTGTATATCAGGCCGTACCTCAGAAACTTCGGACCCAGTTCGACGGGCCTATTTTATTCATTCCAACAATTTTAATCCAATCCAAGTGTCAATTTTCTACATTGACAAAATGCGGCCCAAGCAGTGAAAATCTTTTGCAAAGATGTGCTGTGCTCTACCATATAAACTTTTAGTCTTTGAGAATGATACAAAAATTGTTTGCAGATCCGTTTATTTGAATGCAATCAAAAATAGCCAGAAATCGTACATGGCTTGGACCATATTTATCAAATAAAAAATTCACAGGAAATTATCTATAGCACGTATTTTATATCACATATCTTAAAAAAAAAAAAGGTTTAAATTTTGGTTAACAACGCAGGGTCAGTAACCTTCATATTGTTACTTTTAAATTTCGCGCGCCCGTAACGCCATAACTTTTTCTCTTTTACAACACAGCAACCGCTGTATCTGTTATTTCACAGCACTATTTTGCGCTCTTCCGACAACAATAGCCAAATGCAAAAAAAATTTGCATGTAAGAGCGAGTGGCGGCGTCGTCAATAAAGTTTTGGTCAATTTTTCAAATAGTCGAACTGCAACGCAGTTCAATATTTAGTTAACTTAACGACGCCGCCCACAAGGTGCGTTAACGTTGATAGCGCTCGCTGCCATTGTAATCTAATCAACGACTACTACGCTCTCGGATCTTTCTGTTGTCGGGGCAGACTACTGGCGATCAGTTAGCACCTGGACGGCGACTCTACCAGACAGTGAATTAGAAATTAAATTAAATTAAACAAAGACGGCAAAATGGTGGCGCAGTCCAAGCTAAGTCAAGTGTTTAGCTACCAAAATTGGGTGCATGCGATGTCGGGCGCAGCGGTAAGTAATTCATGCATTTAATATGCACCTGGAGTTCAAAGTTCAAGCTTGATGTTAATTTTTCCCATCTCATTTTGACATAGGGCGGGTGCATTGCAATGAGCACTTTCTATCCATTGGATACAGTGCGGTCGCGTCTACAGTGTAAGTACATAGTAGTGCTTATTTAACAGTCAATTGGTTAGTGGCTAATCTCTTGATTAACGCACCGCCTGGGCCCTAGCATAGATAAAACTAAGCAGGTTCAAACTCCAAACACCAGAAATATTGATATATTTGCTAGCTAATCAATTGTTTATGCCTAGCTAATAAATCTTATCATTGCAGTGGAGGAAGGCGGCGACGTGCGTAGCACCCGGCAAGTGGTTAAGGAAATTGTGTTGAAAGAAGGCTTTCCAGCCTTGTATCGCGGTCTAGGTCCCGTATTACAGAGTCTATGCATTTCGAACTTTGTCTACTTTTACACATTCCACGCGCTTAAGGTGCTGGCTTCGAATGGTTCGCCGGCCAAACAAAGCGCTTTAAAGGATCTTCTGCTGGGCTCCATAGCGGGCATTATTAACGTTTTCACAACTACGCCCTTTTGGGTGGTTAACACACGTCTGCGCATGCGCAATGTGATTGGCACATCCGATGAGATCAATAAACACTATAAGAATCTCTTGGCTGGTCTAAAATATATAGCGCAAACTGAAGGCCTGTCCGGATTATGGTCTGGTACCATACCTTCTCTTATGTTGGTCTCTAATCCTGCGCTGCAGTTTATGATGTATGAGCTGCTCAAGCGTCAGGTCAATAAGTTTACGGGCGGTGAAATAGGCAGCTTGGGTTTCTTTGTTATTGGCGCAATAGCCAAGGCTTTTGCCACCGTGTTGACTTACCCGCTGCAGCTGGTGCAAACAAAACAGCGCCATCGCTCAAAGGAGGCAAATGGACCGTCAACATCGCGTCAAGCTGCGGCGGGTAAGCAGAAAGATGTGGGTATGCTGCAGGAAATGGTCAGCATACTGCAACATCAAGGCGTGCGTGGACTTTTCCGTGGCCTGGAAGCCAAGATACTACAGGCTGTGCTTACAGCTGCGCTAATGTTTATGGCTTACGAGAAAATAGCCAAGACTGTGGGTCTTCTTTTAAAGCGAAATCCCTAAGAGGCTACTGCGAATTTTAACTTATATATACATAGTTGTAATTGTAGAGTATTTAAAAAGGTAATAGTCAGGCATCACAAAAGTTCCAAAGGTAGACGGTAAGAGATCTGTAGCAAAATTGAATGTAACAATTTGTATGGAAATAAAAGAAATCAATTTACAAAACAGACTGAATTAGTATGACTTTTATTCGTTCTCTTTAACCGAAGCAGATTCTTTAGCTGACTTACTCGATGCCGTCTCGTTTTCCTTGCTGGATTTGTCAAAATCTGCAATTTCTTTATTGGGCTTCTCCGGCTTCTCGCTGGGATTTGCTAGCTCCGCTAGATTAAACTTTTTGCAGTCCAAGTAATTATCTATAACGCTCAGCAAACACATGCCTCTGATTATTTCAACAATAATAGATTTTTTGGCATGCTGCAGATCCACTTTATTATCCGCATTCTTAGTGTTTACCAATTCAGCCAATTGGTCTATGACCTCTTCCCGTTTGACTTGTTGATTATAGCGACGATTGAATATGATGCCGTAGGTAGTAGCTTCCTTTATAAAGTGCTTATCAAAGAGCGGTCCAGCTGCATTTATTATGTCCTGAACATAGGCCCGGCACACAGCTTCTATGGGCACCAGACGCAACACAAAACGCGACATGGATTTGCGTGTGCTGGCAATATCATCGACAATGTATTTTCCCAAGGTTACCGGATCGTTGAGAAGTGTACGTATAAACACGCAATTGGTAGTTCCTGTGTCCACGTTTTGGAAGCGCACTTTGCGCACCTCGCGGCATTTAGCAGCCGCTGCCTCTAAGTCATCGTCATCTGAGTCATCCTCCTTGGCAGCTGCTGTTTTTGTCTCTTTAGCTTCAGCTACTTCAGATTGCTCATCAGAAGGTTTTTTCGGGGACTCCTCTTTCTGACCCTCAGGACCGTAGAGTATGTCCGCATAATGGTTAAGCAAATTATAACATTCACGCACACATGCTTTTTCATTGATATTGCATGTGGCGAGAAAACCACGCTGACCCACTTGAAGCACTTGTTTTTTGCCTTGGAAGTACTTCTTCTTATTTTGCTTATATTTACTGCTATTTGTCATCTTTGATTTCTTATTAACAGGTTCCATTTACAAATTACAACTAAATTGTCAGCCGGCGACGCTTCAAAGGAAAAAAGGTTGTAAAATACTATTATGTTTTGACAGCTGTTCAGCCAAATTAAAAATAAAAAGTGCTGCCAAGTCAACATCACTAATCAACTGATTTGGCAATTTTATATATGCCTAGATATATGTATGTACATATAATATATTATGTACATACTTATTTTGATTTTCATGCGACCATCGTAAGACATGCTCACATACGTTGCAATTGCTGTACAACATGATGCGATTGTCAGCAGATCGAAGCGTGCCTTGAGGTCCACACACACGTCGCAAATAAATCGTGTCCCGAGTGTGGGCTAGTCGTGCGACTTTATTATTCTTTTGCATGTATGGTATTTAAGTTTTGACTGACACAGCGCACCTGTTTCACGGACACTCAAAGAAGACAAAAATGAAGGATTCCAAACAAGCGCAAAGTTTTATTGAAAAATATAAAAGCATGCCGGAGTTATGGGATATAAAGAACGAACATTATAAAAATAAACACATTCGCCAAAAATTTTATCTAAAGTTGTTAAAGGAGTTTCGGAAAATTAAAAGTGATGCATCTGTTGACGATTTAAAAAAGAAGATTGGAAATATGCGCACTTCCTATCGCCGTGAATTGAAAAAATGTACACAGAGCCAATCTGGTGCGGATGAAGAGGTTGTGTATGTATCTAGTCTATGGTATTTTGACGCATTCCATTTTTTGCGAGACTTGGAATCGCCACAGCCTGATCGAATTAAGATCACCTCGGACGATGAATCTCCATCTTTTGCTACCCCTGTAAGTAAGAAATAAGTACATTTGTCATGAAGTCATTGGTTTTATGTCTTTTTAACTTTAGCAGCATCAAAAAAAATACAACAAAGCAACTGTAGCCAATGCAAGAATAGATTTCCTGAAAAAAGCCACGAAACATTTGGAGTCAATGAACACTAAAAATGTACAAGACGATGCGGCTATTTATGCTAGTGGATGGGCATGTATGTTACGGCAAATGACACCTGACCAGCAACTATTTGCAAAACAAGCTGTGGACGAAATAATGTTGTTGGGCCGATTGAATAAGTTGACTCTCAACTACATGAGCAGTGGCCGCTGTTCATCAGCTTTGGACACACCCTAAGGTGCATAACATAATTATACGACATATTTATTTTTGAAATATATTTTTATTTGAGAACACTCGGCCAGTTAGTGCCTACAATTTTAACTTAAAAAGAAAAAGTAGAAGCATTTTCATTTATTAAAACTATTAAAGAAACTGCCCTCTCTGTCATAGGAGTAGCAACTATGCCAAGACTCAATCGGAATAGATTTTATGGTGTGGCTGTAAACCGAAAAATTCGTTCAGTCATAAGAAGGGTGTGAGATTTTTAAATGATCCGACAAACTTGATCTGCTGCAGGAAAATGATAATTTTTTGGTAACGTTTTTGTTCTTTGCCTGCGAGATCTAGGTTGCAACACAGACACAGGACGGACATGGCTATATGGACTCGACTATTGCTGCTAATCATTTTTGCCTATGGAACTTACGGTTTGCCGCGCGTTTTTATGACTAACATACATTGCATAAATCTATAGTACCCTTTTACATTTTGTCTACAGGGTACAAAAGTCTATATTTACCACCATCTCATATTTATTCGACACTACTGAGTTTTTTTTTTACAACAATGCATTCGATAGTATAAATAATAAGGGTGCAGCTGTCACAATATCTACTTTTTAACTTAAACTAACGTTGCTTTTAAAATTATATACAAAATCCGCGTATCTTATAATTCGTTATTTCACACTTTCATTTGTAAGTAAGAACAAAGTCATTATGAATGACGTTGAACGTAAAATTGTGTCGTATGACTACGTTAAGCACCTTATAACAGCTGTTTTGGCACTTATAAAATGAGCCAAGTACCGGCAAAAATGTTGCAGCTTGTAAAATTGTTGCCAAATTTTGAAGATATTGAAAAATTGCTTGAAAATGAAATAGAGGCGCGTTATATACTTAAACGTGCCGTTACTTACATGCAGGAAATACGGCCAAATGAATCTACTATTATTGCAGAGGATATAAGCTGTTTGATATGCGCGCTAGTGGACAAAAACTGGGAGCGCATTCATAGTGGACACTTCAGCAAGGTGCCATTAATTATACGACAAATTTATGCGTTGGGATGCTACTTTAAGGTAAATTATGCTAAAAGTTGTTGTAACTTTACTCAAGGAAGTTGAGCATGATTGTAGCATAATTAGTTAGTAGGACATTAAAACCCTAGCCTCTTTCATAAAAGTTTAAACTGTAAAGATATATTGTCTATCGATCGTACCGATCATAATTATTCTAAAGTGTGACTCAAATATTTCAGGGAAAATGTATTATCCAATCATTAACCCGCCTTTGAACAGTTTTGGACACATTTATAGCACAGCAACACCTAATTTTCCATATGTATTCTAACCATCACTATTATTGCAAAGCCACACTTAAGTTTTTACAAAACAATTAAAAATTTCTAATAATAACGCCCCCACAGATTTTCTTCATTCTTTTTGATGGCTCAACCAAGGCACGAATTGAACAATGCAGCGCAATTCTGGATGAGGCACAGCTTCTAGGTTCTACCGAAAAACTTTTTGAGCAAAGCGCAGATCTACATGCTTCCTTAATGAAGTTCTTGGACGAGGAACTAGGTCAAACAAATAAAGCATTGCCAATACTAGAGCCCATAGCTCGTCGTTCCTTCCCTCGCTGTGACGTTCCCCAACTGGCAGCACCTACCATGAACGAGTTTAATGAACAATGCTTTCAATCACTACAACCAACTTTGCTGCTCAATACCATCGATCACTGGCCCGCACTCAAAAAATGGCGTGATTTAAATTATCTTCTTAAAGTCGCTGGTAATCGCACTGTGCCTATAGAAATAGGCTCAAATTACGCCAGCGAGGAGTGGTCTCAGCAACTGGTCAAAATACGTGACTTTATGTATAGACAGTTTGGTCAGGACAGGTGCAATGATATAGAGTACCTGGCGCAGCATGAGCTCTTTTCACAAATTCCCGATTTAAAGACAGACATTTGCGTGCCGGACTATTGCAGTTTAGGCAGCAATTCTTTAACGGAAGTAGACATCAAAGCCTGGCTTGGCCCTAAGGGAACAATATCACCAATGCATTATGATCCCAAGCATAATTTGCTGTGCCAGGTTTTTGGATGTAAAAGTATTATACTGGCTTCACCTTTAGATTCTGGGAACTTGTATGCCCATGAGAGTGCATTTCTGAGCAATACATCACAAATAGATGCCGAAAACTTGGACTTTGAAAAATATCCTCTTCTTAGAAATGTTAAGTTTTACAAGTTACTGTTGCAGCCGGGAGATTGTTTGTATATGCCGCCCACATGGTGGCACTATGTGAGGGCAGAGACACCAAGCTTTTCAGTTAGTTTTTGGTGGAATTAGATATATGCATAATAGTTTTAAACCAAACCAAGTTCAAATCCGATTCGGATATCCTAGAAAAGCCATATGGAATATGAGCCGAACCTCGTTTTGGTTAACCTTAAAATTTAGAAAGTGTACATTAGAGTTGCGCAGGGCTTAAAATTAGGTTTTTCAAAATTACCATATCCAATTTTCTTATCTGAAAATGATACCTACAATAATTGTAGCCGATGAATAAACAATGTTAACCAAAACTTTGGCGCAGAGATTCGTTCTATCCTAAATCTATGTTATAAATCTCTATCAATCCATTCGTTCCAATCGGCAAATCGAACCTTACAAGAAATTTATGAGATTTGCACTCTGGTTTTACGACTTGCTGTTTTTTATATAAAAGACACTGTTATTTACGATATCCTCACACAGTCGGTACTTACCGCAAGAAAAAACATCTTACATTTTACATCGGTAACCTAAAAATTCAATAGTTAACGCAGTATTTATATGAGAGCTAAAATCTTTCTAGAGTGGTATTGCCTTTCCATTGAGAACATTGTCGAAAAAATAACTTGCCTATACATTGTTCTAGTTTTCAAATTTATTTAAAAGAATGATATTTCTCATACAGACAGATATAAAATTGAAATATTTTATTGGTATATTTAATCTATGTCTGTCTGTATTACCTTAATCCTTTCTATTGCGTATTGCTTTTTGACAAACTGATAAAGCTATTCCCTACGTGAAAAAAAATAATTTGTGAAATTTATCATGTTTGGGCTTTGTTGCATGACGTCATTTGGCTTGATAAGCTTTGGTCATGATGTGTACTTTAGCTGCTGTTGCTATGAATCATCAATAAAACATGTTATTGAGAGTATTTTAGTGCATATGTATTTATTAGCCTGCAATATGATGTTAGGGTAAACAAAACTATCATTTCATATTTCAATATAGAAATAGCTTACTTTTGCAGACAACCCAAAAAACAAATTCAAGGCATATCAATAAAGAATTGTTATCAACATGAGAATTAACAATAATTGTGTGTTTTAAACTTAAAATGTTTTGATAAACTTAAAGCGCTATTATTTTCTGCCACCGCCATTTTAGAAGTCTTATTAGTTGCTCGATCGATGAAGAATAAGCCTTTAAGGCTGCCTCTAATCATCTTTGGTGGCGTTTCCCTTAGCGCCAATGGTAATTTGCTTTTGCAACTTGCTGTATTCCTCGGTCAAGCGATCGTATTCACGATTCAAGCTATCGGCCTGCGACTTGAGAGCTTCCTTGTCCTTCCTCTCGCGATTAAGATCGGCGGTTAGCTGTTGCACACGCTCGCGCAACTTGTTTTGCTGTAAACGAGTTGGAGTTCATCAGGATTGGTCACGAGATTGATTGGGAGATGATATAGTAAAGGGAATGTGTTTGAGTCTGTTGGCAACTTAGGACAAACTGGCGGTGAGTCCTTGTACACGTCTTCGCAGGCTAGACAACTGTTTAAAGAGTTCGAGATTGTGGGTATGTTTTCGTATATATATCATGAATTGCCTTTTTTTACAGCTGGTAGTAGTAGCCAAATAAAATCCAATTTATGTACTAGTTGTTAGCTAAAAACCGACAAGCGCTGCTTTGTTGTTGTTGTTGTCGTGTGTATGTGGGTTGCAAAGCGCTCTTTAAACATGCCTGGGCGAAGGACCTTGCACAAAAACTCGAAAACGCCAAATGCATTCGCAAACTTACCTCATTCAATGTGGAATCCTCTGTGGCTTCCTTGGCCTTATCAGTTTTCTTGTCCTCCATCAATGATCGTGCTGCAGCTGTGGCACTTTGGGCCTGTTTCATGGAAGCCTCGCTCTGGGCTAGCAAATTGGCCTGCGCAGAGATAAGTGTCACCAAACGACGAATAACCAAGACCAGAAAAATCGCAAAACCAGATATGTAGAAATTACGCTGAGCACGGAACAAGCGCATGCTGTGCTGCATTTCCACATTCAAATGCACTTCGCCATTTTCATGAGAAGAGTACTTGCGCATCTCACGTATAGCCTCCAACAAAAACAAGACGAGCACACCCATAACCAGGAAAAAATATATGTGTGCCTGTTGGGATAGCATGGCCAGGAATTTGGACTTGAAGAAGCGATTCCATCTGTAGGGGCTGGCCACGGGCAGCACCAGCAGCAAAACTAAGGCAATCTCGGCATAGAGAAAGCCGGCGATTAAAGTCCACACTAAACTCATTTATTCGATTTTCTCTACTTTTTTGTGCGCTGTGAAAGAATTTTGTATAAATATTAATTTTAAGCAGACTACACGAAATTACTGTGCGCAAAGCTAATTTGTATGTATGCGCTTGCAGCTATTTATAAATTAGAAGTGAATAACGTAAAAAAGCTTACTTTAAATAGCAATTAAAATACAGCAAGTGACGAAATACGCGTATATTTTCCCGTTGCAAAGTCTCGGCCACGTCAACTTTATTTTTTTTTTCAGACAAAAGCAAATGCCGACTTACAATAGCGACAACTCTATGTAGGCGTTTCTACACACAAGTTGGCAGAGCTGTCGACACTTGTAAACAAAGCCTTTGACATCTGGCATGCTTGTTGCTAAGCAAAATGTGCTTTTCTCTATGCTTTGCTTTAACGATCAAATTTAGTTATTCATAATTTCTTTAATCAGCAGTAGACTTTGCTTTGTTGTAAAAATGTCTTATCAACCTTGGCTAAATTATCTGCAAAACGCGGAGAAAAACTCCATGATGAGCGCTGGTGTACGCAAAGTGCTATACAAGTTTCCCGATGGCCAACAAATGGCCGAGGAGTACAACATGACCACGGGCATTGTGCAGCGTCGCGCCTGGCGTAAATGCAAGCAACTAATGGGCGAGCCGGAGTGGGATATTGAATTAGGAGAGGAGCCGCGCCAATTGAAATGGCCCGGTAATGCCTCGAATGACGTTGGCGGAGATGGAGACAGTTTGACCGACTTTACGCTGCGCGAAAGCAACACAACTCCACTTATAAGCAAGCGTGTAACCAAGAAGAACATAGAGTGGCGCATACGTAATATGCCGTATCCTTTAGAGGTTTATAGCGTCACTGCCGACGCAGAGAAACGCGCTATTATTGTGCGCACCAGCAACAAAAAGTATTATAAGGTCATACAAGTGCCGGATTTGGATCGTTGTGGCTTGCCGCCAGTACAGACCAATATATCTACACATCATCAGTTCAACACATTGATTATTACATACCTCAAGCCGGACCTTCTCTGCGAGATGGAGGCACAGGTTTTATTAATGCTAAAGGACGTTGAAACCGAAACTGACGTGGATAATTTGTTGAAGGGGTTGTTGGCCAAATAAAACGAATATTTTTTAGCATATTTAAAAAAAATACATTATTATTATTTAAGATTTCTGTGTGCTCTTCCACCTGTTTTAAGACAGGTCGTCTGAAGAAAGCTGCTTAAGAAAGAACCAAATTATTAATTGCCTACTTTTGAAAACTTTCAGCCATGCCGGAATAACTAGTCAGTGCTGGCGCTGAGGAGCTGCTAAACATACTGAAATCAAAGGCGGGCAACTCTAGTGGTGCTAACAAAGGCGTAACATGTTCCTCATTAGGTTCTGCCGTTTTTGATAGCTGTTGATGTGCCACCTGGGGCTCACTTTTGGTCATTGCATCCGTTTGGGGCTCAGTAGCTGCTGGATGTTTCATCACTGTTATTGTCATTTGGCGCTCCAGCGTTGATGTAAACTTGGCATCAAAGTCCTGCACGGTCTTATCAATTGCTTTGGCCACAGACTGCGCAGAGCCACTGTGTTCGGGTCTTAGAGGCAACATGGGACTGACTTCTTTCAAATGAGCAAAATCCTTTAATTTTGTGAGTCCATGTTGAGCCTTTCGCATTTCTATTTGTCGCAGCTTGCGCTCAAAATCCCATTTTTGGGTGTCAAGCACTTCCTTGGACTTGGGTATTGTTATATTTTTATATGCATCCTGCAAATAGAGCAGTGAAGTTTCCAAAGCTTTTGTAGCATCTTCATAGCGATGATAACGCATGAAACGCTCAGAACGTCGCTCATGAAAATGCGCCTATAATTGCATAATAAATTGTATTTACTGTTAAAAACTATTGTAATTATTATTTACCAAGTTAAGTGGAGCACAATCCATTTTGTCTCTTTTGTTTACAAATGCGCAGTGGGTACAGAGTTACCACGCTATGAAAGAAGAAATATGACATTTTCCGTTAATTTGATACCAAATATACCAATCTGCCGTATTAAAAATTCCACAGATATACCACGATTTTTCTGTATCTTTTTTCCAAAGAGTATCGATTCTATCGAGTGTTCGAGGATCGATACTCTTTGAAACACTTCCTTCAATTTTTCGCACGCTTAAATACTTTTTAGTGTGGACGTCTTAATATACTATAATATACCAAAAAATTTTGTATTTTCCAATATGCCAAAAATATGAAAAATATACTATGAGGTCAATTTTGGCTCAAACATATGCCAACATCGCAGAAATATACCACGAACGGTAACCTTGAGTGGGTATTTTTTCTGCAAAATATACCAAATGTTTTTGGTCTTTGTTAGCGCGAGTTGCCAGACTATTTGTCGACTCGGTATTATCGGTATTAATTAATTATTCAGGGAAAATTATGAGTCGAATATCATTATTTTTTTATTTAATTGGATTATATGAATTGTTGCTGCAATTTTCCCACAATTGGTATATATTCCTGCGAGAGGACCCTAAATAAATACATATATACATACTTAAAACTAAAGTAATCGGTTAATTTATTTAAATAGCAAATATAAAATTTAGTAACAGAATCTTGGACAACGCTGATGAACTATACAATCATTTTCGTTATTAAATATTTATTTTAGAACCATCAAAAATAATGAATATAAAATATCGATGTTTTGGTTATGAATCGAGTGCGTTAAAATATCATGATATATGCTATATCACAAACAAAATATCGATATCAATATTTTCGATGTATCAAATCATATTTACCTTGGCCATGTTGAGTTGTCTAATCACTTTTTTTCATCGGTCAAGCCAAGCGGGTGCAGTTCAAAATGGCGGGTGTGAAAAGTTAAACTAAAATTTTAATCTGCAAGCATCGTTAATAAAATGTTTAAAATACTGGCATAAACTATAAACAGGTAATTGCTTATAGCATGAACTATTCTTAGAATATATTATATATATATATATATACATAAACTCATGTGCACGACGTATCTCCAGAAAAGCAGAAATGTCTGCGCTTTGGTCGCATTTAAAGCGTGCTAAATTAATTATTAGCTGCTTACTAGCATCGTTAGGCGACACGACTAACATTACTGTGGCCTTGGTTTTTCTAAAGCAGAACAATAAAATAAAAAAAGGATTTTTATTTTTATAAATAACGTGGCGACTGTACCTAACCTCAATTTTTTTATGACCTTTACAGTTTTAGGTACAAAGTTCAACTAAAGTACCAACATTTCATAATGTATTTGTACAATTTAACGTTACAAAAGGGCACCGGCGTTACGCACGCGGTGCACGGCAACTTTTCTGGGGGAAAACAACAGGAAGTGCTGCTGTCACGTGGCAAATCGCTGGAGCTGCTGCGGCCGGATCCAAATACCGGCAAAGTGCATACGCTCATGTCCACGGAGATCTTTGGCTGCATACGTGCGTTAATGTCTTTTCGCTTAACTGGTGGCGCAAAAGGTTTGTATACTATTAAATACATATAAATTGATTGATTGTACGCACAAAACCCTATTGAGTAGTACCGCTTTGTGGTCATCTCAGTAAGACCTTTCTAAACACGTCTACGTGCGATATTAAATAGGCTTGGCGTCGCATTTGCCATAACCCCAAAAAATGGTATGGCGAACTGAAACTTCGAGCTACACGCTTATCTAACCTCAAATGGGTTTGATATCTATGGTGTTTCCCTCTCAACTAAGTTGTTCCTATCTTTTTTTTTTCGTTAGATTACATTGTTGTGGGTTCTGATTCCGGACGCATTGTTATCCTCGAATACAATCCCACAAAAAATTGTTTGGATAAAGTGCATCAAGAAACATTTGGCAAATCTGGTTGTCGGCGCATTGTACCGGGTCAATACTTTGCCATTGATCCCAAGGGACGTGCAGTTATGATAGGTGCAGTTGAGAAGCAAAAACTGGCCTATATCATGAATCGCGATGCTCAAGCGCGTCTAACAATATCATCCCCATTAGAGGCTCACAAATCAAACACTTTGACTTATCATATGGTTGGTGTGGATGTTGGCTTCGATAATCCCATGTTTGCTTGCCTGGAAATTGATTACGAAGATGCCGACTTAGATCCAACGGGTAAGACTATTTTATTTTTCTTTTTCGCTTTAGCGCTTTAATTCTCAGTATTAATGGATAAATTACCATGATAACTGCTTAGACAGAGCGCTAGATTAATGAGGCTACTGAACCATTGGTCTTGCTGTATACATCTGGCAATACTTCACTGATTTGTCGTCCACATTTTTATTTCATTGTTCCTATTTAATTTCCTTGGTATAAAGATTTAAGCTTTACATAATCGATCTTAGACTTGTGCCCATCTTCTATTTTCTATAACTTTTATTTTTTCCTTTCAGGCGATGCGGCTCAGCGCACTCAGCAAACTCTAACGTTCTACGAGCTTGATTTGGGTTTGAATCATGTTGTCCGCAAATACTCTGAACCTTTGGAAGAGCATGCAAATTTTTTGGTCTCTGTGCCCGGTGGTAATGATGGACCCTCTGGTGTGCTTATTTGCTCCGAAAATTACCTAACTTATAAGAATCTCGGTGATCAACATGATATACGCTGTCCAATTCCACGTCGTCGCAACGATTTGGATGATCCGGAACGCGGCATGATTTTTATATGTTCCGCTACACATCGTACGAAGAGCATGTATTTCTTTTTGCTGCAAACCGAACAGGGAGATATCTTTAAGATTACCTTGGAAACTGATGACGATGTAGTCTCTGAGATTAAGCTCAAGTACTTTGATACAGTTCCGCCCGCAACGGCCATGTGTGTGCTGAAAACTGGTTTTCTGTTTGTAGCTAGCGAGTTTGGCAACCAGTAAGTCAATTGTACTATTTGGCTTTATTTTATTTTACTAATGTGTGTATTCTATTTGCAGTTACCTTTATCAAATTGCGCATTTGGGCGACGATGATGATGAGCCTGAGTTTAGCTCTGCAATGCCTCTGGAGGAGGGCGAGACTTTTTTCTTTGCTCCACGTGCTTTGAAGAATCTCGTATTGGTCGATGAGCTGCCATCGTTTGCACCCATCATTACCTCACAAGTTGCTGACTTGGCAAATGAGGATACACCCCAATTGTATGTGCTCTGTGGCCGTGGCCCGCGATCCAGTTTACGTGTGCTACGTCACGGCTTGGAAGTATCTGAAATGGCTGTATCCGAATTGCCCGGTAATCCCAATGCTGTTTGGACTGTAAAGAAACGTGCCGATGGTGAGTCAGGCCAAATTTTCTATTTATTTTATAAGTTTAGCTTTTAAGTTTGCTAGCAATGAACTGTTTTTAATAACTCAACTGGTGCATTGATACTCGATATTCCTATAGATAAGGCTATTACGATATAAACACACGTTCCAAAGTCACAAGTTATCAAACACCAGTTCTCTCTTATTTCAGGCGCTTAACACAGATGCCAACTGTTTGTTGTGTGTGACAATCGAAACAGATTCATATATAAAAGAGTTATGAAAATATATAATTATATTTGTCTATTGTGAAGCGATAGGTAAGGCAACATTATTGCAGCTAATAAGCCAACAGATACTACAAAAAATATAACAAAATGGCTACAAACTTTATTTTACAAGTTAAGCTTGACATTGAACATGATGTGATTTATCTACCGTGTTTCAGCTGAATTATCCATTGATTATAGCATTTGATATCTGATTTTTCAATGTCTAACAACTAAGTTAAAGTGAATTTATTATCTAACAACGTCATACTCAAGTCTATTCCTGTTTTTTTTCCCATACTTATAGATGAATTTGATGCCTATATCATTGTCTCCTTCGTGAATGCCACGTTGGTACTTAGTATTGGTGAAACCGTCGAGGAAGTCACTGACAGCGGCTTTCTTGGTACTACGCCTACACTCTGTTGTGCGGCTCTGGGAGATGATGCCTTGGTGCAGGTATATCCCGACGGTATTAGGCATATTCGCTCTGACAAGCGTGTGAATGAGTGGAAGGCCCCTGGCAAAAAGTCAATTACAAAATGTGCAGTGAATCAACGTCAAGTGGTTATAACACTCTCAGGCAGAGAGTTGGTCTACTTTGAAATGGATCCGGTAAGAATAATACTGCATATAACTTATAAATGAAGTGAAGCCCTATTTTAGAGTTGCAAAAGATGGAGTAGTTGATATCTTGTATAGTTTTTAATGAACGTGGACCTACGCGAATTTTACTGGAATTTCCGTACCACGACTTGTGTTTCAAAGTTTACAAATTTTTTAAAGCCATCTATTACGCCATTGATATTTGCAGCTCTTATTTGCTCTGATGACAAAAACACGAAAAGAACAATCATGTTGAGACACTATGTGTCCTGCAGTGCTGAGCTTTGCCATCTCTTAAAATTCCATTTAGCAGTTAACTACCATATAGCTAAATAGTGTATTTTAATTTCAGACCGGTGAGCTGAATGAGTATACCGAACGTTCAGAGATGCCTGCAGAGATCATGTGCATGGCATTGGGCACTGTGCCCGATGGAGAGCAGCGCTCTTGGTTCTTGGCCGTCGGTCTGTCTGATAACACCGTGCGCATATTGTCTCTTGATCCGAACAATTGCCTTTCACCTTGCTCTATGCAAGCCTTGCCATCGCCAGCAGAATCTCTGTGTTTAGTGGAAATGGGTCACACGGAGAGCACTACAAGCGCTGGTGGCCCTCTGGATGACGATGTGCCAACACGCGGAGGGTCCAACAAGGGCACCATCTATCTGAACATTGGCCTTAGTAACGGTGTACTGTTGCGAACTGTGTTGGATCCTGTATCGGGCGATTTGGCAGATACGCGTACGCGTTATTTGGGTTCAAGGCCCGTAAAACTGTTTCGCATACGCATGCAAGGTGCTGAAGCAGTACTGGCCATGTCCAGTCGCTCCTGGCTGTCATATTATCACCAGAACCGCTTCCATTTAACACCACTATCTTATGAGACTTTAGAGTATGCCTCAGGATTTTCTAGCGAGCAGTGTAGTGAAGGCATTGTAGCAATTTCCACAAATACCCTGCGTATTTTGGCATTAGAAAAGCTTGGTGCTGTATTTAATCAGGTGGCCTTTGCGCTACAATATACCCCACGCACTTTTGCAATACATCCGGATACGGGTCGTATGCTCATTGCCGAAACAGATCACAATGCTTACACAGATGATACAAAGAACGCGCGTAAAGAGCAAATGGCTGAAGAAATGCGTAGTGCAGCTGGCGATGAAGAGCGTGAATTGGCCAAGGAAATGGCCAATGCTTTTATCAATGAAATGCTGCCAGAGGAGGTATTCTCAGCGCCCAAAGCGGGTCTGGGCTTATGGGCCTCACAGATACGTTGCCTGGATGCCATGCATGGCCAAACCATGTTCACAATTCCACTAGCACAGAACGAAGCAATTATGTCTATGGCTTTACTGAAGTTCTCCGTGGCTGCCGATGGACGCTATTACTTGGCTGTGGGCATAGCCAGGGACTTGCAGCTGAATCCACGCATCTCGCAAGGCGGTTGCATTGACGTATACAAAATTGATCCCACCTGCTCAAGCTTGGAGTTTTTGCATCGCACGGAAAGCGAAGAAATACCTGGCGCACTCTGCGGTTTCCAAGGACGCTTGTTGGCTGGTTGTGGACGCATGCTACGCATCTATGATCTGGGCAAGAAGAAACTGCTGCGCAAATGCGAAAACAAGCACATTCCTTATCAGATAGTCAACATACAAGCCATGGGTCATCGAGTCTATGTCTCCGATGTGCAAGAATCTGTGTTCTTTATTCGTTACCGTCGCGCTGAGAATCAATTGATTATATTTGCCGATGACACGCATCCTCGCTGGGTTACGGCCACAACATTGCTAGATTATGATACTATTGCCATTGCGGACAAGTTTGGCAATTTAAGCATTCAGCGCTTACCTCATTCGGTAACCGACGACGTGGATGAGGATCCAACGGGCACCAAATCGCTTTGGGACCGTGGTCTCTTGTCAGGTGCGTCACAAAAGGCAGAAAATATTTGCTCCTTCCATGTTGGCGAAATCATAATGTCACTGCAAAAGGCTACACTTATACCTGGTGGTTCCGAGGCTTTGATCTATTCCACGCTTAGTGGTACTGTGGGCGCCTTTGTGCCTTTCACCAGTCGTGAGGACTATGACTTTTTCCAACATCTCGAGATGCATATGCGCAATGAGAATCCTCCATTGTGTGGTCGAGATCATCTCAGTTATCGCAGCTCTTATTATCCGGTTAAAAATGTGCTAGATGGCGATTTGTGTGAACAGTATTTGTCCATTGATGCGGTAAAGCAAAAGAGCATAGCCGGGGATATGTTCCGAACGCCAAATCAGATCTGCAAGAAACTTGAGGACATACGCACACGCTACGCGTTCTAAAGAGGTGAGTGAGCCTTAGACTAAATTATTTGGAGTATTTTTTTTCTATGATGAACTATCACTTACCTTGGGACACCTATGAAATAACTTGATTAGTGTAAATCTATAAAACCTGATAAGACTTAGAAATTATATTACGTATTTTGTAAATGTACAGTTTATTTATGTCTTTTTTTTTTGTTATAGATTTTGCTGAAAACATTTTCGCACATTTCAACATTTTCATAACGAATCTTCTAAGGTGAGTTTCTACTGTAAACTAAATGCATTTATTTTTCTTTGTGATGAATTATATTTTACCTTGGGACACCTATGAAATGTTTTGATTAGTGTAAATTTAGTTTACTGATATTTTATTTGAATATTATGGCTTTCTAAATTGTAAACACTTTCTAAAGTTTTGTTTTTCTTTCGATTACAGTTCGAATTGCAGCTGCAACTGCAGATCTCTTTGTGTTGACTTGGACTTCAAAGGTAAAAATTAAATGCACTAAACTTTAAACACTTGAGGTTTTCACTTTTGATTTGCCACTGAATTGACAATTCAAGAAATCAGACTGAAATTTGACAACCATAAATATACATATATTTACTATGATGCTTTAAATATGTTAGACTAATGAAATTATAATGATTCTAAACTTTCACTGAGACAAATTAAATATTGTTAACATGGAAATGTCGAATTCTATAACTAATTTATTGTTTTTATTCTTAATTGCAGTCAACATATCTTAGGTCTTTGGGTTTCACTCTTAAGCTTACATATAACTAGGTAAATACCTAAATGATATTTCTTTATGAAAAACTAAAAACTAAACTTATATTTTCTTTTTTCTCATTTCCAGTTTAAATGGTTATTTTATAGCCAAATAATGCACATTAATATATCACATACAACCACTGAATGACTGCCTATTTATATTAGATCTAAATCAAGTGCATATTCGCATTTGTATACTTTAAATAACATACAAATAGTTTAAGACTTAAAGAATTAAATAAACATACACCAAGTATAAAAATAAAATTAATAACTTTTTCGAGGTAATACAAACCATTTTGACGAAGGCTTAGGTACTTGTATTCAAAACAGAATATAATATAATTTATGTGCTGGTTCGCACAAATTTTCATTGATAGAAGAATTTTAAATAACACATAAAACATAAACATAAAAAAATGCTGCATTTCTGCAAGGTGTGGGGTCTACCAACTTTTCGTAGCTTGCCGAAAAGCAGCTTTTTTTTTGAACAAAAGTTTGAAATGGTGTATAAGTTTAAGCAATGAAATAAAGTTGTAAAGCAAAAAATATATTATAATTATATATATTTACTTTAAGAAATATAAATATATATATATTTATTTATGTATGCCGATCCCAGACGATGGCGTCGATATATCGCCGGCTAGCCATGACGAAGTTAGAGTCGATTTGAAGCGGCTTAAGAAGAACGAAGCTGCTGGTGTGCATAGCGTGCCTAGAGAGTTGAAGACTATATTTTGATTGGGTGGATGCACCAGCACTCTTTTTCACATAATGGCTAGATAAGAGTAGGTCCGATGATTGAAACCTTGGTGTAAACTGCCGCCTTGTCATGAAAAAAAAGGGACTTCGCGGTAATCGCCAACTACCGTGGTATCTTCTTTTTTCTATCGCATATGGGGCATTAACCACATACTAACATTACGCCAAATCCTGGAAAAGATCCACGAACACCAAAGCGACACCCACCATCTCTTTGTCGATTATAAAACAGCACTTGAAAGCCCGTTAATAGATCGTGTATATGCAGCATTGTCAAAGCTCCGTATCGCAGGAGAGCTGGTGCGACTTTGCAGAATGACGTTGCGGAACACACGCAGACAAGGCGTTGCCCTCTCCTGCGACCTCATCAACTTTATGGTAGATAGTGTGTTGCAAATGGCCAAAGTAAAAAGGAACGGAACTATATTTTATAAGAGTTACAGTTGCTCGAAATCATTGGTATTACTAAGGGAGCAAGGGCATTTTCATCAGACCGCGTCATCACCCATGCTTCAGCGCCATACAGCAAAGCCGGAAAGATGAGCGTCTTGTAGATTGTTAGTTTCGTCTGGCGGGAGAGATATTTACTACTCATTTGTCTACTGAGACCAAAGTAACATCTATTGGCAAGAGTGATTCTCCGCTTGATATCCATGCTGACATCGTTTTTCATCGTGGCGGTTGTGCCAAGGAAGACGAAGTCCTTTACAACATAAAAAGTGAAGTCATCCACCACAAATATAATCTAATTTAATTAGCCATTGAAGATGACTAATTCTTTCTTTTATAGATCGTTTCTTGATGAAACTTACAGACAGTCGTACAAAGTTATAAGAATTTAATCTTTTGCTAACTTTATGCTCACAGTTTCAATCAATCTTTAAATCGTTTCGCTTAAAAACCACTTTTATTGAAAGTTGTTTTTATTGAAGCCAACTTTGGTCGACTCGTGAGAACCTAAAAAATAAAACTACTTTATTTTCTGGGGCGCTTTAGCTGGTGATTGATTGTTGATTTCGGAAACCTCGTCATCCGTACCATCTGAAAAAAGGTAAACATACTTTCAAAAAAAGCTAGAATTCCTGCTCCCCACTGCCTTCAATTTTTCCAGCAATCAGGTTTAAAAAAAAGCTAGATCTAGCGAGAAAAAGCTTATTTGGCAACACTGATGGTAACACCTTGCCTCTTTATATTGCATCCTAATAACAAGCGAGATGCGTACATATGTATATGCATTTTCCCATCATTTTTATGGCAGCTATATATGTATGTGTATATGTACACATATGTTTTCTTCTTCTTAACTGGCCATAACAACCCGTTATCGGGTTACGGCCTGATGTAAATACATTCTTTCATTGGAATTGTGGTTTTACGTGGTGGGTCCCAAACCCTACGCACAACCCTTTTAAGGTCTAGGGTAGCTCTACTGGTCTCGAAAGAACCCAGTGTCATTGTTAGTCGCCTCATACGACAAGCTTTGTCTGATGTGGTATTCTCTAACCCGCTCACCACACGGGTACATATATGTATATGGATATAATAATAAAAAACTAGACTAAATTACATTTCTTTTTATAAAAATAGTTTATATTTCTTTATAACCCAGTTGAGTATGAATCAATATCAGTCTTTTGAAATTCTCAACTCAAAAGCAATGAAAGTTGCTAAACCAGAATAATAAAAGTTTCAGTTATTTTATAGCGTAGTCGAGGGAGATGTCCTGCAGTTGAGCGTGTCATTACCGGTCACTGGTTAGTTGGTATACATTCAGCTTGACTCTGGCGTTTTCAATCGTTTTTACAAGAGCACGGGAGGGGTGACGGGAGTCGGCAATGCAGAAGAGGGGAAACATTTGAGCATACCACCTCTATATCCTCTACATCGGACAAATCTGTTTGTAATAAGCTAACTGATTGCTCATTTCATCTGTGTCTCTCGATGGTACTCCCATGTCTCACTTTTAAATGGGAAAGGTACATAAACAACTACAAAGACACAAGCTGCGTGGGTCATGAAAATAGCCTGGCAGCCGGGACTGATGCCCCCTGCACCCTGCAAACTACGTCACTGGTTTTATGGGTCTTTTGTTAGAATATATTAAAGAAAAATTAGTAAAATATTTGTTAATCTAATTTTGTCTTGGAATGTATATTCTCATCATAATTTGTATGTAATTTGTTAGTTTTATAGTATTTCACTAGCTTAAGCATAGTAGTTATGCAAATTGTCGTTGCCGATGCATTAACTGCGCTAACTAGCTCGGCCTGGTGGTCTTGCTGCCAGATAACTCCTATTCTCCGCATACGTTGCACTTGCAACAACCAGTTTTCCGTCCAGTTAAACGATTTATTAACTTCATTTCTAGATCATTAGATCGCATAACACGGACATTCATCACTTGTTTGCTTGCACCACTTTTTACTCTTGCCATTCCGTTGTGCGCATTTTTCGCTACGCTTTCGAGCGCCAGCTAACCGCTACAACAGCAACAACATCCACATCCACAACCGGCAACGAGAGCAACTGCAGCATCACGCAAAGAACTGGCTGCAACAACAATCTCTAGGTTGTATCTACGCATGCGATTCACGCCGCTTGCAGCTGGCTTTGCTTACTGTGTGTTTTGTTGTTGTTGTTGCCGCGGTTAGTGGCGATCCTCAATGCCGATAAGAACAATCAACGCTTCGCGTAAACACTTGGCACTTGTTGTAGGTACACCCATTCCTTGAGCTGTCCTGGCCTGCGCTGCCTTGAGCCCTCTGCAAATCACGCCCCCTCCTGCAATGTTTGCGCCTGGAAGCAGTTTTCATTGCGTTCAGAATGCGTTCAACAAAAAAAGCTTTGCAAAATATTTAGATGGCAATCCAAAGATAAAACAAACGATGCGTCCCGATCGTGTCGTCATTATTGCCGCCATCGTTAGGCCTTTGTTTTTCTGCATACTCTACCAGAGGCTGGTGAAGGCTGTGACAATATGTTTGAAGGGATTTGGCTGGTTTATTTGCTGCTTAGCTAAAAACGCATGAAGTTAGCGAAACAGCCCTACAAAAGACGCATCAGACTTATCGAAATTTTGTTTCTAATTTTTGTTAATATTTCATGAAGTTTCTCTCTCGGTTTTGGCTGCTTATTTTCACTGAATTGATTTATTGATCGTCCGTACGGTTCTCTAGCCACCATATACTCTACGAGGCTTCGGCGTAATCGAGCTTTTCCTTTATTTCGCAATCCGTTTTAGAAAACACCCAAGTTCCCAATGTTTTAGTTTACAATAACAAGTGAACCATGGTAGTTTTTATTTAATATTTTGTCCTATACCTTTTGAAGTTCTCATTTTAATTATTTGCAAGCTACAGATGCCCAAAAGTGTAACAAAAAGGTTGTTCGCAATACCTGCTAAGTTTGATTCCAATAGAGCAGCGGAATGTGCCAGGATAAGATATCGATACAATTCAATAGGATGCGCATCTTTTGATGCCCTTATGGTCACCGTGATCCACATAGTTGTGCAGACGGACAATATTACATCGATAACTGAGTGGATGCTGACAATGGTAAACACAACGAAGGGTTCGCAGGGACCCGTGGCAGGTCCTTCTACCTGCCTATTCCTATAGGGTATAAAAAACTTTTGCAGGAATCTGTTTCTGGTAGAAGGTGCTAATTTGATGCCTTGCGTTATTCCTTAGAAATATGTTTCAGTAATGCGCATCCTCGACGCATCGCACCGCAAGGGTATGCTAAAGTTGGTGCCCAACATTAAGAGCTTTCTTAATTTTTGGGCGTATTTTGCCCGCGCGCTTTACGATTATCAAGTGCAACGATCTGGTGTTCCCATCTTAGAATCTCGCTGCAAAACATCCAGTCAGTCGGGGTCTCAATGTGCAGATGCTTATCACAGGTTCGTTCAAATGCCGTGCGTGATAAAATTTCCTACGAAGCACAGTGCTGTCCGGATGCCCGACGAGGGAACTGCTTTGCGCTGGGTGTTAACGCGTTAGTCTTATGTGCTCGTTGGCGCTGCAAGTTTTCAGCTGTCTTGCGTGTAAGAATTTTCTGCGGAAATTTTCTGGCCATGCTGAGATTTTAATCATGCGGCTAGACGTTGAAAAAAAAAACTCTACAGTGGACACCGGACAAGCTGCCACTAGGGGCCGACACTTTCGCTGTAAATTAAATGCTCATTTTCGCCGAGTGGCCCATGTTGTATGTTGGCCTATTGGAGTCACGTTGTTTCACAGTTAGCAACTTTATTAAAACTAACGGCATGGCAAAATAATTAAAATAGCAGCTAACAAAAAGAAAAAAAAGCAGAGGAATTGCAAATTGCAAGCTATATAATAAATAGAATCATCAGTTAGTAGAAACAAGCTCATCATCATAATCATTATGATCATGATGTTGGGTATTATTTTAATTCACTTAGCGCTGCTTTTTGGCCAAGTGCAAGATCAAGTGGATGCAGACACTGCTGTGCGTCCAGTTGGATGCCATGTTGGCAACTCGACAAACCAATTATAAAGCGTAGATTTGCTGTTGCACGTGTGAGGAGGCCGCCTCTGCCGTGTTGCATATTAGTTTTCTGACTGTGTTTCTGCTGCTTTCTCACATACAAGTACGATATAATTGCTGACAGTCTTTAAGTCTGTCGGCGACTCAACTCATATGTTGCCAAGTGCAACTGCAACTTGCCAGCTTCTCGGACTGTCAGCAGTGATAGCTGACCTCATTCAATGTCATTAACTTGATTCAAGGTTCGTCACAACGTTTGTGTATTTCTTATGTGTTTGTTTTTGGGCGAATTGCGCATAATTGGCTGAAAATTATGAAATGTGACGAGGGCAAAAAAAGAGTTGAGTCTCGACTACCTCTTACACTGAACTTATTTGAACTTTTCTGGGTTGCTGTCAACAGCTCGTCCAACTGTTGCCAATTTCCCCCAAGCCATCAGTGCTCGAAACTGTAAGCGTTTCAGTCACTTAGTCAACAATCTGTTGCATCTAATTGTCTTTGCAACAAATTACTCAATTCCCGTGTAGCTGTGTAAGAAGATGAAGATCAGGTTTGGTTATGCTACATACTATACTACTACGGGGTTGGGTCGATTTGTCGGTTGTTTGCTCCCATCTGACGGGCATCTCAACAGGTTTGACATAATTTTCACTTTAGTTTGTTTTTAAAAGCACAAATTTGCACGCAGCTGTGGCATACGATGTTGCAGTTGATGCTGCTGATGCGTTGAGTAACTTAATCGTCATCTCAGCTGCACTTTGGTAGGCGTGGCACACTTCCGTAAGCAATTTCGTTGCATTTGGTGGCAAGGCGGGCGGCGGCATAATTGAACATTTTAATGCTGAAACCGATGATTAAAATCAAAGCTATAAAAAAAATATATAGACACAGAGTTCTGTTGTGGCAAGACAAAGTGCGGCAATGCAGTTGAAAGATAAATACGTGATCAGTCGTACAGATCATCAACACGAACATGAACATGCGGCGACGTCAACGATGAGCCATAAAAACGGGAGCAGCGCCAGCAGTTGCATGCAACATAATTGAAAGCAATTTGTGGCTGGGCTGTTGTAGCCCGCTGCTGGCAGCCAACCGGCTGCTATCCACTGCGCCTTGGCTTGACTTGGGTTGTGCTGGGTTGGGTGATGAGCAGCCGGTGAGTGAATGGCAAAGCGTCAGCACCGACATTACATTGATTGCCCCCACACGTGTTGTTTGTCAATGGTGGAGGGGTTTCTCACATCAATACACAAACTATAAGTGTATTTATGTATGTGACCATTGAACGGAAGTTGCTTAGTTCCGGCAAATCGCAGACCCTGCCAGTTCACCACTCAAGTTTCATCATCTGTTCTACACCTGAAACACATTTGACACTGCCCCAAACCAAAAGTTCGATATATGCTCACAGTTTTTGGCTGTCTTACTTATTGCGCAATTATGAGTTGATTTTTGATTTGTATCTCTTTCTCTTGACGTTTTCGTAATTCTCTGTGCTTAATTGCTAACAGCTGAGTCACATGTGCCACAAGTTTCCACTATTTCGGTTTATCGGTTTAGTTTATTAGACAAGATCTTTTCGGTGGGGCAATAACACGAATTCAACGACTCTGGAATAATGGATGTTGCAGTGTTGCTTAATTGCAAAATGCTTTGGCTTGGCGATCTTAAATACACATAAAAAGGTTCAGTTATAATATAAGTTGATTGTGAAATCGAAATCATATCAAATCTGTGTTATAGAAAACACTTCACGAAATACCCAAGCACCCACTCATGTGGTAGGTTTCATCACCCATGTAATAAATTTGCCAGCAATCAACAAAATCGTAAGGTTCAGCTACATACAGTTTGATATAAGGGTGATAGTGGTAAGGTAATTCTTTTTTTCATCCGTTCTCAAAATGATATAAAATTTATAATTTATGCTTGGCTAGAGGGCTCCGCCCCCTGCTCGCTACGCTCACCAAATCCCAGTAGAGTATTCGGGCCCTCTGCTCGATTCGCTCACAAATTTCGCAAAATGTTTGCTTTTAACTCGATTTACGAAATTATATGAGAATACGATTACGAGAATATACCTATTTCACTCAGCGTCGGCGCCTCAGGTCCACAATACGTCCTTTACAAAAACATATATGTCTAATTTCTAAGATAACATTCTGTGCGTGTTTTAAGACAAATTAAAGTTCGTTGAAGAGATTTTCAAGGTTCATTTCACTTCAAGACAAGCTTCGCTGGCCAGCAAATCGTATAAGAGCAATCAAATCAACAAAAATATAATTATATATCTATGCTTTATGTATATTTATCCTCCATTTACAATTGTTATGTGTTTGAAAGTCAACCAGCTGGCCAAGTGCGTTACATTTGCAAAACAATGAATGAATTGCGTTGTTGTTATTTTTGTTGCAAGTTTATCAAGTTGGAATTTAACAGTTGGTTGACTGCTGCCACAACAAACTCACACATTTGTTAATATTGCATAGCTGGCAACAAAATCACAAGGCAAACTCTTCGTAGTTCGACGATTGTCGTACGGTGTCTGTATACCATCGATTTCACTTAAATCTCTATGTATGAATGCGCTAAGCAAAAATTCATTGTGGTACCGATTGCTTCTCAATAACGCAACTTTTTTAGGTGAAACCTATACCATTCGACAGATAAAATGCTTGCGGTTTGCAGAATATGTTTCAACTGGATATGAAAAAAACACCAACAAAATATATTGTACACACAAACGTTGTTATTTAGTGTTTTCTTTTCTCTTCTTCGTAATCAGCTGTTATGGAAGCGTGCATTAAGTCGTCGAATGTCGACGACAAGGCGAGGACTAGTATAAAGCATATAAGGAACGGGTACTTTTTCGGAGGGCAGATAAGTCATGATGGCCTTAGAGGCTGTTAATAATTTAGGGCAGCATAATTTGTTAAATTTTGAACCTCCTACCTATAAAGGAACAAATGGTCAAAATTTGATGACCTGTCCCCTAATCAGTGGCGACGTCATTTATGGGCAGGTCTTTCTCGGAAATCTAATATTGTTAACTATTTATGAATACATTTCTAAAATAATAATGAATAAGATAGCTGGAATGAGAAATCAGATGCAAAGTTTTCTGTGATGAAAGTGCAAATCCTTTAGATACTGTGGATGCTGGTGTATTCTTTGAAGCTCATAAGAAAGGCTATACACTTTCTAGTACGTACCCTAAATCAATAAGAACTCAGCAGTAAAGTATTTTAAACTATGAAAGAAACAATTTTCTTTTTACAAAACTTTAAAGATTAAGTGAAGAAGAACTGGTTCCGAGGTTATATGCGTCATCAGAGATGTGGCTAGACCGAGCAGTCGTGAATTTTAACAGATTAACAGAAAGTTAAAGGCAGCACCTATTGGATAAGCGGGATCGCGTACATGCCGCATTGTCTAAGTTTGTTTTCCCAGCAAAGTTGTTTTATTAGAAGCTCCATGTTGGAGTCGAAAAGCGTGGATTGCTTCCCTTGGAGTATATACAACCTGGATAACCACCACCCTGGGTTTCACCATAGTAACTTGGTGATCTCGTTTTGGTACACATAATACTAATTGAAAATTTTTCAAGTCAAACCTAGTTTGCAGTCCTGATCGCAACTCTAAATGGCTCATGGTGATTCTTTCAGGTAGTAGACAGTAAAATCGCCAATCAACAGGAAAGGGTCAGGGAATTTGAGCAACTGTTTATTGCAACTCACGTATACGCCTCGTTGTGCGACGTAGTATTGTAAATAGTTTTCCATGAGTGTGTGTGTGTTGGCCAGCGTGTAAACTGCCCCAACTGCC
The DNA here is from genome assembly GCA_035041775.1 of Chymomyza caudatula. Classification (NCBI taxonomy): domain Eukaryota; kingdom Metazoa; phylum Arthropoda; class Insecta; order Diptera; family Drosophilidae; genus Chymomyza; species Chymomyza caudatula. The sequence goes on from JAWNKW010000133.1 coordinate 1,487,179, forward strand.
TGCTCCTCCCATAAGCTTTGTTGTGCAATTTCAAGTGCATTTTGCTCATGAATAAAGCGAAAATGTTTCTATAGATTTAAGAAGCTGGCCGCTGGTTACTTTTTGGGGGCATATTTCATTTCATTGTGCACAGGGCCATCATCAAACATACACAAACTTATATCTACCAGCGGACCAAACGCTCGTATGTGATATCAAATACGAATAAGATTCATATGTCGTTCAGTTTGTGGCAGCAAAAGCTATTGTTTACGCGTGTAGAAAGAAGGAAATATTGTTAACTTGCATTTGGCGATATCTCTTTTGATTCGTTAGAGAGACTTTTGATATTTAAAAAGAGACTTTTATGATATTTCTTACGAGTCAAATAAAATATTAAATGTGATACGTTTTTGAATAAAAATAGTATTTTTTACGAGCCGGTAGCAATATCAAAAATGGCTTCCAAAAGATATCGAAAAAGATACGCAAGAAATAGTTTGCGAGACCTTTGTTTTATTCCCAACAAAAAACTGTTTTTTTTTTATTAATATTTTATGGACCAACACTTGTTGCTGGGATTGGGGAAACACCGGAAACCGCACTTCTTCATGACTGTGCCACACTACGAGCATTATATGGATATTTTATCGGTTATAAGCAGCCGCAAGGAGCTTCTTATAAACTTGACGTACGCCTTCTTGGAGTGGGCGAGTAATTTTATTATCTTGAAATGTTAACAATACTTCTAAATTTCCTACCAAATTTTACAGAGATTTTTTAACTTTGTGGCTTTCCTCGCTCCTTAGCGCTAGCAACTCGGCACCTTGCCGGTCCACTTTGGTTATTAATTTTTCCATGTCGGTCTTTACTTCTCGCAAAGTGATTAATATCTCTGTAAATATATAAAATATTTTTGCGCGACTCTCGCTAATATTTTGTGTGACTGTTTGCTGGTCGCACTTTAATCGCAAAACAATCGTTTCAAAGCTCTTATGCGAGGCAACACTGTAACACTCGTTTGCGAGCATTCCGCGAGATTTTCGCTAAAATGTTGGTCCGCTGGGTAAGTACGTATGTATGTATCTTTGTGTGTTTGCTACATAATATGTAGTACATATGCCATACAACAAGCAGCTGAGGCAGCAAAGGCAACGTCATCGGCAGCAGCAGCAACCGGACGCACGTGTTCATTTTCATTTGGCGCAGAGAACCCAACGATAAACAGTCGCAGTAGCAGCCACAACAACAACAACAACAACAACAACAAGAGAATCTTTCCGACAACTGCGGAAATTATTCATTCAACCGATCGCGCCTGGCTTGGCTTCACTTTGGCTACGTCTGCGTCAGCGTCGGCGTCGGCGTCAGCGTCTTGCGTCCACTGTCGTTCTTCAATGTTGATGAGTAGCAAAAAAAAAAAAATGAAAGAGAAAAAATAAAATTTTAAATTCATACAAATTGCAAACGGCGGCAGCAACGGCAGCCAGCGGAACAACAATAGCAATACGTATATATATACGGACATATGTTGGGGTGTATGCTTGGCCAACTGCTTGGAGCCACCCATGCAGCTCCAACATCCAACATCCAACAACAACAATACCAACAACTGCCCATCAAAAAGGCAGCGAAGCGTTAAGCTAAAACCGAAACACTTTTGTTTCATTCAGCGCTTTTCAATGTTGTTGGGAAATTTATAAAAAAGTCCCATAACCCCACTGAAAACTATATACGCTGTTTTATTTATTTTTGGTTAAAAATTGTTCTAATTAGGTAGGAACCTACTAAAGCAAAAATTATTAAATTCTTTCTCTCCTAAGGCCCCGCACTCCCGCCAGACGAAACTAACACTCTATAAGACGCTCATACTTCCCGTTTTGCTTTATGGTGCTGAAGCATGGGTGATGTCGCAGTCTGATGAAAATGCCCTAGGAGTGTTTGAGCGGAAAGTACTCCGTAAGATCGACTACCGCATACGATGGAACGACGAACTCTATGAGCTCTACGACGACATTGACATAGTCAAGCAAATTAAGATAGGTCATGTTGAGCGTATGCATGAAGAAGCTCCTGTGGAAAGGGTCTTCAATGCGGTTGTCGAAGGGAAGGGACGAAAGGGCAGACCATGTCTCCGTTGGAAGGACCAGGTAGACACTACGCTAGCTACCTTTGGTATTACCAATTGAAAATTGGTAGTCTCGCGCAAAGCAGAGACGCCTGGAAGATAGCTCCAGGCCAGTTGAGTATGGCCAGTTAAGTAAGAAAGGCCCCACGTGAGATGAGATGAGCTTAACATCGTTGAAAATTCAAACATATTGCGGGCTATGGGAGTGCGTACACAGAGCTGAGGTTTTTTTTTTGTCATCAAACAAGGCTGACTTGGTTTTAGTGATATTTAAATGTGCAATTGCTAAGAGCATAAATCCCTAAGTATTTATTAGTAACTTGGCTAGTTCCCCTTCCCGTTCCTCTTCCTTCACTTTTTCTCTCTCCTTCATACTAAGTCAAGCTGCGGATATTGGTACCGATATCTTTATATCCTCTACCTCAATTCAAATAAATTCTTTACTTAGTCAAATTTAATGATTGGAAACACATTTAGTATGTTTAATATGGAAAAGCGATTTTGTCGATTTCTTTGGCGTCATCCATTGGAATTCGTCCGAACTTCACAAAAACCTTCTGCCTAATACTGTCTACAATGTATGAAAATTTGGTTGAAATAGTTTCACCCTTTTTCGAGTTTAGCGCGCACATAAGTTTTTGAGGCTTAATTTTTATATATATAGATAATATGTTAAATAAAGTTTCAGACTTTCAATTTGCATGCATTTTTTCAACAAAATACACTAGAATTTTAAACTAAGAAAGCCTATTGAATCAAGGATTTATGCACTGCGACTTTTAACAATTTTTTTTGAAGATATTGATTGTTATAATTGTGAATGAAGACCATATCAAGGTAGGCAAAATTAATATTTTGGTTTTTCTTCTTTTTTTAAGAATTTTTTTTAAAATTTATATTAAACTAGTGGGCTCCGCACCGTGCTCCTCTCGAGGTAGGTCAAATTCTTCTTGCTCCTTCTCCTACTCGTTATCCTTCTCTTCATCCTCATTCCAAAAACTATAAGATAAAACAACCAGATTTTCCATCCACTCCCAATTTAAATCGTCTAACAATAAAAACAAAAATAAATTTGCTATTTTACAAAATAGAATAAATATAAAATATAACATTTTGTTAGACGCAAGCTTTTGGTAAATTGGATCCGTCGTCTTTGAGATCAGAAAAGATTAACTTACTAAAAGCTATTGTTTGTTTGATTGTTTCTATAGCTTTCTTAACTAAAGTTTCTTGATTAAAACAATTTACATTCTATTTACTCAAATGTGCCGCATCAAATAAAAATCGGCAAGTTGAAATATCTGGGTTGATAAGCTCATCTTATCTAAGCTCAGTCCCGCTCTCAGTGTGCGCGGGGCCTAAAAAATAAATAATTCTTTATTAATTTTGGTTCAGAGTGACGATTCATAACTGTTATTCTAAATGGTTTTGAAACATAACGAAAATTCATATACTATAAGCTGACATAAGCTAAGCTTTTTAACTAAACTTTAGTCAAACATTTTTAACTTCTTATCCATTCTCATTGAGTTTTCTGTCATCTATTTTTCTTTGGATTGATTGATTGACCTTATCAATTGTAAATGAAAGCAAGACAAAGTATATGTTTTCTTCGAGTAGAAAGACACAGCGGTAATGAAATTCCATTCAATTTTACTTATCTTAAATAAGTAGAGAATTCGTATTCACACCTATTATGTGAGTCGCGTTATCGGTTTACTCCCACACCAAAAAACCTTTTCGATATGTTTAAAAGTGGTAAAAATCTGATATAAACTTTAACTTTTCCTCCTGTAAATTGTAACAAAAATTCAGAGTTTCTAGAAACATTGATAGAAAGACAAAGCCACCAAATTTGGTACGAAGACTCATGTAAGACTTATAAGCCAAGCAACGTTGCCCTTTAGCCGTATCACCCATCCCTGTAGTTTAGCTACCTTGATTACGCCCATACCCAACTTTTTTTTATGACAGCATCATTCTCTAGGTGTTAGCCCTACTAAAAACATGGCACCAACAACTAAACTAAATTTCCACTAAAACCAATTAAACTAGCGCGCTACTCTACTTATTGAAGCATAACAATTTCAACTTTGAAGGCTCTCATTCTAAGTTTCCTTCCGCCATAATGTTACGAATTCCTTTTTCTTTTTTAAAGTACAATTTAACGAGCAGCATAAGTGTACCTATAAAAAATAATTATTTGAGAATGTATAAGAAATTAACCACACTTCGCCAAATGAAAGCTTGGCAAAAGCCAAGCAAAACTTTCACCGAAATACCTTAAAAAGACTTTAAAACGAGTGTTGACTTCAACACCCTGCCAATACATCAAGCCGAAGAGAAGCAATCAACCAAATGCGGCATCCAAAATAACCACAAACTGTACATCAGCTAGAGACAATGAGTCTGTATAAAACCGACGTAACTCGGTTTAGCTCACCTTAACCTAACCCTGTCCGAGCTTAGTTCAGTTCGGTGGGACTCAGCCCAGCTCACAGGTGTGCGCAATCAATCAACATGAGATCACATTAAACAGCCAGAAACAATGACGATAATCACACAGAGCCACAGACATATTGTATCATACATAAAACTACATGGAAGAGAGATCGCTGGTAGATGGTGGTTACGCACCCGCGTTATACACTATACCCTATATATAGGGTATACTAAGGTAATACTAGTTTCATGCAAATGCTGGAAATCAAGAAACTGCATCCATCTTTTGATTTCGTATAGGTAATCCTTTTTTGTATAATTAAAACTAGGGAGCTTTACCACCTGCTCGGTCCGCTCGCGTGCTGCCGTGTGCCTCTCGAGGTAAATCATCTTCCTCTTCCTTTATTATTGCATGCAACTTAGTCATATAATATATACATTTTATATTTGGGAAAATATTGACTTGTACCCTGTTTCTGAAAATAAGTAAAAAAAAATACTAATATTTGTAACTTTGGATCCTAATTCTAGAACGGATAGCGCAACTTTGAAGTTTACTTCTTTGTAACTTTGAATTTTGGAGCATTCTTATCAAAATATGTTTATTTATTTTGAAAGAAACTTATTTCTAGTTTTTCTAATTTAGGAAACATTTTTGCCATTGTTTTCAGAAACAATTCTTCTTATAGTCTTTCTCCTGTTAGAAAATGTATTTTTTCTAGTTTTTGTTTTGTTTTTAAGAAAAAAACTTTAATTTTACAACTTTTTTGTCTTAAATTCATAAAATCAAATAATTAGAAAGTTTTATAATCTTCAGGCCGCATTTCCCACAGATTATCGTATAATATATTTATATTATAAATTATTCAATCCTTCAGAAATTACTATGAAAATTATGGAAACTAAAAAAAAGGTTTTTTACGGATATAGTAAATTTAAATAAAAAATTTAATTTAGGAAAAATACCGCTTGTGTACGTAATGTTTATTGTTCTTTATGACAATAAATAGTAGAGTTTTGGGTTTCCATTTATTAATCTGTTAACTACATGGAGGCTTTAGATCAGATTCACATTGGCAGACTTTATATAAGCCACAGAGGTGCAAAAGAGGGAGAAGTAACCCAATTTACTGGGTTAAACGGGTAATGTGTAAAACAGGACTTACTTACTTAAGAAGTTTCGAAAACTTTGCAAGAGTTTATATGCAGCTGTCTACCACTGGCAACATCTAGAAGAGTCGTTATTGTCAATGCATGCGTCAAATACTAATACACATGTCGATCATAGATCTATAATGAAATATTGCTGCCTTGATACTTCACTAAGCGACTACATCTGGTCTATGCGCTACTACCAGATGATTACCAATGGATTTTCGGAACTTAAAGAGCTAGAGAACTGTGTCCATTGATTTTCTTCCCGTTCTTGAATATTTGTTACACACATGAAAACAGAGTATTCCATAGTCTTAGGATGATGAATTTCAAGCCCTCACTTCTTTTCGTTTTATGGTTCACGCACATGTGCGTTGATAGCTCTATGGAGCTGCTCATTAAAAGTCACGACAACGACGGTTAAGCACGTTAAGACATCTAAGGCGGCGCTTTGGGCTGGATAGTTTCTAGAGACACACGTTCAATGACCATTTTTGGATGCTTTCGGGTTGATTGCTAAGGCTACGCGTCTATGTTTTTTTTATAGGTTCACTTGATTGCAATACATTCCACACTTAATTTAGTTGGCGGCCAAACTATTCGAATCATATAAGATTGTAGCCATAGTTTTATGAATGAAACCATGTCAAAGGGCTTAAACTGACCTTTGTCATCCTCCATTTTGTTAATTAACTCAAAGTTATACATATGGAAAGCCCTCTATACTAGTAGTGTCGGGTGTGTCATTTGGTAATGCCACAACGATGAACAATTTTAATTGGATATTTGTTATTGACTCCATAATTTCCCACACCAAAGCAACCACTTGGCCAGTTAACAAGTGCGTTCAGCTGGCCATAAATGAAAACCTAACTTTTAGTCATACTATACCTACATATTAGCATATGAATTGCTTTGACTGTATCTTGGCTTATATATGTATGTACATATGGGTAATACTGCGTGTGTCGGCTATAGTTGACTTAAAGGCGGCACGCATCAAAGCTGACCACACCAACTACAACTGCAACATGTGCACTTTAACGCACATGAAACTGAGCTGAAATTGGAGGTCACGTAGTCGTCGACATCAACGTATGACTATAAGGCCTGGCCCCACTACGCAACGCCTTCATTTGGTTTTGGCGCATATAAATTACACAATACAATGCCCGGGCGGTCGACCAGAGCAAGTGAAACCCAAAGCCAACAACAACAAATCGAATTGCAACGAACCGCAACAACTTCAAGAGCGGCGGCGATGACTGCAACGTCAAGTGAAACCCTGTAAATGCAATGAAATGGTTTTTAACTTTTGCAATTTTTCATAAAACCAACAATAAAAAAAATAAAATATTTGATGCAGACAGTCGGGACGGTGCCCGACAGTGGAATACCCTGTACCCTTTTTTCCCCATAAGCACTTAATCTAGCATACGGTAAAATGGGAAATTAGCATATTTTTGACTATAACTTTTAATGCATTTATCCGATTTCGATCATTTTTGAACCTCTTTTGAGTTTCGAGATGATAGATTGAACGGAGCGGCTGTAAACCACGAAAATCTGTCACGGGGGAATGGGGCAAGATATCGACGTGATTTGATAAACTTCATCTTTTCGGTGTAAATGCACATAGCTAGGTAACTTTTTGTGTTTCTACCATATATAGCCTTTGATATCTCGACGTTCATACGGAAGGACGGATAGACGGACATGTGTATATCGAATCGACTTTTGCTCCTGACCATTTTTGCCCATGGAATATATGGTCTGCCACGACTCCTTCTGCCTGTTACATACATTGCACAAACCTATAATACCCTTTTACACTTTGTGCACAGGGTATAATGAAACTTGCGGGCGGCATGCGCAATAATTTGGATTCGATGTTTAAACAAGGTCAGCCAATGGTTAGCGCTGCCTTCAAAGGTCTTCACATCAATTCCGACGCCGATGATCAAATAAACAAAAGCGCAACGGCCGCCAACCGAGTGACCACCAATCAAGTGAACCGGCAACCTGAATGAAATCACCATAATGCGCCGTGCAAATTTTGGATGTGAAAGGTTCAAGATCGGAGCCAAAGAGCAGTGAAAACTACAAATAGTGTTTTATAAAGTTCAATCAAATTATTTACTGCATACACGTGTACAAAAAGCTTACATATAGTGCACATATTTTCGCTACCAAAAATTGATCAAAGGCTTTCACATTGTTGTTGTTTTTGTATTGTATGTGGAACGGCAGTGTATCAAAAAGTATAAATTTTATTGACTGCGGATGCAGTTCATAAACAATGCCCCGAACGTATGGCATATGAGCATACTATGTATCTTACTTCATACTAGATCTCTTGGATCTTGGTCTATAGTCGCAATATGGCGCGCATCTGTTACATGTTAATACGCAGCAAAACCGAATATCACAAGTCCAACAAGCCAAACAGATACAAAAACACGAGTAAAGCGTCTCCCGAAATGAAACGAGAAAATATTGTATATGGCACGTTGAAAATATTTATGAAATCAAACATAAGGTACAATGTGCGATACAGATACAGATACCTACATTCGATCGTATGTTGCACATTTGGCACACATGACAGCCGCATGCTACCACCGAAGAGGCGGAAATTTTTGGAAAATCGAGTATAAATGGGGGAAGCATGGCTCCCAGAAACCACACACATGCAGATGAGCGTTGTCTGCAGCAAATCAAATGACAAAAAAAAAGGGAAAGGCAAAGAAGTGATACCAAAAGGGGAAAAACTTTTAAGCATTTCCAGTTAAATCGGAAGTGGGAAATCACGACTTTGCGGGGACTAGGGTCTCTCCCTTTCTGCTTATCGCGGCTGCCCGAGCGTGCCACGATTATCACGCTATTTCTGTCAAACTGCTGGGCCTGCAGAGAAGGCGGGCAAGCTGCCACATGTCGAATGCTTAGAGCTCAGCTGTTGGGCGACATGAGCTGCTAATGATGCCAACGGGTTAAATACGCTCTCAAGTGTTGCAGCCATTTTTTATTTCCCAAGTGTGTCGCCCAATAATTTTTCTTTGTTTATGGGGCTTTGATTTTATGCCCGTGTTATATTTTATGACGGCTGTAAGACAAACATTTCTCGAGTTTTTATGTTTATATTTAAACTAAGGAAAATATTTTGATTGTTTTCCAATGTGAAAAACTTTCAGTTTGACACTAAGTGTTGTGCAGTATCAAATGTTCAATGTCGATCATCTTGCCATCCAGTCTGGATTAAACCAAAGATACTTTTAACCGAAGTTTTCTTTTATTTACGAATATCAAAAACGTGGCGCCTTGTGGGTAAGACCAACCCATATGCCTTCACGAAAATCTGGAGATACGCTCATCCATTATTAATTTTGTGTGCGCATTAGTAACAGCCTCTAAAGGACAGCTAGAAGGTTGTGCGTTTGCTTATATTATGTTTTTGTTGGTGTTTTTGCGCTAGAATACATGCTTGATGCCGTCATATTATGCCAAGTTGGAAAAAATAATGTGGTTGTCTTGTTTTATTATTGATTCTTATGTATCAAGTTTAAAGTGTTTTTGAAATATGAAAAGGCAATCGGAGGCGGAGGATTTTAGCAACACGCAAAAACGAATAACAGATCTAAAGACACGAGTTTAAAGACACTTTACATTTAAAGAGCACCTTTGATATACTGGAAAGTCAGCCAAGTCCAACTTGAATACAGCTCAATCCGTCGTAGGAAAAAAACCTATAAAATTACCAGAGCAATGTTTACGTGCAGAAGAATACATGACCAATCATAGTGAAGATCGTACCTAATGGTAATAAAACCTGTGATCAAGAAGATATCAAGAAAGCACAGAGGTTATCTTGTGTGTATGAAACACCTGTCCTAAACCAGCACGTGAAGTAACATTGATAAGCACCTTTCACACCTTATCTGTGCTCGAGATGCATATGGGAGAGGAAATTCATATGATTCTAGAAGTCAGATATGAAGGAACTTCAGAACTATTAAGAGCAATCAACGAGAATGGACGATGAGATGAATTCTCTAAGAAGGCATGTGATTTTACAAATGAAGAAATTACCATAATAGGGAATTAGAAATATTATCATAACGAAAATAAATTATAAGATACTTTAGTAAATGCGAATTAAATTGGACCATATAGATCGACGGAAATAACTTTCCGTTAGATGGGAAAGCTCACACCAAAATTCAAGGAAATGAAGAAGAAAGATCTAGAAATGAAGAAGAAAGATCTAGATGAATAATAGAATTCATGGGCACGTCAGGTAGTAGACAGGCCAGCGAATTTCTAGCTGTGCATAAACTATACAGGCTTAAGGCTTAAACACAACACCCCCCTCTGGTTTTTCTTTCGTAGCACATGCATATTAGAATTTTGTTATTGCAGCCCTTAATTTTCTTATTTTTTTGAGCCATATTTAAATGTGAATGAGAAGTATTGGAAAACGCGATTATCAGTGAGCTGTCAAAAATCTTACTCGTTTCGTTTGGTGCTAATTGTAAGATTATCTGTAATATTTTGAAATTCGCGCGGAGTTTTTCTTTCTCGCTTTAAAACTCGCCTAAGCAAGCTGGGTATTACCAGTTCTTATACTGATAGGTTTTGTAAACTCTAGGAAGAATACTCGTGGATGGTGATGCCATATCGAGAGGAAATGTGTCTCTGTAAAACTGACATCTTGCTTGACAGTCCGCACAGTTAAATTTATTACGGACGTGGAACTGGCAGGCCATCTATACACATAGATCCAAAGCTGTCGTTTCCCTCAAAAATATAATAAAAGTAAGCGGTACAGGGTTGTCAATACTTAATATTTCAGATTGAAATAAAGGGTCAGAACTAGAATTGTTGTCAGATGTCCCAAAAGTCAAGTTCGAGTTTCGCAAAGTAGTTGGCAACCGCTTTGGACAACTGTTCGGAGCTTCTCAAGTTGCTCTTGAGCTTTAGAAAAATTATTAAAATTTGCGTTTCAATAGCAAAACTTACAGTTTGTAGTCTACTGTACTGAAGTGGCTGTGCTAGAACAAGAGAGACGACAAGTTAGCCAAATGTTCATTTAAATCATCTCAAATTAAAACATTTGAGCCCAGTTGGCAACTGTGGCCGCCAATTTTCTAGAAGTCAAATGCATTTTGACACAAAATTGACATTTAACAAAGTTGCAGGTCCAAAAACTGCAACTGCTCGCAGCAGCTACAACAATTGCAACAACTGCAACAACTGCAACAACAGCAGCAACATGTGAGTAGTGCATAAAACACGCCTTTAAGCTGCGGCGACAACGACATTCAGACGGACGGACAGTCGGTAGCAACTAAAGCAACAAGTGCGTCGATGGCAATACGAGTACTGACATTACCTGACAATGATGACGATGACCATGCGACAAACTGGGCAGCATTGGGTGAGCTCAAAGTGGTTTGTTTGTTGTGTGGCACTTGTGGCATAGCTAGCATTTTGGGCACTGGCAAGTTTTTTGTGTGTTTGGCGCTTTCCATTGAGCGCCGCTGGGGCGGCACGGAAAAAAACAATTCTCTACGGCCTTATATGGATACATGGCTCACGCCTTAAACGGCCAGCGACCGATATTTGAAATTTTTGTGGCCATCGTATTTGGGCAATGCGTCGTTACCGGAGAGCCAGTGGCTTGGGGCCTTAGCCAGCTGGCTAGCAATTTCTTTGGCTCCAAGCTGTTGGAGTTCATAATTTTATTACTGATATGTGTGTTTTTTGTTTTTGGACAGCAGCATGCTTTACACCTTTCGCTGTTGCTACATGAGCAGCAACATGTTGCAAGCCTTGCAGGTGTTTGTTTGCCAAGATTTGTCACCTCATTGTGTGGCAAAAGAAGCAGTTGGTATGTGAAACTCAGCACGTTTTCATGCCAGACTCTGTGTTATCTTCGTTTTGGCATCAAGTAAATCATAATTTTGCACCTTCTGTTGCTGCTGTGCTTTTGGGCCAAATGTTGCACACATGTCATGACAAGCCCAGCTTAGTAGCTGCTCATATTCATCAAGTTTTGTTGCTTCTTTTCTTTTTTGATAACTTGTTTCGATTCGACATAAGCTAATTAATTTTCAATTATATATTCTGACCAATTTCCTGCTGCTAATTATAAACAAGTGTCCGTACACAAATAGCGTTGGGTCTATTTTTAAAACCAACCAAATTGTCGACGCTTGTCGTCGCCTCTGTTTTGGGTGTAATTGCGCGTCGATTTGTTTATGGTCGAGTATCGAAGCGAAAACAAGCTGCGAGCAAGTACTTAAAAGTCCCAAGACAAATACCAATTGAACGGCAATAACCAAATGAGCATTCTAAGCAGGTAGCTATAAACTTGGGATTGACACTGAAACTAACAACGCGTCTACAAGGCACGCACCAGTCCAAGACGTTCACCAAGACGTTGTTGACATCCGGCGTTGTCTGGCGCATCACAATTAGAAGTGGCATAAAAACTGAGTGCGCGGAGTCGCGTTGTAAGGAATGCTATGGACACTCCCATTCTAGAGTCTAGCTGCAGTCTAACTATTAATCAGCCTTATCCATAGTCAACACTGTGTACACACACCCAGGAAACTACAATGGCAAGACAGCTTGCTATTTATATACAAACCTAAAAGATTGCAAATGGAATAGGAAATAATAGACATGGAAAGTCAGGTCTCCTCGTCAAGTTCGAGCCCAAGTACTAGACACCCGGCAGACGATTATTTTTCGAATCTTTACGAATAACAAATGCAAACAACTCTTTTTTTTGCATATCTCGAGAGAAACGGAGCACTAATCTTTGAAAAGTTTAGGCTTTCCAAAAGTAGCCGACCTGTGCTAGCATGATGCACCGACTTCTTAGACAAACTTCTTCACAAAATGGAGACGCATACGTTTTTGGGAGATAATAACAACAATGTGCTAGCGTGTTCATCAATTCTTTTGCAACAGTTTTTCAAGATCATAAATCATGGGTAGCTTTCGTACAGCCAACATATATTTGTTTCCAGCACTGAAAGTTCCGCTCAAAGGCAACCGGTTCGTCGAAAAGAAAAAGAAAAGTTTGAAGCAAATGCGACGAGTGCTTTGAAGACCATACCGAAAATTAACATCCCCAAAATGCCACGAACTGTATGATAAACAAGGAGTCATATACTTAAGAGGCACAGTTTTAACAGTATTAGTGTAGGTACTGCTACGGAGGGGGTCATATATAAAAACGTTTTGATATATAAAGTGTCCGTCTGTCTGAATGAGTCGCTAGATCTGCGAGAAAATAAAAGCTAGAAAGATTATGTTTGTCGAATTGGGCTTATGTCTGCAGATGTATATTAATAAATATATTGAATATATTAACTCAAAATCTGGCAGAGGTGTGCGTCGTGCTCTTTTGCATCTATGTTATAAAAATTATCGAAATCGGATAAATACATCAAATTATTGGCAAAAATGTGCTATGTGGAGCTATGTGCAACTCTGTTTGGGGCAGGCGGATTATAGAAATGTTTTAGCCAAAAACCTTTCATTGAGGTCATATTTGTTTTCCAGCGCTATCGATTGACGGTATTTTTTCGAAAACATGGATGTCATCGATTTGTTGCAAAAATGTTATTTTATGTTCTACGTACTCCAAGTACAAAGCATCCAAAATGCTTCCACCAACATTTGATTTTCGGATTCGTTTTACGAGTTCCGTAAGAAACAGTCTTTAGTAGTGGATCACAATCCATGCAAGTCGTAGAACTGTCATTTAAATTTCTTGTTTTAACGCGCAACTTAGTATGTTCCTTTGCTTTTAAATTGTCCCGTGTAAACACTTAAAGCAACTAATGCATCCTTATGCGTACTCTAAGTTTGTATGAATGTTTTGACGCAGATTTCCCTACTACGAGGCATATAAGAAGCGTGCTCCACGTGTATAGTGTCATATGGAGGCTTTTACCTGAACGTCCACAATGTATGCCTATCTCTGGCTGACAAGTAAGTGCAACATTTGGCAATTAGGCAGCCAATCCAAAAGCGGCGCCCACTTTGCCTTATTAGGGACAATATTTGCCTAGACAGGAACAACGGGACAAACAGCACACTTAAAATGTCAAAATTTGTGACAGACTGTGGCACCCCCACACACATTCACAAATGCAACATTTAACAAGAGCACCAAATTAAGCCATAAATTTTAGATGGGGCAGACCACCAGCTAGGCAATGCTTACTTATAAACAGTTCCATATCCAGATCCAGACCCAAACCAAGACAGTCAGTTCGAGTTGTCTAAAACGCCTCTGCAAGTGTCTTGCCGTTGAAATTGTCTACGCAGCTGCAGCTGCGCATACGCAGAACGCAGGGGGGCCCACATGCAGCTTAGATCCAGTACGTGCAGCTCATTTGCCGAGCCAGACGACGTAGTCAACTCGTTTAATATAAAAATTCAAATTTAATTAGTCTTCAAGTGAAGAAGTAATATTTGTACAATCATAAATTTCGCAGCTGCAACGGGCATGCAAAACTTCATTGAAGAAGGAAGTGTGGTAGGAAGTGATTTGGTGGTGACTAAAGAGAATTCATAATACTCTACAAAAAAAAAGTTATGCAGGAAGTAATATAGCAATTTTGGTGTAGCCCCATACCAAGGCCCAATTAAGCGCTATTTTCATGCTCTCTGGGTTCGAACTCTGCTGAATTCGATGCCAACTTAGCATTGATTGGAAAACAATTGAGCCTATACTCTGTAAAAAATCGATTGCTTAAAAAAATATTAAAAAAATATGTTCGCAATATTCCCAACTCGAAACAGAGTCCATCTTCAGGGGGCTAGCATCAACTACATAGAACATACATTTTTACATGTTTTACATTCACAAATGCTGTGTAAAGTGTTGTTCAATCCTGTGAGGTTAAGTACATACATTTTAGAGTTCTGAATAGCAAACGGTGAGGTTTGGAGATCCTGATACTTAGTTTAAACAGTTTTGACAAATTTCAGTTCAAGTCGTTGAAGACCATCTGCATGTTATCGAAGCATTTCTCGAAAATAATATTGACGTTGATCAGAATTAAGTTTGATTTTCTAATTAAGCACTTATCACATGCTTTCGCGTGTTTTATACAAATGAGCTAGCACATTTGCTCTGGCTCCTAAAGATTTGAGGGGTTTCGCATTGCTCTTCTTTTCCATAATATTAATCGAGTATAGTATGTCGAATATGGTTTTGTTATGATTTTTGAAAATTGTTTTTCCCTTTCTTCTCATACTGGTATTGTAAATGTTGTCCAGAAAACTGGACAGAACTTTTATACTGATATTTAACGATATGTGGGGTTTGATCATAAAGTTGGTGTAGCCGGAGACTAACCTTTGGACAAATCATTAAAGACTCTCACAATTATCCAGTGTGTTCACTCCAGTTGAGCATTGAACATGTTATAATGAAAATGTGAGCTGCTGAAATAGTCGAATAAATGGCCACAAAAAGCATTAAGGTAATGTATACATATATTATAATATGATATTTTTTCTAAAATGCGCCAATTCCCAAGACAGTGTCTGTGTGAGGCTGTCTGTGCGGCTGATTGTGTTGCACACTCTCTAAGACCGACTTATTCGAAGGCAAAATTGATCTATTGCAATCTATTACTCTCAATGTTTTAGTCCTAAAAGTGTGGTCATCGGTTGATTTTCCAATCGGACGGGGAGTTTCTAGTTTTTAGTGGGACTAAACCTACAACTTAGAATCGGTCACAAGGCAAACGGAAGGGGCAATGCCAGTTAATACTCCAAATACTTTTTGGAGACATAGGACCGATCATTGTCTTATAGTGCATAACAGCCTGTTTATGCCACCAGATTCATTGGTGTTGTTGTCCATTTCACCACAGTCTACTGGCCAGTTGTTCCTGCAATGTCTAGTGCACCGCTCGGCCTAGTTGAGGTTTTTCCTAGGAATTCTTAGTTTCTAGACTTACATCCTTGTGTTTTGATAGCTGCTTATATTTCTGGTAAATCCAAATCTATTGTTCCATTCGGATAAACCTAATTTCTTCTTGTTTTCAAAATAGGTGTAACGCAGGAGTCTCCGTGTGCCTAAGATGTCAAGATTGCCATCTGGCAATTCGAACTTTGTAATGCGAATGTGAAGTTCGTAATAGCAGTAATTATAGAACCTTTTTAAGCTCTTCGAATCAGGCATATTTCCCAATATTGGATGCAAACTTCTTTATATTTCTTAACTTGGATTTTTTCCTGGTGAGGTTTAAAAAGAGTATCTATATTTCGGTGCTCCGAGCCTGCCCTTCCGGTATGCAACTTTTGTTAAATAAAATGAGATTTTTGCCATGGCAATCACTGGTCGCTCGTCTGACTGTGGCATGAGTGACTGCCGCTTGTTGATATGAAAATATGAGCAGCAAGTGGGCTGCCGCTGCATTCGACTTGGCACATCTGCATTCCAGACGAGTCAACAGCGCGTCGAGAGTCTTAGACCATGTGGGATTATGAAGCGGCGGCAGCGGCGCAGCTGCGGCAACATTGCTGCCAAGTCAATTGCAGTTGTCGCCAACTGCAACAACAACTGTGACTGTGACTCTGACTCTGACTCCGGCAGTGACTGCTGCTGCCGCTGCAGCTGATCTCTTGCAGTTTAGCTTGTTTAACTGGCCTGCTCATCAGCTGCATTGGAGTCGTCGTTCTCGGTCTCGTCATGAGCTCTTGATTGGCTGCGGCGCGTCAACGACGCCTCCGTTTGTCTGCTTGGCAGCGGCAGCGGTCGCGACCCCCAGTTGCCGTTGTTGCGGCTGCTGTGTCTGCGCGTTGCGTGTGACATTTGTTGCGGAGGCTGCAATGGCAACTGCAACTGCTGCACCACATTCATTAGGAGCCGTTAAATGTTCACTTAATCATTTTGTATGTTAGTCTGTCGCATTTTCTCCTTTTTTTACCAGTGACACATGCGCTCGGTATGACTTTTAGACTCTTCGGGGAACTCAAGTGCCTATGGGTACAAATGTTGTCTCTGTTATTGTACCTAATAGTTGTCGTCGTTGTTGTTGTTGCAACAAATTGCCAGCGCTTGTAGCAATCTTACATTTGTTACATGTTTTGTGCCCTTCGCGGGTTGTATTAGTTTTGCAATCGACTGTGCTCGCTGAATAATAGCAAGGATACAGCTAATGATCCAGCCGCACCTGCTCTAAGGTGACCTACAAGCTGACACAATACGTCTTCGCGATAATTCTCCAGGCTTTGCTCTATTCCCTTCTCAAGGGATACAACAATGGGAACCTAAATGCGGTCTAAGAAGTTTCCACGCATACCTTAGGGTTCTTCCGGAATCTGTCGACATACATTTTATACAAATCCTGTTTACCAGCTTAACCTTAAGACCAAAAGTTTTTCAGAAAGTTCGAATTCAAAATTTAGCATACTTATACTCCCAAAACTTTTTTTTTACAGAATTCTGTAACTTTGAATATATACCAAAATTTGTATGTTTTATGAAAACCCACGGTCACTCTAATATTACCCTCTCTTTCTTATTGGCATAAAATGTTAGTATAGAAAGATAGTCAATTTTTTTTCTGCTAATTTTAATCCTGGTTAGGATCAACCTGAGTATTTTAAGTACGATTCGTACTCAAAGTTTTGGTTACAAGCCGGGATCAAAACAAGAACTTTAAACGTAAATTTATCCAAAAACACTTCACAGGACTACAGTGTTCCACGAAGTTCTTATCCTTAATCAAATATTGTCACTATTATTTATCATTTGACTGTTACATTTTCCATAAATAATGATTTGTTGATCCAGCATTATGGTTGTGCATCCATTGGATCACTTTCAAATACATTTCCTAAAAATACAACGAAACCTAAGAACTACTTTAAAACATAACTTGGTAATAATCATTAAATGGAGTATAACTTTTTTAATAAAATGTGTGGAAAATTTTCTTCTAACAAATGAAGTTGACTACCGATTCCAATGCCATCAATACGTAAAAACAAAAGTATACTCAGCGCCGAATTGTGTAAAATTATAAATTATTTTAGATGTAGAAGCAAAACGGCTATTAATGCAAGAACCTCAGAGAGCTAATTTATCTGAAAGCACTTTATTTTGTTTTGATTTAGAATTATTTGTAGAATTTGAAAACTATATTTTTTGCTTTTTTATTTTAATATACTAAAAGGAGGCTCTGCTCAGCCCCCTGCTCGCTTCGCTCGCCAATCCCCGTGTCGTTCTCGAAGTAGATCATATACCTTTTCATTTACTTCTTCCTCTTCCTTTTGTAGCGAAATTATATTTCCAAACCGTTTATTCTGCCGAACTTTACCTCGGTATTTTTCAATTACATTACACAACAAATATGATCTCAATGTAATTATCCAATTCAGTGTTTGGATAACGACTCCGGTTTTGGAATTATAAATGTTTCAAAAAATTCGAGGTGCAAAGTCGGCTTGATGACTCATAAATATATTTGTAGATCGTGGCGTCTTGAAAGGCATACGAGAAACAAATTGAAACGGGATTCAACAACCAAAAACTGAACCGGAAATAATATATTGAAACAAAGATCTTTTTTGTGTTCTGAAGTTATACGAATATTTTCCCTTAATGTATCTATTCTGCTGTATAGCGAATAATGAAAGTACTACAGGCTAAATTTATTCCAATATCTTGTCGATTCTATGCACGTACGTGCCTTAGGGTGTGTTCATAAATGACGTCACCACTAAGGGTGGTCTTCAAATTGTGACGCTTTGTGACCATGGCCTTAGGCTTTCATTAAAACGAGCTGTAAGAGTATTTAAGCTTTGGCTTGGCCTTAGTTATTTTCTACTCTAAAGTTTTTTGATATTTTTGATTGCATGCATCTTATGATGACTTCAATTAATCAGCATTATAAGTGCAATGAAGCAATATGTCTGAGATTCACTCGTGGTGGGCGTGAAGTCTGGAAGAAGCTTACAACGATATATAATTAAGAGTAGATTCTTGACATTCTTACAATACAAGGAGTCGACGAACTTTCTCACCATTCTATTCAATTTCAATTTATGCAATTAATGTTGAATTCAAAGTTGCTCAACTAATCAAGTAAATGCTCAAATGGATTGCATCTAATTTTATGTCCATTTTAATGCAATTCCCAAAAATGCTCCAATTAAATTTTTATATTTCGAGAAAAATAGAAGATATTCTCGAGGCAACACACGCTCGGTCGTGCGTCAATTAGAGAAACGTCGAGGCACACGCCCAAAAACTCCATAGTGAACAAAAGCGGTCACGTGACCGGAACCCTGTGCATTGAGTCAATACAGCGTCGATCTGGAACTCTGCGGCCCATTAGTACACCCCGTAGCACAGGTAAAAGTTTAACCGGCGCCCAGCTGCCTAATTCCAAAAGCCACGTGTCAAATACTATATGAGGTAAGGGGCATGCCACGAGTAGTATAGCTAGCAGGAAAAAATGAGTTGAATTTCATGTTGTGTCGAACGACAATAACAAGAAATGTTGCCACTGCCACAGCCATTTTGCATTGCTTTAAAAGCTGACCCAATTGCCACGTTGGGGTCATGATAATTTCAGGAGCTTTGGCTTTGTTGTAATTCGTGCGATCGTCGATCGTGAGTTGCTGCTGCTGCAACGTCGCCAAGTAGGGCGCTCCTTCGAGCCAAATGCACGTGGTCTGGCCAGGTCTGGCTCGGCTGGGTCTGATCGGTTCATAGCGCCATTGGCGGCGTCTGTCTTGACATATGCAAAAATGCACAATGAGTTGAGGTTTTTATGCCCTTGCTGGGAGTATATTAGATTGAGTCTGAACTTCGTAGCACAAAAGTTAATAAAGGTCTACAAAATGAAAGGAGTACTTAGGGTACCAAATCCAAGCTGCTGACTAAACAATTTCCAAGCAGGTGGGTGAAAACAATTGGAATATAATTGACGGAGAAAGTTTAGTAGCCATAGGTTCCTAACTTCTGACGAGTAGGACGGATTTGTCGAAAGCCTAACTGTGCTGCGGCCCACTGCAAATTGTACTAATTGTTGCTAAGAAATTATAGGGTAACAAGATGCATGTCAGAAAGAGCAAGATTAGGTGAGATGACACAAATATGATAAAAACAGTTCTTGAGAGTAACTTAAAAATTCTTATCTTATTAAGCTTTAGCGATCGATTTAGTTCGAGTCCGCAACAAAACATATATGTTTCCCCCATAGAATTCATCTCAAAAGAATTGTATTAGTTTTGGTAAGAAAAAAGTATACGGCAAGTAATCAGGGGTGTGCCAGAAATCTATAGACGGTTTTGGCTAAAGTTTCATTTGAATTTACATAAAATTTTTTAATTGAAATTCGGTATGGAAAGATATCCGGAATACCGAAGAATTACTTTTGGTTAAATCCGGTTGAAAGAGATTTCAGGCACAACACAAAACATTTGGCTTTAGTTACAAATAGCTTCTAAAAGAGCTATGGACCAACAAATAGATCAGTAAGGGCATGCTAACTTCGTCGCTCCTCTCTTATCGAAACACATATTTTCTTTTTGCTTCGTTTTGATATAAAATGGTTTTTTGTCGTTTTGACTCTGCCTGGGGTTTCTTTTTTGTTTGTCTATTAAATTGCATTTTAAGTTTGTCCAAAAAATTTGCATGCAAATTAAACCATAGAAATGAAAACTGCAGAGATTTATGTTATGCCCGAGATGAAAATGTATGCAACCAGTCAGAATGATGTCAATGTCCATGCCAGTTTTGCTTAAAGTCAAAAGGTAAAGACTTTCCACGCAGCATGAAAATCAATAGAGCGAGCTACTACTACTTTAATAAAAGTCTACAAAACGTCTGCGCCAAGTTTTGGGGCTGGTAACAGAGGTTTTGCATATTGTTGACAAGCTCCGCTCTAAGACACATATGTTCAAATATGTAGGAATGTAATTACGTATGCAAAGCAGAATTTCTCGCAAAAAACCTTTTAATGTATTCAAAATGGCTGAACTCAAATGGCTGTCAAGAGAGTGCGCTAAGTGGGTGGCGTAAGCTTGGACTGGGAGGGAGAGAGTACTAGCAACTGAGAGATGATAAGAGAAAGTCTCCACAATTTGTTGGTTGCCAAGCAACGGCGTATATGGCAACACAATTTTCTGGGGGTTGCTTGGCGCCCAGTCAGCTGAGGGTTGTTGCTCCGGCGGCCAAGTCTTACTTAACCTGACTGTAAGTTATGGGAATCGATTGCAATGGGCACCAGATGCAAGAAATTTCGTTGGTTCAAACGAATCGTATAGGTTTTGATTGGACCGGGAATAGAGTTCTATTGTACAATATATAAATATAAAGACCCTTAACCACCTCACAATGCTGGGTTATTCCACTTGACAGCTGCGCTTTGTTCTTCCCAAGTTATTGGACAGTTATGGGAGGGGAAACGTAAGCTGCCAAGATTTGCCGCTTGGCACACTTCTGCAATCAGTGCACGTGACCGTTACAAAAGGCGTCACTGCGCCGGCACGAGGCAACGTTGCAAATGTTCTGCTCATTAAGAACAACTGACGAGCATTTTGTATTCCGCGATATGATCATCATCAGCATCATGTAAATCGCGGTATTTAATGTCAGAGTTAATGGCAACCCTGCAATGTTTGATACTGTGGAAATGTTAGATAATGTTTAATCGGAAATTTACATGGAAGCGTGTTTAAGTGTCAGTGATACGTATGTACACACATATAACAAATAAGGTAGAGACGGGAAGTAAGAAGGTTCAATCCAATTTAATTAATATTAGTGTCTACCAACTAAACTTGAAATTTTGTTTAAATCTCTGTGGTTTTCCAAAATTATTGCAAAATTAGCACATACGTAGATTTTATGAAATTGTTGCAAATACTTTTGTACTAAATCTAAAACTTAAACCTTTTCCAGAAATGGCAAAATTTATAATATGTTTTGAGTTCTTATCTTACGACGTACTCCCATAATAATTGCAATAAGATCCTCAGTCACCATGATTACAATTTTAAGCAAGTTATTTCGTTTTAATATCAAAAGAGAGATAATACATAGATACTTAGATTGTTTTTCATTGGATTCTCTTTGATATTTAGAATAAGTATTTATAATCATACTGGAGTGAACAAAAATAAAGTAACCCATCAATTTCAGTACAAGCTCAATTCCCTTTATGTGAATTTCTCTACTGCATTCGTAGAATTAAGGCTTTCAGGCTTCTTCTAGAGAGAACTTTTACTCGAGATTCTTAGATGTTTGTTTTATGAGCGCAACCGAAACGGCGTAGAGAGCAAAATCAGTCGCTTGATGGAAATCATACGGGTCATCCTATTTTCCCTTTGATTTAATTCATTGGTACTGTCACTACTAACTTTCGCACAACAGTCATCTCTTTAAACTGAATCCGCTCTAATTTTACAACTTTATAAGAAACCCGTGAGTGGGAAACGCATAAAACGCAGACGGCAACTCTGAGCCTCTTAACGCAGAAGAAGTCAGAGAAGATGAGATCTTGAGAGCTTCAGACAGGTGTTCGACAATCCAAGGAAGTTCAGAAAAAGGTTGTGAAAAGCCATTTGGTGATATGATGGTCGCTTACCTAATCCTACTTACTTTCTATGACTCCAAGAAGAGATCAGGGACACGAATATCATGTTTACATAGAAACAATATGATAAAGTGCAAGAACCTCTTGATGAACACGTACAAAACATACTTCCACTCCCAAATCCCCAAACTACGTGTAAAATTGTATTACTTAGGCTTCCTTTTGGTTGCATCAATAGGAAAATTAGGATTCAATTACTTTTTTCACTTCAAAGCAGGGATTCAAACCATAATCGTAACCGTTATCCAAAACAACGGATTGCATTTTGAAACCGTAACCATGCCGTAACAGAAACAATTTTTTTTTAGAAAAACAAATAACCGTTAATCTTTCCGAAATAACCTAATTGAAACCGATATATTTACTATTTCGGACGGGATCAAAAAGTTGGAAAATCGCTGAAATAAGTGTATCGACCTAAAAGGGGACTATGTTGAATAATATAAAAAAAAATAATTTTTAAAAAATATTTTTCATTCCCAAGGAGGTTACTTTTCAATCCACCTAGTATAACGGTACGGTTTCGGTATTTTTCTTTGCAAGCATACATATTTTTTCATGTTGTGTTTTACATTCCCTCATTCTGTAAAGCATTTTCATCCTCCTGAATCCCTGCTTTATACAATATACCTGACTAATATTAACCCATTAATTTGAGCTTCTAGTTCCCGTTGAGAACAACTTTTAAGAGTACCGAAATTACCGATGATCCGCTTTCTTATGTAACACAAGGCATTAGAAATTGTCTTAAGTACCTTGCATAATCTGAATTTTATGCATGTGACATCTTACGGTTGTACCCCAGGGCTGGATGCTTAACGTTTAAGTGGGCACCACAAGACTCTTGTAGTTAGATAAGGCTGGATTTTTTTTGGAATCGGAGAACCATTCATTAAAACGTTGGAGCTGGCCAACCTTCAGAGTGAAAAGACCGCAGGTGGATTTTCCACCATTAATTGATTTAGCTCAGCTTGCAGATCGCCAGAGGCTTCCTGTATGTTAGAAGCTGTAGCTAAAACTGCTGATTCGTCAGCGAGATTGCCTTTGACAAAAACTTGAAATGATCGGCTACCAGGTAGAATTTTAGAACCAGGTAATGTATGGCAGGTAGCGGATTTTGAGCTTCTGAAGAAGCCCCTAATGCAGGACACAGTCGAAAGCTTGCCTCATCTTTGTAAATGCTCTTACACAGAAGTGTTTTTTCTCAAATGCATCGCCAATATGTTGAACTACGTGGTGCACTTGTTCTGGGGAAGGAGAGTGTTCAATTTAGCTGCTACTAGAATCCTGTCGAAAAGTATTCTTTCATACTTTGCAGAATAATGGAAGCAGGCTTATCGGACGATATGACGTTATGTCTGTTGCTGGCATGTGTGAGCCTAATCATCAAAAATGTGTTCACCAATTGAAAATACAAGCCCCCCTCCTCCGCAATCGACATACCTAAACTTGAACTTGGCTTGAGTAAGTAGTACTCCTTTCGGTCTTATTTAGTCACACCCACGCTTATTTTACATGGGTTTTTTAATATGCCGACTCAGGCTTGGTGCCAAAATGCGTCTTCATCAACATTGTCGCAGGCCATATCGACATCTTGAACCGGTGACAGCAAAGAGATCTCCAAGTTTTGTCCAATTCTTCCAGCTCAGAACTAGCTTCCTTAGAGTGCAACTAAACTTTCGTACAAAAATATATAAACAATCGATCTTTTGTTAACATATGAAACACGTCGCGTTTTGTCTATACAAAACCGCAATCACATTGCAGCATCATTTGTAAAATTGAAAAAAAGAGCTTACCAGGACGTAAATAATAGGTTAATTTGGCTAATCGCGGCAGCACTAAACATTTGGTGTACGAAATTGCAACTTCCAGTGTACACGGGCCAGGCACGAAAGTCCCGTAAGAACCGTTTTCTTTACTAGTTTTATAAGTAACATCCACATTTTTTATGTCAACTGCTCAAACGGAAATCATCGCGTTGCAAAGTAGAAAGGTGACGTCCACAACTCCCACTGGCAACCCGGACATGACTTTAGACTCATAGCATTTCCCTCCACACTTCTACTACTATTACTTTGTTTGGAATTTTCATGAAATATTTTTATATGAGCATGGTGTAGTCGATCCTTAGACCACGTAATCATGTTACGACATAAAACTGACATGACATTTTCAGCAAAAGCGATTAATATCGCACACGACTTACCCCACGACGCCGATGCCGATGCCGGCGACGACGACGATGACAATTGCTTTAGCCAGTCGCTCCAAGACTGCTGCGAAGCATGCGCACATGACTCGGATTTCGTATGTCTCCAAGTCTTGGCTATTGTTGCCTTGCATTGTTGTTGCTACGGCTGCTGATGCCGTTTCCACTGACGCTGCAGTGCTGCAGGCCAAAGCCAAAGAGTCTTTTAAAATGACTTAATGGCGCACAGCTCATAAATTCACGAATTTGCATAAACCAAACCGACCGACTAACTGACTATTTGGGCAATGTATTTTCCGCTCTTTGTCAGCAACTCAAAAAAAAAGCAAAAAAATAAAAAAAATAGAGAAGCGCCTCGAGCATCAGTCGCATTTTGGAGTGAGTCAGTTCCAGGCCGTGTGCTGAAATATGAGTATCCATTATTCGTTGGGGCTGCCCGTGTCTGTTTTTCTGTCAGCCTAATAAACACAATTAACTTCATCATTTTGAAACGAAATTATTTCATTTCATTTGCGATAGAATCGCAAATCACGAACCAACCGAATCGCTTACCCGCTTTTTTCACCCTTCTGCTCTGCGCAGAGAAAGCGCTGCAAACAATGGACTTTGGTGAAAATTAAGTCAAACTGCTGCAAAACGTTTTTGCCAATCGAATGATCAAGGCGATTGAGTAGCAAGTCTTCGTCGGGGCTGTCGCTAGTCTGGCTGGTTGGATAGCCGGATAGCTGGATAGCTAGCTGGCTTTGGTTGTCCGCCCGCGCCACTTTCAACTGGAGCGCTGTGCAGCTGCAGCAGTTGTTTTGGGGCGCTTGGTCAGGCCTACAGAGAATAATGTTGCATGTCGCGCCAATTGTGTACACGATTTGACTTGCCAGCCTGACAGTGTGCCCACTCTGCAGCCAGTTGTTGTTGTTGTTGCAGTTGCTGTAGTTGAGGCTGTGTCAGCTAATCAGCTGGCAAGTATCTCATCTTCGAGGACTACCAGCAACTGCCAAAACAACAGCAAACATGCACACAAAAAACCAACTACCAAGTCATGTTGTTGCCTTGGAAATAAATCTCTTGGCCATAGAGCTTAGCTGTTGTTGTTGTTTGTTGTTTTGTCTGTTTGTTGGTCTCTTTGCTTCTTGTTGTCTGGTTGACTGCTGCTGTTGCTGGCCGGGCACCAAAAAATAGTCGATGGACACAATGTGCCACAACACTTACTCAGTGTATTTTTGTGCTAATACACTGGAAAGAAGTATATTCATTTGGTTCTGTCATTTGCAATGCATAGAAGGTGTTGTGCCCTCGTTATAGGGATATCTATAGAAAACGCAGCTATTTAAAACTAGCGAATTGGTCCTAGGTTTGACAGCTATTGATATATCATATATATAATATACCCAGGAATATCAAATCGACACCCATGAATCTGCCAGTTAATGCGTTTCAATGCCCCAGTCTATTATGTTTAGCTTTGATCAACGTTAACTAATTACGCAGAAGCCAAAGCTAAACTGTAGCATTTGTCTGCCGAATGCATGGAAATGTTATATATACATATTTGAAAATGTGGCTTCAAAGATTCGGACGCTTTGAAAGAGTTGCCATAGGGTATTTAAGCGTCCCCACTCGAGAGTCACAGCTTTTTGCTTGTTGTTGTTCTGCTATTGCTGATTCCTGAAAAGCGGTTTGCTGTATTAACTTATAAGTAGATATTGCCTGGATATTTGCAACTTATGCAGGATGTGCCTGCTGTGCAGCAAATCTCAAACAGAACTCTTCATCGGGAATTTTTACCAATGTTTTGGTTTATTTAGTCTGCTGATGTTTTTCATTGGCCAAACGCCCGCGCCTTCCTTTTGATTACACTAAACGACTTTGGCGATAACTGCTGCTATGGAGCGTTCCTGCCACAAGCTTTCAAATTGCCATTAAAGACAAAAGCCAGTCAGCAAGTAACCAAGCTGGACAGACCAAGTCTGGAGTCGTGAAAGAGTTCAAGTCACAGCTGGAGACTGCACTGCTTTTGGCGCATAACTGGCCAGTCAGCCACTATGTCTGTCTGTCTGTTTGTATGTCTGTCGCACTGTACCACTGTCCGTTGTCGCTACAGTGTTGAATAACAGGCAGCTGAGCTTTTCGGCCCAGCCTAGGCCATAAAAAATTGGAAAATGTTGCGTTAATGCGACGTTTGTTCGAACACAGTTTTCAAACAGATCGACGCTGGCAATTGTTTGGACAGCTGGACAACAAGCCAATACATGGGTCTCCCGACCAGACCAGATCAGAGTAGAGCTGACTAGACCCCAGGCCTGGCCGGAGGCGTTGTTTGGCCGCGTTGTAGACATTTTTCAGGGCGTTTGACTCATGAACTCCAAGCTGATTGTGCGCACAGATTTTGCACGTGTTGGTTTCTGGGTCTTGAGGAATTTTCACAAACTGGCGCTCTCTTTGTACAATTTCACTCTCTTACGACTCGCTCTTGCTCTCACGCTTAGTATTACTGCGCAGCAATGGCGTCCAAGTAGCCAAGCGCCTCCCACTAAGCTATGCCTGTATTTGTGGGGCGGTTTTGAATTCGACAGGATGCCGCAAAATCGATTTTCCCAATGTGATAAGGTTTCAGCTTGGCATTTTTATGGCCTTCCGGTATGCAAGCGCGGAATCCTTTCAAGCAACATGCACAGCCACACGTGCATGCATTAACGTTAGCATGCCATTGCGACCGGGGTTAGGGGTAAATCCAGGAACAACACCAAACACGTGTCGCGGCATCAATTCAAAGCCGCTACGGCAAGAAAATCCATCAAACAACGCGTCGGAAGTCGGAAGTGTGTCGACGCCGGCGCGAGGGTGGCTCCTGCTGCTGCCGCTGCAATGATGTCAGCATGCGGGCACGGCCCCGGGAATATGCACAAAAAAAGGACAATCGATTGTTGTGACACTGCATTGTGCCTGCCCATAGCTTAGTTGCTTTTCTTTAACAATTTATCCAATTTTATGCTGCCCAACTGTGCGGCGTCTCTCTGTTGCCAAGTTGCTTGCTCAATTAATGTGCTCTTTGGTCTCACGACTGGCAGGGTTCGAAGAGGGTGTTCCAGCGTATGCTGGCTGACTGACTGGCTGACGCACACGTGCAATGCAGGACATTTATTGGATTTTTGCCTTGTTTTTATTTGTTTCTATATTTGCTCAAGATTCCAATTAAATGCCAATGTCGAGCGGCGACCGCTGTGTGGCTTCTCCCATACGTATAGCATATACAACTCAGTGGGTCTTCTTACAGGGTGCAGGCGATACGAAAATTTGCCCCTAAGTGTTATTGACTATGAGCTCTAGTTCTTGGCGATGGCCTTGGGAATATTGAATTGAAAAATTTCTTTAAGGCTTCGTTCTATAATATTGTTTTTCTGTAAATTTTTGATTAACGAATTTTTGGCTTCTTTCATAAAGGGATTTCGGGGAGTAAAGTAAAGCGTTTTTTAAACGCTTTCATGGATTTAAATTGAATATTAGAAAAGACTTCGTCTAACAAACCCTAGAGATGGTAAGGTTTCCTCTAAACATTTATTTTGCCAAATTTTCCAAAATAAACTTAAATAAAACTTTTAATAGATTTTATTCTTAAGAAAATTGTTCACACAAAAGGTTTTTATGGTGCAATGCTTAAATTTTTGGGTGTATAAATGAATATTGCGCTGAATTGTGGTATGTGATATATGTATTCAAAATTTAGATTTTTTCTCATAAGTAAAAACTGAGTCTAATTCCAATTCTTCTTAATGTATTCCTGTGCTTTTTAAAGTTCCATGTATAAGGACTTTTACTCCGCATAGAGTAAAAGCGAAAAGTTTTTATAGATTTTTATACGAATTCAGACTACACTTGGCTACAACATTTGATAGCAAGAACTCCCATTATGCTTTTCAACCAATACTAAATCCGAAGTTTAGTACAACAACTTCATTCGGGTTTGAACTAGAGCTGCATAGCTATCGATAGTGGTGTCATTCGATATTTTCGATAGTTTCAGTTTTTCAGATTGTAAAAACATTGATAATGGGACACAAAGGAACAAATTCGATACTTTGATAGTAATAATTATAATGTTATTGAAGAGTATTGCAACGCGGCCTTTAACAGGCACTGGTGATTGTGTCTAGTAAATAGACCTGTCCCAACAGAATTCTTCTCAGTTGTGCTATTTTCTTAAACCTTTTTAAATTATAGGAGTCATATAGTAGTTTGGCCAGCCTCAGGACTAGAGTATTATAGTAGTATCGATAGTACTATCAATAGTTTTGCAGCTCTAGTTTAAACCCCCAAAACTATACTACTGTTGTGGAGTGCTCTACTGGAGTGCTGTTATGACCAGTCAAGAAGAAGATGAAAAAAATCAGTTTCTATAGATTTTCAGTAACATCGTGGCTGTAAATTCTCTTAGGGGCTTCGCAGATATAACACAATACAGAAAACCTTATCTGTTTTGGAACTATGCGCATCTTTTGGTCAAAATGTTGTTTCCGAGCTTCTTGTGCCGATGCTGACCATTTTGGTATAAGCAACATAAAGTCAACCAAATCTTTTTATTTCTGCGTAGGTCTATAATACCATTGACTCTATTCTTGTAATTAAACTGTCTACTAGGCAACTCATTTTTTGCGGTCTCCCTGCCACTTTCAATGACATTCCCATAATTGTGGTAGGTGCCCAATATAAATTTCCTGACTCTCCCGAACTACACGGAACTACTACGATGGGACCGAGTTACATATAGTACATATGATAGGCTAGTTTCTTATGCAGATGCTATTCTACATTGTACAATAAACAACCTTTTAAGATTCCCTATCCGTAATATCATTAGCCCATATCACACATTTATGAGAAAAGAGTTTTTGACAGATTTAATTTTTTAATAAATAAATACACTCTTAAGATTCTTGAACCAGCCACTCATCACGAAATACAATAATAATAATAATAAAGTATGCCTTATTGTCTTTTTCTACCCCTAAAAACATTACACTATGCAACAAATTGGATTTCGAATTCAGAAGCAGTTTTAGATTTTTTGGATTAGCACCGTTTTCGAATTATGGCTATTGAAAAAAATTTGAGAGTTGCGAAGTCAGCAAATCTCATGTTACTCGTTGACCTTACTACCGATCGATCGAAAATCAATCATTTTTTTGAATTTCCGTAAAAAAAATCAAAACAGCAAACACTGAAATCAGCGACCGAATTTATTGGAAAAGGTATGTTTTATACATAGGGTTTTTTTGTTGCATAGTGTTTTTGGATCGTTTAAAATTATTTTCTTGTTAAAAGTGTTTATCTTTAAAGAAGGCATCGCTAAAGAAACCTTAGCAGAGCTTTTTTGCATAATTTTCAAGTTTATATAACTAGTACCTACAGTTTCTATCTGAGGAATTTAATTTAGAAGTAATTTACGAATTACATAGTATCTCTTCAGCTACTAGGTAAATAGAAATAGCAATAGCCTTTAAGGCTTTACCCTGTACTCAATTAGTGAGCACTCTCATATTCCCATCAATATATGTGTACATAAAAATGCCCACAAATAGCAAACGGCAATTGAATGAGGCTGCTATGTATGCCCGCTGTCGAACCCCCCACGCAGACACTCCTCCAAACTACAACAACAACTTCATGCCAAATAAGACACAGAACGGCGTCAGTTTTGAGCCTGCTCAGAGGTCCGCACACTCTGCGGATTAGACATGTAATCAGCATAAAATGTTGCGAACAACGCCGCTGCCTGCCATCGATGTCGGTCCAAAGTGGTAAACATGAAATCCAATATGCGATACGGCAATATGAAATTGTAATAAAGGGGGAACCATTGGGAATGAGGCGACGTTGGGAACGATGCCGTCGCTCATACGCATGTCCTTATACAAATACGGAGCGGAACACGTGCAAAGCCGCGGGGGACTTTGTAAGAGAGTTGGCCATTCGACTGGGTTGGGCGATGCCAAGACTGCAAGACATGAGTTGTTTCATGCCACGCATTTTGTGCGTCGTGCAACAAGAAAAAATCACATGCGCGTTGCCTGTCGCATTTAATAACTGTTTTTAATAAGTGTCCCTTGGGGCCATGTGCGTTGTTCAGTGCGTCATTTGCATGAGCGCCGCCAAACCCAATTCCAATTCCAATTCCAAGCAAAAGCACAAGCCCAAAACTAAAACTGAAAACCCAAAACCCAAAACCGTAGCCGTAGCAAGACTTTACTCTAATTGCACGCCCCGTTGTCCAAGTTTGACTCACGCGCAGCTCAGGTGCATGCATTTGGCCTTAGTCCAGCTGCCGCTGTGGCTCCGCCACCGCTTGCTACTCCTACAGCATTGCCGCGTGCAACATGCAACATGTTTGCTGCAATTTATTAGTGCTGCCATTATCGTTTTTCTTGAGATTTGCCTTGGCTGCACTGCGTGTCGTCCGTCCCAGAGTTGGAGCTATAGCTGAAGCTGGAGCCGCCTGCAAGTATTTATTACTATAATTTTCCATATGTTTTCCTTGTGCGTTCTGCTTGTTGCTTTTTTGGCAAATTGCGGCTGAAAATTGCGGTAATAATTTGCAGCTTACTAAATATGAAGATCAACCAGCCAGTCGGCCACGTTCCAAACAGATTCAACTTGTCCGTTCGTCCGTCTGTTTAGTTACACAAATTTATTAACTTGTGCAAAATTAGTCGCTTACAGTCGTTTAGTTGTTGCAATTTGATTTTTATTACATATACTGAGTGTGTAGTTAAAGTTGTATCTATAAGATACATTTTGTGGCCGGCCGCATCCTGTACCATCTATTGCCAATTAGTTAGGCTCTAACTTAACAGAGATTTTATGCTGTTTGTCTTGACTTGTTTTTCAGCGGCGTTTCAGTATTTTTTATGCCTCTTCTATGAAGAAGAATTTTTATGGCCTTGAAATGGTTGCACTAATCAGCTGACAATTTACGAGCCATTTCTGTTTGGTTAAGTGAAAAAAAAAACTAGAGAGAAAGGCTTTCCGATTTGTACGTGTAAATTCTTACAATTAAAAGTTTGAAGGATCTGTCTAGACAAAACAGTTGGAACGACGAACTTTACAATCTCGATGATGACATAAAAAGTGTCTAGCCCATTATTATCGAGCGGCTCAACCGGCTTCAGCATGCCATGCGTCTGTACAAAGAAGTACTAAGGAAAAGGGTGTTGGAGGAAGACAACGCCGCACTAGGATAGAAGGTCCAGAAAGAGTAGATTAGGCGTACACATAGCAGGAATGCTTGAAGAATCACCAGAACGTAGGCCGGTAAAGGGGTGTGATGGCCAGCTGGGAAGAAGAGAAAAAGTATATGAAACCGACCAGAGCTGAGCGCTCCAATTCATGAGTGAACACTTTTATAAGCTTCTTGTATGTGTGTAGGTAACTTTATCTTTGAACCTGATTTTCTTCAACTTAAAAACGTTTAAGTTGAAATTTGGCACACTTGACATCAATGACTGATGACAGCATAAAAATTTAATCAGTTTGTCAAGTAGTCAAATGCATATACTATATTATACTTATATTTTTACAAAATTGCATTCCAAATCAGTCGAAGCGACAGCAAATCGGGTGTGGATTTGTTATTGGCCGGAGACTACGCAACCGTGTCTCTCGGTTCCCATCAGTAACCGAAAGGCTGGCAACAATCCGCATCAAGGCTAAATTCTTCAACATCAGCCTGACTTGTGCGCACGCCCCGACGGAGGACAAGGACGATGCGAGCAAGTAACTTTCTATGATAGATTGGAGGGTGTCTATGACCGCTGCCCAGACCATGATATAAAAATATAGAGATATTACCAGATTTCAGCATTCCGATATCCACAAGGCTACATGCCTGTCCCCTGAGCAAACTACGCGCAATCAGATTGATCATGTTGTGACTGATGGAAGGCTTCACCTGAATATGTTGCGTTAATAGGTACCACAGTGAATTTTCTTTCAGAGTATTTATATATTGACTAGTATTCGTCTCGTCGTCGACATTTGACGACTTAATACACGCTCTCATAACAGCTTATTACGAAAAGGAGAGAAGAAAACACGAAATAAGAACTTTTGTGTGTACAATGTAGTTTGTTGTTGTTTTTTATTTAACGCATAAAGTACATTTATTACTTCAAATCAATTTTTACCTGTCTAACGCAACGTATCCGGGTGAAACGTATATGCGACAAACCGCAAACATTTTATCTTTCGAATGGTATAGGTTTCACCTAAAAAAGTTGCGTTATTCAGAAGCAATCGGTACCACACTGAATTTTTGATTAGCGTGTTTACATAAAGATTTTCATAAAAAATTAGCTTTTAGAAATCGTACCAATCGAATTCTTATAGTAACAGATAACGAGCACCCCACGCTATTTCACACTGCTATTAATTTTCTAGTTATTTACCTATATTCTTATATTAAAAATTATATTTTGCGTCTTTTTCAGTTTTTTACACTATAATTTTTTATTAACTTTTCCTTACAACCAGCACAGTTTTGATATGGAAAATCTAATTTCGCTGAGATAAAATTCTGTTAGCAAATTTAACTCATTTAGCCCTCATATCCAGGCAATACTTCGATGTGAACCTTTCGAAGTGCTTTGAAAAGCTGGTGTACAATTTTTAATGACTTGTAAATATTTAAGTGCGTATTAAAATGAGAAGATAAGAAAGAGCAGATGGATGGTGTTCACAAAACGCATAGAGCTTAGTGCAAATGATATCCACTTTCGTAGTTTGAAATCAAATCTACAGAATATCATTTTAGCGTCGAATTCTTTGTGTGGCAACATAAAAACTGAAATTGTGGCCATAAATCTAAGAAAACTCTAAATGCCAGACAGGCCAAATAGGTCTAAGGCATGGCCCCTATGGCAACCATGCATGTCATCTCTGTGACAAATAATTTACCATAAAATGAAAGACAACTGCCAATTTTTCAGTAATTAGCCAGACCAATAAGCACACACAGATACTCTGACGCAATTAATAAAACGTAAAGTCAGAGCACAGAACAGACTTTTGTGTCTCCGTTGTTGTTGCTCATTGTTAGTTCAAAAATGCGCTTAAAAGTATTTGCAGAAAATTAATTGTGCTCCATACAGATTAACACATGCGTGGCATTTTGGAATGACAACGATGATGGCAAGTATCTTAAAGATACATTTATGCGCGCGGTACTTACTACTTCCAGTCGCGCTTTGCGTTTTACAAATTTGAAAATTTCTTGCTGCATTTTTATGACTGTTGACATGCCTGTGCGCCGCGGCGCACAGTGGATCCCACTGACTTAGTTTTCGGCAAAAATCATAACTTTTAAGGGAGTAAAGAAATTTTCAAAATTTAAAATTCATAGTACAGAGATGTCCTTAAGCTTCTGCGATACACTGCGACAAATTAGCTGTGTATAGAGGGTGCTTCAGTAAAATGGTAGTAAAGTTCGATATTAATACTGCAAATGTCTTATCCTTCTGGAAAAATTCTATATTCTAAATTATGCTTATTTTTTAATAAATCCTCCTCGTCGAAAGTTTGTCTATCTTGCGAAAGTGTTGACGCTAGGATCAAACATCTTGCCAACAGATTTTCAAAATTTTAACGATTTATTAAGCAATAAGAACATTTTGTAGGTGCAAGGTGTATATAGTATCGAACTTTACTACAGTTTTTTGAAGCTCCTTTTCTTCACAGCATATTTATCGCAGTGTATCGCAGAAGCCTAAGGAAATCTATGTTACAAGCATTTTACATTTTTAAAAATATCTTTGCTCCCGCAAAAGTTTCGATTTTTGCCGAAAAAGAAGTCAGTTGGATCCACTGTGCGGCGTTTCCCTTCCTGCCGTTGCTGCCTGCTGCTTGCTGATGTTGCATGTGGCACGCGCGTCGCATAATTAATTAAAAATGCATTTAAACGAAGCTTCACGACAGTCAATCGTTCGTGCACATTTGGCAGACAACGCAGGCGACATTGCCACGCCCACACGCCGCACTCCCCTATCTGTACCACGCACTCAAAACACACAAATTTTTATTCATTTTCCTAAGAAGCCTTTCGTCGCCGTTGTATGACTGTAATAAATACAAAATACAAAAAATTCAGAACTCAAGAATTAGAGAATAAATACACTTTCTTTCCCGGTTGGAAAGTTTTTGTTGCCACAACAGGCAGCTAACATGTGTCGCCTTTGTCAGCAAGTTCATCCAAGTTTTTTTTTCATGTACCGATGAAATGTTGACATGATTATCTATCTGAAAATGTTTTCTCGAAAAAATGACAAGACTTGGTGAACATAGTTTGCCTTATAAAGTGTATCTCTTAATCTTATTCATTGTAGTTGTCAGTGACCCTTGGCCACTGTGGATTATATGCTCGTGTTTAGTAAATACTCAAAATGGTACTGGAAATTAAAGAAAGGCAGTGGCAACCCAAATTGTGGCTTTGGGTTCTTGTGGAACAGGGTGAAAGCTCTTGACCGTCATTCACTGGGGAATGGCCAGGATGATACCTGTCTCTGCCTTAAGGAAGTTAACGCACAAAGTCCACTTGGTACCCCCTGGATAGCTACTCTAATCGCTTCTTTGCAATGTGCGCAGCGGTTGTTTGTAGGGTTTGGGACCCGCTTCGTAAAAATCCCAGGGATAGGATCACCCCCAAAGTTGACGACTCAGGATGTGCAAGCAGATATAATAGCCATGCCGGAGATGCAATATAGATGCCAGATACCGCCTTATACGAGTCGCATAAGTCGTATAATACTACAGCTTTAATGCGGAGTGGCACGAATTCGGGTGCGGATTTGTTGTTGGCCGGAGTTGACGCAATCGTGTCTCCCGGTTCATACCAGTAAACGCAAGGTTGGCAATAATCCGCTTCAAGGCAATATGTTACAACATCAGGACTGCCCAGCCCATGATATTAAAGTCGTTTTAGGCTATTTTAATGGCAAGGGTGGAAGGGCGTGCCACGTTGGTCATACTGTCGGACAATTCAGTCTTCACAAGACCACCTCGAACAACGGTCTAGGGCTAGTTGACTTCGCAGAGTTGGGAATTGCCATGCTAGTTCGGAACTAAATCTCATCATGCCGATACTCACCAGTCTATATGGCTGTCATATGATTAATCTACACACAACCAGGTTGGTCATGTCCTTGATTTCCAACGCCCACTGCCGAGGAACCAATGTTACAATCAAAAGGGTTGCGAAGCCACTGCAATGAAGACCGCTATGCAAGACCACTATTGGGAGATGAGAAAGTTTGAGATTTGCCTTTTCAGATGTAAAGGCAGGAAAAGCGCTATTGAAGGAAGGCGATTAAGTGGCTGACCATGTCTCCGTTGGAAGTTCTAGATAGAGAGCGCATTAACTACCTTTGGTATCAGGATGCACTCCAATGCTGCCATACTCCGCTAATGGATTGTTATGGATAGTTAAGAAAGATAATTTATTTTTATTACCGCACTTCAAGAAAAAATTGAGAGATCACCGTTTGTCGGCATCTGATACTTCAAGTGTTCAAATGGAGACAACTTATGGAGGTACCTCATTTTGTGTGACAAGAGTTTGGAAAATTGATTCCAGCGTTTGCAAAAGTATGTCGATTTCCGTGGAGAATATTCTGAAAAACTTTAGCTTTTTCTTCCCGGCTCAGGGTCCATGACCTTGATGGACCTTGATCCGGAATGAAGAAGCTAAAGAAGAAGATCAGGTCGCAAATCAAATTTCATATTATTCTGAAAAACAATTAAGCTTTTTTCTTTATTCTTGTCATCTGATGACAAATTATTTAAATTAAAGCTTCGGATTTTACACGATTACAGTCAATTATTAACGAATTCGATAGAAATCAAGTGAAGAATTACGGGCCAATTTCTTGTAATGATGTTTAATGCACATAATTTATGCCATAAGAGGCAAGAATTATATCCCTAAAAAATGTCACTTAAAGCAAAAAAAGTATTAAAAGATTACTGAATGTAATAGAAAACTTAGACTTGGTACCTTGAGAAAAGAAGGCTAAATCATTGCAAAACTTCTTGACAAACTTATTATGCTATGCTTAACGTAAAGTGTATAAAAATGTGAATTCTAAATTTCCACTAAATTACCATGTATTTATGAAATTTTGTATTTATTTTGTTTGTGCTTTTTAGCCAGAACGATTATGTGTTGTTGTTGTTATTTTGGGGAAAATTAAATAGCTCACTGAAAGCCACTTAACAGTTGATTTCATTTGAATTTAATGCAACATTAGCACTCTTTTTGAATGGCACAAACGCAACCCAAAACTTGAGGTGATAGAATATAGAAGCATAGAGGCCCATATTGAAGCCACAAAAAGCAGACAGTGGCAACCACTCAAGATGGACCACCGACAGTTTAGGTGTTTGTATGTAGCAAGCGCCGCTGATAGGAAACAGCTGACCAAAATCTACAAAAATATTTTATTTATGCGCTAGATAAATAAAGTGAAATACCTAGAAAAGAACTTGCCCCTTGTTGCTGCCATGCCCACAAATTGGACATTTGATTGGCAGCGCACATGACTTGAGCAAGTTCCATGGAAACACATCAGTCAATTGAAGAAATATGTTTTGTTGACCCAAAGAGTGCGTTGAGTCCAACTAAATTTTCAAATATTTGACAGACAAGTTACACTCAACACCTCAGCACCCACATAAGCAGCTGACCTGAATGGTGCAACGATCGGTGGCATGATCATCTCAGCGGGTTGCCACAACACTTATAACTAGTAGGCCATAACTGGCATATTCACAGTTTTGCACCCACTTTCTGGTTATTGTGGTTGTAGTTGTTGTTGTTGTTGTGGCTATTGCTGTTTGTTGTTTGGTTGCCACAATAAATCCATATAAATTTATATTGAATGCATATGAAATGGTCAATAAGTGTGCGATTTGTGCGCATAATGAAGTCGATTTGTTGCGGCAGCAACTGCCAGTAAATTAGACATTCAAAATTGATGGGTGGCAAACTATACATGAGTAGCCGAAATGTTTGGATTAAGTATACGCACAGATGCTGCTTCTCGCATAAAGAGTATTTATCGTCTGCGTTAATGATTGTAGAAGTGTAAGCAAGAAGTGTTGGTCCAGGAAAGGGCAAGATTGAGGGAAATGGACAAGGCTATAGGTGGATACGTTGCGAATGGATGACAGCTTTATCGCATAAAAGGTTATGAAGTGGTGGACAGGTTCTAGGCAGTTACTTTGGGGTAATATCTAGCAGCTCAATACATTAAAAGGAACTGAAGAGAAGCTAAAGCAGTAACAAACAGTATTGTCGGAGAGGTACAGAGTTCAGAATCTACATTGGTTGGGATCATGCATTCTTCCGCTTGGCTTATGCTCTTTTATCTTAGTTTTTTACTTGATACCTTAAAATTTTCTCAGAAGCTAATAAATATTCTGTATCATATAGATTTGTTCCACATTAGCGAGTGTTGTTTTAAAAGTGTCTCCACATAAGGAAATATTTTTAAAGGCTGCGATTCAATCCAAAATCTATATCAATACTTATCTTCTAAAAACACTGATTAAAAACAGTTTTTAGCATAGCATACAGTGTTTTTCCTTTACACTTCTGTTTAGTATTTTCGATCGCAACACCGATTCCCTTAAGATTTCAGTTCTATTTGGCAAAATTTTGAAAGAAATCTAGTCTAAATCAGTTACATAATCGTTATTGAGTTCCGTTCTGATTCCGTTCCCAAATTTAGAACATGCTTAAATGTGGAATATTCGTGCCTCGTGTGGTCGTTAGTCATCAAAAAAGGCACCGATTCGGGAGCACAATTCTTCTTAATTTTGTTTCACATTGATATACTTTAAGGATTAAAAGAGATTCAACGAAGAATTCTTAATGCCAATAACTTCAAAAGTAAAAATCCTATGTTTTTGTGCTGAGCTGCAAGCCGATTCAGAACAGATCCAGATAATTTCCGTGTTTGTGAGGCTTGTTACACCCAACAGTAAAACGAATTGAGAAAGAAATGTCTCACATTTGCAGTCTTAGAATTGGAAAACGTTCTGAATCGTTGGAAAACATTATTTCCTGAGCTATGGTTTCATATTTATGTGTTTAAGCGTCAGGGACGTAGGTCATAGCTGGCTCAGCTACCAAGCACTTCCATATAATGGCTAAGTTTATGAACCTAATACTGACAAAGCTAGATTTAGATTAATCCAATTTCTAAAATTTCCTTTAAATAAAGATTGAGCTGATAAAATGAAGGAACTAGGATCTAGAAATAAGAATAATCATATCGTAAATTTCTGCTCTTTTATTTGGTATAGATGGAAGTAAAGAATTATCCTTCTTAAATCAAGAATGTTTAATTTGCTCTTGAGTTCACGAATGAACGCTTTAGATATTTCTTCTAAGGTTCCTTGCGGGTTTGATCTTTGGTATTGAGCGTGGCTGACTAGTTCAATAAAAACCAAGGTGTTTTTTTTACCTTTCATTGTGTAAACAGCTGCAAGTTTATGTAAGCGTCGGACATGATTACTCCAAACCTCCGTCGTTTCGTTGACCACGGAAATCCTGTTCCAATGGCATGTGAACCGATTTTATTTTATATACTTTTTCGGTCGATTCTCTTGATGTGCTGCTGATCTGCTGTTGATCTCTGCATGTCGAATTATTCGACTTCTGCACAATATCAAGAGACGGCCAGCATTTAACACTTTTGCTGTTATCACCTCATTCCATTTGAAATGTTTGTTTTTACATTTTGCTGTGCTTACGCACTTTTCACACACACACACACACACACAGGAACCGAAAGTAAAAGAAAAAGGCAAAAAAACATAGCATCATTTCCTAGCACACGCCGTTGGAAAAGCTCTCAACAAGCCACAGGGCGTTGTGTGCGAAATATCTACAGATGTGTAATGAAACACCTGCAAATTGCACAACATAAAAAGATTCGTCACACAACGAACGAGATAGTCAAGCTTTCTCTTGG
Organism: Chymomyza caudatula; assembly: GCA_035041775.1. NCBI lineage: Eukaryota > Metazoa > Arthropoda > Insecta > Diptera > Drosophilidae > Chymomyza > Chymomyza caudatula. The sequence continues at coordinate 1,526,755 of JAWNKW010000133.1, forward strand.
CTCATTCAACCGCATTTCGAATGCGAAATACACGCCAATAAGTCAGACCAGGGTGAACAACCACCAGCCATAAAAAAAAAACAGCTGATGGGTAAGCCAAAGCCCAACCAACCTAGCAACCAACCCCCTCGGGCCGTTTGGCAGCTCCACCCGCATCGACTGGTGCTCAAGTCAGCTCATGAATACATTTGAACTCGTTAACTGCGACACACCCCAACATTTGTGGGGTAGTTTTCGCCTGCCAGTGGCGTGTCTAGAGAAGCACAGGCAACGGGAAATATCTCGACAAAGGGGGACACGCCACTGCCTTAACTTTGCACGTGCACATTTTCGACTTCATCAAAAGGAATTTGTTTTGTCTGCGTGCCGCACATTTCGCTTTGGGGACCGTGTCTGACATTTATTAGAATTCTTCAGGCCACCCCAATGTTGTGGAGCTGTACTGTGGGTGGGGAGGGGGCGGTTGGGCGGCCAGCTAGCTTGTAATAAATTTGCTTGAAAAGCTTTTAGCTGGGGCCTTGAGCTGAGTTGTCGAGGCGAGCTCTTTGCAACGGTTTGTTGACTCAGAGTTCCTTTTCATTAAAGTTGCTTGGTTTATTGTTCGTTGGTATTGCCTTTAAGGCAATGAAATGAGATCTGGGGAATAATCTGCTAAATTGGAAGATACAACCACTTATTAGTACATACACAAATATGAAATTATTATCGATTCTTGCACGAGGCAATGAAATATGTAATACTATGTGCGTTAAATTTGCTAAAGGGGAACTTCATATATTGAGGTTCCACAGAAAATACAAAATAATTTTATCAATGCAGAACAAAATTTACCAATTTACCTACATTTAAACCAACTTTTTTGTTTACTTGTATATCTATAAAGGACCTTAATATACCTTAACAGGAATATAAATTTTAACATTAAAAACAAAAGGTAATATGAAAATAGCTCAGAAAATAGATAAAAATAATCTGAGTCACCGACTCACGAAAAAGAAAGTCAAGAAAAACAAAACAAAAGGAAAATTAGACCGTAGGGTGAGTTTTTTAAGGATGTGCACCGACTTTCATCAATTAATTAGTGACAGTTGCATGATGAGCAGAATCAAGAGAAAGTAGACAGAATAAGAACATAGAACTCGGAAGGGATCATGCGAATCAAAATTGGACCTACAAACTTGCAAGTGTAAAACACTGAAATGGCAAGTGGCTCTAGAAGACACAGAAAATCTAACATGGCCCAGAAAATGAGTAGAATCAATAAGATCAAAAATCAGTTTATATAGGATAAACACTATTGTATAAGGCGAAATCTATCAGGATAGCAAGGCTATCGGATATTTGGATCCCAAATTAACTTGCGAAGTGCAAAACTTCTCTAGGTTTGAATTTAATTATACACTTCTCTTGCATGAACTTTATAATTCATGAAGTGATTTCATATTATGAATGTATTGTATTATAAATATAAGACATCGTTGGTAAATTATGACTCCGGCGGTAATTAACATAGAAGACGACTACGTAGCCATGTTAGAGATCTGTACCACTAAATCTGTAAATACCAAAGCTATGAAAAAACTAATTGTGATCCTTCTTAGAATTGACCATATAAAATGGGGATTGAATTTCACTGGTATATATGTTCTTATGGGGAAAATAACTAAAATATTTTACTTACATAAGACGCTGGTTACACGAAGCGATATTTTTATTTTTTAGAATGCCTTCTAATATGAAGCAAGTCGTAGAGGGTTGCAGCCGGGACACCTTACGGGCGATATTACCGTGCCTTCAACTGGTGCGACATACAAGTCACACATCGTTTAAAAATCTCGCCTTTTGTAACAGGCTTCTAAATAACTGCAGTAGAGTTGCAACTGTGACATGAAAATCCTATCAAAAACTTTTGGAATTGATAAAAGACTTGCAGCTGAACTTTTCATGAAGAGCTTCTACGAAGTATGCACTTCACAAAAAGTATAGTTAGCGGGATAGAGAGAGCATGTGCGCATTGTCTTAAAAGTTAAATTTCAACTTGGAGTGAGACTGGGAAGTATAGTAACACTTTTTGTTGTCGGTAGCAAATATTCAAAGCTGTAGGTGCCATTATGCTAACCTAATGTGGTACGTATGTAGACTCATGTTAGGCTTATAAAACAAACAATGTTGACCTTTTCCGAATCATCCCCCCTACTCCCGTAGTATATCATGAGCTCAAATAAATATATATTTTCTAAGCGTTCTTTTGTCACACTTTTCAGAACTGCTTGTCTAAACAGTACAGATATTTCGACCAACGGTAAAGGGAATCGAAATCGAGAACTGGCATGAATCCTAGTCTATCCAAAACCACTATTGCCAATACCACACTCAATTATGCAAGCCGGTATACATTATTGGATGCTACTCGACCGATTGCCATTGGAATTATCGGTTGATATTTTTTTAATATTAAGAACGTACGGAACATAAATAACGAACTTTATTGCATCATGGTAACCGATTATTTGATCCCTGCAATTAAAGCCAGAGATCTCGAAGACATTTGGTTCCAAAAAGATGGCTCTACATGGAAAACAGCGCGAGAAACAACTTCTGTTTAGAGTGAATAAGAGAATGAATCCCCGCCTAGATCGTGTGTTATTACGACTCTAGACTTCTTCCTTTGGGGCTATATAGAGTCAAAAGCCTATGTGGATTAACCAGCTACAATGGCATTGGAAGCCCACGTAATTGAAAATTGCAGCCTCTGAAAGAGCCATCTTAAACGCAGTTGCGGCCAACATTTGAAAGAGATAAGTAATCTTTAAAATATAATTGCCATGATTTCTTCTCGCGAGAGATTGCTAAAAAATTGATTTTTTATGCTTTTATGCACACCTCTTGATTGATCACCCTAATTTGTATTTATTTTAAATTCAGAAATCTTAATTTCAAACTACGTCAAGAATTCATCGTTCATCGACTCATGCTAACGTACTACGTTTCTCTAAGAAAACGCTAGATTACGCAGTAAGCGATGAATTCATGCATAGCTTCTGTTTTACCATTGCTGGGTTGTTTTTGACCCTCTACCAATCTCAATTACAATTAGACTGCGCTTCGAGCAAATCAAACAAACTCGCATATGTAAGTAAATTTGTATGACAGACAAATTAAAATTTGTTATTAGTATTTGTACTAAGCGCAAACAAACTCTACAAATATTTACAAAGAAAAAAGTTGACATTTGTTCGAACGCAAGAGCAAACATTTTCCGCCGATAGAAACCAAATTTGTACTAGAACTGGAACACTTGTTATTTCATTTTAATTAAGTTAATTGCGGAGATTTTCATGTCATTGGACGATTTGCTATGCTAAGGCAGAGACCTTAGTGGGGTACTTATGTTATGGTACTCTCTCCTAGGGGTTGATTGTTCGAGTGCCTGGGTAATCGATTGATGGCACTAGCACCTTTAATGCACACTCATGTTTGTACTCAGTCACACATTTGAACATTTGCACTATTGTTGTTTTTTTTTTTTTTTACCACTCGGGGCTTTTCAACCCCCTAGAAAGAAAAATGTGCACAGATTTGCGTGCGAATTGTGGGAAAATGATTTGAGAAGACCAAAAATAAAACCCAAATACGTTTCGCACATTTGTCTTTTGATTTGCACAATACAACAAGTTTTAGATGGTATGGTATATATATATGCCGCCAGACTTGGCAAATATTTGCCTTTTAAATGAGAAATCTGTGTGGAATTTTTAGTCTCTGCAGCAAGTCCAACAGTTGTTCAATAGGTAGTAGTTGCAGCAATGCCAGCTGCAACCAAGTGTGCTTGAGTTCCTACAGCTGCAACATCTTTTAAGCAGAAATTCTTCTTGCCACAGAAAGCAGAGAAATCTCATTTTATAACTTAATCAAAGCAGCTGTGCGTAATATGAGTGCCGCTAATAGCACGCATGGGCTTTGGGTGTGTAGAGCAGTGTATGTGCTTATGTGGCTGCAACTTGTGGCCTCGGTGGCACCACAAACACAGGCAACATGCGTTTTTGACCAACAAAAGCACAGAACTTTGGGGTTGCTTTTGGCCAACTCTGCGGATGGGGGTGGCCCGGCGTCGAAAGTCAGACATAAACGCGTTACGCGCTATCAATCTTGATTATATGTGATTTTTGCTTTTAAGGCCCGGCACAAAAACATAAAAATTAACAGACAACAACAATATGAAGCTTGATGAAGGGAAAGATGTACACAGAAGTTGACAACAAAAGATGCGCACGTGTCTGTCAATGAGCAAGAGTACTACTTAGAGCTGGGGGCTTTCAGTTCCGGGGAGTTTGGTTTTAGTTGTTTGTTGGGTTCAAAAGCCATTTAGCTTTTAAGGAAATTGCCAGCTGAGATTTAAATCAAATTTGCTCTAGGGGAGCAATAAGTTTTCTGTTTTAATGGCAGCTACAGTTACACAGTAAACGTTGCAGCTAAAATTTAAAATGCAAACAATTTTTGAAATGAAAACATAAAAATGTCGATTTGTAATAATTTTCTCATTATTTTGCACCGTTTTGTGGCAATTTCAATAAACAATAAATCCCTACTGTGTGCGCCTGCAAAAACAAAAAACTAGAGAGAAAAAATTTCCTAAGCAACAACGAAGTATGTATACTCTGTAGGAGGCAGCAATAAGTAAGTTTTTTTTGGATCGAATATTTTTAAAGCCAAATTAGAATAGTTAATAAAAAGTAAATTCAGAATAGGATTTTTAATTTTTTAATTTACTTTTGGCAAATGAAATCGGTCTTTTGTTACGAAAAACTGGGGCTTGCGAACTTAAAAACATACATTGCAATTAACTAATAAACTTTTCGTTTTTAGTATAAAGATCCTTTGTTTTGAGAAACTCTGTTCAAAATTTGTTATCCAATCAAAGGAAAATGATGCCTAAGATAATTTTCAAAGTAATTTTTTGTATAATATTAAATGGTTTTAACATTTTCACAAAGTAAATCAAATTTCAATTGAGAACTTCGTCTCGTTGGTATCGGCATATTTCTATTGAAAACTTTTAATCCTGGCTCACGGAATCGGTGTACAAGTCGTTTATAAGAAAATCGTTTATTTGCTATTATTGCAAATATCTATTTATGCAATCAGATGTCCCGTTAATCTATTTTATGTCAAAATTTTATCGCAAACTTTACAACTCTCTTGTTTGTTCCTTATTCTTTAAGTTTATTGAAAAGCAAATGAAACTAACTGTATTGTGGACTGTTTTTATTATCTGTCGGGATTTACACAAACTTATGTTTATATATATAACAAGTTACTAAGATGAAATACTTTGCATATAACCGATTATCGCTTATATACAATATTTATATATTTTGCGATATCTACTGTAACTCGGATTGAGCTAAACAAAACTATTTATGATAAAGTATCTCACATCAACAAGAAAAGATTCGATAAATTTTCCCTGAAAACACGCAACTTTGCATTCAAATTCATTATTAGTTACAAAAAGATCTAAGCCGTTAAGAGGTTGGCGTTAGGAATCGAAAGATCGTATTCGATAAGCATGAAAGTACAGTTTTAAACTTGATCATAATTTTAACGTACACAATTTCAGGATATAACAATCCTAAACATACGAAGCAAAATAGCCATAGTCAATTCAAACTGCGGCATACTCTTGAACGGCTGCGGTCTGTGCAAATTTATAGCAATTTTCACATGAATTGAATGAAAAAGCAAGGCTCAGGCGCCTCCAAACAAGCGCGACAACAAGCTGAGGTAGTCATTTGGCCAGTCAACCAGCCATCCAGCCAGCCATTCAGCTTAGCCAGTTGGCCAGGCCAACCAAAAGGTGCAGACTTTGTGGCTGCTGTCGTCGTTGTTATCAACGCATTGCGGCAACGGGGCGTATGAGTGACGCGGCTGGCTAGTTGGCCGCTTGACTGTGCCTGGTTAGCTGTTGGGCAGCGAACATAATCGTAAACAAATAAAATTATTGCTGCCGATCATGCACACAAATTTATGCACACCAATAGCAACAACCAATAGACGTGGTCTACCTTTTCCTTCCGCCTTCCGCTGCTCTCCTCTCCGGTTTATTGTGCACTAATTTTCTTGGCAATGGCTTTTGACCAAGACGCTGGAAAGGCTTCGGCGGCTTCGGCTGAGGTGTTGCCGCAAGCTGTGTGTGTGAAATATGCAACAGCAGCGTGAAAAACATGAAGGCAAAAGCTCAACATGGCACCCAGCGGGAAATGCATTTTCGCGTGCTTAAAACTTAAAAAAAAAAGAAAAGAAAATATGTGTCTGGGATTGGGAGTAGGACTGGTGCATAATACCGGTAGTCAGTCAAGTCGGCATCACTGCAATAATGTTGGTCAGGCACGGTGGTACAAATTTTGTTGGCAAGTAACATAAAATAATGCAATAATAGCAAAAAAAAAAAAAAATAATATTGGGGAGCAGTGCACCGCGATCCTTGCGATCTATTGTGGTCATCTACTGAGCTTATAGATCCACTGCCGGTTCCATGCCTGAGATAAATCTGATTATTTGGAATGATTCCAACCGGGTTGCATCGGGCACCGAGATTCTTCTCGCCAGGGCATCATACTCAATTAGTATGTTCCTCCTCAAGTTAACAAATCTACTGATTTTGGCACTGCAGATGTCCAGTTTATTTAAGTGTCCCTTCACGCTATATTATTCAGTAAGCAGACTGATCAGATTTCTAACAAAGTTTAAACTTATTTACTCAATTATATTTAACATATTTTAGTTTTAGGAGGCAAGCAGCTGAGGGATCTAATCTATGGTTTTTCTCAATACTTCCTCTTCATTAAATAGTTGCGTAACAAAGTAGACCGACTATCTGATGGTCTTGCTATTTCCCTATTCGTGCAATTCCTGTCCAGCTTTATATCCACCTATGGCGCACAGCTCAGTCCGGCCGGCGCCTTCATTTCTTGAAAAACAAGTTAGTGGACCAAATTGAGGATAGAACAGGATGCATCTCGTCTTGGGTAATTTATGCTTGTTTGTTGGTCGTGGTTGTATTGAACGGTACTCAGTAGACACTTCATATCTGGGTTATAGAAGCGGCGGAACTTAGTATTATTTCGCCTTTCATACATAACCAGGCGAGCCTTTGTATTGCTCCGTAAGTGAGGGTCGGTCTTCTTACTTATTATTATTATCTTATTTAAGGGAGGTCCCTCATTACTCGTTGACTTCTCTTCAGCACTTGCATAATGGTCTCGATTTGAGTAGTTGTGAAACTAATTAAACGATTAATAAGAAGAAAATTTTTTGTATTTTGTGTACTTTACATGTTTGCAATGTTGGAAGACTAAATTTTGGTAAATAACCAAAAAATGTTGTATCCGAAAAGAAAAGTGGCACCTAACCGTTTTTTAAGCCAATAACCCTTTTTAATTATTATTCACAGTAATCGTTTTTTAAAAAGAAAAAGACGAAGAAAGACTACATTTTGGCTTTATAGCATGTCATTTTGCACCACTGTGCAGCTATTACTCCAGGTGTTTACTGTCAATGTGCCGTAGTCTGTACGTTTTCGTATGTGTGTGTGTATGTGTGTCTACAGTTAGACACGTTAGCTTGCGACTATGCAATTTTCGCTTTATGTTAATGATCATTATGTTGCCAGCAACATGTTGCTAGACTGTGATTTGGGGTGTTGCCACAATGGCGCATGTGTGGCAAGCAGCATTTGAAGACATCGCGTTGCGTCTCTTCGCTAATGAAGACTTGAGCATGACATGCTGATAAAGATCGCTTGGCATGGTCAAATATGGTCAACTAGCTGACATTTCGTATATTAATGCGACATATTAGCCAAGAGATTTTAATGCACTCATATGTTGGACTTAATGGACATGAGTTTGCTTGGGATTGTGGCTAAGATGGGTTGTTTGTTTTGCTTATGGGCCTTAGCGTGTGAAATGAACTGATAAATACACAGTGAAGTACTAAAGTTGGATAGTATTATAAGCTTGTGCAAAGTCCACATCATCATTAGAACAGTTGTCAGTTGGATGTCTGATGAACAAATTTCCCAAAGGGCTCTCCGGCTCTATTTGCTCTATTTAAGGGGTTGTTTGTTGCACCCTCCTTTTGTCAGGGCGTATCAATGACCATCGCTCAATGACGCCCTATTCTTTGTTTTGGGTAGTTGCTATTCTTTCTGCCATTTGTTTGACTTGTTACTCTTGTTGTTGTTTTTGTTGTTAGCTTTTAGCATAATTAAACGACACATGCCACAAAATGCACTTCTATGGTTTGGTAAGCCAGCCAGGTCTAAACTGGGTCCGCCTGCTTTCAACGGCGTCATCATCGTTCGACATCGCATCCATATGTTCTATTAGCAGAGGCACAAATGCCGGGCCATGCTCTATACGTATGTATCTCCGTATGTAGCTCCGTATGTTTCAAAAATTTGTAATGAACATAAGGTTTCATTTTGGTTTGCTGTCACACCCGTTGCACTCAACTCGTCTGCTCGCATCTATTGCACTCTCTAATTTAATGCAAATGAACGGGGCTTGTAGTCCTGCTGATGGATGGATTATCATTCCTATCAGTAGTACTCTTCCTTTCTCCCTCTTGCTCCGCTCCTGCTCTGTGCCTTTGACACTTGGCTCCCAGCTTTTTGGCAGCTTGATTGATTGTCCGCTGCTATGAAATTTTAATTAACAATAAAATACATACAAGAGAGCGAACAGGTGTGGCTTAGGGTAAGATTTAGTTTATCCCACAATAATTGAGAAACTTTTAATTGCCTACTGAGAACAATTTTATAGCAAATTTCTTTGCAGATGGTAGGTCATTACTTTTTACAGCTAAAATACACGACAATATTAAAAGTAAAGCTATTTACAAATTATAAAGCCAGGCATACATCGACGCTGTTGCGTGAAAGTATCTTATTTTTCAAAATTTTTAATTTTACAGATGGCGGGTCTTGGTTCTGGAGGAACAAGATGAAAGCTTTCGATCGCCATTCCTTGACAGTGAATGGACAGAATAATACCACTCTCTACCTTAACAAAATTGATGTGCATCATCCACGTGGTGCTGCTTTAAACGCCACCCGGTTTTAGAGTAGGCAGCAAATGTGCGCAGCGAAGCCTTCCTGGGTTGTAAATGGGTTGTGTCAAACGTGAAACACGCTGCGCGAACGAACTGATTGGACCTTGTAAGTGTGGCTTTAGGCCTGCTAAGTCTACCAATGACCACATATACACACCACGCCAAATCTGGGAAAAGACCAACGAATAACAAATCGATAAGCATCACCTCTTTGTCGATTATAAAGTAGCATTTGTTAGTCCGTTGAGTGATCGCGTTCCGTCAAGATAGGAAACAACTTCTGCGAATCTTTCGATACGGAGCGAAGTTTTGACAAGGCGTTGCCCTCGCTCCCTCTTGAACTTTGTGATAACACAGCATTTGCGGCTATTGAAAAAGGATCTGCCAGGTTGGGTCTGGTTTTAAATGAGACCAAGACAAAATGTATGTTTTCGTCGATTGGACTTTCAGATTGTTTTTTAAACTTTTAATGTTGTCAAGGACTTTGGCCTCAGTAGGCATTAATATGCTCGAGAGTTCGGAACTAGAATAAACTCTAAGCCCGTTCGTGAAACTCAAGAATCAAATTAGATCTTCTGATAGAAGTTACAAATTGTCTTTTTCGCGTTTGTCAAGAGTCGCAGTATGTCATAAACATAAATTTTTTCATTTTTCCTGTTTAATTTCTCTTTACACCCTGTACACATAGTGTACAAAGGTATTATAGACTTGGGCAATGTATGTAAAAGGCAGAAGGAGGCGTGGATGGTCTGCCACGCTTCCATCGGCAAAAAGTATGTCCGTCTGTGTGAGGGGATAGATCTCCGAGACCATAAGAGCTAGCGACACAAAATGTTACGAAAAGATACGTGTATTCCCGAGACAGATGTAGTTTGTTGGGTTGATATATTTCCCCGTTCCCCCTCAGCAGAAGTTTGCGGTTCGCAGCCACTTCGTTAAATGTATTAACTCGAAACTCGACAGAGGTTTGCGGCGTGCTTATGTGCGTCTGTGTTATAAAAATGATAGAAATCGGATAAATACATCAACAGTTATAGTCAAAAAAATGTTGATTTAACCCCCCTTCGCCTATAAACTTACTTTATTATTTACTCTTATTTATTGCTCTGGCGACCCAACTATAGTGTCTAGAGTGCGCATTCAATAGGAAACCCTTTGAAGACATGCCCAAGATTTTAGAAAATGTTTAGGTTGGTAAAGTGGAAATTACTAAAGTTATTTGACTACCACACTACATCGACAACGACATTGCACAGACAAAAAAACATCTCCAAATCGCCGGAAAAGTTATCAGAGTTGTCATCGTCGAAAAACATAAAATTAAAGATTTTACTTTTTGGCCAATCCCAATACTTTTTTTGCGGAAAAGTAAAACTTGTCAATTGGAATATCGGACTTGTGAAATGAGACATAAAAGAAGATACTCTCGTTCCTATTTTACCGTATGCTGGATTTAGTGTTTATGTGGGAAAAAGGCTACAGGGTATTCCACTTTCGGGAACGGTCCCGATCGTCAGCATCAAATTTAAAAAAAAAATATAATCAAGCTGTTCGTTTTGTAAATGAATGATCCATGCCTATTCGTGAGTGGGATAAGATATTTTCTCCAAAAGCATACGATCTAAATTGATTTGGGGTTGCTGTAAGGAGGGTTTGTTAGATGTTATTAAGTTGAAACTATAAAATATAAAAACTATTTTATTTGAGTTTTTATAGAAATTGGGTCCGAACTGAGTCGTCGAGACTTTTCAGCTTAAAAACTGCAATTTTTTATTACTCTCTCTACCTTATCACATCGATCCGAAGACCCCAATCAATTTTCATTTATGTCAATTGTCGTCCCTTTGAAAACTGCATTTTGTGTATTTTCTTAAGTGCTTGTAATATCAATTCGAAAATCCCTCTTAAGACCTTCACCAAACAGCATAAATTTTTGACAATTACCAAAAAAAATTTTCGCAATTTTTCGCTCATAAAATGCAAATTTAAAACAGCCGCAGACAAAGAAAAATAAACAAATAGAAATGAAAAACTAACGTGAAAAACAATTAAAATATTTGCAAGGCGTGTTACAACGCTGCTGATTTTTAATGATGTTTTATTGTCTGCTTCGACGGCGAGTGTCTGCCACACACACACACACACATACAGACACACGTGTGTGTGTGTGTGTGTGTGTGTGTGTGCAACATGATGATGATGTTGATGATTTTCTACTTAATAATTGAATGCAGCTGGTTGCCGGTTGTCGCATTAAATTTAGGTATCTTGTCGCCTCTCAGCCAACGACCGAGACAAGTGACTGACTGACTGAATGACTGAATGACTGAATGACTAACTGACTGACGTGTGTGTGTGTGTGTGTGTGTGTGTGTGTGTGTGAGCGCGACAATAATAAATGAAGCGATTGCAAGTGTAACACAACAATGACAGCAACAATTGCAGCATTTGGCATTTGGCAACAGCAGCAGCAGTAGCAACAACAACAAAAACCACTGACAAAGGTCTATTAATAATTTTTTTTTGGTGCAACACAGCAGTGATCGGCAGCAACCGTCGCGTTGCAGCAGACGACAGCGGTGGCAACTAACGATCGACAACTGCAACGCCAACTGGCAACTGCCTCCAATGACGTTGACGCAGACGGCGACGCAGTGTTGCAGACAGCTTGGCAATGCGTCGCGTTGGCTTTTCCAAAAATAAAAGCCAAACTAATGAGCCGGCAACATGCAATGCGGCAGCGATGCCAGCGACATTGCAACGCACGTGCAACAAATACGAGAAAACAACAACAAAACTCTTAAAAACATTCATACAAATAATTGATGACTGCGGCTTGCAATTGTTGTAGCTGCTGCTGTTGTTGTAGCTAGCTGGCCAACTGGCTGCTGATTGACAGCAAATGGCGACAAAAATCCACATCTGATTGACAACTCAATTGCCTGAGCTTGTGTGTGTGCAGCCAAAAACTTTAATTGATTTTTTTCAAATTTCATCTAAGACTAGAGTTGGGATCGTGATCAGAACACGCTTTTAGCGATCACGACGCTACAAAGCTCCCGATCTTATTTACAAACTTCATATTTCATGCGACTTCAAAACTGTGAAATTTCTCTTGATGTTCAGTTCTGGTATTAAAGTGTGTAAGACTAGAGTTGGGATCATGATCGGGACACGCTTTTTATGATCACGACACTACAAAGCTCGCGATCTTATTTACGAACTTCAAATTTCATGGGATTGCAAAACTCTGAAATTTCTCTTGTGGTTCAGTTCTGGGTTTAAAGTGTGCTTTAATTCAGGTTCAAGAACCGTTTTAAATGGATATTTGAAGCCAGCTTACGGTTCTAACTAAAGTAACAAAACTTTTACATTCCGCTGTAATATTATAGGAAAGTGGGGCGCCCTTTACACGAAGCGAGATTTTTATGCGAGAAAATGAAAAAATCACAGTCGCGCGTCAAAATGTTACAAATAATAATACAGTTTGTTCTCACGAGGCGAGTAAGATTTTTGACAGCATGAAATACAAATAAATAAGTGCAAATTTCAAATTTTGTATGTGTCCGCCAAACGCGAACTCAAAATAAAAAGGTCGCTGGAGCGAAAGAGCGGCCAACGAAGTATTTGGAGCCGGGAGTGGCTAAAACGCCGTGGACAAGGCCGCTCGCACTTGATAATGCAGGAGGTGCAATATGAGGACGTTCAGACATTCATATCATTCAAAAGGATGCCTATATAGGGTATAATTAGTAAACCAAAGCTGTAATAGACAATTATTTGGCTGACTTCGTTACACTCAAAAATAAGTTTTATTTCCTGAATAAAAAATAAAACTCAAGAATAAGTTTTATATTCTGAGCAAGAAATAAATCATAAGATACAATTTTTAAAAAGAAATTTTTAAAATATAACAACAGTTATGGTCCCTGATCATTCCTTTGAAAGTTATGATTTTTTCCGATAACGAATCAGATGGCAGACCTAGAGTAATCCAATTAAAGGATTTCATTTCATTTTATTTATTTAATAGATTATAAAGTGTCCATAAACTTACAAGTATATACATAAATGGTTTTATACAGTATTTAACTTATTATAAGACTTTTATCAGAGATACAGAAGCAGTAGAAATTCATAAATAACGCCACCAAAAATTTTTTCCTGAAAACATCGACATCGATTTGCATTTCAACATACAGCATCCGAAGCATTTTTGGCGTCAAATCATTATGAACATTTGCACTGACCGCAGCGAAAAACTGCATCTGAAAACCCACAAGTAATAGATGAAAAGCCTTTTCACTACCAAAAGTGACCGTCCCGTGTGGCTTTGAAGTACGTGATTGGGGCGTAATTCTTCGAGGACAAGGGTTAGACAGCTACTGGCAAATGCGATCGTCGTGTTTAGATGCCGATTTGTTAAAGTCATTGTTCGTTATCGGTTAATATCCATGGTGATGATGGTGATTTTCACTGGACAACCGCGCTCGACCGATTTAACTTCGCCAGATTTCTACTTGTGGGGATATGTGAAGTCCAAAGTGCAGCAGAGATAAAAAATTGGAACAAATAAATGTCCAAGCTAAGAAAAAATTGTCTTTCCTTTTTATCGTTTTTATAGATATTTTCAAAATTTAAAAAAGACTACATTTGGGTTAATGATGGTAATGACACATTCTGGAAATCATGAACGCACCAAATACATGATCATCTCACAACAGATACAATTTCTTAAACAAGGGTAATGATTTGTATTGATAAATGGTTACAAAGAGGTAACAAACAAATATTTTTTACGGGCTTTTTCTACTCGATTTAATACTAGAATGTACACATTTCGAAGTCATTTTTATCTGCAATTAATGATGACAGTTTTATGTATTATAAATTGAACATTTAACTTAGTAAGTTAAGTTAGAGTGTCACGTGACTTTACGACGTTTCTCACGATCAACCAACTCACGTTTAATTTTCACCTCCTCCGAAACTTTGCAATCTCGAATCACGCACAACTCTACTTATAACTGCTCCCATTCCGTAAAGCTCCTGCTCTTTCGGCTTTTCCTCTGACTTCCTCCTTCGCACTGCCAAGTGTAGACTAGCCTATGATTTATTGCAGCAAATGCTGCGCGGAAAACTTTCAAGTCCAAAATAGACAAACATTCAACTTAATTATTTTCTATTGGAATTTTATGGTCCCTCCTCTGGTTTCCCTGCCCCCCAGGCGCACCGCCTCCTGGCTTAAAAACGCTCATTTGTCATAGGTAAGGCAAATGCCGGTCTTCCAGCTCGGTCTGCGCGTTTTCGGGCGCATGTCTATTTTGACTGTCAAAACTGTTTTGCGGCTGTTCCCGTTGACATTTTATTATGCTTGACTGTTTGTGAGTGTGTTGTATGTTGCATGTTTTGGGGTTAGGGCTTTGTTTTTGTCGAGTATTAGATAATATGCGACACAGAATGCAGACAAATGGGCTTTACAGCATTTGACTTCTAAACTGTAGCCGAAGATCAACAATGTTGTTCAAAAGAATTCAGCGAAAGAGTTCAAGAGAAATTTTGAAATGGTTTTTATTATTCTCCCAACTACGACTATAGTGCATTTTGAACTTAATATAATTCTGAGGTCATTGCTAAGTTTGATAGATCCTGATTCTGGCTTATGACCCTATTCAGGGATTTCATTATGCTTCAGCTTAAAAGAATTCCGGGATGGTTATCACGGGAAGCATGAGCGTCTTATAGAGTGTTAGTTTCGTCTGGCGAGAGTGGCTTGTACTACCAATTTGCCTACTGAGACCAAAGTAACATCTATTGGCAAGAGGGAAGAAGAAAACATTTACTTTTTCTTGCTCTCACTTACAACCAAGCCCACCTTGACACATTCACCATCACAAAGTTCAAGAGGTTGCAGGATAGTGCATCGCCTTGCCTCGATTGGTATAAAAAGTGGGCAACAGCGCATTACTTTAGCTGAAAGAATAGATAAACTTCGGTGCACTTCTGCTGGCTATAAGCTAGCTAATTCCAGAGACTAAGAGGCCGTGTTGCCAACTTTTCCTCAGCAAAAAAGCTAGATTGACTAAAAAAAAGCAGTTCTTTCACAGAAAATTCGGAGTTTATGCTTACAGTTTCAATTAATCTTTAAAGCGTTTCGCTTAAGAACTACCTTTATGTAAAGTTGTTATTTTTAAAGCCACTTTATTTTTTGAAGATAGCATCATCGCGTCATCCATTTCTTTAGCTTGTGTAGTTGATGTCGACAAACTCGTCGGCATCCGTTTTCTGGGGCATTGCAGGACTTTAGGTACTATAATCTTACCGATGGATGCCAACATTTTTTTCTTGAGAAAATAAAGCTAAAAAAAGAAACATCCTTTCAAAAGCAGCTAAATTTCCCGCTGCCCGCAGTTTTCAACTTTTTCCCGCCATCAGTCTTCAAGAAACACTAGATCTAGCTGGAAAGAAGCTAAATTAGCAACACTGCGAAGAGATGAAACCCGAAGACTTTGCATTGGCAAGTCATCTTAGTAGTTGACCCCATCATCTTTGTTGCTAATCTTTCATCAACTCTGTTCTCTCTAACCTTAGCCCATCAAAATTTTCATTTGCAAATGTTGTTTCGCCATTATCTTTATTTTTATCCATTTTCTAACCTTTCATTTGAGGCCAGCCAGCTAGCTATAATGTTTTTATGACTCCCAACAACTGTTATCTGCCAAAGGTAAACAAACATCAACAACTTGGCAATAATAACCAATAAATAAACATAATTTCAGACAAAACGATTGAGCAGCAACACAACAACAACTAGAGTCAGCAATATGTAACAAGAAAATTGAACATCTTTAGATGCAGTCGTAGGGGCAGCCCCACAATGTTGCAAGTGGCAGCTGTTGCCAGCAACATGAGCCAGTAACAGCTAAACCAAGTACATATATATGTATATAGTACTTTCTAAGTAGACAACAACCATGCCTCCCCCTTGTTGGTTGCACCCTAGTTGCTGCTTTTAAATGAATTACGAGTGCAACAACAAGCTGCAATCCCAGTTGCTGTTTGCATGCAGCTGCAATGTTGCCGCTGCCGTTGTTGGCAATGTTGCTTGCTGGTTGCTGGTTGGTGGCAGGTGTTGCTCGTTTGCTTGCCAAGCTGACTGGCTGGCTGCATAATGAATTCATACGCTGGTAGCATGTGTCCCCCCTACCCTACCATACCCTACCCTATTCTACAGTCCCCTTCCCGATCTATTATGCACCCCATATTATACATATTTCATTCATATATTCAATCAGCGCCTCAATGCGATTTCTTCTGCCGTTGCGCTGCCTTGACTAGTTATAGCTCTGCATCTGTTAATGTACAAATGTATCTGTATCTTTTGCTGGCTAGTTGGCTGCATAAACAGGTGCAATTTCTTGGCATTTTCTAATTATTTTTAGTCAATATTTCTTTGCTGGCTTTTATGTCTTTTCACTGGCATTAAAGCGCGCCATTTGCACGTTAGTTGCCCATAGTATCTGAGATTGCTCATAAATTTCATTCAGTTTTTATTGCACAATTTTGTAAACAACAAGTGCATTGCAATGCCGTTAATGTGATTTATACATATATGTATCTCAGATATCGCATATGGCATATAGTGGAAATATCAGGAGCGGGAGGAACGGAAGTGTTTTGTATGCGAGCAAGAAAATTGAATTAGCAAATGTTATAGAATTCGCCATAGTGCACCTGCAGTGCATAACACAACAACAATAACAATAGCAACAAAATCAACGGCTACCAAAACAACAATTTCAGCATTTTGTGTGTTTATTAGTAAACTAATAGAAATTTTTATTTGAAAATTAAAAACAGATGAGTTTAGACTCATTTTGCATTTCAGCGCCCCCATGCCAAATGGACTTGAAAATTGCTCAAGGCATGAAATGTGGCATATTGAGCTGATCATCCAAAATGCAGCTAAAAATATGCTATCCAAGAACTGTTTGATCGCATTGCTACAAAGTTGCCAATGCTAGTTGTACGCAATTTATTTTTATACTCTCACTTGGTGATTAGTACATTTGTTGATTGCTTTGTTGGAGGCAATGTTAAAGATCTCCATCTAATATAATCAGAAATCCAAACCGTATTCATAACCGTTATCCAAAACATACGATTGAATTGTGACATCGTCACCGAAATACATTTTTTTAGAAGAACAGATAACAGTTAACCGTTATAATTTCTTCGAAATAACCGAATCGAAACCGATATATTTATACCGGTACGGTTTCGGTTTTTTTTTTTGAATTTTCGGCCATCTTGCTTCTTATCGGTAACAATCTTGGCTTTTCAAGAAGTAAATATATTTTTCAAAATTTAAAATGCATTTAACAGAGAATTTCTTAGTTTGTGTGTACCATAAAAACTACAATACTGGACAACTTGCTGAAAAGCAACCATTTCGCATACTTGAGCGTTTGTTTTGTTTTTCCCCCTTTCTCAATTTTGCCTATGAATGAGTCGTTCTTACAGAGATACTGTCTCGAAAATGGTTGCTTTTCAGCAAAAAATTTGATTTTTTTTACGTTCCCGGATTCTACTCTATTACTTTCATGCTCTTTGGTTTTTGTATAGAAATCGGTGAATCGAATCCTATATTATTGAAGAAAGAAAATCGAAAAAAACCGTTTACCGGATGAGGAATAACGGTAGTACCATAATCGTAACAGTACCAGGTCATTCCTGTTTCGGTTTGAATCATTGATTATAATTTTGACAGTTTAACGTTATATGCAAAATGCTCCTTTAATTTGAGTTTTGCTGCAATTTAAGTTCAAATAGGGAATCTTACAATCAATTTGTTTTAAAATAATTATGTGTGAGACGGTGCAATATATAATATAATATAATACAGTGAAAACTGTCTAATCCTGACACTGTCTACATTGGACAACCTCTCTGAATTGGACATTTTACGTGAAACCAAATAAATTTCATATAATATTACATTTTTGTCACTGTGTAAATTTGTCCCTGTCTACATTATAAATTGGACACTTTTTTTTTTTTTGTATTTTTACGTCCATTCCAAAAGTTCTCTGTACATTAGACATCCAATTTCGCAACACTGTTTTATTTTTTTTTTAAAGTGACAAATGCCTTGCAATGTTCAGAGTAGCTACATATTAAAACCTTTTCAGCAAGTGTTGGGTCCCTTCAGTAGTTTTTTACCGTAACCAAACGTAACGCAGTACCGATTACAAAGTAACTGATGATTTGAACAAGAAATTTATTTAATCGTATGAATCAAATGAAACGAACAAATGATCTTCGAAGAAACTGTGTCCAATGTAGACAGTTTTCACTGTATATAATATTGGCAGAAATATTCAACATGTCCAACGACAAAGAGATGAACCAGCAAATCTAGGATCAGAGCAACGATTCCAGCGAAATCCCGAGTTTGCTAATCGTGTTGGTTGCAATACGTGCTCTACGAACTTCTGATGAGCGAGCTCAAGGTCATCTGATCATGCAGATACACTGACTTGTCTATAACGACTCGAATATTCAGTTATTATGGCTATTATTAATATAGCACATAGGTAATTTTTAAGTTTCATCAATGTAAATGTTTTAGTATCATTATTCAAAAATTTTCGTTATATGGGCAGGTCAACTAGGGTTGCATCCGAAAAGTATACATGGTACGTCTATGCCATACTCGTTTGCACATTACTCATAAGCTTTATATTATGTCGCGTTCATGCCCCATACACACACCAATCGGTTGGTCAACCTGCGGTATAAAATAAAAAAAATTTTGATTTTTTTGCGACCGAAATGTACTTTGGTGGACCAACCAATATGACCAACTCATACAGAAACAGCCAACAACTAAAGCAATAATACTCAATAGCCCTTATGATTTTCTTTGGGTAAAATTAACCAAATTTTAAGTTTAAAATTGTAGTATTTGATGGTAATAAATAAATTATTGCTGATGTTAGTTCCATAAGTCTATATCATTTTGTAACGCTTACAATGAATGTGAGACAATTTGACCCAATTGGTGTTTTGGAACAAGTTTGTATTTGAAAAATGTAATTTTATCGATTTCAACCGTACAAAATGGTGCTGGCTGAAACTTAACATTTTATTTTATATTTTACATCATTGTTTAAGTGATGTTTTTTACTTAAATTTTTAACTTAGCTTTTATTATAAATTCGAGTAATTTTTGAATGTTTGATGAGGGGTAGTCCAGCTATTGGGATGGCGGCTAAGATTCGAAAACGGCAAGTCGGTGGATTCCAATTCTGGGCAGGAGCCCAGCAGGTGCTCTATGGTCAGATCCTCATCGTAGAAAGGAGATGCAGGTCGGGCAGAAGGCTCGTCTTGGGACGGATGCGGGCAATAATATTTTGCAGCATGTTGTAGTTATTGACGCATACCTATGACGAAATAGACTACAATCAGCCATTTTCCCCTCTCTGAGTCTCCGATTGATAAGATTGCGCATGTCTTGGGTGCTTGCGGGTGTGAAAAGGTAGGTTGGGGCCGAGCGCATAAGCCGAGTGGCCTTATCCGCAGCATCGTTTCCAGGGTTTTCTTGGTGACTGGGGACCCATAATAATGTTTTTTTTTTTTGCTGGGCGTTTGAGATTTGGTCGCTTTGCATAAATTGTTGTTAATGTTGGGCTGATTGCGAGCCCAGCCTGGAGATGTTTCAAAGTTTTTAGCAGGATTTGGTAACGACAGACCCAATTGCGTGCTGTAAGTGGCGCATCGCCCAAATTCTTTTGACAACAGGCGGTTGGGAGTTGCGTATAGCCTCGAAACTAGGTGCATGGTTGATTGTACGAACCTGTCGGGGATGGTGGGTAGCCCGGACTCTGCCAGAATGCAGGCGATACGAGATGTAGGGAAGGCGTTGATAGCGCGTCGAACTGCTGCATGGTATGGTGCACACCATCCGTAGATGGGGAGACCATAGTCTGGTTTGGAGAGCATTAAGGCACGTGTATTATTTACTAAGGTGTTGTTGTGAATACCTGTATATTTGGAACAAAAATTTAATAATATTGAGACGAGCTACAAGTTTCTTTCTTAATTTAAGGCAATGATAGATCATTTTATAAGAAAATAAATTGGATGATAAAATTTTATTGTAGTAGTGTAGTAGGGACTAAACAATTTTCGTTAAAATAACAAGGCACCGTAAAGATTTCTGCAAAAACGTGGTACAAGGAATTCGCAATCTAACCAGAGTGCAATGACAAGAAACAACGATGCTGTCACTTCATCGTCCATTGAAGTACGAAAGCATCAGAGTTGTTTCTTTCATCCACAAACAAATAAATAGCAGCTTATGGAATCTTGTCTTACATATGTATGTGACTCAATTTGACCTAAAACACTACACGTGGGGTGCAATTTTAAACAGCTTATTTGAACCCATATTCTTTGAACACTACTCATATTTGGTATGTCCATCCTTTCAACGACTTCTGAGGTCTGTCGTCTTGGATTGGTTTGTGTTAATATTCGAGAGGTTTAGGGATTGATTCAGGCCCATTCGCTAACAAGTGAATAGCCAAGCAAAGATTGTACACTTCTTGACGGAAATACCGAGAGTTAGATAGAAATGAAAGAGAAACATAGACTTGTGTTGGACCCACAAGTTTTACTTAGCGGTGATCTTCACAATAATATGTTGGTTTATTCAAAACAAAAATCATTAGTTTAACAGGTCGAGTCGCTCATTTTCAAAGAAAAAGCGTAAGTTTTTTGTTTATAAGAATAAAGATATATAAGAAAATCCCTCAACGAACCACTCGATTTTTGTGTTTTTTTTTTGTGTTCACCGACTTTGAAAGCACGTTAGAGAAAAATGGATTTAAAGTTGTACATTCGATATATAGAAATGATTTTGTTTTGATTCTAACTATCTCCCGTCTCTAAAGAAATTGACTTTATTACATATCATACAGATTCCAACATATCGATATCCAGAGTATAAATACAACGAGGCTACGGCAAACTTTCGATAATAGATAGATTTCCTCCTATGCAACAGATTTTTAATTTTAGTCAACAGCTGTAAACAAAGTTGCAAATTGTGCAGCAGCTGCAACGACAACAACAACAACAAGAAACATTTTGCCACTTTAACGTGGAAATTAAACGACAACATTAATTAACTTGCAATTTAGCATAAATACATCATCGCTCAGCAATGTTTGGTTGCTGCTGCAGTCAGATACAAAGATACATTTCACCCGGGAAACACACACAAAACTGCAAACTGTGTCTCACTGTGTAAATATCATGAAAAGCGGACGCGCGCACAGTGTGAGCTGGAAAAACTTGTCGTTGGAGCTGGCGATATTGGTGGCTCTGGCCGCCTGTCAATATGAAAACTGCTCCAGTTTAAGCCGGCGCACGTTGTAGACAGTCAGCGGCAAGTAGCCTTGTTTTTCCTTTAAACTCTTTTTCGTTTTTCTTTTTATTTCTTGGACACCTGTTGCCGTTGTCGCTGTTGTTGTTGTTGTTCTTGTTGTTGTTGGGTTACTCAGCAAACTAGCCGCCGCTGGGAAATACCAGTTGGTATAGCTGCTCGGTCTATCTATCGACAAGGTGTTGCGCAGACGCCATGGGCCGACGACGACGACTCAAACCGCAACGTCGACGGACTTGTTGCCAATTCTGCCCATTGCTATTTGTTACAGTTACGCTGTCTCTTCGTCGTCGTTGTTGTTGTTGTTTTGGTTGTTGCAACTTGAGTTGCTCTTATGCAGATTGGTTGTGGCCGATAAGGTTGGTCCATTGGCATCTCAGCCATGCACATCTAATGGGCTTTCCTTTTGGCCATCGCCATCGTCGTCGTCTTTGAGGTTCTCTAATTACGGGGCGTTGTTATGAGCTGGGCTTTTGTTTTTTCTTATGACTCGGCAATTTGTCTAAATGACACTAACTAATTGCAAGGCTAACGCCCCATAACTGGGTGAGAGCATAGACAATGGCCAAGCACTTTCACCATGGTCTTTCCTCGCGGCTGACTGGGTCAATCAATTTGAAGGCTGAACAAAACACAGATGGCGCCAAGTAAATGGACTCACATTCAGAAAGCAATGAGAAAGAGCAGGTTACTTTGGATCGGTCAAGTTATCGTTTTCCAAAGCTTTATGATGCACATAATTAAAATTTAATTTAATATTATTGGAGTTTTATTTACTAAACAAATTATTATTATAGCAAGAATTCAACGCTAGGAACAAGAAATTATGATTTAAGAACATTTCATTCCCGTTGTTCTAAACATAAGTTTTAGTCTTTTTTAAGATCAACTATTCTTGATTTTAGAGTGGCAATTACTCCACCAAGTCGTAAAGTTACGACTAACTAGTTAGTTTAATTACTCATTTCCTCTATTTTAAGAGCTAACTTTTTAGGAACTTTTTATGTCATTTCTGCATACTTTCTTTATAGACTTTTGAAAATGAACAAAAATGTGATGCCATAAAACAAGTGTATTGAATTCTGGAACGGTTCTACAAGAAAATATCTCCTAATTTCTTACAAATTATAACGAATTTTCTAATGGGTTGATACGTACGATTGTCCAGATCAAGATCGGCTTCGATGTCTGTACCGAACATGATACTCTTTAGTGGAAAACTATAACTATATTGTGATTCAATTATTATTGTACTGACTCATTCAGTTAAACCAGTATAATGGGCCGCCTTGTTGGTCAAAACCTTCGTCTTAATAGGCAAAACTACAAATAAGAAGAAATGTTTAAAAGAAGGAATCAAAATTCAATGGCGTTCGCGGTTACTTTTGCATACTGAAGGACGCCAATGCATTTATCCAGGTCGTGAAATGTTAGCGTTGAAATGGATTTCAGTTCCCTTGCGTACCTATGTATATGTCCCACAAATGGAGAGGATAACATGCCCGATGATTGGAACCTCGGTGTCAACTCTTCATTCATGTTTGACCTTTCGTTGGGATACAAGAAAAGTAAACAACTACTTAGCCAAGTAGCAGATACTATATACAAATAGGTGTATGACTAAGTCTATTCGTGTCTTAATGCTCATCTTCTGCAAAAAGATCATTGTGGGCACTGCCACGCCTACCTCTATGCGAAACATACTACATCAAATACTATGCAAGGGATTAAAAATGGTTTACACTTACATTGTTGTTGTTGTTTTCTCTCATTGTTGTTGGCCATAAATTAAAAGCCAAATATTTTCATTATATGTTTTGTATTTAACTTTATTATCAAAGCCAAAATTCTGCTTTGTCTTTTGCTTGAAAGACGAATGAATTGCTCACAGCCTGACAGCGTTTTTCAAATTTTTGTTAATTTGGCGCGCAGCTGCTGTCGATGTATCTTTTTTTGTTTATACTGTTGTATCTCAAGGGGCAGTGGTCAGTCGAGTAGCGTTTTGCCAATTGAATGGCCTCAGCCTATGTCTCTAGCATGTTTATGATGCCGACGGCAATGTATTTAAAAACTTAAAGTGTCAATTGTTGTGACAACTCATAGATACAGAAATATAGACAACAAACGCAACAATAACAACAACAAGCGTGAAAATGTTGCAAATGAATGTCACAGACGAATGGCCGACTAAGTCTTTTGGCCGCTGTCTGGCTGCAGGTGCGTATGAGTAACATTGAAATGCGAGCGCTCTGAACTAAGCCATAAATCTTTTGGCCATTTAGTGTCCATCATATGCATATATGTTTTTGGGTTGCTTCGTTTATATTTACCGTTTGCCGTTTTTTAGGGGAAGGGAAATAATTATAATTACTATTAAATAAAGAATTGAATTGAGTGTTTGCGTCGCTAATAAGTTTATTAGCAATTGTTAAAATTTGTGTCAAAAAGCATTGAAGTTCTTTTGCAGAGCAAAGGAAATACAATCCTTTAGTAACAGGAAGAATTTATTTTGTTAGAAAATATGTTTTTTGTTTTAAAAGATGTCTACACTAGAAACAATAAATAAGCTTAAAACTAATAAATACTGAGTATTTGGTTCAAAATCATATACTGAAATCTACACTTATAAACCGTCGTTAGACTAGACCAGAAATGATTTCCTAAATAATATGCATAAGCATTAGAACCAGCAAGCAGCCGTTACGCTAACTCAAGGGAAGGAAATTCGAACTGTAGAACATTTATTTCTCATTACCATTACAAACTTGGTTATTCTCCTTATTAAGTTCAGCTTGGATCCGTACATCACCATCAAAGGCCTATTGAAATTGGTGGTCCAATTTTGGAATACAGTTTGAAACAACCCTTTTAGACTCCCGATGTATGTTTAACTTTCGTCTGATGCTGATTAAAAGACGATTATCATTAGGGACTATTTATATTGTACCTTTTCTGCTGAAGCAGATCAACTTCAACATTGTGAATTTCTGTTGCTGAAAATTTGAAACTATATATACCCGAAATTACGAAGCTTCCACGATGAGTTCACGTATTTTTGCCAAATTTTGCGTTCATATTTTTTATGATTTTTTTTAAACTTTAATCTTGTGCTGCTGTGTTATATTTCTGATTTGTGTTACTTTTTACTTTTTGATAAAGAATATGGTCATATGAAAGAGTAGAAAATGTTGAGTTATTCTGGAGCTTTAGGGAAGTCATTACAAGTCACCATTATTTTCTTAAGTTTATGAGAGAAGCCCTGTAGAAGTTTTAAAAAAGGACTTCTTCTTCTTAACCGGCCATAACAACCCGTTAACAGGCGTCTCTGCTTTGCCCGTGCCTGGTCCAATTGGTGATACCAAAGGTAGCTAGTGTGCTTACTACTTGGTCCCTTCAGGAGCATGACCTATTCAGCGTAGCCTCTAAATCTTAATTCGCTTGATTATATCAATGTCGTCGTAGAGCTCATAGAGTTCATCGTTCCATCGTATGCGGTAGTCGTTGCCAACGCGTATAAGGCCAAAAAATGTAAAAAAGGACTGGTGACTTGTTATGATTTATATAGAACTCCAGAACGCAATAGCTCAACATTTATGTCGACTTCAGCCATTCTTACATATGACTACAGAAATATTCTTGGACAAGGGCAGAGAGTTGCCATCACCACGTTTAAACGATAAAATCTTATCAAACTACCGAATATATTATATTGTATATAGAATATTTTTGTGGTTTGTTTAATGTTTCAAATGAATTGTCATTATGCCGGCAGCGGCCATTTTGTATACGTTACGAGCAGTCGCAGTCGCAGACGACGTCGACGTTGACGCTGACTGAATGCACTGTAAATTTGTCAACTTTCGTTGGCTGCCAATATGTTTTTTTTTTTGGTTTGTGTTTCTCGCGTTGATCACAGACCCCAAACACACCTGCTGTGCTCATTTCAAGTTGAGCTGCCATTAGCAGAGGCGGCGGTTCGGCCATTAGCGGCACCCGGTTGTCGACGTCGCAGTCGCTGCAGCCTCGTTCAACATGTGGCGCACAGCTGCAACACGTCAAGCGTTGTCGACCAGAGTTGCCACCCACTGCCAGGGGGCACTATTTCAGTGCTGTGCACTTTATTACTGTGTCATCAGTGGAGCAGCCGCAGCCGCAGCAGCAGCAGAAGTCGGCATTCAAAAAACCGCCCAATGGCCATTTCCCTTGTAACGATTCGGTTTTTTTTTGTTTTGGTCTTGCACCTGTTTTAATGCATTTCGTTTTTATTGATTGCCTTTTGCAATTTGCATGAGCAGCAGCCGCCGTTTTGATTCGTGTATCAATTGCACATTTTTTGTTGTCGTCGCTGTCGTTTTCGCTGCCGCAGTCGCGGTCGCCGTCGACGCTGTTAGTGGCTGCAGTTGCAGTCGCGGTCATTGAGCTGCTGATTTGTTGCGTTTCTAAATTGTTTTTCATGTTCGAATTTTCCTTTAAAATTTTGGTTTTTTTGGCTTTTGGTTTTGGCTTTTTGTGAGCTGCTGCAGCAGCTGCATAATGTTTGAAATTTATTGACAGCGTTGCCAATTTGATTTAGATACGCATAGAGTGTTTTTATACTCTTTAACTAGTGACTAATTAAGGTTTGGCAAGTAGCTTGTAACGCTTTAATGTAGACTCAATAAAAGTGATTTGTGTCGTAAATATCGTTTTGCAGCTTTTGAGCCACAAACCAGATCATATATTGTACAAAGTCTTGAAAGGAAGTGGACAAAGTACATTACTAAGCTAAGTGGTATCTCAGTCTTGAAGCCAAATCGCAAAGTATTACAGAAAGCTCACACAAATATTTTCATTCTGGAACCCTGGGCACTTTGGTTTTATCAGTGATATTTAATATCCTAGTTACACTTTCACAAATTTTTAAAAGTCCCATGCATTACTTACTACATTAATTCTTAAAGTTGGCAAAAAGAAAAAAGCGCGATTGATTGATTGGCAACGAAAATGTTATCGATAGTGGTATTGATTTGTGAAGACCCACCGGCCAATCCCTACCACCTTACGTATACATCCCATAGCGTAAGCGATCGATAGTCTTTATAGGGTTACCTAATCGTAACTGTTGGTACAAACCGGTAGTAATACTTCCTTTGTGATGCAGCTTCAGCAGAAGCCACCTGGTACCAAGGGTAGCCAGAGTGCGGAGAGTTGTGGTTTAATACTCATATATGAGTTGAGCCTCGTCGTGCAATTGTGTCAAAAGTCAATCGGGTGCTGTGACTCATAAAGCCGTGCCATCCCATTTTTTCCATGAGATCGATGGTTGACGCATGATTTTAATTCATAGGCTAAGTACCGCTATGGAAAATTGTACCTTAGGTCACGCCACTTAAATCATATTCCGGAGAGATTTAATTACCGATTAACTTTAAACTTTTTGAAGGGGAAGGTCACATTCAAACTTTGGAGTAGACTTTAAGTCCACAAGAAAAATATACTTGTGCAACATGATTTTCACTTGCAGTTAATAAGGGAAGAATGACAGAAACTGTGTGCGCATGGAGAATTCCCAATATCTATATATATTACTGGATTTGATATTGCATATAGATATGCAATATTGCTATATTTTATACATATATCACAGCAAGTTATTGTTGATAATAGATTTTGAAATTTATGAGTCTCAATTACATAGTCGAATCAGCAACATCCCAACCTAATTTTGTAACCTTTTGTACCTAATGCTGTGAACATTGCTGTTACTCTGATTACGCGATAAACTACTGTAAGCTTTCAATGCAGATATACATTTTTAGCTTTTGATCATATTATCTACTAAAGAGTAACTAAACATCGACCTTTGATGATGGTATTTTTCGGTATTTTTTCAGCATTTCATTTGTTCATAAACCAACAATCTGACTCTGTTTGGCCACCAAACCGCAACAATTAGCGTCAAGTTGCCAAGGCGTAAAGAGAAATATCACGCGTTCCATTTTGTGTATTTGAATTTTTTGTCTCCTTTTGCAGTGGGCGAATTGAGATTTATGAAGAGAACTCAACTTATCACCATATTTTAGCAGAAGCTAGTCAACAGTTGATCTAATCATAAACCACAGCTAGTAAATTTGTGCCACAATTCTTGGCGAATTATTCAACTGCTGCGTCATCGATAGAGTAAACCACCAGATAAAACAGCAAGAAATAATGGAATTACACGCTATAAATACGGCATTCAAGTGCAAACAAACGATACGCTCCCTTTGCCAAAAAAAATAAAATAAAAAATAATAAGTTGTATTTATACGACGGAACCAAAAAGCATATAAAAAATGTACCGAACCGGCGACGGAAGCGCTGCTGATAAGGCGACACGCAGTCGAAATCAGAAAAACCGAGTGCAGAAGGCTTTTGGTCTGACACACAAATCGACGTACCGCTCTCTGATAGCGCCTGGTGTGGGCCGTTCGAGTAACACCTGCTTGCCCGCATGCCTAGCAGTTCTAGAGGTCTATTTGTATACACATATATACGAGCGGGCGGTACAAGTTTACTGGCAAAGTGCACGCTAACTGGCCAACTGGCTCTATTGACTGACTCATTGACTTATTGACTGACTGTTTGGCTGCCTGACGTTAGGCATTTCATTTGCTCAGGTGTTATGCACCTGATTTTGTGCGCGCTATCGCCCAACGGCCATCGCAGATACAGATACAGATGTTCAGCGGGCCGCAGCACTCGCTCAACAGTTGTGGATCAACTTGGCAGTAGTTCATTCAGTAGGGAGGGGTAACTACCTACCAATGGCTAATTACTCAATTCAATTGTACCTACTACGCTTTGCCATTCTATTTACGGCTTATCTCACACGTGTGTGTATCTCTGTGTTTTCGCACTTAGACTGGTGACATCTGGTTTAAACAAAATGGCGCGAGGGCTTAGGCAAAAATTGTACGATACGCATAAAAAAAAATGGCGCACATGTTTAAATACTCAACTGATGAAAAGCAACAGCGGCTGCTCAAATAAATTATACTTTATTTGCTTTACCAAAAAGTTCATTAAGCACAACAACAAAAGTAAACACTACAATAATAATAGTCTTAATAACAGCTGCCTTTGTGTTTACCTCAGTCTCTGCCCCTGCCCCTGTGGATGCTGCCAAAATGCCATTCGAATATATATTTTTTAACCCAACATTTTAGACAAACATCTGCCACCTGCGTTGAACTATTCAAATATGACTGGTTCGAGACTTTTGTCTGCCATCAAAGTTATTGCCACTAGAAGAGATCTCTCTTAAGCATATGGACTTTGTCAATAAGTACAAAATGAGACTATTTCGAGCCTCTGAATATGTTTATGAACAAGTTAATGGTGAAATCCGTTAAATATTTAAAGAACGTAAGCCCCCGTGTGTTGAGCGGGTTAGAGAATACCACCTCAGCATGTCAAAGCTTGTCTTATGAGGCGACTAACAATGACACTGGGTTATTTCGAGACCAGTAGAGTTACCCCCGGCCTTAAAAGGGTTGTGCGTAGGGGTTGGGACCCACCACGTAAAATTACAATTCCAATGAAAGAATGTATTTACATCAGGCCGTAACCCGGTAACATGTTGTTATGGCCAGTTAAGGAGAAGAAGATGCTTTTCGATGCGTTGGCTTATTAAAATATTTAGAAATCATTGGTAGTGGAGTTAACTAAGTCTCTCTAACAGTTATCATACAAAGGATTGGTCTTCTTAAAATATGCTAAGAAGTTTTGCTTTTAACATTTAATGAGATCACCTAACAAGAAGAATTAGACGGAAATCTGTGATACGTGTTTAGTGTCTCAATTTATACTAGAAGCTTCTATATCTTTGTACAATTTTAATCCCATTGTTATTTCTATGTTAATAACTTAGCTAAAAATAAATTTATTTTCTTTAAAATTAATCATTTTGCATAAATATAGAGAAAGAAATTTGTTTTAAAATCTGACTATGGATAACTTTCCTGCCTTTAAAATGTCTTTTATCTATAGTTGCTTTATAAATTTATATTGTTGACGTCAATGACGATCGAAATGATCATTATTAAAAGGGCCTATTATTCCAGAGTAGAGCCAAGACGGTTTTAGGTGGGTTTTGTCACTGTTTTCTTCGATTCGATCGTACGGACAGTAAGGAATATTACATTGAATTTTTATGCCGTTTGCCTGAAAAAATACGAATTGTGTCAGAGCAATTTATGGTTTTTGCATCTCGATAATGCACTTGCTCACACATTGTTGCTTTGCGATTTTTTGACCAAAAACAACATCGTAATAATACATCAGCCCTCATATTCCCCAGACTTGGCCCCCTATAACTTTTTTGTGTTCAAAATCTGAAAAGAACCATAAAAAGAGGGCGTTATGCCTCGATTGCGGAGATAAAGACTACATCGTTGGGAGAGCTCAAGGTTATGGTAAAAAGCCCATTCCAGAAGTGCTTGGAAAAAGTATTTGCACAAATGTATAAAATACTACTGTTATTAAACGGTGTCTCCGGTGCGGTCTCTTGAGTTTAACTAGAAGTAAAACGGAGTGCCGTGTGAGATTGTTCATTATCATGATGCAAAAACCAAGCGTTGTTTTCCCATAAATTCGGGCAATTTTTGCGAATAGTTTCACGCAAACGATGCATAACACTTAATTAACTTACTTTTTTCATAAAAAAAATTTATACATTTGTGTTCCATTGTATGTAGTGTTTTTTTTTTTATTAACTTGAGCAATGATTTCCAACTTTTGCTTTCAACATTAACCAAAAATATCAATTGTAAGAACTTTACCTTTTTTGACTACTTTTTAAAATAACACTCTTGGAAATCACCTAAATAGGAAAGTTAGGTGAAACTATAGGTAACCTTTACGATTTAATTTTAATACTAAAACTAATAAAAGAACTTAGTTTCATAAATATTTTTTGTTAATTTATACATGGGGTACAAAGATCAATTTTGTGGTCTTCACAAGCGATTTTTTGCATAGATTGCAAGATAATTTTGTCATTATACACTTAAAAGATGAATAGGTGCACAAATTCGTAATTCATATATTTGTTTGATTGATCGGCTGTTTCTGGGCCGTAAATCTTAAGTCTCACCTCCAGCTATGATGTCAGAAAGAATTTCTTCACAGACTCGCTTCAAGATTTGACTATTCTCAAGGCCAATTCCCCTTCAAAATCGCTTGCACCGATCCAAATGATATACCCAAACTATTAGAGACATCTGTAATAGTAAATCGACGATTTTTTAAGTAATATTTCTTGACTTGCTTTAGTGATGTTCATGAGTTGATGTTTTTGTCCGGTTTGAAACTAAATTCTTCTCAACACCCTCGCGGCCAGACTTGAACGCGTTGTACCACATGTAAACATTCTTTGGAGACAGAGTCTAGTCCCCAAAGGCTTTTTGCAGCATCCTCAACGTTTCAGCAGATGAAATTTCATTCCGCGAACAAAATTTAGGGCAACTTCTTTTCAATAAATTCAGACATAGTAAAATCCCAGAATTCACTTTTGGTACCTCACAAAACGAAGGGTATCTCAAACACAAATGAATATTTTGACGTATTTATCTTCTCAGACAAACAAGTAGCTCTTAAATAAGGGCTTGTAGAAGACTTCTAAATGACAGATCAACTAACAGGGCTCTAATATGATGGAAGGTTAAAACGTTGCGGCTTCCTAGCGCAAAGAAAAGGAACTGTATATAAACTGATTCGATTTTGTCTTTATACACATAATATTGATGGTGAACCGGATTCAGGGATCAGGCGAGTAAAAATATGAATAGCCTTTTAGTGACATAATCTTGTGATAATCTTATTAACCATGACCTCGGAACGGTGAATGAGTGAATGATGAATAATAGCTTAACATTCCAAGTCTTTAAAGAAATCCATTCTGCTAAGAGTTGAGTGATAATCCTTCGTGGAAAACTCATCAATTTGCATTTATCGCTGTTCAAATTGAGATAAGCTGGACACCAATCAAAGAAATTATTCGCACTGAAGATTACTCCACCCGCTGAAGTCTAATATATAAGAATAAAGTTTAACATACATCAGGATTCTCGATTAACAGAGTACGAGCTATATTCATAATGTAATCATATACGTATGCTATTCCTTATCCAAGAACCAATATATAATATATAATTACTTTAGTGAAAATTGATCATCAATAAGCTTTATAAATACAAATATTAACTTTTTCGGATATTTTCTTCAATTTGTAACGTTAGTATGCCTGCATATTGAAAAGGAGGACGAGTTTTTTGCGTCGCATTTAACACAAGTTCTCAAAATGATGAATCCAATATTGATGCGTAATTTCGAATACCAAAAAGTCATAATAATGAATCACAACTTAGATGTCAACAATTAATTATACAGTAGTATATATATTAGATTTGCATACAAGTATCGACGATTTCGTCACATGTTTTTTACTTCGAAGATGCTTTTTTAATGTAAGTTCTTTTATGCAACATAAGAATTAATACAGTATCCCTACATAAAATTTATAGAAGAAAAAAAAACAGATGGAAAACGTATAGAATTTGGAATAGTGTATATAAACTTCGACATACCATATGGCATTTCCTGCCAATTTTATCATTAAATTCAATAGATGAGTTTTTTTTCGATGCAAGTAAAAACAGGTGCAAAGCTTTTTAATTGAGTGGAAGCAATGTGCAATGTATTTTGAATTGAGTGCATGGAAATAAATATACTTAAATTAAATGCCATGTGGCAATAAAATTCTAGGCAAATTTCATTAGCTTCCAGGTGTCCAAATCGAGATAGAGAAAGAGATAGAGAGAGAGAGTAGAGCGCCCTCGATAGGGGCGTTACAACTCTAATTGCCAAAAACTAGATTTTAAGAGCACGGTGCTGGCAATTTGTTAGCAATTGCTGCGACAAATGTGCAAACAAACATAATAATAACATCAACCAGTCAGCAAACACTTGAAAAACAAAAAGGGATCAAAATTGTCACAGAAGACGCGCTTGTAAAGAGGGGTGGCAACACACAAAACACACACACACTCACTCATTCAAACACTCATTCATTCACTCAAACACTCAACGGACGGTTTACACCCCTTGGCCAACTGTTATTGTTACGCTGCTTGGACCAAAGGAGCGAGGGGAGGATTTCGCTGTCAATATTCCGCACAGAGTCAAGAGGTTTTGAATAAATTTAACAAGAGTTTTATGGAGTAAGTAGTGCTATATGCCAGACGGTGGCGTTAAGCCAACAAATGTTGTGTTTTTGCATTAGAGCAGAGCCAAAGCCGGGGCTATCCTTTGTTTCTGGCAATTGGATTTTTGTTTGCATTGCCTTAATTTGTGCCGTTCATAGGCCATTTGTTCCATTTTATGTCATCATCATCACCAGCCAGAGTTTCCATTATTTATGTAAAATAGCAGGCGAAAATGTTGTCAGCTGCGTGCGAATATGAAGGGCGTATGGCCAAAGAATCGAAATGCTTTTTAGTCTCTGACACATGTGCCATTTTTTCTTAACCGAATTTCTATAAATTTCTCACGGCCACAAAACTGCTCAACAGGTGCACAACTCGTTTAAATGGGCGCAAAATTGATGCTCGAAAGACAAAACCCGTATGGGGAATTCAAAAACTTAGAGCACTGACCAAAAAAAAAACAAAATCCGACAAAATTTATTAATAGTCATGTACCGGCTCTTATTGTTGTCATAACGCATACGTCATGTGTGCCCAGCGCTCCAGCAGCTGCTGTGTATTTGTGTGTTGGTGTCTGATAGTTGGTGTGTTGCTCGTTTAATGGCCAAGACGTGTTCGACACATTAGCGTTAAGAAACCTTTAAAATTTATATGTGTTTTTTTGAAATTTGTAATAGCTCTGGGTTTTGCTAAATGGTTAACAAATAAAATTTTACAACAACTTTTATTACAAGCAGATTGTGGGCAACATTGTTATAAAAGAACACAGCAGCTACAATACATGCAACAATTGCTTTATGAGGCATGGCAGTTGTGCAATTGATTTGAGGCGCCTCTTTTTGCATTTTGGGTTGCAAGATTGGCTTGTAAATTTAAGGCGGGAATAACACATATGATAAAATATATGATACAAATTTTGTGACGAAACATTACTTAAATTCGTAACATTTCCGGAAACGCATTCTGTGAACAGAGTTGTTTATATGAATTGGCCTCGTCGTCAAACAGACATATATTTTGCAATTTTATCAAAATCTAATAATGTCTGTAACTTTTGAACAATATAATCGACTTACTTCAGTTTGATTTTTATTTATGCTCGCCATATCTTTCATCTATTTTATCACAGTTTTCTTCAAAACCCTGTAACTGCCGAACCAGAAGAGATCAAATGCTTCATACGAAGTCCGAGTTAATGAAAAAGTGTGCACGAATATGAAGTACTCGTTGCAGTTTTCAATTCCGAACCAATAGCGGAAAGTTAGGAAAAACTTTATAATGAACGGTAAAAGGACGCTTCAGTTAAAAGGTCGAAACTTCGTTTACAGTGTAGCAGTTGTCTGTAGGCAAGCGCTTATCGTCACTACCAGAGCTATCGCCCTGAAGGATTACTTATTTATTAGATTATGCCTTTGAAATTAAACAATGTAATTTAGTTTTAATAAATTTATTATTTATATTATTGTATTTTATCAGCACAGAACTTTTCACACCACACATACAGAGTAACAGTGTTCATAACTCTCAAGTTTTATTTAGATATCTTTTATGGTGTGGATGGTAACCGCGAAAGATAACGACATAGTTTGACAGCCCGTACGTTCCGAGAACGGTGCTACAACACGGACAGACGGACATGGCTATATCGTTGCCCATGGAACAAATAGTCTGCCACGCCTCCTTCTGCCTGTTACAAACATTGCACAAATCTATTATGAGACTGGATTATATTTTAGGCCATTCCCCTGAGAAAGCTTTAAGAAACAACATGATTTTGCAAAATCCAAAAGCGACGTCTAACCCTCTTATTGCTACGCAACGCTTGGAGACGGGCTTTTTGTATTCGAGAATCTACGAAGCTACGATTTTCCAATGGGTAGGAGGGCAACTACTGCAAATTGGATAAAAATATCAACAGATTTCAACAATGCGTTGCAAACTAGATTTTTGGATATTTGAATATATGGTAAATTATGTATTCCTGTAGTATGTACCCACTTCAAACTAACTCATCTTCCATTTTCTCAACTTCTATTTCCATTTCAGTCTTCACTTCCCTATCCATTCACCGAATTTAGTTGAAGAATGCACAATTATAATTAAAATTCCTTGGGTTTTTTATACACCAAGCACGAGAATCAAGTGGACCGGTAGGATGTTTTCAGAAATTACTCAGCGAACTAAATGCAAGTTTTTAAAATTGTAAAAGTAACAACAACAAAGCAAACGCAAGCAAATGGGAAGATCCGATTTCGTGTGGTCATTACAAACATTTCTTACGACTTTTTTTTTATAAGTTTTTCATGGATTTGAGAAATTAGCCTTCTAAAGTTGAGAATGCCGTAAGCTTTCGAGAAAGGAAAAACGGCGATCGACATATTCAATATGACGCCAATGAAAACCTACCATAAATTGTATGGTAGACCTTGGTTCAGAGCTCCATTCTAACCACCTTGTAAAACTGAAATCAAACATGCACATAGGTTTGAGCTGAAAGCCTAAACTTGCAAGTGGCATTTAATACAAGTACATCTATAGTTTTATTGATTAATAAAGATTTTATGACGTTGGCTTCGCTTGTAATTCACAAGTGCTAATTGTTCTGCCAAAATGAATGAGTTATTTAAAGTAAGTATTTTGTGTGTAACACAACATGGGTGAAAAGCATGTAACTACTATATATATAGATATATAGCATCAATAGTTGAGTATGAACAACTTGATGGCGGAGATTATAAATCGGGAAACGGCAAAGTGAGCATAGAAGTTTCGACTGGGAACTGCGAAAATGATCGTATACATGCATGCAACACATCCGCTGAGTCATAAATAATATTGTAGCAACTTTTATCCTTTTATTTAAATTTTACTTTACATATATGTTTAGGAGCCCTGTAACAGGCAGTTACTTACTTAACTTTTAATTGAGTTTCTTATTATCTGCTGCATACATGATTTCCATTCATAGCCATAAATTCGACATTAAACTGGCACATAAACTGAGAGCTTTACTTTTTTAGGCAAGCTAAAACTTCCGTACTAAACAACAATCCAATAATCCAATTCTAAATTTCACATATAGTGTTTAAGTATTGATTCCATAAATTAATTAGAATGAGTATCAGAAACGAAAAAAAGTGGTTTCGATTAGTGCAAAACACCTGTAGACAAAAACCGGCCGAAATCAAAAGCCAGTTTGAAAAGTAAACCCAAAAACAAAGCTGATAAAAAACCGATTAGAAATTCAAATGATGCAGCTAAATCACTCGAAAACAAAACAAACAAAAAGCAGTTCCACTGATATATTACCATAGTAGACGACACCTGTGCCACTTAGCCAGTTCCAAGCATTCATAAACTACAAGGCGTTAATAAACGTTATAATCCAGCTATGGTACAAGTTCAAAATTTTGGGTGCAAAGCAATTTCATAATGACGAATAGAAGTGTGTAAACACATTTTATCAGTTTGAGTTGTTCTGGGCGATAATATTGTACTACTTGATTCATAATTGAAGCGAACATCGAACTCTTAACAAAAATTGAGTGCATTTTGGGTGCCCAAGCACTGGCTTGGAGCAACACCTTTGCTATGTTGACGAAATGGTTAAAGTTATTCCGGGCTTATCAGCCACGCTACGCATTACGCCCGCGCCTTGTGCTTATCAACCAGCATGGCCAGATGGCCAACTTGGAGCCATGTGGCAAGACAACGACGACGACAACGACAACGACGACGACCACGACGACGACGACGATGGCAAGTGAGTTTGCCGTATGGGCCATGTCGTCCATGGCGTAGACATTTCTTATCACACAGTTGTACGTGTGTGTGCGAGTGGTTACGTGTTCTGTCGGTTCCCCCATTTTAACAGGTGGTTGCACCGAAGCTGCCTCGCCAGCGGGCCCAAGGTTTACGACTCGTGTTGTGCCATTAGAGCAGGGTCTGCCGCCTCTCTTATCTGCCGCACGCTTTGCTTTATTTTTGTTTTATTGTAGTTGTTGGTGTTGCTGTTTGCGCTTGTAATTAAGCTGATGAATTTATGGCAACCTCAAGGTACACCCGCCCCTTAAGCCCTGCCCAGCAGCACCTGTGTGTACTTTCAAGTACCCGTGTGCTTAATTTTGGGCTTTGGATTTTGCTTTTTGAGATTGCGCAAAATTAATTGCTCTTGTTCGGATTTCAGTTTCCATTTTTTGTGTTGTGGTTTTTTTTTCCAACTGACAATTATTGATTTTATAACTTATTTTACGCATTAACCCCTGCGAGCCCCCCGCACACTTTGTACTCGTTTTGCAATTGTCATCGAATTGATAAAGTGACAATGTGTACACACAATTTATAGGCTTTTTTAATTGATATCGGCGGACATGCGTCTCGCCTTTGGGTGTACACTGACCAAACTGTTTACATGCACTCAAAAAAATAACAACAACTTTGTTATCAGAGCACTGAGATATGTGTGCACTTGAATTTCCGACAGCTCGACAAAGTATTCACATTCCCTGTATACACCGTAATACCCTAAAATGACACACACATTTGTCAACTTATTGGGGACTGGGAAGAAGATCTTGAGGTGAGAAAAAATGCATTCGAGTTGTGTTAAACAAAACATTCAATTGAATTATGGACAAATGAGTGCTGAGTGAAACATTAAATCAAATGTTTATGGTCGGTTTTTTTAAGTGAGTTTCCATTAAGTATGCACGTTATAAAATTATAGTCAAAACATTATTATTAGTTACGACTGGTACATTTCAATTCGTATAACTAATAGTTTATCTTATTTCCTTTAATGAGTGAATAGAGTACTTAAACGAATTCTAATCATATACGTAAGCTATTCCTTATCCAAGAACCCATATAAAATATATAATTACTTTAGTGAAAAATTATCATAAATAAGCTTTATAAATACAAATTTTAACTTTTTCGGAAATTTTCTTCAATTTTGAAACGTAAGTATGCCTGCATATTGAAAAGGAGGACGAGTTTTTTGCTTCGCATTTAACACAAATTCTCAAAATGATGAATTTTGATGCGTAATTTCGAATACCAAAAAGTCGTAATAATGAATCACAACTTAGATGTCAACAATTAATTATACAGTTTTTTTATCTCGTTTCATAAACTATATTATATGTATTAGATTTGCATACAAGTATCTACGATTTCGTCACATGTTCTTTACTTCGAAGATGCTTTTTTAATGTAAGTTCTTTTATAATTTTTTTGGGTATAAAATTTATATACAAGCAATGTAGAACAGAAAAGAAACAAACGTTCCACGAATGATTCGTCCAAGGCCACAAGCTTTATATTTTACATTTGACAGCTCACTGATACTTATAATTCCCATTTGTAATCGTTGCATAGCAACACTATAGTGAGGAACAATACAACACCTACAAATAGTCTAGGAAACAAATCCCAAGGACTCACTTGAAAATCTTGCTTGTAATCGGTGCCTAACGCGCACAAATAAATGTTCGGCAAACGTTTCCACGAATCATTCACAAAGGGGCCACGCTAGAGCTAAAGAACATTTTCTTTAATCTACTATATCTTCCAAACCAAGAGCTAAATCAAAAAACGTCTAATGAAAGGTTAATCTACGCTTTATTACCTAGGCAACAGAATATGGCTCGACTGGATCAGACGCTCTAGGCAAAAGCTCAAAACTTCCTGTAGTTTATAGCTAGAGAGCTACAGCCCTTCAACAGAGTCTATTGAAGATTTAAAAAGGTATGTCTTTCCCTTTCTAAAACCTATTGAATAAAGAAAATCGGCTGGGTTGGAGGGTTCTACAGAAAAAAAGTAAGTTGTTTTGAGTTCTACTCGACTAGATCTACAACCCACACCATGCTATTTGTCGGGTGTATTTTCACTGGCGAACAGTGAAATTTAAGCAAGCCAAAAATGCCCAAATGAGCAAACATTGCAAATCAGTTCATATTTCATACTGTAATTTTCAATTTCCAATGTATACAATTTCAATGGAGCTCTTATTATTAATTTTCTACTAAATATAAGCATAAAAAATGAGACAATACAACAATGCGTGCCAGTTAAAGGAATCAATTCCGAAGTCCATTTGGATTATCAGAATTGGCAGTTATTGCTGAAATAGCATAGCCTGACTCGGTACTTAAAACGACCACCAATATCTAGTGCTCCCATCCGTGCAGCTAACGACAGGTAGTGTCGTTTTGATCAAGCCCGTGCAGACGCTTTCGCGTCGCATTTAGAAGAACGTTTCAAGCCTCTAAACCTAAACACCAGTTATGACGTGGTCCAGAGCGATGCAGCTATTACGTCGCCCCTCCAAATGGATCTGCAAACACGTTCCATTTCACCGGGAGATATTATGAAATAATTTCAAGCTCTGAAACCCAAAAAAGCATCTGGCTTGGACAAAATTGATGCAAGAGTGGCCAAAGCGCTACCAACGGCGGGGTCCTCGCCCTTACCAAAATTTTCAACACGATTTTGCGTCTGGCTTATTTTCCGCAGGAGTGGAAATGTGCCCAGATCGTAATGATCCTTAAGCCATGAACACACATAACTTCATATCCGCCGATAAGCCTGCTACCGTTATTCTCCAAAGTATTTGAAAGAATACTTTTGGACAGAATTTTAGCAGCAGGTAAGTCGGATACACCCATTACAGACCACCAGTTTGGTTTTCGCCCAAGGCACAGTACATTAGAGCAAGTTCGAGAGAAAACAATTCTGCTTTTATAGATGTGAAGCAAGCTTTCGACCGTGTCTGGCATGAGGGTCTTCTTCAGAAGCCCAAAATGGCTCTACCTGCCCCGCACTACCTGGTTTTAAAGTCCTACCTGGCTAACCGGTCATTCAGAGTCGCTGTCAAAGATGATTTATCAAAAGAGCACACCATTACAGCCGGTGTACCGCAAGGCAGCGTCCTCACCCCTTTCTTGTACACTATGTACACTGCTAACATGCCATCTCCAGCTATTGATCGGAACGGGGAGAGGAACATGCTTCTAGCCACTTACGCTGACGACTCAGCAGTTTTGGCTACAGCGTCTAAACTACAAGAAGCCCCTAACAATCTGCAAGCCGAGCTAGACAAAATCGGGACATGGGCTAAGAGATGGAACATACAGCTTAATGGTGAAAAATCAAGCTGCATCCTTTTTTCCCTGAAGGCTGGACAGTGCTCCACCTTTTTAAAGAATGGTTCTCCAATACCAATAAAAAGATCCCAGCCTTATTTGGGAATTCATCTTGATTCAAAGCTACGGTGGAGCGACCATATTCGCGCTATAACATCGAGGTGCACAACAAAAATCTCCAAATTAGACTGGCTTATAGGCAGCAGTAGTAAGCTCTTGACCCGCAACAAAACCACCTTGTACAAAAGTCTTGTGGTGCCCACTTGGACGTATGGCATCCAGATTTGGGGTACTGCCGCCAGATGCCACATGCTAAAAATTCAAATCATGCAAAACAAGGCACTAAGAACAATTGCGAACGCCCCCTGGTACATTCGAAACCGGAACATACACCGCGACCTCGGCATATCATTTGTGGGAGAACACTCAAAAAATCAGTGTTATGTTATAACGTGTAATGATGTAAAATAGTGCAAATATTGGATTAAAGCCTTTTGTCCGGCTAATTGCCTTTACAATAATAAATAAAAAAAAATTCCTGAAAGATAAATGGATGGTCAGTTTCTGTGTGCCGTTTATTAAAGAATGCCTTTATTTGGGACGCGACTGGAAAAAGTTTGCGGTTAAAATGAAAAAATCTAAAAGTAAGGTTTTGGTGGCCAGCGTGCAGCTGGATTTTTTGAGAAAAATGATAAGGCGCTTTTCGGTTCAAAAAGTACCAAAAATTTTGCATGTAAAGGATGGTAAATTTCGTGAGCTGCCAATTCTCTATAGCGCAAAGGAGCTGAAGCAACTTGCACTAGAAGATTGGAAGAAATTTAAACACATTCCCTTTTGGCAACATCCCTATGGATACCTGACCGAAACCAAAGTATTGTACCAGAAAATTATAAATTTGTTATTCAATTGTGACTTGTGGAACATTGACTATGACGTTGCCTGTTGGATATACTATTATTTGGATTGCCTAAATAATATATTCGTTTTATATATACGTATAAAAAGTAGTTATACTGTACCAAAGGGTTCAATATAGGTAGTTAGTTAAACAACGTTTGATGTTTTCTATCTAATTGAGAACTGAATAAACTGTGTTTAAAGAGAAATCAATAATTCGGGTCTTTCAATAAATACATATAAAGCTCACATTTACGCAACTTTATAAGATCAAATATCAGGGTATCAACCACAACAACTGGCTTATATTTAAGAAGTACAACGACCGGTGTCATATTTTGCAAAAAAAAAAAAACTAAAGAGGCTCAATTGTCTGCTCTTTAGCAAAAGATAGAAATATCGCTTAGAAAAACTACATACCAGCAAATCATACAAAGGCATTGATGACACAGAAAAATGCAAAACTCTGCTTAACCCTACCCTCTGCCGTCTCCCTTAATGCGAGTGATTCGTGTCAAAAAAAAAAACTATTCACAGAGAACTGAACTACCGAAAAACAAATCAGTACACTCAAGCGTATAAAGAACTTTATAAAAGGCACACTAAAAGGGCCAATCCCCTTCGAAGCTCAGCTGTTCCAATATGGAGACTAACAAAACTTTAAAAGCATACATATCGCTCCTTGCGAACTACCTTGGAGATTGTAATAGGTTTTCAACGCCCACTGCCGAGGAACCAATGGTACGATCAGAAGTGTGGCGCAGCCATTGCAGTGATACATCGCCGCCTATAGAAGGACAACAGCCGACTGTTACGCGATCTGTGCGGGACCACTATCGGGAGATGAGGAAGATAGACAGGTGCCTTTTCAGACGTAACACTCGTTCAAACCGTGCAAAAATTCTTTTGCAAGATATTGCTGAAAAAGAAAATGCCCCGTGATTGATCTCTTGGCTCATCTCCTCGTCGATTATAAAGCAGCTTTTAATATACCATTGAGGGATCACGTATATGCCGCACTGTCTGACCTCGGTATTCCTGCAAAGTTGATGTGACTAGGTGAGAAAGACTTTCTCTAAGCAATTTGATACCGAACAAGGCTTCAGATAAGGTGATGCCCTCTTCTGCGTACATCAGATCGGGAGCTTATTGAACTATACGAGTGTCTAGACAATCTGCCAGGGTGGGTCTGGTTGTAAATGAGAGCAAGACAAAGTATGTTTCTTCGAGAAGAGAAACACAGCGATTGGATACTTTTTGATGTTGTCAAAGATTTCGTCCACCTTGGCACTACCGTCACAATGAAGAACGATGTCAAGCGGAGAATCACTCTTGTCAATATATGTTACTTTAGTCTCAGTAGGAAAATGAGTAGAGAGTGACCACTCTCACCCCACGAAACTATCACTCTACATGAAGATCATATTTTCCGTTTTTCTTGATCTTGCAGTCTGATGAAAATGCCCTTGGTTTGAACGGAAAGTACTGCGCAAGATCGTTGACCCTTTGGGCGTTGGCAACGACTACGGCACTCGATGGAATGCCGACCTCTATAAGCTCAAAGTAGCCATTGACATAATCAAGCGAATTAACATCCAGCGCCACCGCCGGCTAGGTCTTGATGTGCGTAAAGGTCTTTAATGCGCCATTTGAAGGGTAGTGACGATGGCAGGCCATGTATCCGTTGGAAGGACCTGGTAGAGACCACACTAGCTACCTTTGGTATCGCCAATTGGAGAAGACGGGCGCAAAGCAGAGGTGCCTGGGGGAGCGCTACACATCCAGCTGTAGCCCGTTATTATGGCCAGTTAAGAAGAAGAAGAAAAGCTTCAGCAAGCCCATTAGACAATGCTAGTTGAAGGAGTTTCAGGGATGTTAGCTCGCAGATTTGATAGAGATAAGACATTATAATCTTATACCATATGCCATCCTAGATACAATTAGTAAATCATAACTGCTGACTCATAGCGAATCAAATAAAGTACGTTTTAAATGAATCAATTAGCAAATGAATCATTAAATACTATGCTGCCGGATTAGCTTTTAGTATATCACCTTTTCCACGTACTTTTATAGCTAGTATTACCAGCAACTCATTCAAGTTGTGTAACGTACTCAATTAGCTTATGGCCAAATGAATGAATGCATAAGTAATTCATTAATTCAAACCAACCTTACGCTTATTTCCATCAAATTAATTAACTACAATCCCAGGCAGAAATCAAATAACTAGATTTTAAACACCTTCGATAAGTCGCTCAACTAATTTTCATTGAAAAAACTCAATGCGCATTTAAAAAACAATTTAACTCGAGTCTTAAATATAAATAATTAGTAACGACTGCATTAAGATAAAATGCCAAATTAGACGCTAATTTTCAAAGCAATATGATACCGATAGTCTGGTCACAGTCGACTTTGCTCTGACCATAAAATGCATTGCCGTAATTGAAATTTCGTTGTTGGTGATGGTAATGGTGACGGAGTTGGAGAGGGATCGCAGGGGGAGCCACTACTACTGAGGGTCAGCTAAAAGTGAAACATTTACGAAATGCTTTGCAGCGCAAATAACTCAATTGAAATGCCAACGGAACTGACACGCAGAGACAAGAAATTGAAAATAAAATTTAAAGTTGCGCAAAGCAACAAAAACAAACATAATAGCCTCTGAAATTTGGTAAGTCGTCGAAGTTTATATACACTTGCTTACCTCTATGGCATGGTGCTGTGAACCCACTGATAGGACCAGAACCTTTCTGTGGCATTGCCAGACACACCATCAAGCAACTTCGAAGGGAAGAGGAAAGAATAAGACGAGCCACGAACTGGATAAACACTCCAGGTTTGAGACAGGCCAAACAGTAACTTGGATCTTACAACCAGATTAGGTTCAAGCAGCTATCGCAGCTAGGGAAGAACTCTATCAGAATTCTTACAGGTCTGCTTTCTGGACACTGTAGACTTAAATGTCGCCTGAGCAAGCTGGGCATCCCCGGCTCTGCCACCTGCAGATTCTGTAAACGTGAGGAGGAAACCTCCCAGCCGAGTGTGATGCTCTGGCAAGACGAAGGCTGACGCGGTAGTCCCCAATAACATTATTATTATTATTATAAATCAAGCGTGTGCCGGAAATCTCTTTCAAGCTAGAAAATTATTGTTATTTAGTTTTGCCAAAAATACCTTTGGGATCGTAAGTAGAAGTATATCATGAAATTTATTGAGCAATAAATCTTTATGCATATTTAAATTTAAAATAAAGGCAAAATCTAGAGATTTCTGGCACACTCCTGTATTTCTTGTTTTGAGCATGGAACTATGTATAAACGCAGTGTTCAGCTATGCTATAAAATTTTCTATCTAAATTTTGGAACCCAGGTTCAACAATCATCAATCAAATAAACTAAATATTCCGATTTTTCGAGAAATCAGTCCTTAATCTACAAATGGTGGTTTTATGGTTGTCCGGTTTCTTGCAAATTTTATTTCGTTACTGATCGCTCTACTGCTTTAGATACATAGAAGACCCTAACATATGGCACATGCATATATATATATACCCTCTGCAAGAGTATGACAACCGTAAAACAATTGAAAAGGTTACAAGTTACTGCACTAATTAGAAAAAACTCATAAGCGGCGTTGGCTAATTACTCAGTGTATTAAGGTGCGCTCGCGTGCTAAAAAGAGTGCGCAGCAGCGCCGCTGCCCGATCGAGCGAGGGAGCAAGCAATAGTCTCGAAACTTGGTAAGTGGGTTGCTCTAGGCAGCTGGGACTGGCTGGCTGGCTCCGCGAGTGAGCTGGGCAACGATTGGCGCAGGTGCAAGCTGGCGCTTAGCTGATGTTGGCAAGTCGCACAGGTGGCTCAAAGCGGCGTCACCAATTGCAAATATATTGGTATTAGAGTGTGACTCTGTGTGAATGTGTGTAGGTGACTCAACTTTGGCTTGGAATAATAAAAACATATAGCAATTATCGTAGTTGTTTGCAGGCGGCTCCAAAACACATTCATTGTCTGTTGTCTCTTGTCTACTCTGAATGTTCTCTGTACCTTGCACGTTCCCCTGG
The DNA here is from genome assembly GCA_035041775.1 of Chymomyza caudatula. Classification (NCBI taxonomy): domain Eukaryota; kingdom Metazoa; phylum Arthropoda; class Insecta; order Diptera; family Drosophilidae; genus Chymomyza; species Chymomyza caudatula. The sequence goes on from JAWNKW010000133.1 coordinate 1,571,653, forward strand.
CTCCTCACTCTTCTGTCTATTGATTCGTCTGTCTGCTATTTACTTTTTGTAGACGCTTTGCGTCGGGTTAGCCGACATTTAAGCACGGCTATCGATTTAATTTTAACTACTGCCGTCGTAGTCATTGCACATAAATTTTAAATTTTCCGTCGTTGTTCCGTCTTGTTGTTGTTGTAGACCGTCCGCCCGCACACGATCCACAACGATATCTGAGGCACTGCCTGGGCCATATTTTAACAATTTGTTAACTGCACCTAGAGCCAGCTCTAGCCCCAACAAGTAAGCCAAACAACCACTCGTAAATCTTGGCCAAGTCGGCAGGTTGACAGATTCGTTAAATTTTTAAAGCCGCTGCGCATGCGCAGCCTCTCTCCCTCTCTCTAGCTCACTTACCCACTAATTTGCACCTTTTTGGTGCGTTAAATGTCGCAGTTGTTTGTTGTCACAGTTGTTGTTGCTGTGTTTGCGCACAGCTTTTGAAGGTTTTATGAGCCAGGAGTTTAAAGTTCAGCCATGCAAACTAACTGATGGCGAATGGCCTTTTTTTTATAGGCTTTCAATAATTGTATTAAATGGATAGTAACATTTGCAATAAGCAGCAAACGCCATATATTATTCCATGATCGAAAAATATAGCCTGGTTCCACATACGATTTACATCTCGCATGCCTATCGTTATTTAAGACTTTGCTGTCGACTGAAAACACCTATCCAAAATGTGTGCTGTCCTAGTTTCAATAATTAAATTTTAAATCTTTGATTTTCATAATACATATTCAAATTGCAAATTCCCAAATATTGGTGATTCTTTTTCAAATCGAACGCCTTTTTTGACGTCAGAATTTTGATTCGCCTGTCGATAATTTTTTATGAAAAATGAGTTTACACATGTATCCCATACACACATATTGGCCTACTGTGGTCGGGCAATAGATTGCTGTGCATATAAACAAAATTTTTAAGATTTTGAGTCTCTCCCCCGACTTGATACAAATAGTCATATTGAGTCAATCCCCCTCCCCCTAATGTGACGTCCAAAATTCTGATAGGAAAAAAAAAAACATATATAAATACGATAAGCAAAAATTCTGTGTGGTACCTATTACTTTGCAATAACGCAACCTTTTCAGGTGAAACCTGTACCATTCGAAAGATAAAATGTTTACGGTTTGCCGACAAGGTGAACGCTAGTTAATAAACAGGCTCTAAGGAATCCTTTGGTGGAACCACCAATATTGCTTTAATTAAAGTTATTTTAGATATTTTACCAAATTTTTTTTATCACATTTGAATAGACTTCTATCATATCAGCTCGGAATGCATGCTAGGTCCAAACCGAAACATGAAATCAAATATTAGCGATTTTGCTGAGTTCTAAGCTTTAAGCTTGGACTTACAATTTCGCTCGAACAAGTCCTTAATTTCAAACTCCATGGACTCCAACTCACCTGCCGAATATTTCAAGACGTCGTGACATTTGCAAATATTACGTTTTATAATGTAACCACTAGCTTCACGCGTGCGCGTTTGACTCGACTTCTGTACAAGACACAAGTTAACGTAACATTTTTTTGAGTCCTTTGGATTCCCTTAATGTGAAAAAGCAAACCATCAAACTCCATGCATTATTTTCAAATGGTCTTCTAAACAAGATGCCTTGTTGATAGGAACGATGTGAGATTTCCAAGCGAGTCTCCTGTAACTTTTTGCGACTTGCTTCATATTAGATTACGCTCCAAAACGAGCGAGTTTAGCGCGTAAAGTGCTGAAAAGTGCGATATGTGCGGTTGTCTTGTACCTCACAGTTTGGGGCTGTTGGTGGGACGAAACATAACCGTCCGGCACTTAGTACTTTGTTGGCGCCCTTTGTTTTCCGGAGCTCTTGTTCGGCACACAAAAGTTGAATTTTGTAATTTCAACCTTCATTTCGATTGCTTTTGCTTAACACATATTTGTATTTTATAACACTTTTTGTGCCAGTGTTCTAAATGTGAATTAGAATTATGACTGAATTTTTAAATATCTTACTCGTATCGTATGAAAACATTTGCAAGTTTTGTGTAAGTGTAAGATTTTCTTGGAAATATCGCATCGTGTAACGAGCACCTTAGGAAACTGTCTCTCGTTCGCCGGCATGTCGACGATTCTCATTGTCATTAATGTAATCAACTTGAAGTTGTTATTAACATTTTCTTACTCTCTTCTAATCGATTGCAGTCCCAGGTCACTGTAGTCACCTTTGTACAGATTACCGTGTTGTGTTAAGGCAGGTTAGTTTATAGCATATACCTATTATTTAATTGAAACCTAATTCTATTGAAATCTAATTGTAAAGTGATTTCTCAGTGAACACCTGGCAATGCAGGTATACACATTACATAGCTCTAGTTGGTAATTTCTATTGAAATATTACGTGTTTTTGTTTTAAAGAAAGAAAGATACGGTACTACTTTGAAAGTTAACATTGGATATTGGATGAAGATTTTTATAGAACTGGACATTTTGATGCATCTCTTATCTTAGCCGAATTTATGTGGAGGCAATTTTTTGTAGCTTTACTCAAATTACAGAATCGTTTGGTCTAGAAGGGCATATGTTTTTCCTACGTGTCTGACTAACAGCACTTTAGTTGGTTTGCAAATGTGCAACTCAAGTCCAAGTGACAACTTCCGAGTGCCAACAACAACAACAAGCACAACGGCAATGCTAAGTAAATTAGCGCTGCACATCAGCACATAAATCTTAAACTCAAAGTTGCGCCAACCTTCAAAAGATACAAACAACGAATATGTGAGCTATACACAGCTATTGACACCCAACGGACCAAACGCTCGTATATTAACCCTATAAAACGCTCGTTTTTAGATGCGAAAAAGATACGAATACGATTCATATGTCGTTCAGTTTGTTTGTTAGAAATATCAGAAAAGTCTCGCAAATCCTATTTCTTGCGAGCCTTTTAGGATATCTTTTGCGATACGTTTTTGGATAAAAATAGTATTTTTTACGAGCCGGTACCAATAACACACGCAAGAAATAGTTTACGGTACCTTTGTTTTATTCCCATTTTGTTCCCAACAAAAAGCATTTTAACATTTTTCTTTTGCACCCGCCTTTTTATTGCAAAACACTCGCTAAAATGCTCGTATGCGACTGTTTTGCGAGGAAACACCGTAACACTCGTTTCTCACTCATTTGCGAGCATTTTGCGAGATTTTCGCTAAAGGTACGTATGTTGGTCCGCTGGGCATGCTTATGTGTGTGTGTGTGTCTGCTCTATGTGCAATTTTCCGCAATATGCCGACCGACGGTAAATCAAACAAAACAGATAAAAACAACTGAGTGATCAAGATTTTTTTCGAGTGAAGAAGCTGGGAGAGCAAATGCTTTTCAAGAAGATTCATCTCTGACTTTTCGTCCGTCCGTGTGACTCTGTACGTGTGTGTCTGTCACATGCAAAGCAAAATGTGTTTATGTAGCGTGGGACGATTGCGGCAGGTGCGTTTTGCAATTGACTAAATGACTAACTGACTAAATGACTGACTGACAAGCGGCATGACATTGCAATGCCGTAGACGACCAAGACAGCTGAGGTCGACGGTTTATATGACTGTGTAAATGCGTGAGTGTGTGTGTGTGTGTATCTGTGTGTGTGTGTGGCTTATACAACAACAATAACACGCGAAATTGGCTTTTAATTTTTTTGTTTTGCTAAACTTGCAAAAACCAAGTAAAGTAACGTAAAATATGGAAAATTTGTAGTTATTTTTATATAAACAACAGATAAACAAAACAATTAAGTCACGTGCAAAGCGCACTTCAAATGATGCGCTAGAAGAGCGTGCAGCTTGCACAAGGGAGGCAGCGATATAGACAAGGGTTGACTCGCTCAGCTGAACCAGTTAAAAGCCGTAATAATAACTGTCCGTGTCTCTCGCTGACAGTCTGACAACTTTATCTATAATTGTACGGCAACCCGAACTATATAGCGTATAATAAAAAACACGTTTTAACTCTCAAAACTCCATGGGGAAATCTGCGACTACGTGCATAATTCATAAATGTACCTTCATTAGATAAAAACACGGATGGCAAGATATTTCTAACAATCCACTTAAACAGCTTACATTTAGGGGTGACTTACCCCCAATATTTCTCAAGAGTCAGCCCATATGTCGCATTGCAAAGTGGTGCCAAAACAGACGAATCTAACTGCAACATACACGACGTATGCGTAATTTAAGCTGCAGCTATGCGCACTAATTGAGTTGCCTTGTGCTCCTCGACAATTTCAGCCGCTGCAGCTCGGCTTATATGAGAGGAGTACTATATATACCGCTTCTGCCCACCCGCCGTCACGACATGTGTGCGACCATGGGGAATTATTAGGTTACAATTTTGATGCGAGCGGCCTAAGTGGTGCAACTCGATGTTGCCAACGCCAACGACGATTATGACAGATGGCTGACGCTGCTGCTGTTGCCTCTGCCTCTGCCGTTGCCTCTGCCGCTGCCTCTGCCACAATTTCTCAAGTGTTGCCTCGGCTGTGCTTTTGGCATGTGGCTGACGCGTTCGCCTTGCCACTGCTTCACTTGCTCTTTGCAGCGCGCCACATGTTATGATTGGTTTTTTACAACGTCGGCAGCCTCTGAGACTCAGTTCCAGTCACAGTCATAGTGGGTGTGTGTGTGTGTGTGTGTGTGTGTGTGTGAGTCATGGTACGTGCTACTGTGCAAAAAAAGTTATTAATTTTTTATACATTTATACACATAAATTGCATATAAATATTTAAGGCATTTGGTTCAAACTCCTTATGGGTTAATAGGCTTGGAAAGCAAGGGTTAACACGAGTCGTACGTGTTGCCATTAGCTTAAACATTTTGGATGCGTTCTTAAGTGTCTGCCAAATGGTTTTTATGTTGCATAAATAGTTCAATGGCTTAGCTTAATACAACTTCCAATTTTATACAGAGATCTGAAAACTAAACGGTCATTCGGGGGAAAGAGTGTACGTGTTTGGCGAAATTCTCAAAATACGCAAAGGATTGGGATAATTATCACTCTTTTATGGTTTTTATAAAATAAGCTGCAGGGCAACTTAAGAAACCTGACCAAAAGTTTCCATGGAAAACGTCACTTTTGCCTTAAAATAAAGAAAAATTTTCGATGTCACTCCAAAATCTCGCGTCAAATCGAGCAACATCCCAACAAACTTATAGGTTAATCTTTAATCTTCAGGCTAGGTTGGGATTTGTGAATCAGCTTCGAGATAAAACATGGTAAATAGAGTTAGCTACTTTATCTTCTGATAACATATGCCTAAAATAAGATCGAGCAACATCCCAACAAACTTATAGGTTAATCTTTAATCTTCAGGCTAGGTTGGGATTTGTGAATCAGCTTCGAGATAAAACATGGTAAATAGAGTTAGCTACTTTATCTTCTGATAACATATGCCTAAAAGTGTTGCCAATATCATATATTCTTCTTCTTAACTGGCTATAACAAACAGTCCAAGAACATTGTTGTCTTCACCCATATTTGCGCGCCATAAAGCAAACCGGGTAGGATGAGCGTCTTATAGAGTGTTAGATTCGTCTGGCGAGAGTGGTCCATTCTACTCATTTGCCTACTGAGAACAAAGTAACATCTATTGGCAGAGTGATTCTCCGCTTAATCTCCATGCTGACAATGTTCTGTACACAAGTTTTAAAAGGTTATTATAGGTTTGGGAAATGTATGTAACAGGCAGAAGGAGTCGTGGCAGACCATGTGCATTAGTAGATTCGATATAGCAATGTCCGTCTGTCTGTCCTTCCGTATGAATGTCGATATCTCAGACACCATAAAAGGTAGAGGCGCATTTTAACTAAAAAGATGAAGTTTGTCGAATCATGTCGATATCTTGCCTCCTTCCCCCGTGAGTGATTTTCGCGGTTTACACCCACAACATAAAAGTTATCCAATTGAAACTTGGCACAGTTATGCACAGTGTTACTGTTATTGATTAAATTTTTATTCAAATCGGATAGAAACTTTAAAAGAAATAGGTAGAAATGTGACAATTTTAGACCCCTCCTCCTACATACGTTAACAAAATTTTACTTTTTACAGAAATGTTTTATTGAAGACTCATGTTAAGCTTATAAACCAAACAATGTTGACATTTTGCCGAATCAACCCCCTTCCCCTGCAGTCCGGTTACCTTAATAACGCCGATAACCTTCATGGCTTCGATATACAAATTTGTAAAGAAACTCGATTTTCATAGTCTATGTTTTTTTTTAAGTATACACATTAACACTTCTATAGTTCCAAGAATTTCACACATTTGTCAGTTGTCCGCACACATTTGTCTAACTTAATGCACTGCTCTTAACCTCCAAAGTGACCTCTGTGTTTGACCAACTTTTGCACCATTAATTGCTTTAAAATTTCCCATGTTGACTCTAAACAGTGCCAAAGCAAACAGCAGCGATATGATCAAAGAAAACTCTGGCGGCAGCACATATGTTTGGCAGAGAACTACAGTAAGTAAACAGTCAGCCAGACAGACAAACCGACAGGGCAACTGGATCAACGTCAACAACATGATCATCTTGATTATGATCATCATAAACGACAGAGGCAACCAAGTAACCTACTTCCAGTTGCAGTTCTATTCTGCAGCTGTTAGCTGTGGACAGCTAGCTAGCTATTAGACATCAATCATGAATGGACCAGCTTTGTCTGCTTGTATTGAAAGCTGTTGCTGCTCCCCAATGACGAACCAAAAGTCACATCTGTGTTCTTTCACAGCTTCGCGAGCGCCACCTTCTGGTCTGACTGGCAATGATCACGTCTCACATCGCTCACCTATCTCTTTCTTTTCAAATAGGCAGCGTAGGCACTCAAGTGGCTCAATGAAATTTACAAATTTTAGGATGCAGATGCAGCCAGACGCCCCTCTCTCCATGGCTCTACAGCACACTTCCCCATTCGTGGCCTTTGTAAGTGCGCCTAATGAATTTCAATGAAATTCATAGAGGCACGAAAAAGTTTTGTCAAATTTACGTAACGTAAAATTTTAATAAAGAACATCTGTGCAAACATTGCCCCAAATGAGGGTCAGGATGCGAGCGGTGAAGAAGGGGTCCGGCAGGCGGCAACCAATTGGCGCGCGAGTATGCGGAATGCGCTCTTGATTTGAACTCATCCCGCTTGAAATTTTTATTGTACCCTTTTAGTGAGTACTTTAGTTTTATTGGGAAGGTTGCAAGACTTATGCGAATCACTAAGAAATCAATCTTATTCAAAGGCTGAAACGATTAGCTATTAATTTCAAAGGCATCCGAGTATATGAGGAGAGTATAAAATTAACGGAGAGGAACCATGGTAAGAGCATAAGTCTTAGGTGAAGCTCAGTAAATTTGATGAACTATATTGGGTACTGTAATATAAGTGACCGACCACCTCGACATTTAATCCTGAACGGATCTCCATTTTGATGTTTCCAACCAGCTTTGAAAATGAAAATGTAACATGTCTTAAAGGTATTCAAGAGTTTTGGATCGTTCATATGCTCTTTAAGTAGCAACAAAGCTGGTTTTTGTTTGAAAGAATTCCAAACATTGGAATTCTAAGTCAGAAATCAAATGTCCAAGCACTTTTGAGACATCTCACTAAAAACTGAATTTATTGGGCAAAGTCTTCAATGTTTTTCTCAAATATTAATCTTGTGGTGGTGTCTTTCGAGCAATTCTGGTCTACCATCACATACTTTACAAAATTCCAATTTTTTTAAGGTATGTTAAGCTAATTTTTTTCTGAATTTATCAATCAATCTAAAGATCTAAAATATTTGGCAAAAAATACGTCGTGCTTTATAGTGCTCTCTACATACTTATTCGATTGGCATCGTACGTATACTAGACTTGAAGTTTCGGAACAAAGACACTTGTTCATTATGTGTCATGATGCTTACCGTTTTTTGGTCCGATTTGAGCGGCAAAGATAGAAGTAGTTTGGGTTCATTCTTTGATAACAATTTTGAATTTATGCAGGAAAGCAAACCAACAGAATAATTATTCTATAACGTATATTTTTGAATATATCCGTTGAAATTTAAAGATAATCTTTAATTCTGGGCTTCATTATGAAAATCTCTATTAGTCAAGTTGTAATATTGTCAGCTTCGCTCTTCGAAATCTCTCGGACTCTCTGGGTAACGATCACTATTAAAAATTGCTGGTGTACGGGTTCAAAGACATGTTTAATTCCTAATTTCGAGATTAGTTGGCCCTTAATAATAAATTATTATAATTAAAAATACTGAACATTTGGAAATACATCATTGTGGAAATAAATGTACGTCGACTCATTGGATACCTACGATTTTTTGATTATCGATTAGCAATCGTTCGAAACAATGAAAGAATCACTGATGCAAAATACGTAAATAACAGAAAGGGTGAATCGGGAACAGGTTCTTATTGGTCATTGGGTGTTGTTTTATACCGCAAGGTCACTTTATATTAACTCTTTCGCTTATGCACTGTCTTCAACAAAAACTAACGGTTCTGCAAGGGTATATCATATTGGTGGTATGCCCAAGCGAAGTTTTCCGATTTCCACACAGCTGCTCAGTAGCAATTGGGTGTGCTAATGAAATCGAACGCGTTTGTTTGTTTATGGCATTTTGTATGGTTCGGGAAATGCAGGGTCCGAAGATCGCTGGTGACTCTCCGGCTATGTTCTTGACGCTAATTGAAGCTCGTCGTGTGGCTAAATTGACAAAGTTATTGTCGTTGTGGTTGTTGCTATTGTTGTTGGCCATTCACTTGATCAGCTGGTCTGTCGGTCATTCAGTAATATCCATTCAAATTAGTTTCATGTTAGCGAGATCTCAATCACTTGGCATTATCAGCAAACAGCTGACACAGCATCGATTGATCTTAGGCGAATAATCGTTCTCATATGCAAATAATTTACTCAATTGTTCTTAACAATTGCTGTTACAGTTAAGCAATTAAGCCAACTGGCATCCCCCCATAGCTGTTTTTGGTAGTAGGTACTCGAGCAATTTGTCTGCTTTGATTTTGTACTTTTTTTCTTACTAGTTTTACTTGTTGTACAATGGCTTTGGATTTTTTCCGTACTACCCGTTTCGATTGAGTTTTCGTTTTTGCATTAGCTTTGGATTATGTCATGCAATTAACAATGCACAATGTCTTTGTTGTTGTAACAGTAGTTGTTGCAGTTGTTGCAGTTGTAGTTGCAGCTACTTCAGATACTTTTTGCTTTTGTCAGCAGCGGCACGTTTGGCACTACGTTGAAATACTCGAATTTTGAATTTGCCGCAGTCGATGTCGCAGTCGATGTCGCTGTCACTGCCGCTGTCTCTGCTGCGTGCACTTTGTGAACTTTTGCGTTTATAGATACCCTTCTAGAGGGTGTTATGAGTTCGTCAAACAATATGTATTGCACAGAAGTTGAACTAAATCGAAAATGGCTCAGAAATCTTTAGCTGTCACTATTTGTCAAAGATTTAAATCCTGCTCTGAAAACTTTTTATCCAAAATTGACAGCGGCCTAAACTTGGCATAAAAGTGATTTCGAAAAAAGATACTAAATAGAATACGCTCACTGCTCAAAAGTGTTCCTTTACTATACTAACATCTTCTTCACTTTTGTTTTTCTTGAATTATTATATTTTATTTTGAGTAGGGTGATATTATCTGTACAAGTATATACAGCATTTTTCGGAGGGGTGGTATGACTCAGTATTAAATTTCATAAAATTTTCTTCACAAGATAAATTTCCATCCTCCAACTACCTTTATGTGATACAAAAGCAAGGTGAAGGATTGGTCCGATTTTTACTTATGTGTATATATTCTTGACAAAATCTTTTAAGATATTTTCTGGATTTTGTTTGATAATTCTTTGAATTGTATTATGTTCATATGTTTCAAACTAGAAAAGAATCGTTGAAACCAGCACAGTAGCGGGAGTCCTCAGATGCATATTAGTAAATTTTCCTATTTTAAGCTTGATATTGCCTCTATAAATAAAATAACTTTTCTACGTTTTATGTCAATAAGACCAAATGGTCCTGAGACAAGAAATTTTCTGTTAAACTTAACATACATTTATTTTTGAACATCAACACGCAAAATCTTTTATACTTCAGGATTCGCTTTTTACTTTTCCTCAAAAAAGTATTGGGATTGGCCAAAAAACAAAAATCTTTAATTTTATGTTTTTCGACGATTTGGCGATTTAGAAATGTTTTTTAGCCTGTGCGTTGTCGTTGTCGATGTAGTTTGTTAGTCAAATAACTTTAGTAATATCGGCTTTAGCAAGCTAAATGTTTTTCTATCGTGTTGGGCATATTTTCAAAGGGTTTCCTATTGAACTTGAGCTTTCTAGTCGCTATAGTTGGGTCGCCAGAAGAATAATAAGAGTAAATAGTTTTCAAAAAATTTGTTTTAAGTTTTTTGTTGTTTAAATTTTTCCAAGCTTGTTTCGGTTGTTTTGATACCCGAGCGGAAAAGCCTGAGTTGGTTACCAACTTTGAAGTACAATAAAGAAATATCTTTTTATTTATTGAAAAATGTTGAGTTTTAAACCATAACTGATTAAAGCGTCAAATCGAAATGACAACCGAAATAAGCACTTTTTACAACCGTAACATTTTGGCAACCTAACTCTTATCGAGATATGATAATCGGCCGTAACTGTAACCGCTATAAATTTTCTCTTCGAATTGTGTGTGTTTACAAAAAGTGCATTAGTGCCAAAACTTATTGAAAGTGTTAAAGACGGGTTACTTAATCTATTTTCAAAGTGACGATAGACTCTTAAAGGAAGGACTCCGGCTAAGCCAAGACATGCATTACAGCAAAAATATTAGTTGAAATCGTACTCTCATTAATACTGGTATTTCAAAATTTGGTCTCAATCGAACCAATTTGGATTACTGGAACTAGTGTATAAAAAGTTTGCCAAGAAAAAGTGGATTTATCTTTTTGCTATTTTTTTGTTGTTGCAGTTTTCCGACCAGCTGTCGTTGCACGGCAGCGTAATCAGCAGCCGTAGTTGTTGTTGTTGTTGTGCTAGAGGTTTTGTTGTTGCATGTAATTAACCAACATTGACATGTCTAGTTATGCGTTGGAGCACAACTGTGCATTGAAATTGACGTCAGCAGCCGTCGAAGCTGAGGCAGAGAGCAACGTCGCGACGTCGACCCGGTCGCAATCGAGAAATTTGTTTGAAACGGCGTAGCTTGACTTTGGCATTGGTTGCAACTTGCAACAACGTCGACATTACGGTTTACACGTGTGCGTTTTTGTGCACCATTGGCCACACTAATTGAGCCATGTCAAGGCTGTTAAGGCCGCTGTGGAGCGTAAGAGAGCAAGCGGGTGCGGATCTGGCAGTAGAGGTAGCACACATGCGTTTGATAGTTTTCACACTTTCCAATTAGAGCACTTGGAAAAGCCACAAGAAAAAACCGCTTGCAATTAGTGTTAAAAGACACAAACATGCCTTTAGCTGATGTTGACCAGAGTCAGGAAGAACTACTAATTGGCCTAATTCTTGGGCACTTTTTTTTTGGGCAGCAGCAGTAGGCAGACTTGTGCCTGGCTGGTTCTTAAAAGGCCCACGCATCGGCAAGAGTACGGCGGACGCCTCATAAATAAACAAAATACGAATACAACAACTATAACAACAGCGCCAGCGTCACAGCGCGAACATAAAGTACAAGAAACATAACATGAGTGTCAGACAAGCTCCCAGCCCTCGAGAAAAAGAAAGAAAGAACTCGGTTATGCAGATGAGCCAGACGTTCCGAGGAGTAGCAGAAGCAGCACCAAGACGATCGAACGGATCTCGTGTGCCGTTCCGGTAAGTGTGAGCTGATATGTTGGGTGGTCTGTTCCAAATCAATTGCTGTTGCGCCCAAGTCAACGAAATCGAAGCAAGGCAAAGCATAACGAAATGTTATGCTCATGTCCATGATCATGCCCAGACCCAGAACCGATACGCAGCGTCACTTCTTGGTCGATCCAGACATGTGGCCAGCCGGTCAGCAATGTTGCAGCGACTCGAAGCTCTTGCTCTTACTCTTAGTCTGGCTGTTTGTTTTGCATAAATGTTGCCCCAAATATTGCAGCTGTAAACACATAATGAACGCAGTTGTAGCCGTCGATCTGCCGTTCCCATACGATCGTCATCATCGTGATCATCTCGTGCACCCTCTACCGCGCTCTCTCTGTCTCTATCGCTCTTACTCACTGTTCCGCTTGTATGCTGTGTAAATATTTGTTTAAAATTCCGCACGCCTACCACAGCAAACGGCCCCCAGGCCAAGTGCCGCCTTTCGACAATCTCCTTCGCTCCCTCTCGCTGCCCTCCTGCCTACAACATTATCCATAAAAGCGACCACCAAAGTTTGCCTGCTGGACCGCTGCAGCTGCTTGGTAAAAATATGCTAAGTGCCGTCATCGTGGTAGTCCCCAACCACGTAGTCCTCATCATCGTCGCCGCTTTCTGTAAACAAATCAGCCGGGGGACTACAGCAACGAAACTTTTTATTGGCATTCGTTTCGTTTCATGGTTTTGTTGCTTCGTTTTTATTGACTTCACTTCAAACACTCCTGAGAGACGACTCCACACACACACGCACGGCCAACGCCCACACGTGCAACTTGCTGGCCCAAAGCATGCCACAGATTTTTCAACACCTTCTTGGAGCCCTCAACTGTTTGGCGCAGTTGTTGCATGTTGTTGTTGGACCTGTTAATGATTTCAATTGACTTTTTAGCTTGTTGCGTGTCTCTATGGATCATGAGCTCCACTATATAATATTTCCATCTGGCTGAAACGGATATTGTTTGATTAATTGTGGCTTTTTATACATTCCAATGTTTATGTCTATCTTTTCGCCTCTTTGCCGCCATATGATTATCATATTTGGTATAGTTCTTCAAATTGCTGTTGTGGTTCTTGTTATTGTTGATATTCTAAACAAACTTTGACACTCGATTTGTTTGGGTGGCATGTTCAACTTCAAGCGAGCTGTCAGCGTGGCAGCAATGTGTTGATTTTGATTTGTATGGCATCAATTTGACTCTGATGTATATAATCTTTTGATAGGTTCCTGAAAGTGCTTATACGAAATAGTAGCGCTTTATATGAAATTCTTTGCATAATAGTTTCGCGCACATTATGTATAATCAAATTTTATAAAACGCTAATAATTTATAATGAAATTATGTAAGATTAATTTGGTACGCTTTTGGATTATATACTATATATCTGTTAGCTTTCTATGTAGCTGTTTTATACTATGTATAAGCACTTTATTAAGAAATACATAAAAGACTCTTAATAAATATCTTATGGATATAATAAAATGTTTCTTATTAGTGTTACAGTTTTAAGAAAATGTTGCTAATTACAATCTACAAACTGTCATCTTAATTTTTGTAAGGTGAGATAGCTTGTTTTGAGACCCTAAGATATTTTAGAAACAACAAATAAGAAGTTTAAGTTTTGTTAAATTATGTTGATATGTTGATATCAGATAATATCTCCTGCTAGAAGAATGTCTCCTCCTATATTGACCATATTGACTGTCGATTGTATCCCACCTAGTAGAATAAACTCTCACGTGGAGAATATACAACATGTTAACAATAAATTTTTACACATGATGCACGACTCTTTTATTTAATAAGCGATAGGTGTGACTTTGGTCTCAGTAGGCAAATGAGTAGTAGAGACCAATCCCGCCAGACGAAGCTAACACTCTACAAGGCGCTCATCCTTCCCGGTTTGCTTTATGGCGCTGAAGTATGGGTGATGCGCGGTCTGATGAAAATGCCCTAGGAGTGTTTGAGCGCAAAGTACTCTGTAAGATCTTTGGGCCTCTACGCATTGGCAACGACTACCGCACCCGATGAAACGCCGAAGCTCTACGACGACATTGACATAGTCAAGCGAATCAAGATACAGCAGCTCCGCTGTCTAGGTCATGTTGTGTGTGTGCATGAAGAAAGCCCCTGCAAGAAGAGTCTTCAATGCGTTTATCGAAGGGAAGTGACGAAAGGGCATACCATGTCTCCCCGTTGGAAGGACCAGGTAGACAGTACACTAGCTTCCTTTGGTATCACCAATTGGACCAAGCTCGCGCAAAGCAGAGACGCTTGGAGGAGAGCTTTACGTCAGGCCGTAACCCGATAACGGGTTATTATGGCCAGTAAAGTAAGTAAGATAAACTATATTTTTGGTAATGGAATATGCCATATTAATAAAATCAAATAAACATTGATTTTCTTTAAAAATAGCTGCTGTGGATTCAGAGGACCGCACCTAATAGGTTTACATAAACCGGCGAAACTAAACTCATAATAAATTTCTGAAGCATAAAATTCAATACTAAGCTTTGTGAGCATAATTTTTTAAATCAAAGTATTACATGTTAAGCGTCTAAGAACGTTTGGTGCAATGTATCGAGTTCCATGATAGACATAATTGTTGTACTCAACACGCTCATAATTAAGTTGGTAAGGGGAATTGAGGCGAATTCAAGCTGCCGCGAAAGGAAGCAAACATAATTAAACCAATAAAAATTTGTTGCAGTCAGTCGGGACGGTGTTCGACAGTGGAGTACCCTGTACCCTTTTTTCCCCCATAAGCACTAAATCCAGCATACGGTAAAATGGGAACGAAATTACTCTCTTTTATGTCTTTTTATTGACAATTGACAAGTTTTCCTATTGGGGAGTGGGGGCAAAAATTACTTTTATGCCCATAACGCCAGTGTTCTTGGGTCAATGTCGTTGAATTTAGCAGTTTATCGACGCACAGTGGATTCAACTGACTTCTTTTTCGGCGAAAATCATAACTTTTGAGAGAGTAAAGATATTTACAAAATTAAAAATGCATAGAACAGATAATTCGTTCAGCTTCTGCGATACACTGAGATGAATCTGCTGTGAAGAGAGGGAGCTTCTAAAAATGGTAGTAAAGTTCGACATTATATACACAAAAAGTCTTATCCTTGCACATATAAAATGTGCTTATTGCTTAAAAAATCGTTAAAATTTTGAAAATCTGCTGGCAAGATGTTTGGTGTCTATTTGATCTTAGTGTACACATGTTCGCCAGATAGACAAACTTACGACGAGCACGATTTGTTGCAAAATAAGCACAATTTAGAACATGGAATTTTTCCATTACATGCAAAGATAAGACGTTTAGTGTGTGAATTATCAAACTTTATTACAGTTTTTTGAAGCTCCCTCTATACACAGCTTATTTATTGCAGTGTATCGCAGAAGCTTAAGGACTTCTCTGTGCTAAGCATTTTAAATTTTAAAAATATCTTTACTTCCTCAAAAGTTATGATTTTCGCCGAAAAAGAAGTCAGTTGGATCCACTGTGCGGCGAGGTCGGTGAAATTAGCATATTTTTGACTATAACTTTTGATGTAATTATCCGATTTCGATAATTTTTGAAACATAGTAGATGCACATAAACACGCACACCTCTGTCGAGTTTCGAGATGATTGATTGAACGGACCGGCTGTAAACCGTAAAAATATGTCACTGGGGAAGGGGGCATGATATCGACGTGATTCGACAAACTTCATCTTTTCGGTGTAAATGCGCATCTCTTTGTGAATTTTTATGCCTCTACCTTTTATAGTGTCTGATATCTCGACGTTCAGACAGACGGACATGTCTATATCGACTCGACTATTGCTCCTGACCATTTTTGACCATGGAACACACGCCACGCTTCCTTCTGCCTGTTACATACATTGCACAAACCTATAATACCCTTTTACACTTTGTGTATAGGGTATAATAATAATACCAATATTTTTGGCACTGTATAATTTATGTGACTTTCTTTTCTAAAAGTTTCAACATAATAGTCGTAATTTTAAAATACCAATTGGGGTTACAATAACAAATAATTTCCACTTTTTGGTCAGATAAATTTTTAAAAATTAACGCATATTGCTCAATAACTTTAAAATAAATTTTAAAAGTAAAAAAAAAACTGTCGACTCCGGACTGCTCCAGGTGAGGCTCGAACTCACAACCCCGGCATAGCTCATACACACAGAATACTGATTATAAGTACCGTGCGCTAACCAATTGCGCCACTGGAGCTGTTGACTGAGCGCTGCCAAATGCCCAATACAAACACAAGGCATCGAGAATAGAACACTTTGCGCACTTGAACGACGCCGCCACGAAGCAGCAGCAGCAGCAGCAGAAGCAGCACGAAGACGAGCTGTCGGCACACATTTGTCGTGCGCCGACGTCGTTCGTTCGTTCGTTCGTGCGTTCAATGCTTCAATGCTTATGGACAGTGGGGCAAATTCTACCGAACGACATTGCTATGTACGTGCATGTGTGTGTGTGTGCGTTTGCATGGTTATTTCACTTATGAGGCTGTGATAAGAATTAACATTTAAATTTAAGACAACAACAACAACAAGAATAGGGAAAGTACACTGTGCCAAATCTATGAGTCAACTAAATACAGTCGAACCTACAAAGTTGGCCTCCTTAAGTTGGAAAACTTTTCAGCGAAACCAAAATATATTGGTAGAAAAACTAAAATTCTTGGGAAGAATTCATTTGTTGAAAATCAAAAGAAAGAAAGTCAAAAGCTTATAAATAAGCAAATTTAAAAGATTCTCTTAAGTTACATTAGAATTTAAGTGCAACTTTGTATTTAAAAGAATGTACAGTACTCTTGAAACAGACTTCGACTGCTTTTCAACTATAAATTAAAACTTTAATTTATATATATATGTACATATAATTATATGTGGAGTTTATGGTCAAAGTACAAAAACATACACGATTAAACAAATTTTGATGCTAAAAACAATCGTAAACCATTAAATAATGTTAAAAACATTAAAGAAACAACATAAAATCAATACAAGACTGCTACACCCTCATAAGTTGGCAAAAAATTCTTAAACCGTAAGTGGCCAACTTAAGCAGGTTTGACTGTACATATAAACGTACATATGTACAACAAATTTAAAGCGTATTACAATTCGAATTTATATTTTATGCTGATAACAGGCTCTTTTTAAAGTATTAAGTACAGTATTTAGTAGTTGTATTTAAAATACAATTGAAAAGTGAAATCTATAAATATTAACAATTGAAAAGTGAAATCAATTAATATTAACAACTGAAAAGTGAAATTTATTTAGTGGCAATTCAATATGCATTCTAAATGCAATAGAAAGAATCCATAAATAATTTATTATCCATGCTTTTCACTTTCGTTAGATGAGTACCTCGAGAACAGGTGTACAGATTACGAAATGACCGTAAAAATCAAATAGCCCATAACAACAACTATAGACAGCAGTCAGCTGTAACAGTTAAACAGAAACACAAACTCTTATAAAAAATTACCCGAGTACTGGGAAACCATTGATTCAGTGTCAGGAAATGCAAATTGCGCTAATTACACTGTGCACAAAGCGCTGCTATAATCGCACATACAAAACTATCGTATAAATAAAAAAATCAAGCCATAACAATAACAATAAAGCACAAAATAAAAATAGTTGACCGATTACAACAACAATATAAATAATAAAAACAACAACAACAACATTTACTGCCGTGACAAATGACCATTGTATGACATTAATAATCATAATTTAAAGTTGGAAATATGATTTTTGCAACGAACAAAAAACATAGCCCGCAAAAGCCGTGTGTCATTTCATGTCGTAATTAAAATCGTCAACGACAATTACAACAACACCAACAATAAACACAACAGCAACAAATTACAACAACAACACTAAATTATGTAAAGCCCCCAACAGAAGAGACAGGCATAGTTTTAGTTAGTCTTAATTCACGACACTTCGGAAAATTAAGTTCATATGTACATATAACAAAGACTTGAGACGTCGTCGACCTTAAACTGACCAGCCAGCAATAAGAAAAAGATACATAGTCGTGTCGGACCGAAGCAAAGATACCCTTGCCAAGCAACTTTTTGGGGCAGAATGTTATTCATATTAGTGATACTATTTTAAAATTGAAAACCTTTCTTACAGAAGTTTCCATACGCACAACATATTCGAGCCTGTGAAACCGCTGATCACTAAGTTTGTCCAACGTAAGCCAAAGATACGTAAGGACATATGCTTCAGCTTCATAAAGTAAAACTGGAAGCGTCTTGCGGAGTGTTAGTTTGGTCTGGCGAAAGTGGTTTCTACGAATAGCCACAGTGATCTTCTTCTTGATCGGTTTTTATTGTGACGGCGGTGCTCAAGTAGACCACGGAATCTTTCACAAAAAAAGTTTGGTTTTCAACAGCAATCTGAGAGTTTAACCAACACGTCGCTCCACTCGAAGAAAAAACGTATGTATTTGGTAGTCGTATTTAACACTAGACCGACCAATAGACATAAATGTTTCAATATCATCTCGATTGGTACGATTAATACTGAGACCAAGATATTGAATACTGTCAATATCAACTGCGATGGTAAAGAACTGCACTCGTTTATAGAATATAGTCCTGTTCTAATGTAATCCATTCGCATCAGACTCTGCATCAAAAAGTTAAAACGAGACAGCTCTCAAAACAAAAGACTTGTCATTTATTTTGATTATGCATTCTACTTCGAATTCATCTTTTTTTTTACAAATATCTCTCAAAACTTAGCATACCCTCTATAAGAGTAAAAACTACATAGGCGCTTATTACAGCTGTAAAACGAACTTTGTGACAATAACAAATTAATAAAAGAAATATGATGTGTGCTACAAACATAAATAAGTTACATATACATATACACAATAGTATAAAAGTATACATACTTTTTATTGTGTTAGTGTCTTGCTTAAGTCACCCCGAATTAAGAGTAATCAAATTAGAAGCCACTGCAATCGAATCAAGCGGCGCCAACGACTTGGCAGCCGTCATAATCATCGAGTATCAGCTCCAGTTTTATAGTTTATAGTTGTTGTATTGACGAATGGCGCCAGTGCAAATCAAACTGTGACAGCCAACAGCGAAATAGGCACAAATTGCTGCCAAGAGTTCGAGGAAATATACTAAACTTCCACATCATATAATAACACTATGTAACAAATTAGACCTGAAAGGCCTATGACTAAAATATACCTTTTCTGGTAAATTTTAGATCGCTGATTTTGAATCCGGAAACCATTTTCGATTTTCTATCACCTTTGTCGAATTATCGCTATTTGAAAAAGTTTGAGATTTCGAAAGTTGCGAGGTCAGCAAATCACATACATATATAATATATCTTTGGAACCATCCTACCGATCGAAATGAATTGTGACTTGAATTGAAGGCAATGTGAAATTACAAGGAAAATTGCTAAGTAGATATTTTGACAACAACCTCACATAACATACATAATAATACGTAAGCTTGTATAATATCAACAATATATAATAAAGACTAATAATCATGCTTAAAATAGGGAATAATTGTGTTTTTTTTAGTCAAAAAGCGAAATAAATAGAGAAAATGTGTAACCCTCTCATATATTGACCACCTGAATAAGTTGACCAAAAAATTTGAAACCATGGGCGGTCAACTTAGACTGGTTTGACTGTATAACCAAACTCCTCTTTACGGCTCTTGTTCGTCCCTTGCTGGAACATTGCTCGGGTATGTGAAACCCCCATGTATTGCGCATCCAGCAGGTATTGAATCAGTTAAAATGATACTTCTTCTTTTTACGGTTCGTGGAGTCAATTGGGATCCTAGTATTCCCTTACCTTCATACTAGAGTATTTTTTTTTTTATTCATTTGCCTTTTCTGTTTAATCGAAGGAGAACCCATGGGTCTATTTCTTTTCATAAATTAATCATCGGTGAGGTTGATTTCCCAAGTTTGTTTCTCCACGCCGTACTACCAGGAATTCCGTCCCACTCTCCTTAAGCAGATTCAGTAGTAACTTTGCCCTTTTCCTGTTCTATGTAGTATATTTACTACTTCTTATATTTTCCTTTCTATTATAAAGCTTACTATCCTAGAATATCTTAGAAATAATCAAGGACCAAGTTCGGATGTCTGTCGGAACACATCTTGCCACAGACCCTACTGGTCTGTAAATCATTCATTCTGGCCATCTGAAAAATAAAATTCCACCACCGAGTTGGTGAGAGTTTAGTTAGCATTTTTAAAGAAAATTAAAAAATGCTTTCAATTTCTCCTTTATTATTTCACCTCTTTTCCTTGACTAGTTACCTTTTAAGTTAACTCTTAAGATTTTCGAGATACCATTTTCTTTGTCACTGCTAATAAATAAATAAAACTAATGATCAGAGATCATGATCGCTCTCCACACGTATAGATCACATAAGTAGCACATGCACTTAGACTGTATCTGTTTACTATTACATCAATTGGGCAAAAAACACATCCATACATCAATAGAAAAACGGATAGACGGATATTGACATCCTAAAAGGCGGAGTTCGGATACTTTTCCTCCGCCGTTCTCACTTGTCGATAATATCTTCCTCTCCCTAATGAATACATTGCGCACATCTATAACCAACTCCAGCGTCTATTCAAAATTCAAAGTCTACAACTTCGTTTAACTTTGATTAGATTGTTGATTTTCCACGAAGTAGTAACAATAATAAAGGGAATATTGATGCCAATTGTAAACTGATTTGTATTCTTGCGTTAATGGTTGAATTTCAACCACTGAGCAATACTAGTAACTGAAACAAACCATTGTCATGTTCACAGTAGTCAGATCGGTGACCATCGGATCAGTGATACAATATCAAAGTATTTTTTTAGCGTAAGAGGTATCAAAGCTCATTTAGTTCCAAAAACACATTTTGGTTGAGAGATGAATCTGCAAGTAAAAATTGACTCATAACGTCCCAACTGTATTTTGCAATACAGTCAAATAAAACTGCCCCGGATCTACATACATATATAGTTTTGAGCCACTCTAATATGCAGCTTTGCCTAGTCATATGGTTGGCCCACCCAATAAGCAACGATTAGAGGCTTCACAAACAAGTCTTGGAGTAGAAAACAAACAGTAAGATTGCGTTAATGTTGCCGTTGTTGTTGTTTATTTTCAATGATGCAAAGTCAGTGCTTATCAGTGTCAACAGCTGTTGCAATGCCTCGATGCTGCTGCACTTGTAGCGCCAAGCAGCGCCCACTTGCACTTTCAGACACATATTATACAAAGTATGCATAAATATATGATCATGGAGGGCGATCTCAAGTTGCTTTTGGAGCTGGTGCGGCAAAATGTGGAACGCGACAGACGCCACAGTCGCAGAGGCCAAGAATAGCCACAGAGGCTGGTCAACATTGTGGCAAAGCTGCAAATATGATAGATAGGCAGTGGCCTGATATTGATGGGCAGACAAAGTCATAACCACAGGCACTGTCTGGCACTGGAACTGGTCATCCATGAAGATTTATTATATTTATGTATGTTGACTCAGCTGCATTTTGTTGAACTTTGCAATGTTTGCACTGCCTACGACTTTTACTCGAGAGTCTCACTTAATCATGTATCAGCAGCACTGGCGTTCGACGTCGTAGTCGACTTCGCAGCTACAGTCTCATCTCATCAACTACGCTGACAGCATCTCACCGTGACTGCCCTGCCCTTACCTTTGTCCCTGTCACTCTCTCTACCCGACACCTTAACCAAGTTGATGATGTTTGACTTCTCACGCGCCAAGCGACCGGCTGAAACGCAAAATGTTTTACGAAACGCCTGCGCATATTACTAACGCCTATGTAGTACCCAATGCTGCTCCCCTCCAACGTGGGATCCATCGATTCGAATACTTTGCATGTTATTTGCTTCGTTTGTTTGACTTTCTCATTAACTTTTGCTTACATTTGCGATCCCTCAGCTTCAGTTTACCTCTGCTTTTCATTTCTTCTTTATTGTGCGCTTGCTGAGAGTATATTTACTTTTAAGGTACGTTTGTTACGTAGGAGCTAAGAGTTAATATGTTCGCGGGTTATGCTATAATGAATGAATTGACATCCGAAATTGCTTTTGTTATTACAAAATAAGATATAATATATTCTTTATTATTCTTGTTTGCGGATCTTATTTGTATGTTTAGGTTCGAATCAAAAGAGTATAGCCGGTTAAGGCTATCTAACGAATAGATATTTTATAATACTATACTCGTAAGCCCGTGTTTTTCAAACGAATAATTAAAATCCTAAATGGAACCATATATGATTACATGGGAATTCTATAAAGGTTAACCAATATTACGATAATTGTGAGTAGCTTTTTAACTCAATGAATGGCTTTCATCGAAAGATTTGGACTGGACCCTTCTCTAAAATACTTACACTCGCAAAATTTTCAAGTGCGGGGCTTTTATATTGAAGGAAGGTAGTCAAAACTTGTATCGCTCATCAGAAATTTGGTTACGTATTTCAATACGATCATGTGTTGACTAGTGCTATTATTCGTTTGGCATAGAGTCCGTTCCCCGTTTGGTTATCAGGTCAAAGCTTGTCGTATGAGGCGACTTATAATGACACTGGCTTCTTTCGAGACCAGTAGAGCAACCCCAGTCCTTAAAAGGGTTGTGCGTAGGGTTTGGGACCCACCATGTAAAACTCCAATTAAAATGAAAGAAATACATCAGGCCGTAACCCGGTAACGGGTTCTTATGGCCAGTTAAGAAGAAGAAGATAGAGTCAAAAAGGGTTGTCCGTTACAATTACCAAAATTATTTGCATATCCGGTTTCTCATTTGTAGTATAACCCAATCGGGCCTGTATCTCATTTTCAATATTATTTTTATATGTTGAATGACTAATCTTTCTCAATAGGGCAAATGTAAAATAGAATAAGGAACGCGTTTTGAGTTATCTGCTAGCAGTCAGGCTACTTTTTATCATTTAGCATCTATACGAAATGAATCGACTGTATGTAAGGGTATATAAACTTTGACTCGCCAAAGTTAGCTTTTCTTTTCGTCGTTTCTTTGTTTAACTGAAAGTTGCCGCAAGATTTGTATTTACATATGTATTTTAGTGTGTGTGTGTGCAGTGCGCACCTGATCAAACTTTACGTCATTTGCTTTTACGGCTCCGCTCGGTCAGCTTGATTTTGTCTGTGGGAACTTTTTGTTGATTTTCTGATTTGCCAACTTAACACACTTTACACACATACTACGTGGAATTACTTATTTACATACCTAGTATATACATATGTATGTAGTTACTAGTAAGTACAACAATCTCAAGCTATATCGCAATTGGAATTGCACACTGTAGGCGCCACCATGCGTAGTACTATGTCACGCGCAGTAAGCAATTTGGCCCACAACTACTACTATTACCTACTACTTGGCTTGAATTGCCCAGAGAACCGAGAGCGCGACATGGTAATGGCAATTAAAGTCTATTAGCAAGAATTTATAACCAGCAACAAGAGCCAATACCAGGCGACACGGACTAGTGTTATAAATTAAAAATTTAGTCAAATTAGCTCATGGGGCCAGGAACCGCAACCGATCGCTGATCTATGGTAGTGTGTATTATGCTCTCTAGACCGCTCGACATCGGCTCCGGTTCGGAATGCGTGCGTGAGCATAAACAAAAAAAAAAAAATGCAAACGAAAGCGTAGCGTTCATCGAGCGAATTCGCAAGCGAATGGAAGTGCAAATAGCGAGTGCGAATACGAATGCGAATTCGAGTGCATTGCAGGTGTTTGAACTCAAATGTCAGCCAAACGTCGCCAAGGCGGGCTAAATAATTGGGCGACAGACGCTGACGATGCCTTACCCGGTATACCCGGTCCCCTACCCTGCTGACATTGCCGTCAACTGTGGAAATAAACATAAAATTACACTCCAATAAATAAAAGTTAACGTATATATGCCAAAGATTATATACTCTTGCCTCTTTAAAGATCGGCTGCATTGGTGCATACTGTATACTAGTTATGATCCTACTGTAATCATAGCTTTTGAAGGTCGCTTAAAATCTGGTGTTTTTCAGAGCCAAATTTTAAGCTAATTAGTTACATTTTTATGAAAATAATACTTTTGGCGATAGTTTCATCAATCTTTTATAGCTAATCGACAGTCCTATGTAGATAATCTACCACTAAAATGTTAAGAAATAAGTCTTGCAAACTCAGACTGAAGAAGTGCTTCATAATTTGAACACCATATCATAGTAATGAACTCAAATTGAAAGAATTTAACTGGATTTGCATTACACACATATACCTAGTTTTTATGGGAAAACGTGGAAATCTAATGTTGGTATATATGCCAAGTCCATGCTATATTTGCATTTTTCCTTTAGATTTACTATGTGAGCAAAGTTCAAAGTTTATTTACAAATTTCGTGTTTATTTCGTATTTTTAATTGATTATTTCTATTAAAGTTCAATAAAATATTTACAAAAAAGTCGTTCTAGTTCTTTCAAAAAGAATGTAAAGGGAAATCAACAAATTTTCTTCAACAGTGTTAATTATTCTATTCTACTTTCGCTGCTTCGAATCAATTTGCTGGTTTAGGCGCTTGTTACACGAGGCAAGATATTCATAGAATGCATTCTAATATGAAGCAAGTCGCATAGGGTTGCAGGCGAGATAGCTTAAGGGCGATATTGCCGTGCCTACAAATGTTGCGAGATGCAAATCACACGGCCTCGCTTCGTGTAACAGGCGCCTGTATCCGTCTGTTGCAAATTTGATCACACAGTAAGTATACTTTCAGTCAGAGTATACAAATATTTGCAAGCGGTGGCAATCGGCGACGAATCGACCGTTGATCGATGCGGATCGACGGCGCGTGCATGCGAAATGCAAAACAAACACTTTTTTACAGACTTGCACATATATTTATGCTTGTATATGTATGTACATATGTATGCACTTTTATAAAAATGTCTCAATCACAATAATTAAATGCGTTCAGGAGTAAAAGTATGTCACACACACACTCATATGCTCACACACACACACACACTGACTCGCATATCGACGCAGCGGGAAAGCGGTCACATGTAATGGGGTGCAGCAGCAGCGGCGGCGGCAGCAGCGGCGGCCACAACCTAGGCGGAACAAAGGGCGTTGACATTTTGAGGGCGCAGTCGAGTGATTGTCCATCCAATACATCAGTCAGTCAGTCCGTCAGTCCGTTGGGGCTCTCTGCCCCCTCTAGCAATGCACCCCACTCCTGATATTTGTGATTTGTTTGCTGGCTACAGTTTTTGGTTTATGTTTGTTATTCGAATGTATCTTGTGAGTTTCGTCAACTTAATCAAAACGGCGCGCAGTTGGCGCATGTGCACAAAACAAGCTGGTGACAAATCTGCAGCCATGGCCGCGACTTGACGCTGACTGCCGCAACAACAAGTACACTGAGAGAAAAGCCGTCGCAAAATGACCAAAAAATAGGACGAAACTTCAACTTTGAAATATTAAACGAAATAAAGAAGACATTATTTTAAAGTTAAGTTAAAATGACATTTGGCTATGTGTACATATAAGTCGTAGTCGTCTCTGTGGCCGACCTTTTCAGTAGGTACTATAAATTTATATGAAGTATAATATTTTCGCCACTATTTCTATGGTTTCTCCTAACTAAAAAAAACTTTTATCAGTTTTCCTTTTATATTTTAGTCAAGCCTTAAAACATAAAATTTTGTAGCACAAAAAATGCCGCCAGAGTTGGCCACCTTATTCATTTATTCCAAGGCACTGTATTGTCCATAGAATACTGAAGTTATAGGCATAAAAGTAATTTTTTCCGCAATAATAACCAAATTCTCAATAGGAAAACTTATCAAGGTGAATTTCCCAATAGGAAATTGCTTAAAGTCATATCGAGCTTGTGAAAAGAGACATAAAGTTGATACTTTCCTTCCCATTTTACCGTATGCTTGATTTAGTTTTATGGAGATAAAAAGGGTACAGGGTATTCCACTGTCGGGCACCGTCCCGACTGTCTGCATCAAATTTTTGTGTTTTGATTTGTGCCTCTCACTCACTACGACGTCGACAGAATCATCTTACCTTGTATTTCTTATTCCATGGACCAATTTATGCTTACTCTGCTTGTGCCAGGTCTCTTATTTTGTGAAAGACTGATTAAGTATACCGTCATCTAGACGGCTTGCCAAACCGGACTATATTTTGCTATAGATAAACGTGATCAAAATTGGAATGTTTTAAAATTAGTCCAAAAACTAACAAATTGAGGTGTGTTTCTGACCTTTAAATAGGTTTTGTATGCACTGATTTGGTAAAATCGAGAAAGACCGACATTAGACAACGGGCCTATGTTTAATTTCTAGTTTTTCGCTCAGTGTACAAAAACAATGAATGCGAAAGAGACGGCGGCGCCCATTGTCTTTATGCATCTGCATGTGGGCGTCGTTTTGCGGACCAAATGTTGCTGCGTTGAATTTGTTGTTGCGCATACGCCGTGTTGACATTTGCTTGTGCTGTTGGGTCAAACGCAAATGCCTAGCCAAAAGGGTGTGACGTTTTGGTGACTGTCACCTGGCCAGACCCAGCCTGGTCTGGATCGTTTCTTAGTTCTGTTAAGCTCAGCTCAGTTCGATTCGGTTTGGTTTTGAGTTTTAGGTTCTGCTTTTGGTTTTTTAACTTTTCGCAGCGTATGTGGGCTTAATTTATTTTGACTTTTGGCCATTTAACTTGAGATTTATCTGGTCTAAACTATGCGCACACACAACGACAGTGCCGAAGCGACAAAGAGACAGACGACAAAAAACAGTTTTGAGTCGCTTGTTGACGCGTGGATTAAATGTGCCAAATGGGTCTACCTTATTGACAATAATGAGACTAGGCTGCAAAAACTGTACACATCAGCTTGGGTAGGTCTGGGCTTGGAATCAAGTCAACAACTGAGATTGAGTTGTCATTGTAGTTTATACATTCCTACCATATCCCCTCGACGCAAATTATTACAATTTTATGAGCTCCCCTCACTGGTGATGTTTTCCATGTATAGTCCCATATGATAGAAAATAGGAATGTTGTCATATTTCGTTCTAATTCGAAAATAAATAAATTACGTTTTGTTTTACAATGTTGTTGTTCAAGAAATAAGTTTTCCCAGAATGCAACCTGTTTATATATTCTACTTCAAAATATTTCTCAATTGGAATTTATTATACTTTACTATAGAAGTTCATATGACTCCATTAGCGAGTTTCAAACTCAAGTTTTACAGCTTCCGTAATTGTAAGACCCCAACAAATTTTGACATCTTTCAAGTGATGAGATTCGCTGCTACTATGCTGAAAGTGTGTGAAAGGCTTCAAAGGCTTTATGCCTTTTAATTTTGACATTTAACTCATGGCTCAGACGAGATCCACACTTCACTATCGTATTTAGGTTTGAGCGTGTAATGGCTCTATTAACAATACATTTCCCAGCAGCATTTCCCACATTAATTAAGGCACAATTAAAAGAAGCCCTAGCCCAAAGCCAGGCGCGGGAATTCCACTTGAATGCCTGTCAATAGGGGCACTCACACATACGGTATGGTACCAGAGAGAGACTCACAAACACTTGAATAGTAGACTAAGTAGATGTCTGATCCCTCCCTCTCTCTCTCTCTGGCCCGCATGGCTAGCGCAGTACGAGCATCCAAGGATGTTGACCGCCAACGTGGACAAATCTCGGCACAGCTGTGCGCAAAAGTGTTGTCAATGGGAACAACGGATGATTTCGTGGAAATTACAGTGCAGCTAAAGCAGATCATGACCGACAAAACCACACAGGCAACAGAAGTGTTTGGTTGTGTGAGTGAGTGAGTGTATGTGCTTCATTCCAAGCGTTACGCATTTCCTCTCAGGTGTGCCGCAGTTGCCAAACAAAAGCGTAAAAAGTAGGTGCAGCTGAGCGGCGGGATTAATGAGCAACAGTCGCAGACGGCAGCAACAACAGCAACAACTGCAACAATAACAACAACTGCAACAATAACAACAACGGTAACAACACAGCAAACAAAGTGAGTGGGAAAATGGAAAGGCCGCTCAATGAGCAAACAATTCAAGTCACCTGGAGTTGGCTCTGGCTAATGATGCCGCCACTACGTGACGTTCGTTGCCAAGTGCTAGAATTGTTTGTGATTTTTTCTCTCATTTTTACTCAACTATTGTTGTTGTTGTTCGTTCTGCATTTATGAATTGTTGTTTTGTAATGAGTTCTTGCAGACGTCGCGACTTGGGCTTGGAGTTCTCTGTTTTTATACCCTGCAGCGACAGGGTCAAGGGTATTATAAATTTGTGCAAAGTATGAACAGCTTATTCTCGGTGACCAAAAACTTTGGAAATCAAATAAACTCGCAATCGAGTGGACCGATTTCAACCAAATTTTCACACATTGTAGACAGTATTAGGGAGAAGGTTTTTGTGAAGTTTGGACGAATTTCAATAGATGACGCCAAAGATATCGACAAAAACGATTTTCCATATAAAATATACTAAATGTGTTTCTACTTATATAGTATTATAGGTATTGAATTGAGGTAGAGGTTGAGGTAGAACTAGAGGTTGAGATAAGGGTAGAGGTTTAAGTAGAGGGGGAGCTAGAGGTTGAGGTAGAGGATATAGAGATATAGCTACCAACACACGTAGCGGAGCGCGCGGGTTCAGCTAGTCAGTATATAAAAAAAAATTGGGTTTCCAACTTAGAATGGCTAACTATGTACTTTAAAAAGTATAGTCGATTTTTTTATAATAGAGAGATTAAGTAAAAGAAAATCACCAGTAAAGTAAAACAATAGCTGTTTATAACAGCTCTTTTTGGACAACTGTTGGCTTTTTGAACTCTAAATTAAGCGAAACCAGCAGGGGACGGAGCCCCTTGTTACATATATACATATATGTGTATATAAGCAATAATGTCTAAAACGTATTTTCGTAAAGCGATGAATGTTTTTCAATAATTAAAAGGCAAATTTTATGACAAATAATCACTTATTTTTGTTAATTATTTCTTTTTTATCTTCTTCTTCTTTTTTATAGTAACTTTGAATTTTAGCTGGAAATGCTGATTAAGCGGTTAATTATTTGCAATTAAGTACAATGCATAATTTATCCTTTCAATTAATCATATGATCAATTAAAAGATTAATATTTTGTTACAATCGCTAGTTCAGGGTATCCCACTGTCGGACATCAACTCGAACGCTTGTATTTTTATCTCTTTTTGTCTGTTTCTGGTTGTTGAGTTTGTGCTTGTTTGGGATCACGCTTATCTCTCGTCAACGCACCTCATTTTCCGGCTTTTGTAATAAAGTTTGCGGGCTTAACCAAAACATTACTGTGCTTTATGCCGAGTGAAAGAGCAGAAGATCGAGGTACACAATTTCCATAACAGTTGACAAGCGGTTGGCTACCGTTGGCAGTCGTGGCGTGGGACCACAACAACCACATCTCGGCGAGCAGTGAAGGCAACGACTTCCGTTTTGGCTTTTAATTGGCAGCCTCAAGACTTTCCACAATAAATCAAAATGCCATGATGATTTGTTTGCAATTTAAATGCAAATATGCTCTTATATGGAGTACACAGACCACCCGGTGGAAAAAAAATAACAAACTACAAAATACTCAGCAACCGATCGAAAATTATAACTTAATTTGTGTAACGAAAAATCTTCCGAGAGGGAGCTGCAAATGCTCCAAGGCATTGGATGACGAAGCCTCTTGCTGTTGCCCAAAAAATAAGAGAAGCCACACAAAGCGACCACAAACACGACAGACTGAAGCGACAGACAGACTGACTTTGGGGCATGATTTGTCTTCAAAATACCAAGATGAAGCAGCTTGGATGAGTCAGTTTTGGTGCATATGCGACAAGGTAATGTACTTCCAGAGGTGATTTTATGGTAAACCAGAAACCGATAGTAGAAATATTTTTGCATGTTTCTACAGGTCTCTTTTATGGAAGTTACAAAAATACCAAAGCCAACCTTATATTGGATCAAATTTTATGTGCAATATATCTACCTCTCAGTTATCTTACACTAATAGCTGAAATTTAGTCGTATCAAGTTTACACATCTGAGACGGAATGGACATTAAAATGCATGGGTTGGGGCTCAAAATCGCACCATCAACAAGCCAAGCCTATAAGTGAAGCTGACAATCTGATGACTGTCCATTTAAGTCTGCTTTTTTGAAAGACCACCTGTTGTGATATCTATGGACTAGTCAATTATATCAAGCGGACTGAACAGTCAGTTCAACCAGCAACTCCTTCAGAGAAGATTTGTGGTTTGCCTAATGCCACATGCCTTATGTGCACTTTGAGGATTCTAGGCATGTACGTCACTCAATTGTTTTGTTTTTATGTAATGAAGACCCCGAGCTAGTCATATTTATACTTTAAAATGCTTTTTCACCTTGATGGGTGATCAAATCAAGCTATTAACACTCTTATATGATTTGATGTGGGCTGATCTGCTGGCCACCATTAAGTTATCCAAACTTAACTCAAATTAAACTAACCCTTGATAAATAGAGCATTGTGAAGCCGCTTCAAGGTCCCTAAGAGCATTTCCAAGAAACGCATTGGACATCGTTTTGGATGCCTCTTGCTATCAAGTCCCAGCCGAGCCCCAAATATTAATAAAAGACGTCAAAGGGAAGCGCAGCCAAACCCAAAAAAAAACCCAAAATAAAAAGAAACCAAACCAAACAGAACCCAAATATGAGAAATCAAGAAAAACAAAAAAAAACAAAGTTATGCCACGCAAGTGTTCAACAAATTTCAATCTCGGCTCAAAGGCGGCAACAGAAACAACAACTACAACAAAGACCACAAAAACAAGGTTCTGAATGACGACAACGCTGAGCAAGGTTGGGTACTTTTTGGTTGCACGTGCAGAGATCTGCTTAGCTGGAGCCGCATTGAGATGCGCTGCGCGTTGTGCCCAAAGGATCTTTAGCAAAAAAAAGAAGAAGAACAACAATGAACGTTGCGAGCATAAAACGAAATGAATTGAAAGAATTCCTTGCGGAGCACAACCGTCCCAGGTTCGTCTCAGAGCAGATCAAACGGAAAGATAGCCTACTCGACCATTCGGACCATTCGTTTTGACCAAAATGCGCCTAAGAAAAATTCTTTGGCTCTCTGGCTGCATTGGCCTTTGATTTGTTGAATACTTTCTGGTTTTGTTTTGTGTCTTGTTGTGTTTTTGGTTTTGGGCACTTTCAAGGTTCACTTTGTTCAGTCTTTGGCTTTTGTTGCGGTTCCACGACGACAACGACGACGACGACGGAGCGCGCATTATATTACGATTTGAATTTCAGATTGAGTTTTAATAGCCATCCAACCACACCTGCATTTTGGTTGCCTCACTTTTCAGTACGTTTTGGGTTCGATGTTGTTGCTGTTACTTTTCGCAGTTTTATTTAGCAATTTCTTTGCCGTAGTTTAACCGACTCTCAAAACACAACCCTTTCTTGACTGGTGTGAAATATTCGCATAAAAATAAGAAATTCAATTTCACGCTTCTTTATTAATTGGCCAAGCTTCATTTACTGCCCGCCTTTAATGAGATTTATGCGCCGAGATTAAGAGACTTTGGGCGGCACAGCTTGAATTTCATTTCAATCTTACTGCTCATCTAATCAAAAATGCAAAATTAACAACAACAACAACACTGAAACTGCAAAACAAATATTGACTTTATGCAGGCGTTCGGCGTTGACAACAAAGTTGCCAAAAAAAACAACAAACAAAAAAATTGGCACTATCCAAGCAAAGATTATATGCTAAATATTGGCCACGTTGGCGGATCCGCTGGCAGCTACTGTCGTCGGTTAAAAGCTGCGCGTGAAAAACAATATTTATGGCAAACAAATTTTCATATCGACAGCAAACGACAATGACGTCAGCGGCAGCGGGAAAAACGGCGGCGCGGCGCACCTAAACGCCAACGATGCGGATCTTAGGCTGCATCTGCTGGCATTGTCACAGCCTCAGTTTATACACTAAGAGAAACTATTGCTCCAAAGCCCTATACCCTGTACATTATAGGTTTGTGCAATGCAGGCAGAAGGAGGCGTGGCAGACCATATGTTCCATGGGCAATAATGATCAGGAGCAATAGTCAAGTCGATATAGACATGTCCGTCTATCCGTGTTGTCGCACCGTTCTCGGAGACTATAAGAGCTAGAGCAAACATTTTTTTACCAAAAGATGCGCGTAAACAGGGAAAAATACGAGTTTGTCGAATTATGTCGATATCTATCATAACGTAACTTAAAAGAGGTGTGCGTCCTGTTTATGTGCATCTATGTTGCAAAATTATCGAAATCGGATAAATACATCAAAAGTTACTGTCAAAAATTTGCTAATTTCACCCCCCCTCGCCTATAAACTGGAACGTGTGACCCTAATAACTGTATCCACCTTTTTTCAATAGAACCCTCCTTCCCCCGCAATCGATTTACCTTAATTACTGCCACACCCCCCCCCCCCCCCCCCAATATATTGATTTGAAAATTGGAACAGACATTTATAAATGTATTTTTGATCTATGTAACAAAAGTCAACGACATTGACCCAAGAAAACTGGAGTTATGGGCATAATTTTTGGCCCCACTTCCCAATAGGAAAACTTTCAGTCATACTTCTAAAAAAAAAAAAACATAAAAGAAAATACTTTCGTTCCCATTTTACCGTATGCTGGATTTAGTGCTTATGGGAATAAGAGGGTACAGTTCGGGCATCAGTTCCAAAAGAGTCGAACATCCTTTTCCGAGCGCAGAATATGTTTGATGGATAGCGACATTTAGTATAGAAGCTATACGAAATTTTGGAAGTTTTAAGCATTTTTCTAAGCTACCTTTTTCCAGTAAAATATCAACGATTACACTAGACAATGCAGTTGACCTTAGGTCTTTGGATAAAACTTCCCGTTTTTGGTACATTTTGGGTCGTAGTTACGTTTTTATGCAATGGTTTTTAAATTACCTATATTTCTCGTAATTCTTAGACCGTCTCTCTGTATATAGGTAGTTCCTAAAAGTAAGTTAGATTCAAATTTTCGAATTTCTCACTAGTTTGCTTAAGCTTAAGGAAATTAAAGTGCAATGACTGACTGATTTGCTCATGCAGATTTTCTCCTAGTGTACAGCTGCATAAATATTTTCAACTGCATTTGTGTTGTATTTTAAAGTGTTATTTTTTCTTTTTTGGTATATCAAATAATTAGCCAGTGTGTCATAAAAATGGCAAAAGGTGGTGGTTCCACCTGGGGGAAGGTTCAATAGAAACTAGTAACTTAATGTCAGTATAAATATTTCTTGGCATTCAAACATTGACCTCTTGACGGACAGACAAACCCATCGCACGAGTGCATCTTACGACCCGATGTCAACGTCTTCAATTTGCGCACCTATTCAAGAAACTCTTCCGCCGATTCTCAATCTAAACGCAAGTGCGTCCATCAGAGTCAGTTCGAGGCAGCTCATAAGTTAAGCAAAGTAGCTGGAGTACTTAGCAGGGAGTTGAAACTGAACTTCAACTGTGGTATTGAAGTTGAGATAAAGGCTGCAGCTGAATTGTCATCGACCTAAATCAAAGCGAATCTTTTTTGTAAGACCGCATAATCGTAAATTAAATATATACGAAGTTGACGGGCGGCCCGGCAATCCTCGTCGCCTTGTATGTCCGTCTGTCTATCTGTCATCCATTTTTGGGCATCATTGCAAGCTTAAGCAAAGGGTATTATGATTTTAACATTAAGTTTGTCAGGACAATGCAATAAGCAGTGCTATAGTTACGAATAGCTTTAGAAAGGGTTTACATTTTTTTTTTATCTTTTGGTAAGAATTGTTTTAATCATTTCCATCTATATTTTCGAAAAGTTCTGTTATACAAATTGAATGACTTTCGTCATTGAGAGAAAATTGTGGCACGGGTGTATGAATCCCCCACCCTCTTTTATTGATGCATATTTAACTTTAACCGGATTTCATGATTTCAACTGAAATTCAGTCCCTCAGAAACTTTGGGCCCGTGGGAAATCATTCCCCCACCCTGTCGACGGCCCCGACCATTGTTCTACCATAATCAGCGGGATATGTGTATAACACAGATCTTCGCACGAATTAGACTTCGATTTGTTGGATTGATCATAAGGTATTTGCCATATTATCCACATCGGTGGAGTTCCCTACAAGTATCTAACTTAATCAACTCACGACAATGTCTACACAAATTTTTATTTAGTACTATTGCTTAAAAAGTTTTTGAAACGAATTGATAGGAAACACATGGGATGCCTTCTTATTCTTTACATATAAACTGCTTTAAGAATTGGGCAAAACCTTTAAGACTTTGTTTTGCTGAAAACATTCTAAAATTTATAAGAAACGTTCAGTTTTATTTTTAAGGATTGCAAATTTCACAAGATTTTAGCAGATTCCGAATTCAAGAAATACGCCAGAGAGAATAGAATCACTGATAGGAATTCTTGACCGTAAATAAAAGAAGGTGGTAGGATTTATTATTTAAATGTTACCCAACCCATTTTTTTTTCAAAAGGCTTGCTAGAGTATCCCAGGCTAGACGCCCCTTTGTTAACTTTCTGTTATTTGTAACTGTGGTTCCAAACGTACGAACGCTCTTAACTGTCTGGTTGTTGTTGCAGCCTTGTGACATGCCATGACAAATGTGCGACGGAAGTTGCCCCAAAGCTGCCTTAGAGGAGCTTCAAGCTGCAGCGGCACTCGTCATAGTCGGCGGCTCCTTTGTGTTAACTTTACTCTACGTCTCTTTCTCAGTCTCTCACTATCTATCGCTCTCTAGCTCTGCCTGGACTTGGTCGGCCTGACATTCTGTCCCTCGTTGATTTTCATTGATTGCAATTTTTATTTGCCTTACGGTCAGATCAGATGTGATCAGTTCAGATCAGCATCAAGATCATATGGACACGCCCCGAAATGTGCTGTTAATTTTGCCAAATGACACAATGTTGCATTAAAAATCCAATTAACTTGCAATATATCTTGTGTCTTATCGATTTAGGCAACGCCATAAGCAAATAGCACGCGTTTTGTATATCGAAAATAGAATTTTGTATTTGTCGATTTCGGATATAGATAAAATGCTACAACAAGCACAGTAACAACGGATATTTATTGAATTTAATAACGCGCAAAGTTTATCTCGAAAAAGTTTTTTGTCAATTTAACAAATTGCAAACAACAAAAACTGCTGGAAACACGGCAAGCCCCAAAGCCAAACCTGCATAGCCAGTTACCGAGTTAGCCAAGTTGGCAGTGGCCATTTGGACCAGACCAGACTAGGAATTGCAGTTGTAGTTTGGGTGCAACAATTGAATTGAATTCCTAGACGGCTAATAATGTCTTTGTGCGCAATTGACGGCCAAGTGGACAGGCGTGCAAATATATATACCTACATATATATGTATATATAAGAATTATTTTACGAGCTGTGTTGACCACCAGCTAATATCGCCAAGATCAATGAATCAATTAGCAAAACGAAATGAAAATGAATGAAACCCACAAACCGAGCAAACTGATCTTGGACAGACGTAACGGACCAAGGCGTGGGATGGCATTTATCAATGTCGGCTTTAGTTTTCAAATGCATTCGCTTGCAGCTGCTTTGGGTCTGGGGCCTGTCTCCAAATTATTGTACAAAGTATCAATCATGGGCAGCTTTGGTGGCGCATTAGTCAACACGATTCGGCTACGGCCGTTGGCCAAAACAATTCAATTGCTTCGGCTGCCCATCGATAAGCCATAATGTTCATAATTCTATTTAATTTCGAATTTGACACTCGCCCCAAACTGCCGTGCTGCCAACTTGCCTGCAGCTCATGCCGTATACCGAACGTATACTCATAATTTTGATTTCTATTCAATCAAAGCTCTCTTGGCCAGCTTGCGACATGTGGCCAAGCTTCCGCTGCAACAGCAGCCGTTTGGCTTTCGATCAAATGTCAGTTAGTTGTGGCCCAAAACAAAGCTTGCCAGCTGCCGCACCTCATTGTTGTTGTCTATGTGTGGCAAGGTGCAGGGGGTGCAGCTACGCCAAGCTGGACAAAGGAAAACTCTTATGGGCCACCATGCTGACGCAGCTGAAATCAATGCAAGCAGCAGCTATATTAAAGCCATATTCAGTTGCCAAGTCATGTCGATTGTGAGTGCCAGTTGAGTGTGTTGAGTTGAGAGTTGAATGGAACTTGAGTAAAGATCTTTCAGAGAAGTCCGAAGGGCAGCAGTTGAGTTATATATACCGTTGACTTCCTTAGTGCCTAGAAACGCTCAGACTGATCGACCAGCATTTTTTACAATCATCATCTAGTTTTAGACCCTAAAAACCTTAAAATACAAAAATAATCTCGATAAAGGTTCGGCTTTCAATACGAGCAGTACGTGATCTGAATAAATATTCAGTTAGACTTTCAAATAGCGCTATGTACCGTTAACAATAAAATAAACTTCAAACAATTTTTAACGCTCATAAAAACATATATAGAAGTAATTTCTTACTTAATAAGCTATGACATTTGCTTAAAATAATGCAAACGTTTTTTATGGGTATTTAATGGCTGGAAGGTATTCACAGGAAGAAGTCCGACAAAATGTATAAAGCGATGATATTATCATGATTCTGGTAAGTTCTAAAGTCGAAGAGTATATACTTACTAGTAGTTGTGTGTTTTATCTAATTCGATAGAGGAATGTGTAAATTGAACTTTTTTAGCAGATTTTGATACCAATTTTTTGAGTATCTCTGGTAAACATGCAATGCCAACATTTCCGTTGTAAATGTTTAGTTTCTTTCTTTTCTTTTTCTTTCTGGTCATGACAACCTGGTACCGGATTTCGGCCTCAAATAAAACACTCCTCCAGGCGCCTCTGCTTTGGACGCGCGTTTTCCAATCGGTGAGCTGTGAGCTCCCCTGTGTGGTGAGCGGGTTAGAGAATACCACCTCATTAGGTCAAAGCTTGTCGTATGAGGCGACTAACAATGACACTGGGTTCTTTCGAGACCAGTAGATCCACACCAGACCTTAAAAGGGTTGTGCGTAGGGTTTGGGAACCACCACGTAAAACCACAATTCCAATGAAATAATTTATTTACATCAGGCCGTAACCCGATAGCACGGGTTGTTATGGCCAGTTAAGAAGAAGATACTAAAGGTAGTTAGTCTGGCTCATCGTCGTCTCCCTTCAGACTAAAAGAGTTCGTCGTTTCATCTGATGCGGTAGTCGTTGCCAACGCGTTAATGGTCACAAAGGCATTTTCATTAGTCTTTGTATTAATCTCATTTGGAAAGTGACCCTGGTAACTGCACGCTTAGAACGACCAATGATATCGATATAATCTACTTAAGCGAGCAACTGGACACTCCTATGGTTCCGTTCCGATGTAGTTCAGCTTTTCACACCACATTCTCTAACACAAAATTGAAGAGGTTGCGGTATCAAAAGGTTCAGAGACTTTAATCCCCAAATATGCATTACATGAAGCTGTTAATACACTAAATACTCGGTACGTAGAACCCCAAAAGTAAAAAGTAATGAATATGTAAGATATTATATAATGTAACGTCAATATCTCCTGCTACTTTGAAAACTAAGAATTTTTGTTCATGGGCATTATTTGGTATAAATTGTAAACTTTTAGAAGATTCTATTTTCGTGTCTTAGTGATTATACCGATTTATATGCCGTCACGCTCGCTTGGTGTAACGCTCGGATGTTAGGCGCTAGCAAAGACGCATGCAGGCCCGCACACTAGATGGCGCCACAGTTTTCCACATAGGTCACGTAATGAGTGAGTATGACGACAGTGATTCACATTTTCCGATAATTTGTATGGTAACCGTAGAATATAGCTGACAAGTTTTAAAAAACTTTTAAGATTATGGTCGAACCATTACAAAATAAATCTATTTAGTAATCTAAGAATGACATTTTCGAACTGAGTATTATAAAGGGTTCCTAACTATCCTAATCCCAATTACTCCTTGATTTACAATAAAGAATTATATACAAATTAGTAGAACTCGACCCTCCTGGTCGGGTCTAAGTTTTATTAAGTGCCCTATATTCCACACCCACACACACTACGTACAAAAAAAACCATTTACATTATATCAGTATTCTTTATATTTGAATATGATCTAGAAGAGCAAGAAGTTTGTGAGCAAAGCGAGAAGGTAAATCGGGTTGTTTCATCTTATAGCTTTTGGCATGAAGATAAGGAAGAAGAAGAGAAGGAGGAAGAGGAATATGCTCACGGGGGTTCGGCGAGTGGAGCTATATTACATATAAATAATACCTCAAACATCCCAAAAAAAAAAAAAACCTTTGGAAGTTGCAGCCATAGCTCCCACATAGCATGTATGGAACTCATTAGGGCACCACTAGAAAAGCTTTTTGCATTCATTGGTGGAAATGGTAATGCAGCTGTTTCCTAACCCTTGCAACACTTGCCCCACACGCTGAACCCCCTTTTTCACGCACATACATGCATATATGCAAATACTTTCAGCTTGACTACGACTTTTCTACTATGTGCAACTTCCGTTTGCGCAATTGTGGCAGCTGATGGAGAGCAGCAACCAAAAGCAAAAACCAGCAACCCAACCGTTCCATCATGCAAACATACATATACTGAGCTTGCTGCGCTTCCGATTTATGCACCTGACGCAGAAGTGGGCATTCACCACTGCTACCCCCATCAAGAGTCTTGAAATACACACAAACATGTCGCTCAGTCGCTCCGTCGAGTCACTCAGCTTACGGCTCTACTTGGTGCGGTGGTTTCGATTTCCTAATACGCAGCGGCTCAAGAAAGTCAAACCGTGTCCAACGAGTCCAACTGGCAACCGACTCAAGCTGCCGGCTGCTTCAATTACACAAAGTCATGCGCGCTGTGAACTGCATAGAGACAGACGGCAAGTTGCCCCCCCTGCGCTCTACCAACTTGCCGCCCCCAACGCTTGTCCGCTCGCTAGTTGGTTAGAGTTGCCCAGCCGTGTCGTTGTTTCTCTCGTTGTTGTTGGCTGGCGTTGGTGTTTACTGCCGCTTTGACTTTGTTTTAATTTTTTCGTTGCTGTTCAGCGAAACAGGTGCGTTTGCAGGTGTTTCCCAAAAGCAACCACCTCGCGCTCTGCGCTCCAACTGGGTCTCTTTAGTATATATACTATATTTATGCTTTACCGCAAGTTGCACAAATTGCCATCAACAAGGCGGCAGCTACGCTCAGCTCAGGCTCAGGCTCAGGCTTAGCTTTGTATTTGTCTTTTTCTCAAGCCCCGCCAGCACTTGGTAGTAACTCCTCTATAACTATTCAGTTCCGCACTGTTTATGCGCATTGTGTGTCGTGTGAAAATTACAATTAAATGCGATTTTTATGCGCACCTACAAAGAGACTTAACTCTTGTAACGACGTCGACGTCGCCGTCGACGTCAAAATCGTCGGCTTGGCTTTCATTTTGCGCTTATTGAAGCTCGGCTTGGCCTGACTTTCGGTTCGGTTCGGTTTGGTTCGGTTCGTGACTCGACACTCGGCTCAGCTGTCAGCTGCGTTGTTGAAAATGTCAGCTTGACAATTATTATGTCAAAATTTTCCGGCTGGGCTAAACAGCCGCACAGCTGTTGACTGTTACACGAGTTTTTATGGTAATTCAAGTTTCACTGATTTTTCGTCGCACCCAAAAAAAATATCATAAAAGGTGAAAACCAGACAAAGCCAACAAACTTGCGGACTCTTTTGTTGTGTCTTGCATCTATATATGCACATACATTGCTCATGGAGCTGTTGACTAAGTAGCCAAGCTGCCAATCTGACAAACAATTAGCGCATACCAGCGGAGATCGTTGCTCCGGACAGAACTCACAGTCACAGTAGTCAACAGCCAAATAGCAACAGTACTTTACTATATAATAATAACAACAAACAATGCATGCGAACAAAATGCTGTCGTTTCTTTTTTGTGATTTTTTTATATTTTTTTATAATACGCTTATATCATATTCTGATAACTTTAAGCGAAAGATTGGATTTGGTATATCTATGCGAAATCTTGGAGCAAAGAATGCTTTAAACGATCGTTTTCTGTATGGTTACACCCTGTAACTGCTTCCAGTTACTCCTGCAGGCAATTCCGCACATAGGTCCACTGCCATATATTCAGGTCAGCGCTTTTGTCCCCAAAGTTATCCAAAAGTATAAGTCTGATATTCAGCTAAGATCTGCTAGAAAGAAGGCAGCTCAAGAGTAAGCCTTCTAATCGAACAAGAAACCTATATAGATTACCTTAACGTTCACAGCAATCATAGCATTATTAAAGTCTAATCTTGAAGATTGAAAAGCGGTTCAAGGTGCAGCAAACTATTCAATCCTCCACTCGCCACAAGTATAAGTAAAGCTTCGCAGCAGCAACAGCTTTCATACGGAAAAGTAGAGAAAACACTAGTAATAGTACCACCTCTTAATTCCTCAGAATTAGTCACAGACGCAGAGTTTGTGAAAAGTATCAAAAGCGGCAAGTAAGCCGGGGGAATAGATAGCCATGCAATCCTATGCAATTCCTGTCACTAGATCTCTAGTACTAAAAGTAAAAACGTCTATAAGACTGAATTTTATAGCAAGATCTCTATTTCATAAATAAACCAGCTGAAACCGCGCGCTCCACTGCCAATTGATAAAGCCGTCAATAAATTCATTATATAAATTTATTCTTCCCGTTCCCATTCCACTTTCCGTTCCTCTTCCTTCTCTTTCTCTCTTCTTCATAATAAGTCAAGCTGCGGATATTGGTAACAATATCTTTATATCCTCTACCTCAATTCAAAAAAAATTCTTAACCAAGTAAAATTTAATGTTTGCCTACTTTATAAGAAGAAACATATTTAGTATGTTTTATATGGAAAATCGTTTTTAGCAACATCTCCGGAGCCCCTAAATCAATTTTGTTCAAACTTAGATAAGAGCACTCTCCAACATAATGGGAAGCTATCCTCAAAGAACTGGCAGTCATTTTTATATATATACACCATTATATATATACGCCATTATTATATACTAGTGTTTGTCGTCGACATTCGGCGACTTAATTAACACTCTTATAACAGCTGATTACGAATACGAGAAAATAAAACTCGCAATAACGTTTTTGTTTGTTTTTTAACGTATTTCTAACGTATACAGCGTATTTTTTACTTCAAATCAATTTTTACCTAATTTAAACGTAACGTATCCAATTTATCTTTCGAATGGTATAGGTTCCAGCCGAAAACGTGGCGTTATTACGATGTAATCGGTACCACACTGAATTATTGCTTACCGTATGTACATATAGATTTTTGAGCTTCTGGTAAAGAATAATTAGGAGACATAAAAGAGGTTGATATTTAGATATAAAGCCCTAAGACATGTAGAAGTTTATGTGGATTTATGCCAGCCTTACTTTATATATTAAATACATATTCAGCAATGTTTCCATTTCAAATTTCTTTATTATTCTGTCACCAAAAGCAAATGATACATTTCTATTGCTCTCAAAGATACTCTTGTCAAATAGATTGAATAGTATTTGATTGAAATTCTGTTGAAAGATATTTTTGATGAATGTTACGTTGACATTTGATTAAAAGAGATTTCTGTTTTTCAGTTTATGTGAAATTTAAAGAAGCTCCAAGTTTATATTATGACACAACAACAACAACTGGAGTATTTGGAGCCTAGACTTATGTATCTACCGAAAGATATGTGAAATATTGTAGATGCACTTTTAATTGAGAAATAAAATTCAATGATGCTTTAATCGATATAGCTATAACTTCCAGATTTGATCAAATACTTTATAGCTCATGAGTTCTTTTATCAATCAATATATTCATAAGTGTTATTTACTATTATATCGATTACCTTTTAAGGAAGTTTGTGTTAGAAATGCTGTAATTTTTATGGCGATTTCGGTATCTATCTGCTGTAGAGAGTATTCCAGCTTCGTCTGCTTAAAATGAAATTTTCTCTTCCGTTATACTTATTTCGTTCCCCCATTGCATGCAACAAAAATGACATTTGAATGGGGCGTTCAGTGAAGGCGATGGGGTAATGGGTACACCTAGGCAGGCTTGGACTGTTTTGGGGACTGGCACCGAGTAGCCCCAGCAATTGGTCAAATTGTATATTGCAGTTTGCAATCATTAGCGTTAATAAGCCTTGATTTGTGCTTCGAGCAGTAGCTGCAACAACAGCATACAGGGTGCAGCTGCGTCGGGGAAAAAACCCAAAAACGGAACAACTGCGGCCAAAAA
The DNA here is from genome assembly GCA_035041775.1 of Chymomyza caudatula. Classification (NCBI taxonomy): domain Eukaryota; kingdom Metazoa; phylum Arthropoda; class Insecta; order Diptera; family Drosophilidae; genus Chymomyza; species Chymomyza caudatula. Next base: position 1,614,018 of record JAWNKW010000133.1, read on the forward strand.
TTTCTCATAATTTTCATCGCCTTTTCGAGTTTTCTTTTATTTTGCACACGTGCAAGGCAGCAGCAGCAGCAGCCGCAGCCGCAGCGTCGGTATAACAGTGCGTTGCCTAAGGGCGTTGCATTAGTAGAGCTACCTGGAAAACCTTAACGGGCAACAACAACAAACACACACACACACACACACACACACACACACAATGAAAATGCCATGAAAGCGGACTTGCCTCAAACTGCGTGAGAAAACTCGTTCGGCATGACATTGTGTATAGTTGCTGTTGTTGTTATGTGTAATTCGTTGCACTTGTTTACATGGGAAATGGTTTTTCACATAGTTAACAGCTCAGCTTGAACGATTTTCCTCATAATTTTGTGTGTGGGCTGAGCACAGCGACAGCGTCGTCTATTAATTTCTGGCAATTTCTAGCTGTCAAATACGTTCCAAAATAAAAATGCATTTTTTAAAGTTTTTAATAGTTTTTTTTACTCTTTTGTAATTTATTTGTAATAGCTAAAATTTAATTTGTTTTAAAATTTTTTTTTGTTTTGTTGTTTTTGCTTTCTTTGCTTTATAATATGTTACATCATGATAGGTTTTTAAATTTGAAATACAATCAAAGTTTCGAACAAATTATCAATCATATTTATGCGCTTTTTCTCTTTTTTTTATTTTTATTTTAAATGATATACACACAAAAAAATTAATAAACGCATAATTATGCTAAAAAAACACTTTGTACAAAGTATGCTACAGATCACAGAACATATATTTATATATATATATTATATTTTAAATATGCATTGTTAATTAAAGAGAGAGAGGAAGAAGTACTAAGTGTGTATGTGTGAGGTTTGTATGTGTGTTTGTGAAAATTAGTGCTTGGAAATTGAATTTTCTCTTCTTTAACTTAATATAAATTAATGCGTTTTATTAAATGTTAAATGTTTGTGTAGCTGAGTTGTTGTTGTTGTTGTTGTTGTTATTGGTTGGCTGTCTAATTATGTAATAATAGGAAAATTTTGTTAAAATTAAAATTAATAGGACAAAAACTAAAATTATATCAATTTATATATATATATATTCATCATTCATATCATATCATTTTTTCTTTCTCGTTTATTGCTGTGCATTTTTATGTTTTAAAATTAGTAACATGTTTTAAATTTGCATTTTTAACTTCATTTTTTTTAATGCTAATTAAATAAAAAACTAAACATAAAAAACAAAAATCCATCAAATGAAAACGCTTTATTCGCGTTTATCAATAAAGGAAAAATTAAATTGTTTAAAGCTTTGCCAAGTTTTTCGTTTTTTTTCTTTTATATAATTTGCGTACTCCCCTCCCTTAACATAGTTTAATGCAAAAACAGTGTTGGGTAATGCTAAAATGTAATGCGGCTTTGCTTGTGGCTGAGCAACAAAACTAGAGTTTTGGCTCATTTTCAATGGTTTTCCATATTGTTGTAATTGTGGTGAAATGCTTTAGCCCTTTTGCGCTTTTGCCCAACCTTTGTGGTATACAGTATATACTATACATAAAATACAATACAATACATAACTAGCGATAGTTTAGTTTTAGTTTAGTTTTGAGTGCTTTTTCATCGTTTTGCTTGTGGAGATCTTCACACGAGAGTTGAGTGGAGTTGACTGCGTACTACACTTTAATATTTTATTTTTATTTTTAATATATATGTATATATATTTTATAAGTATTAGTTTAAATGTAGGTTTTAAATGTTCAGTAGCTGTTTATATGCTGCTGCTTTACGACTGCCTGCTGTCTTTCTCTGCCGCCTGCATTTGCTGTAATTAAAGAGAGAGAATAATGAAAAATTAGTAAGAATTGCTTATAAAATTGTTATACATATATATATATATATAAATTTTCCCATTTCCTATACAAACTGCCTAATTAGCGTATTTAAATTTTTCGCTTGATCTTGCCCATTGGCCCCCACAAGATCACGTATTATCAATTAATTTGTTGTTGTGGCTGTTGCTTTAATAAGCTTTTTTTTACTTGTCATTTGTTTACGAGCAAATTATACAGCCGTATAAATACTACGTATAGAAAGAGAGACGTATGGCCATTTTTTCTACATACAACCTAAGTTTATTTTTCGTTTCATTTCGTTTGATTGCAAAGAAGAGACTGCCAACTTAGCGCCAACAACACCAACAAAAATGGCGCCAGCGAAACTAAGAAGCATCAAACGGGAGCTGCCAATTTGTGCCTTCTCGTTGTTGTTGTTGTTGTTGCTGTGGTTACTGTTATGTTGAGTGACCGCAGAACTTTGACGCCGACGTCGCGTCGCTGTCGTCAACGTAGAAAGCGCAAAAGAAGGCGCGCTGCGCAACCGGCCGACCGACTGACTGGCGACTGCGACTGGCGCACAGCTGCGCAGCATAAAGAAGCAGAACACAAAATACAAAAAAAGAACAGCAAAACTAAACGTACGAATCAAATAAAAAGAAACGAGAACATTTTGAACACGTGCATTTCTTCTGAGACACACACACATACATATATATATATATATATATATAGAACACTGCGCCGTTGTGTTTCGACAGAATGCGTGTGTGTGTGTGAATACGTGGGAGAGCCTGCCAAGAGTCTCCTACAGTTTTCATAATCCACACATTACACTTACTACAGGGACCACACTGCACTACAAATTGAAGTTGTTAATTAATGTTGGAAAACGCTGTTGTGAATGCATAATTAATCAAATTATATTGGAGAGCAGTTCGGAAATCTTTACAAAAATGAAGAAAAAGAAATATTTCATTGCAATGTGGACCACCAAAGTTGGCCAAGGCAAAGCCCTGATCTTTGGTTAAAGTGCCGCTTAGTTTCGTTTTTTATTACATGCCACAGTGAAGTGTCGTTCATTTAGTTTCAGGCGTCGCACTGTGGATTCAACTGATTTCTTTTTCGGCGAAAATCATAACTTTTGAGGAAGTAAAGCTATTTTCAAAATTTTAAATGCATATAATAGAGAATTCCTTAAGCTTCTGCGATACAGTGCGATAAATATGCTGCGAAGAGAGGTAGCTTCAAAAAACGTTAGTAAAGTTCGATATTGTATACACCAAAAGTCTTATCCACTGAATACCATGATTTCATGGTTATGTTTTCAATTTCGAATGCTATTTATCGATTAAATAATGCAGTTCATCGTAATAGTCACTCATATTTATACATATGTATATAATCAAATCTTCTTGCTTGTTTCAGATCAAGTGGTGTAAACTGTATCTCTAGATTTCACATATATTGGAAAGCAATTGTCGATATCTTTCCATTCTCCCTAATACTGTTTACAATGTGTGAAAATTTGGTTGAAATGGGTCCACGCGTTTTCGAGTTTAGCGAGCACATCACTTTTTGAGGCTTAATTTTTATATATGTGTACAGATCTATCTCAAAGGTATGCATGAAAAGTTGTATTTGACTATCGTATAATGTAGTATATGAAAACAGTACTACATTATGGTATTTTACTCTAGTACAACGATATTAATATATTGCTTGTGGTATTAATAGAGCTATATATAACATAGTGATCATCGGTTTCTTTTAATGTAGAAGTATGAAATACGAATTTCTGCAAGCGTTTTTGTTAAAAGAGTTGCCTTTAAAACCGTATTAACAGAAATTTACAGCTTATAGGCTCTACTGTAGTTGTTTTCTGATTTTTTTTTCGACTTTAGCTCTCAACCTGTGCGAGCAGAGCAATGCCTCAAAATTTGGTTATTGAAAACATCATTAATAATCAAAAAAATTTAAGAAAAAAAAAACGAAAAAGCCCCCAAAAATACGCTAATGAAATGAACAGCAACAACAGCCGACAACTTTGTTGGTGTGTGTGTGTTCACTGATGATTCTCCAATTTCAAATTCCAATTCCAAGCTCAAAGCGCAGACGAAGGCTGTGTTCGTATGCATGTGCGTGTGTGTGTGTGTGTATGTGTGTGTGTGTGTGAGTGTGTGTGTGTGAGTGACTGACTACTCGCACACATTAATATATTTAAGTATCTGCAGGTGTTCATTTAAAACATCACAAACAGTAAACAGCAAAACGCTGCGAGAAAAAAGACGAAATTAACAGCTACGTATAGACGCTGCCGCCAACAACAAAAGAAAGAAACGGCAGAGACAACCCAGCAAAAAAATAAAAATAAAATAAAAATATGTGAAATGTCTATAAAAACAACAAATAACTTTGGGCGACGCTCTCTTCAACATTTCAGCGGATTTATTTTGTGAAATAAAAAGAAAGCCAAAAGAAAGCAGAGCAAAAGTGTAGCTCATAAAATCAAATTTGCACAAAAACAACGCAAAAAAAAAAATTAAAAATTAAAAAAATTTGTACGTCCTTACATTTTGCCATGACAATTGGCTGTCTTTTGTTGTTGTGATTTTTGTGTTTTATTTGCCGTTTGCCTTTTGCTTTACCAATGAGGTCACACGCTGCGGCGAGTAACAACAAAACAACAAAAAAACAACAAGAAAACAACAAAAAACAGCAACAAAAGCAACATAAAGTTGCTTAATTTTCTGTATAATTTGGCAACGGCGAACGACAATCAACAACAAAAACAAAAGCAGAGACGGCGGCGGTGACGACTTTGACGTTGACGTTGACGTCGGCGCCAATTTGCAATGCAAATGAAACAAAAAATAAAACTGCGCTTGAAATTTGATAAATTCGTTTTTTTCCAAACTATTTTGAGCCCTATCCAATATCTTGGAGATGTTCGGAAAAGTTGTAATATAAAAAATTTTGTCGATTGCAACTTCAACCTTATGAATTTGTAATCAAGAAAGATTTTGCGATTTTCCGAACTGTCATTAACAATACCGCTGAACACGCTTAACCCTTAAGTAACCACAAAAGTGGCAAAAACTCACCGTTGTTAAACTTGGCGCCACAACTGCTGGCTGCTGCACTGCTGGCGTCGCTGCTGCTGCCGGTAAAATTGTATTGGGGCTCTGGCGATCAATCAAAGGCAGACGCGCGGCGGGACTAGTAGATTTCAGGATCTGCTGCTGTTGCTGCTGAGGTTCCTGTTCTGCAGCCAAACGGATGGTTAGTGCATCTGCATCCGTATCATCCATGTCATCCATATCATCGCTGACATCGCCGCTATTTGCCAACGCTGCCACGCCACTCAATGCGGCAGCTGCATCAAAACTGCTTATCTCGGGATGTGCCTCAAGTTCTGTTTGCAAATCGCATATATAATCAATGACATGCTGAATGATTTCTAGCTTGGACAGCTTGCGATTCTTGGGCATAAAGGGCACCAGATCCTTGAGTTTCGATAGATACATTTTCATTTCAGCGTTTTCGCCATCACCACGATGTGGCGGATGGCGGGAAATGCGTCCATTTGGATTGATTGCCGGCATCGAGGCACCTGTTTGACATACGGCCGTCAGGGATTTCATTTTGGAAATGATTGCTTTACGCTCTTTGAGTAGAATTTTGGCGGTTTTTACACGGTCGTACCGGTTACTTTGCGAGGTTGCGAAAATTCTTTTTTTCTTTAAATAGTATTTGGTTTAGACGATTTTCGTGTTGGTTTTGTTTTTTGCCCGCACTGCACGCACTTTATTTAGTGAAGATTTTGTATTATGTAGTTTGACTTTGATCAACAAAAAGAACACTTTAATCCAGCGTGTTTATTTGTTTTGTAGGTTTTATTTTATGTTTTGGCACCAAGTGTCTCGCACTGTGATTGCGCTGATCAAAATCAATTTGAATACTTTTGCTTTGAAATTATCTCAAAATAACACAACTTAATTTTGTTACTCAATTTTGGTTTGCTTCTAATTTTTGCTTTCGTCTGCTACGACTTGCATGCGCGAGCGTTTACAAATTGAAAATGAGCTCGTTGCGCTCTGAGCGCGCGTTTTTATAGCTGGCTGCCGGCCGAGTGGCTCCGCCCAATCGGGCAGCACACGAAGCAGCGCAGAGCGCGCACGCACAGCTGGTGAGCGTGGAGAGAACACGAGCAGCTCTGCAATTGCTGTGCGCAGTGTAGATTGAGTTTGTAGAGTTATGCTGGCTGAGATTTAGTGGTGCAGTGAGTGAACTGGGACTGCAGCTGTGGAGAATGTAGGGCAATGTGAACCCAAACAAAAAAAGCTTGGCGAGAGTGGGGAAAAAAGGTTATTCGCAAAGCATGGAGTGTTGTTTGTAGAGCTGCTGTGGCCGCAGTGTCACTCACGACTTTTTGACGACTTGACGATAGTGGCAACTCGAAAGTCTTCAGCCTAAAGGGTTTAATGTAGACTTTTGTAGGCGTTTGGATACCAAAGGAGAAATATAGTTGCTGTATGGCCAAAGGTGATTAAGGTGTAATAGCATAATGTACCTATGTATGTGTTGGTTGTATTTAAAAAGTGTAAATTTCTTCATTTATGAATAACATTCCTTTCTGCCAAGCTGATTTTGCTGCCTCTTTATTAAGCTGCTCCTACTTCAGCTTTGTAGAGTAGCAGCAACACAGTTCCCCTTTGCAAAACTATACCAATTTTTTGTTGTAGATCTACACAGCCATACGAAACTCTTCAACTATTTCTCCTTATGCTGCGCACAAGCACGCCAGTCGTAACTCTCCATGCTGCATTCGCCAGCTACAAGAAAACGCCATGATTGGTCGGCTGCAATTCACGCTCTACAAACAGCTGGGCCATACATTGCCCCTGCGCTGCGCTCTACACAAAACTCGACACTGGCAAAACTCTACACTACACACAACTCACTCGCACTAACTGCTCTCTCTTATTTTGCGCTTCGTCGGCTTCGGCATTGCATGGTTCGGCTTTGAACGAAGACGTCGTCTGCAACGATCTGTGACTTTTTTTTTTTGTTTATTTGTGAATGAATGGAAACTGTTATGGCTTGCATGTGCGAGGCGTTTGCAGTTGGTTTTTGTTTCTCTCTTTCTTCATGGCTTATCTTAATTTGGGTTTGTGATATCTTTGAATTACTCGCTGACTGACTTGTAGATACATTCATAAGTGCTTGGTTTGCGGTGTTGTTGTCGGATGTGTGTGTGTTGTGAGTTATATGAGTTATATGAGTGTGTGAGGCGCCTCGAATGGGTCTTTCTTTTGGCTCTGGTGGCGTTGCGTGTTGATGCTGTTGGCTTTCCTCCACACAAAGTCAGTTGTAGGGTTTCTGGGCATGGAATCACGATCATATTACAAGATGACGCCGGCACTCACTCAAGTGTTTGATTTGCCATGGCAGAGATTTAACCATTGAGTAAATGTGGAAATTTTCATTGAAAGCAAGGCGTTGCTTGTGAAAATTGACACGTAACAGTCGTCATCATCTCAGGGCTTATGTCTTGTGCTAATTGGAGTGGAGTTTTTATGAATGGCAGCATCAATCAGATAGCATATCTTTTAGAAGTCGTCTAGATTTGCATTTCCCTGAATGCCTTAGGAATTTTGCTCGTTTCCAAGTAATATTCGCCAAGGTGTTGCATGAAATACACAAGAAACCATGTCGGAAAACTAATCTTGAAATAATTATAATATGTGGGCAAAACATATAAAAAGAAAAGATATAGTAGCTTCGAAGCTTAGATACTCTTTATCCCATTTATTAATACCTTTTTCTTTAAATATATATTTAGGGGAACCGTATAAATGCCAAGTTAATACTGCTTATTTCAAAAAACATTGAAGGATCTTATTTTAAAAATGCTCAATGTTTCCTAGTGGTGAGCGGGTTAGAGAATACCACCTCAGCAGGTCAAAGCTTGTCGTATGAGGCGACTAACAATGACACTGGGTTCTTTCGAGACCAGTAGAGCTACCCCAAAACCACAATTCCAATGAAAGAATCTATTTACATCAGGCCATAACCCGATAACACGGCTTGTTAGAAGAATATTTCCTTGACCTTGCATGATTGCTTCTACATTCAATTGTTTAGCACCTCGACTCGACATGTTTTTACTTCTAAAACTAATTTTTTACTTTTTCTTTAAATAAGATAAAAACTGAAAAAGTCGAATGTTCAATGTATGGCCTTACTACGTCACTTTCGCGCTTTTCACACATATTTTAGTTGTATTAACGAGGATGAAAATTGAAGATGGTATTCTAAAAATTACAATTAAAATCAAATTAATACATTATTTAAATTGAAATAGGAAGATAGAAATTCTGTGGTGAATACAACTTATAGGCGCTGGATACATAAAAAGATTCTCCCGAAATTCCAGCCTGGGATCATTAATCCTAATTTACTTCCAAGCGCTGGACATAAATAAGATTTTCTTACAAAACCCGGAGCTAAAAACTCTAACATAGAATCCTTAACTTCTGCAATGATTATAATATACCATATAATTTGTATCTTTTGGTAAAAAACAAATATTAATAAGACATAAGGAATGGGCATGTAATCTAAACACCAACTATAAAAGATAATATTTTGGCGGAATATTTTGAACTATACCTTATGTATTTAGTTGTATTTCGTAGTTTATTCTATTTCTAGTCTAGAACCCCAGTTTAAGCGTTACAAACTTAATGACATACTCAAAATGCTCTTCACTCTACAAGAAACATATGAAGCAGTTCAAATATCCAGCATTAAGTGCAAAAATACCGATCATAATTTTATGACTGCAGCAGCAGCCGCCAAGTTCCTCTGGTTCGCTCGGAGGAGGAATTGCCGAGGCTTTTGGCTTTGGCTTTGGTTTTGCCATGGGCTTTACTTTAGTTTACGACTTTGAGTGTTTCGCCTGAATGACAAATGAGCAGCGGCAGCGACGTCGCGTCATTGATGTTGAAGATGCAGCAACAGGTTACAAAAAATGAAAAAAAAACGAAAAAAAACTTGAAGCCAGGCGATTTGCAAGCCGTAAAGCTCTGCCCTGGGATCACATGTCAATCAGCGGGCACTTGGGGCCTGGCAAAAATGCCTTCAGTCGTTCCGTTCGTTTACGTGGTGTACGCGTTGGAGATGGCGTTGCAGATACAGCTACAGCCATGGACATAGCTGCAGATACAGATACAGCTATAGCTACAGCTAAAGTCGCCGCATGCCATGTACGTGGTACGCTGTACGACCTGAAATCCAATACGCGTCAGTCTGTCAGTCCATCAGTCAACCAAATAGTTGCATATGTGCAGCCAGTTCCGCAAGTCTCGGACCATTAAAATGAAACTTTAGGGATCGCTCGGGGGTTTTCTATGCTATATGTGTAGTAGACATGGCTGACATGTTGCATACGCTAAACATGCGCGAATCTCATTAATGAATATGGCGCGACGCGACAATATCTCTAGTCGATTGTTTATTTTTAGCGCTATTTGTTGTTTTACTCTTTTTGCATATGGATTCCTTTAGGCTGTAGTAGCCTTGCCTCAACGTATCCGGCCTGTTGTTGTGGTAACTGAATATCAATTCATGGCAAAAGATTCATTGAGTATTGAGCTTTTGTTTATTCCCTTTTAAACAAATAAAAGGCATTGCGTGGGAACTGAAACTGTTTCTGTTTACAGAAAGCAACTAAATATAACGTAATACAAAGAAATCAGCTAATAGTGCCTGGAAATGAGAAAGGGAAGAATCAGCTTTTGTTTATTGACTGGCTGATTGAACGATTGTACTTGAATTGGCAATACCAAGGGCAATCATTATGAGCAGTTGGAAATAAGCAATCAGAGCACATTCCTCAAAGTAAAAAAAAAAAAAATACACACATGTCACAACTTTGTGACAATTGTATTTCAGATGTTTCTGCACACTCGACGCGTAACAATAATTGGTGTTGAGTTAACTTTCAAAAGAAGTTAACATTTGGATGTGTTGTTTGTTAGTGTATCGAAAGCGTTAAGACCTTTCTTCTTCTTAACTGGCAATAACAACCCGTTACCGGGTTACGGCCTGATGCAAATATCTCCTCCAGGCGTCTCTGTTATGCGCGTGCTTGGTCCAATTGGTGATACCAAAGGTAGCTAGGGTGCTCACCACCTGGTCCTTCCGGCGGAGGCGTGGTCTGCCCTTTCGTCACCTCCCTTCGACCGTCGCATTGTAGACCATTCTCGCAGGAGCTTTTTCATGCATACGCACAACATGACCAGAAAATTTAAAAGGGTACCTTTCGTACGCTTATCAAACATTGTTTTTTGCTTAAAGAAAACATCACATTCTAAACGGACTCGGCACCATTAACCATTGAGGTTTACTAAACTTACATTGTGATCGTATCAGCAGAAGTGACACAGAACGTTCAGATCGCCCAAGATAGATTGTCACTCCAGAAAGGTTGGATATTGGGATAGGGTTGCCGATTTTGCTCACACTCGACTATAGGCGCCACTGTGAGACCACTTCTAAGTAGATGTTCAACCGGGTGAAATATGAATCCATCAGAGCACACCGGAGATAACGTGAAGGCCAATAAGGGTCTGTTGCCCGACAAGATCACGGCAGATCACAGTGTTTTTTTTTTGTAATCCATCGAATTACAGTAGGTAAAACAATCAAAGGAGAATATTAATCAGAACTGTTGCAAAACAAGCATATTATTCAAGCCAAGAGCTCATCATTTATTATAATAAAATTGATTGAAATAAGGTGTTCTTACTCTGAGGTGAAATTACGCTAAGATGGTGAAACACCGCGAAATTCCTTTGTTGCGTTTGAAATTTGAAACTGTCATCGAAACTAGTTAGCATTATTGTGGCATTGCTTACTTGCCGCTACTTATTACCGTACAGCAATTAAAGTACATGGAAACTCAAAGTGATATTAATGACATGTCCACTAAGTGCTGCTAATGTTCCATTTAGTCAAATATCCATTAGTCAAGCTCAGAGACAAAAAAAAAGCAAATGAAAATCAAATGCGGCTGCAAAGAAAAACACAAGCCACAAAAAAAAAACAACAACCAAAAGTTGACAACGACATCGAAAACCGAAAAACTACTTATATAAGACTACTACTTCCAATGAGACTATGACAAATGTCAACAACGCAGCGCCAGAAGGCAAATGAACTGCTGTCAAAATAACCCCTGCCTTTGTCTATTAAAAAAGGACAACAAAATGGAAAGTCCTGGCCGTGGTCCCGGGTCGATGCGCGTATTTGCAAAGCTGCCAAAGAGTATCGATAGTTCCACAATGAAAATGTGCAGCCGTCAGTTCACGCCGTGTACGCAGGGGAACCGAGTGTGGAAACCAGGTGAACAGATCAGATGCGATTAGGGATTATTATGCTATTACGCAGGATACGATTAACAGCAAACGGACAAACACAATGGCAGCGTCAACAAGGACAAAAACAACAACTGCGCCGCACGCCGCGACATATGCTACAACATTTTGTCCTGTTTTTCTAGAGTTCCTGAGAATGGGAACGTTTAGGCAAATGTGCGCAGCGGCGGCAGCCGCTTGTTTCTCACTATTTTTGCTACCCTAATTGAGTGGAAAGGCAGGACCCTCCCGTGCGATTGTACGTGGAAGCATTGCATCTGCAAGCCGCTTTTGGCCGGCTGCCGTTATTTGTATTGCATTTTTACCGTTGCAGCCGCGACAGCAAGCTGCCCAATAATGACACCGGGCTTTTATACACATATTATTATTAGTATATTCTGTTGTTATTATACCCTTGCCGAGGGATCATTAGCTATGGTGGGGTACATGTTATACTTAGGATTAGCTGTAATAGACAGTACGAAGTAAATACCAAGCTCACCAAATAGAAATGTGTACGAGCAGCATCTTATACTTCATATACTCGTGTTGATTTTGGTTTGCAAAGTTTCCAAATGTCTTTAAAGCACGGCTCGTAAAATTGCTCAAATTATCCCTTTGGGTGGGCCTCTCATCACGCTCATTTTGCGTGCGGCTTGTACTCATGAGCTTAAGCTCTGTTCAAAATGAGTGTGAGCCGCGTGTGACTCACGCTCTTGAGCATGAGCTGTGACTTATTTCACAAGCGGCTTTCCCTCATGAGCATTAGCTTTGATCAAAATAAACTTGAGCCAATTTTTACGAACCCTGCTTAAAAGTAATGCGAGATTTTTAGCTAATTACAAAAAGAAAAAGAGAATTGTGTCTGAGAGCGAAAGGAATAGTGAAAACCGGTTCAGGTTTATCCAAATGTCTGCACTGTTCAGACCATAGAAGAGGAACTACATATAACTATGAACTGTTGAATTGGCCAATCGGCATGACTATATAAAATAACACTGATTCCTGAACCTTTATAAGATTCCTCATAAAAACATATACCCACATAACCGTAACTGATGGTTATGGCAATTGTCGGCTACCCAGGAGTTCTGCAAGGGCATGCGTACTTCGGTGCACCTTGTCGATTACTCTTCTGGCGATGCAACGGGCCGGCTGCCAAAACTGCTGGCGTGTTAATTGGACTAGCTGTCAGCTGAAGTGTTGGGCAACCTAATTTGTATTAAATATTCCACATTATATAAGCGCATCTACGTTATATGTATGCATGGTTATGTTAGGGTGGGCGGCATATGCTGCCAATGCAGCGGCACCGACTATACTCGATCTCATGTCTAGACGGCAGGAACGATAAGCATGACCTCGAGATGCGTTCCTCCGATTTCGCCAACTCTAAGCAAAATGAGTCATTTTAGCCAAAAACTAAATCGCAACTTCATTAGTTTTGCTGTTGCAACAGGTAGTTGTGGCCATTTTGAGTGCTTATCAGCTTGGGTCTAGTTTGTGTTTGTCGAGCCTGGGCATAAATATTATTGCCACAATCCACTTAGCCTCTTAGCCAAGCTGAGTGACAACAAGTATCTATAAGATATTCGCACAAAACCTCGGCAGGTGGTCTACTTGGATGGATGGCTCTTTCAGTCGCTTGTTAAATTACTATTTGCTTTCTTTAAATCTTGTCTTTTTTCCCTTTCTGGGACTCTTTTTGGCTCGTCTATTTGTCGCCAGTTACTAATTGCTTTGGTTTTTGTGAAAATCAGCAGCAGCCCATCATATTTGGTGTTGTTGTTTTCGATGATGAATGACTTGACTGGTGGCGTGTTTGCTTATTGTTGCACTTATTGTTGTTGTGTATCTTAAGTAGCTGCACGGTGAGGTGGCACCTTTAAGTAGCTGGCTAGTCAAACAGCTTTAGCTGATGATCCTACAATACATTTGTTCAACATGAAAATGGCCTTTTTGAAAAGTTTGTTTAGAGAGGTTGCAAATAGTTTAAAATATCGATTCGTTGTTGGAATCGTAAGTCGGTTTATGAGAGTTGCTCTTGTAGGCTTCTGAATCGGGTTTCCGGTCTGTCGTGCCAACAATAAGTGTGCTTTGTCCGGGATTTGATGATCAGGTTAGCATAACCGTAGATATAGTCAAACACATAAAACTAATTTTTTGGCAAAACGTTTAAAAAAATGTTTAAAAAAGTGATGGAGAAACAGTTTCATTTGGCTTCCTTATCTCGATGATTAAAGTGTCAAAACCGGAGACTGTTGACGACGCACAAATGAATTCGTTGTACAACGAGTCGCGGAACTCACAGCAATGACACATAATGCAAAAAATCCTACTCTCATGTACTTTATGTGTGGCAGACTTTTGGTAAGGTGTAGTACCTAGAACTTCTACATAAGAAGAACAACCTTCCCACTCCATACTGCATGGTTATAAAATTTTATCCTTTTACGTCATCATAACATAGAGTGATCAACGCAAAAGTGCCTTAAAGCAGTTTGTTGGGTGCGTATTCACAGTAGCGAGGTTGATAAACGAGAGAGCCCATCAACATCATACAATGATTTCTGAACAATTTGTTCAAAAGACTTCCCAATTCCCCATGATACGTCCGCAACCAAGTAATACGTCGAGACTTACAGATGACAACGGAACTGGAGGAGTTCAGCAAGTACAGCTAGGGATGTCACCGACATCTTTTCACCTTCTCTGTAGCTACTATTATCCTCAATGAACCTAAAGGGTAACACAATGCAAATATGTTATTCTATCGATAGTGCAAATTTGCAGCTGTACTCAAAAATCTATTTAGATTAATTTGAAATCGTTGCAATTTCCTATAAAATAAATGCGTCGTTTGATAACATTTTTTTTATTCTAGAAGATAAGCGCAAACTAGAATGGCTGCTTTGGCAACTAAATGAGGAATTGGTTTTTGGTAGATTTATAATTCAATGAAATACTTCAGTTCAATGAGTGTGTGCTTCATAATCTTTCTTTAGTTATGCTCTTAATACAATTGTTTGAGTGAAGACTGCATGCTGCCATAGAAATTTGCTAGTCTTTACTTTCTGAGTGCCCACATAAGTCTTTCAACTATTTATCAGCTATGCTACGCTGCAAAGATGCATATGTACATATATGCGGGTTCAGATCTCACATATCGCTTCTGAGCAAACAATATGTATCTCAGCAAGTTGGAAGTTCTACATTTTGCATCTGTGGCTTATCAGAAAACTTCAACTTTGATGTGACACATGAGCATAAGATAGTCTACAGCTGCTTAAGGCATTCCAAGCACATGTTCGCAATGACTCAATGTGCTACGCGTACTTGGGGTTAAAAATTGAGAAAAACAGCAGCAGCAGCAGCGGAATCGACCATGTGCCGCTCTTCACATAGTGCCGGATTGTGACGGCTGCGACTGCGGCTGCTTCTATTGTGGCACAGTTGCAGCATGCAGCCAGCAGCGGCAGCGGCAATGCCATAAAAATTATGCGGCAATTGCCGAACTGGTTGCCGCTGGGCGGGCTCTGCCTCTGCGCAGTAGCTGCTTGTTGCCGGCTGTGCCGCATATGTGCGCAAAAACAAAACACACATGTGACGGCTGCTGCTGCTGCTGACTCCTGGTTTGGGTTTGGGCAAGGGGGAAGCATGAGAGTGCAGGGTAGATCAGGCAAAAAGCAAACGTCCTTGCCAGAACACCGCAAGCTGCGGCAGGAAGCGCCTATAATAAAAACTTGAAACACACACACAGACAGACAGGCAGACAGACAGACAGACAAACAGCCACGTGTGCAGATTTTCCGCGCAAAAAAAGGAAAAACGCACCAGACGCAGCGGACGCAGCGGAAAATGATTTTAACGCATATGTCGTTGTTGTGTGATCGTCAGAAGCTAAAGTTGTTTCTTGCCACAGCAGCTGCCTCATGTGTCATGAATGTACGTAGCAGCTACCAAAACGGTAGCCCAAGTGCTGCTTGCAACTTTCTATGCGTCTGTGAAATGAAATTGCAACGCAATGGAACGCAGCCAAACGGCGGTAGCAGCAGCTGCCAACTGCTGGACAGATACTGGACAGAGAGCATCGATTGGCGGTACGTAGAGCAACCGGGTGATCGAGCCCGTTTGACTTTCATTAGCATTTCTAACGGCCGGCGTGCAGCTGCTGGCGGCACTGATCTACTGCATGGAATTGGAGTTGCATGCACACAAGCGAATTGGATCAATAGATGTGGTATCGTCCGGAGATACACTTGGAAAAAACGGATCAAGTTTTGGTAAATGACTCAAGTCATAATTCAGTGTTGATTAGCAGCTGTACTAAAAACTAGTTGAGAGACATGTTTCAAATGGCGAGCGTTACAAAACCGATATAAACAAAGTAAACATTATAAAGATGCCCAAAAACTCAAACTTCTCTCAAGACTGAGCTGGGCTCCCCATTTGAATAGTTGTATAAAAGGGGCTGTTATAAATGGCGTTACGACCGAGGCGGGAAGGGGTTTATAATATTGTGATATTTTGTGACGACGGGGGAGGGCGTGTTCCGAAAACGTGACGTCACAATCAAAATGTTAATAAAATCTGAAAAAATCTTTATATTTTCATGCTATCAATCTTCGAAATTTTAGTGAGATCAATTATGAATTCGTCCCTAAGTAGAATTGGACTGTTTAAAAGAAGCGGGAAATAACAAAAGAAGTTTGACAGAAATTATTATAAAATAGTTATTTTTATGCATAAAGGCAAAAGTTGGTTAAAAAAATATAATGGCTCAAAAGATAGACAAAGTCAAGTTCAGCTGATATTTGTTACTCTAACATAGAACTTATGAGATTCTTGATCGATTTGCATTAAACAAAAAACTCGGTTTACTTGGAACTAAATTTACTCTCACAATGCGAATGAAACCAGAAAAGAATACTGATTTTTTATTTTTGTTTTTTTTTATTTTATAAACAATAATAATAAAAAAATGCTATTTATTTTAGTTTTCTTTTAAAAAACATATTTAGAAAGGTATATTATTCCTGTCCAAAACCGTAAAGAATGAAAAAATCGGTTAAGAGTTGACTGAGTCAATATAACGGCTATAATCTAGAATACTTGGATTTGTCCTTATTTTATGGCACCTTGTAATTTGTGAGGATAAGCCATCTACAGATATCTGGAACAAGCAAACACACAAAACTATGACTTTGGAAATGGATATTTTTTAGGCTAGTGAACGCCATTTCGTCTTTGTTTTTATGAAAAGTACTAAAGATAATAGAGAATACGAACAAAAAATCATAACGCTTTATGATTTTTTTTAACTGTAAGCGACGTTCAGTGAAACTTGCGCCAAGAGGCAGCTGCAGTTGCGCCTGAGAGTACTATCGAGCCTATATTGCATTTGTGTTGTAAATATTTTTAATTGCTATTGGAATTTTTCGTGCGCACTTCATAGACATCTTTCATTTTGGCTGGTTAGCAAGTAGTTAGTTGGCTGGTTTACTCGATGGCCAAGACTGCAATGACTAGTTTTTGAGTCGTGTGGGTCGCCAAACTGTAACAGAGAGCGTTGGATGGGCCGACACTTGCTCATCCGGTTCGTATTGGCCACATGGGTCCAGCTGGCTGCAACATCTTGTTGCATTTGATGTACGGCTTGTGCATGTTGCACATATGCATATGCATGTGTGTATGTGTTGCGGAACTGCATTTGGCATTGGCAACATGTTGCCGGGCTGCGTGACAATTCCGTAAGCCGGCGAATTCAATTAAGCCAGACACACACATAGACGTACAAAGTGGCGGATAGACACAACTCATTTGAAAATGTTGCTGCTGACCGTTTGACATAATAACTGGCCACATTAGCAGCAATTGGCATTTTGCCAATTAACTTTTTTGCTCTTTCACTTGCGGTTGCTTTGGCTGCTTTCCTCACTCTGCCACATCCACAATCACATTCACATTCAACATACGGTTGCCTCCACGCTTGTTTCTTGCTCTTTTCCTTATTTGCAACATTCATTGACACCTGCAGTTGTGGACAACCGCAGCAGCCAAAAAGTAATAACAACAATGGACACGATGTTAACCAAGAATTAACGACTAGACGATGCTCTATAGTGAAAATTTGAATATACATATTTGACAGTTTGTATACAGCTTTAATGCCAAATATCTTTGGGTTTCTCATCATATCGTAACACTTGAATATGTTCTGCTTTCAATCCGTTTCTATTTTCCTTAAGCTTAATAAAATCACCAAATGTCGAAGAATATGAGAGTATTTTTTGCTTCTACGCATATTCAAAAAAATTTTCTATGAATATGAATCTATGAATTTTCATTAGCCAACCCTTAAGCCTTTTGTTACGATGTTTACTCGGTGTTTTAATATTTTGCGGATTAACCCAAATCCTTATGTAGATATCTAAATATGCGTGAAACTTTCCCTTTGAAGTAGTAACTCTTATTGTGCGATTAATTATAATCCCAAGTTCAAACTCAAGATTTGCACTGTAAACCTTTCAAATATACATTTTATTTTCGATTACGCTACTCAACACTAGTTCATATGTAAGAACTCTGATGCGTGATTTAAACTATTGGCTTGGCCTGTAGTTCAAGTTCACTGTGAAGTTTTATTGGATATCTCCTCTTCTTCCAGTAGTTGCAGACACTGTAAGGTTCTTCGTATACCATAAAATGGTTTTTTTTTTTGTATTTTCGGCATGTTACTTGCTAGTTTGTCTGCAAGCCCATTTCCAGGGATGTCGATCCCCATCTGAGGGAAATATTCTTCCGTAGACCTAGATGGGCTGGTTTAAATCGGATTTCCCAAACCAGCTTGTATTGTGTCTTTACTGCCTGAAAATATTGCTTCCTTTATATTCCGATGTATTCACATAGATTCTTGGGCATAATTCCGCTTTGAAAACACTGGTGTATTTGTCCATATATGCCGGCAGAGTCCGTAAGTCCAAGGTCTCTTGAGTTTATCGAAAAGCCAGAAGTCATATGGTGCTAAGTCAGGCGAATACGGTGGTTGCGGAACAATATGGGTCGAGTTTTTGGCAAAATGATCACGAATGACGAGCGCAGTGTGAGATGGTGCAAGCGATTTTCTAATAACCTGCTCATTTGAAAACAGTATCTTTGTTATCAAGAATATCGCTTAGATTCTCAACAGTTTATACTCTAATGAGCACGCACTTTGTGCAACGTATCCACAACATGAAGTGTACTCTTCCTAAATCTAATTAAAGTGTATCGCAACATGGCTGCTGTCTTGTACATGTTGTTGATTGGCAATCAATTTGTTGTCAGTTTTTTTTTTAATATGATTCAAAGTGCAGTGCGTCGACTTGACCGAACTAACTGTTTTTGTTTAAGCGATTTATTATGTTGTTGTTGCTAACAGACAACTTTTATGTTGTTGACAATTAACAGCAGCGACAACAACACTTGCAACAGCAGAGATAATAGCAACAACTAGCCAGACGTAAAAGTCAGCAGTAACATTTTGCATTCACAGTTAAGATGAGATGAGTCCAAGTTGTGTTTGATGATGATGATAGCAGGTGTTGTCGCATGACTCATTGCTTTTGTTGTTACTTTTATGGTCATAACCAAGTTGCAAATGCTGCTGTTGTTGTTGTTGCCGGCAACATGTGGGTGTCAGCTGTAGCAGCATGCAGCGGAGCACAGTGGATCCAACTGACTTCTTAAGTAAAGATATTTTGTAAATTTAAAATGCATATAAGAGAGAATTCCTTCAGCTTCTGCGATACACTGAGATGAATATGCTGTGAAGAGAGGGAGCTTCAAAAAACGGTAGTAAAGTTCGATATTATATACACCAAAAGTCTTATCCTAGCATCTATAAAATGTGCTTATTGCTTAATAAATCGGTAAAATTTTGAAAATCTGTTGGTTAGATGTTTGCTGTTTATTTTGATCCTAGCGCCAGATAGACAAACTTTCGACGAGTACGATTTGATGAAATATAAGCACAATTTAGAACATTAAATTTTTCCATGACATGCAAGGATAAGACATTTGCAGTATATAATATCGAACTTTACTACCGTTTTACTGAAGCACCCTCTATACATCCTCTGTTCTATGCATTTGAAATTTTAAAAAAATATCTTTACTTCCTCAAAAGTTATAATTTTTGCCGAAAAAGAAATCAGTTGGGTCCACTGTGCGGCGCGTGTTGGCCGCAGACCAAGCACAGTTAGTTAGTTAGTCGCAGCTGACAAAGTCTATATCTGCATATGTGTGTGTGAGCGAGACTTATGGCCAAGATAAGCGGCATAATTATGCAAATTTGTTATAATAATCAACAACGTTGACGATGGCTACGTTAAATGACAACGTGTAGTATAAGCTGTAGTACAACAGTTATAGCTACGTTTTAGCCACGTTTTATGGCCAACTTAAACACCGTCAACAGCAATTGCAATTGCCGTTTATGGGGCGTTACAATTAAACTTATAACATAATCATTTTGTTAGTTGAACACGGTTATTATACCAGAAAAAAAACTCGGTTGGTAGCGAAAATGTTACATTCATATTTTAGATACTTGAGGTATCGAAGTGCAAAACGATGTCTCATATATGTATGTATATAAGATGTAATGCGACAGAAGACAGTTTTTAATGCAGGCAGCACTTTCAAACACGATATCCGTAAAAGTTAACAATGGAAACTAGAACATTAAAGTGCATATATATTTTTATATTAGACTAGCTGAACTCGCGCACTCCGTTGCGCATAGATAAAGCCTTCAATATATAATTCCTTCTCCTCTCTCTCTTCCTTATACTAAATCCAACTGCGGATATGTTCCAATATCTTTATATCCTCATCTACCTTTACCTCGATTTTGTTCAAACTTAGATAGGAGAGTGCTCCCACATAATGGGAAGCTATAGTTAAAATGTCATCAAAATCTGTCCAGTAGTTTTCGAGTTCAGCGGTCACATAACTTTTTAAGGCTTAATTTTTATATATATAGAATAGATTGGTAAGGAATATATTAACAAGCAAATAATGATATGTGACGTGACAAAATATTGAAGTAGTTTTTAACTACTTGACTATTAAAATCAAAAATGCTGCGAAAAGCGCCAGAGTTTTCCAATGCCACTTATTTTGGTCCAGTTCTTAGTTCAGATAGTGGGATTTAGAAATTTCCGTTAGATAGTCCTTATATAGAGATGACACCATTATTTTAACTACTAGATAACGCACTTTATAAACTTAAAAGCGGTACTTGGCCATAAACCCTTCTTTAGGGATAAAGAGAACATCAACAAAACACTAACAAAACGCTCATAAATTAGTTTAGCTCAGACACTAAATCAATCGAATTTAAATACATAAATAGTTGCATGCAAATTTGAATACAAGCATTGACTGAAAATTGCCAAGTCATACATTCAGTCAGTTCGTCAATCGGGCAGCCAATGCAGACAATAAAAATTTGATGCAGACAGTCGGGACGGTACCCGACAGTGGAATACCCTGTACCCATTTTTTCCATGAAAATCAAATTTCTGTGAAAATTTTTGTATCGACGTGTTGATGAGTATGTTCGTAATAACGGTAACTATTCTACGGGGGGAGGGGGCATGATTAGGAAAAAGATCAACATTATTTGGTTTATAACCCTAATGTATCAAATTAGGTTAACATAAATGTTAACTTTAACATTTCTGTAAAAAGTGAAATTCTGTTGCAGTTCAAAGGAGGATCGGCCTAAAATTGGCACAATACTAGCTATATCTTCTAAAGTTCTTATCCGATATGAATTATTTTTACTCTTCACATGCACAGTAAAAGTGTGCATAATTGTGCCAAGTTTCAATTGGATAGCTTTTATGGTGTGTAAAACCGCGAAAAACTGTCACGGGTAAAGGGGGTGAGATATCGACAAAATTCGACAAACTTGCACTGAATAGGCATAATGCGCATCCTTTGGTGGAAAATTTTTTGCTCTAGTCTTATAGTCTTCGAGAGCGGTGCGACAATACGGACAGACGGACATGTCTATATCGACTCGACTATTGCTCCTGACCATTTTTGCCCATGGAACATATAGTCTGCCACGCCTCCTTCTGCCTGTTACATACATTGTACAAATCTATAATACCCTTTTACACTTTGTGTACAGGGTATATAAACAATTGTGGCAGTCACAACAATCACATTGATACACCATCGATTGGCTGCAACTCAAAAACAACAATAAACTAACTATAGTTATGTGTGTGTGTGTGTGTGAGTATCTGTGTTATACGCATGCATAAATGCCTTTATAATCATTTCGTTGTACAAAATTTAGACGTCACTTAACTGTCAACCAGATCTGAGCATGTCTGCATCGCTTAGTAAACAGTTTGTTGTTCCAACTGACGTAGCTGGACAAGATGCACAAACTAGATAGAGCGAGAGATATAGAGAGTGGATGGTAGGAACGTGAGACGGAGAACTGTCGTCAGCGCAGGCACATTGCACGGCAACAGATCATGTCCATATTTGCATTTTTGAAATGACACATGGAAATTTTACGTTGTTTTGTCGTTTCTGAAAGCGGAGCAACCAAAATGGCCACAACAGATTGACAGCAGCTGCAACGCAGGCCACAAGCCGCAGCAAGCCAACTGGGCAACTGCTGTTAAAGCCGCAGCGAAAGTCTTGAACAAATCCAAGCTCAACATAAACTATACTATAGAGATACATATGGCAGTATATGGTTATGGCCCGCAAGATAATTGCTGTCGCATATTTTCCACATCCACTTGTTGTCGCCAGGCATCTCTTGCCGCTTGCCTCCTGCTGGCTAATATACTACTAGCCAGCTAGCCACATGTGTTGCCATTGCCATTCCCATTCCCGGCTGTGTAAATATTTGGAGCTGGCTGATAACTAGCGCCAATTACTCGCTGGTTTATGCATTTTATGCAATCTTATTGCTTGGCGAGGCGGCCACGGTGTCGGACAAGCAGTCATCATTTACTCTTTAGCATCCGCTCGAGGAAGAACTTAATGTTCTGAAATTCATAAAATGAGAGCCCATTATGCGAAAGGTATAAAAGAGTGAGGGGCTACTTGGTGCAAAGCCCCTCTTAGCCCTCTAAACACTAGTTACACCAAATAAAAAAGTTTACGAACAGCCTATGATACTATCCAAACCTATATATGTATAAAATTTAATTTAAATTTAATAAATTTAGGTACATATATTGATTCAGAAAAATATCACAATTGTTTTGTTGAATAGATTAATATGAGTTTACATACCCAATTTGGTTGCTCTATCTTGTAAGCTTATAAACAAATGTACGAAACTTAATTTTTTTTTAAAACAAATTTGGTGTCCTCTTATGGTCTCCGAGAGCTAGGTGTTCATACGGACAGATGAACATATCCTCGACTATTGCTGATTAATTTTGCAAATGGAAGTTATAGTTTGCCACGACTCCTAAATACATAGCATAAATCTATCTTGAGATTATGTGTGCACTAGTGGTTGTAAAAAAGTTGCAAAAAACCGTCCCTCATTAGAAAGCTTGTGCCGAGAGAATCTCAAACCAAATCAATCAAGGTTTTTTTTGTGTCCACTCTAAGAACCGCCGAAATGAGTTCTTATACTCTGCACGCAAAGTGTAAAAGGGGCTTATAGATTTGTGCAATGTATGTAACAGGCAGACCATATCGGTAAGTGGCCACCATATCGACCCCTTTTCGTGAAATTTTCATATGTTACAAAAACTTAATTTTACAGGAGAGCATTTTTTGTTGATTTTCTTTACTTTGTCTGGCAGCATCTGTACCAAATTTTAAATGTGCTACAATAGTCGCTTATATTTGAAGAAAAAAAGAAGGTTTTTTGGCAGTTACGATCAATTTTAGTACAGTTAAATTAATTTATGAAAAATTAAGGCTTTTTAGATTTTTTATATCAATTAAATATAATAAACCAAAATTGTACTTCATGAAAGGCAAAAGGGCTATGCACGGTATCAACTGGCATCATATTATGGCCCGGAATTAAATATTTAACTTTAGGTTTATGGACAAAAGTCAAAGAATTTTAAAAATATGTCAACATAGCTCTCATGGCTTTTTTGCGGTTTTGGCTAGCACAACTGCCGCAGTACTAACTAAATTCTTTTTCTGTTTTTCTATGATCTATCATAATACTATAAAACAAATTTGACCTCAATGAAAGGTCTTAGGCTAAAACATAGCTGTTTTCGAATCCTAACAATGTTTTCAAATTATCACTATTTCAAAAAATTCGAGATTTGATTCGATTGCGAGTTACAAGACAATAAACTCTAAAAATATTTTGAAAATGATTTTATTTTTATTCGAGATAATATAGACCAAAACTGTCCGGGCAACATTGAAGCGCTCTTATTGCTTTCTTATTGAGCTCTTAAAAAAAAAGTGTTTTGCTGTCATCTTTTTCCCTAATGTGCATTTTAAACTTAGCAGTTTTCTTGGAATATGTTTCTTCTTCATCAAGACATTTAATATTTTCGCACTTAGTGCACTTATCCTTTTTTGGTAAAGCCATTTTTTTTAAATCAGCCTAATTACTCAATTTGACACAATAAAGGTACTGAGACGTTCATCGTTCATGTATTGGGTGTAGGCACTTGTAAGGGTTTTAAATAAATCTGAATTCTTGAACCAAATAAACTGTATTTCTCTTGGCTCGGCAATAATGTAAAGTTAAAGTATTCTTTAAGGAGTTCTATCTTATGCTCCTCTGTTTTATTATGAAGTACCACCTTTGGTTTGCGCTAAACTGAGCATCTCATTACCAATTGGGAAATATTCAAAATTAAAAAATATTCTTAATTGCATAATCATTAATTTATCAGTGACTAGCCTTAAGTCAACTGATTTAGTAAAAGTTAATTTCGTAAAAAAAATTACATACGAAAGAGTTCGATATGATCTTTGGGCAAAAATGATCCGTCTGTCTGTCCGTCCGTCCTTCCATATGAAACTCAAGATCTCGGCCAGCATAAGAGATAGAGACACAAAATATTCGCATTATCGTCAAGCAGAAGATGTTAAACTCAACTTTAAAAAAAAAAATTTGCCATTTTTTTAACATTCTTAATCAGATTCCCATTTAACTATACGATTCATTGCATAAACTAATTATTTTATGGGTTCATCGTATAAATATCTCTTATATATTTTATGCGACATTGTAGTGTGGACCTTACCTACAGTACAATATAGTATGCATGTGAGAGCAAGTGTATCGAGTATGTATAAACTAGGCCTTGATGGATATTCCAGGAATTCACAAAATGTGTTTTTATGAATAGTTCTTAAAATGTGTGTAATAAACCGTACAATATTTGCGAACTTAACAAATTAAATTAAATTAATAATTAAATAGTTAGGAAAATGTTTACAGCAGTTCTGCTAATTCTATGCTTTCAACATAATGAGACAAATTTCTTTAAGATTTGTCAAGAAGATAGTAGAGTTTATCTAAATTGTCACAGTCATAAGTAAAAGTAGACGTTTAAACTGTTTTACAAACGTACACAGCTAGCCAGATGAGCACTATTGTATTTAAACATATCAAAATTTGCATTTTGAATAGGGTTTTGGCTTTATACACAAATACTTATAAATTTACAGATTTTCAGGGTATACATATGTTTACTACCTGCTATTTACGCTCTTTTATAAAGACAAATAGCAGCTCAGATAATTATCTGCATAACCACTGGTTTACAACTAATCCGTATAGCTTCTTTGTGGGCTGCGCCAACCCTCCTCACTCTACCTGTTACACATTGTTGCACCAAACTACAAACATATAATCTTTCACGCTTTACTTGATTAGTGAAAAAATCATTACCTGCCTCACTGTGCCAAAACAGCTGTTACGCTCCGCTTGTTTTGCGCCGCAAATATTTTGCCATATTCTTAGCGCAAAGAGAACGAAAGAGAGAGCGCTCGCTCCCTTGCTCTCACAATATGGCGCACGCGCATTATTTAATGTCGGTGTGTGCGTGTTGTTTGCATTTAGTAAGCTGATAAAGACGCTGGGATATGGACACATTCAGTTTGATCGCAGAGGTTAAAAAACGACCTGCACTTTGGGACAGCACGCATCCGGATCATTCAAATCGCACGGAAACCCACAGACTTTGGTGTGGCGTTGGCAGAAGTCTAAACGCCAACGGTAAGTTGAGTCGGCGAATATGACGCCAAACAAAAGCAAAAAGCTGAACCGGCATTGCTCAAGAAAGCTCACTCACTCTTTTTACTCTCTCGCTCACTGGCACAGTGGAACTTTGTCGTAGCAAGTGGAAGAATCTACGCTGCAGTTACCGCCGACTCAATAATCGACTTAAGGGACTCCCAACAACAACGCCACCGCATTGGCCGTATGCCCAGGCAATGAGCTTTCTGGGTAGTCAAGCCTGCAGCCAAAAAGACGAAGTGGATCGAGTTGAGGTCGAGGAAGGAGCAAATTTGGAATTTATTAAGGTGGAACAGCAAGTGCCTATGGACGAAATGGAAGCAGACAACGATGCCTTGATGCAGGAATTTCAAACTGCAGCCACGCCGCAGGCGCTGAGGCGTCTCTCTCACAGCATTTCTCTAGCCAGCGCAGCAGCCGAGGAACAGACGACAGTATCACCTCCTCAATCACAGATTATACCCAGCCCAGCTATCACAGCGGCTGCCAGCAGTAGCTGCCATTGCACAAAACGTGTGGATGAGCAAGTGCACTTTCTGGAGGATTTGGAGCGTGAGGAACAACAATTGATGCAGTCCACCAGCCAGGACATAACACGCTGCAAAAATGTGCTGCATGTGGGCGATTCGGACTATAATTTTCTCATTAGTTTCTTGCCGCTTATGAAACAAATGTCGCCATTGCAGAATGTTGCCTTTCGTGCCAAAATGGGCGAAATGTTGTTGCACACAATGGCAGCAGGGCCGAATGTTGCTATAGCATCACAACAACCGGAACAACAACAGCAACAGCAGCAGCAACAACAACAAAAACAAGAGACAGTGCAAATGTTGATGAACCTGCAACAGCAGCAACAAGAGCAAGAAACGGCCTTGGATCCGCAGGCGCAGCAAGTGAGCACGAGTTCCACCAATTGGAATTAAAAAGCAACTACACTTCGTGATGATTGTGAGAGAGCCATTTTACATTTATTCAATAAATGTTCGTGAGAATAATTTAACTGTGTGTGTGTGTGTTTGCATGCTCATCTTCGCGAGATACTCTTTAGAAAACGCCAATTAAAGGGTGTTTGCAACGTAATTACTCAACTGTGAATGCGAGCGAAAAAAACAGACTTTTCTAATTCATTGTGGGCTAATAACTTTTCTCAACTGTATAACTTTGAGAAAATATTCTACGTTAGCCGTAAATTAAAGTGATTTAGAAAACTATCTAAGCTTCTACATCAGAATAAGAATATCTACATTAGTCTTATCATTAATTTTAAGCACAAATGTTATATCGCGTATTAATAAAACACAAGATTTAAACGAATAAATTAACATTATTTTACCAAAAAAGAAAATATGGCAAGATGGCGAGAGTGGTGGCAAACTAAAGGTACCTTGATAACAATACTGATTCCGGACATCTTGACGTGGGTCTGATACAAATATTGTCGGCAATAGATCACAGACTTGATGAATGTCCTACTTATGATTTTAGCTATAATCAATATGGTACTAGAGCATGGCGTACCTTGTGAAAATGTCTGACCGGGGCAAAAGGATATGGCCAAATCATTTTTTTGTCTTTCTGGTCATTTTGTCTTACTCTTTTCACGTAAAATATAGCCTGTACTCTGGTGGTAAAAGGAGCACAAATTTGAATTTTTCGTATGGTATAACTCTCAATTACTCTGACAACCACTCGATATAAATAACATCAATATAAAATCACTATTTTACAACATTTTTTGCTATTGAAGTGCATTTCAACTTCGGCGTGTCGTAAACCATTTCGCTCATTGCTCAGTGCGGCAAGAGAGCGCTGCAAAGCCGCTGCACACACAAAATAAATGCAGCGGCAGGCACAGTGGTTCAAGGGCAGGCAAAATGGGGGTGTAATAATGTCAGCTACAACTTACCAAGTTACACACACACACACTGCGACTCACACTTGGGTTTGGCCTGGCCACATCGATAAATTATGGTAGAATAAACCCAAACGATCGAACCAGCAAATGCATAGCGACTGCTGCCGGACTGAACTGGTCAACTGTGGAGTCAACGGTGGTGGTCCTGTGTTAAAAGCCAAGTCCAAAGTTAACATGGCCATAAAGAAAACAAGCTAAAAAAAAGAGTGCAACACAAAGAAAACTACGACACAACAAGTGTGGAGGAATAAAAGGGGGCGCTCGAGAAATCAACGCAGCTGCGGATGACGAATCGAAATTGACATTGAACCGAAGAGACAAGACTAGGTAGAGAGGTACAATACGGTTGGAGCAAGGAACAGCAGAAGTAAGGGGTGCCACGACTACACACATATGTTGAACTTGTTGCGCGTTGTTAACCTGGCTTTTGAATTCCAAACAGAAACCATTAAATAAACAACAACTCAGCCAAACAAACCGTAAGATAAACAAAAGCGGACCCAAAAAGTTTAAGGTGTGTTCTTGAGCTTGAACGTAGGCCGAACGCAGAGTCTGGCAGTCAGACAGTCAGCCATTTGCCACACTCGACCACAACAAATACAACAACCAATTTAAAAACAAATCTTATTACTTTTGTGCCACCAACAACTTTGCAATTAAGCATAGAACTTGGTTAAAGTGAATTTTCATTGAAAATTTGTATACAAAATTGACATTTGTCACTCGTGAACGAACGTGCCCATTGCCAATGTGCAGCTGAAATTCCAAACCCATTTAGACTCATACGTGAGCATTCCAATCTTTTTCGAGCGTTACTTTCAACTTTTTGTTGCATGCCGCCGCCTGTTTGGTGTTAACAATTGTGGCTTTGGCAATGTCCGCCTAGCCAAAGCCAAATCAAATGTTTGTCGGATTTTCGCACCTTTTATGCTAATCCTGTACCCGGGCCATTTGGCCATTGCCCATTCAATGCTGCAACGTAAATCCACCAAGCATAAACGTGTTAATGATGGCTTGCTGCACATAGATACAACAATTTACCTGTTGCTCAATTGCCTGTCTATAGCTGCTTCTTTTGTTCTTTTGCCGAGTCGTCGTCTCCCAGCATCGACAAATGCAAATTTCACTCTATTCACTCTACGTCAAATATTTGTATAGATTTCCACATTTTTCCTGCAATGCACTTGTATTGGTAGTAGTATACCGTAACCGTGTCGGCAAGTGCATTTTGGCACACAGGTGTTAAATCTCACAGGTCTTTGTTAATGTGTGCGTTGCAGTTGCATCTTTCCTTGATTTCAAGCCGCTCATCAGCCTCAGCTCATTAGTTCTGGCTCTCAGCTTTAGTTCAAGTCATCAGCTGCTGCTTTTACGGCTAACAAATTGCGGAATTTCCAGAATTTGCTTAATTCATCACGTGCATAACGAAAGGGTTTCCAGTTCCATGGTCTCCGCCTTTAACACCTTTTTCGCCTATGTATATATTATGCATATGGTAATCACATGTGTTGAAACAATGGCAGACCGTTTGGCAGGTGCTACTACTACTGAATGTGCAGCACAGCTGGGAACTGGCATAGATATCACCTTCCTATTATTGTGAAGGGTATGAGAATAAGAGTGCCAAATTGGCAAGCTTTTTAAAATAGTAAAGAGACAATACTTACATAAGAACGTTGTACAAGGTTTATCTAGTAAAATCGGGTGCAAGAGCTTGCTTCGCTGCTTTACTTTCCGGCTCCGGGGATCAACGTTTTACAAAATATTTGAAATTTGAAATTTTTTGAAGACCAGAATTAACTTAGGCATGCTACTAGAGATTTTATATCGAAATTTTAAGATACAGGGTATCGCACTGTCGAGCACCGCCCCGGCTTTATGTACCATATTTTTATACAGTGTACACGTAGTGCCAAGGGTATTATAGATTTGTGCAATGTATGCAAAAAGGTGTTTGCACCAAAATTATAGCGTTCTGATAAATGATATGAATAATATGAACATGAAGATCTCCAAGACAACAGAAGTTAGAGACACATTTTGCCAATACAAGCGCATTTTATGATATAAAGTATGAATATGAAGTTTGTCATATCATGCTAATAAACAAAACAATGTTAACCTTTTGCCGAAACAATAAAGCCTTTAAGCTAGTTGTAGATTTCAAGGCGTGCCATATACCATATAGTGACAAGCCATCGTCCTACCTAAATTTGCTCGGTATGCTCTACAATCTTTGTCACCCCAAAGTAAGCTTTACTCTTCGGCATAATTTTCTTTCAATTAGTTCAAGAGTTCACAGAAATGCTTTTTTACCATAATCTCCCTGACTGCTTTTCGCAGATCCCGCTTTCTGAAGCCGAAGCAAACCAATCAAAACATGCACTTAACAATTGAGAACCCGAAAGTCTATCTATGTGTGCCGCCTTCATAAGATAAACATTTTTCGCTGAGTCATGGTCTCATGGCCCAAAAAGTGTCTGTAGTGGTCTACTACTACCACCTCCGGCTGTGCCGGGCCTCCACCCTCTCTTTACGAGCAATCAAGTTGTTGTTGTTCTAGCCTTTAAGCAATCAATGCTGTATGACAGCTAGGTTAACTGCCTCACATGGACACACGCACTGACACACACACATTAAACCTCTCCTCCTCCTCCCTCTGCTGCTCTGCATGATCACAGCCAAATCCACAGCGATCCAACGCGCTCTTCCTCTTGATTTCGTTAAGTAAACCTACAACAACACACGGGGCAACCTTCACGTTGTTGTTGTTGGCGTCGTCGCTGTCTGTCTACAGTTTTCATGGCTCGACTCGCCAACTGTCGAGATCATGATCATGGCTTTAACTGGCTCTTGGCTCATGGCAGTTGGCTGTTGGCTTTTGTTGCCTTTGTGTAAAGTATTTTTAACTTGACTGTAGAAGCGGCTGCGTTTATTGTTGTCGTCTCGTCGTATTTAGGAGCAACCTCGATCCGCATGCGTCTGTGGCTATATAGTTGCCCGCCCGCGCCCCCCCTATAACAAACCGCGCTCGACCATGGCTATGTTTTCTTTTTAAACGCTTTTAAACACCTGAGAAACTTGCTTTTTAATGTGCGCACATGTTTCTGACGATGATAATGATTATGATGTTGGCCATAATGACGATGTTGCCCAACATGATTATGATGCTGCTCTATGGCTCGTTTGTGGCATGATGAAGCAAATATAACAAATCTCAAAGTTATCAACTAGACCCAAAGCCATACAATGGTTCTGCCTGGTTGGTATTGGCCATGAGCAACGGCACGCAGCTGAGTAAATCAATTGACGCGCACAATTCTAGGAATTTTACTCTTGAGCCTGACTCTGACTCTTTTGGCCAGAAACGCCTGGCTAGCTGACTGACTGACTGGAGGCTCATTTGAATGCGTTCGCTTGTTAATATTGCCAGTGTATTGGTGTTGGACTAGGTTGTTACGTCTTGTAGTACCCCCATGGCAGCCAAGTGCAATGCATTTTGTCAGAGGCATTTGCCAAGATTTATACGAAAATGATTAACCATTTCTTGCTTCTTGCTGCCTAACCAACACTATCTTACCCTATCTCTCTCTCGCCAAGTGAGCTTGTGGGTGCTTGGCCCTGGGGCCTTAGCCTGAACTTGGTGTGAATTTGTAATGCGCCTGGACGAGCTGAGCTGATGCTCCATTGGCTGTTTCCTCTGTTGACCAACTGGCTAGCTGGCTGGGCCATTCTTTAAGTCGCTGCGATTGACACCTGCATGCATTTCTTGTTTCTCAGGTGTGCAGCTCGGTGCTCAGGTGTATGTGTGTGTGTGTGTGTGCATCGTTTCTTTATTTCATTTCTTCATCTTTTGCCTTTTTAGAGTTGAGTCATCGATGTTGTGCATATACATATATATCTATGGTCATTAACAACATGTTGTTGGAAAGGATTTTCATTGCTGTTACACACTAAGAAAAATGTGTACTAAAAGGCACAAAGACAGTCAAGAATCAAGCATATTTGTCGAAAATAATTAATACTAAGACTTTACTTTGAGAAAAGACCTCTTGAAGCTTGTGATTTAAGAAGTTTTTAGAGCACAAATGGCACTCTATGTCCATTGATCTTTTCATAGGAAACAAAAAAGTAAGAGTGCTTTTATTTTGAGAGAATAAGTAAAAATCATTACCGGACTGCAGTGTTGCCTGCTTAAGGATCACAGGAGCTATAATCATATATCAGCTAACCAATATCTAGCGTTCTGCGGGTGAGTGTCCACTGCTCTCAATGCCTGCTGATGGTTTTGTGAAAAATGTGAAGTTCGGTCGCTATCACAATGTGTTGTTTCGTCCAAGAGAGAGAGTAGAATGGAACCGAGACTTATACTAAGCGGGAGCAATTATGTCTTTAATATAGATAGTCTCAAATGGAGAATAGTAATATATATATATATGTATATATATATATATATATCAGATATCCGACTTTATATATTTATAAATATATCTTTGTCCGACCTGTGCAAGGATATAAACGCACTACACATAAGTAAGGTGTACATATACTCACCCCGTGTGGTGAGCGGGTTAGAGAATACCACCTCAGCAGGTCAAAGGTTGTCGTATGAGCCGACTAACAATGACACTGGGTTCTTTCGAGACCAGTAAAGCTACCCCAGGCCTTAAAGGGGTTGTGCGTAGGGTTTGGGACCCACCAAGAGATTATGCTAAAGTGAACCCCTATTAAAAACTACTCTACTATCTTATTGTTTTTATCCTTTCAAATGTTCATGTATTCTACTAATATCCTCTATCGGATGGTGACCTACACAAATCTAATCTAATAAGTCGTTCAAGTTATTGCTAAGAAGCAAACTACACACATTCCGTCAAAAATAAAGAGAAAAAAAACTAGCTGAAAACTATGTTATCTCACCACTTACAGTTTTGTTGCTCAGTTTTTTCTTTCAGTATATTTTTGTTCTTGGCTCAGAATTCAGGTAGTTACAGTTACTGTCTGCTTGCCTAACATATTGTGATTGTCTTTTGGCTCAAATGACTAAGCCATGACGTGTTGCACTCTGCTCTTCTATACTCTTCTTCCGATTCCATCAAATCTGTTTTTTAATTAGGCAAAGTGCATTTAACTGCTTGTTTGTTTGTTTATTGCTCTCTTACCAATTTTTATCTACCTCTTAAAGTGTGTGTGTGCATGTGATTGTGTGTGTATTATCGTCTCTGTGATTGATAGGGCCTAGGGTTGTAGCATTACATAAATACCTCCTAATTAGTCGCTCTCACTCTGATGTCAACATTTTACAGCTCATTAAAGCTGTGACAACATTTCGCAAAAAGTTTCATTATGCCATTAACAACAAGCCATAAATGAGTGTGTTTGTGTGTGTGTGTGTGTGTATGGGCTTTGTGCTATAGGCACATTACCATTTGCAGGTGTGCGAAAGCATTAAAATTCCAAATGAAAAACATAAAATGAGTTGAAAATTTCACAAGTTAACCGACATAACCAAAGCTGGAAACACATTAAAATGCCGCGGGCTTCACTCAAGCTCAAGCTCTCTTTGCGTTTATTTCATGAAATGAAATTAAATGACTCTACAACAGAGTTCAAGTGTAAGCAGGAAAAAAAAAAATATCTAGAGAAAAAAGTCGCACGAAACTCAAATCACGACTAGAAGACGACTGTATAAGGTTTTGGAGCAGATACAGCTACAAAGCCAAGCTAAAAGCCAAACTTCTACTTGCAAGTTCAGTGAGGTTCAACGCGAAAAACGTGCGGGAGCAAAAGTTGCCATTAAAGCCGCATTAATGTTGCCAGCAACATGTTGCTAGCAATCATAAACAGGCAATCAAATTGCAGCAGCAGCAACTGCAACTGCAACTACGGCTTATAGCAGCCGACTGCCCCCTATTGTTGTTAGCTGTTAATGAGCCGAATGAGCTTTATCTTGCGGAAGCTTAGTAGTCCCTCGAAACGGACGGTCCAGAGAGCCAGCTGGTAAATTGGTCTTAACTCTCGCAAGTTGCAAGTCTCATATTGACCCAGCTTGCAGGTGTTCGTCCAATAAGCTGCGTCATTGATTAGCACGCAAAAAATATATAAAAACATAATAAATTAAATAACAATAAAAGCCACGACAAAGAGAAAACAAAAATGTACCGAAAGAGAAGCATACTTTGAGATGCCAAATTATAGATACCCTTGCTCTGATAGCATAATTATAATAGGATATACCAAAACTTTGCTCTCTTTATAAGCCAATCTCTTGACATAATGACCAATTTTTTTCAATTCATTCATCGAGTTAACAATTTAACCGAGTTCGATTACTTTACATTGTTTCAGATCTGTTTAAAATAAATCTCAAGGAAACATATTTCTTTTTATACGTTCTATATCTATCTTCTTCCATATAAATAAAAATTAAGACTTAAAAGTGATGTGCTCGCTAAACTCGAAAACGCGTGGACCGATTTCAACCAAATTTTCACACTTTGCAGACAGTATTAGGGAGAGTTCGGACGAATTCCACACCAACGATATCGACAAAAACGATTTTCCATATAAAACATACTAAATGTGTTTCTACTTATATAGTAGGCAAGCATTAAATTTGACTAGGTAAAGAATTCTTTTGAATAGAGGTAGAGGATATAAATATATTGTCACCATTATCCGCAGCTTGACTTAGTATGAAGAAGAGAGTGAGGGTTCAAATCATCGGTTAATGTTGAAATCGGACAAAATAATAATCGACAACGAACAATCGCTTACAAAGTTGTGCTGTAAGCTAATTATCGGTGCTTTGAAAGTCCCTTTACAAGATAACGAATTCTCTTCACTGTCGGTTACAAGCTTCATGACAAAGTAAATATATACTTTGAAAGATTTGAATAAATTCAAAATGAAAAAAATCAAATTAGACTGCTAAGGAAAGCAGCCAATAAACAACAACAAAATAATAAAAAATAAAAAAATAGCAATTGCCGGACAGTCTGCAAAATTTCTTGGCGTTGGCGCTGCCTCAGTTCAGTCTCGTTGCAGTTGTCGGTTGCAAGTTGCCAGTTGCAAGTCGCCAGTTGCAAGTTGCCAGTTGCAAGTTGCCAGTTGCAAGTTGCCAGTTGCGACAAGCAGCTGCCAAAAACATAAGTCACGATTTTCGCTTTTGTTAATTCATCAACGAACAATTTGCATTTTTGCGCTCGCTGCTTTTCATTTCTTTGCGTTTCCTTTATGACCCAAACAGCGAGCTGGGATTTCTTTTGCTCGTTAATCTTGGATATTTGTTGCTATCCGGAGCGACACGAATGTCTGGCATGTAGTCCGACCCTTTGCAACCCACAAGTTGCAGCAACGAACAACAACAAGCAACTTTAATTAGCATTTTTACGCGAATGGCAATTGTAACAGCAGCAACAACAACAACAACAACAACAACAAAGCAACGGCGCAGACTGCAATTACACAGTCGACGACTAGTTGTTGTTGTTGTTGCGGGTGGCAGCAACTGCCAGCAATTGGTAACAAGCAGCTGCAACTTGGCCAGCTGAATGCCAATTGGCAGCAGCCTCAAAAACTATGCTGCAAAATAGGATTAGCTCTTGTCTTCTTCCCAGGCTCCATTTTAAACGAATTTCAATTAAACGGCACGTCAGCAAAGCCCAAGCAAAAGATGCGCCTAGTCAAGCCCAGCCAGTCAGTCAGTCAGTCCAATCCCAGCCAGAGTTTTAGACTGCGCTCAGCTTTTAGCCCAGTGACAGCAATGTGTTAACAATTTTCGCGCCACAGCTGCTGCATAGCTACCCATTTTCTCAGAGATTTGTGCTGATCTTGTGTTGCTGGCCCAGGCAGCTGGCTCCAAGTAGCCTAATTACACTTCAAACTCTGACATAAGATTGCCAGCAAAACTGCAGATACACAAAAAACAGGCAAGACAGACAGTAGCAATTGTAGCTACCAAAATGGCCATATGGTAGCTTCTGAATTTCTTTCGCGGATCGTAGACAATCGCAAAATGCAACAGCAGCAACAACAGCAGCTTTTAATGAGCTTGGCCTTGATTGTCATTGTGAGTGCTTTGAATGAGGTAGCCAAAGTGAGCCTGATTAATCTTCGTGCTTTTGCCTCATCAGGTGCTCATTCTGCCTGCGATTCTGCAACAGCCGCGTTAAATACAAATCAAATTAGGCGGCAACAAGTTGATTTCTACTTCTGTTCAGGGATTGTTACTCATGCGCGAAACCATTAAAAATTTCACCACATAAAACGCCGGCTTAAACCGTTAAGAGCCAGCAGCTTAAGTAAAATCGCTACACCAACAATAAAAGACAAAAAATGCTTTTTACAGTCGAGCTTTAAAAATGACGAATTTGCAAGGAAACGGCGTAACACCGTTTGCATGTGCATCGATACTTTTTCCGTCTCTCAGGAAACTTGCAAATGCCATCATGAAAAAATTACTCTGTTTTTGTGGCGAAACCATTGAGGACCAGCAGGAGTTATCTCCGTATAAGGCACATCCTCTTCGAGCGTTTCCAAATATTTTTTAACGTTGTGGTGGTACGTGAGTCCAAGCTTTGTTTGGCAAAAAAATAACTTTTTCGTTGGCTTGTAAGTACGTCCGGCTTGGTGGTGAAGATCAATGGATGATTTACCGGGACAAGTACAGTGATTTTGATTCTTAGAGTTCACTTCTCATCGCCAGCCGCAGTCTCATTCAGTTGTACTTTTCTTCCAATTGAATCAAAAAACGAAAAATTCCCCCAAACATTCGATGATTTGAGTTTTAATGGAAAAGTCTAACTTTTCTTAAATAACCAAAATCGGATGTCAATTTGAATAATTTTTTTGAAAGCGGACCTATCTTATTACTTATTACCAAAACATGGACACTGAAGAAACTAACGACGCCTCCTTCGAAGCCAAATGTCACTAGGATGGATTCGCCTCAACCTCCTTCTGCATGTATTAGTGGCCAATGCTCCTGCCAACGGGTTCAGGTGGGCATTCAGCCAGTCGTTATACCGGCTAGAATGGCTATTTAGTTCATCCATCTCCGTGGGCATGCGTAAATCACGATGAATCGCGGAGTTACCCATATACCACAGCGCCCCAGTAATGCACCTAAGAGCCCGGTTTGGATGACTTGGACCAAAGCGATGTTGGAAGCGGCCGCAACCTCCAAAATTGGCAAGTCATAACACCACGTAGGCACAAGTATTGACTTGTAAACAAGCACCTTATTGTTAGACTCAACTGGCTCCTACGACGCAAGATCCATTATTGAATCAATATCCACAAACGGTTTTATCAAAACTTAAAAACCACATATTGGTGTTGTACTCATGAAAACTGAAATTAATTTAACGTTAAAAAATAAAATCTCTTAACTTCTATTCGCGAAGTGCTGCCAAACTGTAGTTAAAAAAATAGTGACGTATACGACAAGTTTTTTTGAATCAATCGTCTAAGCCTATTTCGTGGGACCGCTCACGAAGTCGGACGGCTTAGCTAAAAGAGAGATCAATATCTGAAAAGTTTATTCATTTATATAATATATATGTGTCCAGTTTTCATCGCCCAATTTCCTTGAGTGACCAAAAAATCAGTTCGTTATACACAAGCTTCACTGTAGTCGCTGCCACTGAAATGCAAATAAAAAGATCAATGCGAGATCAGCCCAAAAGAAAGTCAACGGCAAAAGTCTTTAAAAGCTTTAAACCAAATGTGCAATGAGGCGCTCAGTTACAAGCGGCTCACGCCCGCAGGCCGCCAACAACATCACCAACTACGACAACAACACTGCAACACCAAACAACTGACAGGCACAACATGTTGTAACATGGCACGCAAGCGGCAATTTGCCGGCGTCCAAAAAAAAAAAGACAACGATATATAAAAATAACGCATGTCGGGACAGATCCGAGACGGCGCAGACAATAAAAGTTCACGATGCCGCAAAAGAGGTCGCCATCGCCATCGCCATTGCAATATCCATGCCCCAGCACCAGGTAATTACACTTAAGTACCGGCAACAAGCACGGCTTGACTGAATGCCCGATTGACGTAGAGACGGCCCACTGAGCCGAGTCCACAACGAGTGAGCCGAAAAAATCAAAAGCTGCAAATTAAATGAGCAAGTCAGGCGGCGTCCAAACCAGCCGAGGCGTTTTCGTCCTGGGTGCAACAAGAGAATTTCAATGTTGGCGCAAAGTGAATTGTAATTGAGCGCAGGCGCGTCGTCGTTGGTAATGCTCCGCCAGTGACTCGATTCCTTTCAATGCAATGGCATGGAGTGAAGTCCGTGGGACAGGGACTTGGACTTGGACGGCGATTGCGATGGGGCAGCTGCTGTGACGTGCAACACTCGAAGCGCGACTAAATGCGCAAAAATCTTGCAAAGACCGTAATTTACAATTGCAACAAATGCTGTTGCTGTTGTTGTTATTTTTACAGGCTGCAGCCAGAGCCTGCTGCATCTTGCATTCAGCCTGACTGGGCTGTACCCTACCCTCAGGGCAGTGATTTGAGCTGAACACAACGAACACGAAATGCAATGCGTAGTTTGGAATACAGATGTTAACTGTGGTGTGGAAAGTTCAGACAGTTTGCTCTCCTTTCGGACTTGAAGTAGTTTTGTTATGGAATCTTCGAAACCAATCTTCAGATCTATTCAGTTTTTGGTATCGAAACTTGGAATCTACTTCTAAGATGTGCCCACCTTGAGAGCTTCATGCGTAATTCTGAATTGAGTTTGTTTAAAGGCTTAAAGCCGAACAGATACGACTCCAGATGTCCGGTTTGCAGCTTAAACTAAACTAGCATCCGTGACAATTTTGCAAATAAAATTCGGCTAAAAAAACCAAGCTTATCACAAATTTTACATTACAAATCTTATTCTACAAAAAGTTGAAAGTAGTTGGTTTACTACTGAAATACTCTGGCGGTCTTCCGAAAGCGGCGAATCTGCGCCAAAGCCGCATATATGTACATTTAAAGCGTGAGCGTAATTAAAAAAAAAATTTCTTGGAATTCGAATTCGAATTTTCAATTTCGTACTTTTATGAAAAAAGATTATGGTGGAGGAGTAGAAAAATATGAAGTATACATTTCCGACAGAGATTCATGCAAAAAAGTATAACTGCCGGTACTATCCTGCAAAATTAGTTGGGTTCAAAGATAATTTTTGACTCAATCACTTTCCTAGCCTATAGAGAAGGACGCACGTTTCAAATTTAAAAAATTCGTTTTTAGAACATCGTCCTAAAGTTTCAAGAAACGCGCCTAAAGTTTCAATTTGTTTTACTATTATTTTGCACCCCTGTTCCGAGCTCTAAATTAGATTTATCTAAAAACGAATTTGTTTTCTATTTTTGTTTCTTGAAGAACTGTATAGCAACAAGTGGGGTCCGCCCCCTGCTCCCTCCGCTCGCCACTACCGTACCCATCTCGAGGTAAAACATATTCCTCTTCCCGTTTCCCTTCTTCTTTTTCTTCTTCGTCTTCTGCCTCTTTTTCATTCTCTTCCTTATCTTCGTTCCAAACGCTATTAGATGAAACCCCCCTTCTCGTTTCGCACACTACCCCATTGCCATTCTCTTCGTCTTCTTAACTGGCCATAACAACCCGTTACCGGGTTACGGCCTGGTGTATTTCTTTCATTGGGATTGGGGTTTTACATGGTAGTTCCCAAACCCTACGCACGACCGTTTTAAGACCTGGTCGAAATAAGTCGCCTTATACGACAAGCTTTGATCTGCTGAGGTGGTGTTCTCTAACCCGCTCACCACACGGGGGTGAGCCCTTGCCCTTCTCTAGTTAGATAATAATCTTCTTCATATCCCCCTTCCCGTTTCCCTTACGGTTCCCCTTCTCGTTCCTATGAGTAGACGTTGTCTGACTCTGTGAACAGTTTTGGGTAAAAGAAATTACACCAAAATAAGACATTTTTCTAAATTTTCTATAGTAACAACATTCCTTAAAAAGCGGATATACCCGACTTACGTTGGATCCATTTCTTGTGGAATTCTATTGAATAAGATGTCAAACAAAACATGTTACTTATTTCTTAGTGTTTAATAGTACCGAATTGTCATAAAGTAATTAAACTTGTATAATACTTGAGAAATACATCTTACAACACCTCTCTTGGAGTCCTTAGGAACGAGTTGTTATACTTTATCTTTGGCTATGCTAAAGAACCATATGCGGAGAAATATATGGAAAGCAATTAATCCATAGATTCCAATTTTTGAAAACACATAAATGGATATTGACTTCCTAAGAGTGTTCACATAGGTAAGTAAATGTTGAAAACCGGTTTGACAATTTAATATTTTATAATCACAAGGACTTATCTATTGTCATGCTTAAGCAATCTTTGGAGTTTACAATACGATCGTATTACGTTTTAGGCATCGCTCTATAGAGTACAAGTGTTTAGGTCATTTCGAAATCATTGTAGCCTAAGCCACAGCCCTTGCCAAATTGCATTAAAAGGCCAAACTAAATGCAAAACCCAGTGGCTACTGTGATTCACTGTTGCTGTTGCTGCCATGGCCAAATCGAAAAGTGTTTCTGACAGGAAATGTGCCCAACGTTGATAGCAACAACCAACAACATACAACATACAACAAAAACAAAAGCAAAGAAGTCACGGCGACAAACTGCAGAGGAACACGATGAATGCAAACAACATGAAACACGATAATTGAGCAGCGTGGAAAAATTGGCAAAGACGCGAAATGGACAAATACGAATTACAGTATCCAAATCAGTGTCTTCCTGTCCTAACCAATGCCTGATCAGGTCCAAACATCGGCGGCAATTTTCTGTGGCGGCAGCTGCAAAATTCATTTGACAAAAGCGCCAAAAAGCCCAAAAGCGAAAACTGCAGGAGAATTCAAATAACTTGGCATTTAATTTATGAGAATGCACGGTAGCCGTGTTGCAGAGCAGGCCGGGATCACAGTCCTTTGCAGCAACATTGATGGCGATAAAAATATTATGGTTTAAATTGAAGTCCATTCTGCGGCGGCTGCTGCTCCAAATTTTTGGGGTACTTTACTTCACTGCTCCTTGATTTTATTTTTTTCGTTTTATTAATCATGTGTGTAATTTATTTGGGCAGCCGTGCTCAATTTCACCCAAATGGAAATTGCCTGAACCGCCTCGAGATATCATCAGCGATTGCACATAATTTACATATTTCGGCGCAAAATTGTCACAGGTGAAAGAGTCGTGACTGCGTGGCATTACTTATACGGTAAAGGCGAGCCACGCCCTTTTATATCTCGTTAACTGCATTGAGAAATATTAACTGTCAGTTGTCTGCTAGGGTAATTTGTTTACCTCTCTTGCTTATCAACATATCGTAGCAGCGGCAAACATTCATGCGATAATCAAATGGTAGGCAAACAAACATTTGTCTTGGACCACCACCAACCGAAGATACATTCTCCAGAGGCACCGTATTCTCTTATCTTATCAGTAGTGAGTCTCTGGCATAGCATAAATTCCAAGAGTCAATGTGTGCGCATGTGCGGCACATGAGCGCAGCTCTTGCCTGGATGAGTAGACAATTTCTAAGAGAGAGAAAGGGAGATTGAGAGGCACTTGTTCCCACCATACAGCAGCAGCTCATCCATGGAGTGTAGCTACTATTAAGTAATTGTCTAGTCTGTCGTTGTCCTGTTTGTTTGGTGTGAACACACACACGCACAAATCGGCAGTAAAAGAGAGATAGTGTGAAAGAGAGATTGCAACTAAAGATGTGTGCGTGACAAGATACTTTGTTGTGACGATCATAAATAACGCATTCTTGTCGCTTTCACGATATTCATGGCTAAGATGATAAATTGGCAACTCACGACGAAACATTAATAGTCTTTTATACAGCTTTATCTAGTACTGACCTCTTACTGAAAACTGAGTGCCCTGATTTGCAAAATAGAAACTCTAGAAATCTATATGTACTACATGTATCAAAATGAATCCACGATTCACATTGTTAAAAAGTTTTTTGAATAACCGTTGTAAACACATTATAACGACAACAAAAAATAAGTAAGTAAGTATTGTAAGTATGTTCCTCCTTGGGAAGAAGTAGAAGAAGTGGAATACGATCTACTTGAGAGTGGCATTGTGGTTGGCTCGCGAAGCGTGCAGAAGTCGGAACCTCCTAGTAAAAAATAAAATTCGAGTAATCAATTTTTTAAAAAGAAGCTGAAATAAGCATTTTAAAAATTGATCAGAAGTTAAAAGGTTTGCATATTACTTACAACTATTTCTACAGTACATAATAATCGTGTGTGATAGACAATTCAATCTAAAAGATTCATCGTCTTACGATCTAAGTTGAAGGTTGATTTTCGAAAACTTTTATATTGAAATGGTTCATTTTGTGAAATATTAAATTTATTTAAAAAGGAAGATACACTATTATTTGGTTGTACATTTGTACAACATAGAATGTTGTAGATGACAAATCTAACTTATCTGAACGGTGTTACAACAAGCATATAGATCAGGGGTCGGCGACGTCGGCAGAGAAAAGTTATCAATATGTTGAGTACATTCACATGCATATGTATACGAACGTTTTCCCGACTGCTCTGATGACTTTAATCAACGATAAAGAAATTCAAACTTCGGCTGTAATCGTAATCAGACATAATACAAAATAGTAGCAAAAAACTGAGCGATTTTTTTATTGCCGACTGTCGGCCTCAGTCTGACCGTATGACCATCTTCCAAATTAGTTTACTAAAATGTTTTTTTAAGGGATATTTGTGGTATATTACAATTTTTAAAGGGGCTGTTCATAAATGACGTCACCAAAATTTTGAAGATTATATACCCCCTCGCCGCCCTTGTCACAAATACTCACATTTGGGCAACCACGCTCTTAATGCGACGTCACAACCCGTGCAACCAAAAGACAACTGTGAACATTCCTAGAAACTTGGAAGATCTTCGATGATATGCTTGAATTCGAAAGAAAAGTAAACATTGCATGAAAATATAAAGATTTTTT
This sequence comes from Chymomyza caudatula, assembly GCA_035041775.1. Classification (NCBI taxonomy): domain Eukaryota; kingdom Metazoa; phylum Arthropoda; class Insecta; order Diptera; family Drosophilidae; genus Chymomyza; species Chymomyza caudatula. The sequence continues at coordinate 1,656,459 of JAWNKW010000133.1, forward strand.
CAGATTTAATTAACATTTTGATTGTGACGTCACGTTTTTAGACCACCCTCCTAGCTTAAAACTTTGCCAAAAATCTACACTGTATCTCGTGACTATCAGCACACTCCCGACATATTTTTGGCCTTTCACGACTTTCATTCTCTCTTCACATTTCACGCACAACTCTAAAAGCAGGTACACCAGACAGGGTTGGGTCTTTCTTTATCTGTTGAGCTGCAACTTTGCACTTGAGTAATATGCATTTGTTGCACGTGTGCGTCGTGTTTGGAATCTCTGTTGACATTCCTGGAAATGTGACGTTTGATTCCCACCGACCCGGGTTTCGTATTACCCCAAGGCTTATAGCATACAATTTTTTGTTTGGTTTTAATAAGCATTAAGTTCTTCTCCGCTGCGCCTGCTTTGTTCATGACAAATTGCGTCTGGACTGGCGGAGACTCAATTTGAGTTATGCAGGACCTGTAGCCGCAACAGCTCAGCCACATTTACGCCTTTTTCTCACAGGCTCCGGGGCTGACAGACAGGAAGAGAGCAGCCTACGAACAAGTGTTCAAATTAATGAGCCAAAGATTTGTTAATTTTCGTGGCTCATTTATAACAAAAAAGTGCACAGCAGCCGATACTAGTAACGACAAATGAGCCCAAGGCGGTTCACTTAATATTAGGGCAAGACCTAAGCTGGGCGTGGCAAACCCTGCGGTGAATTAATCGTCTTACTGGTAAACAAACCGCATAATGCGCTGCACACACATAGCTAGGCCCCTATAACAAATTTTACTACTCATATTATCAGCTGATGGAAGAGAGTTGGTGAGAGTGATTGAGTGAGTAAGGGGGATCGTAGCGTGTCAGCGGAGCCTCAGCCCAGGCAGCATACTAATGAGTTTTGAGTTTGGATTGAGGAATTTCTTGAAAGGGCATAAATAAGCATTTTTTCGAAGAAGGTCGGCATCGGCGGCAGCGTCGGCGGCGATCGTTGCCAGTTCTCAAACGTGCAGCAAGTGCAACCAGGCCTTGGGCCATGAATTCCTTTTACCTCTTTCAACTCTTTTATTGGACTGCATGCAGGGTTGGGCTACAAAGATATCGCGCTGCATTGTCTTGGTCTTCCGCCGGGCCTGGCCGCCTGTGTGTTGGATACTCTCTTTACCCATTTTGGTGATTATCTTTTTCGAGGCATTTAATTATGCAAACACTTGTCGATTTGTTGGCATTCCTTTGCTTTATTATTATATGCTTGATTTTATTCAACGTATTCCAGGAATTTCAGCTTGACGTTGAAGTAGAAGATATGTTTTCACGAATTTTACGTTCAAATGAGGCGAAATCACGTCAATCAAGGGAATTAGACACTTAGTGTTGACAAACTTTTTAAAACGCTTATTTCTTGGTTTTTAATATTTTTTAAAATATATTTAGTGAATCCCATTTCACTTCTTTATACCGGAGAAGTAGATCTAAAAATCAATTTTTCATTCGGTATCAAAACTAATTTGACATTGAAATTGACAGTTTGCAATGACTTAAGGTTATGGTACAGATAAAATGTTCTTGAATGAAGTATACCTTAAAGTCGGAGTAGCTCAGCCCGAAGATAGTAGACTTGTTGAAAACATTGTGACAGGAAAATGGAGACGTAGGAGACCATTAGTTCTTTTTTCAAAAATGTCTATACGGTCGATATAACAGATGCACATAGTCCGTATCTGACAGCCTTCCCCGTAGTACAAAATTTTCACCGCCTGCCACCCTTGGCACAGTTAGGCACCCTAATATCCTTAAGTTAGATCGGAATTTTATTGGTAAACAGAAACGAAAAACATCTGAATACATTGCCAGATACATTTTCCAAAACATAATCTCAATGACAGGCCCTCGCCTAAAAAATAAATTTTCTGGTAAATTTGGCGTCGCAGATTTCGATTCCGCAAACTGTTTAGAATTATCTAGCTATTTCAAAGATATTCGAGATCTCGGGAGTTGCAAAGCCAGCATAGTTCATGTATATTGCTTATCGTTTTGTTGCGTTTTCCCAAAACTTTGAACACTTGAAATTTACTGATGTTGATATTACATATTTCGAAATGATTCGTTTTTTTTGCAGATAGCCATCAGATCTCATATCACGCCCAACTATATTAATGAGTTTCATGTTGTACACCTTAATGTTAGCGTTTCCCAAAACATGTCAGTTGTGGCGCATGAAATACATATCAATTGATTGAGCAACTTTCCATCAACTATCGGCCTTTCTTGACATGTTGTCTCCCTATCAATTTCTTGTAATATGCTAAGAAATATTCCAAAGAACAACATTCCCATTAAAAGTTATCAGCTCAACCATATGTAATGAAGGTCTGCACAGCTGTGCCCAAGGCTTATCACAGGCGTCAGAGCACTGCGCGCTGTACTCATAAATCAGAAGCAAATATTTGCGTACATTAGGTCATCGTGGGCCGATAAAAAGTAAAATAACCCAAGAACAAGCTTGAACCCAACAACAAGGAATACCACTACTAAGAAGTTCTTGCTGGGCAGCTGACTTAGCTTGGCTCCAGTCTGGCGGCTGGGACACTGGTTCCGAGCTCGACGTGAGTAGAGCAAACATGCGCAGTGTGTACAGGAAATGCATAATGTGGTACGTCATATTTCAACTGGGGCCGGGCGAAAGTCGTTGATAAGAAGTGTTTTTCATGCTAATACATAGCTGATGGTAAAAAGTCAGACTTTGCTGCTTTGATTCAACAAGTGCTGCAAACCGCACGCACACTTGTTCTTGTTATAGTTGGGTTGTTCTTGGGTCTTTCCCCTGACAGAAGAATTATTAAGTGTCATGTTTGTCGACCAAATCCAAACCATATGTATAGTATGCACGTGTTTGTTGTGCCTTGACGATATCTTATTACTTGTCGTTGTTGTCGTTTTGTTGTTGTTGTTGTGGTGATCGTCGTTGTTCCCAGGCAAAAGAACTTTCGAAAGAAAGAGCACTGAAGCATTGAGGAGACGGGCAGCAAAAGTCACGTCGAGCATTTCATAAAACCAGGCACAGACAGCATAATGTGGGTTTTCTTCGTCGTTTCATCATGGTTCGGGTCTGGACTTGGTTTGACCAATGCTGCCATTATGTTTTATGTATGTAAAGTATGTCTGTGACAGTTTTATAGCGCGTTTTGTTGCATTGATTTGGGTCTCATTTTAACACTTTACGAAATTTAATACATGCCACATCGCATTCAAATGCATAGTGTAATTCGAGCCACATATACTCTCTCACACACACACACACACACACATATTATTAGTGTATATTGTGCGTCTCGATAAATTTAAATTGAGCCCACATAAGTATAAGTTGTTCGTTCGGTCGGCGCATCCAATTTTCAATGCGATTAACGCCACAAAAGCAACAAAAAAAATTTGATGCAGACAGTCGGGACGGTGCCCGAAAGTGGAATACCCTGTACCCTTTTTCTTTATAAACGCTAAATACGGTAAAATGGGAACAGAAGTATCCTTTTTTATGTCTCTTTTCATAAGATTGATATGCCTCTAAAAATGTTCTTATTGGGGAGTTCGAATTGACAAGTTTTCCTATTGGGAAGTTGGCTATTATTAGGGCAGAAATTACTTTCATGCCCATAACTCCAAGTATTCGTGGGTCAATGTCGTTGAATTTTGTAACATAGATCAAAAATACATTTATATATCTGTGGCAATTTTCAAATCAATATATTGGGGGGTGTGGCGGTAATTAAGGTAAATCGATTGCGGGGGAAGGCCTTTAAAAAAGTTGGATGCAGTTGTAACGATTAGGGTCACACGAGTCTTCACACCAAATTTTGTAACTCTAGCTCACATGTATCCATATCTACATGTAGTGGAATTTTGGCACAGTTTACAGCAGAATGGGGTGAAATTAGCATATTTTTTCCTATAACTTTCGATAATTTTTGCAACGTAGATGTACATAAATACGACGCACACCTCTGTCAAGTTTCGAAATGATAAATTTAACGGAGCGGTTGTAAACCGCGCAAATCTGTCACGGGGGAAGGGGTGATTTTTCGACATAATTCGACAAACTTGCACTGAATAGGTAAAATGCGCATCTTTTGGTAAAAAAGTTTTCGCTCTAGGTCTTATGCGACAACAGTGACATCCATACCGACTCGACTATTGCTCCTGACCATTTTTGCCCATGGAACATATAGTCTGCCACGCCTCCTTCTGCCTGTTTCATACATTGCACAAGTCTATAATACCCTTTTACACTTTGTGTACAGGGTATAAAAATGAAGAATATACAAAATGGGCTGAAATCTAACACAAAATTGCCGACGCCGCCGCCGCAGTCGCCGCCGCTGCGACGCAAGCTTAATTGGATCTGCATTGTTATTGTTGTGTTTGTGTCGTTGCGTTGTTGTTGCACTGTTGGTGGGGGAAATGGAAATTATATTTTTATTGAAATAAATTAACTGCACGTGCACTCATGTGGGCCGAGAACCGTCTGTTTCTTCTGTGGCAGTGATAAGCCCAGCATTCAAAGTCATAAGTTGAACCAGACTATGGGCTTATCTAATGACCTCGGAACTGCCCTCATCTGTCCCAATGCGCAAGCCAAAGCGAAGATAATTTACAGAAAAAAGAAAAATACATACATAGTTTCCAGTTAAAACGATCCGATAATATAATGTGATAGATAGCATCTAAGGAAAACCATACATCCCGTTTCTGTCCTGACTTAAAGATGTGGCAAATTGCTGCTTGCGACTATATTCTTATGTCTCTTTTTACAGGATCGATCTGAACTGTAATCATTTTCCAATTTAGAAGTTTTCCTATTGGGAAGCTGTTAATTAAGGTGGCTAAAATTACCATTATGCTAATAATTTCAGTATTCTTGGGCCGATGTTGTTAAATTTCGAAACATTGGTCGTAAAGACTATGGCAATAATAAATTTATTGCGGGGGAAAAGGGGCTTCTACTGATATTAGGTCGACACGGTTTTGATTTAATGACTTAGCTTATGTATAACCATTTTACATGTTAAGGAATTTCGGAGCAGTTTATAGGTGGGGGCGGTGAAATTTGTAAATTTTAACTATAACTTTTAAAGTATTTACAATCGAGTATTGTATAAATTAAATGCACTAAAAAGTTTTTCTAGTTTTAGGCAAAAATATATAACGGCGTTACTGGGGGGAAAACGTTGTCAGATACCAAGTCCCCGGGATTGCGCATTTTTTCATGGTTTACGTGAAATATACCCACACAGTCGGACGGACAGGAAGGCGGATAGATGGACGGACAGGCAGACGGTCATGGCGTAATCGCAACACTAGTCAAAGCTATAAACTATGCTTTTGATGTTTCAAGGATTTCGTCTACCTTGGCATCACCCCCACAACGAAGAATGACGTCACAATATAGATCAACTAACACTTTACAAGACGTTCATCCTCATCATTATTATGATTTTTGGCATTACGCGTTGGGAACGGCTTTACGATGACATTCACATGGGCAAGCAAATTCACATCCAGCGGTTCCACTGGCTTAGTCATGTTGTGGGTACGGACGAAGAAGCTCCTGGGAAAAAGGTATTCAATGCGACGGGTACGCCGTGTCTCCATTGGAAGTACCAAATAGAGTGCGCACTCACTACTCCTCCTGCCTGGAAGAGTGAACTAAATCAGGCCAGTCAAAATGGAGGAGTAATAATAAATATAAGCTTGTAATTAACAAAAGCTGTAAAGAAAAAAGCAAATTATTTTTTCTTAAGTTGCTTTTATATGGGAATGGAAAAAACAGGAAAAAAACGTTTTTGAGTACTTAACTAAATGTAAATTTTTAACTAAGTACATACTACTTTTTATTAAATAACACAACGTGATTTGACTTTATGTCAAATTAAAATGATACATTTTATCTTGATAGGTGTTTATTGTTTCTTACACTATTTTCTTGCACAATATTTTCCTCTTTGTAGGCACCAATTTCTTCTTAAATCAAAACTTCTTTGTTATTTGTGATGATTTGATATGATTTGTATAGAGATTCTAAACTTAAACATGCAAAATTGAAAAACGATAATTTACACAAACACGTACTCTATATATATATATAAGTAAGAAGCTACAAGTTGAGGATCTCGACAATAAGATTCTCAGAACCCTCGACCATACTTTTAGTATGAACACGTTTTCGAGACATATATCGTCTAAAAAGTTGGAAGGAGAACAGACCTGAGACCTTTTTTGCTGGAAAATTTTTATGAGGTGTGTGATTCTTTGGTCCAAAAGCTCTATAGTCCGGTTGTGTATGAAAAACGAAAACTTAATCCTGACCGTTTAGCTAGACAATCCATGCACAGTGGTCGAAATGCCCCATTTAGCGTTAGAAAATTAATAACTCCGGAAATAACAGACCGATCTTTGAAATTTTGTTTAATTTTTGTTAATATGGAATAATGAAGAAAATAAATTATACGAGTCTGACTCCATGTAATTATACCCTGTACACAAAGTGTAAGAGGGCATTATAGATTTTTGCAATATATGTAAAAGGCAGAAGGAGGAGTGGCAGACCATATGTTTCAGGGGTAAAAATGATCAGGAGCAATAGCCGAATCGATATAGCCCGGTCCGTCTGTCCGTCATTGCGTGTTGTAACGTGTTTCTCAAAGACTATAAGATCGATATTTCACCCTCTTCCCACGTGAGAAATTTTTGCGGTTTACACCCACACCATAAAAGCTATGGAAACTTGGCACAGCTATGGACAATGTTATTGCGCATATGTTGTGTAAAAATTATCAAGAACGGATGAGAAGCTTAGAAGATATAGGTATTTCGACCACTGTGCCAAGAGTGCATTAGTTTGAAAAGTAATTCTTCTAACACAACCAGTGCACACCATCGGCACAGGGAGACGCGAATACTCATAAATATCAAAGATGTGTATGAGGTATATATCATTCTATATTCTAAAAGATTTCTATAATTGATTGAGTTATTAACACCTATGCACGCCTTCAGCACAAGTTCTCACCCCAACGATTTATTTATAATAGAAGACAGATATGATAGAATGACATAATTATTAAAATAATCATGGCCGTATACAATATTTTGTTGTATGACTAAGGTCGCAGTGTAACAATGTAAATATAATGATGATTTCAAAGCTACATACTATACTATACTATAAAATGCTTTAGAAAACAGATGTGCGAAGTGATCTTTCCTTTTCAACAAGGAATGCATATTACGGTGTGTCGGAAAAGTGTTTCAAAAAACCCATGCTCATTTGAAGCTTATATCGAGAGCATCACAAAACAATCAAAACAAATTTTTTTAATCTCTCTAAGTACCTCTATTATGAGTTTTTGTATGGGGACCGACCCTCGCTAATCGTGGAATGAGGATAAAGCTAGATCGATTCAATTCGTATAGTTTTCAGGTCTGTCACAATTTGTTCTAGGTTTTAAATACTTTTGCATAACATTTGAATACTCTTACATCTAGATATTATAAAAACTAAAGGTTTTTCTCGGTACTGTGACGGATTTTTTTTAAACTTTTTTTTAGATTCTTTTGAATATAAGCTTAGTTTCATAAATAGCAGGATCGACAGATGAATGCTACGATCTCTAAAAAACAAAAATAGTGTCATAATTTATCCATGACCACTAAAACAATATGAGTACGCTACAAGTTCATAAATAATGTCAATATGTCAATCATTATAATACAGTCAGAGAAATAAAGACCCTAAAGATGCTAGTAAACATACATAACATATAAAGACTTTTCATATCAGTAATTGGTATAAATGTGTACATGTTTCACTCTTCTTCTTTACGAAACGATTGCGTTAGTTAAAATTTCTACGAGTTTTGTATATTTTCGAAATCGTGGACTACAATAAGCGGTTATAAAACTATAAAAAACTGTTGTGGAAATAGAATCTGCCGCTGCTGCTTTTCATTTATTATGATCATTAATATAAAGTTATTCCAAAACGGGAAAAACTATTGATCTCCTTATGCAAATACTAATGGTGCTCAATCGTTTTGGTCTCAGTCTCGAAGATAAGGGCATTCAAAGTAAACGTAGTACCAACCAGCATTTGCACAAATACTTCCCCTAGGGGACACTTAAATTGTGACCATAACCATAACTGGCAAATGACTGTGTTTCTTTCTAGCTTTGGTCAGCCGGAACATTAACAGGTCGTAAACCTTTTGACGGGGTCTAACAAAAAGACAGGCGCTGAAAATGGTTTTCTCATAGCGTGTTGTTGTTGTTGTTGTTGCTTTTGTTGGCTAGAAATCTCGACCAGCTTTAATAACAAAACGTCCCACTGTCAAATAAGTTGGCAATAATGCTGCAAATATGGCGAAAGACATAAATAAGTTTTATTGTTGTGCAAACGATAATTCATACACATATAGTGGCTGAGTGAAAGAGAGAGAGAGAGAGACAGAAAAAGAGAGAGAAAGAAAGAGTGCGCCACACGCCTACAACAAAAGTTGTTGGCTGCTGGTTTTGGAGGTTTTGCGCATGCGCAGAGAGGAACAGCAAAAGGAACGGAAAAAAACAGCTGTCTTTGTTGGTATTACATTTCTGGTAAGTGTATTTGTTAATGTTGTTGTTGTTGTTGTTGCCGTTGCCGTTGCCTTGCAGCGTGAATCGCGCGCCCAGTTGTCATAATTGAATTCCAATTCCAGCAGCGGGCGTTGGTTTTGCTGCTGGCCAAATCGCCCCGTTTTTTGAGAGTGGAACGTGCAACTGCCGCAACCATTCGATCGATATTAGATCTCGTAACTCGCACTTGCGTGTTACAGCTCCCAGCTAGGGGGTACTATGGCTGAGAATTTGATCGATTTGTTCGATTAGTTTGCGGAACATGCAATCGACACGCAGCATTCTATTTCAATTTTCAAAAGAGTTCGCGTCTTGCTTCGGCCACTTGGTTGTCTTTGGCGTGTTGATTCAATTTAGCTGCAAGGCTAACACTCCCCGCTTTGCATTGGGAAATTGTCTTATTCGAATACAAGACAGCTACACTTGGCTACAATGACAACTGGTAGTAGCAGCAATTAATATTGTTGTTTAATAGAAAGAAAATGTGAATCGTTAGGCGGCTTTGACATGCGTTTATCAGGAGCTTATCAGTGCTTACTATCCGCAAACCAGAAAGAGAGAAAAATTGTATTTTTATTATAACTTGTTTCATCACATTTAGCACTTTGTTCGTTTCTTCTTTGATATTGCAGCGGCTTGGAATGGAGTTTCTACTGCACAACTTGGGGACTCTCTTCCCTCTCCTACGAATTCTGATAGCCTCATACTCGCTGCGCACGGATGACGAAAACAATATTTACCTTTGGCCAAACAGGTGTAAATTCTGAGAAGATCCTTTACTTTCCATAGAAACATCATTCGGTTCTTAGCGTGGCAGCCCTTTTCGTTTGAATCAAAGTTATTATTGGGCTTAACATTGTTTATTAGATTTTTACAACTGAAGCAAGATTAATTATTTTATAGGGGATCTTGGTCTGCTCTGCTGACTATCGATAGGTTTGCGCATTACATAAACTTTCAGAATAATTCCTTATGAAGGCCTTGGCACGATCCTTATCAGTTGGCCCTGCACAATGACTGCGGCCACTATGATTATGTCTGGTAACTCTTCTATGCCACTTGTCACATATTATTGTATCCCAACGGACTACATAACTAAACACTTAATGGCTGTTATTAGGACCGAGAGTTCTCTCGAAATTAGTACCTAATTTAATTAATTAATTGAAATCAATTTCTCCTTTTCCCCGATAGAGACACATGCTTAAAAGTAGGCTAAGAGAGTAGAGCACAGATGTTCGTTTGTTGTATATCTCTGGTCAAGATCGAGCTTTTGATTAGCATTATGTTTGAAGAATTTATGTATTTTTAGCACGCAGGTCGCCATAGGGATGCTTATTCCCTCTTTCTCTGGAATGAGGGTATCGGTAGTGCCTATACATTTTTGTCCGTAGTATGGGTATTAAACACAGTGCAGAGGTATTCAACTTGTACACAGTAGTCTGTTTTGAAAGGCACAAAAGCGTGTCTAGCTGCAACAAAGTGTCCGAATTTGTATTCTATCTAGCTTTTTGAGTCCGCCAGATACAGAGCTAGTTTCTCTCCATCAAGATTAACCATTTGTTTTGAAAGAAATTGATGAAATCGATGATGAAAATCTATTCCAAGTTGATGACGCTGAAAATGATGTGGAAGTATTCAAAAAAAATATACATGTATCTTATATAAATACACTTTTATGCATGTCCAAAACGGTAATATTCTCATACATTTGTATGAAAATGTATAGGGGTGTGGCCAGACCACATGTGCCAAAACAAAGGTTATCGAAACATGTGCCAAATGGAGTGTTAAGGGGAGGCAAGCTAAGTATGGCATGGATTACTGTGCTCCAAGTAGTAAGAGCACAATCCATGATGCATAGTTCAGTTGTCCTTCTAGAAAAGCACGGTGAAGTTATGTAATGGTCTCTAATTGCCAAGATCCTCAAGACAGTCCAAGGCATTTGTGGACGCCAGGTACTCTTTGCTAGATAAATGAATGATCAATGAACAGTTTTAAGAACCTTTCAATATACTTGTAGTACCACCATTTCTGAACTTAACCCAATTCTATGATAAAACCTAACTTAATAACTAACCCACGCACACAGACGAACATACTGTATAAGCCAAATGGAGCAACATAGAACTACAAAGACAAGACGCATGCGCAACTTGTGGCTGATGGGGTCAGTGCTTCGTTTACAAGACATTTAAAAAGCTTTGCATATTTTACTAGAGACACGGCGACATTTGAATGGCAAAAGCTGTGGCAAGTGCTCTACGCAGCGCAGCGACCACATCAGCGGCCAAGACGACAAATGGTTAGAGGTGAGGTGGGGCTGAAGGGGGCTTTGGCGGCAGTCACCAATGGGAGCCGGCCCGCAGGTGGTCGTCGTACAACTCTATTTTTTATTTTGTCGCGTATGCTGAAGTTTTGCTGCGGTGGTCGGTCGTTTATTAGCCTGGCCACAAGCTGCTTAGCTTTGTCGGCTTCGTCCAGGCTGGCCAACTTGGCGGCTTGGCGGCGGCTTTTCTATTTGTATTTATATTGGAAAGCAGCGAGCAGGCCAAACAAGCAAGAGCAGAATGTATCGCATAGATACAAGCGGCATTGTATCTGTATCGCGATCGTCGTTGTCTTGGTCGTTGAGCTAGAAGTAGAGGAGTGCGTTTAGTGGCTGCTTTTGGTATGTTCACAGTGAATTTATTGGATGCGATTTTATCGCTCAAACAAATGTTGCATTTTACAAGTGGTTCAAGTGCTTGCGAACGTTAAACTAAAGACGGCGCTTATTAATGAGGCACCAACAATGCTAAGCAGCATCAGGAACTGAACGAACACTAACTGGCGCTTGCCACAAACTGAGCCCCGAAACTCAGCGGGAGGCGTACTAGGTGCAGTACCGCTCTGAACTAGGAAGCATACGCCAAAAACCGATGCCAATACCTAGACGCAGTCAATGCCGACACCACATGGAAGCAGAGCAACAACAAACATCAAGTTAAGCTCGGGCATTGAGTGGGTTGTGGGTTGCACTGCAGCGATAAGCTTTGTCTATTGGTAATTTTTGGCATTTTGGCCAGACAAATTGAGTGTAATCAGTCTTTGGCTTTGGCGCTTAAATCACAGACAGACAAGTCCGGCTGGATAGCTGGTTTATTGAGCCAGCGAGTCGGTGCGGCTCGGAACCATTACTTGAAATAAATTTCAGTACAATTAATATCAAATTAACCCGCGGCATTCAATTGAGCTTAAGCAACTTCAGTGCCTTTTATGTGTGTGTGAGTGTGTGTGCTTGGGTTTGTGTAGAAATTTATGAAAATTGCTCGTAAATTGGTTCAATGATTAGATGCGATTTGGGTTAAGTCGATTACTATGCGTGGGACAGCACTACATTATGCACTTAGAGAAAACTTACAAGAAACAATTTAAGTGACCATTAATTACATTCCCCGTCCGTTAAATAAAGGTACATCCATTAAATAGGTGAAAAAAAGCGATACGATTTTGTTTATATCAAGCTAATAAAACGATTAATTTATGAGGGTTATCATCCAAAATTTTGTTCTTGAAATGAAGAACTCTCTGTGTTGAGCCGTCGGTATAGAAGAAGCTGGTGTCGGTTGGCCCTGAATGGCCAAGAGACCAAAATCGTGCTAGTATTAAAAATAATAATGTGATGGGGTGAATTGCAGAGTGACCTTAAAGATGTAAATTGTACAACTCCAGCAGCAAACTTCAGCATGGAAGACGCTGGTATAAATGCCCCGCGACTCTTAGTCCAGTGCCTTTATTCGGCAAATACTCAACCATGTAGCAAACTATGGTACACCTTTCCATAGCTCTTTCAGACCTGACGCTAAGCCACCGTCTTGCTAAATAATAATACAACTTGCTTCCACAGGGCATTTTCAAAAAACTGAAAGGTGACTCTAGAATTTCACGAAAACTCAAACTACGATAAACCGAGCAGAGAAGCGAATATACCTGACAACTGACAAGCATATCGTTCTTTCTTCAATAAGTGCAAAGGAACTCTACATATTGTCATTAAAAGTTACCCGTACAATTGATGCCGTTCATCACGATCTGAAAGGGATAAGGTGCATCTTTCCTAGGGTTGCACACGCTCGTTTGTGGCTTATGATGGTGTTGAAGCTTTGTGATACTCAGTAGCCACTTCATTCCTGGGTTGTGTGAACTGTCGTCGTAGTGATAACTATCTATAAACCTCGGTTTCGGTTGGATCGTTCCTGATACCTCGACAAAAAAAAACGTCCAACCGTATTAAATATTTAATTCTTAATATTCATACCTTAAAAAACTATTAATTTTACAAATGGAAACATAACTACATAAACATATAATAATAGCCGTCGAAATCTTAATTGAAACACATTTGTTGAATTTAACAATATCTTTGGAAACTTCAAGGCAAACAGGTTAACTTCATGCTTGCAAAATTGGGACTATAAGTTAAAAAGAGAGAACTCGAAAACTAAACTTAATCGATTTGAACGAAGCAAGCGCTTTTCCAAGAGGCAGACATATTAATTTGGATTTCGAATTAGCTAGAGTTTATCTTGAAAATAGCCAATCCATTGCTCATGGAAATAACCGATTCTGTCAGTTCTTAGAATTTGTTTGAACTAAATTTCATTCTATAAGACGCTCATCCTTCCAGTTTTGCTTTATGGCTCAGAAACATGGGTGTTGATGCATTGGTTTGAGCCGAAAGACAGAGTTAAGCGAGTTAAGATCCAACAGCTCCGCTAGGTCATGTTGTGCGTATGGATGAAGAAGCTGTTGTTGAAGGAAGGCTTCGAAGGGGCAGACCATGTCTCCGTTGGAAGGACCAGGTAGAGACCACAGTAGCTACCTTTGGAATCACCAATTGGAGGAAGCGCAAGACAGAGGCGCATGAAGGTGTGCTTAACATCAACCCGCAACTCGGTAACAGGTTGTTTTGGTCATTTTAGTAGGTTAAATTTTGGAAATATGTATTTAGCTAAAAAAGGGTACAAATTTATGTCTTTACCTGAGCACGTTGACTTTTTGCCAATATATGTTTTAATAAGAATTTTCTTTAACCAGTAGTCCTATTCGAGAAGAACAAAATGAGCCATATTTCAAACAAATTGAATTAAAAATGAAGAAGCTACAATGGTTTACACGAAAATGCAAAAACACGAAACATATTGATAACTTTTATCGATACTATTTTATTCATTCGTGACAAACTTTTGAATTTAACAGTCACTCACTCACGATTGGTTCAAGTTCTTCGAACAGCCATTTATCATTCTGTATGCCAGGTATAATTGTAAGGCAGGGGGAACGTTCTGCTTTTTTGGCAATAAACCAAAAGTTTTATTGTGTTTTTGTGCCTGATGCAATAGTGATAGCTAGTAAAATTATATTTATATATTATATATAATTTAAGCATCTTAAAAGTAAAGATTTAGTTCAAGTATATTTTAGATTAGCTTTCTCATATATCTTACCTAAATATATTTTTTGTACCCCCGATTTGCGCAGTGTGGTAACTGTTTTATATCAATTCTACTAGCGCTGAACTTTCAACTTAAATTGAGGCTATCAATCAATTTGAACATGTTAGTAAATTGAACGACAGTGCAATTGGAAGCGCAGAGGTAATCAATAGCCAAAGCCACACGCAATGCCGACAAGAACCACTAAAACAACAACAACAACAGTAAAAGACAAAAACAAACGGTAGTAGAGTCAAGTGCACCTGCGTCCGTCCATTAAGGGCAATCAATGTTAAACATTAGCAAACACGAAAAGCGCCTAAACATCAATCAACTGCTATAACTGGCCAAGCAATGGGTCAACATCGATTAGCCAGTTTCTGGGCCAACAACTTGTCACAAACTGCCAAGAGAGTGTGATCAAGCAAATTATGGGCTCAACTGCGGTCTCCAAGTGACTTAAAGCCGACATTAGCAAATGGCCAAGCCTATGACAACTTTGTTACCAACTGCAACTGCAACGGCAGCTATTAGTAGCAGCTACCAATCTGGCATCTTTCTCCCAAGCTGCAGTCGCGTATTTATTGAGCTGGGTTCAAAAGTTCAATGAAGGTGGCTCAACGCCATATCTTTGGAGAGTAGCCCAGCCAACAAAAATGTTAGCTACGCTTTTTGAGCAGTTGATGTTTCTTTTTTGGCTTTAAATCAGGGAATCGCTCCGAAAACTGTTCAATGTTGCGGTTTCAACTGCTGTTCTCAAATACCTATTGCGGCATCGTTTCCGGTCTTATAAAATTTTCTAATTCGATTACAGCATTGGTTTCAGTTGCATGTTACAATCAAACTTTAACGTCAGAAAGAGATGAAGAATACGTTTTGGACCTGAAAACTGAACTGATATTTTTTGTCGGTTTAAATACGCTGCTTTCGATTTATTCGAAAACGGCCAATCGATTTCATTATTTTATAATAAACTCTGCCGTCTGTAAATAATTTTGTAGACATTTTGGCAAGATTTGTAGAAGAAAAGCGGAATTATCGGAATTATCGTGTGGTAAAAACCATCGTTTAATCAGTTAAGAGGTTTATGGATTAGATTAAGTAAGTGATGATCAATTAGGAGTGAATGGGTAAGCAATTTTATACTCAATGTTTGCTGGGTTGTACTTATATGTACCTGTAGTTGTGTTGGAGTTCAGCTTAATCAACTTACAACTAAGCGGCTTAGCAACATGCGCGTTGGAGTTTGTTTTCTACGGAGCTATTAATTAGAGACTTAAGAGCATGGCCCACAATTACCAAGGAGTTCCTCTAATGAGTTTCGCAAGGCACGGGCGCGAACTTGTTGCAAGTTGATTGCTTTGGTTATTGCCTGTAAATGTTGTACGTATTCGAAATTAAGTGAAAGGCTTTGGCCTAGAAGCTTTAGACTCTTGCAGCTCATGACAAGTGGTGGAGGACAAGGCGCAAGAGGTCCCAAGCAAACAAAAAAAACACCTGAAAGCTAACATTATGAAAAATATATGAAAGAGGTCGACATTTCCCAACACACAGCGGTCATAAACCAAACAATCTAAGGTGAAAGGTGCTCAGGTGGAAAACAAAATATAGAGAAACAACAAAAACTCAACAACATTGAAACAACAAACAAACAACCACGAGACATGGAAGCACAAGAAAAATGTCAGAAAATGGCTTGACTATAATTAATACGCTGTTGTTGCTGTTGTTATTATTGCTGGCAGTCAAAAATCACAAAAACTCTTTTATGACTGACACTTTACATACACCCAACTAGGCAGCCCGGGCCGTGGGGAGTTACGGCATGGAACAGACAGAACGCAGCGTGCCGGTCAGTTGATGCCTGATGAAGATGACGACCCAGACATGAAGTGACTTATGATTTTTTCTTTCAAGCCTCTCACGTTGATTTCCCATGATTTACGCCAACAATCATTTGCTGGCACAAAAAGAAGACAACAACAGCAACAATAATAGCAACAACTTATAAGCATTTGATTTACGATGCAGCCGATACCAGATACCTGATGGACTTTGGTGCTGACTTCCAGTCAAGATGCAAGTTGCTTGTCTTGCAGTTGCACTTACTTGACGCTTTTGCCACTGCCCCATTGGGCGTACGTTGATGGCTCTGTCAAGTTTGTGGGTCAAGCAGGCAGGCAGCACTCCCAAACACTCACACACAAACGCAACAACAGACTCATATGCCACATGACATTGGCAACTTTGTTGGGTTTCCGCTATGCGTACCCAGCCAATGATTACTCAAAATCGCAGCTAAAAGTCGCGCCTCGAATGAACGAACTTCAACATACGAACAGCAACCGAAATTGCAATCCCAACTGCCTAGCAACTAATTGCTAAAATCAAACTAGCAAAATTTTTGACAGAATTGGAGACTAGCTAGATACTCTCTTGCAAATATGGAGACGCAACATAACCAATCCATTTTCTGAAATGATCTCACAAGTGAAAGTAATTCCAATCGACTTAAAATTGGTGAAAATGAAACAAAATTTCTTTAAAACTTGAACTTTCATTGAAGCGAAAGATAATAATAATAAAAATGTTATTAGAAAGCATTTCACAGAGACTTTTAAGATCTATTGTGCCCCCTATTGACTCAGCCAGTATGTGATGCGAGGATTCGTCCTCAAGTTCACAGAACCTGCACGCGCTAAGCTTCCTCAGCCTACATTATCCAGTAAGCAGACTTTTACTTTTACTTGAGGCGTTCCCCCTGGCGATTCCTGAGAGGATATCGGCTCCACATCCATAGAACTATCCTTGGCGTGGTCCGGGGATAGTCCCGGGGAGGAATCCGACATAGGTACAGCAGGTCCCTGCACCTGTTCCTGTGCACAAAATGATCTCAAGCAAAGGCAAATTAATTATTGTAAACGAATAGTCACGATTGATGGTCCAGCTTTTGCAGAGTTCAGCAAAATGCAAATGTCTTAGCGCAATTGTATTTAAATCACGACTTGATGATCAAGAGAGGGCCAAAAATCTTACGGAGTATTTTTCGCTCAAACACTCCAAGGGCATTTTCATCAGACTGCGTCACCACCCATGCTTCAGCGCCATAAAGCAAAATTTGAAGGATGAGCGTCTTATAGAGTGTTAGTTTCGTCTGGCGAGAGTGGTCTCTACTACTCATTTGCCTGCTGAGACCAAAGTAAAACCTATTGGCAAGAGTGATTCTCCGTGCTGACATCGTTCTTCATTGTGAGACGAAATCCTTTGACAACATCGAAAGTATAGTTTTCAACATTAATCTGCTGTGTATCTCTACTCGAAGAAAGCATATACTTCATGTTGCTCTCATTTACAACCAGACCCACCCTGGAAGATTCCAATAGCCGCAAAGGCTCCGGTATTGATCGCTTAGTACGACCGACGATATCGTATGCGAGCAAGTTCATCTCAAAGAATTTGAATGGGTTTCGCACGGCGTCTATCTTCTGAAGTCTGTACTCAGGATACAACAAACAGTAAAGAGCTTAAATGAATCGAATTTAGATTGAGTTTCGAAAACTGGGTCTTAAAGTAAAGCACAATTTTGTATCTTTTTAAAAGCTTTTAAAACACCCCAAGCTCAAAAAATTTCTTAGGAAGGAAATGATTTTCAAAGAGATCAATTTGAAAACGATTTCAGAAAAAACTTTTAATTGGAAAGAATATCAATCTATTATTCTGTAGAAAAGACTATCAGAAGTATAAAAATGCCGGACTTTCGAGCCAACTTACAACACGAGCACCCGATTGGCGGCCATATCTAGGCGACCAATGAATTTCTAAGTCTAAGTAAGAAGAGTCTATAATACAGAAAGTCACTTGAGATTTGTTCAATACTTAGCTACATCGGATTTACTCATCTCTGTCCATAGGCTATTCTGGCTGGTAAAAGTACTGGGCGCAAGACTTCTACTGTCTACAGAAATAGTTAACTCAGCAACAAAACTCTTTCTGAATGTTGAATACTTCAAAAGCAAATCAATATATCCATTTGCTAACAGCGGCTAAGCATTTGAAAAATCATTGCCGAGTTCAACAAAAAGCATTCATAATTTATGTTGGCTTGTTACTGGGGGTTATTCTATGGCAAACCAGTTGGCACGTTGCAACTACCAATAACGCTAGTCAAGCTCAGTTATCGGCTCTTAACGTTGACCTCAAAGGTAACGGTCATATTGATAGCGTGGGAGACAAATTGCAGCTAAGAACTTATGATAAGTCGAAATGCAATTATAACGAGTAATGAACAGTTAAGTATGTGGGCTTAACGCACAGCCATGCCCACAGGCAAAACCCAAAACCCAAACAGTCAAACCTGGGGCGTTGATCGGGCGATAAAAAGTCTTTTGTGTCAAGTCAAAAAGCGACAATGGAACTGACAGATTCAACAAAAGCGCTGCTGTATAGCACATATTGTAGTTTCCAGATCATTAAAACAACGTTAACAAGCAGTTCCCCTTACAGATACCCATAGAGAATGCAAATATTGACGCTGACGTAATAATGTCACCACAGCATACCAGTCGAGAACTAGCCTCAAGAAGTTTCAACAGCTACGGGTTGTTGGTTTCTGTTTTTGCAACATCAATCACAACCCCTAATTGAGGCTGCTTTTGCGCCCTAACTCAGGCGGTGCCAAGGACTTGCAGCCGTTGCCGCCTCTGACAGACAGGCGTGTTGACTTACCCGCAAAAGGAAAATGGAAATGTAAGAAAAAATGCGCGAAAAAGTGCAGCTGATGGAAATGTCAGCGTTAGCGTGGGAACTTTTGTGCAACAGTCCAGCAGCAACCCTACAACCCTTCCGGATCATTAAAATCTCAAGCTGCGTGGCAACCCCGCAACACAGCTGGTCAAGCCGCAAGCGTACAGCTATGCTTTACACAAGTACAGTTGCGCACAAAAGCTACTGCAAAAGCTGTTATTCCGCGATTGATTGGTATGCGCCGAGCATATGTTACTGACAACTGGAGACGCACTAGCAAATACAAAAGTATCTTTAGCGGGAAATCAGTCCAATTAAAAATAATAAACTCAAGTAAGCACAGCAACAGAGTTTGGCTTGTTAGTGGATGCTGCAAAGATTGAAGATTGCACCTAAACAATAGAAGCCAACTGCGTGGGAAAGCCAATGTTTGGTATGTTTGCAGACATTTTCCTTGTATGCGCTACAGTTACACCTGCCGCACCCCAAACTAACCATATTTGCACACATTTATTTGCTGTGTATTTACTTATATTCAGTTATTGAAAGCAACAAAAACAAAAATAAAAAATCGTGATCGAATCAATGAGCAGCCATAAAATTGTGGAATTCTAACAGCAATTTGACTGCAACACGAACATGGACAAGATTTTGACTGTCCAACTGTCGGACTGGGTCGATAGACTGGCTCAGCTGGGGCTTACAATTCCATTTGGCACGAGCTCATTAAGCGCCATTTATATGCAACATGAGCCATAAGTGAACGCACGAAGCTCAAACGCGACTACTGTAACAACTCCAATAACTATAGATCCAATAACACTAGTCAACAGGGAGCTCGGAACAAACTTGATCACATTATTTTGACTCCAATTTTCCAAAGATCCAAAATAATATCTATGACGGTTGACGCTTTCATAACTATGGAAGTAATCTTATGAATTTTTCATTTTTCTTGAGTATACCTTGCCATGTCTGTTTTTCTTAAAAGATGTATGGCCAAAACTTCATTACGCTTAAGCTAGATGCAACAAAGAACAAAAAATAAGAACCAAATTTTCACTAAGACAATCGCTTTATATTATTTCAATTATAATGTTAGAATTGCAATAAGATTATTTTCTCTTCTTCGTCTCGCAAATGCTAAATGTATTAAAATTTTTGCTACCAGCAGCTAAGCTTTCAGCAATTTATTATTCCGAAAGAAGTGAATTGTTTTCGAAAACCTTTTGAAAACCCCAGCAAAGCATACACAGAGTCAGTGTATCATTATTTTTAAAATCCAAAATTTCTTTCTTACTTCTCAAATGTGTTCAAGCAGAATCCAATGCAAATAAAATATTCTTGATTCAAATTGTCCTTTGGAAATTTGGAAAATGATAAAAGTGAAACTTTCTACACTTTTTAATTCTACAATTTCAATATGAATTATTATTATTAAAGTATTATTAAATTAAATTAAAGTTGTTGTCATATGGTTTTAATTACGGTAGATTGGTATTTTTGGTATAAAAATAAAGGAAAAATGGCATAGGTCTTCTTTCACAGCGCGTCAACCCTGTGAACAGACCCTGGTGCTCCCGAACCCACATTGTGTCCAACTCACAAAGTGAACTTTGCGAAAAATCTCTGCAGCGTTGATAAAAACATCACAACCCAAAAATTGCTATAATCGTGTTGCTCTGTGTAAAAGTTAGTTCCACTCAAGTTAAGCTCTCAATGTACTACACCCATAAGTTGGTGGATTTTGCTGTTGACAAGTTGTTGTCGTTTTGCAAAATGATTTACTACACAGCTCTTGAAAATATCATATACCATGTTATAACAACTAAATCTTGTAAAAGACATAACTAAAGCAATAAAAACGCCCTGCCTCAACGCTCATGTCAGTGAGTACTAGAAGAACCCCTCTACATAGTATCGAGACCCCGCTAATCAGCTCGTTCATCAAAAGTGTGCCAACAGTTTAGCCATTGTTAAATAGTTGGCTCAAGGATTTTGACAACTTAGTTGACATGAGCAAAAAACACACATCTATCGTATATAGAGGAAAAATTATAATGCATAAGTCAATGTTGGACAGGCCCATGACTAGCAACAAGGTGAATATGCCAAAGCTCACAACCAATGAAACAATCAATCAAAATGCTGTGAAAAGAGGCTTGTCGACTCTGAGGGAGATAGAGCACGAAAGACGCTGACTGCGACTTTGAGCTGCTACCAAAGGGGCACGGCAATAGCAGTAAAAATAAGCGCGTAACGGTAAACGTAATGCAACGGCACACAATCAAATTACGAGCAATGATTAATCAATCAACACTAGCCAGAGACCATAAGACCCATTGCCTGAACTCTATATGAGAGTGTGATCATGTGGGTGTGATCGTCTGAGACTGTATCTGTGTGTGTGTGTCCAAAGTGGGTGCGTTCTCGCAGCTGGATGCCAAGCTAGCACTAATCACGATCGCCAAGAATTCAGCTGTGGCACACACCTGCAAGTTAAGGTGACCAAGCCATATACTATACGGACTGAAAACCGATCTAACAATCTAACCTTCCACGTGTGCGTTCCACCAAGCACTCCATGGACACTCTCTGGCCAATTGTTGACTTTAAATCAATGCTCAAGCCAAGCTCAAATCTCCAGTTTGTTTGGTTGGTTGTTAGGTTGCTTCTTCCCTAAATGGTCGGTCGTTGCCGTCGCTTGATCGTGCCAAAAATGGGTTTGCAACTGGAATTCGCTTTTAGCCAACTACACACATGGTGTTTCTTGGGGGTGGCGGGAGCTGCATCTACTAGGATTGCCTTGCAGCTGGTGATTGGTTAACCAACAGCAGCAGCTGTGTGCTCGTGCTCTGGTGTGAAAAACTAGAAAGTTTTTCAATTCGATGCCGACGCTTCGTGAGAATCAGTTCGAATGCTGCAGTTGCTGCAGCAACAGTTTGAACAATTTATTAGTTTGTTAGCCAAAATAAATGCCAGGTGATTTCTATTTATGGCCAAGTAATGAAATTTTGACAAATAGCAAATGGCCAAGCATTTAGTAGTTCTAGCAAGCCAATAACATTGATCATGTTTAGCTCTTTATAAATGCATAAATACACTATAAAATAGGAAGACACAGTTACATGAGACATGAGGATGAGCGGTAGTATATGAGCATTTCCGCAGAAAGTTGCGCCATGATCAATAACATTTCCTTCCCGATATCATTAAAAGTGGTTTAGCATTTTTAGGGATTTACAGCTTAACTCTGTAACCATGATAAGAAAATTACTTTTATGACTTGAACTTATGACTTGCTCTTTTAATAGCATTTTCTTATTATTTTTAATTATTTTAAAGAAAAATTTGGCAACACAACGGAAAATCTGTCGTTTAAAAACAATTAACTAATAACAAATGTATTCATTGTTAATTCTTATTTCAATTTTTATCTTTGCTTAACGTGTGTCATTTCACGTATAATATTATGGCTTGAATATTAAACTAAAACGGATTTCTCTATAAAAAACTATGAATATTAAGTATAGTTAAAATGGAAAATCTATAATTTTATGGTTTTTTTTCGACGATCTGACAACTTTTACCGCAAATTTTGTTTTCCAATTTTTATTCTCAATTAATTTAAAATTGATTTCGTCTACGCTAATTTCGGTTGTTTTGATAAACGGTTAAGTCGGTTCTCTTCTAGATACAACTTTAGTATTTTAATTTACCGCAATGGACGGTAATACGTGCATTGACGACGCGACAAGCGCGTCATTACCGAATACCGCGAAAATCTGACCGAACCGGCCAAACCAATAGCCATATGTCGTTGTAAAGATTTGGAAGTGTTGATTCTTAATAAAAAGGATTCAAATTTAAGAGGCAGTTTAGGGATCGCGTTGAGCAACACAAGCAGCTACGTCAAGGAACGAAAGAACCTCTTTTAGAAAAGGCGATGGCCTCTATGGAACTATGACAGTGTCCAGTTACATGCATTCGCAGATAATATCGATATCATTGGTACTACCAAGCGAGGATTGGACTGGTTGGAAAGGAGAGCAAGACAAAGTATATGATTTCTTCGGTTGGACGCTCAGATTAATGTTGAAAGCGAAGAACCACTCTTGCCAATAGGCAAATAAGTTTGATGACGCAGTCTGATGAAAAGTCCCTTGCAGTGTTTAAGCGGAAAGTACTCCGTAAGGTCTTTGGCGCATTCGATGGAACGATAAACTCTAAGAGCTCTACGACGACATTAACATAGACAAGCGAATTAACATCCAGCGGCTTCGCTGGCTTGGTCATGTTGTGCGTATGGATGAAGAAACTACTGCGAGGTCTTCAATGCGGCTGCTGAAGGAAGGCGACGAAGGAACAGGCGTGCCTCCGTTAGAAGGACCGGGTAGAGAGCAGTTGGGCTACCTTTGATATTGCCGATTGGAAAAGATACACGAAAAGCAGAGCCACCTTGATGTGCTCTACATCTGGCTGTAACCCGGTAAGAGGTTGTTATGGCCAGTTAAGAATAATAAAAATGCTTTTGGGCAACATTTAAAAGTTTCTTAGTTTAGTTCGTAGACTAAAACTTCCCACTTCACTTCAATATAAAAATAGTGCAATAGTATAAACTTCACCTGTTTCGTCACAAGATTATATTATATTATTATATTATATATTATTATTATATTATATATATTATAGTGTAGAATTTATGATTTCAAGAAAAGTTTTTTTTTCGTTGGGAAACGGTTTTTTGAATATATAACTTACTTATGGCTTAAGGAATTTAAAATAATACAGATGTTTTACATATGTTCTAGTTTTTTCTTGTTAGTTTGTGCTACTTAAATTATCTTAGTTTTTAGGTAAGTTTTCGCGTTTTTTCCTGTTTATTTTTTCGCAACAACTTTTTACTTTGTTAACAAAATTTCCAATAGCAACAATGGCCCAATGCTTGTAAGAAGACAAAAGCGTTTTTGACCAATAATAATTAGCTGTTATTTATAACACAACAATTTCTGCTGAGACAAACCCCATTCTAATATTTGAAGCACCATTTTTCCAATGCAAGAACATTGAAGACTAAAAAACGTTATGCAATATTTATCCAAACACTTTACTAAATCTTACTAAAGCCCGAGATACAGTTAAATAAGATGACTAATTTGTTGAAAAAAACGTTTAAACACAGCTACACCAAGTAACATCTTCAGCCTAATGATATTGTAACCTGATTCTTTCACGATAATCCCAACATCGAATGCGAAAAAAAAAAACAGAAGTGCTTACCGATCGCGCTACATATGTTTGTTAGCCAGGGTCAAAAATAATTGGAAAGACATCGAGTGACGGACTTGTCCTCTTGACCAGACAATTGACACAAGTCGAGCATAAGTTTCGGCTTATGCATCATCTAAAAAGCTGATTGCACGTGTGCAATGCTCAAAAAACAAAACATGTTACGAGCCAGAAAACACTTCCGGCAACTGCAGTCAAACCAACAAAAGTCAATTGATTGACATGAAGGCTGGCAGGGAGCTAGCTAGCTGGCAGTTGGCCCAAACCGAGTCCAAATTGTGAGCAGTGAGCATTGTGCAGTGGCAGCAGCAAGGGGCACATCCAAGTTCAAACGAAAAATATTGCAGCAGTTTTTTGTCGATTTATTGGTCGGCTCAAATGGCTCTCGTGCAGGTTTTATTTAGCCCACCGCCAGCACCATCCACAGCCAGTTCCACATCATCATCATCATCGTCGTCTTCGTAATTATCATCAGCATTATCATCATCATGAAGCCAAATCGTGACCCACGAGCGTTGAACTTTTCAGTTGCTGCTGTGCCTCTGCCTCTGTCTCTGTCTCGTTTGCTCCCTCGATCTTGTCTGGGCTTTGGCACCCGCACCCGTGTGGGTCTTTGGCTTTGGCTGTGTCTTTGGATACTTTTGCTGGCTCTCAGTTGCTCAATAAATCGTTTTGTGGCCCAAAGGCAGCGCCGCCACATATTTAAACGAAATGAATTTAAATCTGCCAGCACGAAAAGCAATTTTCAAGCATGTAGTCCAAGCGTTAGTTTTGGCGCTCAAATTATTGTGGGAGCAGAAGCCGAACAGCGTTCGGTGGTCAGTAATAAAGACATTTCTGGAGCTTGAAAGCTATGCCAGGCATATTAATGAAATTGTAAATTGTAAAAATCATTTCGAATTCACTTTGAGAAAAAAGCAACTAAGAAAAACCCATCGTAGAAAACGCAGCAGAAACGTTTTCGCTAGAACAACGCAACCTAAAAAAAAATGTTTTTTGAACAAACCAAGGCCATTTATTACGTTGCTTCCAGGCTTCCTTAAAGAGCGGCTACAAATTTTTTTGCAGGCGCCAGCAGCTTTGTTGTTATGCATTGCGACCCTTGCTTCGTCATGACTAGACGGCTGTCGGGAAGTTAACTCCGAAAGCGGCATTATTTCCATCATCCCTGATAACAAGCCGGAGAAGTTTCCCATCAAAATGTTTTACTTTGACTTTTATTCCAATCTTAAAATGTTCATATGCAGTTAGTTAGAGAGTTGAGTTTTAAACTTTAAGAGTTTAAGTACAAAATAATGTAGAAGGATGTAAATTTTTTTTTAATTCTTGAATACGCCTCTGTCTGTAAGGGTCGTCATTCATATGTTATATAGAGATTGCGACACTACTTTTTACAGATGTCGGATTTGAACATTGTAAATCCATACTATAATGATCAAGAACACAAAATGATACCTTCATTACGAATTTTAACCAGTCTTCCGCCATGTAATATTTATTAGTATTTTTAGTATTAGAATTCGTGAAAATATAACCCACTGTTTCTTTATTTTCTACTACTACTTTTATAAGTTCGCAAAGAATCCATATGACTTCTAGTCCAATATGTTATTATTCCATCGTTCTATAGATTTTAAAACCATTTACAGTCACTTTCTTGAATTCCAGAACGTAAAAACGTTCCCTGATATTTTTTCCCATATTTTATGCACGGCTAGTTTTAAATTTTTTGTATAGCTATTTCGCTGTTCATGGGAAAATCACTGGCGTAACTGTTGGTTCGTTAGTTGCGCAACAATTATTCGGTTTTAGTTTTGGTTTACTTGTGTCTCAACCTGATCTCGGCCATCAACTTGACCAACAACCAAGGGTTTCTAACCCCCCCAAACAATGTACAACACCTTTGCTGCGCCTGCGCGCTCCGTTGCACATATAAAAGGTGCAGCGTCATTTTTGTATTTTGCATTTACTATATATTTTGACTTCCTGTCAGTTCTTTGCCTTTGTTCTGTGGCTCGGCAAGGGGTTACAGCTGTTAGTGACTTTGAAATTTTCACGCTTTTTTTCAATGCTTATCGGAACTGCGGAAGATTGGCTCAAATAGGTCTCTTCTTGAGGTTCGTCTGACCCATTTTTATTCACACAACCATTGGGCAGGTGTTTATTGCCAGAATTTGTTTAGAAGGTATGTTAATTTTTGGTGTTTTGGGTAAAGCGGAAATTAAATTCAACAGTAACGCTCCATTGACTCGCTAGTGGCAAAATAAGAAATTGGTAAATGGCCTTACAACGCAAATTTTGCAGCGCCAGCTATGGGACAGTAGCGGAAACAATTGAAAAGTAGCAGCGAACTACGACGGCACATAGCAGACAGCTTTAAGCAAACAGCAATATAGCCTTGTCGAACTAGCACACAATCGCTGGCTATGTCTCATAGCAGTCAGCTTCAGCGGAATCTTTAAGTTCTGTAATGGTAGCTGACAAAAGCTGCTTTTAACGTAGTATCGTTCATTTACTAAAAGATTTATGTATCTTTTATTATTCCTCTGGCGATCCAACTATTGCGTCTAGAGTGCTCAAATTTAATAGGAAACCCTTTGAAGACATGCCCAACACGATAGAAAATATTTTAATTAATTTAAATTGGTTTTTAATTTTTAAATTATTTACTCTTATTATTCTTCTGGCCAACTATAGCGACTAGAATGGACAAATTTAATAGGAAACCCTTTGAAGACATGACCAACACAAAAACATTTCCAAATCGCCGGAAATGTTGTCAGAGTGCTTGAATCGACGAAAAACATAAAATTAGAGATTTTAGTTTTTGGGAAATCGCAAAAATTTTTGCGGAAAAGTAAAAACTTAATTTTTTCAAGTCGTCAATAATAGTTCGAACATACGAGAAGAGTAGTTCAGGAGCTTTGTAGAAGTCACAACAAACCAACATTCCCTTTTTGAAACGTGTACATTTCTTCTCTCATTACCTTAAAAAAGGATTTGTGACTTAACCTCGCTTGAAAATCTAGCTTCGTGTACCACCCACCTAAGCTACTTTTTTATATGACCACAATTAAAAGGCAACCTTCAGTAAATTTAAGTAAAACGCCTCGAAAACGACAATAAGAACTGCAGTGTGGTTGCAATCAATAACCATGTTTATAAGTATTTTTTGAATGCTTAAACTTATAATAAATAATTTAGAATCGAGGCAAAGCAGATTCTCGGTCGAATCCAAACGTTGAACAAAAAAATACCCATTATCATAGTATACATCCTGGTTTTGAGAACACAATTTGTATCCTTTGTATTGCAATCAATGAATAAATAACCTGCATAATTTTTAAAACTATATTTTTTGTCACAACACGGGCAAGATAGAAAATCAAATAAATCAATTTATAAAATTAAAAGTACGCTATTGTATAGTTTTTGGTTTATCGACTTCATAATCTGGCAGCACTGGTTCGATTGCAAAATAATCGACAGATCAACTTAGCCATTAGGCAACACTAGCATCATATGTTCGGCATAAACAAAACAACACAAAAATTGGCTTATAGCTGAACTAAAATTTAAGATGTGTTGTAATATCCAAAATAAATGCAAATAAAACAAGTCAGTAGCAAACAGGCGTTGCAACTGTGAATGATAACAAACATTTTACATTTGCATACACCACAGTTTAACCAAATACAATAGCATTAATAAATAATAATAATCTACTTTGTTCTTAGCAGCTAATGATTAAAAAAAACCTATCTCGGCAGACGAAACTAGCACTATAAGACGCTAATCCTACCCGGCTTTCTTTATGGCACTAATGCATGGGTGATGACGCAGTCTTATTTCCTTGGAGTGTTCAAGGGGAATGTACTCCATGATATTTGGCCCTTCACGTGTTGGCAACGACTAACCCTTTCGATGGAACGACGAAATCTACGAGATTGACATGGATTAGCAAAATAACATATAGCGTCTTTGCAGTATGACGGATGGAAGGCGACGTTGAAGTAGACCGTGTCTTCGTTGCAAGATCCAGGTAGTTGGTACCAATGAGTGGTGAAGGCGTGCGTGAATGTGATGTGCCTTACATCAGGACGTAGATTTAAACGTTTGCTATGGCCAGTCAAGAAATTAAAAAAATTAAATTAAATATTGATCCAAAAAATGTCTACTCTTTAGCACGAATATTAATGGACGACTTACAAACGAATGAAAACCAGGAGTTTACAACGAATAATGTAGAGGTTATTCATAGAATCTTCAAACAAAAGCCTGGAGGACGTCTTCTATCAAACTAAAATTTTTGGAGCAAATCAATCACGAAAAAATAAATAATGATACAAAAACGTGTTCCTAGAAAATGGTCGGCATTTTCAAAGTATTGAAAGATTTAGTTTGGAGCTTCGGTTCAAGGATTCTAATGTTGAATACTTTCCTGAAAACGTATTGTATAAATAAGTATTAAAGTGTAAAAAAAACATAATATATTTGTGCAATGTTTCTAACAGACAAAAAATCGAGTCGACATAGCCATGTCCGTCTGTCCGTGTTGGTCTCTGTTTGTCATAGACAATATGTTAAACAAAAAAAAATGTACCCAACGATGTGCATTTTCGGGGAGAAGATAAATTTGATCAATCATGTCAATATCTCACCCCGTTCCCCCAACCTTAATGATCGGATCTCGATACATGGAAGTACACAAATCTAATTGGGACATGCCAAGCCAACCCCGCTCAGATTGTGCTAGAAATCTCTAGACGGTTTTACGTAATTTTTTTTTTGATTCCCAAGTGTTTGATTTCCCAAGCCCTGCAAGATATTTTTGGCACATTGTGGAATGACTTTTTGGCTGAATATTGGCTTTGATTGATATCTGGCATATCGACTAATTTCAATTGGGGTGAAATTTGGTTAAAAAATATTTCCAGTACACCAATTAATGAAATATATAAATATAGCAACATAAAATGTATAACAAAATGGTTTTAAAAAAACTCTGTTCTCGTGTTAAAAAAAAAAACGCTATTACAAATATAGACCAAATCGTCATAATGACTAAAGCTTACTGCAATTAGTACTTTTAGTTAAATCCATAAATAAATAGAATGTAAAAATATTTTTTTCTTCGCTATAGCGATTTGCAACAATTGCGGGACTTTCGCTAAACGCTCCAATGCTGGTCCGCTGGTTAGTTAAATACATTGCCAAATCTATAGTCACTATGTATGTCGTGTCGTGGCTAAGTATGATCCCGACTCTTAAAGGGATTGATGATGTCTGGGAGATACTTTCTTTAAAATTTTTTGAAAGTATAATCAGTACGAAAATTTAAAAAAGCTTTAAAGGAAGAGGAATCTATTAAAAAAACTAGGCGGGGCTTAAAGCCTCGGAGGCTGAAACTAGTCGATGGACAAAACGACACTGTTATTTTTAAACTAAAGCCGATAAAACTCTAAATTTTTAAAACTATTTAATAAACAAAGTTTATTTCAGTACTTTATTAATTAAGAATATATGGAACTATACAAAAAAAATTTGGTTTTGCTTTTCAAGTGGCGTGGAGTTTAAAGAAAATAACACATTTAGTTCTACAACTTCCAATATTCCAGCCACAAGCAAGAACAAATCAACCATATACAAAAAGAAAAAAACGAACAGAATTATGTTTGCATTCGAAATGAAAAGAAACATTACATGAAAATATGCAGGTATTTGAACATTGTATTAGCATTTTGATTGTGACGTCACGTTTTCGGAACACCCCTCTCCCCCATCGTCTCAAAAGTCACAATTTGAAGAACCTCTCCCCCCACCCCCCTCGGTGGTGACGTCATTTATGAACAGCCCCTTACTTCTAATTTGCGAGCGTCTACTGTACCTCAATACCTGAACTTTGTATTGGTTCAAAACTAATATTAAAAGCACTAACAATAAATTAAATCCATGAAAGCATTCAAAACTACCATCAAATAGTTTATGCAGATAAAGAAGAGGAACTGCATACGCCTAAATAAATTTGTAGTAATCAAGCAAAAAACAAAATGGAAGCTAAAGCAATCCGATTCCACTAGCCGATCGTACCTTTAAAAATATGCACACTAGTACAAACACAAGAGTGCCGTTTTTACTGGTACGCACTAAAAATAGCCAAAGAGACAACAACATGCCGTTAGCCAAGCACAAAGAGCACATTCTCTCACCAAACGCACTGGCACAACTCGCCAAACAGGTTTGGCGACGAACCGAGAGCGGGAGCACTTTGTAAACCAGCGACAGCAAGTTAATTTTACAAAATTGCTGCTACAATTTTTTCACTCCGGCAGTCTTTCGCTTTTCTGTGGCCGGAACACAAGAAAGTGTGCTCCACGCGGAGATCAGTGCGAACAATTTGTGCGTTTGTGTGCCTAAAAACCTGCAGCAGATTTCTGTATTTTATGTAAAAGGTGAAACGAAAAGCCCAAAGAGAGGAAACGTGCAGGTAAGAGGAAGAAATGCGTTGAAATTGTTGTTTGCAAACATACATTTGTATGTATGTACATATATAGTATATTATTCTTGACAGGCATTGCCATATCAGAACTGACGAACAAAAAGCAAACCAACGTTAGCGAGAGCGAGCAAGAGAGCCAGATCGCAGAAAAGAGCGACAAGTGAACGGAGCAAAGCGCGTCAGCTGTGCGTGCATTGGTGTGCGTGTGTTTGTGTGGTGTGCACGTTGCAGCCGGCCTTTGTGAAAGGTGTTCAAAACTATTTGCTATTTGCGCCGCAATGTTGTCTGACGTAAGTTGTGCACCGTAAAAACTTCCAATTATAGATTAAAACTTGAAACTCCGGTATTTGTTTTTGTTTTCAGGACGATACCAGCCAGCATAGCGGCAGCAGCAGCTCACAGCAGCACATACGTAAAGTTTTGACGCTGGAGGAACGCGTAGCTGCATTACGGGAATACGATATAGTGCCTTGTTATAGTAAAGTAGCACGTAGCTTTAACTGCAGCTGGGGTCAAATTAAAAACGTGGTGGCAAATCGCGAACCCATTTTGGAGTTCTATGAGGCAACGCGTTGCACCAACAAACAGGTTGATAGCAAATTTGAGGAATTACGCCGCCGCAAACTAGACTTTTTGGCTCAGTGTCTTTATGAGTACATACAACGCGCTCATTACCATATGCACACGGACATTACTGAAGATCTAATACGCACTAAGGCACTGGAATTTCGTGAACTAATGAGCATTGAGAATTTCATGCCCAACAAGCCATGGATCAATCACTTTAAGGCGGCCTTTAACATCACATTATCGAATCGTCAGATTACCATAACACGCATACCACCGCGTTCCATCGAACTGCGTGATATTATGTCCTTTTGTGGCAGAAAAGCCACAAACGCTCCAAAAGCAGAGGAAGCAGTGCCCGTAAAAGCGCAGCCTAGTGTAACCTCAACTCCAAAGCCGGCCGAGACACGATCACTTTATCGTGCAAAAACCCAGGCGGCTATATCTCATGAAAATCAAGCCGTACTTGATGAAGTACAGGCGCGTCGTAAGCGCAAGATTTGCTTCCTGGAAAAGGCACTCTACGAATACATACAGCGTTCCCAATTTCATCACAAGGGTCGCGTAGATTTGGACAACTTGCGTTCAGTGGCCATAAGCCTGCGCGACATACTAAAAATTGAGAACTTCTTTCCAGATAAGATGTGGTTCAATCACTTTAAGAGCCACTATAACTTTAGTTTCTCACAAGGCGTTGCCCTGAGAGGCCGACGCGTGCCGCTCTCGCTTGATCTGCGTGATATTGTCAGCTACTGCGGGCGTAATGAGCAGCGTGATCAGCCGCAGAGCAATATAAAGCTAACACCTAAAGAAACAACTGTTTTGCAGTTTTTGCATTTGCCATTTGTTGAGCCAAAAAAAGAGCAGGGTACTGTGCAAGAAGAGGATGACGATGACTGTGTTGCAATTGAAGTCACTCCCGAACTGATTGAGATCAAGGATGATGATGATGATGAAGAAAAGACACCAGCTAAGCGCAATTTTCTTAAAATAGATCATGATGAAATGCAGGCTAATAGTTCAATATCTCCTTTGAAAATACGCAAAATCGAAACGCTGATGAATACGGAACACGCTGATAACAACAACGCTGGAGAGCTACCGCACTCTGTACAAAGCTATGCAGATGCATTACGCTTACTCAAGCCAATCGAGGAATTTGTTTTGATGCAGGAGAACTATCGTGCCATAGGTTTGCTCACACAGCTTGAGAAGATTTTTAAGAACAAGAATGAGCAAGACATCCCGCAGCAAGCGCCTCATGTTGAGTAAAAAATTGTTAAGCATTTGACCAAATACATAAACAACTATAAGCAGATCTCGGCTGAAATACTGCCGTAAAAGTTTCCTCTAGAAAATTCGACCAAATAAATATATATAGAATGCTGTTATAACTACGCTTTACAGATTAAGGTCTGTAAAATATTTAGCTATAGAGTACAACTAACTATAAAAAAGGGTTAAAAACCTTAAGCGCTGAAACTATACCAATGTAATTTCCGATAAACCAGTTAAGGTTTTTGCGGCACTCAAAATAGTTTTAACAGGGCTATACGAAAGTCTATAGCTCTTTTACACTAACAGTACTGGCCTCTGAACATGTCTTTTGCATATTCTAAAACTTGTTAGATTTTGCTACAAGAGAGTCGCAGAAAAGAGAAAACTGATCATATTATATAGTTAAGAGCATCTAAAGTTATTTTCTTATAAAAACATGTTTTTATAAGTAATACGAGAAGTACATATGTACTAACAAAGTTATTAAACGATGTACATGTTAAAAGTTACATATAAACGCCTTCACTTACTCTACTTATGTTCAGTCTACATGCTCCCACCATTCCCATTAAGAGCAACAAAACGCACAATCAGCGCTAAAAGTTTACGTCCACCCTGTAAAACTTTACGGGCCCTGCCCATTTGGAAATGAAATGACCTGCAGCGCTGCCAACGAACGTTGTATAAACGTGAAGCTACGTACGTGGTGCGGAGCAGGAACGCTTTAGGTGCTACATCAATTTCAGATGGGTAGAATAACCGGCAGGCGACGCCAGAATGGCAGCATCCCAGCGAGGGACCTTGGTTTGGGCATACCCATATACATACGCGCACACACACTTACACATATACACGCATAACCAGAGCAGAATATACACACAGTGGTACAATTTCACAACGTAAGGCAACGACCATATAGCTGAAAGCACTGCATAGAGACGTCGTCGTCGTCCTCGGTCGCCGCAAAGTTTCGTTTTACTTTTTTGCCATTGGTTTACAACCCTCTTCAGCGACAGGACTTTCATTTCAAGGATTTCCGACCGACATCAGACGTCGACAGACGGCCTGATTATAAAACGTAGAATACCTAGCAATGTACGGCTGTTGCAGGTGTATGCGGCAAGGCAAGGGCTAAAGTTAAAGGTAAAGTTAACGAACAAGCAGAAGAAGCAACTTCAATGCAAAAACAACAACATCGCTACTGAGGGACGACGCCTCGGCTCAGGTTACTGCCACGAGACTGCGCCCCCAAAAACATATAAAAAGCGAAATACCCAAAGCGTAAAGTATTCTGAAATAAAAACCCGAAAGCAAAAATATGCAGGGCGCACAGACATATCTATTGTTTGCTCTCTATATATGCACATGCATGTATAAAAACAGCAGTAGCATGTGTTTAAAATTCAATATCTACAGCTGTATGTTTTCTTTGAAGTTATACCAGATGTATATCGACAGGAAGTACTTAGGGGTGGTACGTAATCCCAATAATTCTAAATCCTACGCTGCCCTCCAACTTTAAAATCAACCACTTTAAGTTCGCTGTATATACAAGCACACATATATATATATATATATATATGTAGGTATGTATATATATACCTATATATATCCAACAAACAATGCACGAAACCATAGTGAAACCCACATCAAATACTGGCATTGTTGAAAAAAAGAAATCCGAAAACCCAAACTCCAGCGCCCTCATCAGGTTCCAAAGTTATCGCATCACAACCATTTACGTATATATACTGCACGCTATGTAGCGTATAGATACAGAACTTCCCAGATACATACCGAACGGAAAATGTGCGAGTTCGAGTTTTGTGAGCGGCACTGGTGAGTGGTGGCGTCGGCTTGATTTTGCCTTGGCTCGTCTTGGGTTCGAAACGAGTCTTACTTTCAGCTGCTTTATAACTGGCTACGTACGACGCGCTACATTGTTAGCGCTCTGTTACTTCTTATTTGGGTTTTTCAGTCCGCCTAAAGCCTCTTGGGCTTCGAAAATTGCTCTGGTTTCTGTGTTGTTCTTGTTGTAATACACACGACTTGGCATAGCATCAATTCTGTAGGCATCGTTGAAACTCAGACGATGGCACTTGAAGCGCAGCACACTCACAGCACCGTCAGCTTTCAACTGGCTTAGTGGGGGGAGGGGACAGGGATGTACCCTGGAAGTGCTGACGCTTTCAGCGCTCTCTGCTGTTCGTTTGCCCAAACGACCCGTACATTTGTTCGTTTTGGCTGGCACAGCTTTCGATAGATGCTAATCTATCTTTATTGTACAAAGATGTCGAGAGGATGTGTATGTGAATGGGGGCACAAAAGAATTTTGTCGGTCGAGTCGAACGAATGGTTCGACAGTTGTTTAGTTGTTCTGACTGTTTTTAGGGGGCTGCTAAAAATATATAAATGGTTTTCGGCATTTCTCTGTATTGGTTTTTCGTATGAATCGATTTTGGTGTGAGTTTGGAAGTTCGTTTCGACAGATACATACGAGAGAGGTATTGCATAGCTTGTTTGTATTCGGTAAAGTTGTGTCGTTTAAATATGCCAGAAATAAGCTCAATTTTTTGCAAGGATCAAAACTATAAAATTCTTGGTAGATCTTCAACTGAGAATTTTTGTCGTACTTAGCGCGAGATGCGTAAGGCAGCATATCTTTACATAATAGTTGCAATTAAATAAGTTGAATTGTATGAAATCATTTTATATTTATATTAATCTTCTCAAAAATCTTTTTAATGATTGATTTTTGCAACACAAATATGGGTGGTATTATATAACTGAATATCATTGTATACATGTGAGGTATAGAAGGGGACTTTTTAAGAAACACAACTCGTATTTTCAATGTAAGTACTATATTAATCACCTGTTCCGATTTCACAATCGCATTACTGGCTTGACAGAAAAACAAAAAATTGATGCAAACAGTCGGGACGGTCCCGACTGTGGAATACTCTGTACCATTTTTCTTTAGAAACACTAAATACGTTAAAATGGGAACGGAAGTATCAACTTTTATGTCTCTTTTCATAAGTTTGATATGGCTGTAAACACTTTCCTATTGGGAAGTTTCAATTGACATGTTTTCCTATTGGGAAGTTGGTTATTATGGTTCAAAAATTACTTTTACGCTCATAACTCCAGTATTCTTGGGCCAATAACGTTGAATTTTGAAATATATATTAAAAACACGTTTAAAAATAGGTACTATGTTTTATTCTGTTGTAAATGTCAATGGGAGAGGCTGTGTCCACCCAAATGTAGTACCTTAGCTGTTAGACGGATCATACCTTGTAGTATGCTTTGCTCTGAGCTACCAGAGCACGAATTTCGTAGCAGAGTCAGAGCAACGAAACTGGGGTTTTTTACCTATGCTCTATCATAGTAATTCTTATTCCATGTGCTATATATAGCACATGCTCAAAACAGTTCATGCTCAAAACAGGAGTAAGAGCAATAGAATAAAATTTAACTGCACAACAAGCCTGTGTTTTCTTATACTAAAGTAAAGAGTGTTTCAGCAAAGAAAAAGGCAGATCGCTTTCCTCTTCCTTACCAATTCAAAGTGATCTACTGACTTTTGGTTGCACAAAAACTTCAATATTTTCTCCGGGCTCCGGCTTTTGTTGATCTAAATTTTTTTCATATGACTGGGTATATGCGAACAAATTGTTTAATCATTTAATGTGCTAATATGTTAAGTTAACAAACAAAACAGTGGCGTCGATAGGCGGATTTAGGGCACAAATCCCCCCATGAGTTGTGTGAAAGGGTATTTTTGATTTGTTCAATGTATGCTACTGTGGGCAAAAAATACCCGTGATTCGTTTAGAAATCAAAAAATCTTTATAGTATTCTTTGTTGACAGTTTGGCCGGTTTTAAGGAATTCACAATGCACCACACCACTATAATCGAAGAAAACTGTCAACTTGATTTTTGAGGGACTTTGGCGATTTTCACCCGATTGATCGGCTGTTTCCGGGAAGTCGGAAAGTATTGTTTCACACACTTAAACGCGGCGCTGTTTTTCCATGAAATTCAGCATTTTTGGCACAAATCGAGATTTTGTGGCTTTAGCTCTTATAGTCTCTGAAGAACAGAATTTGATGCAGAAAGTCAGGACAGTGCCAGACAGTGGGATACGCTCTACCCATTTTTTCCAAGAAAACCAAATTTCTGAAATTTCAGTAAAGTGTACTACCATCTGCTCTATTTTGGCCAGACTAAAACTCTCTGCTTGTTAAAATGGATCTCATGACACCAGGCACAGGACAATGTAACAATTTCTTTTGAACCGCAAAGTGCCAAATGCAGATTAGCGAATAATTAGTGCCTTGGATGTTTACTATTATATGCAAGCATTTCAGCCGATAAATTCCTGCAAGATTCATTATAGCGTTATTCCTAATACTCTTTCCACACTGGGAGTTGGGCAACAATTGCTGACTTTAATTGCCGGGTGTATCTTTTAATGCACCCAATTATGACGTGTAGTTGACTGCTCCCGGTACGGACTTACGCCGCATCCCGAGTCTTTTCATTCCCAATTGACAGGACGAACAATTCATCATTTGTCCACTCTTCAGCAAATAACCAAGTGTTCGATTATGTAAAGTACATAATTCAATTTCTTAGAACTGCGCATAAAGCTATTTTATGAATTTTGGCTTTCACTCACAATGGTTTATTGTTATTGTTTTCACCCATTTTGTTTAAAAATTTAGCGAATACAAATACCCTGTGTCCAATTTTGTAAGAAGGTCAAAATTCTAATCAAAGTTTTGTATAATGCGTTCAAAGGTACGCCCGTTAGAAGCTAACTAATTAGCAAAGCCAACAACAATTCATTCATTAAATTGGCACACAGGAAAAAAACCAGTATATATTTATATGCTCCTTTATAGTAAAACAGTAAAAACAGCACTAAATATCGCACACACACATATATAACTTTTCGTTCCTTCTTCTTAACTGGCCATAACAACCCGTTATCGGGTTACGGCCTGATTTAAATACATTCTTTAATTGGAATTGTGGTTTTACGTGGTGGCCTACTGGTTTCGAAAGAACCCAGTGTCATTGTTTTACGACAAGCCTTGACCTGCTGAGGTGGTATTCTCTAACCTGCTCACCACACTTTTTCGTTTAGCTAGGCAATTGCTTCGCAAGTATACCTTGCTTCGGTTAAGCACGACGCGTCACGCTTTCGAATGTGTGTGTTGTATAAATGAGCATCTCGCCAAACAAAATAGGCTGCTGAAGTCATTTTAAAGAACAGAACAGTAGTTTCGTACGAGCCGTGAAGACTATTTTCGTAAGATGCTATATAACCCATTTTTGGACTTAACTTCATTGATCGTGTGGAAAGGCTTTCTAAACAACACGTATTTTCATCTGAATTGGACAAAATAGACATTTACACAAAATATGTTGCTTTATTGTAACTTGTTCTCATCTAGTTACAACTTTGGTATTGATATTTGATGCGCAGAGGCGATATAAAACCTTAATTTCACGGAAACACTATAAAAATATCAAAAAGAACATTATCATACGTTGTTGATATTAGCAATAAGGCTGGTTTTAATGTCTACGTCAGAGCAACCTTCACGTTTGAAACAGATCAAACCATTTTCAAAATATACAAACAAAAAAGACGCATAAATGAAAACTTCAAACTTTGATGTTTTGGTTGTGGGTTGGGCGTGGGGGATGGAATAGAAATAGTAGCACCCAGTTTTAGAGTGAGGGGGTAAAGTAGTATTTCCAGTAACATTGAGTGAA
Organism: Chymomyza caudatula; assembly: GCA_035041775.1. Taxonomy (NCBI): domain Eukaryota; kingdom Metazoa; phylum Arthropoda; class Insecta; order Diptera; family Drosophilidae; genus Chymomyza; species Chymomyza caudatula. The sequence continues at coordinate 1,694,755 of JAWNKW010000133.1, forward strand.
ACTGTTATACAATTTACAATAATGTTTTCGACAACATTTTGAACAAAATCCTTAATATAAATATAAGTTCCTAAAAATTAATTCAAAGCCGGTTAAATTCGTTAAATGTGCAAATTTTTTTATCGATGCCTTGCACATTATTAATTATATCTTTTAAAGTTTCTATCCCATCTTCATTATTTCTACACCACACCTGCACACTAACAGTGTGCATAACTGTGCTAAGTTATGATAGCTTTTATGGGTGTAAGCCGCAAAATTCTGTTACGGGGGAAGAGGATTAGAAATTGACATAATTCGAAAAACTTGATCTTCTCATTGCTCAAACTCTTATAGTGTCTGAGAAACAGAGTACAACACAGACAGACGGACATATGGACGGACGGACATGGCTATAACGACTCGAATATTGCTTCTGATCGTTTTTGCCCATAGAATGGGCATGGCTGGCGTGGCAGACCTGAGCTATCAGCTGTATTATCAACTTTCAAAGGCTTTTGATTTTTATTGAGTCCGAATAATGGATGTCGGCACTGATTTCCGCGCTGCTCACGAATGTATCATCCGAAACTATTCATTTCATTCGGGTTTCTCTTCAATGTTAATGTGTGGAAGAGATATTTGGTTTGAGTATCCCAGACGAAAATTTCATGAATGCTTATGGTTTTAGATGCATTGATAATTTAATATGGAAATGGAATCAAGGGCATCAAAGAAATACAACAAAAAAATCTGAAAGCTCGATTTTCTTATCTTATCGTATCTAATACAACCATGCTCTTGTACCCCGTACAAGAAGAATTTATTAATTTAGCCAGATTTTCATATCCTTAAACTTGAAGATCATAATTAGATCTTAAGACACGACAGTTAACGACCACACTATTCAACAGGACGGGTTCCTGTTTTTGTACAACGTAATCGGAATGCCACCCCAGGCCTTGAAAGGGTTGTGCGTAGGGTGTGTGACCCACCATGTAAAACCACAATTCCAATGAAAGAATGTATTTACATCAGGCCGTAACCCGATAACGTGTTGTTATGGCCAGTTAAGAAGAAGAAGAATCGGAATGTTCAAACGACAGCGTATAGTATGTAGTTTAAGTTGAAAGAGTAAAGGATCATGACAAATGATAAAAATTCCTTCGACAGATGCATAAGTCACACTACTCATCGCAAGACACACAAAGGACTGACTTGATGACATTTTGAAAGCTGAGTCTACCTAGGATTATCTTTTAAAAGATCACGCCTTAAAGCAGCTGGAGACGAAAAATCTGTCACCAAATCTACTACTTATCGCAAGATCCTCTCATTAGCGTTGTTTGCCAGATTCTAATAATACATAACGTCTTCCCATTCACATGAAAAATCGTTTTCCAGTTTTTCAACAATGTGCACACCTTGTCGGTTGTCGGTCGACGCAACAGAATTGCGCAAAATGTATCTACAACATCCGCACAGCTCAAATGGCAAAGCCAACGTACAGCATGAGATATAAAGCCCAGATATGGAAACGGCAATAAACTCGTAAGCAGCATTGAGAATAGAAAGAAGGCAAGGGGATTGGGATTACTAAGAGCGACGTCGACTGCGCCGGTAATGACGCTGCTGTTGCCCGCTGCTGACAGGCAGCTCAGGCAACTTAACAGCACAGCGGTGCTGGAAATGTCTAGGGCACTGGAGAGGCAAAAGGCACAAAGGAAATTACGAGGAAAAATTCAGGTCCCTATGGTGCTTTTGGGTGCGACAACCAACGTATATATATATTTTATCGTATACCAACACATTGTATATACATATATAGTATAGGTATATGGTAGAGTCAGCTGCGGGCATACAGCACGTATAGATTATAGCGAGCACAAATGGAGGAGGAAGATGCACAGATATCTACAATCGAGAGAACGCCGGCAACAACAACAATAAGAGCATTAGCAGCACCAGAGGCGAGCCCCGGACATAATCAAAAAAGGTAATGGAAAAATACTATCACAGGTTTGCTGTCAAGTAATATTGTACCATGAAAAGGGACAACCACCGTTGAGGACAAGACCAAGACCGGGAGCGAGTACGAGTACGAATACGAATACGAGTATGTTCATTTAGAATGCGTCTAGGACATGCGAGGGTTGCGGTTTGCCGGGTTCAGTTCAATATAATACATAACCATAATAAATTCTATGGCTAAATCCCCGCTCTGTAGAAAAAGGTCATAATAGATGAGCTACGTAAGCCTGTGTGAGTGAGTGTGCATCTGTATATGTGTGTGTGTGTGTGTTTAGGTGTACATGTGCTTGTGTTTGTATGGGTGCGTATTCATGAGTTTGTAAGTATCCCTATATGTAGTATTTGTATGTGGCTTGAACAGCGTCGTTAGTGTTCGTTTGGTTTTCGTGCAAAAGGCAAAAGGAAAGGTCATCATTTTCTTCAATGCTTCTTGCGCTCGTTTTACTCAGCTCATTTTCTAAAGGTTGCCAAAGGCTTTCGGGCATCCCCATCATCTTCCGTTGCACGTCGCCCGTTGACCCTTTTCTCATGTCCCTAAAAAAATTGGAAACTTTTACGTTTGCTGGTGGTCAGTCGTTTAGCTGCGTTTCGATAGCTGCTGAAATATAATATTATAACGTCAAGTCATCGTCAGTGCGTTGCAGCATCCCAGATAACCCAAAGCTTACCCGCTCATGCCCGAACCTGACCACCCACTTCCACCCATGGTGCTGGGAATGAGGTTTTCAATGAAGCTGCTGTGGTTTTATACCTTTTCCAATACTTTTGTGTGCTTTATGTATATATTTGTGTGTATTTTTCCACCACCAAAGTACAATCGAGTTGAGCCGAGCGTTACCCGGCTTCGTCAGAGACTCATATTATAACTAATCCATCAAATTGCTTTGGGCGACCCACAACTACAACAATAATAGGTTTAACTACTGCTAGTTGTTGTTGTTGTTCTTGGTCTTAGCACTCTTATTGTTGTTGTATATCTTGTTATTCATGCGAACGAACCCGGGCAGCAGCAATACTTCAAGTTACAGATATACACACGACGTAGTGGTATCAACTTCTCAGCATCTTTTAGATACCTCTACATATGGAGCTATAAGTATGATAGTGTGTGTGCATGTGTGTTTACACGTGTTTGTGTATTCAGTTAAGCATGTGTATTGGAAAAGATGTTGCTTTAAGTAAAAGGGGTTTGCAGATGTGTTTGTGCATAGACGTCTTACATAGTTGCAGAGTGAGGTTAAGTTGAGTTTCAGTAGCTAACGGTTATATACAGCATACTTATAATGGCCCCAGAATCAAGCAGCTGATACAAATGTATCTTGAAAGTTGAAAATTATTGTAGGTAGCCCACACATATATGGGATTACGTTTGAAAACTTGTTTGACTTGATGTGATGCCCAAAAATTGATCATACTATATGTATATGGATTAGAGTGGACCATAAAATAAAATAAATAAGTATATGTTAATTGTCGAAGACCAGATTTAAATGAATTTCGTGATATTTAATGCCTTTACTCAAATACTGGATGTGCCAGTTTCGCACTATTTCGCATAGTAATTTGATATGTCATTTGAAAAATCTTTTAAACAACAAGAGGCTGCCGCGTAGCGTACAGGGGTGAGAGTGTCTGTTGTTTTATATACCATAAGGCAATTTGATATTAAAAAATGTTCACCTTCACGATACTAATGCAATTATTATTATGCACTTTTACGAAAAGGTGTAGTTGCGTGAAGTCCCCTTATTTTTCTTAATAAAAAAAATGGAATATTTATACCTGGTTAGACCAAGGGTTTCGCTGCAGCAGTTAAGGTATATTATTGTATATAGGTTCAAGACATTCCGAGGGAATTCCAAATTTTTGACTAAGTGCTATTGCTATTATGGTTGAATCCGGTTCGGCGAACCCGCTCACAATGTTACTACCTGTAGAGCACCATTCACATTTTCACAGCTTATTGAAACTCGAAATTTGTTTGAATGACTTACAATAGTTCCAGAATCCAAAACTTGTTTAGAAAGTTTACAGAATTATGTTGTAAATGATTCTGGTTTGCGATCTCACAACTTGGTAATAGTAGTTCGGGTATAAAGCTCAGACATTGTATTTTGCAGCTTATGAAAGTAAGATAGTAAGACGGATACACTATTCTCAAGAAGATCGACAATATTAACTCGTATAGTAAAAAGTCCACAGCTTAGGGAAAATTTGTGCAAGATAAACATAAAAGATCTAAAATGGACACAAGTCGTCATGTAAAATATTGGATTAAAGCCTTATGCGCGGCTGATGGCCTTTACAAAAAAAAAAAAATAAGGTTCACACTAATGGTTGTTAATCACAGACCCAAATAGACACACCGAAAAGCCATAATAATATTCCAAATAAGTATCACACATATGTCAGACCTATAATTTTGGAGATATGTATTGAAGCTACTGCTTATGTGTGTGTGTGTGTGTGTGTGTGTGTGTGTGTGTGTGTGTGTATATACAACCCAGGCGTACAAACATTTATAGTAGTCCAGTTATAGATACCGAAAATCCAATCGCACAAACACATCGAAACAGCTAGACAAAGGCCTTGTACCACTTCATAGTCCCAGATACAAGCACCCATGCCGAGACACACACAGTACACACAAACAACCCTATAAAAAACATTAAAATAGAGAAAATATTGCGGCGCTACGCCTATGCCCCAAAAACCCATCAAATATTATTATATGTATAAATACGTCCCGGCAGAGTGTCTGAACAATAACAAGAACAACAACAACAACAATCAGACAGCCGAACACAATCGTTGCGCTTGTTCGGTAACATAAAACCCAGCGTACAAAGTGGATATCTATGGATGTTGCCAGTGGATTGGGGCACAGGCCCAGTGAGACCCGAACGTGGTAGTAATACAACAAAGCATTAACAGAAGCACCCCAAATATCGGCTGGCCTCGGCATGATGCTCGTGCAATGCCGTTGGCTGACAGTCATTCTGCCGTTGGGTCTTACGTTCGCTGTGACGTTACGTTAGGCTCTGTTGCTACGTATTTGCTTTGCACGTCTAACGCAGCGCCAGCTTCAGCTTCAGCTTTAACGTCGACGCCAGCGTCAAGTGTCGTTCTGCCGCTGCTGCAGACGCGCAGCCGTCCTTACCTCACCTCATCCCTGCTGCTCTTGCTGTTGCTGCCTGTCGCCTTACTTCTGCTATGGATTTGCGCTTGCTGCTTGCTTGGTTGGTTTGGTTTGGTTTGGTTTGGCTTGGCTTGTTTGGGATTAAATATTTCCTATAGATGGGAAAACGAGTCGGTCGGCGAGTCGCGTCGAATTCGAGAAGGTCGGTGGTCGCTTGGCGATGTTGTCGGTAGTCGCGTATATTTCATTCTGTGTTGAGCGTTCGTTCGAAGCGGTCTGTCTGTCGCGCTCGCTCGCTCATTGCCGTGATTCTTGCTAGTGCTATACGCAAAAAGTCGGGTAACTCAACGCCCTCGGTATATACATATTTCAATACGTATCGTATTGAGTTACGAGCTGTATGTGAAGTTTTGGAAAACAATATTGTTTTATTTTATACGACTGTTTTTGATAAGTGAGTACCACTGTGCGTATGTGTAATTTTGCCGTTGTGTTGTATGCTTTGTGTGTAAACAAATGGGGTCTTGAGTTTTGTGCATGTGTGTATCTGTGTGTGTGTGTGCCTGTGTTGTTGTTTGTAAGCGAGCAATTAAAAGGCAGCGGCGTCGCGTCGCAGCATTTGCATGCCACACGCGCCTGCTGCGGAAGCGCAGCAGCAAGTGCAAAATGTGTGACTGTGAGAGCGCGTGTATGTGTGTGTGTGTGTGTGTCCAGCCGCTGTTTAAGAATCATTGGGCCCGCGTTTGTTTATGTTTGGCGGCCTTTCGTTTGACTGATAGACAGACAGCGCGGCGACAGTGGCAGCGTGGCAGCGACTGAGGCAGCGGCAGCGGCAGCAGCAGCAGTAGCAGCAGCGCATTGTTTTGGTTTGTTCGTTTATTGTTTTGGTTTGTTTTTATTTGTTTCTTTTTTACTCTCTTTTCTGTTTTGCTTGGCTTGTGCGGTTGGCCATAATGTGTGTTAGCTTGTTAAAGTATCTACTGATAACAGGCCGTTGACATTCAAGTGAGCAAAGGGCTAATATTTGATGGGCGTATCAAAGCGTAGTGCTAGTATTATATCGTCTAGACTACAAGCATATACACCATATAACACAATTGATCGCTCTAAATAGTTTATAAATTTATAAACATATAAATATACACTGTTCACGTACCTCTTGTAACCAAATTCTTAAAGGATAAAAACTTCTCCTTATTTCAAATAGAAATTATGTATTAGAAAACTTTTTTCGTGAAGACCATAACTTTCTATTGTAGCAATTGTTCAGAAGAAACCACAAGAAATACGTAAAAGTTATCTAAATAAATGGAAAACTTTTTCCCACAAAGAGTTGGTTTGGGGTTGACTTTTTATGGGTGATACCCAGCCCTTTAATTGTATATAAATTTTAAATATTTTGCATTCAACCAAGCTCATCTTTTCATATAAAGAATTGACAAGAGCTTTTGACTTTTTACCTTTGAACAACGTTTAACAGAACCCATAACAAATTTTGTATCTCAACAAATGTACAACTCTTAACCTTGTTTGTGAGCTACTACTTCCAGTAAGCGCACATGATGTATTTCCACTCATTTGGAAAAAGCGCGCTATGGAAATGGGGAACAAATCCGAGTAGTAATGTTACTCCCTTGGGCGTATGCTAATTGGTATAGTCGTACAAACATACAATGTCAAATTTTAAATTGAGATCTTTGTATACCCTAACTGAATATATTAATTTTTCTTTGATATTAGAACGCAGAGGATGAATGATTTACTAAAAAATTTATTTTGTTTTATTTGTGTTTTATTAATTTATCTGCCGAGAGAAAATACGCATCTTTCTGTACCCTTTTTGTGGATCTAACTCTTATGGTCTCCGAGATCTAGTCATTCATACGAACAGACAAACTTATAGTCTGCAAAGCATCGTTCTCGTGGCTATACACATTGTCCGAATCTATAAAATTTTTTTTAAACAACCGATTCCTAAAACTTTTCCAGACTGGGTCGACTCAAATTAAATCTCTTTGTCCAAATAGTTAGAGAGAACTGCAAGGGCGGTGTAAAGGACAGTGATAATATGATCAATATGCCTGTAAACATTTTCCTATTGGGCAGTTCCTATTGACAACGACACGAAACTCCACACCAATTTTGTAACGCTAGCTCAAATGTATCCATATCTACAGGAAGTGAAATTTTGGAGCAGTTATAGGCGAAGCGGGTGAAATCAGCCTATTTTTGACTATAACTTTTTATGTTTCTATCCGATTTCGATCATTTTTATAACAGAGCACAAATTTCTGCCGAGCTTTGAGTTGATAGATGCAACGGAGCGAATGTAAGCCGCGAAAGTCTGTCACGGGGGAAGAGGGCGAGATATCGACATGAATCGGTAAAAATGCAAATCGGGTGTAGAAAGTTTAATTTTGGTGAAAGAGGAAGAGATAGGGGAAGAGAAAGAGAATGAGAAAAAAAGGGGGAAGAAAAAGAGGAATAAGATCTACCTCGAAAGCAGCATAATAGCAGCATATAAAACGAGAGTTGGTCTGACAATATTCTATAGAGCTATAAGTATTTATCTGATATCTTCTGGTTATATCATAGAAAATTGATATTCGAAAACTTTAAATATATTTATTACAAGCTTCTTAACAATCATATAAAAGTAAACACTTTCATAAAGAATATACAAAACAATATAAGAGAACTTCAGTTCGTAGACAAGTCGATTCGTAGACTGCAATCCGATGTGTTTAGACATATCACACAGACACATCTTACAAATGTTTCGTTCTCATATTAGATAGGTACACGGCACCGGTTATATAGATAAAAAACCAATGTAATGTTTTTACTTATACTAATACTCTAAATTTAAACCTTTGTTTATTAAGGTACATAAGAAAAAACTGAAAAAAATAAGTTATTTTAATAAACGACATTAAATGTAGTTCATTTTTGGTTAAATTTTGTAAAGGTATTCCTTTTTATGTGATAAAAAAAGGCCTGCATAATCCATTTGGTAATATGAGCAAAAACTGTCTAACTTATAACTTCGACTTCAGAGCCGTTCATGAATTCATGAAATATGACGAATTAAGTTTGTGTTCTTATGCTATGCACATTTAGCCACGGCTTTCAGTTTACGGCTAATGGCAGCATGAATTTTTAATGACAGCCATAGCATAACAGCATATATAAGCCCCTGTATACATATACTGTCTACCTGAAACAGTCCAGATATAATCCAAGTATATGTCAGGGTCATAAAACAGAAGAAGAGAAAAAAAATTAAAACGAAAATCAAAATCAAAATGTTTAACCAAACCACCTTGAACCGCCGCCGAAACCGAAGCTGAGCGCACCAGTAAAATATCTCATGACGAAAACCAATCGCAAAATTTACCTGGGTAAAATACCTTAAAAATCTGAAATGAAATGCCCCGAACTGTATAGTATACACACACTCAGCAACGAAAACACAAAAGGGGATGTCAAAAGAGGTATTGGTAGTGAGTGGTAGCGCTATTAGGTAAACGTAGAGCAGAGTACTAGGCAAACAATAGCTGGGCATAGAGCACAGATATACAAAGATACCGTACAAAAGATAGGGAGCAACAACGGCAACAGAAATAATAAGAGGCACTAAGAACCGAAAGAGCTAAGGTTGCCGCACTGCTATCCATGATTATCATGTTGGTGAAGATGATGACGATGATGATGTTGATGATGATGCTGCACGAAATTTTACGAAGAGCTCCCAGCAGCAGCCAGAGACGGGCAGCGATTGAAAGCAGTAGGCAACCTTCGCATTAGGGTGAGGACTTTGGGCGCGGGCGCTCTGAAAGACGACGTCTCGAGGCGATTAAGATAAAGTGCCAATCGATATAAGGGAAAGAAAGCAAGCAAGCAAGATGTAGCTACAGCGTAGCACTCGTTGGCCCCGTTCACTACGCCAGAGCTCTGTGTATATAGAAACGACATAAAAGGAAATATAAAACCATTTATAAAGCAAGTCAGTCAGGGGAGATTTGAATTGGAATTGATGGTGTAGAGCAGTCAAGTATGGGTGTGCGTCCATATATACATCTATCTTTGTATAAGTTTGTATGTGTGTGCCTGTCGTGTGTGTGTGTGTGTGTGTGTAAGCACGAAGCATAGACGTAGCGCAGTCGCGTTGTATGTCAAGGTGTATGTGCGGGTTGGCATGCCTAGTATCTTCAAGATACTATGTAAGGGATTGGGGGCTGAAGTTGAGAAAGTTTGCTAAAAAACTTTCCGGCATAAAGTTTCTGAGCTAGCAGTGTGAGCAGCTGCAGCAATCGCCAACCACCCTTAAAAGTACGCTTACAATACAAAACTGAAAACTGAAAAATAATACTCAGTTCCGTAAATCTTAGTTAAAAGAAAATAAGAGAACAAAAAAATAACGACTAATGACGTAGCAAAAAATTTACTTACTAGGGGAAAGAACCGGAAATTTGATTCAGACGAATTAAATCTTGAGTTTTTAGCCTGAATTTCGATATAAAACGGACATGCTGTTCGTATTAAGTCATGCTAATCCAAAGACCGGCTCTGACTCAGGCATTCGATTCGTTGCTAGCTGAAGAGGTAGGTGGGTTTAAGCGCAGAGTGCTCGGTCGTTGTAGTCAAAACTTGTAGTTTGCTAATTCGGGGCAGGGGAATGACTCAGCGCAACAGTGTATGTACGGTCGTTAGAGGTACGTGAAGGCGCGGCCAAGTCGCTCGTTTTAGGTAAGCGCAAAGGTAGTAGTAGTTAGTAGTAGTATCTGTGTGTGCGTGTTTTTATTCTATATGGGTGCTACGACTACGACTGGTTCTGTTTACGGCTCGAAATTGTATCGATTTCTGAAGGCGTGCGCGTGGTTGCTTAAACAACGCTCGAAATATATCAGCAGATTTATAAATACCTGTATGTTTATGAGTACTAAATTGGTGTTATAGTATCTACAAATATCTTGCTCTCATCTGTGAACATTTTTTTTAAGTTTCTACGCATATGTGTGTTTGTAAGTTTGCAGATTTTATATAACATTATGCGTCATTTGTATTTGTCTGTTTGACTTATCATGGGAATTTTTGTCCTTCAAATCATTTAAAAGTGACTCATAGCTCAAGACAAGTACATAGCCAGAATCGATTCTTGTGTTGGGACATATTGTTATATATCAACTTTAATTCGAACCCTATCCAACCAATCGTAAAAGTTTTGATTTGATTTCTTTACAAAAGTTATTGGTTTTCGAGTGCCTTTAGCTTTTCTGTTTTCAGCAGCGATCGATCGGCTTTAAATTTTGTGCACGTCATTGACCAGTTGTCGGTTAATTTGAGTAAATTTTCTTTATGGATCAGAGCAACACCAGATCCTTGCATTGGACTAATTTGCTTGTCAAATATTTTCCGCATAAATTATTTGTATGTCCAAACAAGCACATGTTGCAATGCTTCACTATGTAGTATTTACGTTTGAACCTACAACAATCATTGTGCCACTACCACTTTTAAAAATATTAACCTCTATTAGCTTCTAATAGTGTGTCCACAATCCTTTCAAAGTGAATTAATTACATTTGTTTATGGCAATGCTATTTCATAACCGAGTGCATGAGGGAATCTGTTGCACAACTAGCCACCCTCGACTGCCGAATTCGTTGCTGTGCAACACATTGATATTTACTTATTGTACCCTAGCCGGGTATATAGATTTCGCGATATTTGAAACGAATAGAATGTGTTTTTGTTGTTTTTACAAAAATTATCAACAATGTGTCTAAATAGCAGTGTCCGTATGCTTGTTTCATTATTATCACATCGCAGTTATCTAGTCGCACTTTTAAAGAATGCATTTTGGAAGACTTCACCAATACGACCACATTATACATATAGCTGCCTGCAACAGAAAGGATAGTTTAAAAAATATGTTTTACTCAGAAAAATATTGTACAGATATAAACTTACACACGATACCAGAACACCATGACTAAAAACGGAAACAAAAACAAAACCAAACTCATAAAAACAAACTCGGGACATGTAACTGGAACTAGCTTACAATACGATTCGAATATCTTTTCAGATTTTATTTAAGTTGCAATTGCACTTAAACATGTATGTGAGGTTTATTTGTAAAATGCACAGCTGTGAAGCAATATTTATTTTACAATAGCTGTGTCGAAATCGGTTTCATAAATCGCATACCCACATAAAGAACAGTATCTTGAAAAAAGTCAAAAGGAATTTCATTATGGCGCGTTTTAACACGTTTGATAAAGGTAGTAAAATTCACGGTTTAGGTGGATTTCTACTAAATTCTGAGAACTTAAGCTTTCAAACTCCTCTGAAAGGGCAGCACAGTGCTAAGATGTGTGTATTTATGGGATACAATAATTAACTTTTTTTGGTATAATACATTCATCTAATTCAAAATCCATATAATTCAAAGATATGTACTACGAACCATTTGGTACATTTTTTGAAAATATTTATATTTACAAAGTGCATTTTTGGTCTTACTAACAGTTTCTTCATAATCATAACGAAAAATAGAAGCTATATGGTAAGGTACCGAGTAACCCAGTAAAATTGAAATCATCGGAAAAGAGTTCTGACAAAATAGAAACTTGTAAATGTTTCTTTTAACGTCGGATCAATTAGTAAAGTAATGGTTACCAGGGGGTGATATCATTTTTTGTTAGGATTCTTTTTGTAACGAATTTCCTCTCAACAAAGGCCGGCCAAATTTTGACATCTTTGATGTTTTTGGGGGGGGGGATATGCGCTACATTAAATAAATTGAGTGTTACTGTAATTGATGCTGCAGAGGACTATTTCTATTTTACTAACGTTGTCATCGATTATTGAATGACTTAGTAAATGGGTTTTGACCATTTGTGGTGCTTACGTGAAAATTCCAAGTTTTCCAATTTTTTAAAATGTTATTTGGAGTGCATTAAATCTCAGCTTATCATGGAAATTTTAAATCTGCAATGTGCCTTTTGCCTTTTGTATGCATTTGTTTTGGTTTCCACAGCCATAAAAATTCATGCACATGAAACAAGGGGATACAAAATCCTTGAACATTTGGCTACACGAAGTACGTTAACGCAATGCAACAGCCAGTCCTGATTATCCTTAAGTAGTACATGAAACAAAGATTTGAAATTTATAATTGCATCTGGAAAAATAAAATTCAAAGTTATTTCAACATATTTTGCACAATATTTTATGGTTATTTTGATCCATAGCAACTAAGTGACCTTGCAGATTCTACTATAAACAAACAGCTGACAGATAGGCTTAATTCAATTCGAGGTTGCCACACAGAGAAATTTTTATTTTTTTACCATAAAACAGTATATAAATTTTGCTAACAATTGAACTTGTATTCTTTCATTACAGCTGTCATTTGAGCGTGCAAAAACTTAAAAGTTTGCACTAATTTAAATTCGTCAAAATTTTAAACCCAACCACAATGCCCACCATACGCCGGTGCTGCATTGTTGGCTGCCTATCTAACTCAAGGCAGAGTCCCAACATGCAGTTCTTTGCATTTCCACGTCCGGAAAATCCATTCCATAAGCTTTGGAAGGAGGCGTGTCACGCTTCGCTGCGCCGCATTTTGCCTTTCAAGAAGCCCGTGGTGTGCGCCCTACACTTTGATCCCAGCTGCCTGGGTGGGCGACGTTTGCAATCAAATGCATTGCCCTCGCTGCGTCTGGAGGTACCCTCGAATCTTGAGGCTGTAGAGGCACAGGCCATGGTTGAGGAAATAGAACGTAGTCGTAAGTGCGCCTTCATCAATGCTGTGGTTTATGAGTGGCTGGTGCGTGCCAATATAAATCCTCAGCTGCGCGGCAGCATTACACACGGCATGATCAAAGACAAGGCAGAGAACGCACGTCAGGTCATAGGCAGCAGTTCCTTTAATGCGGACAATCGCTGGTTGAATCGCTTTCGCGAAACACATTTGCAAGGTTTTGCGCAAAAATTGTCCACCAATCAGCTGAAGCCCATGGGTACTTCTCTTTGGATACCCGATATTGTGCAGGATCTGCAGCATTTATTTCCACCCGCCAGCGCAGAAAGAGTGGCTAAACTGGAAGATGTGCCAGAGCAGTATATGAACTATATGCAGCAATATGGCGAATACGAGGAGGATGATGATAGCATGGATATGAAAGAGCAGAGCTATCAAAAAGAGCAGACCTATCAGGAGCAACAACAGCAAGCACACTATGCCTTGCAGCAGCAACAACAGCATCAACACTTGCAGCAACAACAGCAGCATCCCCATCCACATCATATAAATCCAGCCTGGCCGCCACCTTATGGGCATCCGCATCCCCATCCGCATGCGCATCCTGGGTTTAATAGCTTCAACGATTACTATTTTGAGCGCCATCAACAACAAATGCAGCAGCAGCAACAACAACAACAACAGCTGCATCATATCCAGCCGCCGCCACCACAAATGCCACCATATCCAATACCTCATGCGCTGCCACCAAGGCATCCTGCGTTAACACCACCACAGCCACGTGAACCATTCCAGACTCAGCTGCCACCTAATGGACCACACCAACGGGTCAGTCCTTTCCAAGCAGTTCAGCTAGCCAAGCGTCCAAAGATGGAGTGTCCCGATGATGATGAAGTACAAGAAATTAATGCCTCGGCCACTCGTCTTTCACCCATGCCGTTAGCAGAGTCTACTCAAGCCATACATGATCTCGATGAAAATGAAGAGGAGAGCAGTCGCAGTCCCAAAGAGCAGAACAACAACAGCAATTGCTCTAATGGTCGCGATAGTACCAGCAGCAAAGAGAATGTGGTCAGAACTAATGGTGGTGGTGCCGTGAGTGGCAAGTCGACGCCCGCAGCGACACCCTTAAACAATGGCCACAGCTCGCCGGTGCCACCGCATCCCACCTCCAATCCAGCGTCACCCAAGAAAGTTGTCATCAATGGCTGTAACAACAGCAACTCTGCCAATCAAACTAACGGACATTGCTCACCGGAAATAAATGGGAATGTGCTGCATCTGCCAAAGGAACTCGAAAGCTATACACAAGCGCTTGAATACCTCAAACCGTTGGAAGATTTTGTACTTTTTAAGGAGAATTTCCGTGCCATCGGTTTGCTCTCGCAACTGGAGTTAGTCCTGCGCAAGGGTGACAAATCCACTTTGATCGAGGGTTAAAAATACTCTATCGCACTATAGAAAAACATAAATGTGATGAACACGAACAAAACTCTGTACATATGAAATATGATAGTAAATTACTGAAATAGTATTAAATAATTATTAATTTTGATTTAAGCAATTTGAATTTATGTTAAACGGCAGCTTCGTACTTGTGAAAACTTGTAGTTATTTATTTCATTTTATGGAGACATTGCGAATGAGATTAAAATGAACAATCTAATTTATTAACTTTGCAATCCTCTTGTTTTAATATACATATTTTGAAAGTTGGTTTGTATGAAAAAGTATCTATTGCAGGGCACCATGAGATCCCCGGAACCGTGGGGAAAAGAACTTTATGCCTCTGCTCTTATTAGGACTGCATCAACGCGGACCTCATTTTGTACTTGTACTGATATCGGAAATTACAATAAGAATCGTTCCAGTAATATGCTCTTAACAATAACCTTAACTATATGTAATAAATATTATAAAACCAGTTCTGTGAAGTAATATTTGAAATATCTTTTGGGCCCCACATATTTTATGAGAGTTATGAAGAGTTTAACGTGAAGTCATTCGAGAAAAGGCTTGGCGAATATATTTATTCAAACGATTTTGAATTCAATGATATTGCGCGCCAAATCAGCTATCCACATTTGCAAAACTGGTATGGCACCACCATAAAATAATTATACAACACTAAAAATTCGCTGTGAATGACACTTTTTGCAATTCTTTGCAAAACTATCAACAATTGTAATAGGCAAATAATAATAAAATCATATAAGTTAAAAAAAAACAACAAGTACTACAAGTTAGTAACAAATGTCACTATTAGAACAATATGAGCAGCAATATGCAACGCTTATTGCTGAAATAACTGCACATATTGGACGACTGCAGCAACTGCAAAGTGGCAGCTGTAAGAACAAAATATTGATACAAACAAATATGTTGTATTAAATAAACAATAATAAATTTATAACAGGCGACCGTCATGAGCTTTGCAATAAGATTGATAACAGCTTGCCCGAGGCTCAGGAGCTGCTGGAGCAAATGGGCCTGGAAGTGCGCGAGCTCAATCCGAATCATCGGAATAGTTTTAATAGCAAAATACAAGTAGCTCAAGCGGAGTTAAAGCGATTGCAAACGGAGTACAAACAAACCAAGGATAAATTGCGCACACAGCCAAATGCTTTTACCACATTGGATTTGGGCGGTCCTGGCGATTATTATGAAGATGTATCCATTAGCAATGATCAGCGGCAGCGTTTATTGGATAATTCGGAAAGAATTGAACGCACTGGTAATAGATTAACAGAAGGCTATCGTGTGGCTCTGGAAACTGAGACACTCGGCGCTCAAGTGTTAACCGATCTACATCATCAGCGTGAGACACTGCAAAGCGCACGTTCCCGTCTGCGGGAAACCAATGCGGATCTGGGACGCGCTTCGCGTACACTCAATACAATGATGTTGCGCGCACTGCGCGAAAAAGTTGTCTTATACGGCGTTGGTGTATGCTTTATAGTAGCCGTTGTCATAAGTCTTTATCTGACTTTTGCGCCAACCTCAGCCAGTTCCACATCATAGTTGTTATATAAGGATTAAGTTGACACATTCCTCTCGATATTGAGAATTCTTTATTTATTGTAAGTTGTGAGTATTCATGTGTATTCGATAAATCTAATTGATTTGCCCTATGCGGCTATTTATGAAGCTGCTTAATGTTTCATATATACGTATATCAATTCTATGTATGTACTACATTATTGTAATATTTAAAACATGTTCGTTGGCTTTAAATGCCATTGCCATAACACTAAATGGCTTGACTTTTCATATACAAATACTATGCATATGAATATTTCTTAATAAATAAACAATTGTGTTTTATAAATAGATTTCGTCGCTTTACTATGCGACCTAATGGCGAATGCTATTTACACAACACTTCTGCTTAAGTTGTTATTTTAGGACGTTTCTGCATCAATTCAAAATCATATTTACAAATCATAAAACTAACCAAAAAGTTATAATTAAAGAAAATTAATAAATAGAGGCATAAATTAACGAAATGCATTTGCATTGAGTTTAGCAGAATGGTTAGCCAAACTCAATGTTCCCCAACTGCTAGCAACTACAAGACGAGGCCTCCTCATTGACGTCTGGATCATTGGTATCAACTTGAAAACTCTTTTGTTCAAGCGCCTGCAGCTCCATTTTAGAACGATTGGCCTGCACCAATTGCTGAGAAATGTCACGAAACATTTCTTCGACACCCTCGCCGGATCTACAAGATGTCTTATAAGTAGCGGCAATTAATGTATGACACTGTTCACAAAACGCTTCCACTTCCTCATCGCTAACTTCGGGCTCACGTCCTTCCAAGTCACTTTTATTGCCGCATATGAATATTTTGGCGTTTTCGGCATAGGTTACAATATCCAGCAGATGTTGGGAGAGTGAATGAAAGGAGGCAGCATTATCTAATGCAAATACCAGTATAGCACCCTCAGCAAATTTGTAGTAAGAAGAGGTCACAGAAGCGACACGCTCCATACCACCAGTGTCCCAAAGTTGCAGCTACCAGGGTTAACCAATATAAATAAACATTTTATATGTATGCTATAATATACGCACCTTAATTTGCTTTTCGCCTACGCTGTAATTGCGATCTATGTGATCCAGTCCAAGTGTGGACTTTCGATCTGTGTCGCTGACAAATGTGTTGTTCGTGAAGCGCCGAAATAGAGAACTCTTGCCCACGCCATAATCTCCGCAGAGTATGACTTTCTGCTTGGGTATGCGCACCGTAGCCATTGCAAAGTAGACAACTCGCTTTTATAAAATAATTTAATTAAATTGCAGGCACAAGGCTCAATAACAAAGAACAAACAGCTGTTTGGGCAGTACGCAATGATGCGCGGCGTTGCCAGCTTGTTAAATCTATTATCGATGCGCGCCCTTTGCAAAAAATTTAAAGCCAGATTAGATCTATACTTATCAGTTATGAATTAAACGTACATAAGCGCGTGTTTTTTATTTATGATAAGATTTTCAGTTAGGTGTCGCAAACCCTTTGGCCAATAGCCAATTCATTAAGAGCTTTTGAGTTAGGCGGACGAAATAGCTACAAATATGTCAAGTTTACTAAATTGGATAGTAATATTATTTGTGTGCTGTGCCGCCTTGGCTAATGGCAAGTGCAATTTCAATTAAATACTAACGTTGATAATAGCTTACGGAATAATTTAACAGGTAAGCTGGGTTATGGACCCGGCGAGCAAGATTGGGGCTACGTAGATGTACGTCCGGGTGCGCACATGTTCTACTGGCTTTATTATACCACCGCCAATGTAACTAGTTATACTGAACGACCACTAGTCATTTGGCTGCAAGGCGGTCCAGGCGCTTCTTCAACTGGTTATGGCAACTTTGAAGAGTTGGGTCCAGTGGACTTGTATGGAAATTATCGCGAGACAACGTGGGTCAAGGACATGAATGTCCTTTTCATTGATAATCCTGTAGGCAGTGGCTATAGTTATGTGGATGGAACCGCATATTACACAGCGACGAATAAGGAAATTGCTTTGGATCTCGTCGAGTTAATGAAGGGGTTTTATGCGCTTCATAAAGAATTTGAGAAAGTGCCCTTGCACATTTTCTGTGAGAGTTATGGTGGCAAAATGGCACCTGAATTCGCCCTGGAGTTGTATCGCGCTAATGAGCGACAAGAGATTGAGACAAATTTGGTTTCGGTAGCTTTAGGCGATCCCTGGACTTCTCCAATTGATTCAGTATTGGCTTGGGGTCCATTCTTGCTGCAACTTGGACTTGTCGACCAAGATGGCTATGAATCTATTATGGTTGCGGCTAACTTTACAGCGCAGCTGGTGGAAGAGGAACGTTGGATACAGGCTACTGCTCAATGGGGCTCAACTCAGGGCGCGGTTCAATCGTCTACCAAAGGCGTAGATTTCTACAACGTACTGAAAGAAACGGTTGGTGCTAATGCCAAAATGGCCCCTGATCGTACGTTTTGAAAACAACATGCTTAGAAACAAAAACTAGTTCCCTATGTTTTCAGAACTGCAGTACCGCTCGATGATGAACTACGATATCGACGAAAATCGCGATCAGGTACTTACCGAACTTATGCAAGGAACTGTTGCTGAAACTTTAGGTATACCTAGTAAAGTGCGTTGGGGTTCCCAAAGTGGGTCAGTTTTTGATATACACAAAACCGATTTCATGAAGCCGGTGTTGCATATTGGTAAGTAGATTAAATCTAGATATACCTCATACAAACAACCAATTTATGACTATGATGCACAGTGAATGAACTGCTGGACCACACAACCATCAAAGTAGCCGTCTTTTCCGGTGGTCTGGATCTGATTTGCGCTACACCCGGCACCGTTAAATGGATTGAAAAACTGGACTGGAGCAAGAAAGACGAATATTTAAAGGCGTCACGTACCGGCATAAACGTTAACAGGATCTTAGAGGGCTATCAAAAGAAAGGCGGCAATTTTAGCATGTACTGGATTAATCGATCGGGTCATATGGCGCCCGCCGATAATCCAAAGGCTTTAAGTCATGTCTTACAAGAGCTGACAGGTTTTGGTCAATGATTTTATAACAGAGAGCATAGCAAATAAAGCGAGACGATTATATTAATTGGAAAGTCCTCGAGTATTCTACTTGAAAAATAATTGAAACGCGTTTAGATAAGCAATGTAATCGCAAATCTAATTTGTTGACTTCATAATTTATGGAAAAGATAGGTATATGCTCGTATATACAAATGCCATAAAAAGATCGCAAGTAGTGCGTCACACTCTCTACGGGTTATAAATTAACCAAACGATCTCTGGAAAGCCCGTCGCTCCACCCCCATACATATATATGTATGTCTATAAGTAAGTGGGCAGATTAGAAATTCAACAACGGCGCGCTTACTTGCAGTAATAACATAAAAACAGCGATCAGACGTTAACCACGCTCTTAACTGTGCGGTCGATCGGTCCCTAGACTCTGAAGTTCTTTGGCCACAAAATGGTTCGTTTGTTTTGTTTTATACTCGCAATCTTAGCGCTTTTTGGCTCCAATGCTGTGCATGGTAAGTGCCCTAGATGCTCACATAGTAAACAGGGCGATGAAAGAACCGCGTTGTTTATGAGCGATCGCGTTTACAACTAACGTCTTTGCCATAAAAGGCTTCTTAGCAGTTTAAAGCATCAATCTTGATACAAGTGAATCGATTTGAGCCACTCGAAAACGCTATGTCGATGACCAGATAAGATTGATCATTTTTAAATCTAAAAACAATACCTAACTAAACGTTAAACTTAAGCTCAATTAACTATGTTATTAATTCAGCACGTGTCGGCTATGGACCCGGCGAACAGGATTGGGGCTTTGTGGATGTGAGAACAGGCGCACACATGTTCTACTGGCTGTATTACACCACTGCTAATGTTAGCAGCTATACGGAGAGACCATTAGCCATTTGGCTGCAAGGTGGTCCAGGCGCTTCTTCTACAGGCTATGGCAACTTTGAGGAGCTGGGTCCTTTGCAGCTCGATGGTAGCCACAGAGAATGGACTTGGGTCAAGGACATGAACGTCATGTTTATTGACAATCCTGTGGGTAGTGGATTCAGTTATGTTGATGGCACCTCACACTACACTACAACCAATAAGCAAATTGCCTTGGATCTGGTGGAGCTCATGAAGGGTTTTTATACTGTGCATCCGGACTTCACAAAGGTACCACTGCACATTTTCTGCGAGAGTTATGGTGGCAAAATGGCGCCAGAATTTGCCTTGGAGTTGTACTACGCCATACAGCGTGGTGAAATTGAAAGCAACTTGGTGTCAGTAGCTTTGGGTGATCCCTGGACTTCACCTATTGACTCGGTACTGTCATGGGCGCCCTTCCTGCTGCAACTAGGTATAGTAGATAAGGATGGTCATGATAAAATTGAAGCAGCAGCTTTGAAGACCCAGAGTTATGTGGAACAAGGCAAATGGACACAAGCTACAATGCAATGGAGCAGCACACAGTCGGTGGTACTGCGTGAAACCAAGGGCGTGGACTTTTACAACGTAGAGACGCCTACGCGTGGCGATGCCTACTCCCTGAGAATGCTGGAAGAGAAGAGCAAGGAAGGTAGGCTCAAAATTTTATAATGATTACTAAGAACACTAAAATTCATGAATTAAAATATTTTATTGTATTTGGCAGAAATTATGTTCCGCACACTGGTACACTATGACATAGACGAGGATCGCGATCAGCTGCTTGATGATCTTATGCGTGGTCCAGTAACTGAAGCCTTAAATATAACCACAGGTGTGAAGTGGGGAGCTCAGAGCGGCACCACATTCACACGTTTAATGGGCGATTTTATGAAGCCCGCCGTTCACATAGGTAAGTCCTGAACAGCAATTATAATCATTATAATCAACCTTAATGCTATATATGAACCAATCTACATTTTCATAGTAAGTGAACTGCTAAACAATACCACAATCAAAGTGGGCGTGTTTTCGGGTGGCTTAGATCTTATTTGTGCTACTCCCGGTGCTGTCAATTGGATTTCAGAAATGGAGTGGAATGATAAAGCAGCATATTTGGCTACATCCCGTGTTGGCATTAATGTGGACCGCGTGCTGGAGGGCTATGAGAAAACGGCAGGCAATTTCAGCATGTTTTGGGTAAATCGTGCTGGACATATGGTACCCGCCGATAATCCCGCCGCAATGGCACATATTCTGCGCGAGTTTACAAAATTCGGTTAGATAATAAATATAATACATACTTTATCTATGTTTATCTTTGCTATACGGAAGCAACAATTCAATCCAGGATATCATGATTTTAATGTACAGATGCTTGAACTTGAGTGGAAATATGCTAAGATATACGCTTACGGTCTTAGCCCCCTTTGGATTATTATAAATCGAGTTTTTTTATGGTGGGCGGGGTATGATGATTTTTAAGATCAACGCAAAAACTATTAAATGTTAAATTGAGTTGAATTGGGTTCCAAATTAAAGCTTTTGCTCCTAAGACTTCATGGCGACTCTATCTACCTTTTTTACGAGAATAATTTTAAAGGGATAAGATTTCTGTCTGCTACCGAAAAATATTGTTATACAATATATACATATATATTAAAAATTATGGAAAAAAAGTATCAATGCGATTTAGGCGACTTGTACGATTCCAACAATTCCATTACAATTTTTCGGTATGCCAGATATCTTTTCATACCGAATTTCAATCAAAAAGCACTGTCTGTCATGGGGTAAAATATCGCCATGATTAGACAAACTCCCTCTACCTAAATAAAATGTTCATCTTTTGGTAAAATTAATATGGCTCTAACTCTTTAGTCTCTGGGAAACTGAGACCAACACGGACAGACGGACGGACGGACATGTCCATATCGACTCGACTATTGCGCTTATCATTATTGCTTATGGTCATATGGTCTGCCACGCCTCCTTCTGCCTATTGCATACATTGGACAAATTTATAATAGTCTTTTGGGGCTGTTCATAAATGACGTCACCAAAATGTTGCTTATTATGAACCCCCTCCACCCTTTTCACAAATAGTCACATTTAAGCTACCCCCTTCCCCCTATTGTGACGTCACAAGACGTGCAAAAAAAAAAACAACTGTGAGCATTCCTTAAAATTTGGAATAGAATATCCACTGAATCATTGCCGATAGGATGCACATAGTATACGCTGCTGTTATAAAAGCGAAAGGAAGATATTTGAAGAGTCAATAATTTAAAATTTGATGTAAGATCTTTGATGGATATTTTTGAACTCGAAGGAAAATTAAACATTGCCTGCAAATATAAAGATTTTTTCAGAGAAGATTTTCAGAACCCTCCGCTAAGAAAAAAGCGAGTTACAAAATGGAAATACATGATATAAACAGAACTCGTGTCGGTATATATATATTTCAATTTCAATACAAATATTTCGGAAAAATAAAAGTTGAGGCTTATCGGTTTTTACAAAATATTTAATTTCGCTTACGGTTTCAAAATTTAATCGGTTGTTTTGGATAACGGTTACGATTTTAATCCCTGATTCCTATATATGTATGTATCTATTTCGGAAAAATAAACGTTGAGGCTTATCGGTTTTTACAAAATATTTAATTTCGCTTACGGTTTCAAAATTTAATCGGTTGTTTTGGATAACGGTTATGATTTTAATCCCTGATTCCTATATATGTATGTATCTATTTCGGAAAAATAAACGTTGAGGCTTATCGGTTTTTACAAAATATTTAATTTCACTTACAGTTTCAAAATTTAATCGGTTGTTTTGGATAACGGTTACGATTTTAATCCCTGATTCCTATATATGTATGTATCTATATATAAATGCGCCAAGCAAAAATTCAGTGTGGTACCGTTTAGATCTCAATAACGTGGAACATATACCATTCGAAATGAAACGTTGCGTTTTAATCAGGTAAAAATTGATTTTAAAAATTATTAAAAATTAGAAAAACACACGCTCACATTGACTCTCACCCATGGTGCAATACGACTCACTCGAATGTAATATGGTTAGTTTTTATTATGTTTGAAAATTTAATCGACCTAAAAGGAAATTGTTGATTTATCGAAATCAAGTAAACAATTGGGAGAACGTCTACTTAAAATCTATGTTATATATAAATGCTTGCTGTTGCAGACTATAAGTTTCACCTGGATACGTTGCGTTTTATATAAAATATTGATTTGAGGTAAAAAATGTACTGCATACGTTAACAAAAAAATAACAATAGAATACATTGTACACACAAGCGTTGTTATTTCGTAGATCGTATCAGTAGGAGTGATGCTACCAATAGACGCATTGTATTACACAGTATTCGTAAATTTCCTTATATTATTTTATTAAGTCGTCGAATATCGACATTGCTGTATGCAATAGCTTCTTGCAATCGGATGGAGAAATAAGAAAAAAAGTAATGGCATCATCTTTTACGCTGTAAACAAACCAATTAGAAAATTCTATTGGTTGTAAATGAGAGCAACTTTGTTGAATATATATAAGCTTTCGTCTACCTCGCACCACAGTCACAGCGAAGAACGATGACACCATGGAAATTAAGCTGAGAATCGCTTTGCTTATAGATGTTACTGTAGAGACCATTCTAGCCAGAAAAAACTATCACTCTATACGAGGCTCATCGTTCAAGTTTTGCTTTACGGAGCTGATACATGAGTCTGATGCAGATGCCCTTGGAGTGTTTGAGCGGAGAGAACTCCGTAAGATCTTTGGCCCTTTACGCTTTGGCAATGAGTACCACATTAAATGGAACCACCAACTCTATGAGCTCTACGACGGCATTGACATTGTCAATCGAATTAACAACCAGGAGCTCAGCGTGCTTGGTCATGTTGTGCATATAGATAAAGAAGTTCGTGGGAGAAAGGTCATTATTGCGGGTGTTAAAAGAAGGCGCGAGGGAATAGGCGTGACCAGGTAGAGTGCTAATTAGTTACCTTTGGTGTCACCGATTGTAGAAGGCGCGTGCATACCAGAGGCGCCTGGAGTAGTAGTATTTTAGACAACTTAATAAGAAATTCGTAAATATTGAATAAAGAAACAAGCGTAACGTTAAAAAATTGGTTTAAAAGCTATATAAATCTAGCGCGAAATCTGATAAAACATGCTCTGCTCATCTTCACGGTTTACACTGCCCGTCTTCCTGACCACCATGGGATCGGGGACAAAGCATTTCCATAATTGGATGGTTTCGACAACGTCAGCGCTGATCACTGTGCTACCATCCGGAGACATGGCCATTTGTAGCACACGTGAGGTGTGACCAGTCAAATCCGCCTGTTTAATAATAGATCGGTACTTCCATATTGTCAGTTGATTATTGGGTGAGCCATGAGCAGAAATCAGCTCCTTGTAGTGGGGGGAAAATAGCATGGCGCACACCTGCGACTTGGAGTCAACAGACTTGATAAGGGAGCCTTTGTTTACATTCCAAAACTTAATACATTGATATGCAGTGCCGTCACCAGAGGCTAAAGTGCTGGGCTGCCAAGGACACCATGCTAAGGCACGCAAAGCTGCCTAATGCTCATTAAATTTGTACAAAGGTTCTGTGGCTGTGCCCACGCCACTGGCCAAGTATTTAAAATCGGTGGACCATTTCAATACGCAGACTTCACGTGTATGGCCAGGGAGCGATGATATCTTGTGTTCCCTGACACGCACAACATGATGTATAATTGTTCCATCGCGAGTTCCAGACGAGACAACAAATGAATTCCACGCTAGTGACCGAGCGTGCGGTGTTATATGTCCATAACACGTAAACGCTTGACCTTAGGACAGTCCCATAGTTCCACAGCCCCCGTTGCCTATGTCCAATATTTGACCCTGCTGGATCCAGGACAGCGATCAAGCATAATGGCCCTCCTCGTATTCGGTTAGTGAATTTATATTGCCGCTCGATGCATCTCATAGATATACACGGCTGCCCAAGGCACAATAGGTTTAGGTAATAGTCATTAATAAAGTCTGGAGCATAGACACGGTCTGACGTTATGGGTATATAGCGTGTACCGCATCTTTTCGGTATGGGCGTGTTACTGATGTACACAACCTTTAGTGGATTAATATGTGACTCTGGCACTGCGGAAGCTTTGCTTTGAAAGTATAATATGCGCGATTCTTTGATGTCACCTACTTGAGCCGTATCTGCACTTAACCGCTGGCGTTCGCATTTCCGATCACTGGCTTGCACATTGCTAGTCTGCGGTTGTTCATTTTCCTCGTCTGATTTTTCAGTGGACTCTTTATTGATCAGGTAATGCGCCAGCTCAAAATTAGTGCCTGCGCGATTGGGTATAAAACGATCGCCACCTCCAGGCGTCTTGCTGGTTGTCGTAGATTTATTTTTGTTTTTGGGATCAGTACTTTTGCCAGACGTTTTATTAGGCTCTTGAACGCCTTTAAAGCTGGTTGTTATTGTCAGACAAACAGCGCTTAACGCGTTGTATTAACGCTGGCCTTAAGAGACGCCTCCAACTTCTTCTTCCAACGCGGCTCAGGACCATTCGTCTCACCATCTATAATCAGCGTTTATTGAAGGTTACTTAAATTCAACTGAGACATTTTTGTATTAATCAGTATTTTATCCAATGCCAAAAGTTGATTAGCAATTTTCACAAAATGTATGTAATGCACACATACATGTTTCGTTTCCGTCCGGTGCACAGTGGTCGAAACAAAGAATTTGTCTGACGTTAATATTTGTAAATTACTATTAAGGGTTATATAACAATGTTAGAAGTCGTGTTGTAAAAGTAAATGGTACTCAAGAACGTACCGCTAATAAAGTGTTTTTATTATTTAATTTCCACTATAACAAGCTAAATATTACACAAAGTGTAAAAGGGTATTATAGGTTTGTGCAATGTATGTAACGGACAGAAGCAGGCGTGACAGACCATAATGTCCGTCTGTCCGTCCTTCCGTATAAACGTCGAGATATCAAACACCATAAAAGGTAGATGCACAAATATTTTACTAAGATGCATTTGATCCAAGCAGATGAATTTTGTCGAATCTAGTTTTAATATAAAGTTAGTAATATGCAAGCTTGATGGAATTGAGTTTTATAATAAGCCGTTTTAAAATTCACCCCTTTATAAAATATTGCTGTGAATCTTACCTTATAAATTGAAATAAATGGAGTCAGAGTTTAATTTTTTAATTTTTATCAAATTGTGACTTTTTGTGACGATGGGGTAGGGTCGTGTTCCGAAAACGTTCTGTTCTTTTTATTTCGAATTCAAACATCGATCAAATATCTGGCACTAAATTTTACATCTTTTAATTCAAAAAACAATATACCTTTTATAGCGAATACCGTATGCATCTTATAAAGTTGGGGGGAGGACGTATAAACTGGTGTATTATTATTGAGATCCGAAATTTATGTATGAAGTTATCGAAACCTTGAGCGTCGGTAAGTGAATAAATGTAAATGTCTAGTCAGTAAATTTAAAGTAGCTCTACATTTTGACAGTTTTCTCAGAGAGTGTATTCTACATGCTTGCCTTAATACATTTTATTTCAAAAAACTATAAATGTGTAAGCATTAAACTTTAAATAATAAATGTTCAACGCGTATCAAAATACATTTTTGCAATCATAATCAAAATTTTTTTGCAGAGCAAAGAAAAACAGACACTTTCTTGCTTTAAACAAATGACTTGAACTTTTTAGCTTTAGGGGCTGTTCATAAATGACGTCCCCAAAATTTTGATTATTTTGAACCCTCCTCCCCCCTTGTCACAAATAGTCACATTTGGGCAGCCCCCTCCCCATATTGTGACGTCACTTGGAATAGAAAATCAACTGAATCCCTGCAGATAGGATGCACAGAGAAAACGCTGCTATTAGAAAAACTAAAGGAGGATATTTTCAAGTCAATCTTTGATCGATATGTTTGATTTCAAAATGAAAAAAAAACATTTTTGATTGTGACGTCACGGTTTTGGAACACCCCCCTCCCCCGTTGTCACAGAAAGTCACAAGTTGATGAACCCCTCCCCCCACGCGGTGGTGACGTCATTTATGAATAGCCCCTTACCGCAGTATAAAGCGCAAAGATGCAAATAAGTAAGTGAGAACGGCAACACTTTTTAAGTCGTTTGCTAACACTGCGCGATCTTATGCACTAAACATCGCACAAAACTAACAGTAAATACTTGTAATGGCGCATATGCGCAGTAGAAAATAACACAGCTCACACACACATGCACACAAGCATGAAAAACTACAACCCTCTCTCCGTTTAGCGGCCTTTTGTTTCTTGTTGTTGTTGTTTTTGTGCCGTGTCTCTTTCTGTGCTGGTGCTTTGCGCACACACACACACACACACACACACACACCCACAAACACACACGTACCAAATGTGCGCACGGCCTGCGCTTATCAGAATAAACTGACTCTCCGCCGGCGCAGCAAATGTGCTCTCTGCAACGCAGCGCATCGCGCGAGAGCGAGTAAAGCGCCGCAGCCAGAACAAAACTGCTGTCGGCGGCAGCAGCAGCGGGCAGCTATTTTTATTGCATGTTGGAAAATTAAGCAAAATACACGTGTGTGTGTCGCTCCCGTATTGCATGGTGCATGAGTTGTTTACGTACATATAATAGAAGTGCTGCAGAGAACATTACAATTTTTGAATAATTGTAAAAAAGAAGGTGAAAAACAGAAAATCCGGGAAAATTTGGAAAAATAGGGCAAGAAACGCGAATACGTAAAATGAATGCTGGCGGCGACGTTTTGTAGCTGCCAACGCGCATAATCGTAGCCAGTCGCACACACACATACACCACACGCAAAGACGCTTTCTGTGCGAGTGTGTGTGAGAGGGTAAGAGCGTTCGAGAGGGAGCGAAAATTTCAAACAGCCGTGGAAATTTGCGTGTAGAGGTTGCGGCGGGTAATTTCGTAAATTCGCGATAATTTTAATTTTTTTTAAGGAATATCATTATTTGAAAAACAAAAAATGCGTGTGCGCGAAAAACGCAAGTTGCAAAAAGAGCAAAGGGCATTAAAACCAGCGATTAAAGTACAAGTAATTACCAAAGTATTAACTACAAGACTTTAACTAATAAGCTATTTTAACAGGAGCCAAATGATGATGCGGCTGCCAAGCGGCACACGCCGCCCCCTGTGCTTTCGACTACACCTACACTGGCCGCGGCTGAGAAAGTCGCCTTCGACAATCGCATCAAGCGCAAGAATGTTCTGGCTCTTAATGAGAAAGTAGCCGCTTTACGTGAATACGATCGTCAGCCCGTGTACAAACATGTAGGACGCATGTTCAACTGCAGTCCGGATCAGATTAAGCGTATTGTACAACAACGTGATGAGATTCTACGTGCCTGGGATCAGCGCACGCGCCGCAGCCAGGATGCACGTACGCTAGACATGAAGGTGGTGCGTTTTTCCATGCTGGGTCGTGCAGTATACGAATGGATACGACGCATGATGTACTACAAGGATTTTCCTATAACCGATGGTCTGATACAAAAAATGGCTCTACAGTTTAAGAGCTCCATGGGTCTGAGTAAATTCTTTCCTCATCAGGACTGGTGCGACAAGTTTCGCAGGACATACAAGATACTGCACAATGATACAAAGCTCCTAAAGATTGGGTATTCCCAGGGCTACTCAGTACAGATCAAGGATATTGTCAAAGATACCATGTCCGAGTGCACACCGGAATCAAATTCTACCAGCGTTGCAACTGAAGCTGAAGACATTGATGAATATGCAAGCCTAGGCGCTGGTGGTGGTACTACAATAGGCAGCAATCATGCTGCCGATGGTGATGAAAACATAGAAGTGGACATAGATGGTGTGCAGGAAGATGAAGATATAAAGCCCTCGCTTAGTGAACTAGATCTGGCAATACCACAGCTGGCGCCACTGCCACTACAAGCAAATACTCCGCCCGGTACTTCCCAAAAAGTGCTACTGGCCACACCGATTGTACCAGCTGGCTCTGCAACAGTCGGCGCAAAACCCATCACTATGACCATAATACCGCTGGCTCTGGCGCAAAGCATCACACAGGGGCCCTTTCCGCAACGGGAAACTCAAATACAGGAATTGGCAGCGTCAGGCCAAGCCAAGACGTCGTCGGTACCACAGCCCATGCTGGAGATCAAAAAGGAAATAAAAGCAGAGACACAAGACCCCGAGGAGGAGAAGGAAGAGCAGTTACAGCAGCCAGCATCGCCAGTAGTACGCATTAAGGAAGAAGTGGAAAGCGACATAGAAGAGGATGAGCTGTATGACGACGACGTTAATAATGGCCGCTCTAGTGTCACCTCGCTTGCCGAAATACTGGCCGCCAATGTGGAGGACGAAAAGGAATATATAGAAAAAACGCGCGCCATGCGCAAACGTAAACCTAGTCATACAACTGATACTGAGCATCCTCTTAAGCTTATTGCCTTGCCACCACTGCCTACACTGACCAAGGCGCCAATGACCAAACGACGCCAACCAGATGACAACAATAACTCAGGCAGTGAACCCTTTGCAAACCCTACTCGGCCTGTGGCTATCAGCTGTGCTACGGCGCGTCAGTACCTGAAGCAACTGCAGGAGTTTGCGCTCCATAAGGAAAACTATCGCCTCACTGAATTGTTTACACGTGCAGATGAGGTGATGCGTGAACTGGGCACAGATTAAGACTTGGTCAAGAGGACAGAGAAAGAGAGAAACCTTGTATGAAGAGCATCAGCCAAAGAGCATGCTAGTCTAATTTTAGTTTATAGAACATCTCGAAGATGCAAATGGATGCAATCAATCATTTAAACGTAATATTCATATGTATATGGTATACACAGTTTTAATTTGTATAGAAATACATTTTTATAAAATAATTGCACTTTTCTAATAAAGAAAATTGTTTTATAAAACCAAAAATGGTAGGAAAACTTTGAAATTACAAAGTTTGATTTAATTATAATTTTTACGTATGTGGCATCTGGAAGATGTAACTGAATGTAATCAAACATTTAAATTGTAATAAATCATTTTAGTTTGTAAACAATAAATTATAAAGAAAATATATATAAAACGTTTTTAAACTGAAACATTTTTAATGTAGTTTCGTATACACTACGTAGTACCTTTATATGTACTAAATATTTCTAAAATCTTCAAGACATTTTTATGAGTAAGTAATATAAGTAAGTTGCTTACTATGTTTGCGGCCATGTTTTTTATAGAAAGCCAATTGTTTTGTCCGGAATCAGACTTGTAGTCCAATACAGTTGTGACCAGAGCTACATAATGGTAGACCGTTCGGTAGTCAAATAGCTTCGAAAGACCGTCTGTAAGCTGTCATACACTTGCAAATGTAGGATATCACCGTTATTGCTCTTGTCCAAACTGCAGATGCATATAGAAGGAAGAACTACTACGTTCGCTACAGCTATCACATCTAAGACCATAAGGCCACCATTCGCCGCTTTATCGCCCACATGTTGGAGGCTTTGCTTAAAAGGCGGCATTTAACATATTATTTCCTCTCAGTTCTCATGGGTACACATAAATGTGTATGTAAGTAGATTTCTTGCAGTTCCTTTTCTTTTTTACGACCGCGCCTCTTCTGTTTCTATCCACAGCCAATTCACAAGAGTCAATCCAACTGAAAATGACTAAACAGTCTTAGAAGAAAACGCAAGCTTTCAAAAGGTTCCCTTCTCACTCAGAGTGTATAAGTGCAAGATATTAGCACGAAATTTGTACACAATATGAAGGTCAGAACGAATAATTCAAATGAACTCAGAAAAGTTATTTTTCATGTTTTTGTACCCTGTCCACAAAGTGTAAAGGGGGCTCTTCATAAATGCTGTCACCAAATTTTTGATGATTTTTAACACACAAATTTACACAGAGATTGGAGGGTCTGCATGAAATTGTTTATTTAAAGAACATAAGTTGGATATTAAAACGTAAATTATATTTATATGGAGAAACTTTAAAATACCATAAGAAAACTACAAATCCTTAGTATTGCCGCATAAACCATGCAAAATATCGCCGGATGAGCTGTATTATCTTATGACATTTGGCTCCGGAACAAATTGAGCAAGTGCAGCAACACAAGCAGTCCTCCAAATGTGCAACGATGATTAAAAGGGCAATCCGAAGCAGTACATGGGATTCCAAAACTTAAAAAAACATCTTGCAACTGAGCTACATGCATACATACATATGCGTATGAGTTCTGTACAAACTCAAAAGTTTAAATGCAGCATGTTTATTTTTTGTGCTTTCGTCATTACTTAAATCTGGACACGGAGTCGTACCTATTTGTGTGTGCATGTGTGTGTGTGTGTCTAAAGTCTCATGGTCGTTATATGAAAAAAAAAAAAACTTAAATACATGCAATAACTGTAAGTGCGCATGTCTGCCCTTAGTTGCGGCGCTGGCGTGGCTCTGCGTTTTGTTCTCTTTCTCTCTGCTATTTTTGTTGCTGCTCTCTCCAAGGCACACGCACGTAAATACAAAGTTTTAGCATTATGGAAGGGGGGTAGTGGGTGGCTGGAAGCCAGGGTGCACAGGGTGGCATGAGTATTGAGTCAAATAAGAGCAATGTTTGTCAAAACAACTAACTTATGCGCTTATTATTTGTATTTACAATGTTGGTTACAGCTACTAAAAAATAATAATTATAAAAACAAAAATATATATATATATAGCTTTTTGATTGATCGACTGTGCAACCTTAGCAACGCACATAAAAATGTCTGTATTAATCAAATGCACAGTCACATACAAGCATTGACAAGCAAAAGAGAGAAAAAACTAATCAATCAATCAATCGTACAACAGCAGCAACAACAACGCTGTCTCATACAAAATGTACGCTCGCACGCCAGCAACTCACCAACACATAAGCGAAGGCAAGCGCACAGCTACGACCAGTCCGTTGATTGATTGAATCAGTTGAGCATTGCCGCTCAACGCTTAAACAACAAACAATCGGAGAACTATTTGAATTAACGCTGTTTTGTTTCGCATTGGTATTAGTCAGTCACAAAACAGCTGATGGCTAGCGAGCTGCCAGACCGAGTCAGTGCTGGAAAACGACAGTTTTGGCGCGAGTTTTTGGCGCTGTATCAACAATTGCCGGAGTTGTGGGATGCGCGACATCAAGGCTATCGTCATCGAGATTCAAAATATGAAGCTTATGATGTATTGGAGGCTAAGTTAAAGGAAGTAGAGCCGAATGCTACACGCTATGATGTGCAGCGCCGCATCAACATATTTCGCACAAATTATCGCCGGGAACGTGTGCGTATTTTAAGGCAAGAAGAATTGGGACTGCACCCAGACATATGCAAGCCAACGCTTTGGTTCTACGACTACATGAGTTTTTTGCTGACCCAAGACTCGTTTCAACATGGTTCGAGGGCCAGAAAAATGCGTGCAGCTGGTGGTCACAGGCACAAGACATTAGATGCTGCTCAAATAGAGGTACATACATATGTTCCGAATTTTTTAAAATTATATTTCTCATTAAATTTTTTATGAATTCGCTTTTCGAAACCCAGTCCAGGGTTACACTGGAAACTGAAAACGAGTGCACTGCTCAAGAGGCGCCACCAGCAAGTTCCACATATAAGACAATCACACCGCCGCCACTAGATGATAGTTTGCTACTCAGCCCAAAGGTAGAAATTTTTGAAACTGATTTAGAACCCACAGCAGCACAGGCAGTACAAGCGCTTGAGGATATTAAAGCAAGCTCAGTTGAAGCCTGTGTGTCAAGCAACATTGACGCCACTTGTCCCATCACTTCGACCGTTGTGAAGGGTAATGACGTAAAGACGCCACTTTTGAGCGAAGCTTCGGAAGCTCTGGCCAAGACATGGGCCATACAATACGAGGAGATGGCGCCAACGCAGCGTATTTTGGCACGTAAGGCAATTGCTGATATTCTATTCGAGGGCTGCATGGGCAATCTGCGAATAAACCGCTGTGAACGGGATATTGTTGGTAATAAACTGTAAAAAAAAAATATTTTTAGAAAATAGTTTATGGTTGTTCTAAAAAATCACTCTTAGTTGCTACTTAAAAATACATATGAATGTAAAGAATACAAATATATATGTATGTATGAATTTAAAATTTAAAGGCCACAAAGTATTGTAATATTTCCCAGCGTTGTATCACTGTGCAGAAGTTTTGTTTATTAAATTTAAAAACTGATTTTCTCAACGACTATATTTGCTTTGAATTCAAGATATGTATATATGAGACACCCAAAGAACAAAGTTAAAAATCGTACTAACATCTTTTTTTAGTGCCAAAATTAGACTTCCGCGGAGTACAACTTTTGAAATTGTACTGAATTCGGTCCATTTTTTGTATGAATATGGTGTGCTGTTATTGGAAAATGTTCAGAACGATCGGCTCCTTCGTGCTCTTTGTTTACATTTTAGGCATTATATCCGTATTGAAACGGCAAACAAGTAACAACCAAGGAAATTTTCGGCAACAGAGCAAATGTACTAAGGAGGAATAAAAAAAAATTGAGAAGGAAGGGTTTCAAGAGGTTTTCATATAAGAATAAGGAATGGTGGGATAGGGAGTTTCGTCTTTCCGTGTTCAACGTTCCACGTAGCTTCGGAAACTCGCAATACGAAGAGATGAGATGGCAATGAGAACTTGACAGTAGTGATAATAAATTGTAAAAATATTTTAAGAATACATATTATAAGTGCTCCGAAAAACACCACAAACATTTTTTAAATAACACTGTGCGACAGTGAAAATACACCCTAAACTATGGTTGTAGATCTGGTCGAGTAGAACTCAAAACAATTTTTATTTGTTTTCTGTGGAACCCTCCGATTATTTTTAAATTGACAAATAACGGGTGTGTTTGTACCTTACACATTTCTAAATCTATAGGGAGTAAAAAAAGTTAAAAAAAAAATTGCATCTGGGATCTACTCAACCTGATCTACAACCTACACTATAGTATTTGTCGGGTGTATTTAGTTTTTTTTTTTATGTCGCACAGTGTAATTTGGGATTGAACGTAAAATATTGCTTAATGATATTCGGAATTTGTACTATCTGACTTTGAAGTTTATAAAAAAAGTAGAGGCTCTTCCCCCTGTTCGCTTCGCTAGCCAAGCCCCGTGCCACACCCGTGGTATATAATATTCCTATTCCTCTTCCCGTTCCACTGAGGATATTGGTCCTGCCTATCGAAAACTTGTTCATTGGTGTCCACCATTAGGAGCAAGGAATAATAATACAGTGACAACTGTCTCATCTGGACACTGTCTACATTGGACAACCTGCCTGAATTGGACATTTTACGTGAAACCAAATAAATTTCATACAATATTGCATTTATGTCACTGTGTAAATTGGTCCCAGTCTACCTTATAAATTGGACACTTTTTTCATATTTTTAAGTCCATTCCAATTGTAAAAAGTCTGTGTCAGAGCACTGTTTTTACGAAAAAAAAAGTGACAAAAGCCTTGCACAGTGCAGAGGAGTTATAAATTAAAACTTTTTTAGCAAGTAATGGGTCCTTTCGGTCATTTTTTTAGCGTCACCAAATTATTTTTAAAACGCCTTTTAGAAAAAAAGGCAGTACCGATTACAAAGTAACTAAAGATTTGAACAATAAACTTCAAGACAATGTATATAAATAAAATTATGAATGCTATTAATTCGTATGTCTTCTTCTTAACTGGCCATAACAACCCGTTACTGGGTTACGGCCTGATGTAAATACATTCTTTCATTGGAATTGTGGTTTTACGTGGTGGGTCCCAAACCCTACGCACAACCCAGTGTCATTGTTAGTCGTCTCACACGACAAGCTTTGACATGCTGAGGTTCTATTCTCTTACCCTCTCACCAAACGGGTGAGCAAATGTAAAAATCAAATGATCTCAAATCAAGCAAAACACATCGAACACTACAAATCTTTCAATTTCTATATATTGGACAAAAGTCTTAGAACCAAGTGTGTCCAATGTAGACAGTTTTCACTGTAGTGAACTGTTTGAGAGCCTACGAGAGCAAGAGAGACAGTGTAAGGACAGCAGCTTAGTCTTTCCTTACTATTATCATTCCATGCGTTCAGGATTCGATCGTTTTTGTGCTATTGAAGACAAACCAACCATCCTCCAACCATTCCAAGAGCTATAAAGGGGTTCAACCCTATTTACGTTTCACTTTTTATACACTGTACACATATTGTTAAACTTTATCGCCTATAAACAGTGATACATGTGAGCTAGAGCTACATTCCTGTGGCCCTAATCACAAAATAAGGTGTTCATATTTTTTTAATAGAAGCCAGCCTTTCTACCGGCAATCGATAAACCTTAATTACTGCCACACCCCAAAATATTTTGATTTGAAAATTGTCACAGATGTTCATGAAAGTGATTTCGCTCTAGGTTTCAAAATTTAACATTGGCCCAAGAATACTGAAATTATAGGCATAAAAGTAATTTTTGTCATCATAATAACCAATTTCCCAATAGGAAAAGTATCTAATTAGTACTTCCCAATAGGACAGTGCTTGCAGTCATATCGAACTTATGGGAAGAGACCTTAAAGTAGATACTTCCGTGTCCATTTCACCGAATGCTGAATTTAGTGCCTATGGGGAAAAAAGGTTACAGAATATCCCACTGTCGGGCACTTTCAAGAATTTTTTGATAAAAACAATCCTTATGTATTTTTCCTTATTTTATTATTAAACATTTTTTTTTTTAAATTGTGTACCCGCGCCATTTCGTGCATGGCTGACAATAATAAGTCGCTATGCAACACTATTAAAAGTTAAATAAGTTGGCAGTTTCAGCAAATGTTATTGATATAAAGAGGAAGACAATATTTAGGAAACGCGTACTTTTAAGTTGTATAGTTTAGTTTTAAAAAGTTAATTTTTTACTTTATGCACATTCACTTAGGTTCATTATATATCAATATGATTTGAAGGCTTTGCAGTCATCTATTCCATGACGGCTAAAAAAAAAAGGTTCCTATACCTGTTTAAACTTTCTTGTTGTTCGTGCCTCCAAATAGACTACAATTCGAAAATGCCGAAGCAAGCGGATTCGTAAGTAATATTTAATATTAAATCCATCACTTTTAATAAAAACAAAAACCTTTACAGTGAGGCGAAGCCTGTGGACAAGATTATTGCCAAGTTAGTAATAGGAAATTGAGCATAAATACCCAAATTTTAATATGATTTAATTTCGACAGAGCTTGGAGCCATATAAACACTTTGCTGCGAAAATACAGCATAAGGCACTTAAATGTTGAAAAGGGTTGCAATGGGCGCTCTTTGACCAAGGAATGCAATGCCAAACTGAAACGGGAGTACCCGCTTGGCACATACAAGGAGTTAATGGTATGGATAAGAATATGGCTAAATCGTCTTGATGAAAATGAAAAGAATCGCGCAGAGCGACAAGAAACCAAAACAAATTGTGAGCCAAGTAAAAGCAGCTTAGAATTGAATGTTTTGCAGAATCGCATATTGCTAACAACAACATATCCAACGCAAGAAAATGCTTCCAGCAGGAAAAGAAAAACAAGTGAAAACAGAAATGAAGAAGTGGTTGACTTGTGCAGCGATGATGATGATGATGGTGATGTTGTTGACGATCCCAACGAAATTTCAGTAGTATCTTCAGAAATAGAGACCTTTAACTTGGCTCAAATCCTATCTACATCAGCTTTGATGGTACACGATGATGAACTGGGCGATATACACCTTAAAGACTATGCTGATCATATAGATGGCAAGCTCGACAAAGAGGAAATTAACAAAGTGGGAGTAGAAGAGGTTTCTTCTGACTCTAACACCACAGTCGAGCTAATTTTTACTGAGAAAAACCCAAATAAACAATTTTGTAGTAAGCAGAGTAAAACTTCAGAGCCCAAACATGTCATACGTGTGCGCAAGGATCTGTGTGAGGACAACACTTCTCTAGAGGAAGAAGCGCACTGTTCACGTTCCAGACCAGCACCGGCTGCAACCGCGGTCTCCGAAGAAAGGCCACCTAAGATTCTTAATTATTTACAAAAACGCAAATTAACTGTTCCTACAGATGCTGAAGGAGAACCCCCAGCCAAATTATGCGATTCGACATCAGAATCGGCTCCAAATTCGAGTGCATTGCCGTCTACTAAAAGTCAAAGCTTGAGATATAATTTGGGTAAGCATTTGATGGCCGCTCTGGACTTGCCCAACAAGCAGATTTTGGAAAGCCATTTGCCAGATACTACAGCGTCTAAGCAAGCAGATCAGCAACCTGTTTTGGAAAGTGAGTTAACTGACGATGCACAGCCCATATTACACATTTCAAATGTTTTGGGTTTGCTGGGCTGCGTGGAGAGCTATGCAGTGTGGCAGCGCAATGCCGAGGCTTGTAAGTTGGTTGAGCAGCTACGTAGCAGTTTGCAGCGCGCCGATACGGACACTTGGTAAGTTAAATAAGACAACCTTTTTAAATAAAACACTGTTCTTATTGATTTCCGCCTATCGATAGACTATGTCATCCATATGGGAAACGCAGGCCAGCGCAACATAGTCTGGATCATAAGTGCGTCAACGTTGGCATGTATAGACTAAATATGAATACAACATACTGGATATTCATAGAGGGTTCCTGGCGAACCAATCGACTTACAGTGTAGACAGCTGTTCGCAAATGTACACTACCACAACTACTTTAATATAAGGATCAATGGCGTAAGTACATTCAGCCTTTTATTATGAATAAGGAAACTCAAAAGCCAGTCGCGATTTACTTTTATAAACAAACATCACAAATAGTTTAGATATGATTTGTACCCTACACTTAACCACGCCATCTAGAAGGATCGTGACAAGTTAAGTGAGAATAGGTTGAGAACTGGGGATCAATCCAAACGGATTTTGTACCTTTTTGGTACTAATCACCATAAGTTTATGGATTTATTTATAAAATGCCGTTAAATAGGCATTTTCACAAATCACCACATCGTTAGTTATACAATTTTTTCGATTGCATAACGAGATTTTTTCCGATAGCTTGATGTTTGAAAATGTTTTTGAATTAAATCTTGTGTTTAATTTTGGTGTCATTTTCAGAAGATTCGTTATAAGTTTTTGCTTTATTATCCCATCTCCTCACTCACATTAAATGCACAGAAAGCAGTTTTTTTTTTATTGGAGTAATATTATTCGAGTGCCATTTTGCATGTTAAATTTCACTCAATTTAATACATTTAATTCAACGTTACTGAGAATAAGTTAGGCTGAATAAACCTCATAAATATGGTAGATCGAAAGAATATAAACATGTAATTTTATCTTGCAGGCGTTGCCCAAATTAACACTACATCAACACA
The DNA here is from genome assembly GCA_035041775.1 of Chymomyza caudatula. Classification (NCBI taxonomy): domain Eukaryota; kingdom Metazoa; phylum Arthropoda; class Insecta; order Diptera; family Drosophilidae; genus Chymomyza; species Chymomyza caudatula. The sequence continues at coordinate 1,733,093 of JAWNKW010000133.1, forward strand.
TCAGTGCAGCTCATAAGGAAGTAGTACTCGACACTAACAGCGAAGCAGCGTTAAGTTACTTTTCTTAGTTTTAAGCGTGCTGACCAACAGAACAGGTGCCTCACTGTGCTACATTGTGAGCGTGGTAAGAGAAAAATCAGCGACTACAAATTGCTTGCATTAATCAGACATGGATGTTGGCAGCTGGCATCAAACTGCTGGAGCGGAGTTGGCACAGTGATCTAGACATGTAGTTTTTTTTGCTCAGTTGCTTACATATTATGTTAGAACTAGCTCTAAGCTATGAAATACACAATTGTTTGTTATACCAAATAGTTTCACAGTGTGCCCACCCCACTGGAAAGATGTAAGGCAAAACTCGTCACGCCGGCTGCTGCGCGTCTTGCTAAGCTCTGACAAGCTCTTCGAGGGTATAGGTGCAGTGGGTAGACTAAACGCTAACACAGCTTGACAGCCGCCGCCCATCCGGCGATGCACTTAGCGCATTTGCAAATCATTTGCCAAGTATGGATAACTGGCAACAGCTGTTGCCACCGCTGCACTGCACCTGTGTGTAATTTTAGAGCCGCCTGTTCGCTATTTTAAATCTGTTCTGTGCTGGTCAACAGTTTTTGATCGAGCGGCTTGGAAAAATTCAAATCACTGCCTAGGTAGTTTGTTGAAGTCATGGGAGAGCTGCATGTTTTGCACCTGTCCACAACTCCCTACGCATGTGAAAAATCCGGCAAGGCTTTAATTGATGCAACAAAAACAACAACAAGCGGCACGACTACATACTACATACATATGTGATAGCAATTGAGGGTCGCATAGGGTTGCTAGGTGCTGCATTTACTTGCACGTTGCACGTGTTGTCGCTGCGCTTGTCCAAGTTGGTAACTTGCAACTAGTCTGAAAGCGAAAGAAAACCGGCAAAAATGTTGTACAAAATGCGTGAGGAAGCAACACAAGCAGCGGCAGCAGCTGCGACGAGCGCCCAGCCTAGTATTGCAGTTTTCAAACCTTAAATGGGAATTGAAATTAAATGCAGCTGCTTTAATGATGTGCCATGTTGGGGCTGGCTAGGGGGGAGTTGGCAGTTGATCTTGTGTTTCAGACGCAGATGCAGTTTCTAGACGTTGCGTCGTATCAAAATGGCCTAAACAAATCTGCAACTTGGCGCGTATATGGCACACAAGTTGTTTTAGTTGTTGTTGGCCCTGTGGTGGGCGTTGCATGTGCATTGGGCGTGGCGCCACAAAATGAAATGAAATGCATACAAAACAGCTGCGCCGGTGGCCGTTGCCAAAGCAAACAAACACACACAAGCCACAGCTTAGCGGGCGCCAGTAACGTTCAAAAAATAAGAAACTAACCAAACAAAAAAAAACCAACTAAAATGCAACACCAACAATTGCAACAAAACGAATACATACAGCCTACTCTGCCTCTTGCCTTTTTTGGCCTTTTAATGGGAGTTGCCTTATTTGGTGCACAGACAGCGAGAAGAAATCAAACAGCAACAACAACCGCAGAACAATCTTTTATCGAATGTTTTTTGTTGTTTTGTTGTTGCTGGCGATCGACACTGATGATGTTGTTTGTTCAAAGTTTTACGTGTACGAGCATTACATAAATCCATTTAATGTGCGATTTGAAATGCAATTGTCCAAAACGAAAGACTTAGGCAACGAACTTGCCCTGGCATTTGCTCAAATTATTGTAATTTAAGACAAAACATTCAAAATCAAAAACGCAATCAAGAATGAACTGGCTGATAAAACTCGACTGCGCTATACTCTACAGCAATGTATTCTTAAAAACGTAAGTAGTTCTTAGTTTCTCATTATCTTGCGAATTTCAATGAGGGAGGTTGTGTGTCGCGCATGTTATTTCAGTTTTTGTTATATTTATATGTGTATGAATTGCTTTATGTTTACAACTGTGTGTATGTGTAAATTTAGCAGTAACGAGAGTAAATTGTGCCTCTCTTTTTCGTTATTTCAGCCTCTCACAAAGTTTTAAGAATGTTCGCTCAACCACGACGTTACCTTGTTAAGTATACATTGCTTTACACAATCTAATCTTAAGAAGGTAACGTCGCCGTTGCGACGTCAGCAGCGCAGCTTCTTAACTTTTCATTCTCTTGCGAATTTCGATGATGGAGGTTGTGTGTCGCGCATGTTTTTTCAGCTTATGTTATATGCATATGTGTATACATTGCATTATATTTTCAACAGTATGTGTGTATATGTATGCTTAAAACCAAGGTATACTCTGTATACCATTTAACAAAATGGAACAGCATTGTTATATTTGCAAATGCATGTGCGATCGTGGTACCAAAATTATGCATACGCCAACAAATGTAGAAGGGCGAAAATTGTGCTTAACTTTTTTTTTCAGCAACGAGAGTAACTTGCGCATCGCTCTTTCGGAATTCATATTGTAGCAGGACACTGAATCTGCAAATAGAACAAGGACAGGTCTAAAAATTTCAGAAATATCTGGCAAAGCTCGTTTGACGAATGCGAAAGCTTTGGTATACGCATTTGAGCCGAACTCTGATCCAACGATAACAAAATATATAAAGAACTTGTTAAAAATTCGTAATTTTCTTATGGACTGGAAAATGTCTTACGCTGTATTCAAATTTTGTGCACAGGCCTTGCCCTACACATAATGCTTACTGAATCGCCTAAGCCTAAAATTTTCCAATTGAACGAAGCGGTCGTTCATTATATCGTTTCACAAGAAAGGAACGACAGATGATGTGGCATTTCGAAATTCAGTATCATTCCCAAACTTATTCAGGGTGTTACTTCTGTTCAATTTGGTCTTTAATCTCATATTATCAGTATGGATTAGTAAAAGGGAGACCAATGAATGTTAATCTTTTAGAGTTGAGCGTGTAATATTCCCGATCCCCAGTTCATAAAATATAATATTTGGTTTCAATTCCAAAAGTTTTCGGATGTCTGTGTTCTGCTCGAAACAGCTATGGTATATATTCGTAAAGTAGAGGTTAATGATATTGTATTGTAATTTTCTGAAATTACTCAACATAGGAAAAAAGTATTCATGATTAATGGTAGCTAAGTTCAACAGTAAGGTTTAGGGTTGGATCAGAGTTGTATATCCTAAAACCGCAAATCAGGTTTCAAATGTTTCAAATTTCTGATTTGCAATACGCTTAGTTTTAAAACTTATTAAAAACTAGCTGCCCCACAAACTTCGTTTTGCGCGAATTAGATTATTTGATTAAATTAATATCGAGCATTCACGATACGATGGACTCAGCAGTATTGCCATTCATTATCGTTTTAGTGGTTCCGGTGGTGGGTTTAAAGGAGGCAAAATAACTTTTCCTGAAGCACAACAGATCCCTGCCGTTTCATTGTTTAATTTTAGAGCATCGCAATGACTTCATTCTTTGGCTCGAGTATTTTTGTCTCTTAATAAAATTTCAGAGTGAATTGATTACCTAATTAAAGTATACACATTAAATTGCTAGCCAACTATGTTTCTGAATCCGTTCCACTTATCGGACACAAACTGAAGAGAAACATTCCTTCAGACCAAACGAATATATGGATCAAATATGAAGTCATTTGCTTCAGTTGTTCTCAAATTTTATTGACGTGTACCCTGTACGAACGAGTTTAAATATTAAGATAATCAGAAAATACTCAATTTCTGAAAATATAGTATTTCTTATTTTTTACAAATCATTTTTATAAAACAATTGAGTTTATGATGATGGTGAAGTTGGTGAATAATTTCTTTGCGAAATTGGGAGCAAAACAATGAGTCGTTTTACATTGAAAGATTAGTTAGGATTCTTTAATAGAATAATTTCTTATTAAATTATATAAATACTTATAAATTAAACATTTCTTTTAAGTCAAAGTTCTTCCAAAAAGTGAATCGTCTGGCTGAAGGATTTACCGGACTGTCTCCCTAAAGAGATACAGACGAAAATCTGGTAGTTCATGCACAGGGAGAACTGAGGTTGTGCGATGATGAGGATAATGCCGCTCCCGCAGGTAACTTCTTGACGTCCAAATCACCAATTAGCGTCGCCTAGCTATGACGAAGTCATAGTTGCAATGAAGCGGCTCAAGAACAACAAAGCTGCTGGCGCTCATGACTTGCCTGCCGAGTTGTTCAAGACTGGCAGCAATGAGTAGGTAAGGTAGATGAGAGCACGCGCGATGATTGGGACCTTGGTCTCCTCTGCCCTGTCCTAAAGAAGGGTGACCCCACGCCGTGCGCTAACTAATTGTATAAACATAGATACGCCTTATCGAGCGTACTGTGTGAATGACTAAAGCCATTTGCGAAAGATCTGCAGATTGATTTTGAGCAACACACGCACATCCGTTAAAGTAGGAAAGAGATCAATAGATGTTACTTCAGTCTCAGTAGCCAAGTGAGTAGTAGAGACCACTCTCGCCAGACGAAACTAACACTCTATAAGGTGCTCATCCTTCCCGATGACTTCGTCATAGTTGCAATGAAGCGGCTCAAGAACAACAAAGCTGCTGGCGCTCATGACCTGCCTGCCGAGTTGTTCAAGACTGGCAGCAATGAGTAGGTAAGGTAGATGAGAGCACGCGCGATGATTGGGACCTTGGTCTCCTCTGCCCTGTCCTAAAGAAGGGTGACCCCACGCCGTGCGCTAACTACCGTGGTATCAGAATTTTCTATTGTATAAACATAGATACGCCTTATTGAGCGTACTGTGTGAATGACTAAAGCCATTTGCGAAAGATCTGATCGGACCTTATCAGCGTGGTTTTTGGCCTGGTTAGTCCACCATAGACAAGATATTCAAACCAAATCCTGGAAAATACCCACGAATACCAAATCGACACCCACCACCTTTTTGTCGATTATAAAGCAGCATTTGCTAGCCCGTTGAGGGATTGCGTATATGCCGCTCTGTCTTATCTTGGAATCCCTGCAAAGTTGGTACGACTGTGCAGATTGACTTTGAGCAACACACGCACATCCGTTAAAGTAGGAAAGAGATCAATAGATGTTACTTCAGTCTCAGTAGCCAAGTTAGTAGTAGAGACCACTCTCGCCAGACGAAACTAACACTCTAAAAGGTGCTCATCCTTCCCGATGCTCATCCTTCTGATGAAAATGCCCTTGGAGATCTTTGCCCCTCTACGCGTTAGCAACGACAATCGCATTTTGTGAAACTCTACGACGAGTTCAAAAAAATTAACATCCAGTGTTTCTGCTGGCTTGGTCATGTTGAGATCATGGAACCCTTCATTCATGCAAAATGCATCTTACAATGCTATACATTTTGCTATATAACTATACTCATACCATGTAAACTCGTAATGCACTTACAAACCCATAAAATCCAATAAACCCCTTGCCAAACTAAAGGGTATGCTATCTATAAAAAGAATCAGCAAACCGCATGCCCTTCTCAATCAATTGATGGTTTCATTGCAGCTGCAACACGGTTCCGATAATATGCCAGCGATCAAGCTCAGATCATAAGGTAACATCATCAGCGACCATAAATGGCCAGCAATTGAGAGCCGCAATATGCTCAGTGAGCGGCATAATGCACAACTTGGCTGGACAGCAGCTTGGCCAGATTGCTGCCAATGCCCCAGCATCGTGAGCTTGTCTAAAAGTTTCGCTTCGTCTTATGGTCTTATGGGCTTCTCCGAGCACGGAGTGAAAGAGAGAGGTAGGTCAATTGCCAACGCCAGTGCGCTTGACTCTTGATGGAACATGGACATGGCACTAAACATTTGCAATTTGGAATGCTACTGCGGGCGGTTTCGAGCAAAACTTTACAAAAGTCGATTAGAGAAAAGGCCAGCTGGCAGAGCTACTCTGATACTCTGAGGCCTTTCTATATATACACACTAGATAGATAAGCTACAATGTCACTTTTGTCTATGTTAGAGTAAACATGTAACAGTAAACAATAAACAATGAACAAATTGAAGTTCTCACACATCGACGCACGCGTCAAAGTGCATGCCACATTATGGCAGGAGTAAATAGTACAAAGTACGACCAAAACCCACCCTAATAATGGAACTACTATGGGCTCAGGTGCAGCGACATTAGGGTGGTCGCTTATCAGTGCTGCGGCAGCGCATCCCAGGCGGCAGCGGTACCCATACCCACGCTGCTTAGCTCAAAAAAAATAAAATCACACGAGAACCATCGCAGCAGTTCTCAGCTCATGAGGGTGTCATGTGAACTGTTTAGCGAAAAGTCCAGACCTAAATGGGGGTAATTTGTTGGTCAGCTTGGCTGGGAATCAACGCATGATGAGTGCTGAGCTATGTGGGTGCGCAGTCGCACTCGCTGTCGGATCCGGAGACCCAATCAAAGCGTTCTGCCAAGCGGCGTGACGAATTATGTGAGAACTTTATTAAATGTACCACGAAACTCAAAATCATTTGAGCACACACATAATTACATTGGCGAAAATTCTCTCACTGCACTCACTCACTTAAATTGTTGAGAATTTCAGAAATTTTTGAAATTTTTTTCACATTCACACGAAGCATTGGCAGAAGCAGCATGAGAAAGTCCAAAAAGTGTGAGACTGAGAAAATAACAGAAATAACTACTACACTGAACAAAAGTTCTTAAAGCTTTTGTTTAGTGTTTGTATGTACGTATTAGTTAGCTGATCTTGCATTTTACTGAGTTCTATTCACGCCCATTACAATTAACCCATGATCATCATCACCATCACATTAAGAAGCTGACAAGTTCAGCGCGCATTTTGCAGCAGCTGAAAAAGTTACCCTTTATGAATTTTTTATGGCAACTCGAAAAATATGCGATAATTAAGCAAAAGGCATACGGCTTCCTTTGATTTTTAGGCGAAACTTTTATGATGCGCTGCCAAAAAAGCGCAAAAAAGTCACAGGGTATAACGAAATTAAAGATGAAACTAAAAATGTATTTTTGTTGATGGCTTGCGGTGTAGGCAACGGTTAGCTGGATGGCTTTTATGAGCCAGTCGGATCCTGAAACTGTAGCTAAGGCGACACCTTTTAAGAGCGCCAATCGAATCAATGTTTTAACACGAGAATACCATTTTCGAGTGGGGCTCATTAAGCACACTGCCGAATATCAAGAAATGCCCAAATCATCTAAAGTTGTATGTGTCACACTCAGAAGCTCACGACTACAGTATACCCTATATACTTGATGTGAAGAGTTGCTGAGAATGAACTTGAAAAGAGCTCGGATTTGTCCTATTTCAACAGATTCTGTTCCAGCTGGTATTTGTCTATACCATAATATAAAATGAGTGCCCCAAAAGGCCTTTGCGTCCCTCAGTCCTCGTGTGAAATCATTGGCAGCATTTTAGTATGTGCTATGCGCGTGTACAGCATCGTATTGTAAAGCTCAGGATTAGGATTTTGTTGAAGAATGGACAGCGGTTATAAGGAACAGCCGCTATTACCAAATGAAAATAGTGTCATGTATTCTTCATTTAACAAAAGACAATTGTTCTTACAAAAATTCTATGTAGTATTGTTTCGAGATGAGTTTTTAGACAGTTTTGGCGAAATTTCGATCATCCTTAATGTCTTCGTCATTTCTCTACCAGAAAGAAATGGTATGTTTAAGCCAAGGCCGCTCAATAGAGGTCTTTGTTGCCTAGTGTTATCATGTCATGGGTCTTACTTCAAAACTTGACTAGTAATAAGAATAGTATTTTTTCAAAAATTACATGCAATTGTTCTTTTTGTCAGACTTTTAATTGTTCCTTTAAAACCGATTTTCAGTTTTTGAATTGACCAAAAAATTGGTTATTAAAAAAAAAGTTCCTATTGATTCAGATTCAGCGAAGACGTGCATTATGGACTTTTAGAAAGCTAATAACAGTTGCCAAGTTGTACAATCAGCTTGTAGGACTTATTCTGCGCCGTACCTCTCGCAAAACTATCTAAAGTGGCGCCTTTCGATATTCTTGATAGTTTTAAGAAAAATATTCGATACTATCGAAAGTACTATCGGTTTTTCATCTTTCCTCAACTAAGCCGCTTTGTGTGTCTTTAAACTATCGAAAGTGAAAAAAACATCGATAGCGGGACAGAAAAGGAAAAAATTCTATAGCTCGGTGGTATTTTCGAGTCCTCAAAAAGACAGACAGACATAAAAACTAGCTGGCAAACTATGGGACATATAATAAAACAGATACGTAGAATAAAGACTTGCTAAACTTCAATATCCTAGGGTTGCTCTATATCCAGAAACACCTAGTTTCAGAAAAAGGATTCGATACTATTGATATATAAATACTATATACTATAAATAGTACTATCGGTTTTTAATCTTTCCTCACCTAAGCCGCTTTGCGTGTGATTAAACTAACGATAGTGATCCAATTATCGATAGCGAGAGATAAAAAGAAAAAAATCCATATCTATATGGATTTGCACCTCTACCTAGAGGTCCTCAAACAAACAGACAAACATGAAGACAAGCAGACAAACAATAGGACATACAATATACCATATATACATAAAAAAAAACTTGCTAAATTTCAAGATCCTATGTAGCTTTTCTCTTTTCCGGTAACAGTGTCTCTCAAATAGTAGACATATGTATAAACCGTTTGCAACATATGCTGACAAGTAGAATTGTTGAAATTATATCGATATATGCGATATATTTTTAATTATACGATAATATCACATATCGATATTTTGTGTATCAAATATCGGCTTCTATGTATTTTTCCAATAAATAGCAAAAGGATGCCGTAAAAATTGAAAATGTAATTTATTTGGATACATGAAATATGAACCAATTAAATTAGATTCAAATTCTGTATCACATTGTGCGGAAAAATTGTGAAAACCAGTGAAAATTCGTCAAACGGAAGATTGTGGGATGTTCATAATCACCTGATCCAAAACAGAAATGTGAGGGAGCAAATCGGCGTAAAGAAGAAGATGAGAACTTAGCTAAAGTGTAACTGCTTAGAGAAAGGGCAGGCTAAAGGAATGAAAATCATATTTCAAAACTTGCTCTAAAATAATTGACACCACCATTGTAAGCTCTGCATCGTCAGAAAGGGTCGCATCGCTGAACGAAATATTTTGGCGATATATCGATATTTTAAAATTGATATTATACTATAGAACATATTCTATAAATTCTGAATACAATAATTTCGATATATCGAAATACGATATATTTTAAAATATCAACAATCCTACTGAAAAGGGCCCAACTTGCTTTCCTCTTCACATTATTATTCTCGCACAAACTTTGTATACTCCTTTCCCATACTGTTTTACAGGGTATTCATAATACACAGAAAAAAAAAAAAAACACAACCAAAGTTCCGTGCAGTTAAAATTCTACGAATGTTAAATGTTAAAATTTTGCGCGGCAGCTGCAAAAAAAAATTCATAAACACATTTGATTTCACAATGATGCGAAAGTGAAACCAAGCGAAAAGAAGCTGGAAATACACAGTGCAAAAGCTCGAATTTTTTGTTTTTTGACAACTTTTCAAGATGTTTCGGCAATTTGAAAATCTCTGCGCTAATTATCAGCCACAGAGAGGCAGCTGTATCTGCTGTTGCCTAATTGAAGCCATCAATTTCGGCTTAATGAAGCGACTTGTCTGCTACTTGCACTCAAGATTGTTGGCTAAAATGTCGCATTGCATTTTCAAGTCCAATGACGTTGCAATGTATGAGGCGTGCTCTTGATGCTGCCTCACGAGGCAGCCACTAGAGTGGCCTGATAACTGCAAATAAAACACAAAACGCCAAGTGCTTCCTGCACAGCAGCCGCTGCTACTCAGTTGCTTCTGGCCGCTACTGTCGACCATTTAATTAGCAGGTTAATTGGCCATAAGGCCATAACGCAGGCGGTGGCGGTGGCGCTGCAAATGGCCATGTGGTTGTGGCTAAAGGCTGTGGCAGAAACGCCTGCAAGTTGCAAGTTTTGCATGTTATGGATGGCAACTTCATTAATAATTTCGATAGCCAACACTCGGCCGATGCCCACAAAGCCAAAACATTGCCAAATACTAGACACAGGCCAAGACACAGACAATACACTCCCATGCACTTGAATAGGGATAACGTCAGAAGTAAATAAAGCAAGTTAGCTAAAAATTTCTCTCTGGGCTATTCCAAAAACGCAAAAACTTTAGTTTGCCATTAATTTACAAGCGACGAAGTTTGCATTTTGATTTTCCTGTATATTTGAGTTTCTGGCGAAATATTGGCATTTAGGGCTTTGAAAAGCTTCTCAAGTTTTCGCATCAAAAATACGTGCAACTTTCGAATTAAGTGCAAATGTTAATACAGAGCGATGTTTCATTCGCAACTCAAATGATCAAAAAGATTAAGATAAAAACAAAAATCACCACTGACTAAGAGGCGTGCAGATGTTCAAGTTGCTAATTCTAAGCGTATTTTATGATGAAAACGCCTTTTATGGACCGTTTTAAGTATTATTTTCATGATGGACAAAAGGACCAAAACGTTGTGACGCTTATTTGGTTGTTTATAAAAAGATACTAAAAGATAATATGAAAAATTATAAAATAAAACGGAAGAGAAGAGTCTCTGGGTCTCAGCGTGCAGCGACTCATATTAAGGATGTAGCCAAAGGTGCACCATGAGGAGAATCAAGAAAAGCGAATTACATAAAGAATAAAGAGGATACAATTTATTATAATTAGAACATAGAACTTGAAAGGGATCATGTGAAGCAAAATTAGATGTACAAACTTGCCAGTGTAACAGTCGGAAATGGCTAGAAGCTCCACAAGGAAGAGAACATATAACCTGGCTAAGAATATGAAGAATAGAGAATTTAAGCTGCGAAGTACAAAGAAAGGTAGGCAGTAGAAAGAAATTTGGTCGTTTTCTACCGCATTCGATAGTGTAATTGCGTCCAAGACAGTGTATGTGTGAAGCTGCTTGTGTTCCTCTCTCTCATATACCGAACCATTCGTAGGCAAAACTTAGCAAGAGATCAAGGATCAAATCAAAAGTACATGTAAGCAGTGCCTTGGGAATGGACGCATTTCAGCAAGTCGACTTAATGTGACTGCCAAGGATTGGAAAAGGAATAAATGAATAATAGGTATTTTTCGATTAATCTAGTCAACACGCGAAAACAACAACAATAAGTACGCTGTTGACACAGCAAACACAAGTAAACGCATATGCTAGCGCCATCTGGCATTACTCTAAAACCATGAGAGCGTCACACTATGCGAGCGTCATTATGAAGATTCCGTGACGGCATTCTCTGGCCTAACCTTATATATTTTGGTTATTCTTTGGGGGTTTCACCTGGCACCATCAGCCTGTACTGAAATCCAACCGCCCTCAATTTGGCTCAGTGTAAAAAAGTAATAATGTTTTTAACCTAAAGCTTACGTGTTTCTATTCAAGCGTATGAGAGTGTATGTTGGCTCATGTGTTCATTGCCAGAAACTCGGAACATAGCTCTCCTACAGCTATCGCTGTCGCTTTGACAAATGATATGTTGACAGCGCTGACTGCAGTTGCAAAATTTTGACACTGCTTATCGTAGATTTTGATTGTGGGCAGTATTTTATACACATATATGTGGCGAGCCGCATCTGCCGGCAAGCTAAGCCAAGTGGCATGCAACTTCAGTTGCGAAATCTTTCAATTATGATAAGTAACAACTGCAGTGAATGCGAATGCACGCCAAGACGATCTTTAACTTCCCTGTAGCTTCCTCATTGAACTATTTTTCATTGTTATCTGCTTTGGTCATTAGGAGCTTTACGTATCCATCATCGTTAACGAGACAGCGACTTTAAGGCACTCAGTTAATGCTTTCGCCCGCAGCAAGCGATTTTAATGAGGCATCTTCTTAAAGGCGTTTTAAGAATGCCTTAAGTTAAAACGGTTGAGCATCGGACTAGCAGTGCTGGAATTAACAGGCACTTAAAGCAAAGTCCATGTTCAGAATGAGCCTTTTGTAAAAGCATATCCAACTACAAACAGATGCGATTTCTTGAAAAGAAGGCCCGAGTACCAAGCGAAATAAGCAGAGGTGCGTCGGTCGTATTTGCTATACCGACATTCGCATAGGAAAATAGTACTTGAATGTGTTGGAAGCAGGGCAGTTGGGAAGGTTGGGTGTCATTGGTTGCTTTCAAATCATTTGCACTCTTTTGGAAAGAACTAACAGAAACACTGACAAAAAAAACGGAAACATAAATGTTATTATACAATTCTTGTTTTGATATCGACCTTGTGTTAAAATATGGTTTTTGAAAAATGTATAAAATATTAAATACAAAAAATCGGGACTGTGCCACAACCATTAGTCAAATGTGTCATTTCCTGTACTAGATTTCGAATTCTCATGATCTGCCACTGGCCTCAATAGTTTACTTGTAAACTCTCCTATTGAAGCCGTCGTCGTGATTTCTCGAACAATTTTGTTCGCTATAGCAGTCAATATTCAAGGGACTCTAAGATTTTATTAAGTCTTGTTAGTTCTAAGTGGAAGTCCGAACTATTTCCCTCTTCCCTTGTTTGATTGATTGGTATACATATGTGATTTAATAGCAATCTTTTTTTTCAATTTATATACTCTTCCCCTGCATCTAATCCATCTGATTGTCATTTTGTTCTCCCATATGCGATGACAACCTTACTTCTGTTATATTTTCCCCTGCTCCTGATAACGTACCTAATACTTGACTCCACTTCTTTTATTAATACACTCTAAAAAAAGGGCGATAGGTCTAAGATTTCTAACTCTTAAGGCTTGGCTATACCTTGTCAGCGATACAAACGGTTCATGTATCGGGGTTCCGCAAAGTGGCCTCCCCTAGAGCCACTGATTTGTACTCTTTCCATCATATGGTATTTCATGACCGTGTTCATACTCTTCTTAGTGTTAAATTTTATACCCGTTGTAAAACTTTGACCTTACTCAACGATCTGACGTTATATCTGTGAACTTGAATTGAAATTTTTAGCCGCTGATTTGGGTTTTATATTAGATGCCAAAATATGCATTAATTTTCATAACAAAGGGTGATTTATAATACATTGCGGTGGTCCAAGGAATTTATTGACCCTTATCGCATTATCCGTTCGCTTCTTGACGTTAGTAGACTACTTCTTAATGAATTTCCTTGTGCGATTTAAAGCGATTTATTTTGCAAAAGCTGATCTTCGGATGCAGAGATTTGCAAAATTCAATATTCCTTATTGCCCAACAAGTAATTTTGTACCATTAGCACTGAATAGATGCAGAACATTTAGGCTTAAATGTCCTTCACTCTCAACAGAATATTCTCCTGTCTGCGCTGCTTTAACCCATCATAGAATTTCTATGAAATTGATCAACTTGGCTGTGAATTCAATTCTGATTAAAGTGAGAGTGAAAATTGATCGAGAATTGATCCACTTCTGAGTAGCACATAAAGGTGCCTTTTTATCTGAATCGTAAAGCTATAGCAATCAAATACAACTCTCTTTCAAGATCTCTCAAATCAGGGGGTTACCCCTGCAGTGAGGGTCATAGCTCATTTGTAGAGTTGCTAACTGATAAACAAACTCAATTACCCCTGCTTATGCGTCTTCTAAAGTCTACACTCACCCCTGACATCACTCCTCATCATGCCCCTTAATTACCCCTTAGTGACAACCCCTCATTGCCCCTTAATGCGCTTGCGCGCCAGCCTATTCCCCTGCGCATTGGAGACTTGCTCAGCAGCAACGAAACAAGAGAGCATCGCTGCTGCACTCGCGCAAAGCCGACGAAGCTCACCACCACCGCCGGCAGTTGTCGGCACTGACTCGTCACGACACGAGTCAGAACTCGGTTCGCCGATTTGGTAAGCGCAAAAGCCCATGGGTTCAGTTCATGTTCTGTGGCTGCGACTGTGACTGTCGGTGGCTTGGGCGCCGCTGAAAATGAAAAAAAAATGCATTTGTAATCATGCGGAAATGATCGCAGTGACCTTTTGGCAAGTTGCAAGTTGTTGTTGTTTCATATTTTTGTTTTGTTGAAGCTTGCATTTTGCGGTCGGCATCATCTGGGCAATGTGGCAAGCTATGTTGCTTGTCGACGCCAACTCGCGATGCCATCATAATTCTTGGTTGGAAGTTGCAACTGCAGTTGCGGCGACGCTCTGTATTTGCATGGGTCTGCGACCTTTTGATCTGTTTCAGTCAATACAATTATTGATTTTGCAAGCCTTTCTCCTGTTGCAAGCAGCTCTTATTGCTGGTGTTGTTGCAGCTTATTGATGTGTTGCTCTGACTTCAAGGTGAACCTTTGCCGCAATTTGTGGCCAACATTGCGACTACGTGGTTGCGATTTTTAGTTGTCTGTCTGTTGTAATTTTGTAAGGTTGCGTCTGGCGTTGGCCCCCGGTGCAATCAACTTGAACTGTGGGATCCACAGCCTGGCCCAGCTGGGTTTACGTGCCCATGTCAAGTTCAACCTGATTCAAGCAGCGAATCTCATGCGTGCTCAATTCAATTGCTCTGACTTAGGCTATTAAAGCCTATATTTAGCCACTCAGTTCAGGGATTAGCACGGTGTTGGATCGCTTCATTATGTAGGCCAGGCAAGCATCATATAACATTATATTACATACATATATTGTAAATGGCATTTTAATAAAAATTGTCGCCTGAGGTCATTTTTTTAAACAAATTACACGATCTCCGACATGAGCATTGGGCAACAAATTAAAGCCGTCTTAATGTTAAACCCATTTACACCGGGCGCTAGCCGCGTCTTAATGCATTAGTCATTCGGTTTTAAGTCGGTCGAGCTGTCAGTCAGACGGTCAGTCAGTCCGCTGAAACTTGTCTGCAAATGTGGATGAGTTGGTTATGGTCAAGTAGTTGGCCGACTGGTTGGTTGGCTGGTCCGGCGCATCTCTAGTCTAGTTAATTTAATTTCAACGTCACGTCGTCGTCCAGATCGGTGTCTTCGTCGCGGCTGATTTGAATACATTTTTATTCCCTAAAATAGGGCTTATGCCTTTGCTGCGAAAGTTTGAAGCGCATAAAAGAAGTAAGTGTTTCTATCTACATATAAAGATCTGAGCTCTTAAAATGAGTCTGCTGTAGGTGTCTCACACAGCTTTAATGTTTGGACCTATAAAGTCTAAAGTAGTTTGAAAATGCTGTTATTAGTCAGAAAAAAGCTAGTTCCGATTTAGTTTAGCCGATAAAACAAGTGACCACTGAATTATTTTGAAAGATCCAAGTTAGGTTGGGTTGTAATCGAGCTTTATATTACTAAATGTCACTCCTACAATTCTGGGAGGGGTCCAGCCCTGCCATGTACAGCAATTTCTGTCGAACTTATGCGTGTGCATGGGTTAAGGTTCGTAAACCGTTTCGAGCTGAACTCGTACAAAACAGTACCCACCTAAAGGTGTTCCACTTAACGAGTCCATGGAATCCATCAATAAAGTGTCTTTTATATGAAAAAGATGTTATGTGGGTAAGATGCCTATGCCGTCACAAAAATATGTTATTACGCTCGGATGGTGTTACGCGGGTGTGTGCTGCATTAGGCACATTATACCAAGTTTTTTTTTTTGTTGGGAAATTAGTGCTGCGTCTGGTGATATAAGAGTGCGTTCTATTTACATTCAAAAATTATGTGAAAATAGTTAATCTCAACTGCGATTTTCAGCCCTGGTATTAAATTTTAATCGTGCAGTGCATAATTCTAAATGTTAATAAGGAGAAACCTTGAATTATATATGTATATCCTCACCTGTGTTCAATATTGATATTGACGATAGCGCTTTGCCGAAGCAACTATTAGGTTCAGCGTGTATAAAAGTTAGATAATCTATATACATATAATGTTCGGTTAAGAATCTATCAGTTTTATGTTTAAGAATTTTTTAATTGTAGCGTCAAATGAATCTATGAAGTACAATCTAACTTTTGTCCAAAAATTTAATATTTTAATCAGGCTTAAAAATTCCTCCGAAATATGTTGATGCCGTACAGCCGTAATAGTATTTCCTATATCAGACTCAAAATAAACATCGGAAGTTTTTTTCCGATTTTTTTTTTTTAAATAAATATGTTTTCGGCATTTATTTTTATGTTGATAACATACTTGAAATAGTTTCCATATAAAAGCTGCAAAATATTTTTCGATATGCGGCTTTTTACCTAACAAGAGCAAAAATATCTGCAGCAATCCAATAATAACGAAAACTTTTGATACTTGAGTTTTCCTTCATCACATGCATATAACTGATCCCGTCTAAGCTTATTGTTTAATTTAATTTATCTTCTCTTGTGAAGAACTTCATAAACAACTGTTTGGAACTAGGTATTAAACCATATGAAATAATTTTTTGAATATGTAATTAGGTACATACTTGGTGAGTTCATCAGAATGATCTATGTGTTTACATGAGAAAAGCCATAAGAATCTGTCTCACATCAGCACAGGAGGATCTTATAGATGTCACATTGCTCCATATGGATATAGATTCCAATTGACAAATATAAACAAAAATAGTGCTTGATACAATAATAGCCTTAATCCTCAAACACTCAGATGAGACTGCACAATATCGAGCTTTAAAGCATAAAAGGAAAATAGATCACTACACAGAGAGAAAAACGACATCAGAGAATACTAGTAAATTTCGTACTCAAATAAAAACTAAGAACAGAATGTACTTAAATCAAGTACAAACACTCAAAATGAGTTGCATTTTGAAATGCCTCTCGCATTCTATTTAGTATATTTGCAAGTGCATTGTGGTGTTGCATTAGTTACTGTGTCTAAGTTGGCTAGCGTGAATCAGTAGTAAAGTGTTTAAATTTAAACACTCGAGGTCGTAAGTTCGATTACGATACTATGACCACATGTATGTTTAATGCTAGTATAGAAATGTTTCTTTCACTAATTTTCTCAATTTTCCCCGATCCTATTTATTATTTACTTACTTAACTGGCCATAACAACCCGTTCCGAATTGCGGCCTGACGGTAAAGCTCTCCTCCAATCGTCTCTGCTTTGCGTGATCTTGGTCCAATTGGTGATATTAAAGGTAGCTAGTGTACTCTCTATCTTGTCCTTCCAACGGAGACATGGTCTGCCCTTTCGTCGCTTCCCTTCGACAACCGAGTTGGAGATTTCTCCGCTGTATCTTAATTCGCTTGATTATGTCAATATCGTCGTAGAGCTCATAGAGTTCGTCGTTCCATCGGGTGCGGTAGTCGTTGCCAACGCGTAGGTTGCCAAAGATCTTACGGAGTACTTTCCGCTCAAACACTCCAATGGCATTTTCATCAAAAGCAAAACGGGAAGGATGAGCGTCTTAAAGAATGTTAGTTTCGTCTGGCGGGAGTTGACTCTACTACTCATTTGCCTACTGAGACCAAAGTAACACCTATTGGCAAGAGTGATTCTCCGTATAGTTCTCAACATCAATCTGAGAGTTCACCGCTGTGTACCACCTCTACTCGAAGAAAGCATATACTTCGTCTTGCTCTCATTTACCACCATACCCACCCTGGCAGATTCTCTTTCAATAGCCGTAAAGGCTCCAGTAACTGCTCGCTTAGTACGCCCGACGATGCGTATGCAAGCCATGGACACCCTTATAGAATACAGTCCCGTACCGATGTACTTCGTCCTTTCGCAACACATTCTCCATCAAAAGGTTGAAGAGGTCGCAGGAGAAGGCATCGCCCTATCTGAAGCCTCGATTGGTATCATAGGGTTCGGAGAAGCTTTTTCCTACCTTGACGGAGCTGCGTGTGTTGCTCAACGTCATTCTGCATAGTCGCATCAACTTTTCAGGGATTCCAAACTCAGACAGTGCGGCATATACGCGATTCCTCAATGGGATCCATACCCTTCAACGCCTTCATCGATACAAAAATTCGCATGAAATTTGATTTTCATAGAAAAAATGGGTACAGGGTATCCCACTGTCGGACACCGTCCCTACTGTCTGCATCAAATTTTTTATAGCTGGTCATCTGAAAATTGCTTTATTTTTCGAGGTCGTGAGAATATCGTTTCGCGAGCTTCGCCTAATTAAATCGCCTTTTAAGTAGATGCTCGCCATAGACCATTGTTGCTCACCTGTGCTATAAAAGCAAGAGCTTTGCTATGGAGCTAAATTGAAACCATTGCAGTATTCAAATGCTAATAGATATAAAACCATTGAGAAGACAAATTTGCGCAGTTAGACGCAATTAGAGAAGCATCACGAACAATCGCTTGGAGCTCTTACTTTCCCACACAATTATAAGAAAATAAACTTTTGACAATAAAAGACATTTGAATGCGTTTCCTGTTTCACTGCTCGAAAGCTGGCCGAACAATTGAAATTAGCCAAGCAAATGCTGAACGTGAGAACTTCAATTGAACTTGAAAAGTGTTAGATAACCAGAGAACAAGTGGCACATAAGTTCCAGCGTGTCGCGATGACAGCTGAGACAATACAAAAAAGGTATGTGTGTAGTCAGGGGCAATCTCACATCATTCTATCGGGGGGTTTGGACGAAAATGTATATAGTTTTCTCTTTTTTGCTGGTGTTTGCTATATTAGCATTGAAAATATCTTATTTGGAAAACATATTAATCATTGCTTATTAGATGAAAAATTGCATTTATAACTTCATAAGGAGTGTGCCAGAAATCGCTAAACGGGTGTGCGTAAAGTATCATTTGCATTTTTCTTAAAAAATCCATCGATCAGTTTGCTTACTTGTTAGATTTCACATGCTTTCAAAGAGAGTTTTGGCGCATTGACGAATTACTTTCGATTAAAATTCGGTATGAAAAGATATGGGGTGTACCGGAAAATTACTTTAGGTTGAAATTCGGTTAAAAGACACCTACGAATATCTACGTCTATAATCCATATTTTTTCTTTGGTAGTATCCTTATAGATATTGGGGAATATATATTGACGTGTGTAAAACATATGTAGGTATGGTTGTACCCTCAGTTTGTAGGATTCTTCAGGAGCAACTGTAACAGGTTGTGTCGCGCTTATCTACAAGAATCGATATACCATTCGGAGCTGTGCTTTTGGTCTCCTCCATCTACCAAATGTAGATAGTGTGGCCTCTTCTGGACCTTCCAACGGAGACACTGCCTACTCCTTCGTTGCTTTCCTCAACAGCCGCACTTCCCTCGTGATCGATCAACTGGTTGTTAATTCACTGGTGAAATTCGTCGTTCTATCGAATGCGGTAGTCGTTGCCAACGCGTTAGGGCCAAAGATCTTAATGTGTAATTGGAGCTCAAACACTCCAAGTATATCTGCATCAGACTGCGCTATCATCCATGTTTCAGCATCTTAAAGCAAAGCGGGAAAAATTAGCGTCTTGTAAAGTGTTAGTTTCATCTGGCGAGAATGGTCTTTAATACTCACTTGCCTACTGAGACCAAATTAGCATCGATTGGCAGGAGTGGCAGATTGTTCTTCGATTTAATGATGGTGCTAAGGTAGATGGAATCCTTGACACGAGCAAAAGTACAGTTTTCAACCGCAATCTGAGAGCCTAAACATGCGTCTCACTACTTTCAGGAAACAAGTACTTTGTCTTGCTAGAGTTTCCAGAATATCGTTCTATAGCCGTGGAGGCTTCAGCAACTTCTCGTTTGTCAATATTATCCGCGTTGGTAAACAATTGGATACTCTTATAAAAAATGGTCGCGTTCCGAAGCACTCCCGCATTTCCCAAAACATTATCATCCATTACCAAGTTGGACTGTGCTGGCTTGTCTGAAATACTTTACCGAACGATTAAGTGCAATACACTCAACTACTTTGATGTAGGAAAGCACCTCTTCGTACCATATATGCATAGCAGGCCTAAGCTGTTGGTTAGACTCAAAGCCAAGCAATGTGTGTTCACGGAGTGTCGTTGCCCCTGAACAATCGGGGCCTGGTGCCCAAAGAACGGTAGTCAGTTTGCCCAGCTCAACTTCTTCTATTGGTACTTATGGAAATTGAAAATTCTTATTGTATTTATAAATAAAATGTAGTGTACATATAACGCAAGTTGTCCGATCAGTGCATTCGACAATATAGGCGACAGAAAGAAGACTAGGCATGCCATGGGGTCCCACTCTTCAGGGCATAGCAGAGGAAACCTAGGTTCCAATCATCGGGCATGTTCTCATCTAAGATATGCTCCAAAACTACTAGTGTAACGCCGGAAAATAAGCCAGACTCAGACCGGCACGACCCGCCGGTACTAAGTTCTAGAGTCAAACGCTTGACGATTTGGTGGGGCTAAAGCCCCTCATACCCTTTAGATTATGCATCCGCCACTTAGCAGGTTCCACATAATCTGTTCAAGGCATATAAAAACTTACTTTTATGATGTTTAAATAACAAAATGCCTTAATAGCAATAAAAAAAGTTATGGTTAGCTGCATTTACCATAAAATGTATATGCTAAAAAGTAAAAACTGATCGACAAAAACTAAACTAAATAATAAAAAAATAATCAAGCTGTGAACCAAATTTTGCAGCTGCGTGCATTTCAAATCAATAAAAAATATATTACAAAATTTAACAGCAACAAAAAATTCTATTAAAAAATTTAATAAACACTTATGGACATGCGCTTTGTCCGAAAATTAAAAGTTTTTTTGTATGTGTACGTGTGTGTGTGTGTGTGTGTGTGTGTGTGTGTGTGTGTGTGTGTGTGTGTGTGTGTGTGTGTGTGTGTGACGATGTGTGCATGTGTTTGTGCCATGGCTGCAATTAAATATCAATTAAAAATTGTTGTTGCCATGCAAATGTGCACGCATTAAAAAAAAAATCAAAATCAAAAGACTTAAGACACAAACTTGATATTGGCTGCTGCAGTCGCTGCTGCGGTCGCTGATGCTGGTGCGTGCAGTTCACCTTCAGACCCCTCACAGCGTGTTGCACACATGTAAATTACACAAACACAAATATACATAAATATTGCATTGTTGCAGTTGGACCTCGCATATCGCGTTACTTGAGTTACGCAGTTTTGCTTATGAAGAGATTTCTGGCCATAACAACCCGTTGCCGGGTTACGGCCTGATGTATTTCTTTCATTGGAATTGGGGTTTTACAGGTGGGCCCCAACCCTATGCACAACCCTTTTAAGGCCTGGGGTGGCTCTACTGGTCTCGAAAGAATCCAGTGTCTTTATAAGTCGCCTCATACGACAAGCTTTGACCTGCTGAGGTGGTATACTCTAACCCGCTCACCACACGGGGTCATTTAGCACTAGAGTGCTCAAATTCAATAGGAAAGCCATGCCCAACTCAAAAACATCGCTAAACCGCCGAAAAAGTGTGCTTAAATCGTCGGAAAACATAAAATTAGGGACTTTAGTTTTTTCTGCACGTTTATCGAAACAACCGAAATTAGCTAGCACAAATAAAAAAAAAAAAAAAATTAAAAACAAAAAATTTTGAAAATTATTACTCTTATTCTTCTGGCGACCCAACTATAGCGACTAGAGTGCTCAAATTCAATAGGAAACTCTTCTCTGACATGATAACGTTGGTCAAAATGCATTTCCTTGAGTGAATGCGTCTTCCATTTTTCAGATGATCCAAAGGGTCGTAGTGTACTTCTCTCTAATTCTCTTTCTCAACTGTGTCCACGGTACATCGAAAGGCAATAATTGAAACACACAGTGTTCACAGTAAAAATGACTGCATACAACTGTAAGCTACAGTTAATGTTCTGTGTACCAATATATAGTTAAAGTACTGCAAACACCGTAGGCAGGCAACTTTAAACTACAGTAAACTTGACTATTGTTGAGGTTTTGGTATATTTCTAACCGATATTTTTGGTTAGATTTTTTATCAAGCAATCGATAAAATAGTGATCATAAGCCCAGAATTAGAACAACTAGCATATGAGGAGCCGGTTACACAAAAAGAAAATAAAAATCGATTAAATATGGTTGCTTTCTCCAAGTCGTCCTTGGCCTGGCAAAAGTTTGGAACTTTTTCGCTTAAGCATCCTAATGGATACACTACTATTACTACTACCACCAAACCATTGACCAGTCTGTTGGTATGTTCATTAACCTCTCATTATGGCAATTTGGTCAGCAACTTCCGCTTAATTCAAATCCATATGTGGATACATATATGTAACACTTTGTTCCTCAGATACCAGGCAGAAAGTAAGTCTTTTATCCAATATCAAGCCCAAATTTTTAATATCAACTCGCTTTCACTTAATAAGGTTCATACAAGTGAACTTTGTTTTCATTTTGAGTTGCTTTGAGTCTCACTTTAAGTATTTTGTAGTATTCAAAGGGTATGTTCAGCGTTTACTTCAAAGTTAAAATGATATCAAAAGAACTGATTTGAACTTCAAAAATTGAGAATTTTCATCTGTTCTTGCGCTTTTTCATGCACGGAAAACAATTTTGGTTTGGTTGGTTTTTTCTCTCTGTTTAGGTGAAAGGATAGTTAGAATTCTTGAAAAAAATTTTATGCAGACTGTCGGGACGATGGCCGATAGTGGAATACCCTGTACCCATTTTTCCATGAAAATCCAATTTCTGTGCAAATTTTTATATCGAGGTCAGTGGCCTTATTAAGGTAATTGGACTGCGTATGATTCGGCAAAATGTCAACAATGTTTCTTTCATAAGCCTAAAATGAGTCTTCATACATTTGGTCAACATTAATTGTAACATTAACATTTCTATAAAAAGTGAAATTATGTTGCAGTTTATAGGAGGAGGGGCATATTATTACATATATCTTTTAAAGTTTTTATCCGATCGTAATGATTTTCACACCACACACGAACAGTAATAGTGTGAATAACTGTGGCAAGTTTCAGTTGGATAGCTTTTATGGTGTGGGTATGAAGGGTGTGATCCCTCAGCTTTGGGAATAAATTGCGCATCTTTTGATAACATTTTTGTGGCTTTGAGAAACAGAGACCAGCACAGACAGACGGATAGACGGTCTGTCACGCCTCCTTCTGCCTGTTATATATTTTGCACAAATCTATAATACCCTTTTTCACTTTGTGTACAGGGTGTAAAAATCGTCTTTTACTAGTCAATTTTATAAGGAAACTACAGTTTTAAGAAAATCGCGCTTAAAGATAAACACATAGCCGCGACTTGAAACTTTGTGAATATATTCTTGAGTTTTTCCATCGAGAGGCTAAATCTTATCTTACCATTTTACAGCTTCTCGACGTTTCCAAAAATGTGCAACAAGCTAGGCCACCGGGAATGCCTTCTGCAAGCGCTATTTGATGAAGGATCGAGATCCTGCAAAAACCAGCTAGCCGCGAGCCAAATTGAGAACAAGGCCAATGACAGCATAATTTGTGAGCGTTGTGGGCCCATGAAAACTGCCAAAATACGCAAATAATCTTTTACTTTGGATTAGACCAAACCTATGGCCGGATCATTGCAGAAATCTGCATAGGTGGTGCTGCAACATTAGCCAACATCGACACTGAAACCACACGGAGGACCCTACAAAATTAGTTATGATAGTAATAGGTACAGGATAACTACATGGTTTTATAGTTTTTAATAAAAAAAATCGGTTAGGACCAACACAGTTTGTGGCCGAACCTTTATTGTTTAAAGCCCTCGTTTACAAATCGATGCCCAATTTACGAATGGATTTGGACCAAACACACCTTACACAGGCGGCGCATCAAAGCACTCTAATATTTGATTTAGAGTTGTAAGGGTAAAAGCTGCACCATAAAGCCGTAAAGTATTTATCAAAGACGTGGGATAAGTAAGCTTTTGAGAAACACAGATAACTTTAAACAAGTTTTCACTGATTTATTCTACTTGTCTAATAAGATAATATATTGTACCAAATTTCTTGCACAGCTTTTAGCGTATTGAAGAAGAGTAAGAGTAGAGAATTTTGACTTGACCGATTTTAAATTCGCTGTACCAGAAACATCTTTCGATCTTAAAACTTTTAGCTTAAAAGCATGTCCGATGACTTGCTCAAGAAAACTATTAATTAGAGCTGAAAATCTGTGCGAAAAAATGTTCGAGGGATTTCGAACACTGCCGATTCAGTATATTTAGTACCACTACTAATTCTAACTCCATCTAAGCGCTGATTTACAGATAAGTTACACCAATCGAAGTTTCACTGTACTATGCAGACGCAAAACCGAAACTTTTAAGCTCTAAAAGCTGCAATATTTATGACGAACGACAAAACGACAAACCGAATTAAAAATCTTGAATTTTTGGTCTTTTTATAACACTACTTTTCAAGTTGTTGTTGTGGCTGTTACTTTAGTGTTTTTTGTTGTTGTTGTTGTTGCTGTTGACTTTGGCAAGTTCAAGTCGTTTGTCATTTGCACACTACGGTGACTTGTTATGGCATTTGAATAAATTAATGCAACTTTAAATGCATTCTGACACATTTCGTTCGCGATTATTTCAGTCAGCAAATCAACGGTTAATGGTTAACAGTTAGAACAGTTGGAACACTTGGAACAGTTAGAACTAACTGCTCTTAATTAGATCCATGGCTTTTAATTAGGTGGAAAATGGCAACAAGCGTTCTTGGACAAATCTTATTTAGTATGTATCTGTGTATCTATGTATACAGTTTTGCATTAATTGTGTTAAATGGCTTAAATAATTACAAGTTTTATGTTTGATTAAATTAAATAGAGTCATTAAATTGATTTTTACTAACATTTCTTTTATGGCATGTAAACTTTATTGCTGTTTTTTGTTTAGTATTCAATTAAGTGCAATCATAAAGCCGTCTCTTGCTCAACTTGGAATAGTTTAAGTTTATTTTTACCCTACTAAATAGTTAATGGTAAGTCATAGTCATTGAAGTTTCTCCATTTGAATATAGTATCTCTTGGCAAGTCATGCTGCTCAGGCCAAGACATGTCGTTGTTGTTGTTGTTGTTGCTGCAGTTGCCTGCTAAATGTTGCCCATTTTGCTTATCTCCTCTGTCTATCTGGCTGCAGGCTAAATGCAACGTTTTCAACAGCCAAAGCCAAGGATTTTGTTGCAGTTGCAGTTGCAGTTGCATGGCAATTGCGTCCCACGGCTAAGATTTGGCGCCATTTGGCTATGAAGCCTACATGCAAACAACAATCAACAACAACAACAGACACAAAAGCAAGACGGCAAGAAAAGTTAAGTTTGGAAAGTCTTGGTTCAGATACCCTTGCAGGTGAATCTATATGGGAAGCAAAGGCTTTGGATAAATCGATGGCATTTAAATATTTCCGAAATCAAATTAGTTCCTAAAAGTATCAATATTTTATCGAAAGCCGAGTTCGCCATCACATCGTAAGATCTTTGGCGACGTTTACCGCAGTCGATGGAACAACGAACTCTACAATGACATTGACATATTTAAGCGGACTAAGAAGCTCCACGGAAAGATGCTCTATGATCAAAATATAAATTTATAACATAAAGAAAAAAAGTATCATTATAATCCTGGCATAGGACAGTAAAGGGTTCAAAGGCTTCGTAGTTCCGAGCACACCGACAGAGCCGAAGGGGCTCAGAATACCGAGATCGAAGATTCGGAATGTTAAAATTTACACTGTCGAAAGCCAAATGATTTGAAAGAAGTTTGAGTTGAGTTTCGGTATATCAATTACTTTCAAAAGGCTCTCATATGGTGGTGGGTTAAAACATTGAGGTCAATTTAGCCTTCTTAGCACAAAGAGATGAAACTGTTTTTGAAACTATCCGATTTTGTCAGCATAGATTTTCGACTTACTGACCATGACGCTGAATGAATGAATGATGAATATGCTATAAGCTAAACATCAATCCGATGATGGCCTTTAGGGTCTTTACGAAGTCTATGCTGCAGGGGTGTGATAATCGTTTACTACATCCGCTAACGTCTTATATACAAGAAAAATGTTTAAAATCGTCGTCATACACCAGGATTTTTTATGAACGGAGTAAATAAGTACATATATTAAACAGGATTGAACCGAGATGACTAGCCTGTGGAACTCCACAAGTTACATTGATTACGTGAGATAATGCACCATTAAAAGAAACCTGTTGAGTTGTGTCCACCTCCAAGTAAGACTTGAATCACATTGGCTTAAAGCTCCAAAAGGTTTGTGTTTAATGAAGCCATACTGATAATGCGAGACTAATGATTACCACGTGTGGTGAGCGGGTTATAGAATACCACCTCAGCAGGTCAAAGCTTGTCGTATGAGGCGACTAACAATGACACTGGGTTCTTTCGAGACCATTAGAGCCACACCAGGCCTTAAGAGGGTTGTGCGTAGGATAGGACCCACCACGTAAAACCACAATTCCAATGAAAGAATGTATTTACATCAGGCCGTAACCCGGTAAAACGGGATATTTTGGCCAGTCAAGAAGAAGAAGATCTCGCATATCTTACATGATAAGATTCTGCCAAATCTACGGATTGAGCCTGAAATTCGATTGATAGAGATATCTTTTACACTGCTGTATTGCTGTTGGGTTTAAAATCGGTTGTAAGAAAGACGGAAACAACATGTTTTTATAGAAAGAGTAATCACGTTATTCTGCTAATCAGCTCGCTGTTTTATTGTTTCTGTCTTCAAAAAGAATGTACCGTACATAAGAAATTATGTTTTAAAAAATCGACATTCATTCTTGAAAATTGGGTTGTAGAGTCTTAAATTTATTTTATTTATTTATAAAAAAGATATAACAAAAACCCTGTTGTATTAAAATGTAATATATAATAAAAAAAAAAGATATAAAAAGGAGGAGAAAAGGAAAAGTAGATAGATATATCTAATCACGAGTCTCCAATCCGTTGGGTGAACTTTTTAAAGATGTGCACCGACTCACATCAAGCATGGAGCCAAAGATGCACGACTGGGAGAGTCAAGGGAAGACAAGATAGAAAAAGACATAGAATAGAGTGAATTACTAAAAGAATGAAGATGATATAATTCATTAAAGTTAGTACAAAGTACACGGAAAGGATCATGCAAGGCAAACACAGGAGCAATATTCAAGATTAGGACGGACGAGAGCAGTGTAAAGAAGTTTGGTTATATAGGGATCATTAAACTCCTTGGACCAACGTTTAACAAATGCGAGAACCCCTCTAGCTTTGTTAACAATATTGCCAATGTGCTTATCAAATTTAAGCTTATGATCAAATAAAACTCCAAGATCAGAAGCAGTGAAAATACGTTCAAGACTGAAGGAACCTAACGAGTAACTAACAATTTGAGGATTATTCCGATAAAAAGTCATAACCTTACATTTGGCAATGTTAAGAAATAGCTGATTAACGTTACACCACGCTTGCATGTTATCTAAATCGTTCTGAAGACGTTAATACATGCCATTATCGCAAAATGACAAACAAAGCTTTACATCATCGGGTAACATAAAAATATGAGAAGAAGAGATGACCTTAGGGAGGTCATTGATGAATAATACAAAAAGGAGACGGCCGATATGGCTACCCTGAGGTACACAGGATGTAACCTGGATTAATTTAGACTCGCAGCCTTTAAAAATAATCTTTTGCACACGGTTCGATAGGTATGAAGAGATCCATTTTAGAAGACATGAAGGAAACCCCAAACGTGAAAGTTTAGTTAAATGAAGATTATGATTAACAGAATCAAATGCCTTACTGAAGTCAGTATAAATGACATCTGTTTGCATTTTGTTAATAAATCTATTATTAATTAGGGAAGAAAATTCTAATAGATTAGAAGAAGCAGAGCGACGTTTTACAAAGCCATGTTGGGAGTCCGAAATTAAAGAACTGCAGAAGTGTTGCAGCTGTGATGTAACTATACTTTCGAATACTTTTGGAATACATGACAGCTTGGCAATACCACGGAAGTTCTCAATATTGGACTGACTGCTCTTTTTATGAAGAGGAAGTATGAAGGATTCGTTCCAAATAGGTGGAAGGCAGCAATTTTTTAATGATAAGGAGAAAAGAATGCTAAGAGGAACAGAGAGAGAACGAGCGCAATGCTTTAACACGCAACTAGGAACAAGATCAGGACCAGGAAAGAAGGAAGATTTTAAGGAAACAAGAGCTAGTAAAACATCATTTTTAACAATAATAGGAGGAGCAATGCTGTTAGAATGAGGTAAATTATAAGGATAAACAAAGTCCATGGGATATGGGTTAGAAGAATAAGTAGACTGATGGAATGTAGCAAATAGGTTAGCAATGGCAGACTTATTCGAAGAGCAGATATTTTTTAGAAATAATGATGCAGGGAATTGTGAGGATTTATGCTTGGAGTGAACAAACGAGAAAAATTGCTTTGGATCATTTCGAAAGTTAATTCGACAGCGAGATAAGTAATTATTATAACAAGATCTGTTAAGAAGAAAGAATTTACTGCGTACAATTGAAAATTTGTAATAATCAACTTGCAATCCACTTCTCCAAATTTTTAAAAGAGAGAGAAGACTTAAGATTTTTGTGAGAGGATAAACTAGGGTAAACCACGGGGGCTTTGAGGAAAGACTCGGAGCAGAATAAGGCACGAAAGCATCAAAGGCTGCATATGATGTCCGATAGAAGATATTTGTTGCAAGTTCTAAGTTATCGGCAGACAATAAAGTGGGCCAGTCAATGTTGGATAAAGATATATTAAATCATTAAAATGAGCTTTTCGAAAGCATCGCCTTCGTGGAGAATGAATACTGGTCTGGCAAAATTTAGACTCATTAAAGATGAAAGAAATTAGTAGAGTCGGATGGTAGGGATCGTCGGGTAAGGAAAGCGGACTTACTCTTGATATCTCCAGATTAGAAGAATCTGTGATAAAAACAAGGTCTAACAATCTGTTGGAACAATTGCGGATGGAATTAATTTGTCCCAGAGAGATGTCAACCAGACCAGCAACAAAGTCATGCTGACAAGTTGGAAAAAGAAAATTAGATTTGTTGGTCTCTGCTACCAACAACATTAGCGACCATATGAATATCAGTTAAATGGTTGAGGTAAACACTAGAATCAGAGCAGGGGGGTATGTATGAGCATGTGAAAAAGTAAACGCATTTTTAAAAAACACTTTTACTGCAATGAACTCAATGCCATTAGGAAAATCAAAAGACAGCTGTTGAGAATCTAGATCAACTTTTACTGCAATAAGAACCTTACCACCGCGACCGGAAGACCGATCAGACCTGTAGGTCAGATAAGAGCTACGCTATTAGTGTAAAGACTACTAAGTTTAGATAAAAGACCACGAGCGTTTTGATAATGAACTAAAAGGTAATTAATCAGTTTTTTTGGGCTTAGTTTACTACTAAAGAAGTTGAAGAATTACTAGCCAGAGATTTAGTAGGTTTTCTATGAATTCATGTACAACAGTGTGGTTATTCCAAATAGAAGGATCAAGAGTTTTGACAAAGAGTGAGTCAGGAACAGAAATTTTAGAAGAAAAAATATCTCGTTTATAATTAAACTTA
Organism: Chymomyza caudatula; assembly: GCA_035041775.1. NCBI lineage: Eukaryota > Metazoa > Arthropoda > Insecta > Diptera > Drosophilidae > Chymomyza > Chymomyza caudatula. Next base: position 1,762,543 of record JAWNKW010000133.1, read on the forward strand.
TATTTAGAGAGTTTCTGTCAAATATGAAGTTTGATATCATCTTCTGTAGTCCCAGGCATGAGCCTAGAAACGAAAATGGTTTTTCTTGGGGCTACACCGATAAGAGAACTGTGCGAAACGTTAGGAGTTGTAGATTGTAGCACAGAGGCGAGAGTGCTCATAGATACAGCAGGAGAAGTATGAGCAATGCCAAATAGCTGCTGCGCCCGGCTCCATTTGAGTGACGTTCCTTTCCCCAGTATTACATGGGAACGCAGATGGGACAGTCGCTGTTCCACTGTTGATGGCATCAATACAAATGGAGGCCACTCCACCCGATTTTACAGTTGAAGAGGTAGAGGCTGTAGAAGGGCTAACTGAAAAGTTTGTAGAGTTAGTAAACGTTTTAGCTTTAGGTTTATTTGTTTGCCGAGTAATTCTTTTCGGTTTTGGCGATTCAGAAAGCAACTTCAATTCTGAAAACATATTCGACAAAGAGATGAACTTATCATTTAGAGCACTGAATTCCTTTGAACTTTCATTAAAACCCAATTGTGTCCGACGCATGAAGGTTCTAATATCCTTTTCAGCTTCCCTGCATGTACAGCAAGTCCAATTGACCCCTATGCGGTCTAAAATGCAGTCATAAGCGCGATTATTAACACCAGCACACTTAAGATCAGCCATATTATTGCATAGCCAACAAGTAGTAAATAAATAAATAAGCGAACAATAAACAAATAAAAATTTAAAAAAGAATAAATAAATAAATAAAAAAAATGCAATTAAGATAGAGATTATAGAGCGTAATCCCGAGTAAATTTATGTATGTATATATGCGAAAACAATTAAACAACCAAGCACAACAACAATAATGCAAATGCAAAATTAACAAACAATATTAAATTTAAAAAATAAAAAAAATTTGAAAGAAACTCCCTGAATGATCATCAGTCTTCTGATGTTATAGTATTATTGACTTAGCTCTTATACAATAATGTCATTCCCGGAATGCGGGAAATCTTTCTTAGCTGCAAGTTTTTACTTTGTAACTTTTAATTTGATCAAAAAAATGATCGTTTTTCGCATGTTGCAAGCTTTATATTAAAGTAAGTGTATGCTCGGCGCAAGAGTATTACAACAATTGGAGCTCCAATACCAACAAAAACGGCAACAACAACAGCTTTAGTTCAAGTTTTATATTACAAAGACACGCATCTAGACAGACACGATTTGTGTTTTTCCTTGGCTTGGGTTTTCCTTCTTTGTGTTTGTTGTTGCTTTTGTTTTTGGCCAATGACACTTTATTTGGTAGTGAAAACGATTTGCCAGTTTCGTGCCAAGTTATTGTTGTGGCTGTAGTAGTGTAGTAGGTTCTTCAAGTGCAGTTAGTTGGTCGCTCATCAACTGGCAAAAATATTACCAAGTTGGCCGAAACTAGCTCGTACTGTACCAATGTGTGTATATGTCAAAGATCTCAAAGACATTGGCATTGGGGCAACTGAGCGCCGATTGCGTTTGTGGTAAGTACTACTTTAGGCCATGTCAGCATTTTGGACAAGTCAGCAACAACAGCGACACATTATCAAAAGAGCCGCTGTCCCTGTTGCTGACAAGGATTGCTTCCGCCATCATTAATAATATATACTATATATATGTACATACTACTTCTGATTCTGGCTATATGCTGATGGTCATACCGCTGCCGCTGTTGCGGCTTCGGCTGCGGCTGTTGCAGCTTCTGCTCTTGTTCTGGCCGCCGCTCAATGCCAATTGCCTGCAACATGTTGCCAAACTTGATGCCCTGCTGCTGCGGCTGGCTGATCTTGTTGCTGTCATTTTACTGCAACTTTTAATTTATTTATGGATGACTACGACTACAACAACGACGACGACGACGACGATAACAACGTCGGGTACTGCTACCACGATGACTTGCCAACTGTTTGCATTGAAATGCCAATGCAGCAAATCTCTGTCCTGTTCGTGTCCAGCATTGGAACGGCCCAACGCCTAAATGGCAATTAAGCAAACAATTTATAGCGCAAATGTTCAATTTAATTAATGTTCAAATTGCACGCAGAAATTAGCAAACACATGTGAGGCATTTATGTAATCACAATTCCACTTTACCAAGTCGAAGTCCAACTATGGACTCCATTCCGCCTGCTGCTGCTGCTGCTGTTGTTGCTCTGACTGAAGAAGACTTACAGGCCATAAACACGCCAAAATTTGGTTTGCCAGCAATTTGAATAAAACTTTTGCTTAATTGCAGCAACGTCTGAGCTTTTGCTTGGCCACCGTTTGGGATTTAGCGTTGATCGTTAATTTAAATTGAACACATTTAGGACATGGACTCCGTGCATTGGCAGGCAGCATCTACAACAACAACAACAACAATACCGACACCGACAACAACGAGGACAGCAACAACAGCAGCGGCAATCGGCATTTAATTGCTCTGCACTAGAGATGGACGCTGGAAGTACTTTGAAACTACGATTGTTGATATTTTAAAATATATCGTATTTCGATATATCGATATTATTCTATTTTCAATATCGCCGTATCGATAATATCAATTTTAAAATATCGATATATCGATTTATCGCCTAAAATATCAAAAATATTACTTAAGTCACATATTTTTCGCTAAGCGATTTTAGGAACTCGGGACTCGGAACTTGGTTCTCTACAATAAGTTCAACAGCAGATGTTAACCTTTATGAGGACGACGCAGAGCTAAGTGGTATCAAATATTTTAGTGCAAGTCTTTAAATATGATTTTCATTCCTCTTAGACAACTAATAAGCTATTGGACATGCCCCATTCTGTAAGCAGTTGCGCTTCAGCTGATTTCTCATCGCCTTCTGTACGCCGCTTTGCTCCACTATATTTCTGTTTTGGATCATGTGATTATGAACATCCCACAATCTTTCGCTTGACGGATTTACACATAGAAATTTTTAATTTATCCATGTTTCATGTACCCAAATAAAATACACCTTTCAATTTTTACTGCACTCTTTTGTTATTTTTTAAAAAAAACTACAAGTAGCCGATATTTGATATTTGACACAAAAAATATCGATTTGTGAATATCGATATAATATCAACAATCCTATTTGAAACGTTGTGTGCATGCTCAAAGTTCTAGTTTAGTCTAGGGAGGCCCAATGACCGTGCCGAAGTTTTTCGGATATCTGACATAGACACCAGTCAAACGAACATACGAACCTAACCTAGTAGTAACCTGGTTAGGTGCAAAACTAAGGTAAGCTGAAAATTAGAATAGAAGACACATCGATATCGGTTATGGTTACGTTGGGACCCATTGACTAATTTTTTTTTTCAATATACTTGAATTAGCTACTTAATAAAATAGTACCAGCCCAAAGCTATCCGTTTACAATAAAAGAGAAGAACTACAGGTAAGTATTTAATATATTTATGAATCGTTATGTTGACTTAAAAAAGAGTTTTTTTAATTCATTGAAATTGATTAAACTTTGGTTTACCAAGTTTGATCAAAAACGCTCCATCTAGCGTATCATATGCCAGTGCTATCTTAAACTTATTGATACCAGTGTTCGCATGAAAATCGAAGCGAGTGAAACCATACTATATGTAAAAAGTATGTTATACACAAACTGTATCACGCTTTCATAAAAGCTGATAACGAATCAAATTTTACCTGACTAAAACGCAACGTATCGATGTGAAACTTATATTCTGCAAGCCGCAAGCATTTTATCTTTCGAATGGTATATGTTTCACAAGAAAACGTTGCGTAACTGCGAAGTTATCGGTACCAAACTGAATTTTTGCTTATATCCATTTCAAATCCAACCGAACGTCACACCTTACTCAAGTCGGTCTTACGCCTAAGTATGTAAGCAAGATGTTTCACGTCAACAAATAGCAACTTTGAATTGAAATTATATGAATGATAAATACAGACCCGGGTTTAAATATTCTTCGAATAATATTGAAAACTAAAGTAAAACAATCAATAATATGCATTAAAAAAAATGAGCTTTAAGGGTATGGGTATTAATGTAAATTAGCCACAAACGATTAACGATAAGCAAAACTTGAAATCATCTTACCTTTTGTTGTGCTATCCATTTGGTCCAGCGCTGAGAATGAGTACAGTTAATGCATATTAACATACACTAGCAACTATATTTGCAGCGGTTTCATTTTTGAACAAAGTTCAGATTTTTCAAGTCAAAAACATCGTTGCAGAAGTTTCACTATAAAAAAAAATTGGTATTGTATGCGCTTGATTCCACAAAAACTTAAAAACAATTAGTTAGTTATTTTCGTCAGCTCAGTAACTAGAGACCATGATTTGCGTGTTGAGACCTGCTGAGTACGTCCGGCACGCACCCATCTCTATCACGCACTGTCGCTGTCTCTATCCAACTCCCTCTGGCGTACAACCTTTGTCTTATGGCTTAAGTTCTCTGGCTAAACGTTTCATTTAATTCAACTGCCCATCATTTTGGCTTTATCGCTTTTGGCCATGGCCCAGTGCACGTGCTAAAAGTGATTTTCGTATGCCTGTCGGACATTTTGGTAATGGCGAACCGGCAATTAAAATTGACTCTACCTCAATGACTCAACATCCATCGAGCTAATGAGTTTTTAATTGGCGTAGCTTTGAAAATTTGTTGATCGTTGGTAAATGCCTGGCTTAAGGATCACATATAGGGAACCTATAGAGCTTTCCCTCACGCAGCTCTGGTAATTTGAACTCTGGTTACTTACGCTCTGTGCCTTGATTGAGCCATCAGTCAACTGTTGTCTTTGGCAGCTCTTGTAATATGAGAGCAAAGTTTCTAAGCTTTGTTTCTCACCTTTGGAACGGGTTTATGGCGTGTCAGAACAGCAGCTGTGAAATGCTTTAATCGGGTAATTTCAGTAATGTCTCCATATAAAACAGTAGCTCCAAAATTCGGTGTTCTCAAATTACAAAGGCATGTGCTTATTATCTCGAGCACTTAGCTTTTGGCTGAAAGGAACATAATTTTTAAATTATTTTATTAAAGCAGAAGGAAAGCCATTGTTTTAGTGTTCTCAAGTTACATAAGCAAGGTTTGATTATTTGAAGAACTTTACCTGATAAATAGAATTAACTAATAAAACAGCAATACACCTTAAGATAAAATTAAACGACACTTTAAAATCAAAACCGAATTCGGGGCGTGTGTATCAAAAGTAAGGAAGCCCAAATCTGGGCCACAGAACTTTGATATAGATTGGGCACCGTTATGAAGCTTTTATAGCAACCCAATTGAAAATACTTAGAGAATAACTCCCAAGAAACTGGGAGCAACTGAAGCCATTCATATTTTTATACCCTGTACACAAGGTGTGAAAGATTTGTGCAGTGTGTATGTAACAGGCAGAAGGAGACGTGGCAGACAAAACTGATCAGGAGCAATAATCGAGTCGATATAGCCATGTCCGTCTGTCTGTCCGTGTTGTAACGTGTTTCTCAGAGACTATACGAGCTAAAGAAAAAATATTTTACCTTAAGATGCGCATTTTTCCGGAAAGTCGATATCTTATACCCTTCCCTCGTGACAGATTTTCGCGGCGTACAACCGCTCCTTTGAATCTATCAACTCGAAACATGACATAGGTTCGCATCGTTATTATGTGCATCTATGTTTTAAAAATGATCAAAATTGGATAAATATATCATAAGTTATGGTAAAATATATGCTAATTTTACCACCCTCGCCTATAAACTGCTCCAAAATTCCACTACATGTAGATATGGATACATGTAAGCTAGAGTTACAAAATTTGGTATGGAGACTCGTGTGAGCCAAATTTTTGCCCTCATAATAACCAACTTTCCAATAGGAAATGTTTACAGGCATATCGATCTTATGAGAAGAGACATAAAAGTGGATACTTCCGTTCCATTTTACCGTATTTTGTGTTGGAATGGAATACAAACAAAATCGGCAACCATAATCTCTTTGTCAATTTCACTAGGCAACAAATTTGACCTCAATTTAATGCCCTTGGCTTGAACATACATATGTACCTTTTCTTCTTTTTCTTGTTTTCTAAGATAAGTCAATCCGAATTTAAAAAATGCTTTTCATGTTCTATTTGAATTCGGAAAATTATTTTTTGCGAACATTTCGACTTTGGAGCCAAATCGGACGGCCTATGTATATGGAAGTAATTCGTGATGATCAAAAAATGCTCACTGAAAGGAAACGAGAAGTTGGAACGTTCAATTACGGACGATCATTAGCGGACCGATGGCTCGGTTATTGTATGCGTAAGGACGAAGAAGCTCTAAAAATTCCTATGATGAATACACCAGCAAGTGTATTGATATTCCACATAGTCTTTTCATTGGAATTTGTAGCCCTAGATGTCACAAGAAGAATTTCCCATTTCCGTTTTGCTTTATGACATGAGGCGTCCGTTAACGGGCTATTTAAGAAGAAGAAACCTGGAGTGGGGAAATAAAACCGTATGAAAATGTTGCTTGCTCTGTTTTTTAACTAGTTTCTTTGACTTTAACTAGCTCCCTTAATAATTTTAAAACCACTCGAAAAGGGATTAAATTTTTCTGCCAAGTGCAGATAAAAAGGTTTTTGTTTTTTTTTTAACTTGCTGGAAGGTCTTTTATAGAATCCCTTAACTTTCTGTCAAAAGAAGTGGCGCAAGCTCCCATAAAAAATCGCTCCACTTAATGGTTCCTTGGTTCCAGCTAGCTGGTTCACTTCAATGCAAACACTTTCAATCCATTTCAACGGCACTTAAACGCTTTTCGTTATAAATTTTACGGCCAGCACCGCAACCACTTAGCTGCAGCATCCATGCTGTTCCTGGCCCATTCGGCCCTTTTCTCATTAAACCAACGACTGTTCCTGCCTTTTGTTTTTAACCTTTTTTGGGCGCTATCTTATCGTAAAAATGCAATTCCTTCGACACCTGCAAAGAGCATCAAACATGCATTTGCACTCTGTCGAAATTTTTTGGCACATACTCGTAAAATCACCTTGCACTTTTTTCTTTGTTTATTATTATATTTTCGGAAGAGCTGTGGCCCGAGGTGGCCAAGCGTCAACATAAATTTCAATCAGCCTTAATAAAGTGAAAATATTTTTTGGCCAAGCTTTTAACATAAAAATGAAAAGATCAGCTGCGGTTGCAAGTTGGCCAAAATGGTTTGTTAGCTTTGAAACGAGATCTCTCTACCTACATACATCTCGGCTATAACCATCATATTAAAGCATAATGTTTGTTGATCTCGAATGCCAAGGCAATTCAAAGTTATGTCGCCACTGCTCCAGGCGTAAGCCATGGCTATTATAGCAATGCCTTAACAGTCAATATATTCATGTCTCCCTAGAGTTTGATTCTTGTGCCTCTCCAGGCTTGGCGCTTGACTGAGTGCGTTTGCGTGTTTCCCATCATTTGTTTGCAATGAAAATAACACCAAGATAAACAAGCTTCGCCAACAAGCCGACAGACTGAAAGCCAAAACCCGGTAAAGATATTAAAAGGTATAAAACCCCCGGCGCATGAGCATTGGGACGCAGTAAGCATTTACATATCCTGAATCCGGCTTTCAAAAGGCTCCACACCCTGCTGTGGTGCGGATTCTGTTCTTAATTTGTAGGCTCCTTATGCTAGGCTTTGCTTGATACATTGAAATAGTTTGCAATTGATATATTAATGGTCTTGGCGTAGATTTCAAAAGATCGGGCAAAAAAAATGTATTTTATATAATTACTATAGGGCTCCGCCCCCTGCTCGCTCTGCTCGCCATCCCCCGTGCTCCTTTTGAGGTATAGCATATGCCTCTACCCGCTCCCCTTACTCTTTTTTTTATTCTTCTTACACTTTTTCCTCATGCTCTTCCTCTTCCTCTTGCTTTTCCCCATTCCAAAAACCTATAAGATGAAACAACCCGATTTACGTTTCATTCCGCCCCCTTCTCGCTTCGCTCACAAGCCCCCGTCCCCCCTCGAGGTAGATCATATTCCTATTCCTTTTTCTCATCCTCATTACAAAAGCTATAAGAAGAAACAACCCGATTTACGTTCCACTCCGCCACCTTCTCGCTTCGCTCACAACCCTCTTGCCCCTCTCTAGGTAGATCATATTCCTCTTTCTAATCCTACTTATCTTCATCTTGCTCTTCCCGATCCCCTTGCGGTTAACCTTACCGTTCCTATTAAAAGGCATTTCCTGAATCTGTGAAAACTTTTGGGAGATTTTAGGTAATTTTTTGTAGATTTGCGCTTTTTTGTCCACCAAAATAAAACTTTTTATTAGAAAAAAATACACGAAAATACAAAGCAATTGGTTCAGCGACTTAGACGTGAAAAGGGAACAGACAGACAGAGTTACTTTTGAATTTACAATATTATTATAGATAGTGAGTATAATTATTCTTCTGGCCACAGCAACCCAACACAGGGTTACGGTCTGATCATGTTCCTCCAACGCTATTAGCTGATGCGCCATAACGCCAGATTTCTCTGGGTCAGATATCGTTTGCGTCAGTTCATTTTCTACACGATTAAAAGAAGAAAAAAAACCTTGGTCAGGACACGAATGCGCCTTTTACGATGAAACAGTGATACACTTAACATGAGCGAGGTGTATACTCTCCCCTTACCCAGTTTTCTATGGGGCATGGCACAAAGCTGGCTGAGTGCAAGGGATAGGTCAACCTTTTATAATGAGCCATGGCACCCACCACAAATCTAATCTAATCACAACAAACTAATAAATAGAAATGAACTTACCACCGCATACTGTTCGTGGTGTAGAGGTTGTTGGTGTTAAGTCTACGGATAACGAAATATTGGCTGCTCTAGACAGTATTTCTAAAACGAGCATTTCGGAAGATGAAACCACAAACAACTTCATAATATTTTTTCAATTAATTCTTAGTGAAAAAAAGAATACTATAGAATTATCTTTTGCATGCGGTCAAGTCCAGCTGGATTGACTTGGCCTAGGTCAACCCACATGGATTCACACACACCCACGCACACAAGACGACATTGTTGCCACAAATTGAGTTTCCTTTTGTTTGTTCAGGAGAGCAGAGAACAGACAGAGCCAGACAAGTGCGTGGGCATGAACATCACACACAAAGAACACAGATAAAAGCCAAAGGGTCTGAGAGTCTGTTTCTGGGTCTGGGATCTGTCCCGCTGTACCGAAGACTGGAGACTGGCGACAAGCACATCTGCGCTAGCAATCTATGGAAATTACAGCAACAAACACGACCGCGACCACGACGACGATGGCGACGCTTGCTTTATAAGGCAAACAAGCCGCCCAGTTGCCGCCTGTCGTCTGCCCAGACTAGATACACATGCATGCAACCAACTGTTGCAGCTGCACTCAAAATGTTCTGACTGCTTTGTGTGTGTGAGTGTGTATGTGAGTATGTGGCGGGGGTGGCAAGGGTATTAAAACATTCGCAACTGCTGCGTGGGCGTTGCCGTTGCGCTTTAAAGTTTTCGGCTTGCAGGTGTTCCATAGACTGACGGGCGCCACAATTAGAAATGAGTTTTGAACTTCATATGTGGGCAGTTGCCACGCCTCTTTGGCGTTTTGATTATGGCAAATTAAAGGCGCCAAAAAATTCAAATTAAATGCAAACAACGTGTATTAACATGTTTTTTGCATATCATATAGTTTGCATAAGCTTAAGTGGGCTTCACAGCAACAACAACAACTGCAACAACTGTCGCGAACCACTTGGTGACACATAAATTGCAACCAAAGGTTGGCCAGTCCAAGCTCTAAACGCCGGCAGTTTATAAAGTCAAAGGGGCAAACGTTGCCAGTTCCCAGCTTAACTGACAGACAATTACTTTAATGGGACACAAATGGCAAATTAATTAGTTGTCGGCAATAAGTCTTGACTTGAATTTAACTACCAGACATTTCATTTACCAGTTTGAAGCTCGAAGAAGGCACAAAAATCAGCATCAGACTTGCAGTAGCTCTAACAGCTACTTGACATGCTCCTTAAAGTGGCCAGCACTGTTAATTAACATAGGCTATATATTAAAGTCCCCCGAGTGGTGAGCGGGTTAGAGAATACCACCTCAGCAGGTCAAAGCTTGTCGTATGAGGCGACTCACAATGATACTGGGTTCTTTCGAGACCAGTAGGCCTTAAAAGTGTTGTGCGTAGGGTTGGGGACCCACCACGTAAAACCACAATTCCAATGAAAGAATGTACTTACATCAGGCCGTAACCCGATAACGGGCGGTTATGGCCAGTTAAGAAGAAGAAGAAGGTATAGATGAGAGTATGCCCGATAATTGGAAATTTAGTGTTTTCTGCCCTATCCTCAAGAAGGGTGACCCACCGTATGTGCTAACTACCGTGCTATCAGTCTTCTTACTATCGCATATAAGGCCAAAGATAATACAAACACTGTTTGTGTTTCTATTGCCTTTGATAAGGCCCCATCGAGCGTTTTTTTTTTCTTTGAAAGGCTGAATCCATTTGCGAAAGAACTGATCGGACTTTATCAGTGTAGCTTTCGGACTGGTAAGTCCACAATTGACCAGATACCACGAAAACAAAACCAACCAACAAACAATAGCCTGTTAAAGGATCGCGTATATGCCGTATTGTCTGAGTTCGTTATCCCTGCAGAGTTTGTGCGATTATACGGAATGACTTTAAGCAACACACGCAGCTCCATCAAGGTAGGAAAGAACTTCTCCGAGCCTTTTGTTACAAAGCTTTAGGCAAGGCGATGCCCTCTTCTCCAACCTCTTCAGCTTTGTGATGTAGAATTTGTAGCGAAAGGCTGAAGTAAAGCAGTGTTCAGTTGTTCGATATGATATCGATATAATTGGTCATACTAAGCGAGCAGTTATCGGAGCGTTTGCCTTTACTCTGGTTGTAAATGAAAGTAAGACAAAGTAAATGTTTTTTACGAGCAAAAAAAAGCAGCGGCTGGAACGACGTCGTCTACCTTAGCACCATCGTTACATTGAAAACCGTTGTCAGCATGGAGATCAAGCGGAAAGTCACTCTTGCCAATAGATGTTACTTTGTTCTCAGTAGTAAAGACCACTCTCGCCAGATGAAACTAACAGTACGTAAGACTCTCAGCCTTTATGGCGCTGAAGCATGGGTGATGATGCAGTCTGATAAAATGTCCTTGGAGTTTTCTATCGAAAAGTACTCCTTAAGATCTTTGGTCCTTTTCGCGTTGGCAACGACTACCGCCTTAAATGGAACGACAAACTCTATGAGCTCAACTCCAGCATCAAGCTGTGCATATGTATGAAGAAGCTACTGCGGGATAGGTCTTTAATGCGGTTGTTGAAAGAACGTGACGAAGGGACAGGCCATTCCTCTTTTGGAAGGATCAGGTAGAGAGCACATTAACTACCTTTTGTATTACCGATCGATAAAGGTGAGCGCAAAAAACCGGTGCTTGAAGAAGTGCTGTTCAACCAGGCCGTAGCCTGGTTACGGTTTGTTATAGCCAGTTAAGAAGATCTACGCCACTGATGCAACTTCGTTCCTTTTAAACTTAGAGCATATGCAATATCGGCTGTACTGATTCATTCCTCAAAAAATTAACATGTGGTAAATTATATGGTGCCATAAACCGAAATTCGGTAGCAACTGTAAACTGTTACACCTCTATTATAAAAATTTAAACTTACTTAATATGTAAACGAAGACCACGCTTGTATCTGAATCTTGTATATCAATTATATATGTATACTAGGTGAACCCGCGCGCTCCGCTGCGCATTTATAAAGCCGGTAATAAATTCATTATATAAATTAATTCTTCCCGTTCCTTCTCTTTCTCTCTCTCTTCTTCATGGTACCAATATATTTATATCCTCAACATCTACATCTGCATCTGCATCTGCACTTCATCTACATTCACCTCTTCCTTAATTCAAAAGAACTCTTTACCCAGTCAAATTTAATGCTTGCCTACTATATAAGTAGAAACAAATTTAGTATGTTTTATATGGAAAATGGTTTTTGTCGATATCTTTGGCGTCATCTATTGGAATTCGTCAAAACTTCACATAAACCTTCTCCCTAATACTCTCTACAATGTGTGAAAATTTGGTTGACATCGGTCAACACGTTTTCGAGTTTAGCGAGCACATCACTTTTTGGGGCTTAATTTTTATATATATAGATATGTTGTAATTATATGCTCACGGTAAAGTCAACGAACAAGCGGCGACAACAATGCCAATAACATAGACAGGCAACAACAATGCTTACAATAACAGCAACAATAGCGGCAAAGTTCTTATCGCATACAACTTGCTTCGATTTTCTTGACCAACTATGGTCAAGCTCAGTGCTTAATTTGGCCAATAAAATTATTGCTGCTGATGTTGTTGTTGCCAACTTAGTACTAACTGACTAGCTGACTACCACACGGGGCTGACTATGAGCAAGCGAATTGTTTAATTGCCAGACATATGCGGCGCCATAAATGCGCCACAATGCAGCAGACAAGTTGAGCCATAATTGCAGCAGTCGCTGCGGCAGCCGCAACTTATTGATGTGCAGCAGCCGCATGTGACTTGAAATTGGCAAAACAGCTAATGATGGTCCAGTACAGTATATTATGGTATGGTATAGCAGACAGATATACGGCACATATAAGGCATCACTGTACATAAAAGTGAAAAGAACATGAAGCTTAACAGACATTTAGCATTGGTTAGTGACCGCCCCGAAGGCGAAATGCTCACCGGGAATTGGTGTGAAATTGCCAAAGTGTCTTAAGCATGCGCTACGCTTACTCGGTTTCCTTCCTGGAAACCAAAACTCTTGGCTGTAATTAGGCTAACTAAAGGTGTTGCCGCGACTGCGCATTTATCAGTGCAAACAAGCTAAGCGCTGACTTGATACCCAAAAATGAATAAAAAAAAAAAGAATCAAGAACCCAAAGCTTTGGCTTAAGGGCTGGAACAGCATATGTGGCGAAACGGCTTTTATGCCTGGGCTAATCAGGATAATTGCATGCCGATTGGGCGTTAAGTGAGGCAATGGGCTGGACAGCTTTTGGGTGCAAAAGTCTGGCAAGAAAATTTTGACAAATTGCCATTGGATTTGCACTCAAAGTCGAGTTGTAAACGGTGGCAGGTGTTTCGACTGAGGGGCGTGTTTGCATCTGTGTGCGAGAATCCCATTTCAAGCCGCTGCCTGATGTATATCGCTGTCCAATTAAGCCAGCCAAAGCGCATGTTGCACTGCCAACATGTTGCCAGTCAGCGAGTCAACCGATATTGCTAACGAAGTACTGACAATGCATTTGCCGTCAGTTTGACACTCCCGCAACAACAACCAAAGGCAACTTGCAACAAAAAAATCAACAACAACAACATGAACTTAAATCAAAAGCCGCTAACGAAAGCGAAAAGTCATGGAGGTAGAGCTGATCAAAGTTTTGATACACTTACGGTCGATGACTGCTTACGGAATAGATTTGGCTATAGTAAGTCTTATAGGAGTTGCGTGTGATCCCTCTTCATCCCTGGGAGTACCGATTCAACCTAGTTAGGACTGGCAAGCGAGCTATAAACTCAGTATGGAAAAACAATAAAACAATATTATCAGGTCTTATATTGTAGTATGTAAGAGAAAATAGATTAATTTCTTAATACATACTTATATACTAGCTGAACCCGCAGCCGTCAGTAAATGCATTATATAAATTAATTTATCCCGTTCCCATTCCCCTTCCCGCTCCTCTTCCCTCTCTTTCTCTCACTCTTCTTCATACTGAGTCAAGCTTAATTTATATATATATAGATATATAGAAGAAGTTAAAAAATTATAATTTTGTAAGTTAAAGCTCCGCAGCTAAATTTTGTGTTAAAATCCGCTGAAGACGGACTCCGTAGAGAGTCCGAAATATCGGGAAATAAAAATTTAAAAACAACAAACTTTTAAGTTTAACTTCTTGTTTTTGGACCGGAAAATCATGGTAAGTTTACTTATTAAAAAAAAAATTATTCAAAACTTTTCTAAATAAATGAAAATAAAATACATTTTATAACAATAAATTTTGCAGTGCCCTTGTGGGTTGTAAAAAGATATGAAGAAATTAAGATATGAAAATATGAAGATCTGAAGATATGAAGATGTGAAGATATAAAATTATGATATGAAGACATCAAGTTTTTAAGGGATTTAAATGAAAACCTATGGCAAAAATATATATATTTCGGACACTAAAAAAAATTTTGTAAAGGACAATGAAGTTAGAAAAAGATGGATATTCTCTTCTATTTTCAAGGCAAAATACTGCTCTTATATGAAGATGTAAAAAATGGAATTACATTAGAGTAGATCTTACATTACACTACTAACGGTACTTAGTTTTTCCCGGTCACTTTTAGGTCTTGAGAATTTCTCTACTATCTGCATTATTTAGTACGTTCCACTTAAGCCAATATGTCTTCATTACCAAATTCATGATAAATTCAATATAACCTTTTCAAACACCTAAATTAAATCAAAAATAGAAACAAAATTCATTACGATTTCGATTTAAGTTGAATAATTATTTATCTAGATAATGCAACTCATTCAAGTTGGTCGCTCTCGTTCGCTCGCTGCTCCATGTGATTCATATCAGAGCAATTGAAGGCGTGTCAACGACAGTCAGCAGCAGCAGCAGTTGCAGTTGCAGCAACTTCAGCTTCAATTGCTGCGCCATGTGGCAGCGGTGGCAGCAACCATGTGGCACAGTAAGGCGCAATCACTGCCACCAAATGGCTGCTTGGCCATATACATGAAGCTTTTGCTGCCGCTTGACATAAAACAAATAGACTGTCAGTTTATGTAGTATTTCGGAATGACTAAATGCCTTGGTGATTGGCTTTTTGCATGGGTTTGTTCATAAGATTGTGTGTGATATGGCCAGAGAGAGAGAGAGGGAGAGTGAGGTGCGCAATAGAGGTCAACACCAAGTTAGCGACTTCTATATGCACCTATACAAATTCGATAAGACTACGCATGTTTTGTGTATATGAATACGGATTTAGTTTTAGGCTTTCTCCTTAAACACAAATACTGTAAAGAGTTCACATCTGGACTGGACTATGTCACACGGTCCCCCGTGTGGTGAGCGGATTAGAGAATACCACCTCAGCAGGTCAAAGCTTGTCGTATGAGGCGACTTATTATGACACTGGATTCTTTCGAGTCCAGTAGAGCCACACAAGGCCTTAAAAGGGTTGTGTGTAGGGTTTGGCACCTACCATGTAAAACCCCAATCCCAATGAAAGAAATACATCAGGCCGTCACCCGGTAACGGGTTGTTATGGCCAGTTAAGAAGAAGAATATTTTGATGGGGATTAACAAGCAGTTATGACATTCACATAACATAGATTACCAAAGAGCAGAATTCTGCCTTTTTTTCTAACTAGATTGTCGTTTAAATATTATTATGGCTATTTCTGACATTAAGTCACAGTGGTTTCGGCAATATTTAGTATATTAGAAATAAATATCGAGCGTCGAGTTATGATTTTTAATTTTTATTTTTCAAGAATAATAGTTGGTCTGATATTTATAGTATTGAAGAGTATATAAACTTACTTTCTAATTTGGTAAAAATGCTAAATTTATCTTAAATTTAAATTTAATCATTAAATACTTATTTTATAGCGGACATGGGAAAGGAAATGCCAATACACTTCAATTTCGTATAAATCTTATTTATAGTTAATGAAAAGTTTTTTATGACTGACGTCGGGACGGTGCCCGACTACAAACCGCGAATGTCTGCTAGGAGAAAGCAGATATCAATCCCATTCGCCAAACTTCATCTTTCTTGGAATTACGCGCATCTTTTAAAATTTTGTATCTAGCTCTTATTGTCTCGCAGATCTATCAACTCATACAAACAGACGGACGGACATAGTCCAATCGCTACCCGAATCAATGATAAGACTGCAACGTTTCCTTCTGCCTGTTACATACATTGCATAAATCTATAATACCCTTTTACACTTTGTGTACAGGGTATAAAAAGTGAATCTTATTTTTAAATTCCTTAAATTCAGAAAGTATTATATGAATGAAAATAGACCAGAAAATAGACCAAATTGAATGGTCATGTCTATGTCATTGTGTCTTTTGAGGGTTAGTTATATGTCTTGTTGAAATTTGACTACGAATCATAATCTTCGAAATCACCGTTTAGGAAAGTTAAATTTGTTACTGACCAAAATATAGGTAGGTCGGTAACAGTTAGACAAGTAGCCGATTCCAGATAATATTAATTAATTGATTCATAATGACGTCACAGAGATTTTTGAAATCCAATTTTTACAAATCGTCACAATTTGATCTCATCAATACAAGTGAAACTGAAGTAGCTACTGAGTACCGTTGTACTCAGAAATTAAGTACAACTATGAGCAACAATCAAGCATGGATTACTCTAGAGGAGGGGTTATATGACCCATTCTAAAGGCATCCTATAGTTTGCAACACAGTTCGTTCTCTAACAATAGAATCTCCATCTTTCTATATCTATGGGTATAAGTGTATAAGCAATAGCAGTACTATTAGACGTTCAACCAGCTGTAAAGGCGGTATTAGAAACTAGAATAAACTAAGGTCTTTTCAGGAAACCCAAAGTCGATTAGACCTTCTGGTACGACCAGAACCAAATTCTCACTCCGATGGAAAGTTTGGGGCAAACGACAGACTAGATCTGTGCTCCAGACAGGCCAGTTTTGCGGCTCCTAGGCTGATGGGATAGTTGATTAGGCAAGGCATCACCAGCTAACTTCGTGAACTTGGTTGAGTGAGTCCCTATTAATTGGATATAGAATCTCGATGTCCGATGCAACCAGGCTTATCTCAGAGATATTGCTGGTAGAAGAGCTACCTCTTAAATACAAAAAATCCAAAGGTTACGGTGCAATATACCCCAATAAAATTATATTTAGATTTACATACCAGGGGGCACCACTTTGAGGTTGTGCGTCTACTTGGTAAAGTGTAGGTATAAACAGGGATCAGCTTCACCCAGTACTACCAGAACCCAGACCCACCTTTAAAGTAGTACGATGCTATATAAAGTGATCTACAATGAAATAAAAATATCGTTTGTCCCCTTGCACCTTTTCTACAAAACTTAGAATTCTTTTGGTAGGACTTCTAACAGCTCTTTTCCAAAGCAGCCGGTGCTGGTGAGTCAGCTATCTTTCACCTGTTGTCCCGCCTAGGTTCAAGTGCCATGCCTTCCCAGGGGTCTGGGCGTGTCATTGGCATGCTTTGCATATTTAATGCAGCAGCGACCGTAATGCAATTCAATTACAAGCTGCATTTGCACACGACAAGACATATCGTTAGATCAGATAGCAAATTACAGCAGGCGCTGCCTGTCCCGCTGCCTCCGTCAGGCCACCCGGACACCCGGCCGCCCGGCCGCCTGGCCACTCCTTGGTCAAGTTGTACTTCTATCCAATACTGACGACTGACGGCCGGGAAATTAAAAATGCGTGAAAGCGAGGCGACGCATTGCAGTCGGCAATGTTATCGCCAATACATAAATAAATCAAAGTCTGGACCAGTTTGGGGAGCACCACTAACCGCAACAACAGCTAAAGGCACCAATTCAATTGATAAAAAACAACTTTGTTAGCCACCAACAACAAGAGCAACAGCAGACACGGCAAATTTTTCGCCCAAGATTTATGTGGCCATAAAGGCGATTAGAAAAATAAGCAAAATGTCAAAAAAAAAAAAAAAAAAAAAAAAATCTGAGCTGAATTGAATTGAACTGAGCAAACCAAGTGGCCAGTTTACACTTTACACGGTTTTGTAATTTATTTCTGAAGCTGACGCTTCGATTGGCAGCAGCAGCGACGCATTCTAATGGCAAGTGTGTACGGCTGCATCAGATAAGACGCAGTCGCCGCGCAGTAACAGCGCAGTCGTGGGAAATGGAAGGCGGCGCTGCATTAGCCACTGGTGATGGCGTTCACACTTCCAAATTGCTAATTTACATATTTTTGGCATACGTAATGCACTTTAGAGATAGCCACGTGATCGTGATTGTAAGCATGCAGCGACAGAACATTTTTTAAATGACTAACATAAGTTTAAGGAAAAATTCATAAACTAGTCAAACTGAGCTTTGTGTTTGCAGCTTTTTGATAGCTCATCATCACCAAAAACACCACTTCTCTTTGATTGGCCTTTACAACCCGCTATCGCGTAGCGAGATTGGTCTCTATCACTCATTTGCCTACTTAGACCAAAGTAGCATCGATTGGCAGGAAGTTCTTGGCAACATCTTGTAGTGTTCAACAGCAGTCTAAAGGCTCCACCGCCGGGTCTACTTGAAGACAACATGTACTTATAGCTTGCTCTCACTTATAAAAAGATCTACCGTTACCAGATAACCTCAGGACACCGCTATCAGTCGCGTGGTAGACAGTCTACATTACAACAAATATAAAGAGATCGCAGGAATGAGCTTCGCCTTGTCTGAAACCACAAAATCATCAATGGGTATTTTCCTGCTATTTAGGATATCCGTGTATTGTTCAACGACATTCTGTAAAGTCGCATCAACTCTATACTTTACAGTATAGTCGAACATTTAACAGAGAATATCGAAAAAGATAAACCGAGGAAAAGATAGAGATTTTGCTCTTTCTCTTTTACAAATTTTGAATTTTTTAACGGTCTAGGATTCCACCCTATTACTTTCAGGCTCTATGATAGAGATAGCTAAAAGCAAGTCCAAGTCGCCAAGACAGGTTAGGCAAACTTTATTACTATATAAAGATGCTCATATTATGCAATCTTCAGAGACTAAAGATACAAAATACAAAAATAAAGTCATATTAGTTCATAGGATCCGAATAACCGTTTTTCGATGAATAACAGGTTCTGCCTGTGGAGGTGTGGCAGATCATAAGTTCCAAAAATTCTTATCAATGACGATTGGACCATGTCCATCAATCCAACTGTCAGTCTGTTCGTCTGACCCTCTGTCTCTATGAGTCGGTAGATCTGGGAGACCATGAAAGCTAGAGACACAAAATTTTACCAAAACCATCGGCTAAGATGAAGTTTATCGAAGTTTTGTCGCCAGCAAAATTACGCGGTTTCCATTAACACCGTTGAATCTATTGACCTGAAACTGAACACAGTTCGGAAAATTAATTTTCGTGGCTCAGACAAACTTAAAAATCCCTTCTCAAGTGTCCATTTACAACTGCTAAACTCAATATAAAGCCAAAGGATGTTGTTGCTATTAAGGTTTAGTTTGAGTTTATCAGCAAAGTTAAAAAAAAAGTATACAAACTTTGTAAGAAACATAGAAAGAAATGTGGTACAAACGAATAGTATGTGTAATCATGCTGCAGGGAGTGTGTGTCACGCGCTCATCTCTAATTACAATACGGTATAAACAAGCATATGCACAGATATCGTATATGTTTGTGGGCATAAATCAGCGGCGCGTTTTCGGCGCGTTTATTATCGCGCGCCAGCATCTTTTTGCATTATTGCATGTGCTCAATTTCATTCATTTGTTTTGGCTTTTTTTGGGTGTCTCGAATGTATTCATTTCTATCGATTTGTTTTTTTAAGTAAATTGTTGTTGCTTTATTTAGCATAATTAACGCCATTTGCACATGCAAACATTGCGCATACGCCGCATGGGCTTGTTATCACTGATTCTGAGCGCTTTTGTGCGAAACTGAAGTGTTGTGACTTTTCGTCAACAATAAGCTTTTAAATGTATATGTATGTGTATAGCTATTTGTAACTATATGTTGTGTTGATTTATGAAGCCTAGCGTTGCATGGCCTGCAGTGCGGCAATTTGTTTGACTGCCACATAGTCAAGGCCAGCCGCAAATTAACGCTTCCAGTCGCCACCGATGCTGCTGATGTTGCTGCCACATAGCTGGCCGTACGCATAAAACATGTTAAGTAATCAATTGCCACGCATGCTTTGACCAGCAGCAGCAGCAGCAGCAACAACAACTATAACAACAACTACAATGGGAACCAAGCCAAGTCTACTTCATTGCCAATGCCAACAACAACTACAACAACAACAAAAACAACAAGGCTGCAGAATTTTTAAGGGCTTACCGCAAGTAACACGTGCAACACAACGTTCAACTTCAAAGTATCCTGCGGCATAATGCGCTTAATAAACCATGAATCACTGTCCAAAAGCCTGTCAGGGTAAGCAACCAAGTAAGCCAAGTTAGCAAGCAGCCAGCCAACTAGCTCAGACGCGCCTTGCCAGCAGCTACATTGATTTTGTCACGACGCAAACACTTTAAAGCCAATTGCTAAAGTACGTTACTGTGCGTCGCAGTTGCTGTCGCTGCCGCTGTCAACGTCGCCGTCTCTGCCGCCATCGCTGAAATGATGTGCGCATGTGATAAAGGGCCCGCGAAGTAGCGCGCTCAAGACCCCAACCCAAGCTGCTGCTTGTTTTGGACGCAAAGCGTCGTCGTCGTCGTCGTTGCTGTTTGAGTGGCATAAAAAACAACTTGGAGCAGCTCCATGGGAGCTATCAACATTCTCAGGTGCGCCTGCGCTTAGCCTTTTGTCTTGTGCATTTTCAATGCCAATGAAGTTCGGAGCTTTGTCAAATGTGCCGCGGCGGCAGTATTACCTACTAAAACTGACGACCTTATAAGATATACTTTTGGGCTAAGAACTACCCTCAGCTGGCTCAAAAAACGCCCCAAGTTACTGTGCAGCTAGTTAAGTTGTTGCCTGCCCTTGGGAGGAGGCTGCGTTGCACACTAATAAGCAGCCAGACATTTGTGCCTGCATCTAGCTGCAAGTCAGTTGCAAGCATCATTAATCAGCTTGGGTTCATCAGCGGCAACATGGTTCATTAGCTTTGGTTGGTTATTCCTGTTGTTGTTGTAGCTGCTGCCTACCGTTTTCGTTATGGTGGCTTCTCTGAACGATTCTAATCATAAGGCACCAGGCACCACCAGAGGCCACAGTGAGCAGACCCAGACGCGACATGGAACTGGCCTACCTACCTAGCAGTTGGTAAGTTAATTGGCTAGAAGTTTTGCATAGACGCAGTACGTTGGCAGCTTTGCTTTGGCGGCAAAAATCAGCGTTGGCAACAAAGTAACTGCTTTCTGTTATTATGGCATACACTGCAAAACATAAAATGGGTGAAAGATGGGCTATATTAGATTAGTAGATGCGACTAACAGAAAAAGGCGTGACATGCTCTAGAGGGCTTGGGTTTAAGATTACTGTACATTCATCCCATCTTATGGGTGCTAACACTATATAGTACCTCTTTTCAAAAAACAAGGCGATGCCCTCTCCTGCAACCTCTTCAACGTTATAATGGAGAATGTGTTGCCAAGGGCCAAAGTACATCGGAACGAGACAATATTAAACTATGTATATAAGTGTCCAGTTGCTCGCTTACGATGTCAATATCATTGGACGTACTAAGCGAGCACTTACCGGAGCCCTTGAGGCTATTGAAAGACAACCTGCCAAGGTGGGTCTGGTTGTAAATGAGAGCAAGACAAATTATATGTTTTTTTTTTTTGGATCGGTTGGACGTTCATGTTCATATTGAAAATGAAAACTATGCTTTTGGTGTTGTCAAGGATTTCGTCTACTTTGGTACCACTGCAGATTACGCCCAATCGCCAATTTTTCGGCACAAAATCGAAATTTTTTTCGAAAAAACTCAATTTTAATAAATCATATTTAAAATATATACTCTACAAGCTGAACCCGCACGCCTTGATAAAGCCGTCAGTAAATTCATTATATAAAGTAATTCTTCCCGTTCCCATTCCTCTTCCTTCTCTTTTTCTCTCTCTTCTTCATACTAAGTCAAGCTGCGGATATTGGTACATCTACCTTTACCTCCAGCTCCACTTCCACCTTCATCTATGTTAAAATAAAGGTGTGTGTTTATTTTGGTTACTAATGCTTTTTGCGGGCTTGTGCAAATTTCGCGGTATTTTTAACTTGTAGGTTAGCTTGAGTTCTGTCATGCAACGTGAAGTTTTCTAGAAAACCATATGCATACATTATCAAGTAGCCGTGGAACTTATAGTCCCCAACTTTACATAAAATACTTGTTCATGGATCCCAGATAATAGCTTCATCGGTTGTTCCGGTAGATTGTTTTGGCGAAAATGCTTCGGAAGCGCGCAGTAAACTGAATAAGCATAATAGGAGATCACACGCTCGTCATAGATCGATTGAGTCATCCGATCCACTTCCTTCGACTATATTAAAAGAAGAAAGTCTAATTATAAAAAATTACCATAAAAATAAAATTTATATGTGACTCTAGGCGACTCTACATAAATGTTACCCTAACATTTCTATAAAAATGGAAATACTATTGCAGTTTATAGTAGGAGGGGTCTAAAAATTGCATATATCTAATATATCTATGTATATCTTGTATACTTATTTACCTATCCGATCTCGAAAATTTGTACACAACTTGCACAATAAAAGAGTGCGTAACTGTCACAGGGGAAGGGGGTGAGATATCCATAAAATTCGACTATTCGTCTATATTACTCCTGACCATTTTTGCCCATGGAACTTATGGTCTGCCACGCCTTCTTCTGCCTTTTACATACATTTCACAAATCTTTAATACCCTTTTACCATTTGTGTACAGGGTATAATTACTAATCTTCAAGATTAAGATAAATTTCAGCTTTGAACTTTATGCGAAAAAATCTCCGATTAGGCCCAATGTGCACTGTCACAATAAAGAACGATGTCAGCATGGAGCAAGTGAAATAATGAATATTGTTTGTATCTTGTTTAAAATTGGCGAGATGTGAGACATGTTTTGTTTTTTAGTCAAATCTTTCGCAAACATCTTTATATCTTTAAACTAAGAAGTTCAACTTTTATTTATTTTTTTTAAATTTAATATTGCGTAATTGTATTTTTGTGATTTTTAAATATGATTACGAGTTATGGAATGAATCTTTAAAGTTCCGGATGAAAGTAATATTCGATAGATTCATATTGTTCTTATGGTAAAATGTTGACAAATGGCTGTCTCATGTCTCACGAAAACATTCTTTTGTTATGAGCTTAGTTTGAACCAAAATTGTTTCTGTGCAATCAAACAGAGCGTGAATGATTTGTGGTTATTTCAATTTGTCTAAAATGTTACTCTACTTAAACGGCTAGGACCCAACACTTGTTCCCTAGAGCTTATCTTGATTAAACCTTTATAGTTTTTAGTACAGAGCTGGTCGTGATCGTAATTGAAGTAAAGTCAAGAATATCCTGCTTCACCTGAGCATGTTGAATAGACGCCTTCTTATATGAATAGACCGACTTATTGAAAAGAAATAGTTTAAGCCTTATAAATTCTTATATAACGCAGCGTATTTCTCATTCGGTGAATTTTTACTGCTAACGCTTTTGTTGTCGTTGTCTTATTTGGCAGCAGCAACATCCCATTATCCGCATCAGCTGTAACTTCAAATCCCTCTGAAATTTTGCGTTTTTGCGGTTGTTGCAGTGTGTGTTGTGTTGTGCCTTATGCATATTTATTATGTATGTCTGTATGTTGTGTGTTGCCTAAGTTTGCGCAGGGCCGGCCATATGCTGGAAGTGATCTTGTCTTGGCTGTGGCAATGTGGATGTGGATAATGTTGACAGTTTCTAGCTGCCACATGGGCTACTGCAACTGCCGCAACTCACGCATAGCTACTATATGTACAGTACACTATAGACTGCTTAGTCAAGACGTGGGAAATTGATGCACAGATTTAGCGTGTATTCGGCCGACTCGCTAAAACATGCAATTAACCAACTAATGTCAGTCAGCGTAAAAAATGCTACCCTGAAATTGGGCCATTTAACTCAGACAACAAGTTTATCAAAAAACTTGACCACATTTGCATGCCACAAAACAAAACACGAAGCGGCTTGTTTTTAGTCAAAGCCGCCCGGCTACTGTTTTAACCAAGTCTAGCTACTGTTTTGCTGTTGCTAGACAGGATGCATAAAATTTATGAAACAACGACGCCTTTGCGCACATAATTAAATCAGACAAAAGCATGCATCTGAGCTGCTCATCCACATTGGAGGCCCCACCGGATGCTGTGTAAAAAAGAAACGTTGCTTGACTATTTTTAATTACCAGGCAACAGCTGCTCTAGGTAAGACTCCAAGCCCGGCTCATACTCTGGCTGCGTTGTAATTGTTATGGTTTGTCAATGCCAGGCCTGAAGATCAACTGGGGCGTTGGCAGCGAGAGAGTCCGAGTACAGCTGACAACGCAGCTTGCGAATCAATTATGTATTACCTGACGCCGCCCAACGCCCCCCGACCTACTAGTTGCAGCGATTAACTCCAGTGACTTTATAGAATTGTTCAACACTAACCTGTTCCAACGACGCCGCCGCCGCTGCTGCTTTCATTTAAGTGCAAATTATGACTTGCCAGTTCCGCCAGGTGTTGCGCTCGTTCGCCTAGCCCATTTGTCTTTGCTGGATCTGGGGGGGACGCTTCTAGTGCAGACTGAGTGACTGACTTGAGCGCAGTGTATTCTCTGAACTGAGCTGCCGTAATCTGCGTCCTTTAAGCTACACTCTCTCACAGGCACAAACACGCCTAAACTAGTCTATGAAGTTATCAACGCGGCATCAGTGGAGCTATTATTTGGTGCGTTTACAAACTTAATTACTACTCTGGGGCTTGGAACTTGTAAATTACATCAACTTACAGACGAATCCATATAAATAGCGGCTTTAGAATTTCAAAGTAATGCTATAAAATGAAATTAAATTGTGCAATAGAATAATAAAACCATAAACTTATCATGGCTAGGAATAGGAAATTGCTTGATCATGTGCGCATCAACCCAAAATATGGTAGTGCGGTATCATAACCCAAATAAACAGTGCTGTAAATGAACACTTCAAAATGAGCCGCAGCACTGCATAAATTTTCCGCAAAAATTTTAAACAAATATGTTGATCCATTAAAAATAATTTTAAAGTTCCATCTTCACAATTTCCAAATCGATAAGAAGTGCACAAATGTTCGGTCGATGCGGAGTTACCTATGTGACTATGTTTGTTTACAGGGGAAACAATGCTAGAAAACCGCGTGTTGCCTTTTCAAAACCTTTTCTGCTATAACTGATCATCGTGTACAAAAGAACATCGTAATGTTTTTCGACTCCATGTTAAGGCGAAGACGATATTCCAGTGATTTCCTATATTAAGGATTAGCTTGAAATAATATACGAAGAAGCAAATAAGTTAAAATTGTAAAGTTATAAATTGAAGATGTGGACGGCCAAATTACATATATCCAAACTATCATAACAACATAATTGCATTCAAAGTACGTAAATAAGGATATTTGTTGAATTCTCTTTTCAACGATTCCAATGGATGAAAGCAACTGTAGACATGGTTAATTATGTGACATATTATATTGCTAAAATTATTTTTAGCATTTAGAAACTCATATATAATATTGGTTTTATATTATAGCAATAGCCGGTGCAATTGCTCACAACCTGGACATTGACTTAAACCAGATACGTTAGTATAGATACTCCTCAAGGATGTGCACTATAACTCCTTTTATAAAACAAAGCTGTGAACACACTTCCATGCAACATTGAAGTTAATGACTGCCGAGTAGTTGTCTAATCAGTTTCACTGGCAAATTTTCTCAAACTCTGTAAAGTGATGACAAATAAATTAAAACAACTCTTGGACAGCAGACAGGTGTTGTTCCCTTGTTTTCTCTATTCTCCCAAGCTCAACGGTTCCGTCATTCCCTTTACCAGCAGTGCCAAATACTATAAAGAAAAAATCAACGACTTCTCATAGCGCAAAAAAAAAAAAAATTTTAAATTGATGCAGAGAGTCGGGTCCCCGGTGTGATATTCTGTACCCATCTCTGCGTAAATTTATGGTGTTGGGGGGTATGGGATTAATCAAGGTAACTGTGCTGCGGGTGGTCGTGGTTAAATCTGCAGAGGGTTTACATTGTTTAATGTACAAGCCTAAACTCAAAACTTAGTTGCTCTATCTTAAATATTAACATGTGTATAAAGAGTGAAATTTTGTGGCAGTTGTCTTAGAAGTCGTCTAATGTACTTGCCGGAAGATTCGCTTATATGAAACTCTCTCTCTCCTCGCGGTGCCCATTCAGTTAGGACTGTGAGCCAATGTGTGCAGCGAAATCCAATGATGGATGGGGAGTAAAAGCTTCGTATAAGGATTTCCCGATCTCTCAATATGTGCCAAGCAGATACAAGCGCTATACAAGGCTGCTACGAGCTTGCAGACCATCTACTACAGCTGTTATGTGAATAGGATCACACCAGTGAACGAGAGGCTGGCAACTAGCCGTATTTAGGCTAACTTCTTTACTGTCACCATGATATGCGAGCGCGGCTCGACGGAGGGTCCGGTTGTAAATGCGAGCAAGCCAAAGTATATTTTTTTTTTGAGCAAGGAGACGCAGGGATTAAACTCTCATATTGACTATACTTTCGTCAGAATGAATAACGATGTGAACATGGAAATCAAACGGCGAAACACTCTTTCCAATAGATGTTACTTTGTTCTCAATAGGCAAATGAGTAGTAGTATTTGAGAGCGAACCGTCTTTCGATTGAAAGACGAACTTAATGAGCTTTAGACATTGAGATAGCCGAATGAATTAACATTCAGCGGATCCGCTGGGTAGGCACCATATATTGACCAAATTGTCGTTACCGCTGCTGGTCAAATACTTCATCCTGAAGTGGCCCTCTTCGTATTCGGTTTGTTGTTTTATATTTCCGCTCGCTTTTGCCATTTTGTTTTTGGCATCACTGTTTTTGCCTGACGTTTTGTAAGGGGCTTCAACGCGTTGTATTAACACTAGCATTAAGTGTCAATTCCAACTTCTTCTTCCAACGCTGCTCAGCTCCAAGGAAATATCCATATCGCAAATATCTAACAGTTTTAAAATATTTTAAAAACATTTTTGATTAAAAAATATATGATTTTTATTCTTTGTTTCATATTTTTGTTAGCATCACAGCTTTTTGTTGCCCTTTAAGTATAGTTAAATGTTAATTTTATATCGACAGTTTTTATACCCTGTACACAAAGTGTAAAAGGGTATTATAGATTTGTGCAATGTATATAACAGGCAGAAGGAGGCGTGGACTATATGTTCCATGGGCAAAAATGGTCAGGAGCAATAGTCGAGTCGATATAGACATGTCCGTCTGTCCGTGTTGTCGCACCGTACTCGGAGACTATAAGAGCTAAAGCAAACATTTTTTTTACCAAAAGATGCGCATATGCCGGGAAAAATACTAGTTTGTCGAATTATGTCGATATCTTACCCCCTTCCCCCGCGACAGATTTGCACGGTTTACAACCGCTCCCTTCAATCATCATTGCGAAACTCGACAGAGGTATATGTTGCAAAAATTATCGAAATCGGGTAAATACATCAAAAGCTATAGTCAAACTCCCCCTTCCCCGTAATCGATTTACCTTAGTTACCGCTACACCCCCCAATATATTGATTTGAAAATTGTCACAGACATTAATATATGTATTTTTGATCTGTGTTACAAAATTCAATGACAGGTATAAAAGTAATTTTTGCCACTATAACAGCCAACTTCCCAATAGGAAAACTTGTCAATTGGAACTTCCCAATAGGGAAATGTTTACAGGCATACCGATTTTATGAAAATAGATATAAAAGTGGATACTTCCGTTACCATTTTACCGTATTTAGTGTTTATAAAGAGAAAGGGTACAGGGTATTCCACTGTGGGGCACCGTCCCGACTGTCTGCATCAAATTTTTTATTTTTTAGAAACGTATAAAGTTTCTTAGGCCATTCAATATTTTAAGGAAATTAGTTTATAGGCTAGTCTTTGGTTAGCGGTTTGTTAACTGGATTCTTCGATTTGCAAATGCTGCAGTTGATGGGTTCCGTTAATAAGCATTTATAGCCATTGAGTCCATACATTGTATCCTGCAGGTGGTTTTCAAGATGCACATACACCAAGTGCCAAACACAGTTAGAGCTTCGTTTGCTTTTAATCAATCTTTAAAAAATTAGAAATACATGCATTAATATGAAAAATATACATATAAACACAATTTTAAAACAGAAAAAAGGAGAATGCATTTACTTTGATTATCGGATAGTATCACATATGCACTTACCTGCACAAATATGTCATTACTTCGTAAATTCTTTCGATATCGTCCATCTCAATCAATTTGGTGAGTGCCTCACTCATTATTCTCAAATCGTGTGTCAATGGGTATTCGACAGAGCTAACCCAGCTGCACAGAATCTCTTTGAAATTGGTATTCAGTAAAGTAATGGAATTATTAAACTGATCACATCGAGTAATTTCTAAAGGGTATTCAGGACTGCGTCGATTCGTATCAACATCTATATCCATATTTTTCTTTATGGGTTGTTCATTCTCGGTTGCCTTACGCTTGGCTCTTAGTTTTTGCTGTTTTCTGGCCTCCTTGGAGGTAGATGGCAAAAAGTCTTCAGGCTGCAGAGGACTTTGATCCGTTAATTGATTTGCAAACTTAATCAGTTGTGGTGAGGGTGTGCGCTCTAATTTTTTGGGTTCCTTTTCTAACTGTGGAACATTAGTTCCAGCAAGGGTTAAATATTCTTTTCTGAAGAGTAATACCTCTTTTTGTATTTCACTGGGTAATTGGGCTAAAACTTCGGGATCGTAGTCCGGGCAACACACATTTTGAGCTGCTGCGACAGGTTCGTTCTTCTTGGTTGTATGCCCGCTGTCTCGAAACGTAATGTCCTCTTTAAGATCAATAGAAATTTTGTCCGTTCCAGCCATTTGACTGGCACGTCTTTGGCGTTTATCTATTAGTTCTTCGTATATGTTCTTCTTAATTTCAATAGGTTTGAAAGACTTACTTCCAGCTTTTGATTTATGCAGCATGTCCAAAACACTGATAGGCTTTGGTTTTGGCTCGTTGTCCGTGGACACTTCTGATGGAAGCGGGCTCTCTGAAAAAGAAAAAAAAAATGGTTAGAGATAGTTGTGAACTCGATTAATTTCAAATCAAATAACATATTTTTTAATAAATTCGTATTTATTTGGTAGTGTTTAATGTCACAGTTATTTTTTACCTTTTAAACCAAATCAGTCCTGTTCTAGTTTGCGATTCCGAATGTCGGAATAGAATGGAATGGTTTTGGTGGTTTGGTTTCCGAACCATTCGTTATGGAAAGTAAAGCCTTTTAGCAGTCGGAATGAAAAGTAAATGGCAAATTACACCTTAATAAGAAGATTGTTTATCAGGGAAATTCAAATAAAAATTGCGAGGGCAAACATAAACACAGCTGTTGCTGCAAATGTTATCATATCCACAGTAAAACGAAGCCGTTATGGTTCGAAGTGACATGGAAACCAGAGCACCAATGCGTGGAATGACTTCGAACGTTCGGAAGTTTTCGATTCGGAATGCAGAACAGGCAGGATATGTAGGATTTAAAGAGCATTAACGTGCGTGAACTCTTAAAATGAAACTGCGCCAAAATAGAATCGTTTTTGTACTCTCTTTGATATTATGATCAAATTAAATTGACAGTTGGAACTAATGGGTTAATCAAATTTATAAACACTTGTAATAATTATAGTGTTAACTCCAGCACGTGTTTCTAACAGAATAATAAAATATCGGGATGAAATATTAATAAAATCATATCGATATCCTTTTTTTAATTGGTTAGCGTACAGATAGTAACATTTTTTATTTTTTACATACCTTTTTGCTTCTCTGTTATTTTGGAGAACATATTCATTAATACGTTTTCTTTCTTATCTTTTTCGATATCTTCAAGCTTGGACAAATGTATTCCTATGCCACGCAACTCATGTGCTGGTACTTTCGATAAACGCATAAGATCGAGCACATTATAAGTAATAGTCTCCAAGGAATCTGTGCTACACTTCAGCGAAACAGACTTTGATTGAGTGTCACAAACGCCGTGTCCCATAAACTTTGATGTTTCTACGGGCGCTTCGGAAGCTCTTACCATTAGTTTCAGCGTAATATGCATGGTTTTGCGCTTGATTTCTATTAGACGACTGTACACCTCATCGCAGAGTTGACGCAAGAATGTTTCACACTCGGAGCTCTCTTTAAAACGTATGCCGTAATTTACTTCGGCTGAGATGGACTTGCGTTGCTAGGAATGACGAATTGTAAAAATATTACATATAACAATTTTATTAAGCATAAAATAGTTTTACCTGCTCGTAAGCTAGAGGTCGCAAATCAATGCCGTGACAATTTTGGTAGATAGTATTTCCAACTTTCTTGCCAAGCAAGTTTTCCACAACGTTTGGCGGACATTTTTGCATATCACCGCATGTTTTTAGACCTGCTTGGCTCAACTTAAAGTTCAAGCCGCGACCTACTCCTGGTAGCGTTTCTAAGGCGATGGGAGCCATATAAGCTGCAACATCTTCATGCTCTAGCAAATATTGACCGTCTGGCTTAGCCTTTTTCGTCGCCATGCGTGCAAGTAATCTTTATAAAGTACCAAAGTAGTAAATAAGTAAAAATTTGGACAGAGTTCAATAACAAATGCACTACTACTTACTTATTCTCCGACACACCTGCAGAACATGGGCAGCCAGTCTTCTCGCGCACCTCCTCACGCACATATTTAACAAACGACGTTACATCGAGCTGCAGTTCTTGCACTAAATCAGTTAGATCCACAAAGAGCTCATCACAGCTTACAGCCTCAATTTTAAGCGTATACTGCGCAATAATATTGTACAGTTGAAAAGCAACCTCGCGATAACCCTCAAAATCATATGGTATTGTCCTAAGTGTTGGACAAAGTTTGACCGCCTGGCCAACAAACATGCCGTTGCGTACGCCCTTGTCGCGTGCCTCATAACTGCATGACGCTATCTCCGATAATGACATTGTGTCTTTAAAACCCGAACGCACTTTATCCGCGCGTATGTTATCATGCGATTGCTGCTCGAAGCGCTGGGCAAAGAGCTCCTGCTCAACCTGACGATCTGCCTGAGGGTGCACGGGAACATTGCTGGCTGCGCTGCCGCCTTTGGAGTGTGTTACCGCGACGGGCAAGCCCCTCAGTTCAGGATAATTTTTTAAACCAACGGAAACAAAAAAGCAGTCCATGTCTATGTGCATGACAATACGTGAAGCAGATTTGATACATTTGGGTAAAAACCGTAGTTGAGAACGTTTTAGAAATGGCTTATTGCCATGAGCTTGCCGCAATTCACAAATGTACTGTTTGAAGCCTGTGCTGAGCGTTGCAATATGATGCAAACGTGATTTCTTGTAGAATTCGCCCAGAAATGATGGATTCACAGCAGTAAGTGCCGCATTGCTATCGTTCTTAGGTTTAGTTGAATTAATTGATACATCAGCTGTGGGAGCGCTAGCTGCAGCCTGCTGTAGCTCTTTTAATATGCCTCCCAAATCCTCAGAGTTTGTTTCAGACAATTCAATGGACTTTATCTTGGACCAGTCAGTTGGGTTACTTTCAATCACGATATTTGCAGAGCTGTTCTTCTTTTTGTTAAAGTTCAATCGCGGTTGGGTGGTTTTCTGGTTGGTGTACATTAGATAAGGCTTGTAGTCTATAATGCGATTTTCTTTTATACAATCGACGATCCATTGAGCACTTATAATGCGGCTTGTGTCCATATTACGCACTTTAACATCTGGCAAATTTGAGGCAATAATGAATCTCGTATGTGGACGTTCATAATGATGAAAGATGCCGCCATGTACCATCATAAGTCGCTTCAATTCATCCGCCGAGGGGTTTGTTAAACCATTTACAAATATTGAAATTCCATTGAATAACTCAGACTTGCGAAATGGGTCGCTGGCGGCGGCAAATTGTTCCTCCAGCTTTGACTTCTTAGCTTCGAAGTAGCCACCCTAGATATACATATGTACAATAAAGCCTATCAAATGTTAAGTTATGTGTACGTTATCGACTTACCCACTCGCCAAATCCATTATGGTCGTCCTCACGCCCCATCGCAGATTATATATATTTCATGAATCTGCTGCAGTCAAAGTAGTAAATTTTATGCCGCCTGCCAATTTGGAGTTAGGGATGTGAAAACCATCGGTGTTTTTTTAATCCTATGTATCGATGTTATGTATCCTATGTATCGATGAATTTGTTTTTGTTGCGGTGTATCGATACAATCGATGTTTTAATCAGAATTTCATTTCATTGGCTTAAAATTTTTAATTATTTCAATATTTTTCCCGCCATATTCGTATTTATTATGTTATTAGGAACTTCTTCTGCTGTCTTCCTTTTGGTCTTAAAATCAATAAATAAATCATGTTTTGTTGCAGCAAATGATTAGTACAATATATAAAATAAAATAATTATATAATTATATATAATTATAAAATAACGATTTGTACTGTTAATGTAGTGACTAGTGCATTATTAATATGTAACTTGTAGCACTAGGATGAGACTGAAATTTAAATAAAAAATATATATAATTAGAGATACGATTATAGTGTTTTCTGCAGAAATTTGATGTGTTGCGTCATTCAAAATACAAATTTCTTCAGCCGAAAAATGCCGAGGAGCCCTTGGCGTTGTCAACATAACAGCCGAAGTAAATTCTTTTATTCCTAAAATGCGCATTATCAACACTATTAAAAAGTGTCGCTACTACCTGAATAACTATATAAAGGTACTGCTTTTAACCCTAGATGGTTCTTCTTCGTCGAATCAACGACGACAAATTTTCAGTGATTTTTTTTTTCATATTTGCTCAGTTTACGTTGAGCTCATATTCTATATAGTTCTAGACGTTGCTAAGCTGTGTTAGAGTGCGGAAGCTCAGCTGCGTACATCTTGGATAAGTATTAGTTTTTAAAAAATGCGTCGTCGATTCGTGATCTTTTGCAACCAAAATCAGTACATGATACGAAAAAAATGTCATCATGGATAATTTATTCATTATTTATTTACAAGTGTTACTATGTTACTACAATAAAAAAGGTCAGTAGCATTTCCGTACATAAAATAGTCAAGGATAAGTTTTCAACAAATCTCGAAAAATGATGAAACATTCAGACACAGAGCGTTATGCTCGTACATAAAATAAAATAACAGAAAGATTCGTAATTATTAATAAGTACGTTGTTAAAACATAAAATTAATAACACGCTTGTATTATTGTTCGCAAGTTGAAAAGCAAAAGAACATATTGACAATTTATTTTATTATTGCTTTTTGGTTTGTGATGTTTGTTTAAATTTTCATATTCATTTCTAAACATTGTATGTACATTGCTCAAGCAGTTATACAAATAATAAAAATGTGTTAGTAATTAAATAAATGTAATCTTTATTTTATTCGTGCATCTTTTTTTTGCGAAAAATACGGTTTGTCAAAACATTGTGAAAAACATCGATGCATCGAAATTTTGTATCCAATCCTTAGACTACAACATCGATTGCTATTTTGCAAACATCGGGTTCAACAGCACGGTTTCATAAACGCAGGTTGGCAGCACAACTCGTCTTCTGTTGTTTATTTTTTCGCCGGCATTTAAGTTTGTGCAAAACAGATGTGGAAATACAATCAAAATCAGGGCAATCAAGGACCCGGTGGCAGCGGTGGCCCACCAAACATGATGCCTATGGGTGGTTTTGTTCAGGGCGGCGGTGGTGGCGGCATGCAACATGGTAATATGCCACAAATGCACATGACACCACAGCAGCAACAACAAATGGGTATGATGTCTGGACCTGGTCCAGTACCTGGTGGCATGCAAATGAATGCTGGACCTCCGGGCCTTATGCAAGGTATGTCGCCGCAACATCAAATGCAGCAACCGCAGCAGCAAATGATGCAAAGCGGTATTGGTGTTGGTGGCCCAATGCCAAATATGCCGCCTCAGCAAGCGGCTGCCATGCAACAGCAAATGATGGGTCCACAGCAGGGGCAGCTGGGCATGGGTGGACCACAGCAACAACAACAGCAACATGCACCACAACAGCATACAGCAGGCGGTGGCGGACCTAGTGGCGGCAGTAATATGTTAGCTATTCCGACGCCAAATCCTCACAAAGAAATAAACATAGTGCAGCTATCGCGCCTAGGACAGGAGACGGTTCAGGACATTGCCTCACGCTTTCAGGAGGTTTTCTCGGCGCTTAAGAATATACAGCCCACCTCACATCGCGACAATAACACCGAAAAAAAGGTGCAGGAATATTTTCGCACCATACGCTTGCTTTTCAAACGCGTACGCATCATCTATGAAAAGTGTAATGATGCTGGCATGGACTACATGAATGCTGAAAGCCTAATACCCTACAAGGACGAACCCGATCAGCGTATAGAGCCTGCGCAATGCGATGAATATCGTAAGGTTGTGCAGGAAAATCAGGAACTCATCGAGACGGTTAAGCTGAAGAATCGTCAATTGCGTGAAATTATTGATAGAACGCGCATTATTATTTGGGAGATTAATACAATGTTAGCCATGCGGCGCTCCTAGAAATATATTCAATAAATTATTCTTTATAAAAAATCAACAGAAATCAGGGGTGATTTGTTTTATTGATTTTCAAAGGCGCATATGCGACATACACATATATTTATAAATTAAAAAGTTAATTGTGTATTGTATACAATAAATTTGTTGGAGTCTGGGCGTTTTTGTGTGCCGCAATATGTGTGTGTACATGTCTGGTTTCGTTTCCTTTCTATATGTAACAACATTATGGCTTGTTCCTAGTTATTTTTGTGGCTTCTCGTATTGCATGTGTTATTTCAATAGGTTCTCAGATTTTTATGTGCATGGATCCTTTAATGTTTTCAGATTCTCCGTAAGCAAAAAGTGCAACCTAAACAACTATTGCGAACCTTTAAAACATCTAACCACATATAATGGTACTCCTTCTCATCCAGCTCAACGACAGCGCGACGATAGTCGTCAATTTTTCGATGCTTACAAAATTTCGTAACAGTCTTGCCACGTTTTCGAAAGTAGCCTGACATATTATCGAGTGCTATCATTACACTCGATGTGACACTCTCAATCTCGGTTAAGGCATCCTCCTGCACCAAAACGGACAATTTGTTTTGATCCTTCATTTTTTGTATAAAAAATAATAGCCCAATTTTCAATTGACTTGTGTCCGCGTACTTGATTTCTGATAGCTTCACTGCCATTGTTGTTGGCCTGCACCGTATTTAGTACAACAATGTTATAATGCTGGTATGCATCGCAAAGGTTTCGTTCCTTAAAAATATCATTTTCAAGGCACAAGTTCAGCTCGACGATTTTCTCAATTAAACCACGTGATATGAAAGTCCAGCCTCAGTGTTTTGCGCGTCCTGTACTTCTGCAAAATGGCAAATGTTTCGACGGACATCCTTGAGCCTCCGATATCAACAAGATGAAAGAACACGTATTTCATAGAAAATCTACTGCTAGTCTGTTGTTTCAAACGTCGAACTGGTTTTCTGTAGGTTTTACAGCACTAATGCGGTTTGGCGTTGCCACACACTTCAAAAAGTAATTAATTAAAGCAGATTAATCGTCAAGCAACTGCTTCAAGCTAGAAAACATCTAGCACATGTCAATGCGTACAGCGTGCGAGTATCCCTCACCTGTTTACCAAAATATTTGCACGTTTCGAAAATTTCTGAATGAATTTACTCGTGAGCAAATTTCCAAAAAACCAAAGCCAATTCACATAGACAAAAATATTTTTTAATAAACATACATTAAAAACTTATAGCCATTTTTAAATTTATAAACCGTTTTGCTAATCGCTTGTTCCTAATAATGTTGCCATTCTTCTCGTTCAATAAATGACTCGTACGCTTATCTAATTATTTGAACTACCTCTGGCGTCAAAAGCCTACACGTTTTTTCGATTTCTTTCTTGTTTACATAGGAAAAAGCTGCGTTAGGTAACAATTTAATAAATGAAATCGAATATGATGCGAATTAACTAAATATAAATAAATATTAACATTTCTATAAAAAATTAAATTTTGTCGCAATTTGTAGGAGCTTTTAAAGTTATAAAACAAACGTACATGGCTATATGGACTCGACTCTTGCTCCTGATAATTTTTCCCATGGATTGCCTAGCTGTAACATACATTGCACAAATCTATAATAACCTTTCGCACTTTGCATACAGGCAAAGAGCATAATATTTAATAGGGTGGAATCCTAGATAGTTAAAAAATCCAAAAATTTTCCTGAAATGTGTTGCTGTCTCTGTCAGGTCGTAGGCAAAATTGAGAAAGGGCAAAAAAAAAAACCCACAAGTTTGCGCTGCCTTTGAAATGGTCGCATTTCAGTAAGTAGACTTAATGTAACGGCCAAGGATTACACTCTATTAAATTGCATGCTCTTTGGCGTACGGGGTATAAAACTCCTGCACACAGGTCGCTACAATGTATTATTCCATGCTTCAGTCAAACATAATTTGACTAAAACGTTGGCGCGCGCGTAATATGTAGCTTTGGTATTAAAGATTTGGTATGTTTGGTATTCACCAGTATTTTAACGGCTTGCAACACTACTTGTCAAATAGTGCTGGTGGCAAAGAGGAAGAAAAAAAAACTAGCCATTTGTTGTAGGCGAATGTTTTTGTGCAATTTAATTCAACGAATTTAATACTCATTTATATTTATTATAAAACTTAACTAAAACTAAGCAAATATGGCGAAAATGGCATTTCAACATCAGGCGGGCACGGCCATGGAGTGTTTAAGTGTAAGTTAAAAAACGGCTCAAGCCTTGCAACTATGTGTGTGTATATATATGTATGTTCCTTTGTGTGTATGCGGGAATGAAATCTTCAAATAAGCAATAGACAAAACTTTCACAGTTTAGTATACACAATTGTATGTTTCAGATACCCATAACGCTGCACAAAGAAAAGGACTACGATCAAGAAGGACGCGAAATTATGAAATGTGGCTTTAAAATAGGCGGCGGCATCGATCAGGACTACAAAAAGAGTCCGCAGGGCTACACGGACTATGTATGTATACAAAATCCAACCACTATATAAAGTTATGCATAACTGTGATCCTTTCAGGGTATTTACGTCACGGAGGTGCACGAGGGCAGTCCTGCTGCCCGTGCGGGTCTACGCATACACGATAAAATACTGCAATGCAATGGCTATGACTTTACTATGGTTACACATAAAAAGGCCGTCAGTTATATACGTAAAAATCCCATACTAAATATGCTAGTGGCACGCAAAGGTGTTACCTCTACCTAAACCGGAGAGGTGTCCTAGTCAGCCGCAGTATTTACATGACATAGACGTATAAACTACTCCACTTCATTACCAGCATCTGCCTCTGTATCTAAGGATCTCTTGCGCTTTCTGAAAACTGCGAATACTAGTTATACAAACTTTTATATACGAATGTGGAACAATAAGTCAGTGACTATTTGATTTTCCCGCGTTGTAGTTTCAAATGTAATACTGCGCCTGAATATTGTCAAATTACTTAATATCGCACATCCACGTTAAATTTACCTTATCCAGTCCATATAAAAATGTATAAACTGAATTTCGAGTGAAAAGTGTTATTTCAAAAAGTCACTAACTTGTTGATTCTTTCTCGTACATTAAATACCTAAACATGCATATCGCACACTTATATACACATACATGAAACTAGCACGTAGTTATAATGCTTCTTGTTAAATAGCATTTGTTTGACTTGGATTTATGTTTAAAGTTGGCATCTTAGGTTGTTATTCAGACATATGTATATACTCAAATCGTATGTGCTGCTCATTTGTTAGATATAGTATGAAAATGCCAAGACTCGTGTAAAGAGCAAATTGCCAAAACAAAATACCTTCAAGCCACATTCATACATACATATTTATGCAAGATTTGATAAACAAACGAGTATTTTGTACTTTTATAAGTAATCCCCATACTCAAAACATTAGCATTCCATAAAAAAGAAACAAAGTAACGCAAAGTTGTTAAAAATAGTACATACTTGTGATAATTGCCGTTATTTGTGCAGATGTGTTTTTTTACATACTTATAAAAACAATTTTTTTAAGTTTTTAAAATGAGTTTTTTTTAATGTTAAATTGCGTTCGTTGTATGTGTAAAGCAAAATAATATTGAATAAATTGTTTGCATAGACAGTGCAAAGAAAATTAGGCTTTTAATGATTGTGGTTTAAAACAAAAAGACAAAGATACTTTTTGAACGATTACAGTGCAGTGTGACGTGAATCCCTTTCTCACTCAAAGTTGAAGAATGTCAAGCTATACGCTTTAAGAGGTACACCATCATGCAATATTAGAAAAAATCGATTTAATTCTTTTGACCAAATAAATTGTTTATGCTTTTAAGAATGTTTTAAGCATTCTTAACAATTAAAAACTAGACTTGATTGCCAAATATTATCCTGGACTGGCAAGCCTGTTCTGTTGGTGTATAAGGCGGTGTTTGTACTGGCTCGAAAAGAAACAAATTTTGTCTTTTGTCTCCTTATTCAGGGGTCAATACAATTTTTTGTTTGCTTCTGTAAGTTCAACCACTTATCAGGCTCATATATTTCGTGCTATTATTATTTTGCTAACTCACATTACAAACATAACAAACATTACTGCCCTTAGAAGCGTTGATTTGAAGGTTCCACCTATAGGCTCAGACCTCGAGCGCGGAGATGAGCTGTAGAAAATACAACTATAGCTAATAGCATTTTCTCAGAATGAAAACGTTAGCAGTAATATATCTATATATTTAATGTTTCATTGTGCTGCTGTGTAAGAGCGAATAGCGGGTAAAAAGAGAAAAAAATAGTGCAGTATGTTGCTATGTGAGCTGTGTAAAAAATAAAAGCATGATATGCAATGAATGGATGTACGGGAGAAGATCGAAGAAGACAGTGTATTTGTGCACTGGCTGTGGCTGTCTTAGTGTTTTCTTGTTGTTTTTTTCCGGTGTGCATGTACGTAACATCACTAGAACATATGTTCTATGGTTAGTGGTAACATTGTGTGGCAATAGGCAAGGCTCGTATGTACCTGTTAGATACGGTCAGAGCCACTTAATATTACTAAGACATAAAGCTCTTTGATAGAAGGAGACAGATTAAGAGAGATCAACATAATTAAAAGATTTACAAAGACCATATATTTAAGGAAAGTGGGACGAAGATTCGAGTAGTAATAAATGGAGCCATAGGAATAAAATAAATTATTTAAAGATAAAGATAGATTTCTTATAAATATTGTCTCATATAAGTCAATTGCGTGCATAAACAGACTACTTTACAATATTCAAATATGATTTTAACTTCCTAACTGTGAATTGCAACATCTCCATCCATATGCTTGCCCCGGTGGTGGGTTTTTTCAGCGCCTGCGCACTACGTACGAGTCCCTGGCCAGCCAGGCAGTCTGATTGGACCCGT
The DNA here is from genome assembly GCA_035041775.1 of Chymomyza caudatula. Taxonomy (NCBI): domain Eukaryota; kingdom Metazoa; phylum Arthropoda; class Insecta; order Diptera; family Drosophilidae; genus Chymomyza; species Chymomyza caudatula. The sequence continues at coordinate 1,802,076 of JAWNKW010000133.1, forward strand.
GAGAGCAAAGAAATAAAAACACCCAGAAATAATATTAAAAAAGAAATTGTTTTTCACCAGCAACAACATCAGCTCAAATAATAATTGCCATACAACAGAAAACATCAGAAAATGGTCATACAGCGCAGCTGGAAGATTTTAAGCGAACCGGGAGCTACAGCAAGTAGCGCGGTTATAGGCGATGTGCAGCAACGTTCTCCAGCTGCATTGCAACATCCCAACTCCTCTTCGGATGACTCGGATTGCTCCAATCAGACCACTCATTCCATGGATACGCGAGTGGCTAGTCCATTGGCAAATGCTGCAGAAGGCGTCAAAAAGAGCAACGAATCTGAGACCACTGATACAAAACTTATGCTCCCGGTGCTCTGCGAGTCCACAGAGCCAGCCATTGTGAGTGTTTTTAACACATAATCTTTAGTGGGCCTTGCTTTATGGTTTTCTAACTCTTTTTAGAAATATGTAACCACTTCGGAGATGGCAGAGAATATGCTACAACGCATACGGCAACGCTTGAGTGGGGCCCAGCATCTGGAGAGTAGCGGTAGCGCCGAGTCGGCTATGCGTGCTCTGGAGCTACTACGTATAAGTGTACAACGTTCCTTTGATTTGGAGGTCAACGATATAATCAAGCGTTATATGAATGTGAGTAGAGAATTCTTAAAATCAATGCTTTGAAACACGCGAAGAGGAGAACTTAAGAATTTTCATTTTTTAAACTCTGTTTATACAAAATCGTACTTCAAGATCTTGATAAATTTATTTTCAAAAGGTTCACAAGATCAACCTTTTTACAAAATCGGCCCAATAGCATTTCTATCGTATATGAGGATAAATCGAAAAACTGGAAGAAGTCTAAACATTTACACAAACATAAATTCTACCGTGTTAGATATCAAATAAATGACATTTTATAAAATTTGTCAATTTGTAGCTTGGTATTTAACCAATCAATCAAATGTTTGATACATTTAAGGGCGCATCTAAAGACATGGATTATGATTAAAACTGATATGTTGGGATATATGTTATGATATAATACATATGATATGAAGTAATAAGCTCGAAGGCTCAAATACGACTTGTCAATTAAATATATATATATATATATATATATATATATATATATATATATGAACAGAAATTAGAAACCCCACGCGATATTGAGTAATATATGTGCGCTAATAGGAACTACAGTGTTATGGAGACTTCATTAAAGCAGCTGTAAAGTAAATTTATAATCAACGGTTTTGTCATCCGATACATTCAATGCAACGCAATACGTAAACCTTTTTATCTTATATCTATGTATATATCAATGTGTATACTTACATTATAATTTAGTATACATTGATATAAGATAAAAAAGGTTTACGTATTGCGTAGTGCGATTTACATGCTCCAAAGTGCTACACCCAGAGAAAAATTTATTCTAAATTACCAAAATCATGACCATTCGTTCACAATAGTCTGTTATGTCTTCTTTTTTCTATTAACCGTGAACGTCGGTCTTTTTTTAAGAAGGGAATTATTAAGAAGAATTATTCAGACCACCGTTCTGGTATTATGTGCATTATAGCTTCCGTTGATTCCTGTTAGAGTAAAACAGATTTATTAAAACGCGTTTCATATTTTTCCCGCAGGAATATTTTAAGCCAGCCTTCGGCAACATCAAAGAAAATCTCGGGCAGCACGCCATAAGCGAGGAGATATTACTGAAAATGTCCTGTGCCCTGCTAGAGAATTCCAAGGCACAGTATACGAACTTCAGTTGCAGACAACAACGGCAACCAATGGCTGCAACAGAGCAGCAACGTGTTGCATTAAAGCGTCCAGCTAGCAAACTGAATGCCAATGATGCCAATGCCAAGATCTATACCAATAATCTGGGGTATGTCGTGAAGCCCTTGGCCTGTGCGGCCACCCAAGCAACAGCAACAGCCGCCACAAATACTATGCCTGCCTTGATCCAGCAGGTGCAACAGCAGCAGCAGCAACAACAACAGCAGCTGCAGTCGCAACAACAGCTACTACAACAATCACAGCAACAACCACAACAGCGTGGCTCTATAGCCCCCATTTTGGGCGGGACATTACCAACACCAGTGCGTCGTCAAATCTACTGGAACACTGCACAGATTTCCACATCCACCAAGTTCGTGTTGGATGTGCAGGCCAATGTGGCTTTTGGTTTTGGCAGCGATGGCAAAGAGCGTCTGGCGAGCAAACATCCGGAATTGATACGTTATTTACCGGATGGAGAGGATCGCAATTGGATGGCTGCACGTGGCATTATACCAGTTGAGAACCGCAGCTCTAGATTTTTGTATCTAATCTTTGATGAGGTGTGTCGCTTGCAGCAAACCCATGAGCAGTATCGTCTTAAAACGAGCATAGATCTGAGCATGATGCTTACGTTTAGCGTAACCGAAACTATGATACAAAAAATGAAGCTCTTCTTCGTGGATCTCAACATCAAAAGTCGTGGACTGATAACCAACTCCTATATGGTAACTAATAGCCAACAACAGTCGCAATCACAGCAATCTCAGCAATCACCGCAACAATGTAGCAATAATAGTCATCTACGTAACGCGCTGCTTCAGGGACAGCAGCAAACGCAGCTTTCACAGCAGTCCCAAACAGTGCAAACGGAGGAGCAGCTGCTGAAGGAGTTGCCAGCTGTTTCCACTACATCCTGTCTACAGGGAGCTGCAGTGGGCAGCACTACGACGCAGACCCAGAAAAACAAGCTCAGCAATAGCTCCGCACTCAGTTCCACTCACGCCACGTTAACCGCGCTGCTCAACAATTCCCATAACGGCTCATCAAGCGGTGCCGCTACCGCTCCCAGCAACAACAAATTTCGAGCCTAAGCAGGAGTACCTATAAGCAATAAACATTCAAATATACATTCTAGTTCTAGTTAGTCCATAAAAAAAATATATTATTATTTAGTTGTCTCTCTAATGGATTGTTGTCCTATGGTGTGGTCTAAGTCCACGTACACCTTGGTCCGCAAGGGGGATGCCAACAAATTTCGGTCAAACTACCATACCAAACCTTTAACACGTAAATTCTATGCCCTTCATGATGTCTATGCAACGAAGAAGCTACAAAAAATCGCCTTGATTCACGGACTGGAAATCTAGAAGCTTATAAACGTTGATATGCGCCAGGAACGTTATGCTCCATTGACCGAAAATCAAATGTATGGTCGGTTGGAAAATCGGGCTATGAAATTGGATCAAAATGATCCGGTCCAGCGATGTCAGTCACGCACAACGGATGAGGTGATCCAGACACGTACGCAGATATCGAGAATATGCGCTGAGAAATAAACACTTGCTCGTAAATAAATCGTCACGTGAAATTTTGTTGGCAGTGTGTACTATGTGTTTATAGAATGTTGGGCTGCTTGGTTCTGGAAAATAAGAAGTAACAGTCCAGAATTCTATAAATACCAACGAGGAGCAAAATTTTAGGTAAACTAATATTGATAGGCATCACTATAAATAATAATTGAATAAAAACGGCAATTGAAAGAATTACAGATTTTCCTATAGCTATAAATAAGTTTGGGGGAATCGAGAAAATATCTCTATTTTAAGCATTTTTCTTAAATTTATCTTCTCTCTGGGACTATTTAAGTTCTGTCCTTATGAGCCCATATATCTTGTACCTCACTAAAGTAAGTGAAGTTTTTCTGACCCTCCACAGTAAAATTTCGTGTTCAATATCGAATGAAACCTTTAAAACATATAGACGAATGTATTAATTTCAGATCCCTGCTGCGAAAACTGCATAAAGTTTAATTTTTGGGAAGCTATGCTAGAGTTTCCTAATTTGGTATGAAGACTCATGTGAGCCTTTATACAAAACATTTTTGACTTTTATTGAAACACTCTATTTGCTTCTGTGCTTCGGTTACCGGTATAAATCGGTTAACGTTACGTTTTTGGCTCGGTTCCCTTACTTGCCTTAAATTGCCCGATCGTGCGCATATATCGAAGCGTTGAAGGTTATGGTCGTTATTAAGGTAACTGGACTGCGGGGAATGGGAGTTGATTCGGCGAATTGTCAATATTGTTTGGTTTATAAGCTTAACATGAGTCATCTAACCGAATTTGGTGGCTCTAACATAAATGTTAACCTTAATATTGCTATAAAAAGTAAAATTTTGTTGACATTTATAAGAGGAAGGGCCTAAAATTGCCAATTATTACCTATATCTTTTAAAGTTTTTAATCCAATAATTTTTGCAGAGCACATGCACAGTAATATTGTGCATAACCGTGAAAAGTAGCATTTATGGTGTGAAATTTGGGCATGATTCGACAAACTTCATCTCCTTGACGAAAATGCGCATCTTTTGGTAAAATTTTTGTGTCTCTATCTCTTATGGTGTCCCAGATATTGACGTTCAAACGGAACGACGGACGGACATGTTCATATTGACTCGAATATTGCTCCAGATCAATTTTCCTTTCCTTACCTGGTCCATACTTTTTACACTTTATGTTCAAGGTATAAAGACACTTGAGAAGAGCTGAAGCTCATCAACAGCTCCAATGCCTTTGCGTTTTTTGAACTCGAGGAAGAATCCGTACTTCCTAGATTGGCTTAGATTTTCGACGCTCTGAGTTTTCAATAGAGGCTTTGTCATTGACATGAAACACACAGTAAAATTACCGAAACGGCAAATTAGGCATTGGGGTCCATGAGGATTGTAAAGCGAATGTAAACCGATGAACAAACAATGTTATTAGTGTTACAAATGCTGGCTTAACAGTGTATGGGCCTTTTACATATCTTCTTCTTCTTAACTGGTCATAACAACCCGTTGTCGGGTTACGGCCTGATGTAAATGCATTCTTTCATTGGAATTGGGTTTTTACATGGTGGGTCCCAAACCCAACGCACAAACCGCCTGGGGCGGCTCTACTGGTCTCGAAAGAAGCGTGTCATTATTAGTCGCCTCATACGACAAGCTTCGATCTGCTGAGGTGGTGTTGTCTAACCCGCTTACCACACGGGTATCTTAAGGCAGTAAAAATATAGTCCAAAACGATAGTAAATACACTCAATGCTCTCTGCGGTTCTCAACTCATTCACTTAGGTCTCGTCGAATGCAAGCAACTGACTGGCTCTGCTGTAGGGTGCACGTTAGCTAATTATACGCTGATTCTAGTGTTTTGCTTATGCTTCAGTGGGACAATTCTCCATATCGCCCGACACGATCGTCTGTGTATGTGCATCGCTTCGGCTATGCATATAGGCCTAGCATATACATATAGTAGTATATCTGAGTAAGAATGTATACATGATGCTGTCAGAACAGACGCAACGCATCGCATTATAGCAGCTCGCTCACGTCCATGCAACCCCTGATGCCCACGCTCCCCCTCCTGGCTGTGGTAAACACCACCGACATTGTCCATCGAAATCCACTATACGACTCGGGTTCTACCAGAAATTGCCCGTTGACTGCGCTCAGTTTAATTTTGTTTTTGATCGCGCACATTTACAGCTCTTTCTAAAAAACAATAAAATTCACAAGTTGTGTGGAAAAACGCTGAACATGTATTGAAAATGTTTTTCATTTTTTGTTCGTGTGTGTGTGTCGGGTTGTGGCAAGTTCACAGACAGTAGATCTCAAATTTTTGTGCTATATTTTGGAAAACGCAGCAGCGAGTCATTGTAGTTGGCACGAATTGTCTGTGGTGATCGGTTCGTAAATTTCAGATCGATTGGAACTCTTGGCGTGGAAACATAGTACAGAAAAAAAATCAGCAACATGAGCAGCATTGTAAGGCCTTACATTGGGTGTTGTCTATACAAGGCATTAACGTATATGATATATTTTTTTTTTCCTTGCTTGCAACAAACAGGATGAGGATCTGACACCCGAGCAAATTGCAGGTATGCTGTTGATCTCTTTACGACCTTTGAAAAAAAACTTTAATATGTTTGATTTTTACAGTTTTGCAGAAGGCTTTCAACAGTTTCGATCACCAGAAAAGTGGCAGCATACCCACTGAAATGGTGGCCGATATTCTGCGTTTGATGGGTCAGCCCTTCGATAAGAAAATCTTGGAGGAACTTATCGAGGAGGTTGATGAGGACAGTAAGTACCAAGTTCTTTTTAATTGGTGTCAAATTTCTTATGATTGCTTAAAACTTCAGAATCGGGTCGCCTGGAATTCGGAGAATTCGTGCAATTGGCTGCCAAATTTATTGTGGAAGAGGATGCTGAAGCCATGCAGAAGGAACTCCGAGAAGCGTTCCGTTTGTATGATAAACAGGGCAACGGTTTTATTCCCACAACTTGTCTGAAGGAAATTCTGAAGGAGTTGGATGATCAACTGACTGAACAGGAACTGGATATCATGATTGAGGAAATTGATAGTGATGGTTCCGGCACAGTTGATTTTGATGGTGAGTTATTGAGAGACTATTTCAAATGTAGAACTGTGTGAGTAGTAATATATATAATATATCTTCGGGCTGTGTCACATTTACCGGAAATACATTAGAATAGGAATTAACTTTACAATTTTTCCAAAAAAAAAACCTTTAGATAGGTTTTGTGATTTCTTAATTCATATGGATATCGATTACATCAATTTTGTACAGTATGTTATTGGGAAAACCAAGAACCATTGATATTGATATAAATTGAGTGCATATGTCATCTTAAGGGAGCAAATTGCTCTCTGTGGTTCGAGTCTGGCAATATTTGGTCGGAATTTTCAAACCAAAAGACACAGGTTGCTATCTTCTGATTGACAAGAAAGTCAGACGAGTTTGGATCTAGTTTTCTTTTAAACATACAATTTAGAATACGATTAAGTGCAGAAATCTGCCCGGTGGATAATCTACTAGAGATTAGGTTAGGTCGGAAACGTTCGGGCAACCGATGCGTCTCTCGCCGTTGTTTAAACGAAAATCACACTAGTGTCATGAAATAACAGCAAAAAGTCAGAAACTGATGAAATCAACAAAAGGAAGCTTTTTGACATGATATCTTGAAAGAAACGACATTGATGTTTAAATAGAATTGTTGAAGATTTGCTTAATCCTGAGCAAACTTTATGAAAAATCGTTTGAAATCTGACAAATTTCATTTAAGTCTTAGCAATATATCACACTGGCTATAGCGAAGATCGGTTGTTTTTCCTTTGCTTTCACTTTGCCCACATAAATAAGAACTGTTTATAGTGGCTTGCGCCAAAAAACGCCCACCCACCCACTCAAATGTAGGTATACTAGATAGTATGCATAAATTAAAAATCAAACATCAACATCAGCTAGACTGTGATCTTGAGAGATCGTGATTATGACAACTCGATCATTATGGAGCATATTGCTGCTATTTATAGACTTGACATATAACCGCACTCAAAAATTTAATGTATCTACATTTTTATAGATTTTGTTTTCCAACACCAAATTCCGTGTGAAACATTAAAATAAATGTTATTTATAAATGCATATAGCGGTTGTTCAATAAGCACACACACACACACACACACACTACCATAAAAAGATCAGTAAACTTTTTTGGCTTCGGTTTAATGTCTGTCATTTTGTTTAATTTACAGAATTCATGGAGATGATGACCGGCGAGTAAATAAACGCATTGCGCTCCCCAACCAACACCTACACACACACTCTCGCACACACACCCACACACACACACACTTACACTCGCACACTCACACAGATACACAACAATACACACACACACACACACCTGTTGGGCATCGGGTAGTTTGTTTATATTTGCACATTTGTTTCATTTTGTAAACAAATCCACTTATTTAAATTTAAAACAATAATAACTTTTTGTACTACTTTTTATACCAAAGAAATATGTGAGTTAACTGTGTATGCACAAGAAAAAGAAAAGAAAGAATGTTAAATTAATAAACAAGAAATTGCCACATTATAAACGTCTTTGCTGTCACATGTACCAAAGTCAACCAAACCAACCGTCCGCCGAGACCGCGCTAACCACCTTATTTTGTATTGATATCAGAAGAAGAAGTTTGAGGTCGCAGTCGACATCGACGTCGGCGTCGCTGTTAGCAGCAGAGTAGGAGTCGTAACTAACACCTGGAAAATGATGATAACAGAACAGATGAGAGTTAAAAGCCAACAAGTGACATCATGAATACCCTTACAGAAATAGCAGCAGCAAAACAAAACTCAGGAAAGTAGATTTGAACTATATAAGGTCGTATGTGCAAGGACTACAACAAAGTTCCTTCGATTGGGTTTTGTTGGTAACGGGTAAAGTGCTGTGAACCCATTCCGTGTTACCAAAGTTACTTAGTACGCACAGCCTCATTCAAGACCATTCTCCCAGGATCTCCCATATGCACAACATGATCGGACTGTGGATGTTAATCCGCTTGACTATGTTATGCGCTCGTAGAGCTCCTAGAGTTTGTCGTTCCATAGAATGCGGTAGTCGTTGCCAATGCGTAAAGGGTCAAGCTGTTACGGAATAACTTCCGCTCAAACACTGCATCAGACTGAAGAGCTTCTTGTACCATCCATTCTCTTTCAATAGCCGCAAGAGCTTCTGTAATATTTCGATTGGTACGACCAATGATGAAAGCTGGACACAGCCTTTCGCAGCACACTCTCTAACACAAAGTTAAAGAGGTCGCAGAAGGGGGCATCGCCTTGGCTTAAGCTCCGCACGTTTTTAAAAGGTTCTGAGAGTTGCTCTAACTAACGAAAGCTCTTTTGTTCAAAGTCATTCTGCGCATTCGGCGAATTCCGAAACCGACAACAGCTTTGGATTTTCTACCACGATTTTCAAATTGTCTCTAAGAAAATCCAGAAATCACCAAGTCGCATATTACTTGAGAACCTTAATTCAGACAAAGATGAATTTAGTTTGATGACTCAAATTCAAGTTTATTGAATATCGGTTCAGTGTCATTATACAGTTTTAGTCTACCTTGACTGGTTCAGTTTGAAAATAACTCCCGCCACTGTGGATATTATCTCGAAAAAAAGCTATCACCCTGTCGTTTATCTATATCTATATAAATATGAGTCACGACAAACGGTTTAGTGAAACGTAAAACAAGCTGCGGATGGTATTTACAAAAAAAAATAAAAATATTGAAAAAAGTTCCATTTTGGTGGACAAAAAAAGTTCCATTCCACAAAATTTGGTGCAGACAGTCGGGACGGTGACCGACGGTGGGATACCCTATACTCATTTTTCCCATGAAAATCAAATTTACGTGCAAGTTCAAGCGTTAAATGGCGCTATTAAGGTAACAGGATTCCGGGGGGTGGTGGGTTGATTCGGCAAAATGTCAACATTGATTCGTTCATAAGCTTAACATGAGTCTTGGTATCAAATTTGGTGGCTCTAACATAAATCTTAACCTTAATATCCATTATTTAAGTAGGCTAAGGAAAAATTTGTTCACCCTTTTTCACCATCTATATGGCAACAAATATGGGTCAAACTTATATCATTGTCTAGGGAATATTCATAAGTTGTGCGATATATAAGTTGTATTCATATATTTTGCCAAATCATAGGTTTTTATTTATTGTAAAGGCAATTAGCCGGACAAAAGGCTTTAATCTAATATTTGCAATATTTTGCATCATTACACGTCATAACATAACAGTGATATTTTGAGTAAGATAACATATGTATATAACACTACATTGTAACATGGTTATAATAAAAATTACACACTAATTAACAAATATTTTATATAACATTTTATACAATAAATAGGGATATTTTCATAATTTACATTTAGTTTATTTGGATGTGACCTAAGACGCTCTGCATAGCGGCTACTGAGGCTATATAGAGTATCGTTCACAAATGATATTCCGAGATCGCGGTGTATGTTCCGGTTTCGAATGTACCAGGAGGCGTTGGCAATTGTCCTAAGTGTCTTGTTTTGCTGTAACGTCTCAGGCTGGGGTAAATCTGGCGATCGGCTACAGAAATTTGTGTGTTCTGGAGCCACTGGTGCACTGTTGACGCTCATAAATAAAAGAGTAATGTTAGCGTTTGCACTTAACATTTATTAGTTAGGTGGTAAGTTTTAACACTATGCCTGTCTAGAGCGAGACTCAGCGCGCGCGTCTGCACTCGTCGAGTGCCTGAGCTGAACTCTGTTATTGCCGTCTTCGAGGGCGCTATATATACCATTTCTGTTCGTTTGCGACCAGTCCGAAGTGCGTTGGTCGTTCCGTCGTCGAGAAGCTGGAGAGGATTAGGGTAAGCACATGGTTCTTGGAAGCTTCTCTAAGCGAGCCGACAACAAGATTGGGTGGAGGAGCACATGGTACTTGGATGCTTCTCTAAGCGATCCGACCGCCAAGACCATGTGGAAGATGGGTTTGAGGAGCACCCAAATCTTAAGGCTTCTCTAAGCGAGCCGACAACAAGATTGGGTGGAGGAGCACATGGTACTTGGATGCTTCTCTAAGCGAGCCGACCACCAAGACCATGTGGAAGATGGGTTTCAGGAGCACCCAAATCTTGAGGATTCTCTAAGCGAGCCGACAACAAGATTGGGTGGAGGAGGATTTGAGTGTACTACAACAGGTTTTGGGAAGGTTACTACTACTACTTTATATGTACTTACCAGTTGATGCTGCAGGTTTAGTAATTAGGAAACAAGTGACCTGCACGCAGCAACTGGCCCCCCTTATATAGCGCTAGCGTTGGTATTGACGGACAATCGCAGCTCGCGTCTTATCTCTATCTTCTAAGTCCCGTTATCCTACTGTGGTCTGTTGTTGGTTTGTTTGTGTTTTATTTTGTGCTTTGTTATTGTACTGAGTGTTGTCTAGTGTGTAACGGGGACTTGTTTACGTCTTAGGCCGTTTGTTTTCTGTACCGTGGTTCGATGTCTATTTTTTTGTGTGTACATTTTGGCTAGGTTGGAACGGCGGTTTGTGGATTTTTTGAGCATGTGGGGATTTTGAGCATGTGCGGATTTTGAGCATGTGGCATCTGGCAGCAGTACCCCAGACCTGGATGCCGTACATACATCCAAGTGGGCACCACAAGACTTTTGTACAACGTGGTTTTGTTGCGGGTCGAGAGCTTACTACTGCTACATATAAGCCAGTCCAATTTGGCTATTTTTGCTGTGCACCTCGAAGTTATAGCGCGAATATGGTCGTTTCACCGTAGCTTTGAATCCAGATGACTTTCCATATAAGGCTGAGATCTTTTTATTGGAATTGGAGAACCATTCATTAAAAAGGTTGGGCACTGTCCAGGTCGCAGTTTTGCTATTGCTTCAAAATGAAATTAGACAAGAAGTGACGTGTCTTGTAGATGCGGGAATTCAATCAACGGAGATACGCATTCCAAATAATTTATTAGAAGATTGAGCGTAATCCTACGAACCCTCTATGTCTTGAGGGTATGCTCTAAATACGAATACTTTTCCCAGTATACAAATTATACAGCGAAATTATTTTTTGAAAAGTATCCATGGTTTTATATTCCCATTTTTGTCTATAAACTACTGATACGTGCAGCTGACATTATTAACCAAGTTTCACTTCCAAGTGGCATCATGTCGGAGGAGGCAGTAGAAGCCACAAACAGAGATTTAAAAAAAATCGTGCAGAAAAAGTCGAGTAAGATATCACGGAGATGTTCGTGCGTCGCGACCTTCGCCATAGAAAAGCTAACTAACGTACACAGCAGCGCTACCGTAAAGGCCAAATTCCCCACTGCTAATTTGTTAAATATGCCTTCATTTCCATTAAACTTTAATATATAGCTTTCTAAACAACACAAAAGGTTATACAGGATAAAGAACTTTGTAATCAATGTTTGTTTGTAATGGAATTAAATTCTTATCCCCCGATTCCGCAAACTTCATTCGGAACATGGTTTTTCGAGGCCCTTGGTAATTGACAAATTACAACCCCAGTCAAACGCAAGCTCAGTGAACTTACGAAGGAAATATTTGTCAGTCAAACTAATTGCATAGTTGTTCATTAGTTATTTTACTGTTTTTCCATTTCAATTTGTGTGTGACGTAACAAGGTAATACTGCGGGTGTTGGCAATAGAAAAACGCAGCGTTAGTTTAGCTAATTATAGTTGTAAAATGGGTGAATGAGTTAACTAAGAATTACTGATGTCAAAGCCAAGTGTTTAGTTTCAATGGTATAAACGGGCTGTCAAAAAATTCGACTTACTTGTCCGCGTACTCAGGTGTGGAAAAATAATTATATTTTCGTAGACCAAGTTATCGATAGGATATCAATTTGCTTTTGTCAAGGCATTCTGCCTTCCTGAGTGTCCTCTTTAACGCGTTTATATGCCAATTTACTCGCTCAGAATCAGCTTTCTACGCGTACCACTTCATAAGGTCAACAATTCATTGAAAGTGTATTTGTAAGAATAATTTCAATAGCCCTGGTTTTTTTATTTCGGGAATAGAGGACAAATTCAAAGATATTTCGTAAATAAATGTTTACTCCGGCTCAAAGTCCAATCAAGAAGTTAAAACTTCAAGGTTTTTTGTTTTTAACCTTTTTTTCTTTCCCAATATTTCTTCGGAGTCCGTCTTCAGGGGCTACCAAAACAACATAGAAAATATAACTATTTAAATAAAACATATTAAACTAAATTTACATTCATACATACAATTTTTTGACACAACAATCATCTGTGAAGCTTGAACTTAAACTGATCTGTATTCGCCCAGTAATATTGTAGGAAAGTCCATGGTAGAATAATATAAGGAATGTTACTCTTCCTTTTCTAGACACAACAAGTTTTGTGTAGCAAGAGAGAAATGTTCTGCTGCTTCGTTTATACGCTTACATTCACATACATACATTTTGCGTTGCCTGAAAAGAGGCAACTTCTCTGAGTAATCATACCTTATATAATTCTACCACGGTTAAGTTTTAAAAGATGCGCATTTTCCCGGAAAAGAGCAAGTTTATCGATTCATGTCGATATCTCACCCCCTACTCCATGACATAATATCGCGGTTTACACCCACACTATGGTGAGCTATCGAACTGACACTTGGCACAGTTATGTACACTGTTATTGTGCATATGTTGTGTAAAAATCAAAGATCTCATAAAAACTTTAAGATATATAGGTAATAATATGCCAATTTTAGACCCCTCCTCCTATATGGTAAACGGCAACAGAATTTTACTTTTTATAAAAATGTTAAGGTTAACATTTATGTTAACCAAATGTGGTACGTAGACTTATGTTAGGCCTATACCAAACAACTTTCACTTTTTTTTCTAATCATCTCCCTCATCCACATTGCTCCAGGACAGGAGTAAGTTGTTGGCCTTATCTTCCTTGATTAAAACCTTGAATATAATTCAATATTTTCATAGTAAATGATATTTAACTGTACGCGTTTTATGCACATTATCTTGTCTCCGAAGTTCCCTTGAACTTTTTGAAAAGGACTCAAAATATTTTCTTATGGACGCACAACTGTGGAGTGCAACAGCCAAGATTATAAATAAGACTAGATCTAAGAAATACTAAAGACAATACAGTCCCCCCTTGAGCAGTTTGAAGATATTACTATTTATTGAATTTACTTAAAGATTTTATATGCAACATATTCAACATCTTAACACTCCTTAACCCGATCTACCACTTTCCAAGATTTGCTTCACAAATGCCGCTCCACAAATGAATATGCTCCCTCTCTCGCGCTCTGTTAGTGTACAGTAAAAAAAGCTCAGCACAAGTTTAAAATAACATCATTAACTGTTAAACTACGTTATGTGTTAAGCTATGGATGTTAACAGCCGCTGACGCTGGCCTCGTGTGCGGCGCTGTCATTGACCATTTTGCGCTGGAGTCAGTCGTAGTCGTAGTCAGAGTCGGAGTCGCGGTCGGGTAGAGAGTTATTGTTCTTAGGGGCCAACGGCATCGTTCCGGCTGTTTGGGTCTTGAAAGCACGCGCGATTTTGCCATTGTATATATGTATGTCTCGCATGCTATTGCTTGGGACTAATTTTTTATTAAAGTATTGTGCAGAAGTAACTTGTACGTACTTCGATATTGTCGCGTGATAGGCGCGTGTGATTGGTTCGGCAAGTGTTTGCAATTGATAAAAAATAAAAATAAGAAAAGTGACAATAAAATGCCGCAGAGGTAAATGAATTAGTGATATAAATATAAAATCATTTATTTATGTAATAAAATTTAGCGTTGTTTGTTTTTTGGCCATGTGTTAAGCGTTGACGCGTCTATAAAATTTACTGCTATATAAATTACTGAGAAGGCTGTGCAATTAAAAAAAGTACAAAAATAATTCCATAATAGAGTGTTTTTTTGATATGCTTATCAAATACATAAATAAAAGGCTTGATAAAAACGGTTGAAAAATATATACGCGGCAGCAACATAGCTTGATAAGCTATTTTTTGTTTGTTTGTCAAGAACTTGATGTAATTAAAGCCAGGCGATAAAAATGCTGACACTCTAAGCAGACAAAACGGTTTATTTGAAACACGCTGCGGGATTCCCGCTTAAGGGGTTAAAACCCGAGCCAAGCTGTAAAAACTCACTAAAAAACGCTAACGTCAACAGCTGTGCGAATATATGATTAGATGACTCATTAACGGCCATAACAATAGCAATTAGCACTTAATATCAAATCAAATCAAGTTGAACTGAAGTCAAACATGATTTGCAGACGATAACAAAGCCATATAAACAAAACCTAATTTAAAAGAATAACAATGCGTGTTTTTTTCGGAAATTTTTGCAGTTCGACAAACAATTGGTCTTTTCAGCCGCTGCATTTGCAGCGTCAGCGCAGCGCACAATTTCAAAATCATGTGCAGGTATTGCCCGTGCTGCCGGAAACGGCAGCATTATGCACTCCGCCGCCGAATCGTAAAGGTAAGTCATAAAATCAACGCATATTCAAATTTAGCGCGCAACGTGGCATAGTGTGTGTTGGTGTCATAACAAGCAGCTTATGTGTGGTGTGCATATATACTATCGATAAATCGATTGTACGATAACGCATGACTAACTCTTGTGGTATTTTATGTTTCGTATTGCATTAGTCAGACAGCTTGGCAGCGCCACACAAAATGTTTGTTGTAATAGTAACTAACTGTAACTAGTACTAATTTTTATTAAAAACAAATTGCAGCGCTAACAATACAGTTGACAAATCAAATTGCGGGCATTGCTGCTGCTGCTGCAAGTGATACGGATAAACAAAATAGACGCAGATATATAACAGCACGTAGTAGAAAGCCAAAGGTTAAGATAAACACAACAATGAAAATGCTGGTCGACACTGAGCGGGAGGAAGCCCGAAATTTGGTATGTAATTAAATGCCATGACAACAACAACAACAGCACCAACAACACAACAGCAAATGCAATTAAACTTGTTTTTGGCAATTGATCAACTTAGGCGTTAATTGATTATTGATCATGTCTAACTTTTGTACATTTTTGTTTGATTTTCGGATGCCGATTTTATTGATTTGTACACGAAACGTGCCCGTTTTGTTGTTGTTGTGCTAACGCTATCGCAAAACGCACACACTCACATACACACAGCAAATTGAATTTGAATGGGTTCTGCGGCAAGAGGTTCATGCGATATTAAAACAACTGAGAACTATACTTGTGGTAAGATAAAAATAAAAAAAAGCAACATTACTGATAAAAAGCGTGAAACTCTACATATTTTGTTTGCTGTAATCTCTGCACTAGGAATGCGCGCATCGATTTCCCGTGCCGCTTTATGAAAACGAGGGAAAGAAGACTGAAAAGTTTATACTCAGCGTTTCGCCGGATCAGCTGAAGGCGGTGCTTACCTTAACCGGCGATGCCATAACACAGGCGGTAAGCAGCGGCATTCATATTCACATATCACTAGATGTTGCTATAACCCTTTAAACTATTGACTTCCCCAGGATATTAGTTTTAAGCTGTGCAAAGCAAATGTAACGCAACGTACCTCAATAACACAAGACTCGCCCTGGAAATTGCAGCAGGTTCAAGATGCCGCCAATCACTTGCAAACCGCTATTAATCACATTGACGACGTTGATGATTCTTATCACTTTAAGTGAGTTTGACTTTGTTTGCGTTTCGTTGTGAACTTCCGTATATGATTGTCGTTTTGCTCTTTGTTTGATTTATAGAACATCCGATGAAGTGCTGCATGTGATAGGCAATATTTTGGATGCATTGCAACGTGGACGTACCAGTCTGTTGGTGCCCAAAAAGAAGCCCATAGATGAACTAATCAAAGGACGCAATATGGTGCGTAATAAGTTTTATTTATGTACGATTTTAGGTTGCTAAATAATCAGATCTACTTATTTATGGCTCAATATATTTATGCACATACCTATGTATATAGTAATAATCAATCAAGCAATCTTCGAGGGGCACGTACGCCAATTGTCAACTGTATTTCTTGCCGTGAAACTTTCTAGAATCAGTGCCTTCTATTAATTTAGCAGAGAACCTCGAAGCTTGGTGTTTATTGCTAAATTCTTTGTGAACACTTGAACATTAGTTCAAAATTCAAATGCATTCCTTAAAAAATGATGTGTTCTCTATTTATGGAGCTCTTAATTACTAAGGCGATAAAGTCACCCTCGTAGTGCTTATTAACTATACAGTATTTGAAGTCTGTCACAACATATAAGAGAATGCGTCTGACAGTTGCGAGACTTCTTAACTGGCCATAACAACCCTTTCTGGGTTACGGTCTGATGTATTTCTTTCATTGTTATTGTGGTTTTACATGGTGGGTCCCTAGGCACAACCCTTGTAAGGCCTGGGGTGCCTCTACTGGTCTCGAAAGAATCCAGTGTCATTATAAGTCGCCTCATACGACAAGCTTTGACATGCTGAGGTGGTATTCTCTAACCCGACTAGGAGACTAGACAGCTTTTAAAAAATGTTCCGGAATTATTATTATTATATTTTTACTAAATCCTATCAGAAAAGCTACTTTAAGACTCAAGATTATTATTTATTGAGGTCAAAAGACACGATTTTTTACATTTCGTCAACTTTGTGCAGATAAAGACTTATTGCGTTTTCCTATTGAACTTATTAATGCCAACCTAATTGCTCCAAGAATCTTTGAATCTAGTGATTTCAAAATAAAATTTTAACTATAATGCATTTCGATACTTTGCAGAAATCACTAGTGCCTAATCTGCCGGAGGATTTGGCCGTAAGCTTTTACTTGCAAAGTCATAAGCTGATCATTGCCGTCTATCAGCTATTGAATAATCAAGGAACGATGCGCTTCGATTCGCGGCAAGCCGAAGCCTCTGTGCAATGGCTGAATGATGTGCTCTTGCTGCTCATGAATGGCCAGAAATTGTGTCAACAACTAAAAGACAAGGTGGGAACAATTGATATTGGACTTGAACTAATTGCTGCTGCTATTGATAATGCCCACTGGCATTTATTGTGGCTATATAAATATAATCTGCGTCTAAAGCGGATGTATTACATTTGCTTGCCAAGTTTTATTTAGTTATTGGCACTGTGCCCATCTTTGATGCAGTTCATGACTGTGTGACGCAAGTTGTATTATTGGCCGCCAATAGCAATTAGTTCTAACTAAAGTCAACAAATGGGACATATTTCAAAATATTTTTTTTTTCAGATTTCGGTGTTCTCGGTTTATAAAGATTTTACCGTAGGTTCACGTTCGCCTTCAGCATTATCGTATTAGGAGTAACAATGAAAAAAGAGAAAGAAACTGCGGCTGGACAAACTTACAATACCAGAAAAGAATAAAAACAATAACAACAATAATAGCTAATAAATAAATTGTACTTTTAATAGTAAATAATGTTAGTTAAAGAGCAAAGTTGGTCGTTATGTCAAGTTAAACGACGCCACCATAACATTTACTATAGTTTAATATAAAATACATACAATCAAAGGTACATTCATATAATGTTGAAATCATAGCGCAAGTATCTAATATTATGTATTATGATGTAGAATTTGTTTTCATTGCTTCATGTCACTCCAATTATGCATCAAAATGCAATAGTTAATAATTAACAATTTGTTCAACTATGTTTTGTACATGTAACTTAATGAAATTGCTAGATAATTAATATATAGTTTGTAAAACGTAATTATAATATGCGTGTGTACATTTAATTATAAATATTTATGTTTTGCCTGTGTACAAATTGTACGCGCTAAAGGTAACCCAGAAAAAGTCAGTACTTAAACATAAATATAATAATATTAAAAAAACCAAAATGTGAACAGAATTTTTATTGTACTAAAATTGACACAAACCAGAAACCATATTGTATTCTATGCTAACAATTGTTATATGTGTTGTTAATAATAAGTGCGCTATAAACATTTATATATGTATACACATATATATATTAATCCAGTCATTTGTATTAACGGCCTTTTACTTCTCGTTTACTTTATATAAACATGGAGAAACGCAACGAAAACAATTAACTAAGTACTTATTGACAATTGTAATGTATTTGCCTCTTATAATTAAACAAATTTCAACCCTACTATTTATGTAAAATCTTTGAAAACAAACACACTTAATATATATTTAATGTTACACACTCATTAAATTGTTGTTAAATAAAAACACATTGAGTTTTAACAGCAAGAAACACAACGCGTTAACGCGCGCTTTCATTGTGTTTACAAAAATATTGCCACATTACTTTCAAAATAAAACGTTTTTATGGCCAGTCTGGCAGCGCTGTTAAAACCGTGATCGACTTAGTAAAAGCAGCAGCGTCAATTTAAAAAATGCAGGATTATTATTGGCAAAAACTTTGGCACATTTCGAAAAAAAATATGTATACATTTATACAGTGAAACCTGCATAAGTTTGCCACTCACAGTTCAAGAATAAAATGATAAATAACTTAAAATTTAAAGTGTGTTACCAATATGCTACGACTCACATTAGTTCTTTCGGAAAGTTCAGTGCATCTATATGGCAAAGTTTCGAAACTAGTTAATGAAATAGCTGTTTAATGTGAATTTAGGATTTGAAGCTCCTTAATTTGTTTAGTGTATTTCCGTTCGAGCCGAAATATAAGAAATCCGCTTGAACACAGTAGAACCCGATATTTGCACCAGTTTACCCCAGCAGAATTTCGCGGTTTACAGCCACACCGTTAAATCTATCAACTTAAATCTAAAACTTTTTAAAAGTTTGTGTCCTTATTGTGCATCTATGTTATAAAAATGATCCAAATCGGAAAAAGTTATAGTTCAAAAATATGCTAATTTCACCCCCTTCGCCTATAAGCTGCTCCAAAATTCTACTACTTGTGGATATGGTATATGTGAGCTAGAGCTAAAAAATTTGGTGTGGGGACTCTTGTGCAGCACTCTTGTGAGGATTTCCCAATAGGAGCCCCCTTTCGATCTATGTTTCGAAATTTAACAACATTGGCCCAAGAATACTGAAGTTATGATCATAAATGTAATGTTTGTCCGTAATAATAATAACTAACTTTCCAATAAGAAAACGTCTCAATTGGAACTTACCCATATGAAAATGCTTACAGTCATGTCGAACTTGTGAAAAGAGACAAAAGAATATACTTGCCTTCCCATTTTACCTTATGCTAGATTTGCTTAACTATACAATAATAATAATAATGTTATTGGGGATTACCGCACCTGTGAGATCTATTGTGCCCCCTACTGGGCCTACAGCTCCCCTGTCAGTCCTGTCACTGTTATAAACTGAATTATATGGGGTGGTTCCAACCAGGAGCGTCAGCCTTCGTCTTGCCGGGCCTTCACACTCGGCTAGAATGTGCTGGGAGGATTCCTCCTCAAGTCCACAGAACCTGCAGGTGGCAGAGCCGGTGATGCCCAGCTTGCTCAGGTGACCTTTAAGTCTACAATGTCCAGAAAGCAGACCTGTAAGAATTCTGGTAGAGTTCTTCCCTAGCTGCAATAGCTTCTTGAACCTAATCTGGTTGTAAGACCCAAGTAACTATTTGGCCTGTCTCAGACCCGGAGTGTTTATCCAGTTCGTGGCTCGTCTCATTCTATCCTTAAAAGTTGCTTGATGGTGTGTCTGCCAATGCCACAGAAAGGTTCTGGACCTATCAGTGGGTTCGCAGCACCGTGCCTAGGAACCCATCTGAGTGATAGTGAGTTATATGTCCCAGAAAGTCCAGCTTCAGTCGGGTTTCCCGAACCTGCTTGGAGTTTATTCTGATTGCTGCAACCGCCCTTATGGCGGCCTGACTATCCGATAGATAGCTATTGTCCTGTTCCGGTTTAGATTTATATCAGCGCATCGGCCTTTAGCACAAACCTCAGCCTGAAATTCGATGGCATGGACCCCCATTCTGACATGTGAGTCCTCGGTCCTGCGACTCCTAGCCCTGTGCCTTCGTTTGTCAAAGACCCGTCCGTCTAACTATATAACAATAAAAAGTAAAATAAATGCGGTCGCAGGTTTACGTACTGCTTGGTGTTAACAGATGTTTGTGAGTGTGAATTAAAACTTTTGTTTTTGTGTGCCCCACACAAAATAGCAAGAATTGTGCATAAGGGTTTTCCTCCATTTTCACTATGTTTCAGGCTCTCAATAAATGAAGTACTTTAGCCGGCAGACGAATCTTATCTTGCAAATATATTCCATGGATTTAATACCAAAAGAGCAGAGCAACGCGTTGAAGCGCGCTTCATTGTGTCTCCAAAATATTGCAACATCTGGCAGCTCTGCTAAAAGCACGATCAAGTTACATAGGAAGCGTAGTGCGAGCAGCAGAGCAATATAAACATGTTAAGTTTTGGCTGTTAAAACTCTCGAATATTTACAAGTAGAGTCAGAGTTAGCCAACTTAAATGTGTATTCGCATTCGCTGGAAAACAAGCAAACAGAGTGCACGACTTGAGTTTAAGCGGTAAGCAGTGTTAATTTTAAGCAAAATTAACGGTGTTAAGTGGCATTTAAATGCAAGAAACTGCAGTAATTAACAAGAAAAGAGCATTGTCTAGTCAGCTAGACAGCTTGAGTAGCTAGTGCAGACATTTGAAGTCTTCTGTCGATGTTGTAATAGACAAGGCACAAACCAGTTCGTAGTAATTATATTGAAGCTTGTTTGTTGACTTGTGTAATCTTATATTATAGCCAAACTCGCGCTTTGTGTTGTTTCTTTCGGTTACTTTTAAATCTGCAGCCAGTCTGCGCATGCGAAACATTTTGACCGTTGTGAGTCTTTTGGCTATATGATAAATTATTGTGACCATGGCCAAGTAACACATTAAGAGAAAGACTTTAAAGCGCGAACTTTAGCTGTGAATGCAAGGAAACTGATCAATAAGTTCAAACTGTATTTTTACACTATATGGCTTCCTAATATTAGACTGATTACATGGTTCACATTTGTGCATGTCAAGTCTCTAAGTAATAGCTAAAGTGTTAAGTGTAATGTGACTCATAAAGCGGTTAAATAGTATAAAAATCTGCCGTCGTATATTGGCTTTTAAGTTAATGACAGCGCAGTTTAACTTACTGGTTAATCAGGTCATTTATTAACCTGGAACTCATTTATTGGGGCTGTTATTGGAATTCAGTAGCGTTCTACTATTTGCTAAACGAACACTTTACAAATGACGGTATACACTCAGAAAACAGTAATTTTTTAAAATCAGTACAAATCAAATAGTGGAATGAAATGGAATAGTGAGCGTACGTGCAGCTTTTTGTGGAAAACAAAACAGCCATCCTTTCGTTGGAAATCGAATCTGTCTTCCAAAAAAGTAAAGTGCATCCCCGAAAAAAGAGCATGTCTCCCTAAGTCTTCACTTTCAAGCTCAAATAAAATGTTAAGTATCAACCTGATTTGGTCTACGTTCATTTAGTTTTGCATAACAAAGCTACTCGTTATCCAAAACTGTTAAGTCATCGCGTTTCATTTGAAACCGGCTTGCGACCCCACTGAAGGCCAATCTTATGTGCACACTTTCATAGCTTTGACCCGGTAATTAGAGCAGCTCTTTATATACTTACTTGACCAACTTGGTAGGATTTGTGTAGTAATAATTGGATTTAGTGTCATTTTGACTTCATAACCCCTTTAGATATACCAAAATAGCTATATAATGTCGGGCAGCGGCGAAGTGGTGCTTGTCACAGGCGGCAGCGGTTTTCTGGGTCAACATATCATTAAACAATTGCTTGAGAGACGTGAGGAATTTGGCATTAAAGAGATACGCTCACTGGACATTGTGCCCTATAAAAACAATATTGGACATCCGGAGACTAGCATATTGCGCACATTTGTAGCTGACATAACCGATGCGCCAGAAAGTCTTTCAAAGATTTTCAAAGACGTTGATGGGGTTTTCCATTGTGCTGCCTCGGTTAAAATAGAATGGCCGCCTAACTATGAGGAGCTGGAGCGTATTAATGTGACTGGTACGTATTTTGGGCTTAGGTCGTGAGTATCTCATGGAAATTTAATTATTTTGGTCAACTGTACCGCGCCTTTTGTTGAATCTAAAACCATGATAAATGGTACAAAATAATGGATCGAACTAAAACGTTGATTTATAGGTAGGGTCGAAATGACGAAACTATTCTAAGTCCTCTGCCCCAGGAATTTCTACCTGCTATTGAAATTTGCATTTTCAAACTCTAAAGAAAAATGTAGTCTAAATGTTGAAAAGATTATTATTTTGCTCGCGGACGCTAAACTGTGACACCGGTAAAATTAAAATCTTTCATATTTCCATCTTTCCAGGCACAAGCTCTATAGTAGATCTTTGCGTTCAAAACAATGTGAAGCGTTTGGTCTACACAAGCTGCACCTCGGTGTGCTTTGTGCCTTTTAAGGGACGCAGCACCTTCTCGGCGGTTATCAATTCCACAGAATCCAAAACGGAAACCCCCACTTTGGAAGGTTTTAATTTGGCGGAATTGGACAAACAGTTTCTAATGCCCGGCTATTCGGTGAGCAAACTAAGAGCCGAAAATTTAGTGCTCAACTCAAATGGCGCTCCATTAGTTAATCAGCAGGGTAAGTCAATAGCTTAAGATTATACTATACGGTATACTACGACTACTATTGAATTGGTCTCTATGATTACAGACTACTTGGCTACATGCGCTATTAGAGCCCCACTAACCTATGGTGAATGCGATTCGCAGTTTGTCACGAAGGCATTCTCCTATCTATCGAAACGAGATTGGGTTTATCCGCGCATTGCTGGAGTAGGCGGCAAACAACAGTTGGTCTATGTTGGCAACGTGGCCTGGGGTCACCTCTGCGCGTATAAGGCTCTTAAAGTATCCACCAAGGCTGTGAATGGATTACCGGTGTTTGTTACCGATGACACGGGCATCAATGACGTCTCACGGTTTCTACAAAAAATGGCTATGATGGGCAATCGCTTCAAGGTGAAGACCAGCTGGTGGTATCTGCCGCACTTCCTCTTCTACTTCTTGGCCTTTCTGCTTGAGTTCTTTGTTGGGTTGGCATTCAAATTTACCAATTACCGTTTGCCGTACTCACCACGTGCACTTGCATCGTATACTTCATCGATGCTGATGTATAATCGTTTGCGTGCTTCGATACACATGGATTATGTGCCACTTTATGATGCGGATAAGAGTGCGGAGCTAAGTGCTTCATGGTATGCGAAATGGTGGGACGAAGAGCAGCATTCGAGGCAGGCATCAAAGCAAAATAAGTCGAGTTAAGTTGAGTCATTGTTGTTTTTAGGAATCATCTTTTTTTATTGTTTTTGTTTTTAATGATTTAAAGTTTTATGTTTGAATAAAATATGTGGCGTAAAATCATAGATGTTCATACCAATTATGGCCGTCGTCTTTCCTGTCATAACTTGACCGCGTAGGAGGCGACTAACAATGACACTGGGTTCTTTCGAGACCAGTAGAGCTACCCCAGGCTTTAAAGGTGTTGTGCGTAGGGTTCGGAACCCACCACGTAAAACCACAATTCCAATGACAGAATGTATGTAAATAGGCGAGTCGGTATAACCATGTCCATCTATCTGTCTGTCCGTGTTAGTCCCTGTTTCTCAGAGACTATAACAGTTAGAGCAAACAAATTTTACCAAGAGATGTGCATTTTCCCGGAAAAGAGCAGGTTTATCGATTAATGTCAATATGTTACCCCGTTGTCCAGCGACATATTTTCGAGGTTTACACCCACACCATAAAAGCTATCCAATTGAAATTTGGCACAGTTATGCAAACAGTTTTCGACACTCCTCCTACAAACTGCTACAAAATTTAACTTTTTATAGAAATGTTAATATTAAAGCTAGATCCACACAATTTGGTATATAGACTCATGTTAGGATTACCAAACAATGTTAACCTTTTTCCGAATCATCCCCCTACCCATGTAGTACCTTTATTTCGCCCATACCCTTCAAAGCATCGATATGAAAATTTGGCCAGAAATTTGATTTTAATGGGAGAAATGGGTACAGGGTATTCGACTGTCGGGCACCGTCCCGACTACGCCAACTCCCACCGCCGAGGAGCCAATGGTATGATCTGGAGTATCGCGAAGCATTGAAGAATGCCGCCTATAGAAGAAGCAGGGTCGGCTGCTACGCAAGACCATTATCGGCGGATGAGAAAGATGGCGATGGGCCTTTTCAGACGTAAAAAACGTGAGCAGGAGAATCGCTAGCGAAAAGAGTTCAAGTTTGTAGGAGTAGGAATGACGTTAGTAAGCCTTATCAAAAAGTCAAGCGTCTGGCTGAAGGATTTCAAGAAGAACAAAGTTGCTGGCGCATATGACCTGCCTGCAGAGTTGTTCAAGACTTGCGTCATTGAGTTGGTAAGGTGCATGCACCAGCTTTTTAGCAGAAAATGTATGCTTTGCCCAGTCCTGAAGAAGGGTGACCCTACGGCATCAACTAACTACCGTGTTATCAGTCTTCATTCTATTGAATATAAAGACCTATCGAGCGTATTGTGTGAAAGACGGAAGCCATTTGCGAAAGCAAATGTCCGATCGACCTTATCACTGTGGCCTGGTAAGTCCACTATTGATCTGGTATTCACCCCACGCAAATATTGGAAAAGACCTACGAATACCAAATGGATACCAACCATGAATGACGTTGAGCAAAACACGTAGCTGCGTCAAGGTAGGAAAAGCGTTCTCCGTGTCTTTTGATACCGAGCGAGGCTTCAGACAAGGCGATGTCACACCACCGTCACATTGTCTATCACCAATGTCAGCATTGAGTTAAAGCGGAGAAATACTCTTACCAATAGATGCCACTTTGGTCTCAGTAGGCAGGCCATGCCACCGTTGGAAGGATCATTTGGCATCACCGATCGGGGAGTCACTGGGAGAGTGCTCCATATCAGGCTGTACGGGTCGTTATGGCCAGTAAAGCGGGAGACTCAATTTTGAAACAGTCGGTTGACTAGAGCTCGCCGATGTATCTGCGTTTCTGTGCAGCCTTATTTCAACAAAACTTCATTTCATCGTTGCCATTAACCCTTAGGCTGTGCTGTGGGGGAAAAAACAATAAATATTTTCCAAACAAACACAAACACAATTTATGTTTTTGAACAATGTTCATATTTGTTTATTTATCATTGTTAATTAATTAATTTATTTTTCATTTATTTCATTATAATCTTTATTATATATATATTTTTTTTGTTGCTCTAGAGCATTTCTTTGCAGTTTTGTTTATTTTTTTGTTCTGTTTGTTATTTATTTATTTTTATTTTTAACTTATGTACCATTAGCTTAACTTATTATGCCATTATTCAAGTTTTTGCGTTTTTTGGGTTTAAAATCATTTTTGGGTTTCATCTCATCTCAATTTTGTGTTTTTTTTTTGTTATAATTTTTATTTAATTATAGTTTATGCATACATATTGTTGATGTTGTGGGTTTGCTGCCAATTTTTTAGTGTTTAATTTTGTTGTTGTTGTTGTCAGACACAAATTTGTGGCACATTGTGAACAAAGTGATTTGTTTGTGGTGTTAAAAAACTTATGCAATTTGTGTTTGCTGGGTGTAATAGTGTACAATGTGTGTGTGTGTGTGTGTGTGTGTACTTTTGGGTTGTTGTTGTGTGTTTAAAGATGGCGTTTGCGTAGAAGTTTTTTTTTTGCCAAGGGTTCTGTTCTTATAAATAATTGAATTTCTTTAACCAAACGCTTTTGCGTGTTTTTTTTTTATATGCTTAACATTATTGAATTTAACTATATGTTTATTTGTTGTTCTTGGTTATATAACTAGTTATATATATATAGATATATATATATATATATATATATATATATATAGATTTTGTTTGTATTTATATTTATGTATATATGGGTATAATTGCTGTCATATGAATGCTTTGTTTTGTTCTTTTCAAATACACATATATATAATATATATATATTTATATATATATATATATATATTTATTGTAGTAAATATACAAATTCGTTACCGGTTTTTGTTCTTCTTTGTTTTTGTTTTTTTTCAAAAGAAATGAAAAAAATATTGTTAAATTCTTCTTGTAATGCTTCTTCTGTGTATTCTTCTTGAAATTTTTACTCTCATTATTAAGTTTTTACCTTGTATAGTTTGCTGTAAGTGAAGTAGTACGCCTTAAACGCACACATGCTCATATATATATATGTATACATCGTATGTATATATACTTTAGTATGCACACACATTGACATTTTGGCGACGCTTGGCTAATATGTTTTTTTTTGTGCCAATCACAAAGAAAAAAAATACCCATTCAAACATCACTGTTTTTTTTTTGGTTTTTTTTTGGTTTTGCTGCCAATGTGTACATATCAACATCGTCGCATCATCTTCATCAACTTACGGACTAAATTCATTTTTAAAGTATTTGCGTACGTGTGTTTGATTTCTGTTTGGGTTTATAGATGTATACCATAACGTATGTATATATAAGTTTAATTGATTTTCGTCTGGCCTTAGTACACGCCTCTTAATTAGTTTTAATTACTTTAGTACAATACTTACAAACTGTACGCCTTGCGAAGCGCTTAATTTTTATAAATGTATCTTCAATTTGTTGGATTTACTCCAGTTCGTCAGTAACTGCCCATCATCTGCACATTATCTTCATCATCTTTATCATTTGCTCCATCATCTTCAACGTTTTATGTGTATAAAGTATTAAAATGATTTCATTTTGCCTTGTTTCATTTGGGTTTTTTTGTAAATACAATTTTAACGCCACTTACGCTTCATTTTTTGTCTTTTATGTATCATTAATGGTATTTTTTTTGTTTGTTTTCTTTTTTTGTATATATATTAATATATAATTTTTTTTTATAGTATAGTGTAAAATATATAAGAGATATTGTCAATATAGTAAAGGTGTTTTGTCAGTTAGGAGTACCGCAAACTGACACATTCCTGGGGGGAATTTCTTACTTATAGCAAAAATAGTCAAGTGATCGATCGTTCGTATGGTATTTGTTTTGGTTTCTTTTTGTTTTACACTTTGCAATGTAACAGTGTGTGAGTGTGTGTGTGAGTGTGTGTGAGTGTGTGTATGTACATATGCTTATAAAAGAACCAAATATAGAAGTGTTTATTATATAAAAGCATGTCCAAAGTTTTGAAGGCTACATACAGTTAGTTTTACGTAACTGCGTGCGTGTGTGTGTGTGTGTGTGTCTATATGTATTAGCGTACGACTTTAGTTAATTGTATTACAATATCATATATTTTGTTGTTTTTCATTGTACCTTCTGTACATTACTCATACACATAAAAAGAACTGATATGTTTTTAAGTCAATAATAAAAAAAAAAATGAAAGTACATAAACATACTCTAACTAGCTTTAGTTCAAAGCTATCTTTCGACTTGCATTTTTTTTTTGCATCAACTTTCTTTAAAACTATTTTACATGTACAAACTTGTCTTTTCTTGTCTTAATTTGCTTTTTTACTTGCAATGTAATTGTGCTTGACCACAAATTGACTCAAAACTGCATTTAGCTTAATGTAAGTATGCTTTAAAAAATTGTTATTTTATGTTTATCTCATTTTTGTTTTCTTTTTTTTTTTCATACATATGTATATAAAAAATGTGTGTTTTTAGTATTTTACTTGGTTTTGAATTTAAAGCTTTTGCGCCTGCGACGTCTTGCGTCGCTTGTTAAAAAAATAACAAAAAAATCCGAAACACAAAAAAAATACTGAATATGTTTACTGTATTTAAGTTATACACTTGACGCCGCCTAACGGTTTAAAAAATGTTGTGTTGCTGTTTGTTTGTGGCTGTAACATTTTCTAATTGACTGAAATTGATTTTGTTACAAGGACGCATTGTTTTCATGTTGTTCTTGTTGTTGTTGTTGTTGTTCCGGTATACCAATGTTTGTGACTTGTTGTTGTTATCTTAAAGCTTTGTAACAGACTACAGAAATAATACGCTATTATGCATAACGCACGTTAACAAGAAATGGCTAAAAACAAAAACTAAACACTTTTAACGCTTAAAGCTGTTTTGGTATTTTTTTTCTTTTCTTTTTTTTTTTAGTTTCTTTTTTGGTTTACACTTGCGCTTACAGAAGTAAGCAGAAATAAATACTAAAGGCTAACGGCGCTTTGCAGTGACTGTACTTTGCAGTGACTGAACAGTGTAGCATACTTTTGAGCTGCTTTTGCAGCGTAGGGTTGCCGCCGCAGCTTGAAATTGTTGGGACAGTCAAGAGTTACATAACATATGAGTATGTATGTATATATATATATTGTATATAAGTATGTGCATACTTGGTATTTACTTAAGTTTCTGCTCGTTTTGCCACACAGTTCTTGCTTGTTTCTGCTTCTTGTTTTAGTTGTAATAATTTTTTTTTTTTTTTTAATATATATTTGTATGTATATATATATATATATATATTTATGTATATTTATATATTGGTGTATATTTTATGTATGTATTTGCTTAGATTAAGGGTTTTTTGTTGTTGTTGTTTTGAATTATTGCTTTTAGAACATCTCTTAAAAATATATTTATTTATTTATTTATTTATATAATATGTCTTAAGCTTAATTAATATATTTATGCAAATATAACATGTTTTTCCTTTAAAATATTTGCCACTCGCTGCAGTGCATTTTCCAATGCGCTTTCAAAAGTTTTCATTTTTTCTGGCTTCCTGTCTCTTTCGCTCAATGACTTGCGTGTGTGTGTGTTCGTTTCGTATATAAACAATATGTATTTAGTAGTTAGCGTTAAAGTAAGCTTCGCCTTGCATATGTAACTGTATGCATTTATACACAAGTAAAATGTTTGCTGTGTTGGACAATCACCGAAATCGCATTAAGATCTGTCTTAGATCTAGCATTTGAACTGATCTTCTAGACCTTTCTATAACTTTTTCAGAGCTACTGCTGCTTCTTCTTCCTCTTCTTCGTCTTTTTTTTTGTTTTCAAGCTCGGCGCTCTGTAATACTAAGAACTCTGCCTTTTGCTTGTTGTTTAATTTAGCTGCTTATTTCGCCTATCTAAAATGTACCTTTTCTTTTTTACTTTTTCTTTTTGATTATATATAAATGTATATAATTTTTGTGTTGTTTTTGGTTTTTTTTACTACGCACATGAAAGTTAAAAGTTCCACAAGTAGTACAACCGCTCTACAGTTGTCAAAATCTTTCAAACTCTTTGAATTTTGTAAAAAATCGTGTAACTCTTGGCCCATTTTCGAAATTTTCATGTGCTACATTTTAAACGCTTTAATATATATTACACTGCAACTATTTGTATTTAAATATGTTGTATAACTATTTTTTTTTTAGTTTTTTAGTTTTTTGGTTTGTTTTTGTCATTTCTATATAAGTTGGTTGGTCCGAGACTTGACGCGCAAAGTCCTGGAGAGCGTTGGTTTGACAATTTGGCAAAAAGTTTTGAAAGGAACATTTTCACTGCTTTTGTTTTAGTTGTTGTTGTTGTTAGTCGTCTGCTGTTTGACACACACAAAAAAAGGTTTTTTTTTGTTTCAATTCGCGTATAGCAATTATCTCAGACAGACAAAAGCGTATTTCATTCGAATTCGAATTGTTCTTAATAAAATTTTCATTTTTTTGTTTAAGTTTAGTTTTGCCTCATGTAACAAATGTCTGATAGCTTGTTTTTTTTCCCAATATTTTATAGTACTTTATATAGTTGTATATAAATATATTTTTCTATAACGCCTCATCGCTGGTTTCCTTCAATGCGCCTTGAAAATATTTAATTGCACATAACGTGGCCTGCTTTCTCTCAATTACTCTCTCTGTACCCGTCGCCTCCACTTTCTCCAACATTTTCGCTTATTTGCTTAAACATTTGCGATGCTTCGTTTTGTCTTTTAATAAATATTTCATTTACTTATATATATAGCATATTATATATAAATGTATATATACTTTATATGTATGTATAATAGTTCATTGTTATATTTGCATTTACGCTTAGTTAGTAATTTGTTTAAGATGTTCTTTTTCGCTTTTTTCTCTTTTGATTTAGCAATTGTTTTTTTGTTTTTCAAAAGTTTTGCTTAAATTTAATATAATTTTGTTTCATTTTTTACTTTAGCAAATAATTTCATTTATGCCTCGAGTTATACAAATTCACTCTCTCTTGCTTTCATTGTCATTATTAATGCTTTAACATATTTTTCTAACTATTCATTTGATTTATTAAGCCCCAATTCGATGATCCGATTTTCAAGTTACTCTCTCTAGTCGTTTTCTTGCAAATCGATCTTGTGAATCGATCGATATGATTTGGTGAGACAAATAGTCTTTTCTGTTAAGACCAACTTGTCACGTAACTAAAAGTAAAAACTGTTATCAAACTGGTTACATATAGCATAGTTGCATACTAGTTAGTTTGTTTGTGTTGTTGCTCATCTTTCATGCGTTTAATTCGTTTAATGTCGATTGTTTTTGAGTATCGTCACAAGTAACCGTCACCGCACTATCGTTACAATCGATTGTTGTATAAATTTTGAGACACTATAACTGGCTTACAAGAGGCTGCTTCACTGCTGCTAATGAACAGCATAAATCGATAAAAAGTTAAAGCAAACTTCATCAAGCACAGTTCGAATGAGTTGAATGTTGAGTATTCGATGATCGACTAGTTCCGATAAAAAACTATAAATTAACTGCATGAAAAAAATGTGACACCAAGCATAAAGTGGATTTTTTGGTGATGTTTCAAACAGTTTTTGATTGAAGATCATGAATGCTCACATTTTTTTTACCACAGTGGAGCCATATAGATCCCGCCGCTTTTCCGCATCGACAATGTGTGTCCTTATAAAATTCGTAATATGGGTTTCGAGTGAGAACAGATTCTCTTGACTTGTCGAATTAAGATTCCGATGGAAATTTGCGACCTACTTTAGTAGTGTTCTTCTTCTTGAATAAAAACATTCACAACGCCTCACAAGAACTATGTCAACTATGTTTGAAGACTTACTCTTTTCATTTTCATCTTAGTTTCATCTTTTGATAGTTGCTTCATCTTCCACATGTTGTTGGGATGAAGGCATAAGCTCTTAGTTTAAAATCATATACATTGCGGGTTTTCTAAGCCAATGCTGCAGCCAAAGGTTAAATCAAGGTCAACAATGATTCAACTTTTTCGAGCAGTTGCTGAAAATCGTATCATTTGTAAAGGGGCTTTAGCATTTTTCATTTGACTCAATGTGAACACAAAAGTTGTTGTAATTTTTACTTTTGCTAATTAAAATGTACATTTTGAAATAATATCGAGCGTAGTTAACAAGTAACTTTTTGGCCAATGCAAATTATTTTTGTTGTACTTTTTTCGAAAATAAATTATACAATTGCGATTTGAATAAATTGAAAAAAAAAACGAAATTTTTGAAACTAATTTGACCGTTCCTTATTTTGCGCAACTCTTGAAGCTCGCTTGAACTCTTAAGTTATACTCTAAATAAACTCGTCTATTTTGTATTTTTTAATAATACAAATTTATCGTTGAATTTGCATATTCCATTAAAACTCTATTTAAAGTACAATACATGTTTGTTGTTGTTGTTCTTTTTTGACAAGTTTTTCTTTTGATTTATATTTTGTTGTATATACTGCAAAAATTCTTTATGTATAAGTAAGTATTTGCTTTAATATTGTTTTAAACTTTTAAAGTTACAACTTATATATGTAAGAATAATAGTAATAATAATAAGTAATAATAATGATAATAATTGTATTTAATAAATACGCATTTAAATAATAACATTTTCGCTATTATTGCAACAAATTTTCTGTTTTTTTATTTTTTTTTTTTTTTGGTTTTTGTTTGTTTTTAACTTTTGGTTGATTTTTGTTGTTGTTTTTGCTTTCTCATTACTTAAAAATTGTTTGTATGTGTGTGTGTGTGTGTGTGTGTGTGTGTACTTTTCAGCGGCAACGTCAGCCTCCATTTTGTTGTCAACGCGGCGTCTTCTCGTCTTCTCGTCTCTCACTCTCTCATTGTCGCGCTCTCCCTCTCGCAGCTGCGTTTAATTTGCATTTTAAACGATTTTTGCTGCAAACGTTGCATCTTTCGTGTGGTTGTTGTTGTTGTTGCTGCAGTTGTTTTTGTTGTTGTTGTTGGTTATTTTGCTACTTGTTGTCGTTAAATTAAAATTAATTCTTTTTTTTGTTTTTGTTTTTGTTTATAGTATTTTTTTTGGTTTGCTTGCGCTGCTGTGTTGGTATTTTTTTTTTGGTATATATTTCTATACATTATATATACGTTTGTGTGTCTCCGTATCCGTATCCGTATCCGTGTGTGTGTGTGTGTGTGTGTGTGTACTCATATATATGCATATATTTATATTTAATTAATTATAATATGTGTTAGTTTGGTTTATGGGGCTTGGATTTATCTTTTTGTTGTTGTTTTTTATGTGAATTATGTTTTACTTTGTTGCCAAACAAAATTCAATTTGTAGATTTTCATGTGGTACAAATATATCAACGTGCATGGACATGTCCTTGTACACACATGCATGTGGTTGTGTGTGTGTGTGTGTGTGTGTGTGTGTGTGTGTGTGTAAATATATGCACATAGTTTGTTATATGTGTAAGTATATTTTTAAAATTATATTTCGCTTTTACGTTGCTTGTTATTTGTTTCTCTCTGTGTATCTGTGTATCTCTGTGTGTGTGTGTGTGTGTGTGTGTGTATCTGTGTGTGGTTGCAGCTTTACAGTTTCTGTTTTTTTTCTCTTGTTGTTGCTGTTTGTTGTTGTTTTCTTGTTGTTGCGGTTGTCGGCGCCACCTTTTAATGGTATCCATTTGTAAATGCCGCAGGAATTAGTGGTCCCTGTAAATAAATGTTTTGAAACGAACAAAACAAACACACAAAAAATTATTCAAATAAAATACATTTTATCAGCTACGCACAAATAGAAAATTTGATTCAACATTTATAAGTGGAAATATGTAGTTATATTTTAAAAAAAAGTTGGAATGAAAATTGTATTTTTTATTAAAAAATAACTAAGTATTTGTCATAGAAACATATTTTTTGATTTCTTTATATATATATTTTTCATTGTTTTTGGCAAGGTTTGATAAAATAATTGGCTTACAGTTTATTGATATATTTTTTTAGTGACGTCACTTGATAGTAGTTTTTATGCTTTTATTAAAGTAATCGCTTTCACTATAAATTCTTTCCATTTAAGTAATAATTTTTGTAGATCTACATTTTCTAAGCAAACAAATCCTAACTAACTGAAACCTACAATTTAACCCAAATAGTTAGTGAATTTAATTCTACACTGAACAAATGGTCATGATTTTTCTTATTTGTGGTTTTAATTTTGCAGGCATAAATCGACACCGCTGGTGCTTGATTTTGTTCGGAAAATATGCCCACATGTTCTAATTTTACCGGAATAAGAACGTCGTTCTTGAAATATGAACGATTGTGTACAATTTTGTTAGCATTTACAACACAAACTACTTTCGAGAAACAACAACCGCTGATTTTGACTTATGTCGCCACGCGTACCTTTGGCTTTGATTTTGACTAAAATCGTTCATGAAATGAGCACAGGGTGTTGTATATACAAGAACGGAATGTTTTTATATCATCTACAAAATGTTCTCAAAATATGACCAAAACGTTCTTAATACATAATTTGAGACCGACCGGTCATAGTATTACGAAAAAGCGTACATAACAAACTATTGTCAACAAATGCGCATGATTTCGGTAGTTTTAAACCGCTTTTTTCTATCAATATAGTTGATTTAATTCATGTTTGCTTCTCTGTTTTGTGTTTCTCAACCATTTATTCCAAACTTCCTTTAAATTGGAACTTAAGGAAGTGGTTAACCAAAACCAGAAAAACTAAAGGCAGCTTGAGATTTTAGTAAAATTATAACAATCATGGCATACTACTTGGGGCTTCTACGGCTGGCAATATATGTTGTGAAAACTGTAGTGCTAGCAACTTAGGCCTGGATTACCACTGGCTTCTAGTGCTGCATTAATAACAGATAACTGCCCAAAAATCCAAATTAGATGAGCCACAACTCAGCTGACCTTTCAGATAGTGAAATCAAGGTTTAGTCCCATAAATCCTACAAGTGACTGTCGTAAGCGACGTTTTTTTTCGTGCTTACTGAAATTTATTTCGTTTACGTTTCTGTTCATGGTTGCATTAAAGTTGAATCGGTCATCGGGTACAGTTACGGTTCGATTCCCTGCTAATATAACCAAATCGATGATTTTGTTTTATGATTTTTAGCACAAAAAATGCCTTGAAAATAACAACAACAATGTTGCGACGTCATACATAATTCGTTGTTATCGGCTTGCAGTTATCGCGCAACTCCCAGTGGGAGAAGGGTTTGAAATGCAAAATGACACCACTACAGGACAAAAATCGAAATTTACTGTTATTTTTGATTTGCTTTTAATAGAAAAAATAAAAGTTTTTGCTAGAGCTCCAGAAAAGCGTTATCAAGAGTATGAAAAGTTCGGTATTTAAAGTAAGGAACGAAAAGTCTTTATTTGCTATAAGAATGTTTCAGTTTTACTTTTCCGTAAAAAAGTATTGCGATGGGTCAAAAAACTAAAATCTCTAATTTTATGATATTCGACAATTTAAGCCCTCTGATAACTTTTCCGGCGATGTTTTTGTGTTACGCATGTCATCAAAGGGTTTCCTATTGAATTTGAGCACTCTAGTCAGTAAAGTTGGGTTGCCAGAGGAATTAAAGTACAAATTAAAAAAAAAAAAGTAAATTTTTTTCCAAATTTATTTATCTTATTTAATTTTCATTGTAAATATCAACATCCGCATTCGTTTGATACAAGCGAACTATCTTGTCTGGTACCTCAGACACCGACTAGCCAGTGTCCAGTAGTGGCTCGAACAAAGGCTGAGCATCTCTTCTTAATAAGAGATTTCTATTTCTAGCTTGCTGCTGGACATGGGGATGACCATTCAGCAGTTGTCTGGCCAGCTCATCCGCTATATCGATGCCTTTTATGTTGCGGTGTCCTGGAACCCATTCCAGGTTAAGAACAATCTGTTGAGCCATCTCATGTAGAGATCTGCGAAAGTTCCTTAAGAAAAACGAGTTCGATATCAAGGTTAATAGCTCCTTGACTATCACTATATAAATTGGCATTGCTTGCAATGCTATCAGAGTCTTTGAGGCAAGACAATGCCTCGTTGATGGCTGAGACTTCAGCCTGAATCGTTGCATTGTTGCAGGAGACTAGAAACCCTTTTTATATTGAGCTGGTTTGTCCTTTCGCTATAAACTGTAAAGTGGTGGCTCGGTTGCGGTGCTAGTTTATGTCGGTTAATGTTTCTAAGCTAACAATACATAAAGCTCGAATCCTGTCGGAACCTCGTTATTACGCGCTTCAGGCCAAAGAGTTCAAATAAAAAATGGAGCATTTCTTTTGTGCTTGACATAGACTTACTATGAACTATGATAGCGCTTTAAGGAGCTATTCAAATCTCTCCCATTTCACTTCGTTTTCAATCAACAAAACCACTTTATGCTTTATCAAACCTTGCCAAATTCATAAATATAAATAGTATATTGCTAGATATATGTATGTAAATGAGTTATTTTTTAGGCAGCGCTTATTTGTAATATATTCATAATATAAAATTTATCACATACATATGTAGATATTTTATAAAATGGTTAATAAATAATAATAGTTTTAATTGAAACGGCCTAGTAAAACTAACTGTGCTTGTGACGTGCATATATATTTTATTTGGATTTTTTTTTTATTTTTTAAATTGGTACACTAGTTTGTTTAAACTTTAATTGTTGATTAATAATTGAAATTTTTTAGTTGAATAGAAAAAAAAATCACGCTGTAGTTTTGTTGGTGTGCCTACCTTGTGCAACTGCGTTTGTTATATACTCTTATATCTTTTGTTTTTACTTTCGTTTATTTATAGGTTGTTTCTTTTTTATATATATATATATATAATTGTATATACTTTTTTTTGCATTTTTGTATTTTTATTCAGTCTTTTTATATATTAGCCATCGCAAAGTTCAACGAATAAATCTGTACGAAATGAAAGAGAAATACATACAATATATAGAAGATAAACGCAATATGTAGCTATTTATTTGTTTATATTCGTGTTTGATTTAGTTTTAAAAGATATGTTTTGGTATATTTTGGAGTGTGTGTTTTTGTGTGTGTGAGAGTGTGTAACTAAAAAGTAAAAGTTTGTTGTGTTCTGGCTTCAGTTTAAGTTCAGACTTGTACCAAAAGCTCTAAGCCTTCTACGGAAACGCGCCTCATGGCCTAAACAGCAAGCACGAACGCCCCCAAGTCGTAGACACACTTGTTTTTGTTAAGTGTTTTTTTGGGGCTTAGGCAACACTTACCGGGCTATAATTCAACGGTGCGCGGCTAACGGCAATTGGAAATCCAGAAGGCTGCGGACTAGTGGCCTGTACATAACCCACATTGTCGGCTCCGGCCGAGCTGTACATGTCAATAGTTGGTCCGGGCGAATTGGTTGAAGGAAAGCCCTGCCGTGTAGCCGAAGTGGCAGCTGCATGCGGTGATGCAGAGGGCCCAAAGCTGTGAGCAGCTGCAGCCGCGGCCTGATAGTTGTTCATCACTGTGAAATACGGTCACACTGTTTAGCCGAAGCTTGCAGCGAGCTTAACTGAGAGAGCTTACCTGAGAGCGCCTGTGTGAGCAGCGGTGTGTTGTTGTTGGGTGTTAGCTGCCCATTGGTTAGATCAACTGCGTAAAGAAAGAGAGAAGAGAAAAGAGAGAGAGAGAGAGAGAGATGTGGTAAAACTTTAGTAGCACACACGCACAGACACGTACACTTGCATAGAAACAGCTAGTATATATATTAGAAAACTTGTTGGATTTGCAAAATTTAGTACCTAAGACATAAGTAGTACAAAGTATTAATGCTGAGCTCTAAGTGGGTACAAAGTACGATTATATGTAGTGAGAGTATTTGGCGTTTTAATGTAGTAAGTTTAGTAGTATGTATTATGTGCTGCCGAGTAGTTAAACACTTTAAATGCTGCACATAAAATATATGTGTATGTACTTGTAAAAAAAAAAAAATAACCAAAAGTTTAGTTAGTAATAATAAAGTACTGCAAAACAAATACTAGCTAAGCGAATATGCCGCTTTAAATCCAGCAAAAAATCGTAACTGAAATGAAAATCGTACGGACTACATTTTAAAAAAACCCAAAAGCAAACTAGAAAGCAGGTTATGAAAACACACAAAATGCCCGTCATTAAGCGAGTATTCGTTTAGGGGGCGGTGTTTGGAGTACGGATATATGTGGCTTGCTCCGTCTAGTTGGGAAAACATCATCCCAGCGGCTGCTGCAGCACTCTTAAACCCTTTGGCGTTGTTATTCTTTTTGAATCCTATTTCTGTTTTTGGTGCTCAGTTTTTGTTGTTATTGGTCGCAGCTGCTGCAGCAAGTAAAAAGACACCAACGCCAATATTGAAATGACAAAACACGCACAGTTTTTTGTAATGAAATGTTGTTGTAGCAGTTGCATTTCCTGCGGAAACACAAAAATTGATGTAACGTAACGTGACGCAACGTAACGAGACGGAACGAGTGATGGACCCGATACCATAACAGCTGAGTCGAGTTGAGTCGATTTGATTCGTTTGCTTGTTGTCGGCGCCAATCAACTTTTGCTTACGTTTTGTACACAACGTTGGTTGGTTCGCCATAAAGGACGCCATGTTGTTTTCATTAGAAGCAGCTTTGTAAATAAGTTTTCTGTACTTAGTTGCTTGTTTTTTTTTTTATTGTCGTTGTTGATTCTCCCTGTGTATCTGCAATGTGCTTCCGTTTTTTGTTTCACCAGTTTAGTTTGTTGTCAGTTAGTCTGTGTCTGTTTTTTTTTTAAATGCTGGGTCAACACGCACAGTGCTTGCCCGTTCGCAATAGTTTGCTGCCTGGCAGCTCTGTCTTACAGTTGTAAGTAAATAACGCAACATTTGAACGCCACGGCAACTCTGTTTAAGCTAATTTTTCTTAACTGTGCTGTAACTTTTACTGACTCTTGAAGTTTAAGCTTATTTCGGTTTACTTCATAAGGTATTTCGTTAACAGCGCCACGTCTGCACCTCAGCGTACTGAAATGAGCACAAGTTTGGAACTTTCGTTCGTTTCCCTTTGTTTTCAAATATAAATACATTCGAAGTAATTACAAAATGGGTTGCAATTGTTTAACTAATGACTTTCGAATAGCTTCTGGTATTCACTATCTGCTTAAATTTTCGAGAAAATTCTGTCCAAATGGTATTATTTGATGTTTCGAAAAATGCGACACAAGCAATATCTATGAGCGCTTCTGCTTGATACTCATTTTAACTGGAATGGCTAGAGGTAACTTGTGTTCTAGTAGAATAGAGAAGATCTTGGCGTCTTGTTAAGCAAAGGTATGGTACACAGTAATGCCAGGACAGGATTCTTGGTTGCACTCAAATGCTAGAAAATGACCGCTAGACTTGAATGGCAACGAATGCACAGCTTCTCGCAAATTGGGAGGAATTATCAACAATCGCATCAAGAAAAGTCAAATCTTTTATTGTGCAAAGTGACGTTAATACAATCCAGCCAAAATTGACGTTCCTTATGTAAGCTTAACCTGGCTTATATTATAGAAGGTCTGCCAATTCGATAGGTCAATGTCAATAAAATTTTTGGACTGGTGTGATGAAATGATTTTCAGAATGCCGAAATCAGTGATTATTTCAAATGTTGTTGACACGTGAGGCTACGAATGTTTGAACACAGTTACGAACAGCTGACCGACATTTCGATATGCCCATGAGGGAAATTCCCTTCGCCCTTTCATCAGCGTGAGTAGGGCCTTGGACAATCCATGGAAAACACTTCCATGAAAAGCGTACAAAACAAACATAGAACTTTGCACGTGTTAGAAAATGGCTGAGAGAAAAAGGTGTCTTTACTCAAAAGGTACTGTACTTTGATTCGTTTGAGGAAACAAAAGCCGAATCAAAAAAGCCATCCTAAAACTCAGTTGGCATATATTCAATGTATCGGAAGGAGACTATTTTGAAGGCGTTTAAGTAGAATTGAAGTATCAGCGGACTACAATAATTTGCTATTAAGTAAGATATTTTTTTTCAAATGTACTTGATGAATTGGTGGGGCTGGAAGGAGAAGCTCGCTGAGCACTGTGTCCACCTTAACCAAGTTGACGCACAACCGTCACATGATGCCCCTGATTAGCTGCTCAGGAGGATCGAAACACTACCCGGTGAAGCGAAGTCTGCTTAGGATTTTAAAGGGGTTGTAAGCATGTCCCCTCCCAATAAACGATGTCATGAGACGGCAATCGTAACCCGGCAACGGGTTCTAATGCCAGTCAAGAAGAAGATACTGGCGATAAGATATTTCGCTTTTAAATTTGAATTTTACTTGTACTCATTGCTTTGAAACTGTACTTGCAATTGCATTGCTGGTTATGGAATTGCAGCCGAATGTCCTTCAAAAACGGAATACACCTGAAACCGCTCTACTTTCGCTGAAGAAATAGTGTTACCAATTTAAAATCTAAAGCATATGCTTTAAAGCAGCATTTGTGGATGTTTAAATGTTGCAAACTTAAGTATAAAACTGTTCAAGGAGAATTTGATGTAGGAAAAATGTGTTGATTAAGTGCTGATTTTCAAATTATTTGAAAAAATTGTTCTAGTCACAATGGAAATACATAAAAATGCATTAAAAGCTACATACAAATGTAAAGGCTTTGTCTTTTAGTTTTCCTATCGTTTTTTAGAAATTTTGATTTCGAAGCTTTTTCTATTACAAGTAAACACTGAAACGTTCGTAAGATTTCTCAACAGCTATTTAAGTAACTAATAATTGCAATACATAAAACTTAATTAAAAACTAGCTTAATTTTGTGTTTAGTTTATAACATAATCACTACTAATTTTATAAATTGCTTTTTGGTTTAGATAATTTATTAAATTTCTACAAAAACACAATTTTTAACAAGACTATAAATGAATGTTTTATGGCTGCATTTATTTGACAATTTTCCAACTAATTTAACAATACTAACAATTTTTTATCAAGGTTTATAAGTTTTACTACTTAATGATATTTTGTATATGCTTTTATATTTTATATGCTACTTACACATACAAATCGCATTTGAAATATTGTATAAAAGTTAATTTTGATCTTAAAGTTTCATATTATAAAATCTATATATAAATTATATATACCTAATGACTAATTGAATACAGAAATTATAGCTAGTTGTTAATATTCTTTTAATTGTAGCACTACACGGAAATAACTGTACCTATTATAACTGTCTAAGTGTGTGAATTACAACTACGACTGCAGCTGACTGCAATTTACAATTAATTTTTAATATATAGTTTAATAAGCTTTCTTGCTGCGGTTTTCGCATTAAGTATAACGGACACGTCTGACGACCTTGATCGAAAGCTCTTTTCCGTGACAAGTCAGAGGTCGGCGCGAGTGTACTCAAATTTCGAGCAAGAAAGAAACACCAATAAAACTCGTTTCGATTTTCGAGTACAACACGCACATGACACAATGAGTCACTGGATAAATATGTCACACAAGCGACATTCAAGTCGAAATGAATGAATGCCAAGCAGTCTGGTAAGTACTCTCAAAAATAAGTACTAGCTAGCTCATCTTAGGATCTGATCATGGTGAGTGTAGACGGATGAGCAATCAGTGCAATGCCTAATCTTCTGCAGCATCATATGCTGTAGTTACGCTGTGTGCATACTATTGGATCTTGGTTAGTTTACA
This sequence comes from Chymomyza caudatula, assembly GCA_035041775.1. Lineage (NCBI taxonomy): Eukaryota > Metazoa > Arthropoda > Insecta > Diptera > Drosophilidae > Chymomyza > Chymomyza caudatula. The sequence goes on from JAWNKW010000133.1 coordinate 1,843,445, forward strand.
GCATCCCATACTGCGGTTACCTCCACCTGGTTCTGATCTTGGTTTGTCTAATCGGATCAGCAATATATGCATCGCTTAATCTTCTGTATCATTAGATTCTGTGGTTACGGCCATATAAGATTGGCTCAACGCTATGAACATGCTCTTCCACCTAGTTTTAATCTCGGTTACTCTAATCGGATCAGCAATCTGTGCATCGCCGAATCGTTTGCAGCATACTGCGGTTATCTCCGTAGAAGGCTGCCCCAACACTATGTGCATGCTCTTCCACCTGGTTCTGATCTTGATTAGTCTAATCGGATCAGCACCGCCGAATCTTCTGTAGCATTACATGCTGTGGTTACGGCCGTACAAGATTGACTGAACGCTATGAATATGCTCTACCACCTATTTCTGATCTTGGCTTGTCTAACCGGATCATCAACGGTTACCCCTGTAGAAGGCTGCCCGAACGCTATGTGCATGCTCTTCCACTTGCTTCTCATCTTGCTTAATCTAATCGCACCAGCATCGAGTGTTTCTCCTAATCCTTTGCTGTTGAGTAGTAGATACCTTTTCCACCAGACATACGTAATACTCTACAAGACGCTCATGCTTCAGGTTTTCTATTATGGCGTTAAGGCATGGGTGAGGAAAGTTTTAGTTGAAAAGTACTATCTTTAAGTTTTGGCAACTACTACTCTATTTCACAAAACGATAAGCTCTACGACGACTTTGACTAAGTCAGCGGCTCCTTTTGATTGGTCATGCCGTGCCTATAGATTCAATGTTGCTGTTGAAGTTAGGCGACGAAGGCGTGCTGAGTTAGTGAACCGTAACCTTGATTGATGGGAGATGCAATCATGCTCAACATGACGCAGACGAAGACCTCTACTGCAACACCGCATGTTTCATTTCCAAATGTTTCTTGTAAACTTCATTCTGTGTATTAAACGGTTCATTCATTATACGACTTGATTGACTGGATGTCGATGTACAAATATGAAATAGTTTTGAGCGGAACGAAACACACGAAAAGTGATGTATTCAATTATGATGCATACTGGATGGGTCGCTGTAGACTGTAGGGAGAAAACTTAAATTTGACCATTTCTAGCTTGTGAAACTTAGTATGTTTACTTAAAAACAAAAAAATATGTGAATTAATGTCACTATTAAAAGAACCTGTTTAGCAAGTAGAAAAATGTATTCTTTCTTCTATGCTAATTAAGTACTATGTTTGAGAGTAGAAACTTGCCGCTTATTCGAAAGAAAATTGAAAACCGAAACAAGAGAGTTTATTGTTTATGCAACTCTTTGCTAACTTTCTATAAACTAGCGTATTACGGTACATTTAATAATCACAAAATTCGAATAGGCATTTGGATTATGAGCCATTTTCAAATACAGAAAGAGACGAAAACATAGATTATAGAGAGATATATACGAGTATATATGTATGTATATATATTTATGTATATAGCGTGTATGTATGTATATGCAGAGTATACATTTGATTATTAAGACGACCATTAGCTGACCTTGTCTGTTGCATGTTGCATGTTGCATGTTGCGTTGTAGTGCTTGTTCTTGTTCTTGTCGCAGTCGTAGTTGTTGTTGTTGCACTTGTTGTCTTCCTCTTGCCAAAAGCAACGGCACTTTGTCACTTGGCCTGTCAATTCCATGAACACACACACGCAAATACACTCCTTGGCTTAAACGCTTTTGGCCTCAAGCGCTAATAAGTATGCTTTGAAAATTGTTTGGTATTGTTTTGGTATTTGGGTTACGGCCTTACGGCCAAAAGAGAGACTTTGATTTTGGTTACGGCTTTTGTATCCGTTTTTTGTGCATTTATTTAGTTATAATAATATCTCGTTTTTCTTTTGTAAGCAATTTGTTTTTCTTTTTAGCATTCATTTTGTTTTTCTTTTATTTTTTTTTTTGTTGAAGCGTTTTCTTATGAATCACAGTATATACGTGTAAAATACATATGCATGTGTGTGTGTGTGTGTGTGTGTGTGTGTGTGTGTGTATTGTATATATAGTTGTGTGTATATGTATATAAATAACTTGCAAGCGTTATAACTATGGCATTTATAGTAGTAAGTAGTATCGATACCACAAAGCGGGTTTTTCTTGGTTTTTTTTTTTTTTTGCCTTTGCATTCAAATAACTAAGTAACAGCTTATGAAATGGGTTCTTCTTGCCTTTATTTATATAGCATTATATATATATGTAGATTTGCTTTAAATTGTATATGTATATGATATATGAAGAGATATAGCTGTATATGAGACTTAGAGTTATGCCTAAATGGAAAGGACATAGAAAAATTGCATTTTTCATTAACTTAGGGAAAGTTTTCTTCAAAAATGGATGGACATCAATATTGTATTTTGTTTTTTACCTTTTTTTTATATATATATATTTTTTATATATTTTAAGTAGCAACTAAATTTGTTCATAAAATAAAAATGTTTAACTTATTTTGTAAAAGTTTTATTTAAAAATAGTTTATATTTTTTGTTTTTATTAATAGAGTTAGTCAAAATCAAAGTGTCTATATATATTAAAACATTTTTTGAGCCATTTTGGTTTTTGATGCACCGATGAAGGAATTTTTTATACACATTATATTAAAAAAAAAAGATTTGCTGCCCAATCAATTTACTAATTAAATGAAATAACTGCTAATCAACATTTTATGCGAAAAAAGTAAATACAAATATCATTTTATTTTCTAATTATGGCCTGAAAATCGCTGCAAATACGTAAAACCAAAAAAACCAACAAAAAATAAATGCAGCGAAATTAATTCAATTAAAACGTGGCCAATATATATCTTTCTATATAGTATATATATAATTTGACAGCTTTACTAAATTTGTTTTTATCTAAATGTTTTTTTTTTTTTGCCTTGGCATAATTACTCTATTTTTTTTAAGAGTTTAATTTATGCATATGAGCTACAAATGAATTCGACCCTAAATGATATCATAAATAAATAAGAGCAAAAAAATAATAAACATTTTAGTGCTGTATATAAGCATGTATATGTAAGTATTGTGTCATATGCTACTTGACTAATGCTCTACATTATATAGTATGTGTATATGTTTTGCTAGGTAAACACTATATGTTCGGGTTTTGTTTGTTATACGCTACTAATTATAGGTAATATGATCTAAAACTCGCTAAATTTCCGATTACACTTTTGCATTTGTAACTTGCATTCAAACTCTATAGATAGGGTGCTACGTACGTGTGTGTGTATATGTCAGCTCTACTTTAGCCAGGGTTTGTAGGTAAAGCCTAAATATTCGCCATCTTGTTTTCCAATATTAGTTTAGTTAGTGCTCAATGTTAAATTTTCAAAGAAATTCATCAATTTTTGAGAAGACAAGGCCTGTCGTTTTGGATTATATAGCGTTATATTTTGTAGTTTACGAGTTACAAATCCGGAATGAGAATCCTATATCGTAACTTGAATATTTCGTGAAAGTTAGTGGAATGATTCAGCAAAATCAATTATGTGACAACAAACTATGTGCTATGGCCTTTAAGAGACCACTCGAATGGAATAAAGTCACTGACAGTGTATTAATGGCGAAAAGGGGACTAGCCAGTCGGTTCCTGAGCGCTCCCTTTCTATTATTATAGAGAGAGATAATATCTGCTGCTAGTTTGAAGTGAGAAATTCGTTACGTTTTTGAGAAATTTTTGTTTGTAAACACTTAACCACTGAGCCACGCTAGCCAACTTAGATACAGTAACTAATGGAACACCACAGTGCCCTTCCAAATAGATACACATATTTCTGTTGGGTTAAGAAGAAGAAGAGATAAGTAAGAAAAAATGCAACTCGCTGACAATGTAAATTTATTTCGCACTTCTTTTTTAAAATTTCGAAATGCAACTCATTTTGAATTTTTTGTTTTTGATTATGTTCTTGTGTTTTATTTGAGTACAAAATTTACTCAATTGAAGTATTTTTTGAAAATTTGTACTCAAAAATGCTTGTTTGCATATTGAGTACGCGGCAACTCATTTTGAGGATGTCGTTTTTCTCTCTGTGTGGACACACAGTTAAACAAAGTTTGTGAGCGAGAAGTTTAAACCTTGTACCCTTTTTTATAAAGCTTTAAAAGTTTTTATAGCGCTGTTTTACAGTTGGGCCATGCCAGCGTAATGACCCCCATACACACAGCAGTACATATCGGATTCAAGAAAATCAAAGTGATTTTGTCCACAGATTGGCCGCAGGTTGTCCAACCGATTGCTGTGTGTATGGAGGGCATAAAGCTTAAAACTTTTAACATCTCTACATCTTGACATAAGTTTTCGCCATCTAGCATGCGTCTACACTATACGTCTTCTCAAGCTCATCGATATGATTATGTCACGGCATACACGCGGCATATGAGTCGATTTTACACACAAAGCGATAATGACGTTTCAATTCAAAAAAGCCCATCTGAAGATACTTCGGTTGTTGAACATTGATTGCTTGATGGTTTCATCACTTAGTTTTTCTTTTTGATTGATAGCGAGAAGTTGACGGCATAAGCTTTGAGGAAAGAGTTGGTCGCTGCTTGGCTCTAATGTGGGGGTCGGCAACCGCATCAGAGAAGCAGAACTAATATGTGTATGCATACGAACATTTTCGCAGTTTCCATTAGCAACTTCACTGCTACCTCTGCCGACCACTGCTCTAAAGTGTTCTTTGGAAAGTGTTTTCTAATGTGCATTCAACTGCAATGCGATACCAATTAGACAAACGGAGTCATATAAGGTTTAATTTTTATGGACTTTGAGGTCTTTTAGGTTTAATCTATTAACTAGCGAAGTTTTGGGCTTTATAGATAGATTGTTCCTTACGTTGTACTATAAGCTTAGACAATGTAGTACTGCAGGGAAAGTTGGGGCTTTACCGTGGGCACAAACCTAATAAAGCTGTTATTTTTGGTATGCAGTGAGACATTATAAAAGATTACAAATTTATGGCAATTAGTTGTCTAATTATTAAGATTTTGTAAAAGATGACGAGCTTATGCGAATTTGTTGCGTGCTAAATTTACAAAGTCCCTTTAATCAGACTAATTGCCGGCGAGTAAAGTGCTAATAACTTCCCAACTAATGCTGGAAAACAAGTTAGTAAGGCTCAGGATTACAGTTATACACTTATTGGCCACTAGTTAACAAGGGTGAGCGCACCTAAAACGATATCTAATGCCGTTTTGGTATACTAAGAACTAATGCCGTTTTCGATTACTCATACGGTCTTTATGCTATATAGAGTATTGTTATATGATTGAGAAATACACTATATACTATATATATATATATATATATATATATGTGTGTGTGTGTGTGTGTTTCAGCTATATGTTCTATATATGTATGTATTTACGGTTTATACACGCATTAGTTATAAGTTGCTATGTAATTATTTCTAACAAGTTTCTGCAGCTAAATGTGAGTACAATTTTTTTTGTCGATTATATAGAGTATGTAGTTTTAGTTTATGACGTTTCAACTACCAAATACTAGTTTGGGTTTAAAGTTCAACTATTTTTTTATGTAAGTATTTGTTGTTGTTGCTGTTGTTACCATTTACCGTAGAAACAAGCTAAACTATGTTGGTTGTTATTGTTATTGTAGTACCTACTTGTCACACATTACAAAATGATTCTTTACTTGATTTCTGGGAATACTTTTTGTAGTCGAAAATTATAGCAGAGACAATGGCATTAAATGGGAAAACAAAGTCGCGCGTGCGAGTTTTCACTGTAAGTTTTGGCATCCCATACTCAGACTTTCATATTTTGTATGTAAGCATTTACTTAGTATTGTTTCTTGTTTTTGTTAGCGCTTTTTAGAAATTTATGTTGCCCAGAAACTGTGATTTGATTGCCGCTGTGCGCGCTGTCAGCGCCGTGGCTAGCGGCAGTGTCAGCGCCTGATGTTGATATCCCGACTGTGGCTGAGCGCCGCCGCCGCCGCCGCCACCAGAACCACCGCCACCACCACCGCCACCGCCACCACCAACGCCACCAGCAGCGACGGCGGCTCTGCTGCGGCCTGCGTTTGTGGTACAGGTACCGTAACTTCTACCGATGCCACAAATTGTTAAGCCTACAAAATCATATGAGATACAAGATAGATTGCGTATATATATAGAGAGGCAGCAAAACAACACACACATTTTAAATTTAAGTAAGACTTGATTACATATTGGATTTTTTGTTGCTTGCAACTAACAATAGTAGTGTGTATGTATGTGTGTGTGTGTGTGTGTGTGTGTGTGTGTGTGTGTGTGTGTGTATGAGTGTGATAGTATTTGAGTGCAAATGAAAAACTGAAATTCAAGCAGCACAAGTGGAAAGAAATATTCTTGGGATATACTCAGGTTTCAATTTCAAAAATCGTTTACTTTGTATGATCTCTATGTCTATATTTATATGAATTTCAATTATATGTTGTGTGTTTGCTGTATTGATCCGGTCTGCTTCCAAAAACGTTTTCGATTTGTCGTTTGCTGTTCTTTGACGAACTCTCAAAACTCTTTCTCAAAGTCTTCGCGTTAACTATATCTGGATGTCTAATTGACTTTTTACAAGTTTCGATTTTAAGATCTTAAGTTTCGATCATCTTTCATATATAGTATTAACTAGATGCTATGAACTGTTCTTCTTTGTATATTGTTGTTCTTGACGACTCAAGGCCCAAACACATGGAGTCACAAATATGGGAAAATAAACATAAAAAAATAAAAACTGTAGAGCTATAAATTCATGGGTTTGAAAAGCAGCTATACATTGTATTCACTTTTAACAGTCAAAAACAAAGATAACAAAGCTTACAAGCTCCATACGGTTTTTCGGTATATATGGCGTTTTCAGAATTGTGAAACCAATCTGCCATTATAATACAAAAAGATTTTAGTTCGATACTTTCTCGAAATTGATTTCAATAACCATATTGATGCCTTGATTTGAAATTTACTAAAGCTTTGGTTATTGAAGATTTTCAAATAGATTTTAACTTGAAATTCAAATATTTAAGTATTCTGTTTTGGACTGCGAAGTTTTTTTTTGAAAGTTCAATATGGAAACACGTTACCGACTATGTTTGCGTTTAAGCACTTAAACTTGCCTTCAATGTATTTTCGAGATCGCTGAAGAGGATTGAGCAACCAGAGGCTTTTGAAATTACTGATTCAGAATCTAACATTGGTTTCAATATTTGAAAAATATTTGCATTCAAACAAAGTTTATCATAAAGAAGTTCTCAAGGTTTTGGAATTTGAGACCAGAATCATTTTTTTTGGACATTCAATACGAAACATCGCATTCCGGAATTTTCAATGTTTCTGATTCCGAGTTTTTAAAAAATCAATATGGTGGACTTCATTTGAATCTCATGTTTGAATGCAAAATATTAAAGGCAATTGCTATGTACTAGCATTCCTTGCCCATTAACAACTTTTACTGTGAATGTGTCCCTGGCATGTCAAAATTCAAGTGATGGAAAATAAAACTATTCGAATATTCACTGACTGAGAGAGAAACAGACACCACCACCGGGAGATAGGTATAAATTTTGCTGGTGAAATTTGATACAATTTAAAGAGACGCTTTGAGTATTTCCATTAGATGAAGGTTAACACGTCTTTTACAAGAATAATGATATACAGTAGTATACGATAATACTTTCTGCCTAACATTAAAAACGTCTCTCAAAGGCAACAGTCATCTATATCTTCAGTCAATCAAATAATATAACTAGATCATTCTCAATTTTTGAGACACAAATCGGGAAATCGATTTAAATGAGCCTAAACTTTTGTTTTTAGTATTAAGAACTTTGCTTGCGGGTTACTCTTTCCATATGAAATACTTTTAGAGGTATTTGACTGATAAACCAAGTCTTCTTCCCTGAAAGCTATTTGAAGGTATTTCGATTTAGAGCTTCTGGGCCTGACATTCTGCTCTAAAAACTTTAAATATGCTCCCGCAGTTCTCAAAATCAATGGGTTTTTCACATATAATAGTTTTGGATTTCTCTTAACTTCTTTTCCAACAAGGTATTGTATAGTTCTCGATCGAAGACCTACAGCTTCTTCAGGAGAAGTGAAACTGATGTGCCAGAAACCTCTGTCAACCGAATTTCAACCAAACGGAAATCCGTCAGTCTCTAAGATATCTCCTTCAACTAAATTTCAGGACTATTTGTTCGAAACAGCTTTGAGAGCATTCAAAATCTATCCACAGATTTTAAATTTAGCTAAGTGCAAAAATATTTAGAGCTTTTTAAAGTAACATATATATTATTTATAAGAGATGAAATCGTCAAAAAAGCGAAAGATGCACGTTTCTCCCAGAAAATTTAAAAAGTACTTAAAAGCTATTCAGTTGTCAGAAGTTTCCAATATATATTATATAGTGATTATCTTTTATTAAACTGTCATGTCGTTTTTATTATTTAGTAGTAGGGGGCTCTGCCCACTGTTCGCTCTGTTCGTCAGCCTCCGTGCGCCAGTTGAGATAGATCATATTCTTTTTCCCGTTCCCATTCCCTTTTCATTTTCTGTTCCCATTCCCGTTCTCCTTCCAGTTTCTCTGGATTCAGCTTTATATATATATAGATTGTTTTCCAAACTATTATGGAAAGACTATAAATTGTTCACTTAGAGCAACTTATGGTGCGCATCACCGATCATCTGAGCCCCACTTTTGCATTTACGCTTCGCAAATTTGAAACTCAGTATTCTATTCACGAATTTCTCAAAACCTGAGGGTGACTGCAAAAAACTGAGTACGAAGCGATATTGAGCGAAGGCGGTTTAAACACAATCACCCATCAACGTTCTACCATCGCACAGCACCCACGTGGTGTCCCCTGGTTGAAATTGAAGCCAGAGATCTATATTTGGTTGCAAATAGACGTCGCTATATGCCACACAGCTCCCGTTTTGTATCAGCGAATTGGCCACCTACACCGTGGGATATCAGACCTCTAGACTTTTTCCTTTGGGTCTAAGTAAAGTTGAAAGTCTATGTGCATAAACCAGCTACAATTGATCCATTGGATCCATTCGTTTGTAAACAGGATTCAATCACTTTTGTGTTTTATGTCGGTTTACTTGGAGATTTTTCTATCGAGTTGTGTGCCTAGCTTAAAGCGTGTCTAGTTAAGCAAACAGCATTGTAAATTCGACAAATTCAAATCGAAATCGTTATTGAAAACAGTACTAATTTTGTTTACTTTTTATGCTTTGATATGACGAATGCTAATAACAACAGAAAATATGTATTTCATTGAAAAAAAGTGTCTCAATTTATTATAAAATTTAACGCGACATTTGTATTGCTTTAATTAATACTTAATTATTCTTAAAATTGATTTAAAGTATTTAGTGAATTGGTTTCAACTCAATATTTTGAGTCATTTTGGATGCTGCTGCTAGGCTGAGGAGGTCGTCGGCGCTACCATATAATCACCGATGAGTATACGATTCTCCGGCATTACGCCCATTACACCAGCTGTTTTATAAACAAAAAAGAAAAAATAAACATAAAGAAAAGCAAAAATAGACGCTTTTTTTTTTTTTGGAACAGATAACATAAAAATGATTAGCCAAGTGTAACAGTAATTCTACTAAGTCAACTAATTAGCATAGATTTCAGTTAAGTATTAGTTCATGATAATTTTGAAACTAATTGAATGCCATTCGTCATATCAATAAACACAAATTGTAATGCTTAATTAAATCTATTGTCGTTTTAGTCACAAAAACATGTTCGTTCAACTATGATTATGTTTGATTTGATTTGAATACACACACTCTCACTCACATACATATTAAGGGCGTACAAAAAGTTACAATGCATATTATCGTATACGTATGTAGTTGAAGAAACTAGATATAAGCCGATTACGTACCAGTTGGATAGGGTAGTCCAAAGCTGGGATAGCCAGAGTAACCGCGACCAGCTGCATATGCAGCATAGGCGGCAGCCGGAAATCCTGTAAGGAGATTCGTAAAGATATTTAGTTAGTGGATATGATTATTGGGCAGTGTGTAATAGAGTTGCAAAGTTATCGATAGAGGCGCCATTCGAGATTTTCGATAGTTTCAGATGCTACACCATCGGTTTGAAAAGATTGGATACTATCGTTTTTTTCCACCTTCCTTTCCAACCTTAACTTTAGCATGATAACTATCGATAGCGAAGAAAACATCGATAAGCACAGGAAACAATACGATAATAGTACCGATAGTTTTGCAGCTCTAGTTTGTAGCGTTTTTTTAGGGCTTGTTTTCTCAATCGAAATGGCTAAAGACTTTCGAAACGATTAACAAAACTATAAGATTTAAATTTTCAAGATTCAATTATTTTTGTTCACCGTTGGTATAATCTGGGCTAAGTGCTTCGTACTTCTATATAATTATTCCAGGACATTCTCTAGATTCATTTTATAGATCAGTATTCCAATGTTCTTCTTTTTTCCCATTTAAAAGATTTTCCTTGAACATATTTAAATTGTAGGAACTAGTGAATTGCTTGACCTGCATGAGTCTGCAGATCCGGTGTGCAATCTTTGTTAACAGTTTCCTAACTGACTTGAAAAGCATCAATGCCAAGAAAAGGATCTGGCTCTTAAAGGCACCGTTCCTTAGACCGCTTTTTCTGCTTTTTCGAGCTTTATATTCGTGCAATTCTTACGTACGTTTTGGGCATGAAACAGTTTATTCCCAAATTGATAAATTTTGACCTTTTGGTCCGACGGAAGAGCATCGCTCAGTAGTGAATGAATGGCGTCAATAACGACCGAGATTTTCAAAAGTGACGACGAAATATGGGTATATGTTTAAGACGTCGAAACCAAAGTCGAATGATACCAATGGAAGCGGCCATCTGTGATTGATTTCGTCTATCTTGGCACCACCGTCACTTTGAAGAACGATTGCAGCATTTAGATTAAGCGGCGAGTCAATCTTGCCAATAGGCAAATGAGTAGTATAAGGATAACTCTCGCCGGAGGAAACTACCCACTATACGCTTATCCTTCCCGTTTTGTTATAGGTGCTGAATATTCTTCTACGACGACATTGACATAGTCAAGCGAATTAACATGCAACTGCTCAGCTGGCTAGGTAATGTTGTGCGCATGGATGAAGAACCTACTGCGAGAAAGCTCTTCAATGCTGCTGTTAAAGGAAGGCGACGAATAGGCAGGCCATGCCTCTGTTGGCAGGACCAGGAAGAGAGCACACTAGCTACCTTTGGTGTCACCGATTGAAGGAGGCGCGCGCAAAGCAGATGCGTCTTATATTACCAGTTAAGAAGAAGGAAATTATTTCTAAAGTCAATTCGTCGGATTAGCACAGAGGAGAATGAGACCGAAATCAGGCGTATAAGTAATAAAAGATCATCAGGCAAATTGATGATCTAACTATATGGAATCTTGGCCAAAAATCCATTAGATTGACATAAGTGATTTGGGTTTCCAAGCCAAATAAACCGAAAAATGAACTCTGCTCATGTCGTCCCCTAAGCCTCATTTTCTATATATTTAACAAAATACAGTTAAGGAGAATTCTGCCAATGTTGAACAAGCTTGCAATAATAGGCTCAGAAGAGGACACGGAACTCCTATCCAATGCCATAGAATAATTAACGAAATCAGAAACTCCTTAATGTTTAAAAGGCGTTTGACATCTCATAAATGCAGGTGTTCCGCAAAGAAGTGTCTTAGGATCCTTTTTTATACCCTATTTTCAGCTGACATGCCAGTCCCAATTGACGTAATCGTGGCAAACTATGCTGATGACGTAAGTAGCTATAATATTATCCAGCTGACCGCTGGAAAATAAAAGTGAACGACCAAATATCAAAACAAGTAAAAATGCCTTGAAAACAAAAACAACAATGCTAACAATCGATTACCACGCCATACAAAAGTCATTGTTTTCGGCTAGCAATTACCGTGCAACTGCCAGTGGGAGAAGGGCATAAGACGTGGAGACATTATTGAGGTTTCGTTTAACGATTCAGCAATTCCTGAAAGCCATGGTCGGCAAGAGAGCAGAAAAGTAGGCACTATCAACTACGAAAATTTTTGTGTACATACATGAAACACATTGACAACTTTTCTCTGCTGACTTACAATTACTATTGCTCTTCATGAAAGCAACCTTATAAAGGATGACATAGGAAGGTGCCAGTGAGTCTGATAAGCTACGAAAGAAAGTTTCAGTTCTCCTACAACCCAGAGAGGAAATGCCCACTGTATACCATTTCAAATGGAATTTCAGTACTACTGTAAGAAACAAACAAACCTGGACAGCTTATAGGAGATGCATACTATGGAAAGGTACACAATAGATTTTTACATGGATTTGCCTTTGGTAAATGAAGGCCCGCAACTAGGAATCGCGGGACCGCGGACTCATCTCTCTGAATCTATGGGCATTAATTAGTATCTTTCAGGCTGAACTCTGCGTCATAGGCCGATGTGCAGACATAAACCGAAAGAGGAATTACCAGAATGGGTAAACAGCGATATTATCTTACAAGGGCAGTTGCAGGAACAAGATTAAACTTCCATGGGTGTCTGGTAACACAAACATTAAATAAACTTGAGGACAAGCTGTCAATAGACGGTGCTGCGAGCCCATTGATTCCAGAACCTTTTTGTCACATTGGAAGACACACCGTTAAGCAACTTCTAAGAGAAAAGACCAGGATTACATACAACTGCGAAGTTACTCGATACAATGACAACTTTTCTGTGCTGACACCAAATAAAATACAATTGCAATTATTGAAACTCTGTTGACGATTCTGCTGGTATACATCTAGACCGTCGACTGACATGAAACTCATATTAGAGCAAAAGAGCTTGTTAGGCCGAAAGTCTCAAACATGTCAAGAAAACGATGTTTGACTCTACAAAGCCATACAAAAGTCTGTGTTGACATATGCATATAACTGTGGGGCTGCCATTCTAACAACGAAATTCTTCAGCGTTACCAATCCGAAAAACTCCGAAAATAGTTATTGCTTCATTATATGTTTCGAATGCAAATATACACAGAGATCTCAACATTGTATATGTACAGAATGAAGTACGTACCATAAGCACAAGATACCTAAATAGAATTCACAGTAGAGCTTTAAAACTTTCGATGGTACTATTGATATATTCAATTTTTTCTTAGTGTCTCACTATCGATGTTTTTATACCCTGTACACAAAGTGTAAAAGGGTATTATAGATTTGTGCAATGTATGTAACAGGCAGAAGGAGGCGTGGCACACCATAAGTTCCAAGGGCAAAAAGTCTTATCATTGACTCGGGTAGCGATTGGACCATGTCCGTCTGTCCGTATGAGGGGATAGATCTCCGTGATCATAATAGCTACAGACACAAAATTTTGCCAAAAGATGCGCGTAATCTAAGGAAAGATGAAGTTTGTCGAATCGAGTCGATATCTTACCCCCTTCCCCCGTGACAGATTTGCGTGGTTTACAACCGCTCCATTGAGTCTATCAACTCGAAACTCTATTTGGTAAGCGGTTAGCCAGGTACGAAGGAAAAAATTTAATATCGATAGTATCGAATCTTTTCGAACGATGGTACTATCGCTAGTATCGGATCTTTATCCAGAAACTTCGATAGTTTCGGAGCTCTGATTCCCAGCTACAGTAATAGTTTAGCCTTAAGCCTTACTGATAATAGTTAAACAAAAATTGCATGCAGACAGTCGGTACGATGCCCGACCATGTGATACCCTGTACCCATGTTTCCCATAAAAATCAAATTTATGTTCAAATTTGTATGTCAATCAGTTGAGGGGTACGGGCGTAGTAACGGTAAGTGGTCCACGGGGGTAGGGGGGATGATTCGGAAAAATTCCAATATTGTTTGGTTTATAAGCTTAACATGAGGTAAGCATAAATGTTAACCTAAAAATGTCTTTAAAAAGTGAAAATCTGTTACAGGAGGGGTCTAAAATTGGCATATCATTACCTATATCTTTTAAAGTTTCTATCCTTCTGCCTGTTACATAAATTGCCCAAATCTCTAATACCCTTATACTGTATACAGGGTAAAAAAAAATGAATAAGTAGAATGTAATAAAAAGCTTTATAGGATACTTTAGTTTCCCAGTATTAAAAAAAAAAATTATATATATATATTACATGATCAAAAAAATTTGTATTTTGAGATGTTATTTAAAAGACAGTTAGTTAAATGCCAATTTAACAGCAGTTTGAGCAAACGAGTCTTAAAGTTTTTCAGTTAAACATACTTCAAATTGACTTACCTTCAGGCAATGTCCCCAGACCCCACATGATGTTATCTAAAGATGTTGCATGAAAGTCAAAGAGAGAGAGCACGAAAAGAAAAAGAAGTTACATCAACAATAGTCACAAACATCATAAAGAATTATTTTTTTAGGTTTATCGAAACTATTCAAAGTAATAAAGAATCAAAATTATGAAATTCTGCGCTAATAATAAGTAGTATGAAAGAAGTTCTGTTACTCTATATGTAAGTTTTTAGTATCTCATTTGTATACGTGTGTGTGTGTGTGTATGTGTGTGTGTGAGTTTGGACTTAGTACTAATTGTGTTATGCTAAAACTAAGAACAGTTAGTCATTTGTTTACTAAGTCTATGACCAACTGCCTGACTATAGATAACTGTTTTTAAACATTGACAAATTTGATATGAAACTAATTGTAATTTTGTGTCCAACCAAATGCAACACTTTTGGATTGCTGTCATTTGTGGCACAACTAGATATATATATATGTGGTATATAAGTATATGACTAACAATTTAACGGCATTTTGCGTTAACAGCCTTGATTTTTGAGCTATAGAGAGTTACACACGTCTGTTACATATAGTATAAAGTAAGTATATAATGTATATATGTATATATATATGTTATGACACAAGACTAAACACTTATTAGTAGACATTATTAGCTATTAATTGAATTTGTTTATTGTTTTTTTTTTTGTTGAATGAAAACTAAAACACATTTAAAACTAATTTAATATGGCTTGTAAATAAAAGCTAATAAATTTTGTGAGTTTTCAGTGCGCCATTGTATCATTACATACTTTTACTATTGACACACTGAACAAACACTGGCTAAGGGCAACTAAGTGTTGTAAAGTCAAACAAAAAAGTGTGTACACACAGCCAACTAAATGACTAAACACTACAAATAATTGCTATAAATAAATTTTCTCAATTTAAAATTAAAAGTAATGGGTATAAAAATTTTAGCTAATGGGAGACAAATCAAATTTTGGTAATTTCATCATTTTTTTGGTAAACATCTCGGTGTTTGTAATGTTCATTCAATATGGCTGCCGAGCTGCATTTTCGATTCATTTGATTTAAATCATTCATTCATCTTTGGCATCATCAAAGCGTTGAGTAGTATTATGGCTTGCTTTTGACTTGATTTCCTTGAGGCTACGGAATTAAGTAGTTAATGCGTACTTAGAACTAGAATACGATATATATATATATATAGTATATAGTACATATTGATAAAGAGTACAAGCTAGAAATATAGCGCTTAATGCGCTTTATAGATATGACATCATGTAAGTTAATGTTCTTGTATGTATGTATGCGTGTATGTGTTTGTATATATAAGTTAATCAGTAGCTAAGTTTATGTTTAGTTAAAGTCTATGAGTAAACAAGTAGTAAGTAGTTGAGCAAACATAGAGTCATGGCCTCTAGTGTACTACTAGAGAAGTTGTAGCATTTTAGCTGTTTCTAAATCAAAACCAAATCTTGCCATCTGGTTTTCCTACTTGTTTTGTCCAGAATTTGCACGTAACTTAAATGCTAGTTAGTCAATACATTTTCTACATATTTTTTGGGTCTACGAGAATTCACTTTAATTAATATATATCAGAGCTATGCATAATGAAAGAAATTTAAATATTTATAGGAAAAAGTTGCAATTGTTAGAGGCTATCATACTCGAATTGGTATTAGACGTAAATGAGCAACCTATTAGCATGGCTATACCGATATATATGCATTTAGACATTCTTTCACCATAAATTCTAGTTATCGTATCGTTAATGGGCGATATTTCAACGATTTGCTTGACACACATCTTTATACACAATTACTTAATTTGGAATGCTTAAGTTCTAGTCGTTTAAATAGTAAGTATTTCGTCTAAGACTTACTCGCATGTTACATGTAATGATTGGCTTATTAACAAAAAGTTTCGCTAGACTTTCGACATGGCTATGTCTAAGTACCCAATGTACTTTTAGTATGTAATTAAGTGACGCCTTTTACGCAAGGTTTTCAAAATTGTTTTCATATTATGTGTTTGAGCAAAGTTGTCGGGTTTTAAGTACTTTTGTGTACTAAATTTATCGAATTTAGTAGATTTTAATAAAATTACAGCAGTTTTTGAAACGTGCATAAGAGCAAAACGATAGAAAGTTGTCATCCTTTAATTGCTTAACGTTAAGTCGAAAGTTCATTGTATTCAAATGCAAGATGACAAGCAACATTTAGTTATTTTTATGAAATACTCTAAAGTTAGAAACTGAAGAATGCAATGACACCATCTAACAATGCAGCTGCTAACAAGTCATACAAAGTTTGTAAACACATTAAAATTGATCAACTAAAGTGCACAAGATGATAGAAACTTGCCATCAAGACAATGCGGCTGCTGAAGCGATGAGTGAACTATGCGATGAATGTAAATCGTTTGCAAATGTAGTAAAAGTGAGGGGCACAAACGAAATTTGTCATCTAACAGTTGGTTCTAGAAGATTGCTTCTTCTTGCATCAAATAATCGAACGCAAATCGTTTTAATCGTTACTCTTTTGCAATTTGCCATGAAACTTTGCAATTAAATTCAATTTTGCTTAAGCGATTAATCGTCTATCGTTTTAAAAGGTTAAATGAAGAGTTATATTCAGCTTTGTTTGTTAAGCACATGACAATAACATAAATCGAGTGGTTTTGGCTACATATTACACATCATTTGCGCTCTTGTTTATAAAATGCGTGAAATTAAGCAAGTAAAGAGGGAGCCAAAGTCATATTACATTTGATTCTCAGATATTGCATTCGAATCGATTAAATCGAATGCAGAAGCAAGAAAGTTATTCTTGTAAGCTTGACATATGATATTTGCTGCCAACATAGTGTAAACACTGCTGAAAAATCAACTCTGCGTAAAAAACCTCCGCTAAATAAACAGCTAAGCAGCTCTATTGGCCTGCGCTTAACCTAAGGTTTTAAGTTAGCATCAATTAATCATCGAGTTAAGTTTAAAACATGAGCTTAGACGCTACACACTGCTAATTATAAGTTAGTAAGTATATAACGCATACGCCGTGTTGCATACTTTGGATTGCTTTGCTTAAACAAGACAAGTACACATCAGTAATTTACATGGCTAAGAGTAATTAATGATTATAACATGACTTAAATAGTTGCTGCTTTGGACTTTGAGACGGAATGCAAAGTATATATGTAATATATATATATATATATATATATATATAAGTATATGTGTGTGTGTGTGTGTGTGTTCGTGTTGTAGGTGCTTCACTGTGGACGCGGTCACATGCCAGGCAACTGATACAGCGTAGCCGCCGCCGTAGCTGCGCCCGGCATTTCCAGGCCCGGCATAGAGAGCAACTCGCTCAGCGGATAGTGAGCGGCCAGCGCGGCCGCTGCATTGCCATGACGCAGCTGCGCCTGCTGGGCAGCCGACGGGGCCGCTGTCAAAGCGCCTAGGGTATTGGGCGGCGCACGCAGCTGACTGCTGACAGCGGCCGCCGCCAAGAGACGCTTATAACCAACCATGGCCGCCGCATCGGCATAGAGCGAATTCGCCGCCGCAGCTACAGCATTGTTTTGCGAATTCGCTGCGGCTGCATATTGCAGCAGCGAAGGAGCGCTGCCAGCAGCCGGACTGGACAGCGGAATCAGCGCAGGAGCGCCTGCTGCAGCGGCTACAGCGTGAGCCAGCGACTGCTGCTGCTGTTGCTGCTGCTGCTGAGCCACGGCGACTGCCTGCTGTTGTTGTTGTTGCGCCTGCTGCTGCTGATTGGCTGCCGCTGCGGCAGCAGCTACTGCTGCAGCGGAAATGTGCGTGGGCAGCGGATAAGGCGTATAGCGCAGCGAAGCTGCATGATTATTAAGCGTTTGGGCAGCAGCTGCCGCGCTCAGCAGCTGATGATGATGATGTGTGTGTTGTTGTTGCTGTTGTTGTTGTTGATGTTGCTGCTGTTGTTGCTGATGTGCGACCAGAGCTGCACCTAGCCCCGCGGCCACCTGTGAGCTACCTAAACTACTTGGCAGCAGGCCACCGACAGAGCCCACGCCAACGCCGACGCCAGCCGCTGCAGCGCCCGCATTGGTATGACCGCCCCAGACTACCAACTCACCGTAAGCAGAGCGACCGGCTGCACGAGTCTTGGCCAGATTTGCAGGCAGCATTACCTCCTTTGGCTGCGCCTTCTTACACTCGACCTGCGATTGCCAGATAGTTTTTAAGCATTAGAACTTTTTGTCTTGGAAAAGTACTTTTTTACGTTGTTATTGCATTTGACTTACCATTTTGTTGTTTATCTCATGGAAATGAATTTCACAAACTTTATCTACCACATCTTCGCTCTGAAATGTAACAAAGCCAAAACCTGCAAAATAAGAAAAGAGCAAACAGAAAAATAAAGTTACAATTTATTTTAGTATTAAATGCATAAAAGTAAAAGTTGAACAGCTAGAAAAATGCTCGAATTTTGTATGTGCTAAATTATTTACTCAAGTACAACAACAGAGCCTGACCTCAATAGTCGCCGCTAACTGAAGTGTTGCGCCTCAGTCGAACCCTTTGGACGGGTCTCTGAAATGGACTCGTCAAACATTGGCTTAAGTGCGGCCATTCCATACTAAATTAACTTGCGATTTTAGCTACGCAATTTCAAGAAGCGACGCTTAAAGCGGCAACTAACAGCTAACAGCGAAAAGTTGACTTTAGCGGATTTTCGTGGAATTTCGTATGCTCTTGAGAAACTCTTTGATAGTTTGTTATTTGGGTTAGCTTGCTGGCGGAAAAATCCGCCAGTTCAAGCTTCCACATAAAGTTAGCAGACACGAAACTAGAGGTAAGAGCACAAATATACTAATAAACCGTTTGCACTGGCAGTTGTAAAGCAAACCAACAGCTGCAACTCAAATTAACCAAACCATGTAAAAACGAGAAAGAATTGCTTAGTACCAAACGAATTAGACCGAAAATTTTACTTACAAAATATACCACTTCACGACAATAGTTCGTGGTGAACATAAGTTCACCGCTGCAATTCTTCCATAGATGCTACTTCAGATGAAATAGTGAGCAGTGTTTTCCATAAATTATGCACACAAAATAGTTCACTCCTTTATTGAAAAAATGCCTCTAGCAGTTATAGTGGTTTCAGAGAGGCTAAAAATTTAACCGCAAAAATGCTCTGGAAAGCATGAAAAAGTTGGCATTTGTGTTAATTAAACAGCTTCTGCTGCAGATATAACCGCCATCCAGAAAATGTGATAGGGAGAGAGAGAAGGGCTGCTGCGAGGTTTTAGACTCCGCCATCTGCCATTCCGAGAGGTAAAAAGATTGGAAGAGAGCGGATATTTGGTCCCACTGTCGGGCTCTCTTCACGAGAGCCACGGTTTAGGGCTAATTGAATTCACCGCGGCGCGAAACATGGTAGTATGTAGTACCAGATTGCTGCATAAAGATATCCGCATTGCTGCATGACTACGTGCAATTAGATCACAACAAACTAGCGAAACTTTCCCCGCTCAACCTCCTTTCGAAACTAATAGCGCCGAGGGATTTTGGAAGCATATATTCCACGTGAGCAGAAAAAGCGCGAGCGAGAAGAGATAGAAATGTGCAGAAGCAGGAATGACGTAAGAAGGCTCTTATAAAAAGTCAAGCGTTTTTCTAAAGGATTTAGTACCGCTGCGTCTTCCTATTGAGTTGCAGATGGAAACCTGATAGCGGGTGTAAAGATTGCTCTGAGGCAGTGAAAACTTCTACCGCCTAATCATAGGTGACGGTGTGGATATATAGCCATGGCGAAGTTAGAGTTGCAATCAAGCGGCTCAAGAACAGCAAAACTGCTAGCGAAGATGCGTCGATGGAGTGCATACCTGCGAGAAAGGTCTTCAATACGGTTGTTGAAGGGAGGCAACGAAGGGGCATGCTATGCCACCGTTGGTAATACCCGTTAGAGAGCTCATTGAAGCCCATTGCATTGATAGTGATAAGAAGTGGATCATTTAAGCCAACTGACGTACCTCGGCATCAATATCAGTACCCAAATTTCTGAATCTGGGTTGACCAAAACTATTTGAAGGCGCAAGTTGCCTTGCCTACAATCCTATCCGACTTGCTTTATCTTTCATACCTTTTGTTTCCTTTACGGTAAGTTTAAAGGAAGGAAGCCAAAAGCCTTACAAAAGATGATTCATATGAATATCCATTAGAAGATAGACTTAATAAGATTATTCCATAGCTAGATATCTCTTGGTTTATTTCCTAGTAATTTAACAAAAAAAAAAACTACTTGAAAGCATTCCAATGGAAGCACTTTGATTTTCCCGATTATCTCTCACTCTGATGGATAACTTTTGGCTTGTCCAAGTAACAACAAACTGGATGGATGCTGATAAGCTGCTTTTTTAAATGATGACAAAGAAATGGGAAAAAGTCAACAAAGGAATTGTTTAGAAAAACGAAAAACTTGTACCTCAATAAGGTATCCGCATACAAAACAAACTTTCCAATACTAATTTGCTTGCAGGAACCATATATAGTGCGTATGTTTTGTGGTTCCCGAACAGGGGACAATTTTGTGCATTCGCATAGAAAAGGGCGCTCTCTTGGCTAACCACGCTTATCAGCCTTATCGAAGAACAACCATTTGGTTTTTCAATTAACACACAATGGTCTAAGATTTCACGTGGCGGCAAAATGGTTACGCAATTAGCAAGGGCAACTGCAGACACCTGACACAAGAGCGTCCTGCCAGCATTATTCGCAGCTAGTGTTCCCGCACTTTAGACATCGCTTTGTGTTTACTTTTGTGGCTGCTGGACTAGGATGCGGGTGCCAACGGCAGCAACGGAACCGGCAAGTTAGTAGAAACAAGTGCGAGCGTAAGTGAGCAAACAAACAGTTGGGCAATGGGCCTTATTAGCGACATTTGCGCCGGGGCCAGGACTTCTTTGTATGTTTTTTTTTTTAGTGTTGGTCTACTCCTAGTTTATTTGTGCTAGCCTTGAGACAATGGCGATGGCACATGGCACATGGCACTGTGGCTTGTGTTTGCTTTAATTATATGAAATTAGCGCATGCTGCAAAAGTTGCATTTTGCCAGAGTTTTGAAACTGTTCTTTGTTGGCCAGAAACTCCCACTGGCTAATAAATCACTGGCTGGGCTGGGAACAAATGAGCCAGCAATGTTGGAGCACAACACAAACTGCAAGTCTAACAATTTTGCTAGCGGCAAACTCAATCAAAAATGTATCTCATAGTTACAAATGTGCGCTGGCACCATGAAAAATGCTCGGCAATGCTCGGCCAGCTGCTCTGTTATAGTTAATTTTGTTGCTTACTGCAGTCGAAATTTTTACCTGTCGAAAATTTCCCGCAGGACGAAGTTGACTACATATATGGGTGGATGGGAGCACGGCAAGTGCAAAAATTGCACACTCATGCATGTTATTGCTCAAGAGCTGAGCCTAGGCCAAGAACCACAACAAACTCATACTTATATATATATATATATATATATTATAAACTATATATATGGAAGAGACTGACACCCACGGCAGCTGTTATAACTGCTGTGCTAGGTTACATGGTACTGTACGTATTTTGGCTTGCCAACGGAGAAGAAAAATTACAAAATTTTCAATTTTAATATTAGTAGCTGATGGCGACGCCAACTGTTTGCCGGAACGCCACGTTTTAGTTCAGTTGCTGCGCTGCTCGAAACATGTCCTTGGCTTGCCAAATGAAATTCATAGCATACTTTTTTGGGCACTTGCTGCTTATATTGGGTTTGTCGCCCTCTCACTCTATCACTTTCTCTCTCGCTCGCTCTCTCTCAGCGGCTATTACTGTTATTGTAGCTGTTGTTGTCATCTCTATATATATTGTTTTATGGCATATTCATATAGTTTTTTAAAGTACGCTCGTTTGGCTTACACGGCTCGTTTGTCCAACTGTGCCCCAAAGCTGCAGCTGGCTTCTAGGCCAGAACACGGAACGAAAAAAAAAAAACTGGAAATAGTCGCTGCAATTTTAGTGACCGGGCTTATGTGTTCGAGTAGGTAAGCTCTATGTGTGTGCATCCCTGTCTATGTACGTGTATCTGTCCGTGCACACATGATTTATGAATGAGTAACAAACTTGCAGCCGTGTAGAGTTGGCCAGCAATCGAGTAACGTCGGCGTCGGCGTCGGCAGCGATACCTCTTGCTCTTTTACTTTCTTTATTACAGTTGCGTCGTTCAAGTATTACTTTTTTTCTGCTCAACACTGGCCATTGCCACGTAACTTCAAACACACAAACACACACACACACACACACACACACACACACAGCTGCTCGGATCGATAAAATGCAATTACAGGCATATCGCAAGTGCCAGTAGGCAGCAGTCAAGGCAGTGTAACTTGTAAGAGTGTGGGTTTCCATGGCAAAAGGTCGCACAATGTCCAACTGTACAAAAAAGTCGCCATCGCATTTACCGTTGCCATGTTCCACTATGGCCCCCAGCAGTTCTGCCAATAAAGGCGTACAGCTACAACTAATACCCTTTGATTAACGACACACATTTTCTATTGACTCTGAGCAAGCGCCAGGGCCATTGTTGTTCCCGTCCAGGGATGGGGTTGGAATTGTTAGGCAGCTCTTCACTGAGAAGTTGGGCAGTTGGTCGCCTACAATAGCCAGCCAATTGCATATTTCACTATATATATATATATATATATACATGTATATACTCTCTATATCATGTATTCATGGCGATTTTCTTCTCTGCAAGCCACGCAAGTGCAATTTTTGCAAAATGACAGTTATAACTACATGTCAATATCTTAAAATACAAGTACAAATAACAACAACAAGAATTGCTTTAATAAGATTAGTATTTCGTTTTGCATTTTTAATAGAAATTTGCTTTAAAATTGCGAAAAGTGGTTGAACCTTGTACTATATATGTTTTTAAATGTTCCCTTGGATAAAATTTCATCTTTAGCCGAAGCCCGAAGCTTAAGGCGTCTAAATCGTTAGCAATGTACTAACCGGAATCAACTATTTTAAGATAATTAAGTTTTTTAACTCTTTCTTAAATGGTTTCGGTATGCCGAATCTTTCGCTTTCGAATAATTGATTTCATTTACAGACTCTAAAGATCGGTATAAAGACAGCAAACTGATATTGAAAGTTTAATTAGTATAATTCCCATGACTTTAACCCAAAAACGTGAGCTACTCATGATATAATACAACACGACAGGACACTTACGTAAGCTGGGCATCCCTATCTCGAGAACCTGTAAGTCCGGCGAGCTTGAGGAGGAATCCTCGCACTGGTGGGAAAATGAATCTTGTACACTGTTGACGACTGTTTGGAACTTTCACAGATAATTAGGCTTTTATCATAGATTTAGCGGCCCAAGCACTATTCATCATGATTGACTCCTTTTTTTTTTATCGAATTAGTGAAAATAAATTTGTGTTTGTGTACCCCGATGTCGACGAGCGCCATCACGCCATGATTTACGCATATCAAAACTCTTTTGATATTTGTAATCACGATGTGCGGAATGCAAACCGTACGTGGCGATTCTATGCTCATGTTCGGAACTCCAATGTATAGTTGTAAATAAACATTGAAATCGACTGATATGTTTCCGACGACCGTGAGTTCTTGAAAGGCTCGAGATCTTGAAAAAATATCACGGTCTATCTGCGCTGTGGAATGTCAAGTCAAAGGGTAAAAGATATCGTTATGGTATTGTGAGCCTCAACTTCACAAGTATTGCGGCCGCATCTGTGTGTCTTCTTTATGTACAAGTGTATCAAAAGTCAGAAGCTCTTAAAAATTTGAGTTTGTCATATTCAAAGAGTTTGTGTAGTCCATTCGCATGGAAAGTTGCAGCAATGGCCAGCGTGAGACAAATTTCATTCGAGAAATCCATAACCATTCGAATTGACTGACTGATTAAAGATCATGAAGTTCGTGATGTCTCTTCCATCAAACCGTCTATCAATGATCAATCATGATGCATAGTGGGTGCTCCGCTTTAGACTGGTATGGGAACTAAAAGCTTTGTAGGGGGCTGAGTAGATCAAAGGGTTGTGGTGCGCCACTTACCAAAGTATTACTATTATAATCTTTCACTTCAACTACATGTCGAAGGCACGGAATTTTCAGAAAAAATTTAACTTTGAGGCAGTTTTCTTATTTCAAGGAGTGCTACATGAATTGTTGATGTTGAGAATAGAAGATAAATGAATTAGAAGTTAACGAATTGCTGAAGTATTGTTATGAATGTATATGAGATATGCTTATTCACAAAGAATTTGCTATATTTATAGTGCTGAAGACACTCAACGGAGAATTTGTAGCTGGCAAAGTCAAGAGCTTCGTCACGGAAATTGTTCGAGATCGTAAAAAATGTGTTGGTCAACGGCATTGCCGGATGTTCTACAATGGCTGGTTTTCAGAAAAGCTTAAAAGAGATTTCACCAAGAATTCTATATTTTCACTCAATTTGGTTGCTAATGATTCAAATTACGTTCAAGAAAATCGGAACAAAATATCCACCATTAAAGACATATTTAACTTTGTGAATAACTCAGGGAATCATTTTCGCTTTTTTTTTATGAGACATGTAGGTTTGAAAAGTATTCATTTGTCAGAGATTTCAAAATGCTTCATCGAAATCGTTGCTGTCTTATAGAAACAGAGCGCCAAGGAAAACGCGTCAACGGGAAGCGCTCATTCCAATTGCACAGCAAATTCAAATTGGATTTGGTAAACTGATATCTGAATTGGAAGAGCTTGACCAAGTCGTATAGATTGTCTCAGCTCCAAAAATCAACATAATTAACTGACTCGAATGAAACGCATAACTTGGAATAGGATGTTGACAAGATTCTTTTAAAAAAATATCAAAACTTAAGAATTTCGAGTGAGCATGCGTTTTTTTAATCCACAATCTCCAACACTTATTTTTAAAGGGTATTCATATAAACTATTCAAAATGGCGGTTGTTGACGGTCGCAGACTTGGGCTACAAATCTTTATGACAACTTTCGATATCCTTTATTCCCCTTATCAAGCCACCTAGATCCATCAGAGTCATTGCCAAAAATGCGGCAGGAGCTTCACTTCAATCACTTTAGCAAATTTCAACACTTTTAAAGTTAACCTCGCTTCTGTCTTTTTTATTGCCCTTTATATACATAGCTGCATTTGCAGAGGGCTCCTCCAGTGTCCAATTAAGCGAAATGTTTTTTGTTTTTGTATTTTGATCTGTATTTTTTTGGGGCCTCTCTTTCGCGTCGGCCTGTGCCTGCTTATCTCAAAAGTATGCTACAATTTTTTATTGCCACAACCAAAAATCATGTTTTGCCTTATTCCCGTGTGCGTAATTTGGCGCAATGTTAACAATGGGCCGTCATGCCAATGGCCCCCCCGTCCTGACCCCCTTGTATCCCGCTCTTTTAATTCTTTGGACCTACTCCCAAAACAGCGCAGAGCGCAGCATCAGCGTGTCCTTGTTCGCTGTATTTGCGTTGTGCGGTTAAAGCCAAAGATGCAACTGTGGATGGGTTGGTGGGAGCAGACAAGTTGCATCCAATATGATTCTGTCGGGCAGCAACTATTGATGCATGTGCTGGAGCCTGTTGTACACCTACATGCAACAGCAGAACCTAATTACTTTTGGACATTGGCAACACTGTTAGAGCCAGCATGAAT
Source organism: Chymomyza caudatula (assembly GCA_035041775.1). Lineage (NCBI taxonomy): Eukaryota > Metazoa > Arthropoda > Insecta > Diptera > Drosophilidae > Chymomyza > Chymomyza caudatula. The sequence goes on from JAWNKW010000133.1 coordinate 1,869,504, forward strand.
GCCTCTGTGAGGGCTTATGTGTGTTTGCGTGTATCGACCAGTCTGCAGAATGTGTGGCCATCAATCTTAATGTGCCGTGTCTCAGGTTGCGATGTCAGATGTCAATGCGGTTGGGCCACGGGCTTGCCATGTGGCAGGGAGCATGGGGCATGTGGCATGTGCACACGCAATGCGAAATTCGGCGCGTCATTTAAAACTTTAATAAGCAAAATTGACAAGGAGCAGTGCCAACAACAGTTACAATGGTCACTTAAACCGGGGCAACTGCAGGGGTAACTTGTGGCACTCGTGCGCAGCGTGGCAGTTACAGCTCGAATGGCTAGCGGATGTGCGCTGGAGATTTAAGCCTTTCCTTGCAACAGTGACAGTAACCCAACTGTATCTATAAATGTATGTGTGTGTTTGTGTGTGTGTGTTTCCCTTATATCCGGTTGCATTGCAACAGCCAGCAAGGTAATCTTTTTGGGTCTACATCCGGTAGCTAGCCATTTTAAGAGCAGCCGAGCAGCTAACGTTTTAAAACTGTATTAGCTGCTGATACCTTTACACACACCAACACACAAGCACAAAGTCTTCCACATTCGTACACATTGCAAATGGCGTATCCTTGCACACACTTCCGGCCATGTCGTGTATCGTTAAAGCCAGGAAACCAGCAGAAAGTGTATAACTATTTTATATATTTTTCCCCCTTTAATAACAATTCACAATACATGTGTGTGTGGGTGTGTGTTGTGTGTGTGTTGTGTGTGTGTGTGTGTCTTGTATTGTTATGTTTGTATGCTGCCAAAAAGCAATAAAACTAATTTGGGCACAACAAAGCTTAGATACAGTTAAATACAAACTGAATATTTTAATATCTTTGAAATAAATTGCTTTTGATTTAATTACTGGAACAATTACAAGCATGATTTTTGTTAAATTTGATACAGATGTCTATTTAATGGACGGTTTTAATTGCTTAGGGGTCGCCCGCACCTACGAAGTAGCAGAAGTGGCTTAAAATTGCAAGAAATGTGTTAATTCGCATATATTTAAGATTTCTGTTAAATGAGTTTTGAAAGCTGAGAAGCATTAAGAGTTCTATCTCTTACTATGAAAATTCGTTTTCTTATATGTGTTAAATGGTTTGTCAATAAACATAAAAGAGTGTTGCTTAAACTCATAAAGCAAAGGCTCTGCTTCCCAACTTATATGTTAAGGTTACCTGCTCTCAGCAACTTTCACCATCAAAACATACACACATATTATAAAAAGGCTTTAAAGATCGGAGTACTGTATGTAACAGGGAGAAGCAGAAGTTGCTGAGAATAGTCAGTACCTCCACCATCAACTATTCAACTATATATGATATTCAAGTTCGGACTATGTACTAAAATTAATGTAATTTTTCTATTTTACGTGCCTTTCGTTTGGAGTTATAGCCTACAATTCGACTATATTAAATTGCGATTCGATAAAAATTACAAGTATTCGTATTGAAATACCTAATGAATACCTAGCACGAATAAGAAATAATGTAAGCAAAGATTACAGTAATTAAAGAAAAATGTTTTTATATTTTTAGTGATAAAGACACTCAATGTAAAAGTAAACTATAAAAAATTGATTTTTAAAACACATTTTTAAAAGGTTCTTGAAGATTATGAATTCAAAAAATTGAAATAAAAAATAGACAGCATTTCGGCAAGCTGTGAAGAGTTTGTAGGACGTCCAATTATAGCGTGTTTCCACTATGTCGCTTTTCGCATTTCCACACCAAAAATTGAATATACGATGCATCGGCAAAACATCGATGTTTTTAAAACCATCGCACATTTCACCTTCTCTTACGCGAACCTACTATTATTCAAGATTATGCCAACGTAAGTAACTTATTCTCAGTTTTATAAATAGTGTTTGCGGTATTGAAAGTGTCATCTCAAGGTTCCCAAACTTTCAGCGAAATAGACTGCTAAGGCGACGGTTATCCGACCTTTTATATTGACATAATTAAGTCGTAGATTGGTCGCTATTATATAGTATCTAGAAAATTTCTTACGTTCAGATAGCTTTAGTATTATATAACGAAGTTTTTTCTATAATAAAAAACAAAATTTGTAAATATAAAACATCGGAAAACCATCTTTGGATCAATGTTCTTAGTCCGATGCATCGACCTACATCGATGTTCATTGTCGGTGGACTCTGCGATGGTAAACATCGATGTTTTAGTCAGGATTTACATCACTAGTCCTCACTAAACAAATGCGATTTAAAATGTGACACTTTATTTCAAAGTAATTCACTCGCATTTATTCGATTTTACTAGTTCATTTGTATAGTTTCTGCCTATCGCAGCATTTACCATCGCAATGTAAACAAGAAAGAAGAAGACGATAAAACAATGGATTTTGCCACCAAGGTAATTAAATTAATTAAAAACTTAAATGGTTGTCAACAAGTATATTTTAACTACGAAATAATTATATAATTGTGTACATTTCATAAAATAAGTCTAGTCTTGTCCGATTCTTGCGCAGTCGTTACGGAAATTGTTAACAAATTTTATTTGTTAAGCACATATGTTTATATAGACTATGTATGCCAAATGTATAGTTTAAAACAAAACAACAGTCCCATGATCTCGTCTAAAACCATACTGCCGGACAAACTTTGCTAAGTGAACTCAGCAGACTTAGATAAGATTCACTGTGATGTTCCGGTATAGATTTGTGGTGCGTGAGCGGGCTCATCGAAGAAAGGTGGCCCATCACTAGCACTCAAACAGCCTTGCACATTGTACTAGTGAAAGGACTGTTGAATTGAAAACCAATTAATGAAAATAGAGTAGACTATAGACAAGTAGTAAATCCCTATGGTCCCCCATTAACTCAATCTTCTCGACTCCCTTAAGAATTCGTGCAGACTGCGTACACCTCGTTCATGTGAAGAATATCACTTCCCAAAATGGCTCTACTTGTGCATAGCAACTTGTGACTTGAGAGAGACAAAAATTTAAAGTTGATTCATTCATATAAAATTTATAAAAAAACTTACCTCTGTGCCGATTGGTCTGCTTGTCAAACATCAACATGGCATCTTCGATCTGTAAAAAAAGAGCAGAAGAAAACCATTTAAAAAATGTTTTTTGATATTCAAGCTTATTTTGTAAATTGGACAAGTTTTGAGAAATGTAAGTCAATTAATGAGCGAATAAACGTCAATATTTTGGGTCTCAAAGAGAAAGATGGCGAGAGAGAGAGTGAGAGAGAGAGAGAGAGAGCGCGAGACAAAAGTGCTAATTGCAGTGACAGTGTCAAACACATACAATGGGACACACGCACACACTGACACACACACACACACACACACACACACACATTGTCAGTTCAGAGTGCAAAAGTTTTGCCCATTATGACGCTAAGGAACTTATAATGATAGTTCTTCACTTGACTGACAACCGAACTGTAGAAACCAACTATGTAACTAACTTGGCTTAAACTCGAACTCGAGTAGCGTCTTTTCATTTGATTGCGTTGACTTTGAAGTTGGGGCGGCTCATTACAGAAACTTGGCTAAATGATGCACTGATTGACTGAATGATGAACTGACAAAGCGTTGTTAAGTTGCTGCTGCTTTGATTTGTCCTTTGATATTTTAATTGATAGGTTTTCTGTATGCCAACATAGACCATACAATATTATAATGTACTATAGACAGAGAGAGAGAGAGAGAGGGAGAGAGAGAGTGAGCGAGACAGAGACAGAGACAATGATTGAATAAGAGTGAGAAAGTTTTTGCAGCAAACTACGCTAATTGCATTGCTTGTCAAAAGTTGGCAGTTGTGGCCTTTAATGAGCTGCCAGCCCGCCAGTTGCGTCAGCTAGGAATTGACCGGGCCTAGACGATGACTCTCACTCTCTGGCCTGAGCTACTTATGGCCATTGATTAAACTTAATCAATGCGCTTAAGGCAAGTTGCGGCGCTGTAATTAAAATGCGCCATGGCATGACCTTATAAAAATTAATTAAGCCAACAGGCAGAGGCTGCAACAGAAGCAACACTGGTTGCTTGCAACAGTAGCGGAAACAGCCAAAGCGTTCGTGCAACCAACAACAACAACATTGTTTTTCAATTAACAATCGGCAACAATGCATACAATGAAAAACAGCAATAACAACAACAATGCGAAAATGAGTGAAGGTTACATACGCGAAATGAGACAAGAATTACCTACAGAGTGTGAGCGGAGAGATAGAGGGAGAGATAGAGGTGGCGCAAGCTCGTTGATTGAGTGGGGGTCTCTGCAATTGTTGTTGTTAATTAAGCGCGCAAAAGTTTTGCACAGCAATATACGCACAAACACTTAGAGAAAAGTGGTGCAAATTTCGGTGTCAGGTAAAATCAGAATATGAAAGCTTCTATGAAAAGTAATTTTTATAAAAGAGCTTAAAGAAACCCTTTTAGGTAAGTACCAAGACGAAAAGTCATGACCTGTTTGTTTTTTACAAGTATTTTATAATTAAGTCTAAGCCAGTAACGGGTTACGCCTCCTGCGCGCTTCGTTCACCAAGGTTGATGGGTTTTGTTGTGCTTTTAAAGATGAGTAGAGACATAAGACGAATTCAATCGACACAATCCACAGACCACCGATTTTTTGATTACGCGATACGCATGCGACCATGTTTTGTCGCTGCTGTTTAGCAACGTTTATTCTATTTGTTCAGGTGAATATCTCTTCTTTGACACTTTACATAACAACCTTTTACCCTTAGATTATACTCCCAATTTGTTATTTTCAGACTTAGTAATGGAATACTGTTTGTAGTCTTGTTGACCGAATCATTGTCTTTCATCGAAAATGACTCATCGTTATTTAAAGGATCGTAATTTTTGCCTCTTCTTAGCTCCCTTAAAAGGTATAGACTAATTTTTCTAAGTGCATAGCCAAAAACTTGTATACAGCAAGAGTTAGCCTGTTTTTAATGGCGTTTATCGTTAATTGTCAATGGCTACGTGACGCTGCCGCATCTCCCTTGTAAAACGCCCACAAAATGGGGCACTGTTGTCATAATTACCGTTCAGACCAGGCTGGCAGTCAGCACGACAGTCTCATTATACAACCACAAACTTTAATTCTATTAGCAAACGTTAAATGTACACCAAGCAATTGTTGGATTCTACGGGATTTGGCTAGAATCTGGGCACACTGTCAAGCAGGCGGGAGCGCGCTTAATTTTATTTAAATCTGAATTCATTAATTCGTCATAATCCCCAATCATTGCAGCTGGCGAACTTCAAGAGGGCGTCTATAGGGCTGAGAGATAGAGACAGAGAGAGAGAGCACGTGAGCTGGCCAGAGAGCTTCAAAAAGCCATCAACGACAGACGTGGCGTGGCGCTCCGACTATGAGCAGCCGGAGCCGTAGCCACAGCCGGAGCCGCAGTCTGGCCGTGCTGGACCTCTACATTCGGTTTGTTCAATTTGTGTACAAAAATTTGTGCTGTGCTTGGCGTCGCTTCATTATCGTAATCGTTATATAAAACAGAGCAGAGCAGACAACTTACATTCATTTCCAGCTGTGTATGTGTGTGCTTGTTTTTATGTGTTTTTTGTTGGCATATAATGTGCTGGCTGTACGTGTGTGTGTGTGTGTGTGTGTGTGTGTGTGTGTGTGTGTGTGTGTGTGTGTGGGTGTGTGTGGGTGTGTGTGTGTGCTAGACGCTGCCAACATCGTTCACAGCTCCTGTGCCTGACATTAATGAATGTACCAAAAGTGCTGCGGGTGATTTTTATTTATGCGCGCCCGCTCGCTCACTCGCTCTCTCATTCACTCTCACACACGAGCAAGTGCCGCCAAAAAGTAGGCAACGGGCCAAACTTAAAACACAAGCCATCGACTGCTCGTTAAATCGTCAAGTTGCTTGCCCAGCTCATCGTCATCGTCATCCTCAGCGTCAGCGTCGTCATCATCGCCTTCGTAGTCGGTTTTGTTTCAAAGTCCCAAAGTCCTAACAGGATAATTTGCAGTAATTCATCTTGCTACGTTTTTTTCTTTTTTTTTTAGATTTTTGTCCCCCGTTGGCCTACCCTTTCTCATCCGACCATCCCACACCAGAGCTCCCAATGCTTGATTGCGACAATTTATACGCACTGTAGTTGGGCTCAACGTCTACAAAGTCGGCAGCTGACATTGGCAGCGTGTTAGCCTCACTCCCGGTCTGCCGCTGCTTGTCCCTCGTTGCTCTCGCTGCTTGACAGGCTTTGGTTTTGCCTTTGAGCCTGCGGTTGAGAGCCCCAGCTAAAAGGCGCAGTTGAGCTGCGTAGGTTGCGGCGACTTGGCCGCTTGAGTGGCAGCTGGTTTGCCATATAATTCTTTCGGCTTTTTTTTTTTATCTATTACCTATTTTTATGAAGGGTCATAGAGTGGTTCTTTGCATTGAAACCACTCATTTTGGGTGATATTGCATAATTTTTAGGAGCATGTGTTTAAGGGTCAAAACCAGCTAAATGATTCACTGAAAAATTAGTTTTCTCGCAAAATCGATATGTCTGATACGTTTTAAAGATTTTGAGAATTATCTTTAAATGAAAATATCAGTCTACAGGGGTTTCTATATCTGGTTTTACAGGTTCCACTGTTAACTCGCTGACAAATGGTTTGGCTCATCTAACAGAATAACTGGTTTTCTCCTATGCTTTTAGGGCTAATAATATATTTTTCATAGGATATATGAATATTCTTGTTTTATTGGAAATTGATTAGAAACTTAAGCAAGTATTTTAAAGAGAAACATTTAACCTTAAAGTATAATTTGTAACTTTGAATAAGTTGTGCTTTTGCATGATTAGATCACTCTTTGTATTTAAGATGAGTCATGCCGACTTTCCTTGAGTCAGTCATATCCATATTTTTTTAAAAGAAAAAAAGTTGGTTTTCAAACTGTTGCCAACAACTATTCCTGTAACTATTCGTTTTCGGTTATATTACTCTTCCTGTACCTATTACTCTTTGCGTTTGATCATATTACTCTTCTTCTACCTATTCGTTTTCGTTCGTCTTCTTCGTTTACGCTCATATCCATCATCCTCATAATTTCTGCACTTCTTAATAACTACCACACGGAGTTAGGCCGAGTCTTTTCTTACAATCAGACCTGACAGGCTTGATAAATCTCTGCAGTGTGATGGTCACACTTTCCGATATTACAGTTCGGCCGCGCTTTGCGAGTTTCGACTTTACAGCCAAATCTGCCGCCAACAGTTGGCTCATATTAAAGCGCTTTAAATTTGTTGGCAACGCACTGTCATATTAAATGATATTGAGACAGACTCTATTTCCAGCTTCAACCCGCCATATAAAGTGCTCTACTCTACACTTACTTATATTTCATTTTAGCTGGGGGATAAAAAAAGCGAACTTTTTAGCTGGACGTGTGTCTTGTCTAGGATGCCTGACAGAACGACTGTCTTCTTGTACTGTTAGACTGGCTAAGTAGAAGTTATATCCATATATTGAAGGTATGTATATATAGAGATGTGTGGCTGGTTGGTTGACTTTTAAAAACTTTTCGCGACAGCAAAAAGAGCAGCAAATATTTTTTTTTCGTGTAACTCACACAAATATATTATATGCCAATGTGAGTGTGTATGTAGTATATATAAGCACTGCGTGTGGTTGAAATATAGATAAACTTTTTTAAGCTCGTATTTATTACATATTCGGCGGTAAGTAGAATTTAAGTTGCTTTTTGCTCCACAGCTCACAAACACATATATCACTCATAGAGCACGGCATCCACACAGATGCACTGATGTTTGCTAGAGATGAGCGCGTAGCGTGTCTTTCTATCTCGTGATAGTCACGAACCAACATTGAAGTTATTGCTGAGAGCTGGAGCATAAAAAGCTAGAAACGTTACAGAAATGGTACCACAAAAACCCGTATTCATCTCTAACTCACATATAGAAACAGGCGCGCACAAACACACACACCCGGCGTATGAGTAATATGCGCTGAGAGTGTGCAGTGAAGTGAACTTGAACTGTTTTTATGTGACATTTGCTACTTACGAGAAAGAGAAAAAAAAGTTGAGAGCTAGTGAGGAGAGGAGCGAGTGCAAGAGCATGTGACAAATTTGCAATCAAAAACGCATAAATTGAAATGACTAAGTTGAAATTTATGCGACGTCAGCAGCGACGTCAGCAGCGACGCCAGCAGCGACGCCAGCAGCAACAGCGGCAGCGTTAATGAGCAAGAGAATACGAAAGAGAGTATAACTTGGCAAAGAAGAGCAGAGAAGAGCTTAGTTTTTAGCATATCTGTCTGGCAGTTAGAGATATACATTTTAATTAAAAAAGGATTTCATTTGTAATCCGCTGCATGGTTTGTTATGCCAAACGCATCTAACTGTCGAGGCCGAGATTGCTGACTCGGCTTTTCGCAATTGCCGTGCAAGCATGAATATTAAATTGAATGTTGCATATTGAACTATTATGTAAGGATGTGTGAGTGAGTGTGTGTGAGTGTGTGTGAGTGTGTGTGAGTGTGTGTGTGAGTGTGTGTGGGAGTGTGTTTTTGCATGCGTAAAGCAAATGTCAAATGATGAAAAAGCTTTTGCATAGTTGATTAGCTGCTGCCTAACTGCTGTTGGCATTGGAAATTGCAAGAGGAAGACATTTTAACAGAGAGGAGAGCGAGCAGCGGCAGAGAACTTTACATATAAATTACACTAACCGAAAGCCAATTGTTTGCCAGCTTTGAGATTATTTTGTTTTTTTTTTCGGGAGTGCTTTGATATTAATTTCAAGTGGTTTTGCAACACTGGCTCTGAAAGTTTAACTTTTCGATTGAAATTTTAAGCATTTGCATAATATATGTAATTCTTGGAATTAAGCTTTAATAATGTCGGATATTGCAAAAAGAAATAGAAACGAACTATAACGTTCAGCGGAAAATCATGCAAAAGATTAATTGAGAAACTTTGCTTATTTTAGCATGATTATTTCTCTATTCTATTTCATAATGATCAGCAGGCAAACTGTCATCGACGTTTAATAAGAATCAGTATATTAATACACAACATCTGAACAGTCAATACGTTTCTTATAAAACAAATTAAGCGTAAAACAACATATTATACCGCAGTCCCATTATCGGCTGTTTCCGTCGATGTGGCAATATGATTTTTCCGCAAAGCAGCTGATTATTTAGGCGCAATTTTTATATTATTTGAAACACTGTTGGCCGCGACATATTAAACATATAGTGTATAACACTTTTAACCAAAGTTCGGCAACGTCAGCAGAGACGTCGGCGATGTGTGCAGTTAATTCACATGAATGTATAAAAACTTTTTCACAGTGGCCATTGGCAACTATCCTGCTGCTATTGCCGATCCCTACTTTAAACTATCTCCAAAAAAGATTCTTTCAATTTGACTCAATCAAGTGTGTGCCAGAAATATTTGGACTAAATTTTATCTAAAATGCATCGTTGTATTATCGATTCCCAACGTTCGTTATAAGTTATATGTTTTCTTATTCAATAGGCACTACTTCGGGCCTCTTAGGGAAAAAACGGGTCTGTTTCAAAAGTAAGTTGAAAGGCCCTGAGCCTCAGAAGTTTGCGCTTTAAGAAACTGATGCCGAGAACGAGGCTGTGCTAAGGGAAGCTTACGGCTTACGAAATTACCATTCGTTGACCGCTGAGTCTAGCCGCCACTGTGAAATTGAACTCTTAGCGTAATATTGCTAAAAGTACTTAGCATTACATTATTATCAAAGATTTGGACATGCAAATTATCTGCGCGTATATAATTTCAAGTGCACTCCGATGTTACAATCTCGGTTAACCTCTTAGAGTAGTGTAAAAGTGACGAGACAAATGCTAGGTCCAAGAGAAATGGCGAGTATGAGCCAGTCCCGCGTTAAAGCCATTTTCATAGTTTTTTTTTCAACAAAAAAAACAAGAATCCAAAGCTGCGTGAAATGTGATTATTGCGTCTTCATTATGACAACGCGCTGGCACCCAACACCTTCATTGCCGCGGAGTACTTAGCCAAACGCAAGGTGGCAACACTGCCGCAGATGAACCCTAAGGAGCAACAAAGTAATAGAGTGGAATCCTGAAACGTTCAAAAATTCAAAACTTTTGCTGAATTGCGTCCTTTAACAAGACAGGGTATGTGTGAGGCTGCTTGTGTTGGTCTCTTTATCTCTTAAACCGACTCATTCGTGGGCAGAATTGGGACAGCACAAAAGCACATGTATTCAATGTTTTGGGAATGCACGCATTTTAATCTATTACTTTCTTTGTGTTTGTGTAAACCGATGTTTTGGCTTCGCTAGACTTCTTCTTTGGCCCGAAGATCAAATAAGAACTCACGGCAGATCATATTAACACTTTAGAACCCGTCAAAAGGAAGAAGCGACTACAACGTACTTGAAGGAGGTATCCTGTGACGCCTTCTAGCGTTCAGCGTGTTTATTTGTGACAAAAATGAAACTTTTTCACAATTTAGAGAATCGCTAAAACTTTTCTTTTAATGATCACAAACCAAATTAAAAATTCAAAGAAACCGAAAACAATGATTAGTTTCAGAGAAAGCAATTTTGATTTTATTTTGTATAACGCAAAATTACTAAGAAATTTTAATGGAACTACTCGTGCATATTTTTTTTTTGTTGTACGCATGAAATATATTTATACAAAAATATACATTTTACTGGCCTTAACTCTGGGGTTTGTGCATGAGTGGATTTTTTAATGCAATTAATTCAGTTGAAATATTGATTTGTTTATGTCAATCACAAAATTCTACGAACCAACACTTTAAAAAGTGTTTTATTCCGAGAATTACATTTTCATTAAGGCCAGTTTTATTGAGTTACTTACTATATACAAGTTTGATTGGGTTTTATTGAGTGTAACGAAAGGCTTGACAAAATATTTAAATAGTTTCGCTTAGCTTGTGTGTTAGTTTAAAGATTATTGCCCCAAAAAGCGTAAAATATTGTTGTTATCAAAGTCGAAACGCATTTCAGTAGAGAAATTTCTTAGCTTCAACTCTACAACAAAGTCATTGCATAAGACTGTCAAAGTCAACGCAGATTTTCGCAATTTTTAGCAGTTACATAATACCATAAGGTGTCATTCTCCATTTGCAATATGCTGGAGCTGCCACTTGTCATAATTTGTAATAAGCTGAATCTTTTATGCGGCTTAAACATTTGAGCTTTTGCATATTCGCACACATAAGTGCCTACACATGTGGAGAGCCACACCATGCAGGCTACTAAAATTTAATTAATATTGATTTCGGATTTAAAAAGGTTTTCTCTGGCTCACTCACTCTAATAAAAACACACACACACGGACGCTGGCACGGCACATTTTGTGGAGACCCACAATTCGAGCGGGTTATATACAATATAGGAAATGAAAAAAATACTAAAGAAAAAAAATGAAAGTAGTAAGATGAAGATGAAAGCGGCGCACAAGAAGCGCTGCAACTTGGACCCTACAAAGATGTTACAGCAGAGACGACAACGTCGACTGAGTAGTGAAAAAGTTTTAATCTTTGCAAGCATAAGTAAAAGATATGTGTGTGTGTGTGCAAGCATGTAACGCATGAGTGTGACCAGGTTTCTGGAAGACTTATTGCGAAATCGCTGCTTGCGATATGAAGATATTCCGTAAGGCCTTTGGCCCTTTACGCGAAGAATAATCTACTACTACGGTCTTCGGCTTTTGAAGGAAGGCTGGTGGGATGCTCTATGGCCTGTTGAGTACCTGATCTCGTGATCATTTACACGTCATTATCTAAAATGTTCCTTTTCCGGTTAATTTGGGGTCGCTGAAAGTTACTTGCTAGGCATTTTCATGGCTAATAAATTAAAGTACGTTTTTGGTCCTTAAGCTAAACCTGCTTCTCAAATAATGAGCAACAATGAGTCGGATATATTTTTCAGGCATAAATAAAAGCGAAACTCTACAAACCTTCTTTCACCCACAAGATGACAACCCGTAAATACGATATAGAGTACCGATATAAAAGTGTAAAATATGAACGCTATATATATGATGCGAGTTTTGAGTACCTTTTGAGCGTCTAAGGCTTGTTCGATTAGAGAAAGACATGAGCGAACAAATGGTTCCGAGATGCTCGCACTCATACCATTCGGTACTGGTTTAACTTAGTACAAAGGAATGATTTAATTTCCGTTTTGAATGTATTCATGCATGGCGACAAGTTGCATAAACAAATCCGCGGCATCTTATATATTAGGTAAGTAATAACCATGTCAAGACTTACTTTCGGAGATTACCAACCTTGGTAGAAGGTTTCAGAAGATTTTCATTCTTTATTTGGATTCATCACACTCGCTTTTGCACATTATTTCAACGATTTCCGTTGTTACCTTCTGTTCTAGTAGTGAATCGTAGCTGGGACTAAACATTTCCAGTTTTGACTTATCGTCATACAATATCATGAGTTGTGCCGCCTTATAAACATAGCTTTCTGTGCGTTTGTATGTGCATATAATTTAAAGCAAAGACATCGCCGCAGCACAGCTGCTCAATATTTTTGCAGACACACTTTCTAAGGATTTCTAATGGGATTGGTTTCAGCTTCATCTTGAGACTCTCATGCCATTCTTTAGACTTGGTACAAGTTAAAGTTGTGCTACATATGTATGGATGCATGTAGATATGCTAGTATATAACAAGTTTGCAGCTTACAAAACAATTTTCGTTAATTAAAATATTTTCAATGTGTAGTTATATAGTCGTTGCTGCCCGGTAGCAGTCACTGTACCAGTCCTAGAACCCCCAAGACCCTCACTTAGAGACCAGCTGCATTGAATGTGGTTGCTGGCTGCTGGTAACTGGTTTCTACTTGGCTCCTTGCACACTGCTGCTGCTAAGGATGCTCGAATTACAAAGCAAATTATAATTTCATGAAAGTTAAACGAGCAACTCTCGGCTGCTTTTGCTGCTGAGGGTCATAAGGCCCGTGCCAGGAGCTGAGTTTGGGTCTGGCCCTGGGCCTGCTGCTGCTTCTGGTCGGGCTCGTCCTCGTGCTCGGCGTGGGAGTTGGCCGACTGCGCACTTGAGTGCAAAGGTGGTAGGCTACACACAGGTCGCAGTGCAGTCAGTAATGGCAGCAACGGCAGCAGTTGCCCAAGCCTGAGATTGTGAATTAAACATGTTGAGAATAAAGCGTAAAAATGAGTGGCAAAAAAATAACAGCAGACCCCAAATGCAGAACGAGGCCGAAGTCCGGAAGCACGGCCATGCCGAAAACGAATTCGAAAACTTCAGGCGAAGAATTTTTTATAATATAAAAAGCATTTTCTCTTTTATTATTACTATGGAAGTGCGAATTTATGTCTTCAATTATTCAACGCCTCATTTGTGTGTCGCTCACTTGATGTCTCTGTGTGTGTGCCTTTGTGTATATGTTGCTGGACCAATGCTATGCTAAAATGCCAGCATGCATTTCCGTTTCCGGCTAGTGCAGCGGCATGCATATGGCTGCACATGTGGCTGCCACCCGGGCAATTGAAATTTCAACTGGTGCAAAAGTAATTCAATTCAATGGTAACCCAGGAGACGCAGCTCAAGAGGTAGCGGCAGCGGCAAAGTAAAAAGCAATTGTAGCCAGCTACTAGGAGCACTTTGTCTATGAATAGGGGCCATGTGGTTTACAGCATTTGCTGTGAATTGAATATCTTGCATAACTTGTGGCAGCCAGACTGAGAGATAGTAAGAGAGAGCAGCGGGGGCAACAACAATGTGAGGCAGCGCAACGCATTTAAGTTATTGTCATAAAAGTTTGAGTGTGTTTGTTGTGACCTTTCAAGAGGTATATATACTTTATTAGAACATTTGTCATCCGGAAATAGAGTGGAAAATTGTGGAAATTTTGATATGCTCATTGAAGATCATAAAGTAAACAGCACCATCGCTGCCAGGGCATCAGATTTACATGAACGAATGGTATATTGCGAATTTCCGTTTCTTTTGCATTCGATGGCTGAGATTTTTATTCAAATTTTGGAACTATGTGTAGTCGATGCAAAAAAAGGCCGCGATTCTTGGATAAGATACTCCTCGCAATGCTAACTTTGAGTCTTTACATCAGAAAGCTAACGAAACCACCCGAGAATTCGTCGATGAAGAACCAAGTTTAGGGGAATAGTCGAATTCCCCTAGATAATCGGCGCCTTCTTGACATTCTTTATAAGCTTTTTCAAAGCCTGTCGAGGTTGATTCATCTAACAAAATATGATAATACTTTCTGTTGCAGATTGTGAGGTGGAAATCCAAGCCAGTTAACTGCAGACATCTTTGTTTTTTCGCTTTTGAAGTTTTCCGTTTGATGATATCAAGCAAGTGCTAAGTTCGTCAGCTGCAGTTCATCATGGAACAACCAGAAGAGTCTGATAAAAACTACAGGACAACAGAGTGACGGCTTCCCTAAAAGCGTTTTGATTGCCATGAAGAATTTTCAAGCTTCTGTGCAGCGCCTTCAGAGACCTCTTATAATCCATCGTCCATTATTTGCATCTCGGTTGAACCTTTGCAACAGCGCTGTTTTTGGCTATGTAGTCCGTCTGATATTCCAAATGGCAAAGTTAGGAAACCTTCATTCTCTGATCGAATGAACTTAAGAAAATATTCTAATCTCACAGGTAGCGTTGATCGAAGAGTCCTACAAAGTCTTTTGTTGTTGATTCAACTACGCAGCATTTGTATAAACTTGTTAGCGAATGCTTGAAAAATTCATATTTATATATGAAAGGGGAAGCTCCTTCCAGAAAACTACGCAATCTGTTTTGCTAGTCCTTTATTACTCGGTAACCTTACTTTCGATCGAGATGATTAGTATCTCTCAGACAGTATTGGTCAACTTTTCATTGTGGATGACGGAGTAATGAACTCAATCAATTTATCCAAACTCGAAAATTCCGTTTTAGAACAAAATAAATGAATCCAAATTAAAACAAGTTTGAAACATGTTTCACAATGTTTATTTGCGCACATTTCAAATTGCGACGTTATGTTTCATGTTGACGACAAGGCGAAGACATAACAGCTGCTTAAGAAGAAGAGAAAAGAAAACACGAAATAACAACGTTTGTGTTTGCAATGTAATATGTTGTTGTTTTTTGTCTAACGTAATCAGTACATTTATTACTTCAAATCAATTTTAATCTATTTAAAATGCAACGTGACCAGGCGAAACGTATATTCGACAAACCGCAATCCTTTTATCTTTCGAGAGGTATAGGTTTCACCCAAAAAGTTGAGTTATTGAAAAGCAATCGGTACCACACTGAATTTTTGCCTATCGTGCCTATACATAGATTAACCAGAAGCGTAAAACATATATTTGCATTTACAGCGATTTCGCTTATGTAATTCCTATCATACACGTCAGAGAAGAGCATTTCGTCTTCGTAGCTCTGTAACTTCGCTTTCTTGTTACTCTCTTTTTTCTGTTTGTTTGCTCTCCTACCAATTTGCGCAATGAAATCAAATTGTAATGTTGTTCTTGTTGTTGTTGTTGCTAGAAAGACAACTTTTATTTAGCCTTGTTGCATGTACCCTCTCACCACCACAATGACTCACTCACTCCACTGCCCGCCCCCTTGTCATGGCCGCCTTTGCCGCCTGCCAATTTGCAATTCTAATGTAATTTTTTCGCGAATCATAAGTTAGTCGCGCTTTGTGTGTGTATCTGCGTTGTAGCGTATTTGTATATGGGTGTAAGTGTGTGTGCATGTGTGTTGCTCCCATAGGGACACTTTATTTTGAAGTTTTTCAATGTCATTATGCGGCCGGTAGGTGGCGCTTAGCAGCCATTTTGACCATTTGTTCAACCAAAACGCTTACAAGGCGACTTTTTATTTCAATTTCTTCATTTCTTGCTGCTCGTTAGGCCAAAGCCCAAATCGATCAGCCTACAAAAATATGTTAATTCATTATGCAAATAAAAAAAAAGGGGATTGTAAAGCAACAAAAGGAACAACAACAATAACAACAATAGCAATAAACAGAAAGACAAACAATGGGCGCATATTTATTTGCATTATTTAGCATTTAAGCGTCACGAAATGCGTAACCAAATTAAGTAAACAATAACAAATAATGAAAGAACAAAAAAAAAACAACGCGTAATTCATTAAAAAATTGATTTTATTTACAAAATGAAACAAAAGTAAAGCCGCAGGCTCCGACATTTTTGTGGGTGGTCGAGGCAAAGAGTTGGCCTAGAGAGAAAGAGCGCAGCCATAACAACCCGTTACCGGGTTACGGCCTGATGCAAATATCTCCTCCAGGCGTCTCTGTTTGGCGCGTGCTTGGTTCAATTGGTGATACCAAAGGTAGCTAGTGTGCTCACTACCTGGTCCTTTCAGCGGAGGCATGATCTGCCCTTTCGTCGCCTCCCTTCGACCGCCGCATTGTAGACCATTCAGGCAGGAGCTTTGTCATCCATATGCACAACATCACCTAGCCAGTGCAGCCGCTAGATCATAATTCGCCTGACTATGTCAGTGTCGTCGTAAAGCTCATAGAATTCAACGTTCCATCGTGTGCGGTAGTCGTTGTCAACGCGTATAGGGCCAAAAATCTTACGGAGTAGTTTCCGCTTAAACACTCCAAGTGCATCAGTCATCACCCATGCTTCAGCGCCATACAGTAAAACGGGAAGGATGAGCGTCTTGTAGAGTGTTAGTTTTGTCTGGCGGGAGAGGTCTCTACTACTCATTTACCTACTGAGACCAAAGTAACATCTATTGGCAAGACTGATTCCTCCATGCTGACATCGTTTTTCATCGTGACTGTGGTGTCAAGGTAGACGAAGTCCTTGACAACATCAAAAGTATAGTTTTCAACATCAATCTGAGAATCCAACCGCTGTGTCTCTCTACTCGAAGAAAACATATACTTTGTCTTGTCTCATTTACACCCAAACCCACCCTGTCAGATTCTTTGTCAATAGCCGCGAAGGATCCAGTAACTGCTTTCTTTGTACGACCAATGATATCGATATCATCTGCGTATGCAAGCAACTGGACACTCTTAAAAAACCTAGTCCCCTTCTTATTTACTTCGGCCTTACGCAACACAGTCTCCATCAGGCTTTGAGAAGCTCTTTCCAACCTTGACGGAGCTGCGCGTGTTGCTCAACGGCATTCTGCATAGTCGTACCAACTTTGCAGGGATAGCAAACTCGGACAGTGCGGCATATACGCGATGCCTCAACGGGCTATCAAAAGCTGCTTTATAATCAACAAAGAGATGGTGGGTGTCGACTTGATTTTCATGGTTCTTTTCCAGGTTTTGTCGTAGTGTGAATATCTGGTCTATTGTGGACTTGCCAGGTCTAAAACCACACCGATAAAGTCCGATCAGTTCTTTCGCAAACGGCTTTAGCCTTTCACACAGTACGCTCGATAGGGCCTTATATGCAATAGAAAGAAGGCTGATACTACGGTAGTTGGCGCACGCCGCTGGGTCACCCTTCTTGAGAACAGGACAGAGAACACGAAGGTCCCAATCATCTGGCATGCTCTCTTTTGCAAAAAGCTGGTGGATCCACCTTATCAGCTTATTGCCTCCAGCCTTGCACAGCTCAGCAGGCAGGAAATCTGCGCCATTTGTTGTTCTTGATCCGCTTGATTGCGAGCCTGACTTCGTCATAGCTAGGCGGCGGTACATTCACACCGTCATCTATAATTGGGGACGTGGGGAAGCTAACTCCTGGGGACAGCTAGTAAACGTAAGAAGTGGCAGCAAAAGCTGTGGCAAGCACTTTGAAGCTTAGCTCAGTTCACACACACACGCACATGTGTGTATATATGTATGTATGTATGTAGTATATAACATTTATTGGTTTACTTGTTTACATGGGAAAGCTGCTCGTTTTCACACTCTTTTCTTATTTGCTTTCCCAATTTTCACATGCATATGCAAGCATTTCCTGCACCCTCTACCCCTCTCTCCCGCTCTTTCCATGTCCTTGTTAAGTCGTACGGTGCCAGTTTGTATGTGTGTGTGTGTGTGTGTGTGTGCACTTTAAGTGCGCTTGTATGCGTTTTACTTGTTTGCAATGTTTTTACATCGAATGTTGATTGTACAAAACCACTGAACAAGAAAAATTAATTATACAAAAACGTCACCGCCAAACAGCTCCAAACTGTTGACCCAACGAGCTTCTCTGCCACTGCACCGGCAACAACAACAACAACAAACGGTTGCAGCAACGAATTGTTGTTGTTCTTGTTGCTGCTGTGCAACCTACGTATACGCGATGTGTGTGTGTGCATGAGTGCTTTTTTGAGTGTGTGCACATTTTATACAATTTTCGAACGCAGATAAACGGAACATGCCCAGATGCATAGATAGGAAAACTAACCGCTGCCCAGACAAACCAACCGATGGACATACGAACATCATAGATACATCAAAATTAGTACATAAATAACAGTAGACCCGCGAAAACTAGAACAGTTTAGTTGTAGAGTAAAAACAAATGATCAAACTTGTTAATTCAAAGAAACATACATACTCAAAATGTATTGAACTGTTTAATCAAGCTCCTAATGACGTCCCCGTATGCCAAAAGTCGATGAAATCAATGTCTGGACCAATAGCGAGCAAGCTGTTCTCAATGCCTGCTGACAGTGTTGTTCTAAATGTGGAGTTCCGTCGCAAGTACAACGTTGTATTTCGGCCGTAAGGGAGCTGCAGCGATGCAGGACTTATACTGAAAGAGAACATTCAAGTCTTTGCTGCAGCCAGTTTCTTAGGCGCCTGTTACACAATAATGATTCGGCAAAGTAGACTAGTTAATTTCCAAGTATTTTATGTTGCAGAAACTGGATCCTAGCATTGAATTTGTTTACTGATTAGACAACATAGAAGTTATGTGAAAGTAAATGCAAAAATATTGGATGGCACTGATACCAAGGCGGCTTTGAATAGTTGGAGCAATGAATTGTGTTCGTGGAGAAGCTCTTGAAGTTGGCCAATTATCTCTAGCTTCATCGCGTTTAAAATTTCCGTTCGCTAATCGGGTTTGTCGCTGAAGTTCGAAATGAAATAAATCTATCGAAATTTATGGTCTTTACTCAGTTGTGATAATAAAGATCAAGCGAGCCGATGGATTTTGAAGGCAAAGTTAGTTTAGTGTGCCGAAATACAATAAATACGCACATCGATAAGACGAGATCACGTTGGAGCTGGAATTATGCCCATGCTCGTCAATAACGTGAGCTCCACAAGCTTTCATTTGAAAAAAACTATTGTAAATTTTAATGATCTTCAGAAAATGGTTTGATTCCAGTGCAAAACTATTCTGGGGCGATTGAGGGATCGAACACGCAATTCTTCGTCTAGCACGCAGTTTTGCCATATTAGCACGTATCCGGTCATTCGATTCTGCACGGGAATTATGACTTCGAGAACCAATATTCTTCTGATTGCTGTGATAATGTCGTTTGATTGTCATTAGATACCAAAACGATTGCTTACGACTTTGTTTCTAACTATTTTCTCAAACATTTTGCTCCAATGGTCCTTAATCGTTTGTTCGTTTCTACTATATAGAAAAATGTCTATTATAAGCGTTCTAAAATTTTAATTTACAAGCTTGTACTGTATCTAAATGCATATTTATATTATTTCATATATATATATATATATATATATTTAATAGTATATTTAGTATTCAATTGCATATATTTCATTATATATTGCATATATTATTTAACGAATTGGGCCTTGGCAGGCGAACAGACTGACAGACAGACAGACAGACATTGTCATGGCAACCGCAATGTTTAAAATGAAACTAATAAATCAGCCAAAAACTGGTCGGCAGACATTTTAGAACCAAAAACTGAAGAGCACGGCAATTGCTGTATATATGTATATATATATATATATATAGCTGTAAAGCAGACGTTGCAAGTGGCAAAGAGTGTCCAATGTGTATGCACCAGCTGTGCCGACAATCATACCCTATAAATCAAATTATGCAGACACTTTGTTTTTGAATTAAATTTTGTTGTTATTGCATAAGGGCATAGAAACCGCTTAAAGTAGACATCAAATAAATATTTGATAAATGCAATACCAAAATTGAGTGACAGAGACAGGGAGCGGAAGAGGAAGTAAGGAGCATTATTTCATGGCTTTCATTGTACGTACATTTGCGATAGCTTTTAGCCAAATGTAAAATCTTGTTGCATACTTTTAAGCGCTTAATACACACACACACACACACACACACGTAGAGCTGCAGCTGAGCTAAAACTGAGGCCGCTGCGGGCTAAAGCATTTTGCGCCCACGCTTGTACGTGTTCAAGTGTGAAGCTGGCACTGCCACGCCCCATATGCAGCTTCAAACGCCCACCACTCACTCACTCTCTCACTGGCTCTTGACTGTCGCAAGGTAATGGGTGGCTGTCATTGTGGGCGGCACAAATCGACGCTTACGCTTTTGCGTGTTTTTTTCCGCCTGTTTTTGCCGGGTTTTTATTTATTTTTTATTTTCGCATTTTCTCTTTGGCTGTTGCACGGAAACTGCGTTTTTGCATATTTCTATGGCATTGCATTTAGATGTTGTGCTCGGCTTTTGTTTGTGTGTGTTGCATAGAAATGCCGAGGCAACCAACTTAACAACAGCCAGCTGCAGCTGCCACTCCTCTGCTCTGCCACGCCCCTGAATGCTCGCGCTTGCTTCCGGGTTTGCCAGCTGGCCAAAAGCAAGTTTTTATTTCAAGCAGCTAACGGAAGTGTTGCCGTTGTTTTTGTTGCAGCCAAGAAGTAAGCACTGAGTTTTATTTTTGCAACTTGTGTGTGTGTGTGTGTGTGTGTGTGTGTGTGTGTGTGTGTGTGTGTGTGTGCACGCTTGAGGCAACAACATGGCAAGTTGATGACAATGACAATAACTGTAATGAAACTGAGATAAGCAGCGGCTACAACAACAAGAACAACAAGCTCACCAACAGCCACAGCAAATTGCATGCACATTTGTTGCAAACAAATTGTTTGACATAGAATTATCTGGAATGTTGCACAAATCGGTTATGAAGCGGGCCAAAAACGGGTTTTAAACTGATGGCAATCTTTGTATAAGTTTATTAATATAAGCATGCAAATTCTATATAGTAAGAGAGAGAGGTATATGGTTTTATGTTAAGTTGATTAAATTCTTAGCGTAGTTTTGTTTATATAAACAACTAGCTGAACTTCATTATATATATTAATTTTTCCCCCTGCCTTTTCCCCCCACCTCTACCTCTACATCCTCCTAGTCAAATTTAATGCCTCGTACTATATAAGTAGCAACACATTTAGTATGTTTTATATGGAAAATCGTTTTTGTCGATATCTTTGGCGTCATCTATTGGAATTCGTTCAAAGTACAGAAAAACCTTCTCTTTAATACTGTCTACAATGTGTGCAAATTTGTTTGAAATCAGTGCACGCGTTTTCGAGTTTAGCGAGCACATCACTTTTTGAGGCTTAATTTTTTATATATATATAGATTTACGGTAGCGGTTTTTTGTATTAAAGTATGCGTTAAACAGAATTTGGCTTTGTTTATAATAACAAATGTTATGAATCGGCTTCGATGATATTTCTGGTAATTTCAATTGTTATAACACAATTACTTGGATAAAAACTTCATCAAATTTCAAACAAAACCTAACACTTAGCAAAAAAAATAAAGCCTAAAAAGCAGTTTTTGACATTGCGCCACAAGTTTGGTTTGGCGAAACGGGTATGAATCGGTTTTGACCTGGTTAAGTTGTTAGATTTGTAGTGGGTGCGATGGCTCATCAGAGAGAGAATTTTGTGGTTGTGAAACTTGTATAATGCATGTTTTTAGCACAACTTTGCTTAACCCTAGATGGTTCTTCTTAGTCGAGTCGACGACGAAGTGTTTTTATTTATATTTGCGCGCTTTATATTGAGCTCATAGATGTTGCTATGCTGTGGAAGAGTGCAGAAGCTCAGCTGCGTACATTTTGGTTAAGTATTAGTTTTTAAAAATTGCGTCGTCGATTCGACGAAGAAGAATATTTGTGTGACCTTTTTTGAACCAAAATCAGTACATGATACGCAAAAAATGTCCCCATGGACAATTGGTTTACATCGATTTAATTAGCCAAGTCACTTCTTATATAACCTATAAACGATGAATTTCAGCATAAAATCGATTTGAAGAGCATAAAGTCTTCTCTTATTACTTTTAAGTTTATAATTAAGATTAAATCATAAAGGTAACCTATACCTCTTTAAGTGATTTCGAAAAGTGCTATGTTAAAAAGTAGTCAAAAAAGTGAACTTTTTAAAATTCACATATGGTTAATGTTGAAAGCAAAAGGTTAAAACGATTAATACAATTTTACACAAAAGTATAAATTTATCTCAAGAAAAAAGTAAGTTGTTACTATTTAAAATAAGAAGAACCATCTAGGGTTAATTATGGAAAATTTTAAAAGTATAAAAATTTGAATCCAGCCCAATCAACGCTTCCAAAATTTCAACAACAATGCACTGAAACGGGAATGAATCGGGCTTTAATCGGGTTTGCAGCGATGAAAAGGTATTTGATTCTAAAATAGAACAAAACTTGTCGCTGTGTTAAAAAGGTTCGATTTTTCAAAACCAAATGCTTTATTCTTAAGTTGAAAAACAGCCGGTATTAAAAGTAAACTTGAGGGAATCGGTTGTGAATCGGTAACGATACGGGGTTGAACCGGTTAGTTGCTAAAATTGTTATACGCTATAAATGCCGCAGTTTACACAAATCAGGGCTATATATATTGCTGTTCTGCTGCATAATTACCAACTTTCTCTTCTCTGCCCTTCCCAAACCCAAACATTTTCGGCAATCTGTGTGCTTTCTGGCCCCTTTTCAAGCCCGCAAATTTAGCCTCACATACACACACACACAGGCACACAAAGTGTTGGTAGCTGTTGTTAACTGTTGACACTGCCGCTCAGAGCCCAAATATATATTTGTCAACTCCAAGGAACTGGGTTTCATCATTGTCGCCCACGCTGCGTACATGGTTTGGCGAGTGATTTATTTGACTGACAGTTTTTTCTGCGTTGATTGCATCGTAATCCCAACATAATGAGTACTGTTATATTTCATAGCCGCTGCCGTCTTCTGCTTTTGGTAGGTTGTCCAAATGAAGTAGACAATTTTTCAAAAAACAAAAGCAGTTGAAGGCGGGTACGGCCCGGGGTAGCAACATGCAGCATGTTATGTATGTGCCACACGTAGCGTTTGCTGGCTCAAGCGGCCACTTGAGAGCCTTGAGAGCAAACGTTGCTCAAATTTCGATAATTTGTTTCCGTCGTAGCTAGCCAGGCGGCACATGTCGACACACACCCAAGCAATTTGAATTATGTATATTTCAAACTAAAAAAAAATTGTAATATAAGGACTTCAAATTTAGTGTAACTTTGTTCGGCAAGAAAAGTAGTTAAATTTAACAGAGTTAAGATATGGAACGTAATATAGCACGCAACTTTCAAGCGCTGCTGCGAAGTGCGCCCGGAATTGGCAGACATTTGTTCTTGAGGAATTTTGCTAGAGTCAACAATGGATCGCTGCATAAGCATTTAAGAGTTATGTCACAGCACTGCAAAAGTTGTTGGTTGGATAACTTAAACGTTTCCAATAATTGCATGCATAACCTAGTGCAGAATGTAAAAAGCCGCAACCAGGGAGTGGGAAAACTTGAATTTGATTTTGAAATGATTTCAAAGTTTGTGCAAGATTTGCAAATGAAACGAAGACTAGGCGACGAAGCAGCTCTTTCTCAATTTGGCTGCCTTTATAATTTTAAGCAGTTGGCGGTACCCTTGTCGAATGATAGTGCCTCCGAGAACATGCAACAACGCTGGCGCAAGCTTTACACCCTAGGCGTGCATGAGAAGCGTCGATTGTTGGCCTAAGTTCAAGCGTCCGTGTTGGCTCAGTGTTAGATTTACAGAAGGAAGTTCTTGTAAAACTAACACTTATCCAGATACAGATACGCTTTGAACTAAACAACAATTTTAACTTGACATTTGGATCTAAAGCTTGAAAATTATAATCTACACTTCAATGTAATTACTCAAAATTAAGGGTCTGCTGATGTGGGAAAAACGCGGCTTTCATGCACTGATTCTGGGACCGCCTGGCAGTGGAAAAGGCTTTATATCCCAGATGATTGTGAAGAAATATAACGCGGTACATATCTCTATGGGCGACATGTTGCGTGATAATATACTTCACCGTACAGCACTTGGCAAGACTGCAGAGCGTTATACCAACGCAGGCCAACTGGTGCCCGATAAACTATTGAGATCCATTGTCAACTCAGCCATCGACAAGGCCGTGGGCAGAAGAAAGAACTTCATACTCGACGGCTATCCAAGAAATCGGCAGCAGGCAGAAGAGTTAAGAGAACTGGTTAGACTTGACTTTGTGCTACATCTGGAAATGTCTGCACATGCTATAATCAATCGTGTTCGAAATCGTATGGTACACATGCCCTCGGGTCGTGTCTATAATGATGGCGAAATGGCACCTAAAGTTCCTGGTCGTGATGATATTACGGGTGAGCGCTTGGTCCGACGTCCCGATGATGATCCACAGGTGGTACTTGCCAGACTGGAGCTCTACGATAAAGTAATTGGACCGGTTATAAGATATTACAAGAAGCGAAACCTCCTATATACCTTTCATGTGCGGCAGCATGAGAGTCTGTGGCCTTGGGTAAACCGATATTTAGATAAACGTTGGAAAAATGTATGAGCTCGAAGAATTTTAGCTTGCTTTTTGATTTTTTTGTAAAAAGTTACTTAGAGTTTCGAGAGTGCATCAAGTGGAAAATATTAAACTTTGAATAACTCAAATGATTTGCTTTTCATTTTCGTTACGGAAATAGCTAGATACATTTAGATATAGCTTGGGACTTGGTGGAAGTTAGTTAGAAAGGCAGGAAAGTCGAAAAGAGATATATGAAAAGTTAGAAGCTTTGTCCTGTGCCTCAATTTAGCTGCGAAAAGCAGGTGCACGAACTTCTCTTATTATCTATTGGGTTCTCCAATATGTGTCACTGCAGGTCGTCGCTTGCCACAAAACCAGCCGGTACAAAATGCTACCCACCAGCACCATAACTCTAATAAACCTGCAGAGCATCCAAATCTGTCTAAAGCTCATGTTTAAGTTTTGGCTTGTACTTAGAAGGTTTAAAACTGCTATACCGGAAAATTCGCCAACATTTTCACTTTATGACCAAATCGGCGCAAAGCTACGAGTCTGACTTAAGCTAATTTCTAGGCAGTGGCGGCCATTTGTTTTTTGGGGCAGTACAGTCGCTGTTGTTATTCTTGTTGCCGTCGCGTCTGTCGGGAAGAGAGAGCTGCCTCAGCAGTCTATGCCTCAGCTGTGTGTGGCACAAAGCAATAAAAACTTTTATTGTTGTCACACGTAGCTACGACTTGCTGGACTGCTGAGCAATGCCGGAGCTATGTCCGCTAACGCCCAGCATTCCCAAAATGGCGGCAAGGAACATGGCTGTTGTGGCTGTTGCATAACCTGCGTACAAGCTTCCGTTTCCGGGCCGGGTTCGGCTACCAGCAGCAGAGCGTTACTGTTGCCCTTTTTGTTTTCGGTTTCGCTTTCGTTTTAGTTTTTATTTTGTTGCTTCGCTGCTGTTATTTTGTTTTTTTTTGGTTTTTTGGGGGGAAATTGAATGAAATGGTCTCAGTTAATGGTTGTCGGCCTGATTCAGTTAGCGCATAAAATGAGCTCTGCGCACCACTCTGCTCTCTTTGTGTATGTGTGTGCGTATTTTTGGTCACAAATGTGGCACGGCCTAAATCTCGGTTTTACGAGCATTCTTTTGTTCATGTGCCCAGCTGCCACCCCTGCCACACTACTCCAAGAGCCAACCATTCATTGGCAAACATGCTCGCTCTCCTTCCCTTCCCTGGTACCAATCGCAGCACCAGGGCCATTTCATTTCGTTGGGCCATCTTTTGTTTTGTTTCGCTTTGTTTATTATGTATTTGTTTCATTTTTACTTTTTGCCAATGTTTTTAGTGTGCGCTGCTGGCGTCAGTCTTTAGTTGGGGCCATTACATGCCCCGTTGCTGTACATTGAAGTACATCGTGGCGTATGAGTAATGTGAAATGACATTGCCAGGGACATCAGCAGCAGGGCAATCAATATAAGCAGCAACGGAGAGTGCCAACTTGAGCAGACATTGTTACAAATTGCAGCCGCATTCGTGAGTGAAGCGCATGAATAAATGCATTTCAAGTTGCAAAAAGGAACAGCAACGGAAGGAGCAAGAAAGGGACTCAAGCTCTAGACTGGAGCGTATCCTTTACTCATTTAATGAAGAAACTAATGCCATTGGGGTTAAACATATGATTGGGGCAGCAGTTTTTAATCTTTTCAGCACTTTCTTGCTTATTTTTTAAAAAGTTTACAACTTTTTTTCGAATCGTTGTCAAATGTGTGTCGCAAATTCGTGGAAAAATGTCTGGGCCAAATACATGGATTGTTATGATGTGTGCATAATCACGTTTTCTTGCGAAATATTCTCATGAAGTTTATGAATACACTACTCTTCAATGGAATACAAGGTGGATTTATTTAACAAAAGGTCAGCTAAGTGTGAAAATAGAAGAATTTTGAGCTGAAGACATTCATGTAGTCTATTGTACATATATCGTATTTTTTTTTTAAATTTGTTTGAATAGACAATGAAATAATAAGAATAGTGTAGGAACTTTAGATTACACATTCAACAACGGGGACAAAGACGAATACGAAGATGAGGAATTGATTCATTCAAGTCACCAGAATCAGGCCACATGAATCAGGTCACACGAATTATGCCATCTAAATCCCACCAGCAGATTGGTTAAAGCCTTACTTTTAACGAGTTCTCTGCAATCCAAAACATATATGCCTGTATCCATAACATTATCAAAACTGCAATTTGGCATCTATTTTGTTTCCAGCATAACAGAGAAACTGTTCTTTTGAAGAGAACAAATTGATTAAATTTTAGGAATCTGGATTTTATTACCTCAAATAAAGCAGTGCCTAAAAAATTGCAAATATTACCTAAGACTCAACGTTTAAGGTCATAAGGTGAACAAAATTTAGGGGTTCAATGCCCTTAAGAGAGAGAGTGAGTAAGTGAGGTAGAACGAATAGAGTTCCTGAAATCCCCAGACGCTTTCTTTTTAGATTTCCCACGACCTCAAAGATATTTCTGCCTCATAGAAAAGTGGCTTAATGGCATAAATTCGGCTTAAAAACTTCTCGTGCGTAGCAACAAATAACAGTTGAAAGAGATTTCTGGCACACTTCTGTTTGTGTCGCTTTTCTGCGGTATTTTTATTTGATTCCTTAGAATCTATTAAATTGTGGTTTAACTGTGAGCCGTTGAGATTGAAATCTCCCAATAAGACGGAGAAATTAAGATCGCATAATCTAAGCGAAACCGTTGCTTTTGTATCGATTGGCTATTCTAAAACATCAAAAATAGCCATACTTTTCTGGGGACATCTTCATAGTTTTCAACTCTTTGGTATACATGTCAGGGGATAACCCATCTAACCTCGTAACTTATTTATCAAACATTATCTACTCTACACTCTAATGTATGAAGGGACGAAGTGAGTAAATTTAGCGGTTGCTGTCGTCACTGTCGACTTTAGTCGCATTTAAATGAACGACGTGCTCTTCAAAAAAAGGGCACACGGGCGGAAACAGTGTTGGACAGGGCAATGTACATGGAAACGGCAGAGATGGGTGCAGCTTGCTTATTCTCATTTCATTACCTTGTCCTTGCCCTCTACAGTCGAGAACCAATCCGACTGACGAAATGGTTTGGTCCGTGGTTGATTTGGGCTGGTTGGTTGGTTGAGTGTTTAAAACGGCTATTGTGCAGCTTGTGGTTGCTTTGCAAATTGAATAAAAGTTCATTCGAGTGTAAGAGAACCGATAGCACACACACACACTCACACACACACATAGGAGCTTGCACGCGGTTGTATGTAGAAACATATAAAAAATTTGATGCAGACAGTCGGGACGGTGCCCGAGTGTGGAATACCCTGTACCCTTCTTCTTTATAAACACTAAATACGGTAAAATGGTAACGGAAGTATCCAGTTTTATGTATCTTTCTTTTCCTATTGAGAAGTCCAAATTAGCGAGTTTTCTTATTGGGAAGTTGATTATTATGCGGCAAAAATTACTTTTATATCAAAATCACGTTTAAAAATATATGTGGCAATTTTCAAATCAATGGGTTGCGGAGTGCGGTAGTAATTAAGGTAAATCGATTGCGGGGGGATTGGGGCTTCTATTGGAAAAAGGTGAATACAGTTTTAATGATTTGGCTCACACGAGTCTCCAAACCAAATTTTGTAATTCTACCTCGCATGTATTCATATCTACAGGTACAGGAACTTTGTGGCAGTTTATTGTCGAAAGGGTTTGAAATGAGCCTATTTTTGACTATATGTTTATCCGATACATAAATAATACGCAAGCCTCTATCGAGTTTTGAGTTGATAGATTGAACAAAACGGCTATAAACCGCGAAAGTCTGTCACGGGGGAAGGGGATGAAATATCGACATGAATCGATAAACTTACTCTTTTCCGGGAAAATGCACATCTTATGGTAAAATTTTATTGCTCTAACTTTTATAGTCTCTGAGAAACACGTTACAACACGGACAGACTTTATCGACTCGACTATTGCTCCTTATCATTTGTGCCTATAGAACATATGGTCTGCCACGCCTCCTTTTGCCTGTTACATACATTGCACAAATCTATAATACCCTTTTACACTTTGTGTACAGGGTATACAAAAAGCGAGAGAGAGAGTAGAGAAAAAAAACCAAAACTGCTGCGAACCAACGAACATTGAATGAATGTGAATGTAATCGTTTTGCAAATGAAAATTGATTTTTGAATTGTGGGTGGCCTGGCCATTGTGGCCAGATCGTTGGAGGTTGTAGTTGCCACCGCCAACTAAATAAAATCAGCGTTTGGACGCTGCGTGGCAATACGAAAAACAACAACAGTAAAAAAGTTGAAAAAAGGCAAAGAAATAGGTAAACGGAAACGCTGCGCAATTTGCTTTTTAATTTAAATGCGAAATTTAAATATAAATTTAAATGCAAGCGCATAAATAAAGTGCATATAACAAATGGCAATAAATAATGCAAAGCTTAAATATTTGAATAGCTGTAAAAAATATAACTGTGTGTTAATAGTAGTTCCAAGCGCTCTAATTGTGCACTGGTATGTGTGTGTGTGTGCGTGTGTGTGTGTGTGTGTGTGTGTGTGAGTGTGTCTGACTGTACTGACGAGGACTCCGAGTGCCGAACGCACAAAAGTATGCTATACATATTTTATATGGCGCTAACAAAAGCAAAAAATGCGCCTTTACTTGCTGCTTGCTGCCACTAGCTCAGCCACTCGACGTTTTTCTTATGCCACAGCGTTTTGTTGCAGGACACCAAGGACGAGGGGCATAGACAGTCAGCCAGCCAGCCAGCCAGTTGAGGCAGGCAACAAAGTGGATTTGAATTATTTAAAAAATGCGATTGTTATTTGCAAATTGTGCACTGAATTGAGACAGCAGACGGCGTTGAGTGAGAATGGGCGCTGATGGAGGCCACGTAGCTGCGATTTACGAGTCTAAAATGCTCCATTTATAGACGATGCTTATGATAAGTGTATAACAGTTAGCAGTGATTGTAAGAAGCTTAGCATGTAGCATGTGGTAAGTGGTCGGTCGATAGTCATGTGCATAGTTCGTAGAGCAAGCAAAGCAGCGCAATTTTTTACAGTTATGTTTTGCAGTATAACAGTTTGCACTCAAGTTGAAATGCACTTGTTTCAATTTTAATATTTTTTTTCTTGCTATTAATGACAATAAGGGTTTTAGCTGAGGTTTTTGCTAGTGTTAGTCTCCGTGTGGTGATCGGGTTAGAGACTACCACCTCAGCAGGTCAAAGCTTGTCGTATGAGGCGACTAACAATGACAATGGGTTCTTTCGAGAGCAGTAGCCCTTAAATGCGTTGTGCGTAGGGCTTGGGACCCACCATGTAAAACCACAATTCCAATGAAAGAATGTATTTATATCAGGCCGTAACCCGATAACGGGTTGTTATGGCCAGTTAAGAAGAGAAGAAGTTCTAAGTCATTACAATCGATTTATGAAATTCAAGCAGCTTTGTTTGTAAAACAGTAATGAAATCAAAATGGACTTGTCTGAGCAGTCTGAACTTAAGTTGAAATATGTTAGAGTCAGTGTCAGAGTTGAACTTGTTTGTGCATAAAAGTTTCACAAGCAGAATTTAAGTAAATTTAACAAAACCATGCAGTTTTGTTCGTAGAACAGTTTTTTTTTTTGCTGTTTAACAGTTTGCATTGATGTGTCTATTTTTTTTAATGTAAATGTAACAGTTTCCAGTTTTGGACATGGTTGTATATTGAGTATAACACTTTTGAGCAGACTTTGAGCACATATTTTGTGCCATATTTTAAATATTTAATTTTTTTTACCAAATATAACAGTTAATCAGTTTTAACAGTATTTGTATGTAAAACCGTTTCGATTTTGATCAAAATATAAAGCTCGTTCTGTTTCAATCTATAACTAACCAATAGGCAGTATAGAAGTTGCATTATATAACAGTATAAAAGCTAGTACAACAATTTGGTTTTAACAAAATTTAACGTTTTAAAGCGATCAGAACTTTTCTATTTTAATTTAATCGTTTTTGCACCGCTGTTGCAAAAAGTTGCATCATTTCTCTTGATCTTAACTCTAGCTAGCTAGCAGCTATTTATAATAAAAAAAATAGTAGCCAGCTATTCAGACTATATACGCCACCCACTACCCTGCCACTACCCTGCTCCCAGTCCATCACAAATGACATTGCACTTGTCCAGCTGGCTAGCAAGTCATTATAAATGAAAGACCAGCTCGGTAGCTGCCAGCCAGCCGCAACCAAAAATGGTTTTAATCAGTTATTCATGAGCTAGAGTACGACGTCAAACAAAAGCCGCTGCCGGTTGACATTGACGTTGGTGTACAAAATAGAGACAAAAAATGATATGAGAAAGCGGGACGGGAGAGCGCCATGCTGAGTATGAGAAAAATGTGCGCAAGTTATGAAAAAAAATTTATGAGCTGGAAAAAACGCCAAGCGCATAACTTCGCCACTCCAAAAAGAAGTGGAACTGGAAGTGAAAGGGAAAGAGAGCGACGACTGCAGCGGCAACAACAACAACATCAATTAGCTGGCTGCAACTTAAAAGGCAGGCAAAAATATCTGTTTTTGTTTTGAGCTGCGACGCGTTGAGCAGTCAACAGAAATTTGCACATACGGGTACAGTAAACACTCGCGAAAGGGTATCACTCAAATCAAAGAGAGTTTGCTGATGAAGGGGGAAATGTGTTATAGCTGATCTTGAGGGACTGTTTTGTAGAGAT
Organism: Chymomyza caudatula; assembly: GCA_035041775.1. Taxonomy (NCBI): domain Eukaryota; kingdom Metazoa; phylum Arthropoda; class Insecta; order Diptera; family Drosophilidae; genus Chymomyza; species Chymomyza caudatula. Next base: position 1,901,062 of record JAWNKW010000133.1, read on the forward strand.
CGATTTCTATAGTGTTTAAAACTTTTTGCATAGATTGACTCGAAACTTTAACAATATGTTGGCTTAGTAGAAAGGTTTAATATCCGGATTAAGTGATTACTAAAAATCACAAATTAAATTTCTTTAAATTTGCGTTTTACTCCATTTTTAGTTCAAATATCAAATTTAATAATCAATCCGAGAAGGTTCAAAGTATAAAGGACTGACAAAAATAACATAAACGACATGCCCAACAACAATGTGAAGAACGCTTGCACCACAATCCCGAGTTGGCGAAACGCGTAGGTCCAATACGTGCTCACGAAATCCCAATGAATAAGCACACATTTTGAGACGCAAAGATCTAATGATGATGTGATCAACGGCTCAAGCTGTTTAAACGAACATTTAGCCACTCTACAGTTTTTAGTCTCGATAACCAATACAAACTTTCTTTGGGACTTCTTCTTCTTGCGAGCAACAGTACCTAGTTCAGCCTACGAAATACGAAGACAAATTTCGTTTGATAACCAATGCAACTACAGGCTTGGTAAGGTAAGGAATTGTAGCAATATATAAACGCGTCTTATCTAGTCAGCAAAGTAGTGGTTTTATCCTTAGACACCCAAGTACCCAAGCGATACCACAACGATTTCTCAAAAAAATCAACTCTTTGTGCTTATCGAAATTAATGCTGCTGCTATAAAGATGCACTTGAAAGGTACCAAAATAAAAGACTATGCCTCTTGTTATCGAAACTTTTAGGCAACTACTTTAGGGTTCAACCCGTTGAACTATATGACATATTATTCTCTTTTTGAGAAGATAGTATGGTAACTTGTGTTACCAGATCAGAATTATAAGGAACCTGTTAAACATGGAGGGAATTAAAGGAAACCGCAGAGCAAAGGTAATGCTTTAGTTTGGAAAGTACTTGTGGGTGTCTACTGTACATAACATATAGAGTGAGAAAAGATGACGACTAGCTGGCACGTCGTTCTAAAGCTGCCATCTAGCATGCATGTATATATGTATGTGTACATACATACATGTATGTATCTATGTTTGTGTGCGAATGTTGATGAAACCACTCCAAACTAATGAGTATGCATATTGTATATGCGCGTATGTGTATATAAATGTGGCAGCCTTTGTTGCAACAACTCAAAATGCACTTGCGCGCATATGTTGCAACAACAAAAAAAGAAGAAGAAGGCGGAAAATTTGCCAAGCAGGTAACATGTCTTGTCAAGGGGCTTAAGTTAAGGCTATAAGAACAAGAGTGCGAGAGATTGTGTGTGTCTAAGAGGGGTTTGTTTTAGGCGACTTGACGTTGATTTTGTTTTGTTCTTTAGCTCTACAGCTTCAAATTAGTTGGCACAAAACATAAATGCAAATGAATATGCCAAGCCAGCCCTTGATAAAGGGCTGCCTCCACAATGCCCCTGCAAGCGGCAAGCAAATGCGCGAAAGGGTTGTTCATGCAACACGCCTTGTCAGCTATTTAAAAATGCCAACTCACTGAGCTTTGCCATTCAAAATAGCGACGAGGCTCATTAAAGCGACACATAGTCTTCGAGTCAAGCCCGCCGACTTGGTCGACTAGCTGGGATTGGAGCATGGGGGCAGTGGTGGCTGTAGCTTACTCTGGTCTAGGCTTGATTGGACTTTTTGTTCGTTCACACACAGCACGGAGTATTGAAATGGAAATGTGCGCACGGCAAGGCGTTTTCAGTACACTTTTGCATTTAAGTAGCTTGGTTTTAAACAATTACAATGCACGCCTTTGTATATTATGCACTTGATGTGTCTGTGTGTATCTGTCAGGTTGATTGAAAATTCTTGTGCAAAAATTTGCAACGTTGTCGCCTGACATGCTGCTGCTCATTACATTAATTGCTTTGGCTTGTCTTTGCGACAATACGCATACAGTGCGTATACTTGTTATGCATCAGTATCTGTGCGTTGCTGTAAGCGTCTGCGTGTAGCTCAGTGTATGTCAGTTGTAACACCATTCGCATTTCAATTTCAATTTTGCAATTTTGGCAGCTGCCAGGTGGCAGTGTCGCTCCAACTGTCTGTTTGGCTGCTGCTGCTGTTGCTGTTGCAATGGGCGCAAACCGCCCTTTGCTCCTTTTGGCCATTTCGCCCATATCATGGCAGCAGCAAAGCCTTTTTATCGCATTTGCCCCTCATCAATTCACTGGGTTACAGATTTTCACAGCTGGGTGTGTGTGTGTGCTGCACCAAAATGTATGTCGCCTGTCAAATTACTTGAATCAGAACGAGATTCAACTCAACTCTCCTCGCCGCATCTGCACTCCGTATCCACACAATGCAGTCAGAGAGATAGATAGAGATACCGACCCACAGACATTCACTTGGTTGGTTGGGTTTGTCGTGCCAGCCAAGCATAATATGATTATGTAGATGTTGCTCTATATACTACTACTACTGCAAATACTAGTGTACGTGTATGTGTGTGTGTGTGTGTGTGTGTGTGTGTGTGTGTGTGTGTTGGTGCGAGGGCTACATATTTCCCTTCATTTCCTAAAAACTATCCAGAGCCAAGCTGTCAAATCGTATTTATTATTTTATGTTTTCATTTTGAAAATTGCTGTTGCCAATGCTGCTATGATTACATAGAGCAAAAGTTATGACCGTCTCAATTTCTGACTATTGAACTTGAAATACACTTGCAAAACTTTTTGTTCCTTCGCTCTGTCACGAAACATCATTTTTAATTTCAGAATGTTATTTTAGGTTTTCCCACAAAAAGAAAAGTTTTATTCATAAGGAGAAAATTTGAAATTAGTGCTTAAGTCTATTATTAAAAAAAAAGGATTTAGATAGATTATATGTCAAATATGTGAGAAAGTAGTTTGATTCTGAAAAACTTGACCAATCTTCATTGAGTTGAAACTAAATCTGAGCACATAGTTGCAGACAGATGCCAATAAGAGATAGAGACAGACATTCAGATATTCCCGTAAGGATATATGCTATTTCGCTAATGTTTTCAGTACTACCGACTACTCTACAAATATCAAATCAACCTACCCTATCGAAGAGTAGTAAACTGACTATCCCTACATCTACCTATCTGTGTGCTCATAGTTGGTATTGGTATTGGTATCTCTCTTAGCCATATGCCTGTCGATTTCTCTATTTGGTCTGTTTAACTAATCGACTGTTGCCGGCGCGCGTCAAGTGCCCGTCGAGTCGGAAAAAAGCAAAACAAAAGGCGCCTGACTTTTCCAATAATAGTGCTTTTTTCTTGCTGTATTTTTCACACACTCTGTGTGTGTGTGTGTGTACAGTCTCAAATTCCCCTAGCAATCAAGATTTTGTATGCAAATTTGTAAAATAAAATTGCATAAATATTAGAAATCAATATTTGCCAAATGTACTGAATTGGTTTGCAGTGTCGGTAAGGGGAGTGCAGGGTGTTAGTCGAAAATAATGCAAGATATAAGTGAAACACTGACCCAGGACCTTGGCATGCGACTAAACGCTTTGCCTTATCATAACATTGTTATCTGAATGTGGCAAAAACTTTTAGCCAGCAACACCTACAAATAAACGTACCCTAAACATGCATAACACCAAATATACCCCTTACGTGCCTCTCGCGTCCTTCCCCGCTCCAAAATCGACCCCATTGACCGGCTGCGTGTGTTGGCCATGTGCAGATGATGAAAACAGTTTGCAACTAATTAAGCTGCACGCACAATTTACTTAACATGCAAGTTAACACGAACAACAACAACAAAATGGGCAAAGTCAATGTCTGTACAGTGTCCGAAAATATGATGAATAATTCTATTTGATATAAGTTGAATTGGTAAATGGCAACGACTGTTATGACTAAGATTTATGGAATATTTTGTGCACAAATATAGATATTTTATTCGATAGGTGAAAAGTCAACACGATGTTGTACAGCTCTGACTTAAGGGTGGTTTTGTCTTATAGGCTGTAGTTTCTTTTGTATTTTGTATGAGGCGCATAGTTATTAGTCAATCATTGGTTTTGATTAAGTTATTTGCTATCATACATATTACGGAAAGATATATCTTCTTCTTCTCCTTAACTGCCCATAACAATCCGTTATCGGGTTACGGCCTGATGTAAATACATTTTTTCATTGGAATTGTGGTTTTACGTGGTGGGTCCTAAGCCCTACGCACAACCCTTTTAAGGCCTACTGGTCTCGAAAGAACCCATTGCTTTGACCTGCAGAGGTGGTATTCTCTACCCGCTCACCACACGGGAAGCCTATATAACTAATTAAAATTAGAAAGCTGAAATACTTTGCTCTTGATAGATATTACGTATCTTCGGTACTTTGATACAATACAAACAAATACTATCGTATTGCATATGTCTGAATTTACTATCTGCCTTTCGCTTCGTGAGCTACTTTTAAGACATGGTGAAACTACAATATAATAGTTTCCGTGTTTTAAAACACAGTATTTTACGCTACGCTATACAACAACTACTGAGTTTAGAACCTATTGCCATTGTTTGCTATTTTAATACCATTTTCTACTTTGCTTGCTCCACTGTGCATTGCCACGTTCGACAAGGTAATATGTAATAAAAACGCTACGCGTTGTTGCTGCTCCTGCTTCTGTTGTGCCTCTCCTTCTGCCCGCCAGAAAACTCTACCCACATTTGACCACGTTTAACAAAGCACATGCATACCCACACACATGCACGGAGACCTCACTATGGGCACAATAATAAGTGACGCATTTAATCTGATTTGCTTTATGACATGTTCATGACGAGAACAATTAAAATGTGCGGTTCGCTAGACAGCCCTAGCCTATGGGCTCTATGGGTCAGGTCTGACATTGAGCCTGGGTTTGGGGTTGGGGTCCGTTGGCTGCTGCTACCAATACGAATGTGTTCGGTCTGCCATTGATGTTGATGTTGCTGTTGTTCCTGATGCGGTTGGCGCTGTGTCCTGGCGTGAAAAGCAAATTGTTTAATGTCCTGTGAATAAGTGACAAAACAGCTAAACTCTGCGTAGGCTCAGCGTGTTGTCTATGTGGCTGGCTCTAACCTTGTTGACTTTATCGACGCGTGTCCGCCATCAGCTATCGCCATCGCAAGGGTTCTGTGCAGTTGACTGAGCTAGTAGTTAACTAGGGGTCCCTTGATTAGCTCATTGACCGAGCTGTGTTATTAATGTCCTGATGTCAACAATATGTGTTAGAGATAGCACACACACACACACACACAGAGTGAGTGAGTGAGCGAAAAAGTGAGACACACACACACACACAATGGAATATGTTGATCTATGCAATTGTTATGGCATTTGGGCATTGAATGGCTGCCAAAATTCATAACTTTACTGCTGCAAAACTCTTTGCCAGAGCGCCAAACTGACAATTGTCTGCAATAATTGCGACAGTAATTGGACATAATGCGACAATGTGTTCATGCAGCACAGCTTAGTGAGTGTGTGTGTGTGTGTGTGTGTGTATGTGAGTGTGTGTGTAAGTGTGTATGTGTGTGTGTGTTGTTCTCTACTTACACTCGCCTCACTGGGTCTGTCGTTGCTTACTCTAGAAGCACTTCATCTCACTCTAGCCCACACAAGTTTGTACACTGTAAACTTTGTTGCAGTTTGTTTTTACTATTGTTTTGTAATGGCAAAATTATAGACCCAACAAACCAGCAGTCGCTAGAACTCTCACTCACGCTTTCTCTTCCTCTCTCGCTCCCTGCCTATCTCTTTCTTGTCTAACTTTTACACAGTTAGTGTGTTGGTTTATGTGTGTGTGTGTTTCGCATAACAACTAAGCAAGCGTCGCCTTCGCTTGTTCATCTTTGGCATTATCTACTTCCGCCATAAACAGCAACAACTTTTCATCTTTGTGCCAAGCACATTTTGTCTTTGTCTGGAACGCGAACTCGGACTCTTTGGCTTCCTTGTAGTACTTATACTCTTAGTGCGGGCATATGCCATTTGGCAAAGTCGCTGTTAGTCCATAAGCCCACGAGCTCATTTTTCCAAGTTTCAATAAGAATGTGTTTACTTACTTTTTGACCAAGTATAATCGATTCGCAATGGAATGCTAACAAATTGTCTTAAGCTTGAGATGTGATGTTCGATACTTGGCACAATGATTTTGGACTCGATTCTCGATGTTATATTAATAAAAAAAAATCAGAAATAGAAAGAAAATACACAGTTGGTAACCAACTTAGGCTTTTCCGGAAAAATTCAAACTTCAAAAAAATGAAAAACAGAGTGCTTAAATTCAATAGGAAACTCTTAGATGACCACGATAAAAAAACATTCAACTTGCTAAAGTCGAAATTACTAAAGTTATTTGAATAACACACTACATCGACAACGACTACGACAACGCACGCACACAAAAACATCGCGAAATCGCCGGAAAAGTTGCCAGAGCGCCTAAATAGTAGAAAAACATAAAATTAGAGATTTCAGTTTTTTGGCCAATCCCAATACTTTTTTCCGGAAAAGTAAAACAGAAAGCTCTTCAGGATAGCTAAGGACTTTTTAGAACATTTTGTTTAAAACTTTTCCCGGCAGCGTCGCCTTAGATTACAAACACTTTGAGTTAGTACACGGCGCGAAGTACCAGAAACATCGAGGTGATGTAATTGAACTGTAGCGACACTCGTAAGATATGCAATAGGAGTCGTTTTCTGTTATATAAGAATATTTTCTATTTGCTTGCAATTTGCCAAGAAATTCTGTTCAAACTTCTTTGAATCTAGTGCACCTTGAAGGAAAATATAATGATCATATCGTAAAAGTTTTATATGCATACATGTCTATCAGCCCTGGTCACTTCTCAACTTATCTTTCTGTGCGCTCAACTTACATTCTGCAAATTGTTCAGAAATAGGAGCACTAGAAAACCTTTTTGAGGTGGGCACCGATATTCTAAAGCGCGTTACTGAATTCGCTTTAAAAGCCTGAAACGGAAATCAAAGTGAAACACTCAACTCGACAGCGAGCAGCTCTTGGCCATCCGGCTCTAAGGTTGTAGTATTGCTTTTTTAGAACCAATTGTATGCACGATTTCAAAACAATTCCTTAATCGCTTAGATGTATAGATGCTTATATAAAGCGTATTGAGTTTTCGGCGCCTGAACTTTTGCCGTATTCGTTTATTTTTCGCTTCGTCTCTCTTTCTGTCTCAAGTTTTGGTTTACCGCGTGCGCCACGTTGTGCATTTTTATGATTTTTATTTTGATTTCCTTTAAACTAACTTGCCTCCGCTAACAAGGATGAGGCAACGAATCGTTGCCATTTTTGCAAATTGCCTACAATGATGGTCACAAGTTCGCGTCCCTGTGTTGGTATTTGTCCCTTTTTGTTGCTGTTGTTGTTTTTGGTGTAACAGCCCGCCTAGCAATTTGAGTTTTTTTTAGATGTTTTTTTTTCAATGTTACGCTTATGTAGTCAAAAGAAAGTAACGGGAACGTCGTGCTCGTCCCGGAAAATATTATTTCGCTTGACTTTTACAACGGCGCATTGCTCTCTGTTACTAGAATTTCCCGCACTTATTTGATGTTTTCTTTTTGGCCCTATCACACTGTAGCTGTTTTTGTCACTGTCGCACTGTCTATGGCGTCATTGCGACATAACGTCCAAAAAACTATTTTGCTATTTGTTTTGCCTAACTCGATTTTTCACTGGTTGTCTTTTGTCTGCTTGGCTGGTTGCTTGTCGAGTCCGTGCCCAGTCCGGGCAGCATAGTACAGTAGGTTTCTTCACGGAACTGACTATGACACATCTGAGACACGGACACGGACACGGACACAGACACAGACAAAACACATTTGACAAAAGCAGCGCACAAGGCTTTATACACCAACATACACACATATAGAGCTAGCTGTCTATATTTTTTTTATATGCCTGCTATTTTTGGCTGTGTCATTTTGCTGTTGTTGTACATATTTTTTTTTCGGTGAGTGTTATTGCTTTGAGCCTTGTGTGATTTGGCATTCATTTTGTGTTTGTAATGATTTTCATGCTAATCAAAGCAATTGATGTGGCTGTCTGTGTGTGTGCACTTGACAGTTAGTCAGTTGGTCAGCCAGTCAAGGCCTCAATATATTGTCAATAATTCGGTATATGTGTTGGTGTGTGTGTGTGTGTTTTAGTTGGCTGTCAAACAAATGCGGCCATAAACGTTCAAACAAGCGAAATGATCGTTTACTTCCGCTGCCACGCTGCGTATGCGCAATTTATTTGCTTGAAAACTATTTAATTTGATTTTTCATTTGTTTAGCAGTATCTCGTTCATTGTACTGGTCATTGATCTATTTTAATGGCAGCGCATTACGTTATCATTTATTGAAAAGAAAATTGAAAGTATTTATCACTTCACTAATAAATGATGCTACAACGGGCAGAACAGGACAGCCAAAGTCCTTGCAGTTTGACGCTAAGCCAACATTGTAAGACGAGCGCACAATTTTTCAAACTTGAAATTAATAACAGTTTGTTATTTTCTTTTCATTTTTCCATCTTCAGTTTTGTTGCTACTTTCATTTCGTTTGGCTTTAATTTTTCTTTTATCTGCCATTGAACAATGGCCGCGCAAGGACATTCTTCTGATGAGCAGCAGCAGCAGGAGCAGGAGCAGGAATGGCAGCCAGTGGCCAGAAGTAGCCAACAGCATAATAAATTAAACGCTAGCTTGGCTGCCTTTTCCCCCCTACGCTCCCCGCTCCTGGTTTTGCTCCTTGCCGGTTGCCTTGTCCTGACACTTGGCTAAAATAAATTGCACTAAGCGAAAAATAACAACTCAATCTATAAACGAACGACAAAAACTGATGCGATGGCAGCGGCAGCGGCCAGAAAATTGAAGCAGAAAATGGAAAAGTTAGCATCGAGAGCTGTGTGGCAAAAATGCTGCACAATGGCCGAGAAAAAAAGGGATATAAACAGATTACGTTGTTATTGCCGCCTGCCAGCGAAGTAGGGGTGACCACACACATACACACACGCACACACGGAGTCCTTCACACACACACACACACACACACACACACACACACACACATGTCTGCTTGTAAATCTATGCATGGCGTTTTCTCGATTGATTTTCCTTTTACGCTGGCATTGCAGCAGAAGCAGCAGAATCCGCAGCAACAGCAGCGGTAGCGCCACAGCCCCAACGATATTGTCCACGTTGGCATTTCGTTAAGCTGCTTTTGGGGCGTCTCTCACAATCAGCTCAGCTGCCAGCAACAACAACAACAGCAGCAGCAGCAGCAGCTACCTTTTGGGTATAATATGGCTTACAGTGGACACTCCCAAACGAGGCTAAAAATATCGCATTATTTTACATTGAACGATTGTCTAAATAATTCAGTCCACCAATTCAATTTGCCGTAAGCAAATTTGTACGGGGAAAGTATATTGAAATGTCCATAAGTTCAAAGCTGTATCAAAATGAATAAATATGACGTGAAACACATGGTGTTACGCTTAAATGGTGTTACGTGGTGTGTGCTTTGTTAGCAGCGACCACAGGAGAGCGGGCAGGTTGTACGTTTTTTTTTATGCTAGATTGTTGTTGCTGTTCTCGTGCTAGAATAGGCGCTGCCTAGATGGCGTCACATTTTGCCAATTTGAAGAGGGCTGACAGCTGAATGCTGTCACATCTGCAGGGCGTATTTTGACGCTAATGCACTTTTTTGCTTAGCACCAATTACCGGTCTGGCATAACATATGTATTTGCAAATATCCTTTGTATTTATTGTAAAAAATTTTATATTTTTTCGCAGAATGTTGTTAAATTTAATAAATATTGGATGTTGGACGGGATGGTGAGTGCTAAGTGCTTCATATACCTCGTCGGAAGTCAATGTAAAACAATTGGTTTGGTAATTATTATAGGAAGAAAAAGAAACAATTCCGTGAGTGCTTTAACCTTAGCAGGCCGCTATTGAAGCGCGAGTTCAGTTTCAGCGAAACCAACTTTTGCAAAAAATTAATATCTGAACTGAAAACTGCGCTTTCACTTTGCTATCAATTATTTCTGTACTGAGAATAAGTTAAGCACAAAAACAAGATTCACAAATGACGCTCACAAAGTAAGACGAGCAATGCAGTTCTGAAAGTGTGAAGAGTGCCGCTTTCTTTCGTTTCTCCAGTCATTTACAAATTCTTCTTCTTAAGTGGCCTTAACAATCCGTTATCGGGTTACGGCCTGATGTAAATACATTCTTTCATTGGAATTGTGATTTTACGTGGTGGGTCCCAAATCCTAAGCACAACCCCTTTGTTTGCTTGGTATTGCAGATATTTCCATCTTGAATTATGTTCACATGTTGTAGAAGAAAAAGTTTCTATTCAAAAATAGGCTCTGCAGATTTCTCATCAGAGTTCTTTGGCAAGAACTAGTATGGGAACTTTCGCTCTTTTGCAGCATCTACTGTAGCTGCAAGCACTGAACCGTTAACATTTCGTGACGCCTTTGTTGTCGACGTTGCTGTCACTAGAGTTCTCTTTGTTATTGTCGTTGCTCTACACTGATAAACGTCGCATGTGGTCCAATGGCCATTGCAGCTTCCAACTGTCGCTCATTAATTTATTTTATGCCCTTCGTCTTATTCTCTCAAGTGTGTGTGTGTGTGTGTGCCAGTCAACGTGCAACTATGTACACACTCACACACACACGCACACATTTGTTAATTAATTTGCTCATTTATTGCCCGGTAGGATCTTAGCTGCTTAGTTGCTTAACGGTTCTGATTGAGTCTTTAAGTTTTCGCTGGAGTTTTCACTTGGTTTTCATGGCTTAAAGTCCTGCATTAGTTGTTTGTCTAGTGCCACAAATTTTCACACACTTTTCTCGTTGGTATTTGTTTGTTTTTATATACTTTTTGCTCGTTGTGGACCTTTTTTTTGAGTGGGTTTTTATTTGTGCTTCTGTGCAACGCAGTTTATGAAAAACAATAACAAGAGCATAAATCAAACAAGTCGCTGTTATCGTTGTTTATTTTTTTCCGTGCTGCATTTTTCAATTTTGCCATAAGCTGCAATATAACTGTACTCGGCAAATACCAATAGTGCAGGACATAAACTTGCATTTAAAGAGCTTTAAGAGAAGAAAGCCGTGAATATGACTGGATTTTTCCCTGCGTTATTTGTTGTAACTTATATGCGAAACTAAAGACCAAATCAAAAATACATTTTAGTAATCTTCTACTATAGAAAACTCAGTAGGCTAGCTCGGATACATTGAGTGCAACATTTTGATCCCAATCTTTAATGAGTTCAATTGGCTTTAAACCTTTGATTATTACATTTGTTACATTTTATCTTAACAGACATTAAAATTGGTACAGTTTTCCTTTTACTGTTTTTAGATCTATGGTCAGTAAAGTGAGCAGAGACATCGCTTTTGAAGCAGAAAAGTTATTTCCAAAAGTTAGCTGAGAATTCGTTAAGCTTCTGCGATACACTGCTAAAAATATGTTGTAACTTGAGGGTCCTTAAAAAACAGTCGTAAAGTTTTATATTATATACTCCGAACATCCCATCTTCAGCTGCGGCATATACGACACAGAGTATATACTGCTAACGGCATCGATCTATAGTTTAAACATCAGCAATGTTTATACCAGAGAACCGAAAGACTACGTATATTCATGACCGTTAGTATACTCGTAACTTATGTGCTTTCGGTGCACACACTCCTGATCATGGCCGTGGGTAAGTAAAAACCACTCACACATCATTTTTTGGAACGGTATTTTTTGAAAATCGAGAATAAGTAATACATTTTACCCCGTGTGGTGAGCGGGTTAGAGAATACCACCTCAGCAGGTCAAAGCTTGTCGCATGAGGCGACTAACAATGAGTTCTTTCGTGACCAGTAGAGCTATCCCAGGACTTAAAAGGGTTGTGCGTAGGGATGTTTTAGGAATTGTCAAGAAGTTTCATATATATAGCTTTAAAAATAATTTAAAAATATTGAAAATCGATTTGTGTGGTTATTCAAACAAGGAAATAATTAGGGTTAAAGATGCTTATGTTTAACATCTGTTCAAATTTAATTATTATATAGGTACAGTTGCTTTTATGCCTTTCAAAGAATTCTTTGAGAGTTAAGGTTTAATGAATTTAAACTTACGTCGCAGAACTGATGGATAAGCTGATTGTGCAAAAGTTATTTTGTTATTCAAGAAACCATAGAAAAGTGTTTTATTGTTTAGAATTTCGAAAATTTCCTAGAGATGAACAACAAAAACTAAAGATAACTAAATCTGCTTTGGGCTTAAACTAAGCAAACTGTTTTGTTTTCTAGCAACATTGTTTTTATATCTCGCTGACTGACGCCACTAAATGAGTTCATTTCTAACTAACTATTCGAGATGTTCAAATAGCAGGCAATAATCTGTATAACTCATGTGCCTTCATCTTCGTTGAACTAACGCTAATCACTTGACGCATCATCTAAATCACTTCAACTACTCCGTATGAAATGTGGGCTGAAAAAGCACTTTAAGTTCGCACACTAATTTACCATTATAGTCAGCTGCTCAAGATGTCGTTCATTACGCGTACATTCTTAGAAGCTTCTGCCTTGGTTATTATTTATTGCGCCTTAGGTAATACCCCCTGCTGCCTTTGCTGCCCGTGTCCGTGGGCTTTTCAGTCATGCTGCATTTTTCATGCACGTTCATTATTATCATTCCCAGAGCTACCATCACTGCCATAACTAGTAGTTGTAGAGTTGCCACCCTCCCCGCTGCTATAACCGACATCTGCTTAAGTTAAAATGCGCACTCGTCGCTGATAAGCGTCGAAAATGTGCAGAAAGCTGAAAGTTTCACACAATTTTTTATGCCGTTATGCACAACGTTGCACTTTTTCAAAAGGCAACGGCAACGGAAGAGATGAGCGCAAAACGCAAAGAAAAAAAATTTATCATTGCGTGCACTTGGAGCGGTTGGGGAAATGAGACGGACTGAGCGCCAAATAAAAGCGAAAAGCGTTGGTGAAATTTATATACAATAAAAAGAGTGTATGCCATGCGCCATTCAATTTGATTACTGGCGTCATAAATACCGGAAGCGTCAGTGAGTATTGAGGCAAAGGAAAGTGCAGCCAGCTTGGCACTTCAATGGCATTTTCACCATGATGTGTAGCAACATGCGCAGCATCACCATCACCATCAGCATCAGCAGCATCATCATCTTCAAGAGCATCGTAATCGTCAACTTCTAGAGTTGCCACATGTGCGTGCAGTGCGCTGAGAATATGAATGCGCCACATGAATGACGGCGGTAATATCCTGCCGTCAGCAATTGCAATGACTGGCCAGAGCCGCTGACAAGCCCGGAGGGGCAGCATAGTTGGGGGCAAAAGCAGTGACGCAGCAGCAACTTAGCGCGCGGCTGCTGATAGCTGCTCCTTTATGCACTCAAAAGAATCTGGCACATATACACACAAAAAAGGCATTAAATTGTGGGCGGTTTTGGTTGGCGGTGCACAAAAAAAAGACCGTAGCGAGAAACGTATTAGTAACAGACTATTGAGGCGCAAGGACGTAGGGTGTGAGCGTGGTCTGGGGTCAGGGGCCAGGGGCCAGGAGCCAGGAGCAGTGGCATGTGCTACATGGTTGGTTGGACGCTCGTGTGAATTCTTACAAGTGCGCTGCAAAATGACTTATGTGCTGCAGGCGACGACAACGTCGCCAGCGACACTATCGCCAAATCAGAGAGCAGCTTGCATAAAAAAAATACATTTTCTTCTATTTTTTTTTTCTATTTTTTTATTTTTAACGCAGCATGATAAAAAGTAAGCGCTTGTAAGGGAATGATGGTGGCAAGGCACGTTGCAACAACTGAAATGACTTTGGGGCAACACTGCATAAGTGCTTATATTGTGTGTGTGTGTGTGTATGTGTGTAATGACTGATCGTGTGATTTTTTATGCCCGAAGTTGCGTTGAAAGGCGATTTATCTTGAGCGCTTGTGGGTGGCTGCTTCTGCCAAACACAACACAAATCAAACCCAACCACAGCAAATGAGAGGAAAAATATGCAATATAAATATGATAACGGTATATACACTTTGTAAGCTATAAGTGAAGGCCAAATTTGCGGCTTTGAAATTAACTTAATCATAAAGGTTTGCCATAGTTATACATCTTCTTCTTCTTAACTGGCCATAACAACCCGTTATCGGGTTACGGCCTGATGTAAATACATTCCTTCATTGGAATTGTGGTTTTACGTGTTGAGTCCCAAACCCTATGCACAGCCCTTTCAAGGCCTACTGGTCTCGAAAGAACCCAGTGTCATTGTTAACGGTCTCATACGACAAGCTTTGGCCTGCTGAGGTGGTATTCTCTAACCCGCTCACCGCAGGAGGTAACATAGTTATACTATAAAGAGCAAATGCTATAAGGCTTATAATCAGAAAGAGAAAGCAACTATGCTGCAAGTATTAAAAGGATGTTCTAAAAAAGATAACTTTCTTTAACGGTACACTCATTAGGACACGAGAGTTTCAGAGTTGTCTTATCGTAATCTCATCTTGCAGCATCAAAATGTTTCATTTTCACTTTAACGCTGAAGAAGTTTCACTTCAGCAACGGTATTACCATCTATCGTGGTTCAAATAAGTTACTCTGAACTTCTCTATTGTGATAATTTTCACCATACTTCCGTCTCAGCAGTACAGCCCAAAAATCTGCCAAAAGAATCCTTCCCAAATCGGTTTTCAAGAGGATAAATTTGTGTGTAATAAATCCAATAAAAAATGTTGAAGCTTAAATGTTGACCAAAACGCGACTTATTTTCAAAAACAAAAAAAAAACACGATATGGCTGAAATCGCATTTGGTTTTATTCAGTAATACAAACATGAAAAAAAAGGCTATTGTCGGTGGTAGCCGACTATAATACACCCTCTACTGTCGTCAATGAGTTTTACCTAATCTATATATTAAAACGGGTGGCCATATTTTGTGGCACACTTTGTGTTTATTTTAGGCGTGAGTTAAGGCTATTAGTAGCACGTGAGTTGGAGACCCTTTTTTGTCCATTTTATGCCATTACATTAGAGAAAGGTAAAGAAGTTAGCCACCACGAGTTTATAGTAGCTCTAAGTGTTGCCTCGAAAGTTGTTTATCTCCACTACACAAAGCTGTGACTTGATTCTCTTTTGAAGGGTAACTATGACGATTTGTTAAAGAAGGCACGTTTTCACACAGACGAGTTGTTTGAACTAGGGATCCTGCCATGGTCTTCAACAGCACTTCCGCGCATCTTATTAACGCCAATGTATAAAAAGTAGAAGACATAAAAATATCTGCCTATTATACAAGGACCAGCTTAGAAAGTGTAGAGAAATGCCACAAACCTATTGGTAAAAGTTATAATATCGTAGTACTCTATATATTGCAGTATATCTAAAAAAGAAAAGAAAGCGACAATTTAAACAAACAAACAAACGACTCTGTAAAAAGTAAGTTGTGGTCTGAACAACAAAAACAAAATATCTAACCAGCTAAATGCTGTGGGACTTGGTCTGGTTTGGCTGCTTTTAGGGTTTGGTTGGGTTCACTTGCTGGGCTACCCGGTTGGTAGCTTGGTTTGGTTTCTGAAATGGTTAGGATGGTTGCGATGGGTTTGGGGCTGGTTTGGCTGGCAGAGATTAACTTTTGGTTCGCTCAAAGCGACCACAGCAAGTGCTTTACATTTAAAAACACACGGCAACTGTGTGATGCCATCGCCAAACGCACATTGCAGTTGGTGGTTTTGGCAACAAAAACAACAGCAACGACAACAACGTCATCAGAGCTTGTTAGTGGCCATAGACACCGCTGGTGCACAACAAGCACCATAGCACCTATGTACTCCATTGTTGTTGTCAAAGTAGAGCAGAGAAAAAACCACAAGTCATGGAGATTAACAATTAGCTTGCTTTTTAATTCATTAAATATTTATAAGCAGGAGTCAAGGGTGGAGTTGATGTGAAGATACTCTATAAATAGTATAAAAGAAACGTATGGCAAGAGTGTAAAACGCCTGAAAAACTATGTGGCGGATAATCTGTAGAATGAACAAACTTTTTGCAGCGCGGAATAAGCGCATCAACAGGTTTACAAGCGGCACGTCAAATGCTTCATGCTCCGGGGTTAATACGATAGTATAATATGCCATAAAAAGGTAGAAGCCCCAGGTATACACATTAAGTTGTGAAAAAATATAATGGGAGAGTTGGTATCGCATTACTTAATGTATGTGGCATAGAATGCACTGCATTACATAAGCATCAAACGCTGAATGAGCGCTTAAACTAGCAAAAAAGGCAACATAAATATAACGTTAAAGTTTTATGAAGTGTTTTCTGGTTGCTTTCAGTATCAAAATAAACGCGCGTGGTGATTGCTTGGTCATAGTATTGATGAATAGAACACATGAAAGTGGTACTTAAGAGCAATGTTTCCACATTTTATGGGAAATGCTTCTGTTTGTGCGGGGACGAAACACAACCTCCTGGCACCATATACTTCGTTGGCGCCACTTTTGCTTCCGCTCTCTTGTTTTTTGCATCGAACTTTTGCAATTTAAACCTTAAATTTTTTGTTTTTTAAAATACTTTTTGTATTTCATACCACTTTCTTGACTCAGTGTTTAATTGTAACTAGTGTTCGTCTTGTCGTCAACATTCGACGACTAAGTATCCGCTCTCATAATAGCTGATTACGAACAGGAGAAAAGAAAATACGAAATGACAACGATTGTGTGTACAGTGCATATTGTTCTTTATTTCTAAAGTACACTTCACATTTTTCATTAAATTTATTTTTTTCTAACTAAAAAGCAACGAATCCAGGTGAAACTTATATTCTGCAAACCCTAAGCATTTTATCTTTCGAATGGTATTTGTTTCACCTGAAAAAGTTGCGTTTTTGCGAAATAATTGGTACCACACTGCATTTATAGATAGATATTGTTGCATGCAATTATCAGTGAGCTGCTAAAAATCTTACTCAATTCGCTACTGATATATTTGCACTGTAATCGATTTCCGAATAGTAACGGAATGATGCTCATTCCAGATTGATACGAGCAGCGTTTCGGCGAAATCCATCGTGTTCATGATGTCGTGCTCGCTGGCGTTGTGATTCTGGTGTTCGAACTCGTTGCAAAATATTCGCCTGTCGTTCATTTTCAGTTCATGCCAATACGTAATTTTGACTATCCCTCGCTAATCAGTTCATCAGTGCAATTCGCATATGTATTGTATCCGCTAATACAATATTTACCACTTTTCCTAGAAACCTTTGTTATCTGACTGCGACAATGGGATGGCCAATCATCTCGGGCGCTTTGTTTTTATGTAATGTCATTTCAAACGTTGTTGACAACTACAGACTTTTGACAAACAAACAAATGTTTTATTATTCCAACTGAATAGTTGATGAAGTTGTCAGTGGAATTGTTTGCAGTTCGATCTGCACGATGTTTTTTCAATCCAATTTGACTTACTACTTTCATAGTGAACTGTTTATTGTCCTATACTCCCAAAAGTACCTCCGAAAACATACATTCCCAAACTAATACCGATTTTTGAGTTCTCTGGCCAAAAACTATTAGGTCATATTGAAAAGTGGTCTATGAAAGGATTGTAGTGGCATTCATCAGCTTTTAATAGAATAAAGAATTAAGTTGTTACTTTATTTGACAAAGAGATATAGCGGTTTGAGTGGAACCTCCTTAAACATACCGATATTTGCGGGTTTCTCAAAACTTGAGGGTGACCGGAAAAAACTGAGTACGAAGCGATATTGAGGGAAGGTAGTTGAAACATAATCACCCACCAGAGTTCTAATATATGAACTCGTGTTCCTAAAAAAGCAAATTCATGGAACGAAAGATTTAACATCTTTACAATAATTTTGATATATTATGTTCAAGTCTTAATGCCTCCAATTTTTGAGAAATCTCAACTTTAGACTTTTGTAAAAATCGTCGTCTATATGCCTTAATTTCCGAATTGTTCAACACTGCAAGTTTTAAGCGCACTTAACTGTCAAAATGTAGCGTTAACTTAAATACGATAATACTTAAGCAAATTTCTTATTTGAAACGTGCTTTTAAATCAAAACCAAGCAAGTTTCTAAATATATATATCAGAGTTGTGCATAGACAAGCTAAAATTGAACAGAACCCTAACGCAATGCTTGACTTTTATAGAAGTTTGCATTTTATTTACTTTTTTGTTTATTTTATACGAAAAATGTATATAAGAACCAACAAAATCTTCATTTAAAGTCATCCTTGCAAATGCTGCCAGCTGTTGAATCAAAGGTTAACCTTTCCCACACATACACACACTCACACATAGAAGCGCAGCCCTTTCAGAAACTCGGCAAAAAAGTGGGAAACTCATTTTGCCAGTAACCCAACTCACACACCTGCAGCCACATACACAGGTACACACACAAAGATATAGCCAACTTATACCTGCTGTGCTGGATCTGTATCTGTGTTTTTACCGCCAAATTGGAGAGGCAAAGAGATGCAAATAAGCGAATATTCATTTGATGATACGAATGTGCTACACGACATGCGTGTGTGTGTGTGTGTGTGTGTGTCATGCAACCAACTTTAGCTCCTGCTCCACATGTACAGAAACTTTTGCTGCTATTTTTGTTGTTGTTGGTTGGTTGCCTTTTGCGACAATTTAAAAGTACATTTTATCGCGAGGGCCAGACGACAGTCAACATCGCAGGCAAACATCGACAGCTTGAGATAGTCACGTACATAACCTTTTGTTTTAACGTTTTTCAGCGCTGCTTCCGTTTTTTCTGCTCCCCGTTTCACAACGCCCCCTCCGCCCTCTTATACTGCGCCCCTGCCATAGTCTTTTATTTTTATTTCGTGCCAATTGTGCGCCTAATTAGCGCTTGAATTCAACGCGCGCATCGTGGCGGCATCTTTGCAATTAAAACGCACTTTGCCTTGGCGCACACACACACACACACACACACACACACACATACACACACAGTTTACATACACACAGTTTTACAGTTACCCGGAACAAAATGGCGCTCGTTGTTGGTGCTTGCTGGCAGTGCCTTGGTTTCAAAATTAATTTGATTTATGTGTGTGCGTGTATGTCTTGGTATGCGTAAGCGTATAAATATGTGAGTGTCTGTGTTGTGTTGTGTTGTGTACCATGTTGCACCTGTTTGGACAGCAACGAATTTTGCTACACGGAAAATAAAATATAAAATATGGCCAACTTTTCTTCTTTTTTTTTGAAGTATTGTAGCTATATAAATATGTGTGCGTATATGTAAAGTGTCGAGTTTTATTTGGCATATGTGTGCACGTCTTTGCTATACATATACAAAAACAAAAAAAACCGAGCACAACAACAGCGACAGCGTCTGTTGATCTACTGGTTTAGCGCAACAACTTTAACAAACATATGTGTTTTTTCCCAACAACAACAATATAAATACGCGTCTCGCACAATGCAAATAAAAAGCCATAAACTTTCATTTAAGTTTAAAATGGCATTTAAATGAATGAGTGTTGCGCATGCTGTCGCTACCCCGCTCACAGACTTGCTATCCCCCTCTCACCGCACTCTCGTTTCGCTCTCTTTACTACCTCCCTTGCTGCCGCTTTTTCAGGCCTTGGCCAAACAACACATGTATCATAATTCATTTTCATGTTTTATTTCGTTTTAACTGCAATGTCAGTTGTGCTTCCTCTTCCCGCTCTCTCTTACTCCTACTCTTGCTCTATATCCGGCTGCCTTCTCAATGCCTCGTTTATTTGTTAAGGATACGTGCTGATATTCCTATATGTATATGTACGCATGTTCCTATATATGTATATGACATCAAGAAAAATACGTTATAAATATAAAATGGCTTAAAGGCAAGCCATATATTAGCTAAAAGGTTTGCCCAAATATAATTTACATTTATCAGATACATATAAATTTAACAAAAATCGATTGATAAATGTATCGCATTTGGCAAGGTAAACAAAAAAAGGTAGCATACTTTCTTGGGACTCACACGAAATTTAATGTTCTATAATGCTAGTTTTACTTCAGGGGTACCGAATACTTTAGCAACATTTATCAGTAATATTTGCTAGTGATTCATCGATTTATCAATTATTAAAAAATATTCCACTTTGTTATAATAAGGCGAATATTCACGCAAATAATCTTATAGATCATGATGAAAAAAGTTAGACCTCAAGACTAATCAGTCGTCAGTGGTTTGCTGGAGGAGGCGAATGGTTCACTACAGCGTCACTCTTCCGGCATGCCTGCTTAGGGATTGCAGGCGCTAAGAGCATCACCTCAAGAGAACCCCTTAACGCACTGTTAAATCTAACCTCACTTGACAGCCTCTATCGTAGGCTGTGAACGTGGCTAGCAGACTCAAATATAACGGAGTCTGGACGAACGAACTGGGATTTGGTTAAGTCAGTGGAATTCCAGTCAGCAGTGCTCCTTTAATGGAGTTCTCGAGGTATAGTATTGGCCGAAGCAGGTGAAGTATCTGGACTTAGGTTGAGAAAGATGGAAGATATTGGCGCCTCACCCGGGTTGAGACTTGTCAACCTTAAAGCAAACTTGTTAGTTTCAGATTTAATGACATTCTAGAACCTAACAGCTACACGGCATCTAGTAGAGGAGCAATAAAAAAAAAAACCACTCAATGCCTTGAGCATACTTGCATCCAATTTGCACACTTGAATGCATTTCTTTAGCTGCATCAATTTGAGTAGATTTGTGCTAATCCCCACCTGCAGACCACAAATGAAATGCAAATCCCAACACACAATATACACATTGGCAATATCCTAGCGATTTTCTACCTCATATTCAACTAATGATATTGAATAAGCACTTGAAAAACTCATATAAAGTAAACAATTGATTTCCATTACGTGCATGCCCTCTCGCTCGATATACTCGATACTCTCGATACCCCTCTCGCTCAGTGTTTTATGCCAAGCATGCCCATGTCCATGGCAGTAAGTTAAATAGAATTGAAGTGAGACAGCAAGAGTTGATGACAGAAATGACTATAGCATAGGGAAGACTTTTTACAACTTGCAATTTTCTTTTTTTTCCACTCTCTTGCATTTCTTGCAAATTTTTCCATTTTCTTTGCACACTTTGCCACAACTGTATGAGGAGTGGAAAAGAGGGGCACACACACACACACACACATGTAAGACACATATATGATGGCAGTTTTTTCGAGTTATTTTCATATTTGTTTAAAGTCTATTTACCGCAAGTTGACAGTGAAATATGCGAAACTAGCGCGTAGCCAAATAAGTGCGACAGTTTCCGGTTACAACTGTGCGGCAAAGCCAGTGTTGGTAAGGTCCTGCTGGTGCTGCTGCCTCTACGGCTGCTCATGCTGCTGCTGATGGGTTGTTTCTGTTGCAGTTGCTCTTCTTCCTCTTGTTGTTGTTGTTGTTGGATAACAGTGGCATGTCATTGCGGTTTGTTTGTTTGACTTGCCTTGGTAAGGATTTCATGTGTTTAAGAAGCAGAGCTCGAGCCGAGACCAACCGCAGTGACTGTCTGTCTGTCTGTGTGTGTGTTGGTGTGTGGGTAGCCTGCCTGTCCGCATGACAATTTGTTGTTCATGAAATCTGCAGCTCTGCTTCTATTTCTGCATTTGGTTCTGCAATGTTTTTGCGCAATTTGCCAAAGACATGCAAAGCACGAAAGAGATATGCATAGCAGCTAAGCGCAGACTACGAGCTTGACGAGGATGATGGCCCTAGGAATACATCCTGGCGGCAGCAAATAGTCTGACATCGTTGCAGTGTAAACAAACCGATATGTTCCTCCAAGCAGGGCTCAGCCTGAGCAACAAAACAAAGGCAACAAAAACCAAGAGCGAGAGATACGTAGAAAAAGTACTAAAAAAGGTTTGCATTGCTTGCAAGATGTATTGGGTTTCATCAGCTGCATATCCATGCCGCGTGTTGCCAGACCAGCCAGCCAGCCAGCCTTTGGAGAGTCATAGAGTCCGTGTCCTTCTCGGAGTCAGAGTCAGCCTGCCTAACCGCTGAGACGGAAGTAATGTGTCTATCAAAGCATTAACAATGTCTTTGGCGTTGCGTCTGTGCATAGTTTTTAGTTGGCTGCTCAATAGCTTTATATAATACTTATGCAGTGAGCGAAAAAATTGTGTAGGTTTCAGTTGTCCCAAATAAGGTAAGCACATAAAATGGAGTGTAGAAGATTGTTTGAGCGAAAGAAGGGTTTTTGAATATGAATATCATGAATTCCTACAGTGGTTGGCACCATAACAAGCGATAAAATCAATGGAATGCGAACACAAACTGGATGTCAAAGCAGTTTTTGGCGACTTATTCGTTTATCAGCATTTCTTCTGCTCTTGTCCGGCTCTCTGCAGGCGTAGATTTGAACATTTAGGCAGTTACTTCCTAGATAGTATTGCAAATGCGTCCGAAATAAGACCCAGAAAGATTGCAGACTTTATTGCTGCATCGGGTTGGTCTACTTTCTGATTCTGATTTTGGATCTGAGGTTTAACGGGGAAGGACTGAAAATGAAATCCTACGGTAGCACAACGGGCCGAGACATGGCTTAAGTGTGCCAGGCTGTTACCCTGGCAGCCGTTCTAACCTAACCTAACCTATTCGTTCATCCCATATGTTATTCTTTTTGTGTGTTGTGGACATTACTTTCCTTGCTACTTTCATTCTAAAGAGTTTTTTAAGCTTTTAAAGTTTTCTTATCATCAAAATATATATATATAAAAGTAAAAGTTTTGTTTTTTAAAGTGCTAAAGCAGGCATATTTAATAAAAATAAAAATTTTTAAATTAAAGTGAATGCCACGTCAAGTCTCGAAGTCGATAACGATCTCGAAGTCATATTCAAGCAAGATTCTTGGAGATTTTTGATTGCCAAATGCTTATGTTTTCCTATTTAAGGTTAACACTCTATTCATGGGTCTTCGAGCAACAAAACGTAACATTCTTACGTTTGAGCATCTTGGCTTGTTAAGACCCCTATTACAGAAGCTTTGGCTGAATCGATTCCACTAAATTTGAAGACTTGAGCGGTCAACTTTGACTTAGTTAAAAAAAAAAACGTTTACCGCGGTTTTTACTCACAAGTCTAATGGCCGAAGCTGACATAAGGTCCCTGCATTGATATACGAAATAATAGTGCAGTAGGTTATCTCATTTTGTTGCTCATATCGAAATCGATAGTAGCGACCCTCACGACTAGCAACCCTAAAAACTTACTAAGACTCAAGCTATATGTCGCTCAACTTCTCTTGTCGCATCATACGTTTGATCATGAGCTAATACTCAGATTCAGAGATCAGGAATTAAGTCATATCCATATTGTCATTGCGAACTGAGTGGTTAAAAATCAGCAATGTGCTAAGTAGGTATAACCCAGCAGTTATCGTTGTTAAACTGAGAGCTCTGACCTATTAGTTAGCATTGAAAGAAATTCATCGTATGCCAATATTGCTCTTCTCACAGTGTAAATTATATATAACATATATATATATATATATTGAAATATAATTGTAATTTCAGACTAATATTGCATGATTTATGTGTATATATCCGTGTGCATTTCTCTCTTTCTCTCTGTGTGTGTGTGTGTAATATATTGCAATGAAATCCGCTTGTTGTCTTGTGTTTGCATAAACGCCTTATGCAAAATTGAACACAATTAAATTAGTTGCGGCAACTCAAACGGCAACCTGGGATTAAGGTGAAATCTGCACCACACTCTCTCATTCCTGCCCACTGTCTGGCGCTCCATCTGTCCCACCCACTGTATCACTTTCTTGCCTATGTATAACTAATTGACTATGTAAATGTCAGCTATATGTGGCTGGAGTTGTGCATGTATGCGGTTTGTTTGTTTGTATATGCTGTTAATTATAGGCAACGTGCAACACAGCCCCATCATTATTGTTGTTGCAAGGCCAAAAGTGGGCGCTCCTAGATTGGAGCATGAGGCATGAGTTTCAATGCCTCACATTGACATTTCAGCAGCGACAGCTACGACAGTTACGTTGTCGTTGTCATGAAACCTTTTGCTAAGGATTATGCAAATCTGCCACTCATCGTGTAGAACACACGCTCTCACATTTACATTTGCATACACATAGTTGAAGATTTTGCGCATCATAATTTATGCCACCCGTTACGAAAAACATCACAACAACAACAACGAGGACAACAAGTATGCTTCGTATCAGCCGCTTGGCATGCCTCATAAATTGGCCACACATTGGGGCACAGGTAAGTATACGATATCTCTATATTGGGATGTATATGCTCGTGTACAGTTGAAGCCTACAGCTGAGAGAACAACAAGAACCACAAGCTGCTTTATAAGCTGCATATTTCGGAAAAGCCTAAGCTGACATACATTTGCCAACAAACGTTTTCCAGCCCATGCAGTTCTGTGGCTTGGAGGGCGTTACAACGGAACGCTAGTTATTGGTTTTAGAAAAAAAACCATCAAATTCAATTTGATTGCACAATATTTACTGCCCTTCGAAAAAATAAATCGATAACATTTTCTTCGATTTATGGCACCTCAGGTTCTCCAAACGCATAACAAAGACTTTATCCCAACAGTGTCGCGATTCCTTTTACTCATGCATTTTTTATACCATGTACACAAAGTGTAAAAGGTTCTTATAGATTTGCCGTGGCACACCATAAGTTCCATGAGCAAAAAGTCTTATCATTGCCTCGGGTCCATGTCCGTCCGTCTGTCCGTATGAGGGGATAGTTCTCCGAGACCATAAGAGATAGATAGATAAATTTAACCAAAAGATGCGCGTAATCTAATGTAAGATAAAAATTGTCTAATCAAGTCGATATCTTACCCCCTTCCCCCGTCAAAGATTTGCGCGGTTGACAACCGCTCCGTTGAATCTATCAGCTTGAAGCTCCTTGGAATCGTGCGTAGTTTTTATATGCATCTATGTTGCATAAATGATCGAAATTGGATAAATACATCAAAAGTTGTAGTCAAAAATATGCTTATTTCACCCCACCCCCTTGCCTATAAACTTTGCCAAAATTACACTGCATGTAGATATGGATACATGCGAGGTAGAGTTACAAAATTTGGTGTGGATACTCGTGTGACACTAATCGTTAAAACTACATCCACTTTTTTCATTGAAACCCTCTCCCTTCCCACGCCATCGATTTACCTTAATTACTGCCATAGCGCCCCATATATTGATTCGAAAATTACCACAGACATTTATAAATTTTTTGATCTATATTACAAAGTTCAACGGCATTTACCCAATAATACTGGAGTTATGGGCATAAAAGTAATTTTTGCCCCCACTTCGCAATAGGAAAACTTGTCAATTGGAACTTCCCAATTGGAAAATGCGAACTTGTAAAAAGAGACATAAGAGAAAATACTTTCGTTCTCATTTTACCGTATGCTGGATTTAGTGCTAATGGGGAAAAAAGAGTCTCTCTGCATTAATTTTTTTTGTATTTTAAACTTTATGATACAAATCTGATTAAGGTCGACGCCAAGAAAGATTTCTAATTTTTGGCTACTCCACACAATATTACGGACCACTATCGAGTGATTTCATTGATTATTCCATTATAACAACTGCTCTGGACTCAACAGCCCATACAAAGTATTCAAAACTAGATTTTAAAGATTCAGCGAGTATCAATAATAGATACTCGGGAAGAAGTAAATTGTGAAGAAAATATACCATTCACATTTAGCTCGTCAATCGCGCTGATACATAGTATACACATCTTCCATTTTCGCGGGAATCCCTTTGAAAATGATGGTTTAGTTTTGTAAACACGCAAATTAAGCTTGTTAGGATTTAAAACACCTTTCTCTGTGAATTGCACACACTCTATGACCCCATAAATATAGTCTTTCTAAGCTACGAGAACAACTGAGATAGCCAAAACCAACAACAAGGACATTTTCTATGCAGATTTATCAGTGTCACATTCTGTTCTGTCCCCAGTCCATTTAGGTTCAGCCTAGTTCAGCTATATTAACCATAATGGAATCATAAAAATGTTTTTTTAATGAAATTACTTGTTCCTTTTTTTTCGTAGTTAAGTAACTTTTCCAACGTGATTTGTTATAATTAATGTGTCAAGAGCTAGGAACATGAAGCAAGCTCAACTGCAGCTGAGCCAAACTCTTTGACCCTCTTTGGTAAGGCTTGCATCAAGCGCTCAAACTTGAACTTGCCACCCCAAGATATAAAATGCTTATGAAAAACGCTTAAATTAACTAACTCTTACACAGACAGCGAAACATAGTACACAACCTTTAAGCTGTATATGCACACACATACAAAATGGGCAGCATTTTGGCTTGTACAGCCACAGTTGGCCCGTGTTAGTTGGCCAACAGACAGTTGGACAGTGAGGCACTGAGTCAGAGTTAGAGCAAAAGTCTGCTGCATTGAATGTGAGATAGTTGGCTGCAATTTCCATATATGGAAAAATTCGGACTCTGCCGCTTTACAAAAATATCTAGTTTATTTGCCAGCATTTTTTTTTCAATTTTTAGCTGGTTTAAGTTTTCTCTTTTTTCAAAAAGTGTGTGTATCTCTGGGTGTGTGTGTGCGAATTTTTGTTATCGCAGAGCTTGCAGCATGCTGCAATAAAATCAGTGGCAAAGGTTGTAGCTGCCATTGCAGTGGAGCAGGATTTGGTCAGCCATTTGCCACAGTCCGTCTGATGAGCACGCTGTCTCTCTCACTCTATCGCTCTCTCGCTCTCGCTCTGCGTATATGTTTGTGTGTGTTTGCTAAATAGAAAATTTGCACTAAAAATTTGCACATAGAAAATCTAAAATTCGGGCATTCTATCTCCATCTCTCTCTCTCTTTGTGTTTTGCTCTATTTGTTTGTTTGTACATGAAAACAGTTTTGTGATTTGCATTTAAAAGGTGTAACGGGGCAACTAGTTTGCATTTCAGGTGTAAATTTAACCTAAAACATAAAATGCCGAGCTGCATCTGCCGCCCGCACTGAAAAAAAGTCCAAAAACAATACTGGTAAAAACTTTTGCAAATGTTTCGTTCTTGCAAATGAGCCTCCATAGATATGCTACACATTTTGTATATACAGTCATATATGGTTGAACCCACTGTAGTGGGCTGTTGGCTGCATTTGACACAAATAAACAGTTAACAATGCACATAGAAATGTATAGCTGATGGACAGACAGAGAGACTGACAGCAGCACTGTCTACATGAAATTGGCTGCCAAAAATGGCCATAAATTTTGCAGCTTACAATGCGTATACGCCCCATTGTTGTCGTTCTTGACTGTCTTTCATTTGAGCCACGCACACATTGAACTATTAATCATATCGACTGTCTCACTGTCTCGCTGTCTGACTGACTGGCCAGTGCGCTAATCAATCTTGCCTAGCTGTCTTGCTTCCAAAATGGCGCTGCCATTATGAGAAAAATGGCGGCGACGACAATAGCAATGGCGCTAAGGCTAAAGTCATTAACGCCTCGCTGGACAGCGTTAACTACCTGGTATTTTGTTTATGACCAAATCGTAGTGCAGTGTCTTGGTGCTGCTGCTGCTGTTCAATGAGCCGGCAGGCAAAAGCCAAACGGGATTAGTTGTAATCAATAACTTGGCCAAGTAGTCGAGCCGTTCCAAGTCAAGTTGAGCAGAGTTTTTGCCAGCGCTGTCGAAACTTTTGCACAGCTTATGACAAGGCTTATGTACATTATATATACATATATATATATATATATGTATGTATGTACAATAACATTGCATAAGCGCCTCGACATTTTGCTTTTGTCTGCGGCCAAGTTATTATGACCACCGCAAATACGTATTAATTGAAAAGTTTGCCATTAAGAATTTTCGCTTGGTTAGGTTTCTGCATTGGCATTTTGTTTTTGCTGTACCCAAAATACTCCCCACCTCTCCTCACTCAAATTAATATAAAAGCAATTTCGTCTATAAGTATTTAAGTGAATCTGTTGTCTCAGGCATGCCGCTTGTTGAAGCCAACTATTTGATCGTTATAAAATTTGACAGTTTCCCAAAAACTTGGCGCGACAATAACTTGAAAACATTTTGATTGATGAGCACACATATAGTACATGTATATAGCACCATCTCAGAAACTGTATATAGTACTCTCTAACTTCTACGCTCATCGTCATCATATTCGCATTAAATGCGGAAAACTCTAAAGCACCGTTGAAGCATCGCAAATTGCCAGTTGACATTTTATGATGAAGCTCTAATATAAAAGTTGCGGCACTTAAATATTGGAAATTATCGGAAGTGTTTGTGTACCACCTGGTATGGAAATGAGGGCTTAGCGAGCAAAGAACCGAGCTTGTCGACAGTTGCTAATGGGTTAAAAATGAATTGATAACTTGTGGAGCTGCAGAAATGCTTAAATGGTGTTCAGACAACTTAACTGATTTGCTTTAGATCTAAAGTATTTTATATGAAAGCATTTTTTGAAATATTTCACATTAGTTTTCACTTTTTTCTGTGTAACAAGATTATTAGAGATATCAGTCTGTACTTGTAAGTTGCTCGTACAGAAGGAAATCGGAACTAGAAGTAGTAGTGTATCGAATATTCTACAAAAAGAAGAATTTCTGGAAGAATTAAGGAAAACCAACTGTAAAATTATGTTTTCTTCGAGTAAAGAGACCAGCGGTTGGACTTTCAGATTACTGTTGAGAACTGTACTGTAGATGTTGTCAAGGATTGCGTCTATCTTGGCACCACCGTCAGAATGAAGAACGACGTCAGCATGGAAATCAATGCTTGCCAATAAGATGTAGTAGAGAAAACTTTTGCCAGACGAAACTAGCACTTTATAAGACGCTCCTCTTTCCCGTTTTGTTTGAGCTGAAAGTGCTCCGTAAGCTCTTTAGACCTCTATTTGTTGGCAACGACTACCATATTCGTTGGAGCAACAAACTCTATGAGCCCCACATTGACATAGTCAAGCGAATTAACATCCAGCAGCTCCGCTGGCTAGGTCATGTTGTGCGCATGGATGAAGAAGCCACTGCAAGAAAGGTCATTAATGCGGCAGTTGATGGGAGGCGAAGAAGGGGCAGACCATGTCTTCGTTAGACGGACCAGGTTTAAAGAACACAAACTACCTGTAGTATCACCGATTGGAGAGTGCGTGCGTAAAGCAGAGGCACTTGATGGCAGTGCTGTTTATTTGTCCGTAACCCGGCTACGGGTTATTATGACTAGTTAAGAAGAAGAACCGCCCAAACGGACATCGGCTTCCACCCAAAATATCGGGAGGATTGTTTCAATAGGGAACCTCAAGCATTCTCCGCTTCCGTACACATGTGTTTTGAAAATTGTTTCAACCTTATCGATTTGCTGGGTAAATGCTTTGAAGATCAACAAAAAAATTTTCGATGAAATAGAAGCGCTCTTCTCCCCTATAGCGGAAACATAAAAGGCAGCATGCTGTAAAATAAGCAACTTGTGCATGTTGAAAACGAAGTTAGACACTTTAATAATGTTCTGGCAAATGCCTTTAAAACCTAAATCTTACCTTAAAATGCTCTAAAAAAAAGCCGTTATATACTTTTAACTAACTTTCTTAAGATATATGACAGGCTTCAAAAAACAAACAAAACTCCCATTTGACAGGGTTATCAACAAAGCGTTATAAACCATTGCTGCACCCAGGATCTGGCACTCATTAAAATCGAAAAGTGTCTATCAAATCGATTTTCGTTTAGTAACGTAATCAAGAATGGTACTTTTTTTGTTTTTGGTTTTTGTTTGCTGCGCTACATAACAAGTCTGGCGATTGAACGGCAGAGCCCGGCAGAGTACCGTACAGTACAGTACGGAACCCATTACCAACTTAAAGAGCACTCGAACAGCACTCAGCCGCACACACACACACACACACACACACACACACACACACACGTGCAGGCGTAAAGGAGTACAAAGAGCCGTGCATGTGTGTAAGTGGAGTTGCAGCAGGTAGGCAGCGTAGTGGGGTGAGAGAGGGACCGAGGCAGCGGTCGAGGCATCGGAGCACCCGGCGCCGTCTGTGCTTTGCAGTGCTCGTCAAGATTGAATTTGGTATGAAATTTTTTGCTGGATTTGGAGTGATTTTTTGGTTGCTTTTCTTACTGTTTTTTTTGGTATTGATCAAACAAAACGTAGCAAGTGGCAGTGAAGGTGTCGGTGTCATTGCTCACAAGCGTAAGTATATATGTGTATGCATGGAGACAGTGCTATATATAAGTATATGCATGTATAGAGCTGACTATGCCAACAAATTTTATCGTGATTCCCGTGCTTCTTATTACTCTACGGGGTTTCTTTTTTGGGCAGCACGAAATGCGCGCATTGCGCATAACTAAGAAAATTGCATGATTTGTACTAAAACTGTCATTTTGATTTTTGTTTTCTATTATATAGAACTCATTGTTGTTGCTCTTGTTTTCTCCCCGTCTCACTCGACACATATATAAACAAGGGCAGTTGTATGCCGCTGACTTACCGGACCAAACTGTTCGAAATAGCTTTTGACATCCTCCAGCGTAGTGGGCGCCGAGAGGCCACCCACAAAGATTTTCTTCGTTCTCGTCACCATCTGCAATGAGCATAAAAGTATAAAAAAGCATGAAAAGAGTTGTAATAAAAATTCGCTTTAATTAAGCTGGCATTTAAATAACCATTTATATGGAACTAACCGGATGCGCACGACTGTACGTACTACTCCACTAAGCTAGCTTATGACTGCAGACTGAGCAGACTGCAAGGAGCCGCATTGCAACTGTAACTTGCAGGAGCAAGGTTCAGTAACTTTGGCTATGCGTAGAATCCGTATCTTACTAGCTTTCTGTCTCTTCTGACTGCTGTCTTTATTTATACCCTGCACGCTCTGTGTGAAAAGGGTATATGCAACTTGGCAGAAATAAGTGTATGTGCACCAAATAAAAACCAGCATAAAGTAAGTACTTTCGGTATAAAGTAGTAAACAGCAGCAAAGTGGTCAGCAGGACAAAAAACCGAGCAAGTTGAGTTCGTTTGTGCGTGCTAGTGCTACGTCACTGAAAAGATGGCGGAAGCAGCAAATGTGCTGGGAAAATGCGACTAATCCTGCAGTAGATAAACGTCTTATTCGTTTTGACTTTTCCGGAAGTACTACGCTTTTTTTTTTGTAATAAAATGTATTTAGTGGAAACGATGTCGCTTTGTCTTTCGATTTTATAACCCTAGCCAAATTCTATATATGTTTATACTTATCACAGTATAACTTTGTAGCTGGTTTGGTGCAATTCATCAATTCCACGTATATCTAAGAAAGTACCAGTTCGATATCCTTGCAAAGTTGGTGCGGTCCCTGAACTAATTGTTGCCGTGCGAGGCATTAGGTAAGGCAACGCACTCTACTGAGATCTGCTTAATTTTTGGAAGGTGTTGTGAACAGAACTTTAGAAGATATAGCTAATAATATGCCAGTTTTAGTCCCCCTCTCCTATGAACTGCAACAGAATTTTACTTTTTACAGAAATGTTAAAGTTAACATTTTTGTTAACCAAATGTGGTACAGGGTTTTCCACTGTCGGGCACCGTCCAGACTGTCTGCATAAAATTTTTTTCTGTTTTCAATAATAAGTTCTATCAGTCGGCTAATAATCCAAAGAAGCCATTATAATTTAAAGTTTCTGGTGCAAATTCGAGTATATCTTCGAGGATGCATCATTCTGGTGCATATTCGAGTAAATCTTCGGGGATGCATCATTCTGCTCATGAAAATTAATTTGAAGTACGACGCGTACTTCTTCAAATTGAGGAAATTTAAAAAATTATTTTTCTTGTTTTGATTTTTGGATATCATTAGCGGTAAAAGTCCGACAGTATAGTATTCAAGATATTAGCAAGCTAAGAACATTACGTGACGTGACGGAAATAGAAGTGGTTTTTTGTCTAATTAATTAATTTAATTAATTATATTTTTTTTGTTAATTATATAAACAACGCAAATTTTTATTAAGAAAATTATTATATATATGGTTGTAGGTAGCTAGAAAATGGTACTCTTATTATAAATTTCGCTACCCTTTTTCGACTGTCTGTACGAAAGTAAAGGAGAAAAAACTTATTTTATTATTAACTTATTATTTTAACCTATTTTCGAACGGGTTTCTGTTAGCTTCCAGTTTTCTTTAAGATCAGCTCCTTCCTTTATAGATATTCGGATTATTAAAGAAAGAGCATTCTTTAGTCGTTAATTCATCTACTTTAACTTTTTCACTAGGTTTTCGACTGGAGAGTGTAAAGGGCGGTACGGCCACGGGTCGCCCATTTTTTGGCTTGTTTTATACTTGCTGCGAAACTGTGCATTTTATGTAGTAACTGCACATATGTGTGTGTGTGTGTGTGTGTGTGTGCGTATGAGTGTGAGTGTGTTGGTATGTGTGCGCCTGGCATATTTAAGCTGACAGTTTCAAGTGCCAACTTTACGCAGTTAGCGCAGCAACGAAAATGATGGCGGCAAGTGCCGGCACTATGTGTGTGTGTGTGTGTGTCTTTGAGTGTCTGTATGTGTGTGACTTGTGTGTGTGTGTGTGTGTGTGTGTGTGTGTGTGTGTGTGTGTGTGTGTGTGTGTGTGTGTGTGTGTGTGTGTGTGTGTGTGTGTGTGTGTGTGTGTGTGCAAAACTGAAGCTGCTGTTTCTGCTGTAGCTGCAAAATGCAGCCTTTTTAGCTTGCAGGCAACGCGTAAACTGTTAACGTTAAGTGACGGCAGTTAAGGCACAGTGGGCCAAAGCTTATTGTAAAATGCAAACTTTGAAGCTGCAGCTGCAAATTAAAACTGCAACTTTGTGCTATATACGGACCAGTGTAGTAGTTATACTAGTTACAGCTGTTGGGTAGAGTTGGTTGAAGACCAAACACCGAGACCGGATGAAGCTGATGACGCTGATTGCACTGACGCTTGCAAGCTGCAATTTATGAGCACGCTAGCTGCCAGCCAGGCAAACACACAGACACAAGTGAGACAGCAACTACAACAACTAGAACAACAGCCATGAGGAACAACTCGAGAACAGAAACCGAGCCAGAACCAGAGTCGCAGTCTGTTTTAAGGGTCTGGGTTTTGAGTCTGAGTTTGGGTTTTGTGATGTGGGATACGTCCGTTAAGGAAGCTAACGATATGTAACAACGGCGCTGAAGTTTCTGCTGTGCCAGCAGTAAAATTCATACAATGTCGTAAAATTAAAACACTTGTGCTCACAAACACACAGACACACACACGCATACATACTCACATACAGTCAGCTACAACTACCAAGTTGGTTGGAGTGCTGACTGTCTGGTTTGGTTTGGAGCTTTTGGCAAGGCAAATCGTTTGGCCGGACTATTTTGTGCTGCTCTGCACTTTACCGTTTGGACATCGACATCAGCCGCCACCCACAGTGCAGTCCGTTACAATTTGCAAGAGGAAAAAATGGATAACCACTAAAATGAGTACGTTTTGAGTAGCCAATGTTTATATACTCTAACAGAGAAACTCACTTTTTTCTGGGTAAGCCCCTACAACAAGTATGCAAATAAGGCGATTTCGGTTAATTTCAGTTAGTTTTGTATTCTGATGATTTGCCGTAAAATGACTTAATCATTATTAATTTTACTTATCTTAAAAAAGAAGCGAAATACAGGTAAATTCAATTTGATTAATTTAACATTGGTTACGATTATTTATTATAAGCCCAAATAAGGAAAATTCTGCAGCAATTATACAACCAATTGTTTAATTTAGCGTTTTATCACGCAATAGCCTTTAAATCCATCTTAAATAAGGACCGCTCAAAGGAATCGTTTGTTTAAGCTTACAAAAGAAAATATTTCATAGTATCAATGCTTTTGAAGTGAAACTTCTGTAGTGAGAAATTTGTTTCAAAAATGAAAAGATAATAACTGCAATGAGCTGGGATACCCAGCAAACACAAAAATAGTCAAATAATTATAGCAGAGAAACGGGCAAACCAGCAAAACTTGCAAGGCTTTCATTTAAGCTATGTTTTTAAAGAAAAATCTCTTACTTCCAAACAAAAACAAGGAAAATTATGATGTTTTAACCAAACGAAGCTTACATGCACATATTCAATAAAGGATAAGTGTTTATACTAGAATTTAGTTTATGATTATCAATTATGAAAACTATGGTTGGCACTTTTTAGCCTTTATGCGTTGCAAACTTGTCACTTAATGAAGCATAACCTCTAACAGAGTATTAAGTTGAAAAACAAAAATAATAAAGCAAAGTTAAAAGCTGCAAGAAACTAACAATATGACGTCCAATGCAGGAGCTGTCTTGTTGTTCTCTCTCATCAACATTGGAAATTGCAGTGTTGTTAAAAAGTGATTCAAATTGCGAAATTTGCCCCAAAGTGCACTGCAATTGTCTCTACGTGTTATGCATGTTAGTTGTGTCTGTGTGTGTGTGTGTGTGGGAGGGACTGTGTGTGTTTTGGCTACTACTCACTAATCACTGCCAATGAGCTACTTAAACTAATAACTGGTCAGTGCCAAAGCCAGAGGCAAAAACTGATCCGAATCGAAGTCAACCGCAGAGAAATGAGTCAAAGTTTGGTGTTCTGTCTGTACTGTCAATGTCATCATCAAATATAAATGAACCAGTCTTGGAACACGCCCAGCGCTGATAGCGCGAATCAAGGCATGAATCAAAAAACACACCCACTGCAGGATAACGGGCAACGGTCGGGGGAGCCACATCCACCGTAAGAAGAGGCGCGCACAAAACAAAGGAACCACAGTCCGAGCAAACAAATGGAGCCACACACGCATACTAACGAAGTGACACGGCATTTTAACGGCCAGCGCACAGATTAGGAATGTCAATATTAGACACGGCCATGATGGCGAATGGTAAATGGCGAATAACGAACGGAGAATGGCAAATGGCTATGGCCAGGACCATGGTAAAGTCTTTTGACTCGCTCTCTCTCTGCTTGTGTGTATGTGCCGTTGAATTTTGACAAATGACGTCAGGCAAGTGAAGGGAATGAATGACATGGAAAGGCATTAGGGAAACCTGAGCAAGCCATTTGATATACATAAAATAAGGCAAAACCCCAAGTAGCAACGGTGGCAATCCTGAGGAAAGAAAAAAAATTGCGGCAAACAATTTATTTCTAATGGGATCAAGACGCACAAGAGCTGTGGCAAGATGTTAGCTAGGTCTAATTTATATCACAAGAAATTGGCATTGTCATGAAGGTATCTATAGTACCGTAGGCAAAAAAACATTCAACGAGTATTAAATTTAAAGGTATGGGATGGAAATGGATGAAACATTGGGTTGCAGCTAGCGAGATAGAGACCTTAAGTGAAGCACTTAGCTGAATGCTTAAAGCGAAAGGTTTGGTATAAGTGTTCCTTTAAGTTTTCGACTGGCTAAATGATTCAGAGAAAACTCGTTAAATTCTCTCAGAAGAAGTGATGCCTTGGTAGAAATATGGTCTCTTTTTCTAACAGAGTCCTGACTCTTAAGTGTATCCGCTTCAAACTGTGTGTGAATAAGTTTTAGGCTAGATAATTTAGTCAGAGGTATCACCGTACTCCTAAGTGTTCGTCATAAATTGCTCTGTTTGATCTAATAGTCTTTTTTAGATTGATAGAGCCTTGTCTATGAGGATAACTCTCAAAACAGCGATCAAACTTGTCACTATTTTGACTTACATTTTTACCAAAATTTGCTTTCTGCGCATAACCCCATGAACCAGTTGGTTCATGAGCTGTAGATTCTTCAACATCCTAGAGGCTAAACAAGAATTGAAAAACCTTTAGCAGTCGGGAAGGAGCTACAAATGCCCGAAAACAAAATTGACAAAATGTCATGATATTTGTGACATGGTACAACCATAACACGAACTTTGGATATTGATGCCATCAAACAAATTCTGAGAGAAGAGTTCAGGCCTCAGACGGCTCTTTTAACTTAAAAAGGTTCGAGAAACTATCACAGTTATCACACACTGGACACACTGGACATCACCAGCTTCAGTACCTGCAGGTTCTGTAAAATTGAGACGGAATCCTCGCAGCACATTCTAGTGGATACAGGATTTCTCTGACCGCCACGTTTGAAGCATCCTACATAATTATGTTTATATGAGAGATATGACTGACAGGGTCAGCCGGATGCAAAAAAAATAATACCAATATCATTCATTGGCTTATGATTAACATGCACGTATTATTTTTTTGGTTTTTAATGGGTATTTTTGTTTATTGAGCGTATATATTGCTTTCAATAACATTTTCAAAGCTTAACCGTGAAATAATTAAAAAAATGCTTTGAATATCTGCAGCATAGTAGATACAAAAGGTTTTTAAGAATAAAGCTACAATGAGTCAGTAGGTAAATGTAGCTGCTAATGAGGGGTATACAAATAAAACCCAATCTTGCTTAAGCTTAAGGCATTGCCATTCAAATGAAAAAAGAAATGAAACCCTTATAATCCAAACGACTCTGAAATATAGTAAAGAAAACAAAAAACAAACAATACGATGAAATGAAAAGCAACATTACTGCTAATGACTTGACAAAAAAAAAAACAAAAAAAAAACAGTATAAAAAGAAAACTTTCGCTTGTGCTCATTTGCTTTCAAAAGGAGAATTTTCCGTTCTATCTATAGAGCTGTCCGAAAAATTGTCACATTTAGATTTTAAAACGGCTTTAAAGCGTCTGAAAAATGTCATCAGTGGAGGGAGTTTGAAAAAAAAAAGCGCAACGAAAAACATTTTCCCATCAATGGGAAATATTTTTTGCCAATGGCGTCGGCGTTGTAGTGAAAAGGCAAAATCAATTTAACACTTTCAAGTAAATTATTCATTTTGCATAATAATTTTCAAATCTGTCAAAAATTCATGCACACACACACACACACTGGCTTTTATAACTTTCAGCGGGCCTTCGTCTGTCCGTGTGTGTGTGTGTGTGTATTTGTGTCTGCGCTTTTCACACGCTCAGCGCGCGGCTCGGCTCGGCTCGGCTCGGCGCTCTAAAAAGCACTCAAATAATTCCCCCGCGTAAGCTAAAACCAAACACAAAGTTGACGCCGCTGCCGGGACAAACAACAATAGCAGCGCAGCGCAGGGTTGTTGGCTGGCAGAGCAGGGGCAGGGCTCCATAAAACCCTTTAACCAAACCCACGCAGGAGAGGCCGAAATTGCCACATCCATCCAGTTGGTCGCGTCTTTGCCGCGCAAAGCGTCACAAATTCTGTTAAGCGAAAATTTCATCAACGACACACACAGATACACACACACACACACTGCTACAATTTTCATTTGGCATTCAGACATGCCGCACTGCGTCCGGATCCGTGACAGCATTCGCGTTCCGCCAGCCCGTTGTCAAAATGAAAGGAAAATGTCTCATAAATCCTTTTAATATTAAATGAGCTCGTTCAACGCGCCGCTGCCGCTGCCGTTGCCTCTATCGCTGCTCGCAGCGACGCTCGCTGCGCTGCCACGCACACACTTAAAATTATGTGGCTAATGGGACCAACTTGCTTGGAAATTGCAGTGGCGCAACGCAGCTACGGCTCGAGCTTTGCTCCTGGCGCCTTACCTGGGCTTGATTATACTGTTGTTGTTAGCCTTGGCTACCTTTCAGCCATTTGTATTAACAATAAAGGCGACACATGTTTGCTCACAGCTCCAAATTATTTGGGATATCTTTTTGTGATTGTTGCAAAGGTATAACGACGCTGCGATTCTGCTGTCCCAGCCAATTGTCATTAAATATAACTTTTAAACTTGTTAAGCAAGTATGTGACGCTCTGTGTGTGTGTGTGTGTGTAGGTGTGTGTCCTTTACCTTTTCTCGCTTGCCGCAATTACGTTTTATGTATATATAGTATATACCCGTAGTTGTTCATTTTGTTAGAATTAGGCAAACGAGTTTATTAAAGTTGCCGCTTCAAAATGACACCCTTTAAAAACACACATTTCTGTCACAACAACAATGACAGCAACAACGCCAACAATTTGTAACATTTGCCACACTTTCCGCAAGCACATTTCGATGCCATGATGCCATCTCTTGACTCCAACCCACTCGAAACGGCTCCAACATCATTCAAAGTGACAAATTATCCATGCAAATTTTACAAAAAGCAACCAAAATTCAAGGCATGGGAGTTGGAAATGTTTTGTATACCGTCTCCATAAAGGACGTAGGACGACGTTTGTACGGTTGTTGTTGTCGTTGTTGTAGTACTACGCCATTTTTATGTGCTCATGGGAAAGCAAAAGTATGGCATACTTATAGGCGTCGCTTATGAGAGAGCATCAAGCGTATAGAGAGTGCCGTAGTAAGAGTAGAAAGCGTTTTGCACTTAGGCGAACCAATGTAATGGAAGACAATGAACAGACAATGAGTGGTATTAAATTTACCAAAATAACATCTGAATGTGTGTGTGTGTGTGTGTGTGTTTGTGTGTGTGTGTGTGTGTGTGTGTCACATATGACACATATAACAGCAACATGATAAAAAGGGTACAATGAAAAATAAGTATTATATGTCTAGGCCTAAAATGAACTTGATATAAATTAGACTAAAGTTTAGCAATATAAATTGCAGTATTTTCAAGATTATGTGTTCTTTCAAAATGGAAAGAAAAGCGTTTTCTGAGGGAGTATATAATATATACTATTAAAAGGACCTTGCAATATATTTTGGGGACGGATGATTTTTTAAATGGCTACTTTGAAGAGCAGTCTGAAGTTGTTCAAAATGTTTTCAATTTTTGAAATTGAATTGAAATCTACCGGTAGAAGCCGTCATGCTCGGGTGGTGTGTGCTGTAGTGGCAGCATCTACAGGAGAGACCGAAGCGGCTAGAAGCAAGCATACTTTTGTTTCCAATTGTAGCATTGAGAGCGAATTCAAAATTCTTGCTCTTTTTAAAATTTTGAAGTATTTATTTTCATTATAAAAATCTAACTAAAATAAAACAGCGCAGTAAGGAGGATTAGATCAGAAATGGTCTCAATATTGAAACAAAAGTAAAAATATTCTTTAAAACCTACTACTTGGTCTCGTTGAACGGATTTTAATCTAAATGGTTGTTCCGGTTAAAGTTCACAAGCCAAGCTCCTCTTAAACAAGGCATTTGCTTAGAACACCACTTAATTGAGCTAAGGATTTTGAACAGGAGTTACTCAAAACTAACAAATATTACAAAATCTTAGCAAAACACAGCGAGCTGCCAAACTATGCACCAGAGGCAAGCTGCGTAATAATCTCAACCTTTACCGCCTGAATCTTGAAGGGAATGAAACTGCTTTACCAGCAATACGCTTAAAAGACTCAAATAATTGGATAAAACCCAGCTTTGGTCACAGTGCCTACCGCATGATCTTTCATTCCTCCATTACTGTGTACCGGCAGCGTTTTCCAATACACTGTTCAACACACTTATTCCATGCAGAGAAGAATGCTCACATGACCTTCCAGGACTCATATCCAGCTTTATGGACGGCTCAAAGTTAGACAACAGTGTTGGAGGTATTGTCTTTGAAGTCGCCAAACTTGTCGGGCAATATGAATACTTATAGTGATTGCCAAGCAGCTATCAAAGCCATTAGCTCAATAAACTCAAATTATAATCCATAGTTCCTTATGAGATTAATGTGGGTTCCGGGTCAGCAGCGTATTGTAGGCAACTAGAGAGCTTGCTAGACAAAGTACTACCCTTATCTTTCAGAGAGAAAGCTGGTTATTAGCTATGGCTAGCTGTAAGCTCGAAATCATTGAAATTTGCGATCATCTTAGCACAGTGCCGTTGGCGTACCACTACCGGACAGAAGTTAAGCACCACTTGCTCATGACCAGCTCCATGTAGAAGGGCTTCAGTGTGCCGTTTAAACCTAATTTAAACTAAATCACTTCAACTAGGTCTTAAGGTACATATACTAGAAGGAAGATTCAACGATTTCCGAAGGAGCTGCAAAAACGAAAAAAATCGTTCGACAATTTTAGCTTAAATTTAACTTATCATTCCTTATTCCGATTTTCTATTCTTAATTGAGTACACTCTAACGCAAATAATGGACGCTTCCCTTTTTGTAAAAAACTTTACAAATTAATCAACGATTTTCTATAGTTTCCCATAGTTTCCCTAATCTTAAACCTGCTTCGAAGTTATACAGTTAAAGTTGTCGCATACAGAGACTTCATACGGCAAATGTTTGTTACCGTGCGTATCAGCTTTCATTTCGAAATATCCAATATTCAGTTCCCAAAGTATTTGTCATGGCTTCTTCCTTTTATCAGCGTCTTTTGTTTTACTTTCAATTAAATGACCACACACAAACCAACCAAGAGACAGCTGGTCTTTTGTTGCCCCCAAAAAATTTGTGCAATTTCCGTTTCTAATACTTTTTGCTCAATTTCCTTCAAATTTGCTGAGTCCCTGTTGATTTATTGCCTTGAATATACATATACAAAATGCTTATACACACACACACACATACAGGCAAAATATATTTTGGCTTAATTTCGTTGATATTTATATGCGGCAATGTCCAGCCAATAAACACGTCACAAACTATAAGCTCCATTCAAAGCTAGCCCCATAACTGGCCACACACTGACAAGGGATAATGGGTTTCCGCCGGTTTTCCAAAAAGACAGAGAAGGCTGCGGCAAGAGATGCCAGACCGAGACAAAAGACAGCCACATTTGAATGCCCCGGGGAAATGAAAAGGCAACCAAAACTGACAGAATGACGAACTGAAGGACTAACTCTGTGGCAGCAACAGCATCAAAAGAAATGCAAATTATTTGCCAATGTTGTTATTGTTGTGTTTGTTGTTGGTTTGCAAATCAAATGAAACATTATGTGATATGTGTAGCCATATAAATTATACATATAAATTTAAATTTTTCAGTTTTGTGTATAACAGTTTTGTCTTGATTCTCTCTGACAATTTGAAAGACTAAGCTGACATTTTAATGAGCACAAAATGGCGCGCAGTGCAAATTGACTGGCTGCACATTACACAGCCACACACACATATGTATATAAAGTGAGCTAGATGTTTGACTGCGTGTGTGAGTGTGTGTGTGTGTGTGTGCGAGTGTGTGTGTGCGAGTGTGTTGGTCTGGCGAGCAGTCACCTTATTTATGCATAACAATAATGAATATTATACAACAAGCCCGAAATGTAATTCTGTGTAATTAATTATTAATTTATGCGCATACATTTAACTCACACGCATTGTCGTCGACAGCGTCAGCAACGTTTGGACAGCACACACACACACACACACACACACACACACACACACACACACACACACACACACACAGTGAGTGTGTTTGGCATTGGCATCCGCACAATGGCTGGCGGATGCGGAAACTGTTTTGCTGTATGGCTGCTGCTGCGACGTTTGTTGTTGTTAACGTTGTGCTCGCTTATTGCTGTTGTTGCTGTTATTGTTGTTGCAACGACTAACGACCAACAAAGTGTGTTGCCTGGTCTCATGTTGCCTGCCAACAACATTGTTGTAGTTGCTGCTGTCGTTGTTGTTGTTGCTGTTGTTGTTGTTGTCATTCTAATGTTAAGTTGAATTGTCATTAAAATTGTCGTCCATAATTTCGACATTAAATATACATACACAGACACATATGCATCTAACATACAAGTACACTGAGACAAATTAAAGTGTATTATGTTTCTAAGTTTGATATATTCTATAGTTTAATTGAAAATGTAAATCGTAAGCCCTCTCAAAATGTTTGGCACATCATATAAGGTAATGCATTATGTCATGCGTCAAAATATACTTTTAAAATGGAGAAAAAGTGAACACCAAGCAGTTCGAGGTTCCTTTTTAGTTGAACTATTAATTCCTTTGGCGACTTTGGAGTCTCTCTTTTCTTCTATTTCATTCAACGATTTGCCTAACATTTAGAGGTTGACTGACGTGTAAAAGAAAGTGCTCATACATATATATAGTCCATGATGTAAGTTTGTGTGCAAAAATCGGTATGGCAAATACTTCCAAGCTAGTTTTACACTTCTTGCTAGAGTCATCTCAAGCTCATTGAAGTGTTACAATCACGGCATGTACACGGCATCTATATTAGTGTGCCAAACTGCAAAAAAAAAAACCGCTCTGAACTATTTTTTTATACTATATGGTCGATTCTAGTTCCTTATGTTCTTTTGGTTCGATTCGAAAATGTGAGAGCTATTTGGCACAACTCTAGTTTATATGTATATATTCATTTATGCTAGCGCTATCTCAAGTTCTTTTAGGTTAAGCAATGCGAGAGTCACGCCATTCGAACGCTATTGCATATGTGTCAATCTTATCCCTAAGCCGCGAAAATAGTGGTTTCACATCACGAAAAGACCATAAACTTTGTCTTTTCCGGGAAAATACCCATCTATTGGGCATTTTGCTCTAACTATTATAGTCTTTGAGACGGACATGGCTATATCGACTCGACTATTACTCCTGATCATTTTTTAACTTGAAACATATGATCTGCCACGCCTCCTTTTGCCTGTTACATACATTGCACAAATCTATAATAACCTTTTACACTTTATGCACAGGGTATAAAAAGTAAGAAAACTAAATTTATTGCATTAAGATTAAACGACAGAAAATTGGTGGTTTATTCAATCTAGAAGCGAGTAAATCGTACAGTTTTTTTTTTTATTCTTCTTGCTACCCAAGCGAACTTTATAGTTGCCCCATTTTACTATACTTTTTCATACAAAATACGCAAAATCAGTGCAAATTTAGCTTGCCATAAATAATTACTGGCAAACTCACAAAATATCCAAGAGCACTGCAACTTAGTGAACACTGAAAAATGCTTAAAAACTATGGTTTCGGAATGAGTTGGCCAATGAAATTAGTGTAAAAGCAAGGAAATGAATCGAAAAAAAGGAAATGTACCCAGCATAAGAAGTTTTCAGAAGTTAAAATACGAAAAAAAGTGTTGCTTTTGGCTAATTTTTGGTCTGTTTTGAAGATAGAATTAAGTAAAAAACGACATAACGACTTCACTTAGTAACAGAGCGTAACATTTTTCTTAGTGTAGCAAACTGAAGGTATTTGAATTGTGTTGCGCGCGCCCTAATGTATGCAACACTTTCGTAAGCTTTTGCGCCACAGCAGCATAAATGGTTACTTTCACACACACATACACACACACACACACATACACATTGTCTGCCCATGTGAGTGGTTAAAAAGTGCCAACGCAGCATGTTTTCAACATTGTTTAAATTTATATGGTCCACACACATTCACAGGCACACTCACCCACCCACACCCACATCCACACCCACAACCACACACACTCGCAAACGTACATACTAAGAACTTATGCCCGGCTGGTTGTTACTGCCATACAAAATGGCTGCTAGGTTCTAGTTGTTGTTGTTTTTGCTATGGTAGGTTTATTTTATTTTCTTTTATTTTTTTGATTTTATTTCTATATATACTTATGAACATA
Source organism: Chymomyza caudatula (assembly GCA_035041775.1). NCBI lineage: Eukaryota > Metazoa > Arthropoda > Insecta > Diptera > Drosophilidae > Chymomyza > Chymomyza caudatula. The sequence continues at coordinate 1,944,665 of JAWNKW010000133.1, forward strand.
TTCAAATCAGCTAAAGTGTTTAAAGCGCAGACACAACAAGACATAAAAAAATTTGCATAAACCGATAGACGGCCTGCTGTTCACAGTATTATACGATATGTCCTTCCACTCACGCTCCCATCCCTTAGGCACACCTCAATGGCAATTATGCACTGTAGGTGGCGCTCATATATATGGCAATTATCATTAACATTGGCTCATTACATAATTATCACTAGCACAGCTTGTGTAATTGAAACTGTATGTGAAAAGAGAAGCAGAAATAGAAGAAGAAAAAAGGAATTAAGCCAAAAACAATTTAAGTCAATTGCGATAAAGTTGGTTCGTTCGCTGCTTTCATTTGACGCTAATCACTTGCAGTCACATAGAAAGCGTCGATTGTCAAAAGCAGGCAACAACAACAATAACAACAACGATAACGATAACGATAACAACAACCACAAATAAAAGCAATATGGCCATATAACTGAGTACATGCTATAAACTCAATAGGTGTATTTACTACACTGCGCGGCATTTGAATATAAACACTTAAGCGAAATTTAGTACCGGTTTATACTGACTCAGGTAAATCACATTGATCTGCATTATCATGGAAATTTTGGTAATATTGTCGCATTAGCTCTTTCGGGAATAGATGTTTTGAGCTATAATTGTGTACTACTTACAAAACCAATACAAAATGCTAGATGGAACATCCATTTAAGTTGTCTTTCTTTCGTTCTAGAAATTAAAAATTCGAATAGAAAAAAGATATAGGCGGAGTCAAGGAAACTTCAGTATACTTGGAAACCAAGCTAAAAGAGACCTCAAAATCCATAAAAGGTTTCGACAAATGCAGTTTAGCCGATAATATTGAGTACCAACACGAAAAAAATACAAATATTCTTATATATACTTATGGAATTTACATTTTAACTTAAATTTTTTAAGAGTTTCTGGTATTGTTATCGATTAACTTGTATGACAAAGGGGGCAGCTGAGTTTTTATAGGACAGGGTGAAGTTCCACCCTCTCAGTGAGCGATGTTATGAGGCGCCTGTAGGAGCGTGCAGAGAAAAATACAGATCCCAGGAATTCAACAGCTGCTTTCTTCTATTTCTACAAAGTCGACTTTTACACATACTTTTCTTTGAATTTTGGTATGAAAGCAAAGAAACTGAGCGAGCAGCTTAACTTTTGGTTCTTATAAGAGCCAAATAAAGGATGAGGAAAATGTATCTTTTAACTTAATCCTACGCTTTTCTTATAAGCAACAGCACTTAGCAGGCTAGTGAAAAACTTCTAGTGCGCTTCTTTTGGTACGGCTTTTATATCTCTATCTCTTTTAAAGTCTTCATGTTCTAGGTGTTCACACTGAAACATGACAGACATGTTAATATTAACTCTTATATTACTACTGATTATTTTTGTCAATGGAACTTATATCTCTCCTATAAGCATAATTATTTGAAAAAAGTATAATAAGTACGAACTTTTAAAAAATTAGCAAACGTTCTTTGTCAGACGTTGTGTATTTATAATTTCGAAACCTCTAACCTCTCTATTCCATAGGAATACTCGTCTGTTCGCTTCTGCTTGTCACTAACCCTCTGAAACCTGTCGAAAAAGTGCATCGTCATCGTATAGTATGTATCGCACAAGGTCAACCCTAGTCTCAGTTTTACAGTTTCAGTTTGAATAATGAATTTTACCTCAAATCACGCTTCGCTTGGCAGATTCCTTTCATTATCTCGCTTAGCTTAGATTTGCGTTTCTATGCAATTGAGCCGCAGTGTAGCATACCTTTACTTAGTATATACTTTATATAGGTATATATAGAACATTGCCATCAATTTAGAACAGCATTTCGCATGTTGACTGTCGGCTTTGAGTTTTTCCTTTGCGTTTTTTATATTTTTTTCTTTTTTTTTTTTGCTGCTTGAGCAAATAATTTGTCTTTTTATTTCCGCAGCAGGTTGCCACAAAAACGAACGTGGGCTTGGCTATACAAAGTTGCCACATGCCGAGGCAAAACCAGAGCAGTCACACACACCAGTGCACCCCACACACACACACAAAGCTAAGCTAGTACATTGTTTTTGTTCAAGGTCAGGAACCCGTATGGCAACCAGCTGGGCGAGATTTGTGGCAGAGGGACAAGGGCAAACAGCTGGCAAACAATTTGGCCAGGCAAGGTGACGGTTTTGCTTAATTAGAACATTCATTAATCAAATCAAAACCATTTGCCATTTGCCACCCCGAGCAAGCAGTTACCGTTAAACACAAAAAAAAACCAAGAAAAAAATAGAAGCAGGAAGATACGTAAAATACACGCACTAAAAATGGCAGGAAACTTTTGGCGAATGGCAGCCAAACACGCACGCCATGATATTTGGTAAGATAGCCAAGTAAACCTACTAACTGTTCGACCAAGCTAGTCAGTCAGTCAACAACAACAACAGTTTTGGGCTTACAAAATGGGGCGCTGTTTGAAGATTGATGTTTGGGTTTGGTGCTGCCCCCAAAAAGGGACCATTAAAACATTTGTGTATCTATTTTGGGCACTCATTCGACAACAGCTACAAGAGCAAAGCGCAGCGAAAATGTTAAACCAAAAAACTTTACTCCAAAGTGAAATCCAAAACCGAAAAAAGAGGAAGAATACTCAAAACTACTTTAATTTATGGCACGCATTTGCGTGTGCCAATATACATATGTATGTGTCTGTATTGGTGTGTGTGTCTGTGTGTGTGTGTGTGTGTGTGTGTGTGTGTGTGTGTGTGTGTGTGTGTGTGTGTGTGTGTGTGTGTCGGCGTATATGTGAGCTTGAGCCTGTGTTTGTTTTCTTTTTGCGGCGCTTTGTTTGGTTTTAGTCAACAAGATGGCGCAAAAGGTTGCCAGCTTACAATTTTCCCTTAACTCAGCAGCCATTGAGATAAACACACACACACACACACATACACATATACACACACACCCCAGCTATATATCGCATATCGTATATCTATCATATGCAGTTTGTCTAATAACATTGGGGCAAACCTTTTGTAAGTCAACGTCAAAGGGTTTTTCTTATTTTTCTTATTTTTTCTATTTCGGGATTTTGCTAGCCAGTCAGTTGAAAAGTCAAAAAGAGGCGTAACTGTAAAAGCATGTATGTGGGGGGTTGTTGCAGAGACAGTGGCAACTCTGGCTTTAGTACGGGCGAAATGCTTTTTGGTCTAGGCCCGGCTGACTTTGCTGAGTGGGTAAATTATGCATAAGTTGACTACCGCAAAATTATGACGAGAGTCAGCAGCAACCGCAACGGCAAAGGCAATGCAACACACACACACACACACACACACACACACACACACACACACACACACACACACACACACACACACACACACACACACACACCCCCCAAATGATAGGAGAGAGCGCCACGAACCCTTCACAGGAGGAATGCGCTGCTTTCTCGAGGAGTAATAGAATGGCGAGATCACCAGACGGTGGTGCTGTAGCCATAACACAGGAGTTGAGGACGAAAGCGAGCCAACCAGAGAAAAATCTTGGCAGTCCATCTCTTTGCCAGCTAGGAGAGGAAATTGCTAAGCTCGTGGAAATGCTCGAGGATGGCAAAAGACGGTCCATCCACCAACCAATGAGGGATTCGATCGAAACCATCAAGGCGCTGTATGAGCTGGTGGCAATCCAGCTGCATGATAGTAAAGCCAAGGAGGTGATAAGATCGCACCAGTCCTCCCAGACCTCGCCACTGTTCCGCTCGCTAGTGGACGTAAAGAGGAAGCAAGGGCCAGCAGCACGGACGCCCAAGACAAAAAGAGGCAAAGGTCCAGGCGGCGAGAGCCAGCGAAGTCTCGAAACATCACCAGTGGTAACAGATGCAGGCTCACAGGAGACGCCAAGCCTAGGAAGGAGTGAGAAATGGACTGAGGTGGTGAAGAAAGGACGCAATGCTCCAAGTACGAAGAACAGGAAAAGAGCTGCCCAAAAGGAAAAGGCTAGACCGGATGCGATTCTGATCACTGCAAAAGGAGAGGCAAGTTATGCGGATCTTCTTAGGCAGGTCAAGTCAGACGAAAGACTGAACGAGCTGGGAAAGGCAGTGACCAAAGTGAGAAGAACCCAGAAAGGAGAACTTCTGCTGGAGCTAGACAAGTCTGGCGACGCTACGGCTGGGTTTCAAACTCTTATGGTTGAGTCACTTGGAGACCAAGCGGAAGTGCGATCGCTTTCACACCGCATCACTATTGAATGCAAAGATTTAGAGGAGTCAACGACCTGCGAGGATATCTGCACTGCTATAAAGGAGCAGTTACAGGTAGCTGAGGTAGCACCGTCTGATGTCAGGCTTAGAAGATCGTACGGTCACACGCAGATAGCGGCAATACGGCTTCCTGCAGAAATTGCCCAAAAAGCCTTGAGAGTGGGATGCCTTAGAGTAGGATGGGTAAACACCCGACTTCGGGTGAGGACATCTCTCATAAGATGCTTCCGGTGTCTGGAGTTTGGCCACCAGGCAAGGAACTGTAAGAGCGAGACGGACCGCTCAAATCTTTGCAGGCGCTGTGGAACGAAGGACCACCTGGCAAGGGACTGCAAGGAGGATCCCATGTGCATGTTTTGTAAAGATACAAACACGGACGCAAGGCACATTGCTGGAAGTAGCAGGTGCCCCATCTTTAAGAGAGCACTGGCTAACCAAACATGAAGATTATCCAGTTAAACCTTAACCACTGCGAGGCGGCACAGGACCTGCTGATGCAGGCAGTGAGGGAGAGAAGGGCCGACGTGTGCCTAATATGTGAACCGTTCAAGCTTATAAGAGGGAATGGTTGGATAACCAGCAGGAACCGAAAGGCAGCTATTTGGTCCTGCACATCTCCAATCTATGATGCAAACATAAGTAATGATGGCTTCGTAAGAGCAAAGATTGGAGGAGTAACGTTTTATAGCTGTTACGCACCTCCAAGCTGGCAACTGAACGAGTTCAAGGAAATGCTAGAGGAATTAGTGACAGACGCGAGGGATAGAGCTCCACTGGTTATCGCAGGAGACTTCAACGCATGGGCAGTGGAGTGGGGCAGCCGCGAAACAAACGCCAGAGGCACATGCTTGCTGGAGACATTGTTGGTACTGGATGTTAGCCTCGCAAACGACGGTGAAAAGCTCACGTTTCGAAAGGCAGGTAAAGGTTCAATTATCGACCTTACCTTATTAAGCAGCTCCCTACACAGAACAACTAGATGGAGAGTTAGTGAGGAGTTCACCTTTAGTGACCATCAGGCCATCCACTTCGACTTCGATTTCCACACTAGAAGGAAGCAACAAAGACCAAGGACAACAGGACCAAAGTGGAAGGATAGTTGCTTCGATGAAGAAACGTTTAAGGATACGTTGGAACTAGTCGAGGAAATACAGGGATCGACTGAACTGGCCACCAAGCACTTAATGCATAAGATTGTAGAGGCATGCGACGCTTCGATGCCAAAGAGACAACCGTGCAAACGAGGGGCACCGTGCTACTGGTGGACCGAGGAAATCAGCCAGCTGAGACGTTCCTGCCTACGGTGTAGTAGACGCTCTCAGCGATCGAGAGGACGCCCCGACTTCTACGATAGACTCGAAGACTATCGAAGGGCAAGGAAAGCACTGAAAGTGGCCATAAAGAGTAGCAAGGCGAACTGCTTTAAGAAGATTTGCGAAGAAGCAGACGTTAACCCGTGGGGTACAGCGTACAAGGTGGTCACAAAAAAGATGATGGGTCAATCAACAGCGAGAGTCACATGCCCAGCGGCACTCCGCAAAATAGTGGAGACCTTGTTCCCACGGCATCCCCGGCTGGAGGTGATCAATATTTCGATCGGAACGGACGTGATAGATCCCGTGACCCTGGAGGAAATAACAGAAGCATGTGCACGAATAGGAGACAGGAAAGCGCCGGGTCTGGATGGTATCCCAAATAAAGCCCTCAAGCTTGCTATTGCTAACAAAACGGAAAGCTTCGCAAGGATCTTTACGCGATGCCTACAGGATGGAGTATTTCCAAAGCCATGGAAGGAGCAACGCCTGATATTATTACCAAAAGGAGGCAAGCCGGCCGATGATCCGTCTGGGTACAGACCAATCTGCCTTCTCGATACGGTGGGAAAAGTTCTGGAGAGAATAATATATAGCAGGCTACTGACTGCGGTAGAGTCCAAGGGTGCGCTATCTGAGTCCCAATACGGATTCCGGAGGGCAAGATCTACGATAGACGCAATTAAAGAAGTGGTGGACACCGCATCGAAGGCTATTGAGGGAAAACGCTGGAGATGGGGCGATAAAAAGTACTGTGCGGTGATCACACTGGATGTACGCAACGCCTTTAATTCAGTTAGATGGCAACTAATTCAGAGGGCTCTTTGCCGTGTAGAAATGCCACCGTACCTGTTGAGGATAATCTCGAGCTATCTCTCAGATAGAGTGCTCGTCTACGAAACTGACGACGGCCCCAAGCGCTACAAAGTAACAGCAGGAGTCCCACAGGGGTCAGTACTGGGACCTCTTCTGTGGAACGTAGCATACGACGAGGTTCTAAGACTTTCTCTTCCTCAAGGATGCAAGCTTATCGGATTTGCGGATGACCTGGCATTAGTAGTGGTTGCCAAACACGTCACAGAGGTAGAGTTGGCTGCTAATGCCTCAATTGCAACAATAGGGGATTGGCTCAAGAGCGCTGGCCTTGAGCTAGCTGGCCACAAAACAGAAGCAGTGCTTATTACAAGCAGGAAGAAAATGGAGTGGATGACCATCAAAGTGGGCAGCGCGTCCATAAGGTCAAAACCGAGTATACGGTACCTGGGAGTCATGTTGGACAATAGGCTCAACTTCCGGGCACACGTGGAATACGCCAGCAAGAAGGCATCAATTACGCAGGCGGCTCTCGCTAGAATGCTACCCAACATAGGAGGACCTAGAACGGGTAGACGTCTGCTTCTCTGCAGAGTCGTAGCCTCCGTTCTGCTATATGCGGCACCGGTATGGGCTGCAGCACTCAGCACGCAGGAGTTGCGGAGGAAGCTCTCAGTCCCATACCGACTCAGCGCTCTGCGGGTGGTTTCAGGATTCAGGACATTGTCAGATGACGCTGCGCTGGTCCTAGCGACAATGATACCGGTGGATATTCTGGCAAAGGAAATGGAGGCAATCTATGTCAGGCGGACATCTACAAGCGACATAATAGATCTGGCAGAAATCCGGAGGACGGCACGAGAGGCATCATTGTCCAGTTGGCAGGCCAGATGGGACACGTCAACTAAAGGGAGATGGACGCACAGGCTTATCCCGAATCTAACGGAGTGGATAAAGAGAGGGGCAGGACGTATGAACTACCACCTGACCCAGTTCATGACAAATCACGGCGGGTATAGGGAATATTTGTTCAGGTTCAAGCATGAGCGAACCCCCCTATGCCCGAGCTGCCAAAACTGTAATGAGAATGCGGAGCACGTCATGTATCACTGCCCAAGATACAGGAATCTAGCGGGCATACTTCCTCCCCCGGAGGAGCTAACCGGGTACATGTTCAAAAGTGAGGATAACTGGCTAAGGATCAGCCAGGTGATTATCCACATACAAGGCGATTTGCGACGCTGCGAGAGGGAACGTCGTGAAGAGGAACGGATAAGGGAGTCATAATTGAGAAGGGAAAAGGACGGAAGTGACAGCTCATCTAGGCATCCAGAAGGATCTGAGAGATGCAAAAGAGAGCTGATATGTGTGTGCCTATAATAGGCAACCCTCCCCTGCGAAGTAATACTTAGCGGTCCTCCCGCGGGGAGTGGTGGTGTAAAGGGGTGTCTTTAGTACGTAGGCATTGTCGTTGGATTACGACATGAATCGTGCATGCTGGTGGTACGGACCATCAGTATCTTTTGAAGATTTTCATCCCTCCATGGCGTTTTCCATGGTTACTTACGTAAAAAAAAAAAAAAAACACACACACACACACACACACACGCACACACACTTATACGGCTTGGGATTATGCATGAGTGCTGGCTGGGGTGATGCTCTTGTCAACGTACTCATCACATTTCTCTTCGCCTTACTCATCCTTATTTTTAGAGTTTTCATGCTCTTACATAGGGCGTATTAGCTTTGTTGTCGAGTTTGCTTTTATTTAATACTTTTTATCATTACAACAAGTCTTGTTTCATTTTTTACATAAGGACACGCTCCTTGCATCAATCACTAAATGCGTTTCACAAAAAATTCTTGCTTATAAATACACTTTTGGAAATTTGTGTACTTAGTATATAAGTAAATACTTGTTTGGAATTGTATGTGAGCCAAATTTGAGCGCAAACTTTTTAATTAACACTCTGTAATCCTTAAGCACAAATTTTCAATTATAAGATGCTTACGATTTCAAAGCTATATGTTGTCTTAGGAAGCAGCTTGGTTCATTGAAATGTTACCAAATAATCGCTAAGAACGTTTTCTCCTGGAACAGATATGGCGCCGTTTACACGAAGCGAGATTTTGAAGCGGAAAATTTAAAAACTCTCACGCGCGACTTTCAAAATATTACAAACAATTTAACAAATCATTCAAACGAAGCGAGTAAGATTTTTGACAGATCACTGATAAACGTGTTTTACAATACTTCTACTTCGCATTTAAAATACTGGCTTGAAAAAAGTGTTAAGAAATTCAAATAAACAAGTGCAAAATTCTAGTTTTGTATGTGTCCGCCAAACGCAAACTCAAAATAAAAGGAGTGCTGGAGCGAAAGAGTCGCCAACGAAGTATTAGGAGCCCGGAGAGGGGAAAACTCCATGGGAAAGGGCAACTCGTACCTGATAAACGACGGCTAAGGCGAGGCGAGATTTCCAAGCGATTCCGTGCGATCTGTTTTTCGCATCGGTTGTGGCCACGATTATTTTGAGCGTAAGTTAGCGTATTGTAAAGGAAGCTCGTTTATCGAGCGAGTTTAGTGTTACAAATTCTGTAAAATGCTAAACAGTGAACTTTCGCAAATTTTAAATTTCGTCTAGCTTACCTTTGTAACATAACACATTTTTGAGCCAGAATTTTGAATGGAAATTAGAAGTAATTATTGCAAGACACGAATATCAGTAAAGCTGTCAAATATCTAAATCGCATCGTTTAAGTAAGACTGTTAGATTATCTTAAAGATTTTGTAATTCTCACGAAAGTAACGCAATATCGCCGGAAAAGTCATGATACCACATTTCAACTAAGATTTAACATGAAAAACCAAAAACGCTTGAATATAAACATATTCATAATCGTAGAGCCATTCACGAAAGCATTCAGAACGGAATGCGAAGCATTCCTACAAATGTCAAGCTATACGTAAAGCATTAAGATGCTTGGACATTTTTCTGTGACAAAATTTTAGAACCGTTTCTCATTTGTCCGTAAAAAGGTTACCAAATGAGAACAAAAATCAAATGTCCAGTAAAAACGTACTCATTGTCCCAAAAGATCGTTGATGATATATATAACTTTTAGCCAGACGACATTGGATCCTTAGCTTTTATATTGCTTTATCATAACTCATATGAACACATAATCCTGGCATAAATAGAACGGATACGAATAAAAGCTAGCAGATCAAATGAAAGCAAACCAGCTTTAAGTCGGATATTCGGATATTTACTTGCTTACAAAATAGATTATTTTTTAATTTTAAAAGGCATTTCATAATAATCTTTATAAAAAAGTCTGATGACTAGTAGTACCTTTGATCTCAAGTGTTTGCATAGCTGTGAAAATGAGATCGCTTCAGGTTATTAACAAAATGCCGTTTGGTACAATATTTGCGCTGTAACTTCGGGTGGAGGCAAAGTTTTTATCGGCTTTATATTAGGCACGGAACCAAGACTTAACCCTAATTGTTGGCCGATTTTTATCAACTAAGCCAGACTGCTGTTGAAGACGCTTTCCAAAATTTAACACATCACTTTAGCTGCTCCATTTAAACTAAAAAAAATCGTCATTTATATGAAAATCATTTGCCAACTTTATCACGGAAAAGCGAATACAAATATAATTTGGTAACATTCGCTTTGACTGCAAGAGTATGCAATTTATATGTATCTCCAGTTTTTCATATATATTCCGCTTTTTAGCATTTATGCGCACTAAAGCAAACAAACAGCAAAATATTTGTATGCTGGATGGCAGCTAAACCAGCTCCATCTGGCAGCACATGCGGCCGAGGATACTTCCACCCCACTTACTAGGCGGCTATGCCCAACCCCCGCCTATGCGCCCCTGCAACATAAATGCCACACGACTCTGAAAAGTAAGAGATGTAACTGCCTGGTGCCTGACGCGGCATCAAGCATTTTGCATTGCTAAGCAGAAATTATAAATCAGGGCAATTGTTGAAGATTTGCAGCCACAACTAAACTTGCGTCGACGGCGACGTCAGCGTCAGCGTCGACAGCAGGATGATTCTGTATGGCGCACGCACGCTTCACTGCGCCGCAGACAGCAGCACAGAGACAGCAGCCGCAATAGAGTGACAGGGCCGGAGAGGCGGTGTTGACGGTATGGCGGACTGAGGAGGAAGGTTGGCACATTTGGGCGCGGAATTGAAATTTTCAGGCTGCTGTTGTTGACTAACTGACTGGGTAAGTGACTCTGGCTGCGGATAGCTGAGAAACGTGCGCAGGCAAATATTTTGCAAGGACATTGAGTACGTGAAACGTTGCGACAGACACGGCGAAGAACAAAAATAAACCAACCCAAATGAATATGAAAAAAATAAGGGAAAAAAAACACACACACAGATACACTACAAAACTGAAAGACGGGCAGCGGCAGCGGCAGCGCGGCCGGCAGAGAGAGAAATCATAATTTAATTTAACGCATTTTCGTGCTTTCGTACTTTTGGCCAAGACGAAAAATCATATTAAATATATAACAACAAATGAGGAAGAGATTGAGGACGAGATGTGGCAGCGATGAGGACGGGCTCTGAAGAGCAGATTGGAGCGCAGACGTGCAGACAGTCAAAAAGTTAAAGGCAGCGGAAACAACGCGCTTGGCGTTTAAAAAGTGTAAAAGCTAACAGCAGCGCGAGCGGGAGAAAGAGCCACAGGGACAGCGTGAGGGCAGGGAGCGAGGAGCGGGGAGTTGGGGCACTTTGGTAATAGAATCTCTTTGGCTGGATTTTAATTTTAGTAATGGAAGACAAAAGAAGATGCCGCTGACTACAGTAACAAAGCTGCAAAAGCCAGAGATAGAGATGGAACGAAGGAGATGCTGAGTGACGGAGACATCAACAGGAAGAGAGCAAGCGCGGCTGAAAAAAGTCGAGCACTGCAGCCCTGGTAGTGAGATTTATTACATGACTCTACATCAGACCGACTGTATGGCCCATCATGCTTGGCAGGAATGCGTAGATGTGGTTGTTGTTGTTTTGCAGCTTGTTGTACGTTGCAGCCATAAACAACACCATAAATCTCGCACCGAATGCGTTGAGAGTTGTAGGGGGCGTGGCCGTTGTGGGCGTTTGCTTGCAAATTTACACATGATTGTTATTATTTAACGCTAGGCCATGCGGTTTATATTTTTCTTTATCTCTTGCCATCTCGCTCACACATTTTTGAACAAAATTTTCTTTCGCTCTTTTTTACGTTTGTGGAGCAAAGCGGAAATAAGCGCAGCGAGTACGCTGTAAAGTAGACAATGAAATTTTTGCATTTTCCATGCTCACGTAAATGAACGAGCGCATTTAAATTTTGCGCTCGTCTGTGTGTGTGTGTGTGTGTGTGTGTGTGTGTGTGCGGCTGGCCGCATGCATTTAACCATATCAAACGAATCGACCAACATTGAACCAGCCAGCCAGCCATTCAGTAATGTCTGAAATCAAAATGCATTACGTATACGCAATATGTGACGAACACAAACACATACACGGACAGACATGAACACAAAATGCTGTTTATGCATGCCACGCATTATCATCATTTAACATTTCCTGTGCATTGCACACGTGTGCCATGGCAATGAGTTGGGAGGGATTGGGAGTTGAGTCAAGCGCCAGCAATTGGCTGACTAACCATTGAAACGAAGTTTAATCTCTGGCCTTATAAAGCTGGAGAACATCAGCTAAAGCCATTAAAATGCTTCCTCAATTACCACTGACTAGTATAGAATAATAGTAGCAACTTTGGATTGACTTGCACATAGCAGTTGCTTTTATTGTGTATACGCCATGTGTGCGCTTTATGAAAGAAGTTTGCTTGCTCAATTCACGCTTTGAGCTTTTATATACATAATAATAGTATGTATCTTTTGGTTTAAAATTGGCGCAAGCCAATATATACATTAAAGAAAGATATTGGGAGACTTGGCAATGACCACTAGAATTCTTCACAACCGTATCCAATGTTTTACCTGTAATTTTGTGTCTTTTTCAATTTGCTTTCACGCGAATTCTGATGAAATTTCAAAAGCGAAAAGAGCAAAATCGAGAACCACAGATAAGGACAGAAGATATTATAAAATAACAAGCTGTACTTTAATTCATGGAAACTTGACAAGCTAATCAATCATTCTGAGAATTGTACAATTCTGAAATAAACAAAGAGCGACATGCGTTTGAGGAAATAAACCAATTTTCGTTTGTGAAAAAAATTGTTCAGAAATACGGCATTGAAATGATAGTATCATGCAGAAATTCAATTGAAAACTAATTGGACAAAGTCAGAGCTAGTTGATTTCATGAGCATTATGTTAATTTTAAGTACGTTTATATAATTATAAACCTCATTCATTCGCAAGTCAGAAACTTGAATGGAAAGCAAGTGCACGATTTATGTTTTAAAATAAAAACAGCTCAACCAAAAACACTTTTGCGGTAAACACTGAACTGCCGTACGTAAAAGTAATCCCTCGACAGGAGATTCACTTTCAGGAGGCACATTGACGTCGCAGTTGGCACCTAGCTGCTGAACTGTAAAAGCCGGTTGTCGCTAAAATGCAAGAGACTTGTATATCAACATACTGATAGTCGAACCGAAAACAGGATTTGGCTGCCATGTTTTCAATAAGACTGACAACTGTGGGGCAGCTATTATCATTCTTCTCTTCCACGTAATCAGGACAATCTTTCAGGCTTGGAACAGCTAGCCTCTCAATTCCCAATAAGGAAAGGCTCAAGAAGCAATCAGAGCACTATTCGGGGCTCAAAGCCTCCAAAAGCATTTGTATATATGATCTCTTCAGTTTTATCATTGAAATGATTCTTCACATGAAAGCCGAACATCTAAATTTCACACATATAGGGATGCTATTGATAAAATCGAACGCTCGTGAAGTCAAAACGATGATTGATAAATGATGAAGATTATGTAACTATGACGCAAATGCATAAATAATGAAAACACCGACGGAGATGCTCTTGGTCAGCTTGTGAGCACATTGAAATCCAAAGTAGATTTAGTTCTGAGAAGCGAGTTTTTAAGTCCTTTTTTGGTATATTTTGCTCGAAACTACAATATATCTGTATCTAATGCCATACGAGACGATGGTGTGTTTCCCTACTGACAAAAACTAACGTGTGCCAACCTATAAGAGCTTTTGTATATCTTTCCGCTACACTTCTATTGCTAAGCTCTGCAAACTTTTTTCTTGGCATATTCAGACTATAACAAAGCGCTGCACCAATCGCATCCCTTGCTCCCAAGTTGGCATTACTTTCAAGTTCTTTGCAGTTTTACTATGGAAACTCACCAGCTCATTTCCAGTGCAAATAAGTTCAGGTAAATTTTTCGCAGAAGATAAACAAAAAGTAAAACGGGATGCACCAGCTGCTTTGGCTTGGACGTCAGCTGTGTTGGTCTGTTGGTCTGGCTGTGTCAGCAGCGGCGCAAAGCCAAAGCCAAGTCAAACAGCTCGAGGGCTGGCCGCTGTGTGGATGAATGAGTGGGTGCACGGAGGGTGATGGGGCGTGTGGCAGGTGACTGGTGGCAGTTGGCAGGTGCGGGCGGCGACACATTTGTAGCTGTGGCAAACAAACAGCAACAAAAATAATAACGCCAACTGCTGTGGATAAGCACATGAGCGCCAATTGGGAGATACGCACACCGGCTCCGAACAGTTGATGAACTTGGTGTTCAAGTTCTTCTGTAGCACAAGAGTTGGCGCCTTGCAGCCAAATGTTGCTGCTGCTGCTGTTGTTATGGTTGTTGTTGTTGTTTAACTAGCTACAACAGCGAGCAACTTTAACACTGATAGCAATTCCAAGAGACAACAAATGGAGGCAACTGTGACGTCGACAGCGACGCCAATGCTAGCCGCAGCGTTAAGTATTTTTTTCCTATTTGTTTTTCTTTGAGTTTATTTTACTTTCGTGTGCGCCACAGCACTCGGTTTGATTGTATTATGTTTTTCTTTCGCCAGAGTCACCTCCCCCACGCCAGCCCCCACCACAAGGTCTTTTCTTGGTTTTTTTTTTTGCGTATTCTGGCCACATGCTGCCAAGCAAGTTTGCTTATTTGACTACCAGGCCAAAAACTTCAGCATAAGACAAAAATGCTGCTCGGAGACCCCTGACACGCCTTTCCCCCACCGCATCTATCGCAAAACTACGAGGACCTTTGTGTAATGATTTTGCTTCAAGTTTTGTGCACTTTGGCACATTGAGTGCTGGTCGCTGGGGCTGGAGTATGTGGTGCTATGTTATAGGGGTCTTTGGGTCGATTTTTGGGGCTGCACTGTTGTTGCTGCTTTTACAAAAGCCGTTACAATATCAAGTTAATTGTTTGAAATAAGTGCTGTGCCCCAGACCAGGGAGTCAGAGAGAGAGAGAGAGTTAAAGAGAGGGAAGCGAGAGCGGAAGCTCTCATAGAGGCTGGCGCACTTTGGTTGAAATATTTTGCACTGGCTGCTGATGTTGCGGTTTCTTTTGTGCTTTTCGGTTTCCTTAACTCACACACACACACACACCCACACACACACACACACACACACACACACACACACACGCACACACGCATACAGCTGCATATTTATAGTGTTGCCTATGCCTCAAATTCGTTGTCAACATTGTTGTTGTGGGGGTGTGTGTGTGTGTGTGTGTGTGTGTGTGTGTGTGTGTGTGTGTGTGTGTGTGTGTGTGTGTGTGTGTGTGTGTGTGTGTGTGTGTGTGTGTGTGTGTTTGTATTGTTAGCAGTTTTCGTGAACGTTTTGAACTTTTTCCCTTCTTACTTTGACTTTGTTTGCCACAGTGTTTTGAGTGCACTTTTCCATCCAACTTGAAATGAATCTAATAACTTTGGTTTTCCTCTGAGCCCCCCTGCCCGCTCCCACACACCGAACATACACAGTTACACGGACACAGGCCAACAATAAGAACAACTGAAAGCAGCTTCAGCAAAGCGGATTTTGTCTTGCTGCTCTTTCAAGTGCTTTGGCGGTTTTTCATTATTTTTCTTTTGTCTCAATTCAAATATTTTACAACTTGCCATACAAAAAACTAACAACCATAACAGCAACAACAAGCAAGACAGACACACCAAGCTCAGCAAAACTAAGAAAATTGTTAAAGAATTTTTCCAGTTATAAGTTTTTCTAACAATTTCCCACGTCGAGCTCGCACAATTTTCTCTTTACTCTCGGCGCTCTGCCAGTGTTAACAGCTCTATTAGTTCAATTTATTTGTCTGACGATTTACGCCTTTCCTTTGCTTTTTTTTATATTTATTTTTGTTTTATTTTTTCTGCTCTTATTCTATGGAATTGCTGCCACCTTTGACATTTCCATTTCCATTTCCATTTGCCAAGACAATGTAGCACTGGGTTTGGCGGCTGTTGGGGTTGGCTGTATTTCTCTTGGATTTAAGTGGGATGTTTTACTTGTACACGGCTTTTGCCTGATTGTGTTTGCAATTTCATAAAATAACAATTGCCCCGCTTCGACGCATAGCTTGTTATTGCCACTGATTGCCGCCGGTGAATGTCACACTTAGCACGTCAACGCGCGATGTTCCGTACTCCTGACTTCTGTCAGCCAGTGCCAGCTTCGTCCTCTCCATACTTTGGTCTACCCTTTTCCTCGGGACATTGGTGATTGCCAGCGTCTTGAGTGTGCTACACTTGCAGAAAAGCAGTCAGTGCCGAAAGCCTAACTACCAATTGCTATTTTGTGACAAAGTACAGATTTTATTATGGAAATGACATCATTGTGAAATCAGAAATAAAAATAGAGGTTATGGTTCAATGAATTTTATTAGCATAACACAAAACATAAAGTGAAAGTTCATGTCTATTAAAAAAATGACAATTCTTGCATCGAGGTTACGGTAATAATTTTAGCCTCTATGAAACAAAGATTTTTTACCAAATGTGTGAACTGTACTTGTGTTTCCAAAGGACGATCAAAAGCGGCCTTTGATATATGTTCATCATAAAGTACAACTGACAAGACCTCGAAAAGCGAAGAAGTTGTATATGAAACGCGACTTTTATCTGTTTTCAAGCATCGTTTCTCTGTACTTTTATTTTTTTTAAATTACCAAATACAAGCAGGGAGAAGTACAAACCAGAAACACTTCCTTATTCGATTTAAAATAGCTACTTAATCCTTTGCAACTGCTTTTTTTCGACACTAAAACCATTATTGTAACTATACTACGGTCCTTTTCGCTGTAATTTTTCTCTGAGTGTATAACTAGCTAGTAGCTAACATGCTTGTCGTCTGGCTGACTGTCTGACTGTCTGTCTGGGTAATTCAAATGGAATGCGTTCGTAAATAACTTGGGAAAAGGTGTGAAAAGTTCTGGAGTGGTGAGATTTTTGTACGCCTGGTTTTCCATATTCCTATGAGAAGAGTGCTTAGCTGCCAATGTTGCTGCTACTAGAGCCAAATTCAATTCGCACACACAAAATACTCGTAATTTCACACCCCTGGCCATGGGCGAGGGCGGCATTGAAGGCGGCAACGTCATTATTATGATGCACATTATCATCTTTATTCGACTCTGACTGATTGGTTTTGTTAGGCGACAGGCGACAAGCGACGAGCAACGAGTCGCAACGATGCCGTTACTCCCCAGGCATATTGAAATGAGTTAAACCAAAGTCACTGCTAAAGTTTCGCCATGAAGGAGGGCTCTGAGATTTTCTCGTCTTCGTCTTTGGCATCAACATCGACATCGACATCTCAAGTGACTCGTTGACATATTTGTATTGTATTCAATCGATGAATTCCTGCTGCTATGCCATCACCAATACTACCCCAACTCCCCCTAGGGCCAAAATGACTTATTTTCTTACGCACACATTGAAGTGCTCCAGCTACAGCTTCAGCTCCAGCTTTAGAGCTACAGAATCAGCTTCATCTCAAGCTGTCGCTGCTATTGCTGTTGTTGTTTTTGTTTTTGTGGAAAATCTGCCTTCACTTTTGCTTGATGTGGGAAACTGGGTTTGATTGCTTGTAGATTTTCTTATTGCTGCATGCCTAACACACACACACACACACACACACACACACACACACACACACACACACACACTCGCACACACATGCAGACAAACAAATGTCACGGCTGTGTCTGTGTGCTTGTGTGTCGACATTCGGCGTCGTTGCTCTGCTTCACATCATCATCTCCATCAACATCATCATCTTCATCATCGGCGTTGTCGTCTTGACGTCTTGGCTCAGTCGCAGCAAAAGTTTTCTCTACAAATTTTTTACTTCGTTGACTGCCATTGCTGCTGCCATCGTTGATATTAAAATTTTAATAAACCCACGCGAGTTGACTGCTCGCTGCTGGATGCTGCCTGGCCGCCAACCCGCATCCCCGCCTGCCCCGCCGCCATGGCTACATCAACGTTGTGCTGCCGCTTGTTGCATTTGACGGAAGCGCGTCAGTTGGCATATGGCTTGGTGGCCTGTTGTGGCATGGCACGCACATTTCACTCGCCAGCCGCGTGGAAAGCTCCGTAATGCTGTGATTGCCTTACACGTAGCAGCCGCAGTCCCCCAATCTTCTAGCTTCCATAAATTTCAAACCCAACCAAAACCTGTTCGCCTAACAATGCCAGCAATTTTTGATGCGCACGTGAAACATGTTGATAAATCAAATCTCTGGCAGCAGACAGCGACGCAGACTTATACACGCACACACATACAAACACCCACACATACACACACACACACACACAGAGAGACCCAATGCCAATGCCAATTTGGTTGACAATTACTTAGCTTTTGATTTGATTTTTTGCCTTGGCATAAATATTTATGACAACTAATTGCTTGACAGGCTCACACAAAATCCGCCCATTCCAAGTAATTGTGACACTTTTATGGCAGCTCCCCAAATATATTTACGTAAAACAAGTGGAAGCCCAAAAGCTGAATATTAAAACCCAGCCAAAGCATGCCAAGGTTTATATGCCCTTTGCAGTTCCAGTAAGGATTTATGCCTATAACAGTCATATTATTGAAATTCCAGTTACTACAATAAACGAAATAAAAAGGTGGGGCTTTATTTCGAGAAACTCTCGTCGTACCGTCTACCAAGCAACGGAACATATATGTTTTGAAAGGAAACAGCTTATTGTGAGGTAGATTTGCAGTTTTCCAAAAAGGTTTTCTTAATTGGTATAGAACGGACTAAACGGAATTAGATGCATTTCGCCGTAACAAATATACGAACCCAAAAAAACAAAATTTTTCCACTGATTTCAATGTATACCAAAAACCAGGTATCGCAATGAAAACACTTCACTATATTGTTTTGTGTAAGCAAAGCAGAAGGCTGAAGAACAGTTTGTTGATGTATGTGCTTCTGCTCTGGTTGTGTTGCTCTGTGTTAGTAGTTGTTGTTTTTTTACGTGGTGTTACGCTATGCGAAACTTTGACAAAAATACTTTTTGATTTGCCTGCTTCATGGAGTGTGGGTAGTGTAAAGAACGCCAGGTGATATGCTAGATGCAAGCATGTTATCGAGAATATACCTTGCGCTTTTGCTTGGGATGTCCGCGGAAGACTCCATTTACTTTTACTAGTTGCTCTTAACTAATTCGTTTTATTTTGCGATATGAAAAAAATTTGAGTTCCGGCATAGTGACACACAACTCATTGCAAATGTCACCAAAATTTGATTTCACTTTTAACTTTTAAAGCGAAACCCTATGGGCAAAATTAGTCAGGAACAATAGTAGAGTAGATAGAGACATGTCCGTCTGTCTGTCCGTGTTGTCCCACCGTTCTCGGAGACTATAAGAGTTAGCTCAAGTTTGTCGAATTATGTCGAGATCTCACTCCTTCTCCCGTGACAGATATTCGCGGTTTTAACCCACACCATTAAAGCAATCCAATTGCATATATAGTACAAAAATTATTCGTATCGGATAAGAATTTTAAAAGATATAGCTAATAATGTGCCAATTTTAGGCCCTTCTACCTATAGACTGCACTAACAGAATTTCACTTTTTCCAGAAATGGTAGAGCTATCACTTATGTTAACAAAATTTGGTACGTTAGGCATATAAGCCAAACAATGTTGACCTTTTTCCGCACCTTCCCTCCTACCTCCGTTCTACAGTTACAGTTATTACGCCCATACACTTCAACGCATCTGTCTGGCCGAAACTTTTTTCCATACTGTTATTTACCTTTTTACACATTTTTCACTATAAGCCAAGTGAGTACAGTGAAATAACTACAGGAAAGAATGCGCCAATTACAGTTTACGTCGAACACAAACAGAAACTAGTCAAAAGTACTTGTTTCTGTTTCGAATGTACTTATTTATGTTTTGATGCCTATTTAAATTCTGTTTCAGTTTGCGTTTTTATCGCAAATGTACTAAATTCAGTTTGTATTCCTGCTGTTTGTCAAGAAAAGCCTTTAGTGAGTTTTTAAACAATCGATAGCGAGGCACACGAAAAAAATTCGATACCTTATACCTAAAACAGGTTTAACTTTAGTTTCATTCGAATTCGCATTCGAATATTTGTGTGAATATTACTTAACTTTCAGTGTTGAAAATGCCTTTGGAACAGCCTCGGCAAAAGCAAAAAAAAAAGTAGCAATAAGAGCTAAACTCGCCATTGACATTACCATCGTCGACGCCATTTGCCAGCACCATTGCTGTCGCCATTGCCTAAGCCCCTAAGGCTGTACTTATGTATTTGTGTGTGTGTGTTTGTATGCTTCATTGGCTCTCGAAACTGTGTGCTGATACCACTGGTTCCTGTTCACTGGTCTCCATGCTTACAGCTTGTAAGTAACCGGATGAATTGTGTTATTTGCCAGCTGATCCACTTGCAAATGCCGGAACCCTTAACCCTCACCCGAGGCACACATTTTAGCTGCTTACAGTTAAAACAAAATAACACCTAACAACATCAACAACAATAAAAAAAAGAAAGGCAACAAAATGGCTTGAAGATGAAAAACTAGAAAAAGGAATGCAGATTTGTCTTAGCCGTCTCATGTGTTTGCCTTTTTATTATATTTGCAGTTTTCCATTTTGCAATTTTGAGCCCAAACTCAATTTGCTAGCCGTAAATTTCGTTGTATTTGAAATGTTTGGCCAAAAAGGCTTGCGGTTCCTTGGCCAAGTTGACTGACTGGCCAAGTTGCCTGTCAAAATTAAATCAAATCAAATAAAATACTTAATAAATAGTTTAATGCTCGTTTACGTTTATCAACTCTACATATACTTATGCCCTACACATGTACGTAGGCGCGTATCTGTGTGTATCTGTGTGTGTGAGAGTGCTACTTAGCCGTATTTTTATGGCCCTGTCGATAGATGAAATTTTATTATACGACTTGGCTAGGCAGTCAACTAACCATTAAATTCAAGACACAAATCTAAAATGGCATTTAGACAGCATGGCAAACGAAAGGGAAAAACGTCGAGGGATAAAGATAGCACTCAAGCAAGTGAAGAAAAGAGATGGCACAGTTAATGTTGGTAATAGAAACTTTAAAGATTTATCAAGAGTTGGGCTATGCCCACAAGCTAAACAAGCATATATACTTGAAATGAGTTTTTGAGAAAACATTAAAACGAATTGACAAGCTGCTTTGGTCGAAAATGGGACTAAGCCGCAGATAAAGCAAAGATAAAGCGTAGTTTTAGAGAGATGAAAAGCTCAAAAGGGTAGATTATAAGTAGTTCTTCTTCTTCTTAACTGGCCATAACATCCCGTGTTATCGGGTTTTGGCCTGATGTAAATACATTCTTTCATTAGAATTGTGGTTTTACGTGGTGGGTCCCAAATCCTAAGCACAACCCTTTTTAGGCCTACTGGTCTCGAAAGAACCCAGTGTCATTGTTAGTCGCCTCATACGACAAGCTTTCACCTGATGAGATGGTAATCTCCCACCCGCTCACCACACGGGAGAAGTATAAGTACTTTAATGGGTATTGTATTTAAAGAAGTTCGAATCAAGTTCACAAGTTGCCTAATGTTCGTAACTAGTACAATGATATAAGCAATCCTAATGTAGCTAGCCTTAAATTAAGTTAACAAAAAAGGGTGTCAAATTCTATTGGGAATGTAATTTCAAGTTCCAGAATTTGTCTTAAAAATAGCTTTCTTTTCACTCTCAGCCAAAGTTCTAAATCTGAACTGAATGCATTCGGGTATGCAGAATAAGTGTTTCTCACATTCTGACATAGAACAGCAAATACAGATTCAAAATCAGTTATAATATAAACTAATCCTTGGAGATCCTTGCGTATATCAGAACTACCAATTGCAAAAGTACTTGATAGTTATGGTATAATCTTTCAAATGCCTTTCAAGTTTTGCGTTTTGTAGAATTTTATTAAATTTAGACTTTTTAAACAAATTCCTATTTCATACATATTCCTATATGTAAATTTATTATTATTGATTTTTAAAGTGCCGTACGTTTCAATTAACACAGAATTCGAAATTTGACAAGCCAAAACATAAATACATAATACTTCTATAAAAATGGAATACACAATATATACTGTAATATCTATCAAATATCTGTTGACAGAAATATGTTCTTCCGTTCGCTATCAATGTAGAATTTAAAATTTCTTGTTTATATTTTTCCTATTACGCTCACCCAAAAAAGCAACTATCTTAACAGTTCATTGCCCTGGGAACGGTAATACGACTTTCGAACAAAACTCTCTACTCTTTTTGTTGTAATGAAAAGTGTGAAAATCAAACCAATACATAATTGGAATTGGCAGCAGAGCGAATAATCATTTACTGATCAAGCTTCAGACCTCGCACTTGGGCTGTGGAGTCATGGCAGTAATATTTTCTCGTTTTCTGCAAGGCGAGAACTATTTTAAGTAAAACACTTCTTCCATTCGACTTAACTTTCCTGTTGCTATGATGAGTTATTCTAGCTTGCGTTTCACATTTTCAGCATATCCATACATACTGCCAGGTTTAAGTCCAAAGAGCAGTCATGCCTGAGTGACGTAGCAACTCTATCAACTCGATCAAGTTCATCGCAATTATTAGTCTTCAAATTTATTTTGAAATATTATAAAAGAAGCGAGATTAAATATTAATAAGACTTTTGCAGAAGTAACTTGTAACTCTGAGTTTAGTTAACAACCATAATTCGAATGCATAATCACTTATCTGAAAGCACATAAAAACTTAAAAGTCGCGATAAATTGTTCATGGATGTTCCTATAAGTGCTATCTACAAACGGTTTTTTAAAGCATTCAGCTCCATATGACGAAGAAGAAACTCTGCTGAGTTACTTTATACAAAAACTCGTGCGTTTAACATGCATTGCAGCTGCACATGATCAGCCTGAAAAAGGGCACAGATATCGTGACCTCACGGCGAAAGAATTACTCTTTATGACCCAACGAGATGGAGACCGTTGATGCGAACCGGGAAGTTGGCATTTTCATTAGCATTGGTAAACTTGCAAGTCTTAACTTTATGACGCTCGTTGAACTATGTAAACTAGGTATGCAAGTAGATATTCTGCTTTTTATAGGTGTCTTCTTTATTCTAAAAAACCATTGAATACCATTATTCGGAAAAAGAAAACAATATAAACATTGAATCTTTGAGTATTGTATTGGTCTGAGTGGTCTTGCACCATTATAGACGAGTATTTTTCAC
Source organism: Chymomyza caudatula (assembly GCA_035041775.1). Lineage (NCBI taxonomy): Eukaryota > Metazoa > Arthropoda > Insecta > Diptera > Drosophilidae > Chymomyza > Chymomyza caudatula. The sequence continues at coordinate 1,967,781 of JAWNKW010000133.1, forward strand.
ATCGGGTAAGGTAATCACTGCTATGCACGAGTACTTTTTACCACTAAACGATCCGGTATCGGTTAGTCGACGGACGGTCAAAAATCAAGTCGACAACATAATCTGAATACAAGAAACTCCATTGAATATAACTTTTATGAGTCTTCAATAGCATGAATCTTAAGTTAAGCAAAGACTACAATATGAAGCTGAAAACCCATCAAACGAAAAAGCTTTCTTTCGTTTTTATATCGTTCAACAATAAGTTCTTAACCCTTGCTGAGCAGTTTAGCCTCTTGTAGGGTAATAGGAAACCCAGGTTGTTAGTTCTAGCTAATTAGATTTTCCATTAGTTAGAATTTTTGCAAAGTATCAGAGAAGCGCCTTGCAGTCTCCACCGCGTAACGGTGCCCAAAGCCCCAGCCAATTTACATTTTTGGCACTCTAATTCTCTGGAATTTACAGCTTTCATTTGCTGCCTAATAGAGCCATGTTCGCCAAACCAGAAACATCCATCAAGCAACAGCTGGGGGCTATCAAAGGCAGCTAGAAGAGACTCCGAAAATAAAAATAAAAATAAAAATATAGGATATAAAAGGCAACGGAATGTGGCTGCTATGCAAATGTCAAGTGAAACCGCACTATAAATATGTACATAGAATTTTATTTATGAGCCATTTTCGATGAGGCTTTTACTTTTACAGTTGGGTTATAAAGTTAACGTTGTTTCTGTGGCTATAACTGTAGCTGTCGCTCTGACGCGAGAAACTTTATTTTGTGGCCGTAATTATTTTTATGACATTGGCGTTGTTGTTGTTGGTGTTGCTCCTGAAGTGTTGGCATTTGGCAAACAAATTAAAAGCAAATTATAATAAACGATATTATCAGCAGAAGCCACGCTTACAACAAAAAGCAGTATATAAAAAATAAAAAATAAAAACTAAATTTAAAGGCAACAATGCGTGCCGTTATGTGCGCCTGCAGCTAATGCCCAGGAATTTTTATTTGTATATATAATAAAAGTAATTTTTTTTATATGCTTACGCCACTTAAAACGATTTAGCTGCAAATCTTATAAACGGACACGCTCTAATGAATGAAGGTGAAAAACAGAAAATAGAGGAAAACGCGAAGGGAAAACAGCAAAAAGACGAAACGTAACTGTGAAAACGTGCCAGCAAACGCTTGCGGCGCTTTTGGTGGTTTGGGTGGTTTGGGTGGTTCGGGGTGCTGCGGGTGCTGAGACGAGACGAGGGTTGGCGCTAGTGCAAAACGTGCCTGACGTTGGACATAAATTAATTTATTGCGTGCGGCAACAAAAAAAAAAAACAAAAAAAAAACAACAACACAAAATGGCGAGCAGAGCAAGAGAAATGTAAAAATAACAGCACAAATCGTTGAAGGAAACATAAAATAATTCATAGCATACTTTTTTGGGTGCCAGACACTTGAAGTCTAAGATGTTGTTGTCGTTGTTGTTTGTTTATGTTATTTCAATAAGTTTAGAGTTGTTCTTGTTGCTTATTTATATTAACTACTTACAACGAGTTTCTTTGTTGGAATTGTGGCGGCTGCTGACGCTGACAGAGACGTCAACGGCGGCAGAGCAGCGGCTGTCACGGGCGGACTAATCGCTTTAATTGTCGCCTGTGCGTTTGGTGGCGGCGGCGGCGGCTGAAATAACTCCGCTGGCTGCTTCACGTAGAACAGATTTACTCCAAAGTGTGAAATTTTGATTGGTTTTATAGAAACACTTTCGACAGGAAATGTGCAAATCGGCTTCACAGCTCGATTGATAAGCGCGCGCTCTTGTTTGTTTTGAAGCGACGGCAAAAAGTCTACAATTCACAGTTAGTTTCTTGTTGATTGCAAACCGTTATTAGCTTCTTGTGTTTTTATTTTTTCAAATTAAGTTACCAAAATTGCTCACAACTATTTAAGAAGCTCTTTGAATACTCTGTTTACCGCTTTTTAACTTTAAAACTATAAAGTTGTGTTTCTTGAAAAATTTTCTCAGTATTTCATTTACACTACTAAAGCTCAACGTTTTTTGTTGTCTCTCTGACTGACTGACTGACTGACTGACTGACTGATTAAAAGCCCGTGCCTCTATTTATCTATGTTTGTCGTATATATATTTGTATTTTATGTGTGTGTACGTGTGTTTGTTTGTTTGTTTGTTGCTGATTGATTGCACTTGAACGCGTTTGTTGGATAAATCACGTGAAAAAATCTCGTCACGCTACGGTTTGAAAAAGACGCGTACCGAAAATTTTTAACTACCGCTGAAAATATTTTAAAACGCTTTCGACTTTAACTGCGATTCCTACTACTTTGCGTTTAAGCTTTACTTTGTGGCTTTTCGTTTTAGCTGTGTGTTGTTGTTTGGTAAGAATTGATTTCCTTGCTTTCTGCTATGTGTGTTTTTTTAAGGTTTCACTAGGCTACTTGCACGGCTAAGGAACAACGCAACGACTGATGGACTCGCTTGTCTGATAACGACTGAAGGACTCTCGCGAATTGCGTAGGATTTTTAGCAACAACTTCGTCGTTGTCGTCGCTGCCATCGTTGGCGTCGTTGACGTCGTCGCCAACGTCGTTTTCCTCGTCGTTGATGTTATTGTTGCTGTCGTTGTTGTTGCTGTTGTTGGTGGCGGCAATGTTAGCTGCTGCTGCTCCTGCTGCTCAGGAAGCAGTCAGCAGGCAATGGGCAAGGGGCACAAAGAGAGGGCGCAGAAGTATTACAACAACGGAAGCAAACAACAGTAAAGCAGTAAGATGAAACTAAAAATCCTCACAATAATGAGAGCGCAATGAAATCGCAGAGAGAGAGAGAGAGAGGAAATGAGTGTAGGCAGCAAAGAGAGCAAATCAAGCAGCGCACGAGAGCGTGCTCATGGCTTGCTGTTAACTTCAGACATTGTACCCACAGACACCCACTCACAGTAGCAGCAACCACTGTTAACTGTTTGCATAGGGTTGTCTAGTGTTGGGAAAATTTTTGCAAAATAAAGTACGAATTGCTTGTTGGTGGCAACTGAAAATGTGCCAAGTAGAAAATGGCACAAGTTTGGGATTTATTTTGAATGCAGGAATCTGTAAAATTGTACTCTTCTTGTGACTTAAGCAGGCATCTATGAAAATTTGTAGAAATGGACAGACATTTCGTTAAGAGCTGAAATATTTAAAAAACAAAATCACATCCAGAAGGCTGTGATCACATATTTCACTGGCATTGTGGTTTTCCTTAGTGGTTCCTAAGCCCTATGACTCTAATTGTTTCGAAAAACCCAGAAAACGAAGACATTCACAATGCAATGACCATTTTTTTTAAAGATTTTTGAGCACTACTTCCATTATCCAGAGAATAGAAAGAGATTTATTTGAATTTGCATAGGTTAAAGATATTGTTCAAAGAAAACTTGATTATAGCAACAACAAGATTGCTTAGTAAAACAACACTAATGAATAACAAAAGTTTCAAGGTAATTTTAGAGAGTATTATTACGAAAAAAACAAGAAACATGGTAAAGTAAAGTGCCCAATCAAATACTCAAAAATTCTTTTGAAAACAAATAAGACGCTGCGTGCATATGCAATGTGTTATTGAAAATTCTTGAAAAAATCAAAATGCTTACGATTTCACAGCAAAAAATTAATCAAAAAGCGACAAAAACAACAACAATCACGAGTACAAGTACATCGATCGATGCTCTGCGCCTAGCGTCATCTGCGTAGCACTCAAACATCTTCCACCAAACCTCTGCTCCCCTCTCTCTCACTCACACTCGCTCGCTCTCTGTCTCATGCTCCGTACTTCACCCACACTCTCAGTTGGCCAACAATGTTGCAATTGAAAAACATTCGCTAAAATCACTTTCACAGCATTTGTAGGAGAAATCTAACAGTCACATTGAGCGCTACTAATTGCAATGAGCATAAACTTGCTGAGAGTGCTTAACGCAAAAGAGAGTAAGTTTAGAGCAGAGAGAGACAAAAAGAGAGAGAGAGAGTGGAAGAGAGCGCGCTCTGGTATCGTACGCGCGTCATTGTTGCACCTTTATGTTTGTTTTCGTGGGTGGCCCAAAATGCCAAAATGCGTGCGAGCGGAAAAGAGATGGACTACGGCAAGCAAATAACAATGTAGGCGACAACAATAAAGCCAACGATGGCGGAATATGTAACCTCTACGGAGGGTGATGATTATGATGATGTCTTCGACGATGATGAGAATGGCGCGAATGTAGTGTAAATTGTTGACCGGGTAGCGCTGATTGCGGCACCTGAGCGTATTGGACTGGCCGACTTAACCCTTGTGCGCCACACATGGGCTAAGGGCAAACGCATGCGTTAAGCCATCTAATGTTTGCCAAATGGCTGCAATTAATACCTACGAATGCAAAGTACACAGTGAGAAAATTTGGCTTTTGTTGTTGGTAAATAAAACTAAAACACAACAGTCCAAGCAATGTGTCGCGTCGTCTCAGCGTCTCGTTGGTGAAAGTGTCAACTTGACATTGCCTCGAGTGCACGCGCTGTTCACACACACACACACACATACACTCACGGCACTTGCGTCAAAAATACTTGCTTGCCCCACTCTTGCCTCTTCGAGCGGCATACATTCTGGCCTGACATTAAGTCGGCGCTGACATGCCAATGCTCGCAGCTATACTCTATAAATGTCCCATAAAGTGAGCGCAACGCAGGCGCATTGCTGGCCAGGATTGAAAGGACATTTCCCCTTATAGTGTTGGCGGCGTCTGTCGGCGGGCAAAATGCCGTTGGCTGCGGCCAAGTTGACTGCGACGTCTGCCGCTGTTGCTGCTGCTGCTGCTGCCATGGCAGCTTTATCAGTGCCATGAAATGTTGTTCCCGGAAAATAACCCAAAGGAAATGCTGCCTGCACACAAACACGCTCTCATGCTCATATGTGTTGAAATGACGCTTTATCTGAGCGCGTTTTTGTATGCGTGCGTATATGTGTGTGTGTGTGTCTAGAGCAACACTAACAAAAGTACCAGCAGCAATAACTGTGTACATGTAAATCCTGGTTTGTTTCATTTGCCGATTTGGCTGGACCCCATTTGCAGCCTCCCCCGCACCACCCTAAACTCTTCCATAGAAAACCCGTTGCCGTCGCCATTGCCGCCGTCGCCGCCGCCGCTGGCACTAACTTTATGCGCTTGATGATGATAATAATATTGCCTCATGCTCCCGAACTTTATCCAGCATATTCCAATTGCTCTTTGCCGAGCATGACGTTTTCGTCTATGGTTATTCGTATGCCGATTTTCGAGCGATTGCAATTGATTTGTAATGTATTTCATTGTTGTATGAGCAAATGAAGGAAGGCAGCGGCTTCGCTTGTGACAGCGAAGGGGCAAGGGGCGTTAGGAGTGTTCTGCCCCTTTGCTAGTTGCGTTGTACAAAATTTGTATTGATTATTTCTATTGCCTTTGTATTGTTGCTTTGTTTTCTGCACCGTCAGTTCTAATGATAGCTAGGGGGGCATTAAAAATGTCATTGCAGAACTTATTTTGGGCCATATACGAGTGAGTATAAAAGCACAAGATTAGTGCAAAAATTTTATAAAGTTACAATATTAAAGCCGGCTTTAATGTTGACCAAAAGCCGGAGAGCTGGAGAGCTGCCAAGTGGCTGGAAGTGACTGTAAAATGCCATTGGTTATTATGGGCGCGCATAATGCGGCCTAGACACGCAGCAACTGGGGATTTGAAGCCATGTGTACAAGTCAATTATGGGTCAAAATTCACACAGGAGTTGGTCAAACACTTGAAGATTGCCTGAGCATACCAACACATACATACATATGTTTGTATGGCGATGATTGCTGGGATATTGACGATGACGCTGCTGGTGATGATGCTGTACACCAAACGAAATTGTTTGGAGTTTTATATGAAGAACAGTAAGATATTTGGACACCATTTAGTGGTTGTTGTATTTAAATATTTTTGTTTGCTTTAATTCTCAATTTGGGCTGAAAAAAATATAATCAAAAATCAGAGAATTCGATACCATGTAGCTGGCTCATAGCTACTAATTTGCAAATCTTCTTGCCCTGCTTTTTCTCACCTCTTAAGTTAAAGCAAACTTGTTTGGAAAATCTTGTCAAGAAGAAGGCTTTGAAATTTTCTCATATATAATCTAAAGGACTTCCAAAAATTCATTGACTTCCACAAATTGATTGTCAGTTGTTGCTGTAACCGGTGCGAAGATGAAATTCATGTGCGTGGAGGGGAAAAAATATGTAAACATAACAGAATAAGACACACAATAGACAAATAATATACCTCGGGAGCACCTTGGTCCAGCGAGTTATTTCGACTGGGTCAATCCAAAGCAATGGGGGTGTGACGGACTTCCGACAAATCGGGGTTCAGCCTAGCCAAGTAGCTATTCAGGAGGATCCTGAACTAAGGTAGACCCCTCATGAGTTGAAACTGGCGCTCCTAGGGGACCACTAGGCTGTCTAACATATAACACTTGATTCAGCCTTTCGGGCTGTACCACAGCTTCAACAGACTCTGTAAGAAGGTCTTGAGTGTATATTGAGATATTGGAAGAGGGGGGCCAACATGTTTCATTGTTGGGAGCACTAAGCAAAAATCGTTGCGGACGAAGCGGGATTCTAGAAACATTGGGAAGCCCAAAAAATTTTAAGAGTGCGATGGAGCTTCTGTACGGACCTCATTAAAAACTGGTGAGTGAGGAGGTGGCAGTAAAGGTGGGCATGACAACCAGTGACGACTCGGAAGGCAACATTTTACAATGTTGTCAATAAGTCCAGGAGACCAAGCTGGTTGTGGAGAAGAGGGCTCTTTACAACCTTATCCGAGTGATTTGCAAGCTAAGGTGGTTGCCGAACGACACTCCAAGAATTACGGGAAGTCCAGCTATTAGGATAATTCGACTGTCAGAGACAATATTAATTTTAGTCCATATGGTGAATTGTGTTCATTTCGCATTTTGGTAAGTAAAGGATTTTGGTAAGAAGGAGAAGAGCTGAGGTTTCGAACATGAAGAAAGTGATTAGGGAAGGAAGTTGGCGGTTTATGCGCTCTTCAATTACCACTATGGTACAATGAGAGGCTACAAAGAAACAGTCGGCATAGGACATTAGTTTTTCAAACTGAGCCAACTAGGAAATGTAGTAATTCAAGAAGATGAGAAGGAGAGCTCGCCCCCTGATGAAATCATTTATCTTCTCTACGTTTGCATCCAAAATAAGGATAAGGTTGTGGCTGAAGAAAACATGTATTTATAGATCAAAGTAGTTATAAATATAAAATACCAATAACGAAAGGTCTTCAATGCTGATGTGGTAGGGAGGCAACGAAGGGACATACCATGTCTCCGTTGGAAGGATCAGGTAGAGAGTACACTAGCTGCCTGGAGTAGAGCTTTACATCAGGCCGTAAACCGGTAACGGTATGTTATGGCCAGTCAAGAAGAAGAAGAATAACGAAATTGTGTTACAAAACAATTGAGGGAAATTCCTAGCCGTAAGATACTACCAAAATTGAGAACAGAACTAGTTCGCTCGAAAATACGTAATTCTTAAATTAAAGAAAACTAGACTAATATGCACTCCAACACTGAATTCCCAACACTTGCTTGTGATCCTTTTCTCTGAGTGTAGTTGCTGATGAGCATTGGCGAGCCAAAATGAAACATGCTTGGCTTTATCGCATTTATTGACGACTCCTTTGGGACGTTTGCCATGCAAGATCAAACAATGGGCAAAGACGTACGCAACATTCCCGCTGCCATTACATACTTCCTCTCCACTCTCTCTCTCTCTCTCTTTCTCGCACTCTCCTCTCTCACTCTTTTATCTCTCCTTCCAACTGAGCTCTGCCATCTTAAATTGTGCCATCGAGCAGCTCAAACAGGCCCATAAAAAGATTATTTTATGTGCGTGCATGTTGCGCTCACTCGAAGTACAAGAGTGTGTCTGTGTGTGTGTGTGTGTGTGTATGTGTGTGTGTGTGTGTGTGTGTATGTGTGTGTGTGTGTGTGTGTGTGTGTGTGTAACAACTAAATTCACTTACAAAGGCAACGTCTTATGTGGGAGCATGTAAGCAACAATGAGACAACAAGAGAATGCATGTTCAATTCTTTATCGAATGAAGCTATTTAAGCAATCTGTAAGATATGCTCAATAAAAATACGAAATGATAGTGAAATGTCAAGCTTTTGTTTAACAGAGAATCGTGCATAAGCGACAAATAACGTAATCGATAAATATATCGATTCTTAGGTCATAAAAATGCGAAACTAGCTGGGAATTTGACTCAAGTTGAGTTATGTTACACGAACCGCTTGAAAAAGCTGTGGTTTTGCAATACTAAGCTAAATTGCTTAGTTTTATGTTAAATGAAATAGGTAAATGTGTCCATCACGTTCTGTAAATAAAACTACCTGTAGAACCAGTTTTATAACTAAGACTGCAAAATCTTAAAGGTCAATAGGTAAAGTTAGTGCATTTAAAGATAAAGGTATAAAAATTAAATCTTATGGCAAAGTATGTGCATTGGTCCAAACGCTTTTTAAAATAAAGTAAAATCGTAAATAACAATTTTTAAACAAAAAGGTTGAGCTTCCTTTTAATACAAATCTTTTTGATAATAAATAGCTTTTTTACATTTTATAGGTTTGTTTGTGACTTTATGGAATATTCAATTTTCATTATTTATGAACGCAAACATTGCATTCCAGCTCCAAGTCCTTAGAAATAAGACGTATCTAAAAGTTTGCAGAAATATATCAATATTTTCTATTAAGAATTGAAACTTTGATGTATATTAAGGATAATGACACTCATCAGTTACGATTTATACGGAAATCCAGAAAATGATTTGAATTTGTTTGTTATGGATAGAAGCAACAACATTTTTTATAAAAATAAAAACCGTTATGAGCATTAAATAATAATATATTTTTCCGATCCAAGGTCATTAAATTGAGCACAAAAAATTGTGTACAATGAATAATAAATGAATTGTGTTTCCACAAATAACGAAATATTAAAGAAATCCTATATAAAAATGCATGAATCAAAAAAGATAATAATAAATACATATGTCCATACGTATATGAACACGCATAAATAAAGTTATTAATAAAAAATAAAAAATGTGGGTGAATTGACAAATACATTCGTAAAAAAAACAGTTTTAAAGCATAAGGCATTGAAACTTTTTACCTTTTAAGCGTTGTCTAATTGCAAACTGTATGTTAATACTTACCAAAAGCAGGCTTTATTGATAACTTTTATGTATATATCCTCAATGTCATTAAAGCAATTATAATTTAAGAATCCAAATTAGCAGCTGCATGAGCATTTAAGCCATGTTATGTCTAAGTATCTATGTGCATATTCGAATGCCTACTAATTAAATTTTAACCGCGTTCGAAGCGCGCAAAACCACAATTGCAACACATCGAAAACAATTCCAGCCTTTCAATTGAAATTACTTTAAGTCCATCAAAATTTTGAGTGACTTTCAGCTTGTTAAAAGCTTAAGTAAAATCGCGCATTACTTTAAACCACACTACAAGTACCACTTCATTCAGCAGATATTTGTGGCCAGTGGCAGTAGCAGCGGCTAAAGTAAAAACATCGCTTCACACACACACACACACACACACACACACACACACACACACACACACACACACACACACACACACACACACCCATGAAATCACACACATCCTTTTGCCATCAATTCTCTAAGCAACAAACAAACAGGAGCTCACACACGCACACATACACACACAGGGCCGCAACACGCAAAGCTCTTTTCACTACAAAACGGAAGTACATAGAAAACCAGCCAAAAAAATGAAAGAAAAAAGGTACTGCTAATTTTGGGTTAACGAAGTAAGCATACTCTCTATCGCAATGATATATTTAGGAAATTCCAGTCGAATTTGCTGCGAAAGTCATTTGTGCGTATAGTTTTTTTTTAACTCAGAATTTGAAATCGATCCAGGACTCGTGCTACTGAAAAGTTGGTTCCAGCTTTTCCCGACGCGGAACGATTGCCAGACAATGCTAGGTAGCGACACACCGCATGCAAAAAAAACAACAACAACAAAGACACAATAACAATACCACAGCAAGCGCACAAATAGAGACAAACTGTTCTTTTCACCTTTACACCCATCTATTGCACAACACGCTTTTATCATAAACACAGACACAACAATATGCAGCACTGATTTTTCAATTCTCTCTCTCCGCTATTCTTCACAGTGCAACAAAGTTTTCTTTGGCAAACTTACATCGAAAGTAACAAAAAATACCGAAATACGAAATGTACCACAAAATAGATAGTTGAATCGATTCCAAAACTGATATGTCACTTTTTACATCAAGAAGTATCAGAAAGCTAATGCCCTTTTCAACCGAATACGATTCTGGTCTTAATTTAATAATTCGTTCGATAATAATTAACTCATCAAAGTGAAATACGGTTTTGAAAGGCATTTAAAACGAAACTCTAATGTTAATAGCAATAAAAAGACACATGAGTGTTAGTTAATCTCTTAGAAGAGTCCAATATGGTTTTTTTTAAATAACCCGCATCTGCTGCTAGACGAATGGGGAGAGGAAATATGTAGTTGGAACATGCTACACTATTGTGTTTGGATCCATCAATAAAATCATATAAGACTGTACTTGTCCTGCGGGTCAAGTTTTTGTGGCCCGCTGAGACTTTTGTTAAGGTTACCATACAGAATCTTAATGTGTATACGTATTGTAGGAGAATTTGTCATGTTGAGTCTGGTTGTGAACGATGTTGAAAACTATACTTTCGATGTTGACAAGAGAATCACTCTTGTCAATATAAGCTATATAGGCAAATGAGAAGTAGACATAATCAAGCGAATTAACATCCAGCAGCTCCGATGGCTAGCTAGGTCATGTCATGTAAGGATCAAAAAGCTACTCCCAGAAAGTTCTTCTCTGCGGCTGTTGAAGGATGGCGACGAAGGGGCAGGCCATGTCTCCGTAGGAAGGACTAGGTAAAGAGCACACTAACTAATTGGTGGAGCCGCACGCTAGGCAGAGAAGAAGTGTATTCCAATAAGTTTAAAAAGCAACTGACAGAAAATGATGCAACGAGGTCCAGCAGGAAACTTTTTCCTGAATTCAAAATGAGATACAGTGAGGCGAGAAGAATTAATTAATCTGGTCAGGCAAAGATTTCATTATATATAAATATAAATGATGTTAGCCGTTTTCTTACCTTTCCGATTGCTCAATATGCGAAATAGAAAACTAAGATTAAAGTGATTTTGAATACACAACATTACTTGAGTCAAACATATTTAACTTGAGTTGAGTTTTTGCCAACTTTAAATGAGAATATTCAAGTTAAGTTGAGATTTTCTGCTATTCTTCTTACATTTTTCTCTCTGTGTAGCTTACAAATTAGAGATTATTATGAAAAGTTCAAATATTGACAATTTTGAACACATACATGCGTCAACACATGAACAGCTTTTCTTTGTCGACACACAAAGTTGCAGAATAGCAACAGAGAAAACGTTTGTGAACAGTAACAAATACATTTAAAAGCATCTCCATATAAAATATGAATTTTTTTTTAATATTGGTTTTTATTGATTTCACCTATGATTTGGGAAGATATGTGAATGAAACTTATATTCTGCACATCTTATGAAAATTCTCTACACAATGATATAAGTTTCACTTATATTTGTTGCCCTATAGTGGGTGAAAAAGGGTTGCACAAGATTAGATTACATTCTTTTAGTTATGAAATTTGTTGTAGAGTTTATCTTCTAGATTTGAAGGGCTGATCCAGCCAAAAGTGCTTTCTGATGGTCTAGCTTTATACGTTACAATCCGCTTGTCAATATCATAATATCATACAGTACATAAAGAGTATAAAAACAGCGAAACTCTAGAACACGAGCTTATAGAAATAAACTGTGGCAAAAACTGACTAACACACACATACACACATGCTGCGCTCTGAGTGAGCGCAGAGATATTCATTCTATCGTAAAATAGGTGAGCAGTAGTCAACATGTGTGTGTGTGTGTGTGTGTGTGTGTGTGTGTGTGTGTGTGTGTGTGTGTGTGTGTGTGTGTGTGTGTGTGTGTGTGTGTGTGTGTGTGTGTGTGTGTGTGTGTGTGTGTGTGTGTGTGTGTGTGTGTGTGTGTGTGTGTGTGTGTGTGTGTGTGTGTGTGTGTGTGTGTGTGTGTGTGTGTGTGTGTGTGTTTTTTTTTTTTTACATAAGTAACCATGGATAACGCCATGGAGGGATGAAAAATCTTCAAAAGATACTGATGGTCCGTACCACCAGCATGCACGATTCATGTCGTAATCCAACGACAATGCCTACGTACTAAAGACACCCCTTTACACCACCACTCCCCGCGGGAGGACCGCTAAGTATTACTTCGCAGGGGAGGGTTGCCTATTATAGGCACACACATCTTAGCTCTCTTTTGCATCTCTCAGATCCTTCTGGATGCCTAGATGAGCTGTCTCTTCCGTCCTTTTCCCTTCTCCATTATGACTCCCTTATCCGTTCCTCTTCACGACGTTCTCTCTCGCACCGTCGCAAATCGCCTTGTATGTGGATAATCACCTGGCTGATCCTTAGCCAGTTATCCTCACTTTTTAGCATATACCCGGTTAGCTCCTCCGGGGGAGGAAGTATGCCCCACATATATATATATATATAGTGTGTGTGTGTGTGTGTGTGTGTGTGTGTGTGTGTGTGTGTGTGTGTGTGTGTGTGTGTGTGTGTGTAAAAAACGGCAGCAAAAACAAGCGCCAAGCGCTCTGGTCAACGGATAACAAAACATAAATAAATAACGACAACAGCAGCAGCAACAGAGCAAACCAACGAGAAGAAGTCAGCAGAGCAGCGCAGCGCAGTCAGCAGAGATGCCAGAATGAATGCTTTTGGGCTGCTCTGCTGCGGCGGCTGCTGCTGCTGCTGCTAGGAACTGTTTTCAAGTTTATGAAACATGCGACGGGAGCAGCGCGTCTCATATATGGGTAGCTTTCTGAGGATTATAAAACAACGCGCACATTCACACACACACACACACACACACACACACACATATATATATATATATATATATATATATTTCGTTTTAAGCAAAGACGAGCGAGCCACAAAACGCAAGACGCAAAGCTATAGAGTCCAAAAATGAGAAAAACTAAAACTAAAGTACAAGAAATGCCAATGCCATGGAGGATATTGTGAATGTGAACGTTATGCGCATATAACTCATTTATCTATATACTATACACTCTATGCTGTGTGACTGTATTGGTGAGTGTATCTGTGTGTGCGTGAGTGTATCTGTGTGTGTGTGAGTGTATCTGTGTCTGTGCGCGTTTTGTGCTTGCGTGCATTTGAGCTTGCGTTTGATTTAATAGTTTATTAAGATACGCGCAAGTGCAGATTAAGGCTACCTTCCAATCTATCTACGCAACATTCGGTTGAATTTGCTTTGTGGTCCTCGGTCCTTGTTGTTCTCCACGCACTTAAATTTCGACCACGACCACTGGATTTTGGGCTCTGTGGTTTATGCTGCTTTGCCTTGAGCGGGTTCAGCGGCGGCTAGTTGCCCTTTCCACATAAATACCCTATACCAGACAATGTACATATGTATGCATGTAGTTGTAGGTGTGTGGGGGAAGTTCGTTTGGGGCTCGAACAAAAGCATTTGGTATGATTTAAGCTAAGCAGAGCTTAGGAACTGGAACTGGAAGATGTGTGGCAAAAAGATGAAGTCTAATATGCTTTGGAAATTGCCATTTGGTAAAACTTTTTCTGTTTTTTTTTTTGTATAACTTTGATATTAATTGGTTTTGATATGGTATTTTGTTAGCATTAACATGATATATACAAAAAGATTTGTTTAGTGGCAAACACTTGAAAGCAATCAGCAAAATGGAGTACGGGATTTGTGTTAAATCGCAGTTTAACTGTTTTTTAGTTAAGTAGAGGGTTTTAATTGCAAGTAATTAACTCTGTGCTTGTATAGCTTTAAAGGAAAAAACACATTGTACTGTACCTAAGGATGGTGATACTCAACCTTTTTTCGGACAAATTCCTGTCATGAACGACAATTTTGTCAATAAGTGCTGCTTATATTTACAATGCAACCCGTTCAGGTATTCCATGTTGTTTTTTTAACCAACCAATTTCAACATCTGCTTGGGTTCTAGAAGAACCTCTCTACCTTAACTAAGTTGACGCACAACGTCCACGTAACCCCCCTGGTTAACGCAGTCAACTAATGTGCGCCACCAAGTCTCCCCAGGACTCTCACAGGGTTGCGCGTAGAGCTTGAGTCTCAAAGCTTAAAGTTCCCCTCCCAAAAAATGATAATATAAAGTGCCTATGGGAATGCCACACATCAGGAGCTAACCCGGTAACGGGTTGTTATGGCCAGTCAAGAAGAAGAAGCTTCAATTCATACTCTTTGTTACCCAAGCTGTTTAATAAAGGCCAGGCTCCTAAATAGCTCTGACAATTTTCAAGCTATTTTTATGAAAAGAAAAAAAACAACCGGAGGCCTTGTCAGCCCCGTTCATCCAAATCCCGTTTGCAGAAAAGCATGTAGGCCAAATTGCGGCTCATTGTTTTTGCACCGACCGTCAATAAACTCTGTCTCTATTTCAAACCATATTCACCAATATGTCTTAGTGAAGTCTATGTAAAGTTTTCATTTCGGCGATACGGCAACAGTTTCGATCAGCCCAAATACATAAAAAAGTTGATTTTACTGGCATCTTAAACTATGATATCAGGTTTCAAGGTGACATGTAATAAAAAAGAAGGCCTTAGAGTTGACGTCAGTTTTTCCCAAACCCAGATATTGCGTATTCGGTATGCATACTATGGATGGATATGGAACTATGTACGCAATATGGGACTTCATATTCTCCAAGACTTGGCTCAAACTAGTTATTGGAAGAGAATTTTGTTTCATTCATTGTCTAAGTCAAGCCTCGACTCGACATCTCTGGATCGTGCATACCTATTTGACGGACCGTTCCTTCTCGGTGGTGCTTGATTGTGGGCAATCTATAGTCAGTCCGATATTCCACGCACAAACGAAATACATCAATGTAAAGGTTCGAGAAGTTCTCAAGAGATGTTAAAGAATTAAGGTAAGGTCAAATATTGTAAATTTGTATTATCGGTTTGAAGCTGACTTCGTATTATCGATGTGTTGAGGAGCAGTCTTAAACATAAGCGGCTAGATTAAGTCCCACTTTTCCATTCGATTATTTTGAATTTCCACCACTTTAGAAAAAGGATATAGTTGCAGCTACAAAGTCAGATTTCATCACAATTGAACTTACATTTTTTACATAACTTTTCAAATTACGAGTGACTTTTGATACAACCACGCGTCTTTTGAGTTGTATTGATTCTAGTTATATATATATATATATATATACCATATTAAAAATAACTTTAAAGTAGAGCTGAAGGCTTCGACGCTAGTGTTCGCTCCTAATTATTGATTATACTAATATTTTTAATAATAATAAAATATAAAAATAAATAATAACTTTTTGCCTAGAATTTAAAATTAAACTCAAAAGTTAATTAAGTGTGAGCTATTTGGCTTTCCACATATTAGCAATGCATTATTTATTCAATTATATATGTGTGATATATTCATTTAACATTTATTTGTTATTTACTATTATAATGATGTCATTCAACTTATTTATTCAGTATTTATTTGGTATTTATTTGGTATTTATTTGGTAATTATTATACGCTTAGTATTTACCTATTCACATTTGACATATTTTAAAGTTGATATTGTTTGCAGTCTATTGCAAACATATTTTACCTCATATAAGCACATATACATACATATATATATATATATGTATATAAATATTTTTAAGCTTTAAATGAATCATTCACGTCCAGTTACACTCTTTGTGTATGTGTAAGAATTGAGTATGTATGGCGCAGTTGTGTGTGTGTGTGTGTGAGTGTGTGTGTGTGTGCGGCATCCTAGCGATTAAAATTGCTGTTAATGACAAGTGAATGTTATAAATTACAGCAATGAAACAATGAATGAGTCTTTTTTTCTCTCTTTATTGCAGCTCCTTTTCCTCTTTTATATACTCTTTACTTGAGTTTTTAAAGTATTATATTTACATCGTAAAGTTTGTAACGTACTGTAGTAGTAAGTGTATATGTAAGCCGTTAAGATACTTTGACACTAATCGATATAATGTATCGATCGATGTATAGAGATATAGTTATCGTAGGCTAAGAAGAATGAGAAATAAAGTTAATCGTATATTGACCACGAAGGATGCCAGTCTATAGTACTTAGCGCAGCGACAGTACGTCATTCCTTTCTTAGCTATGTTTGGTTTTCAAATTCAACCAATTTTGAGCATAAAATAGCAATTTGTTGATTATAATAGTGCTTCGGACGATTACTTCTTCTATGCTTTTTATTATAAAATAGATGCTCCACACACCTCCTCGCTCCGCTCGCCAAACCTCCGTGCCCCTCTTGAGGTGGAACATATTCCTCTTCACGTTTCCCATCCTCTTTTTGTGTAATTTTTGTAGTTTAACGCAAAAAAATACTTTTTTTTGATCATTTTTAAACCGCACATGCACATAACAGTGTGCAAAGCTGTGCTAAGTTTCAATCGGATAGATTTTATGGTGTGGGTGTAAACCGCGAGAACTTCTCACTGGGGAAGGAAGTGAGATATTTACATCGATAAAATTGCTCTTCTTTGGGAAAATGCGCATCTTATAGTACATTTATTCTCTAACTCTTTTAGTCATTGAGAAACACGTTACAACACGGACGCACGGACGGACGAACAGACGGACATGACTATATAGATCCTGATCATTTTTGCGCATGGAACATATGATCTGCCACGCATCCTTCTGCCTGTTACATTCATTCCGCAAATCTATAATACCCTTTTACACTTTGTGTACAGGGTATAATGAATGATTAATTTTGTGCTCTGGAAAAACTCAGAAAACAAGATCGTCATGTGACATACTGTGTGATTGAGGCAACACTGGCCATTTCTCCCACCAGTATACATACAAAATTCGCGGTGCTCCCAAAGACGTGTATAAAATCGTCCCAGGTGACGATTCATGGATCTATGCGTTTGAGCCTGAGAGTAAACACGAGTCGTCGGTATGGGTGTTTCTTCTTCAACCCGTTACTGGGCTACGGCCTGATGTATTTCTTTCATTGGGATTGGGGTTTTACATGGAGGGTACCAAACAACCCTTTTTAGGCCTCGGGTGGCTTTGCCGGTCTCGAAAGAATCATACGACAAGCTTTGATCTGCTGAGGTGGTATTCTCTAACACGCTCACCAAATGGTAAACCAGCATACGGTATAATAGGACCGAAAGTGTCTGCTTTTATGTCTCTTTCCGCAAGTTCGATATGACTTTAAGCAATTGTTATGGGTCAAAAATTACTTTTATGCTAATAACTTCAATATCGTTAAAATTTAAAATATAGATCAAAAATAAATTTAGAAATGTCTGTGGCAATTTTCAAATATTATGCGGGGTGTGGCAGTAATTAAGGTAAATCTATTGTGTGGAAAGGGGGCTTCTATTGATAAAAGTGAATACAGTTTTAATGATTTGGCTCATACGAGTCTCCACACAAAATTTTGTAACTCTAGCATGTATCCATATCTATATATTCGAATTTTGGAGCAGTTTATGGGCGAAGATGGTGAAATCAGCCTATTTTTGACTATAACTTTTAATGTATTTATCTGATTTCGATCTTTTTAATAACATAGATGCATATAAATATGACGCAAACCTCTGTGGAGTTTCGAGTTGATATATTTAAATCGTTTTTTTTTGAGTTTTCCCGATTTTCACACTAGTCCGGAAAAATTTTCCGCGTTTTCTTGATATATTATGAATGGGATGGACGATGTTGATGATGTCATAACAAACGTCCTTTACGACTTTTGTTTTATATATACAGTGTGACACATTTAAAATGCAAGAGTGCTTCCGTAAAATAAAAGTACGACAATCTTCGACAATGAAAAGAGCTCAAACCATCTGGAAGTTGAGCAAGAGCATGTAAAATTCGTCGCTCAAATGCTGCCAAATCTATGCAATATGCTTCTCTGTCTGAGCTCAAGATGAAGCTGTCGCATTTAAGAAGAGTGCGTGTGTGTGTGTGTGTGTGTTAATGTGTGTGTGGCAAAAACAGACACAAAAGTTTGCCTAATTATTTAAGATCAACGCCACAGCTGCCATTTCAAGTCAATGGCAGGAAAAACTCAAAAAAAGAATGAAAAGAAAAGCAAACAAATATGGTAGGAAAAAAAAAGTTGCAGAAAATAAAAATGAAATACCAAACAATGAAAATTGACGCCATGATGGGCGGCCATTGAAGGCGGTAAACCTGCCTGGCTTGATAATGATGTTGTCGTGGTGTCTCCATTGTGGGAGGCTGCAGGGCGGCAAGGGAGGCGCCCCAAACAGATAGCGCAGTGAGTTACCTTCCCAAAAGCCTCTACTCCAGCCAGCTATGTTTCAATGTTATTAATGATACCGTATATGACATAAACATATACACCAACACAAACGTGCACACGAACACACACACACACACACATATGCAGCTCACAGTTAAGGGCCGTAAGTGCTTGGGTATCATTGCCTTTAAATTATGCGCCATATTTTCTGTCAGCGTTTTGCGTTGCCGGTTAGAGCAACACTGGCGGATGTCTGTGTATGTGTGTGTGTGTGTGTGTGTGTGTGTGTGTGTGTGCGTGTTTGTGTATAGGCTCTGCGGTTTCTGCTGCAAATGAACGATTGAACTAACGCACTGCCATACAAACGCTCGGTAAAATCAATGTATGTGATTTGCCAATTATGTGGGTTATATGTCTGCCTACCAACTTACTAAACAGCTCACTATACCGCTCTCTCTGTCACGTCGAACTCTCTCTTTCTCTCCCTCTGCAGGTCTTTCAATACAATTCGTGCGTTTGTGCCGTCATTACCGCCGTTTTCCATTTCCGGCAGACAGCTAAATGAGAGTTTTGGTTCGGGTTTCGTCATGTCAATTTCATAAGCAATTTACACAGAACGCCAAACAGCGAGCGAGTCAGTGAGTGAGTCAGAGTTCGATTTGTTTGATGCTTCCAATAAGGCTTCGATTTGCCAACTGTTGAAGCGACATTCGCGTGAAGTAATGGCGGCGACCGCGACCGCGAACGCATCAACGCCCGGCGCCTAATTAACTAATTTTACTTCTGTTTCATGCCCCCCCATCAAACATTACCCCACCACTCAGCTCTGGCATTCATAATATAATTTGGCTAGAGCTGAAGCAGAACGGGCGCACGGCCCATGCTCCAAAGATCCAATGATTTATCAAAAGCTAAGTGCCAGCCTACGCGACCCTCGTTGACAGTTGGCCACCGTTGTCTGACTAACAGGCTGACACTCCAAGTGGGCCTAAAGCCACCCAGTTGGAGTTGACAGCTTAAAGCGAGTTACATTCAAAAGTCGCAGAATATGCTGTGTTTGTCTCACGAAATACGATATAGGTGAAGAGAACCTTGCTGAACATTTTGAAACAATATGGATGAATATGAATGAATATGATTGAATATAAATGTTATGGAAGAAAATAAATGAATATAAATGAATATGAATCAATACGAATGAATATGATTGAATATGAATGAATTTGAGTAAATATGAATGAATGTGATTGAATATGAATACATATTCACCAAACACAGCATTGTAAGTTTTTATTGATTTAAGTTAATGAATGATTCGTACATTCGATAATTAATGAATATAATCACAATCATGTCTGAAACACATTCACTCTTATCTATTATAATGTGGCCATCGCAACCATTCATTCACTTGACGTTTAAAGTCAAGCGCGTATGGTTAATGGTTTTCATTCAAATATCGAGTACTTATTATATTATAGATCGGTGGCAAATAAATAAAATAAGATAAAGTAAAAAAAAAATAAAAAATTTGAGTTTCTGAAAATGCAAAAATCTTATCTGTACTTCTGGACTAGAAAAATTATTGCTGCGGAGAAAAATTCATTTATAATAGTCCACATTCATTAAGTATATATCATCACTTTAGGCATATCAAAAGTAGTGGACGAAGTAGTTTTCCGGCTAATTTTAAACAAACTCTTGAGAAACGGACTTTTACTGAGCAATTTGATTGTAAAAAGATCTTCCGGTACTATGAAAAATTTTCGAAGATTCTTCGAGGTATTCGACATAAATCGCCAAAATTTACTAAAAAAAAAAAAAAAAAAAAACGGCTATTTACCCTTTCAAAATTGCTACTTGCATAATGTAGACGTTATGGGTGCCACAATTTAGCGTCTGTTAGTCCCTTAGGAACAGACACACTTCTCTAAGATCTACGTAACTTGCCAGGCCAATCACATGGTTCTATTTAAAGAATTACAATGTAAGTTCATATGCAACACGCAAGCATTTGCCAATGTATTGATTGCTGATTTGTGCCTTATGTAATGTGCTTACAAACTCCTTCTACTTTCATGTCTTCTATCACCACACTACGATTGCTAGTAAAGCGTTCCTCAAAGTCCGACTGGGATTTAAGCCATTTTCATACTGTGTCTTTGTATGTGTGTCTCTATGCATGCCTTTGTCTCTTTGCATATCTGTATATATATATATATATATATATATGTGTGTGTGTGTGTGTGTGTGTGTGACGCTGTGCCTGTTACGCCTTTGTCCTAATTATTGTTGTGCCATAAACAACTAACAAGCAACTCATGCAGGAAAAACAAAAGCAAGAGACCAAAGTAATGGCTGCTATAATTCACAGTTACTTATTGTTTATCTGTTCGTTTGCTCAGCTCAATGTGGGCCATAACTTAACCGTTATACAGGCCTCACAGCGTCTGCCACTTCTAGGAGCAGTTGAAGCATCTTCGATTTTATTGTCTAGTTCTTTGGGACTTTAACGATGCAAATTAATTTTTAAAAGTTTCTCTGAAACATTTTATTGTGCAGAGCAAAGACAAGCTGTTAAATTTTTAAAAACAGCCCAGACATCAAAAGCAACAAGAAACGAACGTTTAAGAAAGGCCAAAAGCGAAAAGCAAAGTGAGCCTGTAAAATCAGTGCACAGAGAAACCGCTAAAATCCATGGCCATAACTATGTGCGGCTATAAGCCAAAATGGAGCCGCTGCTGCAGCCGGCAACAGGAAACGCTAAAAACAATGCCAGAAAAGCAACAAACCAAAATAAAAACATGGCCGAAACGTATAGTTGTACTTATGTGTGTGTGTGTGTGTGTGTGTGTGTGTGTGTGTGTGTGTGTGTGTGTGTGTGTGTGTGTGTGTGTGTGTGTGTGTGTGTGTGTGTGTGTGTGTGTGTGTGTGTGTGTGCGTGTGTGTGTGTGTGTGTGTGTGTGTGCGTATGTGTGTGTAGCATAGTTGAAGAGGCCGGCGCCAACAACAACCACATTTGGTGGCAAACTGCTGGCCATGGGAAAAAGTTTAAACAACTATTTATTATGAAATGCAGAGTAAAAAATGAAAATAACAGGAACGAGCGAACAGCTGAGCGAATCCTTTGAAGCTACGAGCAAAGTAACAACAAGAACAACAAAAACTATACCGTGGTCTTTTTACCTAGGAAAAAGCTTAGGCCAAAGGCAAAGGAGCAACTTTTACGTGAAAATGTTCAAAATTTAATCAAATTAAACTGAATGCGCCGCAGGCGAACATATTTCGCACTCACGAGTGGTTCGACTGAGGTGCGACAGAGACTGATAGATCGAATGAGTGAGTGAGTGAGTGAGTGAATGAGTGAGTGAGTGAGACACACACTGACTAGTAGCTGTAGCAGCTTAGCTTGGTTTTGTGGCTGCCACGTTGCGCGCCATTTTAATATGTATGTAAATTGTTTTTGCTGCTGCTTTTGCCACAGATACTCTTGATGTTGTTGTTGTTGTCGTTGTAGTAGACATTAAGTGGTTATCATAGCCATTTATGAGCCTGTTAAAAAGTATCTCATTAAACATAAATGTATTGTACACAGACCGTTCAACTAGACTGCCCGATAATATGATGAGCAAAAAAAAACATCGTTATGAGAAAACAAAACAGCCCAAAAAATTAAACCCAAAATAGCAACAATAGCAGCTGTTTCCGACCCCAGACGTACCCCACTCTAACAATTTTCACATATCTATGTCTATCTTACTCACTCACTCTCTGCCTCTCTCTCTCACGAGCTGCGCATTCTACAAAATTCCGTTTACCTGTCAAACTTTTGCCATTTGTGGCCAACATATTTTGAAGTTAGCCCCAGCTTGCCCCCACACACACACACACACACACACACACACATTTTCACACACACGCACACTCACACATATTTTTGTGAAATCAAGTGGCATAGTGGAAGGTACGAGTTCCGGGCACCCCACATTTATGTCTAAACTTTGTCAATTATTTGCGGATTCAACATTTGTAGCTTTTGTGGATTTTGATTTTTGATTTGAGTTTAGACAACAATTTGCATAGCATGCTTTAAGGCGTCGCTATTTTGATTGCTTATAAGCTTATTCTCTAAGTGTTTTGTTATTGGCTTAAAGCATAACGAATTGCTTTACTAAAGCAAATTTTATACAAATAGTATTTGTTTTGGAAAACAAGAGCAAATGCTACAGTAAAGACATCTCTACTTCAACTAACATTTATTTGCATCGGTATAACGGGGTCAATCTGCACCTGTTCCATTTACTTTTTATGGTTGATTCCTGTCTAATTCATCAAATCCTAATCTTATAAGCAGCTAACATGAAGACCTCGGTACAGCTCACTGATGTCTTCGCAGAAACATGTGGGGTACATATAGCCAGGTGGCGCTAATAGCGCTGAGCAGGATCTGCCACCTAACGGAACATAGGCCAAAAATAAGAAGAATTGAGTTAAAATTACATGTTTCCTTATAGCAAAATTTAAAAGGAACTTTAAAAGCAAACTCATCAAAGACATCTGATGAGAGTGTATGTATCTTGTTTGCTCAATAAATGCACTAGCGCCATCTCAAGCTTATTGATGTGCTACCATCACGGCATACACTTCAACTGGTATTTACCACATATATAATAAGTTCTCAAAATTTGATACAAGACTTATAACGATCCTTAGATCTTTGAATTGGAGCTATAGTCTTGCAGATAGTGGCGCCATTCGATATTTTCGATAGTTTCAGTAACGATTGTATAATCGCGACGGTTCGAAAAGATTCGACTCTATTGATATTACAACGGATTTTTATCTTCCTACTTCGCGAACCTCAGCCGCTTAGCGGCGTATGTTTAAACTATCGATAAAGAAAACATCATCTATAATGAGACACAACCGAAAAAATTCAATTTATCGATTGTACTATCGATAGTTTTGCAGCGTTACTTTCACTAACTCAATGCTTCTCATGAACGATTTAATTGCATTTCTCAAGGATTTCTTGGAATTACTGGAACTTTTTATTATTAGTTGGTGGTGTTGAGAAATAAAACTTTGTTGCAATTATTTTTTCTGAATTTTGCTTACAACTTACTAATATTTCAATGAAACTTTAAGATTTTGTAACTATGCTTGTCCTGCAAAGCGCCAAAGTTAAATACATTTTGCATATTTTCTATCTACGAATAAGTCGAGTTTTGATCAAAAACAAGTGAAGCCAGACCACTATCGATAAAGGAGCTATGCAAAGCAAAGGAACTGAGATAGAACGTTTGCTGTTAATCGCCGGTAGAATTATGGCCAGCACTATAAAGGCCGACCGGTTGGTGCATACAAAGTCATTTGATCACCGGGGAGTGCCCAAGAAGTAGCTAGCAATAATAAAAGCACCCTTTAAGCCTAGCATTAGTTGTTGACCTTTCTTTGGCTCATTGGATCGCATCAAGATCACAGCTCTCATAAGATCAAAAGAAAAATTATTTTCTTTTTGTACCTTAAATGACAAAATTTGAGTAAATTGGAACTTTGGTTGTAAACTTTACCAAATCTGGCATAGAACGGGTTTTAAGTAATAAATAATTTAAGTAAATAATTTATATTATTTCATTCTTGGTCTTCTAGATTTAATTTTTTCTCAGTTATCATATAATTGAAACCAAGTCGAAACCAGCTCATGTCCGTGCGATCAATTTAGTAGATATGACATTAAGCAGACCTTTTTGAGTTTTCTTGAAACGATGCCAAAGGCAAGTATGCAGTGAATACAACGAATTGATGCAGAGAATTTTTGAGTCGAAGCTGCGGTCTAATTTGGGGAATAAGAACTAAAGTTGTCTCGGTAACAGATCGCACGACGCATGAACGTATCTAGACATTCGAAAAGTCGCAAACATTAATTAAAACTTACTTTAAGCTTTGATTTCGTTCTTCGATTTAGGAAATCCATACTGTATTTTGTATTAAACATAAATCTACATGACCTTGAAAACGAACAATTGTTTTTTTAAAGTAGGAACTTTACCTGTGTTTTGGCAACAAGGTTCGGGTTAGTGGTGGATCTCCTAATTCCCCTTTTCCGTTAGTACTGTCGCTGTTGAATTCTCTATTGCGGTCTCTCTTTGAGAACTCCGCGAGTAAAAAGTACCTCCTAAGGGCCTCTTAGGCACCCCATATAATGTTTTACCGTTTAATTCATCTGCCTTTCCGTTGGACCGAAAGCCTTCAGTGCAATGAAGAAATGAAATGAAGTTTCGGTTCAGGCTGTGTTTCTATAATCAAAACTACTTCTCCCATTTACTATTTCTTTTTCTTCCTTATTTAGCTTAAAACCTAAAGTAAATTAAAAATCAGCAGCAGCAAGATATTGTTTTTCAAATGTTTGTAACTTCACAACTATATCGTAAATGTGTTTATTCATTTTAATATTTCTATTTTTTTTAGCTATGATATCAAATAGCCATCAATGGCTGCCAAATGTTGCAAAAGTGTCAAATCTTGCAACAAATTATCAGCGCAAACGTCATTTGCACCTGTCGTGCTCAGCTTTTGGACAGCGCCAAAAGGTAGAAAACAAAAATATTGAGAAAAAATAAGAGAAAGAAGAAGACAGCGCTGACAAGTCAATGCTGCAATTTTTGAAATTTGATTACTATGAAGCTAAATAAATACAATGTATGTGTGGGATAACTGTGTCTATGGTGTGTGTGTATGTGTGTGTGTGGGGGAGGGCGCACCTGGCGTACAAAATGGCGTCGCTGACATTGGCTCCTGCATTTTATTATGCGTAGCTGCAAAAGTTCCGCAAAGTAATAATGCCACAAAAGTTCAACTTCAATTGAAATAAATTAATTTTAACATTCGGACTGACAGCGCCAACTAACTGACAATTACACATACCGCACGCACACACAGATACTCACACACAGATACTCACACACACAGATACTCACACACACAGCTAGAGGCCGCCCGCTGTATAAAATAGTTGCATAACTTTTCACGTTCCGTGTGTTTTCTCATACTTTTTTTTTGACTTTGCCTTTTGTTGTAAATGTAAAATAATAACGACAAAATTGCACTTTCAACTTTTGACTTTTTTTAATATTTTTTTTTATTTTTTTATTTAACATGCCTAACTACTGCATCTATTATGGTAGCACTGAAGTGTATGCCTTTCATGGTGTGTGTGTGTGTGTGTGTGTGAGTGTGCGCCATTGTGTGCACTTTACATTTGTATTGGTGTTGGCAAAAGTTGAATTAATCGTCACCCCTGCCACACGACCAGCCCTGGAAAACTGCAGGCAGACGCATACTTTCCACATAGTTTAGCTGCCATTGCTTTTCCGAATGTTTCATCTTGATTGATTACATATTTTACAAGTTATTGCACACAGCAAGTGCAACAGAGACAGACAGTCTGAGAGACAGAGGCAGAGAGAGCGAGCGCACGGGAAAAGTTGGCAAAAGTGAGGGCAGTATATGTATTTATTAGATTTATGTCTTGGCTTCACTTCTTTGTTGTAATGGATTTCGCCAAGTGTATTCACAACTTTTAATGTATTGGAAATGTTTTGCTTTTGTTTTTTTGTGTGTTTTTTTTTTTTTTGTGAAAATAGTAAAACTCAGTCGGCAAAAACTGTAAGCTGTTGAGGCAATTGAGCGAAACTGCCGTGTTAAATTAGAAAAGTTCCCGGAATATAAGTTTAATATAGTATATTGTTGGATTTGTTGAAATGTATAGAGCAGGGTGTATGCCATTCGAGTCAAATGAGTGAATGAAATCGTATAGAATATTGAATGTGTACCTGTGTACATTAAATAAATAGCTAAAGTTTGTTGTGATAATCAAATGCTTAAGACGATATGCAGTATGAGTTGTCAATAAATATTGTTCGTGTTGACTGTACTTTTTATAAATAAGTAAAGTGAAACAACTTGATTTAAAAAGCGTAGTTTTATGCATCTGGCTTCTGGTTCACAAGTAACTGTGACGTCATTTGAGTGCATTGCAAAGTTTTCAGGTAGAGTAAATAGATTTAATACTTTCAACTTTGTGGGACTTCTTCTTGACTGGTCGATATATTCTGTTACACTGGAATACTAAAGTTATTAGGCGGCGCTACCCTGTGATCTACGCATGTGCGTCACCCATAAAGCATAACGGTGAGAATACGCATCATGTAGGATGTAAATTTTGTCTGTTGAGAGTTAGAGCTGTAAAAGCACCGATGGTGGCGCCATTCGATATTTTCGATAGTTTCAGGAAAAACATTCGATAATAATATTAGTACCATCGGTTGGGAAAGATTCGGATTTCACTCCTATCTTTCTAACCTTAGTCGATCAGCGTTTGTTTGAAATATGGATAGTGAACATAAATGTCGATAGTGAGACACAAAAGGAACATTTCTATATATGTAAAAGGGCCTGTTAGCTTAGCACAGGCAAAGAGCAGGACAACAGAAGCTGTTAACAGGAGAGAAGCTGAGCAGTTGATATTAGACAGCAGTGAGAACCAGTCAGCCGGAATTGCGTTCTTATTAATATTCAACTCGTACTAAGCCGTATTAAGCTGTGTTTAAGCCGTTTTAAATTATATTCAATTCACTAAATTCATTATATTATTATTGTTTATTATATATATAGATAGCACGATAGATAGTTATCGATAGTTCTGGCGAGAATGGTCTCTAGTACTCCATTGGCCACTGAGAACAAAGTACCATCTATTGGCAAAAGTGATCCTCCGCTTGATCTCTCAGCCGACATCGTTGTCATTATGACAGTTGTACCAAGGTAGACGAAATCACCAATAGCATCAATAGTATGGTTGTCAACTATAGCCTGAGAGTCTTAAATATTTTGTATTCGTCTCTTTAACCACTTGACCAGAGTTGTACAACTATCAATAGTGACGCCATTCGATAATTTAGATGTTTTGACAATTAAATTAAATGTGTTAAGGTATGCTAAGAAAACCAGTTTATTTACACCACAAGTTCTAAAGTATGATTTAAAAACAATGGTCATTTATTTTGAGTAAGTACAGTTGAACCACATAGAATCTTGACTTTTGAATCTAGGACACAGCAAGGTTGCTTTTTGGATTACTATTATGCTTCGTGGTTACCAAAAATCGATCAGTCCATTAAGTCATATGCACTGTTCCATCTGGTCGATACTTCCTGCTGCATACTTAATTTCCAATCAACATTGTGTTCTTTTTGCAAAAGAAGTAATTGGAAAAAATAACTGATTAATTCTATCTATAGTGCGGCGTTGTGGCACAATATTTAATACATCTATCGTTCTATCGATATTTTCACTGGTCTACATAAGACTATTGTATAAGAATTACAAGCTAAGAGTTTAGTTTTCTAGTTTTATCCGTAGATTTTCAACAGAAGTAGCTTGTTTATTTCATCCTCATGGTGTTGCAGTGAAGCAGATTAAAAGAAAGGCAGAAAATCGTGATTTTGTAACCTAGAGCTATTGCGCGTGTAAAAATATATCCCAATATACAAAACCGATTTGCGTGGCATTTAAATCTAAAAAGATAAAGCTTAACTGTTTTCATATAACATGTGAAATGTGAATATGAAATGAACCTGAGTAAAGTTCAGCCTATTAGCTACACTTACACTAATTGTTTTGATTGGTCCCAATGGCGCCCAATAAGGGGCGGGCAAGGCGATAATTCGCTCCGAGCACCTGATGGTGATAGAATATTCTACATTTTACCTGTCATTTCGAATAGAATTTTAAAGTTACATCGATTTACTTTGCGAGATGTGTTCATTGCATGAAAACGTGCAATACGGAGAGAATCATATTTTGCAAATAATGAAATAAAATCTATGAAGAATTTATCTCAGCCAAAAATAATTCGTAGATATATGTATCTCTTCATTGAATTCGCTGACACAATTAAATTGCAATCTCTTCTTAACAAGCTATTTGCGAATCATTATTTCCTTACATACAAATTTTATTGATTTATTTTTATAAAGCTAAAATTTTTATTAAAGTTATAAGGATAATTTACTTTTGTACAATCTGTGCACATTTCACATTCATGTAATACAGATTTCGATTGATTACATTATGGAACAAAGAAGCTCTTTCGGTAAATTTGGGTCGCTGTAATATGAGGTTGTTCACTTAGCAACTATCGAAATCTCGAGTTTTTCGAAAGAACCATAATTCAAAAACGTTAGTGGGAAATCCAAAACGGTTCGCGGATTCGAAATCAGTGACCCCAAACTTACCGCAAAAAGGTATGTCTAAGCCATAGGCCTTTCGTTGAGGTAAAATTGTTTGAATAGTGTTATCAGAATTGCTTAGTCCTTTGGATCCAAAAGATTTTTCGCATTTTTTTTCATTGGTAAAACATTATCTTTATTTCATTTTGGACCCACTGATAGACAGTATACGTTTGTGAACTTTAAATTTGGTTAATCCTTCGACTCTAAGCAGAGTCGGAATATTCTATTCCAGGGAGGAACGAATTGACCTTTAAGGACACACTGTCTCCTCTTGCTATAGGGACGGCGCAAAGCTGAGTTGAAGGTGGATTCTTCACAGAACAGAAAAAAGTGAAAGCCAAGCTGCTATCAAAACCATAAGTTCAATATCATCAAATTTGATATGGGTTGCAATCTGTTTCAAATCTTTCTATGAGATGGTTCAACAGTTCGTTTCATCATTAAAAGGTAACAGTATACCTAAAGAGCTTGGCAGACAAGCTGCTTCCTTCCCCACGGAAAAACACTACATAAGCATTCCTATGGTTAGCTTGACAAACATTGAGATTGGGCACTTTCTTGATGCCGTTCAAGCTTCACGGTCCTTACGGTATCTGACCTTTCCAAAATTAGCTCTAAACTGATTTCACATTTAATTTCGGTAACGCATTGGTCGTTCCTTTAGGCAGTAGAATAAGATCCTATGGCATGACAACTAGCCAGACTCTCTGCTCAAGGGTGTCAAGTAAATGAGCAGCCGTTCTAAGCTAAACTAGTGAATTTTAATGGATTACAAAATATTTTTATAAATTATATATTTTTTATCGAATATTATCCTCAAGAAATGTAAGACAAAACGGTATTTATTGTGTTATGCAGGAACTAGAACTTAGAAATTAAGGGATTTCAAGTTAATTCGTCGATTTCACCTTCCTTTGCTGGACAACAGACAAGTGAGTTAGACTCAAAGCAAAACCATTAAGTTCCAAAAACATGTTCATATTAAATGTAACTTTAACCATATTCTTACTTTAAATTTAATATACTTAAAGCACAAAAAATGCCATGCTAAGCCGAGCTGACAAAACTAACGAAGAGTTTACGCTTTTTCACATTTTCGTAGCATACTTAAGTGGGCTGACGTTGGGCCAAAGCACCATTCCACTTATTTCGCACACTTTTATAGCTTATGCCACAAAAATGTTCACATTTGAAAGCCAACTTTTCCTCCAAACATGACATATGCCCCACACTATCAAGTTGCAATAAAAAAGTGGAACTTATATGTGTGGATAGTTAGTATGTTGACCACCCCGTGGCGCACATTGACTTGATGTCGTAGCTCCCTTGACCAAACATAACTTGTACAAATACATTTCATATTCATAGCTTGCACTCACACAAAAGCCTACACATGCTCAAGCGCACAGCTTAAATGCAAGAAATTAACTCAACAAAAGTTTTGCATATGGCCAAACCAAGCAAACGACACACGCGGCGTATGAGTAATACACACATGGGCACATACACACCAGGCAAGCGCTACCCTAGGCCCCAGCATAGGCCTACTTAGTAACCCAAACTAGGGAGCTGCTGGCTCTGCGTTTGCTCCACACTATTTTCTGCTTAGTCGGCTCATCTGCATTTTATGGTCCAAAAATATCATCATCATTTTTTCGCATTTCATTATGTTCCCTCTAACTCGCGTCGGGCCGTCAAACAGCCAGCCAAGCATCCAGTCAACGAGCACACACATATTATTGCGTTTATACGTCTGAGTTTATGAGATATGACACCTTGGAAATTACATATATAAAGCTTAGAATGTTGGCCATTAGAACCCATTACCGGGTTAGGGCCTGATGTAGACAACTCATCCCAAAGGTAGCTAGTGTACTCTCTACTTGGTCCTTCCAACGGAAGCTTGGCCTGCCCCTTCACCGCATTTCCATACGCACAACAAGACCTAGTCTGCACATCCGCTGGATGTAAGTTTTTTTGACTACGGTAATGTCGCTGTAGTGCCAAAAGTGCACACAACTCCAGGGGCATATGCATCATCACCCATACTCCTGCGCCAAAGAGCAAAACGAGAAGGAGAAAGATCGTCTGAAAGAGTGTTAGTTTCGCCTGGCAAGACCAATAGAATCAGGATATCACCTATTTCTATAATAGAACTAAACGAACAAGAATCGACGATCCAATTCCAGACATCAATAAAAAGCTTATTGCAGGTTCGTACACCAAGTTAAGTGCATTATCTACTGACATGCCTTGGGGGTAAAAGCGACTCATATGCCTCATACATGCCGTGATTGGCACTAGTGCTGATGCATGCCAGAGAATAGATAGTTACATCTAGCATGCGTAGATTTAAGCGCCAACTCGAAAACATTGATGAACTGTCATCACGTCATATACGCGACATAGGAGTTTTCACTTCGCAAAGTTGGCCAAACCTTACGACTTTTATTTACATGATATGTATTCACAACATAGTAGTTCTCCCCTAAAAATATTACAATTCGCTCTCGCATAAACTAGTGTTATGTGTACAGTCCCATGCATAGACATACACACTCCAAAACTTAGCAGCGTCATTTAGTATGCTTCATTTCGTTATATGTTGCTGCCTGTTGCCTCCGGAACCCGCTCTCTTGCTTAAAGCTCCGTTAGCTAAAGCTACGACTACTTTTTTTTTATTTTATTTCTTCTTTTTTTTTGTGAAAACTCTTAACTTTCGCTCGCTCTGTGCAACCGCAAGCATTTTGGGCCACATTTTGTGGGCAATCTTTCTGTGCCTCTGCCTCGTTGGCAAACGGTGCGAGAAATTGTCCTCTCGTTTCTTTGCTTTTGATGTCGCTTGCGATTTTTTTTCTGTTTTGCTTCTTTTTGCGTCATTGTCGTGAGGGCTGCGTAAAACTCCTTTGGGTGCTCGCTGCGACAAGGCTCAGCAGCTTCCTCCCTGGACCAAAAAAAAAAACCGCTTGCAAGTAATTTTTTTCTCGTAATTTTCATAAGCAGCCGTTATACGGAGGATTTATGTTTTTTAAACGCCTTTTAATATGCGAGAGGATCTGCGAGCACAGAAGTGTACACACACACACACACACACACACACAGAGAGATACATACATATACAGCTACTTGCAAATGGCGGAAAGTCTGCCTTGTCGTCGTCCTAGCTCGTGTTGTTGTTGTCGCGCAAATCCAGTGAGAATGCGTTTAAGAAAATATTATAATAATAACATTACGTAAATAATTGTTGGATGCTGTTTTGTTGTTGTTGCTGTTTCCGGAATAGCAACGGAAATCAGCTGCGTGTTGATAAGCACGCTGTCTTTTCTACGACATTGAAGGCGCCATTGCGTGTTTCTCTCTGTTTGTCAGTGTTTGTGTGTGTGTGTGTGTGTGTGTGTGTGTGTGTGTGTGTGTGTGTGTGTGTGTGTGTGTGTGTGTGTGTGTGTGTGTGAGTGTTTGTCTCTGTATGAGTGTTTATGTGCTGCTTCTTGCTTATTTGTTTGTTTGCGTGCGTATTATGATGTGCTTTGCGGTTAGTGTTCACTTGGAATGAGTAGCTTAAGAAAAAGAAAAAAGACACAGGAAAGAAAAGGCTTATCAAGTCACAACGCAGCTTTAATGCTCTAAAGCGTAAGAGCTACAATACTTTGGAAAGATAGCTGGATAACACTATGCAACAAATTTGACCTCAATGAAAGGCCTATTTCTAAAGCTTACCTTTGCCGGTAAATTTGTCGTCGCTGATTTCAAATCCGGAAACCATTTTGAATTTTGTAGCACCGTTTTCGAATTATCGCTATTTCGAAATTCAAAGAAAAAGTACAGATTTCGAAAGCGGCACTGCCAGCACATCTCATATTACTCGAGAGCCTTACTGCCGATTGAGATGAACAGTAACTTGAATTAAAGGTACTCAACAGTCGCTTTAATTATTCTCCGACAGTTTTGGTATATCATAACTCGTTTATGAATTACAGGGCACTGAACTAAAAAACAAATTAATTTAAATTTCCAAAATATTTTTTGAATTTTCTCGAAATCGAATACAGGTACAAAACTATCTGAATCGGATTAAGTCAATAGTCAATTACCTTCAATACAGTTTATAGTTCATCTAAATCGGTGGTAAAGTTACCGAGATATGTGAAATTAGCTGACTTTGCAACTTTCGAAAACATAAATTTTTGAAACAGCGATAATTCAAAAACCGTTCGAAATAACTCAAAATGGTTTCCAGATTTAAAATCAGCGATTCCAAATTTATCGGAAAGGTATTTTTACTCCAGGGTTTTTATATTGTTTTTTTTTTTTTTGTACAATTCGAAAAAATGGTCGATCGTAGCATTTTTTTGATATTCCCTAATAACTTCTCCAATTCGTTTGCAAAATCAATTAAAAAATCAATCAATCAAAATCAATCGATGTTAGTAGTAGAGACCAAGTTGCTAATCCTTTCATGGCGCTGAAGCATGGGTGATGACGTAAACTGATGCATATGTCCTTTGAATGTTTGAGCGGAAAGAACCCCGTAAAACCACGAACATTCGACGAGTCGACGGACTCTATGAGCACTACCACGACATTGACATCTTGCTGTCTGGGTCATGGAAGCGTATAGAAAGATGGCGAAGAAGTTTCAGGCCGCGTCAACTAGATTTAGTATGAACTGCGAAGTAGAGGCACCTGGAGGAGTGTTCTACATCAAGCCGTAACCCTGTAACGGTTCTTGTGGCTAGTCAAGAATAAGAACGATGAGTTTGTGACAACTTTGTTGTGACGGATCTGTTATTTTTCAAACAATGTGTATTTTTTTTTTTTTTGAATTCATAATTCGGGCAACAACTTTTAAAGGAATATATGGACTTGGAATGGTAATTTGAAAATTCTCCTAATATCTTGCGGTACCTATGCGAACATAGGAAAGCTTAAAAATAATACATTTAGTGAATTTGTCAAGTCGTTCAGAGGTTACTTGATCGTACATCAGTATATACAGATCGAAGCCAGATTAACTAGGAAAAATTGAATTTTAATACAAGTTGGTCTGTTTTGCATTTGGAAGTCGAATCAAAATAAAGCCGATTTCAAGCTGTTTAGAGTTAGCATGTTGAGAAACATCCTTTACATGAACAATTTTATAAAACGTTTTTTCTCATTGAGTATGTGATTGTATAAAAGTCGTAGACTGGGGTAGCGACCCAAGTAAAAACACGTTTGGGTTAAAAAAGAAAGGATATCCACGCACTCTTGACACGAATTCAGTTGGCTTTTCCCCGTGACGTATTCTTTCAAGGATCCTACAAATCTTTGTAGAATGAAGTTCATTCGTTAGCACAAAGCAGAGCAGTGTAGACCAATTTCGAAGTTGGTGCTACATACTCTCCTTCCGCTTTGTTCCGAGCAGAATCCAGAGCAAAAGTAAAAAAAAGAAGCGCAGCATTTGTATTCCCAGCTTCTATTAATTGATCGATTGGTTTGATTTTGTGGAAGTGGCCTCAGTGGTTCCTTTTTGTTATATTTTATAAAATTTTTTGGAGATATGGCATATTATTTATTAAATTTTATGCTTACACTCTTGAGTTAAATGCTTTTTATTTTTATTTCAACCCGATTGGATTGAACTAACTGCAATCCGTTAATGTGCCATTTAACTTATATCGAATTTCAACTCCATCAAAGTTGAATCAAACGTGAAAGCCTCTGACCAACGGAGTTTTCAGAAGTTTTCAATTTAAACCTTGTAGAGAATTCACACACACTACTGAATAACTTGAAGCAACGTTTCTTAACATCATCAAAGTTTAGATAATATTGCAATAACCTTCATCGAATACCACATACCCCCATCAAATTTAAAAATCCCGCTCCCCTTATCAAACGTCACCAACTTAACAACGTATTTAAGCTACCCAAACTTATCAAGTGTATGTTAGGGAGCGAAAATACTGTCGCCCCGAGCATTTGTAGCGCTTTAAGGCTGTCTAACTGGGCGCGATACCAAATGTGCGTGTGGCATTTAGTAGGCAGACAAACGGTACCGTTGCCACACACACCAACACACACACACACACACACACACACACACACACACACACAGGCATAAATACATAAGCATCGAAATTTTGTTGTCATCATCACTTTGGGCGCAAATGGTGAGGAAAGCGAGTTCTTTTCATGGGTTGGAGCAGGGTTGTGGCATGGTAAAGGGGGCAGGGGCAACCAAGCGCCTTGTCAGCCACAAAAGTTATCTTCTACAGTAGCTTTGCCTGCCGAGCTGTTGTTGTTGTGGTTGTTGCCTTCTTCCGTTTTTAATTTCATCTGCCATTTACTGCTACTTATGACACATCCTTTGCCGCCCATACAAAACACACACACACACTCATACGCATATTATAGCCACGTACACAGACAGGTTCAGAAATTTTGGTCATATCTGTGTAAAATTTTCCCTCTTTTCTGTTTGGATTTTTTTGCTGTTTTCGCTTGTCTACTTACCTTGGGATGTGCGCGTCGTGGAAAAGCTACTTTCGGATCGACCTGGAAAAAAGAAACAAAAATAAACAGCAACAACATTAATATCGAAGATGATGAAAAAAAAAGAACAAGAAGCAGCAGAAATCGTATGCTTAATGGCATTTAAATGAAATGAAAAAAGGCGATTAAATTAACAAAAAACATAAATACATTTACTTTCGAACGACGAAGTTGAAATACGCTTTAGGTAGCTCAGGTCAATTGTATAGCCGGATAATAGGGTAGAGCTTTTTCTTCTTAAATGGCCTGATGTAAATACATTCTTTCATTGGAATTGTGGTCTTACGTGGTGGTTCCCAAACCCTACGCAAAACCCTTTTAAGGCCTATTGACAAGCTTTGACTTGCATGCATTCCCTCTTAATATCTAACTTATAATTGTCGACCTTAGAACAAAGTACAAAACAGTTGCAGGGATACGAAGTCTGAGCATTGGAATCCGACATTGTATTCCCATCTGACAATAGGAGAAACCCTCTATTGAATTGCGTATAAGATCCCTTTCTTCGTGCGATTTAATCTATCAGCTCGTCTGCCTTGGATGCCCTTCACGAACTTACAGAGGACGATAAGGCCCCACTTTGCTGGTATAATGGCCGGAATAGTTGCGCTTTCCATGTATATAGCCTGCTACACTGGGTTCCAGGAAAGATGAACATTGCTCCTAACAATGTCGCGAATGAGCTCGCTAAAAATGGTAGCTCTAGAAATACTATTGTTGCGGATCCGCTTTTAATCACAGAACACTGCGGTTCTCTCGGACACTGCTACTGGCACGAATTCGTTTAATTTCAAACAATTGAAGCAGATATATAATAATGATAATAATATAAGTTATTAGTAAGTTTTTGGTCGCTAAATCCGTTTTTGGATGAGTCAAGCTCGATACAGATGGAATTTGTGATAAGACATGTGAGAATTAAAAGCATCGATGTTACGACTGTCAAAAGCAATTCACTAAATAGAAAGCATTCTGGATAGTGAAAATCTTTTGGGTTGCAAACTTCGTAAATGAATGAATACGGCCACCAATCTGAAGAGTATAAAAATGCTTAACATTTTGCTCTACTTGCAACTCTTCATATTAATAGACGAACATAAATCTTGCATAAGCCCGCATTAAACGAAATTGCCATGCCCAGTGGGCAGAGCAGAGACAGTGGGCGGCAAGGCCGCTTAAGGGCGTGCCAGGGGCAAGGGGCACGTTGAGAGTGCGAGCAGCATGCACGACGATTAACGCATAACAAATTGCCCAAACAGCTGGATGCTGGATGAGGGGCAGATCGAGAGGCAACACGATGACGCCCTAATAAGCAGTGTCATTAAAAATAATTAAAAATCATAAAAATTCAATTTGAAGCATGCGCGATTTTCTACTATTTTTTTTATTACACTTTTCATTTCACTGCTTTTCTGCGATTTTTCGCACAGTCTGAGTTGACAGAAACCACAGTCATTTGATAGCCACAAGAAGGGAGCACATATACAGAGAACGAGAGAGTGAGAGCGAGATAAGTTTGTTGATAGCTACAGAAATTTTGTGTCGACAAAAAAAAAAAAAAAAGATTTTGCAATATTTTTTCGACGCAACACAAGTAAAATAAGAAAAATATAATACTGGTAAAAAAAATGTACAGTATTAATAATGCAGCGCTGTCAAGGCCCAATCAAGATAGCCAACACTCCGAAAGTGCCTTGCCCACCTTGTTTATTTCCTGCAACCCCAAAAACGGGCGGAAAAAAACAAAATGGCCGAGCGGGAAATTGATTTTTAGATTAAAATTAAAACTAATCAGCGTTGAGTGGTGGCAGCGGCTAAGCATTTTTCAATTTTTTTTTTACTTTTAAATTTTATTTTCATTTTGAAATACATCACAGAGCCGTAATTCGTAACGAAATGAAATGAAATGAATTCGTTTTGCGCAGCCAAACGGAAAACGAAAATGCACACGGTCTGTATATGTGGCCACACACATATGCAACAGCTTAGTTGGTGGAAAAAAAGGCAAACATAAATGTTGCACATTTTATATACAGTTTGCCCCAAAAAACGCACAGACCGCAGCAGCAGCTGCCTTAACAGCTAATTAAGCTAATGTCCAAGCGGCGTATACGTAATACGCTTGCCTCTGACCATGTGCAGGCAATGTTCACTGTACAACAGGTACAACAAAAAGTGTTCATCCAATAGGTTTGCACAAAGAACGAGTAGGCTAAGCTAAGCTCGGTGCATCGAATTTCGGTTGCTCTTAAATGCTTGAAAACGTAACGTATTCTGTGGAATAGTTTTTATTGAAAATAATGCTTTTACCCCCACCCATTGAGCGTTTCATTTCAGCTCACTAAAGAAGTTTCACTTCAAAAATGTGAACGATAAAATGTATGAAAGAAAATATTAAATGTCGTTTTTAAAACAAACTTTAAGTGCCTTACAGAGCTAACGACTTTGTGGCCATCTTTGATAAGTTAGTAGCAAATTTTAACTTTTGACAGGAATGCTGGCACTTTCAATACAAAACGCCGCTCGTGCCATCAATAATGGCTTGGTCTTTACTTTTAAGAAGCCAATCTCAATCCTACCTCTAACTGAACTTAAATGTAAAGGGAGCGATAGTGAAAAATCTCGTAAGAGACAAATTTTATCTTTGGTTTTATAAATGCTTTATAACCTACTAAATGCATAGGTGAAAAAATCTATATTGATAATACAGTGAAAACTGTCTACATTGGACACATTTAGGTGTTCAATGTATAGAAATTCAAAGACTTTCAGACTGTTTTGGTTTCTAAATGGTTTTAAAACGCTTTGTAGAGTACCGATTACAAAGTAACTAATGATTTGAACAAGAAACTTCAAGACAATGTACATGAATAACATTATGAATTCTATGAATTCGTATGTATCAAATGTAACAAACAAATAACCTCTGAAATTTTCTCGATCTGCATCTTTAGTTTTGAAATATCGTTGGGGCACTTTTAGGTACCTTAACCGCCTATACCCTCTGCAGTTCGTGGTACTGAAATGCTCGATTGAGCTCTACTCAATATCAGCATTGCTCTTCTGGTAGAGTAAATGTTTTTTTATGCTTTGGGTTCGGCACACAATTTCCCAACAACGAGTGAGGATGCAGCACGATTACCTTGTGCTCGTTTTCCATAAATATAAAAAAAAGCTTGTGTATTACAACAATGCAATTTTATAAACACTCTTCTTCTTAACTGGTCTGATGTATTTCTTTCATTGGAAAAAAAAGGGTTTAGGTACCAAACCCTACGTACATACCCTATAAGGCCTGGGGTGGCTCTACTTGTCTCGAAAGAATCCAGTGTCAGCCTCATACGACAAGCTTTGACCTGCTGAGGTGGTATTCTATAGCCCGCTCACCACACGGGGTTATTTTTTAAATTTTAATAACAGTTTTCCATAATAATAATTCAATTACTCTAATGATTGATTATGTTGAAAGTACGTTCCGGTAATATACAAACGTACTCAGTTTTTTGTCGGCACTCTGTGGTATTGAGAATTGGGAAAATATTGGCATTTTTGAGGAAATCTATTGCCAATTGAAATAGCAACTTGAAGGTGATAAACTTCGATCTATAAGTTTTTGGTAACAGTTCTTCTTAGGCTCTCGTGTTTAAAATTTAGTCAAAGAAGTGGAAAATTTATATCTTTACTTTGAAGTTCAAATGTTTTTTAAAAAAACTTTTCTTATATCAATGTTTAAATAATAAATAATTTGCGAACAACACTGGAAATTTTACACGTTTTTTCTTACGTGAAAAGCTTACCATATTTCTACATATACATTATATACTTGCCCTCTCTCTTCAAGCTCTCAAGGTGGCCTGCAGAAGAGACTTGCCAGTGGTGCCAATGAAAAAAACAAAACAAGAAGCTAAAGCGATTATGGGAGGGGCCTTGTATGATTTTCAACCAGATTTTCTTTCTACGGCACTACCGAAATAGGTTGATTACATATAATAGATCAAAAAAACTTTCGAGAATGTCATTAAATAAATACTTTTGCAAATGGAAGTATGCATATCCACAGAAAGAGTATAAGTCATGCATATTCCATAGACAAAGCGTAAAAAAGTAAGTTTAAAAAAAAAACGCCGGCCAAAAGCTCATTGGCGTGTAATTAAAAACTGTTTGATGTTCAAATTTTGATCCTTTGATTTTCGTAATTGCTGTCAATAGAGAAACTGCCCGGAATGGCGCTGCTGCTCTTTTGCTTTTTTGTTTGCTGCAAATATTTTGCTTTGTCAAAGTTGCGCAAATGAAGTTGCATTTTTTATGAATTTTTGTACCTTTTTTTTTTTTTTTTGTTTTTTGTGAATATAGTTAGAAAGTTGTAGCTCACCTTTTTGCCATCTAGTTCGTGTGTGCCTTGAGTTAAAACCTTATCTACGCTATTCGGATCGCTGAATGTGACAAAGCCAAAGCCTCTGCAAAAGATAGAAGAAGAAAAAGAGTTAGAGTACAGTTAGAAAAAAAGTGAGCAAATAACAGTTAGAAGTTGTGCAAATGTTTGCACCTGCCACTCAATTTAAACCTTCACCAATTAGGCATCAAAATTACATCAAAATATTAACTCAGAGTGTGAGTGAGAGAGAGAGAGTGAGGGAAAGAGAGCGGGGCAGAGACAAAGTAGCTAAAACAAACCAAAAGTAGCAACAGGAATTGGCTTGATTTGGTTTTTGGCTTCACAAACACACACACTCTGATGAAGAGAATAAGCAAGAGAGGGAGAGGGAGAGTGAGAGAGCGAGAGCGCGTACACAAACTCACTCAGTCATGTTGTGATAAACTTATTCTTGTTAAATATTTAATTAAAATGCTTATTATCTTGCACTGCATTTTAATGAGTCTCCCATGCCCAGACTACAACAACAAGGAGAGAATACAGACAGTCGGAACTGTGTCCGACAGTGGAATACCCTGTACCCTTTTTCTTTATAAACACTAAATACGGTAAAATGGGAACGGAAGTTTTATATCTCCTTTCATAAGATCGATATGCCAGTAAACATTTTCCTTTTGGGAAGTTCCAATTGACAAGTTTTCCTATTGGGAAGTTGGCTAGTATTCAGTATTCTTAGGCCAATGTCGTTGAATTTTTAACATAGATTAAACATTTACAAATGTCTGGGTTCATTGAAAAAAGGTGGATGCAGTTTTAACGATTAGGGTCACACGAGTCTCCACACAGCTCAAATTTATCCATATCTACATGTTGTGGAATTTTGAAGCAGTTTATTGGCGAGGGTATCGATCATTTTTAGAACATTAACATGACGCATATATCTGAGGAGTTTCGAGTTGATAGACTCAATGGAGCGGTTGTAAACCGCGCAAATCTGTCACGGGGGGGAGGGGGTTAGATATCGACATAATTCGACAAACTTCATCCTTCATTAGATTACGCGCATCTTTTGGTAAAATTTTGTGTCTCTGGCTCTTATGGTCTCGGATATCTATCCACTCATACGGACAGGCGGACAGACGGTCATGGTCCAATCGCTGCCCGAGTCAATGATAAGACTTTTTGCCCATGGAACTTATGGTGTGCCACGCCTCCTTCTGCCTGTTACATACATTGTACAAATTTACAATGCCCTTGCACAGGGTATAAAAACAACAAGTCTGCTTGGTAGATAGCGAAGACAACAAAAGCAGCTCAGAGATTTCGGCCGTGTGCGATTGAGTGTGTGTGTGTGTGTGTGTACGACTGTCTGTGAGAGTATGTGTGTGAGTGTGTGAGTTTGTGTTTATTTGAGTTTTGCCACTTTGCAGCTACGCTTAACGACGCGCTGCCAACTTCTTTTCGTATTCAACACACACACACACAAAATACATGTAAATGTGTCTGTGTGTATGTCCTGTATTTGCCTTGTGTTCTGGTAATATGTGTGTTGCTTTGCGCTTTTAAGCTGCTTTGCTCGCTCCAACTGTTGTTATAAATATGCGTCAAGCGTAGAGGAGCAACACGCCCACACAAACACACACACACACACACACACAGTCACACACACGTGCAGAGCACACTCACACACACACACACCCACACACACACCCACACACACACACACACACAAGCGACAACCACAAGCACAGACAGTAATTAACGACGATTCTATTGCAATTGTGGCAATTGTTACGGTTTTGATTCCACTCCAAGGCAAATGGACAGACAGTTAAGACCAAAGAAAGTGACAACTATAGAACGTAAGCGAGACGGACAACAGAGTTAAGCCGTACATATATGGAACTCTGGCAGCAGCTGTTTTGCTTCCACTTGGCTTTCCATACAAATTGCTGCAGTCCAATAACAACAATAATTTGTTG
The DNA here is from genome assembly GCA_035041775.1 of Chymomyza caudatula. Taxonomy (NCBI): domain Eukaryota; kingdom Metazoa; phylum Arthropoda; class Insecta; order Diptera; family Drosophilidae; genus Chymomyza; species Chymomyza caudatula. Next base: position 2,009,516 of record JAWNKW010000133.1, read on the forward strand.
TTGCAAATTTATAAAAACAATTTGCATATGGAATAGATTTGACCTCAAGTTGCTTAACCCATGGCAGGCAGGGCCTGAGCAGAACCGACCCCAGAGCCAAAAGCCTACAACCCGAACAGGGCACATATTAAATAAACATTTTGTGCATTTATAGCAGAGCAATTTGTGCAATGCAATTTAGAAGAGAGGCGTAGGCTATTAATATTGATTTAAATCAAAGGGGGTGCGTAGCTAGTGGGTAAGGTTGTGTTCTGCTAGCACAGGGTTATGGCCTTTCAAGTGGGTCGCACGAAAATTTGCCAAATATTAAGTATCAAAAAGTTGTGCAGAGATTGTTGCACATGCCAACAACAGGATCATAAAATAGCCTATATGCAGCATACACTCACTTCCTTACTCTTTTTGTCGCTGGCTTCCTTCCTTTCTCTGTCAGTCTCTTGGCATGACTCAAAGTGAAAAGCCACAAATTTAAAAGGCAAAATTCAAAAATAATGTGTCTCCTGTGTGCAATTTACTCACAAATTCAGATTCAATTTATGCAACTCGACTCAGACAAGCAGCCAACAGGCAAGCCACATCAAGTCAGGACAGACCACGACCAGCCCCATCCCCAGCACCAGCACCAGGACCAGTTCTAGGACTAGCATCGAGGAGAACAGCCGTCGGGATAACAACAGAATGCATGCAGGCTGGCAGGCAAACAGCACAATAATAAAAAGCAAAATAATACAATACACGGTTAACATATACACACACAATCACACACACACACACACACACATACATATGGACGGTGAGCTATGGTAGAGTAAATACAAAAACAACAACCAAAAACAATAGATTATATTGGAGCAGCAAAGTTGTGATACTCTAATACGAAGTCCTTGCGAAAAAATATCTCAGAGGAATGGAATGTGATATAACCTTGACGTCCATCATCTCTTTGCCGATTATAAAGCAGCAGCTAATAGACCGTTGAGGGATTGCTTATAGGTATTCCAGCAGAGTTGGTCCAAAAACATGCAGAGTCGTTTCGATACCGAACGAAGCTTGAGACAAGGCGACGCCCTCTTCAAATTTTTGATAAAGATTGTGTTACGAAAAACTATAGTGCATAGAAACAGAATCCTTTTATAGAAAAGAATCCAGTTGCTTGTCTAGGTTGGTCGTACCAAACGAGATGTTACCATATTACTCGCAAAAAGAGAGACAGAGGTTAAAATCTCATCGGAGGATCCTTTCCATATTGGTTTATGGCGCTAAAGCCTTGGTAATGACGCTTTCTGATGCTAATGTACTCCGTACGTATTTTTGACTCTTTACGCGTTAGTATGTGCTGCGCGGATTCCTCCTCGAGTTCGCAAAACCTACAAGTGGTGCAACTGGTGATGCTTAGCTTACTCAAGTGTCCCTTTGCTCTACAATGTGTAGCATTTAAACCATTCAGTACCAATTTGTAAGTTTTGCTTGAAAGCTTTAGAGCTATAAGAACCGAGTAGCGGCTTGGTCTGTCTGTGGCCTAGAGTATAAATCTATTCCACAGTTCGTTTCGATGCCTCTCTTCTTTTAGTTTTTGCTGTACAATACCACAAAGTAGCACTGGCTCTGTTAGGGGATTTGCGGCCCCGTTCCGCTCAAGCTTACTGGGAAATTCGTATTATGATAATTCATGTCCACATACTTCAGCTTGGAGAACACTATTATAAATGCCCATAGATTCAGACAGGTCAGTTCACGACGTACCAAACTATGGTGTGTCCTTTTATAAGAAGCAACTCTTATATAGTTGAAGGTATAATGTTCTGCATGAAGCTTTACTTATTGACAGGTTATTGGCATCCCTGGCAACCTCCTTCCCAGTCCACCTTCTTTTATGAGTCATCACACCTACCACAAATCTAATCTAATCTTTATCACTATCGAGTGTAATACTGTTCATGATTCACATGCCAATAATTTTCCGCCCAAGAAATTGGTTCGTTTCAAGCATTTCGGTGCACAATTATGAATGAGAAGAATTATGAAGTCTTCAAAAAAATGTCGGACTATGCCTACCAAAGATTCAAGAAAGCTTCTTTCTCATTTTATCTTCCAAAATTTACAGCTATCCACACTATAAACCTCAGAAGAGTATTGCAAATGGAACACATGCAGTTTTTGCTTGGGATCGTTGGGATGCTGGAATGAAGAAGAAATATATGCAGCTTGTAGATGGCGGCGCTGGGCAAATCGTAGTGTACTTGGTGTTTGAATTTTATAAAGCCGTTTCAGAATGCTAATGAGCGCACGCACGAGCCAAGGATGTGGCGGCGGAGGCAAGTGGCACAGACAGGACGACGAGTAGAGCACGATGTGGAAGGCAGTAGTCGGGTAGGCAAGGCACTGTACTGTAACGGCACTGTAGTCAGGTAAGTCAGGTGAGTCAGGTGAGAGGATTGAGCTGTGGGGCAATCATGTAACACACACGCCACAGACACGTACGATACCTAAAACAGCATTCTAGAAGGACCAAGTAAAATAAAAGTGTTATTTGAATTGGCATGCCGGGGCTTGAGAAAGTTTTCATTGTTCTTATTGTTGTAGTTGTTGCTCCTTAGATGTTGTTGTTGCCACTGCCTTAGTCCTTGTCGTTGAGTTGGCTTACGCACAATTTAGCAAAACAACTTGTACATACGTATTTAGCCGTAGGTTGTCTTAGACATTGTTGTTGGTGTTGTATTTATAGTTGTTGCAGTTGCTTCTGGTAGTTTTGGCCCGGCTCGGCAGACTTTGGGTAGCATCCTTAGACAGTTTGTGTGTTTGTACGGCGATCAGGGTACAAAATGCTGGCACTTAAATTGGCGGTTGGCTTGCGGATGCGGCTTTACGTATTTGATTACTGTAAATAATCTGGCTAAATGAGTTACTAAATGGTCAAAAACGCAGTCAAGTGTGTGTTATGAAAAGCGCCGAGCAAAGGAGTCAAGTCAAAGTATTTTAGGTAGCAAAACGTCAAAATTAGCGTGCAAATTTCTCAGAAAGATAGAGAGGCATGTCTATGAAAAGTAGTGGAATAGGGAGTTTTTAAGGTATGACAAGATATGCTACCCATGAGTATAAAAAAGGAGTAAGTACTTTGTGCATATGTGAATTGCGTGTCGAAACAAACATTTCAAGGATTACTTAGGCAGCAGTTCTTTGAAAATTCCCTAATGTACTTCTCTTCCTATGAAATTCATAACAACACATAAATAAATATGAGACTTTTAGTAGAGCAATTCAAATGAAATACTACGACCCGATTTTGGTAAAAAAGCGAAAATTAAAAAAAAAAAATTTTTTAATTAGAATCGTAGCGAAGGGAGAGAAGTGGATATAACATATATATATATATATATGTAAAGTTTATTATAATAATAGTATATAATATTATACAGTTAGTAATAAGTGTGGTATGTAACTACAACGAAAACTGAACTCGACTTCCGACGACGACTGTAGACAACTCACGACTGTACTGTAGCTTACGTTTTAGCTATGTCGTCTTCCTTTGCTGCTGTAGCTGTGCTCTTTTTTGTAGCGCCGCATTAATCGGGCTACAGTTCCGCTCTCTTCTGTATACGGTGCCAGGGATGGCAAATGCACCGTAGTACAAGGCATCTTTACATATATATATATATCTTCTATTTTCTTAGGCCGAATTTTATATTTCATGGTAATAGTATTAAAGCATCTACGAACTCGCATTTGGTTGAAAAATTATATTTTTCTAAATGGTTTTAGTTTTCCGTTTAAGTCGAGAAAAGTTTACTATTCTATATTTATTCTATATATAGAGAAGCTTTGATCACCTTTTTAATACAAAAATACCGAAAAATTACTACTGGCTCTGGCTGGAAGTTGCCAAACAAGTTCAAGAGGGTCCCGAGCTATCCCATCTTTAATCGCTTATATTTGAATTTCGTACACTATTTATCTTTCGAAATGAAGAACGAAGGTTAATCGGTCAAGTAAAATTAGGCAGGAAATTACGTATCAATGGTACCTGAAAGTTTGATTTAGGTTTGTTTATAAAGGTATATATACCTGTATGTATATGACGTATGTATTACGTCATCACATAGTTGATTATGCTTGATTGGGATGAGGAGGAGTAAGAGCATTGAGGACGTCAACTTTTGTTTACCAATTTTTTTCATATTATGAAGAAAAATATGAAGGTGATGTCATCTTCCAATGATTTCAAATATAAAGAATTGGATGGAAACACCATTCGAAGAATTTAAAGATTTATCGTTTTAAAGTCAGGAAAAATTGCGTCTTTAAATGTGCATTGGCATTGCACTATTGTTGTGTACTCATGGTTACATTATCAATGTGTATGGAGAGGTGTAGAGCTGATGAGTACGGTTGATGACAAAACTGTGTCCTTTGTCATTTAACCGTAAGTCCCTTAAAGTTGTAGCCGCAAAGAAGAGTTTTGGTTTGAATCCTTGGCCAACTTGTTTCTATATTTCATTTTTAATGCTGCATCATCATAAGGCTTTTTTTAAGAAACTTAAAATAAATTAAAAAATTCTTGAAAGAAAACAGAAGTCAGTTTTCAAAGAAAGAATGCAAGCGTACATTAATTTAAATACAAATTTAAAGCTTCACTCAAAAAACTGAAAACACATACATCTAAAGCTTAAGAAAAGTTAAGTTTTTTGAGAATCACCTAGAGAGAGGCAAATGCAAGAACATGCCAATATCAGAGTATTGCTATTACTTGCAGGAACCACAAGTAGTATGTAATATATTTAGCATATCTAATACCCAGGCAGCATGTGGTCCACCCTCTGTTGCTTAAGTTGTAACAGCAACTGTGGAAAACTTAGCAGCAAACCCCATTGAAGGCAACCCCAGAGGGGAGCGGCAACTTGAGGACGGGATTGGGGTGGCATATTCAAATGACTTTTTCGTGTAAAAATTCACAACAAACAAAAGCGCCAGAACAATTGCAATGGAATGCAACTTAAGACTTGAGACTTGCGACTGCTCGGCTGCCACTTCTAAGCTTTAGCTACAGTCAACGTCAATCCCTTGCACTAACAAGCACTTGCAGCTACGACGACAACGCTGACGACGACGCCGACGTCGATGACAAGCGGCAGCAAGTGAGGAAAATAACAGAAAACGGAAGAATAACTTAGAGCTAAACGAAGTTCTGATGCTCTTTTGCCTCACAATGTCGTAACTTAGTTTTGACAATCTTTTAGAAAAAGTTTATCCTTAACAAAACTCAGCTATCTTATAGATATCTTATGAATTTAAGATCGTTTTCATCAAAAAACTTTTTAAAAAAACCTATATACATGCGAAACTTTGTTAATAAATAAATTTTTTTTTCGTCATTCCATTTTTTAATCGAGGATCGGGTATATTTTAGCAACGCAAAAGGATTTTTAATTCGCAAGATTTTTTATGTATCCATATTTGGTTATAAGCCTACATATGTGTTCCAACGAACCCAAAAATTTATAATTTACTTTTGAACGGCGTCATCAAAAGAATTTAATATGCTAAAGCGTGATTAAATCTATTGAGTTCATTGCCAATCGATTGTGTCAAGATACAGCAAAACTCTACAAAAGACATTGAACCGATATTTATCTACCGTTAATTTACGTTACATTTCATCTCATTTGGAACTAAGGTTCCAAGGCAACTCGCAAATAATCGAATTGAATACTAGGTAGTTTTCAAAAATGCAAAGCAAACATGCATATTTTAAGAATCAATAACTTTATTGTGCATAATTTTTATGACGACTTTAAACAACTTTAAGAACTTCGTAAAAACTGTGTTCTATCATAACACCTTTGGAAGACAGACAATTGCTTAACACATTCATAATACTAAAAACTACTTAAAGAGTATCAAGAGACGACAAGTTGAAGACATGAACAACACCAACACGAACAACAACTACAATGACGATGATGGTGACGCCTTTGTGCGGCTTTGTCCATGTTTTGTTTTTTCTTTGGCGAAATTTCCACTCCACCCGCTGCAACTCCCCCTACCTTATGGCAGTGCTGCTGCTATGTGAAGTGGGGCCGCGTGCATGAAACTTTCAGAAGTGGCTTCCTGACTGCCGCTGCCGCTGCTGGTCGCACTTTATAAGCCTACAGAGGCTGACTAGCACGGCCATCCGTCGTCGTCGTCGTCCTCATCTTCGTCTAAGAACCCAACCCAACCACTCTTTGGCAACCCTCATGACCATTTTACACGTTTTTATGCCTTTGTCTTGTTTCGTTTTCCTGTGCCCACTCACACACCCTTCCTCTGCCCCTGTCCCGTTCCCGCTCCAGCTAACTGGTGCTCGCTATCGAGCTAGCCCACTTCTCTGTGTGGGTTTGTAGCGAAAATGCATCCTTGAACACGCACACTTAACTGGGCCTGCGTGAGTGCCAACTGCCAGCAGTTGAGCTACTCAAGCTCAAGCCCAAGCCCAAGACATTTAAGACGCACACCGTGCGTGCCCTTGCGTTGATGTTGCCACAGAGCAACAACAACAACAACAACGCTAAAAGAAGAAGAAAACTCAGTGGAAAACAGTAACAAGGAATTCAACACCCCCCATTTAAACATATTCTATGGAGCTATTTAAGAGTCGGTAGCTTCCTTGGATTTTGTTGGTAATTCTATTAATCCGGCATTATAAAATATAAAATACTATAAATGCGAAGGTTAAGCGTTAGTTTTGAAGCACCGAATTTTATATGCGCTTGCAGGCATAAAGTGTGCTTGCGTTAGAGTAATGGAACAAGAGGCACATGAACCTAATCTTTCGTTTTTCTCTCACAAGCAGTCAGTCACTTCTGCGGTCGGCACTTCGACTGTGTCCTGTCTCCTTTGTGCTGTACATTATGGACGTACAAATCAGCTAGGAAACGAAAAACCTCGAACGAAGCCCTGCTCAAAGTCCCTAGGAATAGAGTAAGTATAATGCAAAAATGCAATTTCTCAAGTGCTCTGCTGCTAGAACTCTCGCTCTAGGTATAAAAAATGTACATTTGTTTTTGAAATTAAAGGTTAAAGAAATACTGTTCGATTTTTCTTTGCATATTCATTTTGGCCCAAAGAGGAGCATATCAGTTTCTTTTCGTATATGATGTGGTAAAGGCGCTCTCCTTTTGTTTGATGTTCCACTTTTTTTATTCAAATATCCCCACAAATCGAAGTCTGTGGAAAGAAAGACTGGCGACCGCAGTATGGCACGGAGCCCCATCTTGTTAGAACCGTGCTTGCTACACTCAATCGTTACCAAAAAATCAGTAATAATGGCTCGTTAATGCTCACCATCTTTTTCCCCTGAGATTTATAGTTCACGAAGAATTGCGACTTCGCAGTAAGACCACACCAGACTTTCACTTTTTGCTCATAAGGAGGCTTTTCATTGATTAATTGTGAGGTTTCAGAAGCGTATCTTGTTTTTTTTTTCACCGCCCGAAATGTTCCTCATCGTACATAATGATTGGACACCAATAATCACACAAAATTTTACGGATTCAACCTGTCGCGGCTTGACTTGTGGCTCGATATTATTTATCCGTGGTATTTTAAGCGGGAATAGTCATGAATTGTGTTTGAGATTGGCTTGATTCGATATTTTCCATGGTAAATATCTCCTTGCAATGACGCTCTAAAATGGCCCTGTTCAGCGTATACCTAGCCCAAATGACTCTAATACGTGAAGTTTTGTATACAAAAACGTGTAATCCAATATACTCAATTGCAAAAAAACCAAACAAATTCCATTCTAGGCAAGATAGAAGGTAGTGCACTTCTGTGTTTCCGAAACGCCTTCTACAAAACATTACAAATTAGCGGCGCAAATGCATTAAACCTCTTCAAGAGTATCTCAAAGAATAACACATAAGACATATTACAATAAGGGCCATGTAGTTAGAACCCTTCGTGGCTAAATATTTAAATGGCCGGCCATTATTAAAATTTATCGATTTAGTGACAGTTTAAGGACACACATTATAGCGCCCATTTGTTATGTTTTTTATGGTTGTATGCCTGTTCTTAATGTCAATTTTTGAGTGTTACCTGCTCTTTGTTATTGCTGTTATTATTATATTCGCGGATGTTACGCAAATAATGCAGCTGGGGGGAATGAGGGACATTAAATTCGGCATCATTTAGTTGGCCGCTTAAATATTTCGACAAAAATGCGGGGGAAAAAAAGGTAACTTTATTTTATAATTCATTTTATTATTATTATGTAAAAGTGACGGCAACGCATCGTTTGAGGACAGCAATTACACTGGCCAGCTGGGATAGGACGTGGGCGAGAGAGGGGGCGTGGGGGGGTTAGCGGCGACATGGGGCAGACTCATAAAAACATGAATCGCTGTGCATATTTTGCGTACGGTTTTTATGTGTGTGTATATGTTGCTTGACGGCATAGCCACAAAATACAAACATAAAATGCGCATAAAAATGCGCAGCGAAAAAAAAATAAAGAAAGGCATGAAATAATCAACAGTAACAAAAGGAAACTTGCAGTGGGTCGAGTGGAAGAGAGAGAAAGAGAGAGAGATAGAGAGGGAAGGTAATGTGAGGTTGGCGCTGCTGTTCATACACACGAGTTGACAACACAACATCCGAGTGTGCGGCTGACATCTCAACAGCGACGCTGCTGCTGCTGCTGCTCCGGCTGATGATGATGACAGAAGGGGCAGTTGTGGCGGGGACAGAGGAGTCAACGTAGCTGTCCTAATGGTCTCTGTTGTAAGTTTGTGTGTGTGTGTGTGTGTCTGTGTGTGTGTGTGCAGCTTGACTGATGTTTGTTACAACGCACGCCATAATTAATGATGAAAAATTGCTACACACACAAACACACACACACACCACACATACACTCACGTGTACACACTTACGCTGACAAAACATATGCAGTTAAGCACAAAAAAATTAAGCCATTTGGTTTTGGTGCTACGCCAAAATTAACATGAAAAGGGCAAAGCGCAGCTCACAACATCGCTTTTGACAAAATATGGCAACCCTAACCCAAACCCAAGTGGCCACACACATACATGTTGGTGTTGGGGAGTGCTTTCAAATCAAAAGGTCAGCGAGTGTGCCAACCGGAACACATATAAGTGGTCATCCATTGCGATTTTTTTCTTTTTCTCTCTCTCTCTTTGTTACTGTTAGCAACCCCGAATTCAACTCCAGTTAATTATGGTCACGTTTTGTTTAGGCAATTTTGTTAACTGATCTTGATGTGCACATGACCAAAGCAACATTGGTCAAGAGTTTAGCATTGCCAGCAAACATCAAGTTGATGAATCACTTGCAAGTGAAACCGACAGATAAACAATATGCAGAGAACATTCATATAAGTAAATTTATGGAAAAGTTTTGAATGTTTATGTGTGTAGTTTTACAAACCTTAATGGGAATTGCCAATTGCAGTCATATGCTGATAAGCCAATAAAACCCGTAAGTGTATGTTAAGGGATGTTATGTTCCCATGAAAAGTAATGAAAATACTCAATCACTTAGTAGCTGACCTGATGACAGTTTTTAAAGCGTGTTAGCTGTTCCCTTTTTCATGTAAGAAAATTTTAAACAAATGCTAAAAGGATTTCACTTCGAAGTTCGTGTTGCATATGCAAATATTTCGTGTTTTATATATATTATTATGTTTTAGTTATATTGCCCATGTGGTGAGCTGGTTAGAGAATACCACCTCAGCAGGTCAAAGCTTGTCGTATGAGGCGACTGACAATGATACTGGATTCTTTCGAAACCAGTAGATCCACCCCAGGACTTAAGAGGGTTGTTCGTAGGGTTTGGAACCCACCACGTAAAACCACAATTACAATGAAAGAATGTATTTACATCGGGCCGTAACCCGATAACGGATTGTTTTGGCCAGTTAAGAAGAAGAAGTTTTATTGCACCTCAAAGTAGGAAAGAGCTTCGCCGATCCGATAAAAGGACAAGGTCCTATTCGCTGTGATGCCAAGCCTTTTTTTACCAGCTCATCTGCCACTTCATTGCCCTGAAACCCAGTATAGACTGGGTCATTCAATGACCATGATCCACGTTGTGCGAGAATTTTTAAGAGATCTAAGCGTAGCCTTATTATCAATACAGATCCATACGAAATCCCAGTTCGTTCGTCCAGACTCCGTTTGTAAAATTTAACAGTGCGTTAACTTAAGGTGGTGCCCATAGCGCTTGGCATGCCTCTGCAGGTAGGTCTGAAAAGTGACGCGTGAATGAACCAAAAATTTACTTATGTTGCCACATTTCGACCACTGTGCTACGGATCTTTTAACTGATTTGTGTTTCATATTATTTTTCTTTTAGAGGAGACTAGGGCCAAACCGGACACTTTTTGTCTTCTGCCAAAAATAGTATATAAAATTTCTTTTATTCCCGGAATGTAATATACCATTCGACTCAAGCGAGATACTGACAAGAAGAATAAGGATTTAGCTCGATGAGAGTAGCAGACACAGTTGACATGTGTCTGTGTTGTTCTTCAGTGTTGGCTAACGCTTATTTTTAACCATTAGATTAGATTAATGGTATATTTCTCAAAACAGACGTTACGATAACAAATGTGAAATACTGTACGCGTTAGAAGTACGTGTCTCTCATTTAGGCTATAAGATGATTCATAGTTGGGCCGACACAGTAACGGGAACTGCATATACAACAATTGCTATAAATAACAACCAATGAAAGAAAAGCAAATAAACCGTATTGATCTATATTTAAACACAGGTATAAATAAATTCCACTCATAAATAAAAATGAAATTTGCGCGTGGCACGTGTAAGAAAAAACGAAATCGGGAAAAAAAACCAAAAACGAAAAAGAAAAGCACATTAACAGGAAAAAAGGAAATTTCACTTAATTGCCATTCACAAAAAAAGCGCCAAACCTAAAGCCCCTACAGCAATAAAGGGGTGTTTGTACAGGGCACTACACACACACACACACACGTATGTATGTATGTATGTGTGTGTGTGTGTGTGTGTGTGTGTGTGTGTGTGTGTGTGTGTGTGTGTGTGTGTGTGTGTGTGTGTATGTTTGAGTATGTGTGCTGGCCGTATTTGTGGTGCTGTGGTTTTGGTTGTGGTTATCCGGGTGCTGAATGCCCCACGGACTCTCTACGAAGGACCCACTTGCACTAGCTCCCTCTCTACTTCTCCTTCTCTTGCTCTATCACTTGCTCTCTCTCTCTCTCTCTCTGAATGGTGCGTGCACTGTGCGATATAATTTATGTTTCAATAACTTTCGAAACTCATTGAAAAGTCGCTTATGTTTGCTTCAATGGCGGCAGCAGGCAGGCGGCAACAACAACTACAACAACTACAACAACTACAACAACTACAACAACTACAACAACTACAACAACTACAACAACTACAACAACTACAACAACAACTACAACAATGCGCAGAAGAAGAATGCTAAAAGTACAACAATAAATTGTTTGGATTTACTTATACATCTTCTGAAGCTCTCCGACTCTTCTTAGCTCTTAGAGGGGAGACTCTCCTCCACCATCTCTCGGCCCTGCCATTTGCCATTTTACTCAATTTTTATTGTTGTTGCACTTCAGCGACCCGCTTTGTCTATGTGCCCACAGCAGCAGCAACAACAACAACATTTACAACAACAACTTTTACAACAACTACAAACACAAAACACGCTTAAGTTGCAAAAGTTTTTCTACTTTTTTCTTTTTTGTTCACTTTGTATTTCTTCTTTTTCTCTTTCTCTCTCTCTATCTCTCTCTCTCTCTCTACTTAATTCTTGTTTTTTCTTCTTCCTTTTGCTTACTTCTTGTTTATTGTTTTGTTCGTATTTCGTTGTTGCCATTTGCCAGTTTTCATTTCGTACTTTAGCATTGCGTTCGCTGGGTTTTTAAAATTTATTTGCAAGTTTTCTAATTTGTACTTCACTCCATTTTATTGTAATATACAATCTCATTTGCCATCGACATTATTTTAACGCGACGCGGCTAAGGATAAGCAACAGTGGGGCGCAAGGCGTACGATATTACCTGCTGCGCATCCCGGCGCTGCTTCCTCTGCTGCTGCTAGCCCTGAGGCGGCAGACACACACACACACACACACACACACACACACACACACACACACACACACACACAACACTACACTACACTACAACAACAATGGCAACAAACTCTATCGCATTTGTATTATTGCCGGTAAAGACAGAGAGTGTCAAGCGCATAGCAACAAAACAAGGCCACAAGCGATTTGCCTAGAAGTATGCAATGCTTTTTTTATATACCCTACAAAAGTCACATGAGTTTGCCAAGCGGTATCTAACGCTTTTAATGTAAGCCCTAAAAGTTGTTTTGGGCTTTAAAGCAGTATGTACTGTTATAAACTAAGTAAAAATCTCTGTAGTACGTATAATGCAAAGAAGGTTGAATGGGTTGAACAAAGACTTTTCAGGGTTGTGCACAATGACGGATTACTTTTGTTTTGAAATCGGAAAGAAATCGATAATTGGCAAACTAGCGGATTGTGATCTGTGGCCCATCATTATTTTTGAATTTCTTGGTTAAATTCAAATTTCGCACCACTTCGTCATTAGACTCATGTGAGACTTATAATCTCTCGACGAAACCATCCTCTGGCAGCTCCCCGATTGATTGAGTGTCGAAAACGCAAATCTGAAACGGGATTCGAGCCCGCAACTTTATGTTTTGTGTGAAACAAAGTTTGTGCACTAATTACATAGTGGAACAAAAAATACACAAACCAACTTGACCTCATATTTTTATTGTCAGAAAATAATCACCGTTGCAAGTCTCACTAAATGTTATTGTAAATAAGGCAGAAAATTGCTTGATTTCGAGTTTCCTGTTTTGATACACTTTTAAAGATAGTGCTAAAATGAACCTATAGAGCTAAAGTTAAATCGATGGGCTTCTACTAATACAAAAAAGAAAAAAAGAAATCAGCGGGAACCATCAGCTGGTGGTAAAACGAGCAAGTAGGTTTTGCCTTGGATGTATGGTTATTTTATCTGAGAGTGATTTCGATATTAGTGATAAGATTAAGGAAAGTATTCAAGTCTTTAATAAAGGTGTCGGCAGGGGCTGCTGCAGAACTTAAGATGCTTCAATAGTATTTGTAAGTCGGCAGAGTAAAGTAGTTAATGCGTTAAATATATTCAAGCAAAAAGCTTTCTGCGTTGGCAGCGACCGAATGTAAATGTAATGTAGTCTTGTCAACTTCTCGGCTGCTGCTGCCGACCCCTGACTTACAACAAGACAATCCACACAAGCACTGATGCGTTGGCAGAGACGTTAGACGGACTTAAGATGCTGCAAAAGTATATGTATGTCGGCGCATGCAAGCAAAGGAAAGTAGCAATCAGGCCTGTTCCCGTTCTCAATTTTGAAACCACTGTTGTCACGAATTTCTCTCAACTGTATCGAACTTATTAGGACTCTAAGAGCCAAGAAACTGCTTGGCCTGACTTAAGCCTGGCCTCCTCCTCTTCTCGTAATTTTCTATACCACAAAATGGTTATAGCCTTATTATGGAAGTTGCAAGATTTCTTGCTAGTTGATCCTCAGCATTCATTAACGCGAATATTGGTGTAACCGGGGTTATATTTGAGGTTTTCGGAACAAGCTTGACTATTTCTTTCTGCGAACCGAAAACGATGTTGAAACTGAAGAGAAATGTAAAAAGGAAGGAAAAGGGGAAAGCGCACCCATCCGCGGAAGGCGGAGGAGCCGCACGAAGAAGATGAAGTTATGGATACAGAAAACTTGGAAAACTTCGAGCGAAGTGAGCAGGGACCAGAGCCCCCTACTAGTCAATGGGTTGATTTTCTTATTACATACTACTACTATAAATGCTTGTAAAAGTAAAGAGCATTTAAGATTCACCAAACTTATTTCAGTCATCTACTAAAACTTTTTTTGTATATATACAACTGCTCGTATATTTATTAACCGCACTGTTGACTCTGCTGTGGAAACTTTCAAGTCGCCTAGTCGCTGTTTTTGTTGTTGTAGTCGCTTGTTGCCGTTCGAATTTTGTTGTCGCACCTTCTCAGGAATTCTGTTTACATTTATTACTTTGCGCAAGTTTAAGTGAAAAATTTCCATAAACATTCTTTTAAGCGACATAAAGTTTTTATTAAATTTTGCTAGAAAATCCCTGACACGATGATATCAGCTCAACAACAACAACAACAACAAATCAGGAATGCGCTGCAAGGCGCACACTGGGGGGGTTGTTGTTGTTGTTAATGTTGTAGTTGTCGTTGTCGTTTGAAACTCAAAATGCTAAGACACTGCAAAATGCTCTGAGCACATGAATCAGTAGAGTTGTTACCGTCGCACAATTCTTTAACCCATTGTTGTTGTAGTTGTCGTTGTCATTGTTGCCTTTGTTGTTGTTGTTGCCGCTGTGTTGCACGCAGTTCATAAAAATTTTGCCAGCCAACGTGACATGCACAAAAGGCAAAAGGTAAAAAAAGACACATTGAAAGCGACAAAGCGACAGAGACAGAGACAGAGAGAGAGAGAGAGAGAGACAGCTAGAAAGAGAAAGAGAGCGCGGAGTCGCCAAAAGGGTAGCTCGTATTTTGAGTACCAGCGTCTCGCACAGTGACACTAGATGAAATTCAATTAAAAGTAAGATATATTTCCTACAAAATTCCAATGCTACATGCTACCTACAGTGGCACATTCAAGTGTCAGTTGTTAAAACACAAACTAAACTATGGCATGCGCTAACATTGCGCATACGCCATGTGGAGCAGTAAAACTCACACATAAAATGCTTAATTAGAGCGTGTGTTTGAGCGCATCGAAAAAAGAGCAATATTTATATTTAACAAGTTGTGCCATTAACAGTTCGTAATGAAAGTCACAAAAAAGGTAACTTGTACTGAAGTTTTAATTGCATTGTCATTGATTGCAAACTCGTGGAACAAGGACATTTTAGATCAATTCCAGAACCTTTCCGCCACGCGTTCAATTTAATATGAATTGATTTATTAAATGCTGCTCATTATTCATATTGTCCACAAGAACCAGCTAATTTACGTTGAACATTGTAAAATAAGATCAAAACGGAAAGTTGGAATTTGCATTTACAACAACAGAAACAACAACAACAAGAGAACTTGTAAGCGCATTGAACCAAAAGTTGAGCAAAAACCGCAACAAATGGCAAACGTTTCGGGGTCTGAAAAACAGTTTATAAAATCATTATGTGGAACGAGAAAAAATAAATAATCAGTGATGGCTGCAACGGAAGTGTTGGACTTTTAGATGCTCTTTAGGCAGTTACTCAACTGCAATTGTTGAAAAAGTTTTGTGACTATGTAAAAAAATCGAGCTCTAGATATGGCACCATGCACCTTATTCTAGGGAGGTACCACACATTTTTATCAACTAAACATTTAGATTTTGTGAGTTATCGATAAGTGAGCTATCCAATAATTTATTTAAAACTTTTCAAAATTAAATTATTTGGTGCAGTGATTCAGAACACTTCTAGCTTATTCTACTAGAAACCCTTAAAAACTGTTTCTTGCTTCAACGCTGTCATAAAACAGTAAATAACCGATTTTTAATTTCCTTACGGTATTTGAAAGCGAGGTGGAGTGGGTTCTTGTGGAACAGAGTGAATGCTTCTGATCGTCATTCACTGGGGAATGGCCAGGGTAATACCTGGTCAAACCATAAACAAGCTGACGAATATGCTTTAATCGCCACACGGTGTTAGAGTAGGGAGCTAATGTGTGCTCTAAATGGGTTTTGCATATGGTTTGGGACTAGCCGCGTAAAAACCCCCCTCTAATGAAAGACTAGAAAGCCTCGGGAAGGCACACCCCCAAAGTTGACGAACCGATATCCATAAGGCTACATGGCTGTCCCCTGATCAGTCTACACGAAATCAGATTGCATCCAGTGTTGATGTTCGTACGTTCAGAGGAGTCAACATCAACTCTGACCATTACCTTGTTGCAGCCAAGGCTCGCTGGACATCACACAGCTGCAGTCAAAGCAGACGGCTAAAGCCTTTTCCGCTCAACTCTCTGAGCAGCTCACTCACCTCCCACGGAATCTGAGAGCGCCAAGGGACTTTGGAAACATATATCCCACTCCTTGCTTACTACAGCGTAGACCGTAGATCGTGGTACGATCAGGAGTGTTGCGATTCCACTGCAGTGAAAAACGCCATCTATAGAAGAACACTGCAGTCGGCTGATGAGCGATCTGTGCGAGATCACTATCGAGAATTAAGGAAGATGGAGAAGCGCCATTTCAGACGTAAAAAACGTGAGCAGGAAACATGCGATCGAGAGAACATCGAGATGTGCAGGAACAGGAATGACGTTAGGAAGTTCTTTCAAAAAGTCAATAGTCTGTCCGAAGGATTTTGTACCGAACCGATTTCCTGTAGGGATACAGAAGTAAGGAACACTTATTTGGCTGACTATCGGGATGTTGAGGACAATGCCGCTTACGGAGTTAACTTGGATATACCGCCGCATAGCTATGACTAAATCAGGGTCGCAATCAAGAGGCTCAAGAACAACAAAGCTGATGGCGCAAATGAGCTGCCTGCAAAGTTGTTCCAGACTGGCGGCAATGAGTTGGCCCGATGATTGGGACCTTGGTGCCCTCTGCCCTGTTCTAAAGAAGAGTATGCGCTAACTACCGTGGTATCATCGTGTGTGAAAGGCCAAAGCCGTTTGCGAAAGAACTGATCGGACCTTTTCAGTGTGGTTTTAGGCCTGGTAAGTTCACCATACCCAAATATTTACACTGCGCCAAATCCTAGAATGGACCCACGAATACCAAATCGACACCCACCATTTCTTTGTCGATTATAAAGCAACATTTGATAGCCCGTTGAGGGATCGCGTATATGCCGCTCTGTCTGAGTTGGAAATCACTGCAAAGTTGATGCGACTGTGCAGTATGATGTAGAGCAATACACACAGCTCCGTCAAGGTAGGAAAGAGCTGCTCCGCGCAATTTGATACCAAACGAGTCTTCAGACAAGCGATGACCTCTCCTGCGACCTCTTCAATCTTTCAATGCAGAATCTGAGCGAAATAGAGAGTAAAACTTATGAAAATATTTGTGATACTTTTCTTTTCGCTCTCAGGAACTAAACTTGATTTTATTTTTTATTTTGCATGTTGCGCATTATCCTTTTTGCCAGAACTTCTAATCTAAAATCGGCTTATTTTGATCAAGTAAGTTTAACTTTTCCGCAAAAAAGTATTTCAATTGGTCAAAAAATTAAAATCTCTAATTTTATGTTTTTCGAGGATTTTTACTTTTGCGCAAAAAAGTATTGCGATTGGGCAAAAAGCTAAAATCTCAAATTTTATATTTTTCGACGATTTAAGCAACCTGACAACTTTTGAGGCGACGTGTTTTGTGTTATTTAAATAACTTTACTAAATTCAGCTTTAGCAAGCTAATTGTTATTCTATCGTGTTGGGGTTTCCTATTGAATTTAAGCACTCTAGTCGCTATAGTTTGGTCGCCAGAGGAAGAATACGAGTAAATAATTAAAGATTATTTTTTGTTTAATTTCTCTTAACTAGTTTCTGGTATTTTGATAAACGTGCGGAATAGCCTGAGTTGGTTACCAACTGTTTATTTTTCTTCTCACGAATTTTGACCACATTTTACAAAGTTCTTCGGTCTTGTTCGTGGATGTGTATTTTTCAATTTCGTTGCGTACTTCAAGGAGGAAGGTTGTCTCCACGCATGTTATGAATGGTTTATCTATAAACTTGTAATTTTTGTGTACAGATAATTATTTTGATTGAGTGCGGTCAAGGCCGCATAGTGCGATTAGCGATCTTTGCAAAATAACGATTACCGTACAGATTTCAGCCGTACCGAAAATACATGTTCCGGCCGATTCGGTTCAAAGGTGGCACTCCTCTAAGCAATAAATAGTAAATTTTGGTGATTGCAATCGCTCATCTACTCTCTCGTATTCTATGTAGTTTCATTACGAGATATATGATAATAACAAACTGTACATAGTCGTTACAAGTTTTAAATCATTTACAGTGTATAATACACATAACGAGAAAATCAATGAAAATGAAAAACAATTAGCGGTTAACCAAACTGTTCAAATTTCGAAATTAATGCAGCTATGTAAGCCAATAAATAACAATTGTAGTATTATACCAGCTTAACATTCAAGTAGATATATGTATGTAAAAATATAAAAGAAGAAAAATTAATTAAAAACTGTGTTGTAGCTTACCTTGATCTGCGCGTCGTGGGATCCTTCATTACCATAGCCTCTGAGATATCACCGTAGCGTCCGAAATAATCGCGTAAACTTTCTGTAATGACAAAAACAACAGTAACGACAACAACTTGCTTAATAAGACGTGTGTAAAATATTTAATAAACCTGAAAAAGGTCAAAGTTTACTAATTTTGTTATGTGCTTAAATGCGAAACCAAGGCCTAAATAAATAAACGCGACGCTGAGCACACTTCGACATTATGCACATGCTGCCATCAACAGGCAACTTCTCGTACCACAGTTACACACTCTGCTCGCTCAACAGGCTACTTCTCTTACCACCAAGTATACACACACGCACACTCACACACGTGAATACATGCAGTGCTTGCCAGCTGTTGTTGTCTGCGGTTTTAGTAGCTAATCTGGCGCTCGGCTTGGAGCGCTTCAACAGCACGTACGCACACATACACACACACACACACACACACATGCATACATACAGTAGGTTGCAAAACTGAAGTTATTTCAACAAAATTGCCAGACAAACAGCGCAAACCAATCCCGAACATGGAAATGGAACAGAAAGGAAGCGGGAGAGTGGAGCGCTCCAAAAAGCAGCGCCGATAAAGTCATCTCTCTAAATAGAAGGAAAAGCCCTAATCCAGTGGAGTACTGGAGTGCGTGGCGTTGCTTTCATGTCATAAATTCAAACTACAATAAAAATTCAATAAAACCCTGGACGTTTTTTTCGTCATTCCATACCAAATATGTGTGTGTGTGTGTGTGTGTGTGTGTGTGTGTGGTGTGAAAACTCGCGCCACACACACGCAGCAACTAGTTGCGCCCGGAAAAACAAACAATGTTGTCAGCGCTTCGTACTTTGCCTGCAATGCCCCGGCTGCAGGGGGCAAGGGTAGAATAAGGCAAGGTAAGGGGGTAGCGGCAGCTAACTGTGCTCTGGGCGCTGTGCCACGACAATGCAATGCGCTTCGCGTGATTTACATAAGTATGCACAATAATTATGAACAATAAAAAACAATTTGTTTGCTTATGACAGTTTTGGTACCATAAATAACAACAGCAACTGGCGCAGCAGCAGCATGGTGGGTGTGTGTGTGTGTGTGTGTGTGTGTGTGTGTGTGTGTGTGTGTGTGTGAGTGTGTGTGAGTGTGTGTACAAGTCGGCCATTGAATGTTACGCGCATTGGTCGCACTTTTGGTCTATGGCAAAGGGGTAACGGCTTAGGGGCGTCACCCATGCGTGTGTGGCATGTAAATTGATGATGGCCCAACAAGGGTTATAGCCACAACAGCGCGACATTCGCTGCGTGTGTATAGGGTATTTTCTGGGTATGCGTGTATGTTTATGGCACTCACATTCACTGCGCGCTGCAAAGTATGCTACACTTTAAGTTAAAATAGGCAATTGCCTGCACTGAAATTAAGTGCTAAATTAGCTGAGCGTGTCGTCTATTTTTTTTTTCTATATATAAATACATAACTTTTATGACAAACAAAATTATATATTTTAATAGCGCTTTTCAAATTAAAATTCTGAATGAATCGCTTAATAGCTTCAGTTTGATGCTATTTATAGAAGTATTTTGTATAAATTTAAACTTAATAGCGATTAAAAAAGGCTTATGATTTCATTTAAAACCAGCGCTGAAAGCAAGCTTCGAAATGAAACAGTTTACGAGATTTGTCCAAAAACGTGTACACTTTATTTATTTATCTCTTTAGTTCTTCAAAGTAAAATACCTTCTGGACTGTATCGATTTATGGCAAAAACGCATGATGCACCAAGCCATCGTAATCTAAGAAATCATTGAGTCAAACCCTCATATTTGACAGAACTCTTCGTGATATTTCAGTTTTATTTATGCCGCTTTCGTTGGGACTATTATGCATTGGTTTCGACGTCATAGCTATATATATACCCATGTTTCATCATCAGCTAAGACTCTTTTGAGCAAATCTGGATCGTCGTTGACTTTCTTGATCAGCTCCTAAGCAACACTAATCCGCTGCAACAAAATATAGCCGAGAAAAATATATTGCTTTAGAGAAGCGATAAGCTGAAATACATACTTAGCAACTTCGCTTCTAGTGACACTAACACTCATCGCTTCGAGGAACACACCAGGGATGGGCTCTCTGTTGCCACACTGGCTGGCTCTCCTGTGTGCGTTTCTCGCTCAACAATTTCTACCTCATCATTGTCTCTTGCGGCTGGTATCAGATCGTTAAGATCTGGAACTTGGCTAACAGCAAGTTAAAGAACAACCTCTACTCACAATGGCTACTACTTAACTCTGCAAATCTGGTGGTAAGGACTCCAAGGCTCTGTTGTGGGAACTTAATGACGAAGAATCTGTACACTCTGGAGCACAAAGACATCATCAATGCTCTGTGCTTCTGGCCAAACCGTTACAGGCTGCACATTGCCTACAGCAAACCTAACATATAACCAAAACTGAGTAAGACCAAAACTATGTCACGTTTTCATTTCAACAACGGACGTCAAGAGGTGACTTCGAATTTCACTGAACTGTTACTTTTCCTGAACTAGTTTATTATCGTTTGAATCGATTGTACGAGTACGTTTGCCGAATAACTGCTTATTGCAAAATATTCCATCTCAAAAGTCAATGGATTTTGGTGCTAAAAGCGTCTAGATGAATTTATTATTTATTTAATATACGAAATAATGCTATTATGATCTTGTATATTTTAAAATTATAAGAGAAGTTCACTATTTTTCGCATTCCAAATTCAACGCGAACTCAGAACTGCTGTTCAATGAAATCCAAAGTTAGCGACGCAAAAAGGTGAGCGTAGTTCCAGGTAAGATAAAGTTTGTAAACTTGCGTTGATATCTGCTTCCGTTCCCCCCAACAGAATTTCGCAAATTCTACTACGCCAATAAACTGCTCCAAAAATCCACTACATGTAGATATGGATATATGTGAACTAGATTTACAAAATTTGGTGTTGCGAATCGTGTGAGCCAAATCATTTAAACTGTATTCACCTTTTTTCAATAGATGCCCCCTTCTCCCGTAGTCGATTGACCTTAAATACTGCCACACCCCGCAATATTTTGATTTTAAAATGGACACAGATTTAAAAAAGTATTTTCTCTCTATGTTTAAAAATTTTAAAACATTGGACCAAGAATACTAAATTTATTGGCATAAAATTAAGTTTTGGTTCCATTAAATTAGGAAAATGCTTAAAGTCATATCGACCTTTTGAAGAGACATAAACGTATCCTCTGCATTAAATTTTTTTATACTAGTTCCTCACTCACAGGCAAAAAAATATATTTACTTCATAGTAATAATATATGTATGTTCTAAAATTATTTTACTTCTTTAAGTCTTTAATATGTATTTTTAAACTGAAACTGTGCTGTCAGAAAATATTGAACTTTTTGAAGATTACTTCGAACAGATTGCAAATCATTGGTGAAAGGAAAATATGGACGGAAAAATGTTAACTCTATTGAAGTCTATGAACTCTATTGAACTCTATGAACTCAGCTCAAAATTGATATTGTCAAGTGAATTAACCGCAGCGGCTTCGATGGCTTGATCATATTTTTCGTTTGGAAGAAGAAGCTACCGCGAGAAAGATCTTAAATGCGACTGATTAAAGAAGGCAACGAAGGGGAATGTAGAAGGATCATTACCAAGAGTAGAGCACACTAATAACCTTTAGCACCATCGCACGTAACAGCAGAGACCCCTAGAGGAGTTCTGTACATCAGGCCTTAACCCGATAACGGAAAATTTAGAAAAAAATCTATAAATATATAATATAATAAAATATAAATAAAATATTCTCCTTTAAAAATTTAATTTAAGAAGATTTGTGGGCTAAGGTGTAGAGTCTGGCAAATAGCTTTTAGTGTTAAACTGATTTCTATGCGCTTTGAATCATAGTCTACACTGAAAGAAGTTCCTGTCTTGAGTGATACTTACGAATTTTTTTTACGATGCAACTTGTTTCATATTCTAATATGTACTCTAATGCATAGCGAGATTTCTGTTCAAAGTGTTGTACAGTGCGATACAGTGTGTTGTATCCTTGACAATATCCTCATTCTAAATATGAACCATTATTATGAGCGATTATTGCGAAAATTGGTTCATTAAATTTTTAGCTATTACCGACTTTTGCAAAAAATAACTTGTCTGCCGACCCTCAGGCTACGATATCAGCCCAAATCTGAACGTCTGTTTTTTTGCCGATTATCGGTCACAGTCTGACCGGCAGGCGTCAGCATGCCTATTGTCGGCCTGTCTGACCGTAGCTTTAGAGCACAACAACGCAAATGGATAACCGCAAATTTTTTTCAATCATTTTAAGTAAATCTGTAGCAAATATCAACAGTAACATGGTCCAGAAAACTATCAGGTAGTAATGGTTTGAAAGCTACAGTGGCTAAAAGCAAATTGCCAACTTGCTCAAGAGGGCAACAAAAAGCCATAATGAGGTCAAAAATAAGTAAATAAGAAGTTGTTGTAAGATTTGATCAAAACCCGAAGATGTCCTTTCCATCCTTTTGAACGCTATGGTTCTAGCAATTTCGAACTCTGACACTCTGGAACTCTTACACTATCTTACTCTTCGTAGAACGGTGTTTCCAAATAAAAGGGAGTTCTATCGGTATAAAGTTTTTGTGTTCGAATGTCTGTGATAACGTAAAAGACTGTGGTAAATGGTACACATATACAAATGGTCTTTAAAATACAATTTTCAATAACAATAATGCAATATACAAGTTACTTGTTTCATATATTTTATGTTTTCATACGCTATTATCACCAGTTTTATATCACGACTAGGTGAACCCGCGCGTTCCTCTTCCTTCTCTTTCTCACTCTCATCTTTATACTAAGTCAAGCTGCGGATCTTTATATCCTCTGCCTCTAAATCTACCTTTTCCTCTACTTCTACATCTACCTCAAATCAAAAGAATTCTTTACCTAGTCAAATTTAACGCTTGCCACCTCTACCTCTAGCTCAATTCAAAAGAATTTTGTACCTTGTCAAATTTATTGCTTGCTTACTAAGTAGAAACTTATTTAGTATGTTTTATATGGAAAATCGTTTTTGTCGATATCTTTGGCATCATCTATTGGAATTCGTCCAAAAACTTTCTCCCTTATACTGTCTACAATGTGCAAAAACTTGGTTGAAATCGGTCCAAGCGTTTTCGAGTTTAGCGAGCACATCACTTTTTGGTTCTTAATTTTTAAATACATATATTGAAGAGGTTTTTGTAATATCAAGCTTTTATTGTAAATTTTTGAAATATTATTCGCTTTCACACAATCATGCTCGAATTTCCAATCAATTAATGTGAAACGTATTTCTCACAGTGTATTATGAGCTTTGTTGCCATTTGAATGACAGTTGCAAAGTTTATTTTGCATTTCATATTTGCGCTCGGGCCAACAACTGTCACTTGACTGGACATCATTAGCCACCATTTGCAATTTGTTGCCTTTTAAGACCCGCATATGGCTAATATATGTATGCATGTGTGTGTGCGTGTGTGTGTGTGTGTGTGTGTGTGTGTGTGTGTGTGTGTGTGTGTGTGTGTGTGTGTGTGTGTGTAAATGTATAACAAGGCAGGAAAATTAAATAAATGTCCGCCATGTAAAGTGTAAATGCAACAAAACAAAGCGAAAAAACGTCAGAAAAAGAAGAAGAAGAGAATTGACAACAACGGAAAAAAGGGAAACAAATTAAAACGAAGCAAAATACAATTTAATTTATTTAGAGCACAGTAAATACAATAACAAAAAGGACACCAAATAAAAAGAAAGGAAAAAACACAAAAGTATACTACATATACATATATTATGTATGTATGTATGTATGTGTGTGTGTGTGTGTGTGTGTGTGTGTGTGTGTGTGTGTGTATGTATGCATGTGTGTGTGTGTCTGTATATATGTGTGTGTGACGTAGCGAAAGCCAAACTTGGATTTAATTAAAATGTTTACCACAGTCATTTCATTTTCATAGCCAACAAGCATAAATTTTCAAAACGAAACAAAAGCAACAACAAAAACGAATACAACAACAACAACAACAACAAGCAGCCGCAACACGAAACAGCTGTAAGTAAATGGCAAGCCATTAAACTTGGTTCTATGTTTATACGAGGTTCGGGTGATAAGTAATCGACCTTTGCCAACTATTAAAATCTCGCACACGAAAAATATAACTTTAAGCGATAAGTTCGATCATTTTCGAAATCGATTGTATTTGTGATCTTTTACAGATATCAAACACGTATTTGTTGCATTCATGCATGTTTCCAGTTCCGATTTCGATAAAACCAAGGCAATTTATCATACTATATACTCTTGTAGACTGTAGATCCTTTGAGCGCTAGTAGTCTGAACCGCGAATAAGCCTGATTAACTTATATATATATATATATCCTGTTCCCATAGAGGTAAAGGTACTTCTATAGGTTTGTGCAATGTGTTTAACAAAGAGAAGCAATCGAAAAGTAGACTTGTTGTTTGTACGTATGTATACCGAAATCTAGGATACCATAAGGATGAGGAACAAAACATAGTATTAAAAGATGCCCAGTATACGGACGCAGATGAAACGTGTCGAATCATGTTAATATTTGGACTGTACGGTAAGGCCGACAAATCCTTTTGGTTTTTCTTTTCGTCTTTTTTGACCAATTATACTATATAAATAGCGATAATTTTCATGTTTAAACAAGTTTTTGTTACAGAAACTACGCACATATCATATATTTATTTTATAGAAAAATATAAATTAAGCTTTTTCTGCTTTTTCTTTTAAAAAGATCTCATTATAAAGAATAATATCGAATTATCGGTAGAGCTCTGGATCTCAGAATATTTTACCATACAAGTGGTTTCAAAAATCAGCCAACAAACAAGTGGCCTATCTTACATTATCCTTACTCATAGACAAAGAGTGTATAAGACTGACTCACAACACTGCAAAGAAACGGCGAGATGCACTTCTAATGTGCGCTACAGCAACCAACACATGGTGGCTATTGGTTATTATGTAAGTCCGGTTAACTGTTTGCTTTACCTTTCAGAATAATTTGTTGCATCAGTCATAAGCTACTACATCCAGTAACTAAACAATCCACTCTCGTTCACACATATATGTATATATATACATTCTATTTCAAGTCAGCCAATTTTGATTGTTGCATTTATAGTACGCATAGCTAGCAATGCGTTCAATTTCTGTTAGGCTCAAAATGAAATGAATGAATTTGCACACACATATATATAGTAATTAGTGTATGAGCAGCAGTCCTTGGACAAAAGCCCTAAATAGCCACGCCCACAGCTCCAAGGACTTACTTAGGAATACACACACATATGTGCATAATGTAAGTCAGCGTTTATACCAAATCCATTTAGTAAAATTATTTATAAGAAAAAGCTAGCGTAGCAATCCGTTTTGCGGTTTCAAGCATATTAACCCCTTAACGTCTAACGTCGTCATGACGGCACAGCATACCTAGGCCAGGCAAGCAGCTCATCCCCAAAAGTTAGTCCCTTACCATATCCTGATACTTTGGCCCCCCGCACTCTTCACATGTTGTCAAAAGCACAATGCTGAAACCATAAATTTATGTCCTTTCTATTGTTTTTGCCAAAGAAAGCGGAAGTTGTGTTTTGTGGTGAGCAGAGCAACAGCGCAGCAGAGAGCAGCGGCGTCAGCAGCGACAGCGGCAAGAACAAAACAATAGCAACAACAACAACAACCACAGCAAAAGGTGCACGGAAAAGGATTTCAATCAATTGTAAGCGCCAGCAACAAAAACTAAAGCTCGGCAGTTTTCTGTGTCTGTCCTGTGTATGTATCAGTGTGTGTGTGGTAGACAAAATGGCAATTTGCGTACTCAAACAAACGTACTAAACACACACACACACACACACACACACACACACACACACACAAACAAAAAGTGTGTCCTTGCAGCTTTCGCAACAGCCTCCAATGTAAACGCTACTGCCACTGCCACTGCCGCAGCCAACGCCGCAGTCAACGCTGTGGCATCATTTTTCATGCGCTCCAACAACTTTTGACAAAGGTCGGTCAAGCAAGTCTTAAAAACTTTGCGACAACGACAACGCACGTTCTTAGTGAATTACGTAAGGGTTAAGGTTTAAGGGTCAGGCCAGGACCAAGCCAGTTCAGACCACTCGCCGTTAGTTGGTAACAGTTGTCAGCGAATAGAGGGTTTCTTAGAGAGAGCGTTCGGGAGAGTGTAGCGAAACTGCCTAGGCATTGCCGAGTTGCGTTTGTCTTTAGACTTTTGCGGTGGAAAGTCGTAAATAATAATATTTAGGCAAAACTTGTTTACACGCGTCAACATTTTCTTATTTTCACCCGAAATGCTTTTTATTTTTCACCTGCCATATGAAAATTTCTTATTTTTTAATACCCTTGTGCAGGATATGTTGGGCTAGCTTTGTCATTGGGAGCACTTAGATAAAAAAGTAAGCCATATATTGAGCTTGTAAATGGCCAAAAACATGCTAGTCTCTAGGTCTGTCTGTCCGTTTGTTTGTTGTACATCTGTAATTCTGTACTTCAGTCTATCCTCTTATCGTGGGATATGGCTGCTGCCAGTGCTTGGCAAATTATTTGAAGGTATCATGGTGAAAAGGAACGATGTGCATCCGGAAGGCAGTATATGGCAATACGGCTTCAGTACTGGACACTGTGTAGAGGACATCAATGGAGCCTACGACAACCTGGAGCATCATCGACTCTCAAAAAGCCAGCTTATGCAAGTATGGTTAACAACTATGGAGAAGTAAATCTTTCTGTGACAAGAGGTTGTCCACACGCGTCCATCTGAGGTCCATTTACATTGAATCTCATGATATAAATTAAAAAGCGTCACATCATCACAGTGATCTGACGAATTTTTGAATGAAATTCGCATATTGCGTCTCTGCACGGACCATATATGTCGGACCCATAGTGCCTTGTGAGCTATTTGGTGCCTCAGAGTGCTGTGCTCTGGTGTTGAGACATAGTTAGATGCCTGTATTTTGAACAGTATCCACAGTATCCAATGTTGCCTTGCAGGAACTGGTTGGAGCCCTCCCTTTTTAACTGGCTGCCATTTGCTTTCAGTTAGATTCAAGCTTAAGCGTTACTATCCGCTGAAGGAGGGCATCGGCGTTACTTGACAAGCTTTTTTTGGAAGCAGTAGATGTAGTTGCTTTATGAAAAGTTACCATGTGCGTGGCAGCACAAACTGGCCGATCACGGACGTGCGACACACTGATTCATCACTGACGTAAGCTTCGTTTACAGCTGGCGAGACTTTGATCGCTAAGCTCTTTCCTGTATACAAGACACTTGAACAACTCGGTGTGTGGGATGTTTCTGGAGTGATGAGGACCCAAGAGAGGAGAAGTCTGCTTGCATCATTCGCCGAGGTCATCTTCACACGGCACCGAGGGAGGGTAAGGCCAGAAGCGGTGCATTTGGAGCTAGTACAAGGCATTTTTGCTAAAAATGCTTGCACCCCCACATTCGAGCTTGTCGGGGGGATGTCACATGTATTTATCTAACTGTACGTCTTTCTTTGCCTCTCTGTATATCTGTATATGAAAAATAAATCTTTGCCATAAGAGTTTCGCTATAAAGTTCAATAAGATTTGCAGAGTATGTGCAATTCGGTGCACCTCAAATATACCTAGCCATATCGTTTTTTAGCCAAGTTTAGCCAGGATTTATAGCAAAGTTTATTCTGCAGTCACACGATTGGTTAAGCACTTAACATAATTGGATGGGCAAAAACTTGGTGCAGTATGAGGAGCAAGAGCGGTACAGAAAGAATGGTTGAGAGGCACCACAACTTTGCATAATTTATGTAACGCATGTGAGCAGAGTTCAAAGTTGCTGCACAAATTAAAATTCGCACAAAATGATTGATGAATGGGGGCCATTGTCTTGGCCAACTCATTTAAATGTTGTGTGAAAGTTTTCCGAGTTGGGGCAGCACTACTACAATACCAAACACTCTCACACACACACACACACACACAAACACAAACACGGACAAAAGGTAGCAGCAAAGTCAAACAACCAAGCCAACGGTAGAATGTCAAAAATCAAAGTCAAAACTAAAGTGGATATGAAAACAAAGGCACTGGCCAAAACAAAAGCAGGCTAAAAACTTTTGCACACAAAAAACGTTAGCGAAAAACCAACGCCAAAGATTTCTAAAACCAAACTTTCACAGTCCCCAGTTGCCAGCAGCATGGCTCGGTTCGGCTCGCCTCGGCTTTGCTTGGCTTGGCTTGGCCTGCTCCTTATCTTTTGGCCATTCACCAACCAGTTGTTTCACCAGTAGTTAGTTCAGCATCAAAAGCATGCTAATGTCCAGCTCAGGCTGCAACGCCCCCTGCCGGGATGAGTCAAAGCGGCAAGGGAAAAAAGGGTCAAGAAAAGGGCAAGCCCAGAGACTAAAACTCTGCGACTGGAACTCGGATCAAGAGCAGGACTGAGAGTTCAGCTGGTAGCTTAGGTGATTGCTTCGATAGGCTACTTTGTCCACGCATAGAAATCAATTGATTTGAACCGTAACGTGGCAGAACAAAAATGCAAAGTTAGTTTTTCATATCCTTCGATTTCTTTTGCACAAGAAAGTGAAGCCAAGCAGAATAAAGGTGTAGGATAAAAAAACTTGAGGGAATAACTGCTAGCGAAGGGGCACTGAATGCCTTATGCTCTCTACAAAATTGTACTTTTCCCAAAATTTATCTGACACTATCTTTTATAGAAAAAAAATGTCCAGTGATTTTAGTTTTGAAATTGAAAACGTATCGTAAAAGTCGGCTGGTGCCAGAGCTCACTCCTGAATAGCAGTCCTGCGTATCCCTGTGCGTTTTAGTGCACCTGAAAAACCATGCGCTTATGCCACAATTGGTAAGCCCCTTTGTTTTAAAGGAATTTTGGGGCCAGAATTTTGCCTCCAGCAACGAAAACCCGTTATTACACATTGGGCCCAATTGCCAAACTTTTTTTGCATTGGAAAGAAATTTGATTTGGAATCAAGACTTTTCCCAAGGCACTTAGGATAATACAGGTCGTCTTCCACCGTTGGGTACCGTCTAAGATCGCTTTCGAAATACCGCTCCAAGTATCAGCACTTCGTTTTAAGCTCCAATGCCAAGCCATGTACCCAGAAATAAGTCTTACTTGGCGTAAGCCAACACCCGTACCCATTGACACACTTACAACTCCATAATTGCCTACCTCCAATTTCGGCTGGGACCAAGTTCCGTAATAGAGTTGAGTGGAAAGTAGTTTATGTGTAAGGGAACTAACTTATTACTGTAAAACTGTACACAACCAATTTTACTAGCTATCTTCTTTTCTTCTATTTAACTGACAATAACAACCCGTCATCGGGTTACGGCCTGATGTAAAATATTCTTTTATTGGAATTGTGGTTTTACGTGGTGGGTGCCAAACCCTACGCACAATCCCTTTAAGGCCTGAGGTGGCTCTACTGGTCTACAAAAAATCCCAGTGTCATTATTAGTCGCCTCATACGACAAGCTTTGACCTGCTGAAGTTGTATTCTTTAACCCGCTCTCTAAGGTAAGATAATCTAAATCTCCAGTTGTGTCTACAAATATATCTCGTAAATTTTTAAGTTTTATTACTGAAATAGCTTTACAACTTAAGACCATTATCGCATATAAAATATTCGATATATCAAAAAGACTCGACTACTTCGCTAACTGTAAAGTCTTCATTAAGTTGCAAACATCGACACAAAATTAAGATACCCTTAACATAGAATGTCCTCCTGTGACAAAGAGCAAAAAGCTGAATAAAAACAAGTCGGCAAGAAATCAGGGAAAGAAAATTAAAAAAGAAAGCAAAGATTGAAAGTTGAGGCGTAAAAACGTAGAAAAATAGAAATGAAAAAAAAACAGTCAAGTGTTATATAAATGCATGTATATGTAGTACCTTTATACAGCCCATACCCTTACATACATAGGGCCAAGTCAATAATAGCAATGAAGCTGGCCAACAGAACAAAAGGGTCAAGCGTTGGACTATAAACCAAAATGGCGCGACTGCTGCCAGTTGAAGTTATGCAAAAAGGAAATGAACTATGGGCGTTTGGCTAATGGGCGTGCCAGCCTGCTGCGGTGTAAGTGTGTGTGTGTGTGTGTGTGTGTGTGTGTGTGTGTGTGTGTGTGTGTGTGTGTGTGTGTGTTGGTGTGCGTGGAAAGCGCGTGGCGCGCTCTAAGGATTTCCTTATAAATTATTGTGAATTTATGCGAATCATTTCCACTTGGATTGCCACGACTTGCTTAGGCTGGCGCTAGACTTGGTCAAAAGGATGAGTTTGGGTACGGAGCTGCCGCTGCTAAGCCGCCATGGATTTTAACTTTATAATTGAATCCATTACTTAAGAACGTGCAGCAAGCAGGCGACCAAGCGCACTTGCCTTCTGCTCTCTTGCTCGCTTCAGGACTTAAAGTATTGAAATCCCAGACAAACCCAACAAGATAACCGCGCCAAACCGCACCGCACCGTTCATCGCTTTGGAACGCTCTCTGCCCTCTCATATTTTGATTGCAAACGGCGAATTAAGTTTTTGGTTTGTTGGCTACACAAAAACCTCGAAATAAGTTTTAATTACGGGCATATGATGGTGGCCGATAATGCCGACGATAACGGTAACTGAGCTGTAGCGGACGAAGGCGGAGACAGTGGCGGAGGCGGAGCCAGTGACTGCCAAAGTTTAGCGCCAAGGCAACCGACGTTAAGACTGCCACAAACTGAAAAATTCTATTATAATTAATAGCACAAAATTATGAAATTAATGCAAAACAGACACACACACACACTTACATACGCACCAAGCAAATTGGATTCATTAAAAATTGAAGTGGGTTTTATTTTTAATTTCGTAAAACCAACTAAAAACTTGATGAAAATAATACAAAATAGAAAAGGGTGCGAGCATAAAAATGGCCAAAAAGAAGCAGCTAATGCGGCTTAAATAAGCCAAATTTCAAAAAGTTATCAAGCAGCAGAATTTTGAAAGTGCTCTTCCGGATGCCACGAATTTTAAATTATAAGTACCTCAACCGAGATTGTAAATGCGCATTTGGGAATATATTTGATGTGGTTTCCTCACACGTTAAAGCTTATATGGAATTTTTATGACTAAAAGCTTATTTCTAATTCAGGGTGCCTTTGGGAACTGCCAAAGTCAAGGAGACTTTACTATTCGAGGAACTATAATTTAGGAATTAGAAACAACTTACATAAAAATAAACAGTTGGTAACCAACTCAGGCTTTTCCGCACGCTTATCAAAACAACCGAAATTAGCTAGGAGAAAATTTAAACAACAAAAAAATGAAAAAAAATAATTTTTTTTAAAATTATTTACTCTTATTAATCCTTTGGCGACCCAACTATAGCGACTAGAGAGCTCAAATTCAATAGAAAACTCTTTGAAAAGTTGTCTCTCGCCCCAAAAGTTGTCAGAGTGCTTAAATCGTCGAAAAACATAAAATTAGAGATTTTAGTTTTTTGGCCAATCGCAATAAAAGTAAAATTTAAAAGTAAAATCAGTCAAATCTATGGCCAAGCTTAAGTATAAAAAGACTGTTGCGGCTGCTGAAGGTACTGCCTTTGTTATCAACGATTGCAGCAGGTGCGCGCAAAGCAGTGGCGCCTTGAGAAGTGCTCGGTAAACCGATAACGGGTTGTTATTGCCGCTTAAGAAGAAGTTATAACAGTGAACTACGATTTGGTAGAAATCCTCTGGGGCGGCATATACTATTCCTAGCCCTGTTGCACCCTGTAGTCAAAAAAAAGTCAAATAGCTGTTGCGTAAAACACAAATTTCAGATTCTGGTTAAACCAATAAAGTATCTTACATAACCATCATAATGAGTTAACTCGACTCCAGGTTATATGCCAAGGTTAAGGGTTTCTGGTAAACGTTTACCGTCTGTTCGACCACTTAAAGTTTTTGGACAATATTTCACACATTCTTTCCTGCGGTTTTACTTCTATTTTTTTGTTTTTGCAAGACTAATTACCAAGCAATTTAGTTTTGTGTTTACACTCAAAAAGCGGCATGCCAGTTGATTGGCATTGGCAGCGGCAGGTGGCAGTCTCATTAGTGGCTTAACTCAGTGTACAAAATGTGGCACTTATAGCAAGCAAACAACACCAGCAACAACAACAACGACAACTACATCATCAGAGGGTATTAGAGAGACGAGGGCTGAAGGCACAACGCCGGCAGCATGAAACATGAAAAAGCAGCAGGAGTAGCAACATCGCAGAGGCAGAGGCAGAGGCAGAAGCAACATCAAATTGACACTTAACCAGAGCGCCAAGTGTTGACTGGCTGTGGCAAGGCAGACAAACCAACAATAAGCTGACACACACACATGCACAGCGGTGACCGGCAGCACAGGGATGAGCAGCAACAAGCAGCAGCAGCGCAGCAGCAGCGCAGCAACAACAACAACAATAAGTGCTGAAGCTGACGCAGAGGTTGACGACGCGACTATGTAAACAAAGAGGACACACACACACACACACAAGCACAGAAGCCAAACACACACACACACACACACACACACACACACACACACACACATATGAGAATGCAGCGAAGAAAAGGGACAAGCACATATCAGTCAGCTTTAAAGTCAGCCAACAGCCAAGTGCAAACCATTGGGCACTTGTTGGTGTCCATAAGCTGCCTGACTCTGTAAACAAGTAAACAGAAATGTTGGCAGCTACCAACAACAATAATAACAACAACAACAACAGCAACAGCAACGTCCACGACAATAACAACAATAACTAAAAAGCCCTCTAAGATGACAGCAAAAGTTTTAGCATCCAATTGACAAATTGTGTCAAATCGAAATGGTAAACAAGTCACAGCAACTGATTAAACAGCTGATGCCAAGGGTATCTCTGAATTTGGGGGATGTGGTCTGGGGCCAACGGGGGTTAATCAGCCGATTTAAGTAGCCGCTCATGGCTGTAACAAATATGTGAATAGTTCAAATAGCTGCTAATTTGCTAAACGAAACATTACAATGAGTGCCGGCGCGTGGTAAGAGAAAGTGAAAGTTTGAGAATTCATTGAAATGAGTTAACTTTTGAGCATTGAAGCTTAGATACTCTTGCTGAGGAACTAAAACTTCGCCATTTGGTCGAATTCCTAATTGTCTAAGCGATTGTGCAAAATATTGGTTGATGAACAAACGCTCGTTTGCTGTTTTGAAACGGAAATCCATTTAAGCGAAATCCACGCGGAAACTTAAGTCATACTACAAAAACTTGTTTTACCTGTTGATACTCTTCTGTCGCACAATAATGCAAGTTGTGAAGAACTAATACCAAATGTGTAGAATTCCATTCGCAAGTATTGTTTAGGAGCGTTCATTGTCTTAAAAGGCGTATATGTTATCTCAGTTTATAATTGATTGATTTATCTTTTTGCAAATATACGCCTAATAGAAAGTATTGTCATGGATTTCACTATATCTTTGTAATGATGTGAAGATGTGTTCATATAGATGAAAATGACGTAGCCCTTGGAATCTAGTAGTGCATACATTACATTCTTTTGCCTAGCATACCACTCTTTTAGCTTCTTCTGAGGCCAGCCCTTCCTGATATCTCAACTAAGGAATGGTGTGCATTCGTCCTGAGTTTCTTTACGGTATAGTTTCTCTGTAATTTTTAGAAAAATCTAAACGTAAGTGATTCTTTCAAACATGGTCAATAAATGCTTCCGGATAATATTATTTATTTTGCGTCCTTTAAAGACTTTCCTGGAGAAGATTATATCGAGCCTAGCCTTTCAGAACCACCATCAGGAAAACTGACTGACAGAGTGATACGTGACGTGACAGAAAATAGAATTGGGTTCGGTCCGTATCAATAAAAATCATAAAGTCTACGCAATGCAACTTTTTGTAATTTGATATGGATTTACGTAACTTTATATTCATAACTTTTTATTAAGCATTATATTATACGTGACGTGACAATCTTTTTCTTTAGTTTTTATTATTGTAATCATAATTTTTGATAAAAACAAAAACATTTAGTGTGTTTACGATAGATTAATTTAAAAACCAGTAATTGTGTTTATAAATAATTTCCGGTAAAAACTTCTTTTAGGCTTTTCTGTGTTTATTCCCATAAGAAGGAGAAAATTTCAAAAATGATTTGTGGTTGAAGTTTCTTATACAACATATAGTGCCATAGTTTTTAGACCTTACGGACTAAAAACGTTTTGATATAGACAGTCGGGACGGTGCCCGAGCGGGTAATGAATCGACATGAATCGATGAACTTGCACTTTTCCGGGAAAAAGACCATATTTTCGTACAATTTTTTTGCTCTAACTATTATAGTCATTGAGAGAATATTTTTGCCCATGGAACATATAGTTTGCCACGCCTCCTTTTGCCTGTTACATTGCATACATTGCACAAATCTAAAATACCCTTTTAAATTTTGTGTACAGGGTATAAAAATCAATCTAAATTGTGTCAAATTAATTTGTGTGCTTTCGTCAACTGTTTTGACTACAAATAATGTTGCCATATAGACAAAAACCACTGATTGTCATCGATAAACAAAGAATTCACATGTTTTCGAAAGCTTTTCGAGAGGAATTGATTAAATCAATTTTTGTATCCAAGAGATAAATTTCGAGATAATATTTGGTCAATAACTTTTGAAAAACTAAAAAAAAATGAATTAAGAGCAGGTTTCATTATAGAATGTATATAAATATGTTGCTGAATAAAGTAAAACAAACAAAGAATGACAGTTCTGTTCGGAACAAAACCTATGGCCACGTTAAAAGTGACTACTACTTTAAGGGATACTTCTTGATTAAGATTACATACATATTTTCGATTACGGAAAAAATATACTTTTGTAAAGTCTGTCTTCAAACAACTTTAAATCTCATACTTTATCACAAAAGCAATTTGTTTGTTTTGTTTTTGCAACAGCCTCACATTTAATAGAGTGGTTTTTACATATATTTATACCCTCTACACAAAGTGTAAAAGGTTATTATAGATTTGTGCAATGTATGTAACAGGCAGAAGTTGGCATGGCAGACTATATGTTTTATGGGCAAAAATGGTCAGGAGCAATAGTCGAGTCAATATAGACATGTCCGTCTGTCCGTGTTGTCGCACCGTTCTCGGAGACTATTAGAGCTAGAGCAAAACTTTTTTAATCCAGTTCGTAGCTCGTCTTATTGTTTCCTCTTCCCTCAGAAGTTGCTTGATGGTGTGTCTGCCAATGCCACAGAATGCTTCTGGTCCTATCAGTGGGTTCGCAGCACTATGCCCCGCTAGCTTGTCCGCAAGATCATTCCCAGGGATATTAGTGTGCCCAGGGACCCATCTGAGTGATAGTGAGTTACATTGTCCCAGAAGGTCCAGCATCAGTCGTGTTTCCCGAACCAGCTTGGAGTTTGTTCTGGTTCCTGCAACGGCCTGACACTCCGATAGTATCGCTCTTTAGTATGCACTTTGACATAATGGGGCACAAAGCTGAAACAACCTTTGACATAGTTGTAATATAAGCAACAATTGGACATTGCATTGATATTTATGCTAAGCAATCAAATGTGCCACGGGCCGTATGCGCAATGCCAACCAACAATAAACTGACACACACACACACACACACACACACACACACACACTCACTCGCACACACACACACACACACATACACATATATATATGTATATACAACATTTTGGCCACTTTGTGCGGCATTAGCTAAACAAATAATCATTACTTTTTCCATTTGTTTTTGAATGCTTGATGCCTGCTGGCAGCTACTGACTTCTGGCTAGAAGTTACACACATACACTTATATATCGAGCACATGTACACGGAGTGTGTGTATGTTTGTGATTGTGTTGGTGTATCGATACCCAGGCAAGTCAAATAAAAATCACTCACGCATTCGCAGCACGTAGCAGCGGCAACACACGGCCCACAGTTCCCTCGCACTTGACTAACATACTTTGTGCTCTGCGGCGAGTGAGTGGCAAGCATCTAAAGTCAGTTGCAAGTAGCGGCGGCGGCAGCACTTGAGGCGCCACCAATCAACCACCCCGAAAGCGATATTACCAAGTCCGGCTCTAGGTCTCTGGCGCTTATTTAAAAAAGTATCAATTTCATTGTTACACGAGCTTGTTCTACTTTTTTGCATACTCTACACACTGCAAACAGTGTTACAAATATGTCCAGAAGCATGTAACGCCTGAAAGTAGAGCTGAAAGCTAAGCGCCAAGTTTGTTTTTTTTTTAGCCCGAATTTAATCTCAAATTGGAGCTAACTGATTGATAGGGAGGCTTTTCACATACCATTACTGGAATAAAAAACTAATAACTGAAATGTTACTTAAATTCTGTAAGGCGAACTGAACCGAGCTCACCTGTGAGTCTTTTATTTTTTTGCAGGCCTAGTTGGTACGACTGTTTGTCACATTTTACAATATTTGATAGTTTTCATAAAAAATCCATAGAAATACTTGTGCCTTCACCCTCATGGAAGAGAAGCGGTAGAGCTTTGTCTGAGAAGCTCGTCAGCTATGCAGTTGAGCTCCGTGCCCCAATGACCTGGAATCCATCAGTCAGGCTAATAACAAACCGTTAAGCTATCTCATGTAGAGACCTGTAGCACTTCTTGATTTCAAATTTGATGATAAAATGTAAGGGAACTTATTTAATAAATATACAGATTTCTTGAAATATAATTCATACTTCCATTTCGACATGCTGGAATTGGAATCAAAATCCGAAGCAGATCGGTTTATTTAAGACAATGTAAGTGTCCTTCCAACACCGGTATAAGTATGAGGCGTACTTTTCATCATTTTTAAAATTATCCCTTCCCATAAGAAATTGTTTCCAATGGCATCAAAAAATATACCATTCGGTACTTTTAATATACTAAAAAAAAAAAAACACTTAAACAAAACATATGACATCTTGGCATCTATTCCTGTTTAAAAATCTGAATAAGAAGAAGGTCAGATCGCTTATTTCGTATGGTAAGCAAAAAAATCTTTTCACAAATTTTGTGCACTAAAAGATTTCCTACAGGACCCTTGAAGAGAATGCTTGGAACCCACATACAAGAGATGAACGCTGCCATTGACATTGTAGTTGCCAATTTTGAAAGTTTACTTGTTTAGTTGCACGGCTTAATTGGAATTTAGAATGAATTGTCAGTTGAGCGATACTTTTTAGAAGAAAAACTTTTTTCGTTTATAATCGACTCAATCATCAGCGTTAAAAAGTAAAGGTTTTGAGATATTCGTAAATTGAACGAAACATTCTCATTCTTGTAGCATTTTTCTAATATGGAAGTAAGTATGTAAATATCCCGTTGATGAATCTCAGAAATTATCAAATGAAGTCTCGTACACCTTAAAATATTGAAACTTCTTGTTCTTATTGACTGGCCATAAAAACGTGTAACCGGGTTACGGCCTGATATAAGGCACACCTTCAGGCGGCTGTGGGTTCCAAGCCCCTTCGTTTGTTTTCAATATAGGGTATTCGAACTTCGGCAACACTTACACAATTTGCATCTTCTTTTATTCGTTTTGTTTTTTTTTTTGTTTTCTATTTGCTATTTTTGTATTCCATTTTACGTATGTAAGTATTTTTATTTTTATTTGCAACGTAAAGTGAAATAAATTTTCGTCAATTGTTGCCCAAGTTAATATTAAAATTTGGTTGCTCTCGCTTTATTTTATGTTGTTTTTTTTTCAAATACACGAAAATTATTGCCCAGTCATGACGTGCTAGCGTCTTTCCAAAGAGGGAATCACTTTTGAGTTCCAGCGCGTCGTGACTTTAAGCATAAAATTTCAATAAGCTGACAAATGAGTTTAAAGCGAAACTTTGGGCTTGACCAAAAGCTAGTTTCTAGAGCTGCCAACTCCCTGGTGTAAAATTTAAAGCTAATCAGAAAAATCTGTTTGTATAATGCATCATTTTGTGGTCAAATTGGCAAGCCGTTAAGTTTTATGGCCACAAGGAATTCATTTTTATGCCTTTTTCTGAGGTTTTTTTCTACTTTTTGGATGTGTACCAAATAATCTGTTGTATAGTGTGATTGCTGTTTTCTATGTATTTCATTTTATCGCTCTTGGCAACAAAACAGCAGCCAAATACACAAATTACACAGGCACACAAACACACACACACACACACACACAACAACAATAAAAACAGTTCAAAAAGC
Source organism: Chymomyza caudatula (assembly GCA_035041775.1). Lineage (NCBI taxonomy): Eukaryota > Metazoa > Arthropoda > Insecta > Diptera > Drosophilidae > Chymomyza > Chymomyza caudatula. The sequence goes on from JAWNKW010000133.1 coordinate 2,048,171, forward strand.
ACTCGAAATGCCAAATGAGTTTCGAGTTGTGCTGGCTGGCAAAACTAGAGAAGTCTGACTCACGCCCCTCCGCCGCCTCTAATGGCGTCTCCGGCTGCCACCGCACCAAAAAGTAAGGCCAATGCCAGCCGCGCACCTTTTGCAATTAATCCGTGTGCCCAGAGTTTTGTTTTTGGTTGTGGCTAAGAAATGACTGCGCCAACCCGCAACCCCCTAACCCCTCCATGGCGCATACCCTCTGTCGAACCCACCCTTGCCGCTGCCAGCTGTCGAGTTTTTCATAAACAAAACGAAAATCTGTTGGCTGCCAGCAACAGCGAGCTTTTCCAGCATCATTGCTCCGTTGTCCATTGCAATTTGGCAAGCAGTTTGAAACGCCGTCTCTTGTCTCTGTCGCGCAGCTATCCGGCTATTTCGGTCTCAAGTGACAAATATTAGAGCAGTCTTTATCGCTAATTAGACTTTGTAGCCGTAAATCTGTTGTCAGTGGTTGCTGTTGTAGCGGCCAAAAGACCACGGGCGTGCTGCTGCGTTGCGCTACATCTCGAGGTTTGTGGCATATACTTTTGGGAGGTGTACTTCAAGTCACAGAAGCCAAGCTGGTAAACATTTACGCACTTAAGTGCAATGAGCTTGAGAAACGTGTAGCTCAGCTCCGGTATATAAAAGACATAGAGATTATACTATGAGTATATTAATCGCTTTAAATGTGCATTGAGCGGTTCCAGCGGGAGTTTCAACCTGAGCGCAGCTTAACTCAGCAAATATTGTCCAAGCGTTTGACTTTACTCAAGCGGTAAATATAAATATTTTGGGAAAACCCAAAAAAAAGTTTGCTTTTGATTATAAGTTGCCTATAAAGGTTATTTGCATAACGGTATCATTGAAGTTATGCATAAAACATGCTTATATAAAAAAAACTCCTGATTGTATCTTAACAATATGCTTTTTTAAACACTGCAATTTATCTTCCCTAGAGAGAATGTTGTTTTCTACTATAATCCAGTCCATTTCTACTGTTAATTGCCTAATTGAGGTATTACTAGAAAATAACTCTGGACCTGGTTAAATCTATCATCCAAGCATCTAGTTGACTATGAAACAGTCTAGAAATTGCTCAAGACAGTGAGCCAAGGTTATGGAAAGGTTTTTTTTTCAATGTTCCTAAACCCTTTAACAGCGTTTCTCTGCTGACACACAAATACTATCGCAGCAACTTAAATTCTGCGCACAGTGGATCCAACTGACTTATTTTTCGGTGAAAATCATAATTTTTGAGAAAGAAAAGATATTTTCAAAATTTAAAATGCATAGAACAGAGAAGTCCTTAAACATCTGCGATACACTGCGATAAATAAGCTGTGTATAGAGGGAGCTTCAAAAAACGGTAGTAAAGTTTGATATTATATACTGCAAATGTCTTATCCTTGCATGTCATGGAAAAATTCAATGTTCTAAATTGTGCTTATTTTTCAACAAATCGTCCTCGTCCAAAATTTGTCTATCTGCTAAACGTGTGTACACTAAGATCAAAATAGACTGCAAACATCTTGCCAACAGATTTTCAATTTCACATTTTGTAGGTGCAAGGATAAAACTTTTGGTGTATATAATATCGAACTTTAGGGATATCATTCTTCTTAAAGCTTATTGTTGGTGACGTTGTTCTCGACCGTCTAAAGTTCCACATTTCGAAGCGTCGCTTTCGATATTTTGTGTCCCTTCGACTCAGGGGATGTACCTGGAACTACAAAGCCGTTAAACTCTTTAGTGTCGCTCATCTTTACAATTCAAACAATAATTTCTTTCTTTCTTACAAACTTTTTCTCTTTTTTGTGGCAATATCTTAGCCTCTTCCCCGTGACAGAATTTCGCGGTTTGCACCCACACAATAAAAGCTATCGAATTAAAACTCAGCACAGATTTGCACACTGTTACTGTGCATATGCAGGGTGAAAATTACAATACATTTCCAATTTTAAACCCCTCCTCCAACAAACTTCACCAGAATTTCACTGTTTATAGAAATGTTAAGGTTAACATTTATGTTAGAGCCAACTATTATTTTTCCCAAAACTGTGCACAGAGTCTGGCTACACCTACCAATAGGAACGGGAATGGAAACCGAAAGGTGAACGGCAAGAGGAAGATGAAGATGAAGAAGAATAGTTAGAGGAATGAGATCTACATGCAAAGGGGCAAGAAGGTGAGCGAAGCTAGAAGTGAGTATGTCTGAATATAGTGAACTCGAAAAGAGCTCATACGATTAGCGCGAAATTTATTTTAGCACCTTCGTTGAAGTTTAAGGAAAGTTTACATTGGAAATATATTGATACCAATATCCGCAGCTGGACTTAGTACCTGGAAGAGAGAGAGAGAATGAGAAGAAATAGAAACAGGAAGGGGAATGAGAGTGCGTACAGAAATGGGAACAGGAAGAAGAATTTGATCTACCTCGAATGGGGCACGGACGAGCGGAGCGAGCAGAAGTCAGAGCCCCCTTATTTCGATAAAACAAATTTCTGGTGAAATCGTGAATGCTTCAATCTACTTTGAGCAAATCGCGGGTTTCCTAGAAGCGATATATGCGTAATGACATCGAAACAAACGTATCGCTTTCTATTAGTTTTTTAAGGGACGATTGAAATACCAGATTTTGTGTACTATATTTTATTAAGGAAAAATCCAACCATCTGTTCATCGCGTTAGATGGCCTTCCTTCCCTATTTACGTAGAGCAGGCAATCCAGCTGTTACCGTTATCCTACACTAAACCGTAAAATACAATTTTTATAAAACCGTTGCAGATGCCGTGCTGAAATTTGATTTGTTTAACACTAGTTTTTAAATCCCAATCCAAATCTAAACAGATATAAGTTTCCATTGAATTCGCTGTTGGACACATAGTTTTATGCCATTCTTATAATAGTCGTAATAAAACCTAAGGTTTACGGCCTGATGCAGGACGCCGTTTCTTTCTTCTCTTTTCCATCAAAGTTTGATAAGGAGCCCCCACCTGGCATTTTATTCCAATAGTCACATGCAACGTCAATTGAGCCTTCAAACCCAAAGCTTGTAGAATTGGCCGTCAACTTAACGTATAGAATCCATAGATTCAGAGAACACTCGAAGATCCTTATTTTCAGACTGACATTTGACTCATGTTATTGATTTATTATCAGACACTCTTTTGATAATCGGAAATACTTCGATGAGATTTCGTTCTTACAACTTATTGTACCCATATCATTTGCATACGGTCGTAACTTAAAAATGATATCGATCCGCTTTTCCCTCGTTGACGCAGTTACTCAACACCATTACCCAACTCCATTAGAAACTAAACAGCATCTAAACTTGAGAATCTCGATTGAACACTCCATGCGATGATAAAAAGTCTGATAGAACGATAGAGGCCACATATTGTGGGGTTGCCCGTTTAGAGACATTATAAAGGAAAGCGAAATTTTTATTTTGCTCAAATTCATTACACCACTTTTAAAAGCAATAATTTTCAGTTCTTTTTTTTTACTTTAAGATGAATTTGAATGTCCATTCATTACTAATATATTTTTGAAGAATACATGATTCTCTTTGCCACTCAGGAAATGTGTTACTTTCTGTAACTGACTTTGAATTCGACTGCAAATTGCATTTCCTTCAATTCATTAAATACGACAACAATTATGTATGTTTGTCTAGTACTTCTGCTCCCAATAAGAGTTCCAGTTTCTCGATTGGCCTTTGTATTCCTTATAACCCGGAGAAGCGCATTATAAAGTCGTTTCGACTTTATAAACATAAACTCTATTGCTCTTGCAGTTGAAAGCAAGCAAGTTCCGGTTAGAATAGTCCATTATTATTTTCTCTACACATTTTCATTATTCTTTAGCCCAACAAACAGTTATTTTCTGCGCCACATGCGTTTACAGAACCAACGGGATTCATTGAAGAGCTAACTACAATAACCAACAATGGCTTTGGATTGCATCCAGCAGCCGCCATTGCTTTTGGTCGCCTAACAGCGGGCAACATTAAAAAATATATGCACATATGTGCTAGTTATAGGGAAAAATGAAACAAAACCGGAATGATTATACGGACTTTTATTGCACATATGAGACTAATAGACGAGTAGCAGCCTGCCAAGAAACCGCTGCGTCGCTGTCGCTGTCGACGTCGACGGCGGTGGCGACCTCGGAGCTGTGGCAATTTATGCGGCGCAGTGTTGCATTAAATGTACAGTCAAATGGTTGACTTAATAAAAAAAATAGTCTACCGGAAAGGTCACTGTAAAGGCACGAAGCTGAGATGCTCTTTAACTATGAGTATTACGAGTATTAACCATTTTTTGTGTAAATATCTCTAGCCTAACTTATGAAAGAGCAAAACTGTTTAACGTTTTTCTGCAGAACGAAAGTGTATTGTAGTGAGAAAACCGTTTCTATCTCTTCGGGTCAATTCCCACAGAGCATTCTAATTGTTTTTAAAATGTGTTAAAGTTAAACTGCTTAAGCAAGTTTTTTGATAGCAAAATGAAACGAAAAACAAATGAAACACTTTGCGACAAAAAGTAAAAGACTTAGGTGTAAAGCAATCAAGATTTGAAACGAAAAACGTCTATAGCTGAACAAGATAGTTTAATGATTCTTTAAAGGCAAGCTGCAATGGGTTCTGATTGAAATAATAATATAATATTCTTGTTTGTCATTCCAAATTTGTAGTTAAAATTTTGGGTATAAATCTTATTAAGATACTCAAAATCTTTTATATTAATACGCAAGGGAAAAATGTGTGGATCCCTTTTTCACCAATTTTACGGAAACAAATATAGGTGAAACTTATGCCATTGTGTAGAGAATTTTCATAAGGAGTGCAGAATATAATGCTTATTCATATGGCACCCCGGGTGTGTCTGTGTCAATAGCAAACAAGTGTTCGGTGCGTACGGGCTATGGAAGAACATTTAACTTTAATTTGCAGTCGATGTCCGACTTTTCTCTCTTTACAAAAATTGTATTGCAGCTAACACAAAAACCAACATTTCTAATAAAACTGACGTTGCTTTCACAGTTATACACAAAATATATAATACCTGGTCTCTATCCCTCTTGACTCCTTATATTTTCTTTTTTAACTTAGAATAAAGTTATAAGGACTTCTAAAATTCAAGATCTGCTATACTTATTGACACCAAACTTGGACACTATGTTAGTTTAGCCTGCACGAAGGTTTAATTCCGAAAGTTGGCCCATTAGCAATTATTTAGGGTATAATTTTGCTCAAATTCAGAAAAAGTGTATTCAAATAATATCGAGACAGTCCAAGGTAGGAAACATTGACGGAATTACCCGACATGCCCAACAACAAATAGGAGTACGACAGACGATCAAACACTTAATCAACGCTTGCACGGCAATTCCGAGTATTCATACACACAAACGGATATCGATGTCAATATCGACTCTACTTTTCAGCCTACGAGTATTTCGCGGAAAGGCTGGAATTCGCGAGTTAGTAACACGAATGTTGGCGAGCGGAGCGATCAGGAGTCGAAACCCCCTAATAAGAAAATTAACTTCGAAAAAGTTCATTTAAAATGCGTCAATTATCATCATTATTTTAAAACAGGAAGAGATATTTTGTGATACATACTGTGAGACTACTATGGCATTCAGCCTCATATATTTATGCTCATTTGAAGGGTATTTTGACGTAGATGAGCCCAAAAATTTTCTTTATTAAAGCAAATTAATACTCATGAAGTCCAGTCATATAATGAGTATAGAAGATAAAGCTTCTCCATGAACGATCTCCAATGAGGTCATTCTTCCGTTGGAAGAAGCAGGTTCACGGTGCCTTTACTACCTTTGGTGTTACTGGCAGTTAGAGAATCAACCTCTCCCAGAATAAGATGGAAAATGTTCTCGCAAAAAGTGGTTTTCCCAATTAGTGTATACATATATACGGATTCGCATATAAATCATTGAAAATCAGTTGGAGCCCTGCCTAATACCATGTGAACTACCTAAAAGCGTTGCAAGTTCCTTGAACAACCTAAAGCGACTTAACATATGAAGTGTACAAAAAAAAACTCTGTCAAATTCAAAAACAGCCTATAGCTCTTTCAGCTTTAAAGTGGGGTAAAAAAATGGAAATCCTTCAAGATCAGGCAACGGCAAGGTTGAAGTCTAACGTCAAATGAAGCATGCCGCTGAGGTAATAAGCAAAGGACCAAGCACCTAACCAAGCGCAACCAAAAACTTAGTTAACTAAGCCTGCTACCGACACACACAGAGTGAGTGTACATACGTGTGTATATGATAAATAGCTTTCAATTTATATGCCTGATGCAGGATGGGGGCAAGGTTGTTGGCAGGACATGCGGCTATTGGAGCAGTTTGGGGTCTTAAAGGTGTTCAAGGGTCATTTATCAGTAGCGGCAACATTTAGCGTTGGATTCGTACATACATACGCAAAACTAATGCTAAGTGCGTGTGTGTGTTGCAAGAAAATTTATGCGCGTCTCACCTGCACACACACACACACACACACACACACATACATACAGATAGCAACATGGCCGCACAAGTGGCAACGCAACATTCATTTTGATCTGAAAGTGAAAATCATTTGCAATTGTGGCAACTGCTGCCTGACTTGCCTGTCCCCTGCCACCGTTTGCTACCGCTCCACACACACACACACACACACACACACACATATATATATATATATACGCGCGCGCCTTACTGACTTAACTGAAGTTGTAATGGCTGCCATAGAGTGGTCGAAATTACTTTAACCCTGCCACAGAGCGTACTCTTGGAGCAGGCAGCAGCTCCCTGTTAAATGAGTGAGTAAATGTGTAGCTGTCGACAGGTGTGCAAGTAATTACACTCATACCCGTCATCAACACACCGGCATGAAGCGGTGTTTGCATACACATGTACACACACATATACATGCAGCTTTAGCCAAAAACTGTGGAAACAATTTATATTTGCCATAGCGCCTGCTCTTGACTCTCGGTTTTTGGGAAAAATGGTCTCGACATCGTCGTTGCTTTTCGTCAAAATTAATTAATTTCAACGAGCACAACAACATCGACCTCCGACAAAGATGAAGTTGGCCCTAACACCGTCTAAACGGCTGCAAATCTTAATACTAAATGAGTTGCTAAAAGAGCACAGCAGCAGCAGCCTTGGGCATGCTTGGGTTAAGCTACAAAAGCTACAAACCTGGAGCAGACCAGATCATGCCATGCCATGCCCAGCATTGATTTCAACAGCTTCAATTGAATTTCAGCTACAAATCAAGTAAGCAACTTAGCAGCTAAACAACTCCAAAGACATAGTACACCCTCAAGCCAACCCCAGATAGTTTCTCACCCCCTCATACCAACACACACACACACACACACACACACACACACACAACACATGGCACAACAAAAGCTATTGCCGTAGTGTGCCCCACACAAACGCAACGGGCAATCAATTGGCGAAGAATGCGCAGCACATGAACAGTCACAAAAAAGAAGAAAAAAACCAAGTTTACGGTAAAGCCATTTTTAATAAGGATAGTTGAATTTCAAATACTCTTTAATGTTGCTACATGTATGTATATTTTCGAAAGATGTATGAAGGATGACAATACGTGTTGTCCTTCACCATTATAAAGCCTGGATAGAAAATACAATCTGAGTCTACAGGTCTAGGTGCAAGGTACAATTTCAGCGTGAATCAGAGATTACTGCACCTAGTTAAACCACTGCTCAAGGGTAGAACTAAAGAGGAACCAATGATACAATGGTGTTGGGAAGCCACTGCAGTGAAGAATAAAGCCTATGGAGAGGCATATACGCAAAAAAATGCGATCAAGAGAAAGAACTGAAGAAAGTTCTTCCGAAGATTCAAGCAGCTGGCTGAAGGATTTAGTACCTGTTTGTCTTCCTGTAGAGATGTAGAGGGGAATCTGATAGTTGATGCACAGCAGAATAATGCGTGTTGTGTGAGAGACTAAAGCAATTCGTAAAATAAATGACGGGATCAGAGTGGCTTTAGGCCTGGTAAGTAAGATGATGGGATTCGTGATGGCGCAGTCTGATTAAAATGCCTTTGGAATGTTTTAGCCGAAAGTACTCCCTTTATGCGTTGGCAGCGACTACCGCATTAGATGAAACAAAGTAGTCTATAAGCTCTACGATGACATTGGCATAGTCAAACAAAGAAACATCCAGCCGCTCCTCTGGCTTGGTCATGTTGCGCGTGTGGTTAAAGAAGGCGATGAAGGAGTGGGCCATGTGTCCGTTGAAAGGACCAGGTAGAGAACGCACTAGCTACATTAAGTTACCCGGCAACCAGTTGTTGTGGCCAGTTAACAAGTAGAAGAATCAAAAAATGCATTTTTTAATGCAGCCGTAATGTAAATTGTTCGCCACAAAATGTATTTCAGCTGCTGCATAAAAAGTTGATAATGCGATTCCTTTACTTTGTGACATATAAAAGGTGTCTTTTGGAATAGGAATAGGTGATCACAATAGAGGTCAAAGGACGCCATTCCCAAGCAACTTGTAATGATTGCCACACTTACCTTTAATTGGCTCTACATAGCTAAAATCCGGCTTTAATGACTATAGTAGCCCCCAGTAAGGGTATTCAGATGAAAAAAACTGCATAAGCTTTATGTGCTGTTGTGTGTGTTTCTGAGAATGTGTGTGTGTTTGTGAGCTTTAGCGTGCGTGTGAGTAAGTGCTGTGTGCGTGCGTCGTCGCTGAAGTGCAGCTATAAAATACTAATCCGCATCAAATGAATGCTACATCAATCTTGTGTCGGGCACAGGCACAAACCAGTCATCCAAGTCAGCCAAGCAGGTGCGCATTCAAGGCGAATGCTTGGCAGGCCCAACTTTAATTTTGTTACTAAGCCCCTGAGCAAGAGTTTAAGGGTTGTGGCGGGAACAGCCTCGACTGCTAGTCTAACTATCACATGCGCTAGGCTGATGACGATGATGACGGCGATGATGATGATGATGATGATGATGATGATGATGATGATGATGGGGATGATGGGTATGTTGAGAATGGGCTAGGTCGCCGGCAATGGCGACGACTCGCTCAAAAGTCATTTCCGCAAATGTTGTCAGCGTCAACCTCGACGACGACAAGAACAAACAGCAACAAAAACGAGGGATTAGGGATTTGCGTGCACATAAATGAATTTTGTGCAGCTGCAGCCGAGCAGCAACCACAACTGATGCCGGCGGGGCTAAAGGGGCGTGGCAGCTAAGCCGCCACTGCCTATGGTAGAGCCACATGCTACATACCTGGACCATCTATCTACTCTACACAACTTGCAACTGTAAATGTTATCTACACGTGCAACATGCAGTCCAATGTGCCGCTTGCTGCATGCCGCTTACCAACGTGTGCGCTGATCTATTTGTGTGTCAACGTGTGCGTGTGTGTGAGTGTGTGAGTGTGCGTGAATGTGTGTTTGCATTGGTGTGCACTACAGCAATTGTTGGCATTACGTGCCACTCTCGATTGCCATTCAATACCCTGGCAGCGGCAGCAGCAGAGACGCCACGCCGGCAACTATTGAATTACTTTCCAACCTGCAACTGCCAAGATTGCACTTGAAATAGGATTCACAGCTCACTCGCTTTCCAAAAGCTTCAGATTTTCAATTTCCGTTTCCTTTCGCCCTTTTTTTTGATTTTTTTTTTTTTTGTTATTCATTCGCCTGTGTGTGTGTGTGTGTGTGTGTGTGTGTGTGTGTGTGTGTGTGTGTGTGTGAGTCCGCCTTTTTTGCGCTTTTTGTTTTATATGTGTCTAAGCAAATGGAATAAGCGTGCTCATTGGTTGGGCGGCTTGTTGCTTGATCGAATTGAAAGCTGTTGCATGCACCTTAGTGATGCGCTACACTTTTGACATAGAATAAATAATGATTTTGCCAGGCAGGTTGACAGTTGTTTTGTGGCACAAGTTTTTTATAGAAGTTTCGCATCTTGGGATCTTCAAAATCTATTAACAGAGACTGATAATTACACTAGGCAACAAATTTGAATAAATGCAAGGCCTTCCATCCATTTGAATGGGATTGAAAATGTTCTTTAAATAAAGAAAACCAATAATTAAATGATAAAAATTTGATGCAGAAAGACGGGACGATGCCCGACAGTGGAATACCCTGTACTCTTTTTCTTTACCTGTAAACATTTTCTTATTGGGAAGTATCAATTGACAAGATTTCCTATTGGGAAGTTGGCTATTGTGGTGGCAAAAATTACTTTTATACCCATAACTCCAGTATTCTTGGGCCAATGTCGTTGAATTTAGTAAAACAGATCAAAAAAGATCATATCTACACGTAGTGAAATTTTGGCACAGTTTGTGGGCGAGGGGAGGTGAAATTAGCATATTTTTGACTATAACTTTTGATGTACTTATCCGACTATTTTTGAAACGTAGATGCACATAAACACGACCCACATCTCTGAGAAGTTTCGAGTTGATAGATTCAACGGAGCGGTTGTAGACCGCGCAAAACTGTCACGGAGGATGGAGGAAGATATCGACTTCATTCGATAAACTCCCTCAGCCTTGAGAAAAATGCGCATCTTTTGGTAAAATTCTTTTGCTCTAACTCTTATAGTGTCGGAGAAGGCCAGCTTTCAACACGGACATACGGACATGTCTATATCGACTCGACTATTGCTCATGATCAATTTTGCCTATGGAACTTATCGTCTGCCACGACACCTTCTGCCTGTAACATACATAGCACAAATGTTGCAATGTTTCTGCAACAGCAGAAGGAGGCGTGACAGACAATAAGTTCCATGGGCAAAAATTATCATGAGCAACAGTCGAATCGATATGGACATGTTCGTCTGTCCGACTGTCCTTCTGTTTGTCAATATCTCAGATATAAGAGATAGGGACACAAAAATTTTACCAAAAGATGCGCATTTGATCCAAGCAGATGAAGTTTGTCGCATCATGTCGATATCTCACCCCCTTCTACCCGATTGAAACTTGGCACAGTTATGCACAATGTTACTTTAAATGTGATGCGTGAAAATTATTCAAATCGGATGGGAACTTTAAAAGATAGGCCTCTCCTCTTAAAAAAAAATTTATTTTTTATAGCAATGTTAAGATTAACATTTATGTTAAAGCCACCATGTTGACATTTTTCCGAATCAACCCCCACCACCTCAAAATGAAAATGGGTACAGGTCCGGGATTGGAAAATTTTTGCCAACACCCGTGCGTCTTGTTGAGTGTTAATTTCGTCTGGCGAGAGTGGTCTCTACTTCTCAGTAAAATAATTATATGTGCATTACTTCATATAAATTTTTACTTTTTCGCAAAAAAGTATTGCGATTGGCCAATAAATTAAAATCTCTTATTTTATATTTTTTGACTATTTAAGCACATCTGACAATTTTTCCGGCGATTTGAAATTCAATCCGTTGTTGTGGATAAAGGTTACGGGTACGATAACGGTATGAATCCCTGGGTATCGGACTCTGTCAATAGTTAATTGAGTGATTTGCTAGACTTTTTTAAACAGTTTTAAGTGTTATAGCGGTGCCTACTTGTAACGACAACAATTTGGCTCATTCCCAGCCCAGCTTCATGCATCCCTTAATTCTCGCAAGCTCTGTGTTGGGCAAAATACCATTTCTAAATATACAAAAATTATCTTGTTTCAATTTTAAATGATATCTTACGCACTTTTTCGCAATCTTCTAGCCTTATTTTGCAAGGGAGTTGACGTTTCGGTACTTAGACTACAAATAAGTCTCTATGTACATATAAATATTTGCTTTGAAGTTCACTTGGTGGCTCACGCGTTAGTTCAACAAACGGTGCCTATTTTTCTTCTTAACTGGCCATAACAACCTGTGTTATCGGGTTACGGCCGGCGGTTTTACGTGGTGGGCCCCAAACCCTACGCACAACTCTTTTAAGGTCTGCGGTGGCTCTAATGGTCTCAAAAGAACCCAGTGTCATTGTTAGTCGCCTCGAACGGCAAGCTTTGATCTGCTGAGCTGGTATTCTCTAACCCGCTCACCACACGGGGTATGAAGGTGCCTATATTAACGGTAAAAATGAGCGTGGTTATGTGAAAAATATTAACAAAGCATTCGTCTAAAATTCTGCATACTCGAATTTAATGTTCCGTTGTTCATATGTGAGTAAGAGCCAAATATTTTTATGCACATATAATTATTTTACTAAGGTATATTGGCAAGAGTGGTTCTTCGCTTGATCTCCAAGCTGACATCGTGACGGTGGTGTGTAAAATTTCAATCGGAGGACTTGTATGGATGCTAAACGCCATATTTTGTCACTAGAAAAGGGTTAAGAATGAATCGACAAACTTCAATAGGATGATCATCCTCTTACACAATTTTTGGGTCGCTAACTCTTATAGTCTTCGAAATCCAGATGGACATACAGCCTGTTTTTGTATCTATAATGCCCTTTACTTTTCATATACAGTGTATAAACAGTAGCAGTTTATTTGCATAAGTTAGTTAACTATAGCAAACAATAAACAGTTTCTGAGTTTTAAACTGCGACACAGAAAATACAGAAGGAAAACAATTCTTGCGAAAAGTGCATTATATTTTTTCAATTACATGCCATCGTTCAACTGAAGTTCAATCAATTATAAATAATATTATCATTTTCCAAGAAAAATTCGCAATCAAAAGGCTTCACAGTTTTTCCAAGTTGTAAAAAGTAATTTCATATAGACTCTAACCTAACTTTATTCAATTGCATTCCATCAAGCGTTTGTAAGAAAAAAATTGCGTTGCCTGCAACAAACCAAAGAATACAAAGACCACCTGAACAGTTAAGTGCAGCGCATTTCCTGAGAGAGAGCCAGACTCTGGGTTGGCAAACATGCATCCAAGTTGTTGGTTGCCCTGGTAATCCCATACACACACACCACACCTAGCACCTGAATCACCTACGCCAATATTACAGAAACACAGGGCCAGCTGGGTGCCGCACTACATCAATCCTTTAAGACGTAACATTCAGTGCCAATCAACAATCTTCGCAACACACACACTCATATACCCCCAACTAACCTCGCTGAATGTTGAACGCTTTTATTGCTAACCATTTTTTTTTTACTTTCCTGATGTTATATACATATATATATGTGCTTTGCTTTTGAAAAAGAAACGTAGAGGATTTGTACATACATTTGTACGCTTTTGCCGGAGGTTCATGGGCCATGGATTGAATGGAACTCAGCACGTATTTGTCACGTATTATATATTTATAGCAACCAATGAACCATTGAATGCACGGACACTGTACAGTTGAGCATTGAATGCATAAAATGGCAAACCATTTCCACTAGTTCACAGTTATAGTATACTACATTCAGCATTCACCTTGTGGCCAAGTTGCTCATACGCCGCGTGTGTCAAGTGTAGTTCGGTAGCAGCAACTGGGTTTTGGGGCGCTTTAGTTTAAATTGAATATTTGCTAGGGCTTTAGAGAGCGATAGCGCGAGAGAGCGCGCCAGGAAAGAGGCACTTACAACTGGGAGTTAACATTGCTGTCGTCACAGTTTAATTATAATTTTAATCACTTTTCGCAACGGCGCGGGCGGAAATGAATTTTATGAAGCGTGCAGAACGGCGCAAAACTGTCGCCCCCAACATAAACTGTTGTCAGTTTCGAATGTCACGTCAATTCAATTTTTGTGCTTCCGTGCGCGGCGACAAGTTTTAGCCGGAGACATACAGACATACGGACACCCAGTCAGCCGGTACAGAAACCAGGCTGAAACCAGCCAAAGGCACTTTATATACATCATCATCAGCGTCATCCGCATCATCATCATCAACACCTTTAGCAGTGAACTGCCATAGCCATTTACACGCCGTTGTCTGTCTGTCCGCCCGTCTGTTCGTCCGTCCGACCGTCTGTCTGTCCCATGTCCTGGCTTTTCTCTTGCTCTTTCTCTAAGTCTAATCAGCACAGACAGCGGCAGCATCCAGCAACCAGCAGCATGCCCAGGATTTTCTACTTTCCTCTCAGTTCCCTTTCCCCGTTTTTTTGCCACTTTATTTCTTTGCTTTTTTTTTGTCTCATTTTTAAGTGGAGGGTAAGCGAATCAATTTTAATGCCACATTTGTTGCATGGATTTTGGCAGCGGCAAGTGAAAAGAAAAGTACACAAAGATATGACCAGCTGAATTTCGGAAAGCCGAAGTCTAAATACGCTTGAGCATATTTTTCCTTTGCCGCTCGCAGTTGTTTTTATAATGATTCAAAGTCAAAAAACTTTGTTTTAGCTATTACTATTGCAATGTCATACAAAATTTGGAAAAAGTGTTGGTTAAGAGAAGTTTATATCATCTTGATCATGTTTTACTTCGATTTTGACCAAATTGAGTATCCTAGTTTCGCTAATAAAACGAATTTCTCGTTTATATGATTAACATATGTCGACTGAAGACTGAAATCGAAAATCTTGGATAGCTTAATATGCTGGAAGTGATAAAAAAAAATGGTGGAGCAGGAGGTTCCGGGCGCCATTCCCCTATGTCTAAAAGTTTCTGAAGGCCCGAATTTCAATTGAAATCATTAAATCTGGAACAAGTCAAGCATGCCTCTCCTTTATAGAACAGAGTGGGACAAGCACGTAGGTTACAAGCCCCGGATCGCGATTTACTTACGACATCTCTGCGGTAGACAGTCAGGAATCAAAAGCAAACAGATAAAAGCAGATGGACAGAGTGAGACAGAATGACAGGACCAAAGATAGATTTTTCTAGCTGGCAACCAATATCTCAGAGAAACAGAAAATGTGACAAAATAAACGGAAGTACCGAAACACAGTATTAAAGGCAGACTAACAGTCAAAAACTGGCACAATATCGTCATGATTCAAAACACGGAGAAACAGATTCACAAAATGACAAACAGTTGGAAAACAGAGTGGCAAAAGTAAAAACAAACTCAAAGACAGTAAGTCAGAAATACAGTTATGATAGGCTCCCTGTGACGTCATTGCAAATGGTTGCCGAGTTGTCATATGGAAATAGTGTTATATATATTATTGTCCTCTAAGTTTTCACTTGCTCTATGCCGCCAAGTCCTGTTGAAAAATCGTGGCAGCATATTATTGTGTCACATTTTCACCCAAATGCATGTTCTTATGTATTCTTTTGAATTAGTTCCTTTTTTAGTTTTATATTTGAAAATTTTTGAATGTTCTCATTTTTTTTACAATTGCAAAAATTTCATAATTCCGTGTTTGGCAACAAAATATGCCAACATGACCAATAAATGACAGTAAAAACGTGTAACTTTTTATGTATTGCAAAAGCTTCAAACAAAGTTAGACAACCCCTCGCAAGGGTATGAAAAGAAAAACACAGAAAAAGTAAAGAAAAGAAAACTGGCTAAAAATTATGAAATATATTTTAGTTGAAGTTGCAAACGCTCTAAGGGCTCTACTCTGCTCTGCTCTGCTGCTCGCTTACTTTTCCCGGGCAAACAAATTGAATCATATTTTTAACACAAAATGAAAATTATAATTGCCAGCTGAGCATTTCATCTTGGCTGTTGTTTGTCTCCGTCATTCATGAGGTCGTTCAGTTTCATTTATGAATTAAAATCGTATATATAGATACTTATGCTATATACTGTATACACACACATATATATATATATATATATATATATATATATGTACACATACATATCTGTGCTGTAAAGTTGCTGACATGTTTTGTCCACAGGCACGCATAGTCTGGTGGCCTGGCCAGCCGCCGAGTTGGCTGGCAAGTTTCCCAACGGCACGCGTTGCCACTATCTTGTCCGGGTGCGGATCTTTTCGCCGGACTGCCTGCCAGTGTCATTCATATGTGCCACAAATATGTAGCATGTTGTTGCCTATACATGCCGCTTACATGCAACATACAGAGCCGCCTTCCACTTCCAACACCAAGTTCCACGCACGAACGGTTACTTTGTCGCATGCACAACTTTTTGCTATTAAGTCATTTTTTGGCTTTTTAGATTTGCGACAAATTCTCAGCGAACCCAATTTCTCCTTTTTTGTCGTCGTCGTTGTTGTTGTTGTTCTAATTTTTCCCTTTTTTTGAACTGTCCGCGCGTGCCAATGCCACACTAATTGCCCACAGTTTTGTGGCATTTTACATAAATTTTGAATAAAAAGTCTAGTTAAAAGTCATATTAATAATGGCTGCTGAGCCTTAAGGTTTTCCAGTAGTTAAGAAATTTGTATTAGAGATATGCACCGGCTTTCGGTTTCGAATTATGTGAATGTCCATCTGTGTTATAAAAGTGACCGATAAAGCTATATATTAAAACGGGAAGCGGTATTTTATGGCACGCATCATTATTTTATATGTATTGACGACTGTACAGGAGAAAGAGTTTATTTTTGCGCGGTTGTGAATTAATTTCTGCAATATGTAATCTACCTGTTAGCACCACGGGATTCCGATGACGGCCCATTTGGGCTTAATCAGCAAAACTGTGTTGACCTTATGTCAATACAAGTCTCCCATTCCCGAAATCGATAGATAGATCGCTTCGATTTATGTTTTCTTCGAGTAAAGAGACGCAGTGATTTCACTCTCAGATTGATGTTGAAAGCCATAATTTTGATGTAGTCAAAGAATTCGTCTACCTTAGCACCAACATCATGATGAACAACAATATAAGCATGGAGATTAAGCGAAGAATCACTCTTGCCAACAGATGTTACTGGTCTCAGTAGGCAAATGCGTTGTAGAGACCACTCTATAAGAGGCTAAGAATTTCCCGTTTAGCTTGATGCTCCCTTAGGACTGTTTGAGCAGAAAGTAATCCGTAAGATCTTTGGCCCTTTATGCGATGGCAACAATTACCGCATTCTATAGAACAATGTACTCTCAGAGCTCTATAATCAAGATGAAAAAAATGATGAAAAAACTACAGCGAGAAAGGTCTTCAAAGCGGCTGTTGAGGAAAGGCGACAAAAGGACAGGCCATGTCCCCATTGGAAGAACAAGGTAAAGTGCTCACTAGCTGCTTTTGATATCTACGAGATATAGAGCCCCAATAAATGAATTATAATCTATGAATGAATACAAGTCCACCAAGACTAAAATGAAGTAAATCGGATATGCTGTTCAAATGTTATAGCATTTTTAAATTTTTGGCGAAATCGGAAATGGCAAAAAATGTTCGTTTTTCGTGACTAAATGGGTATTATATATTTGTGCAATATATGTAACCGGCAAAAGGGGGACAAAAATTATCAGTATCAATAATCGAGATATAGGTTCCATGTGCAAAAATTGTCAGGAGCAATAGTCGAGTCGATATAGACATGTCCGTCTGTCGGTCCATCCGTATGAACTTCGAGATATCAGACACTATAAAAGGTAGAGTCACAAAAATTTACCAAAAGATGCGCATTTACACCGATGAAGTTTGTCGAATCACTTCGATATCTTGTCCCTTCCCCTGTGACATATTTTTGCGGTTCTATCTAATCTAACATCTCGAAAATCGACATAAGTGTGCGTCGTGTTTATATGCACGTATGTTTCAAAAAGTATGGAAATCGGATATATATAGTTATACTCAAAAATATGCTAATTTCCCGCTCCCCCCCCCCCCCCACGCCATAAACTGTGCCAAAATTCCACTACGTGTAGATATGGATACATGTGAGCTAGCGTTACAAAATTTGGTGTGGAGACTGTGCCCCCCCTTCCGCCGCGACAGATTTACCTTAATTGCTGCCACACATCCCATATATTGATTTGAAAATTGTCACAGACATTTACAAATGTATTTTTGATCTATTTGAAAATTCAACGACATTGACCCAATAGGAAATCTTGTCAATTGGAACTTCCCAATAGGAAAATATTTACAGTACAATACTACAATATTAAACTTGTAAAAAAAGACATAAAAGAAAATACGTTCTTTCCCATTTTACCATATGCTGGATTTAGTGTTTATGGCGCAAAAAAGGGTACAGGGTATTCCACTGTCGGGCACCGTCCTGCATCAAATTTTAGATTACGTTCTATTATCGTGTGAGCTGAGCGCACGAATGTTTCATACTAACTCGCTTGGTAATCTCGCAACGTCCAACAAGCGCCTTAATGCTGCGCACTCTAGTCCCAAAATGCTCTGTTTCCGAACGTGTAGATGTGAACGATTGAGAGAAAATTATTCAGGTTCTTCTTTGGTGTAAGAGGTTAAAATGTTTAATTGATAGCCATAAACATTAGAAATTTCGCGTGTATTTCGTTTTATTAGGTGCTCGTGATAAACCCGTTCGAAGGGGCCTCTGAGCCAAGAGTTACCACAAAAGTAATTGATAGAAATTTTGGATCTGAAAATAGCAAAATTTTGAACAATCTTCTAAAAAGGATTGTGCTAACCCACCACGTAAAACTACAATTCCAATGAAAGAATGTACTTACATCAGGCCATAACCCGAAAACGGGTTGTTATGGCAACTTAAGAAGAAGAAGAAGATGTATTCTATAAAAGGCAATTTCCTCAATTTTATGTGAAACCACCCAGCATCAGCGGATTAGACTTCACACAGGGCTATAAACATAAGACTGTGTGCGGTTCTACTCACGATGCTGCACAGTCCAATAATCCTGGATTAAGACACTTCGGTTTAAAACCCAATTTTTAACCAAAATTATAAAAGAAAAGTGAGTGCAGCAGCAGCAGCAGTGTATGAGAGCTTAAGAGAGGATTGCACTTTATCAAAAGCCGACCAAAGTGTCTGCCACTGCGCCAGACAATTGCAACAGCTGCTTCAACTCTTTAGCAGAGAATTTCCAAAACCATAAAAAACACAAGTATATATAAATTTGTACTTGAATGAACTATAGAAGAAACTTCAAGTATGGCCCAATAACAATGACAAAAACTTGACACTGCTGAGGCTTTGGCTAGTGACAAGACAAACAATGGAACTGCCCTGGCCACTTGACTGGGGAAAATTCTGCTTCCGCTTCCGCCTCTCCTGCTGCTGCTGCCTCTGCTTCTTCTCTGGACTACTTTTAACTCCTAGTTAGTTTGCCTTAGACTTGACGTTAAAAGTGAAAAGCAAGATTTGTCACGCACTGATGCGCCTTTAAGCGTTTTAATTACCCACGAATTGTTGGACCAAAACTTTAGCATAATACGAGGGCTACAACACAACTGTGTCTGTGTGTGTGTGTCTTTGTGTGTGTGTGTGTGTGTGTGTGTGTACGCACAATAATTCACTTTGGCAGTTTGGTTGTCGCTGTTTGCGCCTGGCTGAACAGGCAGCAATGCCTGGCCAGCCATTGCATTTGCAATTTGCATTTTGGTGGTTGAGCAATTAAACAAAACACGGAGAGCGAGAATGAGAGAGAGGGGCGCAGAGAGAGAGAGAGAGAGAGTTACTGTAAGCGAATGGTGAAAATAATAGACTAGAGAAAGGGCTAGAGATATGGAGATTTCGGAATTTGAAATTTCGCCTACTTGGACAATCAAAATGCAAATGCAGCCACGTTGGAAGACAGGTAATGAAAATGCTTAATGGCTTGCAAAGTGTCAAAATGGTTGCTCCAACTCTCTCGCTCTCTCTCCACCTCAGAATTTCCAATCTGCTGGCTGCGCCCGAGAGTATGCAATGCAAATGCATACACGCATTGCTTAGTCGCCTTGACTTGTTTTGAGTTGAACGCGTGACACGACACGCCATGACGAATATCGCAATCCAAAATTTCCGCCACGTTTTGACTTAACTTGACTTAATCTTAAAACCTTTGGAGTTTATAAATTGAAAAGAGCTAGAGATCTCTTGGATTTTTAAGATTTTTACACATTCGATGGAGGAGACAGCCAATTTTCAACACGTACTATTTTAAGATCGATAAATGAACATTGACTGTTATGAAACAGTTCTTTTTTATTTACTCAGAGAGTGTACAATTCTCTACAAACAGAATTTACAAAAACTCATTCCCCTTCGGCATTTGGACCTAACTAATATTCGCAACTACAAAAAAATAATATTATTTTAATTCTAAAGGATATTCTACGCACTTTTGTTCAATCGTTTGGTTTTTTTTTTCAAGGAAGTTGACGTTGTGGCACTTGGACGTCAAATAAATCCCTATGTGCACGTATAGTGACATAACGGTGGTTAGTTTTACGGTAAGAGTAAGCGTGGTTCTATGACAATAGTCACAAAGTATGTATCTAAAAATCGGTATACTCAAATTTAATGATCCGTTGTTCGTATATAAGAAAGAGCGATTTATTGTTATGCACATTTGTATAATTATTTTACTAAGGTGTATCGAATTACAATGGAGTTCTTTCTTCTTCTTCTTGAGCAAACTTGATGTATAATTGTAACTTTATAAATAAGTACAAATCTAAGCAGCTTATACGCCCTTTAAAGTAAAGTCAACATTTGGCTTTAAAAGCGACTCGTATGTCGCATGTATGCCGTGATGGTAGTACGTTATTGAGCTACACATGGGCTAGCATAGACGCATGATAGATGGCGGTAGATGGCAACGCAGTATGCCAAGTCATGATTCAACTTTAAGAGGTCACGCAGAACACAGCTCCTTTATGCGCTATTTATCTTACAGTCTAAAAAAAGGAGAGCGTGACGAATATATTCCGATACCTTGTACGACAACTTTATGATATATTGGACCGATTTTGATTAAACCTTGCACAAATGTATAGATAAGTAAAAATCGGAACTTACATATATTTGGCTGTAGTATTTAAAGAAAAGTTTGTTCAACTAAAAGTTCGCTCAATAAAAATTCACTTTAATGTTTCACAGCTTCCGTGAGTCCCTTAGTGACAAAACCGCGAAATTCATAACTATTAGTAATTTCCCTATTCGTAGCAGCGCCGAACGATTTCTCATTATTCCAATACAATCGCTTTCCTTTACACTCACAGGTACAATATTCCTTTTGCCTTGTCTTTCGTTCTCAGCAAAACAACGTGTCTTAGCTCTGACTCTCTGCTTTCTGGACATTGCAGACTTAAAGGTCACCTGAGCAAGCTGGGCACCACCTGCAGGTTCTGTGAACTTGAGGAGGAATCTTCGCAGCACATTCTAGCAGAGATTGATGCCCTGGCAAGACGAAGACTGACGACCCTAGATATTGTTCGAACCATCCCATATAATTCAGTTTATAACAATGATAGGACTGACAGAGGAGCTGTAGGCTCATAAGGGGGGGTTTAAGGGGGCGGTGCGGTAATCCCCAATAACAATATTATTATTAGCTCTGACGAAATTGGCACATTAGTTTATTATTTTTTTGGTGACATACAACGGTGGAAGCATGTGCTCACACTGCTATGAAGCCATATGTAAGTTTTCTCAAACAAATATCGATATAGCAAATACTACAAGCTAGTCGTGCACATTTGCCTTGGTATTTGGTGGGTTTGCTTTTGAGTTAATTGTTTGTTTGTGACCCACTAGAGTTATTAGCAATTGACTAGAGATCCCCTAATCCCTACGCTAAACTAACAATTGACTACTATATTTCAGAGTAATCAGAGTAGGTCCTTCTTCTATATATATATATAAAAGTTAACTATATAGAGGTCAAGCACTAAATTTGAGTAGGTAAAGAATTCTTTTAAATTGAGGTAGAGGTAAATGTTGATGATATAAAGATATTGGTACCAATATCCGCAGCTTGACTTACTATGAAGAAGAGAGAGAGAGAAGGAAGAGAAACGGGAAGGGGAATGGGAATGGGAAGAACTATTTTATATTGAATTTATTGACGCCTTTATAAATGCGCAGCGGAGCGCGCGGGTTCTCCTAGTAAAATATAAAATATAAACATATTTTAGGAGAAAGTGAACTTCGTGAACTCCAAAAATGGGTGCATTTAATGGTCACTTATAGGTTTATTTTGAGTTTGCTAAAAATTGCATATATTTCCTACAGTAATCACCGTCACCAATTCTCATATGGACTTTAGAGCAGGACTTTAGTCAAAGAGCGTTAAATTCAAATGGAAATGGCAAAAAAAATTGCTATGACTGCAGAAGATGAAGAACAGTAATAAGTAAAGTGCAGTGAGCTCACGACGCGCATAAAAAGTCAATTAAAACGGCAACGTCGACGACTTGCCAAGTTAGTACTATGGGTCAGGTCATGCCAACTTGCTTTGCTTTTGCAGCTGCAGCTGAGTTTTGTATTTGTGCAACTGTCTGTGCGTGTGTGTGTGTGTCTGTGTGTGTGTGTGTCTGTGTGTGTGTGTGTCTGTGTGTGTGTGTGTCTGTGTGTGTGTGTGTCTGTGTGTGTGTGTGTCTGTGTGTGTGTGTGTGGTAGCGTTTGTGAGTTTCAAGTGCATGAGTGGTGGCGAGCGCTTTTAGCAGAATAAACAGTGAAAGTTTTGCAAAAAGGACACGCAAAGACACCAACACACACACAATCACACACACACAAACACACACACATACATATAAACACACGGACACATCAGGCGCTCTCAAATTTAGAGTGTGAGTGAGTTGGTTTAACAGAATGTTGGACCTTTGAACGTGTTGAACTTTCAAATGGCTTTGCGCGCGGCTGCCGACTAATGGCATTACAGCTGCTGCTTCTGCTGCTGCTGCTGCTTTTGTTGCTGCCGGCGTCGCAGCTGCAAAGAGCGTGCGAATAAGCAAACTATAACTGCAACAGTGTATGTTTCTCTGTGTGTGTGTGTGTGTGTGTGTGTGTGTGTGCAATTACAGTGACGTACGCTTTATTGATGCAATAGCCATAAGCTTTTGGCTGGCATTAGCCACAGACAAGCAACAACAAAACGATATGAAACGAAACGAAATGGAATGAAGGAAAGGTAAGTTTACCTAAAGTAAGGCTAAGCAGAGGTAAATGGCAAATATCAAAGTTCAAATGCAGCACCTCAAACAACAACAGCAAAGGGGAAAGAAATATAAACTCATACAACCGAAGTTGATATACTCTAGCATTAAGTTTTCTTCTTGAAAATACAGCCACTCTTTATCTTCAAACTAATATACATATGTATATATGCTTTAACATTTGATAGAGCGAAACAATCACTTTGTTGAGTACTAATTTGATACTGGTTCGCTCTGTCGACCGAACTCTCCTTTTATTCAAATTTTCTTATTGCTGCATAACCCCGTGTGGTGAGCGGGTTAGAGAATACCACCTCAGCAGGTCAAAGCTTGTCGTATGAGGCGACTAACAATGACACTCGGTTCTTTCGAGACCAGTAGAGCTACACCAGGCCTTAAAAGGGTTGTGCGTAGGGTTTGGGACCCACCACGTAAAACCACAATTCCAATGAAAGAATGTAATTACATCAGGCCGTCACCCGATAACGGGTTTTTATGGCCAGTTAAGAAGAAGAAGCATAGGTGTCTTATTTCTATCTTATCGAACGCTTTGTTGTCAGGCAATAGCATGTGTGTGTGTATTTAGACTGATCTGACCATATGGTTTCAATTCATATTTAGGATAGTATATGATCAGATGCAGCTGTGTGTAGAAGGTTTTATTACCAGCGGAGATTCATATTACAAGCACTATAACTTACCATAACTTATCCATTGTTTATTTTGGATATGTTATGGTTGGATGCAGCTGTCTGCTTATCGCATCTTAAGGAAGCGTCTCATGTTCAGACCTGAACAAAAGGAATTTAAAGTTAGTAAAAACATCCTTTTTACCTTTCTTCTCCTTTTGTCTTTCAAATTAGTTTGGCTGAACTAAGCGCTATTTGCATAACCTGATTGTGATAATGGAAATCAATCAATTATTTAATATTACCTCACTATTATTTTAATCTGAAACGTTTTTGTTTTAAGTGTTTCATTTTAACCTTAATTTGAGCTGACGAGCATTTTAATAGCATACGAATTGAAACAGCTTATTTACTGTTCGCATCGACGGCTATTTGAAACTTGACTCTGCTATTTCACGACTTTGATATGAAATGCAATTCAACAATGCAACTGCTACTTCCAACAGCTAAACAAATAGAAAATAAAAATGCTCACAGCCTTCATAGCTTTTTTATTCTTTGCTAAAAAAAAAAGTAGAGATTTAACTGCTGAAGTATTTCTTCTTCTTAACTTCTTTCTTTTCTACCATTCGAATGTAAAGCGGCTCTGCTTTGCGCTCGGCTTCTTCAATCGGCGATATAAAAGATAGCTGGTTTGCACTCTACTCCTTCCGACGGAAAACAACGGTCCGACCGATTCGTTTCCTTCCTTTAACAGCCGCATTCAAGACCTTTCTCGCAGTAGCGTTGCTGGATGTTATTTTGCTGAACTATATTAATTTCGCCGTAAAGCTCATAAAGTTCAGTGCTCTATCGAATGCGGTAGTCGGTGCCAACGCGTAAAGCCCCAAAGATATCACAGAGTACTTTCCCCTCAAACACACCAAGGGACTCTAAGAGTATTAGTTTCGTTGTTCATTGTGACCATAGTGCCAAGATAGACGAAAGCCTTGACAAAATCAAAAGTATAGTTTTCAATATCAATTTGAGAAATCAACCGAGGCGTCTCTCTACTCTAAGAGCAAATATAGTTTGTCTTCCTCTCATTAACAAACAGACCGCAAGCCGCAAAGGCTCCGGTAAAATGCTCGCTTAGTATGAGCAATAATGTCCACATCCTCTGCTTATGCGAGCCACACTCTTATAGTTCACTTTTATTCCATTCCGATGTACTTCGGCCTTTCTCAATACATTAATCCCCACAAAGTTGAAGAGGTTGCAGTAGCGCATCGTCTTGTCTGAAGCCTCGCTCGGTATTCAAAAGTTCGGAGAGTTTCTTTCCTACTTTGACGGTGCTGTGTTGGTCAACTTCATTCTGCAAAGTTGCACCACCGAAAACCCTTAAGACCCTGCAGCAGATGAGTTGTATATGATCGAAAGTTGATCTGTTAAGGCTACTTAAAGCCTCTAAGCTTAGAAAGTAGGAATTGTTTTTGAACCGAAAAACTATTCATTTTGAAATTTGAACATACAAACTAGTCCACATGAGCAAGAAGTATTTCAAATTTAGAATACTCTCTAAAAGTGTATATAACTAGCAGTTCATAAATTATTTCTTATGATAATTGGAAATGCGCTGCAAACAAATTCGATGCTTCAATGGTCTAATAACGGTAAAAATGGTAATAGCAACACCAACAACAACAACCATGAATGTCAACAGTGACACTTAAAGTTTTGGATATATGGAGTAGGGTTGCTTTGGTTGTACGTAAAAGCAGCAATCAATTGTTGTTCAAGCGGAAATCACGGCCCGTAGTATGCGCTGTAATTACCGCTATGTACGGTACATGTATATGAGTGCAAGTGTGTGTGTGTGTGTGTGTGTGTGTGTGTGTGTGTGTGTGTGTGTGTGTGTGTGTGTGTGTGTGTGTGTGTGTGAGGCGCCACGTATGCTCAAAACTTTTTGCAAACATAACAAACAACCAACAACAAACTACTGGAGAAAGAGCAAGGCAACCGCATCTAATCGCTGCACTTCACGTAAATGACACGAAAATGTTTTCAAATTAAATGCGACGACGACGAAAACAACAACAACAACAACAACAGCAAGTATAACTATGTATCTATGTAACTAACAAAGTTGACAGTTGGCTGGATAAACGGTTAACGGGTAATAGGTAAAATATCTAACGGGTTGCTTAGATAGCTAGCTGAAGATACATACTATAGCCACTTTTAGTTAACTTGAAATAGTTTTTGGTGCAGAGTAAGCAGCCTAATTGGTTTAACATGGCGTATGAGCAATGAGCAAAAACAAAAAATATGCAGCTGCAAGATATATTTTATATAAATATAAATATTTTCCAATGGATAATATAACAGTTAAGTGGAAGACTTAATTGGTTTCAGGTTTCTTCTAACAGTATTTTCTTGATGTAACTATTGATTTTTGCTTTTCAGCTGAAGTGAGTTTATACTTCAAATATAGAGCTGAGTAACTACAAAGTTGTGTAAAGGTAGTTTGCAATTATCTCATTAACTACAAGATCTTCGTATTGTTATTGTAGCTTGTAATGCGAATATAACTTAAATAACAAATCAAAATATTCCCAATTCTTCTTAACTGGCCATAACAACCCGTTACCGGTGCAAATATCTCATCCAGGCGTCCCTGCTTTGCGCGTGCCTGGTCCAATTGGTGGTACCAAAGGTAGCTAGTGGTATTCCAGCGAAGGCATGGTCTAACCTTTCGTCGCCTCCCTTCGACAGTCGCATTGTAGACCATTCTCGCAGGAGGTTTTTCATCCATACGCACAACATGACCTAGCCAGCGCAGCCGCTGGATCTTAATTTGCTTGACTATGTCAATGTCGTCGTAGAGCTCATAGAGTTCATCGTTCCACCATATGCGGTAGTTGTTGCCAACGCGTATAGGGTCAAAAATCTTAAGGAGCACTTTCCGCTCAAACACTCCAAGGGTAGTTTCACCAGACCGCGCATCATATGCGTCTTACGGAGTGTTAGTTTCGTTTGACGAGAGTGGTCTCTACTACTCATTTGCCTACTGTGACCAATGTAATCCGTTGTACTTGGGCCTTTCGCAACACATTCTCCATCACTAAGTTAATAATGCAGGAAATGGCATCGCCTTGTCTAAAGCCTTGCTCGGTATCAAAAGGTTCGGAAAGGTATCTTCCTACCTTAACGGTGCTGCGTGGGTTCCTCAACGCCATTCTGCTTAGTCCCACCAACTATGCAGAGATACCAAACTCTACTACGTTAGTTACAGCACATCGTTTGGTCACCCATATTGAGGATTGTTAAAAATTGCCTGTTTTTCTTCAAGTTTTGAATTCTTACTGTATCTCACACTAAAATAAATCTATTCTGAAGTAACTTTATGGACTTAACAACTGCATATGCATATTATTTTATGTATCTGAAGTGCATACAAAGTGCTCTTCTCGATAGCTATTCATAAAAGTGTGTTTAATTTAACTGCTGCGTAGATGATTTAAAATGTGCATAATAAGCGCACTTTGAAAATAACAAAAAATAAAAAAGTTGAAAAAAATAAAAATGAACATGACAAAGAAACAGCAACTGAGTTTTGGGTTTCGGCGAGTTTGGGGAACTGAAACTGGGGGCAGCTCTAGGAATACATTTGAATCACAAAACTAACAAATAAATAACACAAGCAACGAATATGTAAGACAAACAAACGCCAGACAAATGGGGCCGAGGGCGAAGGCCGTGCGAGCACGAGGAAGTCGCAGAGCTGGTCGAGGAGAAGATGAAATCTTCACGCACACACACACACACACACACACACTCACACACACACACACTCACACACACACACACACACACACACACTCACACACACACACACACACGCACACACACATACTTGCAGAGTGTGAAGAAGAAAAACATATTCAAATTTAAAATTTCTGCTTGATTTTCTTCGTACTTATTTTTTTCTCTCTCGTTTTTTTCTTTTCTTCGTTTTGTCGTTTGCATTTTACAAAAACAACAACAACAACAACAGCGCGACGTGAAACTTTTCACACATACGAATGCATATGTGTAAGAGAGAGAGTGTGTTTGTGTGTGTGTGTGTGTGTGTGTGTGTGTGTGTAAGCGCATACATATGTATGTGTTTACAGTTAGCGGGCGCCAAACCAAGGTGTCGCCGTGCACCCAAAATCGTTTCAGCGTGAATACATTTGCAACGTCGTCTCTCACTTGCTAGCTCAACTTCTCATCCTCTCGAAACCTCCTCCACCCTCACCATGCCCGCTCCTAACTTATTCACTCTTTGAATCCACCTCATGTGCTCCGGCATACCTTGAAAATGGTCGTACCCTGCAAATGTATTCGCATTTTCGCAAACGCGCTGCATTAATTACCGCAGCAGCCGCGCTGTATGTGTGTGTGTGTGTGTGTGTGTGCGTGTGTGTGTGTGTGTGTGCAACATTGGTGGCAGGGCACGTTTGCTCGCCTGGCAGGTGCTTTAGGCAGCGTCCTAGATACTAATATGAGGCAGCGGCAAGGGCATCGCTAACAGCAACTTCAACGCCAGTAAAAACAAAGCGTATTCGGCTTCGGTCAGCTTTGGAGTTGGCGTCACCGCTGCTGACGCCGACGCTGGCGCTGGCGTTGGCGCTGATATGTTAAGCTGCATTTTGGCTTACAAAAATATGGAGAGCGAACGTTGCCATTGCAAATCCTTTTTACCTTGTTTTGGACACCTTTTTTTTGTAATATATGTATAAAGGTGTGCGTGTTATATAAGCGCGGCATTTGCGGTGTATATCAAAAGAATTGCACACGCAATTTAAAAGATACACTTTCAGGCTTAAAGAGAATCTGGAGATGGGAGTCTCAGAGACAGAGTTTCTAATGTTAAGTTGGCAGTTTCTGGATTCTGGCGAGAAGGGACAAAGGAAATGTTCAGATTAGTTGATGGCCTTAGTAAAAACAGCAGGACAAAACTCAAATGCGCTTTACATAACGTTATTCAAAGACAAATGATCTACCCGAGAAAAACACTTTTTGCGAAGAAAAAGAAAACAATTCAGTAACTGCTCTCAAGGCGTTAAGTCCACACTTTTCCTTTTATTATTATAGCTTCGAATCTTCAAAATAAGAATAGGAATTGGAATTGGGAAAGCAAGAGGAGGACGACGAAGAGGAACGGAAAATGGAACGGAAAATAATATGATCAACCTTAAGAGAGGAACGGTGGTTGGCGAGCGGAGCGAACAGGGGACAAAGCCCCTTAGTAATATATAAAATTGATATTTCAAGATTTGCAAATTTTCATACATGTTAGAATTTAAGTTAGGCCTGTTCGCAGGGTATCCTATGACTGGGATAGACAATGCCGCCGCTTCAACAACCCAGGGATGAAATGGTCGCCGAATAACATTTCATGTGGAACCTTAGTAGCATTACAAACTTAGACGAGAAGCATGCTATGAAATAGGATACACGGACGGGTACCAGACAAACAAGCGTCTTATACTATAATCATGCCGCAACAAAAGACGACGAAGAACTTCAATAAACTCCAAGCTGGATAGGGAAAGCCCAGCCAAACTGGATCTTCTTGGAAGAAGTTACAAAATGGCACTTTCGTGGGTACCTGGCAACACCCCCATTTCTGTTGTGGTCCCGCAAATCATGTTGGGACCAGAGCCATTTCGTGGCATTAGAAGTCATAGGGTTGGCAACTACTAAGAGAGCAGGACCCAGAGAGGCTAAACTGCTCCTTATCTCCTACAACTCTAATAGGTTAAAGAAAATTGTGCAACTGAGAAAAAACAGCTCAGAATTCTGACTGGCCTAGTTACTGGACACTGCAGACTGAAGGGTCACTTAAGTCAGCTGGGCATCACCAGCTCTGACACATGCAGGTTTTGTGATCAAGAGGAGAAGTCGTCGCGGCATGTGAGACGAAGGGAGAACCTCCTAGGCTGATATATATTCTCTAGGCCTGGTGTAGCCCGACTGGAACCATTCCAGATAATAATATACATACCAGTGACAGGACTGTTGGGGCATCTATAAGCTAGATAGGGGCATACTTTATTTGATTGAAACTAATTACCTTCAATAAATACAGACTTAAATTTAAGTTTAAATTAAATTTAAGTTTAAATTAAATTAAATTAGCGAAGTTGCCACCAACCCGTTGGGGGAATTATATATGACCGCAGGACAGCTACGTTCCTGCCCACGGACAGAGCCATCAGAAAATTTCGTTGAGAGTATATGACTAAGTTCATTAAAAGTGAAACATAATACGCATAGTTAGTTGTGCAACAATTCATATGTTCTCTTGTCCGGCAATTAGAAACATAGAACCTGAGTTGGCGAAACAAATGGTGTTAAACTGTGCATCCTTATACAGAAAAATAGCTCTAAGGGCAGTACTACGATGTGCTAGAGGAGCAAGGTCCATAAGAAGATGTCTTGTAGCGTAAGCATGCAAGGGAGTAGCACCAATAAAGTATGTAAATAAACGAGATTTATGCCGATGTGTGTATACACTGGAAAGGTTTAAATTCATGATTTCAAATGCACATATTTTAAAGATAGCTTAAATCAATGAGAGGCACAGTTTTACACTGTCGGCGAACATGAGAAGACGACCATGAAAAATCACAATAGGTAGATCATAGATAAGAAATGTAAAAAACACGGCCCCTATGTGACTTCCTTGTGGGACTAATGACGAAACATACAGGGTTTTAGAACGAAACTACTTGGACGGAAAACGCAAAAACTCAAGCTTCAGAATAAGAAAATTCTGGTATATAGTACATCAGTTTCGAGTTTATTGCATTAGCCGTTAAAAGCGAAGGACGTTAATTCTAGGAGGTTAGTCGCAGTTGAACGACCTTTGGTTAAGCCATGCTGAGAGGAAGCGATAAGCGACTTACAAAGATGAATCAGGTTAGAGACCAAAAACTTTTCTAGCAATTCATTGACAATTTATCTATACCTCGATAGTTACAAATGTCAGAAATATTGCCCGTCTCCTTAAGAAAACATTTTAAAATAGAAGGAAATTAAACTGCAATGAGTGATAAATTAAATTATCTAAGCAGGTGAAAAAAGGAGATTTGGTCCTTTAAAGGAAAATGTATTGGCCTATTAAGTTTGGATCAAAAAAATTTGTATATGTTGGACTCCGTACTATGTCCAAGTTAAAAGGATTTTGGCTACGGCCGTGAGCATGCAAAAGATATATTAGTTTATGCTCTCAGTTTGTAAAGCTGTAAAATCCAACATTTGTTGGAAAACATACTTATTTGGGCGAAAATCTTGTACTTGCTGGTGTAAAGTGTATTTTGGTGATAGTGTTTTTGTAAAAATTTGCCGGTGACATAGGTGTTTTTTCGATGCATTAAATGTTTAGCATTTTCGTTTCATTTGTATGAGAAAAATATGCGTGGGATACACGAAATGCAAAAAAGAAAAGCTAATTACGGCAGTCGACAAGGACGTTTGCAAAGAAAAGGAATCAAACCAATTTATTTATGTAACGCACAACTTCAAATTAACGTAATAAAAGATCTTTTTCATTCTACTGAAGTTAAGCCCCTTTCACTCTGCAGATGACTCACTCCCAGCAAAGAGCGTAATTTTCTTGAAATGCCCACCTCAAAGGCAATTTGCCAGCTAGTTCAGTTTGACTAGTTCGCATCTGTGCCAAAGAAACTTATCGAAAATTGCAACTAGGTTAGATGCAAAGAGGCAAGCTCCAGCTTAGTTCAGTATATTTATGAGCCTCAGTGCTTTAACTTCCCAATGTAGACCAAATAAATCAAAAGCTTTGCCAACAACTTCATTCATCATACCGATGGATTTTATATATATATGTATATACAAAGGTATTTGTTGATAGGTGTGTATGTGTGTGCGATAAAACGAGTTAAATGAAAATATTCCATTAAAGCAATTCCAAGTTTACATTTAAAATTGCAAATTGCAGGTATCCATTGGGAAAACGAACACAACTGACGTCACTTGAGCATTGTTATAAATTTGAATTCCTCTTAAAGTCAGTGAAAACTAATCCAAAGCAAACCAGAACTGGCCAACGCTGCAGGTGCTCAAATTTCAGCAAAATGTAATGCAGCAAAATGCGTTTTAAGATTGATAAAATAACAAAATACCTAGAAGAGAAAAGTTTTTTGCGAAGTTTAAACAAAAAAAATAAACTACCAATTGATGGAAAATTCTACTTCATAGGTTGTTACTTGTTTCGGCTTAAACATATTTCAGGAACGCATGAATGACAAAACGTCACTGAAACGGAAATCAAGTGAAACATTTTGATATTGGAAAACATTAATAATCATTTAAACAAATCAATGATACAAACACGTTTACTTATTGATTTTTGAAAATTAAACCATTGTTTACCATCTTAACATCTAAAGCTCTATCTGTACTCTTTAAGTTGCGCTCAAGCTCCGTTATCTATTGTATTAACGAGTTTATGCTCGCCGGTAAGCGAGCTTTCGATGCACCTACTGCTGCTAGCGCATAGCGGCAAGCCACTCCAAACCAGATATCTTCTTCTTCTTCTTAACTGGCCATAACAACCCGGTATCGGGTTACGGCCTGATGTAAAACATTCTTACACTGGAATTGTGGTTTTACGTGGTGGGTCCCAAACCCTACGCACAACACGGAGGTGAAATAATAATAATAATGTTATATTATTATTGTTTATTATAAGTACATTTAATATCGAAATAAGATAGTTTTAATTATATAATGTAAATAGTGATCGGCCTATAGCTCACAAACACGGCTTTGAATACAATTTACCACGGCTTCAACTTCACACAGCCTTAGTACGGCTTTAATGCGGCTTAAATACAGCTTTATACGGCTTAATACGAGTCTAATATTATAGAGAACGTAATTACGGCTGAAAATTATACCTTAACCTCAACTTTCAACTCAGTGGCTCATATAAATCATAGAGACAGAAACGCTTAATGATTTTCAAATTAACAATTTATGGACTCCTGGCACCTCTAGTATTTTATAAAACATTAAACTCGTAATCATAAGTCGTGTTTTGAGCTAATATGCGCATAATGAGCGATCCTTCAAATCGCGAATCCCCCGGAACAGATGTTCTATAGAGGGGCTACGGTTAGACATATACATACATACCAGCGAAATTAATTGGAACATCACTATTTATTTTTCCTTAACAAATTAATAATAATAATGCTAATAATAATATCCAAGGTTTTCATCCATTCGATTAGTTCATCGATGTGAATATGAGGAAGCCAAATAATGACATGGCTTACTAGCTTGAATGCTGGGCATTCTAGTAATCATTCTCATTAAACGACATACGTCGGCTTCCTTATCCTTCCGATCCATACGTTGTTCACACGATTGGGCGAACCGGTTAATATAAATGAATCAAGAAACGTCACCCTGGCTGCACTTATATGTCAAGTTCAACAAAGTCACTAGACATAATCGCATCACTACAATATGTAATTTTAATCTAAAATAATGTTAAATTCTTATTCAAAAAGTAATTTATACCAGTTTATAAAATTTTGCATAGGCAATAATGCCAAACGGCATCACTAAAATGTATTCATGTTTATCACCAAAATGTCAACATTGTTTCGTTTATAAGCTTAACATGAGTCTTGGTACCAAATTTGGTGGCGCTAACATAAAAAAGTTTATGTTATTTTTAAAGTTTCTATCCGATTTTGATCATTTTTACACAACATTGCATAATAACAGTGTGCATGACTGTGCTAAGTTTCAGTCGGATAGCTTTTATGGTGCAAACCGCGAAAACTTCTCACGGGGGAAGGGTGTGAGATATCGACCTAAATCGATAAACTTGCTCTTTTCTGGGAAAATGCTCTAACTCTTATAGTCTCTGAGAAACACGTTACAACAAGGACAGACAGACGGACATGGCTATATCGAATCGACTATTGCTCCTGATCATTTTTGCCAATGGTCTCCCACGCCTCCTTCTGCCTGTTACATAAATTGCACAAATCTATTATACCCTTTTACACTTTGTGTACAAGGTTTAGGCACGATAGTGGAATACCCTGTACCCTTCTTCTTTATATACACTAAATACAACATACGGTAAAATGGAAACATTAGTATCTTCTTTTATGTCGATATGCCTGTAAACATTTTCCGAAGGGGAAATTCCAATTGACATGTTTTCCTATTTGGAAGTTGGTTATTATAGGGCAAAAATTGCTTTTATACTCATAACTTTACTATTTTTGGGCCAATGTCATGAAACAATAGAGCGGCTGTAAGCCGCGCAAATCTGTCACGGGGGAACGGGGTAAGATATCGACTTGATTCGATAAACATGAATTTTTCGGGAAAATGCGCTTATTTGGTAAATTTTTTTTTGGTCTAACTCTTATGGTCTCTGAGAAGACGTTACTATAAATGGGTACAGGGTTTTTTACATTACAAATTTAGCACGCCAATTTGAATTTTAATCGAAATAAAATCTCAAATATATACATATTCCCCAATGCGAGCTCGCAATGCATTTTGTTAACTTTTTAACCACTCCCAAAGTTTTCACACTAAAGACTTACGCGTCCTTGCCTAGGTCCATAGCGCCCTGAGGGGCGAAACCATGTTTACTGTTGGCATCTTGCAAAGCCAAGTTTTCTTTTCCCCTTCCAGGTACCGATGCCTAGTTTTTCAATAGCCACCGTAAAGGCTGATTTTGATGTTATGTTATTATTTGGCTCAAAAAGTGAACCCTTTTCACAACTGTTTCACATTTTCTCAGAAGCTTTTATCGTATGTCTTTTGAAAGATTCTCAAGAATGGCGGTCAATGAATGTATATATATATATGGCTTACTTATCCAATTTCTTGGAAACTTTTGTAAAATATACTCGTTCTTTAATAATTGTTCTGTCAAATCTTGTACTTAAGCGTCGTGACGCTTCGATACAAAGCATAAAAATTGTAACGCTTAAATGCGCTTCACTTGATGTTTGCGAATTAGTACGACATTTTTTGTGATAAAACTCTTGGAGCGCAGATTTTAATGTCAAAAATGTCTTCAACAAGTTGTGATGCGGATTGAACAATTTTCTTGAAAAAGTCCTCTGAAGTTTCTCGGATTCGGCGGAGTAAGTGTATAATTTCCTTCGTAGGAAACACCGACAGTGGAAAAGTCAAACTGAGCAGTTTTACGCTAATGACAACACGACTCAGAAGTTATAGACCTCGATTTGTAGACACTGATCGCAATGCATTTGAACATTTCAAATGGTACCGTGACCAACGATTCCATGATAGTTACGAATGTTAGAGATTGATGACCCGCACAATTACAATATATTGGTGATATATTCTTCCTCTCGGCAACCCTTCCGTACATGCCTGTTGCTTACTGCTCATCGGCTTCCGATTAATGTGGTATTTCATAGGAACGCAAGATCTAAATTGTATCTACTTTCCAAAATTATATGTCAAATAAACAAAAAAAAAAAATAAATAAATTGCTGATTCTAATGAATCTAATCCTTTCGGTTTGCATACTATTTGAAGTTCCACTACTTTGCCTTCTATGCCCTACATATATACGACAGAAGTGACTATACTCCTTACAAGCGTATATAGAAATCTCTAAAAGCGCGACAGGCAGCAGCCTTTATAGAAGATGTCTTGACTGGTTGACTGACTGACTGAATGAATGACTGAAGGTTGCCTGCTGCCTGCCTGTTGGCAAATTCAATTCAAATTTCGTAAGCATTAAAATGCTGTTGCTGTTATTCTCGTTGTTGCTGGGGCTGGAAAAACTTGAGGAAAAACGAAAAACGCCGTTGACGACGCGCTACGATATGTATATATAGGTAGTATATATAAAAGTGATTGTAAGTACGTCAGGCAACGTCGCAGCACAAAAGCAAAAAATTTATGAAAAGATAAAAGACGCAGGCGTTCATTCAAACATAACAGGTGAGGACAACCGCCAAAGCCAAGCAATTTTAAATGGCGGTAACAGCAGCTGTAGGCGCCCCATGCCCATGCCCATACCCATGCTCCCTACCATACTACACTCTATCCGTATATACGTATACCCCCAGCATGGTTGCCACTTGAGGCCGCATTACTTCAAGTTTGAAGATGCTCGAACGCTTCGAACGTGAAAAGCGCGCCGTATGCGACACCTAGCGTGCGCAGCTGGAAGCAAATTCTGTGGTTCTATATGTGTGGGCTAGGGGTTGCTGGATACCACGGGGGGGTCGAGGTTTTGGCAGCGCAGGATACTGCAGTCAAGGCAAGCAATCGACCGACTGCCGGCTGTGTAATATGCAAACAGATTTTTTTCACTTTCGTTCGGGGGTTGTTTGTTGTTTGCGGCAAACACAGCAGCCAAATACCCCACAGACCCCACTCAACACCCAACCCCCTGCCCCCCCCCCCCCCCCCATCAACACACGGAACCCTCTGCATGGCTAAAGAACCGCAGAACGTTTGCTGAAAAGAAGTTTTTAGCAACTCAGCAGAAAAAATAAAGGAAACACAAAAGAGAATGCTCCGTCTAGAGGGCGGATGGGGTCCTTGTGCGTATGTGTGTGTTCAGGTTTGTCTGTGGCAGCACTTTTCAAAATGTCCTCGTTTCAACAGTGTTGTGTAATGCCATGTGCACATACACACACAAGCATATAGTTCAGTCTGTGGCAATAAAACTACGCAACAAAAGCTGCAACACAAAGCATTTAATCACACTTTGTATGTAAGTAAAAGAAGCTGAACTTTATTAAAGTGTATCTGCATAGTTCAAAGTATCTTATGTTGACAATCAATTGACAAATTAACTTTTCATTTCAATGCTGTACCCCAAATATCTTGCTGCAATTGAGCATTAACACCTGCCATGCTGTTTTTCAATTTCAATTGAAAGTACTTCGAAATGGAGAACAGTCGTCCCCAAATATCCAGCAGATACATGACTTGCTGCTTCTGCTCAGCTTTATGACTTTTTGGCTTTTCTGTTTTGTCTGCGGAAAAAAAAAGGTTAATAGAGTGAAATTTGTTTGATGGCATCGTCATTTGCATTGTTCGCTTTAAACTGAGCAAATTTCGGCAACAAACTGACTACAATGTATTGTTAGGGCAGTCTGTTAATCAAAATTTGCTGGAATCCGCAATCAAAGACAAATTTCCTTTTATTGTATCGTAAGTTTAGAGGCAACTGAACGAATTTTTGCCTTCCAATCAATCAAATTGTATCTTCCGGTATCCAATATGGTGCTTCACTCAGTTTGAGTGAAAAGATCGCGTAAGTTATAATCGAATTGAACAATACACCAGGGTTATAAGGAAGAAAACTGAAAAACAGTTGCATAAAAAAAACGAAGAAGGTAAGGAACAATGTCACAGTTATATGCATTTGGGATCATTTGAAGACACCCTTTGTGAAGGAGAAGTCGGCATCAACTGCAACCCGTCAGATACTATATAGTATAAAAAGATATGCGCTAGTACAAACTCCATCTCTTAACGCAAATTTGGGTGGCATGACGCAAACGTGAACAAATGGCTGTACCGAATTGTAATAAAACCAGTCTTCACATAAAGAGAAAACCCATGAAATGAACTTCTGTTCAAAACGACCTATGGAAATTACTGAGTCGAAGGCAGGTGACATGAGTGCCTGTCCTAAAGCAGCATTGGTGCTAGATGCTGATAAACTGGGAGAGGTAATTCTCTCGCTTCTACACCCAACAGACAGGATCGCTAGTGAGTACATACTTTCACAGGGAACCCGAATAAAATCGGGCAATCTAAGCCGGGGAACGAAGTTGTGGACAAATCTATTACTGAAAGAATATAAAAATTATCTCACATTTGACCAAGAATTTCATTGGTATACTGGCTGGCTGTAAGAATACTTGAGAAAACTATGGTCTGTAGTTGCCCTAGCGAGAAGAAGGATGTCCATAAAATATGGCATAGAATATCGGTAACAGATGTTGGCACCGAGTCGGAACCGTGCTAGGTTTATTTTGGAAATAGCACTGCCAGAGGAGCTATCAACTCGCACACTACTTATCCAATCTTGCCAGCAATCCTAAATTTTCAATGGATCTGTTTTCTAAGTCACATTCCATTAACTGTTCGAGCTAAGCATGTGTTTGTCTCGCTCACACTCGCATTAAATGCACTTGGACAGTGGCTCCCCGTGTGATTAGCGGGTTAGAGAAAACCACTTCAGCAGGTCAAAGCTTGACGTATGTCATGACTAACAATGACACTGGATTCTTTCGAGACCAGTAGGCCTTAAAAGGGTTGTGCCTAGGATTTGGGACCCACCACGTAAAACCACAATTCCAATGAAAGAATGTATTTACATGAGGCCGTAACCCGATAACGGGTTGTTATGGCCAGTTCAGAAGAAGACAGTGGCTGCAATCTCTAGCAGCATCTACTGTACTCCAGCGCTTGTTCTTCTTCATAATCAGTGCGTGAGTAGAATTGATAGTTTGAGGCGAAAGCAAAGCACATGTGAAATGAAAATTAACTAATATGAAATAAAGATTTCAGCTAAACGAAAACCATGCCAAAAGTAAAAGGGCGTTTGACGATAAGGAATACTGCTACGGAGTATATGTAGACGTCAAACAAGCATTTGACAGAGTTTGGATAGCTTCTTC
Organism: Chymomyza caudatula; assembly: GCA_035041775.1. NCBI lineage: Eukaryota > Metazoa > Arthropoda > Insecta > Diptera > Drosophilidae > Chymomyza > Chymomyza caudatula. Next base: position 2,086,445 of record JAWNKW010000133.1, read on the forward strand.
TGTCTAAAATTAAAAAATTACTTCCTGCTCCATTTTTTCATTTATGAAAAAACTACCTAGAAGACCGAAAATTGTATGTTAAAATAAAAGAATCGATATCTACGAAAAGCAAAATGAGAGCTGGTGTACCACTGGGAAGCGTCCTGGCTCCTCTCTTATATAACTTATTCACGGCGGATATCCCAACTCCTAGAGAGCTCACAGAAACCGTTAAGAACGGAAAACTAATGACAGCTACATAAGTAAACGACTTGGCTATTTTCACTAGATGGAATTCAAGAGTACCTATACCTACTTAAGAGATGGGCTCACAGGTGGAACATCGCCATGAATCCAACTAAGTGCCAGGCAGTGCTATATATTCTAAGAAAAAAGCTATCACCTGCTGTCTGGTTTGACAGTCAATCCCTAGGTGTTACCCTTGATAACAGAATGACTTTCAGATAACATATAGAAAGCACAGTCCAAAACTACCGGCTAAAAATGTCTAAAATGAACTGGCTCATGAACCATCGCAGCCGTCGTCAACTTCGATGCAAAAGAGCCTTATATAAGATGGTAGTGGTTCCAATCTGGAGATACGCTATCCAGATCTGGGGTATGGCGACTCGTTTGAGTCGCTCACGTAATCAGACACTTCAAAAGGGCCTTACGCCTTATTACCGGGTGTGAATGGTATGATCTCCAGATAAATAAGCACTCAAGCCGCTACAACGAAAGGCTAAAAAGACACCGTAATAAGCTGGAAAAAGGGTTCTCAAATGAAAATCATTTGAAAAGGATTAAAAAAGAAGTTTTAAAAATCTGCTCTAACAATCGCCGAACTTAAAGAAAACGCAAAGAAGACCGACAGAAAAGAGGACCAAATGATGGCCTCCTGACGCCTTGATACTTCTAAGACATCTCTTACCAAAGAAGCTGGATTGGCGACCATAAAATAAGAAACATGCAATTCATAACACTATATATGTGTTTTTGATAAATTTGGAGAAAAAAAAAGTGAATGGCCGGCCGCTTTTTATTTGAAACAAGGCTCGACATAAATGGACGGCGTTGCGCCGCGTAAGAATTATTCCACAACTTCTACATTTTTAAATGTAGAAAAGGAAAGGACTTGCCTTCCCAAGTCTCTCTTTGCAATAACAAGAAGAGGATGTTGTACAACAAAAGTCAAGAGGTCACTTTTAGGAACTTGTTAATTTGTTTATTACATGTTCGCATGGCGTAACAAACCGACTTATCCACTTCGAATCTCCAGTTTATTTCATTGTTTATACAATTTCACTTTACATATGCTTTTATAAGTTCTTATAAAGGGATCCTTTGCAAATGTTATGGTATTTGGCTACCCAAATGCCCAAGATACCCCCACATAAGCTGTCTTATCAAAACATATGTACATAAAAAATGTATAAATCAACTTCCACCTCAGCGCCTGGCAATGCCCAGGTCCTAAAGAGGGCAAGAGTCGTCCTTTTATTTTATTTTGTTTGATGTCACCGCAAGTTAACAAAGATAAACGTAAGCCCAAAACAAGATTCACATAACCGTACTTAAGCCGCCCAAAAACCAAAAAACCGAAAGAGACGACAAGCTGAACTCACATATATGATAAAAGTCGCAATAGAAAAAAAAAGAAGAAAAAAATTGAAATGAATAATTGCCAATATGCCACAAATTATTTCAAATAAAATGGGAGACTTTTCCACCAACTCCCACATAAAATATTTATGATTTATTAGCACAAACAAAAAATGCCAACAACAAATGAAATAAAACCTGTGTCGAAAAAAACACACTCAAAAAATTGGTTAGATAAAAGTTTGTTATAACTGAGGATGGCGATATTTACTACAGATAGATGGTTTCGAGTGCAGCAATGCAGCTCATAAAATGCAAGTCAAGAGGTTGAAACTTGGCACAGCAGCAAGATGTATTTGCTTGTCGCGTTTTTGACACTGGAGCCAGAATTCCAGTCCCATACTGAACCACTTAAGCAATGGGTAACGCCCGCTGCCAAAGACCCTTCAGGCTTCTGATCAGCAGATTGCAAACGACAAGCAATGAAGGCAATGACGTGTTCAGCGAGGAACTGGTTTGGTTCTTAGGGTTTGGGTCGGAGTCTGACTCAAAATCAGAGACTGAACTGGCGACGCCGCCTGCCAAAGGTAAAAAGTTTGGCTGCCGCGTGCAAAATGTCTGCGTTACATTTCCGTTTTCCGCTTCATCTTTTTTTTTCTTGGTCCGCTCTGTCTATTTCATCGTGCTAAGTAACAACGCGGCGTATGTGTAATGTTTGCAAGCAAACTTGAAATGTAGCCAAATTCAATAGCCAGCAAAAACAAGCTGAAACGGTAGAGCTCTAATATTCCAAATAAGAGATACTCTTTACTATGTGTTCAAGTTTTTAATACAGTTAATATTGTTGTGTGTGCAGTGAGCTCTGCAGCTTTAGAGCAGTTTTATTTATAAAATTTTGTTTGCAAAATTTTGAAGTTAATCCTTGTTAATCCAACAAAAAGCTAATAATTTATTAACATTTTACTTTGACCACAATAAGTGCTTTGCAGAATAAGGTTGAGCTCTGTCAAGGTGGGAAACCATCTCTCCGAACCTATTCATAACGTGCAAGGCTTTGAAAAGGCGACACCCTCTCCTGCGAGCATTTCAACTTTGCCACTTCCTATAAAAGTGTATAGTTGCTTGCTTCCACAGATAACATTGACAACATTGGTCATATCAAGCAAGATATTAATGGAAAGAGAATTTGCCAGGTTGGGTCTGGTGATAGATTAGAGCCAGGCAAAGTATTCTTCAAGTAGCTGCGTTTATTTTCTATATTTTTGGTGTTATCAAGGATTTCGTCTAGCTTGGTTCCTTCCTTATAACAAAGAATGATGTCGGAATGAAGATCAAGCGGATCAGAGGGAAAATAAGTAGTAGAGACCTCTTAAGCTAACACTCTATAAGACGCACATATTTCCCGTTTTGCTTTATGGCGCTGATTCCCTTAGAATTTTTGGGCAGAAAGTACTGCGTATGATCTTTGGATCGGCGTATGTACGAAGAACATCCTGGGAGGAAGGCCTTCAATACGAGGTACACCGTGTCTCCGTTGAAAGGACCACGTAGAGAGTGCACAAACTACCTTTGGTATCACAGAGTGGAGTGTGCCCTACAGCAGGGCGTAATCCGGAAACGGGTGAATATGGCCAGTCATAAAAAAGAAAAAGAGGAGTGCTTATACGAAAATTAGATATTTAAGTGAAAATATGTGTGGTGTGATTTATAAAAGATCAAATACTTGTCTATTATAGAAAAATACCAAATAGTCTGAATAAAGAGTTTTCACTTCTAGTTGTTTTCTTGGTCCTTGTGAGCTTATGCGTAATCTGAGATCTTCTCTCCTCAATATGAGAACAAAAATTGTTTCATTTTTGTAAAGTGAGCGTTTATTGTTCCTGAATACTATTGTTAATGCATCATTATCATTTTCCCGCCATTTTCCTTTCTGCGCACTTTTAAGAGCTGTTCTTTATAATTGATTCTCTTTTGCTTAAATAGTAGTTTGAGAAAAGTTTTAGTTTGATAAATTGAAATATCTTCTTAAGAATTGCAAATATCTTATGACAAGTTGCAGAGCCGAGCTCTGCCAAAACTCTTTACACTTCATTGCCAAAATGTTGAGTTTATAGTGTATTAAAATGTGGCATGGGTGGTAAGAAAAAAGTGTAGCCAAAGGCCAAGCTGCAATAATAAGTTGTTTACTTGTCCGGCGCAGACACACGAAGCGGACGCGTGAGTTTGCATCAAAACAAGTGCTGACATTTTAGGGGCGGACATGCAGTTGCATTTACTTTTTATCTCAGCATTTTCTTTAATGTTTTCAAAAGGACTTTTCTTGGCCGGGGCATCATCCATCTGACAGAGTCTACGACTGTTTTAGTGGGTGGTGCTAGCACAGTGGCGCCAGCTAGCGTGGCTTTCATGCAACAGCGACGGCCAAGAGCTTGGCGCCATTTTTATGAATGAAAAGCACTTTTTATGCAAAAGCTTGGCTGGGCGTAATGAGCGCAATTTTTGGGGGTGTTGCATTGCACGTGTTGACAACTTAAGAGAGCGCAAAAAAGCAAAAGCAGAGCAAAGAGCGCGTGCCAAAGAGCATGTCATTGCTTACAAGAGAGCGAGAGAGAGAGCGTGAAACATAGCGCTCGTGCACGAAACGGAAGCTGGCCAAGGCGAAACCTTTGCCGCTACGGCAAGTCATCACGTGCTGCAAGTGAGCAAGCCAGGACACAAACAAACACACACACACACACACACACACACACACGCACACACAAACATGCACGAGCAGAAATGTGGCACATTAAAAGGCAATTTCGCGTGCAACTTCATTGCATTCGGTTGCGGATTGCCGCCGGCAATGCTTGTATTTCGACTGTGATTTGCATGTTGCCAGTTGTTGTAGTTATTGTTGTTGTTGTTGTTGCTGCGCATTGTTTTGCCACACACAACTTCGTTGCAACTTCGTAAACAAAAATGTTGCTAGACAGCGCCAACGTCATTGCTGTTGTTGCTGCAGTTGTATTTGTAGGCGGCGACGTTATAGGGTCATGCAACTTTAATATGTAAACAACACCGTGACGCGTGTAGCAGTTTGTATGTATGGGTGAATCTATGTGTGTGTGTGTGTGTGTGTGTCTGTGTGTGCGACTGTCAGCCTAGTCTCACTTTGCGGAACTTAGTTTAAGCCAACATTCCAATCGAACTTATTGTTTTAAGTTATGTGTTTTCATATTATTTGACTATTATTTTATAAGATTTCTACAGCATCTATTTGCTTGGCTCATAAGCCCCAGGCGGACATTTTTCAACATTGCAAAGCCCGATAATTGTAAACATTGCAAAGCCCGATTTTTTATAAAATTACCTGTTTACCTGAAAGCGTTTTTTTACGATTTTCATGAAAATGCAGGAAAGTTTAAAAAATACTTTATAGTAGCGGAAAACGTAGTTTTGTAATAGATAAATGAAAGCCCAGTTTATGTCAAAATAGGAATAAGATTAAATAAATATTTACTCTTTTTATTAAGTTTTTCTATTTTGGATGTTGAATTCACTCTTCCTTCCGTTACTATGACCTATAGTATTGATTTTAATTAGAAAACCAATTCCGTTTTCTGTTTCATTTGTATTGAAATTAGTACCTTTAAGTGACCAGTTACTTCAACTTTCAGATGAAAGAAAGAAAAAGAAAAAACATTTTCGTCGTTGAACTATGCAATCGCATTGCTAAAACATAAATAGAATGTGTTTATTAGGAATCTTTTTTTAAATCGGAAAGTTCAATTGAGTTATCTTTTTTGGAAGTCATAGTCGCGTGCCCGATCATGATGACATGCCCGATCATGATGGAATAAAACCAAGGTGTGCTCACTCGAAGTGGGTGCCTCTTAAAAGAGTTGCCAATTCAGTCTAAGTCTGATAGATGTGGTGAGTAGGCGTCTTCGTTGTTAGCACCAAAATTCAATAAATGCTTTTATTTAATTATTTATTAGTTATTTTAATGCTTTAAAGCTTTCACTCACACAAGTTTTGAAAACTTAAAAGAAGAAGAGTGAGCACACCTTGGTTTTATTCCATCATGTGCCCGATGTGCAAGCCGGAAGCTAGACTACTTGCTGGATAAAGACAAATTGCAGCAATAAAACTGGTGGAAATACAGTCGTTTTTGTGTGTTCTTTTTTTGAATATACCAATCTAGAACATCACAAAACTTTCATTGGGTTGACATTGCCAAAAAGAGAGCCACATTCTTGTACAGGCAAAGTTGCAGCAGCAGTTCAAACGAGGTTCATGTCGCTAAATACACTAACACACACACTTTATTTTTCGTTTTTGAAGATGCCTGATGTAGACAATTTCGAGCAAGATTCTCGTGCATCTCAAATCTTATCTGTTCAAGCTATGAGAAAAGTCGATGGGTCCAAGCATTTCCTGTGCTACTGGTGGGAATAGATCTTTCTCTCAGTCACCTTCTAACTAGGTACTATTTTTTCGTAACGATGACGTCATCATCTTCACACAAATTTCTCATATTTTTAAGAGAATACATATATATAAAAAGTGAAAACGATATTCTATGATTTGCAATATTGAGGATTGCCTGGAGATCGCAAAAATTTACTGTCAACCTTTGCATTATATGTTTAATTAGATGTTAGTAAATAGAGAGAAATCGAGAACTTTTGTGCAGAAGGGTTCATACAAAAGAATCATTTTTTGCAAGCTGGAATAAAGTAACAAAATTTCACCAAAGATCAAGTGTATTTTCGGTCGAAAAGAGAACAATATTTCAACATGTGTTGGTGGTGTCGACGAATTAAAAGAAAATTCGAAGTTTGACTCTTTTGGTCATAATAAAATAAATAAATACTTCTTCTTTTACATTATGCAACTGACATAACTCAATTCTGAAATCAGTAAAGCCCTCCGATATATTCTCGTATTAACAGTAAGAAGAAAGTTGTTGCTTTCAATTCCAACTGGGATTGTTTGACTTTGTGTGTGTGTGTGTGTGTGTGTGTGTGTGTGTGTGTGTGTGTGTGTGTGTGTGTGTGTGTGTGTGTGTGTGTGTGTGTGTGTTTGTGTGCTCATTTGTTGTTAGCGCACAATAACAGACTGGCGCATGTTGGCCTGTGCACATGTGTGAGTCCCTAACTGTCTGTCTGTATGTCTGTGTGTGTGCGCACGTTCGGCTCAAACCGGAAGCAGACATGTTGTGACACTCTTTGACTTGACCTCGCTGCTGCGCCCACCACAGACAGACAGACAGACACACACACACACACACACACACATGCAGACATAAACAAGCAAAAATGGCAAATATGCACGCGTGCCAATCAGCAGCTGACATAATAACAAACCAAGCAAACAGACAAACAGACAGACAGACGGACAAGCAACAAACAACAATAGACAGGTAAACAAAAATGGCTGCAACGAAACAATTTTTTGGTTATGCAAAACTACAAATTGTGACCCAGTTAAGTGGATTGCAGCCAGTTGGTAGAGCAGAGTAGCCAAAGCAGCGCAGTCGACGTCACACGAATTACGTGAGTCCTGCAGCAACGTTGTGTGGGTGTGCCTATGTGTGTGTGTGTGTGTGTGAGTCCTGCCGAAGACATTGCCAGCACGTAGCGCACATTTCGTAATAACTTAATCGATGTAGCCAGGCCAGAATTTTTTATCCATCTATACATACATACACAACTGTATACATATGTAGCGTCATCGTTGTTGTGGTTCTTCTTCTTTTTTCCTCGTCGTCGTCCTCATTCGGAAGCCTATCAAATTGGCTTGGCTTGAATAGTTTGCTAAGGTGGTGCTGCTGACAACGGAAGTTGGCAATATATTTGGACTCTCTACAAACGGAAATGCTAAAGCAAACGCCGCTTTGCTGTCAAATATTACAGAGCTTCGAGAGCTCCAAAAAAAAAAGGTTACCTAGCCCAAAACTTAACTTTAATGCACTTTTATGATATGTTTTAATGCCTTGAAATGAATGCAAACATAGCTTTAGGTATTGCACTAGCTTATATGCCTCATTGCTTTTAGGAATTGCAGGAATTATGAAAACAGTAAAGGAGAAATTTTCCTATAACTTGCTGAAAATCATAGCTGTTGGACAGAAAAAACAGCAAAAAAATATTTTCAGCTGCACCTACAAAAGCGACAGCCAAGACCACTTACAACAAGCAACGCCAACTGCAGCAGCAGCAGCGAAAATGTCTGCAATTGTGGGAAGAAAACGCGCAAAATGGGTTTTCCAAAATTCAAATACTCTTCCGGAACAATGAAATATGTCATAAGACGCCTGAACAAAAGCTGGTTCTTAGGGCCAGTCAGGAAGAAAAAGAGGACAGCACATGGAAACACTGCTACAAATAACAAAAAAATGTTGTGAGGCTTGGTATAAGTCTGTGGTCTGTGATTCGTTTTCGCCGCAACTCCCGATATCCAGTAGGTAGGAGCAAAAATTTGCTCTTGCCAATATGTCTTTTGCTACGGGGATAACTTACTCCATCGATCGAGCCAAAACGTCCCGAGAGCCACGAAAGACAAGCTTCGGTGACGTCAAAGATGCGAGCCAGAAGGTTTTTCTGTTATTAAAGAGAAGCTTCAAGTTGCTCACTATAAAAGTTTGGCGCAGCTAAAAGTACCAACAACCAAAAACACAAATAAACCTAATCTTTAAAAAGGAGCAAAGAAATCTTTCTTTCGCAGCTCATCTTTTTGCAGTTACCAACTACTATATAGCTTCCGATTGGCATTGGTTGATTGAATGATCGTGTTGGAGCCATACTACATTCTTCTGGCCAGTTAGGCCATAACAACACGTTATCGGGTTACGTCCTGATGTAAATACATTCTTTCATTGAAATTGTGGTTTTACGTGGTGGGTCTCAAACCTCACGCACAACCCTTTTAAAGCCTCAAATCAAATGTTATCAGCACCAAATAGCTAGATGTAAGCCGGCATGAAGCTCTCTTATAAGTATGACAAGTCCAACTCAATGTATACTCAATTGGGTAATGTCAATGCTGCGACGTCAGCAGAGCAGCCTTCTTAATTTTTCATTCTCTTCTGAATTTTAATGAAGGAAGTTGTGTGCATGGAATAATAGTATAAGTAACGCGCATGCTGCCGACACGATTGCCAACATTTCTTGACAGCCTAAGAGAGCGACCTTCCTGCTTGGCATTCGCAGCAAAGTGAAAATTTGGCAAGCGAACAGTGTGGGAGCAAAAGAATGCGCGTTCCTTGTATTATTATTCTATGTCACGCATGTTTTTTCAGCCAATGTTATATTTATTTACATACATGCGTATGCATTGCTTCTATTGTTTTATTAAACTTTAAGAAATAAATTGATATAAGCGAGTCACACATTCTTATATACATATGTATACATATATATATACTTATATTAATAGGTAATTACTACTGTTGGAATCATTTTAAGCATATACATATTTAAAAATATTAACTCTTTTAGCAGAAGGTAAGGAATAGATGGAATTAGGCAACCAAAAGACAGCTGCTTAAAACAGACAGCTGGAAAATTAAAACAGGAATAGAATACTTTTGGATGAAAAAGTAACTCTTTAATACCCTTTTATACTATGTATACTTGGTAGAAAAGTTTTATATATTTAGCTATTTTTTTTAGCTTTTTTTGGTCGTGAAAATTGGCAACACTGCTCTACTGGTCTCGAAAGAACCCAGTGTCATTGCTAGTCGCCTCATGAGATAACCCGCACACCACACGGTTTAGAAACTATACTAAATTCTTCAAAATCATAGTGACGTAATTTATGGACAGCTCCTAAAAAAAATTGTTTTAATGCAAACCAGCAAACCATTTCCGTCACTCATTCTCATAAGGCATAGTAAATTTTATGTTGCTCTGCGGAAGATTAATAATATTGCAAAACTATTTCGGTGAGAGCCTTCGTAATACTGCTTGTTCGGTCAAATTTTTGTTGTTAAAAGTTTTTGAGGCCAGAGTGGACTTGGTCGGTCGGAGAAGTAAGTAAATAAATCTTTTGTGTATATACATGATATGTTTTTGACTACAAAGAAAATCCCTCAACTATTTCGATCAAACTAAACTTTTCATTGAACTATACCTTAGCTTCTCGTTCTCGAGATCTAGATTGAAGTCTAGTTCATGTGGTAGCGCCGTCTTATTAATATAAAGCCATTAAAACGTCACACCAAACGTGCGCCGAACCATACCAGCGTAATGACATACTAGTTGACTTTAGACCTAGGCTAGGTTAGGTTCGGTTAGAACGGCTGCCAGGCTAACAAAAAGGTTAAGAAACAAATTTATACAAAAAAAGATTTTTGAAAAATTGTATTTGTTCAAGGACGATCGACTCAGCTCGTCGATATTTTCCGAAATAGAAATGTACTATATGTTCTGCAATGTTTACTTCCGGTTGCTCACATCCTCCAGACAAAGTAAATATGGTAAGTACCTTTGCAGGGTATCAAGGACCAGAGCCCAAGACAAGGCGCGTTATGCCTGGCCCAAACAACAAACACATAAAGTCGATAACCCGGTAGTAACCGAGCATGGTCTACGGACCTCTTCGGGATGTGTGTGACGTAGCAGTTGTTTATGTTGTTGTTGTCGTTGGCGGCGACGGTGTCGTCTTGGTCGTTACGGCGTCAACGTCGACGTCGACGTTGTCTTTGCCTATTGTGCCCGCTGCATAGTATTTGCTTGTCTGCCTTTGCCTATTTGAGTTCCAGCTGGCTGGGTAGTCAGACGCACTCCACACAGACACACACACACAGACACATGCACACACACACACACACACTTAGCCATTCACACATACACACACACTCAACTTGCAACTTATGACTTTTGCCTGCGTAAAGTGTTAAAAATGTTTGCAACATTTTTTTTTTTGCGCTGTGTTTATACCCTGTACACAAAGTGTAAAAGGGTATTATAGATTTGTGCAATGTATGTAACAGGCAGAAGGAGGCGTGGCAGACTATATGTTGCATGGCCAAAAATGGTCAGGAGCAATAGTGGAGTCGATATAGATATGTCCGTGTTGGTCCGACATTATAAGACTGCGCGGTTTACAAGCGCTCCGTTGAATCTATCAACTCGAAACTTCTCAGAGATGTGCGTCGTGTTTATTTGCATCTATGTTTCAAAAATAATCGAAATCGGATAAATACATCAAAAGTTATTGTCAAAAATTTGCTAATTTCACACACACACACCCCCTCCCCCCTCGCCTATAAACTGTGCAAAAATTCCACTACGTGTAGATATGGATACATGCGAGCTAAAGTTACAAAGTTACAATTTGGTGTACAGACTCGTGTGACCCTAATCATTAAAACTGCATCCACCTTTTTTCAATGGAACCCCCCATTCCCCCGCAATCGATTTACCTTAATTACTGCCACACCCCCCATATATTGATTTGAAAATAGCCACAGACATTTATAAATGTATTTTTGATCTATGTTACAAAATTCAACGACATTGACCTAAGAATACTGGAGTTACGAGTATAAAAGTAATTTTTGCCTACATAATAGCCAACATCCAAAAAGGAAAACTTGTCAATTGGAACTTCCCAATAGGGAAATTTTTACAGGCATATCGATCTTATGAAAGGAGATATAAAATTGGATACTTCCGTTCCCATTTTACCATATTCACTGTTTATAAAGAAAAACGGTACAGGGTATTCCACTGACGGGCAGCGTCCCGACTGTCTGCATCAAATTTTTTAACTTACATTAGAGTCTATGTGCCCCTTGCAGACATTTGCGTTGGTGTTATTGATGTTGTTGTTGTTGCTCCTTGACACTCACAGCGCTCATTAAATGTTGCAAGCAGGCGCCTTGGACATGGCCAAAAACTTTAACTACAATTTACATATACACATGCAACAACTGCTGGCACATAATAATAGTTGTTGTAGATTGCATAATTTTAATGTGTCGTCCTTAATTTAAATGGTTCCTGTGCACACGATGCGCCCTGAACGTTGCACGCTGCACGAATCTTGGCACGACATGGTTCGTGGTTTAAAATCTCTACCAGACCAACCTATATCGTGTGGCATGTCCATGTTCATGTTTCGTTGCCAAAAAATTATATACGTATATATAAGTATATATGAATTCGTCTATTAGTTGGGGTACAATATGAGTTTCCTTTAATAATGGCATTTGACATGTGCCTGTACTATATACGACTGCACTTAAAAAAAAGATAATGTGCGAAAGAAGGAAATCACTTTAGGTAGCCCAATCGAGAGGAGTTTGTGGAGCTTTTTCCCAACAGGATACGGTTGTAAATGAGAGCAAAGTACATGATACTTTCAAGAGACGTAGCGGTTGGACTCGCAGATTGATATTGAAAAATATACTTTCGATATGGAGTTCAAACGGAGCCCTTGGCGTGTTTGAGCGGCAACAACTGCCGCTTTTGATGGCACAACGAACTCTTCGAGATCTACGACGGTAAAGCACAGTCAAGCGAATTAACATCCAGCGGCTCGGTTTTGTTGTTCGCCGCGACTTTATTGGAAGGACTAAGTACAATGTGCACTAACCGCATGCTCGAAGTAGAGGCGCCTGGAGTAGTGCCGATAAGAGGATGTTATAGCCAGTCAAGAAGAAGTAATACTTGATCCTCTCCAAAACCGTAAAAGAAATCTAAAATCTTTTGATAATTGACTCAGCTTCTGATTTATGCATGCGCTCAAGAACGATATAACGGTTTTTACCCAGTGTAACACAGCATTACTGTCATTAGATTATTATTATTATTTCGAATACTTAATTTTTGCTACCCCTTACCAAATAATTGATAATTTATAGCATAAAACTTAAAATATATATTGCTTTGGCATCATACATTTTCTTCATTACATAATTTTCTTCATTTTTCTTAAACTTTTCACTTTTACTTCAAGTTTTGAACATTATTTGCTTAGGAGATAATGACAGAGTGAAGCTAATCGGAGTGTCAATATTTTTCCAAAAGTTTTAGGTCCAGGTCCAGTTTTAGGTTTTCATAATATTTACGCTTTTCATGTACGCGATTACAATTGCTGGGCGTATACGTAATGCCAGTATGCATTTGCTTTTGGCCTATTAATTTAAAATTTAATGCAGTATGTATTTAGGGGCACGCTTCGAATTTCAACGCCTTGACTCTTGGGGGCAACACAATACCGGAGACACGTTTCTGATACAAGTTAATTAATTGTGCCTGGCCAGCACCAAGACAACACCGACAAGGCAACCAAAAACCCAATACCCATGCACACACACAGCCAGATGCAAACTTGATCTATATATAGTGTGTCATGCATATATGGAGTGTCACTTATGTAAATATTCCAACAACGAGTGTGCTATAACAAACCGCCGGCTCCCAAAGTTGAAAGCCAGGACACAGCTTGAAAAAAAAATAACAAAATGCCGAGCATGTGGCAAGCAACGCCAAAGGCGCAACAACATGACCAAGACACACACACTCGTTCAGCCAAGTAGAGAAGAGATGGCCAAGGAGAGCGAGAAAGACTGAGAGAGGGAGCTGGTTCCATGTGTGAACTTTTTAACCAAACTCGTGCCAAAGTCAACACAACACCCAGGACACAACTCCCTGTGTGTGCGTGTGTGAGTGTGTGTGAGTGTGTGTGAGTGTGTGTGAGTGTGTGTTAGTGTGTGGCACAATCGACAACTGCAGGACATTAAATGCAATGCAAAAGCTTGTCGTGGTCAAAAGGGTTGGACCATAGAAGGGGCAGCTAGGGTGAGAGGAGGATAGGTGCAACGACCAGGAACAACCATCTATCAAAGCGCAAAGATGCGGTTGCCGCCTCAGGATAATCACATTCAAAAGAAAATGAAGCAAGCAGTAAAAACATAAAGTGAAGTCAGAGTATGAAGCGTGCAAGGAGTGAACGAAAGAAAAAATAAACAAAACAGGACGATAAACTAATGTTAGTAGCTAGAAGTTTAGATACTCTTAGGATCATCGAAATGCTGTATCGGTTTTAAACAAATTTTTGAGATTCCGAAAGGTAATCTTCACTTAGAACATGCTTGCATTCATTAAAATCCTGTTATTTTAAACGAATTTATCTAGATGGACATGAAGTAGAATTGACCCATTCGGATTATTGAATCACTTCAAAAACATTTTAACATTTCATAAGCATATCAGTTTCGATTAGATTAATTTTGAAAATGCAACTAAAATATAAAATATTGAAATTAAGATGGAATTTTCTTACATTGATATTATTATTGTTTATAAAAGGCAGCCCCTTCTATGGTTTCTGTAAACTATAAGCATTTTTACCCAAAAGGTCAAAACTTGTCGTATGACTCGACTTATAATGACACTGGATTCTTTCGAGACCAGTAGAGCCACCCCATCAAGAGGGTTGTGCGTAGGGTTTGACACCCACCATGTAAAACACCAATTCCAGTGAAAGAAATACATCATGCCGTAAGCCGGTTGGTAACTGGTTGTTATGGCCAGTTTAGAACATAAGCATTCCTTCTACAACCCAGGAGTAAAGTGGCACTGAATACCATTTCAAGCGGAACTTTACAACATATATATGCTTAAAGAAGATGCATCCTATGAAAATGCACAAAATGCAAATGTTTGGTACTCGGGCGAAGGCACTGTACTAGGTAAGTCGAGTTTACGCCATAGGCCGATGTGCATTCTGACAGAGAATTGTGAGTGGTCACTGTAGATCGAAAGGCATCTGAGCAGACATATACAGCTCCAATACCTGTAGATTTTATGAATTTTGGAAGGAATCCTTGCAGTACGTACCATTTTAATGCGATGCACTGGATGACAGGTCTGGCGGGGGAGCTTTATTACTAAGTACAGGACACAATAGATCTCAAAGCGTTACATTGCTCCTCAATTACATTATTATTCAGAATTCCTTATAAATTAGCAACGCTCTCAAAGGTACTGGGCTCAAATTCTGTTGAAAGAGATTTGTCGCGGCACAACACTGAATATAAAATATTTTTAAATCATACTAAACTATATGCAAGTTTGAATAATATAAAATAAATAGAATAAGTTAAGTTGGGTTTGTGTCGGGATTTTATTTGTTCCACAGCCATAATGGTCAAGGATTTAAAGTTATTTTAAATTACTAAAGGCACTTTATAAACGAGGTTTATGTCAATGATTAGGAAAGAGTTGAGTTCAAGTGATTTAACTAGAACCATTAAAAGGGGTTCACATCATTCGGCCGTGGTTAGTCACCAAGGAGAAAATCTATAAATTGGTTTACGAATGGGTAACGATCCAGCAGTTAACACAGACTGCGACTGTTTTTAGCTTCCAAACCCGAAAAAATGGTCGGTCTTATGGCGGGCGATCACACGGATCACACAATGTGGTCACCAATGGACCCTTTTGAGAGCCCAAAACCCTGAGACAGCCAATTAAGGAGGTCAAGCAAGCTAGGCAGTTTTGTATTGTTTGGCGAAGTCACGAATCTGGATGCTAATACATATCAGAATTAGAAAAGCCCGCAGCGTCTTTAGAGATTTGTCCTCAGTATAGAATTCAAGTCCAATTTCCCTACGCACTAAGTTAAGGGTCTACGAATCCAATGAAAAATATGGTACGGCTGTATGCCTGTGATCCCTGGAAAAGCTATGCCTATAAGACATACGTAAACTGCTGCCTGTGATATATTCTTAAGATCCGATGGCCGTAAATTATATCGAACCAAGAGTTATGGAATATAACGGATCAATAACTGTTGGATGACAAAGTTAAACGGCGAAAGTATCATCGGATTTAAGAGACGTTGACCAAACCAAACGATAACATCACGAAATCTCTTAAGTATGTATACAAATATTATTATGTTATGGGAATCCGATGAGCCTATATAAATGCGACATTGTATTAACTTCACTAGTCATTCCAACTAAGCGTTTTACTAGTGTGGTGTTTATGGGAGCCCAGACATCTCCCTTTACGGCTAGCAAACTCGGTGACCATCTCGATATACCCTCTGCTGGTGCATAAAAACAGATAAACTTCAGGAAATGTCGCACGGTAAATATGAAAGAAAAGCGGCGAACTGTAAAACAGGCAAGTCTAAAAAAGACACTAAGACAGCCGTCAAGCAATATCTGGACGTCACGAACTTTGACTGATGCACTGACTGACTGACAGATTCACTGACTGACAGACTGATTGAAATACAGACGAATGTCGGGCACTTATTTTATTGACAATTTTCTGTTCTTTTTTTTTAGTAATTT
Organism: Chymomyza caudatula; assembly: GCA_035041775.1. Taxonomy (NCBI): domain Eukaryota; kingdom Metazoa; phylum Arthropoda; class Insecta; order Diptera; family Drosophilidae; genus Chymomyza; species Chymomyza caudatula. The sequence goes on from JAWNKW010000133.1 coordinate 2,102,328, forward strand.
TTATTTTACAGCTTTTCAATTTCATGTCGTCAAACGCCTCCGGCGTTAAGCGTTAAACGTCAAATTGTTTATAACCGTGCATCTGCCGCTGCCCCATCGTCGCTGCTGCTGCCGTTGCATAAATGAATCAGGAAATCGAAGCACTGCCGTCGTCTGCATCCTGAAGTATACGCCCCATTATTGAGCGCCCAATGGTATTTGAATTTTTAGACAGATGACAGATGAAGTTTTATGCATAGATTTTTAGCGCTAAATATTTTCATCAGCAGAGCTTCCTAATTGAATTGCTAGACTCAAATCAGTTGGTTCGCAAAAAAAAAAGGGGGGGGCCACAAATGAAATGGAAAGTTCAACGCATGTTAAATATAGCTCATAGTCAAGTAATGAAAAAATATGAAATGAAATCTGAAATCTAAGCTGCCAAATCAGAATCAGTTTTAGAACTTCAATTTCAATGCCAGACGCAAAAGCAAACAGAATCTGTGGACGATTTGCGTCCGGCAAAGCTTTTAAGTCAGCAATCTCTCATTCAAACGATTCAAATGCTTTTTTTCGTTCTACTTCATTTGCATACAAACAAACAAATATTGAGACAAAATTGGAATGTCGCGCATATTTTCACACTCGCTTGACTTTGCAACAAAACCCATTGAATTTCAGAAAAATTCATATTTATTTGTCGTACGTCGAACGTATCTATAACTTGCATCTAGTACTTACATCGTAGTCGTCAATTGCATCAGCAGTGCATGAAATGTGAGTCGTCTGAGATGCATTGAATATGTGAGTAATAACTGCATAAGTACTAAAAACTAGAAAGGTAAGATCGAACTTTTGTAAGGCGCATATAAAATACTCTTCCAGAAAACGAGCGATTACCGTCAGTAACCAGGCAGTAGCGTGTAAGTACTTGCTATAACGAAATTTGCAGGAGAAAATAAGTAAGAACTTCTAAGTAGTGTGAGCGCGCACCCTCTTAAATCTGTTACTCTTCGAATGATAACCAAATGCACTCACACTATGACGATATAAATACGCACAAGAATGAAAAATATAACGAAAGACAAAGCGAAAAGTGTAGGAAAGAGCAAAAGGGAGAGCAACAGTGTTGGAAAAATGAATGTTTAGAGACTGACTCATTTATACAGATTTTATTTCAGCTCATACCGATTTGTGTTTAGCGTAATAAGAAGCGTTTGGTTTCATTGCTTAGATTGAGATTTACTATTGAGGATATTAGCTTACTATTGAATCTTGAATCGGCAACTTTTTCATGATTCAAAAGTTAAGAAAGCAATACCTATGCCAAAAGTGAAGTCTCAGGTAGTACATCCTATGATAGAAACATGTTGGATTTAGCGCGTTAAAAGCGCAAAAACTTGATTTTACAACATACTATTTTTCTAAATGATCGTTCATAATGAAAAATTGATTATCTGTATAGAAGCGTGTAATAAAGTCAAAAGAATAGCTTAGAACTTTTGTAAAAACATAAAAAGAGCCACTCGAACCGCTTTTGATCGAAACATCCAACATGAGCTCAAAATTGTGAACCGAACCTGTGCTACACTTCAGTTCCTACATGTACATGAGCAGCTAACTTCATATTTCTAAATGGTTTATCTGTTGTGTTGCAACTTAGTCTCAGGAAGTCCACATTTTTGGATCCGAACGATTATTTCGCAAGATAAAGAAGTTTCGAATAAGATATGTATTTTACCAAAAAAATCGTGCGTTCAGCTACGCAATGAAAATTATCATACAGAAATTCCTTTCATGAATTAAAACCGGCTCTGGAGCATCCTTCAATAGACTCCATTTTGAACGATATGACACGTTATTTTTTTCTTTAATAACAGTGTATTGGATTAAAAACAATTAAATGTGTTTGCTTCACAGGTATTGCATTTTTCAGATATTGAGTGCGGATGAGATAAAATACGGAATCATACCGAATATGTCTCGTTAATTTACGTGGATTCATCATGTGATATTAAAAAAATATAGCTGTAAGCCTCAAATACTTCTTGTAAAGCCAAAACAGTTTTGGTTAAAACACGTTAGAGCGAGATAGCTCTAAAAAACTAACTTTGTCGCTAATTGTTTATGTTGCGGTAACGGTAAAACTCTAACCAAATTAAATATCTCTGAAAGATTGGTGACAGATTCTTCTAATTTCAACAATTTTCTTAATCTTATCAGTTACTCAATTTAAGTGCTTTATTGAGTTCCTCATGTTGAGTTTAATATATTATTAGATTTTCTGCAATGTGTGTAACTCTAAAGCACTCAGAAATCTTAAAAAGGCAAAGTTTCTTCTAAGTACAAAATAATGATTACACTATGCATTAAAGTTCACCCCAATAAGAGGCTTATTAGCCATAGGCCCTCGGCAGCAATGCTCCCGTATTGTAGGAGATTTGATGATATCGCCATTTTCGAAATCTCGAATTAGAATTCGAATTTTGAACTAGAAGTACTACGAAAACGGTAGTGGAAAATCCAAAACTATCCCAATTTTATCGGAAAAGGTACAAACCCTTTGTTTTAGACATAGGTCTTGTTTGGTTTTTTTTTTTAATTCAATTGAATTGTCGACTGTGTCGTTTTTTCGATATTCCCCTATAACTTTGCTATTTCGCTTAAGATTTTGCTCAAATTGCTGTTGAAATGTGCGAAAGAACGAATGAAAGAATCAATTTATCGAATTCAAAAGGAAACCATTTAAAACATTTTAATTTATTTTATTATTACAAAATTATTATTTTACAAATATACCGCAGAACGTAGGCTTAGACAGGCTTAGGCTTTTTTTTGTTGCATAGAGTTATTAGCAATTCTGTGGGCTCTGTAGGATACACAAGAGAATCAATAAAGTCGAAAAACTTATCGATTTTAATCATAAAAATTATACATAGCTTAGAATTATTCTGAATCCAAAAAAACAATTCCTAGAGAAATTTTTACTGAATCCATGTTCAACATGGAAAATGTTGATTCGTTGAATGAGTCATATACAAATTCACTTGAAATCAGAGGAAATTAGAGATTATGCTCATTTCCTAACGTTGCATGCCTTATGCCACATCTCATATACACTCAATCTGAGTACACCCCAAATTTCTGTTGTCAACTGCAGATGATCAGAACCCTATTTGTATCTGTATAAATAGTTTTTCAACTGAACGCACAACCGAAATAGCAAAGTAACACAGGGGCACATAGACAACTATGTTCAGTTGCTGGTAAAAGGAGAGAGATAGGGAGAGGAAGCCTGAGAGAACGAGAGGAAAGCTTGTTTGTATTGTATTTCAAAATTTGTCAAAGTTGACACAAATTGTACGCATAAATGTGCGGAGAGCTCAGATATGTTTGTTCTTATTCCTGTTAATATTTTTCAAAAGAATTTCGCGTATTTCATACAAAAACAACGTAATGATGTGTATGTATGACTGTGTGTGTGTGTGTGTGTGTGTGTGTGTGTGTGTGTGTACCTATATATGTATGTGGGTGTAACTGACTGACAGGCAACATGAGCTGTAGAACTCGGTCTATTGAAATGTCAACGAGTGTTTGCCAGCGATAGCAGCAAATATATATTCAATGCATACAATTACTTCCAGTAAACTGCTCTCGAGTTTAAAATTAAATTAAGTTTCAGACGTCGACTGCAAGCGGGCGAAAAACCCACACTTTGAAAAATAAAAGTTCGATGTCTCGTGCGCGCCTTTCAAAAGTTCATTAAGTTAGTTAGCCCCTTCTGAGGGGGCGTGGCACGCTGCTTGACACGAAAAGCGGCGGCACCTATGTCAGCTGGCTGTGTGGTTGCAAGCGTTTCGGGCGGCATCAAGTCACTACTTAGGAGCAGCATTAAGTAGCTAAGACAATCGTGCCAATCATTAAAAATCTTAGGCCAGCGGCAGCGCCCCTAAACGCTGCTCCTACGCCTTTAAGTGTGTGCCGTACGCCGTTGCGTTCTTGCCACATTTTCGCAGTTATCAACACGTACGCAGCTGCAGTGCCGCAAAAGCAGCGCAGCGCAGCGCAGCCAGCGGTAGCAACAAACCTGTCTCTAGCAGACTAACTATACCGTTGGATGTTAGACCAAAAGCAGCGCATGTTTATAGACGCCCTAGATTAGGTCTTTGTCAGCACTTTTCGAGTGTGTACGATGTGCCTGAGTGTGTGTGTGTGGTGGCAACTATGGAAGGGCTTGCGGATGCTGCAGTTGTCTGTATGTGTGCCGGCATAGCAGCAGTGGCACTGTGTGCTCGAGTGGCGATAGCTGCGAAAAATCCAAACCATAAGCATTGGTGCAAGTGGAACCACTTGAGCGCTTGTTCCGGCTGCTTCAGTGCCAACACGATAGACTCACTCATAAACAGCTGAGCGGAGAAAGAAAGAGAGCGCAAAGTGCCTAAAGCTGTCGTATGGGCTAACAGATAAACACGAACAGTGCTCAGCAGATGCAGTAGCTCTGAATATATGAGCAGATAGGTTAACCCTTTAAGTGACAAGAATAAGCCGATCTTTAACCGATTCGTATTGTGTATGTTGTTGCGAACAATAAGACAACGGGAATTAAGTTACGATGTTATATATGGTATTTTCAACACCAATTTAACAAGAACTAAATGCGTCTTATTTCCCAAATGATAAAGTTGGATAACTCGCGAGCTAATATATATTCAGAACAGAAATCAATTATTTAATGCGATAAATGCAACTCGAGAAATAGAGCACTATCGTCAGATACTAGATTCTTTGACGAAAGACTCAACGCAAATAGATGACATCTTCCAAACTAAGACTATATTGTGGTTACAATATGTCAAGATCTGTTTTCGATGCCACCAATGTGAATTCTGTAAACTTAAATCTATGAGATATGATTCCCTCTGCCAATATCATAGTAAGAATTGTTAGTAGTCTATGTCTAACTTATAAAAGATGTTTTTCCATAAAAAAAAAAAAAGAGTGCCAAAAGTCACAAAATATACAAAGAACCAACAAATTAATAAATTGCCGTTTTGTAGAGAAGGAGCCAGTGCTGATTATGAAGTGACTCATGTGTATGTACCAAAGTTAACAAACGAAGGTTCACAAATCAAAAATCTATAAATTTTTTTGGAGAAAAGTGTTCGAGCCAATTTGTATAACGCCGACAGTTTTCAACTGGATCAACTTCAAGACATATGTATTTCAAGGAATGAGCCGTCGGCCGGATGAGGTACTTAATTTGTGTAGAGACAATCTACCTCACTAACATTTTCAACAGAATGCGTTAAAAAAAAGGGTGCGGTAGCAGACGGCTCATACCTTGTAATACATATGCCTTGGATCAAGTTAAGTTAAGTGCGACCCTAGATCGCTGCCACTTCTTTGATTGGTGAGCAGCTAATGATCTTAATCTGAAAATGACTTTCGTGTGACAATTTTGGAAAATGACTTAGATGCATTTTTGACACTCTTCATTTGTTGCATTTGAAAATGCCGATAAAATTTGTAGGTTTTATACAAAATTTCGTGCCTCAGGATATGATGAAGATACTTAACGAAAAAATTCGTCGCATATCAATATGATTCTGAGCTCAACAGCTGAATTGCTACACAGAGAGAAAAACGACATCCTCAAAATGAGTTGCCGCGTACTCAATATGTGAAGAAGCATTTTTAAGTACAAATTTGCAGAAAATACTTCAATTGAGTAAAATTCGTACTCAAATAAAAACCAAGAACATAATGGGCTTAAATCAAGTACAAAAAACTCTTTTCACTATAATTTTACTGTTATTTTTTACAAGAAGTTAAATTAAATTTAGAGAAAATTACTATTACAACTTAAAATTTACAATTGAGTCAATCTTTTTATAAGTTTAATTCGGTCGACCGGATGTTACCTCCGTAATGTCCTTTTTAATGTATAACCTATTTTCCAGCGCTTAGCCCACATTTCAAAGCTTTGCAAGTACTGCTGTGGAACATCCGTTGCTTCATATACGCAATCGTTTTTGACCAGGATGGACGTGTCGTCAGCATAAGTAGCGATGAGCAGGTCCTGTGAGTCCTGTAAGCCAGTGGGCATGTCGTGTGTAAAACGTGGGCCCCAAAACACTTCCCTACAGAACCCCAGTTCTTTACCGCCTCACATCCATTTCACTACCAGTTCATAAGCTCATTACAACTCAACCATTTTCTCATTCATATGTAAAACTTCAAACCGTTTAGGGTTGTCTGAAACCGAACCATTTACTTGACTTTCATTAACTATCACTGCCACTTCGATGCACCAGAAAACCACTTGGCATGTGCTTCGCCTTCAACTTTCGAGGATATTTTTTGGAGACATTTGACTTTTTGGCTAATTTACCCAACCAGCTACACAGCGAATGCCAAGCGAAAAGAAAAATTAAAAAAACATACATACGAAAATGGCAAAAGATAACAAACGCGAAAGCAAAGCAAAGCAAAAAACTAAAAAACACGCTCGCCCATTTCAAGTTGACTATTGAAGAAGCCATTTGAAAATTTGAAAATTTTTTGGCACAGGTACAAAAAAACCAACCCAAAAAAAACCACCAAATATAAAAAGAGACGGAAAAAAACCAGAATGCATACATTGAAAAAAATAAAGAGACAAACCAAAGACCGCATTGACTCTTCAACTATTGCAGTGTATTCGTATGTGTGTGTGTGTGTGTGTGTATCTGTGTGTGTGTGTATCTGTGTGTGGTTTGTTGCAATGAATAGAATAGATTTGTGTGATTGTGTGCTTAGATATGCGCTATAGGTTATAATATGTTAGCGTAATGCCAAGTGCCCCCTTGGCGGGGCTGATGATGGGCGGAGCCAACAATTTTGCTAAACAAAAACAAACAGCCACAACAACAAAAACACACACAAAGCCACAGGCACACACACACACATGTATATATGTGACATATGCACTTGTGTATCTGTATCTGTATCTGTATCTGTTTGCATTACCGTCGCATTGCCACTGCGGCTGTGTTGCCTTTTGGTCTCTTTTGGGGTCTTTTAAGCTGCCATCAAAAGAGCTTCTTGGCTCTTATATGTGCCTTTTTTTGGCCACTTCAAATTTGGTTAATATGACTGACTAAGGCGCATGTAAGTACAGCCTGCCTTTTGATTAGCCTAATGAAACTATGCGGCAACTAATGAGGCCATGCCACAAAATGCAAATCAACTGGCCCCCTTTTTTTCCATATACTATACAACTATACACAAGTAACAGCATCCAGCGTCAATGCCGCCAATTGACGTCAAATTACAATGCAACGTTGCCACAATGTAGCGCAGAGGCAACAAAATCTCAAGCATTTTATCAATTTCAATTTAAAGCAACCCTTTCATTGTTTTTGATGAAATTCTCTCAATTCGAGATCAATTCAAATTGTGGAGTACCCAAAGAAAAGATACGAGCATATTGCGAAAGAATACAAAAAACGGCACACAATCTTGAAAAGATAAAGATTCAATTACTATACACTTAAGACATTCAATGAGTTTAAGTTATTGCCCTGTCAAGCTCAAACGGACGTTGCAACTTAACTTAAGTTTAAACATAATTCTCCAATTTTGACTAAGAAAATACTAGATCGCAAAGCAAACATGCTATTAACTTAAGCTAGGCAGGCAATCAGATCGCCGATAGTCGAGCTCAATGCATACTCAATTAGATACTGTCATCGTTGAGAGACCCGTCTTAAAATTTTGTGAGAGTCTGCATAAACATATTACAAGTAGGCAGCACCTTTATAAGTATACATTGATCGAGCCTGCGGGATCATTGGTAAGTGCTCAAAATAGTTAGTAGCAGTAGCCCTTCCTAAAACTTAGTTGTAAGACGTAATCCCCTTAATCTACTTCCACATGGTCTTAGTTTGCGACCCGTCAGGTCGCAATCAGAACCATGTGCGCAAACACCTAATCTTAACAGCGGCCCACTGGAGTAGCATTAAGATATAGGTGCTCTGTATATCTAATTTCACATGATTTTGGTTAGCGGCCCGGCTGGGTAGGTACTACATATTAATGTGGCATCCTCACCAGACACTCTACCGGCGCTTGGCCTACACACTTCGGACTTATACCAAACAGCTTGTCTAGTCTCGGTCTAGAGCTTAAGTATTGTTAAATTACCATATAAGAATGAAGACAAAGAAACCGAAGGAAAGATCTTTTATTTATGAGCATCAACAGTGTACCACTGTCTCCTGAACACAAAAATTTGTGTAGCAGATCGTCTAATCATGTCAGACGGTTTATTAGCTTAGGCGATATTTTCATAGCCTTTTTTCAAACAAAAAATTACAAGTTTTCGCTGAGGAGACCAATTTTTTTACCATTTTTTGTCTAACAGGAAACAAGAAATATTCCGAAATATTTTCACTTTCTCATTATATGGATTACCTAATGATCGTAGTCGATGCTATACGGTCTAAGGGCATGAAACAAGGAAAACATATATTCTTTCACGGTATTGGGGATACAATGTATTCCTAGTGAACTAATAGCTACGTTGTCAGTCCTATCATTGTAATAAACCTTATATTTTGGAATGGCTTTAACAGGTTTATGTATGTAACTCTGACTTTCTGTATCCACTTTGGAGTGAAGCTCCTTAGTCTACTATGTCTTGTTAGCAAACCTCTTATTGCTCATTTGGTTATATTTATATTAAAGGAATAGGTCTACAAATAATAAAACTTTTACAAGAATAGGGGAAGAGTTGGATAAAAACGTACGTCTATACATGGAATGCATTAGCTTTTAAGCTTTCTCCACATATAAAGTATCGTCACCAGTGTTTTACTTCGCATTAAATTTTTTCTATACTAAGTTTACTTTGAATTCACAAAGAATTCGTAGAGTAAACCCATAAAGAATTCGTTTTAGAAGCACGAAAGTAAAACACTTTTTTATGATTTTCCAAAGAATTCTTTCAAAAATATACACGAAAATAATAATAATTAGTTTTAAAAGAAATTATGCACCTCAAATTTACTTAATAAAACTTCTGGTAGACAAATGAATTTCCGAACAAACCGTTCAACAGATATCAAATAGGGATTACCTATTCCTAAAAGTTTCTGAAATAAATTTTTTCCAGAAACCAACTATTTTTGTATATACTTGTATACACAAAAATAAACCAACTCAGGCTTTTCCGCACGTTTAACAAAACAACCAAAATTAGATCAAAAAAAATTTAAAAAAAAAATTCGAAAATTATTTACTCTTATTATTTATCTGGCGACCCAACTATAGCGACTAAAGAGCTCGAATTCGAAAAAAATTTGGAAACGAATTCCATTTTCCCAGAAGTGCTCATCTGCTCAACTCAATCGATAACAACTCAATAAGCCATAGATTTTAGTAAAGTCGTACGTGAAAATCGCGGAAAGTATTCAATTCCTCTGGCAACCGAACTATAACGACTAGAGTGTCCAAATTCAATGTGAGACCCTTTGCTTGCTATATTGGAAATAACTAAAGTTAGTGGAATAATACACTACATCGACAACGCACGAACACAAAAACATCGCCAAATTGCCGGAAAAGTTTTCAGATATGCTTAAATTATCGAAAAACATGAAGTTATAGATTTTAATTCCGGAAAACTTGTCAGATGTGCTTAAATCATCGAAAAACATAAAATTATAGATTTTAATTCAAATGGATGAAATTCTATAGATGCGGAAAAGTAAAATGTTTTCAGTTTTCATTAAAAATTTAATTGTTATGTAACATTTTCGAATGTCCCCAATGTCACAAAAAGTCACAATTTAATAAAGACCTCTCCCAACCACTCGATGATAACGTAATTTGTGAAACCCTTATGAAGAAAAGTGAAAAGAAAATATATACATTTTTTATTTAAGTAAGCTATCAGTTCTTCCAACTGGTTAGCGTTCTCATGCAAACTCACAAATACGGCAGTATTTCCATCTCCGTAGCTCTATGGACACACACACACACATAACGTATTCTATGATATATTTGCTTATAGGAGCTCACTGATGTTAATTACCGCACTTTGGTAACATTTAACGTGGCTCAACTAATTGACACAATTGCGCACATGTTTTTGAATACATAACTGGGTTATTCTCAGCAAAGTTTCGCAAATATTTAAAAACTTGCTAAGTACTTACCAGGACTGGTTTGCCAACTGAGGCCTCCAATGAACATTTTGCTGCAAAGAAACGGGTGCAACAAAAAAATGAAACATTAGCAATAATATAATGGACATTTTTCTATTCACGAGCCAGTACTTAGTAGCCCTGGTTGCTAACCGTAATATCAACAAATAAAAAGCTAGATTTTATATCATACATATATCTTATTTTTTTCTTTTTACTGATCTTTTATCAATTGCAATGTTCTCGGCTGCGCCCATTGTCAGCGTTAGCGTCAGCGTCATCGTCAACGTCATCAACATTATCATTATCATTATCATCACAGGCAGCAGCAAAAGGCAGCAACTGAGACGGAGACTGCGGCTGCGGCTGGCTGTTGTCTTCGTCATTATTTAAATCATAGAAAATAAGCCGCTTTCCCGGCATTGTTTTCAAACTGGAAATCTCCCACTGCCAGTCAACGCAGCTTACAAAAAAAAAATGCCAACAAAAACAAAAGGCTGTGCCCGAAACGAAAGTAGGCAGGCGAAACACCGCCCAGCCGCTCGAAAGTAAGTAGTTACAACTGCAACGTTAACGACATTGTCGCCGCACAGTGGAACAAATTCGTTTTCACTTTTGGGAGGATTTAGCGGAAAAGAAGTTAAAGGCTGAGTATGTGTATTGTATTCGCAAAAGTTCAAATCGATACACTTTCACAAACAACAAACCTATGAATTACAGATAAATTACGATCCCAATGGTCCAAGAACGCTTAGGAGCCGTCCATGTATAACGTATCACTGATAGGGAGCGATGGGGTTACCCAAATGATAATGTTTGATTACAATGGGGAGGGGTGTAAAGGTATTGATGACGTCAATGAAATAGTTCAATAAATTACTATAGAATTATAAGTTTATGAGAAATATAAAAAATAGACAAAAAAAAAGGAGTTGAGTCGATGGACATAGCTAATCTGAGTCTGTTGAGATATAAGCATCAAAGGCCCTTAGTGTGTTTTTAGGATGTGCACTGTCTCACATAAAGGATGTACCCAAATATGCACGATAAACATAATCAAGAAAAGACAAGATGGAAAAAAAAGAGAGGAGAGTGAGTTACTAAAAGAAAGTAAATGATATATTTATTAAAATTAGAACATAGAACTCGACAAGGAGCATGCGAAGCAAAATAAGATCTACAAACTTGCAATTGTAACAGACGGAAATAGTGAGAAGCTCTGCAAGGAACAGAAAATATAGGCTAGCTAAGAAGATGAGAGGAATAAGCCCAAGAATCAGTTTGTGTAGCAACAAAAAACCGTGACTGATGCTACAAAGTCTATCAGGATACGAAAGCAGCCGGATTTTTGGATCCCAATTTACGCTAAGAAGTACAAAACGAAGATTGTGGATATGAGGATAAAGGCATCTGAGATGGCATCACAGTTATGAGGCCAACAGCTGTAAGCAACCGTATAGCTGACGACCCATTTAGATATGGCAAAACAGCTGCACACCTCCATGGGAGAGAGTGCAAAAGAACTGTAACCCGTCATCGGGTTACGGCCTGATGTAAATACATTCTTTCATTGGAATTGTGGCCAACTGGTCTCAAAAGAACCCAGTGTCATTGTTAGTCGCCTCATACGACAAGCTTTGACCAAACGGCAGTGTGGTGAGCACAGTTCCAACTTTTAATTGCAAAGCTATGGGAACGATGGAACACCTACTCCCTTGGTGTCTGCTTTCCTGTTAGTTACTTTAAGGACAGCATGTCGTATATATCCGTAATTAGTACCAAAATTACAGATCTCTGCATGTGAATAGGCGTCGCCCTGACAATGATTCCTTTAAACGAGAAAGAGTTTTTAGGTCCTAAAGTATCTCATCTAGCGTGGCAGCAAACAACCCTCCAAAATCAAGTCATAGAAAATTACAAAATGTGTGCAAAACTTCGTAATTTAATGCGATTTAGTAAAAGGCGAAGACGATATTCCGGTTATTTCTTATATTAATTATTGGCTCTAACACACAATTCAAACAATCCAAGCAAAAAAAAATTAAAGAAAATAAAAGCCAAAAGTACGGGTTTTCGCGCTCGATTTTTTTCTAATTATTCGTTTGGTAATCTTGCATCGTTTAAGAAGCGCCTTCTCGTAACATGTACAAGTTTCTGCTTCAACCGTTTAGGGAAATTGTTAAGACAAATGCCTAAACATTTTTAGTCAAATTCGCAGCTAAAGGAAATATTTAAAAATAATAGGCAACTCAGTAAAAATTTCAGAATTTCATTTAACAAGAAACAAAATTTTTAATTTAATTTAATTTTCGTCAAATTTTACTGTTTGAGTTTAAAACTTGAAAAAATTCCTTCGCTGACAGCTCCATATTTCAATATTTCGAGCAATCTGCCGAGTTTTTATGAATCAAAATTAATTTCATATCGAAATTTATTTTCTAATTGAAAAGAAAAACTGTAGTTCATGGTCCTATCGCCCTTGCAGGTTAAAAGTTTTTATGACAAAAAAAAGGAATTTTAATTGCATTACATTCGATAACATTGTATACCGAAAGCATTCATACTTAAAATGGGTCTTGTATGTCATCTCTAACCAAGGACCAGAAAATGCAAATCGGTTCACGGAAAATTCACCGTTTTACCCAATCTTGTTGCCTTGTGTAAAAGAAAAAAGTATCTTTGTTTTTTTGATCATAAAAACCACGAATACTTCCACTGTTCATTGGCGAACGGCAACGACAATGATTATGAAAACTTCAGCAAACTGCAAAAGAGCAAGCAGCGCAGTAAGCAGCGCAGTAAGCAGCAGAAGCCAGCGTCGGCGACGACATCAACACGAAAAACGAATGTAAAACACACACAAAAATGCATAGAAACACAAATTGCAATGAAAAGCAAAATAAAACAAGAGGCACACAGAGAGGCAAACAATGCACAAAAAGCGGCACACGGCACAACTAAATGAAAATGTTAATAAAATGTGCAGTTACAACAATAACGGGAAAGCTGCAGAAACAACAACAAAAAGCGAAAAAGAAAACTAAACCTAAAACTAGAGAGAACGGAAGAACTGCCGCCACAGAGGCAAAAGCAATGTGGGAGTTGGTTGGGTGGTTCCTGGGGCCAATGGCAAAAGTAACGACATACTTGTCAAGTTGGGCGGTCAGTGGGAAAAAGAGAGGCCTAACGGTTGCTTGGACTCAAAAGTTGCCCATAGAAACGATTTGTCATTAATCAATGTTGTGGATACCTACATATATCTATGGCAAATCGATGGTGAAAACAGTGAAAAGGGCATTACCACGGGTTACTGTTCGTTCTGCAAAGCTTCAATCAAACAGAAACACTTAAAAATCAATTTCGAGGTAAAACAGGTGAAAGATGTGATGTCTCCTTTAATTGTTATTGATAAGTTCACAAATTGTCTTTAAATGATTATAATTCTAGAAAAAGTTCTTTATAGTGGGTTGAGTACTTAAATTAGTAGTCTAAAGGAACCAAAGAAGCAGCCAAATTGCACAGACGCAGGTGCCGAAAGTTATACCCTGCCGCTAGCAAAGTGGTCCGCAGTCCTGCTGATGGAGGCGGAGACGCTCTACATTCCTGTCGTACAAGCAGCGACAGCTTAGAAGTGCTGTAAGAAAACAGACAACAGTCTGAGCCACTTCAATCGAGGAGACCAGAAGATTAGGTTGTCCGAGCCAGATCAGCAAGAACGACCCAGGGATCGAAAACGTTAAAGACACGCAGCCCTTGTCATTCAAAGTCGTGACAACTGAAAGAAGTAAAACCAAAATAACAGTGGCTGGCTCTAATATACACTAAAAGATCGTCCTGCAAATGCATGGTCTATAGAATCAATATGAATGAGTCTCTAAGAACCTACAAACATCACCGAAAAAATAGCTGCAAATACATGTAAACTACTCTAGATACCGAGGGCTTCTTATCCCGGAAAAAATGTCAATGTACGAGTCTGTAGAAGAAGAAGAGTAACGTCTAAAACAATTATATTTTCTTTGAAAATATACTGCACTTTGCCTTGTCTGTGCGTATGTCAACATGGTTACTATTAGAGAGATGATAGATGTGAGAGGTAGATACCCTCACCTTTTGCTTCAAAGCATTTACACATGAAAATGCCGTTATAATTTTGTTACTTCTGAATGACTGCACCGATTGATTGAGGTTTCACTCGGCAACCTGAGGTAGATAGTGCGGAAGATGATGCAGTACTTCGAGAGAGAGACGTGTGCTTGGTTGTGAGTATACCGGAAGCAGTCTACCATTTGCTATTTCAATATCCTACCTGGAGGCATGACATTCGATAGGACAAGTGTCTCGGTACATAATACATCATGCATGACTGGAACTGCAAGGGGAGAACTTTTTTACGTATCTAGAGATGGAATGAATAACGGAAACCCAAAACTACATAACCGAAATCGCTTAAGAAAAATGTGTTCGATGAGACATTAAAAATCCAAAAAAGAAGCTTTATAATACTTTATACCTTGATGATTATTACATTAAACTTGATATATTTGATGCTATAAAAGCAAAAATGGGTGGGCATGGATTCTGGTAAGAAAAGCTGAAGCTTTCCGTACCATTTCTCCACCTTAACCAAGTTGGCACAAAACCTCCACGTTGTGCTCCCTGGGTTGTGCGTAGGGCTTGGAACCTTTTGATGAAAGATGTTACGATGTGCATGGAGGATTACGCTAGATTTGACCGTAACCCGGTAACGATCAAGACGAAAAAGAAGATAAAACTAATAGTTTATCTTGCTTATGTTTTTGAATCAATTATAGCAAACTATATATTGCTTTTTGGATAGTACTTTCCTTGCACATTCTATTACTCTCCTTTAAGATTAGCTGCAATTTCGCTTTGCATTCATTGTCATTGCATTTCAGTATTACCCGCATGTTTTCTATTAAAAATTGAGCTCATCCATCACATTTGATTTGCACTTTGCCGCCACGACTCGTTAAAGGCAACGCCATGCACCGTCAAGCAGATCGACGCACAGACATAGAACGACGTCTATTCGTCACTTTCGTTGATTCATAATCACATAGTAGTATGCATTTCATAATATTGCTATTTTTTGACACATATTTCACTATTTTGTCATTGTTCTATCGACAGTTAACCTTCGGGTGGCCCTAAACTACAGCGACAGTTAGGCCTGATGCGCAGCATGGCAGCGGCCCCTTTAGTTTTGCATGGCTCAGGCCATTCCCTGCACCAAATGAAATGCACGACCTTGTCCTACACTCGCAATTCGTGCAACGCGTAGATAGTGCAACAAAACGAAGAGACTACAACAAAAAAAGCATACAATGCGTCCAGCTGTGTGGACGGCGTGCTCATTGTCCAAACACATGAAACGCGTAATTGCCGCCGTAGAGCACAGCTGAACAGAGCCGGAGAGCAAACAAAACATAAAGTAGAAACCGCCATTGACAGTTGCACGGCAAGATGTCAGAGTCAGTGGCGGTTGATAGCTGAATTAAAGTCGCCTTAAATGCCAAAACAAAATAAACAGCAAATTGCGAGAAGACTGCAATTCGCTCAATTCTCTCAGCTTGAGATTTGGAACCAAATGGAGAGCCGAGAACATAAATGCTAAAGTTATGAGTGTCGAAATGGTTTAGTGCAAATCAAAACTGCAGAAAGCCCATTGTTTAGTCCGGTTTATATGAGAAGATCCATGGAATTTAAGAACTGTTTAATGTAATGCTGTAATGCGAAACTGGCGATATATATAGCTGGAGAGCTGCTGCAGAGTGAAGTCGCGTTTATCGTCACAACCATTGCTACCACCCTGAGTGATTGATTGACGAAAACATAAAAAAGTTATAGGACTTTAAAAGAATTATTTTGTTCATTTTTCGACAACGCACAGTGGATCCAACTGATTTCTTTTTCGGCAAAAATCATAGCTTATGAGCGAGTAAAGATATTTTCAAAACTTGTAAAAGAGAATTTCTTAAGCTCCTGCGATACACTGCGATAAAAACGCTGTGAAAAGTGAGAGCTTCAAAAAACGGTAGTAAAGTTTGATATTATATAATCAAAACGTATTATCCTCGCTCTATACACAGATTATTTATCGCACTGTATCGCAGAAGCTTAAGGAATTCTCTGTTCTATGCATTTTAAATTTTGAAAAAATCTGTACTCTCTCAAAAGTTATGATTTTTGCCCACAAAGAAGTCAGTAGAATCCAATGTGCAACTTCACGAAAATATTAAAAACGAGCAGAACAAATAAATGAATGGAAGGAAACAGAAAATATTCAATGTTCCGAAGAATACCTTTATGCGTTTTATATATAACTCTTCCTATTTGCTTCAGTCGTTTGGAGACATGTCAGCAAAACGATTTTCAGCTCTCTCTTAGGCGTGGAATTTCAGTGAAATAGGGATTTCTAATATTCGACGGGAAAGATGTACATAAAAGGTTGTCAATTCGAAAAACGCTTGATAAGCAAATGTATCAATCTAGAAGTAGAAGTTTTTATTAAAATCTGTTCCGTTTATATTC
Source organism: Chymomyza caudatula (assembly GCA_035041775.1). Classification (NCBI taxonomy): domain Eukaryota; kingdom Metazoa; phylum Arthropoda; class Insecta; order Diptera; family Drosophilidae; genus Chymomyza; species Chymomyza caudatula. The sequence goes on from JAWNKW010000133.1 coordinate 2,119,049, forward strand.
CCCGAAAATTTATGTAGCTTCATAGCGCTTGTATAGAAAATTAAAATTTGTTGCGCATACGCCATGTAGGCTGTGTGTTTAAAGTTGAAATCCGCCGAGACTTACATAGTAGACAAAACTTTAGCTGAGCGTTGATGATGTTGCCTTTGTCTCTCGACGACTTGTAGTTGCAGCTATTTACAGATTTCCCACAAGTGTACAACACGCACATATACACCCCCTCACACACACACACACGCACACACACACACACAAATACATATAAATGCATACAATGTGCAAAGTCTGTCTCTAGCTTTGTTGAGCTTGCAGTCATAAACAAGTCAACGCAACATGTCCGATTAGTAGTGCAACCACCGTTGACATTTGTCACTACGCTGCCAACGTCGCGTCGTCTGCCGCTGCCGCTGCCGCCAGAAGATGCTGCTTGACTGACTGAGTGACTGACTGACTGACGATGATGGCAAATACTAGCTACGAAGCTACAAAGCTCTACACGCTCCAGCTCGGTCACATTTGCCAGCATTACGAAATAATTGTAAAGCGCGCGTCACTTTTCTATAGGCTTGCCTGCACCGAACCGAACCAGCCCGTAAGCCTAACGTAACCTAAACCACCGAACCACCGTCACCACCACCCACTGAACCAGCTACTACCGCACCCACTAGGCACACACACTTATTCCATTCATGCGCAAGTCATAGTCCGTCATGCGTCCTTCTGTCTATTTGCTACCGTCGCTCTTTTGCCCATTCAGTTTGGTCGCGGGCCTCGGCTCGGGCCTCTCCGCTATTCCCGGCCTGGTGGGGCTTGACTTCTTCGTTGCCGTCCGATTCCCCTCTCGCTTGTTTGCCATTCAAAATCCGTTCAGACTTTGTATGCACATAAAGTGTTGGCCTCTCACTCACACACATTTGCATGGCTGCAATTGTAAGTGTGTCTGTATGAGTGTGTGTGTGTGTGTGTGTGTGTGTGTGTGTGTGTGTGTGTGTGTGTGTGTGTGTGTGTGTGTGTGTGTGTGTGTGTGTGTGTGTGTGCACTAGTTGACGTTTTTCTATTGTGGCTTCATTGTTGAATAGAAAAATGTGCAAAATAGTAACGAAAAAAGCAAGAAAATAGCAAAACAGCAAGTCTATGGCACTGCATGGCGACCCCCTACTTTTACCCTTACTTTACCCCAATCCAACCTAACCATCAAATAATGCCGCAACGCATGCCGCCCAACATCCATCTGCCGCTACCATGCTCTCCGCTTTTTGCCGCTCTTGTTGTTGTTATTGTTATGTTGCGTGGACCTGCTTTGCCGCTATATGGAAATAAAAGTGCAGATCTTGTAACTTTAGTAATTTTTCACATGACAAATTATGTGAGCGGCCAGACAGTCGTTGGAGGAGCTATTGCTGGAGCTGGAAAACGGGGAGGCCAACAAAAGGCGAGCGGACAAGCGAGTGCATGCAACACGCGTGGCAACAACTGCAACTGGCACAGAGTGGAGCCTCTAATCATAAAGTTATAAAGAGGTGCCAGTGCTGAAGCATTTTGAAAGCGCGCACAGACAACAACATAAAAACTGAAACTGCAACAGTCATGATGCAAACAGTGGAAAACAAAGTTGCCACCTATTCGGAATTATGGTATTTCGAATATAAAAGCAGATAAGATAATAAAAAGTGAGAAAGCGGATATAAAGATCCTTTAAAGGTATCAACTACTTTGACTACCAACTTGTGTTGTAAGGCGCTTATACAAAATAGAACAACGATAAAGGGAGTCTAATCGGGATCGGCCCAGAAAACTCTCGACTGTTTTAAATTGGTTAGTTCTTATAGATAATGTCAGTTTTATATTAACAACAATAATAAAGTTCTGGGAAATTGTAAATGTGCTTCATAAAACGTGGTTTTTTTGTATTTTATTAATGTAAATTATTAAAAAGACTTGCAGAGCCTCTTATTTACTTATTTAACTTCGCTCCAATCGGCCTTATCGGATCGAAACTGCGAACTAAACCTATAAAGAAATTTCAACGGTATGCAGCCCTCTACAACGAATTGAAGTAAACAAATTTGATGTAGACAGTCGGAACGGTGCCCGACACTGGTATACCCTGCACCCATTTTATCCATGAAAATCAAATTTTTATATCGATACGTTGGGGATGATTCAGAAAAAGTCAACATTGTTTGGTTTATAAGGTGTGGGCTTAAGCCGCGAAAATCTGTCACGGGGGAAGGGGGTCAGATATCGACATGATTCGACAAACTCCCTCTTCCTATGAAAAATGCGCATCTTTTGTTAAACATTTTGTGGCTCTAACTCTTATAATGTTAGAAACTGAGACCAACACGGACAGACAGACGGCGGACGGACGGGTAGACAGTCAGACGGACGGGCATGGTCATATTGCTCCTGTTCATTGTTGCCCATTTTTGATCTGTCACGCCTCCTTCTGCCTGGTAAAAACATTGCACATACCTATAATACCCTTTTATACTTTGTCTACAGGGTATAAAAAGAGAGAAAACGTTGTTTTCAATTCCTTTGTAGATTGTAAAAATCCATTTTTACGTTTTCATACATATAATGTCCCAATAAATAAGTTTACTAATCAGAAATTTTTTCCAATGGTAATATAAGCCGTTTCCTGAAAACTCATTGAGCTGATTTTCATCTCACTGATTCCAAATCATTCGATTTCAATACATTATTTTTATATCGGCATAACGCAAAGCGCTGCTAAAGAAAAACATTGTTCGTGGAATTCCGATTAAGCAGCTCCAAATTTAACGAATAAGATATGTTTTAGCCAAGAGGTAAGGGCCCACTTTATTCCCTAATGCTATGTTCTAAAGTGCAATTGGTAAACTTGTTAGTTACTTCTACCGTTGAGAATTTGTCTTTCCTGCAAAACCAGGTGTGTCAGTTTCGTTTACTAGTGAAAAGACCAAACATTATCAAACTTACCAAAACACGAACATTACACATTTAAGCCGAAGTGGGAACAGTTCTTTATGATGATTCTTTTCTAGATCTGCTTCTCGAACTCATTTGTATGATCATTATACCCTGTACACAAAGTGTAAAAGGGTATTATTGGTTTTGGCAATGTATGTAACAGGCAGAAGGAGGTGTGGCAGACCATATGTTCAATGGGCAAAAATGATCAGGAGCAATAGCCGAGTCGATATAACCATGTCCGTCTGGCCGTGTTGTAACGTGTTTCTCAGAGAGTTAAAGCAACAAAATTGTACCATAAGATGCGCATTTTCACGGCTGTACCGCCATGTCAAAATCGACCATAAAAAGGGAAAATTTCTCCAGCTCCAATTAATGAACTACAATAGACAAATGTAAGTTGCCTTAAAAAAATTTGTCTTTTTATACCCTGTATACAAAGTGGAAAAAGGTATTATAAATTTGTGCAATGTATGTAACAGGCAGAAGGAAGCGTGGCAGACCATGGGCAATAATGGTCAGGAGCAATAGTCGAGTCGATATAGACATGTCCGTCTGTCCGTGTTGTCGCAGCGTTCTCGGAGACCATAAGACTGCAACAGAATTTCACTTTTTACAGATATGTTAAGATTAACATTTATGGTAACCAAATGTGATACGTTAGGCAACAATGTTGATCTTTTTTCTAATCATCCCCCTCCCCGCGTAGAACAGTTACCGTTATTACGCAAAACCAATCAACGCGTCGATACAAAAACTTACACAGAAATTAGACTTTCATGGAAAGAATGGGTACAGGGTATTCCACTGTCGGGCACCGTCCCGACTGTCTGCATCAAATTTTTCTACATTGTTCATTTAAAAATTTAAGAACCTGGAATATCTGACCACTGTGCACAAGCTGCAGATGTTATCCTATACGACTATCAACAGCATCATCAAAGCACAGCAACAATACGTTAGAAGTAAGGTTAAAAAAAGGGAGCTTCTGTTACTGAAGCTGCAATGGCTACGTAGGATTCAAGCTTACGTTCGCATGAGCAAAACTAAAAACTACGCGCATATCTACGTAATAGTATAGTCCTTACCCAGGCTAAAGCATAAATATGTTGAATACAATTGTCTGAGACATACATACTAGAGAAGGAGGCCTTGTTGCGAGATGTGTGAAAGCATTTCGGAGTAGCAGTAAGAGTTTGGGTAAATGGATGCCAGAGTTAGCAGCGCTGGGCATATGAGAACACGCAAAACAGTGTACAAACAGGGCTAAAACGATTATGGAACGGGTGAGTTAGTGGGCAGACAGACAAAGCCAAGTTGAAGCTAAATGTTGGCCACATTCAAAGGGGGCAGGCCATGTTTTATATAGCACCCAGAGAGATAGCAGTCTTATATGCATGTGTGTGAGTGTGGGTGTGTGTGTGTGTGTGTGTGTGTTTTTTTTTTTTTTTTACATAAGTAACCATGGATAACGCCATGGAGGGATGAAAATCTTCAAAAGATACTGATGGTCCGTACCACCAGCATGCACGATTCATGTCGTAATCCAACGACAATGCCTACGTACTAAAGACACCCCTTTACACCACCACTCCCCGCGGGAGGACCGCTAAGTATTACTTCGCAGGGGAGGGTTGCCTATTATAGGCACACACATCTTAGCTCTCTTTTGCATCTCTCAGATCCTTCTGGATGCCTAGATGAGCTGTCTCTTCCGTCCTTTTCCCTTCTCCATTATGACTCCCTTATCCGTTCCTCTTCACGACGTTCTCTCTCGCAACGTCGCAAATCGCCTTGTATGTGGATAATCACCTGGCTGATCCTTAGCCAGTTATCCTCACTTTTTAACATGTACCCGGTTAGCTCCTCCGGGGGAGGAAGTATGCCCGCTAAATTCCTGTATCTTGGGCAGTGATACATGACATGCTCCGCATTCTCATTACAGTTGTGGCAGCTCGGGCATAGGGGGGTTCGCTCATGCTTGAACCTGAACAAATATTCCCTATACCCGCCGTGATTTGTCATGAACTGGGTCAGGTGGTAGTTCATACGTCCTGCCCCTCTCTTTATCCACTCCGTTAGATTCGGGATAAGCCTGTGCGTCCATCTCCCTTTAGTTGACGTGTCCCATCTGACCTGCCAACTGGACAATGATGCCTCTCGTGCCGTCCTCCGGATTTCTGCCAGATCTATTATGTCGCTTGTAGATGTCCGCCTGACATAGATTGCCTCCATTTCCTTTGCCAGAATATCCACCGGTATCATTGTCGCTAGGACCAGCGCAGCGTCATCTGACAATGTCCTGAATCCTGAAACCACCCGCAGAGCGCTGAGTCGGTATGGGACTGAGAGCTTCCTCTGCAACTCCTGCGTGCTGAGTGCTGCAGCCCATACCGGTGCCGCATATAGCAGAACGGAGGCTACGACTCTGCAGAGAAGCAGACGTCTGCCCGTTCTAGGTCCTCCTATGTTGGGTAGCATTCTAGCGAGAGCCGCCTGCGTAATTGATGCCTTCTTGCTGGCGTATTCCACGTGTGCCCGGAAGTTGAGCCTATTGTCCAACATGACTCCCAGGTACCGTATGCTCGGTTTTGACCTTATGGACGCGCTGCCCACTTTGATGGTCATCCACTCCATTTTCTTCCTGCTTGTAATAAGCACTGCTTCTGTTTTGTGGCCAGCTAGCTCAAGGCCAGCGCTCTTGAGCCAATCCCCTATTGTTGCAATTGAGGCATTAGCAGCCAACTCTACCTCTGTGACGTGTTTGGCAACCACTACTAATGCCAGGTCATCCGCAAATCCGATAAGCTTGCATCCTTGGGGAAGAGAAAGTCTTAGAACCTCGTCGTATGCTACGTTCCACAGAAGAGGTCCCAGTACTGACCCCTGTGGGACTCCTGCTGACACTTTGTAGCGCTTGGGGCCGTCGTCAGTTTCGTAGACGAGCACTCTATCTGAGAGATAGCTCGAGATTATCCTCAACAGGTACGGTGGCATTTCTACACGGCAAAGAGCCCTCTGAATTAGTTGCCATCTAACTGAGTTAAAGGCGTTGCGTACATCCAGTGTGATCACCGCGCAGTACTTTTTATCGCCCCATCTCCAGCGTTTTCCTTCAATAGCCTTCGATGCGGTGTCCACCACTTCTTTAATTGCGTCTATCGTAGATCTTGCCCTCCGGAATCCGTATTGGGACTCAGATAGCGCACCCTTGGACTCTACCGCAGTCAGTAGCCTGCTATATATTATTCTCTCCAGAACTTTTCCCACCGTATCGAGAAGGCAGATTGGTCTGTACCCAGACGGATCATCGGCCGGCTTGCCTCCTTTTGGTAATAATATCAGGCGTTGCTCCTTCCATGGCTTTGGAAATACTCCATCCTGTAGGCATCGCGTAAAGATCCTTGCGAAGCTTTCCGTTTTGTTAGCAATAGCAAGCTTGAGGGCTTTATTTGGGATGCCATCCAGACCCGGCGCTTTCCTGTCTCCTATTCGTGCACATGCTTCTGTTACTTCCTCCAGGGTCACGGGATCTATCACGTCCGTTCCGATCGAAATATTGATCACCTCCAGCAGGGGATGCCGTGGGAACAGGGTCTCCACTATTTTGCGGAGTGCCGCTGGGCATGTGACTCTCGCTGTTGATTGACCCATCATCTTTTTTGTGACCACCTTGTACGCTGTACCCCACGGGTTAACGTCTGCTTCTTCGCAAATCCTCTTAAAGCAGTTCGCCTTGCTACTCTTTATGGCCACTTTCAGTGCTTTCCTTGCCCTTCGATAGTCTTCGAGTCTATCGTAGAAGTCAGGGCGTCCTCTCGATCGTTGAGAGCGTCTACTACACCGAAGGCAGGAACGTCTCAGCTGGCTGATTTCCTCGGTCCACCAGTAGCACGGTGCCCCGCGTTTGCACGGTTTTCTCTTTGGCATCGAAGCGTCGCATGCCTTTACAATATTATGCATTAACTGCTTGGTGGCCAGTTCAGTCGATCCCTGTGTTTCCTCGACTAGATCCAACGTATCCTTAAACGTTTCTTCATCGAAGCAACTATCCTTCCACTTTGGTCCTGTTGTCCTTGGCCTTTGTTGCTTTCTTCGGGTGTGGAAATCGAAGTGGATGGCCTGATGATCACTAAAGGTGAACTCCTCACTAACTCTCCATCTAGTTGTTCTGTGTAGGGAGCTGCTTAATAAGGTAAGGTCAATAATTGACCCTTTACCTGCCTTTCGAAACGTGAGCTTTTCACCGTCGTTTGCGAGGCTAACATCCAGTACCAACAATGTTTCCAGCAAGCATGAGCCTCTGGCGTTTGTTTCGCGGCTGCCCCACTCCACTGCCCATGCGTTGAAGTCTCCTGCGATAACCAGCGGAGCTCTATCCCTCGCGTCTGTCACTAATTCCTCTAGCATTTCCTTGAACTCGTTCAGTTGCCAGCTTGGAGGTGCGTAACAGCTATAAAACGTTACGCCTCCAATCTTTGCTCTTACGAAGCCATCATTATTTGTATTTGCCTCGTAGATCGGAGATGTGCAGGACCAAATAGCTGCCTTTCGGTTTCTGCTGGTTATCCAACCATTCCCTCTTATAAGCTTGAACGGTTCGCAAATTAGGCACACGTCGGGCCTTCTCTCCCTCACTGCCTGCATCAGCAGGTCCTGTGCCGCCTCGCAGTGGTTAAGATTTACCTGGGTAATCTTCATGTTTGGTTACCCAGTGCTCTCTTAAAGATGGGGCACCTGCTACTTCCAGCAATGTGTCTTGCGTCCGTGTTTGTACCTTTACAAAACATGCACATGGGATCCTCCTTGCAGTCCCTTGCCAGGTGGTCCTTCGTTCCACAGCGCCTGCAAAGATTTGAGCGGTCCGTCTCGCTCTTACAATTCCTTGCCTGGTGGCCAAACTCCAGACAGCGGAAACATCTTATGAGCGATGTCCTCACCCGAAGTCGGGTGTTTACCCATCCTACTCTAAGGCATCCCACTCTCAAGGCTTTTTGGGCGATTTCTGCAGGAAGCCGTATTGCGGCTATCTGCGTGTGACCGTACGATCTTCTAAGCCTGACATCAGACGGTGCTACTTCCGCTACTTGTAACTGCTCCTTTATAGCAGTGCAGATATCCTCGCATGTCGTTGACTCCTCTAGATCTTTGCACTCGATAGTGATGCGGTGTGAAAGCGATCGCACTTCCGCTTGGTCTCCAAGTGACTCAACCATAAGAGTTTGAAACCCAGCCGTAGCGTCGCCAGACTTGTCTAGCTCCAGCAGAAGTTCTCCTCTCTGGGTTCTTCTTACTTTGGTCACTGCCTTTCCCAGCTCGTTCAGTCTTTCGTCTGACTTGACCTGCCTAAGTAGATCCGCATAACTTGCCTCTCCTTTTGCAGTGATCAGAATCGCATCCGGTCTAGCCTTTTCCTTTTGGGCAGCTCTTTTCCTGTTCTTCGTACTTGGAGCATTACGTCCTTTCTTCACCACCTCAGTCCATTTCTCACTTCTTCCTAGGCTTGGCGTCTCCTGTGAGCCTGCCTCTGCTACCACTGGTGATGATTCGAGACTTCGCTGGCTCTCGCCGCCTGGACCTTTGCCTCTTTTTGTCTTGGGCGTCCGTGCTGCTGGCCCTTGCTTCCTCTTTACGTCCACTAGCGTGCGGAACAGTGGCGAGGTCTGAGAGGACTGGTGCGTTCTTATCACCTCCTTGGCTTTATTATCATGTAGCTGGATTGCCACCAGCTCATACAGCGCCTTGATGGTTTCGATAGAATCCCTCATTGGTTGGTGGATGGACCGTCTTTTGCCATCCTCGAGCATTTCCACGAGCTTGGCAATTTCCTCTCCTAGCTGGCAAAGAGATGGGCTGCCAAGATTTTTTTCTGGTTGGCTCGATTTCGCCCTCAACTCCTGTGTTATGGCTACAGCACCACCGTCTGGTGATCTCGCCATTCGATTACTCCTCGAGAAAGCAGCGCATTCCTCCTGTGAAGGGTTCGTGGCGCTCTCTCCTATCGTTTGGGGGGTAGATTCAGAATTCATGTTTTATTGGGTCCCAACTCGTAAATCGTTGTCCTTGTCCGTTGTACAGTCGCGTTTTAAAAATCCCATGGTTGTCTATGCAAGCAGTGAGGCCATGCAAGGGTTGACACCCACCCTTATGGGGTTGGGTGTACAGTGCCAGATCCGCGCTAGTCAGGTATGTGGCATCTGAGCCTGTACGGCCAACTAAATGGCGACGAACAAAGGAGCGTTTTTAGAGACTTGCTAGGTTTTATCGGGACGGGGGCGGCAACAGCATTAACCTAGCAGCCATTTCGGCTAGATTTCACTCCGCTTACTAAAGTGCTAGAATACTGTTAGCCGTCAGCCCTGGGGTCGTCAATTCATAATATTAATATCCAGTATTCTCTCCCTAGGACATTACTGGGCTCTGTCCTAGTCGCCTTCTCGTATTAGATAGGCGTCACACGGGTGTGCCACGCCTGTCCGGGGGATACCTGGCCTACTGTCGGCGGTTACGAGCTGCTTCAACTGCTCTAGAAAGGGATCAAGGAATTCCGCCCACAAGGGCACCTCTCTGAGCAGCAACATCCCCGTGTCATTGTTAGTCGCCTCGTACGACAAGCTTTGACCTGCTGTGGTGGTATTCTTTAACCCGCTCACCACACGGGTGTGTGTGTGTGTGTGTGTGTGTGTGTGTGTGTGTGTGTGTGTGTGTGTGTGTGTGTGTGTGTGTGCGTAATGCGAATGTGCACGAAAAAGCGTAATAGAAAAAGAACTTTACAGTTGCATCGATTTAATCGTGCGGAAAGCTAAATACAAGGCGCGGGTCGGCAACTGCTACCGCTGCTGCGTCTGGAATACGACGTCATCAGCGCGCACTAAAAATGCCGTCGACGTCAGCTGCGACGCCAACGCTGACGCTGACGCTGACGCTGACGCTGACGCAGAGTGCAACGCAGCCTAAATTGGGATACGCTTCGCTCGTCGTCGGCTCATTTAAAGCAATTCTACTGCACCGTTTTGTACAAACACAAACACAATTACCAGTACATGCAATTTATAATGAATAGAGCGCGGCTCGTTGAGTGTGCGGGTGGGGGGAGAGAGGAGAGATCAGAGAGAGAAGAGTGAGAGGGGTAACGCTTTGGGGCGCTGTATGGGGCGCTGCACTTTGCGGTTCAAAGGATGCATTGTAAAGACGTTGAAGACGAGGACGTCGCCGGAGACGCCGCCACGATACATTGCTTAGCCGCAGATAGGAAAAACTTTTTGCATTGGTTTTTCATTTTATACTCTATAAGTAGGGAAAGCTGAGTTAATTTTTTAAAGCAGTTTGTCATTCTTTGAGCGCCCTGTGGGTGCTATCCATAGAAGTAGTTTAGGCATTGAAAAACGTTGATCTCAAAATTCGTGTCGAAGGCTCATTTGCTTCTAACTTTTGTTGGATTCGGCTTGTCTTGCCACAGGAAGTTGCACGCCAATAACAACGACTTTTGTACGGCATAGTAATCGATTGTTAGCATTGTTGTTTTTATTTTTAAAGCATTTTTGGCTAGCAATCGTAATGCAACTTCTAGTGGGTGAAGGATATTATACATGCAGTTGCAGTTTAGTTGCATGTTCATGCACGTAGATCCGAAATTCGTACACAGCGGCTTTGTTTATATAACTTTTGTTGCAGAAAAGCCTAATCTCATGATAACTCATATTACGATCTTGCAATATCAGTTCGTGAACAACATCGATGATTTCTAGCTAAACAGCCAACTTTAGACGACTTTCACCAATATTATGGCTAACCGAACAACAGCCACGATTGAATCTTGACTCTGGTTTGCGATAGTGCTCCATTACAGAATATAAAATAAAATAGAGCAATACTAATGCATCGACAAAAGAATCGCACGAAAACTGACTGTAGAAGCACAATTTTTCTGGTGACTTAAGAAAACAAATGTCAAAACGTTCTACTTGCTGTACTAAAAAGTTTTTAATTTCTTAACACTTAAGATTAAAATATGGTATAAATTTTGTGTTCAACAGAATTTTATTTTATGCAAATAGGCGAAACTTTTAATAGATGCAGGTCGCGTTAAACGAAATATCTTAACATCAAGTTTTATAATGAAAATGTTGTAAACTTCTTAACAGTTATTGCAATAAAAAGGAACTACTGCGAAGACTAGAAGAAGTAATGCGGCCCAGCAGCCAAATGTTAACTAACATAGCTCCCACTCACCACCCTACAATACTTTATGTTAGCCGCCAGCTAAGCGGGATTGTCGCCTAGCTACCGCTGTAATTGTACTCATTCGCATTTAATCGTCGGTAACCGTAGTCGGTACGACGCACAAAACAACATATCGCTTATCGTTCCATGACACGATCATATTCGATCGCCTGTCTACTAAAAACTTCAACGTCAGTAGCACGGGCTACTCGTAGTTCCGCCTGCTTACTTCTACTATCGTTAGTTGCTGAAAAAGCTCAGTAATTCAACAGTAGTCTTGCGAAGAAAAAAGTTCAACCAACTATGCACTCCATTCCGAAAGATATAATTTTAAATAGTTAACTTTCAAATTGTGTTTTGCGCAGAGCATACGCACTTCGGCGTTTCAACCTTTAATATTCTTACTTTATTTTTGCACTTTTATCGCCTTATTGCATAACATACGCCGTGTAGGCGGCTAACGGGCACCAATAAAATTTTTCCCCAGTCATTTTGTAATGGCGGCTTACACTTCCTAACCAACAATTTTCTTGTTTTTCCTTTTTCTTACTTTTATTATTTTCCTTTGCAGCTGCCAAAAGTTATGACTGCATTTAGCCATCGCAATGCAAAAGTTTTTGCCTTGCATTGATTTGAAAAGAGAAATATATCTGTACTTTTAGGCTAAGTATTGTGCAGCATTTGCTGCTTGCATTATATATTTATACATATCTATAGAGTCCTTGCTCTCTGGCTGACTCTGCTGCCCGCCCATCGCTAAAGGGCTGTCAAGTTGCGCCATTTTAATCGAACTGTTTACTTAAAAGTGCAACTAAAGCAAATGAAAAGTTTTGCCAACTATATGTCAGTATGAGTAAAAGATTTTAAATTGAATTTTGATAATGTCAATTGAGTTAAATGAAGTTTTTGTAGACTTTAGATAAACCGCTCACTGCGAAATGCTTTCTGTGGTTTAAGCAAAAACCGAGAAAGCTTAACAGACTGCTTTTGTGTTTTCTTGTTCACCGCTACAGTTAACAGTGAGAGTAAACTGCAATTTAACAGAGCGCTGTTAACTATCCGCCATATAAATTGCACAAAAGAAAGCATGATAATGACCAATTTTGTAAAAAAAAAAAAAAAAAACTATAAACATAATGCTCTGCATTGGTTAGTTTATATCGTATAGTAAAAAAAATGATGATTGGGCGTGGGTTCTGGTGGTACACAGGGTGAATGCTTCCGGGGTGATACCTGGTTTTACCTTAACCAAGTTGACCAGATTTCAGCATCTCGATATCCACAAGGCTACATGGCTGTCTCCTGTTCAATATACACGCAACCAGATTAACCATGTTGTGATTGATGGAAGGAGGCATACATATAATGTGCTTGATGTTCATACGTTCAGAGGAGTCAACATCAACTCTGACCATTACCGTATTGCAGCCAAATTTCGCATGCGGCTAAGCAAAGCGAAGGACGAGCGATCCAGCGCACAGGGAAAGCTGTAATCACAGCACACTGCTGAAGCCTTTTATATTGCCGCTTATGGAGTCAACTTCCCTACCCCCGCAATCATAAAGATGGCGTGGATGGCCTAGCTATGACGAAGTCAGGATCGCAATCAGAACAACAAAGCTGCTGGCGCACATGACCTGCCTGCAGGGTTATTAAAGACTGGCGGCAATGAGATGTTAAAGTACATGCATCAGCTTTTTCCAGAATATAGTTTTATGAGATCATGCACCGTCCCCAAGAAGGGTGACCCCACGGTGTTCGCTAACTATCGCAAATGAGGCCCCATGGAGCGTATTGTGTGAAAGACTAAAGCCATTTGTGGCTTTAGGCCTGGATAGTCCACCATTGACCAGCTATTCGCACTAAAACAAATCTTAGAAAGGACCCACGAACACCAAATCGACACCCATCATCTCTTTGTCGATTATAAAGCAGCAAGCAGAGTCTGGAATCTCTGTAAAGATGGTGCGACTACGCAGAATGACGTTGAGCAACACACGCAGCTCCGTTAAGGTAGGAAAGCGTTTCCCCGAGCCTTTTGATATCATGCGAGGCTTCAGGCAAGGCGATGCCCTCTACTGCGACCTCTTCAACCTAGTGATGGAGAATGTGTTGCGAAAGTCCGTTGTACATCGGAACGGGACTGTACTATATAAGTCTGTCCAGTTGCTTGCATACGCGAATGATACAAGAGCCTTTGCGGCTAATGAAAGAGAATCTGCCAGGGTGGGTCTGGTTGTGAATGAGAGCAAGAGGAAGTATACTTTGTTTGAGTAGAGAGACACAGCGGTTGGACTCATAAATTGATGTTGAAAACTATATTTGGCATGGAGATCAAACGGAGAATCACTGTTGCCAATAGGTGTTACTTTGGTCTCAGTAGTAAGACGCATATTCTTTGGCCCCCTAAGCGGTGGCAACGACTATCGCATTCGATGGAACGACAAACTCTATGAGCTCTACGACGATATTGACGTAGTTAAGCGAATTGGAATCCAGCAGCTCCGCTGACTAGGTCATGTTGTGCGTATAAAAGGTCTTCAATGCGGATGTGGAAGGGAGGCGACGAATGAGAATATGTCGAAGGCCAAGGAAGAGAGTGCACTAGCTATCTTTGGGATCACCGATTGGAGAAGGCGCGCGCAAAACAGAGACGCCTGGAGGAGAGCTTTACATCAGGCCGTAACCCTAGGTGTCCTTTACCCTTTCCTCAAGGAGAGTGTCCCCATGGTATGACCCAATTATCATGGTATCAATTACACGGTGCAACAATTTTGGAACAATTTTCTGGGGGCGGGATGATTCCACTTCAGGGTGATAGTGCTTGAGGAGTATGGTAAATCCTGTAAAGGATTTTGCTTTCTCAGGCCAAACTTTTTTTATGTCCTTACTTATCTAAATCTTCGTTAAAATCTATCCTATATTGATAACTAAGGTATCGCTAAAAAGAGAATCGACTAATCTAACTTATGTTGTCAGATCCTTTTAATGTAGGATTTATAGTTAATGTATAATATTTATTTAGTTACAAAATTTTTCAAATTAAAGCAATAAGAGTTTATTTACTAAATTTAAAAAATTTGCACAAAAAAAATTAAATTTTTCTTTAGTCGAATTGAGTAAGGACATTTTCTGGGTGAGAAATAATTCCGATTCAGAGTGAAAGTATTGTGGATGCATTGTAAAATAACCAAAGTGTTTTGCGTTCTCATGTCAATTTTTTTATTTATGGCCTATTTACCTATTAACATTTATTATTGTATTTCTTATTTCTTTGTTAAAATTACCACAAAAAAAGTCTTATTTTGGTGGACAAAAATCAGAACATTTTTGACTATAACTTTTCATGAATTTACCCGATTTCGATCATTTTTATAACGTAGATGCACATAAGCACGACGCATCTCTGTCAAGTTTCGAGTTGATAGATTCAACGGTGCGGCTGTAAACCGCGGGGGAAAGGGGTAGGATATCGACTAATATTCGATAAACTTGATCTTTTTCGGGCAAATGCACTATTTTCGGACCATCAAAGAAAACACTTTAATATTTCTTTATTTTTATTCAGCTAAACAAATAGGTGAGGAAGCGACTTTGTCATCCAAATATGAGATATATTCGAAGATCCAAGTCTCTAGCTTATCGAAAAGTGAGGAAAATATAATTTGATAAACTTCACATGAACAGATATGTTAGTTAAGAAAGTGAGTTCTGTTCTTAATTTAGATTCCGATTACGATTCGTCGAAATGAATGCACTGTGTATACTACTAGATCGAAAGTATCTAATTTATTTAGTATTTTATATCAAAAAGTGCTTCATAGATAGAATAAAAAAACTTTGTGAAAAACTTAAAAAGCGCTAATCGCACTTAGCTAAATTTTGTTGATTCTTTCCTTAGCTAAATTGACTCTTGAGGCACAGCGATCTACTCTTCAGTACAGCACGCTAGCGAATTTCATCTAATATTCCAGTACTATGGCCATATGGCCGTTGCAATCCATTGAGCACGCAATGTCTACAAATTATACAACAGTAAAGCGTATATTATAGGTACTACTATGTATTTTATGCATTTATATGTACATATGCCTAGCTATCTATTATCGAGGCATTGCAAATTGTATAAGCCCCAAACAATTTCTCCACATCAAAATAAAGAAAAACAGAAATATTCATCAGATATGCAACATTTTCTCTGTCGACTATATTCTGCATTAGTTGCAAGAAACCCGAAAATAGGCACGCCATTTTAGCGCGCATCCTCAACTCGCTAAAGAAAGACTACCGGATAAAAAAAAGAAAAATTTTAGAGAAAATTGGATCACCTGCTCAGTTGTCGCCGCAATAGCAGCAGCAGCAGCAGCAGCAACATGTGCGTCAGTGTGCAGCAGGTGCAACAGAAACTGCCAACTCGTCTGTCTGGCAAAGTGTCGTCTTTGTGTCTTTGCCAGGGCTGCCGTTGTTGTCTTGTGGTGCGAATGGGAAATGCAGCACCTAGCGAGTTGTTGAATGCATAAATCTTGAAATAATGCAAAATACCTTTTGATGATGTTTGGAGATACGTTCAAAAAAATACAACAAACTGCAGCACACATAAAAATGCCTATACAAATGTATGTGCAACACTTTCTGCGTCTGCGTGTGTGTGTGTGTTTGTGTGTGTGTGCAACATTGCATTTCCATTCACAGTTTTGTACTTTGTGGCGATCGCTACGGCTCAGTAAATTTGGCCGGCCGCTCTGCTGAAAGAGACCCGTATCTCCTCCTACCGCCCCATTCCGCAATTTGATAAATCTTTTGAAGGGCCTCCGAAAAGATTTACTGGCACTAGAGCTGCGGCGCGCTGACTAGATGACTTGATGGCTGGCCAAAATGCAAAATGGCAAAGTAAATAAACACAAAAGTGAAAAAGAAATGACCAAAAAAGGAAAAACTAAACAAAAAACAACATAGAAATAACTAAATAAATGCCCTGCTATTAATACAATTCACTTTGCCAATTTATTTTTAGTGCACTAAACACAAAAATGAGCTATGCATGTTAATGCATAGAAACAAACTACAGTAGCTCCAATATGTCTTCGAACAACGAGAATATTAGTACTCTTCATCTTTATGGGTTTTTTAACGACGTTTTATACTTCATAGATTTTATTTTATCTTTCGCATGCACATTGAATTTTTGCTTATCGAATTTATATATAGAATAGTATTCGCCTTGCCGTTGACATTCGACGACTTAAAACACGCTCTCATAACAGATGATTTCAAAGAAGCGTAAAGAAAACACGAAATAACAACTTTTTTGTGTATAATATATTTTGTTGTTGTTTTTTATCTAACGTAAACAGTACTTTTATTACTTCTAATCAATTTTTACTTATATAAAAAGCAACGTATCCAGGTGAACATATATTCGGCAAACCGCAAACAGTTTATCTTTCGAATGGTAAAGGTTTCACCTGAATATGTTGTGTTATTGCGAAGTAATCGGTACCACACTGAATTTTAGTTTAGCGCATTTATATATAAGATAAGGCAATTGAATAACATAATAAACCACTTCGACACTTTGTGTCTCACTGTCGAAGTTATTTTCACTATCGATAGCTGCAGAACACGCTAAGCGGCTAAGATTAGAAAGTTAGGAAGGAAAAACACCAATTGTACTATCGATAATATCGAATATTTTCGAACCGATGGAACTATCGTTAGTATCGCAGCTTTTTTCTAAAACTATCGAAAATATCGAATGGCGCCACTATCGATAGTTTTACAGCTCTACCTTAAATGTCTGTTTTACGATTCCACATCCCCAAAAAGTTCTTCGCTGTATTCTCCAGCAGAGTTCACTCAGTGGATCTCAGAAGATCCACTCAGATCTGGGAAATCGCCGCAAAGTCGAAACGAAAACAGTTTTCAGACCTTTCAGAATAAACCCTTGCGTCCTATAACTAGATGTAACTGGTACGTTCGTCGTTCAATACCACTATTATCTATAATGCGCCTGCGATCGGCTAGTTAGCCTTCTAGCCCATCAATAAGTCACAAAAAAGGATCAAGAGGCGTTACTTCAACCACTTCTGTCCGTGACTGCATTCCAGTCGATATTGAAAGAAATATAAATATATTTATATGTAATTGATTCGAGTTACTTTATGGAATATTCATGTTAAATTATGAACATATTTGCACAGACGATATTCACACTTCACCAAATCTTAACACCCACCATCTCTTTGTCGATTATAAGGTATCACGGCAAAGTTGGTGTGACTATGTAGAATGGCGTTAATCAACACACGCAGCTCCATTAAAGTAGCCGGCGATGCGCTCCCTAGCAACCTCGAAAGGCCTTCGAAGCGGGACATTATTGAACTATAAAAGTGTCCAGTTGCTCGCATACACAATGATGTCGATTCATTGGTTGTACTAAGCGATCACTTGCCGGAGCCTTTGAGAGCAAGACAAAGCGTAGAGAGTCGCCGAGGTCTAAACCACACAGATTACTTTTATGTTATCATGGAGATCAAGCAGAGAATCACTCTTACTAATGGATGCTACTTTGGTCTCAGTGGGCAAACGAAACTGACACTCTATAAAACGCTCATCTTTCCCGTTTTGCTTTAT
Source organism: Chymomyza caudatula (assembly GCA_035041775.1). Classification (NCBI taxonomy): domain Eukaryota; kingdom Metazoa; phylum Arthropoda; class Insecta; order Diptera; family Drosophilidae; genus Chymomyza; species Chymomyza caudatula. The sequence continues at coordinate 2,136,860 of JAWNKW010000133.1, forward strand.
GGCGCTGAAGCACGACTGATGATGCAGTCTGACGAAAACTCCCTTTGAGTGTTTGAGTGGAAAGTGCTTCGTAAGATCTGGCAAAGACAAGCGACGACATTGACATTGTCAACCGAATTGACATCCAGCGGCTCCGCAAGGTAAGTTAATGCGTCTGTTGTCTCCGTTGGAAGGACTAGATAGAGAGTACACTAACTACTTTTGGTATCATCGATTGGAGATCGTAACCCGTTAACACGTTATGAAATGGCTACAGAGTTTCCAACTTTCGTGCAGTTCCAATTAAATTCGATAAATCAATACTTTTTGACCATTCAAATAAAACATAGGAGAAACTTTTTTTAATTTCTGGAAGCAAACTGAATTGGTAGAAAAATTGTTGAGCTCATTGCCATCTTAAGATCGTTGGTAAGTGAAAAACGTACGAAACACGCGAAAACATTATATTTAACAGTGTTCACAGAGAAACTGAAAAACACATACACTTGCTAACAAATATATAGGTTTTCCTCTAAATTTTACATGCGTTTATGTTCTTCTTCTTCTTAACTGTCCATAACAACCCGTTATCGGGTTACGGCCTGATGTAAATACATTATTTCATTGGAATTGTGGTTTAACGTGGTGGGTCCCAAATCCTTTGCACAACTACTGGTCTCGAAAGACCTCAGTATCATTGTTAGTCGCCTCATACGACAAGTTTTGATCTGCTGGGGTGGTATTCTCTAACCCGCTCACCACACGGGGTACGTTTATACGTTTGCAAAAGTTTCACTCAAACACATCAACAATAGAGTCATACATACAGGTGAAGCTAATAAAAGTGTGTTAAAAAGTGGCAATTTTCGAATTTTGAAAAAAAAAATTAAATGCAATTGAGGTCAAATTTGTTGAACATAATAAAATGATGATGAAAGATCTAAATTTGTTCTCTTATATTACATATCTACCAAACTATGTAGTAGTACAAAAAAGTTTTACTACAGGAGAGGGAATTGTATCTGAGAGTATAAGGGAAAACGGAAGGAAGAGAAATTTGCATTTATAAAGAATTTATGAGAGCTTGCTTTTGCTCACACCGGTTACTTTTTGTTCGATTATTTTCATTTGTTTATGCGGATTTGAATTCTTGACTTTTCGTTCACTTACAGTGACCACTGTACATGCGTATTTGTGTTTGTTTTGCAATTTAAGCAGCAACGCATTGCAATGTGGGCAATGCCAGTTCGACAATTATCCATTAGAACTGACACGCGGCTGCATCGGAATACTTTAGACCCTTGGGACTGTCATCGTCTCTTGGCCATGCCACCTCCAGTTGCAGCCGCAATATTTAACGTGTGCCCCCAAAAAATGCGCATTGCAATTGAAAATGCAATTGCACTCGCTGCTCTTTTCATAATTGTCAACGTTTTGGTCTTGTCTCCAACTCTGCATCTGTTTCTGTTTCTGTCTCTCTCTCTCGCTGTCTCTGTCTCTGTCTCCGTCTCTCTATCTCCGTTTGTTTCTCCGCGTCCGTGCTTGTAATTGCGGCTTTGTTACGTTTCGTAAATTGATTCATTGTACGTATAAACGGCCGGCCCCGACTGTTGTTTCCACACACAAACGATGTAATTGCTTCCAAATGATTTTGTTCTAATGTGCATCTGTGTGTGTATGTGTGTGTGTGTGTGTATGTGTGTGTGTTTGTATGTATGGGTGTGCGTCTCGTCGTGCACATTTTCATATTGGCGCAGTTTTGTTTGCTACTGTCGCTCGTCTGGCAACCAATAAGCTTCATTTTGCATGCATAATGAGACTAGGGGCAATTTCGGTTAAAAGGGAAGACAGGCATTAGAGCAAAGTGGCAGCTTTATTGTACGCTTTGTTACAGATTGTAACTGAATAGTTTACGATTTTACTACTTACTTACTTCATGCACATTTTCATTGCTTTTACATTTAAAGCGCATTACAAATTAGTAACTGCAGCACTGTAATTTGAAGGGCTTACACATCAATCATTGATATAAGTATTAACCAACACTAACTAACAATTGATCCTGATTGCTAAATGACAGCAACAAGTTGGCAGGCCAATAAATATTTTGTCTCAATTGATTAGGCTGTGACTCATTATACCCTGTACACAAAGTGTAAAAGGGTATTATAGGTTTGTGCATGTATGTAACAGGCTGAAGGAGGCGTGGCAGACCATGTGTTCCATGGGCAAAAATGGTCTGAAGCAATAGTCGAATCGATATAGACATGTCCGTCTGTCCGTCCTTCCGTATAAACGTCGAGATATCAGACAATATAAAAGGTAGAGGCACAAAAATTTACCAAAAGATGCGCATTTACACCGAAAAGATGAAGTTTGTCCAATCACGTCGATATCTTGTTCCCTTCCCCAGTGACATATTTTTGCGGTTTACAATCTATCATCTGGTAACTCGACAGAAGTGTGCGTCGTGTTTATGTGCATATGTGTTTCAAAAATACATCAAAAGTTATAGTCAAAAATATGCTAATTTCACCCCACCTCGCCAATAAACTGCTCCAAAATTGCACCGCATGTAGATATGGATACATATGAGCTAGCGTTACAAAATTTGGTGTGGAGACTCGTGTGAACCTAATCGCTAAAACTGTATCTTCCTTTTTTCAATCCAACCCCCCCTTTCCCCCGCAATCGATTCACTTTAATTACTGCCCACACACATTTATAAATGAATTTTTATCTATGTTTCAAAATTCAACGACATTGACCCAAAAATACTGGAGTTTTGGGCATAAAAGTAATTTATAAATGAAAATAACTTAGTTTATTTATAATTTTTTTTTAACTATGTGTAAACCAACCTCCGCTCACCAATCTCGTAAGGGGCCATATATAACGTCATCCCTTCTTACCGAATTCATTATGTTTGATTACATAGGGGAAGGGTAGTCAAAGTTAGTGATCGAAGGCGAACTCGGTATTTCTGTCATTTGATATTTGGGGACCATGGTGCGAAGGAAGCCGACTCCTCTCTTTGCGCGTTTAAGCTGGTGCCTTTTCAAAACAATTCAATTTCCTTTGATAAAATTGATCATCGTGACCTATTATGCCTAAAAGACTCCATCATTAAGTCATATTATTATATAAATATTGAGAGTGTGCAAAAGCACACAGCTAACTAGAAATGAACTCATATCAGTTCATATAAGTAAGTCCTATTCTCAGTTTTACAAATAGTGTAGCAATTTGCAGAATTGAGAGTACCATCTCAAAGGTTATTTCAGTAGCAGACAAAACTCTCAGGGACAAATGAATATAAAATTATACAAAAAAAATTTGATGCAGACAGTCGGTGTTATTAAGATACCCGGACTGCAGGGGGGTATGGGGTTATTTCGGTAAAATGTCAACAATGTTTGGCTTATAAGCCTAACATGAGTCTTCGTACCACATTTGTTGGCTCTAACATTGCTGTAAAAAGTAAAATTTTGGTAACGTTTATAGGAGGACGGGCCTAAAATTGCCACATTATTACCTATTTATTTTATAGTCTCTATCCGATTTCACAATTTTTACACAACACAAGCACAGTGTTACTCTGCATAACTGTTCCAAGTTTTAATTGGATAACTTTTATCGTGTGGGTGTCTACCCCGTGGTCTCTCACGGGGGAGACATTATCAAATGCGTAACTTTTGCTAAAAATTTTGTGCCTCTACCTTTTATGGTGTCTGAAATCTCGACGCTCATAGGGAAGGACGGACAGGCGGATATTGCTATATTGACTGAAATATTGCTCCTGATCATTTTGGCCCATGGAATATATGGTCTGCCACGCCTCCTTCTGCCTGTTACATACATTACATATTTACACTTTGTAAACATTTTTTCTATAATACAAAATAATATTTTTAAACCCTAGAGTATCTAGGATCAACGTTTATATTTGCTTCAAGTAAACATACGCCAATACCTTTGCCATGATCTGATACAAGATTATGGCAATAATACCATGGCCCAAAATAAGATTTAATGTTGGCATAAGATGCTCCTGGAGGGCATGTAGAATGTTCTAAAAAGGAGACGTGTTTCTTCGTGGGTTATCCAATATTCAATGTCATTTTATTTCACGTGTAATTGTATTAAACCTAATTATGATAACAACGTAAGTTAGGTTACAGTTCCGTGTAACGGTTAGGTGGAATTACAGAACAACCCGTTATCGGGCTACGGCCTGATGTAAATACATTTTTTCATTGTATTTGTGGTTTTACGTGGTGGGTCCCAATCTCTACGCACAACCCTTTTAAGGCCTACTGGTCTCGAAAGAATCCAGTGTCATTGTTAGTCGCCTCCTACGACATGCTTTGACCTGCTGAGCTGGTATTCTCTAACCCGCTCACCACACGGGGGCAAAACGATTGCCGGATTGAAATGAGCGACTTCAAATTTACCTGTAAAGTTATGTCATCAAGTACCTTTCATTGACGTCAAGTAAGCTGCCTAGTGTTGTTAGTGCTAGCAGAGCGATCGCTCACAATTCCAACAGTACAGGTTTCCCATTCGTTCTGATTAATAATGTTCTTTGTAATTTGTGCAATTTCATAAATTTGTGCAATGCTCTAGAATCTATCTACAAATTGTTAAGCATCAAAGAGAAGTTGACTGCGAACACAGGGAAGGCGCTTGGTTGGGATGCCAGCATCCCGTGTCTTGTTGTTTTCTTACTAAGACACAACTACTTCTTGCTACCTGCACTGCTTTCAGAAGTATCCACTAAACATACATCTACGAAGTGCTCATCTTTAGCTGCAGTTTCCGTTGCTCTTTCATGCTCAAGTAGTTAAGCTGCTTAACATTTATTTGTTTGACTTTTTTAATAGACACTTATCACAAAAATCTTGGCTTATTCAAATAAAGTTCATAGATGGCCCGGCGCATATTACAGCTTTTCGTTCTAGGCGGAATTATCAGCAATGCAGTTTCCAATTAATTTTCTGCATATGACACCGCAATCACAACTTAACCTATTTTAGCCAAAGTCAAACATGCATACATATACGTACTATAGATATACATATACGCATAATAAACTGTAGCCAATGGGCAGACAGTCTAGGCTAACCAAACTGCATTGCACTAAACTCAATGGCTTAAATTGAATTTTGATGTCCTTAGCAAATTGTTTTCTAATTAGTTTGCTGCGAGGCGCCACCACCCAAACCGGAGGCAAAGCCCTGCGGGAGCACTGTCGGTCCGTTGGGATAGTCAGAGATGCTCATCCGGATAGTTTGTGCTTCTGGCCCCTTGTCATTGACATAGAAAACTTTCTGTCAACAACTGCGTTTATGTGGGGGACGGGGAAAAGTTGCTGTGAGGGCGTTTTGTGCAACTTAACTTCAATAATGACAACTTAAAACTAAAACAATTAATGCCAGCACAACTAAACTTCGTTGGGACACTGAAAAAAAAACTTGTATTTTCCATTTCTAAACTTTTTTTTGACGCAGATGACGAACAAATTCTTCAAAACATATACAGTTGTGTCCCTAAAGTGTGACTCTCCTAGATGACAAACAGGTTTTATTTTTCGGTAGAATCTTGACGTTCATACGAAAGGATGGACGGATGGACAGACAGATAGATGGACATGTCTATATCGACTCGACCATTGTTCCTCATCATTTTTCCTCACGGAACATATGGTCTGTCACGCCTCCTTCTGCCTGCTACATGCTGTTTTACATTTTGTGTATAAGTTATAAAAATGGGATGCAGACAGTCGTGATGGTGCCCGACAGTGGAATACCCTGTACCCTTTTTCTTTATAAACACTAAATACGGTAAAATGGGAACGGATGTTACCACTTTTATGCTTTTTTTCATAAGATCGATATGCCTTCCCATTGGGAAGTTCCAATTGACAAGCTTTCCTATTGGAAAGCCAATGTTCAATTTTGTAACATAGATCAAAAATACATTTATAAATGTCTGTGGCAATTTTCAAATAAATATATGGGGGGTATGGCAGTAATTTAGGTTAACCGATTGCAGGGGAAGGGGGAGTTCTATTGAAAAAAAGGTGGATACAGTTTTAACGATTAGGGTCACACGAGTCTCCACACCAAACTTTGTAACTCTAGCTCACATGTATCTATATCTACATGTAGTGGAATTTTTAATTTATATTTGCCTATGTCTTTTGATGTATGTATAGTTATCCTATGTCAAAAATCTGTCAAGTTTCGAGTTGATAGATTCAACGTAGCGGCTGTAAACCGCGAAAATCTGTCACGGAGGAAGGGGGTAAGATATCGACTTGATTCGACAAACTCCCTCAGCCTTGAGAAAATTCGCATCTTGGTAAAATTTATTTGCTCTAACTCTTATAGTGTCGCAGAAAGCTGGCCCAACACGGACAGACGAACATGTCTATATCGACTCGACAAATCTATAATACCATCTTACACTTTGTGTACAGGGTATAAAAACGGATGGCTTTGCTTTATCACAGCCCTTGAAAGCGTCATTAGCAGAACAAATCTTAAAAGAGAATTCAGTGCCACACTTATAAAAGTTGACGGATCTGCATTATTAGAATACGAAACACAAAAAGCCATATTTCACAAACATTTGTTAATAATTTCTCCCCGATTAACTTTCGACCTTAGCACTTAACAAAATCAGCGAACATATTAATACAGACATACAAAGGAGTAAATGAACAAAAAGAAGACACCAGCATTGCAAGAACGTTTCAAATGTACAGGCAAAAGCAATGTGGGACGGGATAAGACGCATTACCCAGGACGAAAACTGTTTCAACCTTGAAGGACAATTCAATTTAGTTCGGGTCCGGATATTTTCGCTATATGAATAGGACGAGAAATCAGCAAACCAGCCGGAACCGAGCGTTACCCTGAGCCGCAGCACTTTTTGCCTTTGTGAACGTTATTTTGAACCAAAAGCTCGTGTTCAGAGATCGGCTCGGGCGTATTTGTGAAACTTAAGTTTAATTTCATCCCATAGAGAACAATTTCGAACTACAAGTTTTGCCGCATCATAACGATAGAGAACGAGACTTTCGGAGGATCAGCATAATTTTGCTCAAAAGATACAATCCCATTTCAAATGTATATAATCTGTGTTCTTTTTTTTTCCAAGTGTACAAAACTTACCCCGGATCATTGGGCACCTCTGAAGGCGACATGGGACCCATCTCTGCTTGCTGTTGTTGTTGTTGTTGCTGCTGTTGTTGTTGCTGTTGCTGCTGCTCCATTTTGATATCCATGTTAGCTGGCAATGAATTGGATTCGGGTTGGACAACTACTCTATGGCAGGCTGAGGCTGTCTACTCTATAACTTTTGTTGTTGCTGCAACTCCTGCTGCTGCTGCTGCTGCTCCTGCTTCTAACTGACAGTGTGTGTGAGTGTATGTATGTGTGTTGGCATTCAGGGCAATGCGGAGAGCTACGGCTAACTAGTACTAGACGACGACAATGACGGTCAATCTATGCTTTCTTCAATCATTGACGACGGATGCTACTAGTTCACTACTTGATGTATTGTAACCTGCTTTGGCTACATTGATTTCCATTTGGATTGGCTTTGTTGCTCTTTATTGTTGTTACTGTTGTTGTTTTACTTTTGTTTGAAACAAAAATTGTTGACTTTTTTTGTTACATTTCGCACTTTGGATCACATTTCTTGGTTGTTGCTTTGTTTTACAGGCCACTTTTGGTTATCAGAGGTGTTTTATTTATATTTAATTATTGTAATTATAATATATTGGAGTTTAGAAACGTTGCGTTAACTTTTGTATTGTATATTGAATTGAAGGCAACATATTACTGCAAAACTGCCAATAAATAAAAAAAAAACGTGGACATTAAAATTTAATTTATACGCCATGACTGCCGTATAAACAAATCGTAAAGTGCAATCATTCGCAGCGAATCGTAAACTATAAAAATGAAACTCAAAATGAAAATTAGCCTAAAGTGAATTGTATAATGTTCGAACTATCCGAAAGTCTAGGATGAGGCGTAGAACGTAAGCAAGGGAAGCAGCAGTCAAGGCCCAGTTCCTAATAGATCAACAGATAAGACAGCTTTGGGTGGCAGCGGGTTTTAAAGAAAATAGCAGCTAAGCTGCTTGGGATGTTTGTTCTGTAATTTTAAACGTTCTCAATTGAGTGTTTTTCTTCTGTTGGATAGAAATTTATAGCTAAGGATGTATAAAAGATATTATGTTTCTTAAATAGCTTGAATGAATTTCTTAAATATGGGATGACTGAATGACCAATAAAAAACAGATCCCGAAGTGTAGAACAGAAACATGAAAAGTATAAGTGCTTGTTCCTTGAGAGTGATGAAAGATGATTAAAGAGTGGCCATAAACAAAACTAAACTAACAATTTTGGCTTGATTTTAAGATTTCGAAGCTGAACCAAAGAACATCATAGAAAATATCTACTGTTTGCAGCCCTACACTTTGTACAACTTTAATACGCTCTAATTTTCTGTACAGGAAAACAAAAATACAAAATGTGAGCTGAAAAATAAAATCTGAACTCTACAAGGTAGAATGAAAAACCAACATCAAGGAAGACACTATTAATAAACTCAGGAAAGCGGCTAAAACAACAGATAGCGAATTCCATTTCCCATACAGCCTACGTTTTTAGTCTGGCCTCGTGAACATCCTCCCACAGAAGCCTCGCCGATCTCTTACGATTGATAATAACATCTACTGCTAAAGGACCCTATCTGACCTTCAGAGGTATCCAACCGGCAAGGGCAAAGCACCACTCATAGAAAGCAAAAACTTTATTCTGAAAAAGTTTCACTCACTTGCACCACATTTGATTATAAAATTCGGTTTTATACCTATTATTTTATTAGGAAATTAGTAGATGAACTATTAAGAAATACCAGAGCTGATAGATTATTCTATTCTACTATTCTCTATGTTAGATATCAAATGAAGCATCGACAAGTATTGTCAAAAATCTTAATAATAGAAATTCTTCGCATTCATGGGTGCGCTAGGAATCTTTAGTTTATTTAATGTTCTAACCATCTCTAAGATTGTGATGAAATATTTCTTAGAAAATATCTTAAAACCTTCAAAAAATTACATGTGAAGTTTGAAACGTCTAATAGAGGCTTCTGGCAGATCGATTGCCTCGATTGATCGATAGTTCTGATACATCGACGGATTGCCTTTATGGATAAAATTCGGTGTACAGATATTTCCAGCACTACAGATTAAGTTTTTATACGACAGAAACAGACATTGAGTCAACGTAATTGTTAAGCTGCAAATTCTTAGCTTATTAAAATTACCAATAAACGTGATGTTTTGCTATTTACTTTTGTTATTGAACTGTAGATCACTTCTTTGCATTTCGTATGCTAACAAAATTAATAACAATACATAGTTACAGATAGGATAAGAGGACATGCAGGCCTTGAATACTAAGTTGCAATTGCTAACTGAGTAGTTAGTTCCGAATCGGAGCACTAGAAGATATATTTTTTTTACTGCAATTATTAAAAACATTGAAACATCTGGCTTTTAACAGGTGTCCGTATAAGTATTGGTTCGTCAGAACTTAAAGCTTGAATTGCCAGTAGGGCTGGCTATGTGCATTATAGCCATTGCCATTATTGTCAGTTATCAATAACTTCGCATGAACTGCAAATTTTTTCGACTTAGTCAGCGGTGTACTAGAAATACCTAGGTTTTGCATTAAACTTAAATCTAAAATTTTTGACAAAAATTCATTTTTCAATAACTTTTATGATAGACTTTCAAAGCTTTAAAACTTATTGGTTTTGTCCTGAAATTCAGTTAAAAAACATTTCTTGGACATGGACGGATTGCTGATGGTTTGAAATTCGCCTGGAAGAGTTATCTGGCACATCACTGAGTGGCTATTATTATTCCAGGCATTTGGGCTTTAATTTCGAATTTGGTTTCGATTTGTCGGTTGATTATAGTCACTGTAATATAAAATTTCAAAGCTAACGCTTCTGTTATTCGGAGCGAATAGTGTAAACAGTGCAGTAATTTTGGCGCTATCCAGTTTTCAGTATCATTTAAACTCATGGTTTGCACAGAATTGTCGAATTTTTGCTACAACCAAACTACAATTTTGAATCACTCTAGAAATTTATATAATACTAGCTGAACCCGCGCGCTCCGCTGCGCATTGATAAAGCCGTCAATAAATTCATTATATAAATTGAGTCTTCCCGTTCCCATTCCTCTTGCCGTTCCTCTTCCATACTAAGTCAAGCCGCGGATATTGGGACCAATATCTTTATATCCTCTACCTCTACCGTTTTTGTCGATATCTTTGGCGTCATCCATTGGAATTCGTCCAAACTTCACAAAAACCTTTTCCCTAATACTGTCTACAATGTGTGAAAATTTGGTTGAAATCGGTCCACGAGTTTTTGAGTTTAGTGAGCACATCTCTTTTTGAGGCTTAATTTTTATATATATAGAAGATAGACTTTTCGTTACTCATTCGCGTTCCGTTTATATTTTTCTACGCTTTTCGTAACAAAATAATCTCATTATTTTGGCCAAAATCAAACCAGCCAAATGTTGTTAGCTATACAAAATGCAGGGCCGCAAATTTTATTGTTATTGCTATTGTCGTTACTATTGTTGTTGTTGCGATTGCCTTGATCTTTCCCACACACACACACACACACACATATAAACATAGCATGTTATGGAGCTGCAGTGCAGCGTTGACTCCCCCAAGAACAACAATAACAAAAACAACAAGTGCTTTATAACAGCGCTCAGCATGCGAGCTTTCACACACACACACACACACATGCAAGTGCACGTAACATGCACCGTTACAATAAGAGCAGAAGTTAACTGAAGGCAGCACGATACACGTGACCCGACAATTGTGACAATTGGCACAGAGCAAAAAGAAAAAGTGCTGCAAAAAACTGAAACTGATCGCGAAAGAGGTGAGTGTAATAGAGGAGAGCAAAACGGCGAGAGAGAGAGAGAGAGCGAGAGAGAGAGCGCGCTAAGCTTGGCTTAAGTTGGAGTAGTTAGCTTTTAAAGCCGTTACAGTTGCCGGCCGGCGGTCAGCCAAGTGTAGATGTGTGTGTGTGTGTGTGTGTGTGTAAGATCATTGGCCAGGCGCAACGCTTGAAAGCTTAGGATGAAGTCTAACTGCAGTTGGTTTATTGGGCAGGGCAGCGTTGTGGGCGGAGCTGGAGCTTTTCACGCTTTTATTTATTTCCGGCTGCGCGCAAAAACAAACACTTGGCCTAAAAACAAATCATTTTGGTCACACACACACACACACACACACACACACACACACACACATGCGAAAATTGCACTTTGTTTGTCGTTGTTTTTGTAATTAGAATTGAATGCAGCACACTTTTTTTTTATATAATCCCCAATTGCAAATAAATTTATTTTTTGTTGTTGTTAAATGCACGCACTTTAATGCGGAACTCGCAAATACTCAAACAAGCGCACGCACGCACGTTTAAAAACTCAAAAACTGTTTGAGAGAGGGCGCAGAATTGCGAATTTATTTTATTAAAATTTTTTTGAATTTTTTTCTTTTTTTTATTATTATTGCTGCGGCCTTTGCTGCTGTTGCGCTGCTTTTGCTACTGATTCTGCTGCTGCTACTGCTGCTGCTTTAGTGCGCGCACACGAACCCGTCAACCAACAAGACGACAATGAGGCAGCCAGCGTGCTGTAAAGCTGACTGAACAACGACTGAATGGCAACACGGCCAACGACAACGACAACAACGTCAAACGGCAAACGGCAAACGGCGGCAGCAGCGGCGTGGCGCAGCGGTCACAGTAGCACGCGGCAGATTCACATCGTCATCGACCATCGGGCTGCAATTGCATTGGTAGTAGTAGTAATAGTAGAGCAAGTACAGTGGAAGCTGTCAAATTGGACCAAAGGGTTATACTTTCCGAAACATAAATGTAGTGTTAGTTTGGAGGCCGAGATGCGGAAATGTGGACTTCAAGATTCTAGTGTGGTTTGTTGCCTAACAAAGTGGCAGCATTCAGATTGCTTTTGGAGCATTGTAATAAGTTGTTAAATCAATTTGGGCCTACAAAGCGGAGCAACCTAGTCATAAGACTCTATTTGCCAAAGTACGAGTACAAAATCCCCTGTGTAGTGAGCGGGTTAAAGAATACCGCCTCAGCAGGTCAAAGCTTGTCGTATGAGGCGACTTATAATGACACTGAATTCTTTCGAGACCACCCAGGCCTTAAAAGGGTGTGTAAAACCCCAATTCAAATGAAAGAAATACATCCGGCCATAATGGATAGTCAGCTTATGCAAACCATTTCAGCCATTTTTAGCATGCTTTTTATTATCCTAAAATTTATATGAATAGAATACATACATATGTATATTATGAAATAGTATCTTTGGTCATCATTATCGACCACATTAAAACGTTGTTATTTTGAAAACTTATCAAGGGCTGATGACAATACAGGATGGATGGGACCAGCATTAATTTTATGTGACGTAGCAAAGTTGCTCACAACAACTGGTTAAAGCAGCCATTTGAAAGGAGCACGTAGCTGAGTATCGAAACTCATAAACTGAGTAGTACAAGCTTTCCTTATACGATGCAAGTTTTGAACAAATACTGCTACAACTTTTTAAAATAATAATACCATTAATATGTACTTATACTAAAGTTAAACGCTGATCACGTTAGAGTCCAGTATATAGATTTAGAAAGCTATTTAATGCCCCCAACATTGCGAGCAATGTGTCCATTAACTGCATATACCAATATATTCTAGAACTATATTTATACAGGTTTTTTAGCAGACAGAAGCTACTACTACTAGCCTAGGTCAAAAACCCGAGATGCTCGATCATTATAAATACTAAATTTTTGTTTTTTACCTCAGACAAGCTCCACTGTACATAGTTGTAGTTGTGAATGGGTGGGGGGCCATTGCCATTGGGTCGGCTGTTCGGTCGTACGTTTGGTCGGTTGGCTGAGCAAAGCTTTGCAACATCGGCGGCCTATTGCATTACCTAGTGCCGGCTGCACAAGGCGCATGCACTGCAGTAGTCAGCAGGCCAGCTGATAAGTGATAAGCGGCAAAGAGTTGGGGAAAGAGCGCGAGAGCATGCCGCTTTATACTCTCACAAGAATGCTCTTAAACATTAAGAGCGTTTCTGTTTTGTGGCAAGCTTTTGAAAGTTCACACTGCACGAAAATTGCATTAACTTAGAAGAGTTGCATGGAACAGGTTTGACGTTCGAAATCGCAACTTGAGATTTGATGGCGAACTGCAGTCTGGTATGAACCAAATTAGATGCTAATTTTAAAAACCAACGTAAAGTAAATTATACTATATGCTGGGGACTAAAAGCAATAATAGTGAGTGCAAGAGAGAAGTCCTACCTATTTCGAACTGAATTTTATTTCAGAAATAGATTCCTTTTTAGAATAAATGAGCTCTAGAAATATTTTAGCAAATATGCAACGATGCGAAATATTGTATAACTGGCTGGAATACATATAAATTTGTCCTCTGGAATCCAAAATATCGTACATAATCCTTGCCAACGTATTTAAACATAAACTCTTGTGATCTCCCAAAATAAGCAGACAAATGAATATGGATAAGTAACACGCATGGAAGGAAACTATAGAAAATTTTCCATGTTCGATTCGCAACTACTTATTAAAAAAATTTGATGTAGACGGGACGGTGACCGAAAGTGGGATACCCTGTACCCAAAAGTTCAAAATTGTTTGGTTTATAAGCCTAACGTACCACATTTGGTTAACATAAATGTTAAGTTTAACATTTCTGTAAAAGGTGAAATTCTGTTTCAGTTCATAAGAGAGGGAGCCTTTAGTTGGCACATTATTAGCTATATGCTTCAGCATAAATCTGTCACTGGGTAAGGGGGTGAGATATCGACATAATTCGACAAACTTGCACTGAATAGGAATAATCCGCATCTTTTGGTAAAAAAAATTTTGTTCTAGCTCTTATAGTCTCCGAGAACGGTGCGAAAACACGAAAACAGACAGACGGACATGTCTATATCTACTCGACTATTGCTCCTGGACGTTTTTGCCCATGGAACATATGGTCTGTCGCGCCTCCTTCTGCCTGTTACATACATTGCACAAATCTATAATACCCTTTTACACTTTGTGTACGTGTTTCGTGGCACGTTTTTATTTTGTTGTTAACGATTTTGGGTTAAACCAAAACCTTGTCTAAAAGGATCCGTTCGGAACGGTCTGATCCAAGCAGCCGAACACCATAAATGACTTTAGAAGAGCAGTTTTCAAAATAGACATAAACGCATGAACAATTTAATTTTTTTTTTTGTATTAAAAACCATTAATCAGATTCCAAACTTTTTCGAAAATGATAATATAAATATTTAAGTTTTCTTACATATTTATTGACTTTTGAATACAGTAAATTTCTTATATTTAATATAGGTTCATTCCACCTTTTTTTAATCTTCGCTCACATAGTATTCTTAAAAATATGCAAAAAACAACTAAACATTTCTAACAGTTGCGACCAAAAGATGGATTTTTTTTGTGGTTTATATGATTTTATTTGGGTTTTATTCACACATCGAATTTGGATATTGTTGGCGCTACCGGAAACTAAATTGAGCTGAGCTCAAACATTGACTAAAGCTGACTCAGATGTCTCTAGACCTATGTAGTGGGTGCGGGGCTCACTGGTTTAGAAGGCGATTGTGCGTCGATTGGTCGTTCTTGCTCCTTTTCCTTGTTCCAGCTCTTTAGACCCTCGGGCAGCGTTGTATCCTCTTCGAATGAGCCCGTGCCCTCAACAAACTCCTCATAGGTGGATTTCTCCTTGAAAGGACGTGGCCCGAGCAGTTCGATCATGTCATCGCGACTAAGTACTTCATTTTGTAGTAAGCGTTCAGCAACTCGACGCACATCTTCTTTGTGCTTGATCAGCAATTCGGTCGTATGCGTATGCGCACACTTAATAATATACCGCACCTCACTATCAATTATTTGGGCAGTGTCTTCGGAGTAGGGTTTTGAGAAGACGGGATCACCACTTTGACCCACATCAAAGCTCACCTGCCCCACTTTTTCATTCATGCCAAAGCGCACTACCTGCGAGTAAGCTATGTCGGTAATCTTCTTCAGATCATCTTGTGCACCGGTTGTAATGCGATTAAAGAAAAGCTCTTCGGCTACACGTCCACCCAGCGTCATGCACATACGGTCAAACAGCTGCTCCTTGGACAGCAAATAGTGATCTTTAGGTAGGTATTGCGCATATCCCAAGCCCTTGCCGCGTGGTATAATAGAGACTTTTAGCAATGGATCGGCATGCTCCAAAAACCAGCCCGCCACAGCATGTCCTGCCTCATGATGAGCCACGGTCTTTTTTTCATCCGGTGCCAATACGTTGGTCTTCTTTTCCATGCCTGCTATTACGCGCTCTATTGCCTGCTCAAAGTGCTTCAACACAATGCTCGTCTTGGAATCACGTGCCGCAATTAGCGCCGCCTCATTGCATACATTAGCTATGTCGGCTCCCGTGAATCCCGGTGTTAAAGCAGCCATTTTACGCGATAAATCGTTCTTATCCACATCTGTCTTTAACGAGCCCAAGTGCACTTTGAAAATACTGGCGCGTCCTTTAATATCTGGCGCAGGCACATATATCTGACGATCAAAGCGACCAGGACGCATTAACGCTTTGTCGAGTATGTCAACGCGATTGGTGGCAGCCAGCACCACCACATTAGTAGTCGTATTAAAGCCATCCATTTCGACAAGCAACTGATTCAGTGTGTTCTCCTGCTCGGAATGACCGCCAAAGGTTTTGCCGCCACGTTTGCGACCCACAGCGTCAATTTCATCGATGAATAATATGCAGGGCGCATGCTTGCGTGCCATGGCAAACATGTCACGCACACGAGAGGGTCCAACGCCTACAAACATTTCCAGGAACTCGGAACCCGAGACGGTAATGAAAGGCACATTGGCCTCGCCAGCTGTGGCCTTGGCTAGCATCGTCTTGCCCGTGCCAGGCGGTCCTGTAAGCATGGCGCCCTTGGGTATCTTGGCACCCAGATCAATATACTGTTGCGGATTCTTTAGAAAGTTTACAAATTCCATGATTTCAATTTTAGCCTCCTCGCAGCCAGCGACATCCCTGAAAAGTAAGGATGGTCATATTATTTAGGAAATGCTGTACGTATGTATTTAGAGTTAAAAGGTATCCATGGTAGAACTGATTAATAATAGGCTACAAAGAAAATTTGTGAGTTAAAGCTTAAAAATTGATTACCAATGGAGCTGGCAACATGTTAAAAATAATAGAATTGTTACTTTTTGTTCGATGTTTAAAAGTTCTATCTATACGTTATGGGCTCTACCATGGTTTCTTCAATAGATTACAAACTGGTTGACTAACTATTACTTACTTAAATCCCACTTCGATTTCCGTAGGATTAATCAGCTTTGCTGTGGACTGCATGACACCACCAAATAGGCCGCCACCTTTACGTCCACGTCCGCCCATCATATCAGCCGATTTCCTCATCATGTACACAAGAAAACCAATGATCAAAAGCGTTGGTAACAAACCAGTCAAGCTAGACGCCTCCACTTCGTTGCGATAAATCACGGGCACAAAATTAATGGACTCTGTGCCCAATTCAGTCTGTGCTGTTTCTAGGTTGCGCTCAAAGGAGTCCACACTGCCAATGTTGAACCATAGCACACCGCTGCCTGGATTGCTATTCTGTAGCAAACGAACACGTACCCATTTCTTATTGACTACTTCGAGTTTCTCGACAAATCCTTTGGAGAGATAGCTACAAAACAAATAGAATATTAAATATGGAATTTTTTAATTTACTATTCAAAAGTGTGCTGTACATGGCTTTTAAATATTGTTTAAATTTCCAATGCAATTAATTCATTTTAATTAAGCTCGCCTGTAACAGAACACTTAGGAATACATATCTATAAAAAATGTGATATAAACGGCAAATCAGTGCGCCTTGACTTAAATTTTTACAGCTGTTTACAATCTTATAAAACACAAGTAAAGTCACATCGCGCGGCTTACCTGTTGACGAATTCCTTCCAGGATATTTCCTTGTATCCCATTTCGAAGAAGGCAAACGAGCCGACTAATAAAACGGCACCAATTGCGCCCAGCAATATCCAACGTTCGCGATCACCGCCACTGCCATCGCCTAAAGGACGTCCACCAGGTGGCCCCGTGCCACGTCCCCCGCTGGAGCGCGAGTTACTAAATAGGCCAAAGTTCCAGTCGGATTTGCTCTCTGTCTCAGTGCTGGATTTAGGTTTTGCTGCAGCGGGTGCTTTGTTTGTACTGGACGACGATTTGCTGCCGGAGCTTGTGGGCTTTTCCGCGGCGGCGCCTTTTGGCGCGGACTCGAAGTACTTTTCAAAACCCTTGGGTGGTTTTTTGCAAAACATTTCAAACTGCTTGATGAAATACTGCAGCAGTGGCGGTATATCAACTGTACATAAGCTTGCCTTAACGGTGCGATGTTCCTGTATACGATTTTATTAAAAGTTACAGGATATAACTACAAATTTCTAGCCCTCACCTTGCTGCAAGCTGACTTGGCTGTAGAATAGTTGCTTTTCAGCAAACTACTCATAATTTTTGACGTTTGTAGCAGCCGGTATGCCATGTTTAATGTTGTTGTGTGTGGTTGTGTTGGAAAAGGCGTGCAGGCAGTACGCCGGAAAATTTTTCCTTGTGGCCGGACGTATGGTGCCCAATTTTCTTTAGGTTATTTAACTCTGAGACCTTCTTATGCCCTGTTGCCGTTGCTAGCTCTTGACTGGTTCCTACTTACGACGTTATCAATTTTGTGTTAACTAACTTTATTCGTTTAGCAAGCCTGCAGTACTTTGTCCTTTTTATTTAATTTAGTTAAGAATATAATATATTTTTTATTTATTACGAGCAAAGATACGCGGTTGTGAAATTTCGATTTTATGCTGACTTTCCTCGATAGTTCGTATCTGGCAGGGCTGCAGCATGAGGACGGCCGCTTGAGAAACTGCAAGCCAAACTAATTTTATAATATGTACCTAAAATCCACAATTTATTATTAAATATTATAAAATTGGCATTAACAACCATAATTACTTGTTTATTTACAGTATAAATTTAACATTTGTAACAAATTTCGGCAAATGACGTCACAATTGCTCTATTTGCTATCATTTTGCAACACTAAAAAGTGTTGTCGGCAAATATGGCGTCCGTCGTCAAGTGTTGTGCTGTGTCGTGTGGTACGTATTGCTGGTTGTGAAAATTTTTCTTTTGTTCAATTTGAACTATAAATTAACACAAATTCAATCTGAAAATATGTGCAAAATGTGCGCCGTACAATTCTTTAGTGTTTTACCATGAAGTTTTAACAAATACAAGCCGCTTTAATGCGCTAAAAGTGTTTTCCGTACATGCTCCACTTCGTTAAGGGTAACCAACCAATTTGCAGCCCGACATTAGCGACGAAAAAAAATTGTCGAAAAACTTTTGCTACCAACACGGCAATGTGTATTTATATGAGTGTGTGTGTGTGTGTGTGTCTATTTGTACAGTTTGCATCTAAATTTACGCAAAAATCACAACAAAAATGTGTAAAAATAGCTTTGAAATGCAATGAATTAGTGCCTGCGTGTGTGTGTGTGTGCAATTTTCCGGTATTCGCTGTCGGCAGCGACGTCGGCGATGTTGTCGCAGTTACATTTATTGTACAAATTTAGCTGCTTCTGCAGCTGCTGTGTGCGTGTCAGTTATATATGTATATATATATATATATGTATTGGCAAATTGTCTGGGAGGCGCGGTTTGCAACACTGAAAAATCAATAGAAGTGCAGCAACAACAACACTAAGCGCAATTTTTTTACGGTGTTGGTAAGAGTTGTGCAGTGATAGCGGCGCCCTCGGGATTAGAGATGGGCCTTATTGAGTTTCCACACGGAAAGTTGTTACAAAATTCGGAAAGTCATAATCCGATATTCTACTGCTTTTTACACTAAACTAGGGGGCTCCCTCATCTACTTACTTTGCTGTTTAATATAGAATTATTGTTCACGTAAATACACATCGCTCATTTACTAGAAGACTGTTGTCTCAAAAATGGGATAATATGCTTCCAACTAGTAGAAAAGAGAATGACATACCCTTCTCACGCGGAGGCATGATATTAACATGAAATTTTTACACAACATGAAGCAGGGTAAACCAAACAATTCTGCATTATTAACTAAAATCACGTTTTCTACTGAATGAACGATATGTACATACACCGATGGAATAGTGAAAAAGAAGTCGTTTTGAATGTTAACCTGTGGGCTAAGTAATTATTAGAACCTTTGTGGTAAGGACAACCTTTGAACACACAGTTGATATTGCAAGTGACAGAGCGTTCGACCATATCACAATTTAAACCTTACCTTTTGCTGTACATTGCATTGGCATAGCAAAAAAAAATGTAACTTCAAAAACAATAGCTTTTATGTAGAGTTTTTTTTATTGTGAAAAGAGCTTCATTTTGAAGAAGAAAACTTTTAACATTATCCCACACGGCTTCGTACTACATGTCACTGTTCTCTAAATGGTTTCAGAAATACATAAAATGAGTAATTTAGTTTTTGCGAAGTGACCCGATAATGCACAATAAGGTTTGATATGTTGCCTGATTAGAAGATTTTATCGCAACCACTGCAAATTTCATGTACCATGGGTCAAACCGCTGTGAACTAATTCAACCGACCTAATGTTTTCATTGAACTGCTTATATTTTAGATTTTCATACGTTTCGTTAGATCAATTATTTTAGTTTTATCTCGTTCAGATAATAGTGATAGTAGTTGGTTGTTTTTGAAAACATCGAACATTTCGCCAAGATCATGCCAAAGTAAGTAGTGTTTGCAGAATTGAGACTGTCATCTCAAAGTTCATTCAAAGGCCAAATTCTCAGTGAAATAGACTGATAAGGGGACGGGTATCAAAACATTTATGTTGACATCATTTAGTCTTAGATCTATTGGTCTGTATTATATAGTATCTGATATCTTCTTATGCTTAGATAGCTTTAGTTTCACATATTTCGTATTATATAACGAAGTTTCTTCTAAAATAAAAAGCATAATTTGTAAATATAAAACAACGGAAAACTATCGATTTTTTAGTCCGATGCATCGACCTACATCGATGTCCAATGTCGATGGACTCTGCGATGGTAAATATCGATGTTTTGGTCTGGATTAACATCACTATCCCAAACTGTTGTTTCTCTTCAAGTTCCACATAAAACAAGTGGGTTGAGTTGTATTACTTTAGTTAAATGTCTTCAATATCTAAGATATCAGCGCATCGTGCTTGCCTCGTGTCACGAAAACAAGCACGGCCGCACCCATCCCTACTCTGGATTATTATTGATAGATTTCACTTTGCACTAAATCTTTTTTGGCTAATTGTTTGTTCTCTTCTGTTGCAGCTTTTGTAACTAAAACTCCGTTTTGACATCACTTTCATCATAATCTGAATATAAAAAAATATAATAATAATATAAAAACAAAATACAAAATAAAAAACACCATCGAAAACGAATCAAAAATAATAATAACCAATAAATCATCTTAATAAAAAGTTACATCTAAAAAGAAACCTATAAAAAAAAACAACTACAACAAAGCTCAAAAAGTCTACGAGGCGTTAAAACCGGGGGAGGCAAAGCAAATCTGCCATAAACTTTTAGTTTCCACTACATTTTTTTTTCGTTTGCAAATTGTTTTACTGCAAAACTAAAGTTAACTAAACTGTGTAACTAACAAAAGTCGTGAACAGCAAAATAGAAGAAATAGAGGAAAAGTCCAGAACATACGCGAAGCAAGACACCGTTGTGCTGTCGGCGTGGGTGGGAAACCTTTAAAGCGATTTGAAGTGCATGCGCTTTTGTGCAAGAGTAACAAGCTAAGCTTGAAACTAAGACCCAAAAATTACAAAAAAAAAAAATAAATTAAAAAACACCAAACAAAAGTCAAACGCTGTGAAATTAACTCGTCAATACTCAAAACAACAAAAAATAAAACAAACAACAAAAGCTACAAAGCGACATCTAAAAACGGAGTGACACGCACGCACTAGAAACCTAGATCTTACAAAAGGAGAAGCAGCAGAAGAACCTAACGGTTACGCCGTGACGCTGTGGCGGCGTTGACGTCGACGTTGACGTCAAAAGCTCGAATAAGTTTTAATGGATAAACTGGCAAATGCAAATCATCTTAAAACAATCCCAAAATTCCTCATTTTTTCCTGAAAGCTTTAATTTAATTACGAATTTTTGTTCATAAGTCAAAGTGAATTAAATTTGCTAATACATAATATAAATTAAGAGAAAAAGAAGAAAAGAAAACAAAAAAAAAACAATCGCCGCCTCTACTACAATAACAAAAACAACAAGGAAGCAAGCAAGAGACAACACAAACAACAACAGCAGCAGCAGCAACAACAACCAACAAAACAACTGAATAAAAGTTTTAAAGTACAAAATAACCGGGAGTAAAACAAAACAAATAATTTAAAACATATTAACAAAAATAAATATTTAATTTAAACGCAACATCAACAATTTAAATTTAAATTATTTAACTAAACAAGTAAAAAGACTAGCTCTTAAGCCTAGAAAGAGAGACACAGAGAGAGAGAGAGAGAGAGAGAGAAAAAAACTTAGTCGCTAACGGCGGCGCCAGAGTGCAAAGCCTAAAGTAACGGTACTGTGTATGAATGTGTGAGTGAGTGAACACAAAACAAAACAAAACAACTAAACGATAAAGCAACAACTGTGCCGCAAAAGTGTGAAAAGCAAAGCAAAATAAAAAACACAAAACAAAACAACAACAAAAAAATAAAACTTATTAACGGTAACAATAAAGTGTAAACATTTAAAACCAAAAATCTACAAAAATTCTATTAATTTTAAGACACTTTTACAACAAACACACACAATGAGGAAAACCTAACAACTGAGTAACACAAAATAAACAAAAAAAAAAATAAATAAAATTAAAAAAAAAAAAAACAAAAAAAACGTAAAGCAACTTAACTTAGCCAATAGTAAACAAAATTGTAAATAAGTGAAATTAAGTAAAAGTCAACCAAGGCCCTGAACTCAACAACTCTATGAAAGAAACTGAGGCCTAGCGCCTAAAAACAGTTTTTTATTATTTAAAAAACAAAGATTTGTTTTTTAAAGTTTTCATTTTTTTATAAGTGTACCTAGTGAGAAATGTTAAAAGTCTAAATGAATAATGTTTAAAAGCAACTGCAACAAAAGAAAGTAAAAAAAAGAAAAAAAAACAAAAACAAATTCAAAGAAAGATTTAACAACTCTGTGATAATTACTGTAAATTTAAAATTATAAAAGAAAAACCGAAAAAAATACGAAAAAAAAAATCTCTAATGCGTAAATAACAAAAAAGGGACACTGAAAAACAACTGTAATTTTTAAACAATAGCTAAAACCGAAAAGAAAAAGAATTTTACACTTAAGAGCAAATGCAAATTAAAAGATAAAAACATTGAAACAAATTCGTGATATCTTAAAGGACTTCGATACATATACTATAGTATATTATATATTATATTATATAAACATTACATTTATAAGCTTAAAGTAGTAAACAAAAAACAAAATAAATGAAAGCCCATAAGTGAAATAAGTAAAACAACAACAAACAACCAACAACAAAGAAACCAACAAAAAGCAAATTGAAAACCGTAGGTTATAAAAAAGACTTATAAAAACAAAAACAAAACGCATTCAAAAATTATTTATATTTAAAACGTAAAACAAAAAAAGAAAATAATAATAAATAAACATAGGCTTAAAGTTCAATATAGTAAATGCAAATTAAAAACCCATAAAGAGTATCTATCTACTATATATATATATATTATATACATACATATATTTAAAATATGAAATCATAAATTTAAATAAACAATTTTCATAGTGAATAAATAGTAAACGAAACAGCAATAAACAAAATACAAAACGTGTAACCGAAAAGTAATAGCAACCAAGTACAGCGAAAACTTTAAAAGCAGCGCCCTGGCAGCGCAGCAGCAGTGGTCAGCGCAGCGAGCAGAGCAGCAGCAGAACTAATTTCGTAGCAGGCAGCTTAGCGTCAAAGCTGCGCATAAGTGTTAAAAGCTTAGTGTGAACCAAACAAAATTTAATAATAAAACTATAATTAAATCTAAAAATAAATCACTACTACTTCCTAAAACCACAACGATTGCCTACAAAAACATTATAAATATATATATACATATATATATTATATAAAACTAAAAAAACAATATAAACATATAACCACTTCCCAAGAACATTATAAAATAAAACATTTATTTAAATATCAAACAAACAAAAAAACTAAACTAAACCAAACAAAAGTATTCCGTAAAGCCCAGTGTATTTTTCTAATAAAAAATAAACATTAAAATCGAACAAATTGCAATATTTATCTAACAAAAACAAACACTGCATATTATTCTTGGTATGTATGTATAAATTAAATTAAATAAACAACAAACGGCAGCTGCTAATGCATTTTATTTGCATAAAAACAACAAAGCGTTATCAACAAGAAATACAACTTTAAAACACAACAATATTTGTTTGCATTTTTTACAACATCAAAACAAAAACAAAGTTTATACAACATCAACATCAAGAAAACAAGAACAACAAAAAGCAACAAACGTTTTTTATTAACTTCGAAGACAAGGAATTTCAGTGCCTCTTGTGCCAGTGTTTAGCCAAAATATATATACACAACATATACGTATTTATTGCTTAGTTTTTCTCTTTGATAAAAAATAAAAATACGAAAAAAAATTGGAAAAAAATTGAAAAATTACACAAAAAACAAAAAATACGATAAAACATTAAGCTGGTCAAACATTTTGACAGAGCTTAAATGCATTCGCTCTCTTCAACTCTCTTAAAAACTTGTTCGCCGTTTGTCGTTTTCAAATTCGCCATTTACCATTGGATACCAATAGTAGCCTATCAAAAGCAATACTAATATAAACACCAACTTACTATATATATCCATTTGGAAGAACCAAGAAACCAGTCTTTTATTTGCTAGTCGTTATCTGCATTTTTTAATCGTTTATTGTAACTTGAAATCATCATCATGAATACGCAGTCCAAAGGATACCGCACTGGCGAAGGTAAGAACGATCATATATAAAATCTCAGTTTGCAAGTCATTTTTTCACAGCTGCATTGAAAATAAAACTCCCGAATATAGCAATTATAAACAGCGTCTTCGACAACTCTCTTCCGAGTAAAGCCCAAACCTTTACAACATTAGAGATTTGTGTTTCAACAGTAAAAACCTGTTGTGGGTGCCATCCCCGAAAAGTAAAAAATTCTTTAAGTGCACAAAAGTCCTTATACCGCTTTTGGTGAGTGTACTGTTCCCTCGCAGTTTATAAATTGTTCGATTTTACAAAAGCTTGTAGACAAAATTGATTGAAAAGTTATACATACATGCAGCGAGTCCAAAATATATTAGTACAAAAACTCAAATATTGAGCTGCATAACTTGCACCTGCATATCTTGTAAATTGACCACTTTTTAAACGATTTTTGCATTTTGTCAATGCAATAAAAACTGGAACACCACCTTAAAAATATGTATGAATTCACATATCTACAAATAGAGATTCCAAAATTCTTGTTTTTTGAAGTTATCATCCGATCTTCATGAGACACCACATTTGCTCAGTAGTTAACTGACTCCGGTTTTATAAGTTTTTGAACTAAAGAACTGCCCTATCCACCACTCATTCAATTCAATTTTAAATAACAACAATAAATTGTTGAAGAAGAGTATTTATGTCTTATAAAACTTTACCTCTTTTAGAAATCTATGACAACCTGTCGTGCGATAATTATTTTAACATGAACGCCATGCGTAACATGGGCATACCAACAACCTTTCCGCAAATTGGAACCTTTACGCTAGACTCAACCACGCTGGGTCTGGGCCCACAAAGTCAAGGACCACCAACATCATCTGTGCAACTGTCCCAGATGGGGCAGCCGCAAACCCCGCAGCAGCAACAACCGCCTCATATGCATCATCATCAGCAGCAACAGCAACATCATCATCAGCAGCAACATCATCAACAGCAGCAGCAGCAACAACAACATCCCAGCATTGGCATTTTTGATGCAAACGATGTCAATGACGTATTGCAGAATCCGGCCCCCATTGGTGTCTTTCAGTCCAATAGCGTGTTGACAAATGGAGCTGGAAGCTCTTCGTCCATTTTTGGCTCACAATCGAGCAATTCCTCGGCCGCAGCAGATCCAAATCAGACTACACGTGAGACTGGCATTATTGAGAAACTTTTGGTAAGCTTTTGAATCTCTTAAATATAAAAATACAATCTTTTCAAAGATTACTTTCTTTTAGCATTCGTATGGCTTTATACAGTGCTGCGAGCGTCAAGCCCGTCTATTCTTTCATTTCTCGCAATTTAGTGGCAATATTGATCATTTAAAGATTGGCGATCCTGTGGAATTTGAAATGACTTATGATCGGCGTACCGGCAAGCCCATTGCTAGTCAAGTATCCAAAATAGCGCCTGAGGTAGTTCTTTCTGAGGAGCGTGTTACTGGCACCGTTACCACTGAGTTGCGCACCGATAATGTCAACAATTTGGTCTCATCCAACGAGACAACGGGTCGTATTAGCTATGAGAATCGCGGAGAATGTTTCTTTTTACCGTATACCAAAGATGATGTGGAGGGTAATGTCAATTTACATGCTGGCGATAAAGTGAGCTTTCAAATTGCAACGAACCAAAGGTACATAAATTATATCAATTGCTTTTTTTAAACGAATATCTTTGAATAAACTTTTGCCAAAGAACAAATTGTTAAACATTTACAAATTAGTGTTTGTAAAGATAAATGCGGTTCCATAAACATAAGCTTACCATATTATTTTTCTACACAGAGGTAACCTGGGCGCTTGCCATATACGTCTGGAGAATCCCTCGCAACCGGTCAAGTATCGCGGCGTTGTCTGCTCAATGAAGGAGTCCTTTGGTTTTATTGAGCGCGCCGATGTGGTCAAGGAAATTTTCTTTCATTTCTCTGAAGCCGAGGGCAATGTGGAGTTGCGTCCAGGAGACGATGTTGAATTCACCATACAAACTAAAAGCGTAAGTTGTAATAGGGCCTAGCGGCCAAGCTCATATACATACCTCTCAAAAGAACAGTCTGCCTCTGTGCCTCCCCAGGGTCGTGAATTTGCTTGTAACATAACTCGTCTACCGCCCGGTTCCGTTATATTCGAGGATGTGGATAGCACCATTTACAAGGGGCAAGTCTTGAAGCCCTTGGATCGCAATAATCCAGTGCGTCAAAACAATGATCCCTTGCCAGGACGCATACGTTATCGTGCTTTGGATTATTCCGAAGTGGAGGTGCCATTTGGAGATAAGGATCAAAAGGGCGACTTTACCTTGCGTCATGGTGATTGGGTGCAGTTTTTGCTGGCTACGGATCGACGTGATCAGTTGCAGCGCGCCACGTCAATTGCTTTGTTGGATGAAACATTCAAGGTGTCGGGCGAGAAACGCGAACAGGGCACCATTGCAGCGTTGAAGGAGGGTTTTGGTTTCTTGCGCTGCGTAGAGCGTCAAGTGCGTTTGTTTTTCCATTTTACTGAGGTTTTGGACACGGTAAGAGAATATAATATATAACCGCATTAAAGAAAAGTCATTTATAGCTTTATTACTTTTATTTGCAGAGTCGTGAAATTGAAGTCAACGATGAGGTGGAGTTTACTGTCATCCAAGAGAGTCTAACCTATAATAACTCGCGTTTGCAGGCCATACGCATAAAGCATTTGCCAGCAAACTCTGTGCAATTTGAGACGCTAGTGGCAAGCAACATTGAGGGTAGGCGCTGTTTCTCTTACTAACTAGCTGGCGTATCAAGCAAATCCAAAATTATAGTTCACTTTTGCTGTCTTTAACAAAATTCGTTCGCAAAGCTTTGCATAAACAAGTTATTGTAATTAAACGAACTAAATTTAAAATTGACTTGTCGCCCATTTACTAGAAGACTGTCATAACTAAAAAACTATGTGATTTTTGAGTTAATGATTTAAAATTGTTGGTTATATTCTGCATCTTTTTAATACTAGTTGGGAGCAAATTAAAAACTTTAAATTTTTTGAGCTATGACAGTCTAATCTAAAAATTTAATTTAAATTTTTATTTTAAATCACTACAAGTTGTTAGGAAATTGCATTTTTCAATCAAGTTTCATTCGTATACTAGTTCCCTAGAGAGTTTTTATTAGTTTTTAATCAAAACAAGTCAGGTGTATGTCAAAAATCTTTGACTTTAAACTTTTGTAAAAGTTAAGGTTTGCTAAAATTTGAGAAGATTTGGTGTTTAGAAGATCTACATCAATGAAACTATGCAGTAATAACTGTTGACCAAAGAAATGTCGATTACTGAAAATATGAAGTTAATTTCAACGCTTGCTATATTTCTGTGGCCACAAAATGTGTGGTTTATTTGCAAAATTTATATATAATTTATTATATTCTTTTCCGACATTTATAAAATTTTAACACAGATTTCAATTATGATAATAACCGGATTTCGCGACAACTCAAGTTGTCACAGATTTATTGCACGTTACCCTTATGTAATATGAAAAGAATTCAAGCAAGATTTTTAAGAAACTAAAAAGAAAAAAATTAATAATCGATTCCTGACGTTTTGTGTCAATATTGTTTTTATGAAATTCACATTGCTAGATTATTGTGTGACTTTCTTTGTAAACGAATATGACGCAAATTTATGCAAATTTTACAGGTCAGTCATTGATTAAGCTTGCTGAAATGTTTCTTAACGAAAGCTAATAACCGTAAACGCTTAATTTTAAACTTAAGTTAACAGTTTGCTTTAAACTTTAATTTGTTTCTCAGGCTTTGTAACACGCGAGGCGCCCAAGAGTCCTATTAAATGTCAAGATCGTTTCGAGGGTGGCGTCATAACCTATGAGCATGGCGATGCTAAAAAGACTATAATGTATTTTCTTAAAGACTGCGAAAAACCACCAAGGATTGGCGAAAATGTGCGCTTTGATATTTACATGGTAAGCAATCCAAGCATATGCCTCAATAACTTGCAACCGACTAATGCATTTCTATTATTTCTAGGTAAAACGAAATAAGGAGTTTATAGCCGTCAATGTGCAGCAAATCTCATTGCAACAGCAACAACAACAACAGCTACTATTGAGTAACCAACAAGCTGCCGCACAACAGCAATCAGTCAATCTTAACCAAAACGACCAACTGCTGCTCTCGAATGGCATTAGCAGCAGCAGCTCCAATGCCTCACTACAAAATGGCTATATAATGCATGACAGCCCTGGCGGCAGCACCAGCAGCGTCGGAAGCAATGCTACCCAAACTATTTGCACACCGCACATTGAAGATTTCAAATTGGAGAATAATAATCATGCTGCCAATGAATCTAGCCAGGTTTATCGTGGCTTTATTGCTGTCATCAAAGAGAATTTTGGCTTCATTGAGACACTCTCGCACGACGAGGAGGTCTTCTTTCACTTTAGTAATTATCTGGGCAATCCCAATTGGCTGGAACTGGGTCAAGAGGTTGAATATACGTTGGCACCCAATGGCAATACCTCGGTTTCGGGCAATTGTCTGCCCGCCGAGAATGTGCGCACACTGCCCAAAAATTCCATACCACAGCCGGCTGTGCTGGAATCTGTGCACAATGGTGTAGTGGCGCGTCCGCTGCGCTGTATTAATCCCGATCAGCAGGAGTATGCTGGACTTATTGAAATACTAGATGAGCTACGCACAACGATTATATCACAACATGAGTTTGGCATTACCAGTTTGGTAAACAAACGTGATCTCTTGCAAAAGGGTGACTTGGTCAGTTTTCGTATTGACGAAAGTGGACGTGCGGCTGAGGTAAATGCAGTGCGTCAGAAGAAACGCGCCACAGTGGATTCCATTAAGGGCCAGTTTGGTTTTCTTAATTTTGAAGTGGAGGATGGTAAAAAGTTATTTTTCCACATGTCTG
Source organism: Chymomyza caudatula (assembly GCA_035041775.1). Classification (NCBI taxonomy): domain Eukaryota; kingdom Metazoa; phylum Arthropoda; class Insecta; order Diptera; family Drosophilidae; genus Chymomyza; species Chymomyza caudatula. Next base: position 2,166,087 of record JAWNKW010000133.1, read on the forward strand.
AAGTGCAGGGTAATACGGTGGCTCTGCATCCTGGCGATACGGTTGAGTTCTCCGTGGTGACGAATCAGGTAGGTCTTGCAACTAAGCAATATTAAAGTACTCTACCTAAGTTCTCTTGTACAGCGCAATGGCAAATCTTCAGCTTGCAATGTTTTAAAAATTAACGATCGTCCGGATCGTTTGATCTCGCGCCTTAAAATTAATGGCGAAGACGGCGTGCCAAGGCTAATACTCATACGCGCGCCTAAAGGCCCACATGGCAAGGGCTTCTCAGTGCTAGCGCGTCACCCACGCATTCCAGGTGAGTTGTAAAAGGTGAATTCACTTTTTAAAGATCATACTGTTATAACAATGTTTGTAGCGTGTTTAAATGACTCACTTGAGTTGCTAAAGAAAATTTATTAAAAGTATGGGTATTAACAGTGTGAACCTTGGTTCTGGTTCACGCACTGTCTTACAGCTGTTTTGAAACCCAAGGCTCGAATCATATGGGACGAAGTCAATGCAAAGCCAATAATTTCAATATTCGTTATATTTAGAGCAAAAGAATCTACACTTCCTCCAAAAAAAGGAATTTGATTGATTTGAATGAGTGTGAAATCAACAAATTTTGCACTGTGACAATCATATCAGTTAGAAGCTACCTTCTTTCCCATAATAATATTTTTGGGGAATAGTGCTTCACACTTAGCTTATTGCTCCCTCGCCGTGATAGTTCGAGAATTTATGCTCACCTAGGAAGTGCATCTTTCTTCTCGGTTGGTTCATCACATTTAGCGAGTATGTGCTACGAGATCGGTATAGCTATAGGCGTAAATCAGTGCTGCTTGCTTCAACTTTGCAGTTAGTTTCGATACCACTTCTTGGCTTAGTAGTTTGCTTTCCAGCGTGTTTTCCAACACTACAGAATTTTTACACGTAGCGGTGCCAAACTTCAGCACCGGGCTCAGTAGTCATTCAGATGTCTTTCACAGATTATCGGCCTCTCTGGCGCTGATTATTTTTCATTCTGATTAGTGTCGCTTTCATATGAAGTTGTATAAAGTGATGTTAGTTCCATAAGAACTTCTAATGCTGCTATAGGGCAGAATCTCATGGCCTTTCACATATGCGCAAGCCGGCATTGCTACTTTCGTTCCTCGTGGGATTGCGGTGAAAATGAGCGTAAGGCTTATTACCTTTGCGTCAGATGATTCTGGAATATATGGCATATGATTTGCCGGCATGGGAGCTAAATGTAAGTTTGTCCATTGCAATGAGGACAATGTCATAAGTACAGTCAAACCTGCTTAAGTTGGCCTCTCACGGTTCAAGAGTTTTTGGCCAACTTATGAGTAAGTAAGTTTTATAGTGATTTAAAGTAGTTTCTTTAATTCTTTCACTTCATATTATGGATTATGATTGTTCTTAACATAAATATTTGTTTAATCGTGTATGTTTATGTACATTGACCATAAGCTCCACATATAATAATTTGTACATATATTACATAAATTAAAGTTTATATTCTTAGTTGCAAAACTGTCGAAGTTTGTTTCAAGAGTGCTGTACATTCTTTTAAATTCAAAACTGCACTTAAATTCTTATGTAACTTAAGAGAATCTTTTGAATTAGCTTATTTATAAGCTTTTAACTTTCTTTTGAATTTCAACAAATGAATTCTTCCATCTGGAAGGATTTCATTCAAATTATCAACGAGTTTAGTGCAACCAATTTCATTCAGTTGTAAATTTTGCCATTGATTTGGATTATTTTTATGATTCATATATAACACTGCTGTGGTTTTAAGTTGGCCAACTTTTCCAGGTTCAATTGTATTGACAACATTCAAAAATCGATCAAAAACAAGATTTGCACGTGCAAGTTATGCAGGTACAAATTTGAGTTTGTGTAGTAATATATTTTGGTTTCGCTGAAAAGTGTCCAACTTAAGGAGGTGGCCAACTTTGAAGGTTTAACTGTATAACTTTGGAGATTGAACTTCTCCTTGTGTCCCGTATTTTAGCAACGGTAACGGAGCTGTCGTCTGCTTCCTATGTGGCAAGCCTTGTAGTGTGTAGAGAAAGAATCCATTCGTTACATTCGCTCGCTGTCTTGAGACTTCCCTATTTTCTAGCACTCGACTGTGGACGTTCCTCACCTGATATATAGAGCTATGTCAGTTGACTGAAGTGGTGCTCTACACGCCATATTATTTTAGCAACGACAAAATTTAAGCAACTTTTTTAACGTGTTTACTAATTAAACATTTCAATTCAACTCTTTTCAGGCGCTTTGGTGGAATAATTTGGTCAAAATCATCTTATAATGCAAATCAAAGACAATTTCGCTTACAGCTCTATATAATACATACATATGTATATCCTGTATGCTAAAACACATTTACATGCGTAACTTAAAAGGCTTAACATAAAAAATAAAAAATAAATACTGCAACCAACAAACAAACCAACCAACTACATCAACTTGTCGCTATAACCATATACGAAGTACGTTTAAAAAACATAATGAATAATTAATCTAGAAGCAACACTATTGGAAACGATAATAATACTGATAGCAACCATATGGCATATATTTATAAATAATAAAAGAAAAACAAAAAAAATTACTTAACAGGAACTCAAAACCTTTCTTCAGTGTCTGATATCAAATATGCGTATAAAATATTTAATTTTTAAAATTAACACAGCTATAAATTGTAAACTTTTCAAGTTGTGAAACTGAAAAACCAAACATTGTGTATACTATTTTCAACTAGTTTGCTTTAATTTAAAAAAAAAAACAAAAAAAAACGATAAAAACTAAAAAAAAAAAAAGTAGCAATGTTACATGCACTTAATAGAGTGCATGTTATAGTGCTCCAGCTTAGTTTGTAGTTTAAATTTATTCTCTGCTATACTCTTTCTCGTAACTGTTCTTTCGATGCTTTCAAACTTAACTGTTAACATTTATACATTATATATTTATTGAATAATTATATACAATCAACAAAAGAAAGTGAAGCGAAATCAAGAAAGAAAGTATTTATACAAAAAACTAAAAGTCTTAATTTGTATAATTTGAATATGGAGTTTTAACGACTTTCAATTACAAAATTTGTTTAAATTATGTTGTAAAATTTGCTGAAAAAAACATACATACATATATGTTATTTCACGAATTTTTTGCATTCAAAGGGTTGCATTAATTTATTACATATATACATACATACATGCAAGCATACATACATTTATACAAAAACATATTTATTTAAAAACATAAAAAATTATAAAAAAGCAAAAAAAAAATTTGTAACTAACACACAATATTATGTGTTAATAAAAAAAAAAAGAGCAAATTAAATTTGCTGCGCCAAATATGTTGAAACCATTTAATGAAAATTAAAAAATTCAAATATAATAAAATTTTTAAAAATGTATTTTTAAATATTATAAAAAAACAAAAATTATATTATATACAAAAAATGCGCATAATTTGCTGCAAAGTAAATAGCACTATTGCTTATTATTATTAAGTATTCGAATCATGTATGACAATGGGATCGCTCTTACTTTTGATGTCATATCTCAGCTGCTAGTCATCCAATTGTCAGGGAACTTACAGCCCATTCAATATCTTTCATATCTTTGCACATATATATACATATATAATGCAAAATTGCCATTTACTTTGTAACAAATTGTCTGCATTGCAAAAAAAGGAAGTAAAATGAGAGATAGCAGAAACAAAGAGCAAATATTGTGAAAATTATGAATTTCAATTACTAAGAAAAAATACACTTAAAAAGCAAAACAACAAATTTGGGATCAGTACGTCCTATTATAGCCATGTTGTATACAACAACAATAATGACAACAACACTAAGAAACACACAACACAAGAAATAGTAACTTTAATATAACAATTATATATATATTATATGAAAAACAGACGAGGTAAAGTGCAGTTGGTTTACAGTTGTGCGTACGCAATGAACAGCACAGCATTATTATAAAATAAAATATAAACAAACAAACAAATACGAAAAAAAATTGAAAAAACCCAAAAAAAAATGCAACAAAAACCATACAAAAAAAAAACATATGTGCTTGAATACGAAACAATTGCAAACTATATAAGTCAAATAATAAAAAATAAATATTTCATTAAAACTTAAATCTATTTGCAGTTCTTTATGCGGAGTTTATAGAGGGTTTCAGTCGGCCAACAAATTGCAATTGAACAACGAACATTTCCGTGCGACTATTTTTTACCTTTGTCATTTATCGATGAAGTTAATTTGATTTTTGCAGAAGCAGGAATGACGCTAGGAAGTTCCTCCAAAAAGTCAAGCGTCTGGCTGAAGGATTTAGTACACGAGCGTCTTCCTGTAGAGATGCAGAGGGAAAACTGGTAGAGGATGCACAGGATGCCCTGAGGTTATGGAGGGAACACTTCTCTGGCTTGCTATCTGGGGACGAAGAAGATAATGCCGCCCCCGGAGTTGGCATCCCGACATCCCCAATTATAGATGACAGCGTGAATATACCGCCGCCTAGCTATGACAAAGTCAGGGTCGCAATCAAGCAGCTCAAGAAGAACAAAGCAACTGGTGCAGATGACCTGCCTGCGAGCTGTTCAAGGCTGGAGGCGATGAACTGATAAGGTGCATGCATCAGCTCTTTTGCAAAATATGGCTAGAAGGGAGCATGCCCGATGATTGGGACCTTGGAAGGTTGACCCCACGGTGTGCGCTAACTACCGTGATATCAGCCTTCTTTCTATTGCATATAAGGCCCTATCGAGTGTACTGTGTGAAAGGCTAAAGCCGTTTGCGAAAGAACTGATCGGACTTTATCAGTGTGGCATTAGGCCTGCACCATAGCCCAGATATTCACACTACTGGAAAAGACCCACGAAAAACAAGTCGACACCCACCATCTCTTTGTTAATTATAAAGCAGCTTTTGATAGCCCGTTGAGGGATCGCGTATATGCCGCACTGTCAAGGTAGGAAAGAGCTTCGCCGACCCCTTTGATACCAAGCGAGGCTTCAGACAAGGCGATGCCCTCTCCTGCAACCTCTTCAACTTTGTGATGGAGAGTGTGTTGCGTAAGTCCGAAGTAAATAGGAACGGGACTATGTTCTATAAGAGCGTCGAGTTACTTGCATACGCAGATGATATCGATATCATTGGTCGTACAAAGCGAGCAGTTACTGGAGCCTTTGCGGCTATAGAAAAATAATCTGCCAGGGTGGGTTTGGTTGTTAATGAGAACAAGACAAAGTAATGTTTTCTTCAAGTAGAGAGACACAGCGGTTAGATTCTTAGATTGATGCTGAAAACTATACTTTTGATGTTGTCAAGGACTTCGTCTACCTTGGCACCACCGTCACCATGAAAAACAATGTCAGCATGGAGATCAAGCCGAGAATCACTCTTGCTTGCATGTTGTGCTTATGGATGAAAAATCTCCTGCGAGAATGGTCAACAATGCGATGGTCGAAGGGAGGCGACGAAAGGGCAGACCATGCCTTCGCTGGAAGGACCTTGTAGTGAGCACACTAGCTACCTTTGGTATTTCCAATTGGACCAAGCGCGCGCAAAACGGAGACGCCTGGAGGAGAGCAGGTCTAACGTCTAAGGAGGCCTTAACCCGGTAACGGGTTGTTATGTGACATACCTGTGTACTCGTGTGCAAAATCATTTGAATCATCTTCATCGCGAAGATTTGTTCGTGTTGGAAACCGCATAATTTGAAAATCGCCCAGAAGAAGGTTAGTGTCGATTGGTGCAAGAAAATGTAAAAAAAAGATCAGCCGTAACAGGTGACAAATCTTGAATCTTCGCGTATCAGACCCGAAACTAAGCAAATCCTGAAAAAGTTGTTTGCGGATGAAACACTTCAAAACGAATCTTGTCAAAAAACCGGATATATAGCTATTAAATCATTAGAGAAACGTAAGACTGTCAATTCTGAATGGTATACAACAAATTTTTTTTTTTTTTTGCAAGTTCTCGGACAATTTAGAAAAACCAATCGACAAATTATTCTTTATTACGACAATGAGAGCTCTCACACATCTGTTCACACAAGAGAAAGAAATGTCGATTAATGGGTCATCCGGCGTATAGTCCCGATTTGCCAGCCAATTATTTATTTTTCTTTCTTCACATCAAGAAAAGTTCAACGTTGCAAAGTGTATCAATTTTCGTGGTCAATATTTTGAAAAACAAAGCCCTTTTTCGGTGAAATGTGTATCTGTGCTCCTGTCGTCTATTCTCGAAACATAAATGTGCAATTTGTGAAATAGGCAGAAGGAGGCGTGGCAGACAGTTTTGATCTCTTAACTTGGATCCCTCGACGGTAATGAATACTTTCCTTGTAAGTAGGTTGGTGTATACTGCACATGTGAGTACCGCTAACTTTGGGCGAGGTACTTGTTACCACGTAGGTAGGTATCGCCATTGCGATACCGTAGGTTCTAAAGAGCACTCCTCCCCTCTTCATACGCAAACAGAATCAGTTGAGGGACTATAATTATGGACAGATCTGAAATACTATTCAGAAGGTAGCTGCTTAGATATTAGCGCCTACGTCTACAAAGAGCTGGACATGAGAGGTGCTCAACCGTTTCTCCCTCGTCGCAGTAGATCCTGCAAAAATCGTTAGAGGGGATAGAAAGCGTAGCCGAATGGACGCCAACCAACCAGTGTCCTGCGATGGCGAGCACGACACCAGAGCACCTCTCCCAATTAAGGGAACAGAGCTTCGCTGTGCGTTTATTGTTGTTTTCAGGCTAAATTTGTTTAGCGATTCGGCTGTTTGTCACATTATTCCATTTTGGTTAACTTTGTGTACATAATATTTCTTGTATGGAGCTTACAAGTGGCCATAGGCATATTTGTGCCTTCTCCATCCAGGAAAAAGAGAGCGGCAGTACCTTTTCTTTCTTGCAAGTTCGTCAGCTATGCAGGCATCCTCAATACACCGGTGTCCCGGCACCTAAATTAGGCTAATAACGAGCCATCTCGTTAGAAAAGATATCTGCGGCACTTTGTTGAGTGGGTTAATAGCTGCTTGGCTATCACCAGGCGCGGACACAGGGGGGGTTTTGGGGGTCGAAATCTCGAACAATCTGAAAGTGTTTATTTGCTTAAGATACAGGTTAAACAGGCCACATCTAGAGGTTTAACGACTTTTTGGTAAAAGTGCATTGCGTAAACACAAGTACGTTCCGCCAGATTTCGCATTTTGATATTGCAAAATTGAGTTAACAAAACACCAGAAGCTTAAATAATTACCTTCGATTAAACGTAATCTAAACTTTAAAACTACACCACTGATTAGCATATTCGGCTAGTGAGTATGGAGCTTATGCCGATTCTGTATATTATTCGCACAAAAGCTTTGATTAAACTTTTAATTGATTTACGAAAATAGAAAAAACGATATCACCCAAGGGCCCAAACAAATCATCAAAGACAACGACGGCAACTTCAGAGCAATCTTACGTTTTGCTCTAGAAAGTGGCGATAGTGAACTTAGGAAGCATATGACAACTGCTGGAGACATCAGTGGAATTGAATAATTTTCAGTTAGTGTGAGATACATTCACACAAGCGGAAAGGATTTGAAAATCAGAGAGGATTCTATCTGCTTCTTTCCTATAGTAGATGTGACCGGAAAGGGACTAACTAACACCTTCCGTTTGTACTAGGTAAAAGCTGCATTTGAATTTGCGGTGTATGAAAGTTCAGGGTATGTTTATAAAAATTAATCTATTAAATATCGTGTTCTACAATGTGTAGATGACGAGATCAAATTGACCTCAAGTGTTCTTGCACGGATAATATGTATAATTCATTACTACTTTTATTATTCTAAAGGTTACGACGGTGCCCGAGCAATGAGTGGAGAATTCAAAGGTTGCGGAATCATGGCTTAAAAGCTATAACGAATGCGTGTCATATTCCAGCTGCTAGGAACTGTATGTCAACAATAAAATCTGTTGCTTACTTTTTCCGTAATTCAAACAAAGCGCTGAAAACCTGAAGCGTACCATCGGAAATCTATTTTCATACCGTTTTTGCATATATATTTGGAACAGCTTCAGATAAGATTTCTTGCTCATTGCAAAATTCTCTGTCAAATGCAAAATATCATTCCGTCAAAATGTCTAGAACTTGATGCAAAACAGCTAAATCAGACTGTTCACACTTTTGAGGAAGAATGGCCGAATGACATTTTTGGCTATATCGACACGTTCAGTTATATGATCCCGACTATACTTTTATACAAAATGAATGTGGTGGGTTGTCGGGTTTTTGGGAAATTGGAAATAGGAGTCCTATAGCGCATCAGGTTTTGGTTTCGTTTCACGAAACATACATTTAAAGTGTATTTAAACGACTCGTTTTATATAATTTCTTTCTGTTGTAGCAAAATTTGGGATCCGACAACGTTTTTTACGTTTTTAACGTATTTTTTATGTCATTAATGTTACCCGACATGGTTGTCAAGTTCTCTAGGTATGCCATATGTGGCATACACTGCAGTGATCCGGAACTCTGCCTAATATTACACTTTTCTCAGTATACAAACGCATCCGTGAAGAAGGAAGCAGCGGTGGCGTGTCCTGGAATACCAACGGACCATACCATTCCCTGCATTGAATAAGAGTTTTAACATAAATGCAAATTTGTTAGGTACATAGGTCTTTGTAAGGATTGTGGAGTGACCACAGCTATCCTTAGTCCAGCAGCCCGACTGCTGGCAATAAGGCATTTTCCTGTACTTTTCTCAGATGTTTTAGGATGGCTTTACAGTGCGGGCCACCAAACCAGAATATCATAGAGGAGTATCGACCTTACCACTATCATATAAAACGATCCCACTATTTAAGGAGACATTGCCCAGGCTTTCTCTGCCTAAAAGCCAACCGTCTGGATTTCGCCCGGTTTAGAGAACTTCCTTAAATATAGATTGCAACCATTTAATGGCAAGAGAACCAGCATATTGAAGTTGAGCAGGTATTATGGGACTAGCGGACTTGTAAGGTTTAAAACTATTTTTCGAATGACATGATCTCACAGAGTGGAGCTGTTGAAAGGGAATTGTCAGAAGTGCAGCCTGGAAAGTGTATAACTAGCAGATTGGTCAGGGACTCTTCACGAGAGTCAGTCCAAGGCTGTCATCTCTTCTAAGGTAGACTATGGTATGGTCAGATTTGAAAAGTATATTCTTAAGGCTTGCTAGGTAGGTGTACATATAGTGAATATATGCGCATTTCCACCTTTCATATTGCTGCATTAAAAAGGAACTAGTTAGCGATATACTTACCAGGTAAGTAGTTTGGTGCATATTGAATTTGTGTTATAGCAACCTTTCATACTGCATGGGAAGGAGTTCCGCATGAATCCTTGTAGGTAATTCATCTATTCTTCTTTTCGACGACACAGAATAGTGTTTTGCTAATTGTAGTGCTTTCGAATCTTCTTAAAATGTCTCCGAAATAAACACTGGATACTTTGGTTTCTTTTGATTTAATTTTTATTTATAAGAATAATTTATATCTGCTTATATTTCCGGTTATATGACATGACTATGGAAACATGAATGATGATTTGATTTGGTTTTCTTTTTTGAATGTAATGTGTGCTTAAAACTCCATTTTTATTGACTTTTTTTCGTTTCGTTTCGTTTGTTCAACTCTGCTTTTCGCTTAACATATTTTTACTTTTGCTTAAAATTCCAATTGCAAATGAATGCATTAAAATATATCGTATTTTATTTGAGGTTATGTTATTAATGTATACGTTACGTTACGTTTTTAGTGAGTATTGCATTGATTTCATGTTTTGTATTTGCTTTTGTTTCGTACGATTATATCTTGTATAATTCTCACTTACAAAGAGTTCTTTCTATATAAATTGCATGGTAGATTATAACGTTTGGCAAATTTAAATATATTTTTGCTTTTTTTTTGTATTTATTTAATTTAATTTTTGTTGGTATTCATATAAAGGCAGTAAAAAGGGTTTGTAATATAAAGTTTTTTTTGATGTTATTTAGTTTAGAATCTCAACGTAACATTGCGCGGTATTTCTTCTTTTTTTTTAATTGCATTCACTTACAATACTATTACAAAAAATCTTGAGTTTGTATATAAAATCGAGGTAAATTTGATAGTGCATCGGATGCTATATAGGGAAACTCAAGGCGCTGCCAGACGCCATTTTTTTTTTTTTTAGCATTAAGTAATTGTCAAAAACGTAGTCTAAAGTTAACCTCGTTTGTATTTTTGTTTTGTTTTCAATGATTCTTTGATGAGTTTGGTTGGGTAACTTTTAGTTTATTAATGGGGAATACTGTCTAGTTCTGCCGATGCACTTATGAGAGCTTTGCAATGATATGGGATTCTGAGCTTATGGTCTGCCATTTAATAAATGTCTTTTTTTTGGAGTTCAATAGAGAAAATTTTATTATTTTGGGGTGGGTAAGATTTTTCCTCTGAATTGCGCATATGCAATTTGATTTTTGTTTTGTTCTTAATATTATATGTTTTTAAGTTAATTTTTTATACACGAAGTAGGAAGAAGTACTTAGTCTTAGTAACTATATTTGATATCCATGGGTTGTGCTTAATGTTTTCGAAAACTTTTCTAATTTATTTGCTGTTTTCTTAAATAAATTTCTTTTGTTGCGGTTTATAGGGCAGATCTATGCTAAATTACCTGTGCTGGCTACGCCATTTTGTATGCGTGTAGGTTTTGTGTATGCGAGTTTGGAGGTATACTGAATGTAATACAACTTGACCATTGGACCACCATAGATAGACACTTGGGAAGTGGAAATAAGTCTTGCCTCAATATGGGAGAATTTCCAATGATAATCGTGAAAAGGTTTACGACGGAGACGGAGCTGATTAACTCTCTATGTTGAACTCCGGTCGAGCTGCAACGGTCTTTGAAAAGTCATAGCTCAGCTATGTTTCACAATGAAATCCAAATATTTGCATGTATTATGATTCCAGTTCTCTGGACCAACGTTCCTTCTACTGACCAAGCATCCCCCGAAGATGTGCAAATCAAGAAGCCCAAGAGGTTGTCTATTGACACGGATATGATCTCAGTACATGGGGTTCACATTTAAATAGAAAATTTCATTGAAAATCTAACCTAATTTGCATTCAGGAAGTCCGAGAAGGTCGAGATGAACATTCATGTTGAACCAATCAAAAAACGGACGTTGCTGCGAGAACAAATTGCAGAAATAAACCGGACTCAGTACTCAGGTACTGACCTGGCCTCCTTCCCACTATCAACGGTTTAGAATCCTAAAGAGGATGGTAAGAAGTTTTGTAGGAGGATCACCACATCCAACTCCTCTATAACGGCCTTTGCTGCCTCAAAGCGGTATCTCTAGCACCGGTTGAGCCACCGCACTCTGCTCAGAGTGAAAATGTCAAAACATATACGATGAAACAGAGCGAACAGTAAAATAGAGTCCACTAAGATCTACCCTGCTGGGCTAGTTTTCTGAAACAAAAACAGCTGATCTGACCTCAGAAAGCAGCAAAAAGTGGTAGTCGGTTTGCGAGTCAAGTAGCGGCCTACGGCTAATGAAGACTCAGCATGAGGTTGTCGAGGATCACCTATGGAAAACATACATAGGTACTGCGATTGAGACGATTTCCAGCTGATGTGGGTACATCAATTCAAACTATACCTTCAGTAATAGTAGCACTTAATGTAGTCAAGATCTATTACTTATCGATCCTCAACCGCAAATGGGTACGTGTGTGTGTAGTTTTTGGATTATAAGCAAAGGTTATGCTTCGATTGTTAATCTTACTATAACTAACTATATGAAGAGTAGTGCTCCTAAAGCGAGAATTTCATTTTGTTTACCAAGCTGATTAATGAGAATTTCAAATAATTATTTTTATAAGATTATTAACTTGTTTTCTTTAGCATAATCTCTTAGCTTGCCTTATGCTCATTTGGGATCGTATCATAAAATCAACAACAAATCTAGCCCAGGCACCCAAACACTCCTCTACCCTAAATCACACTTACGAATGGGATTTTGTATTTTTTCGTTTTTTCGCTTTGGGGCACTTAGGCGCTATTCTTTGAGACAAATTCACGCAATATATCGCCCGCCATTTCAATATTATTACGCGCAATGCCCAGCGCCGTAATCGCATTCTCTTTGGAGTAGCCAGCATTCATCAGACGCGCAATGTACTCCAAATTGATGTTCTCATATGGCACGCTGGCGGCACAGTCTTTTTGATTGATCGTCACGTTTGCATAGAGCAGCGGCTGCTGCTGTGGCAATTGCTGTTTCTGGGTAGGCTGTGGGAGCTGCTGCTGCTTTACCGGCTGCGGCAGCTTCTTACCATTGGCCAGGCTGCTGCCATTGGTGGTTGCTGCTGCACTGAGCGCTGCAGTGCTGGTTGTTGTAGTGCACAGCTGCGTATAGTGAGCCGTGGAGGAGTCTAACTTGGGCAGTGTGCCACGTGCCTCTAACGGACGCGTGTCTATGACCCCGCTTATGGTCTCAGCCGGTCCCACCTCTACAATGTCCTCGTCCAGCAGTGACAGCACCGGTGAGGTGACACTGCTCGCTGTGCTGCTGGCTATGCGTTGCTGCCGCATCAGGTCATCGGCTAAGGTGTCCACGTAGTTGGAGCTGACATGTGGCGGTATGGGCGGCGCTGTCGTTTGTGGTGGCACGTTGTCCAGGCTGCATTGTATATTATCAATGCTTTTGCTGCTGCTCGGCGGGCCAGCGCAGGATGATTTTTCTTTGCCAGGCGTTTCCACGCCAGGTGAGGATTTGCGCGGTGGCAGTGGCGGCGCGACACCAGCTACCATGCCTGACGTTGTGGCCGCGTCCATGCTGCGTCTTGTTGCAGTTGTGCCGCTGGCATCCTGCAGATTCTGTAGTATGGCATAGGAGCTAATTGAAGCATTGTCACTAGTCTCCGTTTTTCCAGGTAGCTTCTGGCCATATGTGGAGTTGGTTACACAGGAGCCAATGAGTGGTGCACTCATGCGGTTAGTTGTCTTCTGTGTTGCGCTGGCTGTGGCCATGCCACCATTATTCAGCACAGCCGCTGCCGGTGGCGCCGTAGGCTGCGGCGTAACTGCTGTTGCTGAACTGCCGCTGGGCAAACTCAAGGCCGCGATGCCGCCCACGCAGCCCGCATAGAGATCATTCTGTACGGCCATTAGACTAGGTGTAGTACTGCGTCGGCCCAAACGCGGCGATGTATGCGGACTATGCTTTTCTGCTGCCGGCTGCGCTGCTGCAGAGGTGCTTAGCGCATGCAGCGAGCTGGTGGCTATGTTGAAGTCGCCAATATCCTGCGGGTTTTGGAGTTTTAGTTGGGTGCGGATTCTTGAGTATAGTAAGCTTAGGCCTAGGCAGAGTTGAGCATGCTGCTAAAATAAAATGGAAGACTAACTTCGAAGCGACGAAGTTTGTATACTCTTCACATATCGATATGCACATATTTAGACAAAGATTAAACTTTAACCCTTGAACTGTATGAGGTGTACTAGCTATTTGACATAAATATAAACCTTAAGTATTACGAGTAAATTTGTATAAAGCACATAACATTTATGTATTGGTTACTGACAAATTTAGAAATAGATAACTTTAAGTCATGAATTTTATTCATACAATTACTTCAAAATAACTCTGAAATTTGTAAGATAGCTGCCCATTTTTATATATATTTTATAGTTTTTCTCAAAAAATACGCAATTTACTATACTGGATTGGAGTTAACAACCCTCTTTAGAAAAGTAATACAAGCAAAGACTTGAAATATGTATTACTTCTAATTTCCTTTAGGATCACTGAGTGAACCAACTCCTAAATTTGTTATGTGGCTGCTCTTGAATTTAACTTTTAAAATACCTTTTTGAACTATAAGAGTTCAGCGCATTAAAAAATAAGTGAACTTTACCCCGAAAATGTAAAAAAATACTTGAACAATATTCAAAAAGCGTGAAATTATTTCTAAAGAAGGGTAAAGTCTTACGCCAGTTTCGTCTCAAAAAAAGCAAATAAATATTTCCGATTTTTAGTCCGAATACTAAAAGACAAGGTCGACTCTCTGTAAATTCAACATTTACTGAGCTCCCTCTGATACGTAACAACCTTCATCTCACTTATACAAATACACATTATGTGAAGAGCATTAAAAAACAAAGTTCAAACAAAAGTTGCACTTAAAAAGCATGCAAAAAAAAAACAACTAATTTTGGGGCACAACAAAAACTGTAAACACAGAAAAACAGTAAGTAATCAAAATTAACCAGAATGTAAATATTTATATATGCATGTTTATATATATATTTTTTTTTTGTCTCGTTTTAGCATAACTTATTAAGGAATCGAAAATAATATTAAAGTTGCTAAATGCTAAATTTTAAATATATTAATAAATTGCATTAAATATGTTTCTTTTATATAAATAATATTTTTTTGTTATTTAAAATTTATATGCTAGTTTTGTATGTGCATTGTTTTTTCAATATTTGTATATAACTAATTTTAAACACATTCTATAGTTTTTTTTCCTTTTTCTTTTTAGAAATTATAAGAAATCAAAATGAGCACAGAAGTTAACTGAGAACTAAAGGATATTTTATACATATATTCTAAATATTATAAATAAAAAAGATTTTCGCTCTTGAGCCTAAGGAAACAAATTGAGCCGCGGGAAATTAAGTAAATATTTTTAATGCTGGCAGAACTATAACGGTTTTCACTTTACTTTTACGAATTGCTGGCAATATTCACTGCTACTTTCAGGAGTTCTGAATTCTGTAAGAGTTCAGGAAAGCGTTTCCATAGAAACGTGTAGGCAGTCCTTAATTTGACCAAGAGATACACGAGAGCCTATTCCAATGTTTTTGTAAGACCTATTTTCGTAACAACAGTTCTCAATAGAAAAAAGACCTATTTTCGTAACAACAGTTCTCTCAGAAATATATGTTCTCTATTGGCTATCAAAAGTCTATTTGAGTCAACCTACCAAAATTATAGCTAATTGTTCGTTACAAAAAATCCATTAGTTAAGGAATAATGTAAAGCTCAATGGTTAGGTAGTTCATAAACCAAGTAACTTGTTTTCTTAAAGACAGATATATGGGTTTAGCACGTCGTGATTATGAATGACTTGGTCCACTAAAGAAACTTTTAGGAATGATATTTATTGTTACTAATTTTCAAATGGTGAAAGTTAAAACCGAACATGCTTTTATATCGATCTTGTTTTAAACATTTTCTATGTTTTCCGGAAATAGCAATAATTTTAACTTATTTTAGCTAAAAAATTGTTTTGCCAATTCGTAAATCGCAAAGTTAAAACTAAAACCGAGCATAGTATAAGCAGCCTGTATATTTTGTATTTGTTCTTGAAATTTGCTGAGATACCATCCGCAACTTTATAAAAGAAAACTGTCGCAATTGTGGGATTATCTATAAACAGCATACTTCGATTTGTCGCATTGAGAGTGCATTTCAAAACATACTTCACAAACTAGTTTTTCAATTGCTAAATCTGATAATGTGAATATTTCTGAATTGGAAACAGTGCTGATTATATTTATAACAATGTTTTTAAAGCAACAAATAGAAATTAAAATAATATTCTACTTGAAACACATTCCATATGCCATAAGTCAAAATCTTGTTCAAACCTGCCTTAATTAAACAAAAGATATCAAAAAACTCTAAAATGACTTGACACACAATAGATAGAAGCTATGATTTAAATAAAATAGCATGAAATTTAGTTATAATACTTTTTTGTTTGTTAATTCTGTCCCAAAAAAACTGGCTCAAGTTTTGACAATCATGTCGGAGTTTATGTAATAATACAAATTATGAACTAGCTAACTACAATAAAATAGTTGTAACAGTGGATTTAATGAATACATCTGTTAAGCCTTTTTGTTAATTAATTAATTACAGTCTTAAGGCAGCCCAGTTAACGGCATAACGGTGCATTAAACGAAAATATGATGCGGCTGACGACAAGTAATTAAGTAAAAAAAAAAACTACTACCAACTAAATTTATCTTTGGAAATATTAAACAATAAACTAAAATGAAAAACATTGAAGCAAAACGTAGAAAGTTGTTACTATGTCGGTATATCGTTGTGTTACTATAAATATG
Organism: Chymomyza caudatula; assembly: GCA_035041775.1. NCBI lineage: Eukaryota > Metazoa > Arthropoda > Insecta > Diptera > Drosophilidae > Chymomyza > Chymomyza caudatula. The sequence goes on from JAWNKW010000133.1 coordinate 2,182,279, forward strand.
CACATGAGTGTAACTAAAGTGAATTCTAGGCAAATACTGTGGGAAACAATGAGTGTTATATGGGAATAGCTTAGAACTATCTATAAATATAAAAAATACAATACAATAATAAATTCCATAGTGTCTATATACAAAAGTGCAAATGCTACATTTTTATAACGAACAGTTTGTTGTTGTTTTTGTTGCGGTTATGAAATGATTAAGGGCAATTTATAATATGCACTAAATTCAGCTGATAAAAGGAAGCAGCAAAATCATATTACATGAATCAGAAAAACAAAACGAACAAGCAGAACGAAAAGCAGCGAACGCGATAAAAACAGAAACAACAAAAAAACAAAGCGTCCATTAATGCGCCACTTCCGCTGCGCATACACAGAAAACTATTAAAGTCCATATAGTATATGTGTGTGTATATATCTGTGGTCATATGGAAGAGTAGCTTAAGTCGACATCGGGAAATGTTGAGCTATTGCGCTCTAGAACTTTATAGAAGTCATTACAAGTCAGCGTTCCTTTTTTAAGTTTGTGAGAGAAGAAATGTACAAGTTTCAAAAAAAGAAATGGTAACTTGAATTCACATCTATAAAGGCCCAGAACGCAATAACTCAACATTTCCTTATGCCGACTTAAGCTACTCTTCCATATGCATACAGATATGGATATATGTTCATACTGCGGGCGTATGTCTCTGAGTTAGTTGCATGAATTTCGGCTAATAATTTATAAATGTATATGCTGCATATGAATAATTGCAACAAGCGCTAAACAGAAACAAACTGCACTAAAACATTAAACTTATTGAAATAGAAATATAGAAACAATAGCATTATAAACTCTATATAAAACGAACAAAATAATATATATATAAGAGTAAAAGTAATATGTATAATAGCAGCACAGGCGGCAGCAGCAGAGGCTTCATTCAGCATTAAAGACTGCATAAAACTATACCTCTGTATCATCGTCGTCCTGGTTCTGTTGGCGTCCATTGGCAGCATTGCGATTATGTTGCTTGCGGGGATCGAAGGCATCGACAACAATTTGCTCGGTGCCCTTAATCTCGGCGCGACAAAAGGGACAACCCTGCGAGAAACACGAAATGTTTTAAAACATTTTCAAGCATTTGAAAGATTTCTAACTCACTTGACCCTCAGAGTCCACCTGCCACGAAGTCAAACAGGGCGTGCAAAGTAAATGGCCGCAGGGTTCAATGCGTATATCCTTGTCGTTCTCTGCGCAGATTTTGCATAATTGAAATGTGCTGCCTGTGGGTCATAAAACAATTCTATAAGTAAAAGTATGGCATATCAAAAAGCATATCAAGAAAGACTTGCCCATTTCACAGTATAGTTCGTATTGCTCTTGCGTAACAGTTATGTGATCCTCCGTGGGACTTTGTACGGCAGATGACAAGTCGGGATTATAGGCTTGACCATCGGGATACAAATAGAAGCCCTCACTGGAAAAAGAAATGTATAATGTTAATATTAAAATAAGCTCTTAATCAATTTAATCGATTCCGAGGCTAAGTGGATTCAACCGGTTTTTATTTTTCAAAGACGGTTCTAGCTGATTGTTAAATTGAATGTAAAACTTGATTTAAGTACATTCTTCTTTAAAACTTTATCTTTTTATATATAATTCAATTAAACATCGAGTCCCAAAAAGACGCATAGTAATGACGAACTACTTTATATAAAATAAGGACTAAGTTCTTGGCGCTCACCCAGATGTGATTATTATAATTGTCATATTTCAGGCCCTATCTCATATTTAAAATTTCGTGCAAAAAACCTATATAAATTGAAGTCCTTTATGAAATTATTCTTAAATTCAATTTTGTCTGTTTTCCTGACAGTCTTTGTTTGCATCTCATAAATACTTGCTCACAACTAATTTTCGGAATTTTGACTTCGAGCCCCCAAATTGGTTCGGTTGCGTTAATGTTTCCTTAATTCGTGGGCCTAAGTAAAACTTTGATGATAAAAAATGATTCAAGAAAGCCTGGGTTGTAATCTTATCTTAGACACAAATATAGTTAAAACTGCGTGAAGAGCCCTAATTAACCAATGTATTTTCAAGATTTTATATAAGCTGGTCTTAAAAGGAAGAACATTATTAGGGAACCTGCAAATTGTTCTAAACTTATGGACAGGACAGATAAGCATCTTCCAACCGGAGCTTATATAAAGATTCAAACTTAAACAGCATTTAATGAAAATCTTTGAGTCCTTAAGACTCTACATAAGCTTCTGCTACATACCGATGCCCGTCGAGCAGTGCCTGACACAGTGACTTGTTCTGTGGTATCGTTTGTAAGATCTCGCCGTCTGCGGTCACATAGCCTATGGCCCATTGACCCAGGCGTGTGCAAGACAATCGAAAGACATAGCTGCCCGCCTTGTTAATGTAACGCTGGAGACGGGCTTTGACCTCGTCATAGGTAAGAAAAGCCACATAGCCGGGATGTGTGACGGCCAGGATTTGCCAATTGCGTAACAGTGTTACCCAGGGCTGAAACAGACGTGTGAATACATCGAATTCAAAATTCGAAATGTAGTCGTTGCATGTTAGATCGATGGTAGTTTTAAGTGCCATGGCCTCTAGGCCAGACGATATCTGATGTACTTTGTTCAGTTCCTGGCGAAATATTTTCCAGGGTACCAGCGTGCTAAAAAGTAAAGTGAAAGGTTTTAAAAGCTCTTGTTGAATACGGAGTGTATGAAAAACTTACCTGTTGCCAAAATTACTCTTCCAGAAATCGGCCGCATCGGCCTTGGTAATCCGAAATTGATCGCCGGCAAAGACGCCATTGGGAAATATTGCCTTTAGCTCGCTAAGCATGTGGGAAAATACCAAACTAAGTTTGGTTAAATTTCGCCGATAATGTGAATTCTCATCGAACATTTTCTCCTTGCCCTCCTTAAATAATTTAATCGCTTGCTTGCATTTACGCATTAAATTGTTTATAAACACATTAAAATGTTCATTGCCGTGTAGCACATGCATTTGATCCTCGTTTTTAGAGTAAATCAAACGCAAACGTTGATACGTATCCGGCAATATATCCAATATGAAAGGGGGGCTATTCTTTAGATTCATTTTCGGCTGTTGGCACAATTTGACCACTTTGTCCATCAGTTTCCAGGTCTTCTCCAGCGTTTTCTTATCCGTCGATAGACGCTGTGAGACGCAAGCCTCCGAGATGGCTCCATGAAGTTTCGAAAATATTGAAGGAAAAATTTTTGGTTGCGATTGTAGGCGACTTGTGCGACTCGTCGCCATCTTTTCTCTCAACACACTGCTGCTGCTGCTGCTATATTGTTGTTGTTGTTGCTGCTCGATTGGGGAGTAAAGTTGTAGGTTTCACTCTTGACGGCCGTCGTTCGGTTCTCGCTTACAACAACAACGACGACGACGACGACGACTGCGGCTGCGACGAAAGCAACGACGACTGCGACATGTATTTCTAGCTCCCCAAACTGCGTGAAAACTACAACAAATTACACATATACACTTTATGTTTAGCACTATTTGTGTGCATTTGCACAATTTGCGCGTTTCGAAATAATTTAAACACGATTTTTTCCCACACAATTCTAGCAGACTTGGACTTTTTCAATGAAAAACAATTATATTCAGTGTGTGCGTGTGCGTATATGTGTGAGTGTGTGTAGTGGTAGTATGGTGCTGCCAACCCTTTTGACAAAAACACACTGTTGCAAATACGATAATTGTTGCGGACGCCTGTGAATGTCGAACAGTTAATTACGTCACAATTGACTATCTGTGTAGCCGTTATTGTTTATAGATATTTATCTGTTATATGCTACAAAAACAAATACGTTTTTTTTGGCTATATTTTTTCCATTATATTATCCGAAAATAAAACTTTTGCTTATTGTGATAGTAAACTAATTGTGTATTTACAAAATTGTATCATAAATTATGGGTTCTCCAATTCTCCAATAGTTCAAAGTTTTTAATTAAATGTATATAAACTAAGAAATTAACATATTATTTAAGAAAATAGATTAATTCAGAGCAAAAGAACTTACTCTTTAATGAAGAATAGAAGTGCTATGTCATATAGGTCTCATAAGATATGTTGAGGAATAAGTTGTAATGAGAAGAACTTTTTTGTTTTTAAAAAAGTGTGAACTTGATTTGGTACTAATTTTTCTAGTACAAGCCCACAAAATGTTCCAGAATTTGGTAAAGATATCACAATATTAAGAATTTGGTAGGATCACTATAAAGTATTGCTGTCATAGGAACGATATGCAAAAAAGGAAAAATAGTTTTAAATGTGTTGTTTTATGTTAGTCTTAGAGATCTACTATCAAAAATCTCGAGTATGTTTAATGTTTTTATTGTAAAATTTTTGCAAGATCGCTGAATTATAAAGTAGATATTCTTAAGTGAACAAATTTTAATTTCTAGAATACTTAGAACAATTTTACTTTTTTGCAAAAAATTATTACGATTGGCCAAAAAACTAAAATATCTATTTTTATGTTTCGACGATTTAAGCACTCTGTCAACTTATCCTTGTGTAATTTCGAGTTTATCAAGTTAAATGTTTTTCTATCGTGTTGGGCATGTCTTCAAAGGGTTTCCCATGAAATTTTAAGTATTTAATTAAATTTGTCCGAGCTAATTTCGGCTGTTTTGATAAAAAAAAAGACTTAGTTGAAATTCAACTATTTTTTTTTTTTCAAACTTTAAAAATTTCTATATATTTTATAATTTTGAAATTATGTTTTTCTATGTTTCATTTGAATCTAATTGACCGACTCATTGCGAAAATTAAAAAAATGCATTACTGAATAAGAACAAATACATTCCGGAAAAGATACATTTCGGAAAAAATGCATTCCGTAGCAGATAGATTCAATAAAGATCTTTGACAGCGAGTGGGTCTTTCACGACCTTTTCGCGTGTCTCAGTTTTCTTGAAGATCAGAGGCTTGTACTTTTAACAAGGCCTACATCTGCTCCTATGCTAAATTAATCCAGTTTAGAACGTTGTGGTAGTGCACTTCTCTTTAACTTCCATACAACTAGAATCAGTGCGAAAGAATAACATTATTGCTAGCCATTCCTTTGAATGATTGTAAATTCTGCAATACTGGTCGAGAAGATCTACACCTTCCATATCTTATATATATGTATAAATGCGCTAAGCAAAAATTCAGTGTGGTACCGATTACTTCGCAATAACGCAGCGTATTCAGGTGAAACCTATACCATTCAATAGATGGAATGCTTGCTGTTTGCAGAATATAAGTTTCAACTGGATACGTTGCGTTTTGGTCAGGTAAAAATTGATTTGAAATAAGAAAACAACAACAAAATACATTGTACACACAAACGTTGTTATTTCGTGTTTTCTTTTCTGTTCTTCGTAATCAGCTGTTAAGTCGTCGAATGTCGATGAAAAGGCGAAGTCTAGTCTATATATAACTACGCTAAGCGAAAATTCAGTGTGGTACCGATTACTTCGCAATAACGCAACATTTTCAGGTAAATCCTATACCATTCGAAAGATAAACTGCTTTCGGTTTGCAGAAAATGAGTTTCGTCTGGATACGTTGTATTTTAGTAAGGAAAAATGTATTTAAGGTTTAAAAAAGAACAACAAAATATATTACATACACAAACTTTGTTATTTTGTGTTTTCTTTTCTTTTCTTCGCAATCAGCTGTTATGAGTGTGGTACCGATTACTTCGCAATAACGTAACATTTTCAGGTAAAACTTATACCATTCGGAAGATAAACTGCTTTCGGTTTGCAGAAAATGAGTTTCGTCTGGATACGTTGTATTTTAGTAAGGAAAAATGTATTTAAGGTTAAAAAAAGAACAACAAAATATATTACATACTCAAACGTTGTTATTTCGTGTTTTCTTTTCTCTTCTTCGCAATCAGCTGTTATGAGAGCGTGTATTAAGTCGTCGAATTATAAAATTTTTTAGTTCTACTCATTATAATTTTGAAAATTAATCCCTTTGGTCCAATGTGCTCAACACATCCCACGTCTCTGCTGCCGTTGCCGACAGCTGCTTTACTATAACTATTTTATCATTTGTTATAAGATGATGTAGGGTAATTCGTTACAGGTTGACACTTCTATAGCATATCAGCTTTCTAGCAAAACGCATAACATTGTTTATATTACAGTTTACATTTTATCGTTTTTACAGTCCTCGAGAAACGAATCCCAATAAAAACATTAAAGTAACAATTGTTAATTTTCGAATGAATTTTCAAAAACCAAAAGAAGTACGTTTTTTAAACATCCAAGCCATAACTCGTATTTCCCGATTCTGTCTTAAATTATTAACAGTTTAGATTGTAACCTGTTCTGACTGTCAATCCGAAACTTGTAAAGTGAATGTCATTGGCCGTACTAAGGTATACTTAATAAGGTGTGCCTGTGAAGAGGCTAGCCTCTTTTTGTGTGCTAATTTTTCAATCTGTTGCGAGCTTCGATGATGAAATTTTTTGTTCACGTATGTTTTTGGGCGACCAATATTTATGCAAACCATAAAATAATGAAAGAGAGGATGCGCTTGGGAAAGGTCCTTTATTCGGAAGCGCAGAAAACAAGTTGTGCATTTGGAGAGAAAGATCATTAATACGGCTGTTAAAGAAATTCGACTAAAATGTAGGTTGTGCGTCCGTTGGCAGGACCAGGAAGAGGACGCACTTACTAAATTTGGTATCATGAATTGGTAAAGGAGTACGTAAAGCTGACACACCTAGAGGAGTTTCCCAAATCAGATTGCAAACTGGTAACAGGTTGTTTTGACCCTTTGGAAACTGAGTACGTTTACCGCGGTAGTACGCAAGGAGAGGCATATATACTTCCAAAGTCCCATCAAGCACACTGGATGCATGGGGCACAACGTGATTTGGGGACAGCCATGAAGCCTTGTGGATATAGGGATGCTGAAATCTGGTACTATAGATTAACATGTTTCACAGCGAGGCGAAGTGTATTAGCCTTACACCGTTCTTCAAAGTGATCCCTTGTCTCGTAAATTGTGCCACAGTTGAACAAGAGATGCTCCAACCTTGCCCTTAAAATGGCCTAAAACGATTTTAATATCCTGGTCTGGGCAGCGGCCATAGACTTAAGTCTATCGTAGAACGGATCGTCAGGGTTTGCGCGCAAATCAGGCTGATATTAAAGAATTTCGCCTTGGTGCGGATTGTTGTCAGCCTTTCGTGCACTGGTGTGAACCGGGAGACACGGCTCTCCACATGGCAGCTATGGTAAATGGAGCAGTCTGTTACCTCGCAGCAGCCCTGCCTCCTCCATCGTATCTCATGGATGGCAGTATGTCTGCTTTTCACACCCTAAGGACTCCCGCAGGAGTTCGTCAACTTCCGGGTTATCCTTATCCGAGCCTCCATAAGATCTTTTCGCTAAAATTGGCGTTTTCCGTGGTGGGTCCCAAACTTCGCTGCGCACATTAACTCACTAGCTCCCTAACACCGGGTGGCAATTAAGGCAGCTAACCAGGGGACACGAGGAGTTTGTGCGTCGACTTGCTTAAGGCAGAGACAGGTATCATTCAAGACCCAAGACCTACTGCCTAGTGAATCAAGGCCCCAAAATATTTAGTTGAAATTGTTCTACAATAATTGGAGCAGGAAATGACTTCATTGACATAGAATTTCTATCAATATCTGTACTTGGAAATCGAGATCGAATAATATCAAGAGGTAATAAAACTTAAGCAGATACTGTTTACTGAATAATGAGGTACAAGCCATGGAATTATTTACTTGGTGTTACTAGTAGCCCCGTCGATTACTTTGATTAAAATCTCTACCTATGTGTATATTGCCAGAAGAAACAAGGTTCCAGAAATAGCACATATTAAATAATTGGGTTGTTAATGTGTCCAGACATTAACATAATTTGCTTCTATTTCTGTTGTTGCTTCTAGTTTGTTCTTCTGCTCCCATCATTCAATTGGTATCATTTTTCACATTCACAACAACTACTTTTGATTTTGCTCTATAATTTCCGCTTTTACTTGCTAGCACTTATCGCAATGCTCTATCACCATTTATATAATACTGGTGCATTTTCAATGTCTCTGCATCTCGTGAGTCTGTGATTATATTCAGCATATGCAGAAAACTTGTACGACTTGCAGAACAGGTGTAACGCGCGATGTTGTTGAAGAGCCTTGCCATAAAAATTAAAGTTTGTCCATACATGTTTTTAATACCCTTTAGCCAAAGGGGAAGGGTTAGAAAGAATTTCGCGCATGTGTGTATAACGACAGCAGGGGCGTGACAGATCTTGGGGATTACGTTCAAGTTGAAACTTTTAAAATGAATCATTAAAGTTCTCGATAAAAAAAAGTGTAAGTCTACCTACACAGTTTCAAAACAGCTGAAAATAATGAATAACACTTGATTTAAATTATAGCTGCTATGTATACAAACATTTGCATAACGCTCCAGAACTACAAAAAGCGATTATTATTTTATAAGTAGAGTTAATGCACTTTTTGTTATTAGAGAAGCAACAAGTATGGAAAGTAAGATGAAACTAATTCATGTGTTTAGTACGCGTTAAAGGCTCTTGTGAATAAATCTACAAACAAGAGATGATACTGACACGAAAGTCGCGATACCCTGTGCGCATTTTTCGCAAAACTTCATATGTCTTATACAGTCAAAACTTCACCCACATATCCAGAACATACAGACACGCTCTCTTCTCAGGCAGGGTATAGGTATAATCACATTCAAATTTGAACGAAAAGTGTATCTAGAAAGATAATACTGTCTATATAATGACCGTGCAGCAACGCCAAAATCTATAGCGGTTTTTACACTCGCAGTCAATCGCTGTAAACTTGGCCATAAACTTTTTTTATTCAGGCAATTGCTCAAATGTAACTGCCACTTTTTTTGTGTGTTTTAAAGCTGAAACAGCAGCTGAATTTTCACCTGCAGCTAAATTTCGTTGCACAGCAGCTACTGTTGTTACTGTATATGACAGTGCAGTTAAAAGCCTAAAGTGTATGAAACTGTCGTGAGTCTTTTTTAGCTCTAACATATCGTTTTATTTAATATGCAGCACACTGCAACCAGCTACAATTTTCACTTTCCATTTTTATTGGCAACAACGTCGTCTTCAAATCTTGCCCAAAAAGAAATTGCGCGCTGCCAAAAGGTTTTTTTTTCTTTCTTTCTAACATTTGACGTCTTTAGCTTGGCTTTCTTTTAATTATTTTTAAAACGATCTTCAGCATTAGTTCTGGGCATGGTTATTCGCTGCGTCATGTTCATGCCTGTCATATGCATTCGCCGTGTGCAAGTCTGGCAGCCCCAAAACTAACTAACTGTAAACATTCACTTACTGACCTCTTTTTATGTGGCTGCAACGTTGGCTGATGCTGCGGCTGCTGCTGCGGCTGCGGCTGCTGCGGCTCTTGCTGAACCACTCAATTTTCTTTATGCACGCGACTGCCGACCACCAATATGATTTTTATACCCTGTACTTATAGGGGCAAGGGTATTATAGATTTGCGAAATAAGTGCAACAGGAAGAAGTAGGCGTGACAAATCCTGAAAGAGAGTCTCTTACATAGACTCGTGCATCTAGATCTCAGAGACCCTAAGGTGTGTATAAACATATAAAACATTGTGGTGTAAAAATGACCAAGATCGGATGAAAAGATCGCTACTTCTATAAACTGCAACACAATTCCACTTGCTGTTGAAAGAACTCCCGAGCAATCCATTTGACTGTATTACGTAAATACGATGTAAAACTAGTTACAGATTGTTCCTTATTTTGGGTACAATGTCTACAGGGTATTCCACTGTCGAGCACCGCCCCAACTGTCTACATGCGTGTGTGTGTGTGTGTGTGTGTGTGACCCTTATTCGCAACACCACTCAGGCGTAAAATTTATGGCTTTAAAATCCACAAAGTCTATAAACACAGCTTCCAGCTAGCAGCGTCGCGGCGGCTGCGCTGTTCGCAGCTCGGCTATGCTGCACTTTCTACGAGCTGCTGCTGCCGGTGCGAACAACGCAGCTGCGCGGCCTTATCTATGGATGTGTGTGTTATAATTTCAAATGGGCCAAGACTCGCCTTTTTGGTTGCATTTTACTGCCACTTTTGGCAAATTAAATTTGTACGCAAAAGCCGATTAGGTGTTGCGGTTGACTGCCGTGCAGACAACATGGCCAAGTTGTTATTTTAAATACCGACAACTCCATTTAATCAATGCCTCTTGGTAGCGCCACAGCAGCCAGCGCACGCACACACACGCACACGGACTACTGCTGCCGCTGCTGGCATTGCTCAAGCTCGGCTTTAACGAAGCTTTGCCGGGAGCCTCGCTGCGCTGCGACTGCGCTGCCTTTCACTCATATAAATTTGTTGGCATTGCAAATTCGAGTGTCATTCTGCAGCGCATTGTCAAACCTTTCTCTTCGTTGTTTGTTGTCGTTGTCGCATACGAAAATTGTAGTGTTCATTCTCGTACAAACAGTTAGTTATACTTATATACATACGTATATAGATGCTGCGCAGTTGTTTGTGTTCGTCGTGCCAACAACAAAAGGAGCTCAGCAGCGCAACAACAAAAGCGTATAATTTTATGAATGTAAAAAAATCAAAGTGTGTGTGCATATGAAAAGTGTGTATGTGTGTGTGTGAGTGCTGCGCATGTTCATTCATTAAAAACGGCCGCAACAACAACAACAACAACGTCATTTAAATAATGCAATCGCAGTCGTCAGCGTAGCAGCAGAAGCAGCAGCAGCAGCCTCATCACGACAAGATCACTCTGAGTGCGAAACTCAGCGAGCGCGCATCAAATTCGGACGGTTACGGCTTAAGAGAAGCGAACCAAACTGAAAAGAACCAAATTGTGGGAGAGTGTGTACTGTGAGTGAATGTGGAAAAGTGTATTGTTTTGCGGCTGTGTGTGTGTGTACGTACAATTTAGGACGCGTAATTAATATCAAATTAAAGCAAACGTGCAAATAATAAAATCTTGCGAAATCCGAAATAATGCTTAGAAGCATTCAAAACGGCGCATTGCAAGTGTGAAAAAGAAGAACATTTTTAAGTGTTATAAAAGAAACAATAACAATAAAAAAATATATATACAGTAGCCAAGACTTGCTTGATTGTCGTGCGGACGGACGGACAATTGCTCGGCTTATAGACATAGACAACAGACAGACAGAACGAATGAACTCATAAAAAGGGCCAGGCCAAACCCAAATGAGTGCGCGACGGCGACCACAAGTGAACCGTTAATTCAGTCAGCGTCCGCGTCAGCGTCAGAGTCAGCATTTACGTCTGCGTCTGCGGTAATCTTGCACCGGATTCTCTTAAAGAGGCGTCACTTGAAAACTTTCTTCATTTCAACGCAAACGCTCAGCCGGCAGAGGCAGCGCAGCAGTAGTTAGTAGCAGCAGCGGACGCGCTGTGTCGTGATCTTTGCAACTTCAGCGATCGCATTGCCGTTGAACTTGAGTGTGCCACAACAACAACAGCTCAAAACTGTAGACATTAACTAGCGCATACTATTACTACTATTTCAATTGTTAACGAGCGAAAGCGTAGTCACGCACACACGCGTCGCGGATTTGTTTTGGCAGGAAAGTGCAGTCGTCGTCCACCAGTGAAAATGAACATCTACCAGCAGCAGCGGCAGCAGCAGCAACAACAACAACCACAACAACAACGACCACACCAGCAACAACAACCACAACAACAACAACAACTTTATCAGACTTTAAAACACTGGCATTGGGAATGGCGACTCCAACGCCAGCTGTTTGGCGCACTGCTGGCAATTATGCTAACGGCCTCCACCGCTAATGGTAAGTAACTCCACTAATAAGTCACATGCTGATCCCATAGTCTAACGAAGACAAAGCATTTGGCCTAGGAGAGATTAGAGATAGTCTGCCAGCCGCCGTTCCATACTACTGCAGAAGGAAAGGCCGCTGTCTGTCCGGCAATTAATTTAAAAGTACAAAGTGAATGTAAACTGCCTCACATTAAAACGAGCTGCGGAGATTCCCCTAAACCTTTGGCCATCCATACTAACCACATACGTTGTCTAAATACAGTAAAACCTTGTTTAAAAAGCTTGTGTAGTTCAGCAAAAACTCATTAAACGACAGCTAATATCGACTTTATATCGAATAGAAACTATTGTTTGAATTTACTGCTTCACTTTCATGACTAATTCGCAATTTGAATATTTGGTTTAACTTATGGATACAACGAAATATCTTATGCGTTTCCAACAAAAACAAACCCTTTTTAGGGATAAAAGACGAATCTTTCAAAAGTTTATAATATAATCTTAGTTCAAGTCATTCGATCTGACAATTGGAAAAATTTACTTAGTCGAAAAAACCGATTGCCATTTTATAAGCAAATCAATTGTCAAAGATGCTTACTTTCTTTTAGTGTTTGTATTTCCAAAGAGCCTGAAAGTAATAGAGTGGAATCCTGGACCGTTAAAAATAGTACTTGTGTTGCTGTCTCTGTCAGACCGACTCACTCGTAGGCAAAATTAAGACAGAAAAAGAACAAAAAAAGGACATGTGTGCACAGTGCTGAAAGTGGGCGCCTTTTAGCACGTCAACTCAATGTAATGGTCATGGTTTCCACTCAATTAAATATCTTGATCTTTGGTATTTCGTTCAAAATAGCAAACCAATGAATATAATCTTTAGTACCGCTATTTCTCTTTCCATCGCTGTTTATATTATAGGACTACATGTCTTATTTGAACATTTAACAAGAACCTAATAAATTTCATACAATATGCATATTTTCATTGTTTTTGGTTTTGGACAATCTTTTGGTATTTTTTAGTGCATTCCCCAATAAAATATCTATTTACATTTGACACTGCATTTCCGAGTACTGGAGTTACAAATTAACAACTTTTCAACAAGTAATGGTTGGCTTCAGTCATTTTTTAAGCGTCAAGAAACTTTTTCGAAAACGCTTTGGAAAGATATAACAAACAAACGATCTCAAATCAAGCAAAAAACTCAGAACACTGAAAATCTATAACTTTCTATGCATTGGACATCCTGCTTACATTGAACAAAAGTGTTCAAACCAAGTGTGTCCAATGTAGACAGTTTCCACCTAAAATTTCGTAGCTTAGAGAGAAATATATATATTTATATATAGTTATTTAAGATGAAGTCTATTAACCACGCATTTTGCATTCGGGTAGTCCAAACATATTTGCATTGTAGATATTCTTAAAATCAGCACTTTTTAAATAATTTTGTTTTCCTTAATTGCAAAGAAAATATTTTGTTTAGGAAAAAAATTAATCCGGTTCGAAGAGAATCATCTATGTCCACTTCACATCACAAAAATTAGCGGATATGCTGTTTCGAACCGGTTCGTTTAAAACTGGTATTTTAAGTCTGCTGCGAAGGGTTGTTCAGGAGACCTGAGTCTGATTCAGTATTACCTGATATCTTCTTAATATATAAAATCGTTCGTGCAGGGTACGCGTTAGTAAAACTCGAGAACAACTAAACCAAATGACTTCGTGTAAGGACCATGTATTCGTTTGGTCTGCAGGAAAATTTCTCTTCAGTTTGTGTCCGGTAGGTGGTCAGGAACAACAATATTCTTAAGTGACGTAATAAATACATTTTATTTATGCTTATGCAGTAGGCTAGCATTTTAATCTATTTACAATTCACAACTTCGATTAGGTTAACAATTCGCTCTGAAATTTGATTAGTAGACGGCACAGAAAATACTCGAGCCCCTCGGCAAGACAGGCAAAACGAAGTTTGTTGTTGTTATATATTTCTTTAGAAGAAAAAAATAACTAAATGTTTGGGGTGCTTATCAATTTGTTTACCTCGGGATGTGTTAAACATTAGTCAATTTCCAAAGTGAAATATAATAATAATGAAATAGAAAAATTTTGTGTCTCTCAGGGTCCACTGCATATCATGTGTCCATGAGCCACACATACACCGCAGCGCTATCCAGCAAAAGTAACAAACTCGTAAATTTTTTTCAAGCACAATTTGTCCAACATTCAAATAAATTCATTAAAACACACACACATATGAAGTCAGATGCCACCCATCTGCATTTGAAACTGGCGCACAGTGGTTTGAAACAGATCAAATGGGTTCAACTCGAAAAATTCCATTGTAACAATAAATGTGATTAAGTTCGCATTGACTTTTGAACTGCTTGGAAATCGCAGCCAATCAATATCACACATATCAAAGTTATTCATGAGTTATATTAAATAAGTCATGTGTCCAGCCATTAAACTTAATTTAAATTTGGAATTCTTATCATTGGTATCACAGTGCAAGAAGTCATAGCATGAATGTGGGGGCAGAACCATTAAAATCCCCTTTACAATCATGTGCCCATCATGTTTGACTGCCCAGCACAACGTTGGGCTACTATTGTTGTTTATGTAGCTGCAATTTCCACTTTTGAAAATTATACGTTATGCTGCTGTTTTTTCTTGCCTTTTTATACGCTTAAAAGGGTTTCTTGACCGCGTTTTGTAGTTTGGGTACTAAATACGAACATATAAAGTACGAAGTCTCTGAAACAAATGTTGCACTTTTTTCAAAATTCCTAAGAAGAACGAGTACATAGAAAACTGTTATTGGCAACACTAGTGAGAAGCAATTTTGAAATATTTCAGATCAGGGTCATAAAAATATTACAGGTAATGGTACAATGGTCATCAAACATGCGAGTGAGATATTTGGCTGCTGACAAATAATTACGTTTTACAATACTTCAAATTGCCATTAAATTCTTATAAAATACAAATAAGTATTGAAAAAAGCAAGAAAATTATGGTTGAAATTGAGGTGCAAATGAAGTATTTTGTGCGTACAGGTTGTGTTTCGCCCCACTTGCAGCACTAAACTGTGAGGTACAACAAAACACTGTATCGCACTTTATAACATTTTGCACAAAATATTGTTGAATATTGGAATGCAATTTAATATGCAGGCGAGATAAGTAGTACCACGGTCTTTCATGAAAATGTCGCATCATATAACAGGCGCCTAATAATAATAAGCCGAAAAAGTGAAAATACCTGATAAGAAATCAGTGAAGTTTAAATAATTCCTTTTTTTATAACAAATAAAAAACAGTTTCAATTATATTGTAAAGTAAGGTTAATCGAAGTTTTAACAAAAGAGTGCATAAAAAACATTACGATTAGGTGCTTCGTAAAAAGCTTCCGCTTAAATTTCGCCTTTCCAGTGAAATTGTGGCGAAATCTTTTAACAAACCACATAGTTCATTTTACACACTACACACTTTTATTGCAGTTTGCGAAATTTCATCTCTATGCGCTTTGCCCCATAGGCGAACAATGAAAGTGTGAGATCAAATAGCAAAAATCTGCCGAGAAGAAAAAGGAGAATCGATATCGGCAGAAGGAAAGTAAATTTGGGTCAAATTGTGAATGAGGCGAATCTTCGGAGAAAATTTTATGGTTGAAGGTCATATTATAAATTGGGTTGAAAAATTCACTTCGAAAGAGAAATATATGCATAAAGACGGTAACAAGATGTGCAATGAATAGAGCTGAGCCCAAAGCGATACTCGAAGTCGCTGGTATTGTTCCTCCGGGGGCATGTTCATACAAATGCAGGCAGAGTTCTTATCTTACTGTCAACATCAATCTTAAAAACCAAAATTAAATCAAAGTATGTATGTACGTAACATCCGATCCAGAAGAGTATTTCAAGTTTGGCGCGCCAATGTTAGCTTTTTGTTTTTGATCTTTTGCCATCAATGGCATCCGATAGCAGCAGCGGCTTTGGTCATCTGGCCTCTATAATGCACTACTTACAATTATAGTTTTATGTTTTGGACCTGCCCATCATGTAGATTACTTACAACTGTATTAATTTTACTAACATAGCTTAATTTTCTCTATATAGTATTTAATGGGGATGTGGTTTGCTGCGTCTTGATAGCCCCATTATAAAAAACTTGCGGCTGCGTTGGCTTCATTTTATTTTTTCAATTTAGTTTTTTATCTCTGGCACAGATGCTGTTGCTACAAATTGAAATAATGAACGTGGGTTCAATTATCGCAGCCAAACAATCACAACAGCTACGGCAAAAGTTTCAAAAGCGCTAATAGATTTTCTACTCTACGTTAGTGTCTGTCTGTGTGTGTTTGCCACTTCCTCTGGTTTGAAATCTCTCATGACGGGTTGCCTCCGCTTTCTTTGCAAACAAACCAAACAACGCCAACCCAATGAACTAACGACCGACAACGACGTTGGACTAGGTATCCAACAATATTCAACAACGACAACGATGAAGACATAAAACCCCCAACAACAATACGAAAAATAAAAAGAAAAAGATTTTTCGTTTGGGGGCAATTAGTGTGAAAATTTCACTTGCAGTTTTAAAAGCTGGCGATTAAGATTGTACTGTTTGGCCAGTTATGCACACACACACACACAAACACACTTACTCATATTTATACAAATAAGCATAATAGATGGAGGACCCGGATAAGGTAGTAAAAACTAAAAAAGTATGAGCAAGTAGCACAGTTTATGAGTCGCTTAACATTTGCCGTTACGTCTAGTTTGGGCGGCATACTATATTTAGACAAGGTAATGCAGCGTTACCTAAGTTCCACATTTACCGAAACTTTACTCAATTGGAAAGTTATGCAAAGCGGAGCAAAAACATGCGATCGCTAAAGAATGTCTATCTTTGCAGTACCATCTATCGTATCGCATAATGTTGCTTATACAAAATAATTGCGTCGGTTTTATTTCAACGTATAAGCCGCATAATATTGAACTAGAAGAGTGTCCAGTTGCTCGATATTATGGGTCGTACTAAGCAAACAGTTAGCGGAGCCTTTGCGAGAATCTGCCAGAGAGAAAGACAAAGTATATGTTTTCTTCAAGTAAAGAGTCGCTGAAGTTGCACTCTCAGATTGATGTTGAAAACTATACTTTTGATGTTGATGAGAATAACTCTCATCTGAGCCAGCTCATCAACCTTAAATCAGATATAAATTTAATATATATTGAGTGGAAATGTACACAATAATTCTTTATACATAGATCGTTTCTCAAACAAACCTAGCATGCGTGAACATTGAACTAAAAACTTTCATTTTTTTGCCAAACGACTTCCGTTTATTTTTTACAATTATCTGCAAAAATGTCGAAGCTTTTCCTTCCTTACCAAAAAATGCACTTGAATTGCACTTAACACATTAAAGTAATTTTATGCTGAGCGATCTTGAGGATGCGGGGCAGATAATTTTCTTATTTTTTTGGCTTTATCAAGCCTAGTTAATGTCAACAACCTCGTCCCACAATTTTTGAAGACAATGCAGGACGCTAGGCATTCAAGCGGAGGATCACTCTTGCCAATCGATGCTATTTTCGTCACAGTATACAAAGAAGTAGCCAGACGAATTCAACACTTTGCAAGACCTTCATCCTTCTCGGGTCTCCATGCGCATCTGCTTCGCACACAACTTCTAAACTCGGTGATACCAAAGCTAGTTAGTGATATTGGTCGTTCGAACACTCGGCCGCCTTCCCTTAACAGGCGCATTGAAGATCCGAAGACACAACATGACCGCAGATCAAAGTCTCTTGACTATGTCAATGCGATGCTAACTTATAAAGGGCCTTTTAATCCCATTCGTTATTATACATGTTTCAGTACAATAGCCCTTCGTAGCAATTTGGCATTGATAATCCTGCTCAATTGATTCTTTAGTCTCTAATGGACCATAGCGTATCTACCGCTGCTCCTGCTGTAGTTTTCAGCTTCCAACTCTTGCCTAAGATCATCTCGTATCTTGAAGCACTACCAAAGCCGTCAATTGGATTTCAATCCATTGATTTCTTACATTAAAATTATTATTACAGTAGCGAAGCGTTCACGCGAGGCCGTGTGATTTGTATGTCGCACCGTTTGGAGGCACTGTAATATCACCCGTAAGTTGTCTCGCCTACAACCCTATGTGACTAGGTTATTATTACAAGGCATTCTATTGATGAGCGAGATTTTGTGCCACTTTCTTACTTGAAAATCTCGCTTTGAGCAGCCTTCAACCTGGAACGTGACTACACATTATTCCCCATTTTTTCGTTACCAAATTGATTTGAAAAACTTAGTGTGTGTATTTGTTTTTAAAAAGACATGGACGAAGTTGAGCCTCCGTGTAGCGAAGTTCATAACAAATTCAGAGCATTATCTGTTAGGGTATAACAGCTATATGAAAATCAAATGTTACAAACAGTTGGTCATAATTAGAACTGCGCAAAATGATGAGCTGTTTGTGGACTGACTGACTTGACTCATTAATCCAAAATTTATATGCGCCCCAGGGAGTCAAGCACAACGGCACGAGCGACTCTTCCGCATGTCACAAACACTAGCAACAACAAAAACAACAATTGCAAAACCGAAGAACGCAACATTTTGCGCAATAAAACTTACCACTCACCAATTAAAGTAAAATAAAAGATTCTTTTTTTTATATCTTATAGGAGCAGTAACAGATTCTCCCATAAAAATAATCAAACTGCCTGCTCAGGCACCAGTTATACGCTACCGTAGTGCCGATGCTTCACCCGATTCATTGCTCATTAACTACCGGCAGGATGCCCAGCCCGAGTTGTCGTCTAGTTTAATGGCAGCTCCAGGAGCTGCTGCAGCTGCGCTGGAAACTCTGTTGCGCGACGAAACGGAGCAAATGCAACAAAATCAAATGGGTCGTCAAAATCGCGCCAGTGCAAATAGCTGTCCGCGATCTTGTCCGCCAAGTCTGACCGTGGGCGCGGAACCAGTTTGCGGCAGTGATGGCCTTATTTATGCCAATCTGTGCGAGCTACGCAAGAAGACTTGCTCGCGCAATGGTGCCTCTACGATACGGGATGTTCGTGAAGGTTGTGAGCGCTCCAAGGGCTCCGATTGCAAACATCGCTGTTCAACCGAAAAGGATCCGGTGTGTGGCACTGATGGACGCACTTATCTGAATCGCTGCATGCTGCGAGTGCAATCCTGCCGCGTAGGATTGGCCGCTGTTAAGCTGTCGCATGTCGGTCCTTGTAGCAATACCAGTGCCATTAGAGAATCCTGCCCGGTGGACTGTAACAGCGCACCCAAGGATGGACCTATCTGTGCCTCCGATGGAAATGTCTATAATTCCACGTGCGAAATGAAGCTACACACCTGCGGCCAAGGCGTTGTCAAAACCAGTCGTAAGCATTGTCAGTCTACGCGCATGTGTCGTGAATCCTGTTGGCGTGTGGCAAGGCCCACTTGTGGCTCCGATGGCCGTCTTTATGCCAGTCCCTGCAAAATGCGTTCCTCCAATTGTGGAAAACATGTCTTTGAGGTGCCTTTGTCTTTCTGCATGCCACAGGAGCGTCATGGTAGTCAGTCGGAGACCTGTCCTACGGAATGCCCCAAGAGTGAGGCTGATTCACCTTCACAGTATGTGTGCGGCAGTGATGGGAATATCTACTCATCGTTGTGTGAGCTCAAGATGCTCAACTGTGGGTAAGTTTCATCATGTGATGGAAATCTAGAAAGTTATTACTGATTTTGTCATATTTTTAGACCACAACGCAAGTCTATTCAGAAGATCAGCATGGACAAGTGCAAGAATCGTCTAAGTCGCTGCAAGCAGCTGCCACCCTGCAAGGATTTCAATAATCTCTTTGGCTCCATATTTAGTTCCAAGCGCATTGACAAGCTATGCGGCACAGATGCAAAGACCTATAACAATGAGTGCGAGCTGGCGCATGCCACATGTCTGTAAGTTACTCTGGCTTAGGAACAAGGTCACACACCATAGAAGCTAACTAAATCTGGTACAATACTTATAACAAAGCGGGGGTCAACTTATTTAGCTGAACAACAAGTTTTTCGACATTCAAGGGGTCAACTTATTTAGCTGAACAACAAGTTTTTCGACATTCAAGGATACGATGGGCTTTTCAAATTTCTTTTGATATATAACTTGCGGAGCACTGTGAAAAATTTACATACATATAAGCTTTTTTTTTACGCTATACTTATTCTGTTTTTTGTCAATTTACAGCCGCGGCGTCAACCTAGCCCACATTGGTCCTTGTACGGATCTCAATACACCGCCTCGAGACTGTGGCGATGCCTGTACTCGTGCCGATCTTGAACAGCAGCCCGTGTGCGGCAGCGACGGGAACACCTTTGGCTCCATGTGTGAATTCAAACGTCGCACATGCAACATGCGTGTGGTGGCAGTCTCCCTAAAGAACTGTGCCCTCACAGCCGACTGTGAATCGGACTGTGATGCGCAGCCACCGAATTTTGTATGCGGCTCGGATAACAAGTTCTATAAATCGGAGTGCCACATGCGCAAGGAGAATTGTGGCAAGCATGTGTTTGTTGTGCCTCTCAAGCGCTGTTTGTCGGCCTTTCAGTTCAAGGGTTGCGCGCGCATCTGTCCGCGCGAATTTGAGCCTGTTTGTGGCAGCGATAATATGACATATTTGAATGAATGTTTCCTGGACATTGAAAACTGTCGTACCAATAGCACGGTAGGTGTGCAAAATTACGGGCCTTGTGGCCGCCCGGAGGCGCCGTCCACGAACTTTCTGTACTGATGGCAATGGGCGTCAATTGGCGCATTTATTCTATATGGCATTTAATATTTTTAGGCTATAGTCTATATGTATTTTTTTAACGATATTTATTGTGTTGGAATTAAAAAGCCGAACGAACGTACAGGAATGCATATTATTGAATACATAAAGAAGGCACCGAGACTACGCGGAGGCACCAAATAACGAGCATAACATGTAAATTTAACATATTTATCGGAATTATTGCTTAACTTCAAAACGATAATCGGGTAAAAACCACATATTATAAAAGCTGATATTTTTTTTATATTAGCATCTTTTGGAAGCGAAGGTTTTGGTCAGTATGACATCTTCTTCTTCTTAACTGGTCTAACCACACGGGTGACATCGGATATGGAAAATCAGCGTTCCAATTTGCAAGGCTCCTCAAAGCCTTGTTAAAGTTTTACATATTAAATTAAAATATGAAATATGAAAACCTATTGGATCATGTCTATAGGTAGCTTGAATTAATGTGAACGTGGAACGCTCTTTCCAGCGATTTTAATATGTATATTCAGGTGTTGCCTGATCGCTATACGATTAGTTGTTGGTCTTTTGCAAAGAGAATGAAATTAAATAGAGTGAATTCCGAGATTAAATTTCATGTTCTTTGGTCTTTTGAAGCAGATATAACAATCGATACTAATTTTTACAGCTGAGAAACCAAAACGCATAGAAGGCAATGAGGTCAGCTACCGCGATGAAAGTTTACCCTCATCAGGCGTGTTGTGGAAAATGCATTTGACCATTTCAAGTTACGACTAAGACGTGTTTGCAAGGGTTTGGACAATTCGAACGCTAATAACAAACACATACACAAGTGTTTTTTGTTCACTATTGCTCAATTTCTTGAACTCCATCAGCAGCACCTTCCACAAAAGATGAACAAATGGAAAACCAATTGAGACTTTGTTAATGGCAACAATAAATCCAAGGTAGGGGCCATATAAGTCTGGAATAAACAACATACAGTATTTTCAGTAAAACAATAGCTTAGCTGATGCTGAAAATATAGACATACTTTTTCAAAATAATAACAATTTTACTGGCTTTTGCCGCTAAGGCGGAGGATGCACGCAGCCAACCCCCCTTAAATGTTATACTTTTTCGAGACCGTTGAACTCTTCCTAGCCATACGTAATGACGGCTATACGGAATATGATGGACGCTCGCCATAGGAAGTTCGGCAACGTTACAAAGAGCAACGTTCACATTTCAGCTCTGCAGCTGTCGCCAATCAAACAACAATGCATTGGCGTGGTTATCAGTCATCCCTATAAAGTCACTCTTATCCACATGCCATTTGATATGGGCCTATTTCTGCAGTTTTTTGTAGGCATTGCACTTTTTTGGAGCGCTAGGCGTCTGGTCAAGAACAATGCATTTTACTATCTGGCTGGCATTGTGCTAGGCATTTGCGTTTCTCTGCTGATCGTTATTTGGCTTCCAATTGTTTCCCAGACGTCCCATGATGTATGGTGTGCTGATTTAAGGCTGGACTATTGGCCTTTACGTACTTAAGCAGCTAATGGATAATTTGCGTCTTATAATGGTCACCTATCGTGACTTTGTCATCTGGTATTTGGTCATAACAGGCTTTATTTCGTTTCTGGCTGCTATCGTATTGGTCCGCCCAATAATTCACGCTCACAGAACATTATCGAATGGGTGCAAGAAGCCATTGGCGGTGCCTTGGTCTATTTCAGCAGCTGGCACACTAATTGCGATTATGTTCATCACTTTTGTAGCACATTATTAACATGTCAACAGTGCCCAGTGGGATATTATGAATCGCTTACAAGATCCATTGCGCTTTGCCAACTTTGTCAATGGTGCACCACATTTGGTGCTACTCCAACAGCTCCATTCCCAACCCAAGCACCGTACAGCCGTACAGGAGCAGCAGGCAAACGACTAACCAAAAAAGAGATTATTAGCTGTTATGCTTAATTTAATGTATCCTTTCGTAAACTTTTGTAACTTTTATACTGTATTTCTTATATATATAATCATATAATTATTTCACATTAAAAAAATACTTCTAATATATTTTATTTCGTCAAGTTTACTTTTGACTGCAAAGTACATGGCTTTCATGTCTTTTTCTTTTTTGTTTACGTAGGGATGACACTCGAAATGAACTAGTTCATCGCGTCTTATTCGATATTACAAGTTCATTTGTCAATTTTTTGCCTATCGTAGTGACGGTGTAGCCCCAATGGCGTATTCAGCAGAGAATTTTGGTACCTAATCACGCATCACCCATCATGCGATTAGTGATCGTGATCTCTGCTGAATGCACTGATACCTAACACCAAAGTTAAGTTAAAGTTATATTTGGCAGTCATACATATCAAAACTGCTGCAAATTAGGGCGATTGAGGCAACATGAGCGACGAATGTTTGTTTTTAGTAATAATTTAAATTAATTTGTTTTTCAATAACAGTTAAACAGCAGGCGACATTTTTTATGTTATCGCTTTTCTTTGAAGCTTAGAAGGAACCTCTTTCATCTTGGAATACACTGGTTTTTTATACCGCAGTCACACTGGAGCCGCTAAGCGCTGCGGCAAAGTCAGTCACAAATTGCAAAATATCAAGTGCAAAAACGGAAAATAAAATTAATTATTAGATGAGAGAATTATTATTAGCACCTGCATAGTGCAATATTGTTGGATGCTGTTTTGGCATTTGATTTCTCGCCAAATCCTCGAGAAATATGGATAGTAAGTAGAAGGATAGCATATGACATAGTAAGGCTGAGGGCACCCCGGCCGCATCAATAGAATTAACGGATTGTTGGTTGATGTGCATCGCGGCCGTACTAAAATACATGGGGTGTGGTGTTCCGCACCAACTTCTGGTGCGACTTAGATGTGATAAGTGTAGTTTAAGCTCACCAACAGTGGACAAAAACTTTAGGTGTTTTTTTCTTCAAAATTTTTATTAAGCAAATAGCAATCATAAACCCAATATATGCATACATTAAAACACCAGGCGTTTTAGAAGCCGGTCACACACAGGGATGTGCCTGAAATCTCTGTGAACCGAATATCAACCCAAAGTAATTTTTCGATATGCCAGATATCTTTTTAAACCGAATTTTAATCAAAAAGGAAATCATCAACCGCAAGAAACGGTGCTGCAAACACCTTGGTAGGGCCAGAGCCTTTTTGTGGCATTGGAAAATATACCATAAAAAAGCTGCTAAGAGAAGAGGAAAGAGCGAAACGCGCCACGAACTGGCAGGTCACTCTGGGCCTCAGACAGGCCAAACTAATCCTCGTCTTCTATGATTTATATAGATTCAAGAAAATATCACAATTAGGGAAGAATTCTGTTAGGATTCTGACAGGTATGCTGACTGGACACTGTAAGGTGAAGGGACACTTGCATAAGCTGGGTATCACCAGCTCCAGTGCCTGCAGGTTCTATGAACTTGAGGAGGAATTCTTGCAGCACATACTGGCTGAATGTGATGAGGAGAAGGATGTTCCTCCTGGGGGATACAGAATATTGATGATGACGACTGGAACTATCCCAAATAATTAAATTTATTGCAGAGATAGGACTGTCAGGGGAGCTTTAAGATCAGTAGGGGGCACAATAGATCTCTTAGGTCGCGGTGCACTACTCTTCAATCACATTATTATTATATGAGATATCTAACAAGAAATCTTCTTACCGACGGATTTTTTATGAAAATGCAAATGAAAATTTAGACAAAACCGTCTAATAATCTAAGATTATTGGCACACCCTTGACAGAGATGGAAAGAATTGATTAAACGAAGCTGACTCCTTCAAAATGGGTAATAATGAACCATTTTTGGACCGCTCTTCCTATAAACTTTTTCAATCACGATGGATTTGCAAGCAGTCAAACTTTGAGAACTTGCTTATGAAAAGTAATCTACAATTTAAATATCGCTTTCACAGTTTTAACTAGAAGCTGTATAAGTGTCGACAGTTTAGATAAATCTATAATCTTCAAATTTTCACCATTTACTCACTTTGAACTTTAGGATCCGCCAATCCAAATCTCTATGCAACTCTCTATAAGATGACCAATCGTTCTTAATTTTCGAACGAAATTTTTTATGAGTTTACTTTTTACGCTTAAGTGAATTAAATTATAGTTACTTTGTAAACGGGTTCTAGATGTGGACTGGATCTGCCGGGCCAGATAAAGAACGTAAGAAACCGCGTTAACAACTAATGGAGTTAACCCAACCGAGAAATGAAACAATCTTATATGAGGAAGGCGAAAGCGATGACGAGGATGATAAAAAAGAGACTCATAAGTAATGTAATGTATCCCATCGTAAACTTTTGTAACTTTTGTACTGTATATTATGTATGAATCCTAATGTCTTGTAACTTATTTTTGTGTGAATGTAACCCTTCTTAAAATGTTGTGAGAGCCTGAAAAAGCAAAAGATACATATCACATACGGTTGTAAATATAAAGCATGCATACACATACACATGTAACATAAGCTGAAATAACATGCGTGGCACTCAACCTCCCTCATTGAGAAGCTGCGCAGCTGACGTCGCAACGACGACTTTACCTTCTTTAGTATACATTGGGGTAAACTTTGTTTATGTTTATATATAAGTGCATATAAATGTTTCCAACTTGCACGTTGCTATGTCAAACTTGCAGGCCATCTCTTTCATTTATGAGTTGTTAGAATTTAAAATGTACTGACATTCTTATGTAAAATATTGATATGTTTTTAAGATTTAGACTATAAATATAATATACGAAGTCTTGGTTCGAGTCGCGAACTCAGCTTTGAAACATTGCGACAATTTGCTAGACATACTAACATAATTAATGATATATCAGTTTAACTCTCTTTATTTTAAACAATATTAACAGACCTTATATTATTCAGCTTGAGTTTCTAATTTACATTAAAAAAAAACTGATATTTAGTGTTAAAGATATGAGCACGTGACGTGCCAGAAAATAGTGAAATTTGTTAGTAAGTTTCTCCTAAGTTTCTAAATAAATATATAAAGTTTTGATTCAAAATATTATCGATAGGAATTATAATTATCTAAGCGTTCGGTCGAATGCGCTTGCCCAAGCGCCTCGCCTAAGGCTTATTTACTGTACTGTGCTGTCAGTGTGCCTAGCATTTGTAAGTGTGTGCTATAGGTGTGCCTAGTTGTTTCATTGTGTGCGTGTTTGCTTTTCATAATTTTATAATTTCCAGTCTCAGATTTTCAAATTTTCGATAATTAATAAAATAGTAGGCTAGTATTTTGCATTATACAAATTTTGTTTACAACTCACAAATGTTTAGGTAAACGTTTTAGTCTGAATTTTGATTTGGAGGTAGTCACATCCATGGAATAATAACACAAGGAACGCACATTCTACCAACGCGAGTGCCAAATTTTTTTTAAAGCCTAGTCATCCTTCTTTGATATTCGCAGCAGAATGAAAAATTGGCACGCGAATTGTGTGAGAGCAGCAGAATGTGCGTTCCTTGTATTATTATTCCATGGTCAAACAGACACAAAATAAAAAGTTAAAAGAAGTAAAAAAAATAAAATAAAATAAAAAATTGTGAACAGTAGTTAAGCTTTTTATTATTGGAAGGAGGAAAAGAAGAGGCGGAGAGTGGGAGAGAAGGAGACTGGAGAGAAAAAGAGAAGATGGAGCGAAAGAAAACAGTCTACGTAGAATTGTCCGAAGACGAAATCATTAAACATTTAGGACCTATTTGCTTATGATGAATTACGAATAATGATGAGAAAAAAAGGAGGTACATCTTATCGCGATATGTTGGGAAGAATTCGTAAGGGTGTTATTACCAATGGCTCTTACATTTTGTTTTTTGAAAAGAAGTGAATATGATGCTCTACAAAACCATGCCATTTGGGACTCGACAACCCACCACATCCATTTTGTATAAAAATATTAGTCGGGATCATAGAACTGAACGTGTTGATATGATGGATTCACATCCATTTTGAATACAAGTTTTAGAGGGGATCATAGGACTGAACGTGTATGTCGTGGGTTGTCAGATTTTTGGGAAATTGGAAATGGGAGTCCTGTAGCGCATCAGGTTTTGCTTTCGTTTTACGAAACATAAATTTAAAGTGTATTTAAACGACTCGTTTTGTATCATTTCTTTTTGTTGTAGCCAAAGTGGAGACTCGACAACGTTTTTTACGTTTTTAACGTGTTTTTTATGTCATATAAAGATTACAAGAATTAATATTTCAGGAATGAAATTTTTTCTTTCTTTTTATTGTTTGCTTTTTTTTGCTTTATGTGTTAAGCTAAACATTTTAAAATATTGTACTATTTGTTTAATAATGTGAACCTTTATACGATCATGGCAGAACTCTTCAGTAAAATACAAATAAATATTTTTACTAAATCGCTCATATAGAAATTTATTTAAATTAACGTTTTTTTGCAACTGCCTCTTTGTTCAAAGGAGTGTTGCTCTACTATATAATTTTAAACGAAAAATCATCGTTAGCTGCATATCGATTCGCAAACCCGCATTCATGTTACATATCGAGTTGACAGCTACAAAACATCGCATAATATCATAAAGACAATCGATATGTTGTTATATCGGTAACATTACAATCAACAACCCTAGCACGAAAACACAAACTAGCGGATCGCGCGTCGTTCGGTAAAGTGCATTATTTTCTGCTGGAATTTTGAATTTCGGGCATAAGCTTGAATAATAATAAAATGCAGTTTTTATAAAAAGCTAAAGGTTCAAAAAAAGTGTGCAAAGAGCACGTTCGCTATAGTCTCATTGCTGCAGCACAGACAACAACAACAAAAACAGACAAACAAAAGGAGCCGTAGTCGCAGTCGTCGTCATTAAAATCTGGCTTTGTCTGTATTTGTGTTCAAGTGTGCGTGTGTGTGTGTGTGTGTGTGTGTATGTGTGTGTGGTGTGTGCGCTGTTCAGTTGCATACAAAACCAGCAGTACCATTACTCACTTTGTGTCAATTTTGTGCTATAAAGATTCTTTTAGGGCGTTGTAAGTCCGCGTATTGCAACCAAAAATGCTTACACTGCCAATTCAGTAATATGAAAATAAAAAAATAAATTCAAAAGAAGTCCAACATGAAGTGCCTGGCCTGACTAAATTGTAGTCTACACATATTTTAATTTAAACAAAAAAAAAATACAAATTTCGGTTTTACAAAATACTCAGCAAAATTTTGGTATTATAAATTTACGTGTGTACACAGAGAGGAACACATACACACATCAATTTCATCAAGCGGCAGCCCAGTCTTAGTTGTTTATTTTTTAAAACAACCGGCAGCTAGAGACAGCCTCAGCTTTGGATATCTTCAACGAAATCAAAGAGCAACTTTCAAGTTGCCCCGACCGCACTCGTGCACTCTGCCGCACTGTATGGGGCGCGGTATCGTCCCTTAGCACAGCGCTAACTGCAGCGAGCAGCAGCAGCATCGAAGACGGAGACGCGCGCGACGACGGTGGAGGCGCCAGAAGCGTTAACGGCGGCGGCGTCGGCGTTGGCGGCGTGGGATGTGTGGGCGGCCCTTATAGGTGCTACCCAGTATCAGCAGCAGCAACAACTTCAACAGCGGGCAGCAGCGCCAGTCGCTTTGCTACCATAATGGGTGCAGTCAAATCACGCACCATCACCAATGCCGACGTTGATGAGCCAGCAGCACAGCAGCACAGTTCCCACTCTATGTTGCGGAATGGTCACCACGCGCCAAGCGGCTGTGTTGCGGGTGGTACGCTTCAAAAGCAAGATTTGCGCTATGATATTGGGTCCAGCTCACAATATCATCATGTGCGCCAGCCCAGTGTTCGTAGTCGTAGCCAACAGCCAATGCCCACTACGGATGAATTGGATCGACGCTTTGCCAAAGTTCTGGTAAGTCCAGTCCAACATTATAACTTAGCTTAGTCAGAGTTAATCCAGTTCCGTTGTTGGCTTATCTTAAGGATTGCTGGCTATGCACGAATCGCATGTGATTGATGACCTCATCGTCGGGTTTTGAGACACACACACACACACTCTCGGGCACACGCCTTTCCATGTGCAAGCACACATGTGCGTCTGGTTAGGTTCTCTTGAAAATTGTTAATGTATGCGTGTGTGAGCGCTGAGCTGGCGCAGCCCCAAAACGCGTGTATAGCACACATTTGTTTGCCATCATGGAACTGGGGCTTTGGAGGGCTCCTCTGGCCTGGCGTCTACACACCCCGTAATATGTTTATTCAGAGCAATACTTGAAGAGCAACGCAGCAATTCAATTAATTAAGCAAATAACACACTTTTGTTGCCAAACCGGCTTCAGGCACTCAAGAACGGACTGGAAGATTGACCGACTTGACCCAAAGCCAAAATGACTATTTAAAGTTGTTTGTCTGTTCATAATATACTTAGTATATACTATATGCTAATACAGCAATTTAAGCCTATTGATTGATTGATTGTTGTCGTTTATTCACTATAAGCATATCTTTCGATCTGTCGCTCTCCCGCTGTTGCTGACTCATGTTCTTATCTGAAGAGCTGCTGTGCTGTCTCAGCGCTTTGCATTAATCTGTATCTGTATCTCGAAATTCTCACTTATCGTTTCGTTTGACGCCCGCCCGGCAAGTAACCTGAAACCAGCGTCACCTCCATCTCATTCGATGGAGTTGTTGTAGTCCGAGTTGTTTTTTTTGTGCGTTCGCTGTCTCTACAGTTATAACTATAAATTCATAGCCCCTTTATATTCGAGCTCGAAATGTTTTCGAGTTTTTTATTTATTTTCGGTTGTTTTTTAAATTTTTGTTTGTTTGCCATTCAGTGGCAAACGAATGTGTGTGTTTGTATATTTAATGGCCTCGCCTTTTGCTAAGCTAATTTATGTTTGCATTTACCCACAAATACATACGAGTGCCACTGTCCTTGTTCAACTGCTTGACTGGCGCACTTCAATCAAACGCAATTGTTTGCGATACACAAGTCTATAAATAGTTTTAAGCTTGTTGCTAATTTTTTCCGTTGGGTCTAATCAGAGGCAGCTAGTAGCAGCAGCAGAAGGCGGCAGTGTCAGCTACAGATGTTTCCGGTTACAGGGCACGACCCGTTGGGTGTATTGAACTCTTCGTCTATGGGCTCCAGCGTTAAATGCAGCGTCTCAAGATCAGTTTGCATTAGAAATATATGTTTCTGTATGGTGGCACATGCATTGGGGGAGAAAATACAATGTCACAAAATATAAAAGACATTGACTATTTGATGAATTGAGCGGTTTTTTGCTTTCATATTGACGCACAGGATAAAATATTCGATAGAGACATTCATGATTCATTATACCCTGTACACAAAGTGTAAAAGGGTATTATAGGTTCTTGAAATGTATGTAACAGGCAGAAGGAGGCGTGGCAGACCATATGTTACATGGGCAAAAATGATCAGGAGCAATAGTCAAGTCGATATAGCAATGCCCGTCTGTCCGTCTATCTGTCCTTCCGTATGAACGTCGATATATCAGACATCATAAAAGCTAGAGGCACAAAAATTTACCAAAATATGCGCATTTAAACCGAAAATATGAAGTTTGTCGAATCAAGTCGATATCTTGCCCCGTGACAGATTTTTGTGGTTTACAGCCGCTCTGTTGAATCTATCATCTCGAAACTCGACAGAGTTGTGCGTCGTGTTTATCTGCATCTATGTTATTAAAATAATCTAAATTGGATAAATACATCACAAGTTCCTTCGCGTATAAACTGCTCCAAAATTCCACTACATGTAGATATGGGTACATATGAGCTTATGAGTTACAAAATTTGGTGTGGAGACGAGCCAAATCATTAAAACTGGATTCACTTTTTTTCAATAGAAGCTCCCCTTCCCCCGCAATGGATTTGCCACATATATTAATAAAAGTGTTTTTGATCTATGTTTGCAAATTCAACGACATTGACCCAAGAATACTGGAGTTATGGGCATTAAAGTAATTGTTGCCCCCATAATAACCAACTTCCCAAAAGGAAAACTTGTCAATTGGAAATTCCCAATAGGAAAATGTTAACATTAATAGTCGTATCGAACTTTTGATACATAAAAGATGATACTATCGTTCCCATGTCTAGAGTCTGCAATCCGTTTCGTTCTAATTATAAACATGAACAAAAGAAAGGTGCTCAGGTGTTACCTTCTCTTCTTCGTCTCTGCAGCTTCTGCTCAGGTTATTGAGGGCATAGAGCCTCGATGCCACTAGCCAGTGTACTGTGATAGCAAGCACAACAGCGGATCATGTAATTTTAGCAAATTTTCCTTTATAATATTGGCCTTTTGGCTGACTGGTAGTCATCTACTAGAATACCGTAACAAATACTATGAGAAAACGATCCTTATAAATTATTTTCAATAATATGATCGCCGACTCAGATAGCTTCATATTTAGCAAAAAAATGAGTTGAAATTAATGAAAGTTTTGACAACTAGCTTATTTATGAATGCCATGCAAGAGTATACATTTATTGACGATAAGAAAGTCATTGAATATGTGAACTTAAATATCGAAGCTGAAGTATGGATTGCTATCTCGCCTTGTTGTGGGTGCTGTCGGCTAACCACATACATAAATATGTGCATACACGATATACTTATCATAACTGGCAAGCTTTCTCAAATAACTTTCACCCATTTAATCTTGAATGCAGTTTTAACCTTAGTTAAGAGCTTAGAATATCAAAGCAATCTGTTTGCTAATGTCATTTACAATTGTTGCTTGGGATAAATCACAAAGCGCAGCTTACCAGAGTTGCAACAAAAACAAAAAAAATACCTCAAAGACAACCACAGCCGTTGCCGTCTTTGCCATTCGATCGCGATTTATCCATGTACTGCCAAGTACGATAAAAGCTGTTTGTGTTTATCCATATCAC
Source organism: Chymomyza caudatula (assembly GCA_035041775.1). NCBI lineage: Eukaryota > Metazoa > Arthropoda > Insecta > Diptera > Drosophilidae > Chymomyza > Chymomyza caudatula. The sequence goes on from JAWNKW010000133.1 coordinate 2,213,920, forward strand.
TTCCTAGATGTCTTTTAGCTTTGCATGTTGCGGTTTCCACACAATTTCCAGAAAATATATGTGCCTTATGTAGTACATGCAAGTATATATTTAGACTTTTAGATACACATGTATAATCCATTCGAACTACTCTTGATAACGACAAATACTATGCTTTACAGCTGAATACCCTACAAAGAAATACATTAGATTCTTAATGAAAGTGGCACTTGTAGAGTTTATTGTTTATCCACCATCTCTTACATTATTTCCATATCACACTGAAATTTAAGTACGGTGCACCAGAAAGGCTCACTCGGACGTATGAGTGTATGTAGCGTACAGAACTGACGCGACCGAGTGACCCTACCTGTCTAAGTATACCTCTTATCCACATTTCTCTTTTAACATTCTTATTATATTACCTCCTACTCTAACTCACTCTAAGTTAGAATCTGTTTCATGATTTGACAATCAAGTTAAATTGAAATACAAACGATTTTGGAACAGTTTCTTTAGTTCATACACTGCTTTTATGATGCCAAGTTAATATCCAATCACTATTGCGACATCGAATCAATTTAGAGCTATATAATTTGTATTGTTTACCAATTTTACTAGGTATACTAAGCTCATCGATAGAAACTCTTGAAGTGTATGGCAAGTTTGGCACGCTACAGATATAATTTTTTAAGATTTTGTTAGTTTTTGTTTTGTGTTTTATATTTTTCACATGCAATTACTTATATAAAATTTACATGACTCGGTTCGGTAGTTTTTCGCCGTACGATAATTAAGTTGAAAACTTATATTACTTATTGTATTGCATATAATATTTTATTTGCAAAACGTGCCTTTTGTGTTTATCATCCATGCAATAATAAGCACTTTACAATTATTACAATATTTATTTATTTAATGATGATTGTGTTGAAATCCCAACGCCTATTGTAAACATGGGGAGGACTTGAGTCCATTATTTACAGAATTCTTAATATACTCTGACATTGAGTGATTTAATAATGCAACAATCACAATAATACGAAATCATAATAACAATATAATAACCCGCTCTTTATATGCATCTCTCACTCTCTCCCAGTCTTTCGCTGACAATGTTTATGCCAGGACAGGCAAAAAACTCAATTATTTCTATACAAATTGAATACACATTTCCATACACACACAAAATCACACATTCATAACAGCAAAATGAATAAGTGACCATCGCACCGGATACGCATTTAAAATTGTTTTAGCATGAGTTGTTTTTGTGCTTATATTTATATATATGTACGTATTTAATGATGTCTGTATGTGTTTTCATACAAATTTATGTGAATGAATACGAATACATGGATATCAAATACTCTTGTTAAATAGAATGCGCTGATTGTAACAAAGAAAAAGTAACTACTTGTAAGTGTCAAAGTAGAGAGCTTGCTAAACAGCGAATCAGCTGAGGTAAAAATCTTGTGACGAAAACGTTAGTACTTGTATGCACATCATAAAATATATGTTATAATATATGTACTCATATGGAAGATTAGCTTAAGTCGACGTAAGAAAATGTTGAGTTATTGCGTTCTGGAGCATTATACGGGTCATAACGAGTCTCCATTCCTTTTTTAAAACTTGTACATATGTATATTACTTTTTTCATAAACTTAAATAAACAGTTGGTAACCAACTCAGGCTTTTCCGCACGTTTATCAAAACAACCGAAATTAGCTAGGAGAAATTAAAACAACAAAATGAAAAAAAAATGTCGGTAATTATTTACTCTTATTATTCCTCTACCCAACTACAGCGACTAGAGTGGTCAAATTCAATAGGGAACCCTTTGTAGACATGCCCAACACAAAAACATCGCTAAATCGCCCGAAAAGTTGACAGAGTGCTTAAATCGTCAAAAAACATAAAATTAGAGATTCTATTTTTTTGGCCAATCGCAATACTTTTTGGCGGAAAAGTAAAAAAGGAATGGTGACTTGTAAAGACTCTAGAATGCAATACCTCAACATTTTCTTATGTCGACTTAAGCTCCATATGACCAGAGATATAAGAAGAGTACAGCTGTTTGGTCTAATTTTGCGTCCTTCGAATATTTCTCATCTGTTTATCTTACTATTTATTCAATGTTCTCAAGGGACCAGGCTATAGCTAAAAAACATTTTCATTGAAACCGCTATGTCTTGCAAACGAATAGCCAAATCGAAATACGTCTATAGGAACCTACGTTGAAGCGTAAACCATCGGCATGCGGCACGACCAGATCAGACGGTCGAGTCAAAAGTTCAAAATTAGGTGTAATTTATAGCTGGTGAGCTACAGCACTGCGTCAGAGTCGCCTACTTTTGTCACAGCACGAAACTGCCGTTCGTAGTGATTAGGCATGTGCACTAGAGGTCTCGAAGAATGAATTATTTAATAGGTTATGAATGTCGAAATAATAACAAACCATAGCGAATAGTCCAAAAAAAGTGTGTGTGTGTGTGTTAGTGTAGTGAGTCTTCGGTTGGCACTTCGGCTAAAGTGCAGGAGAAGCCTACACTGTGTACACTTGATATAATGAATATTTTCTTGCATTCCACTTTTAAACTGCATTCATCTAAATTCATCACGTTTTGAGAGTTGAGTGTACAAAACTCTAGTTTACAATAAAAACTATTTTCATCGCGTGTCTTGTACCCGAAAATGTGTACAAAATTGCACTAATGTACACTCATAGTCGGTATGGCCCAAACTTTTGTCGTTCGCACGACCGAAGTGCTACCCGAAGGCTTGAGTGACAGCTAGAACGAGACAAAAAATACAATTGAAGCTGGTTCATGTCGCTCTCGTTACTAACACATTCATGCATTTGTGTGCTCCCTTTCAAAACCATTTGGGTTTTTTGTAGTCTTACACTGAAACATGCGATTCACAGCTGCTGATTCCCTGTTTGGAATGTGCCTAAGAAAGAAAATTGGCGATGCTTTTCCATCACGTCAATAAAAATCAGCACACGCTTTTTCGCAAATTTGAATCCCAATCAAAACCTAAAAACTATTACTGTAAAATGGACTCACTCACTTTGATGATGTTTGATGAAAACAATAGCTAACAGAGAAAACGTTGCCAAACAGTAACCAAACATGTAAATATACCTCCATATCAAATACAGGAATTAAATTTTTTATTAATTTTACCTATGATTTGGCAAAATATATGAATAAAAATTATATATCGCACAAATTATGAAAATTCCCTACATAATGATATAGGTTTCACCCATATTTGTTGCCATATAGTTGGTGAAAAATGGTGAACAAATTTTTTCTCAGCCTTATATAAAGGATAGAATTGAATCCCAATTTTTTTTGCGTCATTTTGCCAATTAGCTTTTCAATATTTTACAAGGATGTTAATTAAAATCGTGCTGCATTAAAAAGTGATATACCACCTCAGCAGGTCAAAGCTTGTCGTATGACGTATAACAATAACACTAGGTTCTTTCGAGACCAGTAGGCCTTAAAAAGGTTGTGCGTAGGGTTTGGGACCCACCACGTAAAACCACAATTCCAATGAAATGAAATGTATTTACATCAGGCCGTAACCCGATAACGGGTATAAGAACCCAGTTAAGAAGAAGAAGAATAAGTAACATACGAAATGTCAATATGTATAGTAGTCTAGACACTGGAATGAAATGTGTGCTTTATTTTCTTAGCTTGATTTGAATTCTCACTGGTTATCATAGTCAGCGACTTTCCTGCAAAACCTTCAATTCTTACTAAATTTGGTTGTGTCCGCTCCCTGTTCCTTATACTATGTATATCATAGTATGAACATATTTTGATTTGTTTTAGTTTTTGTCGCCTTTGTGCTCGCCCTAACATCCGCGCCCACACCCTTTCCTGCCATGTGTGTCTGTGTTGGCACTCTAATTAGAACATTTATGTGCAGCTGCACCCAAATTGAAGTCACGTAAGCATATTTGCCGATTCCATTAAAGCATTCCTGTAAAAAAAAAAACACATACTACACTCTAACAATGCCATTTAACTTGCTCTTATGGGAATGCAGGCATTGGAACTGTTGGTGGCTGGAGGATGAGTTGCAGCTGATTGATGTTTTTGGTTGAGTGAGCAAGCCTCGCTCATAAAATAATCACCAGATAGTCAGCTGCAGCAGTAGCAAGTGCCGTGTGCACCAATCATTCATAAAGTCAACAATTGGTCCGTAAAATGTACTAACAAATTTATTTATCTTTACATAAAAAAGTATGATAAGTTTGCTGTTTTTTTGTTGATACTGCAGCAATAATCAATAAAGCTATATTTGCGGACCTATCACCCATGCCAAGTCCACTGCGCTCAGAAGAGTGCAATGAACTCTACCCAAAATGTCTTGAACTCGGTTGGTTAGCAAGTGAGCGTAGAGCATATCGAACGGCTCCTTGGATGTTTCAAACTTTTAAGTTTTGTACCAAAACCTATATCTTTAATTTGCAAAGATTTTTTGCTCTTTGAAGTGATTCGATTTAGAGTTACGCGTACGAAACGTGAACGCAAGACAGACAAAAAGTTTGATTAGAAAAACAACCCTTAAATTCTCTTTATTTACCAACACAGCTGCATACTTTTCGGTTTTAATATCGTTTGCACTTTCGTTTTGGGTTTCGCTCTTTGCAATGAGTGAAATGACAAAGAGCTTAAAGAGGGTGACACAATTCTCTTTCGTTAGATACAGGTGTTTTAAGTTGATTAGTTCCAGTGGCTAAACTGCCACATTTAAGTTACATAGCAGAACTGTTTAGTAGCATTTTCTCTGTCACCTAAATGTAAACGTAAATGTAACTTTTAATTGATTTTTTTTGTTTTTGATTCCCATTTTCATTGATTTTTGCCGTTTTAGCAACAAATTAACATTGGACTAGAATAGTTTTAAAAGGGTGGTAATAAAAAATTGTGCAAATTTCGAAAATTTCTGTTTTAGAATTATGTTAACAAAATTTCAATTTGACAAATTAGAGTACAATATGAGCATTCGACTTGACACTCGAAATAGTGTATTCCATTGTGGAGGCAACTGCAATGTATCTCTTTGGCTTTGTTGTATTTGGGCCTATTGGCTCTTTGTCTGTTATGGAAGTTGGCACTTGGGACGACTATTATTATGGTGATTAAGCCAACAAGTGGGCCATAAAAATTCATTGTGAACATGCAGTTCTTTGTAAAAGAAATCCATTATCTACAGTATATAGAGGGCTTACACATCTTAAATGTTGATTTACGCGTTCAATTACATATAGTAGTATCATTCATTGCCATTTAATTATTTATTTTACTTATTAACTCTATTACTCACTCTTCTTAAGAATGACTATTGCTAATGTTTACTCTTACCTCTATTAACAGGCCTCGATGGACTTACCGCCGGACAAGGCAAAACTCTTGCGTAACTATGACGATGAAAAGAAGTGGGACATGATATGCGATCAAGTAAGTAAGCGTATATATCAAATTTTATGCGTAAAGTCTAAGCACATAATAACATTAGGCGTTGCAAATTTTAGAGTATAGTTATAAGTCTGCGGGTAAAGCCATGGGCTAGGCTTTATCGCAGCAGCAGAGCATATCATAGCAGCTATTCCAACTTCCACTTCCTGTTTATGTGCCAAACACAGTTTGCCATTTTTATGATTATAGAGCTGAACTTTAGACTTTGAGCGAAATATACTATTCTCAAGTAATTAGAGGGTGACCTCCAAACTTTGAGCTTGTTTTAGTTAGAGTGAGCGACAAATAGACTCATAAATTTGTAGGTAATATATTGCGTTTGTGATTGCTTGTAAAAGTGCCAAACGGCTTCAATTTCAAAGCAATTTGGGTAGACAATGCCGCGCATATAGAATCAAATTCAGCGCACATCATAATAGCCCACAAACATATGATGTACATATTAAAATTAATGTACGCCAACTTTTGGGAGTCGGTGAGGGGTTACTTGCTTGGCTGACTGCCTGGTCATACATCATGTCTACAAATCGCTCATTGCGTGCTGCCTCCGAAATGATGACGAAACTATTAACGTGTGCGTCAGAGCGTGCCTAGGTCGAACGAGTGGATGGTTAGCTTTATGATGATGGTGAGTTTGATTCCGCGCTTGGCTTTAAACTGGGTCACTGAATTTTAAATCGTTCCAATACGCGCCGAAGGAGAGCAACAAATGCTGCACCTAGCTGCATATTTGCCATAGACTCTAAAAGTGTTGGCAGGGGCTTGAGGGGTTTAGTTTGGGTTTGTTATTGTGTTTTTGGAGTATTGTCAGTCAAGATGCAGCAACGATACGCAAAGCCAATTCAAAGTGGTTTCTTGACGTTGCCGTTGACTTACCCAAGTTGTGGGTTCCTTAATGCCAACACTGCATGCCAAAATACCTGTTTTCCATAATTTCAGCCACACGCTTGTGTGGTTGCCTATCTCTTGCAATGAAAATGAATGAAGAAAACAGCCCACAGACAAAGACATAAACACAGACGGACTCAGACAGACACACAACCGAGGACTTTTTCAAGATCCAAACTGATCCGAACCGAACCGAAGCGTAACCAAGCGACTCACATCGATTCGAGTTGGGCGCTTTTGCAGTGACAAAATGCAAATTATTATGACTGCGATAAATTGCAGTTTTTAATCGTTGCAGTTGCTTGCTGGCTCCATAGTAATACCCCATGCCCATACCAAAACCATGTCTGGTATTTTTTTCGATTTATTTTGTTTTGTATTTGTGACTAGGAAAAAGAACAAAACTGGTTTCGGTTATTGTTGTTGCAACAACAGGCAGGCAGCAGGCAAAACCCACACATAGTTTTAGTTGTAGTCACTCGCTATTTGTTGTTGTTGTTGTTGTTGCTGTTTCGTTGACCATAGGAAAAATAAAAAAATTTGATGCAGACAGTCGGGACGGTGCCCGACTGTGAAATACCCTGTACCCTTTTTCTTTAGAAACACTAAAGACGGTAAAATGGGAACGGAAGTATCCGCTTTTATGTCTCTTTGCATAAGTTCGATTTGCCTGTAAACATTTTCCTATTGGGAAGTTCCAATTGACATGTTTTCCTATTGGGAAGTTGGCTATTATGGGGTCAAAAATCACTTTTATACTCGTAACTCCAGTATTCTTGGGCCAATAACGTTAAATTATGTGTCATTTTTCAAATCAATATGTTGCGAGGTGCGGTAGTAATTAAGGTAAATCGCTTGGGGGAAGGGGGGCTTCTATTGAAAAAAGGTGGATGCAGTTTTAACGATTAGGGTCACACGAGTCTCCACACCAAATTTTGTAACTCTAGCTCACATGTATCCATATCTACAGCTATTGAAATTTTGGAGCAGTTTATAGGCGAAGGGGGTCTAAATCAACACATTTTTGACTATAACTTTTGATGTATTTATCCGATTTTAATTATTTTTATAACTTAGATGCACATAAACACGACGCAAACCTCTGTCGAGTTTCGAGTTGATAGATTTAACGGAGCGGCTGTAAACCGCGAAAGTCTGTCACGGGGCAAGATATCGACATGAATCGATAAACTTGCACTTTTCCTGGAAAATGCGCATCTTTTGGTAAAATAATTTTGCTCTAACTCTTATAGTCTCTGACAAACACGTTACAACCCAGATAGACGGACGGACCTGGCTATATCGACTCGACTAATGCTCCTGACCATTTTCGCCCATGGAACATATGGTCTGCCACGCCTCCTTCTGCCTGTTACATACATTGCACAAATCTATAATACCTTTTTACACTTTGTGTACAGGGTATAAAAAGCCAAAAACAAGTATGCCACGCTTCATGCTTAAAAATGTTTTAACTTACTGGCAAGTCGGACGGGTGTTATAGGCAAAGAAATAAAAATAACTGAGTATGCAGTCGGGGCAAAAAATAGTAAAAAAAGGTATATTAAAAAAAAACGACAACAAAGAAAAACTAACAGCAACAACAAAAGTAAAAGCCGTTAACGTGCTGCTAATGCATGAGTTGAGGCATTTACTAGGCTTAGTTACTGGCATTTGGCAACATCGTCGTTGGCTGCATAGTGGGCTCAATGGTTGGCTCCACGGTTGGCTCCACGTTTGATTAATTGTAAGCCAACTCTTGCCTAAGAGTGTGCCATATTGGCTAACGGAGACTCCCCAATTTATTGCATTATAACATTAAACAAACTAATCCCTAAACAATTTCCTTGCACAAGTTGCTTACAAAATTGAGATCTTTAGTGTAATATTATGAACTAGTAGTTCAATTTAACCAATTAGTACCATGAAGTGTGAAATATTTCCTTTATTAAGTTCAAATTAAGTTTCGTACTGTTTGGTAAATAATGGAAATATGTAGTAGTTATCGTATAAGATTGTTGTTTGAAAAACAAACAAAAAGTCTCAGCGAAATTCAATTTTAAAAAAAAATTACAAAATATTGGGAATAAGAATGCCCAGTGCTCATTATAACTGTACACATTATAGATTTGTGTAATGTATGTAACAGGCATAAGGAGGCGTGGCAGACCACAAGTTCCATGGGCAAAAATTCTTAGCATTGACTCAGTTAGCGATTGGACCATGTCTGTAGATAAGAGCTAGATGCACAAAAGTTACCAAAAGCTGTTTGTCGAATTGGGTTGAGAACTGCCGTTTCCCCACAGCAGAAATTCGTTGAATCTATTAATTCAAAACTTGGCGGAGGTTGGCGTCGTGCTTATGTGCATCTACGTTATAAAAATTATAGTAAATGAATACATACATCAAAAGTTATAGTCAAAAATTTGCTGATTACACCCCTTCGCCTCTAAGCTGATCCAAAATTCCACTACAAGTAGATATAGATATATGTGCGCCAGAGTTACAAAACCTTTTGCACCTTTTTTCAATAGAAACCCCATACCCCGCTATCGATTTACCTTAATTACCTCCACATCTTATATAAAAGTGTTTTTGATCTATGTTTGATAATTTAACAACGTTTGCCCAAGAATACTGAAGTCATAATTTTTGCCCCCTAATAGCTTCCTAATGGAAAAAATTCTCATTGGAACTATCAATAGGAAAATGCTCAGTCATTTCGAACTTGTGAAAAGAGACATAAAAGTAGATACTTCCGTTCCCATTTTAACGTATGCTGGATTCCACTGTCGGCCACCGTCCCGACTGTGCATAATTTTTTTTTTTACTTTTGTCCACTCGCGTTTGAATGCCGTGACAAAAATGAATCTTATCGTATGGGGCTGTTCATAAATGACGTCACCAAGATTTTTCACATTTTGAATACCAAATTGCTTGATTCCAAATATTGTTTTAAAAATTAAAATTGGATTTATCGCATAAATTTCAAATTTATCAAATTTATTTTGGCTCCAAAATCCAGTTGAAAAGATCGATATCGTTATTCAAATGAATACTCGATATATTCGAAAAGTTATAAGAACCATTCGATGTAACTGATTTAAAATCTTACCATTATCTCGCTTTGTTTACAGGAAATGGTGCAGGCAAAAGATCCACCCTCACATTACTTGAGTAAATTGCGCACATATTTGGACCCAAAGGCCTCACGTAGTCATCGGGTAAGTTTGAGTAACAAAATAGGTTTATTCCTTTATATTTTGTTTGAAAGTTGTCGCTTTGAGCTTTGTAGAAGCTTTAACTCCAAACCAACTTTCAGACTGTTTGGAATCGGTCTTTACTACTCTATAGACAAAACCATCTGTAGTTAATATTAATTGTGGTGCGTTATGTCTGTCTTTTGTTGTGGCAAAACGAAAAACCGAAAAACTCATTAACCAACTGAACTAATTTAAAAAATCTTTTGGCTATTATTAAACAAAAGCAAAAAATACTCTTGTTGCTGTTATTGTTGTTCAATATTAATGTGTAAATTTCATTTCTTTACTCACAACACTCACACTGACAAAAACTCACACACACAACGCACACAATTACAACCACAACCACACTTTTCCCCCTCTGTTCCCTCATGCATCAATTTAAAAACTACCTTCCTACTGCACAATCAACTGTCGAATCAACTACCAATAAATGAATCATCGTCCTGCGCTCATCATCCTGTGCTCCGTCCAACCACAACTCTCTCTCTTTGTACACTTACAGCTTTACCTCTTCTACTTTCTTTGTCAGAAACGTAAGATGGTCGGCGAATCGACATCCACACAAGTGCTACGAGATCTCGAGATCTCGCTACGCACTAATCACATCGAGTGGGTCAAAGAGTTTTTGGATGATACCAATCAGGGCCTTGATGCTCTGGTAGATTATCTCAGCTTTCGTCTGCAAATGATGCGACATGAGCAGCGTCTCCAAGGTGCTCTATGTGCTTCCGAGGAGCGGCTTAACATTACTAGTGGCGATGGCAACGACACGGTGCTCAGCAACAGTGCACTTAGTCCCGGCGGCGGCAACAATTCGGTCCTGGGTAACGGCTCTCTGCTGCTAGACAGCTCACGGCAACAGTCTGCCCATGGAAATCACACAATGTCCTATGGCTTTCTGAGGCCAACAATTGCTGATGCTCTGGACAGTCCCAGCCTTAAGCGCCGCTCGCGACACATTGCTAAGCTAAATATGGGTGCCGCCACGGATGATATTCACGTATGCATAATGTGCTTGCGCGCCATAATGAATAACAAGTATGGCTTCAACATGGTCATCCAGCATAGGGAGGCAATTAACTGCATTGCTCTGAGTCTTATACACAAGTCATTGCGGACCAAGGCGTTGGTGCTAGAGCTGCTGGCAGCCATTTGCCTGGTCAAGGGCGGACACGAGATCATACTCAGCTCATTTGACAACTTCAAGGATGTGTGTCAGGAGCAACGACGTTTCCAGACGCTTATGGAGTACTTTATGAACTTTGAGGCCTTTAATATAGACTTTATGGTAGCATGCATGCAGTTCATGAATATTGTAGTCCATTCCGTCGAGGATATGAACTACCGTGTGCATTTGCAGTACGAGTTTACGGCACTGGGGTTGGACAGGTATTTGGAACGTATACGACTGACTGAGTCCGAGGAGCTAAAGGTGCAAATTTCGGCTTATTTGGACAATGTTTTTGACGTGGCTGCGCTGATGGAGGACTCCGAGACAAAAACCTCTGCGCTGGAACGCGTACAGGAACTCGAAGATCAGCTGGAGCGTGAGATAGATCGAAATTCAGAGGTTTTGTACAAGTTTGCCGAGCTCGAAACGGATAACATTACGCTAAAGGCGGAACGTGAGCAATTGTGCAGCATTCGGCAAAAGCTCGAGGAAGAGTTGACGGTGCTACAGCGTATGCTGCAGCTTAACGAGCAAGAGCTCAAGAAGCGCGAATCGCTGCTGCATAGCAAGAATCTGGAGCTGCAAACGCTTTCACGGTCGCTGCCGCGATCAGCGTCCAGTGGTGATGGCACAATGGTGAACGGCAGCCTGCTGTCGGGCGTGCCAAGTTTATCAGCAATGCCACCTCCACCGCCACCACCCATGCCAGCAGCAGTGGCACCTCCACCGCCACCTCCTCCTGCGCCACCTGCACCACCGCCACCACCCATGATGGGTGGCGGCAGTCCGTACAGTCCTAATGGCAGCCTAGCATCAAATGTGCCCTCACCACCTCATGCGTCCGCCTTACTCAGCTCATTTCAGCCACCGCCACCGCCCGTTGCCGGATTTATGCCAGCACCTGACGGTGCCATGACCATCAAACGTAAGGTGCCCACCAAATACATGTTGCCCACGCTAAACTGGATAGCGCTGAAGCCCAATCAGGTTTGATTTATTTAAAAAAAAAGTTAAAGTTTTGAACTCTTAAATATCATTTTATTTAATTCTTACAGGTTCGTGGCACAATCTTCAATGAGCTAGACGATGAGAAGATCTTCAAACAAATCGACTTTAATGAATTTGAGGAACGCTTTAAAATAGGCATCGGTGGTGCCATGCGCAATGGCATGAATGGCAGCGAAGTGGACGGCACATTGCAATCCTATCCCAGTAAACGTTTTAAGAAGCCCGATCAAGTGACTCTGCTGGAGCACACGAGGTTAAGAAATATTGGTGAGTAGCAAGTTTGTATCTAAAAGAGTCATACAAATAAAATGGTATAAATAAACAAAGGAGTTTTGAATAAAAATGTCTCACTACTCTTCATGCCCAACTACATATTTAAGCTGCCGATTTTATTTGGCGTGAAGAAAAATTCGACATAGATCACTTCTAACCGATTTGCCTCTTTTATATTGCAGCAATCTCTCGCCGAAAGCTGGGCATGCCCATAGATGATGTGGTTGTAGCTATTCACAGTTTGGATCTAAAGAAGCTATCTTTAGAAAATGTCGAACTGTTACAAAAGATGCTGCCTACAGATGCCGAAGTCAAGGTTTATAAGGAGTACATAATTGAGCGTAAGGATCAACAACTGCTTAACGAGGAGGACAAATTTATGCTACAACTCTCAAGAGTCGAACGAATCTCCTCTAAGCTAGCTATCATGAATTACATGGGCAACTATGTTGACAGCATTCATCTTATTGGTCCGGTAAGCAATCTTAAACAATTGTTACAATTCATTACTTACAAAATTTATTCAATTGCAGCAACTGCTATCCATATCCAGCGCCTCCAATTCGTTGAAGCAGTCACGCAAGTTCAAAGCCGTGCTCGAGATTGTGCTGGCCTTTGGAAACTATTTGAACAGCAACAAACGTGGCCCCGCCTACGGCTTTAAGTTGCAATCGCTGGACACCCTGATCGACACTAAGTCCACAGATAAGCGATCCTCTCTATTGCACTACATTGTGGCCACCATACGCACTAAGTTTCCCGAGCTACTTACCTTTGAATGTGAGCTTTATGGTACTGACAAAGCGGCATCTGTGGCGCTGGAAAACGTCATTGCCGATGTGCAGGAGCTGGACAAAGGCATGGAATTGGTGCGGAAGGAAGCTGAGCTCCGTGTCAAAGGAACTCAAACGCATATACTTAGAGACTTTTTGAACAACAGCGAGGATAAGTTGAAGAAGGTAAAAAGCGACTTGAGACATGCTCAGGAAGCATTCAAGGAGTGCGTAGAGTACTTTGGGGAATCTTCGCGCAATGCTGATGCTGCTGCCTTCTTTGCGCTAATTGTGCGCTTTACACGAGCCTTTAAGGTACCTGAACTATTAAGGATTAGTTATTGGGAAAACTTATATATTATGAATACTTACAGCAACACGATCAAGAGAATGAGCAGAGACGGCGCCTTGAACAGGCTGCCTCGAAGAAGCAAAACGATCAGGTGTTGCTCCGCAACAAAGCCAACCAAAAGAAACAACAGGTGAGTGGATTTCAAGGCACATCCTAGAGAAATTACATTTCCCAAGACTGTAACCTTGTGATGCTATTTGTGATTTATGCAGCAAATACAAAGATTGCTTGACTTTGACCTTGGCAAGTAGCATCGCTACTAGCACTATGGACTTGCCTTGTTCCATATCCATAAAATAACTTACCTATGAGCACGTTCTGGTTGTTGTTATTGTTTTCTTTGGGTGCTGCTTTGCACTACTCCTACATGAACCAACCACCTTAAAACCCGTAATACACTCATGGGGGCAACTAAGTAGGTCAGCTACATAAACCCAAAACCACTGCAAGCTACAGCCCCAACATACTCATAAGACTTCATCCAAGTGCTGCTCAATTGGATGGGGGCGGCATTTGACGTGTTGTTTGTCATAATCCTAGCGTAAGTGGTTTGTGTAAAAGTACTTTATGTGCCTAACAAAGACTGAAGCTAATCCTAGAGACTAATCCTGTAAAAACTAACAAGTTTCCCAACTAGAGATGAGAGATTATTAGGTATCGGTGACGGAATATAATAGATAAATCGTTTAAAACGTTCTGAGAATAAGTCAAAGATCTCTGCTAATATTGTATTTATTCTAATCAGAAGATTCATTTGTTCGCTTTTAAATTGTTTCAAAGAATTGCTTATTATCAAAGAGCAACTAATTATTTCGCATGGTTTAGGAATTGAAATAAAATGATCATTGTGCATGTTTGCATAGTACATAAAGTTGTATATATAGCAATGTATAGGACCTATGTATATCTGACACTCGTGAATAATTCGTTATTTAAGATTTTTATTGCTGTAAACCCTACCATCCTTTAGGGAGATATTTAGGAGGAATGTTTTTTTTTTTAATTTGTAACTTTTTTTTTCCTTGTAATTATATAGAAATAGAATTAATATATTACCCTAATTTTGGGGTATGGTGGTGCGATGGTTTAATTTTTTTTTAGTTTTTGTCGTTTCTCTCATAGTCATTATTCGTCTAAAAATGTGTTTTGTTTTGTACTAATATTATGAGGAAACGCTCATCTCTAGTCCTTGCACTAATCCCTGTAACTTTAAACTGCATTACTTTTACCCTTATACCTTTTATTAAAGAACTTTTTGGTGGTGACGGTTTCCATCTAATGCTAACAAATTTCTTTTCAACCTTTTCCCCGTGTCTTCAACTTCTCTGTGCTGCCAACAGTTGCCTACATCTTGCGCGCTCTCCTTACAGGATGCCGTTATCAATGAGCTGAAGAGCAAAACGCATTCAGTGCGCGAAAAGAAGTTACTGCAGCAGGACGAGGTATACAATGGTGCTTTGGAGGACATACTGCTGGGTCTCAAGAGTGAGCCGTATAGGCGAGCGGATGCCGTGCGGCGTTCTCAGCGCCGAAGGATTGACAATAATCGTTTATCGCGCACGCTTGAGGAAATGGATTGTTAAGCAACAATGTGTGGCATCAAGCAAATTTCAGAATCAAAATTTAAATGAAAGAAATACTGCCATATGTGATTGATGGGGCTATTAGATTGTTTTGACATGGTACATTCCCCATTCCCATTTCGAATGTTTTTTACAACTTGCATGCTGGCACGAATTCGAAATCGAACTTTTACTTTATAGTCTGTGAATCTCATTTGGAGCTTTTTCGACGAATTCTCGTTTCGCGTTTTCAATATTTTTTTATTGAGCATTAGGTTGAAATTTTTATGATGTATTTATCAAATTGCAATTGTTAATAATTATTTAAATTTTATTTGTGTAAATATAGAAGTACATATTATGACATATGTATGTATGTAATATTTTATTTTAATTTAACCAAATTGAAAATATTTGCATCCGAGATGGCGAAAAAATTTTTTATCTTAAAATTATAATTGTAATTTTTAACATAACATAAGTGTATGCATTAGCTTGTACATTATTATTTAAAATAATTTGATTTTATATTTTTTGTAAAATGCTTTTCGCACAAACTGTTGAGGAAGAATATATGTACACACAATTATATATGAAATTGAAAAAATACATAGAAACAAATAAAATATGAATCGCTGCTGCTATTGTATTGCCAAATATTGCAAGAAGCAAAAACATTTTATACAACTTACATTTTTAGAGAGTTTTTACTTAAATTTAAAGCAAAAACAAAAAATTTTATACAATTTTACGTAGATTTTTATACAATTTATATGCAAATATGGGCAAACTTTATTCTAACCAGCCACGAACTTGACGAAGACTGATAAGGAGCAGTTATATAATAGATATTCCAATAAATTACTAAATATACATATGCAAATGAATATGAAAAGCTTTGTAATAATCTTTTTCGAACACGTTTAGTGTCTTTATGAAAAGAAACCTAAATCTTACGAATTTAGTTGAACTATGTACGCATAGTTTAGTAAACAATACTATATATAGTACTAGTAGTGCCATTGGTATAATCAACATGGTTCTTATGCATATCCTTTCGCATAGTTTTTTCTAATTTGCCAAAAAAAAAAAAAAAAAAATATGAATCGTTTACAATTATACAGCACAATACTGCATTGTTAGTTTTTAAAATTGTGTTATTTAATTTGATAAGTAACCAAACAGCAGAGTATACGATGTATTGAAGAAGAAAATGCTGCATTTTACATTTATATATACATACACACACACAAACACACGTAATATATACAATAATAAACAATTTAAACTATTTTAAATAAATTATTAACCTTACTTGGACGTTGCACTTTATTGTACAATATTGGCGGTTGAGTTTGAATATTGCAATAGCCGATGATTATGTGTGTTGCCAACCAACTGTACGTGCAGTGCTGCCACATAGTTATTGACTCAATTGGTTGGCAACGTTGCCTAGGCCAAGCAGCAACAGCTGTCTTTTGCCAATCAGTGAGATTTGTGCATTTCGCTCGCTCGCATAAGTTTAAATATGATTTAAAACGCGACCGTACGTTATTATATGTTGATTCACGGTTTCGCATAGTGCACGGCATTCGTAAAGATGTTCAAACGCACTTTCAAAGTGGTTTATCGGCCGATTAGAAACAATTTTTTGCTGCTGCCGGAGCAGTACTACGGAGTTATTTCGACCTATGTAAGTTCTGGTACAAAAGTCAATGCAGATAAGATACGCCAAACGATTAAAATTGTAATCTGATGCTGCTTTAGGACACAGGCTGCCTTAGCTTGCAATACAATGGGCGTGTGCACTACGCCGCTTGGGCACCAAATGGTGGCGGGGTAAAAGATACGGAAATTGGGATCAATGCCAGGGTCGCTAAGGAGATCGGTAAGTTACTTAACATGTGGCCAAAATGTGCTGCCAAAATGTGTTGCACTATGTACTATGTTGTAATATGTAGAACTGGCTATATGCAAAAAAAAACCTTGCTCACTTTGCCTTTCTTGCCCTAGGTCTGCACGAAAATGACTTGGTCAAGTGCGCACTCATCGCTGACGTCCTCATTCTGCGCAGCGTTTTCGTTACGCCCGTCTCGTCCAAAGATTGGGAGATCATTGTGAGTGTGTTTGCTTCTCTGTTGAGTGTGCATCTAAATTTAGCTGTTGATTTTTATTTAAACTTTACGCTTGTGCGGGCGTAAATTCCGCGCGAATCTGTTTATTTACATGCACATGTTGTTATTGTTGTTCTTACTGTTTAGCCGGCATTGCCATTGACCCCCAAGTGTGTTAATCGTTTCATTCATTGCAGGAGCTGAGCTGCGAGAAAATCTCGAATAGTGTGTTAGAACAAACCCGTATTGTGAACTCATCGCAAATTTTGCTCGTTTGGATCAACAAATCAATGCAAGTCGCGCTGACAGTGGGTAAATTCCGTGTTTTAATACAACTATAAATACAGTAAACTTAAACGCATATCTTTTTCAATTGCAGATCGACTCAAGCCTCATCTTACCTATGGACGTATCGATCACAATACAAAACTAGTTGTAGAGCCTAATCTTTATAAAGATCTAAGCAATGGTAATGAGGAAAATATAGGCGCCAAGCTATCGCGCAGCAAAACAAGCGCCCAATTATCGAACGAAGCTCCCACGTCCAATGCTCTGTCGCACTCTACCACCGTGAGCAATGTCAAGGTTACCGTGCAGCAGCCTAATTCTGTTGCACGTAACAAAAGACAAGATCATATGGAACGTTTAAAGAAGGATTTGCGTCGGGAAAATACGCGTAGCTACGAGTTTAGGGTGCTTGGCGGTCTGTGGCAGCAGCATGCCCAAGAGTCGGATGTTTATATAACACGCACTCATTTGCCAGAGTTTATGGATCTGGAGCAGTTTTATTGCCTGCGCACCGCAAGCGAAAAGGAACACTATGTGCGTGTGCATTTGCTCAGCGAAAGCGAGCTGCCTGCCACAATACACCCATCGATTGAGATAAATGCCAATCTTATGAAACTGCTGGGTGTTAAGGAGCTGGAGCGTGTTGTTCTGCGGCCCAAAACTACGGTGGTAAACTTTGTGGAAAAACTGGAACTGTTTGCGCACAAGAAGACGCACTACAAGATTATCGAGAATGCATTTAAGCGCTATGTCATTGAAAAGACTAAAAAATCGCCTGCTTTATTTAATCAGGAGGAAGTTGTACGACTTGAGGATGAATTGCTGGTCACTGTGGGCATACTGCCCGAACACTTTCGTTACTGTGTGGTGGACGCTCAGTTCTTAAAGGAATCCAAAATCTATGCTGCCGATTTGGTGAGACCAATCAATGATATTATCAAAGAGCAGCCCGCAGCGGTGTCCCCCCTCGGGGTTAAGGATATCATACGTCTGCCAGAGTATGACAAAATTGTTGATCAAGTGGTTAGCGAGCTGCGCATGAATCTATGCCTCAACTCGCAAAACTCAGTTCTTCGGCAATGCAATGTTTTGCTCACAGGCGGCACTGGTACGGGAAAAACGGTGCTAGTTGAGCGTATACTTGAACAATTGACACATAAGCCGGACTACTGCTACTTTGACATATTCTACTGCTCAAGGAGCAAAGGACGCAAGGCTGAATCCATACAAAAGGATCTACGTAACATGTTCACATGCTGCCTGCAACATTCACCCTCAATTGTAGTGCTTGAGAACCTAGATGTGCTGGCACATGCTGCAGGTGAACAAAGCAACCAAGATGGCGAGTACTACAATAGAATTGCGGACACAGTGCATCAGCTTATCATGCAGTATACCAGCAGCAATGCCATTGCTGTGATTGCTACCGTTAATGAGTTGCAGTCGCTAAACAAGCGTTTAAGTGCTCCACGAGGTCGCCACGTTTTCCAGACTATCGCCCGTCTGCCGGGCCTGGAGCGCGCCGATCGTGAGATAATACTGCGGGAGCTGTGCTGCCACATATCCTCGCAGCAGCTCGACTTTGTTAAGTTCTCGAACTTGACCGAGGGTTATAGAAAGTGCGATTTGGTACAATTTGTAGAACGTGCCATTTTCTATGCCTATCGCCTAGATAAGACGCAGCCCGTGCTTACAAATGCGCAACTGATTGACTCTTTGGTGCATACGAACTCATATTGTCTGCAGGGCATTGAGAGCAATCAAAAGACTCGCGTTGAGAATGAGTCCAACGATGAGATGAATGTTGAGGAAGTGCCCGGCTTAGAGAGAGTCGTGGATGTGCTGGAGGAGGTACTCATGTGGCCTTCAAGGGTAAGATTTAAAGTCTGTTAAAGCGGTTTTATAAGTCCAGTTAGGTGGTTAGGCCAAATTTATATAATGACAGAGAACACCAACATTACTTCGTCGAATATGTGTTGTGCGTATAATAGCTCTTGGTTCTCTATCCGTTATATATCTTTGATCTTTACCAATAGCCGACTGAAATTGACACAGTGACTTTTTAACGTTCTTTATGCACAATCCTTATAAATACCATTATATTGTCTAGTATCCAACAATATTTAACAACTCACCGCTGCGCAATCAGGCCGGAGTATTACTCTACGGTCCACCTGGCACAGGGAAAACTTTTTTGGTATCCAAGCTGGCCAGCTCTTGGAATCTTCGTATAATTTCTGTCAAAGGACCCGAATTATTGGCCAAGTACATTGGTCAGAGCGAGGAGAATGT
Organism: Chymomyza caudatula; assembly: GCA_035041775.1. Lineage (NCBI taxonomy): Eukaryota > Metazoa > Arthropoda > Insecta > Diptera > Drosophilidae > Chymomyza > Chymomyza caudatula. The sequence goes on from JAWNKW010000133.1 coordinate 2,233,390, forward strand.
ACGCAATTTATTTAATCGAGCCCGAAGCGCCAAGCCTTGCGTGCTCTTCTTCGACGAGTTCGATAGCTTGGCTCCTAAGCGAGGACACGACTCTACGGGAGTGACAGATCGCGTAGTCAATCAGCTGTTGACCGAGCTCGATGGCGTCGAGGGCTTGCAAGGCGTTACGGTCATAGCGGCCACTTCCCGACCTGAGCTTTTGGATCCTGCATTGCTGCGTTCAGGACGCATTGATCGCCTTGTGGAATGCCCGCTGCCCGATGCCCAAGCACGTGTGCGCATCTTTGAGGCACTCAGCACTACGCTCAATTTAAGTGAGTGTGTGGACTTTGAGTGGTTTGGCGACAAAACGCAGAACTATACCGGCGCCGATATACAAAGCATTCTGACCTCGGCGAATATGACAGCGGTTAAGGAAGCGTTGGCTGAGTTTGGACACCAGGTAAGTCAAAAAATTTATCTTCTTAACAACATAATTATTATGATACCGGATGTTGCGTAGTTCGTTGTAAAGCCCTTAACCGTGCACATTTCATAAATAGGTTCGCCTTTTCCTGGCCTTAAAATAGTTCCCACCAACTGCAGTTGTACTCTGTGACTTGTATAAGTATGAATTCAGTTTACTAATTTTGAGAATTGAGAATGCTTGGTACGTGCCTAGCATTTTCAAAGCGTCACTCAAAAAGGATCAAGTTGCCAAAACTGTCAGCTAAAACAAAAATGAGAATGAGAAGTTCGACTATACGATACCCTTAATAATTCGAATCTTGTATGTATAAAGTTTTATTACGGAGACTTACGGATGCAGCTAATCGAAAATAGTTATAGCTTACAATTTAGGACCGACCTCTTTCTTGCTTATTAAGCATACATTTGTAGTAAGGGTTCTATTAGAAGATTTTATGCCAAATTATGTAGCTTAGCGATTTTATAACAGTTGATATCGCTTGTATGCAATGCAATGTTGTTGCGTTTAAGCGATTATTTCATATAAGCGATAATCGGATACATGCAAAAAAGCGTATAAGCGAAAATTTTATGCCACCGATAATCGGATATATGCAAAATATTTTAAATTTTCCGATGAAACTTCCGATCTTTTCAATATATGCAATAATTCCTAATAAGGGATTTTCATAAAAACGACTATTTTTGTATGAAAAATGCAAACAAAATGCAATGAAACTAACTTTTTTTTTGCATATAAGCACTAATTTCATCTAAACGATACGTCATATAAGCGATATGTACTGTATTTGAACAGTTGGGTGTTTCCTTGCTCTAAGATATCTTAAAAAAACTAAATCATATCTAAGAGCTAATAAATTCGTAGCTGTAGTTTTTTTTATAGTTACACTATTTATCCTTCAGTTCTGGGTAGCCTTAGGGGTTCATCAACGGGCCTACGATCAGGATCTTTGTGGGTCTTATCCTTGTCCCTTTACTCTTACACTTTTTAACATAGCGATGACATTGTCAGTCGTAGGCACACTTCTTCGTATAGCTAGTATACCGTGCAATTAAGGATTCACAGGCATTTAAAGACTATGCGGGCAACTGTTACTAATACATGTTCACCTACCTAACCGACTACAGTGCTCTCTTCTATCCAATGCAACCAACTAAGTGGATAGTTGTAGATGCTCATACATATAAGTCACGTAACGGATATTTCCTTATTGAAATGCGATAATCGCGCATGCGCTAAGCAAAGACAGCCACAAAGACAATGGAAACTATGATGTTGTAGTTGTTAAGACTGTTGTTGTTGTAGGAGTAGTTGTTGTAGCAGTAGTTGTTGTAGTATCTTAGCTGCGCATAAATTAAGCCGCCAAGCAAACACAACCCAAAGCGGGCCCAAACAACCTGATAATAAAGAATGCAAGCGAGTGAACCCATGAAACGATCGTCCGGATCGTCCACATCGGCAAGCCAAACATGCTTAGAATATTCTAAAAAAAAAAAAACACAAAATAATAACAACAATTGCAATGGCAACAACATGCGGGAGTTCGGCACCTTGCCACTCCGAAACACAGGTAGGGCCCGCTTTATATGCATGTATGGCCACGTGTGTGTGTGTTCGGTTTCTGATTTGCTGCTTAGCTACTTGAACAAATAATATCGAACCTCTACCATATATCTATCTGCTTATACAATTTTTGCGTCCATTTTGTCCGGCGTGCTGCGAGCGCCGTTGTCGTCGTTGTATCCAAAGTTTTCGATCGATCGTTACTTTTAGTTGTGTGCGCACTTTCAAGCAAATCGGTTGGTTGGTTTTTGGTCTGTCGTCGGATTGTCGGTTTTAGCTGCAAGGCATCGGAAGTGGTTTACACACTGGAAACACTTGAACCCCACGTTCTTTCCTACGCTCGCTCACTCTCTTTCCCACTCTGTATTTCCAAACATCTCATGCTCACAGAAACGGTGTGGAAATAAAAATTGGCAACCAAGCGGAAATGCACATAAGCCAAAAACTGGAGGCGCCTCTGCTTAGAGTGTCCGTGTTTGCGTGTGTCCGTGTGTAAAGCCGCAAAAGATTGACAGTCGAAAAAAAGAACAACAAATGCGTTGACAGTTTTTAAGACAAAGAACTTGAATTCTCTTGAAAATAAATGGAATAAGAATAATGCACTGACAAAGAACAACAACGACAAATTTAGACCGCAAATTAAGAAGAAAAAGAAAAAAAACATAGGCTATAAAAGCTTACAAAATTGGATTTATGTATTAGCAATATGACAAACGTCGTTATAACTTGAATAATATGCCTAATAAAGCTTTGAAGCAAAGTTTAAGCTCAATTTAGCGGTTCAATAACTGACAACTGCCAAAATATTGGCAGAACACTACGAAATATGTATAATAAATAACTATCATTTATAAATTAATAAAACATAGGTGTGTGTGAACGCTTTTGGCAAGCCGATTTCCAATAATATTGAATGATTGACATACAAATTGATGAAAATAAAAATAAATGTCAAACATGTGTGGCAACAAAAAAAGGAAACGAATGTATTAAAAGTCACGACGCGTGTGCATATAACAACAACAACAAAAACAATAAATACTATAAAAACAACAGTTGTCGCATGGCTAAAAGAAAAAAATCATTAAGCCACAGTGGACTGAGATTGCCTAATTTTGATAAAATGCACAAAAAGCCGTTTTTGGTCACCTACTTACAACTTGAACTTGTTATGTTCTTGACAGAACTCCGATTTGAGCTGCCTCTATATGGGGTTTTCCGATCTTGACACAGTCTTAGCTTAATCTATGGCAGTTGGTTTAATCTGTTGTTCATGATTGCAGATAGTTTCTTTAAGACAATACATACATACATATTCATACAGTTAGGTGCTCTTTTTCACTTGAATAGCGCAATCATTTTTTTTAATATATTCAAATATTTCAATATTCAAAAAAAATATTGAAAGTTTTCTCGGTTTTGGTGAGGTTGCGGTTATAGTCGGTAATTTTGGTACGGTATACGGTTGGGTCTTCGCTCTTCTGGAAATCTCGTTTGGAATCTATTCAAAAATCACTCAAGCGAAAGTTTATATCATACGTTATTCCCATGCTCTTAAAGATTTTCATGTCATATCGACGAATTGCTTTCGAGTGAAAATTGAATTGAAGAACATATCTGGCTGGAAATTCGGTTGATAAAGATTTCTGGCACACCATTCAGGTTTAAGAATTATAATAATTTTTTAAGTTGCCGCAAAACTTTTTGGTTTATATACGATAGCAACAATATAATATACATAGTTATCTCCAATGTGGCCAAACCAAAAAAGACTAAATTAATGATTCTCATTACGGACGCGGTTCAGGGCATTTTTTGAATTGTCATTATATTTAATTAAATTTGACTAGTTTATTTTCTGATGGTTATGTTTAAACAACATTCCCATAATATATATGTATAAAGTAACTGCTGTCAGTGTGATTCGATTACCCTCAGGTCTTGAGAATTGTGCGTTATTTTTGAGAAGGCTGCACTCAAACCATAATAGCACCGTTGCCAATTAGGTATTTAAGGTGATTAGTTACTAAAATTTCATTATAGGTAATTTTTCGATTTTTAAGCAAAAATGTGAAAAATTTATAAGGTTACCTAAGACTTCTTAAATCAATTATCCTATTCGCGGAGAACCCAAAATCGGTTGGAAAACGAAAAAGTATGATGGTTTCAACGAAAATATAAAAGCAACGAAACTTATTTATAACTTTTGTCGATATAATTTTTTCATACGTTAATAAAAGTGTACTCTTGGCGTTTAAATATGTAGAGACTATTAAAATACTTTGAATTTTGTCATTCACTGTTACTAATAAATCGAGCCTAGAACTGTTTAGTTGGAGTCTTGCTCAGGATTGTAAATTGTAGTTTTTATACTCTCGGCTAGGAGTACCTTTAGCGGGGCATATCTTTTTGATGGTGGTGCCAATCAAGTGAATCTCAGTGTATATATATGATGCATATTTAACAGGTGCATCTAACTGTGTATATGTACATATATGTATGTATGTGTGAAACCGCGGCCAAGTTGCCATTCAAGCGTTTTAGGCGACAACAACAACAAAAACTTCAACTCATTAAAAAGGCAGCGCACATAATTTGTTAGGTTTTTGTTGCTTTTCTTTTTTAGATTTGAAACGACAACAAATGACTTTAAACCCACTGTCAGCAGCAAGCTCAAAACGTATGGCAGTAATGTACTACTGTTAACAATTAAACAAAAAAAAAAACGATTAAAATTCGCAGTGTAAAATGAATGCTTACCTTACGGTAGCAATAATAAATATGAATAATTAAAGTGAATATGTCTGTATGTGTGTCAAAAAAAAAAAAACACATACTACATAAATACTAGTTGAAGCAATACTTGATCGGTCAACAAGAACTCATTTGACATGCACTTAATGACAATGCAAAATCTGCATCATCAACGGCTCTTAGCCATTTGTTGCTTTTGGCTTAGCCTCTGCATCCGCATCAGTATGATGCAGGTGAGCGGCAGTGTCGTCGATGGCTGGGATGCAAGCGCAAAGGTCTACAGAATCAACGTCGGAGCTTCAGTAACAAACATTCCTCTGCAGCGTCATGTGAGCGAGGGCTTGGATATTAGCTTGCAGTGCCAGCACCAACCAGCTCGCTGGTACTACCAAAACGCCTTGTTGGCCAGCGATAGCACGTTACGTCTGAGCCAAGCCCAGCCCAGCCAGGCAGGAAACTATGCCTGTAAATATGGAAAAACTGGTTGGGCCAATGTGACCTTACGTATTGGATTTGAAGCGAATGGAGGTGATATAGCAGACTTAAGCAAGATGGAAAATAGCGAAGAGAAAATACGACTGCGATCAGCAGAAGACCAGGGCGACGCTACTACTTACTACAAAGTACCTAATGCCAGCGCAGATTTAGCGCCTCGCTTCAAGACCGCACAAAAGCTGCCCAGACATATGCAAGGGACAGAGGGCCAACAGTTAACTCTTAGTTGTTTGGCAATTGGTAATACCAATTTTAGCTGGTACCATAATAACAGTCTCTTAGATAGAGCTACCAATGCGCGTTATAAGCTGGAAAAGGAGATTTTGACAGTCAACGAGCTAAAACACTCGGATGCGGGCATTTATAGTTGCCGGCTGTGCAATGTCCATAGTTGCATTGCACATAGTACCCAGGTGGAGATCAAAACGCTTGCGCGTGCTACTCCAAAAATACACCAGGTAATGCCACGGATGGCAAGCATTGCAGTGGGTGATAATGTTAGGTTTGAATGCCAGCTAGAGGAGTCAACACTAAAGCCTAACATTACTTGGCTGCATTATAGTGGCGTACAAAGCATTGCAGAGTTAGAAGCACGTCTGTATAACAGGCCAGATTTTCTGCAGTTGGGCGAAGGCATGGTCAAGCTAACAAACAGAAAAGACCATCCAGAGACGCTTGGACTGGGAGGAGTGGAAATAAGTGATTCCGGCTGGTATATATGCTTGGTAGAAAATACCGAGGGGCTAAGTGTGGCCAGCGCTTATTTGGAGGTATCCAGTAGTACAACGTCAACAACTACGACTACTACAACAACAAAAACGATGATGACGACAACAACGAAGCAAAGTCCAATCCCAGCAACGACATATGAACGCAAGTTGGATGATGATCCCGATATTATAAACAGCACAGAAAGTGCACCGCAGTTTAAAAACGAACTCAATAAAAACCATCATTTCCTCTCAGGGGGGCGTCTGGCTCTTAAGTGTGCTGCTGAAGGAAATCCAAGTCCTAACATTACTTGGACACGCAATGGACGGGCTGTGACACGACACTTCGGCAAGCCAACTTATCAGAAATGGGGACTGTTCATGGATGATGTCATTATGGACGATTCGGATACCTATACCTGCACCGTATGCAACTACCTCGGTTGCATACACTTTGATTTCGATGTGAAAGTCTTTGATCGCCTCCGTGCTCGGCCCATCATTAGCGATAAGTTTCCGCAAAACCAGACAGTGCAAGTCAACACCAATGCCACCATTGAGTGTCGTGCGCTTTCGGATAACGAGCCATCTTTTCGATGGATTCGTGTGATCGAGCGCAATCGATCGATAGCCCATACCAAAGACGAGACAAATGTGACTCTAATTACCTTGCCCATCATCGACAAGTATCATCCGGAAATATTGTACTTGAAAAACGTTACACATGCGCAAGAAGGCTGGTACACATGCGTAGCTAGCAACAGCTTCGGCGAGTCCAAGGCCAGCATGTATCTGCGTGTTGTGGACCGGCTGCATTATCCAGAAATATACGCTTTGCTACGCTCGCATCCTGTAGGAATAACCGTGGCGGCAGTCGTTATTGTTGCGCTGTTCTTGCTTGGCAGTGCCTTCATTGTCTACATCCTGCGACGAATGCGACGCGAAAAGCTGCTTAAGCATCGTATTGAAACAGTGCATCAATGGTCCAAGAAAATAATCATCTATAGACCACCGAGTGTGGAGGGTAATTCTTGCGGAACCGGAGACCTTCAAATGCCTATAATTAAAATTGAAAAGCAGCGCACCACATTCTCTACTACATCGGGTAATGCGGACCCTAACCAGGCCTTTAACGAATACGAATTTCCCTTGGACTCTCACTGGGAAATACCGCGTCAGCAGTTGACTCTGGGCTCAATACTAGGCGAGGGTGCTTTTGGGCGTGTGGTTATGGCCAAGGCGAATGATTTACCGCGCAGCTCAGCAGCCAGTAACGGCGGAGGCATTGTGGCCGTCAAGATGGTGAAGGAGGAGCACACAGATGCGGATATGGCCAGTCTGGTGCGTGAGATGGAGGTCATGAAAATGATTGGCAAACACATAAACATTATTAATCTGTTGGGTTGCTGCAGCCAAGGCGGTCCACTGTGGGTCATTGTTGAATTCGCGCCACATGGCAACCTCAAAGATTTCCTGAAACAGAACAAACCAGGGAATCGCCAGCGTCGTAGTGAGAGCGACGGCTATCTGGACGATAAGGCATCGCAGCTCCAGTTGGGCGAGAAGGAGCTGACTATGTTTGCTTTTCAGATTGCACGTGGCATGGAGTATCTGGCATCTCGACGCGTAAGTCTTATTCAGCTGCATATTTATTTGTGGCTTTATATTCCATATGCACTATATTCATAATTTTTTAGTGCATTCATCGCGACTTGGCCGCACGCAATGTGCTTGTCAGCGACGGCTACGTCATGAAGATCGCCGACTTTGGATTGGCTCGCGATATTCAGGACACCGACTACTATCGTAAGAATACCAACGGTCGGCTGCCTATCAAATGGATGGCACCTGAGTCACTGCAGGAAAAGTTTTACGATTCACAGAGTGACGTGTGGAGCTATGGAGTGCTGCTGTGGGAGATCATGACCTACGGAGATCAGCCTTACAGTAGCCCACAAATTATGTCCGCTGAGGAGCTCTACAGCTATCTGATAACCGGCCAGCGTATGGAAAAGCCAGTTCACTGCTCTCTCAACATTTATATTGTGATGCGTCAGTGTTGGCACTTTGAAGCCTGTGCAAGGCCAACTTTTGCTGAGCTGGTCGAAAGCTTGGACGGCATTCTACAGCAGGCGAGCAATAATCCCAACGATGCTTACTTGGATCTCGCAATGCCAATGCTTGAGACACCACCGTCTTCGTGCGATGAAGATGACGGGCATTCCGATTGTGACATATTTCCGCATAGATATCAATATACTTATAAGTTTAATTAGTTGGTGCATTAGGCTATAGTGGCTTTAACAATGAATTTTCGAATGCAACAAAATATACTCAAAGCTCTTTTTTACTTCTATAATAACAATATCAAACAATAACCAATAACTTTTGCATTTATGACAGAATCTACCAAAGAAAATCTTAGTGAAGCAAAAGCATCTGGTTGAATCCTTCCAGACGACGCGGCCATCACTAAGTGCCAGCGATGCGGCCAAATATCAGAAAACGTAAGTAATCATTAACCACCACTAGATAAGAAATTTCATTGTATTTTAAATCTTTTAGATATGCACGCTTTACGAACAAGGAAAAGAGCTCAAGGGAGTTTGTGGCCAAACGAGCCACCTTGGCATAGTCCGCTTCTTAAAAGACTAAATTAGGCTATACATTTTACTTTACATATCTGAAGTGGTTATTGGTTATAAGAAACCAAACACTCAAGTGTTTTGAGTTCTTTCACCGTTTATATATTTTTTAAACAATTTTGTTGAGCCAATAAATGCGATTTTTACCTAAGCTATTCTCGGTCAAGGCTCTATCAACAGTCAACTGATAAGACAAAAGGTCAGCTGAATTCAAGCAAGCGAGTCGTTTATAAAAAGACCGTCCCGTCTGATTTCCAGCAGTGTCGGCATGATAGCTTTAGTAGTTACCTATATTCTTGCCGCAAGCTGTGGAGCAGCGGGTCCGGTTGGTTGGAGCCTTCGCCTACCATGGTGGCATCATGAGCCAGTTGAAAAGACAATTCCAATAAGTCTTACACCAGAGCATCACTCCTGGCAAGTGCGACAACGGTTTCTATTAGACCTACTGCTACAGGTGCATAAGCCGCTTCTGCGACGCCAACTTATCGAATTGGGTAGCAAGCTCAACAAGCAACCAGACCAGTATCAAGAGGTGAGCACATATACCACACATTATCCTACTAGAGATGATCAAACCTAACAACTCAATATTTCTTACAGGGAAGCTGGCCACTATTGGAAGACTTTATGCGACGCGTACACGAAGGCCGCATGCTGGGTCCATATAGCATATACAGCCAACTGGCCCCTGATATGCCACAACAGCTTTTGGGACTGTATCGCTTTCTGCTACTGGCCAAAAATTGGAAAGTGTTTCAGCAAAATGCTTGCTATGCACGCAGCCACTTCAATGCATTGCTCTTTGTAAATGCTATGCAGTTGGCTTTGTCAAAGCGCTCGGATACTCAAGATTTAATGCTGCCTGCCCTGCACGAAGTACTGCCACAATTGTTCTATGATGCAAGGGTAATCATAGAGGTACAGCGTGTTAATTGGCAGGATTTGTCACCCATTGTTAGTCAAAGACCCGGCTGGCGCGAGTTACTGCAACGTTTTGCAAGTCCCAGAAGCTACTGGCTCCAAGCAATACCAGATTCGAATGATGAAATGGTCATACCAGTTGAGCAGGATAGCAGCCTGATAATGGACTTAAGTTTAAACAGCTACTGGAACAGTCTGCTCAATAGACAGTTGATAGCGATTGCGGCAGCCGCAGAAGAGAGTCAAGTTGCAGATGATACTAAGGAAGCTGACGAAGCTGAGGGTCCATATTGGAATGTAGTCAAACGTTTTAGACGACAAAATAATTTTATTGTCGAAGGCGATCGCATGATGCCCTTTCGGGATTCAAATGATGAACTTACCTTTCGCCGGCAACTAATAGAAAAACGCGAAAAATCAACACGTAGTAAGCGTCAAGTGGAGAGCCCCCTCAAGATGATAAGCAGCGGCTTATCTTTTTTACAGAATTTGCAACAGCTCGCAGCGAGGCTGCAGTTAGAGAATTTGGTCAGAGCGAATACAACGGACGTAACTCCACAGTTGCTAACAACAGGAGGCGTGCCATATAAGCGGGTACCTGTGGAACCCAACGCTATAGGCGAATTAATTCAAAAATGGTTAAAATTATTTAAATACAAAATTGAAACTCAGTTGGCACAAGAGCAACTGAGGGCTGGCAGTCCCAAGACAATGTGGGTTATTGGAGAGTTGCTGCAGTCACGCTACTGGCAGCTGCACAAAGAGCTAAGCAACGCGATTAATGAAGTTGATGAGCAACCTACTATGCTGGGCATGGCCACCTGTAATCTAAAGGATCCTATTTATAAATTAATGCTCGTAAAGCTAATGCAGTTCATAAATGGCTATGATCACGAAGTTCAGTTGCTCCCAGCAGGTAATACTGATCAACTTACATTGTCGAAGGTTGTTGTCCAACCATTACAAACCTTCGATGAGTTGGTTGACACGGATCTTATAAATCTCGTGGATCAGCAGCTGTTGCTCACGCGTGTCAACTATTTGCAATCGCTTCGAAGGCGTCTTGTAGCGCGTCAGTTACGCTTGAACCATAAACCATTTAACATAAGCTATGAGTTACATGCTCAGCAGTCAGTCCAGGTGCTAATCCAAAGCTTTTTGATTTTGCCGGGCATTGAGCAACCAAAAAAACACATTCTGCTCGATAGTTTTGTGCATAAGCTCCGAGCGGGTCGCAATGTATTTGACCGGAATTCACTCGATATAAATTGGACTAGTAGAGATGCGCGCTCGATGAGTGAGCTGTATATGGCAACGTCACCACTGGATAAACATGCCAACGTATCAGCTTGTGGTTGGCCCCACAGATTGCTGTTGCCGCGCGGCTTGGCTGAGGGACTGCACCTCCAATTGTTGGTATTGGTCAAGCCTTGGCATAAGAGTATGTACCCTTATGAAGCAGAAATGTTAACTAGTTGTGAAGGAATCCCACATATTGGAGAAGTCGAAGTCAGCGCTTTGCTGGAGGTGGTAATCAAACATCAAGCCCGAAACTATTGAGCAGCAGCAGGTTGACTTGTATTTGGTACCCATGTTAACTAGCTAGGATCTCTTGGCTAAACTAATTATATTATAATGCTCTATGGACATGGAGCACAACATATCATTCAATACATACAGATAGGGAAAGGAGTTACAACAAAAGGGTGTATACACATAGCCCGCTTTTTGTACACATACCCAATAAAATGGAAAGGTAATAATATTTTTAAATATGACTTACTAACGTTTCTTTTGAATCGTTAGATTCTGTTTCGTAAAACAAAAGTTGTGCACCCTTGTTATCACTTCGAGGAAGAGTTTTAATACCTTTCATATTAGAAAACGATCTGTCTATACTAGCTGTTGTTACTGAAAGTGTAGTCATAACGTCAAGAAGTAGTTTTCTAGTTCGAAAATATGTTCCAACAGTAATCGTCGATTTTGTCACGTCACATAACCTGTATTTAGCTTTTACTGTGGACGATGCCATGTATTTTCGAAGCATGGAGCTAACCTGCCCAACTCATCCAGTTTACTTACATTAGCAAATCCTAGGAGAAGGCAAGCAAATGCAAGCTTGGTAAAACAAACTCGCTTTCTAGAAGTCGTTCTGTCAAATTCTATACTAAATCGTCGCTTTAAGAGATAAATATTCTGACTCGAATGATCATCTATTCGGCACCGAAAGTATTACATTTTCTCATATTCCCTTCGTGCCGTTGATAGTATTGCGATTGACCAAAAAACTAAAATCTCTAATTTTATGTTTTTCGGCGATTTAAGCACTCTGACAACTTTTCCGGCGATTTAGCGTTGTTTTTGTGTTGGGCATGTCTTCAAAGGGTTTTCTATTGAATTTTACCACTGTAGTCGCTGAAGTTGGGTCGCCAGAGGAATAATAAGAGTAAATAATTTTCGACATTTTTTTTCTTAATTTTTTTGTTTAAATTTCTCCTAGCTAATTTCGGTTGTTTTGATAAATGTGCGGAAAAGCCTAAGTTGGTTACCAATTGTTTATTTTTGGTTGGAAAGCTTTTTTCTTTAATTAGTTTCATGTTTCTGTAGAAAGGTTCAATTTAACCCAAAATTTATAGAAAATCGGAGGTTGTTGATCGTACCAGCACTTAGCGTCAAACTTTCACCTTCTTCGATTGTTCCTGATTTTGGTAAACAGTGAATTCCGCTTACCTGCTCGACCACATAGCAGCATTTTCGATATAAGTGAAAATTGTCTAAGTTTTGTCTCGCAGCTGCATTCCGCTTAAGATCCCTTTTCATTTAAGCGATCTCTTTTGTTTGAACAAGTCAGGGGTACTCCAGAAGAACTAACTTTGAACAGAGTTCGAAGCGATTTTGAGGAAAGGTAGTTTAAATGTAATCACCCATCAGAGTTCTTACATATGTCCTAATGTTTATTTTATGTTAAAAATTTTGAATTGAAAACAACAACAGAATAGTAAGTTAGTATCTGTACTTGAAACCATTCCAGGTCGAATTTGTAATTTCAAAACTATTAAGCACTAATGTATGTAAATTGTTGTTAATTGACAGACAGAGACAAAAGCACAAGTTAAGAACTTCAAATCAAATAAAATGTTAGGCAAATATCAGGCACAAAACTTGAAAACGAAACGGTTTATTATGTGACAACAAAAAGGCATAATAGTAAAATTAAATGTGTCTATTATGCCAGAAATACAATGCACACATAAAACCACACACACAAACACATCCACATGGTTATAATACAATCAGACACTCACACACACATGACATGGAACACTTTGCAGACACAAGAAACGTTTAAGGAAGGATGTTGCTTAGACAAGGACCACAGCCGGCACAGGCGGAACCCGCCAAGGAGCAGCATACGCATAAAAACAAATGCACAACATACACCCACACACACACACACACACACACAGGAACACACAAGCAAACACATATAGTAGTTACCGCTATACGGTTGTGAGCAGAAAAAAGAAAACAAAATCAACTTCAAGGCGCCGTCAACGTTGGTTCGTTCGTTTTGACTTGGTCTGGTCTGGTCTGCTCCGCTCCGGGTTGGGTTGGGGCCGGGCGTGTTTGTTGCCAGATAAGCGCAATAATATGCACGTATTTTACGGCCCCTGCTTACCGCGTCTCCCACTTTCTGAAACTGAAATTGTAAGAATGCCAAAATTTAAATGCGAATTGTTTTCAGTTGACAGTTGACAGTTTTCAGTTTTGAGTTTTTCTTCTGTTTGTTGGCTGCCAAACGGTTTGCCTAATTGACTTTGGCGCGCACTTTGTGGGCGGCTTCGACGTTCACGACGACAACCAAGGACACAAAAATAGACGCACAAATTGACACGGCGTAGACAATTGCCTGCCTTGCTGTAGTCACAACTTTTGCATACAAAATAAATGGCCGTGAAGAATAGGCGATAATCAGCACTTCTTTGAATTTTCGTAATTTTTTTGTTGTATTTTTCATTTTGTGTCTAATTTGTGTGGTTTATAAAGAGAAAAGTCAGCCCGCCTCGTCCCCTCGCAGCTATTGAAACGGCTCAAGAGCTAATGAAAATGCGTGTGCCCAAAAAAAAGTTGTTGCATACTTTAAGGCTGCTTATTAATTTTTTATTGTTATGCGCCTGGGTTTTAATGGCCAAGTGGTAAAAACCCCTTTTGTAGCCAAAATGCTGAGCCAAATATCGTTGAAATTATGGCCAAATAAGCCAAGTGCAGTAAATGAAAAAACGCATAACTTCGGCCCCTACTCGCCCTCCATCGTGCTCATCATTGTTGGCCTGGCAGTTGTTGGCCGTTGTCGTCCAAGTCATTGCCAACACCATCTTGATGATTTTGGTCTGTTGGGGCATTCGGGTATTGTATTTCATTTCCGTTTCATTATTTTTGCGGCCGTTGCCCGGCTTCTCTTGCGCTCGTTGAGTTGACTTGTCCTGCACACTTTTTTTATCGCCTCGTTGTTTGCCTTTCTTCTACTCCTGAAGCTCCCTGCGACAGCGGCAAGAACAACGTTGCCAACTTCCTGCTATCGTGCTAATTTCCGTTTCTTTATCTTGACACAATGGTGCGCATTAAAAGCGGGCGACAGTGGCAACAGCTACGACGATGGCGCTGACGATGGCGACAAAAGAAAACTTCATAACTAACGGCAATGAATGCTCTTGCCATGGTGGTGACTCTCTTGACTGGTTGGGGCTAAGTGCAGCAAGTGCAAAGCGCCAACGCAAGCTGACCGCTTCTTTGCTTTTATTTCCGCCCCATTTTTTTTGTGCGTTGGGAGTCTTCAATGTAGCCATTGCCGCCATATTAGCCGCCATTTTTGTTTTCGCATTGTCAACACATTGTCATTGGGTGCTTGGAGCGCTCTCTCCCGCTTGGGGTTGGCCCACACACACCATTGCACATTTGTATGTTGTTTTCTTTTAAATATTGATAAATGTTTCTGTTTGCGGCTGCTGACTTGAAAATCAGTTGTTGCTGGCGGTGCGGGAAAACTCTGTTGGCGGCTGCGCCATTAAACGCGATTAACCGTTTGAATTATGTGGCAAAGCCAAATTTTATTGCCCAAAAATGCTAACTGAATATTATTTGCCATTTGGCATTGCCAGCGACATACACAAAGTGGAAGCCCAACAAAGCGGCTGGCGAACAAATGGCGTCATTATTAAAATAAATTTCGTGGGAGTGCACACACACGCACACACACACACACACATACATATGTATAGATACATATATATATATATATATGCATGCATGTGTGTGTGTGTGTAGGGCGCTGAGTCAAATTGATAATGCAAAGCGACCGTAATTGGGTGTCGCAGCTGAGTAAGCGGGGAGTGACCAAAAAAGGAAACCCTAGATAATGGCAAGTAATTTTAAGCACACCGAATTTTATATGCACTTATGAATGGAGCGTCTAGCGTTGCGTTTGCAACCATATTTTGGCTTTATCTTATGAAAGTGTTATTGTCAAACTTGCGCTAGCTGCAAAGATGCATCCCTTGCGGCGACCCAAAGCGTACTAACATCGACGGCGCGCCGAATTTTCGTTGTTCCAGTTTAAATGCTTTGAATAGCCGATTCGTGCACTCGTTTTCTAGGGCTACAAGTAACTTCCAAATTTTCATTTTCGGCAGCTAGGAGGAAATAAATATGAACTATTGGAGCCAGTGGTGCAGATAACTTTTTGCCATGTGGGGTTATGGCTAAAATTTTTACAGGCATATCGACCTTATGAAAACAGATATAAAAGTGGATACTTCCGTTCCCCGTTTACCGTATTTAGAGTTTATAAAGAAAAAGGTAATCGTATATTCTACTGTCGGGCATCGTCCCTACTGTCCGCATCAAATTTTTTAGAATTTGATTAAAAAAATGGATTTTCGATTGGATTTAATTTTTGTTTTAAAAAACTAAGCCGACTATAAGACTATACTAAGCAGACTAAGCTATATACCCATTATTAAATTGATGTTCTTCTTATAAAGATGTTTTTTTGCCGGCTCAAGGTCCAAAGACAAGAAGTTAAACTTCAAAGTTTTTTTGTTTTTTAACAAAAAGTTTTTTTTACTTAAATTCAACTCAAAGTGGGGAACTTGGAAAACAATTGTTAGCCAAAAATGCCTAGAAAAAAAAAAAAAAAAAAACAAACGATTGCTATGCCATACTAAAGTCATTGTTTGAACAAAATTTCGTCATGTAATATTTAGAATCGAGTAAGACCACATACCAAATTCAAATAAATTCAATCGTTTTTGCTAAGATCATGAATTTTGCATTCATATTTTTGACGATGGCTCATCAGAGAGAATTGAAACCATCCCTAGCACTCAGACAGCCTTGCCCATTGTGACCCAAGCTGGAGGCTTTACTTATTTTGCTATTAACATCGGTATCCGTTCTTTCACGATACCTAATAGTCTAGATAGTTAAACTGTCTGATCTTATCAAGGGACGTCGATCCCAGTATAATCAGCCTTTCAAACGCTCTTCATTGGATACCAAGTCTCTCAAAAAGATGATCGGCGACACAAAATATCCCTTTCTCACTCCCTGTAGAATTTCGCAAGAGCCGTAAATATATTGCTGCGTGATAGGACTCTTTCTTAACAGAAACAATCTTCGGGGACATATCTCTCCTATTGCAATGTATATTCGGCGGTTGGCCTTCTTAAAGTCTACGAATAGAAGGTCTGGTATGGCACTGCATTACCACTTTCTACATTATACTTTGATTGCAGCAGAGGTACAAAACAAGGATAATTTAAAATGCATACCTATTTAGTTAACTGAATTAAAGTTTAGATTTCATTACGATAACATTATGGACAATCTTCAGGATGTAGTTAGCAGTAGTCGTCCTGCAAGAGTATACAAAAATAATTTTGACTCGCATTTAAAAATTTTGGAGTACAAATCAAAAACAAAATTTGCGTCACTTGAATTTCAATGCAACCGCGAAAAATTATTGCCAATTGTTTGTGGCTCCCATTCCCGTAGCAAGAACAACAAAACCTGCAGGACTAGCAACCACAATAAAAAGCACTCCGACCTGTCATGTCCCCGTACCCCGTACCCCGCAACCCGTAACCCGTAGCCCTGGTCTGCTCTAATGCAATTTTAGGCTAAACAGTCGCCAACAATTTTGAATGAATTGCATCAATTGTGGTCCATTGTTGTAGCACTGTGCGGAGGAACTGGCTCTCGTTGTTATGCCACTCAATGCAAATGTCATGCAAGCGCCTGGCGCGCATGCTACTATTGGGGGCGTGGCAGGCAGAACGCCCATTCGCTTGACATCGCTGCTGTTCGCGTTATTGTTGATTTTGTTGTCGCCTTTTTATGCACTTGCGGGGTGCACGGTGCACGGTGGGCGCTGCTGGTGGCTGGGGGTAATAAAATAATTGCAGCGCACGTGTCAAAAATATTCAAAAGGATTAAGCAGAGCAGCGGCAGAGAGGGGTAGATCTGGAAATCCCAGAGTTTCCTTTGCCAGCTTTGTCCAACTGATTGCATAAATTGTTATGGAATGTCAGGCCATATATTCAGTCCTCTAGAAGCGTTCGTTTGAGTCCTGCAGGGGTAGGCCGGGCCATTGCCTTTTATTCTTTTTATGCTCGGCTTTTTTCTGCTTTTTTATTTTCTTGAGCAGGAATTTGTTTTGATTTGCAACAAATTTAGTGCGGCATTGTATGTCCAAGTGTGTGTGTGTGTGGGAGAGTGTGCGTGTGAAACGTTTTATTGCTTTTTTGCTGGCCACTTGCCAGGGATTTGTTCATGTTGATAGTGAATTGTGGATTACGGATAACGGGGGCTAGCTGCCCCGGAGGGTTATCTTTCGCCAGGCTTTGTTTATTTTGTTGTGGTGTGAATAGTAAATAAGCCCAGGCAAGGCGTCAATGGTAACATCTAACACTGGAACTGAGCGTTTTCATAGCATACTTTACAGCGCGCCTGCCTCTAATTGCACGCATTCAGCCGCAGCGACGGTAGTGGCAAATTTGCTGCCTCATTAGTTGGCTAAATTCCATTTATTCGTAATGCAAAACATGCAAAAAATAAAGAAAAACGTAAATGGAAATTGATGAAATGCATTTGCAACCATTTGCCACAAAATCATTTAACATACATGCCACTTGTGGCAAGGCATGGCATAAGCAACCTGTTCAAATAACCAGCCAACCAAATGACAAGAACCAAACCAATCTATATTGCAAAATTAAATGCATTTGTGGATGTTATTAAGTTTTCACGAACAGAAATTGTGATTTATTTACTCAGTACTTTATGACTGGCACAAGAAGGCCAGGACTTCAAGTGTGCATGTTCGCTTTGATAAGTTACGAATAACAAAAACACAACTAACAAACCAAAAACACAACTTCAGAGAAACTCGTAATACACAATACGTAATTCTTGTATGTTGTACCTTAAGAAAGATATTTTTCAGCTAATTTGATCGATGGGCTTTCATCTGGTTGCCAAACTGACTGTAACCCGTGACTTATTAGACACTATTTGACTCCCCTATCTATAAATACCAAAGTATTGGATTCATTCAAACGAACTGTGCTAGTATGAAGAGAACATGTACAATGTGTGAACACACAATGCAAAGTATACCAAAAATTTTGATCTTGTGACGTTAAATGCTTTTTCTTCGTCGTTTTCGAATAAGAGACCTGCGCAATGCGCCTCCTTCTTTTCATTGTTTATGGTCGTTGTGTTATAGTAATTTGGCCTCGCTGAATTCAAATCTTATCTTCCACTAATTTGCTCAATCAGATCTAGTTTTTAAGTTATGCTTAGTTATTATTCAAATTTTTAAATATTTTTGACTAAAACGAATGGTATTTTGCAAGCCGAAAAAAATTTAAATGTTGTATATATGTGACGCTTTTCTATTCCCATGTATTTATCATGTTTAAAAGGGAAATTCATAGTGCTTTTAAAGCATTTTACGTTTAATCATGTAGAATTGTTACGGCAACTATGTGGTGGGTGAATTTCAAAATAATCGGATAAATAATCAATACACAAACAAAAAAAGCATCCCATGCAGTCAAAAAGTCCGTGGTGTAAGTCGTAGCAGTATCATAGTTGCAATTTTAGCTGAAACTCTCGGAAACTTGCATTTTGGCAAAGAAATTCCAAGCACACAAATCTGGGGATGGCAAGCCCACGGATGCAAAGCAGCTGGAGCTGACCGAGTCCTGACAACATCTCCGTATGCTGGCGCTGCAAGGTGAGACTCGCAAGAAGTTTTGTTTTTTCAATACCAAAACCACACAAAAATACAAGGAAAAAAAATTTGATGCAGATAGTCGGGACGGTGCCCGACGGTGGAATACCCTGTACCCTTTTTCTTTATAATCACTAAATACGGTAAAATGGGAACGGAAGTATCCACTTTTGAATCTCCTATTATAAGATTTCCAATTGAGTTTTCCTATTGGGAAGTTGGCTATTATGGGAGCAAAAATTACTTTTATACCCAAAACTCCAGTATTCTTGGGCCAATGTCGTTGAATTTTGTAACATATATAAAAAATACATTTATAAATGTCTGTGACAATTTTCAAATCAATATGTTGGGGGTGTGGTAGTAATTAAGGTAAATCGATTGCGAGGAAAGGGGGGGTTCCATTGAAAAAAGGTGGATGCAGTTTTAATGATTGGGCCAAACAAGATTTTGTAACTCTAGCTCACATGTATCCATATCTATATGTAGTGGAATTTCGAAGCAGTTTATAGGCGAGGGGCGATGAAATTAGCATATTTTTGACTATAACTTTTGATAAATTTATCCGAGCTTAATCATTTTTGGAACATAGATGCACATTAATACGACGTACATCTCTGAGTAGTTTCGAGTTGATAGACTCAATGGAGCGGTAGTAAACTGCGCAAATCTGTCACGGGGGAAGAGGGTAAGATATCGACTTGATTCGACAAACTTCATCTTACATTGGATTACGCGCATTGGGTTAATTTTGTGTCTCTAGCTTTTATGGTCTCGTAAAACTAGCCCCTCACACGGACAGACGGACATGGTCCAATCGCTACCCGAGTCAATGATAAGACTTTTTGCCAATGGAACTTATGGTGTGCCACGCCTCCTTCTGCCTGTTACATACATTGCCCAAATTTATAATACCCTTGTACTCTAGTATTCCTAGGCCAATGTTGTTGACTTTTGAAACATATATCAAAAACACTTAAAAATGTATGTGCCAATTTTCAATCATACGAAGTACGTGACAATATTGAACTATAAAATTGTCCAGTTGCATACGCAGATGATATCGATATCGTCAGGTGTACTAAGCGAGCAGTTATCGGAGCCTTGACAGCTATTGAAAAATAATCTGCCAGGGTGGGTCTGGTGGTAAATGAAAGAAGACGAAGTATATGCTTTTTTCGAGTAGAGATATACAGCGGTTGGATTCTCAGATTGATGTTGAGAACTATACTTTTGTTGTTGTCAAGGACTTCGTCTACGTTGGCACCACTGACACAATGAAGAACGATGTCATCATGGAGATCAAACGGAGAATCACTCTTGTCAATAGATGTTACTTTGGTCTCAGTTGCCAAATGAGTAGGAGACTCCACTCTTGCCAGACCAAACTCTATCACTCTATCAGACGTTCATCCATTCGTCTTCGATTTATGGCTCTGAAGCATGGATGAACGCCTAGTCTAGTTGTTTGAGCGAAAAATACTCTGTAAGATCTTTGGTTTTTGAAACGACTTCCGTATTCAATTGAAAGCCTTAAGAAGTGTTTGAGATACTAAAGAAAATCAATGTGCAATATAATCTACTGGTTAGCTGCTCAGTGACCACCTGGTTGTTGGCGTAGTCAGCTAATGCGCAGCAAATTCTCTGCCGGACTTCAACACAGTTGTGCGTAGGGCTTGGGATGGCATAAATCTCTCCTCGCAATGAAAGATGTTATGAGGTACCGGGAGGAGTGCCGTAGATCAGGCCGTAACCCGATAACGGCATGTTATGGCTAGTCAAGAAGAAGAAGAATAATAAATGATGCAAAGTGGAATATGGTTGAAAATAGAATTGACGGTGGCTGTAACTTGTGTTTGCTCATACCGATTGTTGGTGCGTGCCAAGTCTAGCCTTTCTTCACCATTTCATTAATTGAAGTAAGCGTTTATGCAAATTAAAGCCACAGTCAAAGTCGGCCTTCTGTTTTCCATGCCTCAATTCGAATGACTGTATACGGGTTTTTAGACGAAAGAGAGATGGATTTCTTTTTTACTCTGTCTGACTGTGTGTCTATTCCCTATTCACGCCTAAGAGATAGATAACACCTTGGAATAAAAAATTGGCTCTTTTTTGTGGCAATATCTTAATCCTTTCCCCCGTGAGAGAATTTCGCGGTTTTCACCCACACCATAAAAGCTATAGAATTGAAACTTTGCAGACTGTTACTGTGCGGCGCAAAGATTATCAATAGGTAGAGGATGAATATAAGAAAGAGAATGAGAAAGAGGATAAAAGATATTGAAACCAATATCCGCAGCTGGACTTAGTACCTGGAAGAGAGGGAGAAAGAGAAGGAAGAGGAACGGAAAGGAGAACGGAAAGGGGAACGGAAAGGGGAACGGGAAGAATAATTGAATATATCTCGAATGTGGCACGCTGATTGGCGAGCTGAGCGGGCAGTAGGCGGAGTCCTCTATTTTCGAATAAAAAGAATTTCGGTTGCAATCTTGAATGCTTCAATCTATTTGACCATTTTATGTAATGTTCCGTCACGTCATGAGGAAAGAGCATCGTTGATCTTCCCTACACTGGAAGAATTTAGGTCGTAATTGTTAGGGGAATTTGTCGGGTGGGACTCTATAGCAACAGCTAGCGAACAGCCTGTGGGGGAGTACGTTGATACATCCTTCCCAGCAAAACCCACGCACATCATAAAAAAAAGTATCTCATTATGAGAGGTTTACACATCGCTCCATCGACTGAGCTCGCTTAGTAAGTTAGGAAATGTTAAAATAGCTTTTTTTTTCAGTCAGATAGTAAGTCTCATGAATTTATAGAGATATAGCTAACATTTATCTACGTTTTTGTAACTTGAAATAGCTAAATCTCGAAAGTTAGAAGAGATACAACAAAAAAAGCCTAGTTAGGACTCACTCTTTTTCAACTTCAAAAAGCTGTATAAGTCTCTGGTTCCTTCTCGGCCCTCTTACGTTTTCAGAATTCATTATAGGGTGCCTCAAGTCTATTAGTATGGTCACCAACTTTACAAAAAAGCCAAGCACATCCCTTCCGTGCACGGATTTTGATAGCAGCACCAATTTTCTTCACTTAGTTGGGCCTATCCTAAATAATGTATAATAAGATAGTTTTACGTTGAACTCTGCTAACTGTCGAAGTAAATGTTGACTCGCGCTTGCCAATGCACAGGGATACCGATCACCAACTCCTCTAAATGTCCCAAAAGTTTGAAAGAAGCTGTATCAATCTGGGACTTTTAAGAAAAATGAGAGTGTGGGATGGAGAATTAAAGAGAGACTACATGGAGTAGATCAATAAATCGCAATATTTTCACTCACATAAACTCAAAATGTAATTTATTGTATATATGTTTGTGTGCGTGTGTGTGTGTTGGCAAATTGATTTTGCTGTCAGCAGCAGTAATTGAAAATATTTTTAAACTATTAGTTTAACAGGAACCGCAATGAATTTAACGCTACATTCCGGACCGCATCCATGTTACCTGTGTCAGCGTTTGGCGCATCCCTTCCTGCTTCAGCACTTCCGTAATCCCATGCTTAAAATACTACTCGAAAGTCGACGACGAATACTCGTGCTTTGGCTGTATTTTAATCCCACTTGAAGAAATACGCTCACACACATAATATGGCAACAAAAAATTGTTTACCCAGGGAATTCTTCTTATCTAGCAGTGGGCCAAGGTATGTCAAAGAGTTTGGTGAGGGGTTGCTTACCATTTACAATGGCATAAAAAAAATCTTATGAATGTATTTTTTTAATTCACACAAATTGAATAGACGACAACGATGACGACTTCGACTTTGACTATGGAGACTATGGAAAGGCTGCCACGTACACCTTTTGCAAAAATGTTGTTGAATAGCTTGTCACCAATTGGCATTGCGTGCCACCCCGTGCCCGTTTTCCTACCCAGACATTGGCTTTTGTATTTGAGCTGGAAAAACTGCTACTGCGCGTATATCACATTTCCGTTTGTTACAATTTTTCCCACATGCATATGAATAGCAAGAAGTTTTCTGCTCAACTTGATAGCCACCCAAGACCTGGCCGCTGCCATAGTAGAAAAGGAAATGTTTATTGTGAGTGTTACACCCACGCAGAACGGATGGTTGGGGGTGTTTAGGGGGTAAGGTGTAAAAAGGGCTTGTTGATTTGAAGGCAGCTCACGCCTTTCTTTTGGTTGGCAATATTTTTCCACACGTCTACACAATGCTAAGATCTAAAAAAACTTGAGTTTCCATTGATTTGGCATAAAGCACTGCTTATGTAGCGCTACATTGCCTTACCATTATAAGTTGCTGTGCTAACTGCGCTTAATTTGCAAAGTTTTTGAGCGATTTTCAGTTAGAAATTGTTTGGCTACAGAAAAAACAACGACGCTCGGAGATAACATTGCAGCAGAAGAAACAGTGTTTTTGGTTGCCCGAGGAAGGTGGTTCGTGGAGACAGTCAGCGAAAGAGCGCAAACTTGTTTGCTTAATAAATAAACTTTATATTCATAACTGTAAAAGTTTTGCGGCGCCTCTTAAGCCAAACAACAGTGAACACAGTGAACATGGCCGCTAATTTGCGTGTTGAAAGTTTTCGCAGTTTGCGCTGAAAAGTATGCTAAGCGCGCCTTCAACTGTGCGACGGCATTTCCTGTGCTCGCTTGCACATAAATTATGCGAGCGTTTCCGCATCAGCAGCAGCATTTGCCGCTATCTTTGCCTCAGTTCCAGTTCCAGTCTTAGACTGAGTCGCTAATCACAAAAGTTTGCTTGCTACCTTCTTGGCAGTCTTTTCAATTGCCACTCGAAGCGGCACACTGCAACAAACACTCAAAAGTTGTTGTTGCAAGGGTTAAATAGTAGACTTTTTGGCACAACTTTGAGCACTGATTAAAAACGGCAGCAGCAAAATCATAATTATTTTTGCATTAAGCGGCAGCTAATAGGCCATGTGATGTGCTGCAACAACTTGCTCTAATCAGTTTGTGTCAGTCTGTCAATCTGTCAACGGCACAAATGAGTAAAAGAAAAACTGGAAAAAAGGAGTACGAGCCACTCGAAGATAATGAAAATGCATTGAGGCGGCAAGCAGTATCTACCCAAGCTACCTTTGCCGCGCCCAGGCCAGTAACCAGCACTAGTAGCATGGAAACAACAAGTGCGGAAATTTTCCCATTATATAACGTGCCACATTCTTTTCTATCAAAAAGCAGAAAGAAAAAATGTCCACAAGTTTCTATGGGGGGGGGAGTGGCAAGGTGGAAAAATGCAAGTTTGCAGCCTGCAGCTAAATGTCTGCTGCTCGTTGGTTGGCTGCCTTGGTGCCTGGCTGGCGGGATGGCTCCATGACTCCCTTACTGGCTGCAGCTTGATGAGAAACCATTTTTAGTCCACAGGGTTAAACGCTGGCTGAGCTACAGCCAGAGTCAGTGACTACCACAACGACAACGACCAGCTCGACAACGGAAAGTGTGATTATATTTTCATTTTCAATTTTTTACGGCCAATTAATTTGGCAATTGACGCTTCGCTGCCTGCTCGCTTCCACGTCTGCTGCACCATGCCAGATATGTGGCCCTTGCCAGCGGTTTATAGTAGCAGTTCTATCCAGCCGTGTGGCATGTCATGGATGACATGGTAAGTGCAGTTTGGGGTGTTTCTCTTGCAAATTGAGTTGTGTGGCAAGAATAAGAAAAGTCTATTATAGTTGGCAGCCAGCTGCTGGCTGTTTGTCGTTGCATTGTCTGCCCGACATAATATAAGATGTTTGGGGCCATTGTCGCAGGAGCCGCCTCCCTTTTGCCTCTTTGACCTCCATCTTTAAACAACTTCCATGCAATTTATATTGAAATTGTTTTTCGAAATTAGAAAATCCAGTGAAGTGTGTGCTTGGAAGTGAGAGTCCAGACTTGTCTCGACTCATTAAAGATCTTCAATCAAAGCCTAATAACAATATTTTGAATAGTCCTCCGCTAGTCCCAGTGAAACAGCGCTCTTGCCTTATTTCTTGACGTAGTCGTGTGAACCAGGTTTGCATACAAGAGGTAGAGCTAATAATAAGTTAAGCTCTAGCTGTTGTAAAAGAAATATCTATATTGTTTAATGCTTACTTGCATCGATTGCAAAGATTTATTTAAAGATTACACATAAAAGTTATATAGTATAGAAGCATAGAAATAGGAATGTAAAAAAATTTCGTACAATTCGTTAAAACTACTAGCTAAGGTTTGGTTCCATCTTGGGTTCAGTTCTTTGGTTCGATCATTGGCTTAGTCCTTCTCGGCAATTCTTAGTACTCAACATTCTCATGAACAATCATGACATCTTGCATCTGGACATTGGACAGTTCCAGCAGTTCACGTTCGTTGCCAATGCGGCGATCCAAGGGATAGCCCAGTGGACGGCTATCTACATTAACGGACCCCATACCAACTAGACCGTTCTTAACAATGTTTTCCATGTGCACGGGCTCATCCAGCAGAGGCGAAACAATCACCAGCAGCTGCATGGGCAGACCCTCAACTCGTCCACGGGGCAGCAACATGCGATGTGGGAAGCAACCATTCTCGCCAACCAGCTCGGTCACATCGCCTTGCAACTGACCACGCAGAGCCAACATGACGCGACGGTAAATCTCAGTATAGGGAGTGGTGTCACGCGTAGTCCAGGCAATGTCGTTAGAGCGGCGCACAATACGATTGCGGCCGGCCTGCAGCTCAGTTACCATTGTGTCCAGTACTGTGAAAAGGGTTCGGCGTTCGTCCAGGTTCAGTTCGCGGCCAATAGCGTCGGTACGTGGGCCCAGCAACATACGAATGACAACGCGCTGGCCACGATCTGCAGTAATGTCCACGTTAATATTGAACTGTTTGTTATTCAGGCGACGCTGGCGAACAACAACGGTTTTCTGCTCTTCTAGCTGTTGGCGCTGCAGCAGATTGACCAAATCCATGTCGCTGGTATCAATGCAAGTGCGCAGCTTATCTACGCGCACATCATTCACAGTCACACCATTCATAAGAAGATCTTCACGGCGATAGGTACCCAGAAGCTGAATGCGCTGCTCATCCACAATATTGACAATGCGACGGAGCAGATGTTGCACAATAGGATTGTTCAAGCTTACACCCAGACCCAGACGATCCACATGACCAATGTTCTCCACATTGTTTTGCAAGAGTTCTCTTATTATGCGCAAGATGCCAACCTGTCCAAGGCGGCCCATGAGCACATCGGCAATGCGGCGATCAACTTCACGTTGGTCATTCAGCAAAACGCGATCCGTACCAATTGTCACTTGCTGGCCAATGACAAGCGCCAAGCGCTGTTCAATTTCATTGATTTGATCTAAAACGACACGATTGCGACGAGAGTCGAGACGCATTTCATTGAGACGCAAGGCATAGCGCTCCTCCACGTTGTTCACGAGGCGGGGATTGTTTAGGCGCTTAATATTGGTGTTCATGTCAATGTCGTCGATTTGCTGGCCAAGCGAGATGCGTTCTTGGTTCAAACGAGCTACTAGCTGTTGCAGGTTGTGCAACAATATCTCGTTACGGCGCAACTTAATCTGGTCTCGTATGATGTCAACATTGAGGCTGCGACGATAGCGGTGAATACTGTTGCGGTCCTGCTCTTGGCTAACCTCGTCATTGTCAATATCGTTGTTGCTCTGTTCCTGCTTCATACGCATAATGCGGTTCTGGCGATTGCGCTGTATCATTTGAACGATATCATCATCGGTTAGTTCATTGAGGCGATTATCACGGCGAATCAGCTGCATAATGTCTACATCCTCAAGTATGCCATCTCCAACACGGCGACCCTCGCCTATGGTTTCCACTCGGCGTGGCATATGCATATTCTCTTTACGGTTCCATTTGTCTTCAACATCCAAGTTCATGTTCTCTCTGTCATATGTGTTGGTGTTCAAGCGATGCATCCTATCATTCATGACGCGGCTACCCAGCACATTTCTTTGTCTAACATCGTCGTCTATGGTCTGATCGTTGCCGTTCTTTGTGCGAATGTCCATCCAGTCTCCAAGCACACCTTGGCGGAAGTCATCATCTACAACACGGCGACCTTCACTGAGGCGTTGTCCACGAGTCATGGTGTTGCCATGCTGCTGCTCGATGGTGTTCATACGGCGGCGATTTACATGCAATAGGCGATCGCTGTTGATGTCAACGGTGGGCAGGTTCTCCACTCCGTTGGTATTCAGATTGTTGCGGCCACCTTGCAGCATGTTACGTACTCTGATATCATCGTCATTGTTGATAAAGCGATTATCTCGCAAGCTGTTCGTGTTGGTCCAGTCGGTCATCATGCTGTGGCGGCCATTGTTCATCCTGTCCCTGATATCATCATCGTCATCTTCCATCTGCACTCGTCGCTGGTTCACATTCATGCCACCCATGCCCAGACCAATATTGCGTTCTAGACCTACACGGACATTAGGCATACGCATATCGTCGTTGTCATCATTATTCAAGACACGCAAGAATCGTTCACGATCATTGATTAAGCTTTTGGTGGTTTGCATATCATTTCCATTTTCCTGTTGTTGCATGCGGCGACGGTTTACATGGAGCAGGCGTCCATTGTTGATGTCAGTGGTGGGCAGTTGGTTGATATCCTTGTTGATACCATTACGCAGGCGCTCAAGTCGCTCTCTCCGCTCGTTGACATCGTCGTCGCCCATCCAGGAACGGCGTGCGATGATGTCGTCACTGTTAATGTTGTTAAGACCAATCATTCTGCCTTGCACAATGCGATCATTCCATTGTTCTCGCACGTCTCTGATTTGGTCCATTTCTTCCTCCTGTACTGTCATCTCATTGATCAGATTCTGCACAAAGTTGCGCAAGCCAATATCCTCTGTCAGCAACGACATGCCATCGTTGACTTTTGTGGTTAATACGGTTACGCTTCCACCATGCATACCCTGTTGGGTTTCCTTTCTCATGGCCATTTGCATGCGCAGATCACGCCAGGGCATCCATAGCTGAGTGCGGTCCATCAGATGCATGACAGGGTGCAGCTGTCCAATGCGATGTCCCAGTCCCACAAGATCAATCAGATTGGGACGAATTGTCTGCTGTGTATTGATGCCAATGTGTTTAGCAGTTGTGATCACCTGATCGTCTATACACAATCCAGGCAGAATTTCTGGTATTGCGGGCATGATCAGGGATTGAGTGTCGGTGCGATCGCGAACAACCAATACAAGCGCATTAACAAGCAGAACTGGGTTGATGTTGCGGCGTAGATAGACCAGATTACGCTGTACAGTGTCCCAGTCTTGGGCGTTCACCAAAAGCCTGTAGATACCACGTAGCTGGCGCACATGCTCCTCGTCACGTATGCTGTAGACTTGGTGCTCGTCGATGAGGCGGCGCTGACGATCCAATTCAATGACATGCTGCATGTCCTCGTCGATGCCACCATGGTAGCGTTGTTCATCTACAATGAGGCCATTGTCCAGGCGTATGAGCTCATCCAGCTGCAGTGGCTGTTGAATGTGCGACAGAACGTCTAGCAGGAACTTTTGGCGCTGCAAGTCCTCACGAGTCATACGGTCGATGCGTAGTCCATCTAAAAATATTGTAAGAAAGGACATATATTTGGGAAAAGTGGCTCTACAGGTACTTACCATTACGTTCTAAGCCGCGGTCTTGGATCACTCGCATATCAAGCACCCCGGCGGCTGCCAGGCTGACCATAAGGGTCATCAGCACTATGAACTTGTTCATTTTGCTACTTTACTGGTATGGTTGTTGGTTACTCTGGAAGTACTGTGGCTTGTTCGGATTGTGTATTGCACTGGCTACAAACCAGAAGATGACTGCATTCTTGGCTTGCCGTATGCGCGCATTTATAGCACCCCTTATCTCTTGCCTAGGCCTATTCGTAAAGATTTTAAGCACTCGTGCGATGTTGGCGAAAATACATTTATCAGCCATGAACAGAAAGTCGAAAGCGGTAATTATGCAATTAAGACTCTGATAGGGCACAGCCATAGGTCACCTGATTGCGGAGCATTTGTCGAAAGAAAGCACTAGATCTACGTGCAGCTGGCGATGCACACTCACTGATTGACTGCTTGTTTGGACCGATAAGGGTCCATGTAATTTATGCATATTGCATTTGTTTTTCGAAATAAGAAAATCCCGTAAAGTGTGTGCTTAAAAGGGAGAGTCCAGACTTGTCTCGACTAAGCTGTTTTAATTTAATTTGCTCTTGCTCATTAAAGATCTTCAATCAAAATAATTAAAAAAATTTGATGCAGACAGTCGGACGGTGACCGACAGTGGAATACCCTGTACCCTTTTTTTCTTCATCTTCTTCTTCTTCTTCTTAACTGGCCATTACAACCCGTGTTATCGAGTTACTGTCTGATGTAAATACATTCTTTCATTGGAATTGTGGTTTTACGTGGTGGGTCCCAGACCCTACGCACAACCCTTTTTAGGCCTGGGGTCGAAAGAACCCAGTATATTCTCTGACCCGCTCACCACACGGGGTTAGCCGCCATACAGCATACGGTAAATTGGGGACGAAAGTATATACTTTTATGTCTCTTTTCACAAGTTCGTTATGATTTAGCAATTTCCTATTGGGAAGTTCCAATTGAGAAGTTTTCTCATTGGGAATTTGGTTACTATTGGGGTAAAAATTAATTGTTTGCGCATAACTTCAGTATTCTAAGGCCAATATCGAAATATAGATCGAAAATACACTTATAAATGCCTGTGGCAATTTTCACATCAATATGTTGCAGTGTTTGAAAGTAATTAAGGTAAATCGATTGCGGGGGAAGGGGTGCTTTTATTTAAAAAATGCGAATACGAGTCTTCAAACCAAATTTTGTAACTCTATCTCAAATATATCCATATCTACATGTAGTGGAAATTTGGAGCAGTTTATTGGCGAAGGAGGTCAAATCAGCACATTTTTGACTATAACTGTTGATATTTATCCGATTTCAATCATTTTTATAAAGTAGATGCACATAATAACGATGCAAACTTGTGCCAAGTTGTCGATAGGTTAAACAGTGCGGCTGTAAACAGTGAAAGTCTGCTGGGGGGAAACTGGGGCATATATCGACTAAATTCGACAAACTTCTTCTTACATGGGATTACGCACATCTTTTGGTATAGTTTTGTGTCTAGCTCTTATGGTCTCGGAGATCTATCAACTCATACAGACAGACGGACGGACATGGTCTAATCGCTAACCGAGTCAATGATAAGACTTTTTGCCCATGGCACTTATGGTGTGCCACGCATCCATCTGCCTGTTAGATAAATTGCACAAATGTATAATACCGTTGTGCACTGTGTGTACAGGGTATAACCATGTGACGAAATCGTAGCTACTTGTATGCAAATCATAATATATTTGATATAAATTATGTGACGAGATAAAAAACACAGTGTATTGCAATATTTTTCATTGATAATAGAATTTTAAAGCACATTTGTAAAGGTTCTTGAACATTATGTGTTTCAAAATTTTATAGAAAAATAGTCAGCATTTCGGCAAGCTGTTAAAAGTATGTAGGACGTTTAATTAGACCTCACAGCTTGCCGAATTACTGACTATTTTTCTATCAAATTTTAAAACAATTTTATGATTTGCATAGAAGTAGCTACGATTTCGCCACATGTTTTTTACTTCGAAGATGTTTTCTTTTCTTATATCAGTTTTTTTTATAATGGTTTTCGGAATAATATTTGCTCTACATGTTTGTAATTAAAACCCACTTCCACACCACCATTTGTGGTGCACACATCTTAATGTTTGACAAACGTTTCCACGAATTATTCACAAAGTGGCCCCGCTAGAGCTAGTCAAATGAAAAAAGCCCATATGAAAAGGTTTATCTACCCTTTAATACCTTTACGGCATATGGCACGACCGGATCAGATGCTCCAGTCAAAAGTTTAAATCTTGCTCACATATACTATCAAACAAAAAATAACACCGATAGGAGCTTCAATTTGTAAATTATTAATATAGAAAATGTATGTTTAATGTAAGTAATCTCTGGAACTAATTACCCAACATATTTAACCCATAACATTTTGTAAACGTAATTTTAGGAAAATTTAAATGGTGTATACTTTTAAGATGAGGGTATGCACCTGGAATGTCCGGACCCTTTATTGGGATGGTGCCTCTACCCAACTGGCGGATGCTCTCAAGATGTGCAGAGCAGACATTACCGCCATCCAGGAGATGCGATGGACAGGACAAGGCTGCTGCGTAGGAGCTGACTGTGACATCTACTACAGCTGCCATGCGAAGCGCCAGGAATTTGGGTGCGGATTTGTTGTTGGCCGGAGATTACGCAACCGTGTCTCACGGTTCACACCAGTGAACGAAAGGCTGGCAACAATCCGCATCAAGGCCAAATTCTTTTACATCAGCCTAATTTGTGCGCACGCGCCTACGGAGGACAAGGACGATGTGACCAAGGATGCGTTCTATGATTGACTAGAGTCTGTCTACGACCGCTACCCAGCCCATGATGTTAAAATCGTGTTAGGCGATTTTAATGGAAAGGTTGGAAGAGAGCGCATCTTTGGTCCTACTGTCGGACAATTCAGCCTTCACGAGACCACCTCGAACAATGGTCTCAGGCTAATTGACTTCGCCGCAGCTCGAAACATGGTAGTCTGTAGTACCAGATTTCAGCATCCCTATATCCACAAGGCAACATGGCTGTCCCCTGATCAAACTACAGCCAACCAAATTGATCATGTTGTGATTGATGGAAGGCATGCATCCAGCGTGCTTGATGTTCGTACGTTCAGAGGGGTCAACATCAACTCTGACCACTACCTTGTTGCAGCCAAGGTTAGTGCGCTGCGGAAGCTGGACATCACAAAACTGCAATCACAGCAGACTGCTGAGGCCTTTTCCGCTCAACTCTCTGAGCAGCTCACTCAGCCTCCCTCAGAACCTGATAGGGCCGAGGGACTCTGAAAGCATATATCCCACTCCTTGCGTTCCGCCGCGGAGAACGTCCTTGGATTCCAACGCCCACTGCCGAGGAACCAATGGTACGATCAGGAGTGTCGCGAAGCCACTGCAGTAAAGAACGCCACCTATAGAAGGACCCTGGAGTCGGCTGCTACGCGATCTGTGCGAGATCCCTATCGGGATTTGAGGAGGATGGAGAGACGCCTTTTCAGACGCAAAAAACGTGAGCAGGAAAAGCCTGAGCGAGAGGAGATCGAGATGTGCAGGAGCAGGAATGACGTTAGGAAGTTCTTCCAAAAAGTCAAGTGTCTGGCTGAAGGATTTAGTACCGGATCGTCTTCCTGTAAAGATGCAGAGGGAAATCAAGTAGTAGATGCACAGGGTGCACTGAGGTTGTGGAGGGAACACTTCTCTGGCTTGCTATCTGACGATGATGAGGATAATGCCGCCCCGGAGTTAGCTTCCCGACATCCCCAGTCATAGACGACGGCGTCGATATATCGCCGCCTGGCTATGAGGAAGTCAGGGTCGCAATCAATCGGCTCAAGAACAATAAAGCAGCTGGCGCAGATGACCTGCCAGCTGAGCTGTTCAAGTCTGGAGGCAATGAGTTAGTAATGTGCATGCACCAGCTCTTTTGCAGAATATGGCTAGATGAGAGCATGCCCGATGATTGAAACCTTGGTGTCCTCTGTCCTGTCCTCAATAAGAGTGATCGCATGGTGTGCGCTAACTTCCGAGGTATCAGTCTACTTTCTATTGCATATATGTAAGGTCCTATCAAGCGTATTGTGTGAAAGACTAAAACCGTTTGCGAAAGAACTGATTGGACCTTATCAGTGTGGTTTTAGACCTGGCAAGTCCACCATAGACCAGATATTCACACTACGCCAAATCCTGGAAAAGACCCACGAAAAACAAATCGACACCCACCATCTCTTTGTTGATTATAAAGCCCGTTGAGGGATCGCGTATATGCCGCACTGTCTGATTTTGGTATCCCTGCAAAGCTGGTACGACTATGCAGAATGACGTTGAGCAACACGCACAGCTCCGTCAAGGTAGGAAAGAGCTTCTCCGAGCCATTTGATACCAAGCAAAGTTTCAGACAAAGCGATGCCCTCTCCTGCGACTTCTTCAACCTTTTGATGGAGAATGTGTTGCGAAAGGCCGAAGTGAATCGGAATGGGACTGTATTCTATACAGTGTCCAGTTGCTTGCATACGCAGATGATATCGTCGGGCGTACAAAGCGAGCGGTTACCGAAGCCTTTGCGGCTATTGAAAGAAAATCTGCCAGGGTGGGTCTGGTGGTAAATGAGAGCAAGACGAAGTATATGCCTTCTTCGAGTAGAGATACACAGCGGTTGGACTCTCGGATTCATGTTGAGAACTATACTTTTGATGTTGTCAAGAATTTCGTCTACCTTGGCACCACTGTCACAATGAAGAACGATGTCATCAT
Source organism: Chymomyza caudatula (assembly GCA_035041775.1). Lineage (NCBI taxonomy): Eukaryota > Metazoa > Arthropoda > Insecta > Diptera > Drosophilidae > Chymomyza > Chymomyza caudatula. Next base: position 2,266,710 of record JAWNKW010000133.1, read on the forward strand.
GGAGATCAATCGGAGAATCACTCTTGTCAATAGATGTTACTTTGGTCTCAGTTGGCAAATGAGTAGTAGAGACCACTCTCGCCAGACGAAACTGACACTCTATAAGACGCTCATCCTTCGCGTTTTGCTTTATGGCGCTGAAGCATGGGTGATGTCGCAGTCTGATGAAAATGCCCTAGGAGTGTTTGAACGACATTGACATAGTCAAGCAAATTATGATCCAGCGGCTCCGCTGGCTAGGTCATATTGAGCGTATGCATGGAGAAGCTCCTGTGAGAAGAGTCTTCAATACGGTTGTCGAAGGGAAGCGTTGGAAGGACCAGTTAGAGAGTACGCTAGCTACCTTTGGTATTACCAATGGGAAAAGGCTCGTGCAAAGCAGAGACGTCTGTAGGAGAGCTTTACATTAGGCCGTAACCTGGTAACGGGTTGTTATGGCCAGTTAATAATAAAAATAATAATAATACTTTTAAGATGTCTTGCTAGGTGGTCAAGCAAAAAATTTGAAATTGTAAATCTATAATTTTTTTATGAAATTCCATTGTTTTGTACATAGCGTCCAAATCGGAGGAAAGAGAATAAAACGCCAGAACAAATGTTTTTTGGGTATAAATGTACTTCATGAGTACCAAAATTCAGAACGCTGCGATAAAGGGAACAATAGGCATTTTTTGGTATTTAAGACTTCGACAAAATTTTTAAAAGGCTTTAGCTCTTGACTGACAAATTCGATTTACTTCATTTTAGTCTTGTTGGATTTGTATTCACGCCGAAATTCTATATTTGCTTTTATGGGAGCTCTATGTCTGCCCGGCACATATATCTTCTAAACCAATAGCTAAATCAAAAAACCGTCTATGAAAAGCTTAGTCTGCGCTTTTACACCTAGGTAACGGTATATGGTTCGACCGGATTAGACGCTCTAGGCAAAAGCTCATAGCTTCCTGTAATTTATAGTTAATGAACACTTACAGCACTTTTTCAGAGCCTTTTGCTTTCGTCACAGCACGAACTACCGTTCGTTGTGACAGACGACTTAGTTTCAATGTCTATTGAGGTATATCCGAAATGGTTGCTTGTTCCATCTTGCATCTTTCAGTGAAGTTTTTTAGTTTTGTTCCCAGCCTTATACAAAATTTTATGACAAATGCCAAGAACCTGAACACTTTAATGGTACTCCTAAACTCGTTCATTGGGCTGTGCAACATGTCCTTGGGGCTTTGAGAAAAAGTTCTGCAACAGTTTTGGATATCCAGCAAGCGTTTGACCGGGTTTGGCAGGGGGCTTGTTCTTCAAGGTCGAATCTCTCCTTCCAGCTACGCAGTTCAACCTGTTAGGGTCGTATCATCAGGGGCGTTGCTTTATGGTTGAGGTGCAAGATAAGCGATTGAGTATTCATTGTTTCAAAGCAGGTGTGGCGGACTTGTCGGTGCCGGTTACAGCAAATTCGACGATGGCCACATATACTTATGACGCTGTCCATCTCCGCTAGTCCCAGTTAAACAGCGGTCTTGCCTTATTTCTTGACGCAGTCGTGTGAACCAGGTTTGCATACAAGAGGTAGAGCTAATAATAAGTTAAGCTCTAGCTGTTGTAAAAGAAATATATATATTGTTTAATGCTTACTTGCATCGATTGCAAAGATTTATTTAAAGATTACACATAAAAGTTATATAGTATAGAAGCATAGAAATAAGAATGTAAAAAAATTTCGTACAATTCGTTAAAACTACTAGCTAAGGTTTGGTTCCATTTTGGGTTCAGTTCTTTGGTTCGATCATGGCTTAGTCCTTCTCGGCAATTCTTAGTACTCAACATTCTCATGAACAATCATGACATCTTGCATCTGGACATTGGACAGTTCCAGGAGTTCACGTTCGTTGCCAATGCGGCGATCCAAGGGATAGCCCAGTGGACGGCTATCTACATTAACGGACCCCATACCAACTAGACCGTTCTTAACAATGTTTTCCATGTGCACGGGCTCATCCAGCAGAGGCGAAACAATCACCAGCAGCTGCATGGGCAGACCCTCAACTCGTCCACGGGGCAGCAACATGCGATGTGGGAAGCAACCATTCTCGCCAACCAGCTCGGTCACATCGCCTTGCAACTGACCACGCAGAGCCAACATGACGCGACGGTAAATCTCAGTATAGGGAGTGGTGTCACGCGTAGTCCAGGCAATGTCGTTAGAGCGGCGCACAATACGATTGCGGCCGGCCTGCAGCTCAGTTACCATTGTGTCCAGTACTGTGAAAAGGGTTCGGCGTTCGTCCAGGTTCAGTTCGCGGCCAATAGCGTCGGTACGTGGGCCCAGCAACATACGAATGACAACGCGCTGGCCACGATCTGCAGTAATGTCCACGTTAATATTGAACTGTTTGTTATTCAGGCGACGCTGGCGAACAACAACGGTTTTCTGCTCTTCTAGCTGTTGGCGCTGCAGCAGATTGACCAAATCCATGTCGCTGGTATCAATGCAAGTGCGCAGCTTATCTACGCGCACATCATTCACAGTCACACCATTCATAAGAAGATCTTCACGGCGATAGGTACCCAGAAGCTGAATGCGCTGCTCATCCACAATATTGACAATGCGACGGAGCAGATGTTGCACAATAGGATTGTTCAAGCTTACACCCAGACCCAGACGATCCACATGACCAATGTTCTCCACATTGTTTTGCAAGAGTTCTCTTATTATGCGCAAGATGCCAACCTGTCCAAGGCGGCCCATGAGCACATCGGCAATGCGGCGATCAACTTCACGTTGGTCATTCAGCAAAACGCGATCCGTACCAATTGTCACTTGCTGGCCAATGACAAGCGCCAAGCGCTGCTCAATTTCATTGATTTGATCTAAAACGACACGATTGCGACGAGAGTCGAGACGCATTTCATTGAGACGCAAGGCATAGCGCTCCTCCACGTTGTTCACGAGGCGGGGATTGTTTATGCGCTTAATATTGGTGTTCATGTCAATGTCGTCGATTTGCTGGCCAAGCGAGATGCGTTCTTGGTTCAAACGTGCCACTAGCTGTTGCAGGTTGTGCAACAATATCTCGTTACGGCGCAACTTAATCTGGTCTCGTATGATGTCAACATTGAGGCTGCGACGATAGCGGTGAATACTGTTGCGGTCCTGCTCTTGGCTAACCTCGTCATTGTCAATATCGTTGTTGCTCTGTTCCTGCTTCATACGCATAATGCGGTTCTGGCGATTGCGCTGTATCATTTGAACGATATCATCATCGGTTAGTTCATTGAGGCGATTATCACGGCGAATCAGCTGCATAATGTCTACATCCTCAAGTATGCCATCTCCAACACGGCGACCCTCGCCTATGGTTTCCACTCGGCGTGGCATATGCATATTCTCTTTACGGTTCCATTTGTCTTCAACATCCAAGTTCATGTTCTCTCTGTCATATGTGTTGGTGTTCAAGCGATGCATCCTATCATTCATGACGCGGCTACCCAGCACATTTCTTTGTCTAACATCGTCGTCTATGGTCTGATCGTTGCCGTTCTTTGTGCGAATGTCCATCCAGTCTCCAAGCACACCTTGGCGGAAGTCATCATCTACAACACGGCGACCTTCACTGAGGCGTTGTCCACGAGTCATGGTGTTGCCATGCTGCTGCTCGATGGTGTTCATACGGCGGCGATTTACATGCAATAGGCGATCGCTGTTGATGTCAACGGTGGGCAGGTTCTCCACTCCGTTGGTATTCAGATTGTTGCGGCCACCTTGCAGCATGTTACGTACTCTGATATCATCGTCATTGTTGATAAAGCGATTATCTCGCAAGCTGTTCGTGTTGGTCCAGTCGGTCATCATGCTGTGGCGGCCATTGTTCATCCTGTCCCTGATATCATCATCGTCATCTTCCATCTGCACTCGTCGCTGGTTCACATTCATGCCACCCATGCCCAGACCAATATTGCGTTCTAGACCTACACGGACATTAGGCATACGCATATCGTCGTTGTCATCATTATTCAAGACACGCAAGAATCGTTCACGATCATTGATTAAGCTTTTGGTGGTTTGCATATCATTTCCATTTTCCTGTTGTTGCATGCGGCGACGGTTTACATGGAGCAGGCGTCCATTGTTGATGTCAGTGGTGGGCAGTTGGTTGATATCCTTGTTGATACCATTACGCAGGCGCTCAAGTCGCTCTCTCCGCTCGTTGACATCGTCGTCGCCCATCCAGGAACGGCGTGCGATGATGTCGTCACTGTTAATGTTGTTAAGACCAATCATTCTGCCTTGCACAATGCGATCATTCCATTGTTCTCGCACGTCTCTGATTTGGTCCATTTCTTCCTCCTGTACTGTCATCTCATTGATCAGATTCTGCACAAAGTTGCGCAAGCCAATATCCTCTGTCAGCAACGACATGCCATCGTTGACTTTTGTGGTTAATACGGTTACGCTTCCACCATGCATACCCTGTTGGGTTTCCTTTCTCATGGCCATTTGCATGCGCAGATCACGCCAGGGCATCCATAGCTGAGTGCGGTCCATCAGATGCATGACAGGGTGCAGCTGTCCAATGCGATGTCCCAGTCCCACAAGATCAATCAGATTGGGACGAATTGTCTGCTGTGTATTGATGCCAATGTGTTTAGCAGTTGTGATCACCTGATCGTCTATACACAATCCAGGCAGAATTTCTGGTATTGCGGGCATGATCAGGGATTGAGTGTCGGTGCGATCGCGAACAACCAATACAAGCGCATTAACAAGCAGAACTGGGTTGATGTTGCGGCGTAGATAGACCAGATTACGCTGTACAGTGTCCCAGTCTTGGGCGTTCACCAAAAGCCTGTAGATACCACGTAGCTGGCGCACATGCTCCTCGTCACGTATGCTGTAGACTTGGTGCTCGTCGATGAGGCGGCGCTGACGATCCAATTCAATGACATGCTGCATGTCCTCGTCGATGCCACCATGGTAGCGTTGTTCATCTACAATGAGGCCATTGTCCAGGCGTATGAGCTCATCCAGCTGCAGTGGCTGTTGAATGTGCGACAGAACGTCTAGCAGGAACTTTTGGCGCTGCAAGTCCTCACGAGTCATACGGTCGATGCGTAGTCCATCTAAAAATATTGTAAGAAAGGACATATATTTGGGAAAAGTGGCTCTACAGGTACTTACCATTACGTTCTAAGCCGCGGTCTTGGATCACTCGCATATCAAGCACCCCGGCGGCTGCCAGGCTGACCATAAGGGTCATCAGCACTATGAACTTGTTCATTTTGCTACTTTACTGGTATGGTTGTTGGTTACTCTGGAAGTACTGTGGCTTGTTCGGATTGTGTATTGCACTGGCTACAAACCAGAAGATGACTGCATTCTTGGCTTGCCGTATGCGCGCATTTATAGCACCCCTTATCTCTTGCCTAGGCCTATTCGTAAAGATTTTAAGCACTCGTGCGATGTTGGCGAAAATACATTTATCAGCCATGAACAGAAAGTCGAAAGCGGTAATTATGCAATTAAGACTCTGATAGGGCACAGCCATAGGTCACCTGATTGCGGAGCATTTGTCGAAAGAAAGCACTAGATCTACGTGCAGCTGGCGATGCACACTCACTTATTGACTGGTTGTTTGGATCGATAAGGGTCATATGTTTTACGGGTTCAACGCTCCTAGCGCCGACCAAAGCGTAATGCCTGCACTTTACCTTTTGCTAGGAAAATTTTATGCTCATAATCAACTGCTTAAAGCTATTCAAAACAATATTTCTAAGGGTTGTATAGTATTTATGAGGTTTAATATGTTTATTTATGGCTTAAAATAAATGAAAAACGCATTGATTTCGATCTCTTGGATTACAATTTTCTTTACATATTCCAACAGATAGAAAGTTGTAGCCAATTTTTTTTACCAATACCATTTTTTTTCGAAATTACTTAGCTACTGTACAAATTGTAAAATGGTATTATAGATTTGTGCAATGTATGTAAAAGGCAAAAGAAGGCGTGGAAGACCATATGTTGGAGCCGCTGGATCTTGATTCGCTTGACTATGTCAATGTCGTCGTAGAGCTCATAGTTCGTCGTTCCATCGTATGTGGTAGTCGTTGCCAACGTGTAAAGGGCCAGGAATATGGGGGAGTACCTCAAACCTCCACTCAAACATTCCTAGGGCATTTCCATCAGACTGCAACATCACCCAAGCTTCAGCGCCATAAAAAAAAACGGGAAGGATGAGCATCTTGTAGTGTGTTACTTTCGTCTGACGGGAGTGGTCTCTACTACTCATTTGCTTTACTAAGACCTATTGGCAAGAGTGATTCTCCTCTTGATCTCCATGCTGACATCGTTCTTTATTGTTACGGTGGTGCCAATGTAGACGAAATCCTTGACAACCGCAAAAGTATAGTTCTCAACATTAATCTGAGAGTCCAACCGCTGTTATCTCTACTCAAAAAAAGCAGATACTTCGTCTTGCTCTCATTTACCATCAGACCCAACCTGGCAGATTCTCTTTCAATAACCGCAAAGGCTCCGGTAAATGCTCGCTTAGTAAACCCGACGATATCGATATCATTTGCGTATGCAAGCTGGACACTGTATAGAATACAGTCCCATTCCGATGTACTTCGGCCTTTCGCAACACATTCTCCATCGAAAGGTTGAAGAGGTCGCAGGACAGGGCATCGCTTTGTCTGAAACCTCGCTTGGTATCAAAGGGCTAGGAGAATCTTTTTCCTACCTTGACGGAGCTGTGTAGCTCAACGTCACTGTGCATAGTCGTATCAACTTTGCAGGGATTCCAAACTCGGACAGTGCTGCATATACGCGATCCCTCAACGGTCTATCAAATTCTGCCTTATAATCGACAAAAAGATGGTGGGTGTCGATTTGTTTTTCGTGGGTCTTTTCCAGGATTTGGTGTAATGTGAATTTGTGGTCAATGGTGGACTTACCAGGTGTCAAACTACACTGATACGGTTCAATCAGTTCTTTCGCAAACGGCCATAGTTTTTTACAATAGAAAGATGACTGATACCTCGGAAGTTAGCGCACACCATGCGATCACCCTTATTGAGGACACGGCAGAGGACACCAATGTTTCAATCATCTGGCATGCTCTCATCTAGCCATATTCTGCAAAGGAGCTGGTGCATGCACATTACCAACTCATTGCCTCCAGACTTGAACAGCTCAGCTGGCAGGTCATCAGCGCCAGCTGCTTTATTGTTCTTGAGCCGCTTTATTGCGACCCTGACTTCCTCATAGCCAGGAGGTGGTATATCCACGCCGTCGTCTATGACTGGGGATGTCGGGAAGCTAACTCCGGGGGCGGCATTATCCTCATCATCGTCAGATGGCAAGACAGAGAAGTGTTCCCTCCATAACTTAAGTACACCCTGTGCATCCACTACAAGATTTCCTTCTGCATCTCTACAAGAAGACGCTCCGGTACTATATCCTTCGGCCAGACGCTTGGCTTTTTGGAAGAACTTCCTAACGTCGATTCTGCTCCTGCACATCTCGACCTCCTCTCGCTCAGGCTTTTCCTGCTCGCGTTTTTTGCGTCTGAAAAGGCGACTCTCCATTTTCTTCATTTCCGATAGTGATCTCGCATATATCACGTAGCAGCCGACTTCAGGGTCCTTCTTTAGGCGGCGTTCTTTACTGCAGTGGTTTCCGTTCCTCAGCAGTAGGCGTTGGAAGCCAAGTACGTTCTCCGCTGTGGAATGCAAGGAGTGGGATATATGCTTCCAGAGACCCTCGGCGCTTTCAGGTTCTGAGGGAGGTTGAGTGGATGCATGCCTTTCATCAATCACAACATGATCAATCTGGTTGGCTGTAGTTTGATCAGGGGACAGCCATGTTGCCTTGTGGATATTGGGATGCTGAAATCTGGTACTACAGACTACCATGTTTCGAGCTGCGGCGAAGTCAATTAGCCTGAGATCGTTGTTCGAGGTGGTCTCGTGAGGGCATGTCTGACAGTAGGACCAAAGATGCGTTCTCTTCCAACCTTTCCATTAAAAACGCAGCGATCCTAGACCGACTCCAATCTATCATAGAACGCATCCTTGGTCGCATCTTCCTTGTCCTCCGTCGGAGCGTGCGCACAAATCATCCTTTCGTTCACTGGTGTGCACCGGGAGACTCGTTTGCGAAATCTCCGGCCAACAACAAATTTGCACCCAAATTAGCGCCGCTTCACATGGCCGCTGTAGTAAATTGCGCAGTATGCTTCTTTGCAGCAGTCTTGCCCTTTCCACCGCATCTCCTGCATGGCTGTTTTATATATGTATTAGGGTTCGGACATTCTAGGTGCTTACCCTCAAGTCATAGTCCTTTAATCATTTGCTTGGGTCGTCAACTTTGGGGGCGTTCGTATCCGAGGCTTTTCGGTCATTCGTTGGGGGGAGGTTTTCACGCGGCGGGTCCCAAACCCTACGCCCAACCCATTTAGATCCCAGGGAGGGATCTAGCTAGAGCCATAAAATTTGCTTTGTAGGCTCATGTTAGGTTATAAACCTAACAATGTTGACCTTTTTTCGAGTCATCCCCCCTACCCCCATAGCACTGTTACTGTTCTTACGCCCATAGTCCTTAAATCATCGATACGAAAATTTGCACAGAAAATTTAAGTTCATTTAAGTTCAAAGAAATGAGTATAGGGTATTCTACAGTCGGGCACCGTCAAGCAAATAAATTTATTTTGGTGTAAACACTTATTTACATTATGACAGTCAAGGACCATGGGATTTACTAGAGTGGTAACTTTTTCCGTTACATTGAGTCGACTTTATTAAAAGCGACCACTTTCAGCGCAGTGCATACTTGTGCGTTTTTGATCTTTCTCTTTCTGAATTTTGGCTACGAGTGAGTCGGTCTGACAGAGACCGCAAACAAGTAGCCTCACACGTACGGTGTGCTGAAATGGTCGCCTTTCAAAAATAATTTGGAATTTCTAACCGGACCAGGACTCTACAGTATTACATACTTTCAAGCTCTTTGATGACAGTGTAGAATGGGGCCAAATGTTTACAAAAATACACAATGAACAAGTTTGCGAACGAGAACTAAAAAAGTCTTACGTGAACGAACATCCATTAATGTTGAAACATGGTTATTGTAAGACGACGATCATCAGTGAGGGAAAAACATTATTCTGGGTCGATTCAGCTTTTTTATAAAGTCAACACTCCACTCTATAACCACAAGGCGCACACGAACAGAATTATTCTTTGAATCCTTCACCAAAATGCACCTGAAACTATCCCAAGTAAAAATTCTTAAAGTTTATAGAGAATCACAAATTCTGTTTTTTCAAATCAGCATTGTCTCAGGAGTACTTCAATGGGGGATACTGTTATTAGAATGAAAAATCAAGCAACAGCGATACCTGGTTTTCATACCATACATTTCATACAAAAAATAAAAGAGACGACATCAATGATTTGATTAAAAAATCGAACTCCACGTTTTTACAAACCATTCTATGATAATTTGTAAGAAGCCTTTTATCAGAGTTGTTATTTAATTGTTATTTTTATTATTGGAATTATTATTTTATTGTTATTGTAGTATAAAATACTACATCATGGCTGTGAAAATGAAGTTACTTTCTATACTCAATTAATGAATTAAAGAGATAATTTTGTTTATGAATTATATTTTAATTTGAAAAAAACTGAAAGCAGTTCCTTTCTATACATAAGTTTAAACAAATACGATAATAATACATTTTAAAAATATTTAGTTTATGATTAATATATTAAATTTAAAAGAGTGTGAAAATAAAATGTCTAAATAGACATATGCTTCTTGTTTTCATCAATGATATCGTCACATTTGAACGTATGACCGATAAAATAATATATTTTTGCGCAATAACGTCATAATTGAAAGTAGACTACTTTTCTTGTTCAGGAAAAAACCATAAAGATTAGGGGGTATCGATTTTCCCTTACGGATATATTAAATATATACAATTTCACTAGTTCATATAGAAATTATAAGATTTGCCCTTCTTACTACAATGTGGGAGTCAATTGATAACTTAAAAAGCGTTCTCTGCAAAACACATTTTTTGAGTTATGACAGTAAATGAGCGATATGAACTAGCAAAATTTAAATACACAATTCAGGTATATTGAAAATGGTATGTAATTTCAGTAATTTTGTTGTAAATATAAACAATAGTTTGCGTTTCCGTCAATGTGGATTTAACAGAGTGATTGTGAACGCCAAAACAAGGAGAAAAATTCTATGGTCTTTCATTATTACTTATTATTATTAGTAAATTTATAAAGTTATATAAAGTATATGCATGGCGATAAAGCCAATCAATCAGGCAATTCACCTTTATACCTAATATGCATATGCGTCGCATATTATGCGAATTAATGTTTATATTTTTAGATTTAAGATCAAAAATTATGTCAAACAATTTTGAATGCTAACTTGAAAATTTGTTAAAATTATTGAGAGCTTCCCCTAGAATAGTTAGTTCTTAAGTAAAGGGTCGTACACAATAACTCAATTTGAGATTTGCTTGATTTATTAGCATTTTAAAGTTTAAACACCCACGAATACATTGTCAAAATTTAAATTTGTCTTATGATAACCTCCGAAACCTCTACAAATTTAGCGGATATTAACCTTTGCAATAATTCTGAGCAGCGCTTGTCGACCGCATGCTTGTTGCAGTATACACCACGTTTGACGACCCATTAAGTATTTTAAAAGTTTGCATAGATGACGTCACCACTGTGTGGAGAGGGCCTTATCAAATCGTGACGATTTGAGATAATGGGGGACATTTTTTTTTGCTATACAACATCCTCTTATCAAGTTGCACTTGATTCTTTTTTACTTAGACAAATGTCTGTAAGTTTCCACAAATAAGGTTTTGACGGGTAAATTTTAATAACTGTCCTATTGGACAGTAAACAGGGGACCGAGCTGGAAAAAAAAACATCTTGTTTTTTTGTTTTTGGTGGTCAATGGCCACCAATTCTTTCCAAAAGACAATAGGCTTCAAATGGGGCTTGTTCCCCAACATAGCCGATATGGCTATAATCGGAACCATCCTCCTGTACGGAGTTTTAGTTTGGAGGCCAGAAAATTGGAGATCTCTGCGTACTATTCCTAGCATAGCCCTTGATACCATACTTAGTATTTGTCCATTATAACTTACATGAGATGAACAAGCTCTTTTATCAGCTATACGACTGAGTGACTAAAGCTGCTGGATAGAATCAAAAATTTGGTCACTCCTCTATCGCAGCAAAACACGCTTTTGTTCTGCCTCCAAAAGTGATTACTGTGTTTCAATAGAGTACCCCTAGCACTCCATTCAATACCCTAATTTCAGATAGGAATAAGTGATCCATCGGTCAGCCATGACCTACCAACGATACCTTCTTTTGCACTTACGAACGATTTCTTTCAGAACAGCTCAAAATAAAAAGGGCCTTTAGCCATAAGCGAGACACTATCAAGCCCCGGAGGCTCAAATAACGCTTCAGGCAACGTAAACATCAGTAGGAGTAATCAAATCCTTATGTTCAATATCATCAAATTCGATATCGGTAAAAAGCTGTCGCAAAACTCTACACTAGATGGCTTAGCAGTTCAATTTTCGCCTGATATGGGTTCCGGGACATAGATGGCAAAAACTTAGCGTAGGGAGAGATGCTTAGGCGTTGTAAGAGGCACTACTGTTCACTGGAGTCCATTCAGCTAAGCTTCTTACCCCGTACAATGACTTCTGAAGAAGCTGCGGGGACGGAAAAGAGGAAAAGAAAAAATACGATAAAGATACCTGAGTGGGTACTTCCTAAAAGCCTGCCAGATCTGTCCAAAATTTTTGATCCTTCGGTATCACAACGGGCCGACTCTCAGCCTGTGTGCCAGGTAAAAATCTGGCAGCCGTTTTAACCTATCCTAACCAAGACAAAGCCTTTGGCTTTTTTTTTTGTCTGATATATTCTCTTAGAAGTACCTACGCTCGTTTGAGCGCCTGGAATCTTTTGAATTCTTGACAAATTCATGTAAATTATCACAGAATATTTGAATTTGCACATTTATCCAAATAGCCCATTTAGCGTAAGAAAATTCATATCGCCGGTAGTAGTACTAGTGCTCTAGTAGTGTACACTTAATTTTTTTTTTTTTTTGCGAAGAGTAACCTTTTAGCTGTGTTGCCAATATATGGTATTTTCCAGAACCAGCGATTGGAATCTACGCAAGAAACAACATTTTTTATTTGTAAGTTTATTGTGGATCAATAGTGTCCTCTTTTTCACAACTTCTGTGTCATGAACCTGAATCTGCCACTGTTTAATGTAGCCATTAAGAATAGCGTAAAGGGTAGAGTGCTTGTATTCGTATTAATTTTTACACACGGCAAGATCGTTCATTAATTGAGGAGTGGCTTTACAAATACCGTAGGATTAGGCAGCAGATAAAGAAATTTGTACTCCAGTAAGATTGCACTTTTTCTTTGCTTATAGTGAACGTCATACTCTGAGGATATATGTTCACTTTAAATTGTATCAATAAAGGGAGCCAAAGCTTCTGTACATGGAACATTGGACCTCTGATTCGAATGATTGTTCCATTTCGACCACTGTGTGCCGTGGTTCTTATCAAAAGTGGGTAACATCTGCAAAATAAATTAATCGAATTGCTCATAATCATGATGTGGATAAGGAAAGTATATATAAAAACAAAAATAAATAAATAAGAACTACACATTCAAATTTTGAATGCGCTTAAGTATCACACTTAGTTCACAGGGCACTGATCGGTCGGTAACCATGCAGCTAGGCTTTCTGCCCCTTTTAACGATTTTGGCAGGAGCTGCTGGGACGAGGAAGAGGACGAAATGGTAGAGCACCTCTTCCGCTGAGATTTGTCTGAAATCAGACCTAATCGGATTGCAGATTTTATCTCTGCTTCTGGATGGTCTCCCTTTCGATTCTGTCTGCTCAGGAGCAGGGAAGGAGTGCGTAGATCATACGGTGTCACAATGGGCCGTAATATGGCCTAAGTATGACTTAATCTAACCTAACCACACTTGAGAAGTGAGTAGAACAGTAGCCCGTAGTTCCGATTGTCGGCCCATCTGACCGTAGCTGGAATGCGAATCGTCAGTTAAAAGCACCTCACAGTTCTCACCTGATATCGTCGATGCGACAAAGTAGTTTGTAGTCTTCAGTTATGTTGTTCTCGTTGAATGTGCCTTAGTATACCTTAGTTCAAGCCTCGGTTCAGAAGTTTGCTTAACTTGGTTCTTGAATCTGAACCGAACTGCAAGGCTATCTAAATATTGGTTCCTCAAAGTAAAATAGAATTTTTTTTTCATTTTTATTTAAAGGGCATCTCACGTACTTTAGCGTGTATTGTTTGCTCTCTGGCTACGAGCGAGTGATTGGCGATTGTATAAAAGATGCGCTACTGCGCGGATGAGTAAAGATGGCTTGCAATTTTTCTATTCAGTATTCACATTTAAATTGGCAATTCGCTTGGCCAAGTCTTTTGTTGTTTTGCCATTCGTAGTACAAAGCTGCGACAGTCGTTGCCATTTTTTGGTGCGTTGCGACAATTTGCAACGTGCTCCGCATGCAACGGAAGTGAACGCGCTACGTGGGTGGTTCACCTCCTTGTTTTGTTGTTGTTGTTGCTGCTGTTATTGTTGCTTTGCGCTTTTCGCCATTCTAATGTAATTGCAATTGTTTGGCGGGCGCATTGAAATCGGCTTTCGCTCCGACTATTTGCAAATTCAAATTGTTCAGATTGACATTTTTTGCCGCTGCTTCTGTCAACTTCGATTTGGTTCCTGCAAATGCACTTTTCATTTTGCATTTGGTCTCGTTTTTTCGTCTTGTGGCCACAATTAAGGGGGGGTGTGGCTAAGGGTTGTGTCCATTGGGTTGACATTTTTATGCAAGTTAATTGCTTCTTTATGCGCCGGGCACGGCATGCTCAGCAATTATGAAGCGACAATTTCACATTAATTGCTCCTTTGTGCTGCAGCTGCTGCAGCGTTGCCACTTTTTATTTACACAATGTCCTTTTAGCAGCGTATTAAAAAAATAAAACACAGTTTTTTCAGCATTATTGTTCCCATTTTGATGTCGGCCTGCATTCCGCCAGTAATACTCTGCTCAGTTTAATTGCCGCTGGCCATGTCATCAGCCGCATCCCCGAGCATGGGAGCAATGCAATAAGTTGCATAATTTAAATGAACCATGTACCCATGAAGCAGCAATTTTCATTAATCCTGTCGTGAATATCTGGGCGAACACTTTGTTATTTGGGTGGCTTATGGATTTCTCTACCTGGCTTTAAAGTGACAATTGATCATCAAGTGGGTCTTCGTAATTTTTATGGAAATCATTCTAAAATTGTCAAGAAGTGGATAGATCGTTTTTATCTGTAAAGTACTGGTACGGATTTATTTATTTCAAATAAATTAAACGAATTATTATATAATTAACAAATACAACTGCAAACTTAAGAAATTAGATCTGTTTTCTGCCCCAAAACTTTGCAATAGAACCCTACTGACTGTGACAAAGCTCATAAACAAGTTGGCTAGGATTTTAAAAGTGCCGTTCAAACAACAAAAATGCCTAAATCCACGAATTCCCTCGACTTTAAGCGATTTGCCGTTCCAGTTCAAAAGCATTCAGTTGGCAGTGAAACTTGCGTTTTCGATGACAATAAACAAGTCACATGGGCAGTCGCTGGAAGTGTGCGACATAAATCTGGATATGTTATTCTTTCCACACGGCCAGCTATATGTGGCAGATTTCAATAAAACGATCAATGAAACTATCTATTTTGAGCAGAATATTGGATAAACTTACGATATGCTCCATTCAATATACAATTGAAATTATATTATTGTGTCATCTGTTAAAGATTGCTAATTTTCGATTAAAAACAAAAATTCATGTGTTGTTGAAATCAAAGTCAACGTTTCTTATTGTTCTTTACTTTTCACGCCCCGCAAAACATCTTGGAAACTCTCATCCTTGCCTCGGCTTGATAAGCTCACATGGCAGCATGAAAGATACACGCATACATCTACATAAATAGATACCTTCAAGTGGGTTGTTGTCATCGTAGTCGCTGTCGTCTTCATCATATCATTGTTGTTGTTCTCGCTTTGTCGGCTTTTCTCTCTCGCTTAAGTAAATGAAGGATAATCTGGGTGACGGTGAAGGTGGTGGCGGTGATGCCGGTGGTGCCGGTGGTGACGGTGGTTGCTTGCTGAGTTGCTTGGTTGGTTGGCTGCCTTCGTTTGACTTAAATGCGATTTAATGCCTTTTTTGTTTGTCTTCCACGCGCCGGATATCCGTCTGCTACTTTTACGCGGTGGGCGTGTGTGTGCTGGCTTGGGAGTGCGCCAGGCGCATGATAAACCCGAACACTCATGGACCAGCACCCTCTGGCATACCCTCTCCAGGGCTTTACCATGTTATAAGCTGCGTTCGCTAATTTGCTGCATGCCAAGCCAATGTCTTTGCTGGCTTTTTATGTAGAAAAAATATTCCATCTTCCACTTTTTCACTTCTTAATCTATTTGCACTTGCGGCATCGGCATCCTTGGAACCTTTTGGCTTTGTTGGCAACTTTTACTGATAAAACTGCTTACAAATGCTTAAAAAATTAAAATTTATTACACGCGATTATGTTTCAGAAGCCCAGCGACTCTTCCTAAGCCTAGCATTTATATTTCTTCTTTTCATTTTTTTTTTAGTGGGAGTTGATTTTTTGTTGATATTTCCTTTTTGATTCGGCTGAATGCAAATCGAGTGTCATATTTCTGGACGGTCAATAGCTGGCACATATTTCCTGCATGGACATCCAATTGATTAATAGCATGCAATATCCTTTGCGTAATGGCCTGTCCAGGGCCACGATTGGTGGCCTTTGTGGCCAACACTGGCTCTAAAGTCGGTTCCTCCAAAGCGCCAACTTTAAAGGGCAACTTGGCTCCCAATGCCCAAAATATAATAATAATAATAATGAAGCAGCAGCAGAAGCAGCAGGCGAAATAAGCAAGAAAAGTGCCAAAAGAAAATATTTCTTTTTATCTTCAACGGATGTGAGTGTGCCAAGAGTAAAATAGCAAAAAAGAAGGAAAAACACTATGGTTGCTCGGAGTGGGCGGGGGAAATATGACAGAGGGTGAGTGCGCCGTTAGAAATAAATAAAACAAAAATGCAGTAGTAGGAGTTGTACGGCGGCTGGAGGAGATTCTGGTGCTGGGGTCATGGCATTGACACTTTCCTTGTTACACTTACCTCGCTCAGCGTTCCCGCCGTTTGTGGCAACTTGCGGCTTGGTTTGGGGCATCCAAAGAAAAGCAAATCAAACAACTTTCATTTCAAATGCGATGAAGGGCCGTATCGGAGTGTTTTTGTTTGTCTTGAAACAAGTGAGAGAGTGTGCGTGCGATTGGGTGGTGTTCATTGGTGTGGGTGCACGTGTACAAATTTATGTGTTAGTTTTGATAGCTATTGACTTTTGGTGGGGCGGCTTTGAACCGTTAAATTTGATAATTGATAGAAATATATGTGTGTGTGTGTGTGCAAGGAAAAGCTGCAAATGATGGGTTAATTTAGAGATCTTAGCAACTGATTAACAAGTGGTTGACAGACTCACAGTCGACGCCAACGCGAAATATTTGAGGTTTTTCTATTTTATAACTGTTATTAAGATAGTCACGAAAACACCAATTAAGCAAATTTAACAAAAGGGATCGGCAGCTGCAGCAAAGACGTTGACAGAAATTAAGTCGCTGCGATACTCTTTGTGTGTCGGCAGAGAATCGGTATGAAAGTCTTGAGTGTAATAAAACAGGATCGATTCCAAATTTAGTCTATATTTAGTGAATTTAATAATATAAAGAGTTCTGAATATGTGTGCTGTGTACAGGCGGAACAGGAAAACAAGAACCTAGCCATTGCATCTCAGCTTGCCAGATTGTTCTTAGTTGAGGAGGTTGCCAGATCGTTGTCCGTGCAGTCGGTTGCCAGATGAATTTCTAATAGATAGCTGCATCGACAGCGCATAGGGACATCTTGCTCAGTTTCCAATTGCAGCTTATCTGCTGCCATGCCGATCTCTGATCTAGAGCCTTAATTTGGCTAATAAGTAGATGTATACTAAGGTTTCATATCGTCATTCCATTGATGTGAGTTTATATTTACAATAGTAAGAGAGTAATTTAACACTTCGGCTTTGTTTCAAATTTCATCACACGTTAGGTGTTTTGGATCAAACTTTCAATTTCTTTCTTGATAAATTACGTATATACATACATATAGTATTTTTTGGTGTGCATATGTTTAATTGCTTTATCGTACATCTTATGGATATGTTTTGTTTGAGGAGATTACAACTTCTTTGTACTAGTATTTGGCGAATTCTTTATAAGGTATTTACTCTTTAACAAAATTTGTATAGACTTAATGGCGTACTTCGAAGGTATACATGTGTGCGATTAAAAGGTATCATTCAATCTATTTTTCCAAAATAATATATTTCAGCAGTCCTTCAGAACCACAGTTCCAATCGATAAAATTACATACCATATACAAGCTTCCACTAAAACACCAATTAGACCAAAATAATTATTATTACCAACATATATTACTGTTTTAAACTCAAAATCGGTCGATTATCAGCAGGGTTAAAATGAAATAGACCTAAAATTGCCAGACCTATATTGACAGTACATTAGACTTCGCAGTTTTTAGTTTTATCTGATACTTAACAATTTTATAAAAATATAACATACGAATTTTTGATTGACTCAAAAAAAAGTCAATTTACTTATATAGTAATCTATTACTAGGTTCGATTAACTTGAATGAAAGTATCGCTGCAACTATCTTGAATCCAAGCAGGCACTAGACTCGGGCTCGTGGAGAATTTTATGCTCAACTTGGGTAATGATTATAAAACCAAACAATGTTTTGACGAATTATCCCCTTACCCCCTTAGTACTGTTACATTAATAGCACGTATACCCCGCAAAGTATTGATACAAAATATTGCACAGAAATTTGATTTTCAAGCGAAAAATGAGTACAAGGTATCCCACTCTCGGGCATCAACCCCGTATACAATGTGTAAAAGGGTATTATCGATTTGTGCAATATATTTAACAGGCAGAAGGAAACGTGTCAGACCATATATTCCATGGGCAAAAATGGTCAGGAGCAACAGTCGAGTCGATATAGACATGTCCACCTGTCTGTCCGTGTTGTCGCACCGTTCTCGGAGACTATAAGAGTTAAAGCAACAATTTTTTTCACCAAACGATGCGCATTTTCCCTAGGTAGATCAAGCTTGTCGAATTATGTCGATATTTCACCGCCTTCCCCCGTGGCAGATTTTCGCGGTTTTAACCCAAACCATAAAAGCTATCCAATCGAAATTTAGCACAGTTATGCACACTATTACTGTGCATGTGTAGAGTAAAAATTACATATTTGTATCGGAATGTAACTTAAGAAGATATAACTAATAATGTGCCAATTTTAAGCCCTCCTCCTATAAACTGCAACAGAATTTCACTTTTTACGGAAATGTTAAAGTTAAGGGCACGCCAACGTCCCTGGAAATGATCTTGCGGACAAGCTAGCGAGGCATGGTGCTGCGAACCCACTCATATGACCGGCACCTTTCCGGGGCATTGGCAGACACACCATCAAGCAACTTCTAAGGGAAGAGGAAAGAATAAGACGAGTCACGAACTGGATAAACAGTCCAGGTCTGAGACAGGCCAAACCGTTACTTGGCTCTAACAACCAGATTAGGTTCAAGAAGCTATCGCAGGGAAGAACTCTATCAGAATTCTTACAGGTCTGCTTTCTGGACACTGTAGACTTAAGGGTCTCCTGTGCAAGCTGGACATCACCGGCTCTGCCACCTGCAGGTTCTGTGAACTTGAGGAGGAACCCTCCCAGCACATTCTAGCTGAGTGTGATGCCCTGGCAAGAAGAAGGCTGATGCTCTTAGGCGGGTACAGGATCTCGCTGGCCGATTTTATACGGTTGGAACCATCCCATATAATTGAGTTTATAACAGTGATAGGACTGTAGGGAGCTGTAGGCTTAATAGGGGGTACAATAGATCTCACAGGTCGGGGTGCCGTTATCCCCAATAAAATTACTTTTATTATAAAGTTAACATTTATGTTAGCCAAATGTGGTACGTTACGCTTATAAACCAAACAATGTTGACCTTTTTCTGCACAATCCCCCTACCGCTGTAATGCAGTTACCGTTATTACGCCAATACCCTTTATAAAAATAGGTACAGGGTATCCCATTGTCGTGCACTGTCCCGACTGTTTAGGACTGGGATACTATAACTAATCAAGCCAATAGCTATTGAATAAGAGTTATACGGTCAAAAGCAAGCATAGTGGAAAAAGTGACCTAGATGAATTTGAAACCACATATTCTATATTTAGAGGGAAATATACTTAAAAAAGTAATGGTTCGCTTTTCATTCTTTCTTATTTTTCCGTTTTCGAACTGTTTTGAAACGTCGATGTTCAAGGTTGTAAATTGTACTATGTGCTACGGGGGTAATTTACTTTTCGCACTCTCTGACATTTACAGACTCTCACTTAAAACAGGAAATTGAAGCCACTGCATGAGCTTACCTTGTTAGGTAAACCTAGTATTAAGCTCACGATTTCTTTAAATTATATGGAAAATCAAGTTTTTGAAATTTAATTTAAATTCTTTTAGTGCTTCCCAAACTTACCTTACCAGCGAGACACTTGGTGTTCGACCATTCTGTTGAAAAACTTAATTTAGCAAATATTTTTCTACCATTTCCAATGCAGAACCATAGCATCAATGACTCGAATCGCCTTCAACTTCTACTCGACCATTAAACAAACATGATTGTATTTGGTGGATGGCAAAGGGCTTGTCTTTATTGCGGACCAGTGCTGCCAGAGGCATGGGACAAGCCACTATAAAAACGACCTTGCGGCTATAACGGCAGACGTGCTTGTGTGTGTGTGTGAGTGTGCGGCAGTCATCATGACTTTTGGCTGCTGGTGCTACTGTTTCTGTCTCTGAATCGCGTCTGCTGTGTGGCATGCGTCACGGCGTTGTTTCTTATCAGTATTTTGGCTGGGACGCAGCGTGGCATTTGTGTGAGTTTTATGTGCGGCTTTTGGCCAGTTATGATGCTCGCGTTGTGCTGCTGTTCAGGGTTGTCATTGTCATCTTCATTGTAGTGTTTTCCATTGTTGTTGTTTTCGTCTTGAATGCCTTTGTTTTGTATCTGTGCTGATTGTTACATTTCTATTGCCTACTTTTGTGCGCTGGCCTCTCGTCTTTGTGGCATTAAAACTCGTTTGCAATTCACAATTCACAGTCGGTTGCATAAACAAGTGGGCGTTGGGAATCAAATTTGTAACGCCTAAGCGCCCATGTCTAATAGAAAACGACAACGACAACAACGCGGCTGGAGTGAGAGCAGCAGCATTAACCACCCCTTGTTGCCGTGGAGCACCCTGCGGCCAGCGATTTAAACTAATAATCAACGCATCAGCAAACATTGTCGTTATTATTCACGCTTAACCCCCGACCGCCCTCTGGGCACGTTTGTTGAGTGTTGACAGATTTTATTGCAACGAGCGGCGAGCAATGAGCGTGTTCAGGTAGTTTTGGTTGGGGGGCGCGATTTACAAGTGTTGCCATCAATCTCTTTTTTGATATTGAAAAGTCATTTATTTTCATTTAATCTTTTCTTTTTGAATTGTTTTTTGTTTTTTATCACATTAAAATATATATGTATGTTAAATTTATATTACACAAAATCGGACGATTTTTTAACAATTTTTAAGTACATATACAAGCCCGTGAGTTATGTAAATAGCTTACGCCACAAATACAGCAAATCTGAGGCGAAAGCTACTTACAGAATGCACAGTTATATACATCTATATGTAAAGCACTAAGAATTTATAAGCAAAACTATAAAAAAGACATAAAGAAACCAAATTTTCAAGCAATTCTTGATTATGCTACAACTCACGAAGCGAACTACAGCTAAATTAGGAGTACATTTATTGGTTGTCCCCAGATTCAGAGGATTTCTTTGTGCACTGCCTAGACGGCATGCTCGACGCCCGCGCCGTAGCGCAGCGGAGTCGGTCAAATAATGTTTGGTGGCGCCGCAGCCGACGTGCTCAGCGTGGGCGATGACTTGGCCGACTTTACGCAGCCGTAAGAGGATATGCCTGTGCCGCTGCTGCTGGGGGGAGAGGGCGGCGTCTCGGGACTGATCAGTGGAGTGCAGCCAAAGTAGCGCCAGGGATGGTAGATGCTACCCGCATACATAGCCTGCAAACGTGCCTGCAAATCCAATGCCAGAGTGGGATCCAGAGGATAGTGGGCCAGTGCGGGAAAGGCGGCGGGTACGCGTGCAGGCATATTGAGTGATAGTTCTAAGGGCGCTCCAAACCCGTATTTGGCAGCTAGCGTTGGTGAGTGTGAGGCTGCTGCAGCAGCGGCGGCGGCTGCGGCGGCGCTGAGCTGAGCATGATGATGCTGATGGTGATGATGATGATGATGATGAGGCGCATGGTGTTGCAGTGGATGCGTTGTTGTCTGGTGTTGCTGGTGCAGCGATGAGTCCTTCTGGCTGGCATTATGCGATGAGCTGTTGCCAGCGCCGCTGCCGGAGCTACCTCCGCCACCTGGCACCGGCGACTTATTAAGCGTCTTGGGTTTGCGGCGCGGCCGATACTTGTAGTCTGGGTGCTCTTTCATGTGTAGCGCGCTGTAAATTGAGTAAACGTTGAATAGTGATCAAGAATCGGGCTCAGTTATTAAACGATCGATTGTTGATATGTATCATAAAGTGCACTGGACAAGGAGAAGGCGTCGTTGTTCATGTGTTTATCAATTGTAACTCGGAACCCTTTGCTGCAGCTCATAAAACTTTGCTGCACAACAATAAACAATGGGCCATTGAGTCACCATACGTTGGCTTATCGCTCAACTCATGTAGCACGATCATTTGGCAAGCAGGCGGGGACTTGGACTTGAGCGGGTCTCGAATTGAGTGCCTCAATCACACCTTTTATCGGGTTTATCGCATGCATCGAGCAGCAAGTAACACAAGTCAACAATGGCGTCTGTTTGCATTATGTAAACAATTATACACTGACAAAAGGCGATTTCATTTAATTATAATGATTGTTGCATGTCAGTTGAGGCATCTATGACCTATACTTATCATAAATTGGAATTCCTCTATTCTTAACGAGTATGTAAATGAAATTTGTATTTTGGTACAGTCCCTAAACGGAATTAAGACTGCTACAAGTGTGCACAAAAGATATCAAAACGCGTACGGTCAGATCTGACTGAAAGATGGAAATATAGATACGGACAACACTTTGAAGACCCACACTATAAACAATATAGACAAAAACCCACATTTCTTACTTTTCCGCAAAAAAGTATTGCGCTTGGCCAAAAAACTAAAATCCCTAATTTTATGTTTTTCGACGATCTCTCACATTTTTTCCGGCGATTTGGCTATGTTTTTGTGTTCGTGCGTTGTCGATGTAGTGTGTTATTCCAATAACTTTAGTAATTTTGACTTTAGCAAACTTCTTTTATCGTGTCGCGCATGACTTCAAATTGGTTCCTATTGAATTTGAGCACTCTAGTCGCCATATTTGGGTCGCCGAAGGAATAACAAGAGTATATATTAAAAAAAAAAATATTTTTTAAGCTCGAGCACAGTTATCAAATTTTGCTTTTTTAAAGGTATTTACACTTCACAAGTTTTTATCCGTTTTGTTTTACTTGATTTTGGACTACAAAGCAACGATTTGAGTAATTTTTTTTTCGTTGTTCATTGCTATGTAATTAACAATTTAGTTAAGTTATACCAAAATTCTAAGGGACATTGAACCAACCTTTAATAACCTTAAATTTGAGATACAAATTATCTTGATCGGAAATAAGGTTCTCGGGTAATATGAAATTTTCCGTCTTTGAAACTCGAGAAATAGTGAAATTTTTCTAATGGCGATAAATCGAAATCCGTGCCAAAAAGTCAAAATTGTTGCCTGATTAGTATAGGACATATGGTATAGTAGGTATATTTTACCCAAAAACATTTGTTGCGTTACCTAGTATAATAAACACTATGCTGACAATTTTTCTCCCGCATCCTTCAACGAATGAATTTAATACGTGCCACACATATTTATAAAAGCCTTTATATTATCTTTCGAGCAACAACACATTCTACAATAGAATACAAATGTTTTGTACATAGAAGTACTTCCCAATCTGATCTGTTTAATTAGATCAGACTTGTAGAAAGAGACCCAGACGAAGATGTACCTCTAAATTTTGTTCTTCATAGCTTTTTTCTATTTGATATGCGATTTGTAAAAAAATAGAAGGTATATAATCATATGCAGATTATATTGTGCGTCCATCACTCTCTCTTTGTGATTTCCATTGAGTTGTGTTATGAAGGAAATAAAAAGAGTCTTCCTAAAAAAGGTCCC
The DNA here is from genome assembly GCA_035041775.1 of Chymomyza caudatula. Lineage (NCBI taxonomy): Eukaryota > Metazoa > Arthropoda > Insecta > Diptera > Drosophilidae > Chymomyza > Chymomyza caudatula. Next base: position 2,290,286 of record JAWNKW010000133.1, read on the forward strand.
CTGACCCATAGGGGTCTATTTGTCGGAAGGCAGTTTCCCCGGCGCAAAGCCAATCACAAACATAGGCACTAATTATTTACAAGGAACTCTAGGACATCAAACTATATAGAGGAAAGAGAAATATTAGAAGAGATTTGGCGTAATAGCCAAAGCATCTTCTTAAAAAAAGAGAGACGAAATTTGTAGAAATGCGGCAGCGTACAAAAAAACCTAAGCTAATTGATTAAATTTCATTAATCAATCCCACTGAATAAACAGCTTGGAGAAAACTAAACTATTGGGTAACGCACCGCTTTAACACTTAGATTCTATAGAAACGATCGTCTTACAATTTAGTTTTTCTACATAGTCTCGTGTTTTACCTTAGACCCAAAACACCTAGATAGATCGTCAGAGTAAAACCTTGAAACTCTACGAATAGCCATACAGAACTGGCAGCATAATCTTATCTATTTGAGAGAGTTCAAATAAAGAAGTTCGTTTATACACATTGTGTAAGAGTATGTCCAATTCGTAGCAATAATTTTGTTTTCTTTTGTTGTTTTTGATCTTTTTCTTTAGGTTATTGGTAGGTGCATAATAATTGGTCACCGTGTTATCATTGCCAGTTCCTGAAGCAAATACGAAACCCGAATATTTTATCCAAAGTGCTTGCGTCGTTCTCGACGTCGACGGTGGCGTTGATTGTGTCTTTTGGCTTATCAGCTCGCACTCGCACATTGGCAAATATTTACATAGCATTTTGAAGTTATTTCTGGTAGAATTTCCCAACCCAATAGCCATTAGTTTAAGCCCCCGAACTATAGCAAAGCAGTCATTAATAAATGTCAGGCCAATTTCAGTTTGAAATGCGATTTCTATATTGATTTTCTAGTTTCACAGTCAATACAGTACACTATCAAAGGCTGCAACAATCAATAAAAGGATTATGACAGGCCCCAAAACAGAGGAGTCATTGGCGGTTCCCAAAAGTCAAGCGACAATTTTCAGACTACAAACTCAAAACGCAAAATGTCAAACTGAGTTAGAAGGGGAGGCAACCTTTGTGTAAGGGCACTTTAAAAGAGCTGTTTACCCAAGATACGAGGAATGGAATTGACAATAAGCAGCCTGCTTGCCCATACCCCACACACACAAATACTCACAGCCAGACAATAGCTCGCTTTGTCTTAGCTAATCGATCAAAATGTGGAGCTCCTCTCACTCTCGCTGCAAGTTTCCCAACTTACCGCAAACGTTTCGCCTCGTCAATGAATGGCCGCTTCTGTCCCTCGGTGAGCAACTTCCACTCAGCTCCCAAACGTTTTGATATCTCTGAATTGTGCATTTTTGGATTGTCCTGCGCCATTTTACGTCGCTGTCCACGGGACCATACCATGAACGCGTTCATTGGTCGCTTAATATGGTCATTGTGGCCACCAACGCCAACAGCAGCTCCATGACTCCCATGACCCTGATTAGAACTGCTCGAACTGTGTTGATGTTGCTGCTTTTGCGCCGGCAGCGGCGGTGTCGTTGTGGCACCCCCAATTGATGATGCCACACCGGGCAATTGTGGTGACAGGCTGCTGCTGTGATTGCTGCTGCCGCTGCCACTGCTGGCATAGCCATTGCTGTGACTGCTGCGATGCAGTAATGCCGAGATGCTTGTCATGCTGCTCAATGCCAAATGGGTTGGGTGGGTTGTTCTTCTGTCTGAGGCTTTGTTTGTTCTATGCTCTTCCTACGCTGGGAATGAGTGAAAGTGCAATGCACTTGCCTTGGGGCACAAACTGCCAAGCAAACAAAAGTGGAAATAGAAATTGGTTTCAATATATATGTATATAGAGTTATTTTTTGGGAAACAAGGTGTTGGACTGTCAGAAGCCACAAAAAATGTTGCAAAATATGAAGAAGCCATAGTCAAGAGTGTGCCAGAAATCTGTAAAAGGTTTAGACAGAGCCTTTTTTGACAAGATTTGATGATACAAATCTACGTTCTGAAACATCGACGGAATTCAAAACGATTCGTGTTGGGCTATATGTTAAAGCGATCTCTGAGACACCACTGATTATTTAGATACTTTCATGTTCGTTTTGCTTTTTTGCCTAAAGCATATATTTTTTAGCACTGTTTAGGGGTTAAAAGCAGGAATAGTAAATAATAATTATTGGCCAAAGCTAAAACTAAGCAAATTATAGGGAGAGTCAATAAAAATTATTTTTTAGTAAAAAAATAAATATTTCTTGAGTTTTATGTTATTGCTCAGAAAATAAAAATTATTTGCATTTGCATTATTTTTTAGTAAAAAAATAAATATTTCTTAAGTTTTATGTTTTTGCTCAGAAAATAAAAATCATTTGCATTTTCTAAAAAAATGTATTTTAGATTTAATGAAAAAAAAAATAAAAATATGGTTTGAGTCAATAAATTAAGTTTAATAAGTAACTATTCGGATTCGAACTCGGAATGGCTTCGAATTCACTTTTCATTCCGATACCGAAACCAGATAAGGAATGATGTTTTATTTTCTGAGCAAAAAATAATAGTCAAGAATAAGTTTTATTTTTTGAGTAAAAAATAACACTTAAGCAGTAATTTAAAAAAAGCAATTTTTAAAATACAATTTATAACAGTTATGGTTCCTAAAAACAAGAAAATAATGTGACTAATAAGCTAAACTCTTATGCACATCGAAATTTGGTTATGAATATGAAAATACATAAATTAAAATAACCAATTCAGCCAAAAAGCAGGTAACAAATAATTTCCATATCATATTTTAAACGCACATTTGTGTTTTCACATAATAACGCTACTGAAGACTAGTTCATATTCAAGAACTCTGATGGGTAATCATGTTTATACTACCTTTTCTCAATATCACGACGTACTCAGTTTGTTTCGGTCACCCTCACGTTTTTGGAATATCGGTATTTTTGAGGAGGATCCACTCAAACCGCCATGACTCTATTGCCAAATGAAGTATCAACGATTCTTTTTTCTATGTTAAGTTAATGAATGTCACTACGATTCTTTCAGAGACCATTCTTCGATTTGAACTATGAGTACAGAGTTCTCAATAGGCATAAAAGCGCAAAATGTATGTTTTTACCTTAGCACCTTGACTTGTTGTTAAGATATTTTTAAAAAAGACTTTTCTTGAATCAGTAGTGTTATTCGAGAAGAAGACATAAAACAAATTTGGTGTTTTTAGGTCAATTTTGTTATCCTGCAGCAGTTTGATAACAATAATCCACATAAGATCTTAGGTAGCACATAAATGATGCTACGAAAATTCCAATGGACCTCTTTAACATTGCATTGCTCAAAACAATTTTCTATCAGAGAGTCTCTAATTATATTGGGTTTTGTTATTATAATTGAAAGAGCGAGAACTCAAAAAAACGGATTTATTGAACAGTATCACTTTAAAATTGATTAAGATACGGAAATAAAAATATCCGAAAAGCAAAATTTTCGAAGTTATAACTTCTTGGGCCGAAAAAGACCGCTATATACCATAATATCATAAAACAAATTATTTATAGAGTTTAGCTAAAAAATTTGATTTATTGTGGAGTTGCATTTTATGGAAAGTTATTAACAAAAACAAGAAATTAAGTTTTACTATATCTTTTAAAAACTCAATCTATAACCAAAATACTATTGAAAATAAAATAAACAACTTACCCCTTTTTGTTTTTGCTTTTAGTCCACTTAATTTAGAGTATAAAATCGAATGTTCTATTTCTAAAAACACTATACACTTTTTAGCACTTTCTTCTCTTTGAAGATACAAACAATGTTTCTAGAGATCCCTAATTGCTTTCTTGCTTATCTGTCGATCCCTTGGGGAGTAGTATCGTCAAAAACAATCAACTGGTAATCAAAGGCTGTAGCCTGCACTTGCCAATTGTTGCAATAACTGTTATCATAATAGTGCACTTCAAATTCAGTTCGAACACACGCGCCAGTACTCGAAAGGGTCTAAGCCGAATCTGGATCACACTTTGTTCCGTGTGGGAAATGTGCGTCCGTGTCGTGTGCGCGACAATTTTGATTTGAAATTTCTATGGCATTCGAAAAGTTGCGACACTTGGCAGAACAACGCCAACACAGCGGGAAAAAAGAAAATGTTTTTCTAGTGGTTGGTGGTTGTAACTGTTGTTGTGATTGTTACTGTTGTTGCGTGCGACACTTCAGCTTATTGTAGTTCTTCGTGTTGGCGCAGATGAGCGAGCGAGCAAGCGACACAACAGACAACACAACAGTTAACTGAGAAAGAGAAAGAGCGCCAGCGTGGGAGAGAGCGAGTGAGAGTAACGAGGAGTATTGTTGTTAGTGTATTGGCAGAGTGTAGACTTTTTATCACTCGTTGACTAAGCAAAGGACGCGGCAACGTGGCGGCTAAGTGATAAAATTTCTTCTGCTCTTTGCTTTTCACACTCTTCGTGCGTGTGTGTGTGTGTGTGTGTGTGCGTGTGTGTGTGCGTGTGTGTGTGTGCTGGCAATTGTCTTACAACTGTGAATTGGTTTTGTTTGCTCGTTTTATTTGCCTGTTTGCCCTTTGCTGCTCCTTCGTTTGTTTGCTCGTGCATCTCTGTCCTCAGTTGGCCGATTGTCTGTCGTATGCATTCTGACGATTTTCTTTCCGAAATTTGTTCATATATTTTTATAGTTATTATCTTGTACAAATGCGTTTGTGTTGTTTAATGTTTTATATTGTTCATTTTATTTTTTGCTTTTATTATTGCTGTTCGATTAGCTCATCAAATTTGGTTTGTTATCTTTTGTCGTTTACTTTTTCTTTCTCTGTTTTCTCTTGTTTGTCAACACAATCGACCGCTGATCGCAGTTCAGAAGAAACATATTGCCCTTATGCCAGGGGCAATATCAGCAATGCCCTTCAATAGGATTCATTGTTTGGCAATTGCACAGGAAATTCCACATTCAAATGTTTGTACACAATATTTGAATACATTGGCTTATAGCGTGTTTAGTTCTCAGAAATTCATAATTGCAACAAATTTATGACTTTTTGAATACGAATTTATTTAACATTATTTTTAGGCACTCATAATAACAGTGTGCGAGAAAAAAAAAATGAAATACACCCGACAAATAATATAGTATAGATTGTAGACCTGGTCGAGTAGAACTCTAAATAATTTACTTTTTTCTGGGGAACCCTCCAATTCTTTTTTATATGACATATGTATGGATCCATTTTTCTATCGATTCTCGTAATATAATATGTTTTGGAAAAGGAAAGAATGCATCTTACCCAATCTGTATGATGGTTTTTTGAAACTAAGTAGGGAGTAGGTAAATTCAATTCCGAGCCAAACGTCACTTTTTCTTATGACCATCTTATGAATTAAAATATAGAGTACTAGAGCAACACATCGCCTCTTAGATGCAAAAAAATGAAAAATAATGAGGAATTCATATTTTCAAGCTAACAAAAGCAGCTAAAACTAATACAACTGTAACTTGAAAACTAATTATCGGATTGTCATGAAATTTTTAGAGTTATCATTTGAAGGCTAGTGAAATCTAAAAATGATATGGGTTTTGAGTTTGTGACACCTGGTTTGTGACGGACAGGAAACATTTGACGCGATGTGATATTTTTAGTATTTTTTATTTTAACTCATAACTTGGGTAGTTCTTGATCAATTTTCATATGTGAGGCCTTCTGATTTAAATGTACTTTCGAAATAAGGTATTAATATATAACCTTTTCTCATGAAAAATACGGTAAATGTTGGTCAAAGTTCGAAATTTTTTTTTTTTTTTTAAGTTTAGATTAGATTGAAAAAAACCATTTTTAGTAATGAAAAATCAGCCTTACTCTATATATATTTAGAAATGTACGCATTCCTCCTTTCTAAAACATACTAAATCGGTTGATAAATGGCGGAGTAACATATGTGTTAAGTAAAAAAAACCGTTATTTGGCAATACAAAAAAAGTAAATTGCTTTGATTTCTACTCGACCAGATCTATAACCTACACTATATTATTTGTCGGGTGTATTATCACTGTCGCACAATGTAATTAATCATGTCCAATGTACATCATCCCCGTGTGGTGAGCGGGTTGGAGAATATCACCTGAGCAGGTCAAAGCTTATCGTATGAGGCGACTAACAATTACACTGGGTTCTTTCGAGAGCAGTAGAGCCTCCCCAGGCCTTAAAAGGGTTGTGCGTAGGGATGGGGACCCACCACGTAAAACCACAATTCCAATGAAAGAATGTATTTACATCAGGCCGTAACTCAATAACGGGTTGTTATGGCCAGTTAAGAAGACGAATAATGTAGATCATCAACTGTATTTACCTCTGTACGATATCCCGTAAGTTCAGGCAAGTTTTGGTACTTCTTTAATAATTTAAAAACAACACAAAAATAGAGAAAAAAAACAAGGAAGGTAAATCCTTAAAGTTGTTGCTCTAAAAGCAATGACGGAGATCTTTCAAATCTGTACCCAGGAGAAAGTTTATTGGGAACGTTATTAACAGTTACGATAAAAAAAATATTACAACTTATTAATATGAACTTGAGTGATAAGTGTAACATACATACAAAATTTAGCTATCGACTTGGTTTATAATCGTCCGTCGAGCCCTACCTGTATGCCCTAGCTACAACACCTACTACAACTGGATCCCGGGTCTATCCAAAATACCTCATCGTTTGCATTGTATTGATTAATACTGTTATAGATACATTTAGAGTAGTTTTCCTAAGATTTTTCTACCATATGCGAGCGCTGGGCTGTTATAACCGAACCCAATCATCTCCATTGAGGCTACCAATAGTCTCATGTCGTTGCAGTTGAGTTGTTACCCGCTACCTGAGAAATGAAGCTAAGATTTAAAATTTCGGCACGGGCCATACAAATACTTCCAATCTGAGATTCCATGATAAAATATAATCTATAAGCAACATCCATTTTGGGGAGAAGCCTTACCACCCACGAACTCCAATTCGTTGGGTCATCGAAATTAATATTTTCGCCGTGTGCTTCGTCTAAGATCATTCGGTTGGTGGCCTGTGATAAGCGAAAGAGTTTTTTATAAAATACGTCATCAGATTCTCTACTTCGTTATATTGCAGCAGACTCCAAACTTCCCCACAATGAGCTTATACTTAGTCCTGATTAGAACAACCCTCCTACTCAACGGTCACTTCCACGTACACTTATAGCCACTATTGCATCTTTCTACTTTTGTTCTTCTTAACTGGCCATAACAACCCATTACCGGGTTACGGCCTCATATAAAGCATTCCTCCTGGCGTCTCTGCTTTGCTAGCGCCTTTTCCAATCGGTGATACCAAAGGTAGCTTGTGTGCTCACTACCTGATCCTTCTAGCGAAGGTTTGCCCCTCCCTTCTACAACCGCATTGAATACCTTTCTCGCCAGCGAAGCCGCTGGATCTTGGTTCGGTTGACTATGTCAATGTCGTCGTAAAGCTCATAAAGTTCGTCGTTCCACCGGAGGCGGTAATCGTTGCCAACACATAAAGGGCTAAAGATCGTACTGGCTGGGCTCCTCTAGTCTGTCTTAGGACGCCTATTTGGTCGCATCGTCCTTGTCTTTGGGCTTTGCCAGCCTTTCGTTGACTGGTGTAAACCGGGAAGCGCGGTTGCGTAGTCTCCGGCAAACAACAAATCCGCTTTCGGACTCGCACCCCTCCGAATGAAAGATGCATTAATTGGCGTAGTCTGTTGCCTCGAAGCAGCCCTGCAGCCTCCATCGCATACCCTGGATCACTGTTATGTCACATCCTGAGAGCATCCGCCAGCTGGGCAACGGCACCATCCTAATCAAGAGTCCGAACATATCTTCACATCGTTGGGTGAACTTTTCCAAAAAAATGAAGCAATTGCTTTTGTACTGATTCTATCATGACGTTATTGAATATATAGGGAGGTTTGTCCGCCTTTGTTAAATATGTTTATTAGATTTCTAGTTTATAATTAACACTGGAAATACGTCAAGGAAAAGAGGAGCCGAGTAACGAGTAACAAACTTTTGAATCAGTCAGCAGTGTTTCAGCTATGAAATGAAAGATTTATTCTAAAAACCGGAAGCTGGCAATTTTTTAAGGAACGACAATGAAGGATAGTTATAGGAATAGTGAAAAAAACCGCAGTGCTTTAAAGCGAAGCTTGGAATGAGATCAGTATGCTTAGGAAGAGCTACATTTATGGCAACACAATTTTGTAAACCATCGTCTTCCTTCTCCAGGCGTTTCTGCTTTGCGCGCATCTTCTCCAATCGGTGATACCAAAAGCAGTTAGTTTACGGTCTACCTGGTCGTTCAAACGGAGACACCCCCTCCTGCCTCTTCGTTGTCTTCCTTCAACAGTTGCAATGAAGACCTTTTTAGCAGTAGCTTCTTCATCTGTACACAAAACATGGCCTAGCCAGCGGAGCCGGTGGATGGTGGCTCATAGAGTTCGTCGTTTCATCGAATGCGGTAATCGTTGCCAACTCGTAAAGGACCAAAGATTTTACGGAGTACTTACCACTGTCACGGCATGGATCATCAGACTGCGTCATTACCAAGGCTTCAGCGCCATAAAGCAAAATAGGAGGGATGAACATCCTATAGAGTGTTGCTATAATGCTATAATATATATGGTAAAATGATAAAGGTGAGTTAAAAATTTGGCAAATAAGTCCGCAATGACAGAGATAATGACATGCAGGTATTTGTAATGTATAACGATGCAGAAAATTGGGATGATAAAATCAAATAACAAAAGCGATTATTTAAAATTTTACATAGAAAGTCGAAATACTAAATTTAATGTTTTTTTTACACAAAGGTATTTTTTATGACTGTTTTGCCAAATTTACTATTGAAATGCTATTTTTTAAAAAAACTTGTCTTAATAGTGTTTCAGTTCGAGATTCAAATTGAATTATGAATCTCTGAAAACGTCAAAATAAATTGATTGCTGCTACTATTATTGCATAAAAACGCTTAAGTTTCTAAAATATTTCAAAGTTTTGCCGCCAAAAGTACCGTTACTTGAAATCGACACTGCGCAGTCGCCGCTCTCCGTGTAGACTTTCACTCGAGTCTTACCCCAACCCTCAAAAACCCGAAGGGCCATTGTCTAGCATCACATAAAAAAGGAAACGCATTCGGTGGCATTGGCGCAGTAATAAAGTGGCGCCCGTTGGCGCTGGCCGTACTACTCTTCTCCGTCCGTCTCCGACCCATTAACCACTGTGCCCCTGCCACCTGTCAACGATAAAAATGGCAGCGCTCTGCCCATGCCAGCGAACGCCAACAGCGCTGCGCGCATGACGCGAACGCAAGCAGCACGTCGTCTGGCCAATGGCGTACACAAAACGTGATAGCATGTGGGCGGTTGGCGGTGGGGGGTGGTGGAGTAGCTGCTTAGAAGCGTTCTCAATGGTGCTTCGGCATGCACTTCGTTTTGGTTTTCGCTTTTTATTATTGTTTTGTCTATTGTCTGCACGAGTGGGCTGGATTTTATTGGCCACCCACTTGGCGAGGCTTCCTCACAGTTTCGGGTGCACAGAAACAATAACATTAGTTCTTCAGGCAGCAGCAACTGGTGGTCGTTCTTTAATGTGGCTTGACAGTGGCACTGACTGTCTTTTGCTTCTTTTTTGTGTTGTTGGTGTTGGTGGCGACGTTATCATATCATGGCACACTATGCACACCCGGGCACCCATTTGTTCTCGTATAATGGACATAACGGTGTCCCATTATGCTCGCTGCCGTGTTCCAGACAATGAGTGGCCCCACACCCGCAACAGTCGGGTTCCCAAAATAGCAGTAGTTGCTGTTTATGTGTACCTGTGTGTGTGTGTGTGTGCGTATGTGGCTGCCATAATTTTTGGTATTTTTGGCAACTTTTAACATGGGCTAACTTGTGCAGCAGACAGCCGTTTGTTTGTGTTCGTGTTCGTGTCTGTGTGTGGGTGTGTGGGTGGTAGTCTATGCTTTGTCCATGTCTGGCAGGCTTTGTTTGCCCATTGAGCTACGATGTGATTTACGGGATCGTTGCAACTGCGTTTGCGTACTATACGTATAGTAATTTGCATGAGTGTGGAAAAGTTTTTCAACTACCGTTGGCGATGCTGCTAATCGTGATTTGTGTTTAAATGTGGCAAGTGTTCGCGGTGTGGGCTTCAATGAATGTTCAGATTTTGTATGCGCATGCATCTGTGCTCATTGGTGGTTTGGCTTAATCCTTACACCAATTAGACAATCATATCTTCCACAATTATAATTACTTACCACCCACAAATGCAATACATTAGACAATCCACACATAATGAAAGCTAGATGGCGCCAGCGAGCGTGCATTTAGCTAAGTTCCTAACCTAACATTCGAGTATGTACAATTAGCTGCATTTACTACACCAACACATTTATGCCTTTTGTTTATTTATTATAAAATTGTGAGCATATTCAGAAATTTTCCCTTTAGAAGTGTAAGTTTAAATTGAACATATTGGAATATAAATAATTTGTCATAACAGAAATGAGCAGTGGACACTTCAAACTCAGCTGCTTAGCTTCTAAACAGTACACTGTCCTTGTGCTTGCTCCGTTTCGCAGAACTGGTCTGTAAAGCAAATACTTCAATCCGAGTTATGCAGAATATATCGCTTATTTGACGTACCTCTTGTATCAAAATATTGCTTACATGCAAAACAAAAAAAAAAATTTTTTTCAGTGCATTTTGCTTGCGATTCTTATACAAAATCAATCTATTATAATAAAATCGCTTCTGTATCATCTATTCATTTTTGGTCCAAATATCCGGTTAAATGGAAACTTTCCATAATTTAACCAAAGAGCATGAAATTTAATAGAATGAATCCTTGGCCGTTACATTTGGTTGACTTGTTAAAACGAATGTGTCGGTCTGACCTCACACGTATGCAGCTCAACAAAAATTTTGCATTTTTTAATGGTCCAGGATTGCACTCTATTACTTTTAATTAAAATCTTTTAAATTTTCCAGCAGTCAATAATTTGTGCCGTATGTGTCAAAACATATAACAACACAAAAGATATAATTTGTTGGTAAAGTTGAGCCTTTACATGAAATATTTTGCATATAACCAATTGCTTATTAAATGCTTATAAAAATCACTTTAAATTTGGTTTTTATACATTAATAAAGAGATAAAATAATAAACTTGGTAGTTTTATCCTCTGGTTTGAACCTTGAGACGAAAAAACATCTTTATAAGATGTTAATTTGCAAAGTGTTTTTATTTCTGAACTTTTTGATGTGAAATGTATCGGTCATATTTTGCACAGTCTCACAAGTTATTGACGTTTTAAATCGCCGCAGAATTTGAAACAATTTGTGTGGCATCGATAGATAAATACGTTCGCACCGAAAGTTCTAATTTAAGAGCTTTTACTGTATGAAGTGCGTTCAGCGTGTTTAGCTTATCATTTTGATATTTCAAAACATAATTAATAAAACTGCATGTGTCTAATTATCTGTTGCTAAATTTGCTTATTTCCCGCAAAAGGTCAAAATTATTTAGCCTAATACCCTAACATAAGTGTACATACCGCATTTGCTGGTCAAAGATACATTATTGCATACACTTTTAAAGTGTGAGCGTAAACCTCGAAAATATCTCAGGCTGAAGGGGTGATATACCTACATCATTCGAGAAACTTCATCTGCGTAGGGAAAATAAATAGCCTTTGGTGTTTATAACTCTAATGGTCTTTGGGGTTTTACTGATATATCGTTTTTAATTTTAAAAATAAAATTTTAAAAATTATTACCAATTATTATATTATATTAGAGCCTGCTTTTGTAGTCTACAACAAGTGCCCCGTTTCTAACGACGCAAAGCTTTCTGTTGGTATCAAATATTCTTGAGCAAGTTTTGAAATATTAGAATTAGAGTCTGCCCTTTTCCCTAATCAGTTACACTTCAGGTAAGCTCTCATCTCCACCATATTTCCCACTCGAGGTAGATCACCTTCCTGTTCCTCTTCCTCTTTTCCTTCCTCTTTCTCATACTAAGTCCAGCTGCAGATTTTGGTACCAATCTTATACGTTTCCTCCTCCTCTTCCTTATACTAAGTCCAGCTAGAGATATTAATACCAATTGTTTACTGCCAGACTCTGTGCGCAGTTTTGGGCAAAAAATTATAGTAGCTTTGTAATTTTGTATCATTTTTTTATTTAAGTTTTAGTTTAATGATTTTTTGTCTACCAATATGACTTTTTTTTTGGCAGATAGAATTCTCATTTCAAAGAGTATATTTTTACGTTTTAACAGACCGTTTGTCGTAACATCGGTCATATAATCAATTGTGGATTAAGTTTTCCATGTATCCAAATAAAGTACGTCTTTTAATTTTTGTAGCACGCTTTTGCTCCTTATTGAAAAAAAAAAATACATACAGCAGACGACACTTGATATGATGACACAAAAAATAATCATGTTTGATATTATCGACCGCTAAAAAATCGTTCCGGTATTATTAAATGAATATAAATTTTGCCTACGAATGCGCATTTTCTCAAAGCTGAGGGATTTTGTCGAAGCGGTTGAATCTATCAACACGAAACTCGACAGAGGTGTTCATCGTGTTTTTGTGCATATGAGTTTTAAAAATGATCGATATAGGATAAATACATCGAAAGTTATTGCATATCGAATTTATAAAAAGAAAAAAAGAGGATACTTCCGTTCCCATTTTAACATATTTAGTGTTTATACAGAAAAAGGGTACAGGGTATTCCACTGTCACGCACCGTCCCGACTGTCTGCATACAATTTCTTTTTCTGCGGTCTATGGACATTGTCTAATTTTACTGGACAAAATTGTTACAAAAATCAAAATTTAATTCGAGTTGTTTTGCACGTTTATAACATTATCTGAGACTCAAATCAGTTTATATTTAGTTTATTTTAAAACCTTTTATGGTTAACATTGGCATAAAGCTATGAACCAATTAAATTTTCGTCGAAATACATTTTAAACACTAGATGGCGCTGACATTTATATAAATCGTTGAATAGTCTTAGTCGTGTGTACACTAGATGGCGCTTTGTGACGAAACGGTTAAATTTGGTCTTCTACCACCGGCAAAATGAACACTTTCGCCAATTACCGTTAATTGCGGCACCCCACGCTCAAAAGCCCATGAAATTAATTAATATTTTTTGGATTTTTGCACCTTGCAACGCACTAATTAGTGGCTCGTTTGAGTTTCTGCGCCTCTTTGAACACTCAACAGCAAAATTCACTTTGCTGTGACAACTTGGCTAGTTGATTGGCCGACCAGAGGGTAAGAGCAGGCGTTCTTGACAGGATTCTGTGGGTTGGAGAAGTTGCTGTGAGGCGAGAGAACTTGGCTTTGGCTCTTTCATTAAGAATCGTTTAGCGTTTGCGCGCACTTGACTTTTGCCAGCCACAGAACCAGACCCTTCTCCTCGCACCCAGAAACCAATGCTAATGCTTGCAATTAATTAAAAAAACAAATTGAGGGCAAAGTTTTTGCTTTGTCTTTTGTTTACTGCGACGGCGGCAGTGGCAGTGGCAGTGGCAGCGACAGCTACGTCGACATCGGCGTCTGTCTTCAATTAAGCAAATGCACCCGTTTCCCGATTCAGACGTCGCAAGTGAAAAGAGTTTTACTGCTTATGACAATGCACGATTTATTTCTGCATTTTTGATTTGGATTCTATGTATGTGTGTGTGTGTGTGGGTGAGTGAGTGTGTGTGTGTGTGTGTGTGTATGGAATTAAATACATTAAATTTATGCTATGCACTTTATTCGTTTGCTTTGCCGAATTCTGCGCTTGCTGCTGTCTCTGTCTAACACTCAGCACTTACCGTTTAAAACATATAAAATTGCACCGCTCGTTGTTTTTCGTCGTCTCCTTCTCTCCGTTTTCTTCTCATCCCCTCCTCTTCTCTTCTGCTGCTTTTCTAAGTTTTACCGTTGATTTTAACAAAGCTTAAGAAATAGTTTACAACTCGAATGGCTTATACACTATATTTATAAGTATGCTTAACTTATGGAAATATGTATCTATAAGTTATAAGTTGGCTACGTTTAACTTTAATCTCGCTTTTGTGCTAACTGCTAGTTCTAGATTTTAAGCTAAACTATTTTCGTTTGCCTAATGCGTCATAGACAAGTTTAACTCCTCGCTCTCATTCGATGGTGGTCAGAAGATGACTGTCAGCGGTCTTCGAAAGTCAGCGCCTCCAGCACCACCGCCACCACCTCCACCTGCCACGCCACCGGCACCACCAGCTCCAGCCGCTGCTCCCGCCAGCTGTCCGCCATATTGCTGTGCATATTGTGCATATTCCAGCTGCGCATCGCTGGGCGAGTGCAAATGCGGCTTGGCCTCCACAATGCCAGCTCCCGCCTCCAGCTGAGGCGTGGCATCACGTTCATCCAGCCCGCTACTGCTGCTGTTATGAGCGGCGACTGCGGCGGCATTGGTGTTGCTACCGCTGCTGCTGCTGGCCACACTGGCCATGCCCAGCCCATTGAGCAGATGCTGTTGCTGCTGCTGATGCGCGGCCGCATGCTGTTGTGCACCATAGATCTTAGAAATATCAAAGGCGTAGTTGGCCGCACGATCCTGATACATCTTGGAGTCGAAGTAGGCCTTGGTCAGCACGCTGGGATCCAGATAGGCGCTGTAAGCGGCGCTGGCTTGTGTGCCCGCTGCGGCTGCATTGCTTAGATATGAACTGCGCTCCAATGCAAATTTGTCCATTTGTCCGCTGAGAGCTCCCTGTCGAAAAGAGAGAAATGGAAATTTAATTAATGTAATTTATCCGAAATCATGTCAAACTTAATTACATGAGTTTACACTTTTTCAGAGCTATAAATCTGCTTAATATTTAACGAACTCACAAAAGATCGATATAAATAGAAAGTGTCAATTGGTTCGTTGTCTCAAATGATATACAATTGCTGCTAGTTTTATTGGTTGGTCTTTGGAGATGTTTAAGCGTTGTTTGACATAGCTTTTACGCTCAAGAACAAATTGTATTATGTACGTCCTTCCGTTCGTCTAGATATCGGAAACTACAGGAGACAGCATCACAAAAATTGTTCGAAAAGATGCTTATGAATACTTTCAACTGCAATCAAATTTACCTTTTTTTTTAGATACGTTAATACATAAGCTGGAACCATCAAATTTGGTAGGTAGACTTATGTAAGACTTATAAACAAAACAATGTTGACCTTTTGCCGAATCATTGATGACGCAAATGGGGCATCACATTAATACAAGATTGCACAGAAATTTGATTGATTTGTGCCTTTGATTGTGTCCAAAAGCAGAATTATTGAAATGTGTCAAAAATGCCAATCGAGAGGACAACTCAAAAGGACAGCAGTCGCTAACAAACTGAGCGAATGTGACATCAGAAGAACTCGAAACTCGTCTGAAAGCAGTCCGTTCCAGAAGCCGTCTAACGAGAGCTGAGGAATCAAATGGTCAGCGCAAATTGCGTTTGCAGCAAAATCGTGTCAGAACTTTCCTTTTAAGAGCTGCCGAATCATCCGAACAGCGCGAATCGCGTTTTTGGCAACTTCGTGTTAGAGCTTCCACTTCGAGAGCTACGGAATATTCGAGAAATGTGGCGCACGACTGCAAACCGAACGTTAGCGACAGACTCGAACAAGATATTTGAAACCATTTTGAAAATGGAAGCTTTTCCCATTGATCACAGCACAAGTGAAATATCGTGTCCCCCTAACTTTTGCCAAGTACACAGCTCCTTAGAAGATGTCATTGAAAATGATCGTAGCACCAAAGAATGTGAAAGGTAACAAAATAAACGTCCAAATTCAATCGAAACTGATCGGAGAAGCTGTGAAATACTACTCAATCGATACAGTCGTAAACGAAGATGAAGTTGTAAATTACCCATTGAGTTTTTTAATTCTATGGAGCCTTCAGGAATGCCATGTAATTGAGGCGAATTCCGATGATCTCAAATAATCTGTCATTAGATTTTAAGCGGCTTCAATTCCCGGTGCTACAGTATGTTGCAATAACAATCAACAAATCGCAAGGACAAGGACTTCGGATTAAATCGCCGAAAATAACTTTGAGAATCCATCCTTCTCAATGGACAACGTAGCCTGCTCAAGAGTGGGAGATCTACGAAATTTATACATTTTCACACCAAATGGAAAAATAAAAAATTTGATGCACAGTCGGGACGGTGCCCAACAGTGGAATACCTTGTACCCTTTTTCTTTAGAAACACTAAATACGGTAAAATGGGAACGGAAGTATCCACTTTTATGTCTCTTTTCATAAGATCGATATGCCTGTAAACATTTTCCTATTCGGAAGTTCGAACTGACAAGTTTTCCTATTGGGAAGTTGGTTATTATTGGGCAAAAATTACTTTTATGCTCATAACTCCACTATTCCTGGGCCAATGTTGTTGAATTTTGAATATATGGAAAATATATGTGGCAATTTTCAAATCAATTTGTCACGAGGTGCGGCAGTAATTAGGCTAAATCGATTGGGGGTGAATGGGGGCTTCTATTGGAAAAAGGTGAATACAGTTTTAATTATTTGGCTCACACGAGTCTCCACACCAAATTTTGTAACTCTAATTCATATGTATCCATATCTGCAGGTAGTGGAATTTCGGAGCAGTTTATAGGCGAAGGGGTCGAAATCAACCTATTTTTGACAATAACTTTTAATGTATTTATCCGATTTCGATCATTTTTATAGCATAGATGCACATGACGCAAACCTCTGTCGAGTTTCGAGTTTATAGATTCAACTGTAAACTGCAAAAGTCTGGTATAAAAATATTGTTACCCTACCGCCTAAGAATAATATAATAATTCAAAACTTAACTCAAACCATCTTTTCAATTGTTCATCAAATAATAAAATCACCTGCGAAATGGCGACTTCTATATATAATATCTTTGAAATATCGTCTTTTAAATTAATAAAAACATGATTAAAAATATGTAATTAGGGTTCAACTAGTTATATATAAGCGCAATATACATATTTTTTTTACACTTCGTTCTCACTCCGATTTCGCTTAAAAAATGCGTCGTATACAGGACATGTCAAAGAATAAAGGGTTGTAGGTACACTATGCACCAAATTTGACATCAATTTAAGGCCCTTGGCTAAAACATACCTTTTTTGGTAATATTGAGTCAGAATGGTGCATATTACTCGGGAACATTACATCCGATCGAAATGAATTTCGAGCAGGACACTTTTCCGATCATACATAATAAGCATTTTCGTAACGATCAAATCGTCGTTGAAATATTGCCATAGAGCAAATTTATTGAGTTCAAATGTAATAATAACTTTTTAAAATTCGGAGTTAATTACTTATGGGAAAATAATGAAGATTTTTCGAATTTGGTAAAGACCAAACCTATCTGAAGGATATTGAATCGATATTTAGTTAGCTTTCATTTGAAAGAAATTCTTTGGAAGTAATGTATTCTAGTTATATGCGATTTGTTGATTTTACAACTCGCGCAATCTGTTCTTAATTTTTTTAATGATAATTCAAAAACCTTGGGGGTAAATAAAATACTGTTGCCTTAATCGAAATGGGCGATCGAAGTGTTATCGAAGAAATGGATGAAAAAGCTGCTGCGGGAATGTTCTCCAATGCGGTTGTGAAAGGAAGGCGAAGAAGGGCCAGGCCATGTCTGCGGTGGAAGGACCAGGAGAGAGCACATTAACTAACTTTTGTATCACCGATTGGAGAATGCTCTACATGAAGCCGTAACTCAGTAACTGTATGTTATGGCCGGTTAAGAAGAAGAAGTGTTATCGAAGGACGAAGAGACATAGTTGTCTTCGTTAGATATGATCTTCGGTACAGACTTTTATTCTATATTAAAGCAATTGAATGGTGACTGTCTTTACATTTGTTAATGATCAAAACGTCACTAATATTTTTGAAAGTGGATATCGGAAACTGATGTGCATCGTATACTATTTATCTCAGTTCAGATGACAATTATTTGAGCACTACGGGAAACCTTTTGGTTTTACTGGGCTTTCAACAGAAATAAAAAGATAAGTCAGATATCGGATCTGCATGGAAACGACAATTTTCAAGCTGTTGATAATACGTTTCGAGTTGAGACCGAGTGCAAATTGCTTAACACTTTTGCGGCTTTATTTGCCCAACTAATTGTTGTGCCTGCTGCGTACACCCACACCCCGTCCCTGCCCCCTCCGCTTAACACCCCGCTCTATATAATTTTATTTGATTTGCAATACGTTTTTCAATTCCCGTTGTTTGCCACGCATTATTGCTACACCAGCCACACAGTCAGCCCCGTTATTGAGGGGTTGTTTTTGTTGCGTTTCCGTTTTGTTTTGAGTGGTTGTTGTCAAGGGCTGCTACCCCAGGCACTTTGCTGCGCTCTGGGCTATAATTATGTTGTTAACACATCATCATCATCATCATCAGCTACATCATCATCCTTTAGCCATAACCTCAAACTCACACAACCAACCATAGAACAAGAGAAACAGTACCAGAAGCAGGACCAGGACCAGCGCCAATATTAGTCCTTATTTGTTGTGTGTGAGCCCGAAAGCGTTTTGAATTACAATCGCATTTGATTTGATTTGCGGACATGTGGGAATTAGTGTGGATTTGTAAATATTTTGATAAGCGTCATTTACTCGCTTCTGTTCCTGAAGTTGCGAATCATTCTGCTAGTGTTGGTATAATTGAATTATTAAAAGAGAAAGAGTTCCTTGAGTTTGGTGCAACATTCCTTGACAATTAACTAATGCAATTTTCGTATACTACAAATGTATGAATAGAAAGAGGTGTAACGCCCTCAAATGCCTGGAAGTTTGGCTTGAGTCTAGTCTATTATTATGGCCAGCTGCGGTTATATTATTATATAACAATGACGAGACTGGGGCTTCCAACACCCGCGCACAAGTGTAGTAGAGCCCAAAGCGAAGGCATACATCAATCAGATCCAACAAAATGAGAAACGCTTTTCAGGCACAACAAACAAAGCCAAACAACAGTCATGACTTTTAATGGGTTGTTAATATTTATAAGTACATGGTATAGCATATATTGGGTTCGGCACAGAAGTGAGCCTAAGAAACATGCCGGAGCAGCTTCCACGCCCCAACAAGCCTTTCGGGTGTATGTCAGAATTCTGCAATTCTTGCAGCTGCTCGCTGTTTGTTTTTGCTTGGAAATTGATTATCAGCGCGATCTGGAGCTGTGCCTATCAAAAACTATAAATATATAATGACAAGTTGCAAGTGCCAACAAATCCTTCAACGCTGCCCTGCCCTGCCCTTTGCCAGCATGACATGTCAAAAATTAGTCTCGAGTTAGGATCGCGATCAGGAAGCGTGTCGCGCTTAGTCACGGCCGCCTGTTTTTCCGCCTTTTAAAGTGGGCGTCTGCCGTAGGAGCTTGTAATTATGTTATTAACCACCGGGTTCGGTCTCTCTGTCTGTCGGTGTTGTCCGTACCCGGTTAGTCCATCAACTGACAAGCAGTTCGATCGTTGTAATTGGTTTCGCTCGCTACCGTTGAGCGTTTTGATGGACGTTGTGCCACTTAAGCTTAAGGCCTCAAACTCAAACTGTACACAAACTCGACTCACCTGCGTTGTCGGCGTCGATGTCTGTGAGAGATGGCTGCCCAGGTGATAGGCGGCCGCTGTGGGTCCGGGCGCAAAGTAACCGGGCGTAATGCCTGCAAGGGAGAGTTAGTGGAAATGAAAACATTCAACAAAAACTTTTCAACAATTACGCCAACAACAACAATAACAATAAAGGCGGTGCTGCTTGGTATGTGTTTAAAATAATTGCCACTCGAAATATTTTGCGCCTTTTGTCCAACTCTTTTTTGAATTCTTTTCCTTTTATATTGAATTGTTGCTGGTGTTTTTGGGGTCGCAGTTTAATTGTGCGCTGAATCAGCTATTTTATTAACATTTACAATTAAATAAAAGAGAGAAAGGGCAAGCGAGATGCGCCGAAAGAGCGGTCAAGTATCTAAACATATGTGCAGCTATGTATCTGATAGATAGACAATGCCAAGCGGTTATTACCAATTGCTCTAAACGGTAGTCGCTAGCTGTTGGCCTTTTGTTATCAGCGGATAATTACAAGCGCCACTTATTGAAAGCTGAAATTCACGCGATTCATTCATGCTACTTCATTGGAGGCTGTCCAAGTGCCTCGACTTTTTTACTAGCAATTAAAAATGATTAAATCACGAGTTTCAAAACTTTAAAGCTGAATGAACCGCTTAATCTCTGCCTCTAGCTCTTAAGTTGCTTCTCTCTCTCTCCGACAATTCTTTTCAATAGTTGGTTTACTCATCGTGTTGATAAGTACAAAAGTGTTCGTTTTTCCAATCAAAAAAACACCACCAACTTCAAAAGACTGTTTTTTAAATTATCCTCAAACTTTTTTTTATCTTTCACTATTCTAACTTCATTTTTAAAAAGTTACGCGTGGAAATGACAACTGTATGAAATATCTCGGTTTTGTAAATATTCTTGTGTTTATATTCAATAGATATCATTAATATGGAATCGCGAAAATTCACCGCAGTTGCTAGCGATAATGTCCTATAAGCGATAATCGCTTTTATGCAAAATACTACAAATAAGCGATTGTATGTTACTGTAGACATTGCTTATATGCAATAGCGGAAATGCAGAGCAGTTGTTGCATAACATATAAGCGATAATTTCATATACGCGATAATCGGATAAATGAAAAATATTTCAAATGACGCCTACTCTATACATTAGATATCGCTTATATGCAATGGCGAAAACGTAGCGCAGTTTTTGTATTGAACACGTTATCTATATGCAAATAACATTTTGCAAATGTGTTAGTGCTCGGTGTTCTCGGCAATTCGCCGATTCGCATATGGCTTTTTTTGTTTGACAGGTGATGTTTATACGTAGGTTTTAAGGTATATATGGTCGTTGTATGTTAGTAAGACTAGGTAAAGAATTCATTTGAATTGAGGTAAACGTAGAGCTAGAGGTAGGAGGATATAAAGATATTGGTATATGGCTTGACTTAGTATGAAGAAGAGGAACGGGAAGTGGAATGGGAACGGGAAGAATTGATTTATATAATGAATTTATTGACGGCTTTATCAATGGGCAACGGAACGGGCGGGGTCAGATAGTTAGATATACAAAAAAATTAGTTTTAGCATTCTTCTTTTGAAAAAAGAAGGCGTTGTAAAGGTTGCTTCTAATTCACTTGCCTACCTTGTCTAATCGTAGAAAAACCCTTGGGGCTATTTTTCTTCACTTGTGGAGAGGTTGACTCCCCATACTTAGTCAGTCAGCTTAGATATTTCAGATTTTCGTCCATCCCCAAGTAGATGCAGCAGTAACTTTGCCCTTCATGACCCTTTTCGTGTTCTATGCACATCCTTTAATGACGTTCACCACCTTATCTATTCTTATCTTTCTTTATCTACTCTAAAGCTTACTATCCTAGAGTATCTTAGAATTATTGAGGGCCTCGGCTTGGGTTCGGCTGGGGGATAAAAATTCCCCTTTCTGGTGAGAGGTTAGGATACTCTTAGGACAGGATGTCTGCTTCTAAGCTTTCTTCGATCATAGACGGGCTGTGAGCAGGGGCATAGCTGGCCATCCGGCAAATAAAATCCCCCCCACCGAATCGGTGAGAGCTTAGACAGTATTTTTTTTTTTAAATTTTTTTTAAGTTTATTTGCTGTTATCCATACGTTTCCTTTTTCCCATATTTTCTATTTCACCATATTTTTTCTCTTTTATTATTTATTAAAAAAAGTGACAAAAAATAAATAATAATAAAATAAAAAACTTGTTAAGCAATATGAAACTTTTTAGGAGTCTATTTTCTTTTGGTTTTCTTACTTGGGATGACTAAGTTAATCAAAGAAGTCTATCTGATTCTCTGGCTAACAAAATGTTGTAGCAAAGTACTAAAAGATTTATCAGTGTCTGAATTTTCTTCTAGCCTTTCGGATACATCTTCATAGTTTCCAAAAATCCAAACTTTAAGTAAAAACACAGCTCTCCGCCTTCTGTTGTATTTCCCCTGTCAACTATTCCTCTATCGCCTTCCCCTTAGAACTTATTGTTTACTAGTCTTAAGGGTGAATATGGCTGGTGTCCCTAATTCGCTTTATTTATTACGCTTTTCCTTGCATTTTTATTATCATTTCCGTTGCGCATTAATCATCTCGTCCTGCCATCGCACAAATTTGCTGCCACATCAAAAATTCGAGCAAGAAACCTACGTAAAATTGAGCTAACCCATTTGGGTGACAGTCTAAAAGACCAAAAAAATGTGACTAATGCTAATTTAAAACCTCCAACTGCGGACTTTGGATCTCCCAATAGAAATCCTGAGTGAAAGGAAACTTATGCTCATGTTCAGGCGGATGATTATTATGGTTGAGCTGTGGCACTGTGTCTATCAAGTGAATGAGTTGTTAAGCCAGGATGATGACTTCACAGTTTGTCAGGCACAAAATTGGGTGGTGGCTGTCCCGTTTAGAAGCCATATTGCGGTTGGGGTATTTGTGTCATAAACAAAACTTGCCACTCAACTCCAACTATAGTCTTCCTCGGCTTATGTATGCGTGTGCCTGTGTCTTTGTGTGTGGGTGTGTTGGAATAGTTTGTCATATGGAGAGAATATATCGTGTCATATTTGCATTTGTCTTGTTCCAGCCTTGCCAGGAACTTGCTGCTTATTTGCATAGTTTAGTTCTGGTTGGCTTTAATGCTCGTTGTGGTTAAATTATATTTGTTTTAATCTTAGACGCACCTGCACGTAATGCCTCCACGGGAACGGATGGATATGGCATGGGATAGGGATAGCCATCACGTCGTAAAGCCTTTGGTTTTCGCCGTGGTCTATACTTATAGTCGGGATGTTCCTTCATGTGCATCGCGCTGTTGAGTTGAAATTTTAAGAATATTGTAGAGTTTTATAGTTTAAACAGTTTTACTTACCGCAATCGTTTGGCCTCATCGATAAAGGGTCGCTTCTCTTCCTCGGTTAAGAGCTTCCACTCCGCGCCTGTCGTTAGTTAAGATATTACATGTTGTCAAAATGTTGCTTAAATGAAGTGTTCTTGAGGTGGGAATGTGTAACCGACATATAACATACTCCAAACACACTTACAGTCACATACACACACACTCCCACTCGCAGAGTTATGCTTCAGCAAACTTGTCTTGTGTGTACTAACAAGAAGGATACCCAACAATGTTAACCGTCTTTGTGTCAGTCTGTCCGTCAGTTGTCATCCCTTTTTCTCTATCACTCCGTCTATATCTCTCTCTCTCTGTCTTTTTGGCTACCATTGTTGGCAGTTTTGTGGATTGCTGTTGTTTGTTGTCTCGCTGTCTGTTTGCCTGTTTGTCAGTCTTTCAGACTGCGACTGGTTAGACATTGTACGATAATGGCGCACGGGGCCCAGCAGGTGGTTCGGGGGGCGTGCTTTGTTATTGGCATTGTTGTTGCGAGTTGGGGCTGAAGTTTCAGGCGTTTTTTGAGGGCGTTGGCATACGTTAAGGCAACATGTACATGGTTCTTTGTGAACGAACCCAGGGATTCAAAACAGTGTTTTACAGAATGGAGTGTAGTAGGCCAAGGCAAAGGATTTTATATTTAACATAAATTTTATGTCGTTAAGTTACCTTTTACCTCTTATATTTCGGGAATACGACACAATGAGAAAGTTATTAAATCGTAATGTTTTCCAAAATATTTTATGGAAATAACCCACTCTACAAAACATTTTTTTCTACTTCGAATTAAAAAAAATGTTCTTTAAACGCGGAACCAAAAATAAATCATAGAGTGGCATATCGGGATTATATATTATATGGTTCGATAATTTTGCTTTTCAAAAAGTCAATGTGTGAGAGCTCGCATTGTCGTGATGGAGAATTACCTGGTTTTGGTGGTTTGATTACCATTCTCCAAAAACTTTTGGCAAATTAATGGTTGTATGCCCTTCAGAATTCTACGTATAATGGCATGGTAGCTACATGTCCGGTTTTTAATAAGAAACAGATGACCATTCGCTTTGAAATCTTGCGTCCACGAACAACTATTGTTGTACTTGGCTCGTCTTCGCAGACCTATACAATCTGTTGCTGTTTAGTTTCGGACTGATATCATAGATATTATTTTGAAGCACCGTGGCTCAATTCGTTAACATTTCATCAAAACGAGCATTCTATAGGGTGAATACCAAATTATTTGGTATGCACTTTCAGTTCACACACAGCATCAATAGTTTCTAGAAAAACAACTGTTTTTAGATGAGCTTCAAATTCTTCGTTGAGCGAACAGAGACTACGATTTAAATCTGAAAAACATACGTTTGACGGTAAATTTGGGGTCGCTGATTTCAAATCCGTTTCTAATTTTCTAGTACGGTTTTCGAATTATAGTAATTTAAATTTTGGGAATTACTTGGGTACCTTAGTAAATCGAGATGAGCTACTCGTATTGATCGAATTAAAGGTAAGTGTCGGTTTGTGGATAATGGAGCAATGAAATGTGCAGTTCGATGTGGAATAGCAAAAGTGCTGCCAGATCCAAAAGTATAAATAGTGCACTGCAGTTATGTATTTCTTATCAAATGGGCTGGCTACTTCCCTAAATAATATATCCGGTGTACTACTTTACTTCAAACTAAGGATGAAAATGTTCACGAAATCGCAAGTTATATTTTACTACGTTGAAAGAGGTGTGTAAAAAGTGCAAAATTTCTATGTTGTTTTTGGTATCTCCTAAAAATGAAAAGTATTTTTATTCTGTAGCTTTATATAAACAGATTTCCGACAGACGGAATATCAATTTTTTTTGTGTGAAAACCAAAATTGTGTTTCTTTCGGAACATTATATTATTTGTTCGGCGGACAGAAAAATTGCGTTCTATTAATCAAGAGAACAGACAACAGAACTCGTCTTTTGCTATTCTGATGATATCTTTTGCTTTATGATTTAAATATACACAAAAACACGTTTTCTCAGACTTTTTTTGTTTTTCGAAGTTTCGCTAGAACTATTTAGGTAAAGTCACTGCTACTAAGAACTTTAAGTTATATTACCTTTTGTACACTACAATAATTATACACACAAATGGGATTTGTGGTGTTAAGCTGTTTTATAACAAAGTGAACCCCAGAACCATATCAAAATCAACACACATTTTTAAAATTTAGCTTGCAACCCTGGTGGCAACACGTGCAACAATTGCCATTTGCCACATAAGTGGCGTGGCTGTTGGCTCTAGAAAAGGGGCAAAACGCGACTGCCTGCCATTCATTACATTATATACAATATACAATAATATATTCTTGTACTACCTATAGAGATTGCAAATGTTTTTGAGTTAATGTGAAATGCCATAATAACAAGAGTCATCATTATCGCTACAAGGGATGGCGACTTGTCTATGTTTGGGGCTGGCTTTAGAAGTTGACTTCCTGATCCCATTTAATTCCTTGCAAATCCAATTTGTTGGCGGCTTAAGCTGTTAATGTCCATCGGAAATGTCGCTAATTAGTTGTAACGTGTAACTTAGTAGCTTTTATGTAGAACTTACAACCAATACAATGCCACACACAAGCTTCAACAACAACAATGATTTCAATAAAACGAATAACAACGACTACTCAGAAAACATTTGTATTGCTGACAATTCAGAGATGACAGTCCAAAGAAATGGCTGTCAAGTTCATAGACAACTGAAGGCCCCACACATTGGGAAAACAAAACTACCTGCTAAGTATAACAACAATAAAGCAACAACAAAAGCGCAATTTCCCTGCCATAGTTCCATAACCTTACAAACACACACACACACACACATACACAGACACACACAGATACTATATCCAGACATAATACAAGTAGTTGCCCAACTGCCAAAACTGCTGTTAAAATACTAAGTAATTTATAGATACATTGACTAGCTGTCAGATGGGCGAGGGGGCAGGGCTGGGTGTCAAATATAGCATGGCATCAAATGCGCAACTTGCCAAGAGCTGTGCACGAGACACCTTGAAGAGAACAGCCCCAAGCTAGCACGTTGGGGCACATAATAATAAACAAGACGGACTCTGGAACACTGCAATATACTTCTACATAGTATACTATATAGTACAATATGTGTATCTACAAGTTGGGCACTTGAATAAACTAAGGCTAACTGTGATGTGTGTGAGATACACAAAAGGATGACAATGCCTATTTGTGTTTCTCCATGAGTGTGTGTG
The DNA here is from genome assembly GCA_035041775.1 of Chymomyza caudatula. Lineage (NCBI taxonomy): Eukaryota > Metazoa > Arthropoda > Insecta > Diptera > Drosophilidae > Chymomyza > Chymomyza caudatula. The sequence goes on from JAWNKW010000133.1 coordinate 2,316,620, forward strand.
TGTGTATAGGTCTGTCTTTGTGTGTGCCAACTGGCGCCCCGGTTTAAATAGAACCTTGGCTTATGAGTGCGGCCAGTCGACCAGTTTAATAATTGATATGAAAAACAACTTGGATGTGGCAGCCTGTGATATTTGGACCATGGGATCGGACCAGCCCAAGTTGCAGAGTAAGTCAGAGAGAGAGAGTGGAAACCCAAGCTATTTAACAAGTTTGAGCGTCATGAAGAAAAAGCTAAACGCATTTCTTGACAAAGTTTTCCACGTTGATGCTGCTGCTAACAACAAGTCAAATATTTGTCCTAATTCTAGTGTTAGCCTGCCGTTTACAGAGCTACTCACTTAGTTACCCTACTCTAACAACTCAGTCCGTGTCTTGCCCTCGGTCTATTTGCGGTGACTTCTCGCCTTGGATTACTTGTCAGGAACACTTATAACTGTCCACGATATTTACTTTTTAATTTCATGCGCAGCACATTTGGCTTTGGTTTAATCTATAAGCCTTTAGAAAGAGTATATTGAGTTATATCACTAGGCTCATTTTTGTGGATATCAAAGTGCAGTGACGATTCTGATTAATATTGCTATTGGAAGGTAGTGCAACACGATCTCTAAGATATGTGCCCCGACTGAGCATTATAGCTCTCCCGACAGGCCTATCTGTGAGACAAACCTATTAATCTGGAATAAATCCAATCGAGTCGCATCAGGTATCGAGATATTGATCCCACATTCCAATAGTAAGCAGACCAGTCATAATTCTAACAGAGTTGTTAACCATTGTGAAAGACTTATTCAGATTATAGCAGCCGATGAGTTGTTTGGCCGGTTTAAGACCTGGAGCACAGATCCAGTTTGTGCGTCTTCCTGATCTATCCAATGCCAATGGGGCTGCATCGTTTTTAGCCACTTTGCCCACCAGTTCATTCCTGGGAATGTTGGTATGACCAGAGACCCATCGTAGACAGAGTATGCTTCGTCGTCCTAGAAGGTCAAATTTAATTCGGTTTTGACAAACCATTTTGGAATTATTCTCGTTCCTGCAACCGCCCTTATGGCAGACTTGACATCAGCGTTCGACGCAATCTTTATATATCTTTGATCCAATTTCAGACGTATTATTTAGATATTATGTTATGAACGTTTGCCATAAGTGCAGTTACACGCATATTCAGTATACGCCGTTAAAAAGTTTGGCAGTGCATTCAGTATATGTTACACCGAACTGCTTACCGGTACATACCCCGGTGTATGATTGGTAAACGATGGTAAGTCACTTTTAAACGGAAGGGTAGGTGGCAATGTAAACGGCTACTTAATAGTAAACTGTAGATAAGTACTTAAACCAATGTCATTTGTTAAACGTAAGTGGATTGTCAAGTATGTACTTCTATTTAACCATTAATTAATAATTTCGTTACTTGCAAACATTGGCAGTCCCATCATGAACTGGAACACAACTTTCTTTTTAAACCGTTGGAAACAATCTTCATAAAAGCTTAAAAGGAATCGACTGTATGTGTCTTAAAGATGAGGAGGAGCGTCGAATACGATTTATTCTTCATAACGACATTACGAGAAGGATTTTTAAGCACTATCGATATCGTGGTACATATATTGAAAAACAATAAAAACGTTGTCCTCTATTCACGAAATGTAAAAGGCAACCCTCGTATACACCTTATTACAGTGCATGGGTGGTGGTTTCAGAAGAAAATCCAGCAAATTTGGTGTGTAGAATCAAGTTTTAAGCAAAACAATGCTTCCGCATTTCATTAACCTTGATTACGCCCATATCCCTAAACGTACAAAGATATTTCGTTTTTTTAAGGAAAACGGTTACAGGGTATCCCACTATCCGATAATTTCACTATTTATACAAAGACCTTCCATCGTAGAAGTTTGAACAAGACATATGATCATTTTTGAAAGTATCTGTACCTTCCTATATTAAATTAAGTGTAGGGCTTTGTAAAGGGTACAAGGTATATGTCGAGATTTCTCGATTGTAACCGGCTAGCTTGTAGATTTTGTATTTAGTTCCTTAGTTTTAAAAATCGTAAATGAACTATCAATAATGAGTTGTTTTTTATGACTGCATAATCCTCATTTGTCTTTTACTATAAGATCTTTCTTTTCATTAAATCTCTCAGTTATAACGATACTTTTTATTAAATTTCGCCCACTTCATTGCTTATTTGGGCGTAATTAAAATAATATAACTCCCACTGTCCTAATGTGAGTTAGGATAGCACACACCTGTCAATTGCAAGGCAAGCTTTCTTCCGCGCCTTTTTCACGCGTCGACCCTTCCCCCCTAGCCACGGGCCTGTTGTTGGATCTTCCCCCGCTGTGCAATGACGACTTCCAATTGCAAACTAATCAATTGTTTGCGTTTTATTGTGCCACAAACGGGTCGTACAAAGGCCCAGCGGACCATGTGGGTTACAAAAGGCTTGAGCACATTCTGAAAAAAACACCCAACTCCTACCGCTTCAATATCCAGGTTCTATTGTGTGTAACGGCAACGAAAATGAAATCGAAATCGAAGCAAAGTCCTAGTCGAAGTCGAAGTCGGTCTTTGGGCATTGTTCTGTTGGTGCTGCCAACAAGGTAGTCCATCCATCTCTTCAGCTGCTTTGTTTAACATTATTTAATATTCCCGCAGGAGAGCAAGATGCATGGGACGGACGTTTGTGGGTGGGCTACGGGGTTACAAAGACCAGGCAAGGTTTGATTAAAAAATAATATAAAAAGAAAATTGTAAAAGAAGCGGCCTATTGCCGTTCGACAGGTTTTTCAATTATTGTTCAAAAATTTTCCATACATTCACACAAAACGGTTGCCATTTCTTTAAAATCTACAACCACATGCACTCCCCCCCTCCCCCCCCCCCACCTTTTGTTGGCTTTTGTTTGTTTTTATTTGTTGTTGTTGCTGTTAATTCAAATTTCCAGACAGTAATTAATGACAGTTACAATTTCAATTACGTAAGGGCGCAAATAATGTATTTCTATAACATTTTTTTTTGTTTTGTTTTATAATAAAATAAATGGCAACGCGCCGACGGCGGTTGCTGAAGAGTCTCTCCAATGTTGCCTTTTCTCTCTGTGTGTGTGTGTGTGTGTGTGTGTGTGAGAGCTGCTTTCGCGCCGCCATTTTTTGTGGCGCCTTTGTTTATGCCACAGTATTTTTTGTGTTTTTTGTTGCTGTAAAATGTTGCTCATAATGAGCGTTGTGTATTTTATTCATTTAATGAATAGCCTGCAACTTTTTCAAGTGCAAAACTTTGACATTTGTGTAAATGTGGCAACTTTTTGGCCAAACCAAACCAAACCAAAAAAAAGGGGCGTACGCCGAGCTGTTGCTGGGTAGAAACAGAGGGGGGCAGGTGTAAACTTTTAGCACAGCGTTGAAGAATGAGACTTTAAATTTTGTTTCTGCCGCACTTCATCGACTGACTCATTTGATCAAATGTATGTGTGTGCGTGAGTGTGTACCTACATCTTGCCACTCACAATGGGGCTCCCCGACCTTACTCCCTTTCGCTCTCATACTTTTCTTGCTTTTGCCAAAACAAACTCAACAAAAGCTGCAACTGACAGCAAATATTACACAACTGTCAATTGACATAATGGATTTGATAAAAAAAAAGTGAAGTGAAAAGCGAACAAAGAGCTTTAGTGCTGGCAAAAATAGAAATTGAAGTTGTTATATAGAATATCGTTAAACTGAGTGAAGTTTTTGTTGAAAATCGATTTTTCATATATATATACATATGTATATGTATGTATCAAGTATGGCCCACGCTTTGGCACTTGAATTTTGAAACGCATTGTAAGCTATTTCAATCCTTTAATGAAAAGTTTGTTTGTATTCTTTGCATTACCAAATTAGCGTATATAATAATTTAATACTACTTGCTTACTTTTATACTGAGTCTCAAAATATTTTTTATTGGTTGTTTGCATTTGTGATAGATGGATTGCTTGAAACTTTGGGCAAACTAATAACTGATTACTTAATCTGTGCGAAGGTTGATTGAATTGAGAGATTCATCTGAAGTTGAATATCAATTTTTTACGATCTATATAACTAAAATTTAAATGATATTCACAAATGACTAGGTCAGGGCCGCAATCAAGCTGATCAAGAACAACAAAGCTGCTGTCGTAGATGACCTGCCAGCAGAGTTGCTCAAGACTGGCGGCAATGAGTTCATAGGGTACATGTATCAAGTCATGCAAAAGATTGGAACCTTGGTGAACTCTGCTCTCTGTCCTCAAGAAGGGTGTCCCCACTGTGCGCGCTAACTACCGTGGTATCAGTCTTCTTTCTATTGCATATACGGCCCTATCGATCGTACTATATGAACGACTAAACCTATTTGCGAAAGGACTAATTGGAACATATCTGTGTAATTTTAGGCCTGGTTACTCCACTATTGCCCAGATATTCACACAACGACAAATCCTGAAAAAGACCCACGATTATAAAGCAGCATTGATAGCCCCTTGAGGGATCGCTTATATGCTGCAATACCTGAGTTTGAAATCTATGCACTATGCAGAATGGCGTTGAGCAACACACGCAGCTCCGTCAAGGTAGAAAAGAGCATCTCCGAGCATTTTGATACCAAGCGATGCCTCAGACACGGCGATGCCCTCTCCTGCAAGCACTTTAACTTTATAATGGAGAATGTGTGAAAGCCCGACAGTATTGAACAATAAGAGTGTCCACTTGCTTGCATGCGCTGGTGATATCGATAACTTTGTTCATACTAAGCGAGCAGTTATCGAAGCCGTCTATTGAAAGAGAATCTGGCAGGTTGGGTCTGGTAGTCAATGAAAGCATGACAAAGTATATGTTTTCTTCGAGTCGAGAGACACAGCGGTGTGTAAAAGTGTTATAAATTAAGATATTTAAAATCGTTTTGAACTCTGTATGGATATTCACATCTATCTTGGAATAAGCTAGAACGATAGCACCGGATTAAAATATTTTTATCCAATATTAAGCTTTTGTCACGTGAAGTAAACACTTTGAAAAGGATTTGCACTTTAAAGCGCAACTAAATGTCCCTATTAGTAAATCTGTTAGCAATAAAAGCTAGATTCGCCAAAATAGGTCTGCGGAATTCTTCCCTTAAAATACAAATTTTCAAAAACCTATAACTTTTCAATATGCATATGTTAGTTTTAAATCAAACCTCGATTTTAGACAGTTTTATTAAAGGACACTCAGTATTCGGCATGCCAACAATATTTCTTTTTTTGTTCTGCTTTAATTAAACTTGGAAAATAAGCAAACACACTCCCCTCCTGCTCCTAAAAAGCGGCAGCGTTCAAGTGCAGCGAGTTCGCCTTTTGTTTCTTGTAATTCACTCGCTCAACTGCTTGGCAAGTCATTCGCGCTTAATTCGCATTGTTTTCGGACAAATGCATGCAAATCGGGGAAATGATGAAATGGAAAAAGTAATTTTTCAAGCACTTGCTCGAGCATTAAGTAGAACTCACATTTTATTAAAAATTTCACAAAATGGCCGATGTACCCAACCAAAAGCCCCAACTCCCTCCAACTTTTAAGGTACCTTAGCTTCGATCGATGAGAGAACTTTGCTTTATTATCTGATGTTATGACAGCATTTGGGCGATTAGTGTTGAGCTGTTGCTGTGCTTCTTTTCTCAAGACATGCCACCTCATGCATATTGCATGAGGCAAGGTAGCACGCCTATTGTTATGCTAAAGATTTTGGCTGTCACTTGCCACGTGCTGTCGTCGTGGCCGCTCGAATGCTGCCAAGTTGCGTGTGTGATTGAAATTGAATTTGATACGAATTTTTGAATTGAATTGACGCCCGCCCAGACGAACCAGACGATCCAGACGAGCCAGCCATGGACAGACAGCAGCAGCTCCGGCAGCAGATAAGACTTTATAGAGTGGGTTTGCTTGTGGGATTAGCTGCCGTGGCCGTCGTTGCCGCAGTTGCCGCTCCAGATATAAACTACTTAACTTTGCAACTAGTTAACCAGCTAGACAAAGGCAGTCGACAGGCAGACAACGTGATTTGGCAAGTATGAAACTTGTGGCATGATGGAATGATGCTCTAAGCTGAGGTGAGAGGTGCTGCTGGTCTGATGGGTGGTGGGTGGCGGGTGTTGGTGGTACTAGTGCTGGTGGCGGCCAATCTATCCAACCCTTCTCAGCAGCAATCAACAGCTTCCGCTCGGCGTTGCTCTGCTATTGTTTGACAGCTGCTTGTCAATTTTGACAGTTCGTTGAGTACGCTGACGCGTTTTTGGTTTGTCATTCTCAAGCTCTTTCCCATCCTCATTGTCATTGCTATTGTGTTTGCCAGTGGGAATGGGGCAAAATGTCGTAGTTGGCGGTGGCATTACGTTGATTAGTTTACGTTGCATAAGTGGGCGTTTAAACGGGCATAACCAGAGTTTGATAGAAAGACAGGGACGTACAGAGAGAGAGAGAGAGTAGAAAGATTGGCAGGTCGTGTGCCGCATTTTAATTTGGTTTTGTGTGGTTTTGTCTTCCTTTTATTCATTGATAAAGTTTTTATCTGTTGATGAGTTCTATAATCGTCCCCTTCCTTCACCCATGGAGCACACTTGACTCGTTAGGAGTAACAATGCATTTAAGGTTACTCACCCAGCCTCTTGGATATCTCCGAGTTGTGCATCTTGGGATTATCCTGAGCTATTTTGCGCCGTTGCAGCCGTGACCAAACCATGAATGCATTCATTGGACGTTTTATGTGCTCCTCATTCTGGCGCTTCGTTGTATTCTGTATCATTAGGCTAAAGAAGACATCGCTAAGAGAAAGTGTACAGAAGAAAAATGTTTAAAATTATAATGAAATTTGAAATTTCTAACAAAGTTTAGTCAATGCGTTAAACTTGTATCTTGTGTGTCTAAATTTGATTAAGACTATTTCGAACTTTTTCTTACAGTTAAGTGCTATGTAAAAGATGCGTAGGTGAGAAGAGATAATATACGATATATCGTATATATGTACAAATAAAGCTTTTCATAGATATTGGAGGAAATACGACTTAACTGACCGACAGCTATTGCATTCGATTTCTAGATCCTAGATGATCTTGAGCATCATTTTACCCAATACACATAGTACAGAGAGTATTATAGATTTGAGTGATGTATGTAAGAGGCAGAAGGAGGCGTGACAGATCATAAGTTCAATGGGCAAAAATGATCCGGAGCAATAGTCGAGTCGATACAGCCATGTCCGTCCGTGTTGTACTATGTTTCCCAGAGACTAAAAGTGCTGGAGCAAAAAAAGATTCAAATTTTCCGAGAGAAGATCATGTTGATATCTCACCTCTTCCCCCGTGACTGTCTTTCGTGGTTTACACCCACACCTTCTTCCTTAAATTAATCACACGTTGGCACGGACTCTCTTGGAAATCTCGCATCGTGTAAGAAGCGCTTTATTATGTAATTAGACTCGACCAACAGCCATATTGCAAAATTAAATCCCCGTAAGGACTTACCTGGCACTGCTGCCGCTGTTCATAAGACTGCCCATGTTCTGGTGAAGATTACTAATGGGCGACGCCTGCGAGTTGTGATGCAAGTGCGCAGCCGCTGCAGCTGCCATGACGCTGCTCGAGGTGCTGCTGGAGGTGTGTGGTCCACCTGAATTGGAGGCCGTAAAAATGGCACTTGAGCCGGAAAGACTATGACTGTTTGCTGTACTGGATAAATGGGCACCGCTATGAGCTATGCTATTGTGGGACTGGTGATGTGACTGCGGCTGTGATTGGGGGTGTTGGGTTGGCTGACTATGGTGGGCCGCCTGTTGTTGCTGCTGTTGCTGTGTCTGGTGATGATGAGCTGCCGAGCTGGTCGCAGCCGATTGATGCAGTTGCGCGTGCTGTGAGTTCAAGTGATGGGCCGAGTGATGCAAGGAGGCGTGTGGATGCAGTGCACCGGCGTTTGGTGAGCCGCCGCTGCTGTTGCTGCTGCACTGATGCTGCCCCAGCTGACTGAGGGACAATTGTTGACTATGTGCACTGGAGTGCAGATGATGAGCCTGTTGACTATGTTCGCTATGATGGCTGTGATGATTGTGGTGTTGTTGTTGCTGCTGCTGGTGATGCTGTTGCACAGCTGCTGCTAGCTGGCCTAAGTGTGCGCCGCTCGTGGAGCTTACCGAGCTGAGATGAGACTGCAAAGGATGTGCAAGCGATATGCCAGAGAGTGAAAGATGCGTGGATAGACGTTCCATCATTTTGTGGATGCAGCTGCAGTGAAATGGGCCGGTGGCCGCTGTTGCCGCTGCTGTTTCAGCTGCTCTTGAGGATTATGACGGGTTTGCTTGGCTTCGTTTGTGGTTTCTTGAAGTTTGGAACTTGAGCTGCAAGAGAAAAAAAATGGAATGAAAATTATGTCATTGTTAATCAATTAACTAATTGATTCAGGCTTTTAAAAGTATGTCGCCTGTTGACCAACCCACACCAACTCTAAGCAGACAACCCAATCCCAAAGAGCAGAACAATGGTTCCGGCCAATGCCACTTGCAAGCAATGCTGGCGGCCGTCACCTCAACTTAAAACCCAACTCGAGAGACCTTTTCGCATATCACTCTGTTTTCCTCATCGACCTTTCACATAGGCAAATGTCAACCCTTAAAAGGGCTGCACACGCCGCCATCTCAACGCCAACGACAGTAACAAGAACAGGAACGGAAAGGATGACAACGTCGGCTGCGTCCTGTTCATTATGCGGCATAGCACTTGAAATCCATTTCTTTTGCTTTTTTTACGCCCAACTTCCTCTTTGGACGCGGTCAACTCAGATCAGAGTTGTCGTCGTTGATAGGTTTCAATTTGGTTTTCAATTTTAAACCAGCTTACATGTGCGTGCATTATAAGCGGGATTTATGTGGTCCACTTGATGTGGACCCATATGTGAATGGTATTGTGATTGTGACTATGAATGTGTGTGGGTTGCTCGCATTAATGTGTTAAATACACACAATTCTACTTGTGGGATTTGTGCACCGGCGAATCCAATACACAAAAGGGTTCCAGAATTGGTCAATGGGCGCAGCGAAGAAGCGATCCAGAGGCCGGCTTTAAATGCTTTCAATTTGTTTAATGGTGCGATGAAGACTCCACTTCGATTCTAAAATACAATAGGTCTGAGCGTGTGTGACCATGTTTAGGAAAGGCAATGCGACCATTGCCTACAAATTATAAAACATATGCACCAAGAGATTAAGTCTTTAGCAAGAGGTCAATATGTCATTTACAACGTCGATTTACATACTAAACAGCCAAGTACGCGGCAGTAATACTTATTAGCCGCCAAGAAGTGGTAACCACTTGAAACTAATTCAATATGAATTAGGTTACCCGATTAAAATAAGATAATATTTAAAAACAAACTGTGTACGCAAGTGACACAAGTGATTTTTCTTCAAATTGATTTTTAAGCTTAACATTTGTTTTTTGAAATAAAGGCTCCTACATTCCCATCCAATTCGCGAGCCAATGTGAATTGTGAATCGAGTGGTTCTCAATAAAAATATATATCAAAAATTATATATAAACCATGCAAAAAATGTTGAGAAATAGTATAGGGAATCATGAATTTTAGTGGAATTTCGTCTCAAATTCGTATATTAAGGAAAGGTAGTCAAGACATGACCACCATCGCAGTGCTTCAATTGAACTAATGTTAGTTTTATGTAAGCAGAAACATTTTTTTAAATTAGATGCAAGACGAAGTATATGCTTTTTTCGAGTAGAGATACACAGCGGTTGGACTCTCAGATTAATGTTGAGAGCTATAATTTTGATGATGTCAAGGATTTTCTCTACCTTGGCACCACCGGCACAATAAAGAATGATGTCAGCATAGATCAAGCGGAGAATCACTCTTGCCAATAGGTGTTACTTTGGTCTCAGAAGGCAAATGAGTAGTAGAGACCACTCCCGTCAGGCAAAACTAACACTCTAAAAGACGCTCATCCTTCCCGTTTTTTTATGGCGCTGAAGCTTGGGTGATGTCGCAGTCTGATGGAAATGCCCTGGGAGTGTTTGAGCCGAAAGTACTCCGCAAGATCTTTGGCCCTCTACGCATTGGCAACGACTACCGCACCCGATGGAACGACGAACTCTATGAGCTCTACGACGGCACTGACATAGTTCAGCGAATTAAGATCTAGCGGCTCCGCTGGCTAGGTCATGTTAAGCGTATGCATGAAGAAGCTCTTGTGAGAAGGGTCGAAAAGGCATACCATGTCTCCGTTGGAAGGACCAGATAGAGAGAACGCTAGCTACCTTTGGTATTACCAGTTATGGTAAGTTAAGTAAGTAAGTAATTGGAATTACTCCCGCCGATTTTAATTTGCAGACAGGACCCGAATGGGGGGAAGTCGTAGCACTAGTATGTAACATATACGAGTGTTACAAATTGGTTTGTCTTTTTATGTGTTTAGCCTAATAGTGAAAGAACAATTATAAAATGCTTTTATTTGTTTAACAATAATTTTCATGGACTTTTGAATGCGTTCAAACAAATTTTGGAGCGTAATGAAGTTACTAGGCGAGAAATCAAGGGTGTAAGGCCAATGACACGATAATCCGATATTTTGAGTGTCCAAAAACTCCGTTGTTTGAGCCAATGCGTGCTTCTGGCATAGTCATGATGTAAAAAAAATGTAACATAAGATGCGTATTTTCCCGGAAAAGAGCAAGTTTATCGATTCATGTCGATATCTCACCCCTTCTGCCGTGATTTTCGCGGGTAACATCCACACTATAAAAGCTACCCGATTGAAACTATGCACCCGTTTCCCCCAGCAGACTTTCGCGTTTTACAGCCCCACCGTTTTATCTATCAAACTTAACACAGGTTTGCATCGTGATTATGTGCATCTACGTTATAAAAATTATCTCAATCAGATATAAACATCAAAAGTTATAGTCAAAAATATACTGATTGCACCCTTTGCCCATAAACTGCTCCACAATTCGACTACATATAGATATGGATACATTTGAGCTAGAGTTACAAAATTTGGTGTGGAGGCTCGTACGAGTCCAACCATTAAAACTGTATTCACTTTTATTCAATAGAAGCCCCCACCCTCCCCCGCAATCGATTTTCCTTAAATACTGCCGCACCCCGCAACATATTGATTTGAAAATTGCGACCGATATAGTTTTTTTTTTGAGATAAAAAGGGTACAGGATATTCCACTGTCGGGCATCGTCCCGACTGTCTGCATAAAATTTTTTTTATCTGGCACATTCACAAATCGTTGTTAGGTGGAAATTCGGCTAAAAGAGATTTCTGGTTCAGACCTGATAAATTCGTGTAATTTGCTTAGTTTTCGTATTGCTTAATATAGGTATATATGATTTAGCAGTCTTTGTTTTTTCCCCCTTTCATTTCAATTCCCCTTTTTAGATTTTTTGCAACTAAAACCTTAACATTGTAGCTACCCAATTGGCTTCCATAACTCTGAAGGCTCGTTCCCATCGCGACATCTGGCTGCTTCCGGACATTACCACTTGGTGTTAAAGTAAAAATTGCCCAGGCACGCATATTAAGCATGAAATTTATTTCAAAAGTGTAAAGAACCTGTAGCAGGGTTATCTTATATTATTTTATGTATTCTGCTGTGAGAGGGACACGCATTTGTAATCCTTATGGAGCGCAAACAAATTTCTGTGTTGTCAAGATGGTCTGTTGCCGCAACTGTTGCCCAAAAGACAATGCTGGAGCAGCTCCACAGGCCACCAGCCAAAAGAACCCTTGGCGGCCATGCAATGGCCGGTTGCACCACCAGCTGTGCGTAAATTGCAGCCGAGATATTTTTATTTGCTGTGAATGGGAATTGGAATGGTTATGATATGAATATGGATATTTTGGGCGGGCAGCGACTTCAATGCTTCTATTTTAAAGCTTTGATGTCAAAGCTAACGGAAATGTCTCTTGGTTTGTGGGATAATGCATTGCTTTTCAAGTGGCTGGCAAGCAACAACAATAAAAGCTAAAGCTAAAAAAACACACAGAGAGAAAATCTCTAACAAATTGTCCATCAAAACAGACAAAACGTTCCCGAAAATTATCATCATAAACCGTGGGTCGCACTCGGTTTCATATTGTCTATTTTGTCCGAAAGCTTGGTTGGTCACTGCTGGTCTGCTGATCACTGCTGGTTACTGGCGGTCACCGCGTGGCGTGTTAATCTAGTAACACCAGTAAAAGCGTTAATAGATATCAGGCCAGAAATTTATGACCCTCGCTGTTTGTTTCGGCTGCTGCTGCTGCAGCCTCCTCTTCGCTTTATTATGCAAATCTACAAGTTGTTGTTACTGTAGTTCCTGTTGTTGCTGTTGCAAGCACACACAGTTGCAACACGCATACGCACACTCACTGACACTCAGAGTTTGAGGCATTCACGCAGACGCAGTAGGAGTAAATTACCCCGCGGCCACTTGAGCGCATGAGCAAATATTTTTCACTTCAACGCGGTGAATTGGGTTGAAGATGGGAACGGGCGGGACTGTTTGGTTGGTTGGTCGGCTGCCGGGCTGCCGGATTTCCAAGCTGGCTGAATGTTTGGCTTTGGTGTCTCGCTTCTCGTTCATTTGTTCATCCGTTTGTTGGTCTGTCAAACAAGAATTATGATCGGCTTAGCCACATGCTGAGCCACGCGGCCGACGGATTCCAGTCGCTGCTGCAGATTCTTTCATAACTAAACGTAGTCCAAGTACGAGTCAGAGTCAGTCCAAGTCCAAGTCAGAACCAGCCAGCCAGACGCTTGTGGCATTCAATTCAATACAGGTAGAGCTTTAAGTGTCTCCACTTTGTGTTGAAATGTGTCTCGCTGCATGCCCCTCTTGTGTGCCTCTACAACTGGCAATCATAGCACTCGACTATATATTGGCCATTGCATTCATTCAAAAGTGTCTCTTTGGGACCCGCTGTGCGTCGCAGCCCTAAGCCGCTGGGCCCCCTAATGTTTGTAATTAAGAACTTTCACACTCGCAAACAATCGTTCTGCCATATGCGCAGGCGTTGTTGCCTCACATTGAATCCCATCGCATCCCATAATATCCCATCTCATTCCAGCTTCATCGTAAAAAGTATCTTTTGGTTTAGTGTCAAGTTCATGCCAAGGGCAAAACACACTCTAGCATACAAAAAATTAATTATAATGCCATGTGCCTGCCAAGTTCTTTTTTTTTCTTCTTGTTTTTTTTTTTTGGTATTTTATTATAATATTTGAAGTGCGACATGACACGAGACTTGCTGAGGTTTTTCCTAATCATTATTATGAAGGACAGATGAACAGCTATTATTGAAAGTAATGACGATTCCTGTACTTTGCACTATAAATAAACGTGCATTTAGTTGGCAAAACATACAATTTACTCCGAGCAAATACTCTCCAAGCTCTTATTCCAGAACATCTGTGCTTTGTTTGGATTCTATTAGATACATGCGTGTAAATTTTTTGTTGATTGTATTTCTGGCGTTATTAGCCATGCTATTTGCACAATTGTTTGTCTCCATTGTATCGCATTGTTCGCATCTAAAAGCAAGTATCTATCTATCTGTCAAGTTCTCTTCCACTATTCGAAGCATCGTACTTACTTTCTGATCAGCTAACTAAGCAAATAGCGGCTCATTATTGTACTGAAATTGCGTCACATTATGAAATTGACATCAATTGGTGGTTGGGGGGTCTAAGACCTTGCTATTATCACGAAAGTAAAACAATCTCACAAAAGAATACTGTAGAGAGCTACGCATGAGTAATTATATTGTTATATAAAAAGAAGGTAATTTTGAAGCTTTAAACGCAAATAAGGAGCTTCTCTATCCCGATTGCTGCACTACCCCTCATCAAGGAACATTCAAAAACTACACGAATTTATAATAAAAGTTAAAAATTTAAGAAAAAAAAATCATTTAAAAAAATAATGTAAAATATAAAACAAACATATTAATAATTTAAAAAAAAAGGTCTCGATTCGAAGGCCTTCGCTGCTAGCACTCGTCATACCAGGCATCAAGTTTAGTATTATATATAAGGCTTAATTTGTTAAAATGAAATAAATAAATAAAAGCGCCAAGTAGATTTTTGTACAAAAACATAGAATGAAAAGAAGATTATTTTTATTGAAAAGTTTATAACAGGTAGATCCCTCGTGTGGGTTAGAGAATGCCACCTCAGCAGGTCAAAGCTTGTCGCATGAGGAGACTAACAATGAAACTGGGTTCTTTCGAGACCAGTAGGCCTTAAAAGGGTTGTGCGTAGGGTTTGGGACCCACCACGTAAAACCACAATTCCAATAAAAGAATGTATGTACATCAGGCCGTAACCCGATAACGGGTTGTTATGGCGAGTTAAGAAGAAGGAGATACTTTTTTAGCTCCGTCAAGTTAGGAAACAACCTCTCTGAACCTTTTGACACCGAACAAGACTTCAGACAAGGCCAAACCACCTCTTCAACTTTGTGATGGAGAATGCGTGAAATGCCGAAGTACATCAGAACAGGACACTACTGAACTATAAAAGTTATCGGAGCCTTTGTGTCTATTAAAACAAAATAAGGGTGGGTCTGGCTGTCAATGATGACAAAGCATATGTTTTCTTCAAATAGAGAGTCATTGATGATAATGTTATCAAGGACTTCAACTGTATTGGCACTACCGTCACAATCAAGAACGAAGATGGATCTTGCCAATAGCTATTACTTTGGTCTCAGTAACTAACAATCTATTAGACACTCATGCTTCCTGGTTTGATCTATGGCATTGAAGCATGTCCCGATGATCCATGCCCTTCTAGTGGAAAGTACTTCGTAATGTCTTTGGCCCCTTACGCGTTGGCGACGGCTACCGCATTCGACGAACTCTATGAATTCTACAGCTAAACCATATTTTGCGTATGGATGAAGAAGCTATTGCGAGAAAAGTCTTCAATGCGGGGGTTTATGGGAGCCGACGAAGTTGCAGACCATGTTTGCTTTGAAGAACCAGGTAGAAGGCAAATTAACTACTTTTGGTACCTCCGTTTACACCTGGAGGAGTGCCCTACATCATGCCGAAGCCGGTAACGGGTTGTTATGGCCAGTTAAGAAGACGAACCTCTAAAAACCTTCTATGCCAGCAATAAAGAATTTATAATTACACTTATCGTATATTTTGAAGCAGTTGCAAAAATTCACTCTTCACTCTGGTCAACCCCTATGACGCTTTTTACCAATTGTGCGATTTCCAAGCGAGTAAGTGACAAAAAATCGCATGCTAAACTCTCAGAATTATAGAACGTAATCTAAGAACTATAATACGTAATCTCCTAAGGCTCAATATTAACGCGAATTATTATGTAGATGGAAGAAAAAAATCACGCTAAATCACTTGGAAATCTCGCATCGTGTTACAACCCCCTAGAATATATACTGCTTAATTCATTTGTCGGTCTCTGATCTAGAAACAAGTCTCTCGCTCTCTTCGCCAACAACCGCGGTTCGGTACAGCTTATGAATACCGCTGCGAACATTCGAAGCTATATTTTTTTCCAACGCCTATTATCTAAGATGATTTGTTTGCTCACAAAACTGGGATCTTTATTAAGAAGGTAGTGAATAAAATGGCATATAGCATTATTGTTGACGTAATCTTACAGCTTTCTTTGACTACTTAGTTTGGCAAATGTTTAAGGCATAAATGTTTTACTTATAAATCTTGTACAAATTCAAAATAACTGCTCTTTAGCTTACAGAAAAACCAGGACCGTAGTGAAAATTATACGGACCCTCCTATTATCCCTATCAATAACAACTGTCAACGTCAAACACTCTATTGCAGGTGCCCTTTATAATTTTGGTTTGAAGGACATAGTACTCAATAACTTGACTTGACCTTTCCGCCGAGTTAGGTGTAAGCCGGAAAAAGCTATTAATAAATATGTTGACATTATCATACACTGGGCAAGTTAAGTTTATTTTTAATACATATTTAGACGACTTTTGATGTACTTGTCGATTTTAATTTTAAAATTATTATATAATTAATATTAATAATAATTTAAAAAATGGATCAAAAAGTCTGTATTAAATGTTGTGTGAAATTGCATTTGTGTGTACTGTGGCATTTGCAAGTCTATTTCACTTATTGCATAAGTGGTGCAAGGTCACAGAAGACCAAGAAGATCTTTATGACGATGTCCACGCTGGACGCCCCAGCATGTCAACAATCGACGAAAACGAAGCAGTGACGATAGCTGTTATAGGGAAACGTCGTATTACTGTTAGAGATCAATTGGCTCGTAACATGCAACTTTTCCTAATATTTTGGGTTTAGAGTGGTGCATCGCGATCCATCGTGAGTTCTTGCCAGAAGGAAAACGAAAAATCCGACCGGATTTGTGGCAATCCCTATCTACCCGTTGCTTCTTTGTGATTTTTTATTCACCTGAATTGGCCCCAGGCGACTATTTCCTATTCCCAAAGCTGAAAAAACCAATGAAAAACACGCATTGCGATACGATTGGGGAGATAAATACCCCAAAAGAGCTTAAAACAAGACCAAAAATTGCATATGGGAATATGCGGATTGGAACAAGCGTTGCCACGTGTAATTACTTTTCAGATATTATTACAAAACTAAGATTTTTTCAACAAACCTGGAAGAGTTAGATACATTAAAATTTTGACTGCAACTTTATTGTGGGTTGAATTTCTTTTAAAAACCCAACATAGATGAAGATGGAGATGAAGAATTTTTGAACACAATATGAGCGACCCCCGATTTGAAGTTGTGCATTACCTGCTAACTTTATGTGTAACTATTTAATTTGTTTGTTTTGTTTTGTAGCTAAACTTTATACGAAGGGGGCACCAAGTAAGTTTGCCAAAGTTTTCTTTTTTTCCGGCGAAGATTACTGAATAAGTAAAGCTGATCCAGCTAATTCCACAAGTTGTCATCTTCTAAGCTTTGGGCTTATAGGTATAGACTTAGAGCAAAAAGATGTGTCTTCTTTCCGAAACAGAATAGAATTTGGCTACATCATAACATAGTTTACAGTCGAAAATGGACTTCTTTCGCAAAACATTTCTTGGTCTACATATACATATAAGAATTTATGGTATTAGTCAGTTTCCTAGGGGGGGTCACAATCCGCTATACTATAGGGCTATGTTGCTTGGTGCCAGCAGGACATATTCAATATCTCCGATTTCCTTACGCCGCATAACTTACCTTGAAAAGTGCTGCATTGCCTTTATATTTTTAGCTGCTTTGCAATTGGAAGCGAATATTCTCTTATGAATGGGCTATAAATTCCACAGTTTTTATTTGTAACTATAAGATGCAGTTTGTGTGTATTAAATTTGTATCTTATTTTATGACTCGATCTTTGTTTATTTGTTTATTTATATTGCATATCTCAATAGTTTATGTTATGTTGCTTTTGTTTGTTTACTTGCAACATTGATAATACAATATTTTGAGCTTAACATCACAAAAAAGTGATTTTTTTTTTATTCACACTCCGCACCAGAAGAGACATCAAGAGCGCGAGAATACATAAAAAATAAGTAGCTTAGTTTTGATGAACGCTTGACTTTGCAGCTTAATGACCGATATATTGGCTTTATATTCTGTACTTTATTTGAGTATTTATGTTTGTTTTGATGCGCTCACACACACACAAAGACACTTAAACAAATGCACATAACCGATATTTTTGAATCATTCAAATTTTCGAGTTGGATTGAAAGCGCGTCACGTTGAAAGTTAAAACTGCAACTGTCCATAGACAACAGACAACTGCAAAATGCAACGGTAAAACAGTTTCCTATTGCATTTCGTTTTTCACTTTTGATGGTTTGTAGTTGGAGCTGCCGAGTTGCTGTTGCATTTGAACTTGCGTTTGGCGTTATCTTTTGAAGGCAATGTTTCGCCGACGTCTGTCTGGCTAAACTATCAAAAGCTTGTTGTCGCCGCTGCCTCTGCCACCGTCGCTGTTGTTGCTGCTGCTTCTAAGCTGCTGCTGCTGCTCTTGATGTGGCTGCCGCTGCTGCTGCGGATATGTTCCGACGCGTAACTAAAAACTTGGCTAAAACACGCGCGCGCTCTTCACATGCGTTTGGGACCACGTCGTTATGGCCATTGGGGGGGGTCACCAACTTGCGAGCTTCTATGTAAAGTTTTGCTTTGCATCAACAATGCACACACATACACACACACACACACACGCACACACAGCGAGGTGCCCCAGTCGGCTCTGGCCTGGCCTGTTCGTGCCCTGGGCGTTCTGCTCCTCGTTATGGGGCTGCTTGTTTTTCGCTCACTCACTTGACGCTCTACTGGCCGCTCTTTTGGCCAGAACTTGTTACATTTGCACGCATACAAAGCCAAAGAAACATTTGTTGCCAATACATACACAAATCATTTGTATCTCTTGCTCCCACACACAAACACACGCGACCATCCAAACTCGCAGAGATACTAAAAACAGATCGGCAGACAGGCAGACTGCATATTTTCTTGTTGTAGGTAGCAATGTTTTGACCAGGCCCATTGGACCTTTTTTTTTTGGGCACTCAAAGAATATCACTTTCCAGTTGCGCACAGCTTAAAGGGGAGCTAATTTACTGGCGCAAACTACATCGCGACGCTACTTCTTACAACTGAAATGGCCATTAAAAAAATGTCGCCTTGATATCGAATGCAAATGCCAGGCCAAAGAGCCAGAGACTCGAGCCAAAGCGCAGTCTGCACTCTACAGCAACAACAACAACTCGGCCAGGTGACACTCGAGAGCCGGCAAGGGAAAATTAACAAGGTATAGAGTAAAAAACAGAGCCCAACAACTGCCAATATAAGAAATATGCCTTGAAAAATAACATAAAACATAAAAAAGTAGACGAAATGAGAGCTCAGCTGTTGATTAATAAATGAGGGGAGCCGCACATGTTCAGAGAGAGAGCGAGCGCAAGAGAGCAGCGAAGTCGCGTTTCAACGAGTTTGGCCCACGCGCAGCAGGTGGCGCTCGTGTGCAAGCGAGATGGTTATAGTAGCAGCCTGCAAATGCTGCATGCGCATAGTGTTGCCTGCTTTTGTGGGCGTTTCCAATTGGACAACGTCATGATTTCTGTCATTGGGGGACGAGCTTCGCTTATGTACAGTAACCGTAGTAGTGTTAGTTGACTAGGAGTTGGAGCGGAAGCCGTTGTTTGTTGTTGTTGTTTATTTACCAAGTTTCCAACTCTATCGAAAGCAAAATCAACTAATCTTAATGGACATTTGTGCATGTAAAAGGCGTTCGACATGTTTTCGTCTCGGTCTTCGGTTCTGCGTCTTTAGGCCAGGTCTTTGGCTTGCCTGTCAAAGCGCGGCTAATCTGCAGGAATTGTCGTTTGCCCAGCTTTAAGTTTTGCATTTAAAAAAGTCTCTTTCAGTTAACCATTAACGATGTCTATGCGGTGGTGTACTCTATAAGGTTATATTATGCAACCAGACGACAGGTGTCAGGGTTAGAGCATAGCGCATTTTCATGCATTTTCCATTCACTCACGATTGTGTTTTGTTGTGTTAATTTCCTTGGTGTCCTGTTGCCCATGGCGACAGTTCCATTTGTCGCCATTGTTTCGAGCTTTTGTGTGTGTACGGGTGTGTGTACGGGTGTGTGCGTGTACGGGTGTGTGTGTGTGTGTGTGTGAGTTACTGTGTTAGGGCAGGTGTGTCGCTTTGTTTAAGGGCGGTTTTTAGCGCATTCTGATTTGGTTTTTATAAAATGTCGTTTGAACGCAAAGTCAAGCACTTGGGGGACTCATTTTAATTAACAACCAACTAATGACAAATGCACATAATCATCAAATAACACACACACACACACACTGAAGCATAATTGCACACAAATATGAAGTTCTTATGAATGTTCGTTGCAGTTCGTTTTTGTTGCTATTGTTACAATCTAATTTAATTTGGTTCTAATGACTTAAGCCGCCAGAGCAACACGACTTGCTTGCTATCCCTTTTTCTGGCTCTGTCTTTAGAATTCTTTTTACCTTTTAGCAATTGTCGCCCAACAATTGCAATTGCCAACAATGGCTCATTTTTCCAGCTCTTTCTGTCTCTATACTCTACACTCTGCAGAGTCTATACACTGCATTTTGCCTGTGTGCCATTTATTTCATTCTATGTACTGCTTGCTCTCTGTCTCTTTCGCTCTCTTCATGTCTCACTCTCTCTCTCTTGTAGGCAGCCATTGTTTTCGCCTTGCCGTGTTCCTTTTTTGCATTTGTTTGTCTGACTAGCTCCGTTTGTATGCACACGTATACTATATATGTATATACATATGTGTGTGTTTGTCATATTTATCATGGCAGTTGCCTTTGCTTGCGTTTTGCACTTTGCAAAAGCTTTGCAAAAATAAATGTTAATGACTAGTTAGACAAAAAGCGCTGACAATGCACAAAAAACTTTGCTCTGCTGCAATGCAATGAAATCGTTTGGCTCTCTGCATGAGAATCCATAGACAACATGAAAATGCAACTAAATATAATGAATATGAACAAGTTGGACAACAATAACAAGACACAACACAGAATGCTGAATGCAAATGTTGAATGCAACTGGGGGGCGTGTCTCGTTAAGTCAACATCTTGGAGGCACATTTTAAGAGGAATACAGTGAGGCATGCACACATAAGTCAATTATGAAAAATTTAAGTTTCTACACAATCACTAATGCTTCTTATAATGGAAAACAGCAATTTTAAAATCTACATGTTGTCGATGCTTTTGGACCACTTTAAGAGCTAGAGCAAACATTTTGTTACCAAAAGAGGCGCATGTTCCCGGAAAAGAGTAAGTTTGTCGAATTATGTCGATATCTCACCCCCCTTATCACACCATAAAAGCGAATTATCGAATCGAAACTTGGTACAGTTATTCGCACTATTACAATAATATGCCAATTTTAGGCCCCCTCTCCAATGAACTGCAACAAAATTTAACTTTTTACAGAAATTTATGTTAACCAAATGTGTTACGTTAGGCAACAATGTTGATCTTTTTCCTCCCCCCTCCCCCCGTAGAACAGTTACCGTTATTACGCATATACTCCCCAACGCGTCGATACAAAAATTTACACAGAAGTTTGATTTTCATGGAAAAAATTGGTAGAGGGTATTCCACTGTCGGGCACCGTCCCGACTGTCTGCATGAAATTTTTTTTAATTTAGCCAAATTTTCTAATTTGGAACTATTTAAGAATTCGAATTTCATACATTTTTATTTCTATACCCAAAGAAAAATAAGAAAAAGATGTAAGATATATATCTATGTTATGTTCGGCATATGAAATTTCACAAATTATTATCAGGTGTGGGAACCGAAACTGGTGATAGACCTTATCCATTGCTAAGATAAGTAGTCAAAATTATAATATAAATTAGTATGTGATAATGCTTCAGTAGGCACACGATACGAGTTTGAAGTTAGCTGTACAATGCCGAACTTCGAAACTACTTCTTTACACAACCTAGTGGATGACAGTTTATTAAAATTTTCTTTGAAGTATTAACTGATTCAAATCATAACAAAAACATGGTAACTAAACTTGCATTTAGTGAAAATTAGAAAATGAATTGCGGTTGATTTTTGACGAAATTAATTTCTTTCGCCTCTTTCTATACTTGCCTTCGGCAAAAATAGGTTCATAAATAAAATCCACTGAATTTTTATAAATTTAAAATTCATTTCTAACTATATTCTCTAAAGAATATTTTAGAAAGTGAACACCAAACAAAATCAGCCTTGGAACAAACTGTTCTTTTGTCCAAGCGTTTACTGTAATATGCATATGCAGTTTGTTGCCAGTAAAATCCCCAAAACAACTCCCAAGTCATCTCCCCAGTCAACTGAAATCAACATCCATTCAATGTCTAATGCCTAAATCGTTGTGGGAAGCATTGCCAATGTATCCTGTCACCATTGTTGCCAACTCATTTCAATGGAACATTTTCTAAAGATTCGCAATAACAATGGTGTTCCAAAAAAAAAAAATGCTGTTGCCATGTAAATTTTGCCGCTGCCTTTGCACTTTTTATGCTCATTAATGTTAATCAAAAGAGAGGAAAAAATCTTCATTGAACATTTGACTTGTTCTTGCCCATTTTGGGTTTTGGGGGTAAGACCTTGGTATGGGGGGCAACTGTAGCCCACTGGGACTTATAAGAAAGTCCTTAGACCTTTTCAATCGAGTTTGGCCCTCATCAAATTCGCAAATAGATTAACATCGGCTTCAATTTCATAGGCCACAAGAGCAAACAGTTTTAGAAATTGGTCGAGCGTTATGTCTTAGACAAGGAGATCGAACCAATGATCTATGGATCGGCTCTGAGATTAACAATTGTCACACAGAGCATAAAAAAACAAATAAGATTTCCATCGATGCCTGAGTGCGTTTAATCCTTGCAAATTTCTATTGCAAACACACACAGGACACACACATAGGTGCACATATGTGACTGTTCTGAAGTGAGGAAACAAAGAATAATCGAACGGTTTGTGAGATTTGCTGCAAATTGATAAAGATGACAAAACCAAAAACAGTTGTAGCAACGATTGATATGCCAGATACTACAACAAACATATATGAACAGTTAGATGGGGAGATATAAGAGCACATGCATGTAGATACACATAAGTGAACGGCACAGTTTTCTGTGGAAACCACAAAGGCAGCACTTGAAATGATGATACCAGGGAAATCTATGAGAAATGACAGTTGCTCTGACAAAGCCCCCACATAATGGCTGTCTACTTTGCATTTTTCATATAGGTGTTGCTAGGCACTGACAGGAACACCTATACCTTGTGCCATACTTTCAAAGGATTTGCGATTTTTTTCTTCTTATTTATTGCGCATTCTGAATGAAAAAAAAAATTGCTGAATGCAGGACGCAACGTTAACGCCCTCAAGTTGTAACCCTATTATGATGGTCAGAGCAAACCCTTCACCATTTTTTAAAAGGTTTTTGCAACAATTCTAAGAATCTGCTGAAAAGCGCAACAAGATACAAAATAATACCATAGAAAAAGAAACAGTCTTGGCCGCAGCCACAGCAGAAGAACCCATGTAATTGACTTTTGTATTCGCATTTTTCATTCATCAATGCCAGACAAAAAAGACACTAACAACGAAAACAAGAGTAACAACGGCAGCTAACAACAGTGAGGCGTCCAGCGACAATTCATTGAGCAAGCAAACCGAGTCCACAGTAGACATACTGGCGACCCGGCGGGCCTAACGAATCTCTCAATGGCGCACCCCAGCGGCGCGGTGCGTGCGTCGGCTGCAACTTGCTAAGGATGCGAGTGCGGCGAGTACATCGAAAAAGTGTCAAAATTCCTATAATCCGCTTTAAGGTGTTTTAATGCCATGACCAACGAACCAACCAAGCAGCCAGACCAAAGTACGAGAGTTAGTCTGTCAGTCGGTCGTTTGGTGTGTTGTCCAGCCGTCTAGCTGCCTTTCTGTCTGTCCGTCTGACTGGCCACCTTGCCTTGCCGTTGTTTCACATGAATGAATTTTCAATTTGGTGCATTCATTGTCTTGGCAACGGCTGCCTCTGCGTCTGCCACATTCAAGTTGCACGTAGGTGTTTTTTGTGTGCGTCATTGTCTCAGTCAAGCCTGGAACAAAGGCTCAGCATGCGGCATTCGAGCTGCAATGGCTGCCAGGATAATGCGCTGCTGCCAATAAAACCAGCCAGCCGGACAGGCACTTCGTCGAGTTGCCGCCAAATATGATGCAAGGTCAAGTGGTTGGGTGTATCATCAGTACAGTTCTTGCAAAGTTCCCATGCTCCTCAAAAAAAAGAAGAAAGAATTAACTGACATTGCCACTGATGGCTGATGCTGCCCCACTGATAACCAATGCGTCACACACGTTACATGTTTTTCGTTTTTTGCCGCGTAATCGTGTCCATTTAAAGCGATAGGGATGCGACAGGTCCATTAGAGGCAAACATCCAGCCAGCCAGCTAGCTTTGCGTTCTTTATGGGATCTGACCAACTGTTTAATTCAGTTCCATATAAGCATGATTGGGCAACATTGGTAGCCACTCTACGACAACAGTGGGTCTCAAGTGGCTAAACTAATTATACAGGTTATACTCACATGCAGATTTAGATTTAAAGGTCTACAATTTTAGTTAAAATCGTAAAAACGACATTCAGCATATGTTGTTCTATGAACGTCACAATTTGGGTTCACACATGCTTGAAATAGCCTGTAGGGGTGTTATTTTTTTTTATAAATTTGATAAAACTAACACTTAGATGAAACTGAGTACAAAAAAGTTCCTGACAAAATTGTTTGTAAAACACCTTAAAAAAGGTAAATTTTTATACTCAGAGGAAGTGGATGGTTGCTATACTATCTTTAGGGCTACAAAACTCAAAATTTATTGTGAGATTTTGTTTGCTGGTTTGTAGCTATGGGATGCTTGGGCTCAGCTTGAAGGACAGATTCAAGCAGATCTCTTAATTAGGGTTTTGTTTCGAACCAAGAAACCGTAAAATAATTCACAACTAAATAAAAAGCTCTACTAAAATGTGAATTTACTAGTTATGAAGTTTAGCCTTTTTCATACACTATATGTACTAGTGTGATTAAATTGAAAGGGTAAAAAAATAATTTAAAATTGGAGGTATTTTCGAATCTATATTAATTTTCTGTGAGTTGGCTGTACCGTTAGTGACATCTGTGGCAAACTTCACGTCAAAATATTCATTAGTGTTTCAGATACGCTTCGTTTTGAAGTCACACGGAGTCGACATTCGAATGAACCCGCAAGGCTTGTGAAAATATGCGAAAATTGTGGCCAAAGTTAGATGTAAAAAGAGAAGTTGTCCTTGGATATTTTACCAACTATTAAGAAATAAGTTGAGCTTTTCGAAAAATACAATTTTCATCCAAATTGGTTTAGCCCAATAAGCAAAGTGTTCTTTGCTCATCTTCAGCCAACCAACATTTAAAAGTTAGGTTTCCAACTCGGCATAACATAAGCATTCATTCTCTTCTGTTTGCTCTTACTGCTAACACAGGACGCAAACAGGAATAAAACCTTCTCACTATCTTGCGAACGCTGCTTAACAGCACACACAAGCGTAACGTCATCTGAGTGTAACATCACATACGCGTAACACTATCCGAGCGTGTTAACCGATTTTAGAGACGGCTTACTCTTTTAGTCCAATAGATATTTCACCTCAAAAAAGCGGCTAAATGCCTTTCGACTGTTTTCATTCAAGAACCCAGTATTTTTTTTCTAGAATAACTAAATAAAAGAAAGTTTATTTGACGCAGACTTTTCGAATATTCATATTCATAGCTTGTTTTGCAGCCTTAACGAATGTCCTTGCTCCATTTATGATACACATACCATTGAATGTGCCTTTTCTTGGCCTTTCATTCATGAGCTCGTCTAAAGTGACTTTTTGTTTCGCATTTTCCATGGCATATGCCATGTTGTGTCACCATTCGAATTTGCCTTTTGCCTGTCCATAAACTGCCTCATAAAGACCCACAAATGGCGAATAACAATCACACATACAAATGTATATCGCACAGTTAGATGGTTATCATGAAGTCGCATAAATTACATGCAAAATCGATATATAGTACGTCGCGCTTTTTGTGCAATTTTCCAGCATTCAAATTTAAATGTTTGCAAAAAAAAAAACAGTCTGTACAAAATGCGAAACAAAAGGGGGACAGGAGGGCGGCACACGCTGGCGAATGGAAAACATTTGTAACGGTTATTAATCGATGTTGTTGCTAATGCAAATCGTATAAAGCGAGCGTGTGAAGGGTTAAAACCAGGCCCTCTCCCAGTCAGTCAGCCTGTTCGTCAGTCAGTTAGTCAACAGCAGATGGGCTGGGGCGCGAGCAGTCGGTCCCGGAGCAATGAGCTGAGGTCGCTGAGGTTGCAGCCGACATTTAATGAAGCCATTAAAAAATTGCTGACATTTGTCGTTGGGTAACGCTGCTTCTTCTGAGGTTCGATCTGGATCTGTGGGCGTTGCCGGGTTGCCAATAAAATTGTTAAAATTTTCAAATTGGCAAATTCGATTCTTGGTTTTAAGCAGCACGCCCATTTTTGCTTTTATCTGTTGTCTTGCTACCAAGGGCAAATCCAGAAGAAAATGATAGAATTATTAATGTACGGCAGTCACAGCTGGATCTATTGACAGGACGAGAAGCGCTGAAAGGGTTATCAGGCAGCGGCCGCGTGCCTTGAAATTCGGAAACGAATAACTACAAAGTTTGGCCATTAAATTGGACACGCCTAGCCGAGTTGTAATTGTAAAATGTTGTAGTTGTTGTGCTTTGGTTCTTTAACAGTTACCGGAATCAAAGTCAACTTTTTCTTTTGGTCAATGGCCATGACAAAATGGCGGCCTTTTATGGTCGCGCCGCAACCGTTACAGTTTACAGCTGGAAAACCGTTATGCCGCTCACTTGTTACAATCAGATTGTAGCAGCTCTAGTTAGGCAACAATGTGAGACAAAACTTGAAGCCATGAGACAAAGTTGTCATTGCCACAATGCCAACAATGACTACAAAAACAACAAAAACGAACATGCAAAATAGGCAGAGGCTGTAAAAGAAAACAAGAAAAGCAAAAAGCAAAAAGCAAACGCAAAGAAAAAGTATCAACTTTAATTTGTATTCAATCAAAAGGGTCGACGCCGCCGCCGCTGCTGCTGCTGGCGCTGTCGCTGCGCTGCTCTCTCATGGTCACTTTCGCTGGTCTCAATTAATTCGGGCGCGGAACAATCGACGCTCATCAGCGCAAAGAGCACAGCTTCAAAGACAGCGACAGCGACGGCGACAGCTCCGTTATCCTTAGCAGCATGATTTGCATATAGCGCGCCATTTGCCTCTTAGCCGTTGGACAAGATCTTTCTGACCCTTTGCGCTGCGCTGCGCTGCCCCAACCCACCGAGCAAAACAAACAGCAGTAAAAAAGTTGATACATTTATGTCGCAGCTCGAGAGCGGAGCTACGCGAAGTTCATCATTATCGTCGTTCTCGTTGTCGTTGTAGTTCTCGTTGTCAGCGTCCATCAAGTGATCCGAGGGCAGCTGCTGTGAGTCAGCGCATCGTTGTCCTTCGGCGTTGGGTTCGCGCGCTGTCAGAACCAATCAAGTCGACACTCTTGACACAAAACGATGCGTAACTCTTCGAGAGGTTGCTGCCCAGTGAATTCTTCAATTCGAGTAATTCATCAAAAATGTGGCCGAGCACTTCATTTGATGCCTTGGACTCAAGTGGCTGCATTAAAGCTTAAAAAAGGCGCAGCTGCCTGGCTAATCTCTGACTAGCTATTAGGTTAAACATATGACCGCTTCATCTAGTTCCAGTTCAGTCGTTTACTTTATTGTTCCTCAATGCGAGTTGATGATTTTAAGCAAGTTAAGAACCTGTGTATTTCCTGCGAATTCCATAAATTTCAGTTCGTAATGTCAATTTGCAAAAAAAGGGGTGATGGCGCTTACTTGACTTACGGGATACATAGATTCAGAGACTTTTGATTGATTGATTCCCTTAATCCTCAACTACAAGTTTTTAAGCAACACATCAGTTTCTCGGTGTATCTGCCAACTCAATAACCTAACAATACCAAATGGCATAAAATGACTTCTCGTCTTAACAAGTTAAATATATTTTAAGTAATTGTTAACCAATAAAAAGGAATACAATATGAGCATATTTAAGCTAAAAACGATAGTTCGAACTGCATATTTTATAAGAAAATACCTCAACACTTTAGAGGTATTATTGACTTCATAGAAAGACGAACTTCGGAACCCAGGTAAAGCAACTCTTGGGATCCTTTTTACCATTTGTTTCTGAACTTTTACTCCTTTAGCGAGATCAAGGAACACCCATGTTAAATATGTTCAATAAATAATTTGTGATACTTGTGCTCCTGAACAATTTGAACAAGTTCCAGAAACACCAATGACATTTGGCTGAGACCTTTTGATTTGATTACTCAACTCGTTTAAAATCTATGAATTTAATTTAATTTAAACTTTACCCTTAACCCTTAGCCATTTTGCCAGTTGTCAATTGGCCTGGCTGCTGACCCTTGTCTTTGTTTTTACCCCTGACCCTGTTGTAAGCTGCAACCCTTTGTCACAGTTCGCAATTTGATGAACTTCCGTCCAGCCCAAGATCAGGCCCTTGCCGCAACATCATCAACAACAGCATCCGCAACGGCATCGGCACTCCCATCATCAAAATCCTTTCTTGATGATCGTGTTGATTTGAATCCGGTCTGCTGCCTTGTCACTTTTGATTAGTTGCATTGGTCTAAGACTCAAGCCATGAAGTGGCTTGTCCCGTGTGAGAATGCAAGTTTGTTGCCGCTCCTGATGTTGCTCCTGATAGACAACTTACCTGGACGCTACTCACTCTGGCGCGTAATTCGAGCGGTTGGCGCAAATATTCAACGATCACTGATAAGGCGCGCTCAATCTTGTGCAATTTAATGCCCTCCATATGCCATATAGCACCGTTTGATACGGCTCGACTTTTATCTGGGTTGCTTGCTGTTGTGTCTGTTGTTGTTGTTGTGTTTCATATTTTCATAATTTTCACATGACCAAAACAGCTTAAGATCAAGTTAGCCGTCTAAGCTGACAGGGAACTGCTGCTTGTCCTTGCAAATACTCTCCAAGCGCTGCTTGCTTATGACATTTGCAAAACGTTAATCCCATCATAAGGAAACATCATATGAATGTGAATATGGCCAGTTCATTGGTTCTAGAGTTTTTCAGTTCTTTGAGCAACTGCCGTTTGTTTGTTTCTGGGACAGCAGTTGTACTTTTTTATAGTGCCTTCAATTTTGTTTGCTTAGAAAGTTTTCCAAACATTGGCGAGTTAATCCGTCGAACCTGTTTGTCTCTGCTTATGCCCTAGAGTAGCCCTATCAGTGGCAGTTTATGCAAATGTGTACCAAGTGAAAACCAATTTAAAGGCACTTAAAAACTAGACCCAACCCAGCACACACACACACGCGTTTGTAGTAAACGCTGATGATCAATAATAATCATAATGACAGTTTCAAGTGGGTTAGCCTTGGCGCACATTTGCATTTTTATGCGCCTTGATGGATAGCTGTCTCTTACATCACAAGGAGAGTCGACGGCACACCAACGCTTTTGGTCCCTAACCTTCTTTTATGAGATTTGCATTGTCGCATTCACTTCCTTGGATCCCGAACTGGCAATCAATCAGCTTAGCACGCAGCTTCATTATGATTATGCTCGGCCGGCTTCAGTAAGCGCATCAGCAGAATATTCAAATGCATTCAAATGCCAATTGTTGGGTTTCTGCCACATGCGCACAAGTAATCCATACTTTGAGGTTCTTTTCTTTAGCTTGGACTCGCTTTCTTTTGAAATGTCCTCTTGTGGTTTTGGTGCTGACAAAAGGCAGAAAAAATATATACAGCGACCAGCTATTAATTCCTTTATAATTTGCGCCTGGCTGCCCGCATAAGAAGCAGTCCGGGTCCAGTCCCAGAGCCGAACAATGACAACAAATAAACAAAAATATGAAAGTTCCTGACAACAAACAAAAAAAAGGACAAAACTCATACAAAAGCAGAGAGCAGGCAAAAAATTAGAAAAGAAAAAGTGAAGTGCATATTTGTCCTTTTGAGCCAAAGCCAAGATTTTGCGGGTGTTCTTTGGTCACTTGGGCTAGCTGCCAAGCTTTCCGGCCCCTTTCTAAATAGCTGGTGCGTAAATCGAACGGTCAGCAGCAGTCTATTTGTGTCCAAATCGGATTAGCACTAAGCGATTTTGGCACTCGTGGTCAATTCAATTAGGTTGCCATATTGACAGGGTGGGTGTTTCAGTCGACAGAATGTGCAAATTACCTTTAGGTAACTTGAATAGAATTGAATACGTTTGATTAGATACGGCAAATGTTTATCAAGCCTGCCATTTGCTGCCACTAATTGGCCGCATCTTGCTAAGATGTGCCGTAGCCGGTTCTCAGAGCCATAAATTACAACTTTGCCCAGTTATTGTTTGGCCTTTTGTTTTTTTTTTTTTTTTATAGAACATTTCTGCCGAAAGTCAAAGAAAATCAGCGCATCCCATATAGCACGGCCATAAATTTTACCCTAACTTTCTTAAGGCAGCGTGAGTGTCGAGTTAATTACGCCGCACTCGTCGCAGTTGTTGCATAAAACGCGGCTTACAAGCTGAGAAAATGCAGTAGGCTATCAAAATAAAAGAGCCCTTGGACGCGCGTACTTCCGAAATGACCCAAAGGGTATGTTTGTATGTCCCTAAAGTGTCATCCGAAAGGATAACACTGCAAAAATTTGTAACAATTTAGTGGCTGTCGAAACTGTTCCGGGGGTTGGGTGCATCGCTGTGTATCTTTGTTCCCTGTGCCCGTTGCAGCAGCCGTAGCGAAATTTATTTATTTTTATTATGATGATTTTCATGTGGCCTGTGCTATGATCAAGATGATGATGATGGTAATGATGACGATGCGGCTCAAAAGTTGAACAAATTTGAAAGTGCTTTGGCGTTGCCGTTGTTGTCCGTTGGTTGTCTAAGCCATGAGATACTTTATTGTATCTACAAATCCACTTTGTAACCAGCTGTGCATGCTGAAAAGCGTCGGCGATGAAAAATTGCTGGCTATAGAACAATGAAGTCTTAATAACAAGAGCAACGAAAATAATAACAAACAATAATAAATACAACAACAGCAACAGAGGCACACAAATCAAGAGTAAAGAAAAAAAATGCAACGCATAACAGCGACTGTCGGCTTAAAGGCGTGAAATACAACGGCAACAACAAAAGCAACAAGCAACAAACAACAATAAACATTTGTTAGTTTTTTGTCTTAGGCACATTTTCATATGCTGTTTAAGTAGTTGTGATTGATGCGCAGCTTGTGTACGTGTTGAAAACTAAACGGCGCTCAGAGATACAAAAGTATCTTTAAGATGCAAACCAAATACCAACTGCAAATACTTACTTGATATGCATGCTGAGCATTCTTCTTCTTCTGAACTGGCCATAACAACCCGTTATCCGGTTACGGCCTGATGTAAATACATTCTTTCATTGGAATTGTGGTTTTACGTGGTGGGTCCCAAACGCTACGCACAACCCTTTTAAGGCCCGGGGTGGCTCTACGGATCTCGAAAGAACCCAGTGTCATTGTCAGTCGCCTCATACGACAAGCTTTGACCTGCTGAGGGGGTATTCTCTAACCCGCTCACCACAGGGGGGCTGAGCATTCGGCACCTTATTGTCGAATACATTTGGCAATAGCGTCTCTATGCGACTTGATAAGTCGTTCAATTGGTCATTAATAACTGTTTCTCCCCGCTCCCTGCATTGTTTTTTCACGCTTTTTCTCGGCGCGCATTCTGATAAATGAGCTTACAAGACAGTTACAATGACAATTGGCTTTTTTGTTAAGTTGCTTATAATTAAAATTTTGTCGCACAAACAAAAGCAACAGCCACCGAAAAGAAACTGGCCAAAAAGTATCGAAACGAATGCCACAAAGCCAATCTAGAGAAAGGCGACACAACGATAAACAACAAAAACATCGGCAACAACGACAACGACAACGCCAACAAGAACAACATGGACACTAATAACCAGTGACAGTAACAGCGACAACGATAGCAAAAGCAAACCAATCGAATGACAAAAGCCCACAAATCGGATTGTGGCCCCTTATTATTATTATGCTACTCATAAGTATATATGCCGTTCAATAAATACCACTAAACAACAAATATTTGTTGTTATACACTTTATAATGGATTGTGGCATATTAACTATGTCATGATATTGGCAAAGCGGCCAATCATATAAAATAGGGTAATGATATGGATTTAGTTTTGGTTAGCAAACCGGATCAAGCATGAGCCATCTGGAAGTAGCAGACCTAAATTAGCGTTGGCTCGTGAATCTTTGCTAGATCTGCTTAACTCCTATGTCAAGGCATAGTTCTCAGAAAACTGTCTGCTTTGACAATAAGTTTTATTGGCAGTAGAGTTGCAGCATATCTGTAAACCTTCTTCCAGCGGAGAACCGCAATATGGATTCTGGATAAGGTAAGTATACTTAATGTAAGCTTTTAATATTCTCTTCT
Source organism: Chymomyza caudatula (assembly GCA_035041775.1). NCBI lineage: Eukaryota > Metazoa > Arthropoda > Insecta > Diptera > Drosophilidae > Chymomyza > Chymomyza caudatula. Next base: position 2,348,853 of record JAWNKW010000133.1, read on the forward strand.
TCTTAACAGGCCATAACAATCCGTTGCCGAGCTACGGCTTGATGTAGAGCACTCCCCCAGGCACCTCTGCTTTGCGCCGCTTCTCCAAGTTAATGTGCTGTCTACCTGGTCCTTCCAACGGAAACATAGCCTGCCCCTTTCGCGCAGTAGCGTTTTCATCAATACGCAGAACATGACCTAGCCAGTACAACCATTGGATGTCAATGTCGTCGTAGTTCGTCGCTCCATCGAATGCGGCAGTCGTTGCCAAAGCGTCAAAGCCAATGTTCTTACGGAATACTTTCCGCTCTAAAACTCCAAGGGCATTGCCATCAGACTGCGTCATCACACAAGCGTCAGCAACTTAGAGCAAAAAGGGTAGGCTGACTGTCTTATAGATCGTTAGTTTCATCACGCGAATGTGGTCTTTACTGTTGGCAAGAGATTCTTGCATTCTTCATTCTCAAAGAGTCCAACCGCGGCGTGTCTCTACTCGAAGAAAACATATTCATTGTCTTACTGTCATTTACAACCAGACCCACTCTGGCAGATTCTCTTTCAATAGCCGCAAATGCTCCGGTAACTGCTAGCTTAGTGCTACCAATGATATCGGTATCATCTGCGTATGCGAGCATTGTCCCGTTCCAGAGTATTTTTCGGTCTTTCGCATATACTTCGCTCGGTATCAAAGGGTTCAGAGAAGTTGTTTCCTACCTTAACGGAGTTCAACGTCATTCTGCATAGTCGCAACAGTTGTGAAGGGATACCGAACTCCGACAATGCGGCATATACGCGATCAACGGGCTATCAAATGCTGCTTCATAATCGAAAAAGAGTTTTTTGGTGTCGAATTGGTAAACTTTTAATAGAGCCAATTTTTTTTATGAACTTCAGCATGTAAATGATCTTATCGGTGCGTCTTTAGACTTGACAAGTCCATCATTGAGTAGATATTCATAAAATTGCCAACCGAGGTGCCAACCCTCTCGTACTATTTTGGGCTCTGAGAGTCAGAGACAAATATATTATAAAAACAGTGCAAAATATTAAAGAGATTGACATAAACGAATTTTGTAAAGCCGTTAGACCGTTATATTTCCAAATTTTTCTATCAGTATTTCAATTTACCTTTCTGATAGCTTAAGTAAGATATAAGCACCATCGAGCATCATCTCATTGAATTCTTCCAGTTCAGCAGCTCCAACGGTAGAGCTTAGAAGAACTTTACAACTTCATTGATTTGCTGATATTGTGAGACCATCAGCAGCGCTTTCTGATTATTGTCTCCAATTGATGGTGTTATTGCTATGCCATATTTGGTTTAATCCTACGGACTTTGTTATGTTTCGCACATGGAACTCCATCATCAGCACGTTAATCTTCTCTGTTAAACAAGGCGAAACAGTCTCACATTGTCGAATAACAAAAACTTTAAATCTACAAGGGGGAAATACTAAGAAGAAGAAAAACAATTAGCAAGAACATTAACACATTTGTGCATTGGCAACCAGCAATCAAGGCAAAACAACATGAACATATATATTCACGCTTGCCTAGGCAAATGGCTTCGGCAAATATCCTCATCAGCTTCATGCGTTAGCGTCTTAAGCTTGAAATGTTTGAGAGTGTGTGTTGTGTAGGTGAGCGCCTCGCCAAGCAACATTTTTGCTGTAGGGATTTTAACAACGTTTTACAAAAGTTTTTGGGCCTAGCGTCTTTTACGATGTCCAAGAATAAGGGGAGGTCTAAAAGTAGCAGGATTACGAAGTGTTCTCTTAAAATAACATTATCCTTAATGAAGGTGTAACTGTTTTGAATACACTTGCGCAGAGAATGCATAGCCATTGATGGTACCTTAAAAGTATGGTTAAAACAGGGTATTTTAGCATCGGCCATTTCAAGGTTTAAGAACTTCATGCAAGTAGTTTAGTTAAGTGTTTAACAGGGCAATCTTCGAATTGTTAGAAATAGAAAAAAAAAACAGTTTGAGTATTTAAACTTTTGATTTCTTTTGGCGTTCTAGCGGTTGTTCGTCTATTTGGCAACGTCTCGCCACAAAGTTAACTACATTTTAGATTTCTTGTTGTTGTTTCTGGTAGCAACATTCCTGCCCCCCCTTGCAAACTCTACAAGGGCTTGCGCAATTATGGTTCAATTCATTGTTTGTGGATTGTTGGTTGGCCAGTAAAGGTTTTGCTTACAACTTTGTATCTTTGTATCATATGCTGACATTATTATAGCTACTCATAGATACATACATAGAAAGATAACTTTAGTTGTTGTTGCTGTTACTGGGTTTGTACTATTTGTTGCTATTGACTTTATTGAATTGTTTAATTATTAAGCAATATTTGATTGATTGCAAATTCCATTTCATTTGTTGTTATTATTTTTTTAAGCTTTCTCGTGTTATACATATTTATTGGGTTTTTTATTTATATATGTTTGTATAAGTGCAGAGTACAATAGTATATTTGATTGCCGAGTCCAAGTCTTTTTCAATTTTTGTCGCTCACTATCGATTATTATTGCCATTATAATCATTGTTCGAAATACAAATGCTTTTTGACCTAATTTTGCTAACATTTTTCGTATTTTTGCTATTGGCCTTACAAGCTGCAGCTAGAGTAGCTACGTCGCACGAGCTCGGAGCAGTTTGTTTACTTCTGCAATCATAAATTCAAACTCCTGACAAAGTGACCACCAGGGGCGTTCCAAGTTGTGGCATCCAAATGAACTACAATTGGCCATTTGGTCGAGATCTGAGAACAGCGCAAAACGCAACAATTTTCCCCACATTTTTCTAGTATTTTTTTTTGGTTTTATTTTTTTGGTTGTTGTTGGCTTGTTGGGCCTTCTTGTGGCAGTGTGGTACTGCAGCGATGGGCCGCAGTGGTAGTTGCCGTCGGGCCCATAACTCAGATATTCGCTTTCATTAGCTGGTCCAAATTGCTCAACTGTCAGTGTGTTACTGTTGTTGTTGTTGTTGCTCTTGTGTCCATCCAAGCATTATCCTTTTTGCCGTGATAGGCGCGACATTTTAGTCGCATTGATAAAGTGTGCCATACCTTGGGGTTAATGTCGCGCCAATGATTTAGCACCTTGTTACAGGGCAGTCGAGTCGCTTAATTGCAATGATCGCGTGGATTCAGTACTGGACTGCAGCGGACTACTCCAAGTTGGGCCACACCGGGCGCGTGTCGAATTGCATTTGTGTGGGTGCGCTGATTTGTTGTGATAAATAAGTGGCAGCCTATTGATTGCGTTCCAGCCAGTCAGTTTATATGTATGTGATACAGATGCGGATACATATTTGTATTTATAATAAATTCCCAGATTTCTTGCTGGCTCATTTCATTAACATTTTTTAGATTTTTGTATTTAATAAGAACAAACAGGCCGTTGAGTTGGATGCATACAGGTTTTGGTCCGGCAGCCAGCCGGCGCCCCATGGTGCCATATTTTTGTTAATCCCCCAAGCAACCACATAAAAATTCGTTATTTATGATGGCAGCCGGCGATATCCTGTACATTTATGACACGTTCGATGGCCGCATCCCGACGTCTTCCAATTGTTTCTGCTGCCGCCGTTGTTTGTGGGCCTCCATTGTCCGCCGGTTTTGTTCCAGCATTCGTCGCCGCTTCTTCAGACTGCTTCTTCAAGCAACCGAGATTGGAGCTATGTATGTGTGCAAAGTATCGCACGGCCACGCTTTGATTAACCTTAAGCGCATAAATAGTGGATTCAATCAGTTGGCCAATGGCCGCGTGCAACTCATTAGGTTCGATTCTTCTTTTGGATTCGGGAAAAAAATGTAATAACACAACAACAACAGAAAGTATAAAAAAAATAAGAAGTTGGCTCTGTCATTGTTATTGTTGGTGTTGGCTCTGTATCTGTACCTGTATCTGTATCTGTATCTGTATCTGTATCTGTATCTGTATCTGTATCTGTATCTGTATCTGTATCTGTATCTGTATCTGTATCTGTATCTGTATCTGTATCTTTTGTGGTAGCTATTGCTAGTGTTGCCCGTTGTTGGTGTTGATATCGATGTTGTGTTTCAGTGCCGCGCTTTTGTTGTTGTTGTTGTTGTTGTTATTATTGTTTGCTTAGCATCAGCAACAACTTTAGATGCGCTTTTGTCATATTTCTCCTGCCTTTCTGATGATATCAAAAGGTCGTTCGGAAAATGAAAATGTTTGTGTTTTTGCTGTTGTTTGTTCGTTGCCTGGTTGTTACTGTATTGATTATTGTATATTGATTGCTGCTTTTTATTGAGGCAAGCAACAACAAAAAGTTTTCCAGTCAGTTCCAGCTACCACGACCAACTCGATCTGTCTCTTTTTCTCTCTATTCCTCTCTCTTTCTATCATAACAAAGCCGCAGTTAAATTATTTTTATTTATTTGAAAACATTCCTACACAACTTGAATACTCCTCCATCTTCGCCTTACCAGCTCCAATAACATCAAGAACAACGCAGACCAAGAAGAGCAAGTCGCCGTTTGGTCTGGCCTAAGCCAGACACAGTGGAACCAACTGCAACCAACAGCCACCAGCTGTGTGCCATTATGAGCAGCAATCTGGCCGCAGTCTCCAGACCCCAGTCTGGCTTGGCCACTCGAGGCGTTTACAAAGTCATCGTGGAGCCAAATGAAATGACAGTCGCCACTTTATAGGCACAACAACACCAACATACACTAAGAGGCTGATCAATGGCTGATCTTCAGTCATTTGCTGGAGCTCACTTGTGCTGCATCTGACAGCATTTGACTGTCCTAGCCCCAAAGCCAAGTCGTTCTTTCTTTCTCTGGTTTGTTGTTTTTGTTGCTCTGTTGTACTCGTTGTCTTGTCGCTTGTGGCTTGCTTACTTAACAAATGCATTTTCATATTGTTTTGATCTGAAATTCGTCGAAATCGAATAAAAATTTTGACAGTTGGTACTCAGTAGAGTTGGAGTTGAAGTTGCATTTGAAATTCTTGGAAACAGCAAATGACCGCACGCCGTTGCCTGCAACAAATGAGCGATAAAGTTAATTGAGTTATTCAAGCTGACACTTGATTAGTTGGTCCCCACCAACAACGTCGGAGACCCAGCTGCAATTTCATGGCTCTTGCAATTGCTGCGCCGTCAAGGCAATGCGCGACACTTAAGTGGAAAATTTGTGGCCGTTGTTGTTGGAGCCCATTAAGCTCATCCATTGTGTTGCCTTTTATCCCTCTTGGTTGCTTTACGACCCACGCAATTGCACTGAGAGAAACGTACGCGAAGCTAAATGCGCTCAAAAGTGTGCTTTATAGATTGCATTGCGAAATTTTGTACAGTGTTTAAGTTGAAGCTAACACATTTCGTACGCATATAGGATATGACCATCAAGATTGCTACTATACTCTATACAATACGAACTTTTGGCTATGTTTGAAGGGTAAAATTATGCCAAGGAATAATGAACAAACTAGCTAGAAACGGCATTAAAACTCCAACTAGGCCTGGGCCACAATCTTTCGGTCAAGCAACTACTAAGAGATGAAGAAAGATTATTATAAACTAGAGACTGGATTGGTACGCCATATCTTACACAGGCAAGCAACTCCTCGACTCTATTGAAGACCTCTTTCGCAGTATTTTCGTCATTCATAGGCACAACAGCACCTAGCTAGCGGATCCGCTGGATGTTAATTCGCTTGACTATGTCAATGTTGTCCTAGATCTCATAGAGCTCGTCGTTCCATCAAATGTGGTATTAGTTGCCAATGCGTAAAGGGCCTGCTCTGCCTTAGCAAAGTTGACCCTGGTTAGATGCCTTAATTGCCACCCTGAGTTAAGGTAGTGAGCTAAAGAGCGCAGCGAAGCCACCCCAGGCTTTAAGAGCTTACTGAACATTACAAGATGAAAAAACTTTGGCAATGATTTTTATGCGCAGAGAATTCCATGTGATACGCTTGTGAAAAAAAGGATGTCTCTTTTATGCGAGCATGGAATCTCTTAGCTAAACGTAACCGTATTTGAGACCTAAATTAGTTTAGGTCGGAAATATCAGCTGTTGGGAGAGGCACTAGAGAATTTAACTATCGAAACTCAATGCTATTACAGTGAAAACTATCAAGATTGGACACACTTGGTTCGAAGACCTTTGTCCATTGTATAGGAATTTGAAGATTTTCATTTCCCGCTGATTTTTGTTTGATTTGAGATCGTTTGTTTGTTACATTTGGTACATATGTACAAATATCAATAAGATTTTCGAAGTTATTTGTATGCGATGTCTTGGAGCTTATCATACCCTGTACAAAAAGTGTAAAAGGGTATTTTAGATTTGTGCAATGTATGTAACAGGCAGAGGGAGGCGTGGCAGACCATATGTTCCATGACAAAAATGATCAGGAGCAATAGTCGAGTCGATATAGACACGTCCGTCTGTCCGTGTTGGGCTTGCTACGACAATAACATATAAGAGTTAGAGCGATATCTTACCACCTTCCCCAGTGACAGATTTTCGCGGTTTACAACCGCTCCGTTGAATCTATCAACTCGAAACTCTCCATAGATGTGCGTCGTGTTTATGTACATCTATGTTTCGAAATCGGAAAAATACCTTCAAAGTTATATTCAAAAATATGCTAATTTCAAAATTCCACTACATGTAGATATCGAGCTAGAGTTACAAAATTTGGTTTAGAGATTCGTGTTCCTATTTTACCGTATTTAGTGTTTATAAAGAAAAAGGGTACAGGGTATTCTGTCGGGCACTGTATGCATCAATTTTTATTTTGATCATCTGTCGGAACTGGCTCACTCCGAAGCGTTTTCAGAACAATCTGATGGCGTAAAAAATGACTAAAGCAACCCATTACTTGAGGGACATTTAGTAATTTGAAGCTCATTTGCCGCTTTCGGATGGTTGTCAAATATAAACAGTTTCAGATTAGATAGTTTTCACTGTGTTATTATTACACTACATATACGGTAAGAGTGTTGTTGGAGAAGTTGTGCGTATATTGGGCTTTCTTCGAAGCTATTATGTTAATTCAATCTCCCTGCTAGAAAAGTTCAACCGGACAAATAGATCGGCAAGATGACCTGTAAATATTTTGAAGGATTTCTAGTTATCGAATAAGAGTTTGCTTTCCAATGTCTTGTTAACGGCATGTAAACTTATAATGTACACATATCCGAAAGAATCTAAGTTCGATCATAGGAAGCTGTGAGCCGTGTTGTTTAAGGAACTTGGTTTTGGATTTTAAGAAGTTCAATAGTTAAATTTCTTCTGACTTGTTTTTAAAAGCAAAATTACTAAAGTATGGCATTAGTACTAACAGATCAATATTGAAATGCTACAGAGCATCTTTTAGTCTTGACTTCACCTCCTTAGTTGTCCATTATTTGCATAACTGCAATGCAAATTTTCAAATTGCATAGCGCGCAGGCGTTTAAAGAGAATGACTGAAGGAAACTTTCCCAGATAAAAGATTCAATTACGAGATGTTAGCTGAAACCAGCTTCGGCTTTTGATATCGTGTGACTTTTAGTTTCCCACTTGGAAATGCCATAAAAATAAAAAACTGAAAGTCAGTTGGGCGCGCTGCATGTAAACAAACGTTACAAAAGTTGGGCTCAAGAAACCCATCAAAATGATGGATGACACTTTGATGGAAGTCAACTGCGCCTCTGCCACTGCACTTTACATGAGCTCACTTCACGTTTTGTTCAATTTGTTTATGGTAACCGCAAAAAATCATAAGACAATCAGTAGGCACAGCTGGGCTCAGTCTTTTGGATAAGATGTCGAGCTGTCAGAATCTGCGACAGCGCAAAAAATCAAAAATAAATTAAAAATCAACAAACAGTAGGTAATAGTATTGCGAAAATAAAAAGCCATCTAGAAGAAACCTTGACAACTGCGAAATGTCAATGAATGTGAAATGCATGCAAATGGCGTGCGAAGTCGAACGGACCAATTGTCTGGTGGGTTCAAATGTCGCACAATCGATCGCTCCTCGAGGCACTGCCAATTCGAAATAGATCTTAAGAATGGCAGGGGGGTAGTTTGTTGGGTTGGCTTGTTCTGCAGTCTTAGAAATATTTTGCCACGGTTGCAGTTCTTTTGTTGCGCATTGAAATTGAATCTTTTGAATTCGATTTGCATATGTTTGGATCAATTGGCAGAGACAGCACACTTGATTGGCTTTCCATAATGGCAACTGAATGCATTTGATTTGCAAATTTATTTACTAGAGTAAGTGATACTTTTTAGAAGCTGTCTAGGTACAATATCTTTGCATTTTGCATAATAATTGTTAAGGTAAGTGTGGTCTTGGAAATATTCAGATCAAAATCAGATCTCTTGTTACTCTTCTGAAAGTTGTTAGCTATGAAACGATTCTAGAAGATTTCCAGAAATAGTTTGTAGAGGCTTATATTCCAAAAGAGAAAATCTTACGATAGTATAAAAACTCGGCATTATTAGTTTCTATACGGCTAACTTATTTGTAAGTGCTATCATTCGCCTTGTCGTCGACATTCGACGACTTAATAAGCCCTCTCATAACAGCTCATTACGAAGAGGAGAAAAGATCTCACGAAATAACAACGTTTGTGTGTACAATGTTGTTTGTTGTTGTTTTTTTTTTCTTCTAACATATACAGTAAATTTTTCAAATCTCCAAATCAATTTTTACCTCACTAAAACGCAACATATCCAGGTGAAACTTATATTCTGCACACCGCAAGCATTTTATCATTCGAATGGTATAGGTTTCACCAGAAAACGTTGCGTTATTGCGAAGTCATCGTCACTACACTGAATAATAACACTGTTCATTTTACGATTATTCAAAAATCAGCGATTTTAACATTAGAGCTCCTTACGAAATTTTAGTATAATTACAATGAAATTCGAGAACCATCGAGAAAAAGCTGCTTGCTCATACAGTCAAAATGGAATGTACAAAAAAGTTGTTATAATTAGTTAAATGATTCTTGCATATTTGTTAGCAGCACATAAATTAAACATTACAACTATTTTACCACTCTTTCCAAACATTCTAACTAAGTGATGTACTCATTTTAGGACCTTTTCATCATAAGCACCTCAAATACTCAGCTCAACATCTGCTTACTAAAACCTGCCCATGTTTTATCTCCCAAAACTCTTCTAGCAATTATTTGAAGTCCTTTCATATCTAACGATCTTCAGCAGTTGCTGCTTCTAGTTGCCCCTAAAAATTGCACTACTTTCTTGACATCTATGTTTTTTGGCGCCTTTTTTGCCAACAAAATAGTATTTTTCCATTCATTTCGACTTGCATGTTTTTGCAATCATGACTGCATTGTTATTTTAAACCCTTCCCTTTGATTGCCAGTCACTGCTTAGGCAAATGCTTTACTCTACATTGATTTGATTTGCTTTTTTTTTAGCTCTGATACCAATAAATAAACAACAAAGAGTTAAATTCAATTGTAGCTCTTCCCTGACCTTTTTCAGAACGTTTGTCAGTCCCAATGACAATTACATGCTTGCAAATTTTTTGTTCGCAACCTTTCGTGTTCAATTATTTTGCACCTTTTGAACCGATCGCAGCAGCCAGTGATCTGGCTTGAGCCCAAAAAACTCAATCAAGCCGAAAACCCAAGTCGGCCCCTTTTCAAATGCAAAACTATGCCTGACCCTTTTTCTTTTTCCTCATTTCTAGTACATCCCGTGCGATATTTGTCAACTGCGCACGGCGTTCAAAACCAATGCAGGTGAGGTCGCAATTTGCGCTGATCTTAGGTTTGCCCCTTTTGCATTGATTTCTTGACGCAGAAAAAAAAAACAACAACAACTTCACATAATAAAAGTAGGGCAGAGAGTGGTTCGTTCCATTCCAGCAAAGGGTTCATGGCCTTTGACAATCGACTGACTAACGATTCTAACGTTTTCTCTGATTTTCTTTAATTTCGTTTGGCGTTTTTCAGTTTGTATTTTTTGTATCAATTCTTTATAATATTGCAACGGTTTTGAATGCACGCCCATAAATCATCCATCATTCGTCGTATGATCTTGGCAAGCTTTATGCGTGTGAAATTTTTTGCGAAATCATAAGATCCTCTTGGTGTTGGGTGGGCTGCACTGTCCTCAGACTGCAAGCGAAATTCCCACAATTTGCATTGGACACTAAGCCGCGGCTTCTAATTATACAAATCGCTGATGAGCTGCGGTCATTTAAATCTGCCCATGGCTAACTTTGTTAAGTCCCCGGCTCTATGCGGCTGATAAGTAAAAGCCGGCTTATGTAGAAACCAACTCCTTCCTGTGCAAATGTTTGTTTTCACCAGCTGTGCTCTGGCGTGCCTGGGAAACTCCGTTCGGGCTCAGGTGTAGTAGCAGTAGTCTATGTCATTGTCGACTGTACCGGATCATAGACGTACCTGTTAGTTGCCATTGTCTGGATTTAACTACCTTTTATTTTGGAAATTCCCAAAACAAATGAAAATAAAGTGAAACGCACAACAAAAGTCAAATGCCTCATCTACAGGATCTAAGTCCGGGCACACGTTTGGACCACTGACACACACAACACACGCTCACACACACACACATAGCACCGATGAGATCAGTTACCACTGTGCGTCCATTGTCTCTCCTCTTCTCTAGCTCTGTGTGTTCTGTAAGTGATCCTCTCCTGTCTTTTCTTCCAGTCTACTTATTCTACTCTTGTCTCGCTCATTTTGTGCGAGTTGTTATGTTTGCTCTGCGACTTCTCTTTATATATGTATATATGCGTTGTGTATTGGTGTTGCGTTGGCGACAGACTGTCTGCCATGTCAGTGCTCTGGTCTGGTTATATACATATATGTATATTAATCTTCATAAATTGCTTTTATATTTCTATATGTAATACAATTCAGATTCAGATTAACAGTGGTCTGAGATGTGTTTTTTGAGACTTGATTCATTTACTTAGCATTTAAAGCGATCCTCGAGTGTTTGTTTTTATACCCTGCACACAAAGTGTGAGAGGGTATTATAGATTTGAGCTATGTAAAACATTTCTATTTTCTATGTTCAAAAATGCTTAATAAAAACTCGGGTAGCGTCCTAGATCTCGCCAAGTATAAGAGTTGGATAAAGTTTGTTGAATCCCGATGCTATCGATTATAAATTTGATGCAGACAGTCGGGACGGTGCCCGGTACCCTGTACCCATTTTTCTTCCATGAAAATCAAATTTCTGGTCAAATTTTTGTATCGGCGCGTTAAGGGATATGGGCGTAATAACGGTAACTGTTCTACGTGGCTAGGGGGATGATTAGTAAAAAGTCAACATTGTTTGGTTTATAAGCCTAACATGAGTCGACTTACCACACTTGGATAACATAAATGTTTACCTTAACATTTCTATTAAAAGTGAAATTCTGTTGCAGTTTATAGAAGGAGCGGTCTTAAATTGGAAAATTATTACCTATATCTCTTAAAGTTTTTATCCGATCTTAATGATTATCACACCACACATACACAGTAACAGTGTGCATAACTATGCCAAGTTTCAATTAGATAGCTTTTATGTTGTGGGTTGAAACCGTTCAATTTCTCTCACGGGGTGAGGGTGTAAGATATCGACATAATCATACTCGTATTTTTCAGGCATATGCGCATCTTTGCTCTTATAGTCTCCGAGAACGGGGCGACAACACGGACAGACGGTTATGTCTATATCGACTCGACTATTGCTCCTGATCACTTTTGCCCATGGAACACATGGTCTGCCACGCCTCCTTCTGCCTTTTACATACATTGCACAAATCTATAATACCCCTTCACACTTTGTGTACAGGCCAAAAAACTTCTAAAGATATAGGCAACAATTTTCGAATTTTAGACAACTCCTTCAATAAACTTCAACGAATTTCCATTTTTCGTAAATATGTAATACATAATGTAGAGCCAGCAAATTTGGTGTGTGGCCAAAGCTGTAAGCCTAACAAACAAAGCAATATTGAGCTTTTGCACAAACAAGTACCACCAACCCATTTCGATGCAAACATTTGCAAAGAAATTTTATTTTCATGTAAAGGGTAATGCACTGTCAGACAAGGTCCCAACCTCAGAAAGTTATTGTTTTTTATTTTATTGCAAGTTTCTGGACAAACATTAAAGCTCTGCAAAAATAAATGGACAAACATGCAACGGTCTGCCACTCAATCTATCTGTCCGTACGTGAACCTTTATGTGACCTAAGAAAACGAGGGGTTTGGCAATTCGCCTATTTATACATTTAGTTGTAAAAGGTAAAACCCCCCTATTTGAAAGCTTATATCAGGACTACCTCAAAACAAAAAAATACTATAATTTTTTTTATGTCGATGATGATTTTTTTCATATTGCATGTTTGTTTATAGATATAACTACACTAATCTACAAAATTCAAACTTTTTAATATTCAAGAACTCTTATGAGTGATCATGTTTAAACTATTTTCGCTCACTATTGCACTTTAATCAGTTTTTTCCATCTGAGTCCTTGAATATCAACTAGGGTTGAGCTCCCTCGTGGATACCTTTTTTTCGCCAATTTGTTGTAGGCTGAATAACCGATTCGATATGGACTTGTATGCCTGCCTGTATGAACACCTAAATCTGGTCTTAAGAAGTTCGAAAAAGCACGTATTGCGCAGACGCGGTTCGTCAACTCGAGATTGCAATGCAAGCGAGTTAGATTTGCACCTTATTCTTGTTCCTTAAACCGTCTCACCCTCATTTGTAAACAAATTGATTGTTAAATTTGCTATTTAAATTGAAGTAAGTCTCAAATTGAATAAACAATTTACTTACTTCTTTCAACTATCGAAACTATAATATTATAATACAAATATCAATAAATTTAGTTTTTCATAAATATCTCGACTCAACCGCCACTTAGCGGGTCCAAATTTTATCAGCGAGCTTTTATTTTTTTGAGAAATTTACAACCATAAATACGAGAAATTGAAATGCCAGGACTATCAGGATTAAACCTTCCTGAAATAATATGTTGTCTAAGTTAGTCAATCGGTCTAACGGGGATACAAAAATGTATATATCGAAGCAATTTTAGGAAAAAGTGATCCACGGTTTTCGTCGGGTTCTGATTCTCTTTCGCTTATATAGGTTCTTTTAAGAGTTTATTCACAGTAGGCATTTTATATAATTAATTGATATTTTGAAAACCATACAACAACACACACAAATCTAAAAATCTATAACATTTAATTATTTAAAGTTTCACGTAGCTACTAAATCCATTTTTTCCTGTTTTGATATGTCTTCACATTCTGGTATGCGTTCCAAGTTGACTATCGTTCCCATAGTAGCCTCAGCTCTTTTACTTAGTGGCCATTTTCCATATTACTTATACCCCCGTCCATTAGCCAAATGACACTCCAATTTGGAGAGGCATTTCTACATTAATAGGCAGCAACATCGGATCATAAAAGCATAAATAATGAAAATGCTTATAAAGAAAATGCATTTTGTATGTGGGGCGCAGTCAAAGGGAAAGTCGTTGTCTTTGCCGCTCTGTACTCCCTTGTTCCCTTGTTCTGCTGTTTGTCACAGTGTTCTTCGAAAAACAGAGCTAACAATGAACGACTAGAACATAGAACATAAACTATAACCATCTATGGAAATCGCACAATAGCCCACACTTCCTTTTTAGTTGTTATTGTTGGTATTTTGTTCGTTTGTTGGTCAAAACTACCTGCCAACGGGCGGCCGTTTGTCGCCAGCATGTCTGGCAAGATCAGCGGCAACAATGGCCAACGTCGCGTCGTCCCTTCGCCCTCATGCTCGGAACGCACTGTGTTAGATTAGTAAAGAATTGCTGATCATTCTGAAATTTCGTTTCATTCATGGCATAATCTATTTTCTTTTAAATGTTTTATATGCGTTTTGTGTTCAGTCTAATATGCTCAATGGCCCTGGATATACATACATATATGTATGTATACATACATATGTATGTGCATGGATGGACCTGGACGTGGCTATGGGACTGTGCATGGGCCTAGGCAGGGCTGTGCACTCGAGTGGCTCGCCTTTGTCTCTGCACGTCGATACTGGTTCTGTTGCTGATTCGGTCGGCGACGCGCTGTCTGCCAGGATCGTCTGGTTCGCCTACTCATTCGGCATTTGTGCGCCTAATCACCTTGCTCTCCGCTTTGTCTCAATGGCTGTTCCTATATTCCTCTGTTGGCTTTGACAAACGTTAAATGCTTTATAGTTTTGAGCCGGGTTAGCCTGGAGCATGACATTTATTAAACATTTTATTTCGAGACAGTTTTTGTCTGTTTTTGTTGCACATTTTGTTCAATCTTGTTTGAAATCGAGCGGCTTAGTTGGGTATAGCTTTGCGTTCATGCCACGTCAAGTGGCACTGTAGTTGGGAGCGTTGAAACCATGAAATAGTAAGTATGTAATATATATGTATGACAGTTGGATTTCACAAGGCAGCGGTGCAGCTTCACCTAATTTGATGATAGAGACCAATTGGTCGGTTGGATGGCGATCTACCCTCTCCATAATGTGCACCCTACAACTGCAACGGTAAACAATCAACCCCTCTTATCGAAAACAATGAAAATTTAAATCCAAGCTTAGTATAATAAAAATTCAAACGAGCGTAAAACGCTAATCTCTGCCACAGAGAGTATCTATGCCGATCTATATCCGCATAAGTGTGTGTAGATACATTTGTAACTCTAGAGCGGTTGGAACAAAATATGTTCATGCAATTTTTGAGCATTTCAAATTTGTTTATTGGGAAATCTGTGCACTGATGCATTTCCTGCAAATGTCAGATTATATCAGCGTGACAATTGTGCAGGACAACGTTAAGGACATCACACGAAATTATAGAAACGCCGTGAGTGAGATAGATATAGCCAAATCAGAGGAGCAGCACATATAAGCCAAGTACAGTTGCCATTATTATTGTACTTGGAGCAATTAACTTGATAGCAAACTGGGATGCGGCACCAAGGCTGTCATAATGCGCATTAAGTTGTTAGTGTTTGCTCCATATAGAATAATGCCCATTGTAGCCACTTCAAATCAAGCTGACACACATACTCTCAGAGATCTCAACCTTCTTTTATGGCATGAAAATCAGACGTAATAATGGGAGGAATAAAAAGCGCGAACAAAGCGATGATGACGATGATGATGCGACGGCGACGGCGACAGCGACTGCGACTGCGACAGCGACTGCGAATGAAAAACACCCATCAACAAAGGCGGCAGCAACAATAACAATAACAACAACAACAAGTAACACATATTGCGCACAAAAGCCTGCGCAGGATATACACTGCTAGAAAGTATGTATAAGTAATGTGATGAGCAGAGACTGGAGGGGGATTTATATTTCAACAATTTCAATTGTTTCCTAATGTTTTTGTGTTGTGTTTCTTCTGCTATTATGCACACAATTGTCTAATAGCACGGCAGAGGGCCGAGTTCAAAGATTACACTACTACAGCAGGCAAACCCCAAGTATCAAATTGCTCAAGTTATCGATACCTAGAGACATGTGTGCTTGCTTATCGATAAACAGTAGGGACTCTCAGCTGCCTATGTGTCCGTCCGCCTGACTGACGGTCTGACATAGCTAACATTAAAGTGTGAAATTTCAAAAGAAATCAACAAATTGTTCGCACTAGACGTTTAAATCGATTCTGCTAGCGTCGCCGTAAGCAGCGCTGCAGCGGCAGCAAAACAAGACTTTATACCTTGCGCTAATCGTCAGGGCTCTTTATGCCTTCTCGGAAGTCGGGATTGGGTTAATTTTGGAAATTCCTTAGTTCCGCCGCGCCTTGCCTCAGCCACTACAATAAACGCACTAATAAGGCCAAACAGGCACTACGTATATGGCCAAGGCATTAGCATTAGGACAAACAATAGTAGGCAATGCATTTAGCTTTTGTGCCATTCGCACGCGCATGTCCTTGCAGCATCCGGAAATTCCAGCGTTCGCGAGACGCGTCTGTTGCTACTTAGCCTTTTGCTACTTTTGGATTAGGCCAGAAGTGCTTTATGGCTTTATGGCTGATGGGCAAGAGCGAGGTAGAGGTTGCCCAAAAAGGTAACTTTGCCTAATAACTTTAGGTCACAAATACGCCTCACAATCACTCCTACACCAAGCACTGACTGCTTGAATATGTGCCCGTATAGCTTCTGTAATTCATTTATGGCTTTGGGCAGAGTGATCCCCAATACTCACACTAATTCTAGTTTATACTAATTCCAATTAAAATATTTCGCCATGATTTCAAGCATTTATGGTAACATTTTCATTTATTTTCATTGCATTTCATTCCTTTTATTTTGTAATGCTATGCGGGAGAAATCACACAAACAGAATACTCTTACAAATAGTAAAAAATTGTATGCAGATAGTCGGGACGGTGCCCGATAGTGGAATACCCTGTACCCATTTTTTCCATGAAAATCAAATTTCTGTGTAAATTTTTGTATCGACGCGTTGAGGGGTATGTGCGTAATAACGGTCAAAGATCAGGAAACAAATCAACATTATTTGGTTTATAACCCTAACGTATAACATTTGGCTAGCATAAATGTTAACTTTAACCTTTCTGTAAAAAATGAAATTCTGTTACAGTTCATAGGAGAGGGGCCTTAAATTGGCACATTATTAGCTATATCTTCTAAAGTTCTTATTTCATACGAATCATCTTTACATCTTTACTTTTACTGTGCAAAGTATCAATTGGATAGCTTTTATGGTGTGGGTTAAAACCGCGAAAATCTGGCACGGGGATGAGATATCGACATAATTCGACAAACTTGCATTGAACTTGTTTGCTCTAGCTTTTACAGTCTCCAAGAACGGTGCGACAACACGGAAAGACGGACATGTCTATATCGACTCGACAATTGCTCCTGACCATTTTATCCCATGGAACATATAGTCTGCCACACCTCCTTCTGCCTGTTACATACATTGCACAAATCTATAGTACCCTTTTACATTTTGTGTGGAGGGTACAAAAAGGCATTATGCCTACCCTTAACACTTATGTGGACTTGAGTGAAAGAAAGATAGCTGGGATGTAGAAAACATTTTTTTTTTCTGAACCGGTTTGAACCTGCATAGAAGAACCACCGATCCACCGTCATCCGAAGATCTGTTTTCGAAAAAATGTTAAGTTCGTGCATGCATTAGAATGTTTGCATGTTATAAAAAAATACTTAATAACTTGAATAGTATTTTGAGGCCCCACATAAATTGTCGGATCCAGAATCAGTGACTCCAAATTGACAGGAAAAGGTAAGTTTTAGGCAAGGGCTACTGTTATCTAGTGTTGTTTCATCCTGGAAAATAAAACGCCCCAAAACTTTGCTTCTTTAAATTTTTTCATTGGAGTTTGGATTTTACGTGGTGGTTCCCAAACACTACGCACAACCCTTTAAGGCCTGGGGTGGTTCTAGTGGTAAAACCCAGTATCATTGTTCGTCGCCTCATACGACAAGGTTTTACCTCCTGAGGTGGTATTTTCCAACCCACACCGCCACCTAGCTATGACGAAGTCAGGGTCGCTCAAGCGGCTCAATAACAACAAAGCTGCTGCCGCCGATGACCTGCCTTGTCAGTGTGGTGTTAGCCTGGTAAGTCTACCATACAAATTCTCACTACGGCCACGAAAACCAAATCGACATCCATCATCTTTTTATCGATTATAAAGTAGCATTTGATAGCCCGTTGAAAAATCGCATATATGCCGCACTGTCTGAGTTTGGAATCCCTGCAAAGTTGGTATGACTCTGCAGAATTACGTTGAGCAACAAACGCAGCTTAATCGAGGTCCTACCTAGGTCCTACCTAGGAGCTTCTCCGAGCCTTTTGATACCATGCGAGGCTTCAGACAAGGCGATGCCCTCTCTTGCGACCTCTTCAATCTTTTGATGGAGAATGTGATGCGAAAGGCCGAAGTACATCGGAACTGTATTCTATAAGGGTGTCCAGTTACTTTCATACGATGATTATATCGATATCATCGGTTGAACTAAGCGAGCAACAAAAATGCCCTTGGAGTGTTTGAGCGAAAAGTACTCCATAAGATCTTTGGCCCCTTACGCGTTGGCAACGACTAAGTCTATGATAGAATGATTAACTCTTTGAGCTCTACGACGACATTGACATAGTCAAGCGAACTAAGATCAAGTGGTTATGTTGTGCATATGGATGAAGAAGCTCCGGCGGGAAAGGTCTTCAACGCGGTTGTCGAAGGGAGACGATGAAGCGGCAAGCCGTGGAAGGATCAGGTAGACTAGCTACCTTTGGTATCACCAATTGGAGAAGGCGCGCCGAAAACAGAGAAGCCGGAAGAAGAGCTTTACATCAGGTCATAGCACGGTAACGGGTTGTTATGGCCAATTAAGTAAGTAAGTCAAAGCTTTGCTGGAATCTTTCTGTTAGTAGATAGGTTAGTAAACGAAACGAGCAGGGAGCAGAGCACTCAAGTCATTTAAAAAATTCAGAAACCAAATACCAAAGTTACGAAAAAAGGTATAAGTTCGGCGGTATTTAGGGTGGACCAAAACTTATTGTTTTTTTAAGTGGACCGACCCACACCATTTGCAGTCCTGTTATAGGTGAAAGACTCAATACAGATCAGTGGAACATGCTGATCACGTTACATACATGTGTTGAAGTCTAGTACACTCCATTTTAATCTACTTTATGGATAAAGGGTATTAACAATGGACCGACAGAGGTTACCAAGCGCATTTCGCGCAATTAGAAAAACAAAGCAAAACGCAGAGATATTCAAAGCCTTGAGCTGCTGTAATTAATTTACGCTACTTGACTTTTCAAACGTTTACCAACACTCACACCCACGCAGAGCGTTCACCAATATGTGCATGTACGTTAGGTAATATGGCGCCACAGGCGGAAACGGAAATGCCAGCAAAGCATGTGGAAACATTTGCCAATGTTGATGCTGCCTTTTATATGGGAATATAAAGGATAATAGCAGGGTGCCGCAACGCGCTCTTAATTAAAAGCTAAACACTGGCAAATGTTTCACTATGTTCCTGTTGTAACTGCTGCTAGCGCCGTTCAATGCACCGTCAAGTGCTCTCAATGAGATTCTTTTTTACGGCCGACTCGCCATGCTAATTGAATATTTGCCAGCTGGCCTGCACGACTAGCACTAGCTCGAGAGATTTACATGCGCTGCATTTAACCCGAATACCCAAATGTCCAAATGGCAAAACTCACATCTGTCCGAACCATGAAGAGACCACAGATGTGGATGCGCGGTGCTGCCGTTTTCTGCTATTTTCATATCTTACAAGTGGCTTAGGTTGCGACCGAACTAAAGGACATAGCTTTGTTTTGATGAACGTTTACCACTAAATGCGCCTTAGGCCTTAACTGGCTGATGAGCGTAAGAGCAAGCATCATTGTCTTAAGTTTGTCTTGGCCAGAAGTAACAATAAAGGACCTCCCAATATGACTTTATGTAGCGTTGACAATGCCAACAATTGTCTCAATTGTTCTCACACACACTCGCATACTGTGACACAAATAGACAACCAAAAACAACAATTCTTTAACGTAAAATTAATTTTTTAAATACGCAATTGTCCTTTTTAGTGTCCTGAATGCGTGGCAGCGGCGGTTGCCTTTTGAAGCGGCTAATAACAATGACATTGTACTCGTTACCGTCTACGTCCTCTTGCTACTCCGCCGTGTTTCTGTGTGCAGCTCAAATTAGCATTTTTCTGAAAGTTTCGTTTCGTTCGTTACATTTCGTTTCGTTTTCATTTTTTTCACTAGAACAATTTAGCAGTTTAGACCCAGACCCACCACAGTTAGCTAGCCAGAGCTGGTCCGACTGCTGCTTTAGGGCTGACGCTGGGTCTGGGTCTGTGCATCCCATAAAACTTAAGAATCCGCTGACGACGCGCGTTTCGCTGGTTTCCAGTGTTGGGATTTGGGATCTGCCTTGTTTTGTGGCGGTAATAAAAGCATGAAATCGCGTGCCTTGCAGCAATATTTGCATTACCTTGCTGGTGTTGCTGATGGCGTTGTTGACGCTGCAACATGACTATATAATTGTTGCAGTATGTGTGTGTGTGTGTGTGTGTTTGTGATCAGGTCTCTACCTCTGTCCGTGTCTGCGTCTGCGCGGCAGTCACATTGCGAGCTGTGATTTATAACGTTTGTAAAAATATGACAGACTTGTCATATAAATTTTCATATTGTTAGCATACCAAAACTTCCTGCACCTTAGCCATTGTTCTGCTCTAAGGTTGGGGCATATGCAACTACTCGCGTCTCGCTGGAGAAGCCTTTGTTGTATCTTTAGTTGTGCTTACAGTTGCAGCTGCACGTGCTGCTGGGCGGTTGTAAACCATGAAAAGTCCAAATAGTTTTGGGCTAAGTGCCTTAAATAAATGGCACAGCATAAAAATATACTTTTGTTCTGATGAAATGCTTCCAAAAATTGCTGAATTTTAAGGTGTCTACAAATTGAACAGTGCAAGAGAATTCAGAGATGCATTATAGCAGTCAAACTTTTATTGAAGAGCTTTGGGTTGGCTCAAAATTTTCTTAAAAACACAAACTATTTTTCCACATTCAGATTATCTCTTAACTAAGCACTACATCCACGTGAAAATCGTGTAGATTTGAGGATGTTTAAAAAGATTGCTTACTCGAGACTGTATCTTTGGTGCTATATAGTATTAAGACTCAGTTTTAAGCCAGCCACAAAGATAGCCTAAATCTGCTATCTCGGCCAACTGCCAATGACTTAATAGCGCACTTGAACTTTTGATGCTGTCTATACCAAAAATATTAAGTATAAAAGGACACTAAAGACGGCTTCTAAGCAATTCGTACAAGAACACTATCGGAAGATGAAAAAGTATTACTTGGAAGTAGAAGTGCAAAACTATCCATAGTATTATCGACATACCGAACTTTTGTCCTCTGTGTCTCACTATCGATAGTTTAAACACTTAGTGATAGTGCTATCGATAGTATCGAATCTTTCCGAGCCTTAGGTACTATTGAATCTTTTTTTTATTGAATGGCGCCGCTATCGATAGTTTTGCAGCTCTACATGGAAGTGCTTGCACAAAGTTAAACGTCCGACACAATGATTTAGTACTGAGGCATCTTCCTGTCGAGATGCAGAAGAAGATAGAGATTTGCTGAAAAACTACTTTCCTTGAATTTCCATGTATCTATTTATTTCCTTTGGCGGCTTTATTAAATAGTACACTGATTTTGGCGTTTTGCATTATTTTGAAACCTGTGTTTAAAACCAATTTAGTTTTTTTTACCGATCGTTCCTATAATAACAATGATCGTAACCCGAAGATTTGGTGTGCAAAGTTTTATGGAAATAAGTTTTAACCTCAGCGACCATAAAACTTGTGTTTTTAAGTTTGTACTCTATTCAACTTCACCAAGTTTCAAAAGTAAATATTTATGAAAAATGAAAGAGTATAGGTCTACCATGACTCGATTGTTGATGGTAGGACAATGGACCCAAAACTAAACTCAATTATTTACTTTTATAGCCAGTAGTTATGAAAAGTGATTACTACATTACAATTGTAAAAATTGTCAGATCATTTAGTAGAAACTTATCAAATGCTGCAACGAACTAGTTCACTGAAAGAATCAAACAATTGCGCTAACTCAGTTAACAAAACCCATATTCCAGCATCAGAGGCTAGTTTTCATAATAGAAGAGTAATTAACACAAATCGTTGTTATAACAACAATCCCTCCCAAAGTTTCGCCCTGTCAAACAACCAGCATATACTTTATACACACATCCTCCACATCGTACATACATACATGCTACAACTATGGATGCCCTTTTTTGTGTTTTTTCAATGACAATTTATCATGCATTATGACGGCCCATTTGCTACACATGCGCGATATTAAAAACCGACTGACCATTAACATTGCTCCGGATCCTGTTTGTCATACAAATACATGAGCAGAACGACAGAAGAGTTACTTATATATGCATACACACAGATGTGCAGATATCTGTTAAGTGTCATCTTGAGGCGGTAACCAGTTGGTAAGAGCATGTGAATAAAGTATGGGCAACAATTTGACCGCAGTTGCCGCACATTTGAACCCAAATTACTTGAGATAAATGCGTACTTAATTTGTAGACTTTGAGTGGTAGTATCAAAATAATAATCAATGTTCCATTATCCTTTCAACGGCAGCGCACAAAAGCCCGAATACGTTTGCGTGAAGATTATGAGCGACACGTCGTCCCATTGCCATTAAGATGGAACATTAACCCTTATATGCAAAACCCTAGAATGCCAAAATTCCAGTTGAACCCGTTTGGTTTTAAATGCGGGCACACAATACGGAAACATTGTGCGAAAAGTTTCTTTTAGGAAATTTATACATTTGTCTACTTAGTGCTTTTGCCCATGAAAACATTCGCACTTGGCAATATATACATGCCCGGAGGCAATAAATGGCTCTGCCAAAAATTTGGACAAGTTACGTGTTTGCCAAAGTTAAATAGCTACCGCTGGGGGTCAAAGGTTAAACAAGGATTTGGCTTGTTTCTACGTCACAAAACACACTCGCATCTCAGTTGAAGTAGTAGTGTAGTTGTATTTGTTGTAGCAGCACTCTCGCTGTCTCAATCTGATTGGTTTACAAAAATGAAAGATTTTGAAAACATTTTCCCAATACAATTTAACGCTTTATGCAAATCCAATTTGACTTGCTTTAAGTTGTTAGTATTATAACTAACATGGGCCAAGGCAAGACAGGTAGGCGTTGTTACTGATTATGCGCGCTTTTATATAGAAATCAAAATCAAGTTCGAATTTGTTGTATGGTGTCAAGTGGCTGAACAAAAGGCGCCCGAACCGAACAAAGCGCGATCGGAGATCAGCGCTTCTTGGGACCAGAGCGACAAAAGGCGTGCGCGACATTAAAACAAAAGTAAATCACGGCTTAGCGTCAAAGATTTTAATTTTATGGGACTGGCTACCTTTTCGGAACGCATCTTGGCTCAGTTGAATGAATTTATGCAGTGAACGAGGGGCGCGCCGCCTCATAAAAATCAAACTTAAAAGTCCAAAAATTTGAGTTGATTTTTGAAATTTTTTCTTTTCTTTTAGTAATCGTTCCATTCGCATAACGGTCGCTGCGCAGTCAGAGCTGCCTCTGTTTAGCTATCCCGCATTGTCAGTCGCTCTGCTTTTTGTCACTTAAAAAAACGGCAAAAGAATTATCGAATGTTAGACAAAAAAAGGCAAATCAATGCCAAAAAACATCATTAGCATGCTTTCAATCAGAGTTGATGGTCTTGCTACCAGCATTTTGTGGGCTAGACAACACGCCCTTTACTAAGGGATAATATCGAGAGCGGGTCGGTCAGTTAGGCAGCTAGCTATTTGGTTTGCTAATGATAAGCTCTAATTGAGACTAATGACAGTTACAAACCAGTATACACTATCTATTTGGCAACAAAATGGCGTTTCAGTATTCCTGTCAGGGCCAATACAGTTAATCTATTGGCCGCCATTGTGACACAGTTTGTTATGCATACAATAATTTTAAAAGCCACCTTTCTCTAAATGACAAAACCTGGGCAACGCGTTTCACCAAGCCAAACAAAAGCACGTGCCACTTGAGAGCCGCGCCGCTGCCAAGACAAGACCCAAGTGTCAAAGAGTCTCAAAGACAGACCGACACTGCTCGATATTGCCCGACAGGCACTCTTAACTGGCCTTTTTCATTAATTTGACGCAATTGTTTGTTTCGAAACGATTTTGGTTTTTCAGATCTCAAGAATTTACAATTAATGTCAAATGCGCTGGCTTGTACTTACTACATATATAAACTATATTGTATTTAGCTGAAAAATGCTTTCAAATGTCACATAGCCGTCAAAATGGCCGCCACACATGAGCAGACAATACAATTGTGCTCTTGGGGCTACTGAGTGGGGCTACCGAGTGTGGTTCCGCCTGCTGAGAGATTGATCGTTCGTTGATCGTTTTCGATCTTGGTTGGTCTTAAGGCCAGTTTTCATGTATTGGCAATCCTTTAACGGTTTCTTTCGGAACTTTTGAGCATAGGTAGTTATTGTAATTGACTACTGCTTGTGCTGGATGGGTTAGTTGGCTGGGTCTCTGGAACAGGCAATTTATCATAATTCATTACATATTTTTGACAATCCATAGACAGTTTTCTTTGTAGCTGGCTTTCTTTTTGTGGCTCACTGTTGTGGAAACTAATAAAGATGTCATTTGAACAATCCGCCTTTCTCAGCACACACATGCACACTTTACTATATAATAGATCTCCTGTTTGGCCATAGAAATGCTTTATATGCACTTGGTAAAAAGTAAAAAGCAACCCAATTCATAATTTCATAATTTACGCTTTGTTTGGCAAACATTGGCGCCTTCATCATAATTTTCCAAGGGGTGTGTTGCATGTTTCCTGATGCCAGCAACCGCAGCCAAGGTCGACCTGAGTAGCAAATTCCTGTGCATAACTCACTTTTGTGTAGCACCACCTCTTCCTTACCATACCCGTCGTGGATCCGCTTCGTCTATAAATCAGAGAAGCGTTCAAGAAAATCTATGCAGAGAAGTTTCATAATTAATTTTTCGCGCTTGACTGCTTTTACTTTTTTTTCTTTCTCATTTTGTCGTATTTTATATTATTTTTTTTTTTGTATTACATAATTTTGATTTATGGCTGCAATTTTGAAACATTCGAAAAGGCATTCAGCTGCAGAGCCTCTGACGCACACTTGAATCTTTTCAAGTGCGTTTCGCCAAAGTTGAAGCCGTTTATACGCTATAATGGCGAAGCAAATACTTGCACTCAAATACACTCAAAATTCAGTTAAATTTAAATGCCATAATTGCAAATTGCTCGCTTGAAAGTGAAATGTCATTATATATTGCTTTTTTGTAGCCATTGAAGCAGCTCATGGCACGAACAGTCGACCCTCAAGTGGGCGGATCCAGGTACAATCCATGCCAGCTGGCCGCACGCCAAGTCAAGTGGTGGCCCAAACAACTCAACCGAGTTCGACTTTACTCTACTCAACTCTACTCGGCTCAACTCAACTCAACGTTATACATTAACATTAACTCGCATAATATACATACATATGTCAACGGGCTTTCAGACTCACTCTGTGACTTTTTGCTCCTGGCCTTTGACGTTGTGTTGCTCTTTTCTTTGGAAAACTGTCAGCTGTGGCTAATTAAATTAAAGCGCTCCAAGTGGTTCATTCTCTTTCTACTAGTTAGCTCAGTCACGCTCGCAGAGGCACATAATCATCAAAAGCTACAATTGGATTCTCTGCATGTGTATGGCTTAGACGCCTCCAACACTTGACACAATGAACTCTGTGTTGGGGCAGGTCGAATACAATGCTATATGCTTAGACGAAAGTATATATTTTTCAACCACATGTTTAACATTAACTCCAGTGGAAGAAAAAGTTTCCAAACCTGCTTCTTCTTCTTGACTGGGCACAAGATCGCGTTACAGGATGACGGCCTGAGATAGGGTGTTCCTCCAGGCGCGCCTCTGTTTCGCGCGCGCCTTCCAAAGATAGTAGAAACTTCCTTTTCGCCTTTCTTTAACAGCCTCATTGAATATCTTTCCCGCAGGGGCTTCTTCGTCCCTACGCACACCATAACCGAGCCAGCGGGCCTCAACACAGATTTCCATTACCTGAAAAAACGTTTCACAACTAACAACCTTTAATATTTCTTATATATACACGTTGAGGATAAACAAATCCATTTTAAACAGTTATTATCCATTTCATCTTAATAACGGGGAAACGTATAGACGCATATAATTTGATCATCCTTTGTAACATGTTTTGTGATGATGTTTACAATTTCGCAACCCATCAATCATTTAGGGCGTGACACTAGCTGATTGGCTTTATTATACAGCTTACGTTGAGCTCCATTTGTTGGTGAGGCGAGTTGAGACCAGAAGGCGCCAATTGTCCTGCCAGCATCTCATCCTGCTTGGCTGCTTGACTGTATCTCAACAGGAAGGTTGAAACATAAGCGTAACTACCCGTTGGAGGAAGGCGATTGGTTCCACAGTACACACATGGAATGTCTCGGTTGGAGGCAGAAGAAGGCGTTGATGGACGAAGAGTTGCTATAGGCGTAGAACTACACTGACGGACTTCCTACCTATTTATCCCAAGCGCAAGCTTCATCTACAGCAGGTACGACTTTGGTTTAAGTCTGCGCACGACTGGCCATGGATCGCTGAACGCTTTCCTTCAGCGATTCGCCTGCATGTCCGAGACCGCGATGGAATTGGTGTCTTGTGGCTGCAAAACGGCAATTGGAACGCCATGCATAAAGCAGAAGAGGGGATACATGTACAATTGCGGCATTAGCCCCAAAACTCTTTTCCGAGATACTCTTTTCTCAATCATATTTTTGTGGACCCGTTCGAAAACATAGTATCTTTTTATTGCTTTTAGTGGCTCTTTTTGTCTCAAACAGGCTAGAAACTGTCCTCTACGGCTACATGTTATAAAAGTATTTCGGTATTACTAAGGACAAACTTGTTACATTTGTAACCAAGGAAAGGTTCAACATATTAGGAATAAATAGCATATAAATTTGCCTCTCCTCTATGTTATGCATATTGTAATGGAGAAATTCGCACAGTTATCGGAAGAGTCACAGCTGCCTTACTAAGGTCTAAAAATGTTGCTCTTTCTATTCGAGTTCCTTACTACTTGGCGCATCCCACAACAGCTGTGCTGTTCTCCATGACGCTTGTTTAAGTTCTAGTCCTTTATATTTCCTATTTTTGTAGCGTCGATGGCGCAACCTCGTCCTCAATTATCGTTGGAAATTTGACCCCGCGTCTGTAGTATTTTCGTTTCCTTTTTTATGAACAGAACAACCGAATACATAATAAAAAAAAATATAAGTAGAATTTTTTATAATTGTTATTTTTCGCGCACACTTAAACCTAATGAATAAATAACATTAAACACGCTCTAATGGTTGCGCGATTTTGGTCGAGTGGTCGGCGGGGAGGGTGGGAAAAGCGGCGTAAAACATTTTCATTGTGTGATTTTTTGAAGTGGGCGCACTTGGGTTCGGGACCTGAGTAGCAACTGTTAGACGTTTTATCGTATGATGTGTAGTGCTTGGCTTGTGCCAAAGGCTGTGAGAACATATTTTCAATTTCAAATTGAATGGAATGGAAATTTGATAAGGCTGTTACGCCTTCTACAACAAGCTGACTTTTCTACCTCACCAATCTTAAGATTCGCTCAATGGCAATGGGCAGCAAAACAAAAAGCAGCGAACAACAGGTGCTAACTGGCTGGGAGTATACTATACTCTATATAACTAACTATTGGCTACAATGGGACCACAATTGGCGTCACAATGGCGAACTGTTCGAATTGTTGCCAAAGTGTAGCCAAATTCAAAGCAATCAAAGGCCGCGCTAATTGGTAGAGCAAATCGACAATCAATATGGAAAAATTTAAATGCAATACAAACAAACAAACAAACAGTAACAACAAATCTCGAGCGTTAAAGCCAGATGACAAATGGTCGCTAATTTGTTGCGTTTTGGCAACAAAAGAAATTGTTAAGAAATTAGCACAGCCAAGACAAAAATCTCATCATACAGAGTCGAGTGAAAAATCTGCCTAAAGAAATGGTGAATGGCAAGTGAAGGGCGTTAAACGGAATATCAATGAAAACTGGCAACATAATCCTATAAGTGGCCAACAAGATTTGGCTAATAAACATGCCAAATTAGGCAAATGCGGCAATAAAATTAAAGCAGCAGGCAAAGATTTTACATTTTTTAAAACAAGCAGAAAACAAGTCAAAGCCAATAAAGCAAACAACAGGCAAACCAGAGACAACAAAAGTCAACCATTTTGGGCCTAGACCTAAAAACGCCCAACCCAAACCGCTATAGCTTCTATGGGGCGATTTCGATGCCGCAGATAACGGATTAGTTCAACTAAGTGTGCGAAAAAAGCAACAACGCTGATTAGCCGCCATCGATAAGGGGCCGGAGCGATATACTAGAGAGCGCCGTGCAAGTAAAGGCCGAGCTACTGAGAACCAAACCAGCTGATGGATGACACAGATAAGCACACACAGTTAAGCAGCTCAAGTGGGCAGCAATTAGGGGTTGTATCTGAGGCCTCAACCCGGTACAAGAGCGACGCACGCCCCAAATCAAAATGTGGCAAAATGCAACAAACTGTAAGTAAATTGATTAAAGGCATACGGAGCGAGCTCAAAACCTCGACAATATGTTTAAATAAAAGAAAAAACTTCAAACCGTAAATGAGAAATTGCAATTCGTATCGAAAGCCCAGTTTTCGCACCATTTAAGCGGACAAACAGCGATCATTTTTGTGATACACAAGAGCGGAGAGAAAGGAACTTAACACAAAAAAAAAACAGACAAAAGCAGCTTGTTTTCGGTTTACAGTTTTCAATTGTAAACATAATGACCGATTAAGCCAATTGTTTCAATTTATTTTCTGTATTTTTACTCAATTGTTTACCTTTAATGATGACGACGCTGACACGGGCGGCCCAACCGATACACCTGTGCAAGCTACCTGGTATAGTAATCGGGGCAAGAGTTTTTGCTGAGCAAGTGACGTAGTTTGCTCAAGTTACGCAATAATTTTCTGGCGAATGCCAGTTAATCGTACATTTACGCTTAGCCAAGGTTGAAAACATACTAAGAATAGTTTCTTTTAAAGTGGTTCATTGCCTTAAACCAATGTGAGAACTAAGATCCGAATGAAACATGCTAAACTACTTACTATTTTAAATGGACTACATAGCTAAGAAGTAATATGGCAACAGTAAGCAGGGAACCAACCCAAAAGGTATACCGGTTACGTTTACAGATGATTGTGATCATTCGGTAACGGTTAACTGTTTTTTTTTTCTTTGACATTTGAAACAATATCGCTCCTAGTGGGAGCATAGGATGAAATGTCGTCGAAGAATTGTTTTATTCTCTAATCCAAGAAGTAAGTGGTTCATGAATGCTGTTTCTAGACCCAGTGACATCAGTGAATACTATTACAGCTATTAGATATGATGATACAAAGAAATGAAGATGTGAAGACATAAGACATGAAAATATGAAGATGGGAACGAAGACACGAATATATGCAGATATGAAGATACGAACATATGAAGATATGAAGATACAAAGATACGAAGATACGAAGATATGAAGATATGAAGATATTAAAATATGAACATATGAAGATATGAAGATACGAAGATATGATGATATGAAGATATGAAGATATGAAGATATGAAGATATGAAGATATGAAGATATGAAGATATGAAGATATGAAGATATGAAGATATAAAGATATAAAGATATAAAGATATAAAGATATAAAGATATAAAGATATAAAGATATAAAGATATAAAGATATAAAGATATAAAGATATAAAGATATAAAGATATAAAGATATAAAGATATAAAGATATAAAGATATAAAGATATAAAGATATAAAGATATAAAGATATAAAGATATAAAGATATAAAGATATAAAGATATAAAGATATAAAGATATAAAGATATAAAGATATAAAGATATAAAGATATAAAGATATAAAGATATAAAGATATAAAGATATAAAGATATAAAGATATAAAGATATAAAGATATAAAGATATAAAGATATAAAGATATAAAGATATAAAGATATAAGATATAAAGATATAAAGATATAAAGATATAAAGATATAAAGATATAAAGATATAAAGATATAAAGATATAAAGATATAAAGATATAAAGATATAAAGATATAAAGATATAAAGATATAAAGATATAAAGATATAAAGATATAAAGATATAAAGATATAAAGATATAAAGATATAAAGATATAAAGATATAAAGATATAAAGATATAAAGATATAAAGATATAAAGATATAAAGATATAAAGATATAAAGATATAAAGATATAAAGATATAAAGATATAAAGATATAAAGATATAAAGATATAAAGATATAAAGATATAAAGATATAAAGATATAAAGATATAAAGATATAAAGATATAAAGATATAAAGATATAAAGATATAAAGATATAAAGATATAAAGATATAAAGATATAAAGATATAAAGATATAAAGATATAAAGATATAAAGATATAAAGATATAAAGATATAAAGATATAAAGATATAAAGATATAAAGATATGAAGATTTGAAGATATGAAGATATGAAGATATGAAGATATGAAGATATGAAGATATGAAAATATGAAAATATGAAGATATGAAGATATGAAGATATAAAGATATGAAGATATGAAGATATGAAAATATGAAAATATGAAAATATGAAAATATGAAAATATGAAGATATGAAGATATAAAGATATGAGATATGAAGATGTAAAGATATGAAGATATTAAGATACGAAGATACGAACATATGAAGATACGAAGATATAAAGATATGAAGATAACAAGATAGAGAGATATGAAGACATGAAGATATGAACATACGAAGATATGAAGATACCAAGATAGGAAGATATGAAGATATGGACATACAAAGATTTGAAGATACGAAGATATGAATACATTAAGATATGAAGATATGCAGATATGAACATATGAAGATATGAAAAAACAAATTTTTAGGGAGAAATATAAGATGATTGTAATCCTTAAAGCAACTCAGCACAATCAAATAATTATATATACATAGATGTACTCTACAGTGTAAAGTACATATACATATAAACGTTTTTTCGCCAAATAACTAACATATGTCTTGAATTTTGTAGAGACTAGCTTATATGCTAAACCAATATTTATTTACATATGGTGGTAAAAGTAGCACCTTTTTGAACATAACTTTTTAAGCCGTATTCCAATCTTAATTATTTTTCTAAATTTGGAACAGACAGATAGACATGGCTAAATCGAGGCGTGCGGAAAGATTGACTCATTCCCTATCTCCATAACTTTCAAAATCGGTGAGACAGACAGCCATATCGATACTTGATTGATAATGATCATATTGGTGTAAAAATTTTACGGTCTGTCACGCATCCTTTTGCCTGTTATAATATGTGGACAAAAAATAACGGAAAATTTGAATTTAAATATTTTTGAGATTTTGATAGGGACAAATGTTTTTATTTTTAAGTTGGCAATACTGTCCCTGACATCTGTGCCAAATTACGCGCCAAAAAATTAGTGTTCGAGATACGCGTCCTTTTGTAAACAGCTAAAAGAAAATTGTTCGTTTTTTACATTGTCTGAAATTATTCAACAACGCAGTTCCAATAAATTTTGTGTGCGGAATGAAATTTCCACTGCCGAAACGTTGAAAATGTTGCAAAAGGCATTTGGTGAGCAAGCTCTATCGAAAACAAGAGTTTTGAATCGATAGATGAGTTAATATCCCAAACGAAGAAGGAATTGAAGGCTATACCTGAAGAGGACTTTGCAGCACGTTTCGAAAATTGGAAAAACGTATTGCATCCGGGGGGGGACTACTTTGAGGGGGATGAAATTAATTTTGTAGATTAAATAAAGATTTTTTGATTCAACGTATTCCCGGGAATTTTTTGCCCACAGATCAAATCGGTATACATTGCACACATCTATAAAAGCTTTGGACTTGTAGTTAAATGTTTAAAACCCGTTTTCTATCTT
This sequence comes from Chymomyza caudatula, assembly GCA_035041775.1. Taxonomy (NCBI): domain Eukaryota; kingdom Metazoa; phylum Arthropoda; class Insecta; order Diptera; family Drosophilidae; genus Chymomyza; species Chymomyza caudatula. The sequence goes on from JAWNKW010000133.1 coordinate 2,380,601, forward strand.
TATAAAAAAGTATGGACAACAAATAGAATCTGAAAAAATTGAACTGGAGTGCAAAATGTAGCACACCACGAAAAGCTGAGACTTGAAGCTCCTATCCATTTTTCAACTGGAAAAGTACTATCAACAGATGGTAAACAATATATGAATATATACATATACGTACGCATGAATTGTGTCACACATTCAGTGAAATATCTCTCAACCATTGAGCACTATTGAGTAACAGCCGCTGCAATGCCAGCATTCCCAGCCAGCATCCAAATGACGAGCAGTGTGAGTATTGCTCCTTTTTGTGACAGTTTGGAGTCCTTGCGGGCATTGTGCAACTGCTCAGCTGTAAAGCATGAATACTTTTGCTGTGACAGTTTTAAAAAGTTTTGCTGCACACCTTTTGACATGAATTCAGGACGAGTGAGTGGGGTGTCACCCATATAGTAGCAAGGACAGCCTACAGTTGTCCATTTGTAGTTGTTGAAGTGAAACAATTGTGTATGTAAGCTGAAACTGGTGAAATGTTATAGAGTGGCAGAGAGAATCTCAGCTCGAACATGAAACCAGAGCTAATCCAAAGATACAGAGACTCATATATTAACTTACACATTGTTTTGCCCAATAAATTCCGCAACACTAAACTTCCGTCAGATCATAAATCATCAAATTGAAGAACGGGCAGTCGGCGATTTAGTCAATGTTTGATAAGGGCATCCTACCCTCATTCGGAGCACACATTTAACAGAAGTAACAGAAGAGTGTGGCGAAATATAAATGAGAAGTACATAGAAAACACAAAGAATTAACGTAATTATGTTCGCATCTGTATAAATGACAAGGTTTTTCATGCCAAAATTTGCAATGGTATTGAGCATAAACAACAACAGTATAAAATAAACTATGATGATCCGAACCGAACTAAACCGAACCAAGTTGAGGAACACAAACGAAACAATAAGAACAGAAATTGACTGGAATAAAACAAAACACCTTTTTTGGTTGGTCCATTGTTCGATCGATGCGCAAATAAACATAATGAATCTTAATGATAGCTAACAGGGGGTAGAGGGAGTTCGCGAGGAATGGATCGGTGTAGTATGAGAGTATGAGTGCAAGTTTGTGTGTGAGTACAAAACCAATGGAGTGTTAAGCGGGCCAACAAGCAACAACAAAAGGAACACACCTCAGCGTAGTTGTAGCAATGTTTTGGTTAGCTGAGGAGAGGGGTTTCTGGACATGGACACAGCCCTATGAATTACATAGCCAAACAAGTTAAGTACAAATAGCCAATATAAATACAAATACAAAAGTGATCTTGTTGTTACTGTTCATTTATATAACCAAGGCATCGCCAGCATCAGCATCAGCTGCAGTTGCACTCCAAAATGCTAATGCTGATCCCGATCCAGCTGATTAGTCTCCAATCGGGCGAGCCAAACGGCGCTCCATGTTTGCCATCGTTTAGTGTCATCCAGTCAAATCAAACAACAGGCGACGCCGACTTTGTCCGACCAGACTAGACCAGGCCAGTCCCAGCAGACTTGACCAGGCCCAAACAGTAGTTGGTCATTGTCATCGTCGTTTAGTTTGCTGTTAATTGATTGTGCCTATTCTTCTGGCTGTTCTTTTTTATACTAGTTCAATATTCAATATTTAGTTGGAATTTTTGTTTTCACTTCCTTTGTTACAGTCTTTTAGTTCAGCTTTGTTTAGGAGACTTTTTAATTAACAGTACGTCAGCAAGTCCTGTCAATTGATTTGGTCGCGACAATGTTGATCCAAGTCTGGCTGCAGACCTGACATATTTCCTGGTAATCACATGCTTGACTGGCACACATAGACCCATGCGCCCCACCTGCATTTGAATTGGGTCAAATGATTGTGCCCCACCCAACCCTTTGGTCACTCTGTCTTTACATAATTATTGGAACGTAACATTTGTCACATATGTTGCAATTGGTTGCCCAAGCGGTCTAAAGCGAAAGTGCCACATAGATTAGTTTGCTGGGTGTGATTGGGTCTGGGTGTGTGCCTCAAGCGGCTAATTGCATGACATGGCGTGCCAAAATGCGACTAGCCACAATTCTCATGTTTTAATTTGTTATGACAAAATGCAATTAATTGCGCTGATGCTGAGTGAGATGAGATTGGCAATAATTACGGGATGCTTGATAGGAATTAGCCATGGCAGCCAATGGTATGACTTTGGCCATAGCCTTTACTTGACCTCTGGCTGGCATACTCTGCATGCTTAGTATGCGCAAGTATTCATACATGCTAATCGAAGTATTCATAGTGCCCGCTAATGAATGAACCTTGTGATGATATTTAATTATATTGTTGTTTCTGTTGTTGTTATTACTTCATTAAAACCACATTAATACGCCGGCTCTTCACTTGCTCTTCGATTTGTTTAAATCAATAATATTAAAAGAAGAAAAACAAAATCCAGACAAAACCATACAAGCTTTGAGCCAAACCAACCCAGGTTCAGTCAAGTCGAATCAAGTCGAGTTGCGCTCAGTTGAGTTAAGTCCGGGCAGTCGGAGCGGCACACAATGCCGATAAATTAGAAAATGATGCGCGCCCATTGTCCAGTTGCTTTGTTTCATTTAAGCGCTTTTGTTATAGACTCTGGACCCCGCTCGACCCCCTATTCAAGCCAACACTCAATGTTAAGATTTTGGTGGGAAAGCCAAACTCAACGTATCTGCACCTTTTTCATACACTAGCAGAGGGTATGTTAACTATATATGACTATAAACGTTTTTTTTGGAGAAATCTATAAATAAGTGCTTAATTCGTGCTAGTATTTCAAACATATCGAATTGCACATTAATGGAAGGCGTCATATCCCGCATTTGTTGATGGAAAGTGGCATACTTATCACATCACAACTTTTGTCGTATTCTTCAGTTGAAAAACCGCTGAAATATGGTAGCTTAACGCAGAAATATTATCGTCGCACCGTTATGGCAAAAATTATGCTTTAGTAACTCTAATATTTCATATCAAAAAAGAATCAAAATATTCAAATTTTGTTATATTTTATGATGGCATATTCGATTAGTCACTGCCCAGTAAGGCGTTCGATAATCAAAACAAAATAATATTTGCAGTATACTGTCAATGTCTTAGACATGCCCTTTCCGGTAAATTTGGGGCTGTTAATTTCGAATCCGGAACCATTTTGGATTTTCGGTTCAATGTTTCTCAGGCGATTTGAATTAAATTGAGATTGAAGTAGTGATCATTCGTAAACGGGGCTACAAAATCCAAAAAGGGTTTCTGGGGACGAAATCAGAGACCCCTAGTTTACTGGAAAATTTATGTTTTAGAAGTAGGCCTTTCATTGAGTAGGCCTTTCATTGCAAATTAGTTGCATAGTGCAATTCGCCAACGTGAATGAATTATGAAGAAACATAACGTAGAAACAAAATGATATAGATCTAATACAATTTCGTCTCACTGAAAACAAAACATTACAGCATTCATTCCCATGAAAAACTTCTGTACAAATTTGTATATCGAAGCGTTAAAGGCTATCGGCGTTATTAAGGTAACCGGACTGAAGGGAGTAGAGGGTTAATTCGGCAAAATGTCAACAATGTATGGTTTATAAGCTTAACGTGAGTCTTCGTACCAAATTTGGTGGCTCTAACATAAATGTTAACCTTAACACTGGCCCATTATTTCCTATATCTTTGAAAGTTTCTACCCGATTTGTATACAGCACATGTACAGTAACACTACGTGTGGGTGTAAACCTCGAAAATCACGGGGGAAGGGGGCAATATATCGACATGATTCGACAAATTTCATTTGCTTGGATGGCCTCTACCTTTTATGGTGGTTGAGATATCGACGTTCATAGTAAAGGACGGACAGACGGACATTGTTATATCAACTCGATTGTTGCTCCTGATCATTCCCCATGGAACATATGGTCTGCCACGCCTCCTTCTGCCTGTTACATACATTGCACAAACCTATAATACCCATATACCCTTTGTGTACAGGGTATAACCACAGTAAGCTCTGCTGTATAAATTATAAAGTTCGGATAAGATTAATAAAAATATTTGTCATATAGGTAAATCTAATAGATTTGCAAAAACTGTTTAGGTTTTTGCTACATCGATCAAGACTAAAGTGTATAAAAACTTTGACACTACTCAGTTAGCTTTTTTCCGATACGTTTTTTAAGAGTTTTTAGTCTCTGTGTCTTTGGCATGTTTTTGAATGAAGCTGATTACTCAAATTTTGTTTTGTTCTCAATTCGTCAAGGGATTGCCGTACTAGGCAAGAAGGGGAAACTTAGGTCCAACTTAACGCCAAAATGTTATTAAATATTATTAGTGACACAATGGACAACAATTATGTAGCATCTTTTGTACCGTTTGTTGTTTGCTCTTGCTCAGATTTGCCAGCCAACAGTTGGTTACCAACTACTTAGCCTCAGTTTTCAACTGTTTGTTGGCTCCGGCTCATAGCCTTACAGTTATAATCCCCAGCTATTTGGCAGTTACAACAGCTGTAGTCCAACATTTAACCCATTCGGGCAACGCAGCTATCAATAAAAACTATTTCTGTTACTATTTCTCTTTCTCCATTTGTAGTATTTATATTTCTATTGCTTTCTTTTGGGCCTGGTTTCGGGCTCGAGCCCAAACTCGATGATTGTTGCCGCCTTAGCAGCTGGCGCTCGAAACGGTCTTGCTGGTCCATTGTCCGTCCCATCCCGTCCTGTCGTGTCCGTCCGTTCAGCCTTGTGTGCTCTGCGTGCTGTGTGTGTATGCCGTACGGGTTATTTGTTTGTTGTTGGGTTAAGCAGTTTAGCCTGCATTTCCGTTTTCAATTTTCCATTTGCAGTTGCCAAAAATGTAAACAGTTTTCTGCGTAATCCCCCCACTTGAAAGGCAACTTCTAAGCGCTGCTTGTTATGTAATTGTCCGCCGAGTAATGCCGAGTTAATTATGTCGTAATAGCTATGTGCAACAAAACGCTATGGATCTCGGTAGCAGAAACATGCCCTGAAATATCTGTTGTTTGATTTGTTTTGTATTTGTGTGTTTTGTATTGATTTTTCCCAATTGTTGCCAAGCCCAGATTGGAGCTCAACTCTTTGCCTCCGTTAACACCCTCCGGTTATATAGCATTGTCTAGCAACCAGCACAATTGTGTCCATGAAGCGTGTTCAAATCGAAGCTAACAAGCAACTGTGTATATAGAGAATTTAAAATCGCTCAAAAATCTAGCTACTTTTTTGGTCACAAAACCACCTTGGCAGGAGTTCGGCGTTAACATGACAATGGGCCAGGCAGAAGGATGACGGTGAAACGTAAGTGAGGGTAAGTTTCCACGTGCGTTGCATTAAAACCGCGTGCAGCCTCTAAGCGGACCATTGTCTGAGTTGTATCTTGGACGGAAGCAACGCCACGCCGCTTGATACTCTCTATTACTATCTGTTACTGTCTGCCTAATGTATTATTGTTCCTGTCCAGTGAGAGATGATGGCGACGATGCGCTTTATGGCTTTATGGAATTTCATAACTGCTCTCAAGCGTAATTTGTTTCCTGTTTACGCGCAGCAGGACATCCGTTGAGTTCTCTCTACTTAACGCATTGGCTTATAAATTATTGCCCGAATCATGCGACTCAGCGAGCCAGCCACCCATGCCAAGTCCCTTGCCACCATCACTACCACCCAGCACCACCCAACCACCACTTTACCAGCCATGGGATCTCATTTTCACATAGACAAGCCTAGGGAAAAAAAGCTAAACAGTTTCAAGTTGTAGACTATTACATACACTGCGTGAAATTTCTATCTCTCTAGTTATCCAAGCTTATGATTTAAGAGTTCATGACGTTCTCCATTGAGCCCATCTAAAAAGTGGATTCAAACTTTCTGATCATAGAAGGTAAACATTTTAAAAGAATGTTTACCGATGTGAAAAATAAATGGCCTGTAGAAAATATGCGAACTCGAAAAGAATATAGTTACATAAACGCCAATCTTCGTCGATTGAACGTTGATAATGGAAGCCGATCTTTAGTGATGGTACCGTTTTGATATCTGCAGCTCGGGTTGCCAATTAAACACTTTCGTTAGGTTTAATGCATGGCAGTTATTATTGTAGCCGATCTTCAGTGATGGCACATTGTTTTGGTGTTTGCAACTCGTGTTGCAATTAAACACTTTTATAAGTTTTAATTATTGAATTTATTTGAAGTGCTTCGTCACACGTTCCAAACTAAACTGAGCCTATAATATTCTTGTAGGTTTGCTTAAAGCTAAGAACAGGCTTTATAATAAGAGCTTTAGTAGATAATGATAAAGCTTAGAAGCTAGTGCTTATGAAAATACAATCTAGGGTATTTACATATGACTATATGTTTAGGGAGAAACGGAAAAAAAGTTCAAGTATACTGTTAATTAAGTCGGGATAGTGAATAGTTTGTTTTATTTTGTGTTTGTTGTTGTTTTTTTTTATGCGGTGTGTCTTCGCCGTGTCGTCGACATTCGACGACTTAACCGATTGGACAACAAAATCAAAATATTTTGGTAATGCACCGCAATCTTATACGCATGCATTGCATGTGCATGGATAAAGTGAATGTATCCTTACTGCTATCTGCTCTGTCTCAGGGTATAAAAATCTCAAGTGTTTGCACATTAATTGCCCGTCCTGGGTTAACTTGGGGTGGTACTCCCTGCCAGACAACAACGCTAGTGCGTCAGTCCGACTGCTGCAAATATTTGCATAAATTTGTAATAATTTTATCGTCAATTTGTATTTTATTAGCATGTTCCCCCCGTACCGAGTACCTACCCACCCGGTCAAGCACTTACTCTGCCGCACTCTTGGTCGACCTCATAATTTTGGTGTCTATGATTTGGTTCTTGTCTGGGCACTTTTATTAATGTTTGTTGGCCATTGTTTGGCTTTGATTTGTGGTGCTCATCTGCATCAAATTAAACATTTTGTGGTGGGTGTCCTTTTTGCTCTTAGCGCTTCTTTTTTGTTAATTTATATTAATTTGTTCAAAATTTGTCACTTGAACGCACAATGCAATTTCAAGTGCCAAATGAAAATTAAGAGGGTGTCCCTCAACTCTTTTTGTCAGTCCCTGCTAATTTGACTGCTAATGATGCTCCGCCGTGATCAGCAATCCGGGCGTAAGTGTTTTGGCAACGCTCGGCTCATCATCAATCGTCGAGGGTTGGCCACAAGTCATGTTGCTCTGTGGCTTTGACAAATGTCTCTCGCACCTAATCAAATTGTGTCCGACTGAGCGAACTGCCTGACTGACTGACAACATCTCGCCTAGCTTTGGTTGGGCCTCAACTCGCTCCTCACATTTTCGCATGCGTCGCCAGCAATTTCCGTATGACGTCGCTTATTATGCAAATGCTACGACTTCTACGTCATACAAACAAATCAGTTGCCGTGAGCTGTCTTTGGTGGTGCTGCTGTTGCCGCTGCCACCGCGTGACGCAAATTTATCATCATTTAATTTCCATTTGCTCTGACGGTGTTAATGACGTTGTTGACAACACTCGAGGTGAGCACGTCTCGAGTCGAGTTGAGTAGACGAGTCGAACTGAGTTGAGTCTTTTGCTGTTATCCTTTTGGCGGAGGAGCAACCGCTCAGAGGAGCTCTTGCTTTGACGCGCTTCTGACAAATTATGTCGGCCCAGGCAATGCAGCCATGAGGCCAGAACTCCCAATCGTGTTTGCACCGTTTTCCACAGACATTGCTGAGCCAGCTGCAATCATTAGTAAAGATAGCAAAAGCCAGGGCTTCAAACCGATGTGGTTCAGATTGGAATCTTTGGGAAGCAACCAGTATAAATATTATGTAAATCGCTTCGCACTAGTTTCAAAAATCGCTCTAAGTGGACGAAACAATTTGTGTAATGTGTATTGTGTATGTGCAGTTTTAGAAAACATTTTTGATGCCATTCATTCATCCGTTTCGATGTTATATATTAAAACTAGATTCAACGAATTTATTTCAAGCTAGTTCCAATTTATAATTCAGAAAGCGGGAAAAGGTGATATAGAGGAAGAGAAAGTGGATAGATATTTGTTTATTCCCCAAAATTTCTCTGAAATAATAAAAAGTACAGAAATACTTAATACTAATACTTACTGGAAAAGCTTTCTATAAGTGGGTTACGAATCAAAATAATAATTAGTTCCAATGTGAGCAGAATTTTGTGGTTTATCACAACTACCTAAGATGAACACATAACTTTCGCAAACTAAGTTCTGGAATCCCTGAACCGTAAAATATTGCAAAGTAACAGTGGCTTGAAGTCCCCAAACACACATGTAAATCCACACGCTGAACCGTGGTAGTGGATGGGTGCAACCCCTTGGCAAATAATTAACAACACTCACACACGGTTCAATTCAGTTTTTGGGCTCCCTTTGGGCACTTGGCAGCCAAGTCTGCTCATTTGGCTAAGTGCTGCAGCTAACTTGGCGCACATTTGAGGTTTTTAATTAATTGTTAGCGCGACTTATTGACGGTTTGCTTGGTTGCCCATAACAACAACAACAACAACAAGCACAACGAGGACGACAACAAAAACAACAACGAGCATAGAAAAATGTCAAACTAGCACTTAAACTGCCGCCCAAAGTCACAAGGCGCACATTCACAACTGGGACTAGCTGCTCCTGCTGCCGCTGCTACTCCTGCTGCTGCTCCTGCTCCAAGTGCTGGCACTGCATTGCGCCACGGTTAGCTACTTGCCAACCACGTGCCACCCTCGACAATATGCTGCCTGTCCAAAACGAGGCATTAATAATAATAACGACGACGACAACGTCGAGGACGATGTCAAAATGTCGCTTGCCATTCCCCTTGCGCGTTACTCCTTAGCCGTGGCAAATGTGAAACAGTTTGACAATGCCACCACCCACAAATTAGGCTGTAAACAGTTGCCGTTGCTTTTGCCGCCATGTTGGCTCTTGGCTTGGCTGTTGCTTTTCGAGGGTGGCCAACGGTTTATCAACCACCCTGAACCGCAAACAGTTGACCCCTTTGCAGTCAGAGATCAACATGGTTCGAGCGGGTATATGACACCTACTACATCTACTATGTATAGTGGCATATATACCTATGGCAATTCGAAATTCCACGGAAGTATGGTCGAGAGATTCCCAGTAAAAATAATTTGCAAACATTAGCTAGACACATTTTGTCGACCTAGTCGCAATTTGGCCAACGAATTGTATCACAATTCGGCTAATCCGCTACGCTAATCCCTCGGCTTAACGTTTGCATTTTCACTTAAAAAATTAAAAGCATAAACAAAACAATGTGGAAAAACAGCGAAAATCAGACGCGTCTGTGGTTAATCCGGGTCATCGTTGTCGCGACGTCTCAGCCTTTTAGGGCCAGGTAAAACTCTTGGCCAAACAAAAAAGAATAAAATACAAAACTCAATAAAACAACTAAACTGACCCAGAGATTGCCGTGCGCACTCCTTTTGCTTTCCGGCTACAACGCTAATCCGCAACGAGCCAATAAAGTCGTAAAAAAGTTACGACCGGTCGTTTGCCCGGTTCGTCGATTGGCTCGATTTGTTGTCATCGCCCGTGCGGACAATATGCCTCGGGCTTTGTTTAGTAAAATTATTCTTGTACACATGAAGCAGTAGGTGGGCCGCATCTTCACTACAAGGTCGTCGTCATAAATGGTCAGTAAATTGCTTAGCTAAGGTGCAAATTGCATTGCCCTAATAGCTGGTCAAGGGATTCGGGTTAAGTCCAGTAACAGGACAAGCATATAAAATACTTTGTATGAAAATGTAAATGTGTGTGTTGTTCTACACTAGTAGCGGCTCTTAAACATGGACAACTTATAAATTTAGAGTTTTATTTTATATATTGTTTTTATTATAATTTGGAATCTGTCGCAGTGATGCCCGACAGGGTATCCCCCTGTAGCCACTTTCCTACAAATACTAAATATCCATCGGGTGTATTGGAAGGTACGGGCGTAACAAAGCGAAAGATATGGAAAGGGAGGTTGCTTGGTTGTTTTGACAAAATGTTGTTTTGTTTATAAGGCTCCCATGAGTATTTGGTTGCTATAGCTAATATATTAACCAATCTGCAAAAAGCATTGCCTTTATCATTTGAAGTTTTTGTTCAGATATATTTTTACAGTAACGTATCTCTAACTCTTATGGACTCCTAGGTCATACGGAAATCCAGACATCTCAAAAACGATTTGCCGTTTTCCATTTGGATTTAGATGTTTCTTCAAAGAGATATTATGGTCTGCAATGTGAAAGATGAAAGAAAAAGAAACAAATTTCAATATGTTAATATAATAATAGTCTTTTAGAGTAAATAGTAGTCATGGTTTACAAAGTACAGTATCTATCGTTTTCTTCCTTTTCTATTCCTAATAATTCCAAATCCCTTGATTCTATGTTGTTCATTTGGAAAGTTTAAAATCATGGCCATACCGTCATTACCATTACTAATATTATTCCCATTATAATCTTTGTAACTCCCTTCTTAGCAGGGGGTATTTCTTTAAAGACTTGTGAATTCTGCTAGATGTTAAGCTAACATTCAACGAGAAAATCGACATAATGATCATAAAACGAAATCTCTTCTTGCAGCGTTGGACAAAAGCGTTCTTGTATGCTTATGTCAATAAAAGGCTACTCGTATCTCTTGTTCCTTCAGTTCTTTGCGCTAAGAAGCCTATATCATTATATAAAAGCGCTCGGATGTAATTGATCTGCCGACACGGAAGGAAAGACGATCGACTTTAGGGATAACATCCTTCTCAAAGCTTGTTGCTCGCAACGTTGACTCGCCGTTTCTTCTCGACCGTATAAAATGTCGACATTTCAAATTGTCGCTTTCGATATTTTGAGCCCCCTCGACTCAAGCGGTGTACCCGGAACTACAAGGCCTTTGAACCCTTTAGAGTCCTACTGCTTTCGGGACAACCCAAGTGAATTATTTTTCCCCCAAATGTCATGTCGCCGACGTTTACATACATACTACCAAATAGACCCTTCTAATGATTTTATGAACAGAAGGTATTCAAATATTTTGCATAATTATTCAATATTTGTCAATGCTAAGCAAATATTCGTAAAACACGCTCTAACAGAACAACCCCAGAAAGACAACAATAATACTCATAATAATAACAAAAAAACACGATCAATACATATTTGATATTTTAACACATTTCAAACAGAAAGACACACACACTCACGCATGGAGAGACAATCAAAACACTCTCAGTTGGAAAGACAATGCAAGGGGATTTATTAATGACCGCAATTATTCTTATTATTATTAAGTATTACAAGTTAAAAACTTAACAAAAAATAAAGACCAACAACAATCAGAAAACTCGTTGATTTCTTTGCCCAGGGCTCAGAGCGTCTAAGGTTTCAATGGTCGACACCCGTTGAGTCAACACAATGGCCCCACATAGTAGAAGACGAAGAAGAAGAAGAGGATGACCCGCCACCACAAGAAACCACACTATGATAGGTCTATACTAGCCATGGATTTTGGGATGACTGCGGCCTTTGCAGCTATATCGAATTTTGTTGAATTGAGGCGCAAAATAAACAGCACATTATTAATCAATGAAATATTTGAATAGTCGTATAATATATCCAATATTTCGGCAAATCAAATTAAAGTTACCGATGAAAAAAGCGAAGCCCCCCATAGAGAGGCTGCGATTTCCTTCAAAACAATAAAAAAAAAACCTGGTGAATATTTTCGGCTTTGCATATTTTCGCTTTTGTTTTTATTCGTTTTTAATATATATATATATTTTCTCTTAGTTTAATGTTTAATATTTAATACAATTAATAATAATACATATGTGTATAGCTGCCGGGGCGGCGCTTAAACTTTTTCGCATGGTATTTACAATTTGAGTTTAGAGTTTTGGATGTTTTTGCGATCGGAATGCAAAGGGTCAGGAGGTCAGGCAAAAAACAACAAATAGCGCGCTTAAAACTAAATAAAATTAATTTACAATTAGATTTGTTTTAGTTTGATTTTTCCTTTTTAGGTTTTTATGTTGTTTTGTTTGCATTCGCTGACAAATAAATTAAATTAGCATAGGCTTAATTATTGGCTAGGAATGTTTCTGCAAAGATTGTACTAGTCTTTTGCGAGCGTTAGATACAAATAGTTAGAGGAGCGAGGAGGAGACGTAAAACGCTTTAAAAGACTTAAAACCAGTGGATCACTTGGGGGGTCTCAGACACTTCTCAGTTGCACTGTTAGTACTAAACTGTGAGCTACTCTCGGGGTCGCCGCGCTTGCAAATTGTACTTTAACCAATGTCCATACTCAGCGGACCAATACTCTAATACAAAACGGGCACGGGTCGCCTCAGCGCACTCTCCATGGACGCATCCATGCCATTGGGCGTTATGGTGCCGGGTGAGGAGCCAGGCGAGGAAGTCGACGACGAGGTATAGAGTCCAGCGGCGGCGGCATTGGCGGAGTGTGCGGCATAGAGAGATGGTGCGGAGATGCCCGAATAAATGCCCGAGTAGAAGCTGCTCAGCGTAGTGGGTGGCAGCTGTGGCGCTTGTTGTGCCTCAAGCACCTTGTGTGACTGATTGTTGGCCGCCGCGGCTGCCGCCGCTTGTGTCTGATGCAGCTTAGACAAAGCCAGCGGATCGAAGCCGCCAAAGTAGGGCACTGGATAGGGCTGATCCAGATGATGTGAGGGCGCAAAGTAAGGCGGCAGCTGATGGAAAGGATTGTAGGAGCCAGCACCACCAGCACCATTACCGCACAGTTTTTGTTGTCCATTGCCCGGTAGCTGCAGCGCACCTTGAGGTCCAGCGGCCAGCGGATTCTTGGGCTTGCGACGTGGTCTATACTTGTAGTCCGGATGTTCCTTCATGTGCAGTGCGCGCAGACGTTTGGCCTCATCGATGAACGGCCGTTTCTCGGATTCGGCCAATAGCTTCCATTCGGCGCCCAAACGCTTGGAAATCTCCGAGTTGTGCATTTTGGGATTATCTTTGGCGATTTGACGGCGCTGCAAGCGCGACCACACCATAAAGGCATTCATGGGGCGCTTGATGTGTCCCTCTTGGCCCGGCGAGGTGGCCAGACTATGCATGTTGGCACCAGCACCGCCATTGCCACCATGTGTCATGCCATGACCGCCACCCAAGCCGGCTGAGCCTAGTGAGCTCTGACTGCCCAGACTGCCAGCTGAACCAATGGAGCTGTTTGGCGATAGTGTTTGCTGACCGGCGGCTGTGTGCATGTGGCTAAGGGCTGCGCTCTGCGCCATGTGATGACCCATGCTGGCTGTGCCCATGCTGACATTGCCATTGCTGGCCGCGTGGCCGCCCACTGGAGAACCGCCCATGGCAGCTGAGATAGCTGCCAGGCTGCCGGATTGTGAGTAGTGCAAGACGCGCTTTATATCCATATCGCTTGGGCTGAGCTGGGCAGCAGCACCTTGATGCGCATAGTCACCAGGTGTGGGCAGATCCAGGCCTTGGCTCAGATGAAAGCCGTAGTTGGGATGTGTGGACAAGGTGGCCATTAAGTAGTGATTCAGTTTAGATTCGAACACGCGACTTTTCTTTAAGCTCTTTTAGGCTTTTCTGTATTTTCTTGATTGTTTGACAGTTTGTTTTTTAATTAACTTTAGTATTGTAACAAATATACATAAACACCAAAGCACTCACAGATACGACCACAAAATCACTTGGTTGAATTACACAATTCTGGGACTCGTTACTGTTATTCTTCTTTACTGTTCTGTTATTTGGCTATTCTTCTCTGCGTTCGCTGCTGTTTTTTGTACTTCTGTTCGGCTCAACAGCTACACACTGAATGATTTGTCTGGGCAATAATTGAGACTGACACGACTTTAACCAAATCCAGTTTTTCGAAGCGTTGCAAAGCGAAGCAGCGCGACGCGGCGCGGCGCGACGTGGCTCTCTCTCTCTCTCTCTCTCTCTATCGCTCTCTTACCAAAAACCACCCCGACCAGGCTTAGCCAGTTAGCCGCATTAGAGCGAGATGGCTGTTGAGTTTGATGGCTCGTCTTACCTGATGCAGCCAACGGCAATTGTGCGCTCTCTCGGCGTTTCTCGCCGTATGCTGGGCATTGTCTCTGAGCGCCTTTGTTCCATTGGCTCCTTTATGGTGGCATTGTTGTTGCTGTTGTTAGTTGTTGTTGCTGTAACTGCTGCTGCATTGAGGGGTGTGTTTTCAATGTGAGCTAACACAATGTGCCCGTTTGTTGGCCCAAAGAAAGAGTGAATAGCTGGCTCCTGTCTACTTGTGTGTGTGAGTGTGTGTGCGTGTGTGTGTGTGTGTGTTTGGGCCATGTGTGTACTACCACAACTACAACTATACTACTCTGGCCTATTGTTGTGCTTGTTAGTTGGTGCTCCCATTTTGGCTTTGTCAGTCAACTCCCCAATGTGTTGGCTGGCTAGGAGACTCGCTGGCGACCTCATTTGCATGCCAGAGATTCGAGTGGCATATAGTTTCTGGCGGTATATAAAAGCAGACAGCTACCTCACCCCTCACCCACGTAGTCAGTCCCCCCAAGCTATTGGACTGCAGGTGGCCTTCGTTTTGCATTGATTTTTGCACAGTGGCTCACAATTTCCGCTTTTGTTTTGAGCGCTGCATCCACTTCCGCGCTTTGTTGCTTGTTTCTGTCATTGTGTGAGAGTGTGTGCATGTCAGTTTGAGAGAGGGCATCAGAGAGCGTGTATGTACTGTAAATCTGTGTGTGTGTGTGTGTGTGTGTGAGTGTTGTGCTTGTGTGCGTTTGCTTTCAACCAATCACAATGGCGCTTTGGTGTGAATTTTTGTATGCCGGCCATTGTGTGCGTGCATTTGCGATTGTGTGTGGCATACTCTCCTGCGCACGCTGTATGTGTGTGTGTGTGCGTGTACGTGTATGTGTGTGTGCGTGTGTGTGTGTGTGTGCTATATACAAGACGCATATACATATATTGTGTGTGAGTGAAAGGCGCATTTTAGTTTGTCAAAAGGACACGAAACACGCTTTCTATTCAGCAGTTGTTGTTGCTGCTGTTGCGCCCGAAAGGATATTACTGCAATTATTTACTTATTTGGCAAGAAAAGTGGAAAAGCGAGCTACAACAAAATGAAAAAAGGCAAGAAAGCATTTCTATGTGCACAAAAACGCTCTCAATGGCTGCCAAACTGTTACATATGCATATATACATACGCACACACACACACACACACACACACACACACACACACACGTATGTATGTATGCCAAGTGCTGCTTTTGATTATGTGCAAAAAATAAAAAGCTTTCAGCGATCCTTTGTACGCCCACCAAACTGTTGATGTGTTGTAATGGAAAAAGTTTTTCTGAAAACTTCCCCAGACCCACAATCTACTTTTTACTTAGTAGAGGAGTAGAGAGTAGAGAGAGAATATAAGAATAGAAGGAACTTTTGCTTTTTGCTACGCATTTCAAATATCAAATGTTGCTTTTTGTCCATTGGGCGTTGGGTGGCGCATTGTCAATCCACCTTTTTCATTCCATCCTTGTCGCATTGTATTTGTGGTAAAGATTTGCTGTGCTCTAGATTTGATGTAAGTTTGATTCCCTACTATAATACCAATCCGCCCAAGAGTGCTCTCCTTATGACCAATTCAATTTGTCTAAGTCAGTCGTGCCCGTCCCTATGTCATTTATCCATCATCCATCCGGTGAGTGTTCCAAAAGGCTATCACCTTTCTCTGCCTTTTCCAACCCGTTCTCAAGAGTCGCGCGCGCGCTTCCATTGTCCGCCAGCTGTTATTGTTGTTGTCAATTGTGAATTGTCAATGGCTTTCATTTTTCATATGTGTACACAATTTTTTTAATTAAATTCATGTACAATGCGGCAAATGTGATAATAACAATAATGATAATGACAATCACAATGAGAATAAAAAGGCGAAGCTTTTATATCATTAAATGAGGTTAAATTTCAGAATTGATTGCATTTTTTATTATTGACAATACATTAAAGATGAATTTTAATTTTTCTCGAAAAATATCAACCAAAGTTGAAGTAAAGATAGATCTGCTCAACGGAAATACAGCTCCTATCAAGTTAAGCTCATCTCTTAAAATTTTGTTTTTCAATTTTAATTGTTACTTATTTTCTTAAAATTTAAACTGGAAACAGGAAACATCCATACCCCCTTTGCATAGAAATCAGATTTTCATGGGATAAATGGGTACAGGGTATTCCACTGTCGGTCACCGTCCCGACTGTCTGGATAAATTTGTTTTTTTGTTTTTATCTAGACATATATAGGCGTCACAAAAACAATACAAATAGGATAATATTGAACCAAGTTTGAAGCTCAATGGTGAAAATAAGCCTTATCATGTGCAATAGCCCTGATTTCAGAAAGCACGAACTTGACTTTTCGCACTTAAAATAATGTGATTATCATCCATATTAGTTCACGTTGATATGGGCGCCTTCCTCTGGAACGACATTTTGACCATATTGTCGTCTTCTCTGTGTAGATTGCAGCGAACCTAGTTTCCATATGATCGGCGTTGGAAATTTTTTGTGGCAGATTGTGTGGAGTCATTCGTTTACAACAAGTGTAATTGCACGTAGATTCGACAGTTGACCAGCCAAACTCCTTACCCAAGACCAGCCAAACTCCTTACCCATAACACAACAGTACGGGTGTGTTGCTTGTCGCTCTGAGGATCAACCCGCGAAATCTTCAAATCTTCGATGATAGTGTAAGCTGGGCGCATAAAGGTTTGCATTAACTCTTGTTCCACGGTATTATTTATTTGGGATTGCGCTCAAGATGTTTGTTCCAAAATGATTAGCATCGAAAGTGGACTCTATAAGGACAGAGCTTCGAGGGTGGAGGACTCAGACGAGGTAGGAGAAATTTGACGAAAGATCTGCCCACTTTCGCGCAATTATATTTTGCTATTCACGCCCACACCCCACTGTAGATCCAACTCTTGAGACAGATATTATACTATACATATATTATTTTACAATAGTTGCTAATTTCTGAATAGTTACTTTTCCGCAAAAAAGTATTGGTTTTGGCCAATAAACTAAAATTTCTAATTCTATGTTTTTCGACGATTTAAGCAATCTGACAACTTTTCCGGCGATTTTGAGATGTTTTTTTTTGTATGTGCGTTGTCGTTGTTGATGTAAGTCAAAAAACTTTAGTAATTTCGGCTTTAGCAAGCTAAATGTTTTTTATCGTGTTGGGCATAAGTTCAAAGAGTTTCCTATTGAATTTGAGCACTCTAGTCGCTATAGTTGGGTCGCCAGAAGAATAATAAGAGTAAATGATTTAACACAATTTTTGGTTTTTCATTTTTTTTTTTTTTTAATTTGTCCTAGGTAATTTCGGTTGTTTTGATAAATGTGCAGAAAAGCCTCAGTTGGTCACCAACTGTTACTTTTCCGCAACAAAGTATCGCAAATGGCCAAAAAACTATAATCTCTAATTTTATGTTTTCGACGATTTAAGCACTCTGACAACTTTTCCGGCGATTTAGCGATGTTTTTGTGTCGGGAATCTCTTCACTTCTTTTCTATTGAATTTGACCACTCTAGGAATAATAAGAGTAAATTATTTAAAAAAGTTTGGTTTTCCAATAACTTCAGTAATTTCCAAATCTAACAAGCTAAATATTTTCTATCGTGTTGGGCATGTCTTCAAAGTGTTTCTTATTAAATTTGAGCACTCTACTCGCTATAGTTGGGTCGCCAGAGAAATAATAAGAATAAATTGTTTTAAAAAATTTTTTTTAATTTTTTAGTTGTTTAAATTTCTCCTAGCTCATTTCAGTGGTTTTGATAAACGTGCGGAAAAGCCTAAGTTGGTTACCAACTGTTTATTTTAATTTCTGAAAGCGGTTTTTATACCCCGTATACAAAGTGTAAAAGGGTATTATAGATTTGTGCAATGTATGTAACAGGCAGAAGGAGGCGTGGCAGACCATATGTTCCATGGAAAAAATTGTCAGGAGCAATAGTCGAGTCGATATAGACATGTCCGTCTGTCCGTCTGTCTGTCTGTGTTGTTGCACCGTTCTCGGAGACTACAAGATTTAGAACAAAAATTTTTATACCAAAAGATGCTCATTTTCTCTAGGTAGATCAAGTTTGTCGAATTTTGTCGATATCTTACCCCCTTTCCCCGCGGTTTTAACACACACCATAAAAGCTATCCGATTGATATAGTTATACACACTATTGTTGTGCATGTGCTGTGTAAAAATGATCAAGATCGGATTGGGACTTTAGAAAATATAAGAAACAATAAATATTAAGGCCCTTCTCCTACAAACTGAAAAAAATTTCACTTTTTACAGAAATGTTAATATTTAAGCTAGAGCCCCCAAATTTGGTACGTAGACTCATGTTAGGCTTATAAACCAAACAATGTTGACCGTTTTCCGAATCATCCCCCTATGCCCGTAGTACAGTTTCTTTAATAGCGCCTATACCCTTCAACGCTTCAATACAACAATTTGCACAGAAAATAGATTTTCATGGGAAAATAGGGTACAGCGTATTCCTGTCTGCATGAAATTTTTCATTTTAGCTTTTAGTTAAAACTTTTAAAAACTTTTTGAACTCAATTTCAAAACGCAAGAATATCTCACTATCTCAACTGTTACACATTTTGTTTCACTAAATTAAGAGTCGGTGTGTAATGCGTTGGAGGAACTATCATCTATCATATTTACTATTGCTCAAAGATAGGCTCGAGTTGAAACACGCGGCATATTGCACCTTTCCTTTCTACCTATAATGAATTCATACTCCAAACTAAAATGTGTATTTCTCACGCATATTTGTTCATTTTGCGTTTCGTTTGATATACCATCAATTTTAAGGTAAATCTCCCACACATTGCATCCCAAATGCATGCCGCTACGCACTCCGAGCATTCCTTGCTGTACGTGTCCATTGGATTACTATACAGATTTTGCGCTTTTCACATGTCATTCTAGTTAAGAGCATTTTGCGTGCACACGACTACTGCTTCATTTTTGGTAGGAATAATGAAAAATTATGCGCCATTATGTAGAGAGCATTAGCAAAGAAGAAGGCGGGGTGGGGGCAGTAATCAGTGGATGCCAGCGTTTCCACTTATTTATTGGCTTTCCCAGGAAATGCACAAACTGCACCGGGTGTTCCATAAAAACAGCCCACACAAAGCGGACATATTCTAATAGTTGTAGGACTGACCTACTACAACTACTACACTGGACCATGTGGGACAACTTCCGTTCAACGTTACCGTTCACCTGACTTGGCCAATGGAAGGACAATTGTTTAGCTTCTGCATTGACAATGCATTGTGCAGCTATGTTTTATTGTCTGCAATTCAACAGAATCCAAATTGTTCTATTGCCCAACTGCAAATTATTTAGAGGCAAACGCATTTTGTTTACATTTGACCGTTGTTTCAAACAAGGACATTGTTGTTGTTGTTGTTTCCGTACCGGAAATATTGCCAGTGTCTTTGGGCTAGACAAACAATTAACCTTTTTCTTATGCATTTTCATAATATTCAATTTGTGGTATTTGTCGAAAGGATAATAAATGGATTTGAAGTCTATTCAATAGGATTCTGGGTCAGGATGCATAAACCACGTGTAAACACATGTAACGCCTTAAAGTCAGTGCTTATATGGCTGTGCAAGTGTGAGAACTTCCTTGGAGACTCGAGCAGCTTGGGAAAATGCAAAAAAAAAAAAAAAAAGCAACAAAAAGTGCAGCAAATTGCATTCGAAGAGCGTTAGAGCGTAGGCAATCGAATCAAATCGATGGCACTCATACAGCATGCTCGATTAAAGCTCATTAGCGTCAGGGACTAAGACAAGGCCTGCTCCTAACGCCCTAAATACTAGATGTCACAACAGATTAACTAAAAATAAAAAGCGACGGAGTCAGTGTGGCTTAAAGGAGCGTAGTCTGGGCATTGTTTCTAGAGTGCGGCAAGGGCAAATTCAACGTCAAACTTGGCACTTGGCTAAACGACGTTAAATTCGCCATTCCAAGGCGAGGGTAAGACGCTAAATGGTTTATGTATAATGTGTAATGGCTGGGACCACTTCATATGTGGCTTGGAAATCTTAAATCTAAAGAAAAATCACAACGCTTGTAATCGAAACGAGCCACTTAAGGATCGGTTTGGCCGCGCTCTTGACGAAATTTGCATTGGAATTTATAGAGGCACACATTTAGGGGTTGCAGCTGAAGTGCTTTGGTACGTCTAATTTTTGTTTTCGCTGCACGAAAACGTCGCCTAAGTGGCCTCTCGACTTGACTGGAGTGTCCGGCTGAAGTGGAGCGCACGGTTCAGCAAAGCGTGCAGAATCCCACGGTGTGTGTTTACGACCACAATCACAGTAGGTGAGATGAAGGCGAGCCAGTCAAAAACCAACCAAAAAAAAAAGAAAACTTAAAATGTGGGAAGATTTGCCATAGACTCAAAACCATAAACCGTCTACTTACAACCGGGAATTAGCTGTCAAATGTATCAAAACATGAACCCGCGGCGCAACCGTAGCTCTAGGCACTGATGTAACTGTGTTTGTGTTGTTGTTTTTAGGCGTAGTTGGGCAACACCCAAAAGATACAGTAGCACGGCGCCGCAGGCAGCAACCACAAATGATGCCCATGTCCAGGTGACGTCTGCCCTGTCAAAAGCAGGTTAGAGGCGTTGCCAACAGCTATGCCGCTTCGCTACCTCCTTCCGCTCCAAAAGCATGTAGCCATTGACACTTCAACCGCACACTTTGATGGCTGCAACACCTGCAAACTGCACTCTGTTTCCGAACTTTGCTTTGGCCTTTCAGCTTTTGATATTGTCTGGCTTCAGCGGCGGTTTCTAATTAATTTCACTTCAGTCATTTGCCAAATGAGTTCTTGACAGCATCCAAACAGTCAAAGAATCAAAGATTCAAAGAGTTTTATTGCGCGTGTTGTAATTCGCAAGAGATCAAAGCGAAATTGATGATGGCAAAGTATTGGGTAACTTTTGGGTGAATCGGCGGCCCACTTTGTAGCGTCTTTTAAACACTTTATTTTTATATTGTTAGGTACATACATTTCAGGGACATTTTGGTAACGTTTAGAAGAGCACCAAAATGTCTGCTTCTCAGTACTCTAATGTCATGGTTTTGAAACTATCATAGCAGAATTTTATATGGAAAATCTGTGGCTATGGCTAAAAAAACTCGCCGTAAGGATATAGCGAGCAATGCGCTGGCACGCAGGATTTCCTATACCAAACAATGTGAGTTCTCGATTAGAAGAGGGTTTGGAATTATTCCTTTCGAAAGATACACACATTTACGCTGTAATCTTGCTTATCATTCATATTCAATTGGCTCACCATCTACATTGGCCTTAAAATTTTAATAAACATGCAATTTCATTAATTGCATTAAGGAATTAAGTTCACATCTTATACTCTATGCAACAAATTTGGTACCTTTTCCGGTCAATTTGGTCGCTGATTTTGAATCCGGAAACTGTGTTGGATTCTCTACCACCGTTACCGAATTATGGCTATTTGAAAAAATTTAAGATATCGGGAGTTGCGAATTCAGCAAATCTCATGTTAACCGGTAACCTTCGATATGAATATGCCAAATATGCCAAACTAAAGGAAATTAAATATCGGTTCAATGTTTCTCAGACAGAGTTTTTGTGCACCTTCTTTTAATTGCTAGTTACAGGACAATTAACATAATTTTCAACATTTCCTCCTTGAAATGCAATAACTGATCTTTAACTTTTTTTAAAAAGTCTCGGCCCCCTGCGGGCTTTTCTTGCCGACCGTGGTACTGACATGATATATTGTTGTACCGTGTACGAAGAGGTGGGCTGATCCTTCTCCTCCTCTTCCCCCTCCACTTTTTTTTCTTATCTTATTATGCATACCCTCATTTCTTCATAGCTCCAAATTTTCACATTCTCATATTTTCATATCTCCACATCCTTTCTCGACATAACCCTCTTCTCTTTTTGTCCTGATCCTTGGCGTTGTGTTTGATGTGCACGAGCTCGTGGCTCTATTCGGGTTTCGGACTCGGACATACGGCGACCAATATCAGCTTGTCTAGTCTTTGGCATTATAAAAGACACTGTGAAACGACACGGATCTGATGTTCTATGATAACTGAGGTGACAACTTCTGATTAGTCAGAGAATAAACATTATGGGACTGTTCATAAATAACGTCACCATTACTTGGTGACACATGAGAGCTAAAAAAAAATTCAAAACTTTCGAGCTTGATAGGAGTTTGGATAGATTTGGGTTTTTCACCCATAATAATTCTAGCACTAGGAGGCGTTGTGGGCCATATTTTCCCTTAATAACATTGCCCAATCTTATGATGAACTACGTAAGATCTTTGACCCTTTACCGCATGAAACGACTAGGTCATGTACATATGGATGAAGAAGCTACTGAGAGAAAGGTCTTCAATGCGGCTGTTAAAGGCAGGCGACGAAGGGGCAAGTCATGTGTGCGTTGAAGACCGATTGTAGAGGTACGCAAAGGAGTGCCCTACATCAGGTCGTAACCCGGTAATGGTTTGTTATGGCCATTTAAGAAGAAGAAGAACATTTGATCAACATACAGAGAGAGTTTCGTACGAACATATTTTTTTCTCTTAGAACATCGGGGCTACGTAGTTTTCCCATTATATCTGTGTTTTGACCTTCAAAATACACTTAAAATTGTTATTATTCCATTCTTAATGCAAGCATTTTTTGAAAGTTCAATGTTAATATATTTATGAATTTGGAAATATCTTCATTTTTTTGACTTGTTCTTTTTAAAATTTGTTTTTTGATTTTTTCATTCAGTTTTGTTGCGTTGTGTCGAGTACGCAGTTTGTTTAGTTTTATAGCTTAATATAAAGTCGGAAGTATCGGCTAGCCATATGTCATATTAACTACAACTTTAGACCCTGTTTTAAAGGGTATATTTTACTTTGGAATTCCAAAGTCAACCAGGCGACTGTTGCAGCTTCAAACACACCTAAGGCAATGCTGTCTCTTTCTTTCTCACGCCCACTCTCCCTCTCCCTCGCTCTCTTTCGCCATTTGTTTGTTTGTTTATGCTTTTCTTTGGAAAGCGCGAAACGTTTTTAATGCGACTTCATTGTCATTGTTGTATTTGTTGTTGCTTGCGTATTTTCACTCAAGTGATTTGATTTTGCGAATTGAATTTTCATTTTAAGTATGTATGCATATTCACCCACCTACACGCCCACACACACACACACACACACACACACACACACACACTCATATACACACACAGAGATACTCACTCTCATCCAAGCGACCATTCAATCTGTCAGTTAAGTCATTCAGTCAGCGTTGTTTTGTTGTTGCCGCCGTCATCGTTGTCGCCTTTGTTGTTCTTGTTGTTGCTGGCGCTGTTTGTTTAGCGCCATCGCCAAAGCTGACGCCGACTCCGACTCCGACGCCGACGCCATTCTCCCAAGAGACTCAAGTGGCAAAACATTATTTTGTTCAGGAAATTCAATTAAAACTTTGCGGTTTTTTATCCAAACATCATCAAGTGGTTCAATCAAAGCGAGGCGTTTCCCCATCGAGCATCACTCACAGCTGGAACGGAGCATTCCGACGTGTGAATCAATAGTAGTAACCAAAATTTATTATTTATATATTCAAATGAAATGTAACTAATAGTAAGTACGAGCAAGCAGGAATTGCAAACATTTCGGGTAACTTTCATACTTAATTCTAATTCATTCAGGGACTCATAATAGATGACTGGTTCTCCGAAATTGTTCCAAGAGTACATGCAAATGACAGGCATCAATACAAAAATCAACTTGAAAAACATTCAATAAAATAAATGTGTAAGGTTTCTAAGCCCTAAACACAAAAAGAACTAGCAAGGTCGAGTGGGTCTTTCACTTCGAATATCGTATGCTCTTTGGAGTAGGATTTGACAGTGTTTCAGGAACAAGAATCAAATCAGAATATCCATTTTCAGCTAAAGGAAAATAAATCAATTTGCCAAGTTTGTTGGGGGTCACTTCAACAATTGTCTGTATACAAAAGTTTATGGATCATGCTTATGTATTATAATGTCTATGAGAAATATTTTTGTTGTAGTTTGGATATAATCCTTGATCTAGATGATGCCACACGCGCACTGTAACATGCTGCCTACCTTTACAGAGATTTTGCGGGGTGCAATCAAACTTAAACTTAATTAAACTTAGCACCTCATTTCAAGAATAGCAAGATCGAGTTGTTCATACGTACAGATAGACATTGCTATATTGAAAGGAACATGATATCTGCTACTTCTTCTTCTCCTCGTTACATACATTGGTCAAATTAATAATGCCCTGCACAGATTAAAAAAAAACATTGTCGATTTGGGTAAAAATAACTCGAAATCAATGGTTGAAATTATAATGATATCGTATATTTTTTTGTTAGGTCTGTTCGACTGGCTCACTAACCAGCATTACAGACACTAAAGCATATTGGGCACAGTTAGGCTCCTCAGCGTGATGAAGCAGACGACCTTCTCTGAACCTGATATTTATATAAGTGATGCATGGAGTTCCATCTCTCCAGCCATAAAAGCAGGCTTGGCTCACGTGCTCGACGCTTCTAATACCTAAAAAGGTCGATAGGCATCATCCTCGTCCTTACCACGGCACCCCTGTACATCATCTACACTCCTTACAGATAGGTCCTGATGCCAATTACTTTATTCCAAGTTGTTGCCACGTTCATAATGATAGCTTTTACAATGTTTCTGTGCTATAATGATTCAACTGCATTGTTTCTGTTAGATGCTTTATTACCCAAGCATATAAGGTTGTCTCCGACAGACAAGCATTTGTAGACCATGGCCTCGTGGAACGAGGACTTTACTTATTATTATCACTCGCCCTTAGGGCCTGCTGGCTACTCTTTACGGCTCTACATTCTCCGTTTAGTGATATGGAGATTGAATCTGAAAATTAAAAAGCTAGCACCGAATAGCAACACCTCCCAGCCACTGTCCAAAATGTTTCCTCACAAATGCATTACAAACTTCAAAAACTTGTTGATATACTCTATTTAACGGCAGAGAATCCATCGGAAAGGTAAATTTGCATTTACATGAATTGTGAAGGGGGAAAAAAGAAAAACTGTGTACATAACTCAAGCACACCCACTCACACACACACACACACACACACACACACACACACACACACACACACACACACTCAGTTAGACACACACGTTGACAGTTTAAATCAAAAGCCAAAGCTCAAATGCAAACAAAGTTAACAAAGGTCAAGCGAAGCGGTGGAAACCCTTGCAACTAGCATCTGGTTGGGAGGGGTAGATGTCATGCCCCGTTTGGCTAAAATAAATTACAAAACTTTCTTCCTTTTTTTATACAAATGTCGCCTTTATTTGCGATAACAATTCACTTGAAATAAACTCTAAAAACGTTTAAAATGCGGCAAAGTTCGCATTGGATTCAAATGTTTGGGAACAGTTGAAGGAAATTCGAGAAATAAATAAAAGAAAAGCAAGTCAGTTGGGAGCATTGCTTAATGCCATAATTCTTATTTAAATGTGCTATTGATTTGAATAGGTTTTGCATTTTTCTTGCAACTGTCAAAGGACTCTCCCTCTCTCTCTTCCTTTGACTCAATCTTTAAAGCGCACTTGTAAGCAAGTTTTTTACTCGAGTGCTGCTTGAAGTTCTGTTTATGGTAGAAATAAGTAAAGTAGTTGACTCGGGTCTGGGTTAAGAACGAGTTTGCTTCAATAGTTTAACAAAAATAGAAGCCATCAGCGACAAGGCAACGTTCCATTTAAAAGTCATTTGCAACGCCCTAACATGGTCGGGTCAAAAGCAGCTAACGGACTCATAAACCATTCTCGGAATTGGCCCGTAACATGGCCCTTACATTTTTATTGTTTTACAATGTTTGTCAGTGTTATTAAACATTTTGCCAACTTTCACAATAGTTTTTCCCCGAGTCACTCGCTTGCCTTTGCTTTACGACTAGGAATGCAACAAAATGAGGAGCCAGGAATCTTGATCTAGCCGCGGCGAGGACATCATGTGTGTGTGTGCAACATTTGATGGCTGTGCTAAAACTCACACAAACATTAAATGGAATAGATTGGAGGTCGAGTGGAGTGGCACGTCTTGGTGTGAGAAAATGCGAAAGCAGCGTTAAAAAATGCAAAAATTAAATATTTTTTACACAAAGGAAGTGGGCGTGGGTGTTCGCCCATAAACCTTTTGACAATATGTACCCATTCAGCATTTTAGCGGGCCAGCTGCCCATTAGCAGGCACACACATCCAAACACAAAACGCCAGATCCAACAATAGCAGCAACAACGCCGCCGCGGAGTCTCTGATGAGGCTGACAAAACATGTGATTAAATTGTCGTTTACAAGAATTTGACACCTCAGCGAGGCACCACTGTAATTACAGTGTATGCGCTGCACACAGGCAAAATCAAATGCCTAACAAAGCCAACGCTGGCCAAAGCCAATCGAGGCACAGAGTTAGGATTCGGCAGCCACAGTGTGACATATTCAAATTTTGTTATTAAACTTTTGTTGTGATTGAATATGAAGCGATGGCAAGGGTTGCACCATTGTCTCGGCCAACGCCTAACCATATCATTAACGCCGCTGTGGTGCCCATTGTATAACCGCAGGAGCAGTAGCAACTGCATTGAATGAATTTTGCAAGGGGTTAGATAGGGCTGGCTTCTCTGGGAACTTTTCTTGACTCTGCTGAGCAAAAAGTAGATCGCAAAACTTGATCGCTGTCAAGGATCATGCGCAACAGCACAGTTTGCCATAAATTGCTCTATTCAATTTCAATTAAAGTCAAGCTGAGCAGCAGCACCAGGAGCTTAGGGCCTTATTTTTAACACTTTCCATGAGTGTACTCTACTTTTGCCATCCAACAAAAGCAGCTAAACGTTTCCGGTCTGTCAGTTTGTAGCACAAATCCTTGACAAGATCCCACGCAATTTATTTTTCTGATCAATAGATTCAATACTCGATTTCGTGCTACCTGTGTCGCTGCTTGCTTTTATCTCTTGTCTCATTTCATTGTTGGCTGGCTGGACCCCGTGTCGGCGCATCCTTTGGGCTCTTTGTGCAGATCGTGAAACTGTTTTTGCAACAATTGCATTTACGTAATAATGCAAAGTTATTGTGTTTGTGCAATCGATAAGCGGATGTGTAGCATATGTTGGCGGATCAACCCTTGAGAGTCGGTGCAGACCAAGTGCCAGACAGGCTCAGTGGATCATTGAATGCGTCTTTATGGCTAGACGCTCATAATACAGTTGTTCGTTTAATTTGAATGGCGCATTATTGGCACTTTAGCCGGCTTCTTGGCTCGACTTGGACATGCGCTATTTGTTTGCCAAGTCATAAACTGCAACTTTTATGTGATTGCTTATAGTCGGCGGTTGTGCGAGATTGGACCGTAAGTTAGAGAAGAGAGAGAGTAAACAGTTGCTTAAGGACTTAAGATTTATTGCACAAAGAGGAAAAGTTTCAACAATTTTTCTATTTCATTTTCATTGCAAACAAGTCAATTTGCTTAAAGTTGAATGTTCGTAGCTGCTAATAGAATCCAACACATAATAGAATGGCTCAATAAAACTTGAACTAATTAGCTAAAAGACTGACGTCGCAGACGCCTTACATATTGTTATTGTCACCATCTTGCTTGGCTGTTTTGCCAAAGAATTTATCATACTCTTCTTGACGACGGCGAGCGCGTGCCTCGCGTTCCATTTGTCGCTTCTTTGCAAAGCGCTCGTGAATGCGCTTCATTTCCTGTACCTCCTTCATTTCCTCCTTCTCCTCGTCCTAAAAAAAAGTAACAAGGTGTAAGCTTGGAGCACATGTAGCATGCTGTTGGGAGTAACTTACAGTCATGTTTAGGCGCAAGACTAAAGCTCGACGACCATCCGACATGGGCTGGCTATAGTGCATAAAGTTTTTTAGACGCTCTGCTGGTGGCACACTGCGCTCCACGACGAGCACAATGCGCGCCCATTGGCGCTGCCACTCGTTGCGTATCTCGGCAATCTTCTGGTATGTGTTGCCCATCATGGCGATCAACATGTTCACCAGAAGCACACTTACAATGACCATAAACAGAAAGAAAAGAATCTTGGCCTCGTATTCATGCTGTGTGGATACCATGGCGCCGTAGTAGTCGCCAAAGTTTGTTAACGACATAAGGAACATGGCCACAATTGACTCCATTGGTGAAGGCATAGGATTTGTTTCGGCATCCTGATCCTCCGCTGCTGAAGGATTGTCGAATGTTAGAAATATTATATAGAAGGCTTGTGAAAAGCCCATTACAAAGACAAGATAGATTGAGACAAATCGCAGCAAATCTCCCATCACCATGCGGTATATCATCACCACGAATGGACCGACCGTCTTGAAGCCACTGGAAGTAAGGTTTTATTCGAAATTTTAAATTCAGATATTTAGGTATATACTCACCGGCAGAAGAACAAAAAGTAGGGCGCAGTAGTAAGCATAATCATTACGGTTACATGATCGTCGATTTCCGTTAGACACGATACACGTAGCCAGGGTATGGTCATCATCAGGCAGCAGGAGAATAGAAACATGACTCGCGAGGGTGCAGTCATCTATAAAAAGTTTGTATTAACATCGAATTAGATTTAGGTATTGGAAAAAAGGCTAACTATAGCATAAAATCCCTTATTCGAAAAAGAAGGTTTGGTTCCGATTCCGCGTTAAATGCAGAACAACTGAAGACAATACAAACACTGTATTGTATTGTTTTTGGAACAACCATATAAAAAATGTTATCACATACCAAATTTTCTATAAACATTTTATAACCCAAGAATCGAGCTTCACGCAGTGCAACAAGAAGATAGAGAATTGCGCCTATAAAGTTAATAAATTCTGCCATTATGCGCAGCTTCGCCAAATCGGACTCCATATTCATAAGCGGACACTCTGCATAACTCTCCCACCAAGCAGGCAAGATCTCCACCTCGCTCGAATCATAGTATTCCGTTAAGTTCAGCCAGAAGGTTTCTATAAAATGCAGAGGATATTAAAACAGGATTGATATAAATTAGAAGGCACTTACTGTACTCGGTGCTAAGGGAGGCGCGCTTAGAGTGCTGTCGACTGCCATTTGTGTAGAGATCGGAACGAGCGCTGCCATTAGCAGCAGTCGATGTTACATCACCGTCATCATCGTCTTCCTTTTTGGGTGGCCCAGGCCTTAAGATAAAGCTTACCAGCGAGAAAAGAAAATAGACAGCAAACATATAGAACTGCTTGTAAAAACGCGACTTGCAGAATGTGTCCCATTTGGTCTTTAATAAATCTATGACCACGCCATCTAGCAACTCCAAGTGCTCCAACTTATCACCAAACACAACAAAATTCAGCACAGAGTCCTTGTTTATGTTGCCCGTTTCCTCGTTGATGGTATCAATCATGAGCAGTGGATATGCTGCGCAAGTAATGCTGCCTAACTGCCAGTAAATCTCTCGCTCTATGCTCATCACATGGAAGAACATTTCGACACGGCCCAACTTGGCGGCTAGCGTAAGCGGTGTCAGGTTCTGCATATTACGCAAGTGTATATTAGAGCCCACCTCATAGGACACATCGAACATTTCC
This sequence comes from Chymomyza caudatula, assembly GCA_035041775.1. Lineage (NCBI taxonomy): Eukaryota > Metazoa > Arthropoda > Insecta > Diptera > Drosophilidae > Chymomyza > Chymomyza caudatula. The sequence continues at coordinate 2,410,382 of JAWNKW010000133.1, forward strand.
ATCTTTTCGTAGATGACTAGCATGTGCAGTATGGTGTTGCCATTAGTGTCCTGTGAATTGGGATCAGCACCGCGCGCAAGTACCAAGCGAAAGCACTCTTCCTGCGAGAGACAAACGGCGAAGCTAAGAGGGTACTCGCCCCAATAGACATAGCCGTCATAATTTGTCATGGGATGTATTGCCACGTACTCGTGATCCGGTGAGTCAGTGCGCGAGGCTTTTTGATCCTCGGCAGACATAAAGGCGCCACAACACCTGTTAGATAAACATTAGTGTGAAGCAACTGGAGTAATAAATGTATGCGTACCGTTCTTGAACATCGGCATCAGCATCCAGCAGATACTTGACCATGGCTGGATCCTCATTGACAATGGCTATATGGAGCACACTCTCTCCGTAATACTCGTCACTCATGTATATGTCGAGAATCAGCTTGGGATAAAATTTTAGTAAGCGCTTGGCTAGATCCGCGTGCAATGAGGAGGCATTGAGTAAGCATAGATGCAATATGGTTTCGCCCACGGCTCCACGCATCTGTCAGCAGAAGAAAAATTAGCTTTAAAAGGATGGTATACAATCAGCAGCAACTACCTACATTAAGATCCCAGCAGACAAAACGATATAAGCTCGGATTGGATATGTACTCTGCCTCGGAAACCTCGGGACAGTAATCGTGTATGTTGAAATCATCGTCGGGATTCTCCAAAGCGCGTATTTCTGGCAACTGCTTTGTTCGAGGTCGATCACGATTACGCAGCAGCACCAGTTTTGAAATGGGAAAATATCGGCCAGCACCCTTGTTGTATAGAAAGGGCTCCACCTTAGTCTTGATCGCATGGTCGATTTCGGCAAATTGTTTCGTTTGACAAGCGCGTTTCATCATGTCCACCAAAAGGCCACCGCCCTTGAGATTCACAAACTTGTATAAAGCTTGCGTCGAGACTCCCGCCTGCTTCTTGACTCCACTCGTTACATTGCTCTCCGTATTTCCCATGCTGAAGATTTAAACTGAGCTTTGGATACGTTTGGTGATTCCTGTCGCTAGACCATGGGTAGTTTTCTCTTCAGTTTTTATATCGCGCCATCTCTAATTTGCTATTTTAGCTTTGCAACTTGGTATCCTTCACATGAATCGATTAAACATTCCATCAGCTTCGTTTCCAATGCAACAGTCGACGCTGAACTTGAGTCCAATTCTTTGTTTACAAGTTGTTGCTAGGTTCTATTGTTATAGCTTTTGTTTAGAACGAACCTGTTGAAGTCGCCAACAAGTTGCTCGCTCTCGCAGTGCACCATTGTTTCTATTTTACTGTGCAAGTATCTTTATATTTAAAGAATATTAATTTTATTTATACTTGATTTATTTACCTTTTGCGTTGTTCAATTCACATTGAGTTCATTTCCCGCCAATCAGCTATACGTTGCATTTATCAAAACCGCAGTATAAGAGTATCGATAGTTGACTTCTTGTCAATCGGTATTTGTCACATTTCTCAACACTCAAATATAAGAGTATCGATATGCCAGCGTGACTATCGATAGAATGCCAGCCAGTGCATATAAATATTTCGGCAATCCAGTGTAATCAAATGTAAATAAAGCCCTACGAAAGTGCAACTTCAAAATAATATAAGTAAAATAACAATTTGAATATGTGTATATTACCGTGACGGGTATTTTATTTATTGCTTGCAGCTTACTTGTTGGTTTGCATATAAATTATTCGTATTTTTGGTATGCATTTAAATAACATGGATGAGATTTCTGGGTAATGCAGCATATTTCACATGCGTGTGATTTGAGTGTAGGTATGTGTATGTAAATGAGCTACTATAAACTAAATTTAAAAACTAATCCATAAGTACTGTGGCTCTTTCACTTGCAGTGCTGACAGCGGTAGATGAGCAAATATCATATCAATTTAGGCTGAACTGTGCATCAATATCAAAGGGACATCTTTGCCATATCTGGAATGATCCTGGCTAAGCAAGGCGGCGTCGCTGGAGTCACGCATATCGGCAATAGAATTGCGTTCTTCCTTCTGACCTTGGCGACTATGGCGTATGCCATATGCAAAGTATATAGTCAAACCGATTACAATCCATACGCCAAAGCGCACCCAGGTGAGTATGTCCAATTTGGTCATCAGGTATATATTAATCAGTATGGAAATACCAGGTAGCCAAGGCACTAGTGGCACTTTAAACGACAATGTGGCGCTTGAGGTGGGCTGACGTGAAATAATAACAAGGATGAGTATCAATGGAATGGCCGCAAGTATCAAAAGGAGCACATCAAAGTGAGTCACATTGGCAAAGTCTTCTTCGAATTTGGTCAATATCTTCGAGAAGCCCAGACAACAGAGCGCTGCAAAAAGTACGTAAATAAGACATCAGAAAAAATATCGCTGAGTCACTACTCACAGAATAATGTAATCACTACAGTAACAACGCGTGCCGTCTCCTTGGTGGCCACAGTCTGACCATTGAGGTTAAGCAAACGTCGCCACAAAGCGCACTGCTCCTCATTGATTATACCAAAAGCGCGGGCCGAGGCAATGTTACGACTATCGCGGCGCTCATCCACATCGTAACGTAGTATGAGCACACAGCCAGCGACCATAGAGTAGGCTAGCAGCGTGCCTATGGACATCATGTTTATTAGTTGGGCAAGATTAAAAATGGCCGCCAATATAGCCGTTAACAAGCCAGCCAGTAAGGTGCCTTTAAGTGGAGTGCGATACTTTGGGCTGATTTCGCCCATGAACTGGAAAAGCAATCCATCGTTGGACATTGCAAAGATAATACGTGGCAATGGAAACATGGCACCCATAAGACTTGCGCAGAGGCCAAATATGGCGCCGACAGATACAACATACACGGCCACGTTCCAGCCGTAGATACGGAATACATGTGTCAGTGGAGCTTTTTCATCCTGTTCGTAGTAGGGCAGCATCATGGTGAGCACCGCGGAGACGCCAAAATAGGCAAGAAAGATCATGCCAAGGGACACAATTACAGCAAATGGAATGGATTTCTTGGGGTTCTTTGCCTCCTCGCCAGCTGTGGCAATGCAGTCGAAGCCTATAAAGCCATAGAAGCAAACGGCTGCTCCTTTAATAATGCCCGAAAAACCGTAAGGCATAAAGCCGCCTTCACCGTAACCCTCTGGTACAGAACTTTTCGGTATGGCCCAGTTGCTGCTGGAAACTGTAGTGAAACGTTTAAACATGTGTATTGCAATCAACTATTCAAGCTAATGCTTACCTTTAAAGAGTCCTGCAATAATTACAAACAAAACAACGCTTAGATTCAACATTGTAAATATGTTGTTTATACGGGTCGACTCCTTGGCGCCCAGAGCAATGGCAATAGCAAATAGAATAGGCACTATAAAAGCCAGCAGATCCGGATACGCATTCAGACCCGGCACATTCATCGGCAAATGTTCGGTCAGATATTTGCCCATGGTGTAGTTAGACAACGAATCCACATACGTGCTGAACCCATTGGCCACACTGGCGCAACCTTAGAGACAAAAATGAATATATCAATCGCGGCACTCAATTAAATATAATCAATCAGGCGCTCGTCGGCTTGTCAATTAAGAGTCAGTCCAGCTTACCAATTGCGTACTCGAGTATCAGGTTCCAGCCAATAATAAACGCTATAAACTCGCCAATGGTCACATAGCTGTAGACATAGGCACTGCCAGCTTTAGGCACGCGGGCGCCGAACTCAGCGTAGCACAAACCAGCAAAGACGGAGGCAATAGCAGCGATCAGAAAACTAATGATTACAGCGGGACCTGCGTAGCGCTTGGAGACCTCACCAGCCAGCACATAAACACCAACGCCCAGTGTTGAGCCAATGCCCAATGCTGTTAAATCAAAAGCCGACAGCACCTTGGCTAGCTTAGACTCGTTGGAATCCTCCAGTGGTCTTTTACGCGTGAGCACATTGTAAATGTTCGTGACGCTCCAGTTGGGCATGCTGAAATAATACAATCGATGGATAGGTAAGCAGTCTACTACATTGAAGGCATGTGAGGTGGGCTGGCTCTAGGGTTTTCTGCTGAGCAGCACAAAAATTCGTTTTATAACTGTTTTAAAGAATTGCTGTATATGTTAATCGACATATTAACACGTTTGGAAGTAGCGCGCGTTCACCGATTTGTGTGTCATGACAATGTAAATAACTTTAAGAGGGGCTTACGCGGGTGGTCGTCGATCACTCATGGGAAAGCTTTAAAAAAAATGTGCGGAATATGGCTTAGTTTATAGTAGCTATAAGATAATTAGTGGGTGCATGTTAATGCGAGCACCTAGACCATTCAGTTTGCGTATGGTTAAGAGGGCAACGCGAAAGTTGTTTTGAAAACACTCAACTCGAATTCGAGTCTTGTGATCTGTCTAACTTTGGGTTTGTGGTGGAATTACAATTCGATTAGATTGTAAATTATTGGGAAACCTTATCAAGTCATTTTTAAATCTTTAAATCACACTTTATAAGCTTTCCAATTCATACCTGCCAAGTTAGTAATCCTTACGATTTGCTTTTTTATCGCACAAATGGCGCCTTTAAGCTGTTGTTTTTTGTAAACACTTAACTCGAGTATCACGATAAATTCTCCATATCAAGTATACAAATTTCCAAGAACTTTTATGTTTGCTTTGTAATTCCAATTTCCGAATCTAATATCAATTGTTTCGATAGTGGTTGCAAATATTTTCTGCGTTTCAGACCGAATTCAAATTACGTCTGAGCATTTGAAGCGTACGCGCGTTCCATTAAATACTCAACGAAAGCCCTGCAGCTGCCTGTGGTGAGTTCCTAAAGCTTTTCACTATCAAGCGCTCGACCAAATTCAAGCGATCGAGCGTTGAGCTAACGACTTTTACTGCTCTGGATCCTAATGTCTATCTTTCTGGGAAACCACAGGGGCCAGGGTGTTATAGTTATGTGACGTCTTTTGTAGCTGCGCTAATTAATGACTCGCCGACTCATAACAAAGCCTGAGATTGCTCTGAGGTTGAGGAGATGCTACCGGTGATTCGCGTGGCCTATTGCCTGGCATGGTCAGGCGCAAGCGCCTTGTCATACTTGATTAGCGGCTAACTTTTCGTATAACGTTACTAATTTGTTTTTCTTTGGTGTTTTCATTTGAATTGACGCGCTTTTTATGAGTTTTGATACATTCTATACGTGTGTGTGGGTGCCACTAAAAATAACACTCACTTGCAATGCACGCTAATTTTAGATAATATCGTAGTACTAGTATTTGTATGTGACACGCAACTTACTTGAGCAATTCAGCAAATTCATCCATTTTTAGGCTTTAATAGTTTTTCCAATTCAATCAATATTAATTGTTATTAATTGGCACCGATGTTGACGAGTATATTACAAAAAAAAAAAACAGTTCTCTAAGAATCTAAAATGTTAACACGCGGCATGTAAAATATCTGCGCTCCTCTCTGACCGACCAACAATTTAAAAGTGTTTGCGAGTATTGACCATGTGCTGCCTCAATGCATCTGTTGGATACGCAAGAACCACCGGTCTCTCACTGCTTTTGGCGGCAAGCAACAGAGAGAGTAAGCAAGTTGCCCAGTAGGAAAATTGGCGCAGCGCTGCCGTGTAGTTTAGAGCGGTTATCGATTCCGACAATGGGAGATTGCAAAACATTCCCAAAGTTAGTAATCTAAATAGCACACACATCATTGCTGAAGTTTCTTTTTGAATATATTACTTACATATAGTCAAAGAATATAATAAAACTAATAAATATTACAAAGCCGCTCTTGCTTCTGATACATGCTCTGTGTATCCATTTCTTTTTTGAATATGGTATCTAGAAAAACAATAGATGTTGTTAACGACCAAATGTTCTTTTATATGGCTGGTATTTCTGGTTAAGATTCAATTTAAGAAGCTAAGATGTAACTTTTTGGGTTAGACCTTGAGCCGGCAATAAAAGCTGTATATCTAAAGAAACTAAAATAATTTACAATTTAACAATGCAATTATCAAAAAACGCTGATTCGCACAGTTTTAGCTCATACAACAATATGATACAGTCGTCATGACAAATGAGCAATTGCTTTTGCAAAATTACCCAAAAAGTTGTATTATAGTATGTACGTATATGTATTGCACACAAAACGGACGTAATATCAAGAAAAATTTAAGTAGTCATAAACAAACGTACAAAACTGACGCAAATCCGCGCTGACACAAAACGAAGCGTTCGGGTCATATTTCCTACTGGGTGTTTAAACATTGAGAGTGCCTACAACCGGGTTGCCATTCCTGTTCGTATAGACCAAAGCAGCATGTTACCCATGTAGACTTGGGCATGACCTGACAACCCCAAAATTGAAAATTCATTTCTCATTCTCTTTTGCCGACATGATGCTCTCTGGCGGTATACCGGCTTATAAAATGGGCCTTTAACATTACATCAGCCTTTGGACAGAAGAAGGTACATACCAACTGTAGCTACAATTGCAGCTATTTTATTACAAAAAGTCTGAATAATAGGAATGCATTTCCTTTGAAACTATAAGAATATTGCAATGTGTTGACATTATACAAATAAAGAAATACTTTATTTTCCTTTCGGTTATCAGCTTAATGATTTGTTTATTAATAACGTCACTTGATTTTATTGCATAAATTAATTAGAGCTCCAAAGTAAATTAATTTTTTTACTCGTGTATCAACATATGAATGAATCATATGGTTTAGTAAATACCACGACCTACCTATCAGCTTGAACAGAGTGTCTAATCAGTTAACTGACAGAGCGGCTAGTTATAGAGTAGAATGCTAGTTCATTGTTAGAAAAGCGCGCCTGATAAGATATGCTATTAGTTATTATCTGTCTACTTTTAGTTTTTTCATATGCGTATTTGCTTCCGTAACTATGTTCATTTAAAATTGTTAATTGTCAACAATTGATACATTTTAAGTTTATCTGTATAAATATTATTTGGGCACTTAAGAGCAACATATCTGAATATTAGAAAGATAATGTTACTGAAAAAATCTTGACTAAACGATGTTTTCGTACTCTTTTGTTGTATATGAAGAGAAATTCAAGATTTTCACGAAAAATTTCTTAATATTTAGTTTATCCATATTTGGGCACTTACGAGCAACATTAGATGTGTTAGATTTTGACATATCTGAGTTTTAGAAAAAAATATTTTATGCAGACAGTCAGGACGGTGCCCGACAGAGGAATACCCTGTACCCATTTTCAGTGCAAATTTTTATATCGAGGTTATGGGAGAGGGGTGAGGAGTAGATTCGGCAAAATGTCAACAATGTTTGGTTTATAAGCTTAACATATGTCTTCGTACCAAATTTGGTGGCTGTAACATAAATGTTACCCTTAACATTGCTGTAAAAGTAGAATGTTGTTGACGTTTATAGAAGGAGGGGCCTAAAATTGCCACATTATTACCTATATCTTTTGAAGTTTCTACCCGATTTTAATCATTTTTACACAGCACGTAACATGGTGCAGTAACACTGCGCATAACTGTGCCAAGTTTCAATTGGATAACTTTTATGGTGTGGGGGTCTCTCACGGGGGAAGGCGCAAATGCGCAAAGGGAAGTTTAAAGGTCACAGCTTTATAAAGTTTAGTTTAGTGGATAAAAGGTACAGGGGCTACTACATCGAAAAAAATTTGATGCAGACAGTCGGGACAGTGCCTGACAGTGGGATACCCTGTACCAATTTTTTCCATGAAAATCAAATTTTATGCAAATTTTTGTATCAATGTTTTAATGGGTATGGGCGTAATAACGATAATCGTACTACGGGGGTAGGGGGGATGATGCGGAAAAAAGTCAAAATTATTTGGTTTATAAGCCTAACGTAACAAATTTGGTTAACATAAATGTTAACTTTAACATTTCTGTATAAAGTGAAGTTCTGTTACAGTTCATAGGAGAGGGGCCTAAAATTGGCACATTATTAGCTGTATCTTCTAAGTTTTTTACCCGATATGAATCATTTTTACACTACACATGCACAGTCATAGAGTGCATAACTGTGCCAAGTTGGCTAGCTTTTATGGTGTGGGTTAAAACCAAAAATCAAAAGTGTAAAAGGGTGTTATAGATTTGTGCAATGTATATTACAGGCAGAAGACCATATGTTCCATGAACGAAAATGATCGTAACAACAGTCGAGTCGATACAGACATGTCTGTCAGAGTTAGTCCAATTTCATCAGAGACTAAAAGTTAGAGCCACGAAAATATTACCAAAAGATGCGCATTTTCTCAAGGTCGAGGGAGTTTGTCGAATCAAGTCGATATCTTGCCCCCTTCCTCGTGACAGATTTTCGCGGTTACACCCACACCATAAAACCTATACAATTGAAACTTGGTTATGCACATTGTTACTGTGCACGTGTGGTGTGAAAATTATTAAGATAGGATAGAAAGGTTAACATTTACGGTTATGTTACATTTACATGCTATGCTTATAAACCAAACATATTGACCTTGTTCCGAATGATCCCTGCTACCCCCGTAGCATAGTTACCGTTATTACGCCCATACCCCTCAAAGCATCAATCAAAAATTTGCACCGGAATCTGATTTTCATGAAAAAAAAGTACGCTCCTCTCTGTACCAGGCTTTAGACGTAAAAATCCTCTTTTTTTCTAAAGTTATTCAATCCAAAATTTAAAAAGGGTTTTTCAATTCCATAAATGTATTATTTGTTAGTATTCAGTTGGAAAATGTCGTACTAAATAGGTATAGTGTGATTAAATTGTCATCATATTTGTTGCTAAGTGTATTTTCGTATTATATGTAAATAATGTCTTGAATCAAAAATTCTCAATGCTGTATTTACATTTTAACGAAATATTACTGAGGAATAAGCAAAGCTGATCATTTAATATGTGGCAGAAACAGACACTACACATCGCTTGTGCCAAAAAAGAGAGCAACTCTCTCAATCTTTGAACAATGTAGAAAACAAATTGAACTTAAATTTCTGATTGAAATTGGCAAACAGTCAACTGATTTCGATCAAACTTGGCAATATGGGATATACGCAAGTAAACCCCCAATATAAAGTGTAGTCAAGAAAAACCAAATTTGTTTGTATGCATACTTTTAGGCGAAGTATTTAATTTAATTTTTTTACCATTTTTTTTTTTTTAAATATGCAGAACCTTTGATTTAGTCAGTGGTATGCCAGAAATCTGTTTCAACAGCATTTAAACGAATTACAGATCTTCAATGGCCAGAACAACCCGTTACCGGTTTACGGCCTGATGTAAAGCTCTCCTCCAGGCGTCGCTGTTTTGCGCGCGCCTTCTGACGAATACCACGGTAGTTAGCGCAAACCATAGGGTTTCTTGAGAGCAGGGTAGAGGACACCAAGGTCCCAATCATTGGGCATACCCATCTACCCATATTTTGCAAAAGAGCTGGTGCATGCGCCTTACCAACTCATTGCCGCTAGTTCTTGCTAGGCGGCGGTATATCCACGTCATTGTCTATAATTGGGGACATAGGGAAGCTATCTCCGTCTAGCTCAGATGTCCCATTTTTATACCCTTTATATATGTAGATTTGTGCAATGTATGTAACAGGCAGAAGGAGGCGGTAACAGGAAGGAGGAGGTAACAGGCAGACCATGTGTTCCATGGACAAAAATGATCAGGAGCAGTAGAGGAGCCGATATAGCCATGTCTGTGTGTCTGTCCATGTTGTAACCTATTTCTCAGATACTATGAGAGTTCTGCAAAAAATTTTACCATAAGATGCGCTTTTTTCCGGAAAAGAGCAAGCTTATTGATTCATGTCGATATCTCACCCCCTTCTCCGATTGAAACTTGGCACAGTCATGCACACTGATATTGTGCATATGTTGCGTAAAAATGATTAAAATCGAATAGGGTATCGACCCCTAGAACTGTAGTAGATATAAGTAATTATGTGGCAATTTTAGGCCCCTCCTCCTATAAAGCAACAAAATTTTACTTCTTACACCAAATTTGGTTCGAAGACTCATGTTAAGCTTATAAACGAAACAATATTGACATTTTGACGAATCAACCCTCCACCCCCCGCAGTAAAGTTAACATAGTAACGCCCATTTTGTTTTAATTTGTCCAAGCTAATTTTGGTTGTTTTGATAGACGTGCGTTTCTTTCACAAATTTAAAAAAAAAATATAGTGCATATTGACCAAAGCTAACGCTAAAATGATGACGAGGACCACTTAGGGTTAATAAAAATCAGCTTCACTTTGATTACAGCAATTACAGCGTTTATATTTCCTCCTTATTACTCGGAAGCTAATCTCTAAAGTTGTTTTTAGTTGATCGCAACACTTAGGCTTTAATGTTAGCTGCATTGCAGCGTACTTTTTGCTGTCCATCATTATTCATATTATCGTATGTTAATCCTAAGTCAAGTGTTAACCGCAGTATAATTTCTCCTCAGGTACAAGAGTTAGCCAAAAAAAATGATACCAATGACTTGCAAATGGAACAAGGCAACTCAGATTTTGCTCCTGGCTGTAACATTGGCCGGATGTTATAGTCCAGCGGAGTCTTCCAGCAAGCCACATATTATAATAATAATGGCCGATGATATGGTAAGTTATCCGTAATGAATTTAAATTGACTGATTTAGATAGACATTCAATTTGAACTTCTATAGGGCTTTAATGATGTCAGCTTTCGCGGCTCAAATCATTTTCTTACACCCAACATTGATGCTCTGGCATATAGTGGTGTTATTCTGAACAATATGTATACACCTTCTATGTGTACGCCCAGTCGTGCTGCACTTTTAACTGGAAAATACCCAATTAATACGGGTAAGTGAGATCCGAAGTAAAAGTTAACTTTATATTACGTCTTGTTTTGTTCTCAGGCATGCAGCGTTATGTGATCGCGAACGATCAGCCCTGGGGTTTGCCACTCAACGAGACCACAATGGCGCAGATATTCAAGGGGCAAGGCTACAATACGAACTTGTTGGGAAAGTGGCATTTGGGCATGTCGCAGCGAAATTACACCCCAACCAAACGCGGCTTCGATCATCATTTTGGTTACCTTGGGGCCTACATAGACTACTATGATCAGTCGTATGAACAAATCGTAAGCGAGTACAAAACGATAGTATGAAAGCAAGTGATCAATTTTTCAATTTTCTTTTAGAACAAGAGCTTTTCTAGAGGCCATGACTTCCGTAATGATCTTCAAGTCTCCCGAGAACATATTGGTCACTACATGACCGACGTGTTGACTGACGCAGCTATTCAAATCATTGAGAAGCAACAGGCTACAGCTCAGCCGCTTTTCCTGATGCTTAATCATCTGGCACCGCATGCAGCGAACGTCGATGACCCAATGCAAGCGCCTGATGAGGAGTTAGCTCTTTTTGGATATATAAAGAACACAACGAAGCGCTACTATGCTGCCATGGTATCGAGACTGGATAGAAGTGTGGGACTAGTTATTGATGCTTTGGCACGCCAGAAGCTGCTGCAACGAAGTATTGTGATATTTTTGTCGGACAATGGTGGACCCACAGAGGGATTGCATGCTACCACAGCTTCTAATTATCCATTGAAAGGTGTAAGTGGACGTTATAATATACAACACAAAATCAAAGATAATGACTCATTTCTACAACAGCAAAAAAATTCGCCTTGGGAGGGCGGTTTACGCTCTTCGGCGGCCATTTGGAGTACCGAGATCAAGCAGCTAGGCAGTGTTTGGAAGCAGCAAATCTATATTGGTGACTTGCTTCCGACACTAGCCGAAGCAACTGGCATAACAATTGACCCACTACTTAAATTAGATGGCCTGAATCTGTGGACTGCGCTCAAGAATGGCGACGCGCCTGTTGAGCGCGAGATTGTTCATAACATAGATCCCATAGAGCCCTATCAGGCTTATGTGAAGGGCAAGTGGAAACTGGTAAATGGCACAACCAGTAAGGGTCAGTATGACGGCTGGATGGGCATGCGACCAGCCAGTGAAGTAGATTCGCGTGCTGAGAGCTACGATCAGCTAATTCGTAATACTAATGTATGGCAACAACTGCAGCACTTCGACAATGGAGCCAATCGTAATATAAGCTTTATGCGCCAGCAAGCAAAGCTGCAGTGTAGGCAGTCTGCTGTAGGGTCAGTCACACCCTGTCTACCACTAGACGCCCCTTGTTTGTTTGATATAGAAGCTGACCCGTGTGAGCAACACAATTTATATGAGGAGCACGGCAATGCAAGCTTTGTTCTGGAGCTGTGGGCGCGCATTGGACAGTTGAAAGCGACTGCGCAGTTGCCAGCTAACAAACCAAGCGATCCCAATTGTGAACCGCGATATTTCCAAAACGAGTGGACTTGGTGGCAGGATGAGTCGAGATCGAGCGGTCAAGCCTAGTCTTGATTGTGGACGAAAACCAAATTTAAACTATGAAAGAAATATTAAAACCTTTTTCATTATACCCTGTACACAAAGTGTAAAGGGTAGTATAGATTTGGCAAAAGGAGGCGTGGCAGACCATGTGTTCCATGGGAAATAATAATCATCAGCAAAGGTCGAGTCGATATAGACATGTCCATCTGTTTGTCCGTTTTGTAACGTGTTTCTCAGAGGCTATAAGAGTTAGAGCAAACAAATTTTGCAATAAGATGCGCATTTTCCCGGAAAAGTGCAAGTTTATCGATTCATGTCGATATCTCACCCCCTTCCCCCGTAAGAAATTTTCGCGGTTTACAGCCGAAACTTGTCATTGGTTTGCGTCGTATTTATGTGCATCTATGTTTTAAAAATGATCCAAATAGGATAAATACATCAAAAGTTATAGTAAAGAATATGCTGATTTCAGCCCCTTCGCCTATGAACTATGAAAATTCCACTACATGTAGTTATGAATACATGTGAGCTAGAGTGGTTGGTTTAGAGACTCGTGTGAGCCAAATCATTAAAACTGTATTCACCTTTTTTTAATAGAAGCCCCCCGTCCCCCGCAATCGATTTACCTTAATTACTGCCGCACCCCGCACTTATTGAGTTGAAAATTGCCACAGATATTTATAAAAGTGATTTTGATCTATGTTTCAAAATTCAACTACATTGGCCTAAGAATAATGGAGTTAGGGGTATAAAAGTAATTATATATATATATATATATAATATAATATATATAATATATATATAATAGTATTTAGTGTTTATAAAGAAAAAGGGTACAGGGCATTCCACTGTTTGTATCAACTTTTTTAAAATTTATAATACTAACTACAACGGACACATTTGCTAGGTCTGCTCTATAGTTGAAATATTTGTACGTAATAACCGCTTTAATAAAACGCAGCTTAAATGTAGTTTTGCGATCAGCGAAAACGCGATTTGCATCGTGAAAACATACTAAACTCCTCTCTTTATCGAGCAGCAGTTACAGCGTTAATAAGCAAGCACCCGCATGTTCGTCGTCGGTTAATTTCATTCATCAGTCGGAAGCTAATCTCCCAAGTTGTTTTAGTTGCTCGCGACGCTCCGGCTCTAACGTTAGCTGCATTGCAGCGTATTTTTTGCTGTCCATCAACAATAGAGCCGTAAGCAAATTTTAACTGTATACGTAAGTTTATGTGCGAATCAAGCTGATAAGCTTATTGTGTGTTGGTTTCAAACCGCCCATAATTGAGTCTCATAAATTGTGTAGTGTGTGAGTGAAGTTCAGCAAGTAAATATGTACATACATATACATAGATTTACAGCATTTACATGCATAAATCTCTGGGAGTCGCGAGTCAAATACTCGTTTATAAACTTGAAGAGATTTGTCAGCTGTTTGTGTATTGATTATAGGTACAGTGATCGCAATAATTGTTTGTACACGTTTTATATAAATATTAAATATTCTTATTTACAAGTGTAGCAATCAACTTGATCTTAAAATAATGATAACTGTAACAATAATTACAAATAATAAAAATACATATGATTAACTTTTAACACGATAAATCAAAGAACTCATTTTGTAAGCTGACTAATTGGCGAAGTTAGGCAATGCCGGGACGAAAGTCATAAAATAGCTACATCATTTTGTATGGAATAGCAAATACCTTTTAAATTTGCACGATACACAACAAAAGTTTCCTAAAATTGTATACTTGCTTTTACAATGAAGAACAAGTGTAGGCGCAAATATCGTGATTAATGTATGAACGTGAAATACATATGACTAAAACAAATAAAGCCCATACTCAGACTCACAAAAAGGGTGTAACAGATTTGTGTACTCGAAACCAAAACTATATTCCTCTGGAGCTCCGATTACTGCCATGAATTGAAACTTGTCTCTGCTATATACGTATATGCAAAATATTTTCCAAAATCGTAAAAAAGTTGAACATATCTTAAAAGGCATGGTATACTAATAATTTTTTCTTATTAGGGAACTACTACAGGGTATCTCTTTATCGGTGATGTAGTGTTTTTTATGTGATGAGTTTAACTCAAAACACAGTTACCCCAAAAACTAACCAAATATAATGATATAATTGATTTATTTTGTAGTTTGTTATATATATGTGTGTTTTTTATTATTATTATTTTTGTATGCAGCAGCGTCAAACTTTAACGTTTTTGCTTAGTCAAATCAACGGAAAAAAACGTGACAATATTTAAATTTAAGTGTTCAGAAACAAATGTGCCATTTAAAACAAATTTTTGCGCTTTTATTTGTTAAAATATGTTTGTACTTTTTTTCAATTTGAAATTAATAAAGCGTCACAGAAACCCCATGAAGTTTCAACTTTCATCCAAAATTAAGTTTTTAAGTCGTAGACCGTATTCATCAATCAGTTTTTGGCGTTAATTGCTCTTTAGGTGCGAACATGATTCCAATGGCTTGCGACTGGAAAAAAGCAACTCAACTTGTGCTGTTAGCTGTAACACTGGCCGTAGTTTATAGCCAAACGGAGTCTTCCAGCAAGCCGCATATTATAATAATAATGGCGGATGATATGGTAAGTTATCCGTAATGACTTTCCATTCATTAAGCTTTCTTATTCATTTGAATCTTGTACAGGGCTTTGATGATGTCAGCTTTCGCGGCTCAAATCATTTTCTTACACCTAACATTGATGCACTGGCTTATAGTGGTGTTATTCTGAACAATCTGTATACACCTTCTATGTGTACGCCCAGTCGTGCTGCGCTTTTAACTGGCAAATATCCAATTAATACGGGTAAGTGTGATCCGAAGTTTAGGTTTACTTTATTTGACGTCTTGTTTTGTTCTCAGGCATGCAGCATTATGTGATCGTTAATGATCAGCCCTGGGGTTTGCCACTCAATGAGACTACAATGGCGCAGATTTTCAAGGAGCAAGGCTACAATACGAACTTGTTGGGAAAGTGGCATTTGGGCATGTCGCAGCGAAATTACACGCCAACCAAACGCGGCTTCGATCATCACTTCGGTTATCTTGGAGCCTATATAGACTACTATGATCAGTCCTACGAGCAAACCGTAAGAGAACACTCACGATGGTACAAACACAGCACATGTAATCTTTTTATTATATTTCCATTTAGAACCAGAACTATTCTAGAGGTCATGACTTCCGCAATGATCTGCAGGTCTCTCGTCAGCATATTGGGCACTACATGACCGACGTGTTGACAGACGCAGCTATTCAAATCATCGAAAAGCATAATGCTACAGCTCAGCCACTTTTCCTAATGCTGAATCATCTGGCACCGCATGCAGCCAACGACGATGACCCTATGCAAGCGCCCGCCGAGGAGCTAGCTCTTTTCGGGTATATAAAGAACACAACGCAGCGCTACTATGCTGCCATGGTATCAAGACTGGATAGAAGTGTGGGACTAGTTATTGATGCTTTGGCACGCCAGAAACTGCTGCAACGAAGTATTGTGCTATTTTTGTCGGACAATGGCGGACCCACAGAGGGATTGCATGCTACCACAGCTTCTAATTATCCATTAAGAGGTGTAAGTGGAAGATATATTTATAATTTAATATTCACAAAATCAAATATAGTGACTCGTTTCTATAACAGCAAAAGAACTCGCCTTGGGAGGGCGGTCTACGCTCTTCGGCGGCTATTTGGAGCACCGAGATCGAGCAGTTGGGCAGTGTATGGAAGCAGCGCATCTATATAGGCGATTTGCTGCCGACACTAGCCGACGCAGCGGGCATAGCAATTGATCCACTGCTTAAACTAGATGGACTGAATCTGTGGTCTGCACTCAAATACGGCTACGAATCAGTAGAACGCGAGATTGTTCACAATATAGATCCCATAGACTCATATATTGCTTATACCAGAGGCAAGTGGAAGCTGGTAAATGGCACAACCAGCAATGGTGCTCATGATGGCTGGATGGGCATGCGACATAACAACGAAACAGATCCGCGTGCTGAGAACTACGAACAGCTAATTTATAATACTAGCGTATGGCACCAACTACAGCAACTCGGTAATGGAGCCAATCGTAATATAAGCTTTTTGCGCCAGCAAGCACAGCTGCAGTGTCGGGACAGAGCTAATAAGTCGGTCATACCCTGCATGCCACTAAAGGCCCCATGTTTGTTTGACATAGAAGCGGATCCGTGTGAACAACGCAATTTATATGAGGAGCACCGAAATGCAAGCTTCGTTCTGGAGCTGTGGAAGCGCATTGAACAGTTCAATAAGACTGCACAGATGCCAGCGAACAAGCCAAGTGATCCCAATTGCGATCCGCGATATTTTAAAAATGAGTGGACTTGGTGGCTGGATGAGACCAGCTCGAGCGGTAGATCCGTCTTAAGTTTTCAGTATTTTCTGTTAGTACTGATTATCCAGTTTGCTTTCAATTGATATATTCAAAGTGTGTTTTTGATGTATACAATATGGTATTACTAATGAGATATAAGTTAAAATCAAAAGGTACATAGTCGCTGGAACGATAAGCCCATAAAAATGTAGATTAAAAATTAAATAAATACATTATGAACTTTAAATAACATTTCGCTATGTTGCAGGTCATCGAACAAGTAGCTAAAGCCGTAGGAATCCCGATCATATAATACTTTGAACCGTTAGCATGTAGACATTTGAACCTTGGCGATGTTAGTGCTTTTATAAACCTCTCAAATTTTATGTGATTTTGATCTAGATTTAACATTAGCAGTATACAGAACTCTTTGAGTAAATGTACGAGGGGCGCAAATATATGTGTAAGTACATTAACTATGCGTTTCTTAAGATTGAAAGGAGCAACTACATAATAAACTCGGACTCTTGTAATATTCAGGATATCGCCAAGATGTGGACACCTCTGGCTAAATGTACATAATATGTATAAAGAACCATCTAAGTATTATAAGTTATAGTCTTTCATTTGCTGAACTAAGTTATATAAAGGAGGCTCAGATACAAATTTGATTCCAATAATCTTACATAATCGGCAATAAGAATTTTACTCATGCGACATATTAAGGTATATTAACAAACTGAAAGACTAAATTTATTTACCAATTAACAAACAAAGTGCTGACAGCTGTCTTAACCTAACCTATAAATGTTTGACCACATCAATATATGAACTTGAGTGATCTCAGTTCCGCATATCTTCAGATATAATCAACGTGCACATAGCTCTTAAATGTTTAACAATTTTGTCAATACTGTCAGATATGATTAGTCAAAATAAGATTACAGCAAAATATAAAGAAGGATAGGTTAGGTTTAAACGGCTGCCAGGTTTCTACCTGGCGCACTTAGGTCGAAATTCGGGCCATTGTGAAACCGTAGGATCTTGTTCCTTTCTCCTTACACCCTTAATTACATTACTAAAGCATTTTCGACGCATATTTTGAACTACAACAAAATCCATAAAAGTAATTTTTGTCTCCATAAACATAAACTTCGCAATAGAAAAATTCGGACTGGTGAAAAGAGGCGTAAGGGTAGGTAGTGTTCAGGGTATCCCACTGTTAGGGCCCGACTGTCTGCATAAAATTTTATTTAATAACACCTGTTGGTTCTTTATCTGTATTGATAGTACTTCCCACTTTTTATCAAACTTAATTTCAAATAGGCCGCGTTGATTTGTATCAACTTGAAACTATTTTCCTCGACTCTTACAAGTTATTTTGGTCTATACTAAAATACAAAAAATAGGCGTGTTATTTACCTTTACATAGTTTATGAGCAAAACTTCGAGATTTACTTTCTGGCCTTATGTGTCCTAAAATATCCGATCTCAGCGTTCTATATGATCTATATTCAATTAAACGATTCGATTAGAAACTGCCAAAAGACACAGCGCGCTATGTCGGAACTATTATCCAAAAACTGTTGCACAATGCTTTCCCAAGAATGCGGCTTTCTTCGCATGTCGTCTCGCGACCTTTTCGCTGTTGATTATCTGACCTTGGAGCATATTCATGGCGAACAACAACTTCTTAACCGACTAAAACAATCAACATCGACATTTTCTTTAAGGGTGACCATTTTGGGTTTGTCCTGAGCGCCTTCGGAAAAAAACGGTCATAAAAATGCATGGTGCCCGACATATGGGTCTTTTGGACATCTTTACACTCTCACGCACATCATGCACAGGACTTCAAAAATATTTTAATTTCTTGATAAGATTCCCCCATTCTATGGAACAAAGCTGTAAATAAGAATGGTTTGCTGGCCAGCTTTGAGGAGATAGACATCAGTAAAGAAACTTGGTAAAGTGCAGCACGTAGCTGAAATATGCATCACGGGCGCCCTGAGTACCACTCCAAGCCCTTGATGCCCTTAACTTAGCATTCGGTCCTTGAATCTTGCATGGGAGAAACAAGATCTTTTATCGGTCATATGAGTTAGACAGACTTTTGAGAACAGCTCAATGCAAAAAGGGCTTTTAGTCTCCCGGAGCACTGCAGTGTGTTCCAGGTTGAAATCTTAGTTTTAAAAGATGCACTATCATGCCTCAGAAGCTCAAATAATGTTCCAGGCAACGTAAACATATATATTGATCGCCAATCTGGTATTAAATATTTAACCTCAATATCATAAAATTCGATATCAGCAAGAAACTTGCAAATCGCGAGATGGCTCAGCAGTTCGTTTTTTGCCTAAGATGTTTTTTAGGTGATTAAGAGGCACCATCTCTCTTCGTGGAAAGCAGGACGCCGGTTTTTAAACCTTTTTAATGACTAAAAGAATAACTAATACCTTACTTTATAAAAGTGAAGGAAGAAGTTAGAGGTTGGACGTCTCAAATAAACCTGTTGGTCATAAGTTGTTGCCAAAAGAAGTTGAAGGTAATTGTAGCAGGGACTAGCACTGGACACATTGTTGCTTAGCTCTAAAATTAGAAATTGTTCCATTTATCATAAGAATAGTTGGTTACACAATAAATAATTAGCTTATTAATTTATTTTCACTTTTCATAGATACAAAGGCAAATTCGGAGAGCTACATACTACTGTTATTCAGTCCTTAATGTAAATATGGGCTTGACGCTTTGGGCACTCTGATCAAGGTCTCATACTTGTCAAACTGACGAATTGGCAAATTGTTATATTTGATAGTACAAATGCGCTGTTCCAGCAGAAGCGTGCCCATGAGCAGGCCACCTTCTGTCTTGGCGCGGCAAATGAAGACACGGTAATTGGTGCTGTTGGTTCCCACACTGACAGCGTTCTTCTCCCGGTAGCCATCGAAACTGCGTACCCACTCGTATCCAACGGTAGCATTTCCTACTAAGATAGTGTAGGTTTCCATATAACTGCCCACGGTGTCCGTGTTGTAGAAGGCACGTCCCAACTCTGGCACAACGCTCGCCGGATACACAGAGCTGCTGTAGACCACACGACCCACGTATGTGTAGTAACCATCGGGATCCATGCCAGCAAGAACTGCGCCATCAGGCAAGTCATCGGTCTTGTAGCCTTGTACCCACTCGTTGTCCATGTCGTAAACATAGCAATGAATGACGCCCAGCAAAGGGACAATGACCAGGGCCAATGTTGTGAGTAGTCTAGTAGAAGACATGGTTGTTTGACTTAGGTGTTAACGGTGGACGGTAAAATGTGCCTGTTGACCAATGGCAAGATTCTAGTCTTATATACCATTTAGCGATACTGATTGTTGTTTCTCTGGGAATTACTTAAATTATCTTTGGAATTAGATGATATGACACGTCGCAACAGAACTTAGAACATTTTCATTTAAGAATTATGATTCCCAAAAATAGATGTTTTGATAAGATATCTTTTTGATTAGAAATGTAATGGACATTGATAGGAAGTAACGAAATTATTTAACCACTTATACAAAATTACTCATTGAAATCAAGTGTATCCGTGTTGGCTAGTTATCAGAAATAAATATACAGGTGGAATATTATCAAGATGAAATAGTGAACCTTAAGCAGTCCGTCGAAATCAATTCGGAATGAATAATAACAATGAGACATATTCATACAATAGCACGATCTTTAGTTTTGTTATGATATATGTATGTCTATGATATTAAAGCAAAGAAGCAGAAGCTGCACTCAATGAGCTCATATACTATATAATGATTGGGAGCAACATCCGGGTCAAAGAAGAGGGCATAGGGTACTTTTTCCTCCGGGTACGAAGTTCTCAAGAAAGCCCGCACCCTAAGGGATAATCCGAATAGATGTCTTCAATCTTATATAGTAAAGCATCTAACTCCAGTCCAAAGGACTTTAGGCCCATTATCCTTGTACCCTTTCTGCGTAAAGCCTTTAAACGCCTCATTGGTCTGCATCTTAGAACCAATCTGAATCCAGAGCTTCTATCTGAGTCACAGCGTGCTTACCGAAAAGGCCGTTCTTCAGAGACAGCCCTTTACTCGATAGTACCAATGATAGAAACAATCTTTGACCATCAAAGAACACGCTCTGGCTGCATTCCTTGACATTCTGACAACCAATTGACGAGGCTAATCAAAAAATTGCTCATAATAAGTCGTGTCTGGGTTCCTCAACTCTCTCCAGGTGTGTGGGTTCAAGTACTCCACAAGGAGGTGTACTATCTCCCTTTTAAGGAAAGTAGCAACCAATAAACTGCTGCGTGACATAGGAGTTGATTGCTTATGCGGATGATGTTATGGTTAGTTTTAATGGAAAATTTCTTCACACCTTATGTGACCGGATTAAATGTAAATCCTGATAAAACTGACCTCATTCTTTTACAAGAAGCTATAAATTTCCATTCCTTAGTAGCAAGTTTATTGGTTGCTCTTTTAGCAACTTGGCAAAATATATTCGTACTGCGCCTAGTGATGCCCTGCTATCCCTGAGTTTTATTAGGAAGGAACATGGCTTATTGTTAGCAGTACGCTTACGAGACTAAGGCTAGCTGTTGTCACTCTACAATCCTTACGAAACATGCTTTCCCACTTAAAGCTGACTACTAAATAGCCGAGGAGTTTGCCAGTAAACCACACAAAACTATTATATCATGCAGGGAAAATAGGTATTTTAGTCTCCCAGGACACGTTGCTTCCTTTTTCATCTAAACTTAATGAAGGATCGGCGGTGGCACTCGAAAACAATAAGATTTGTCACATCAAAATGGTTCGGAGTAATTGCAATATGATATAATGGAGGTGAGTGTCTGCAAATTAAATATGCATAAGTGCTTCCCTGAGTTAGCTTCGTAGGTCTGATAGTCGATCAAACTTAAGAACCTCTTCTTTTCTTCTATACCTTACTCGCACACAGGATACATGAAAGTGGGCATAGGCTATATGTGATTTTGAAGTTAAATACGCGCAATGTTAAGCAAGTAAGAAACATAATAGTTCTTTCCAGTTGAACCTAGACTTTTAAAGGCATCCGTGCTTCCTAAGGTTTACGCTCTTTTGTCTCTCTCCTCTGTCTTAACTTCAGAAAGTTAACATGGAGTTGGAGCAAAACAACTGAGCCACACAATCGTAATTAAGAACAGGAATGGTTGTTTTTAGTGTTTAATAAATAGTTTTTGATCATAATCAATGTATATTATGGTGATTGCCGTGCAGTTATGGATTTTCTAACCAAAATCTCATACTTATCGAACTGCCGGAAGGGGTAATTGTTATATTTGATGTTGCATAGGCGCTGTGCTTGAATGATATTGCCTATGAGCACCCCACCATCAGCCTGGGCACGACAAATGAAGACTCTAAAACCGGTGCTGCTGGTGCCCACAGAGACGGTATGCTTCTCGCTGTGGCCATCGAAACTGCGTACCCACTCGTAACCAACAGTAGCGTTTCCGACTAAAACCGAATATGCGTTAGCGTAGTTGCTGATGGAATCCGTATTAAAGTTGGCACGTCCGAGCTCTGGTACAACGTTTGCCGGCAGATAGTAGCTTGCAGAGAGCACGCGACCTACGTAGGTGTAATACCCATCGGGATCAATGCCAGCAGGTACTGCGCCATCTGGCAATTCCTTGGTTTTGTCCGTAACCGTCCACAGATCCACATCGTAGAGGCAGTAACTGATGCCTAAAAGTTGGACAAAGATCAAAGCCAAGGGTGTGAGCGATCGTATGGCGTGCATGCTTTATTGATTAACTGGGTTTGAACGGCAGCAAAGAAAATTAGTCTGTTGTCCATTTGCAAGATACAAGTCTTATATACCATGTCAAAGCAACGCTTGCGGTTTCCCGGGAACTACTAAAGTTATCTTTAAAATAAGAGGCGTCATTTTGGCACTTAAAGTGTTATTTTCTATAAATTTATTAGTTAAGGCAAAAATAGGTTCTTGTGATTTTTTTGAACTCATTCAGCTACTGATTAGATATCCGGCTCATAAAATGTAACGGGCAGCCAAAACCAAACGTGTGAACCAATTATTGAAAAACAATTAGTCATTAAACTCGAGCGCACTTAAAAACGCTTTTGTTAGCTATCAGTAAACAATAGTATAAATAGGCGTTTGTTTATCAGCACCGATTCTAGAGCCATACACCCAGCGTAAACCAACAAATCGGAATCACAAGTGAATACTTCCGCATAAAACTGACCCTTCTCAACTGGGCAACACTTGGCGTATGCGTAATAAAGCGCGACAACGCCTTCGCTCTCTTTCTGCAACTCTCTTAATGATTTTAAAATGCAAACACAACTTAAAGCTGAGTTTTATTTTGCCAAAATTTGCTTGCATTAATGGTAGCTCGGTTTTATTATGGTATTTGACTGTTTACTAAACGTTTCGTTTCAATTCGTTTCGTCAGCTAATAAAAACCCGTCCGTCTACCTGTCTCGTGACGTCACAGCCATAATCGACGCGCGTCGTGCTCTGGCTTATGGCTTAAAACCGCCAACGCTGCCGGCAAGCGCGTTTAGTTTCGCTGAGCAGGCGCAGAAGTAAGGATCCGAACATGGAATATTAGCGAACGGGAAAAGCTTTTTTTGCGCTTTCCATCTGCTTATTGTTTGTGTTTAGTGTTGTTGTTGTTTGTATTGACCACTGTCAATTGCGTGTTTGCGGGGGCGTTGCTGAAAATTGTTTTTCCAGCTAAATCACATGAAAAGTGAAAAATGTATAAAGTGCAATAATTGAAAAGTATTGAAGCGAGTGAGTGCAATTTTTACAAATTTTGAAGCTAATAGTCACGGGACTATTGCAGCACTTCATCTTTTGCAATCTTCCATAATTTTAGCCATTTGCTGGCCCTTTTATGTGCTATAAAATGGTCAAGTCGTTAACATATTTACATTGCAGACTATTAGCCAATGCAACTTGCCCAAGTCCTCGAGTTAGTTGCACGGTCTATGACAAGACAACAACCAAGTTATGAAGTGTAGACTAAACCAGTTTTGATTGCCATTGTCAGTGCTAATTAGAAGCCGTCAACTTCAGAGTGTGAAGCGTTTAGATTACTACTACGGAGGCCGATTAACTGCCGTTTGGGGTATTTCCGCAGAACATGCCGAAAACCTGTTGCACACTCCACACACACACACTCAGCCACTTGACTCCTCGATGCGTGACGCATCTGTCTTTACCTTCTCCCAGCTGACAGTTCCTTTTGTTTTTCAGCAACCTTAACCTTGGCACCTGTATCAGCTGCTGCGGCTACTTGATTTGTCCGCATCATAGCTACAAAGTCGTGCCAAACTGCGGTCACCCTGAAGGTCAACTGGGGCGTGCTGGGCGTTTCGATCGTGGCTAGTTCTAAGTCTTGTGACTATAGTGTGTGTTTTGGTAATGTGGGTGGAGGTTGAGGCAAACTTAATTTGCATACGAACTTCAGATAAATCACACGACCAACTCGATTCCGGCTTTAATTGGTCTAATCAGTAGTTTCAGCTAAATTAGTCGTGCTGCATTGTGGGACTAAGTATAACCCAAATGTAACTTTATTTTAAGTTAATGCAAAAAGCAGAAACCAAGCATATAGATTATAGATAGCTTTGAAATATGTGCAAAACTGCCTCTTTCGACCTTGAGGTGTTGTATAAACAATTATAGAGCTCAATTTTTTTTTAACTTTCAAGAGATGTATAAATCGCAAAAAAGTTTGCTAAATGCTTACAATTCACAGAGAATTTAAGGGTAATTTTTGTAGAAAATTGGTATAAGAAAGCCTGTAATGTCATTCGGTAATACTTAATTTACAACAAATTAAAGCCAGAAAAAGATTTCTTGCTTGAACCATATAAGAAACCGTTTTAGATTGATAATTTTAGAACCCAATTCGGAGGCCGTTATGTGAGCTTTTTCACACAGACCAATTACGTAAAATTGCCCGGAGCATCGGCTCACATCTAAGGCGTATAAACATCAAAAATGAGTTATAACTGGAAAAGTTTGTTTCGGTTTCCCCAAGCTTGGACTACAGGATAAGAAAATATGCAATCTTGTCAAACTATCAAAAAAAAAAAAAAAAACGTATTTCCACATTGTCGTACCTCAGAGTTGATGCCGTTCATAAGTTCTAGCACATTTGAGATCGGTGTATGCGTGTTGTAAGATACACTTATATCTTAGAAGTTTTCTTTTCTTTTTAGTCCAACATCGTTCAATATGGGACAGCTCTAGGCTATTTGGGATGTCAAACTAATCTTAATTTCATCATAAATTGTCATCGCCAGTTTTCCGTAATGACACGATGATATATGAGATATGCGGCAAATGTGGGCGTTCTAGTTTCACGATCAGTTTTTGGACTTTTCTTTATCTCAGTTCTGAGCACATCTAATGTGCCTCGCTGCAGTAATCTTACTCATTTCAAACGTCACCAAAAAGCATTTTAAAGGGTACTTCTTAGTTTTCTTGTGGGTTTCATTATACCAGCGGCCGCAATTTATATTTTTTGCTTCGTCGTTGAGCAGCATTTATTACTAATGAAAAAAAGTCCAAAAAAACTGGCCTCCAGAATGACTCATGTAAAATGTGAATATTGTGGTTATATGCCTGAAATCGTTTTTCATCATAAAACCTCTAGCAAATACGATTTTCAATTATATATAATGAGATCCCAAACATATAGCTTCTTGGGTAACAAAAGCTAAAGATATGTCGGAAATTAAATTCAGGTCATTTGGTCGAGACAACAATAGTTTAGTTTTAATTGTACTTTCATATTATATTAGTTCTTAATCTCTCTAACAGTGTCTATTCCCAGTGCGGTCTTATCTTAATATCATGCAAACTTAAACATACTCATGTGTTTATTTTTCATAAACTATTTGGACAATTGCTAACTGCTAACAAAGTGTGTCAGAGGAGGGAGAGTTCACTTGAGAAAATACATAGATATTATCTTATAATTATGTTAGAATTTGTATAATGTACATACAAGCAATAAATTCGACAACGTCGCCTTTAAATACTCTTTTTTATGTGTTTGCGATGCGCTGTCATTATTTAATCATCACATACACACAAACTGAGTTACCTAATAAAATCATCAGTTATTAGTTCACTTTTTGTTAGCTTAAAACTTAAATTAGTAATTTCAAGGAAGTGTTGGTCCATAAAGAAAAATTAACATACTACATACATAACTAAGCGGAAATTCAGTGTGGTACCGATTACTTCGCAATAAACCAACATTTTGAGGTGAAAATTATACCATTCAAAAGACAAAATGCTTGCGGTTTGCAGAATATAAGTTTCACTTGGATACGTTGCGTTTTAGTCGGGTTAAAATTGATTTGAAGTAAAAAAGGTGCTGTAGAAAAAAAAATTCAGACAGTCGGGACGGTGCGCGATAGTGGAATACCGTGTACCCATATTTACCCGTGAAAATCGATTTTCAGTGCAAATTTTTATTATATCGAGGTTATGGGAGTTATTAAGATAACTGGACTGCGAAGGGTTGGGAATTGATTCGGAAAAATTTCAACAATGTTTAGTTTATAAGCTTAACATGATTTTTATCAATTATCGAATTGAGTGTATATCCGCCTCCTTTCGCCGAAGAGAATTTAACGTTGTCTCTTAAGCTGAAACTTGACAGCTCTCTGTTCTTTAAAAATAAGCTTTAATTGATTATAAGCTTTTGCTTTATTCTATATTTGGGAGTCAGCAATCGATTACACCCATCGATTAAAATATTTACCGTTGAAAAATTTCCATATTGCTGGAAAGCTTGCATATAACCGATTACATTTGTACTAAAAATGGTTCCATGAAAAAGCTCTACATATATGCAATAATAAACAATAAGCGATTCAAAATTTTATTTCCATAAGCAATAATTTCATATCAGAGAAACGTCTTATAAGCTATATAAACATCACAGTAGAATAATATAAGTTATGATTACTCTACTAGGCATCACAATTCTAGTGAATGATAAATGAATGAGGTAACATGAGAGAAATATACTGCTGCTTTGTATACATAAAAATGCATACATACATTTTGCGGTTTCTAAAAAGAGGCAACAACTCAATGTAATCATACCTTATATTATTCTATCATGATGAACAGTATGCACATTTGTAGTGATAAACCATGTAATTCACAATATGCTACAAATGTGATCTCAATGAAATATGGCTAAAACATACCTTATCTGGAATTAAATTTAGTTCCTAATTAATTTTAGGGAATTTACTCAAATTTTCTTTTCGAAATTCGGAAAATCTTCTTTTTTTCATCTTAAGTATTTTAATCAAAATTCAATAATTAAATTGATTCCTTTCGACCATTTCAACACCAATTTGAGCAATATCGGTAGTGAAATTATAAAGGAATATCGAAGAATTGCCATAATCGGTGATTTTGTTGAATTTTCGTTAAAAGGGAACAAAAAAAAAATGTAAGCCTCTAATCCACAATCGAAATAAAATAGGCCAAAACTGAATGACTCGATTTTCAATTTTGAAATAGCGGAAATTCGAAAACCAACTTGGAAAATTGAATACGGTTTGCGGATTCAAACGCAGCGATCCTAAACTTACTGGAATATATATGCTTTAGACATAGGCTTTTTTTGCCCAGTACACAAATTGTAATAGGATATTATAGGTTTGTGCAATGTATGTAACAGGCAGAAAGAGGCGTGGCAGACCATATGATCAGGAGCAATATTCAAGTCGATATGGCAATGTCCGTCTATTCGTCCTTCCTTATGAACATCGAGATCTCAGACACCATAAAAGGTAGAGGCCCAAAAATGTTACCAAAAGATGCGCATTTGATCCAAGCACCCACACCATAAAAGTTATCCAAACGAAATTGGGCACAGTTATGCACACAGTTACTGTGCATGTGCTGTGTAAAAATTATCAAAGTCGGATAGTAACTTGAAAAGACATAGGTAATAATTTGGCAATTTTAGGCCCCTCCTCCTGTAAACGTTAACAAAATTTTACTTTTTACAGCAATGTTAAGGTTAACATTTATGTTAGAATATTTGGTACTCATGTTCGATTTATAAACCGAACATTGTTGATATTTTGCCGAGTTAACCCCTACCCCCCGCAGTCCGGTTACCTTATTAACGCCGATAATCATCAACCAACTCACTTATCCGGCGCGAGTATTGTATGAAACAAAATTTGGTGCTAAGACCGACTTGCATCTTCTTAACTGGCCATAACAATCCGTTATCGGGTTACGGCCTGATGTAAATACATTCTTTCATTGGACTTGTGGTTTTACGTGGTGGGTCCCAAACCCAACGCACAACCCTTTTAAGTCTACTGGTCTCGAAAGAACCCAGTGTCACTGTTAGTCGCCTCATACGACAAGCTTTGACCTGCTGAGGTGGTATTCTCTAACCCGGGTTGCCTGCCGTCACGAAAATCTGTTACTAAGCTCGTATGTTGTTACGCCAATGTGTGCTAGTTAACAACGTCCACAGGATTTTGAGAAGTCGTACATTTTGTTTGTAAGAGCGATAAGAAGAGCATGTATGTTTATGTTAGGTTGTTGTTGGTGTTATCGCGCTAGAATATGCGAACGTACCGCTCTACATTTAAACAATATCCTGTAAAAACAATCAATTCTAAGAAGGAAACGCCTAAAAAAATGTTTTTAACGCATATATTTTATTTTCACCACGTGTCATCATTTCAGAAAGTGACAATTCACAGGGTATGTTCTTACTTTCACAGTTTTTACTACATCATAATCATTATTAATGCAATTAAGATAAAAGTCTAACAACACGGTTGATACCTCGATCAGTGCTTTTCGTTGCAAAAAGGTTTTAATTGCTGACAGGTGAGCAACGTGAATAATGCCAAATTTCGGAGCATTGCTGCTCGGCGTGTGTTTGTGCCTGAGTCTCGGCCTGCACAATGGCAGCGAAATTCCAGCCGCTGCCAAGCCCCATATAATCATCATACTCATAGACGATATGGTGAGTGAAAACTTGCATAATTTTTACCCCTATTCACCCCGAACTCCACTTTTAGGGCTTTAACGATGTCAGTTTTCATGGTTCAAATCAAATACTGACGCCCAACATTGATGCTCTAGCTTACAATGGCGTCATACTGAATCGTCACTATGTTCCTAATCTGTGTACTCCATCTCGGGCAACGTTGCTGACTGGAAAGTATCCCATACACACGGGTTAGTAATAGTACCTGAACTTTAACAAAGTGGATACACTGCTCATCATTATTTCAATACGTTAGGCATGCAGCATTATGTGATCATCAGTGATGAGCCCTGGGGTCTACCATCCAAGGAGCGCCTCATGCCTGAATTGTTCCGCGACGCAGGCTATGCCACACAGCTAATTGGCAAATGGCATCTGGGCTACTGGCGTCAGGATATGACGCCCACTTTGCGTGGGTTTGATCATCATTTCGGCTACTACAATGGCTACATCGATTACTATACGCATACGAATCACATGCTGAACAGAAACTATACGGCTGGTGTGGACTTTCGACGTGATCTTGAGCCCTGGCCCTACGCTAACGGTACCTACGCTACAGACGCTTTTACAGCGGAGGCTCGACGCGTCATAGAGGAGCACGATACCAGCAAGCCATTATTTATGGTGCTCAGTCATCTGGCCGTGCACACGGGAAACGAGAACATGCCCATGCAGGCGCCAGAGGAGGAAGTGGCCAAGTTTGCGCATATCAAAAATATGAAGCGACGCACATATGCTGGTGGGTAGATGCAATTATCTTCTAAAGACTTTTACACATGTATCTATTTAGGCATGGTATCCAGCCTGGATAGAAGCGTGGGCCAGACAATGCGTGCTCTATCAGATAGTGGTATGTTGAACAATTCCATTGTGCTGCTGTACTCGGATAATGGGGCGCCAACGTTGGGCATACACTCTAACGCTGGCTCCAACTTTCCCTACCGCGGTGTGAGTATACCTTGAAATAAGTCTTAAGGGAGCAACACTCATTTAAATTCTGCACAGCAAAAAGAGTCGCCGTGGGAGGGCGGCATACGTTCAGCGGGCGCCTTATGGAGTCCACTGTTGCAGGAACGCAGCTATGTGTCCAACCAGGTCATACATGCTATTGATTGGCTGCCCACATTGGCTGCAGCTGCTGACGTAACGCTGCCCGCTGATCTTAAGTTAGACGGCGTCAATCTTTGGCCTACGCTTAGCGGCAAAGGAGAACCTCAGCCCCGACGCTTGCTGCATGTACTAGACGATGTATTCGGCTACTCCTCCTACATGCGCGACAATCTTAAGTATGTAAATGGCAGCACCTTTGAGGGACAGTACGATGGCTGGCTGAGTGATCTAGATTCAGACGAGGATGATCCGCTAAGTTGGTACTATGCGCAAAAGGTGCTCTCTTCGGAAGTACACGAGGTGCTGGGCACAAGTAAGCTTAGTCAGGAGCGCATTGCTCAACTGCGCTATGAGTCCACCCATCGTTGTCCGATATCTGTAGAAAATCATACAGATCCCGTCTATTTCTGTGAACCATTGAAGGCACCTTGCTTTTTCAATATAGCCAAAGATCCCTGCGAGCGCTACAATCTTGCTAATCTGTATCCGCTTCAGGTACATCTTCTGGCTCAGGAAGTGGAACAATTCCGACAGAGCGCGGTGGCCTCTGTGAGAGTACCCCATTCAGACGCACGTGCTAATCCCGCACTGCACTCGGGATTCTGGCAGTGGTGGAATCAAACTGTCCCAGTGAATAATAGTGCTTACGCAATACCTGTAAGCTCTCTTCCAAAAATGTACAGTATTTTAATCTTTAGCTATATTTGGGTTCAATTAAGTTTTAGAATCAGGCTTTAAGGAAATTAGAGTTTAATTTGTTATCTGAAAGGTACGACTTTTTTTCTTTGCCTAAAAAAGCATATAGTTACTTGGTTAAGGTTAACATACATATTTATAATCTTTACGTAGTGAGTAGAGTTTTAAGTAAAGAAAGATTGTAAAGGCTTACATAGTAAATTAAAAAAATTTGTTCGATTACAATTGATATTACGATATTTACTTATAAGCACGTTGTAAGTAAGAAAGTTAGATTTCATAACATTTGAAATAGAAAAAAGTTATGCAACAACTGAATAACTGAAGAATCAGGCATGATTTAAAAAAAAAAAAAATATATATATGTGAATTTGATATTTGAAAGAAAAGTTCATAGTCCCTAGAAGTCTGGATCAAGTCCTAGCTAAAGTCCCTTAGTTTTGCACTTTTTGACAAAGAAATTTCTTATTCCTGTAGTCTTATTCATTTTGATCGTACTTCTTATCGATAACAACTTTTATTTGAAAAGTTTTATATTTGGTTTATCTGTACCAGAGGTGCTTAGTCCCGGTTAGTATTTGAAGTTATCCACTGCCTCGAGACAATTAGGCTCTAAATTGCCTGTTAACCTCTTGATGTTATAAAGATACTAAGTAATTGGTTTACCTTCCTCACTAATTAGGGTGAAGAGTTTTGCTTTGTTAAGAAAATTAGTTGATAGTTGAAACATTTTGTTTTGAAAAATTAACACAAAGTACTTTTTGGTACACACTTTATATAGAGATTTGGTTTTGATTGACAGCTGCAAAATTGAAGTTTAGAATATATCCTATTTTCTGGCTTTTGTTTTGTTTTTCAAACATACACACATATATAGGACTTTTGGAATTAGCTTGTAATTCCTCAATTCGTAAGGGGTCTCTCGATTTAAAGAATCACACATTGATTCAATCTTAACTTAGAACTTCTTCAATGAGATTTATTTACTTATTTAAGATTTTGAAACATAGTTTTGAAATAGTTTTTATTCTTTTTGGATATTCTAGCACCGTTTTCGAATTATAATCAACAAGTTTTATATTACTCGGAAGCCTTACTAACGATCGAGATGAACTGTAACTTGAATTAAGGGTATTTAAGTGTTGAAATTGTGTTTAAGTATTTGAAATAGCGATAATTCAAAAACCGTGCTGGGTAGTTCAAAATTTTGGTCTATGTTTTTTGTTACATAGTGTAATGGACCCTTGTCTGACCAACCACGGTACGAGCTTGCGTGCCAATTATACTTACTAAATTCTGTTGATGAGTGTGTAAAATAAAAGAAATAAATGAAATTTAAAATATTAAATAAAAACTGTTAGTAATAGTTTGTTTAATACAAATAAAAACGTTTCTAGTTTTCTGTTTCATTTTGAGCGCAATAAGTTTTCCTGGTAACATGAATATAAAAGATACGACTAAATAATTAGTAATAATTATGCAACTTTGTGAGCTTGCATTTAGAAGAAAATAGTTTTCTTGCTTTTTAGTGATTTACCTTGCAAATATATTACACATTGTTTGTGTAATTGTTAGTTACTTACTTAAATGGCCACAACAACCCGTTACCGGGTTACGGCCTGATGTAACGCTCTCCTCCAAGCGTCTCTGCTTTGCGCGAGCCTTTGCCAATTGGTAATACCAAAGGTAGCTAGACATGGTCTGCTGTTTCGTCGCTTCCCTTCACAACTGCATTGAAGACCCTTTTCACAGGAGCTTCTTCATGCATACGCTCAACATGACGGAGCCGATGGATCTTAATTTGCTTGACTATGTCAATGTCGCCGTAGAGCTCATACAGTTCGCCGTTCCATCGTATGCGGTAGTCGTTGCCAACGCGTAGAGGGTCAAAGATCTTACGGAGTACTTTCCGCTCAAACACTCCTATTGCATTTCCATCAGACTACGACATCACCCATGCTTCAGCTCCATAAAGCAAAACGAGAAGGATGCGCGTCTTATAGAGTGTTAGTTTCGTCTGGCTGGAGTGGTCTCTACTACTCATTTGCCTACTGCGACCAAAGTAACACCTTCTTCGCTTGATCTCCATGCTGATGTCGTTCTTAATTATGACGGTGGTGCCACGGTAGACGAAATCCTTGACAACATCAAAAGTATAGTTCTCAACATCAATCTGAGAGTCAAACCGCTGTGTACCTCTACTCGAAGAAAGTATATACACCCTGGCTGATTCTCTTTCAATAGCCGCAAAGGCTCCGGTAACGGCTCGCTTTGTACGCACGACGATATCGATATCATCTGCGTATGCAAGCTGGACACCCTTATAGAACACAGTCCCGTTCCGATTCTCTTCGGCCTTTCGCAACACATTCTCCATCAAAAGGTTGAAGAGGTCACAGGAGAGGGTATCGCCTTGTCAGAAACCTTGCTTGGTATCAAATGGCTAGGAGAAGCTCTTTCCAACCTCGACGGAGCTGCGCGTGTTGCCTAATTTCATTCTGCATAGTCGTACCAACTTTGCAGGTATACCAAACTCAGACAGTGTGGCATATACGCGATCCCTCAATGGGCTATCAAATGCTGCCTTATAATCGACAAAGAGATGGTGGGTGTCGATTTGTTTTTTGTGGGTCTTTTCAAGGATTCAGTCAAGTTCAATCAGTTCTTTCGCAAACGGCTTTAGTCTTTCACACAATACGCTTGAAAGGACCTTATATGCAATAGAAAGAAGACTGATACCACGGAAGTTAGCGCACACCGTGGGATCACCTTTCTTGAGGACAGGGCAGTTAATTGTTAGTAGAGGTACTAAATACCATTGCTTAAACATTTGGTTTTAATTTGCTGAAAGATTAATAAAAAGTAAATCATATTTTTTGGGGATGACGATTGCTCTATTTCTTATCTCGAACTTGTGATGTGAATCCCGTTTCAAACAACTAGCTAAAGTACTTCATATTAAATCTACCTAGATGCACACTATAAGCAGCATATGCAGATTTTTTATACGAATTTATTACTTTATTATTAATACTCTTTATTTGTAAAAAGTTTGTATTAAATGACAGAGATTATTGACTATAATCTCTTTTTCTTTACTCCAAAAGCTAACTACGCTTAATATCATTTAATTTGTACAGTTTTTTTTCACTATTTGTATAATCAAGTTTTACCTTTCCACGTTGAAACGTGTGGCTGTAAATCACACATTGACAATGGCAGCACGGATATGGATGAATTGAAATCAAAGTTATCAATATGATGATCACATTCAGCCAAAGGGCTTATCGTGACGCCTCGGCAGCGACTGAGCAGAACTAATAAACAGTAAAATATTATTTTGTATGTAATAGGTAATATTTCCAAAAAGTAAGAATATTTATTTTTATGCCAAAATGCATTTTAGTGCCTGCAGCTTTTTGACGAACAGATGATTCACAACCTGCCGGCTACTAAAAGAGTCTAGCCGGTTAAGCTACCAAAATGTGCCCCAGCGATTTTTAAAATCTAATGATGCAGATCGATTTGTAGGTGAATAAAAAAATTTCAGATCCAAAAATTAATGCGTTACCACTTAATTTAAAAAAAAGTGTTTTTCACTTTTTGAATTATTGCGACTAAACTATTAAATATTTTTGAACCAAAATTTCCACGATAATACTTATTAATAAGGGCAATGAAAAGCATTTTTTTTATTTTTTTTAAGAAAAAGTAATGACTTAGAAAATAAATAATAAAAAATAAAAAAACACGATTTTTTCCCACAAAATTCCTTTTATAAAAAAAAACATTTGGTTCAAATTTTTACTGTATATAGAAGAGTATAGAGTATGTAGAGCTTTTGCGATAAGCTGCGATTGTTAAGGGCCTCACAACAATATTGCTCCAGGCGCTTCTGCCGCTATCATAAGAATTGAACCACTAGTTTTCTTTTGGCCCTGTTTTTGTCAAAGAGCATGAAAGTACCGGATCAAGTGTACCGGTACTACCATGGTCGTAACAGTATCCGAAATACGTTTCGCCTTGGATCCCTGTTTTATATACATACACCTGGTCGAGTAGAACTGAAAACAATTTGTTTTTGGAATTCTCTAATTTGTTTCAATCGACAAATAACTGGGGTTTTATTGGCTCGAATCAATTTATTACTCGGTCATTATTCCACCGATTTTCATAATTTAATATGTTTTAGAAAAGGAGAAGATTTACCTTTTTTAAATCTATATCGCTATCTATCTTTTAAAACTAAGAAGAAATTTTGCCAATATAATCTGAAATTTTTTAAATTTTGGTAGCCATTGCTAATGCTCCAATAAGAGGAATATATTTTTTATATATTTTATTTTAAAAGTAAATTCCGAATCAGACGCGTGTTTACTTATGAAAATCGATCAAGAGTTGACAAACTTATGAATTAAAATAAGAAACAACAGGTCAAAAAATTGCCTCTTTAATGCAAAGAACCAAAAAAAAATATAAAATTTAGGGTTTTAACAACAGTAGCTAAAAAGACTGTAACTTGGAGTCTAATGATCGGATTGTCGAGAAATTTTTATAGGTATCATTTGGAGGTCGGTAAAATCTAAGAAGAATGTGGGGTTTGAGTTTGTGACGCCTGTTGTTTCTAGTATTTATTTTATTTCAATTCATAAACTTAAAACGGGTAAAACTTGAATGATTTTCATAAATAAACTTCGTTTAAGGCAAATTTAAATGTACTTTTGAAATAAGGTATACAAATATAACCCTTTTCATAAAAAACCGCGGTAAATTGTGGCCAAATTTCGAGAAATTAGTTCTTTTTTTCAAAATTTAAGATTAAATTGGAAAAATATCTACGTAGTGTAGAAAAATTATATATTTGGTACGATACATCTTTCCTCTTTCTAAAACATTAGGGAAATCGGTAGAAAAATGGAGAGATAATAAATAGATTCGTGTGTCAAGCCTAAAAGAAAATTGTTTTTTTTTTAATAAAAACAAAATTGAGGTTTCATCAGAAAAAAATAATTGTTTTGCGCTCTACTTCAATAGATGTACATTTTACACTGTTATTTGTTGTATTTAAAAACTTTAAACAAATGAATACATAAGTTGGAAATCGTAATAACTTAACTTAACTATTTAAACATAACTCTAACTTATACATGTATAATCAGAATATAAATTTGATTCCAAAACAACTAGTGTTTTGCGAAAATTAGAACATCCCTTGAGATAGCTAGTTGAGTAGTTGGCGTAGAAACAGACAGACGAACATGATTTCATTAGCTGCTCATTATAATAGCATCATATAATAACATCAAGGACCAATTATGGATTTTTTTTACCAGAAAAACAATATAACTATTCATAGTGAAAATTGCATATGTGAATTTATTGAGATTCGAAATATGCGGTGAATGAAATTATATCTCTAAACAATAGCAAGAAAACCTTAAGCTTAGCAAGTGCCTTTTATTGGCTACATTTTAAAACAAAACAATAAAAATAATACTAATACAAAT
Source organism: Chymomyza caudatula (assembly GCA_035041775.1). Classification (NCBI taxonomy): domain Eukaryota; kingdom Metazoa; phylum Arthropoda; class Insecta; order Diptera; family Drosophilidae; genus Chymomyza; species Chymomyza caudatula. The sequence goes on from JAWNKW010000133.1 coordinate 2,446,577, forward strand.
ATACATATGTAACAAATAAAAATAATAACGCGCAATTACAACGTTGGCTATACTAAGTACATACAGTTACTTAAATAGATATACGTACTTATAGTGGACTTATATAGATATGTGTACAATTGGATATTCATAATACTCATTAAGCAGCAATAACAGATAATTTTGAAAACCAGCTGCGTTGCGAACGTGACGAGCTCCTAGCAGAACTATTCAATCATGTTGAATAGCAAACAGGAGAATATCATGCCGAAAATCTGCCAAAGAACAGATTGATTAACCAAGAAAAAAAAGAACGTCTTTGGAAGCTTACCATGAGTATGGCTACCGCAATAGATGTGCCACCTATAACTGCTGCATGATCCCTTATAAAGTTAGTCGTTACATAGAGGCAGCCTTGATTGTACAGATTCGTGACAGTGGGAAAGATGACGCACTCCTTGCGCTGGCCGCCAAAGAGTTCCTGACAGCAGGACTCTGGCACGGGTCCATAGCGATTCCAATCATGCCAGGTGTCCACGCCGCAGCATTGCAGACGCTCCTGCGTCAAATCCCAGGCCTGTGTAATCTCGCGTCGGCTGCCATACAGTTGCATGGTGGCACGCATTTCCTGTTGGATATTTTTTTATGGACTTTAACAAGCCAGCTCATGTTAATCGAATGCACAAAATTGCTCACCTGTCGCATAGTCTGCTGCACACGCTCACGAAATACGTAACCCAAGACGCCGCCAATTAGCATGGTCACGAAAACCAAAGCTACTATGATGAAATACTGGGCGTAGATAACATGTTAAACGATTGCCCCTAACTCAAAAACAGCTAATAGTACTTACTGTCAACAGCAAACACTTCACTTCCTTGCCTGCGCCGACGCAGCCCAGAAATGAGACCAGGCAGATGATGATCGAGGTTACTAACAGCACATATACGGCGCCCGAGAACAGATTGGTGCCCAGTAGCTCATTGACAAAGCTGCGATCTACCAGCGTCCATAGTGTCAGGCAGAATACAATAGCGCCTCCAACCTGCGGAAATATGTATTTCGCTTAATTGAAACCTGGCGTCTTGCAGCAGCTGCATCTACTCACAAATATGACAAAATTCGCTATGAACAGACTGTACTTGACGAACTGACCGCAGCAGTCCATGCGCGAACTAAACCCCATGCCGTCGTCCTGTAAAGAGGATTAATATGTATGAGCAAAATGGAGTTAGAAGAGCGACCAATTTGCTCGCCAGCTTTACGAGCAATGAGTACAACCCAGCCACATGGCTGCGCATGCGCCTCGCTCAGCGCACAGTCGAAGCTAAAGTACACTTAACCATGACCCAGTTTTTCGACGCGTCGACGTAACCGAGGCGCTAGACAAGCGTTTTGTTGTTGTTGTTGTTGTTGCTGTCGTGGAATTTCGTGGGGCTTAGTTACAGTGACTGCGGACGCAGTTTGCTTTGGGCCAAGTCACTAAGCCGACTTGGTTGTTGATAGTCTCTGCTCAACGCAACAGCTGCTGCTAATGGCAATTAGTATGTGATTATGCACCGAATACTACTCTTTACATTAAGCACCATACTATTTATAGGGCATATTTAATTCGAGGCAATGGATTAATTGAAATATGCAAAAAGTCAAAACAACTACTAAACTCATTTACATTGAATCTCTCTGGAAATTGCTCATCATTTTCAGGTCGGAGTTCTAACACACATTAATTATATGTAATTACATTGCACAGGTGAGTAATACATAATAGTAAGACGATTCCTATCTAAATGGCAGATCACAGACAACTGCTCGGTATGCCTTGTAGAGCGTGTTGTTCAAATTGAAATGAGCTTGTCGTATTTCGTCGGATAATTACGGCTATTAAACATTTTCCCATACTGTTCTACTACCTAGATATTTCTGTATCGTCAACTTCTAGAAGTCATACACAAAATCGTGCCAAAGTGACAGGGCTAACTCATCTGTGAGTCGTAATTAAATGCGGGCGGGTCTAAAAGACTATCTAAGTAGATGCAAAATAATTAACAACAACTTTGCATGATTTGGATAATTACGGGGTTGCCACTCTCCACTACGTGCTACACATAATAATAAGAGACCAACAACAAATAATGTATTACAAAGATTTGCAATTCAATTTAGCAGCTTTTATCGGCTTTGCCACAAATCAGTCAAAATCTTTAGTAAAATCAACTTACTCCGGTATTGCCTTCCTGAAGCACAAACGAGGTTTTCGTTAGGTAACCAATTTTGGCGGTTTTGTTGTTGTTGCTGCTGTATGTTAAACGTTTCCAGCCCCCTTCTCGGCCGCAAATCTCTCAGTTGCACTTGGCTGCACAATACGCTGGGAACTGTATTGAGAGAAAAAACAATACAGTGAAAACTTGTTCAGTTATATAGAAGTTTCTCTTCTCCATTGCAAACATTGCCACAAGTTCTTGGTTGGACGTAAGCGTTTACATATAAATTAGTTATATCACACTTTTGACCTTCTATCGTACTTAAATTAATAATTGTGAACTAACTATTCCTGTGGAAAAATGGCTCTCAAATAAACATTTTTCCGCTATATCTGAAATTACGGGCTGTTCTGTCTATCCGGCCAAACTTAATCCCCTCCAATTGAAAAGTTGCATAAGTTTAGTTAAAAGGCCATCTTTTTTGTGCTATCGTTCTCAAAGAGCATGCAAGTAGAGTAAAGTAATAGAGTGGAATCCTGGACCGTTAAATAATTCAACTTTTTTTTTTTAAATACGGCCATTCCCAAGACTCTGTTCGTGTAAGGCTTGTTGCTCGTAGGCAAAATTGAAAAAGAGACTGCACTGTCTTGGGAATGGCCGAATTTCAACAAATCGACTCAATGTTGCGACCAAGTATTCTACTCTATTACTTACATGCTGTTTGGATATGAGCTATCTCAACAACAGTGCCTTTATTACTTTGGTGGTTTTCGGAATTCATCCGCAAATATATAAGTGGTCGTTCATAAATAACGTCATCATCCGTAGGGCCAGGAGTATATAGTACTCAATTTGTGTATTTGTTTGTATCACAATGATTAGCATCGACTGTTGTATCGATCATGTTGTATAGCCATATTCGTCTAACCGCATGACCGTTCGAACAACCAGATCTTGGAGACCAAACGAGTTATGGATACCAAATTTTGACCAAAGGATGCGTATTATCCATACGCAGATTAAGTTTGTTGAATTGAGTTTATATCTGCGCTCTTTTCCACCAGCAGCTTAATTGGTTAAACTATAGCATCTATGAACTATAAAATACCAAATATTTTTAATATTGAATTGTCCTTCTAACAATCAGTCTATCAGGCCTGTTGCGGATTTCGATTCCGATTCCAATTGTTCAAAATAAGAGTCATGAATATCTGGATATTAATGATCAGAATGCCTAAGAGACATAGTAAAATATGTGAGAATAATACTTTTTTTAAATTGTATTGTATTGTCTTTAAGTAGAGACTAATTCGAATGGAGAAATGCCCCAACTATTGGCAAGGCGTTGCCAGACTCGTTCAAATAAAATCAAATTTTTTTCAAAATACTTTTTTTTGTAAAAACCATCTTCACTCCAAGAACTATAAAGTGAAGCGATTAATTAGGCAAACGCCTCTGGTTAATTTAAAAAACTGTTTTTTCTTCGCCAAAAATGGAACATTAAAAAAATATTTTTTTTAAAATGCTATAAAGCGGATCAACATGGTTCACGTTTCACTAAGCCGTTTGTCGTAACATCGGCTACAGACAAAATATTGCATTCATTTCTATATATATAAATATCTTAAGAAACGATCATATGTCATTTGCAATAAATCTCTTTCCCCTGCATTTCTATCCATTAGAAGACCGTCCTTTTAGCAAATTCGAACCCAAAAGCAATCTCTCTATTTGCCAGAATTATCTAGGGTGTGTTGAATATCTAGATGGAGAATTTTTTACCAAAAGATTTTGCAAGTGATTTGTAATGAAAAGTAAGGAAAATCTGGAAAAATTTCTTGCATACTTCTGAACTATGGCCCTTTGCAATGATATTTCTTATCAGTCAGTGATTTTTTAATTAAAGTAGTAGTAACTTTAAAAGCAATACTGCTTGACAGGAGCAACCTGTAAATAGACTAATGTTTAATTTTGAGCTAGCTTCGTCACTAAGTTTCTGTTTGGTTTAAAAATGGTTAATTATTTTCTTTTTAGTATAAAAAACCATCGCCAGCATATGTCTGCGCCAATGTATAGAGGTAACTTTTCCCTCTCTTGCGAATGTCAATGAAGGAGGTGGTGTGTCACGCATGTTATTTCAGTCAACTCCCATGTTATATGTGGAGTCATACCGTGATATGAATTTTTTTCAGCAAGGAGAGTAATTTGCTCCTCTCTCTTTCGCTATTTCGGACTCACACAAAAATTTAAGAAGTGTCGCTCAACGACGACGGTACCTGTAAAAGTATACATTGCTCTGCACCATCAATTTCATTAAGCGGTTGTTTACTGAATTCCGGTTTTATCGCACCAAGAGAAGGTCGCCCTAAAGAGATTAATATTGCACGATCAGAGAATTAAAGTACATCTCAACTAAGTGTGTTCATCAAATTTTACATGACAATCTCGTTATGAGAACTCTATCAGGGCCATGGGTGCCACGATTGCTAACACCAGACCATAAGCTACCCCATCCCGCATACTCTCCAGATTTCGCCCCCCGATACTACTTTGTATTTGGGATTTGGACCAAATGAAGAGCCCATCACTGAAACAAACGCCTATTCTTGAGAAAGGCTTTTATTTGTATGGGATAAACGCTTTCTTGCCGAAAAGAAATGCATTCCAAAAGTCACTGACTTATCAAACTGCCCTCGTAATAACTATTTGCAACTGTGCATAGTTTTAAAAGTTCGTGGTACAAGAGGGGTTGCTTTTTTGAACACAGCTAATATACTTGTAATTTTATTTATAGTTTCTTGCTTTGCAAACAGTTATCTCCAAAAAGCGGTTACATGAAACTATTTTTTAAAACAAAATACACACATACAGCAACAAACAAAGGTTTTGGTTTACGGAGAAAATTAAACTGTACACATTTAAATGGACACGCCTGTGCGCAATTCCAACTCCTGCTTTGATAAGACAGTGGAGTTTACTTAACTATGTTAGTTATCATTATCGTAATCGGAATTGGAAACATATAACTTTTTATTTCTCGCTTTTTTTTAGCTTATGTGTGTAATTTTCAGTCTCTTTAGTATTCATTTCTGATAAATGTAAGCCATATTTTCAACTATATTTTTATTTTATAAATTATTTATTACTATAACTTTAACTTTTCAGATCATGAATTCCTTGCAAGCGTTGCGCATGCGCGGCAAGCGGATCCAAACACTTGATAATTGTTATTGAATTTATATATATATATATATATATATATATATATATGTATATATAATTGTTGTTGTTTTTGTTGTTGTTATTGTTGCTGTTTTGTAGCGTATTGCATGTGTAGCTGCTGTTGTTACTGCTGATGGCAAACAACTTTTTCATTTTGGATTTAATTTAGCTGGGAATAACAGCAAGTTATATTAAGTAATTATGAATTACTCCATTTTACTAGGCTTATCCTGCTAGTGCTTTTATTTCTACTTTTTTTTTGTAACTTTCGGCAAAAACTCACTTTTTGCAATTTTATTTTGACTATTTTGTCATACGGCAAAAAATCAACGGGCCTTTTAGCGGCGTCGGCACCTATACCTACGACTTCGTCGTACAAGAGCTTTGACGACGACGGCGGCGACAACAACAAACAGCGATTACGAATTGGCTTTCGAATTTAAATCCACCGTTTCAACCGAGAGACAACCAAAACGCACAAGAGCTCACCTTTAACTGGTTGTGGGAACACTTTGCCCACATTGTTTTTTATGAGTTTCGCTCACAATGAGCTTACTTGTTGTCATGTCTCCCGAAATTCAACAGCCGTTTCGTTTGAGCTCAACTCGGAGCTTTGCTGCAGGTGTAAAAGAGACGAAAGCATGAACGGCTATATGGTTTACATTCGCGAATACTTCTGAGCATGGAATAATAATTACAAGGTAGGCGCATGCTGCAGACGTGTGGACTTACATTTTTTGAGTGCCTAATCAAGCGACAGAGAGAGAGAGGCAAATAAGGCAGCAGAATGAAATATAAGTCCACAAAAGGAGTGAGAGCAGCAGCATGCGCCTTCCACGTATTATTTCATGCATCCATTCTGAGTGTTTTTTTTAGTCTCTTGTTTTTGCTTCTGTAATTGTAAATAAAATGTTGAGCAAAATAAACATGTTTAAGTTATTGTAAGCTTAGGTGGTCAGTGTGTGTGTGTGTGCGTATGTATATGTGTGTTTTTCGTTTTTTGTGTAATTTCCATTAACCGCAACCTTTGTTTCAGTTTATGCAATTTTTATTAAGTTACATATTTTAAAATCCTGTTTGAGTTTATTTTTTACATTCTAAAATGTAGTAGTCGCTAAGATTAATAACTAAACTAACAAAGCAGCTTAAAGCGTTACGATTTACTCATATTATTTGAATTTAAAAAATTATATATTTAAACATTTGAATATAGTGTTCTATATTGAATGAAGTAACTATCTAAAATCTACCAAATCATCTGAAATATTACTAAGAAAACCTTCGTCAAGAATCAAAAGAAGCTCTGTTTGGATTGATTTTAATTGTTATGAGCTGATTAATATGCTTAGACGAATAATTACACTAGAGCGTTCTTTAGGACACGTTTTGTAACTTAGCTTAGGGGCTGCTTGTACATAACGTGACCAAAATTTTGAAGATTTTGAACCCCCAACCCACAGCATAATTATCCAATTTAAGTAGCATCAGTACTATCGGTAGTCTTGCAGCTCTATATTGAACTTACTATCAGCCGGCCCCGTTGCAACTGTGGCAAGATGTCAAGAGAGGTGGCGAGTTTCCCCCCCACGAGTCGTAGTCAAGAATAATAAGCCACAGACTTGATGGATATCCTACTTGGTTCACGAAATAACTAACTTGCAGTAAACGAAATGCGTCATGCCTAACGCGACCGCCATTTCTTTATTCTTAGATGAGAGCCTAGCTGAGAGCTTCTCTCCCTCGAAAGCAATACCGCTAGGCAGCAAAAAAAAACCTTTGGCTAAAACATACGTTTTCGGATTCGGCAGCCATTTTTTATTGTCTAGTATTGCTATCGGGTTTTCAGAAAATTCGATGTTTGGCGATTTCTGAAGTCAGCAAGCCGCTTGCCACTCGAGAATCTCACTACCGATCTAGATGCATTGCAACAAATCAAATCAATGGTTCTAAAATATCGCTTCATCTTTCCTTAGAAGCTGGCGTCATCATGATTTTTTAAATTTTGAAAAGTCTTAGTCATATTTGATGAGTCCCCCTAACGTGGCGCCACAAATTGCTATAGCAGAATAACAAAAAAATGTTCAATTGCTGTTTTTGATTTTGGAATTGTGACATCACTGTTTCGAAACACATTCACACATCGTCACAATTTTATGACCCAAATTATTATTGCACTAGAAGCGCTCCTGCTCTCCTGCATGCACCTGCATGTGCACGCTCCTCAGAAGACGCATAACGGAACTTGCATGACAGCATCGCCGTGATTTTCTATAAAATCATTATCCACACGTGTCTCTTCCTCTTTTTAGTGATTCAATCAGTTTAAGCTTGAAGTAGAATAATTTAACGCCAGTGACTCTTGTCACCTTCAGTCTTAAATAAATGATTCTTGAAATTAAACACTACAACTGTGAACACACTCAGCAATAATTGACATATTTAATAAAAAGAATCATTTAGAATTTGCGACCCAAAGATTCAACTAATCTTGACACCTTGAAATTGTGGAAGAAAATTATAAAACACAAAACCTTAGCCATGGTCTGCTGCCATAATTGTAAACCACAAAAATCGAATTTGGCTTAAATTAACTCTCGACGCTCATATGTAAGTATATATGAGCTAGGTCGGCGGCAATTGCTTGTGAAATTGCCAAATGTAAAATCGAAATCAAAAAAAACAAAAAACTTATAAATTTTTATGACAACAATAAAACGCAAAAAATTCCCACCGCATGTAAAATAGTATATAATATCTCACAACAGCAACAACTACAAAAACAACTTCAGACTTATGTATAGTACAAGCACTGTAATTGTTTTTCAACGAGCATTTTTGCTGTGCAACTTGGATGAGCTTTTGGATGAGCTAGGAAGTGCGCGGAGGGGTGGACGACATGAAGCACAGTGTTAACACAGCCATAAAAGTGCTAAACAACCCAACAATTTGTGATGCTAACAAAAACAAATTAAGCTGTCGCAGATTGGAAGTAATGGAGTAATGGAGTGGGTGGGTGGTGGTGACACTGACAGTGGCGGGCAACTGAGTTTGACCTCCACTGCAAATGGTTGTTGTTTGGCCAACATAAATAGGCGGCCAATTGTTGAAAAATGAAAAGCAAATAACTTTTAATTTGAGTAAAGTTAATGAGTAGCCATTGCATACTCCACGGCGTCTTGCAAGGAGGGATATATATCAAAGGGTCCATAGTTTAGCCGCATGGCCCGCAACAATGTCTCATAGACGCCATCGCTGGGGCAAGCTAGCAGTATGCGTACTCCACGCTCATTCATCTCCTTGCTGACTTCGTGTAGTGTGCGACAGCCGGATACGTCTATATGAGCTACGGGGGAAAGATCAATGACAAGCATGTTAAAGACTTGTGTCCGCTCCTTATCCTCATGCAATACGGCGGATAGGCTCTGATGAAAAAATAGGCGTGTGGCGAAATTGAGCGGTCCTGAATAGCGAAAGATCTTAGTTAAGACTGGCTCCGTAGTGTTGGCATGATTCAGCAAATCCGCATAAACGCCGGGCACGTTTTCCATGCTGCCCAGAAAACTTGAACTAGTTTTGAAGCCATTTAGCCATAGAGCGAGTAGGGAGAAGCAGAGGCCCACATAGAGGCTGTAAAAAATGCTCTGATGCATATGCAAATTAGAAGAGATGAGCTATGCGCACCCAATATCGATTGCAATAACGACGACAGTAAGAAAAGTTACTATCCACGTCCACATCTCCAGCATACCCTCTTTGGCATAGCTTCGGAAATGCTTTATTTGCCAAAACAGTGATTTGAGTGATACTATGATAACAGCTGCTAGCACGCACTGTAAATTACAGATTTAGAATTATGTAGAGAAGAAAAGCTCATAATACATACATTGGGGAGATCAGCAAAGAAACTGCTGAACCAAAGCAGCACTATGATTATGAGCAAGGCGGAAAAAACGGAGGCCAGTTGGGTTCTCCCACCTGATTGCTCCTGTAGGACTGAACGCGATAGAGAAGCGGCAATTGGAAAGCCCATAGACACACTGGCCACGAGATTGCCTGCCCCCATGGCCAGCAGCTCCTGATTGCCACTTATTTGGTAGTTAAACTTTTTTGCAAAGTTCAGTCCAAGCGACACCGCAGTGGAATATGTGACAACAATAATGGGTATACTATCCACGACTAGCTTTGGCAGCAACTCTAGTTTTGGCAACTTTGGCACGGGTAGACCAGTGGGTATATCGCCCACGACCTTTATGTTATAAAGATCTTCGATGGTATTATATCGCGCATACAGTGTACCGGCTACAATGGCAATAAGCTCGTTGGGAAAGGGAAAGCGACAGCAACGTTTGAGTAAGGGCTTGATCAATTCATTGCACAGGATCATGTATACCGTAACAACAGCGGACATAATACAGGTAGGCAAATTTGCGTGTCCCAATGACCGTATCACATCCTTGACTGTGAGCAATAAACTAAAGCTGCCTTGGTAGGAGGCAATATCGACGCCAAAGTAATGCCTTAGCTGTGAAGTGGCCACATGGAAAGCACAGCCTGTGATGAGTCCACTAACCAGCGGATCGCTCAGCAGCAAAGCCAGCACGCCTAGATGCAGCAAGGCCATAATAAGCTAAGTAGAAAATGTCTTAATGGTTGCGGAGTTTTCAATGGAATTTCAGCCTACATGTGCAATGCCCACAGTCATGGCCAGTGCAGTGGCCACCTCAACGGTTGATAGATCCTTCATCATTGCCATGCCCTCTAGCTGGTCAGTGTGCGTACGATTACTGTGTAGTTTGTTGTTGCTCTCCGCTTGCTGGGGCGTCGTACTATAAGTACTGACCACTCCATACGTCATCATACTGGCTACCGCAAATGTGCCCATGGAAATGTGATGTGAGCTGCCAAACGCTGCATAAATCAGCACTGGAAAGGCGCACATGTAGAGACCACACTGTGGCGGCAAGCCGGCTAACATGCTGTGGGCGATGCCATATGGTATATTCAGTATTGCCACCGTTACTCCCGCAGATATGTCATGTAGTAAATCAGCTTTCCACATGTACTTGGGTAGCCAACGCATTATGGGCACCGTACTGAACAAACATTTTAGTAAGGAGCAATGCTGGTAGCGCCTTCGAAGCCAAGCCCAACAGCCCGTATGTCGACTTTGGTAGCCCGACTTGGCCACATACTGCTCATGGGTTAGTACAGCTCGCTGTACATTACAGTACGGTTGGCGCTTGGGTTGAGGCAACGCCTTCTGATCTACATTATTTTGCATCTCATTTTTGTTAGCCATTTCAAGCTAAGCCTACTGGGAACTGCCAGCTATTTGTATGTCAAGTCCACGTTAGTTTCAGCCAGAACAGCAGTCGTACTTGGAAGTGCATAAACCGCAAAACACAGTAAGATCCCATGGCAGTGTATGGTATTTGAGACAACTTAATTGTTTTCATAGACTTGGTCAAAATGTTTCCAATCGCATTCCCAGCTGTCATTAAGCCATTAGGCGTGTACGTGACCTTAGCCCTGGTACCAGGTTCCAAAAAGTCGTCTTTGTTGTGACTGTTTGTTGCTGAGCTGTCCTCCCCACGTGTTTACTTGAGCTACAATAGCCAAATTAGCGCAAACCTCCGAAAATTGACTCATGTGCCTGCTAATTGTCCGGTGTCTATGTATTTTTTAGATTGTACGTGGTGTGGTACGTGTTGTGTCAGCTGAAGATTCTTTTCGGATTCGAGATGGCAACGTGACGAAATGTTCAGATACCTACAGTGGAGTATCCATTTGTCTCAAAAACAAACCGATGGACGGACAGAAATAAGTTCAATAAGTCCTCAGCCTTAAAACATTATTGCGTTAAAAGTTTTTTATTCAGAGCACCAACTGCTTCTCAGGACGGAGACTTATTGACATATTACTATTACCACCCAATGTGCAAACATACCATCAAATTAATTTTGTAATGGCCAATTGATGATGACAAATTTTAACCAAGCGATAAAGATAATGTTGTTATATACCATATAATAGTATTATACTGTAGGTTTAAATTTAACTTTTGATAAGGCTTCGCACAGCTTATCAGTTTAATTTAAAGTAAACCCCAATTTATTGTTTTTGTTAATTACACTGGTCAACACCGTTTTGTTTTTGAGAGTTATCGGCAGTAAAAATGTAATTTGATGAGTTTTACATAATTTCTTGCGCATTTTTGTACCCTGTATAAATAATAGTGTCAAGAATATAGATTTGTGCAAAGTATGTAGCAATAGCAATAGTCGAGTTGATATGAATATCCATGTCCATACACTTCTTCTTCATAAATCCCGAGACCAATTCAATTTCGTGCTAACAAATTATTACAAAAACCGAAAAATGATCGCGACAGATCTAAAATATTGTAATCCAGTGTAAATCTCGTATAAAAGCATGCTTAAAATGTACACCTCTAGATTAAAAAATTTGATGCAGACAGTCGGGACGGTGCCCAACAGTGGAATACCCTGTTCCCTTTTTCTTTATAAACACTTAATACGGTAAAATGGGGTTGGAAGTATCCACTTTTATATCTCCTTTCATAAGGTCGATATGCCTGTAAACATAGGAAGTTCAAATTGATAAGCTTTCCAATTGGGAAGCTATTATGGGGGAAAAAATTACTTTTATGCCCATAACTCCAGTATTCTTGGGTCAATATCGTTGAATTTTGTAACATTGATCACAAATACATTTATAAATGTCTGTGCAGCAATAAAGGTAAATTGATTGCGGGGGAAGGGGGGTTTTATTGAGGAAAGGGGGCGCAGTTTTAACGATTAGGGTCACACGAGTCCCCACACCAAATTTTGTAACTCTAGCTAACATGTATCCATATCTACACGTAGTGGAATTTTAACACAGTTTATTGGCGAGGGGTGTGGGGTGAAATTAGCATATTTTTGACTATAACTTTTGATCCGATCTCGATAATTTTTGGAACAAATGTAGATGCACATTAATACGACGCACATGTCTGAGGTTTCTAGTTAATAGAGTCAATGGAGCGGTTGTAAACCTCAAAAATCTGTCACGGGGAAGGGGGTAAGATATCGACTTGATTCGACAAACTTCATCTTTCCTTATATTAGCTCTAATGGTCTCGGAGATCTCTCCCCTCATACGGAGAAAAGGACATGGTCCAATCGCTACCCGAGTTAATGATAAGACTCTTTGCCTTGGAAATTATGGTGTGCCACGCCCAAATCTATAATACCCTTTTACACTTTGTGTACAGAATATAAATATATATAACATAAATCCAAACTTTATTGTCCTGTAATTGCTACATCACTTTAATTTATGGCTAACGTAATAAAATATCTATTAAGGAGTAATAGTTTTGTTACCAATGATCGATTCCTTAATTGTAGCCACTAAAACTTCATATTTATCGAATCTACGTAGCGGCAAGTCATCGCTCTTTATAATGCACACCTTTTCGGACAAAAAGAGCGTGCCAGTCAGTTGGCCACCATCCGACTTGGAACGGCAAATGTACACAGGTTCGTTTGCTGCCGAGGTGCCAACTGAAATAGCTCCTACTTCACGAAACCCATCAAAGCTGCGCACCCACACGTACGAGTAGCCTTCACTTGCAACCAGCAGCTGATAATTAACGGCCTTGGAGCTTACGGTAGCTGTGTTGAAGTAGGCCGTGCCCAACTCGGGCACTACACGGGCTGGTATAGCCGCATTGCTGTACATCAAGCGACCCACATAAGTGTAATAGCCATAAGGATCGAAGCCACTTAGCACAGGTTTTGCCGGAAAGGTTAAAGTCAAGTTGCCATTCACCCAAGTGTGCTCCTTATCTGTGGATATGGTCGTTTTTTATTATTTGAAATCCTATAGTAACACAATTTCTTTATAAGGATACTTACCATAAACGCCCGCCAAGGATGTGCTGCAGACAACAGCAATCACCACAACAAACAACGAAGCAGCATTACGCATTTTCTGGTTTTTACTGTTATTCAATGATCAAGTAGCGCGTAACGGCTTTTATAGCAAAAGTCTGTCGAAACATATTATCTTATCAAAAGGCTTTGCAATCTATATTTGAAAACGTTCCTAGAAGTGTGCTTATCATATGATTATGATTTTATCTTAGATAGTTTAATTTATAAATTTTTTATTCACGGTTAAAGTAAAGGCACACTCTTATCGAAACCACCAAATTGACCAAATCACAAATCGTTAATTCGATTTACTTGATAATACAAACTTTGTTTTGTCGGAAATGATGTATCATAGTCATGAAGACGATAATGACTAGAGTATTCGCCATCGGGCAAGTCCTCTTGCCTCTTAAGGCAGCTACAGTCCTTCGATTTTGGGACCTTCATTATATATTTACCCATAGTTGAAGTTATCGACAAGCAGTGCAAATAACACTTTTAACACAGTTTTTTTTTTTCATTCCGAAGCCAGAAGGCAAAGATGATATTAATTGAATGGCATAATGTAGTTCGAAAAGGCTTTTATCGATATAATCGTTGATTTTTTAATCAATACGTTGTGCAGTTTTCCCTTTCTCTCCTGATGTCAACTCAAATGTAATCCAAAATATGTTGGATATTTTGTTAAACTACAATTTCAACCTCACCGATGAACCTTTTTTTTAATATTTAATTTTACTGTTATTTTTAACAACAACTTAAATTAAACTTAAAGAAAAAATACTAAAACAACTTAAAAAAGTACAATTAAGTCTATGTTTTTATAAATATTATGTATATTTACATAAACCTAAAATTAACGAGGTCGACGGGATGTAACCTCCGTAATTTCCTTCTTATTGTGTGGCCTCCTTTTTTGCGTCGCTTTAAAAGGCGCCTTGCAAATGGGTTTGCGTGGCTTTGAAGGCGCAGCATGTACTGCGCGACTTGCTCTTTTAAGATATCCCCAACTTTAGGCACATCTAGGTCCCTCACTATGTCCTCAGTTCGCATGTACCAGCGGGCACCAGTTAGCATGCGGAGGGTTTATGCCTGCAGTATTCTAATTTTTTGCAAATGGGTTTTCGAAGCAATGCCAAACCTTGCAAACCTTATCTCCAGCCGGGACCTTTGCACGACTTGTAGATGGTCACCTTGTTTTTTAAGGATAGCTTTTTGCTGGTAAGGAGCCATCGGAGCCTGCAAATTCTATTTTTAAGGCCGCCTGTAACGCTGGAGATTTGCTTGCCGAAGGTCAGGCGCCTGTCCAGGTGTACACCCAAGTACTTGTGGCTGCTGTGATGCTCCTGCTCTTGGTCCTGCAAGAAGACACCAGGGCAGAGATCCTTACGCAGTGCGTAAGTCACATTGGCGCACTTGCTTGCATTTATGCCTATGTTCCAGCGCTTAGCCCACATTTCAAAGCAATGGAAATACTGCTGTAGAGCATCCGTTGCTTCATAAACACAATTGTTTATGGCCAGGATGGCCGTGTCGTCAGCATAAGTGGCGATGAGCAGGTCCTGTGAGTCTTGTAATCCGATTTCTGAGCCAGTGGGCATATCGTGCGTAAAGAGGGTGTAAAGTGTGGGCCCCAAAACACTTCCCTATGGCAGCCCAGCTCGGATGGCCCTGACTGTAGACTCAACACCATCCAGCACCACCGAGAAGGAACGATCCGTCAAGTAACTTCGCACTATCCAGAGAAGTTGAGGCGGCAACAGTGGCTTGAGTTTACAGAGGAGACCATTGTGCCAAACTCTGTCGAAGGCTTGTTTTATGTCCAAATACGCTGCCACCACGTACTCCTTCGCCTCGAAGCCCTCGAGTATGAAATTCGCTACCCTGTGCAGTTGTTCTGGTGTCCATGCGACTTTCGGAAACCAAATTGAAAAGAGGGGATTTTTTCTTTTATACTTTCTGTGGACAACAGACGAGTCAGCAGGCTTGGCAGCGTTAAAAACAGCTTGGCAATCGTGGGCAGCAAGCTTATTGGTCTGTATGAGTCCAGGGAGGAAGGGATTTTTTTCTTTGCCTGCTTGATGAGCTGCTATTGAATGGTTTGAAGCGTTCCTCCAAATCCTCAGCAAAAGCTTCAGCCCTTTCCCTAGGGGATCTGGCCCAGGATCCGTCAGTCCTTTTGATTGGGGTCACCTTGGTGACCGATGAACCAGAAATTGTCCATCGATTTCTGAAACACCCCTACATAACTAATAATTAACTATTAACGCCGAAACACAAAAATTGTACATTATAAATCAAAAACGACGCACAAAGAAATGGTAAATTATTATCTTTTTGCTGACACTATCATTTAAAATTGAGTCTTAAGTTTCAAACTTTAATATTGTGCAATAAAAAGACGTTTTTGATTTGCATTGCTATTTTTTTTAAGAGTATGTAACTCAAATGAAGTCTTGGTATGGGCTAATGTCTAATGGGCTTCATGCAATATCTTACTTTATTAAAATGCAAGAGGTTTCAATTGTAAGTAATCCCACCCCGTGTGGGTAGCGGTTTAGAGAATACCACCTCAGCAGGTCAAAGCTTGTCGTATGAGGCGACTAACAATAACACTGGGTTCTTTCCAGACCAGGAAAACCACCGCAGGCCTTAAAAGGGTTGTGCGTAGGGTTTGGGACCCACCACGTAAAACCGCAATTCCAATGAAAGAATGTATTTACATCAGGCCGTAACCCGATAACACGGGTTGTTATGGCCAGTTAAGATGAAGAAGAAGTCAGTCCTCGGAGACTATAAGAGTTAGAGCAAAAATTTAAAAGATGCGCATTTACCCGGGAAAAAACATGTTTGTCCAATTATGTCGATATCTTACACCCTTCGCCCGTGACAGTTTTTCAGTTTACACCCACACCATAAAAGCTATCCAATTGAAACTTAGTACAGTTATACACACTATTGCTGTGCATATGTGGTGTGAAAATCATAAAGATCGGACTCAAAAAGATGTAGCTAATAAAGTGCTAATTTTACACCTCTTCTTTTACAAACTACAACAGAATTTCACTTTTAATAGAAATGTTAAGATTAACATTTATGTTAACCAAATGTGGTATGATAGGCTTATAAAACAAACAATGTTGACCATTTTCCGAATCATCCCCCCTACCCCCGTAGTACAGTTACCGTTGTTACACCTCAACGAATCGATACAAAAAGGTGCACAGAAATTTGATTTTCATGGAGAAAATGGGTACAGGGTATCCTTTTGTCGGCACCGTCCTGACTGTCTGCATACAAATTTTTTTTAATTCATTTTGGCTGCGGTTGCCCAGACTTCGATGCCATAATACCAAGTTGGCATTTGTCCGGAGCAGAACTAAAATACGTATTATTAATTGTAAATGCCATTACGGCTCATGTTTGTTTTGCCAAAATTTTGCCTTATATTGTAACTACCATAATATCATAATTCACAATAGCGCTAGACCATATGATATGTTTACTTATATTGTAACGAAAGCTCCGTTGAGCTTTCTGTTAATGCAGCAGCCTAGCGCCTGCATATTTTATAACTTCACTTCTGTAACTACGATCGTCGTGGAATAAACGTATTGAGCAAAAGTGCATCGAGTTTCTTTTACTTTATATATACATATTTGCTTTATTTCGCGCAAAAGGTGGGCAATTCGTCTCTCCTCAAAACAGCATTATTAAACTCTTATAAAGTATGCTCTTATTTACTAGAGAGCCTGCTGTTTCTGAGAGAGAATACTTGTGAAACCTTAGCTTGATTAAATCGATTATTAACTAACTCACCCTTTACTGAATCTCTGAAGCAACGATTTTCCAGATTTGATTTAAATATTCTGTATTGAGGAGCAGGGAGTGACCTTTTGAGTTTCTGCAGCGGTCCATCATGCCAGACTCGGTCAAACGCCTGCTTAACGTCCAAAAACGCTCCAGTGCAGTAGTGTTTTCGCTCTAAGGAATCGCGTATAGGCTGTACTACTCTATGCAGCTTCTTAGGCGTACTGTGTTTCGGGGGGAACCCGAACTGGTGTTGTGGAATCAATGTCGCTAGATTTGTCGTTCTCAATACTCTGCCTAAAAATATTCTTTCGAATATTTTGGCAAATGCTGGCAGCAGGCTAATAGGGAGATAAGACGCAATGGATGAATTAATATCTGAGTGATCTGAGCACACTTCCACTCTTTTGGGAAATATCAGTATCGCATTGTAAATGTTGCTGAGCGCGATTATGCCAAACATGGGAAGGGCCTTTGCAACTCTGGCATCTATTTTATCCATTCCTGGTGCCTAAACTTCCTGAGGGCGTACAGGTGGAATTGGTCCATTTGCAGCGCAGAGGAGAGCGCCTCCCGAGTTTCCTCAACCTCAGCAATGGTGTTTTAGTTATATGCCGTGAAACGTTCTTCGAGAGGTTGGGTGAATGTTTCTGGACGGGCTTGGTCTGAGCGGCACCATAGCCCATTTTCAAAACGGATCAGTGCACTGGGAGTTGCTGACGCCAAAGGTTGCGACTCCCTTCCTCATTAGTGGTAGCATTTGACAACAGGGAGTTAATCCTGTTTTGGTTTACCCTGTTAAGTGCACTTTTAAGAGTGTTGGCAGCACTTTGGTAAAGGGCCTTGTCAAAAGGATTATGCGTTCGCAGGTATCTTTTGCACAGATGACGCTTCTCCCTCAGTAGTAGCGCTGTTTTTTGATCTAATACATCACGATGTATCTGATAGAAGCGATCCGTATGTCTCGGAGCTGCAAGTTTTGCGGCGTCGGAGATGTTATTTCTCAACAGTTCTATATATTTTCATTTTGAGGTGCGTTCTTAAGTTTATCCGCCATTGAATTATACATATCTATATAAGCGCGTGGATGTAAGAGCGCTTCGTTTTTGCTATAAACAGCAGCATTTTCTGATAGCTTTATGATCAAAGAAAGGTGATCAGAATCTAGATCTACCAATGATTTGTTTGTTGGCTGTTGTTGGTGAATGCCTCGGTAGATTGCAATGTCTGGGATACTGGGACTCCGAGCGATAGAAAGTGTTTCACATTTATATTTGAGTCGATAAATCAATGCCTTAAATATATTTATTAAGGATTATTTCATTCATATTATCATAGCTTTCCCGTTTTGCCTTATGGCGCTGAAGCATGGGTGATGACGCAGTCTGATGAAAATGCCCCTGGAGTATTTAAGCGGAAAGCCTCCGGTAAGAAGGCTTGACGCGCTGGTAACATAGTCAAGTCATAATCTAGTAGCGGCAAATCACACTATCTAATCTACCAAGTCACGATTCCAAATCGAGAGATAAATAGCTAACCAACTCATCTCAGTATAAGTCCATTGATTCACGTGCATTTATCGATGTTATGTTGAAACCCCATCTCGACCAGATTCAACTGGTACATGTTGGGCGAAAAAAATTCAAAATCATTGAACGATTTTTGTCCTATCACTACACTTATCTTCTGAAAAAAAATTTAGAGGGCATGCCTAAAAGTATGCACCTTTATTTAGCAAATTCAGTTTTTACACTCTAGCTGGGTATATTAATTTTGATATACTGTATGCGTAAATCATAAAAGTTAGTAGTCAATATTTAAAAAAAAAATGTAAGATGCTGTCTAATCCTGCTTAAACACATGTTGCTTATTGGCCGATTTTTCAATCACGACTTTTGTCTTCGTTACCAATTCTAACAAAGGAAGAACCTGTGTTTCACATATCATTGGTCTCGGATATTGCTGAAAAACTTTTCCAAGAGCCATCTGGCAACACGGCTAGTTAGAAATACGTCTATCTTTACGAAGTTTCGTGGTGGCTCAAAAATACATCTGGTTATCTGCCCTCAACAATGAACAACTGATTGCAAGTTGCAACATTAGGCACTAGAATTTTCGGTTGATCTCTCGTTTTCTTTTGAGTACACCTATTCGAATAAACATACTTACTTATGGGTTTTCTAAGCAAAATAAGTGGAGCGCTAATACCCGACTCCGTGTTATCTACCTAAAAAAAATTACATGCAGACAGTCGGGACGGTATCCGACAGTGGAATACCTTTAAACTTTGTGTACAGGGTATAAAAATTATTTTAACTCTGTTTTGTAGCACAGTGTTATTTTGGCAACACTATTAACTTCACAAAAATTCAATGTTTCGATAATTATTGTTGTCTAATTATTGTACAATTCAGTTTTAATTTAAATTTTTATACAGAGCTTAATTCCTAATTGAATGTATCATTTTGGTACAAATTGCGCAAAATAAATTTCAACAGTTTTTCAGTTGCTCGGCGGTGCACAGCCCTAGGTACTAAACCATTTCCGTCTCCAGCTAGGAGAAAGCTTCCGCTGCCTTAAGTACAACGCTGTTAACTACATATACAAAAGTATCGTGTTGGCATCTATGGTAGTACTACTATATAGTAATTTTTAGTAACAACATTGACATCTCTTGTCGCTATATGAAGCTCGACGGCACGCGACAACCCCCAGATGCCCAACACGGTGCAGGCACTTAGGAAAAACTTAGTCTAAATCTTAGCACTTACAATGGAGCAACGATTGTAAGGCGGCAACAAACTTTTAAAAACTTATTACATAACTACTATGGGGTTTAGGTGTTACAATCCACAAGTTATCACTGCGATAAATCACAAAAAAAAATTTCCCTGCCCCATCACGCAGTGCGACTAGCATTGGCGTACTCCACAGTATCGTGCAGCGTAGGAAATATCTCGAAGGGACCCTCACTGAGCGCCATGCTATGTACCAGAGTATCGTAGACGCGATCCACAGGGCTGGCCAGCAGCAGTCGTGCGCCACGTGTCTTTAACTCCTTGCTGACATCGCTGAGCGTGCGGCATCCCGCCACATCAATGTGGCCCAACATGGAAAAGTCAAGGATAAGAAACTGAAAAGTGTCGCGCGTTTCAATACACTGTCCGTTTAGGCGTATAGCGGCACCACTTCCACCATTCTGCGCTACGGGCGTGTAGGTAGCCTTCACTTTGGCGCCGCCAATGCTGCTGCTGCTGCCTTTGTCCAGACCCACTGCCTCATAGAGGGCGCGACGGAAGAACATGCTGGTGGCAAAGTTAAGGGAGCCGCAATAGCGGAATATACGCGTTTCAGGCACCTCCATCGCATTGCGATGCTGATTGAGGTCCACATAGATGCCGGGTGCTTCGGGCATGTAGCCCAGAGTAGTCGCATAAGGTTTCAGTCCTTTAATGTACAGGGTAAGCAGCGAGATGCAAACGCCAATAAGTAAACTAAAAGAGAAGCCATGTAAGATTAAATAGCTGAAAAGCTCAATGAAAGTATGCTTACCCAATGTCAATATCGATAAGTATAACACATAAGAAAGTGGATATCCATGTGAGCATTTCCAGCTTGCCTTGCTTAGAAAATTTCTTCAATTCTTTGGCCTGCATGAACATGGGCTTAAGTGCAACTATAATGACTCCAGCGAGCACGCACTACAAATATACAAAGAGATTGAAGTTAATAAAAATAATGCAAAAACTATTTCAGAGTATAGATTTACCCCTAAATCTTTAGTGTCTTAGTTCTTTACTTGATTCTTCTTACTTGCTCGCTTGACCCGTTCAACTCACCCTGGGCAAATCACTAAAAAACGGACCAATCCATATTAACGTAACCACCACCAGTCCTGCAGAAACTAGCGACGCAATCTGTGACACGCCCCCTGTCTGATCCTGAATAACGGAGCGTGAAAGCGAGCATGCCATGGGTAGGCAGGCGAAGCAACCGCTTACAATATTACCAACGCCCATGGCAAAGAGCTCCTGATTGGCACGCACTTCGTACGAATGCTTTTTGGCGAAAGTGAGTCCCATGGACATTACAATTGAGTAGGTTACAATGGCAATGGCAATGGAATCCACTGCCACTTTAGGCACTAGATCAAGTCGCGGCAGAGTTGGCTCTGGCAGACCCCTCGGTATGATGCCCACCAGCTCCACTTGGTACGCATCGTGCATGTCCGTAAAGCGAGATATCAGCGTGCCACCAATGACAGCAATCAGTTCGGCGGGCAGAGGAAAACGGCAGCGCTTGCGCAGACAGGGCTTGAGGCACTCGTTACAGATGGTCATGAAAATAATTATGCCCATGCAGAATAGAAAGTTGACCATGTTGGTCTGCGGGACGGCTTTAACGACATCGATGAGCGTATAGACAATCTTGAAGGCGCCTTTGTAGCGTGGCACTGTGATGCCCAGGACATCTTTAAGCTGTGCTGTGACGACATGGCAGGCTGCCGCAGTGGTAAAACCATTGACCAATGGATCGCTAAGCAGGGAGGCAAGCGTTCCTAAGCGGAAGAAGGCCATGAGTAGCTGGAAAACCAAAGAGATTGAAGATGATAAGCATTACAGCTTGTGGATGTTATGTCCGAACAGTCATCTTACATGCACAATGCCCACAGCCAGGGCCAGCGATGTTACAACCTCCAGATGGGTAACAACATCCTCCGACAAAGGTCCCATTGAGGTAGAATTCACTAGCAGCAGCGTTGTTGCACCTGCCGCTGGCGCTGCTGTATCGTCAACGGTAGCATAAGTCTGTACCACTTTTAGTGTCATCATACTGGCCACCGCAAAGGTGCCAATAGAGATGTGCTTTGATGTACCCAACACCATGTAGATTAATACTGGAAACACGGCCATATACAGGCCATTGCCCGCTGATACGCCAGCCAGCAGACCGTAAGCCATGCCGTGCGGTATGTTCATAATGGCTACAGTAAAGCCTGCGATGACATCGCCAATGAGATCGCGCTTGAGCGAGTACTGCGGTAACCATTGCAGTATTGGTATGACGCCGGTGAAAAGTGAAAGAAAGCTCCAACTTTGCCAGCAGCCACGCAAAGCGGATGGTATGCTCTTGTCTCTTGCGGCATATCCAGTCTGCTTTATGACCACTTCATTGGTGAGCACATCTCTGTGGATGCTGTATTTTGGTTGAATTTTTGGCTTAGATTGTGCGTTACTGTTACAGTTGCCATTGTAGTTGTTATTGTTGCTTGTGAGCGGTTTGGCTCTGGAAAAAGTACATGATTCAATTAGCATGAATTGGATTTCAAATAATATTAAGTAGAGCCTACTCTTGAGTTTCTTTATCGGTCATTGTATTAGTATTTGCAGTTATACTTGTTGGCTTCAATTTAATGCGTTCCACATCTGTAAAGCGGTGTGTCAATAGGTCGTCTTGATATGCAGCTTGTCGTAAATCAACTAGTGCAGACGCCGCCTCAAAACTTGTATGTGGATTGTATTTGCGTATAGCACCCTTGGCCTGGCATGAAGTAGAATCTTTGTCAAGAACGTTCAACGAAGTACCAGCTTCGTTGGAAGTTTGTGGATGGTGTGGACCTTGGTTTTGCCTAGGCTGTTTAAATCGCTTCCAGGCGCACTTCAATTGCTGTTTCGGTATCTGAAAATAAAGGAATATCCACATTATCTATAAATCAATGAAACACATTTGCAATATACGCAATGACATCAGCTGTTAGATAACGCACTAGACAAACACAATCCACAAATAATAGCGCACAACTTCCGCTAATGAAACACTCAACACGACTAAAATTTGAACCAACCTACGCTGGCCTATAAATAGGTTCTAACCAACCCCATAAGCTCATGTTTCTATATAAACAAAAAATATAAACGCAAAAAACAGTAAGCTCTGTCGAAATTAACACCAACACTTAATTGGTCAAATCATTAAACCAACATGTGCCCATGAGCTGACCAATCATTATACTACATACATTGATGCGCACCTCTCTTGACAATTTCGAACGGAGTTCCGATTTTGCTTACTTTTTCTGACAGTCGTTAACCGCTTATCTCAACGCTTTGATTACGCATACGCAGCGTTGTCTATTCAGGCCTGGGAGCGCCTATGGCGTGTTAAAGTCTCTCTGAAATGTATTTGCTTTGTGTTATCAGGGCGCACGCAGTATATATGTTTATGAGCCACAATTACCTGTGGCCCAGATAACCTGATTATATAGAGTTGGTTTTCTCCAAATACATATTTGTTCGTCTGGCTCAATATCATGCGAAAGTTGACAACTAACTAACTTGCTAATTGTTCAGCAATACCAGATAAATCATATTTAGTAGGAAAACTAAAGAGTTGTGTATTTGTTTATATCATAAGCACATTTTTAATGGTACTTTTTCATGCTTGATGACTGATTTGGCATATATGTACAAATGTATTTGCTTTGCATTCAATGAACCAGTGACATGTGGAACCTGTTTAGCAAAATGGGTTTATGACTCGGCTACTGTTACCCTCTGGCACTTTAAGCGTAAATTGACCGCATACTCAAAATCAAGTGAAACCCCATAAACAAACACGAAAGTAATTAACCAGACCGGTTTTCCTTGCCATATTGCCACAGTCCCAGCGAGCTCAAAACTTTTCTGTTATTGCAACAGCCCCTTTGCTCTCCTACTTTACTTAGTACGTCACATGCACAATGTCAAGTTCAACGATTTGTACTTGAATATTATATATATATATATATATATAGTATATGCAAGCTCGCAGCAGGCATGCAACAATTGTGGATTATGTAGATTGTGTTATCGTTTTACTTGTGTAAATTTTGTGTGGGGTCAAATGTTTCAATTATTGATTGACTTATGCATATCGGCATGGGAATACCATAGATAGAATTACACTGCAAATGCAATCCACATAGCGTCCACTTGCACTCGGAACAATTACATTTATTGTTTACCCATTTATTTGTTTATAAGTAAGCACACATGTAATTATTAAAACTAGTCATTATAAAAAAACCTAGGATAATTACAGTTGGTCGCCCAATGTCAGCACTCTATATTTGTACTAGGTATATAGTATAGTGTTTACAAACACTGACCAAAGTGTTTTGACAAACCTAATAAGAAATGGTTACGTCTGTACCTTATTTCGAATCCTTTCTTTCTTCTTTCTCTTTCATTGCTCAGACAAACTTCGTATTTTTATACCCTGTACACAAAGTGTAAAAGAGTTTTATAGATTCGTGCTATGTATGGCAGAAGGAGGTGTGGCAGACTATATGTTTCATGGGAAAAAATGATCAGGAGCAATAGTCGAATCGATATAGAGTTAGTGAAAAAAAAATTATAAACACTGACGGAGTTTTTCGAATCAATTCGATATCTTACCCCCTTCCCTAGTGACAGATTTCCGTGGTTTACACCCACACCAGCTATCCAATTGAAACACAGTTATGCACACTGTTACTGTGCATGAGTGGTGTGAAAATTATTAAGATCTTAATATTAATATGCCATTTTAAGGCCCCTCCTACTATAAACTGCAACAGAATTTCACTTTTTATAGAAATGTTAAGGCCTACCTTTGGTACGAAGGCTCATGTTAGGCTTAAGCAAACAATATTGACTATTTTCCGAATTATCTCTCCTACGCCCCTAGCGCAGTGACCGTTATTACGCCCATACCTCTCAACACATCGTATATTTATAAAATGTTTGTTAGTTCTAAAATGTAATTAGCAAAATATGGGTTTTCTTAAAAAAAAAAAAAATGTTTACTCGTCTTTATCCCACATTTAAATGATGACAATATACGTTGGGTATTTCCGTAATAGTTACCTACTTATAATTTAGGTAGCGATAAGGCAAAGAATACAACTAACAACTCTTTGTCTCCCCGTCAAGTTTCCATTACGTAACATCATACATTACATAGAGTATAAGATGCATGCCTTGCATGAGTGCATTGAAAAAAAAACAAACGGGCTATTCTCTTGGAATACCAAATATTCAGCCAATTGAGCTCTAAATACTAGAAAGTTGATATTAGCATGAATTTACTTCACAATACACACATTTAGTTAGACATTTGGTGATATCATATAACGAGAGAATTTTTTGTTTCCGTTATAAATGCATTCATACAAACTTCCAATATTTTAAGAAGCATATTAAAAACTTGAGCACGTTCAAAATTCAACGTTTGTCAGCTTACCGAACACCGAACACTTGTCGGCTATTTATACAGATACAACCGAAGTTCAACTGAGAAAACGTTTGTGAACACATGCATGTGCCAACACATTGACAACTTTTCTCTGACGACACACGAATACTATTGCTGATGTCAATAGCTAACAGAGAAAACGTTCGTGAACAGTAACCGATAAATGTAAAGACATCTCCATATAAAATACAGGGATTGTGATTTTTATAAATAAAACTTATATATCGCACAACTTATGAAAATTCCCTACACAATGGTATAAGTTTCACCCATATTTGTTTCAATATAGTTGGAGGAAAAGGGTGAACATATTTTTTCTTAGCCTCTTTATATAATAGATATTCTCTCCCTTATACTCCCTTATGCTTGCTTTAATATTTAAACATTACTCATATTCATTCACTCATAAAATGAATGATCAAGTTTGTGCAACATAAGACAAAACTAAAAAAACTAAAAACTAGTCCAGGACTAGTAACCTTGGAATCAATGGTTTCGCCATCTCAGCAAGTTTTCTCAACTCTTCGCTTGCTATCATCCCAATGCACTTATTTGTCCCACTGTGCGATAGTTGTGTCGCAGACTTAAGGGTTTTTTAAACAGCGCATTTTAAGTTTTATTAAAATGGGGTCTTCTTCGAAGAATCAAATAACAATCGCCGGATAGAATTCAATTTTTGAAGGCTATCAACCTTGCTATGAACCATGGAACAACTTTCTCTATGGGCAATCACCACATGGTAGTCAACCTGTTCTAGGTAGTTTGTACTGTACTTCAGATCCATACACAATAATTCATAAAATTAAGGTTTACAAAAAATTGAACTGGACTATCGCAGTAAGAGTAAAAACAATACTACGATTGTTATCTTTCAACTACAATATAAGAGTCATATGGTATTTGAGTAATGCACAAATTAGCGTATCTTTCACATTTTAATCAAAAGTCATTAATCAAAAGTTTAGCAAACATTAAGACAACACTACGATGGAACATCAGACCATTGCTCCATATGATTACTAAATTTTTCTACAACAGAATTGTTAACAGAAAGCGCACACTCGTTGCTATTGTCGATAAGGAGCTAACTTCTGACGTCAGTATCATCAAGTGACCATGGAATATATGGTTAAACACTGTTTTAGTTGTTGTTACTGCAGTGAGAGCCCTGATATTATTATCGTATCTATTGATTTGGTTGTGGTTTGCTTATTTTTATATAAACGTATGTGCGGGGAATTCAATGTCATTAAGTAATGCATTACGATAGAACACTTTTTGTTAATTACCGAAACCATTTTGGAATTCCAAATATTTTCCCTACTTTTATCTAACTGTTTATAAGTCGCGAACTTTGATAAAACTAAAACTGAAAATCAGGCTGCTCAATGCAGCAACGTTAAAATTAGACTTCTTTCGGATCTAAATATTTATCAGATGGTTGCAAATCATGCCAGAAGTTTAGATAAACTTGACATTTGAGCACACAAACAATTAAATGGCAAATATTTGTCCAAGGTGCTTAAGTACATATATAACCCGTCAAGCTGTTTATAGACTTTTATTTGAGATGAATTATTTGCTAAACAATATGTTTATAATATTTGCTTAAGGTATTCCGTAAGTGTTCCAAGAAGAGTGCTTGGTAAAGTGCAAGTCCGGAAATTTTATAAATATACTTAATTTATGTTAAGATGTTGATGTAAATACAAGTTAATCATTCGTTATATAAACTTCGGTCTGCGAATAAGATAAGGATTTTGCTTGCACATAGAACATGTATTACATGTAAGTAATTCAAGTTGTTCCATTTCGCTGGCAGCCATATTCTAAAGTTTGCTTATCAATGCGCACATGAATAATGATGGCAATATCAATAAAGTCAGTAGCTAAATGTAGGCGTTGGCCTTATCGGCAAACTCGCATGCAACAGTTGCATGAGAATTACAGAGTTGCATGCCATAAAATACTTTGCACATTTTGCTATTATAGCGCTCACTATCTTTTGCATTGACAGGAAAATGGCGAACACGTGAATCAAATCAAAACTGCTAATTCCGCAAATGTATCTATCAGATACAATACAGGTGATTGATGATATCGAGTCTTAGTTCTTTGTTTGTTTGGTTTAAATTTGCGTGCTTCTGTAGAAACGCGACTGTTGCAGACCGGCATGCATGACCACTGTCTAGATTTGAACAAGTTATTGTCTATCTTTTCTATTGATGAGAAGTACGTCAACTGTTTGGACAGTTGAGATTCTTCACTAATAAAAACCTATGAAAATACAAAGAAATTGTAGTAAACAAACACATATATCAATTGGGGACAGAATTCAATTGCCATTTACTCCACTCCACAGGCATTTAGGCATACATACGCTCACACAGATACACCAATACACATACCATATACATACAAGCACATAAATTTAACTTTGTCATAGTATGGGTTTTGAATTTCGCTTGTAATCGATTGTTTGCCTAGCAGCAGCAACATTTACTTTTTTGCTATGTAGACTCAATTTTCCCTCGTCAAGTTTGAATTGATAAAAAAAATAGAATGATAATAATACAACATTGTACGCCAAGAAAAACACTTGAATTTTATGGCTGATTTGAAAATTATAAAGCAATCAGCTGACTCACTGCAATATCAGCTGATTGCTATTGCATTCAAAAGATAAACGGTAAAATATATCAGTGGCGTATTCGCTAAGGTAATTGACCACGGAAATGCATAAAAAGGAAAAGGCGAAACAACAGCCAAAAACAGACAACGCGACAGGTGGAATAAGGCAAAGGCGCCAAAAAAACAAAATATGAGTGTGCGCGGTGTGAGGCATGTGGCCCCCACACACACACACACACACTCACACAGATACAAGCAAGTGCAAGTGCACTCAACTGGGCCGCAATGAAACGTTAAAAGTTTGGTCATGACAAATGAGTGAGCGAAAGAGAAACGCAAACGGCAATATTTTATAGTATGGCACTTAGAACACCCTAACATCAAAATGTAATCTTTAAAACATGATGGCTACAATATCTTCGCATTATAATCATCTGTTCCCAGTTGCCTATGGTGGGGACAGGGTGGGGCTCCCTGATTACTATCTCTACCTTAACCAAGTTGACGCACAAGCTAAACATGGGGCCCCCGGTTAGCTGCTGTATTCACAATCCTGTGTTAGGGCAGTGAGCTAATGTTCGTAGTGCGTTAAACTTCTCTCCCAATGAACGCCACCTGGTCGAGTGCTCTATATCAGGCCGTAAGTCGGTAACTGGTTGTTATATCCACTAACATTAAAAAAGTGCAGAAGTTTTATTAGTAATCTATCTTTTTGAAACCCAAGTTTGATATCTTCCAAATTAAAAAACTTTGTCGTAGTCTAAGATATAGTATCGAATCAATCAAAAACTATTCGAAAAATAGTTCTTATACGCAGATCATAGCATATCGGTTACATTTTAAAAGCAGGCTTTTATTGCGGGAACATAAACGTTAATTTTTACACTGAAAAATGTTGTTGTCAAATTTTATATTATTGGAGGAAGTTCCAGAAATTTGTGGTTTCATCCAATTTCCGCCACTTTTACACTTATCATTATCAGGGTGCCTAATTGTCCCAACTTTCGGTTGGTTGGTTTGTGTATTGTGCAACTTTCAACTTCTATAACACTTTAGAAAATGTTAGTTGTTAGCGGTGCTGAACAAAATTGTTTAGTTTTATATGAAATCTAGAATTTACTAATTAAAAAAGTTAATTAAAGTATTATCCTCTTTTAGTTATGTCGACTGATTACACTGTACAACAGCCAACAGGGTGATACTGCTTAGTGAGTATAGAACGTTCTCAGACTTTCGACCTCACTCAAACTTCGTCTTTTCGAAAAAATTTTCAAATAAGTTTCAGATTTTATCGATTCAGACAATTGATTATAAATAAATAATTCAATTTTGTGAATTATGTACGATGCCAATCTCATCGAATAAGTGGAACTGGTTATATTGTCAAATATGTTAGACGCATCTTATCTAGCAAAAGACTCATTTAAGAACATAGACACAGAACATAGACATCGCAATTGTCCCAAGAATCTTGTCTTTATGTATTATCCTATTCTCAATTTTCGAAACATCGACTGGCTGATTTGAGTTGGAAAGGCCCATATTATAATCTCGTGTAAAAACTTTTTATCAACTTTTCCAAGAATTGTATACAACTCTCCTTTGCTGAGATTATGCTAATCATGTTTGCTTAACAAACTTGTGGTCTATCACACCATCTGCTACGTATTAAATACAAGAATCTAGAATACCCTTGACCCCCCTATGAGTACAGGGTATATAAATATTTGCAATTCTAAAGTTGAGAATGAAATGAAATTCATTTGCTTTGGATTATTATATATGTATGTATAAGTATAAGAATAAATAATATATTATATTATAAATCATTTCTTTACCTATTAATTATTATTATTATTATTATATATGTATGTATAAGTATAAGAATAAATAATATATTATATTATAAATCATTTCTTTACCTATTAATTATTATTATTATTAGGAGAACCGCTATATATGTAATTATATTTTTTGTTGTTGTTTTTGTTGCTACTCGCTGTCACCTTCAAATTTTGATAGCGCGTTTGTGCGTTGTTGTTGCTGTTGTTGTTGCTGTGGTTACTGTTGTAGCCGCCGCCGCCGCACTTGTTGCCAATAAAATTATTTGATTTTTGATTAACACTTTTGCTGCCGTCGACGTGGACTTTCCGTCGTCTTTCTCGTGTTTAAGCAATTGATATTTAAAATAGGTAATTTAAAAATGATTTTGCACTTAGTTAACAGCTGTATGTTAACAACTAATGTAATATTTTTATCACTTAAACAAATTAGCATTAGCTTTGACTAGGACTTGCTTGTGCAATATTCGCCTTAAGAGGCAGTCAGCCGCGTGTTTCAGTGGTTTCTAATTAATTTCAATAAATATAGCAATTTCTTAATCTGTTGTTATTCAACAATTTGTTGCTGTTATTGTTAAATGTCGAAACACGAGACAAAGAAAGAAAATTGCTTTGTTGTTTTCCGTTGGAGCACCAAGAACGTCGACGTCGTCAACCAATTCGTTCGTCCGTTTGCGGAAAACCCGTACAAAATGCGCGCGCCAAAAAGCAAAAACACACACACAAACTAACACTAACGTGTTAGTATAAAGATAGGAGACGAAGTGCACGAGAGTGACCCACAAAGGTGAAGAGCAGGAGACGGGCGAACGAAACGTAGCCCCAACAAACAAACAAGCGAAGCGCCAAGCGACGTCTGTGAACGGCACAGCGACAAAGAGCAACTGATTGGTAGCAGTTACATGCACACAGTGTATGCATGTGTTTGTCGCCACAGCAATCTTTTGCTTGCATGAGGCATCGCCTATAAGTATTTTCACGTACTATTTTATAGCATTATTTACTCTTTTACACTGCAGATTTGCCATTTATTTGTCTTTTGAATAAGAGAGATATGAAAAACAAGCAGAAGAAGTGCACAAACGCGACGCGGATGTTTGACTTTTACTACTTCCAGCTGTTATTTTGGGGTCTGCCGAACAGCTGTTTAAAGCTTTTTCATTTTGAAAGCTCGGCAGCTGTGTTACCTTGTAAGTGTGACCGTTTCGTAGCGGCACGAAAGTTTTCAACAAAATTAAATGCATCATGTTGTGTTAAAATTTCATGTTAATTCCTAAATACACTTCCCCAGGGAGCTTGAAATTTAATACAAAACTTCATGGTCTTTGACACAATATAGTTATTTTTCCTAAAAGCTGGGAGTCAATGGACAACTTTAAATGCCTTTTCTGCGACAGTCTTCTATTAAATGCGCGATATAGATTTCCTAGTTTGTATAACAAATTAAGTAGGGTATCACAAAACGTGGCAAAGATATACTATATGTATTCCGTTTATTTTTTGCAAAAGAGCAAATTGCCGCTTTATATTTAACAGCTTTGAGTGCTAGGGTTAAAAAGATAAAGACAGTCAACGAAGAAAAAATCAATCCTAACGACTTGCTATACATTTAATACAACTTGAATAAAAAGGGGATTTAACCAAAATTCAAAATGTATAGTATCTATAGGATCTATTATTGAAATAAAATCGAACTACATTTAACGGGGTTTTCTCCTAAGTAGCGTCACATATTAAATGACAACATTTTATCAATTTCCTTTTTATTTCTAGGCAAAATATTCTTATTGGTTGCATTTTCTGAAAATCTAAAAATTCCAAAACAGTGATGTGCCAGAAATTTTCGTAGTTTCTTCATTTTAGATTTCAAATTCTCTCAAATATATTTCTGACACATGGCAAGAATGCGGCTCAACGAACTTTCTTGGAAAGCTAGATATGGTATAGAAATTACTATAAAGTAGTATTATTTATTAGGTTTAATATACTTATTAAGGTATGGGTGTACTGGCGACGTCGTTTTGCCCTATTTATTTTCCATTCTGTAGCGAAATTCAAACAAACCTTGCATATGTATGTATTGCCCTTTAGACTCTCAAAACAAATGAAGACGGGTCATCGGCAGCATTTCTGACATTCATACATTCTAAGTATGCTTTGGAATATCGTAATTAAAGAATACATACATGTAAATAGTCAAGATTTGAATATAAATTCGAGAAGAATTTTATTTTCGAATATCGTTAAAATATGACCGTCTTTGATATATTTAAAGATATTCTCATCGTCTTGATTGCTTAATTTATCTTACAAACTTAGAAGACAACTTCAAAACTATAAGCCGAGAGCAACAGGTTGGCGCAAAAACCTAAAATAAGGTGGCAGCCTCAAAACTTTCGACTGTGCCACAGACTTATCGATGTGCTCTAAAACCTATCGATAGCACCAAAAACAAATTTACTACAATATTAAATCACATTTTATTAATGTGATGATTGTAAATGATCCTAGGGACGAATTTAAATAAAAATAAAGTAAAAATTCAGTCTTATATTTTTAATTGTACGTTTTTGCCAAGTTACCCATTTTGACAGCTTCGACGAGAAGTCATGGCAACAAGCTGTAAACAAGTTGCCTTTGAAATTTGTAGCAGTTTATTGCTGTATAATAATTTTGATTAAAACACATTGAAAGCAAAAGATATTGGCAAAATGGAAAAACCCCAAATAATGGAACATCTTCACGAAGCGGTGAATTATACTGTATATGACACAAAATGGATACCACTCTCTGCCAAGTTTGTGGTGCTGGGATCCAAG
The DNA here is from genome assembly GCA_035041775.1 of Chymomyza caudatula. Taxonomy (NCBI): domain Eukaryota; kingdom Metazoa; phylum Arthropoda; class Insecta; order Diptera; family Drosophilidae; genus Chymomyza; species Chymomyza caudatula. Next base: position 2,479,297 of record JAWNKW010000133.1, read on the forward strand.
GCTAACGGCCATGGTATAATGGATATCTATGAGCTGAATGAGGACAAACTGAAAAAGGTTAAGTCTTTGGAGAAAAAAGCCGCCTTCAAATGTGGCACGTTTGGTGCGGCAAGTTTGCGAAATCGCCACATGGCCATTGGTGATTTTGAAGGCAGATTGCAAGTTCTGTGAGTAAATTTCGTTTTCAACCCAAATTTCAGCTAAATCTTTATCTCTTTTATAGCGATATGGAGCATCCCGACTTGGCTGTGTATAATGTGAAGGCACACAAATCAATTATTAATAGCATTGATGGCATTGGAGGCACACAGCTGGAGTGCGGCGCTCCTGAAATTATAACCGGCAGTCGAGATGGTGCTGTCAAAATTTGGGACATACGCCAAGGCCAGGCACCTGTGGTAGACATTTCACCAGCTCCTATAATGGGTGACGGAATTAATAGCAGCTCTAAGCGCGACTGTTGGGCTGTTGCGTTTGGCAATACCTTCAACTCAGAGGAACGCGTTGTAGCCGCTGGCTATGACAATGGTGATCTCAAGCTTTTTGACTTGCGCGCCATGGCAGTGCGCTGGGAAACTACCCTGAAGAACGGCATATGCGGCTTGGAGTTCGATAGACGCGACATACCCATGAACAAGTTGGCAGTCACCACATTGGAGGGTGGCTTGCTCGTCTATGATATGCGCACACAGCACCCTACCAAAGGGTTCAGTTGTGTCGAGGAACGCAATGCCGGACGTAGCGTAGGATCCAATGGAATTATTAGTGGACCTAAGGCCACAGTTTGGGCAGTTCGCCATCTGCCCCAGAACCGAGATGTATTCCTTACTGGCGGCGGTACTGGTTCTATACGGCTGTGGCAATATGAGTATCCCGAGCGTCGCGTTATTGAAGACAGCGATGGTGGCAAAATGGGAGTGGCTGGATCAATACAAATGGTCAGCGCAGTTACCTTAAGCACCCAGCCGGTTCACTGCTATGATTGGCACCCAGACAAGCTGGGCTTAGGCCTGTGTGGCGCCTTTGACCAGAGCGTGCGCGTGCTCATCACTACTAAACTGAATTTACTTTAAAACGTTTATTAAGATAAAAATAAAAAATTACTCTAGTAAAATTTTTCCCCTTGCAATAGCTACGCAGCATTCATACGCTGCTGCACTGTGGTCGTCAGTTGACTCAGCAATTCGCTCAGCTGCTCCATTAGTTTCGTCTGCTCCTCAGTTGGCTCCACATTGGTTGGACGCTTCAGCGCATTTAGACATGAGGTCGCCGCCAGTCGTGCTGAGTTAAGCTGCGAAGTAATGCTCATCTCGCTTTCGTCTGGGGCATGCTCTGATATTGCACCCTGCGACAGCTCCGCCACCTCCAAACACAGCTTGAGCGCTTTTACAGCATGCTCTGCCTTTGTTTCCCAGTTCTGGTGCTTTGCAGTGTATGCACGATAGGATTTTACAAGGCGCTCGCCTTTTTTAAGCGGTGTAGGTGCTACCAGAGCAGCCAGCTCCCATACAAGCGGTTCGTTGCCATGCTGCACACATTGCTGACCTAACAACTTTATGATACGTTTAAGCATAGGACTCGATTTTTGTGGCTCATCCCCGTCGAACAGCTGCTTGGCTATGCCATAAACAATTCGTGTAAGTACCTCCTGATCCAGATAGTGTTGCTTCAGCTCGGAGAGCCGTTGATAAGCGCGCATAGCATCCTCCCAGTGCGCGGTGTCCACCGAGACCAACATGTAGTTTTCCCATACCTTCCAGTTGCTGTAGTTACATTTTAAGGCATCACCTAACACACGATGAGCGCGTTGTTTATCGCCCAGCATTATCAGGGCCTTGGCCAGATTGTTCCAGGATTCAAAGCCATTAGGTTCCAAATGGGTGTAGGCTAGATAGGAGCGCACTGCTACGTCCCAGCGTTCAAGTTGGATTGCGCAGTAGCCGCAGCGTAGCAAAATGCGCTCTTGGAGCACATTAATTTCTAGTGACTTCTCAAAGTGATCAATGGCTATGCCATAGTCAGCTTTGCGATAGTGGTAATTGCCCCAGTAGGCTTGAGCCTTACCACTGGTGTGGCTTGAGTGCTCCCAAGCCTGTTCATAGCAGGTCGGATCGTCGGTGGCATCTCCAAGCAGGCAATATAACAAGGCAGTGGGCTTCTTGGTCAGTTCTTGTCGTATGATCTCAGCTGCCTTGTGACGCAACTCTAAGCTAGTGTAACACTCAATGACCTGTTCCCATGCTTGAATTTGCAGGCAAATGTCTAGAGCCGTCTTAGTCAGGCCAAGAGAACGCAATAACTCGACCAAGTGCAGCTGCACCTGCCACTTGGGCTGCAAATAGCCGGCAAATCCATAAGAGAGTCGTTCACGTGGTGAATAACGGTCAGTGTTATCTAGCAGCTTGACGCATTCTTCGCACTGCTTCCAACTGCGCTCGACTGTCCGCCGCTGACCTGACTCCTGAATGCAGTTGAGCAGCAATGCAGCTTGACGCACCTGCAGTGGTCCTTGAGTTTGATAAAGAAGCGTCTGAGTATAGGGCTCCAGTTCTTCATCAGCCAGCCGATCCTTAGGCTGCGAGCGTTTTAGCTGTTTACTGTAAAACATATTGTAATATGTTAAATAATTTATAGTTGTATAAAGTTTGAACTACTTACACCCTGGCCAACACTAGAGCCTGCAGTAGACTGGGCAAAGTCATCACCTCGTTGTCTGTGGGTTCAATGAAGCGTATTCGCTCAAGTCTCGTGTCGTCATCCAGCAGAAGAAGCTTTGGAAGTTCAGCTCCGGCGTTTGTGACTGAGGCAGGCAGCAATTTGCTGGCGCTGCTGGACAACTGCTGAACTTTAAGGCACAATTGTGGCAGCGCTTTCTGCTGGAACTTGGTGCGCACACCCAGCAAACCCTCTACTTTCAATTCAACATCCAGGTGAGCACACATATCATCCAGCATATGCGCCGAAAGGTCAGAGCGATGAAACTGCAGATAACCATTGGCCAGCTCCAATAGCAGCAGTCCTTGGTACTCTCGGCTACCAAAACTGTCCACTGCAGGTCGTAGTTGTTCGACTACCAACTTAAACCGATCGTACAGAGCTCCAGCCAAATCGTCAAGTATATGCTGCTGCAGGCAAAGCAAACGCAAGTGCCACCAGGCTAAAATCTAAAGGTAGAAACGTAATATGTAGTAGCTAAGCAAGAAGGTTAGCTTAAAAGTCAATCCTACCTTGGACGTGGGATACGCCTTGGACAACGTCGAATGCACTTCTTTTGCTATGACTAACAGCTCGCCTGTCTTAAGATTTGGATTTACTTCTTCTCCGCTGGCTTTAAGTTGTTCGAAGGGTTCAAACTGTTCCAGCTGTAAACTTGATAGCATTTCCGTGCAGGAGGGGACCTTATCAAAGGGTCCAGAGAAATTGCTTTGCACAAAAGCCAGGATCAACATAATAAAATCATTTAGCAGTTCTGCGGCTGGCTCTGTGCTACTTAGCTGGGTTTTATCGCAAGTTAGCCAGCGTTTTATTATCATCTCCAGCTCATGTACAGTCCACAGCTGCCCATTCTGCCATAAATTACGAAGTCGCTCATTAGGCAAATCTGTCAAAAATAACTTATTTAATATTTAACATTTATGTATAAAAAATCATACCTTCTGGGTCCACTGCATCGTTAAAGTTGCATAGAAAATATTCGCAAAAGGGTTCCTCTAGCATTTTTACATGGAACTTGCAATCGCGTGCCGGCGTCCCACGTGCTTTTTTAAGTATTTGTTTTCCCTCTTCGTAACACTTCCGCTGTATGGCAACCCAAGCGTGCTATTGTTTCAATTGTTAGACTTTACTTCTGTAAATTTACTTGCCTTCTTTTATTGATTAAACTGTAGTTTTGCTTAATGCAAGACAATAAATAAATAATTGTGCGCCGCAATGTTATATACCTATCGATAGAATATCGATATTTCCAAAAAATATGTTCTGGTGTGATAATTGATTGGTCATGTTATCGGAAGAATTTTTGTTCTTTATGTACTAATATGGCAACGCCAGCAATTTGAAATTCGCGCTCTGTCATTTATACTCTCTTTGCATTGCTGTTGCGTGACAATTGTTGAGAGCACTACGCTGACCATTTGTACGTTGTTTATTGTTGCTGGGAACGAAGACAAATAACATGAAATTTGTTCTATTTTTCGAGCTGAAGATGCAGTCCCAACTTACACGATAAGACTTGAACTTTCGACAATGCTTAACGCTGAAAATGCGCATTTCGACATTCGGTGTTTCGGGTTAGTCAATCTTTTACAGTGGTGCCAGTAAACCTGTTGTTTGTGTTTAGAGCTCAAAACGCATCGAAATTCCCCAATCGCACTCACAGCCGTAAACGAAGAATTAGTGAAGCAGAGTGTAGCGTCTATTCTTTTGGATGGTATTGTGCGTATCCTGTTACTTCCATTCTCAGGGTTTTTTTTTACCAAATCAAATGATTAAAAAATTTAATATCGAAGAAGCCCGATTACCGCGACAAAAAAGGATGTTGGAAAACGTGTTTTTAGCAGTCCAAAAGATATTTACAAAACATTCTATTACGAAGTGTACGACTAAGTTCTCTCATCACTGAAGAGATGATTCGGGACAGATTCAGTCAAGTTTTTTTACGTTCTGTTGAAGCTTTTGTGCTTGCCTAGGATTCTCGTATAGATGAAATAGTCACATTCTATAAGAATGATTTTTAAAAGGATCGTCACGTTTCCGATCGTAACATTTTCTTAGATTTGGCTCGCAGAAAAGCAGTTCAATTGAAAGTCTGGGCTTCGTGGCTTTTCCCAGAATTCGTTCGACTCGTAAAATTACTGATGATGATCTTCTTGTTCGAATGGGAGAAGTTTTTCGACTCTAAAACGGCTAAAATCTTATTTTCGTTCTACCATGAGTCAAAAACGACTATATCATGTGGCAATATTAAATATTTATCATAAATATCGGCTTGAACTACTCAACACCCAGATTCTAAATCTCACCTTGTTAATCTTATACTATGGGTAGTTAGCAAGGATTTAAGTGCGACGATAGTTGGGACTTTCGAAAATGGGGTCTAAGGTCGAAGTTCCGTTGCCGCAACTATAATGGCAACTGTGGGCGAAATCAAAGTATATTAATTATCAATCAATCATCAAATTTGCTGACTCTACTAAAACTTTGACATCTTTTAATATATTTCTCCGAATTGAATAGTTCTTATAAAACAAAGCCACGACGTCAACGTCGATAACGATATCTTTTATAGTCTCCGAGACCTTGCGGCTTACAGGGACAGGCCGGCATGGCTATAAAGACTCGACTTTTGCACCTTAGCATTTTTGTCCATAGAACTTATGGTCTGCCATTCATCCATTTGCCTTTTATATACATTACATAAATCTTTAATGCCCTTTTAAATTTTGTATACATTGTAGAAAAATCGCTAGTAGTGAATATTAAAAGTTTTTCCTCCTCCTTTTCTGTGAATTGGGCATGTTTTGCGCGGACTTCTGATTTTTCCTTCTAGAGACAACCTCACTTATCTTTCAGTTGTTGCTGTTATAGAATGCACACCTTCTAGTCTTTAGTCGTATCTTTAAATAGACCACAAACAAATGACATGGCAATTTGTATAATGGGCCGCCATTTGCTATTAAATAGCAATGACTGCAGCCACTGCCAAAATAGTTCAAATTTCAATTGACTCGTTGGTGTCTGCTCTATAAATAAACCTTAGATTGAAAATATATTTTTAAGATACCTATTTACATAAGTCACATGCAGCCTTCACATGCATTCAAGCCGGCTGCATTTATGCGCTCTTTCTATCTTCTATAGTAGTATTTCAACTTATTGGATATGTTGGTGCAGGGCAGGGAAAACCTGTGGCATTTGGTGTTTATTTTGCTGACAATTACCAACAAGCACAAACACGCACGCACACTCTGCCACTGCCGCACACAGATACTCTGAAAGCTCTTTATATCTTTTTTACGCCGTTGTCGCTCGTGGCTGATGCCGGCGCCGGTATTTGTACGTGTGTGTGTGAAGCTTCTAAATTTATATTTCACGGTCAAGGTCGAGTTCGCTGCTGCCGTTGTCGAATGGCAGCAGAACGCAGTACAGTTTATAAAAAAAAAAAAATGTGAATCAGTCGTAATGCTGCCCGATAGCGGAATACCCTGAACACATCACATATGGTGAAATTGGCACTTACGTACTCTCTGTGGTTTCTGTTTGAGTTTGGCTTCAACTGGCACTGCTTGAGATTGTATGCAGTCTAACAAGCAGTGCATCATGTGTGAGTCTATTACTCAATTTATTTCTTGATCAATCAATTTTCTTTCTATCTATTACGAGAAGGACAACATGATTATCTGTACCCAGTTTTGGAGCAATATTTTGTGGTAAATCACGAAAGTTGTATAAAACTTGATCCGCGCTTGGACTAGGCCCATCTTCTGTTAAATTTGGTGACCCCATTTTTAATGGCTGCTCATCTTGGATCGGAAGCAGGCAATAACATTTTGCAGCATGTTGAATTCCCCCGAGTGATGAGCGGGTTCGAGAATACCACCTCAGCAGGTCAAAGCTTGTCGTATGAGGTGACTAACAATGACACGGGGTTCTTTGGAGACCAGTAGGCCTTAAAAGGGTTGTGCGTAGGGTTTGGGAACTTCGACGTAAAACCACAATTCCAATGAAAGAATGTATTTACATCAGGCCGTAACCCGATATCGGGTTGTTATGGCCAGTTAAGAAGATGTTGAATTGATTGGCTCATACCTATGTCGAAATAGACTTCAATCAGCCAGTTTTGTTTCTTTATGTCTTTAATGAACTTATGGATTTTATTCACTTAATTTGTAACGGCCATTGGACAATGCTCTTAAATTTATTAAGAGCCATATTTCAAATTGATTTTATTCACCACTTTACTAAAGCTTTGCTGATAAGCTTTTGCTTGTTACTCTCTTCCCTTAAGAGAAACAATAAATGTTGTAGTGAGCTCTCTTTGCGTAGTTTGCTATGGTTATGCTCTTTGCTGACGCTGCCGCAAGTTCGCTTTCTCATTGCTCTCTTTGACGTCGACCATGCTGCGGACTGCCGGTGGGGTCTATGGTTCGACTTGCCGGCGTTGCATGCTAATAAAAGGCGTGCAGCTTGCAGCTCTGGTGCAGTTGCTTGGTGACGTCATATCTTAAAACTAGCTCAGTAAATGTGGTTCTGTTCTTTGTCGATCCTAAGAATTTGCTTATCATAGATATGTTGCCTTACATATTACTTATGCAATTACTCACAGCATAAAATCATCAATTTGAATATAAATAATGTAATAAAATAGGTAAACTAGCTGTTTAAAAAAATTCGTTTGCCCCAAAATAGATTTTTTGATTAAATGAATATCGAGCATTGACGATAACAGTGGTTTCCCAACTAAATGGGAATACGCCATTTCCAGATTTACATAAGTCACTTACTTCCAGCGTGACTTGTTTATGAGCTGGAACGGCAAATCGGAGAATTCGTAAAATTAGGCATTCTTCTCCTTTGAGGAAAACCGTATAAGTAATAATGTTGAAGGCAAATGAGGTCATTTGAAAACAACTATTATCTCTTCTTATTTTGTTCAAAAAAATTTGGACTCAGCGGTATTGCCATCCATTAGCGTTTTTAGTGGCTCTGCTGGTGCGTTTAAACTTTAAAGAAGGCAACATAGCTTTTCCTGAAGCACAACAGATCCGTGCCGTTTCATTCTTGAATTTTAGAGCATTACAATGAATGCTATCTTTGTCCATGTAACTTTTCTCGGACCACTGTCTCGTCGAGTGCCTCGAGTATTTCTGTCAATGTTTCTTCATCGGGACCGTCTCCTAATCAAATTTTAGAGTGCAATGTTTACCTAATCAAAGTTGTGAATTGTAACCACCTACCGGACACAAACTGAAGGGAAACCATCCTGCAGACCAAACGAATATAATTCGGCTGTAACGTAATCCTGACATAATATAAATAGATCCATCAAATACCTTACATAAGTAATGGAAAAAGAAATGAATGGAAGGGTGACACACGGAAATGAAACACTGATTTGCAACTAATGTTCTTTCAAGCGCTTTTTCTTCAAAAGAAAAAGATCCACAACTGTTGCATAAATACTTTAATAGATCTTTAATAGGTGAATTTGTTGTCGAATACCGAGTGCAAGCTGTTCCATCGTAGTGAGCTTAGATTAGGACGATCCTTGGTTCCAAAAAATAATCCTTGCAACAATTTGTGTCGTTGGAATTTGTCACACTGTTTACAGTTAACAATATTGCCAATAATCAATTAAAGGAAGAAAAATTTACAGATCGAGTAGTTAAATATTGACATAATTGTCAATTAGATCTCAACTTTTTTTTTCAAGCTTCAAGTTTAAAAGTTCCTGTTTTTTTCGGACGAAGCAAATTGCGAAAGTTTTAGCTAAAATTTGCGGCCCCTCAGTTTTTGGCGCCCTAGGCACTTGCCTCCATTCCCTGTATGGTAAATCTAGGCCTGTGCATTGGATTTACGATTTCAAAATTTTGGTTACGTCATTTATGAAAAGCCCCTAAGAAAAAGATCAGTTCGCTAATTCCATAAATTACTTTTCTAATACATATAAATATACTAAAGCAAACGTATTGAATTTGTCTTCTAACTCAGAAAAGCTGTGACATTGTAAGCAACTACTAAGAGAAGAATCACAGACTGGATGTGGCCCAAGGGATAAAGCTAAACTTATTAAGCTGCACACCTTACGCATAATCCTATTAAGTTACTGGGAACATTACCTTGCACTAATACCTAGTGATAATTAGAGCAGCTTATCAGGGGGCACCTCGTGGAGGTTGAGTGTTAACTTGGTTAATGTAGAGACAGGGATCATGGAGCTTTATATATTTTTACAAAAAGCGAAATTTCTTTTAATTGATAACATTCTATTTAAAAAAGCATCATATCCTTGTACCACTTGATTCCACATCCCAAAAACTTTTGTAAATTTTAATTTATTTAAATTTGTATACAAGAATTCTTATTTATACAAATTCAAAATATACATTTTATTTTTGCAGTTTCGCTTGAAAGTTTTGGTCCAGAAAAACTTATTCGAATTTGCCGGTTGCTGCTGTTTAGACTACATTCAAACATTTCAAGGTGAACGTTATAATAAATGGCAGTGCAAATAAATACAATAACATAGTTATTATATTTTTCCATTAAACTTTATTTTTGTTAAAATAATTTAATTGCTGTGACATAAAGCGTCGCCAGCTGCCTTGCGACAGTTGTTAACAAATTAGTTTTAATTTCGAATTTATGGCCATATGCAGCTTTTCAAGCGCAGCGTTTTACAAATGATTGTTAATTATATTTTTACTTTTTTTCTTTTCATATTTCACACTTTTCGCTCTCACATTTTCCAGGCAATTGGTGTCAGTGGGTTTTCATGTCAGTCGGCGGCAGCAGCGCCGTCGGCGCAGCATTTTCACTTTCACGCGACTTTCTCGCAGCGCTGCTGAAATTCGTTGCATTCCAAGCTGCCGCAGCCGCTGTCGGTTTTAATTTCGATTTCGCTTTCGCTTAATATTAAAAAAAAACTATATAAAACAACACTTTTTGATTTAAATTTTTCCCTGAGTTGAAAGTGAATATGCTTTTTCTGGCCAAGCTCCAAATGCTGACCTTGAACGCCCATTTAAAAAATTTCTCATAGTATTCGCCTAACCATAAGCGACTAAATACTACGACTCATGCTAATGCCTAAAATTCTAGCGAAATTAATTTATTTCGCACTTAATTATTCAAATTCAAAACTCACACACGCACACAAAGACAGTCCGAAAACTTGAATGACCTTGGGCTGGGTCCCGGTTCTGCTTTTGCTTCTGCCGAGCAGCGATCAAATAACATCATATCAATGAGACAGGCAAAAAAAAACAACAACAAAACAAATTAGAGTTTGATCAAAATACGATAAGTATAATAAAAGTATAAGAGAACAATCAAATAAATAATAAGAAGCAGCATTAAAGTGGTTTAGGTTCTTTTTAAAGAATAGTTACGATAGATCTTAAAGATAAGTGACATCATTCGATCGGATTAAAGGGACTCTAGGTTTTGTAAACCTTCTTCTTCTTAACTGGCCATAACAACCCGTGTTATCGGGTTACGGCCTGATATAAATACATTCTTTCATTGGAATTGTGGTTTTACGTGGTGGGTCCCAAGCCCTACGCACAACCCTTTTAAGGCGTGGGGTAGCTCTACTGGTCTCGAAAGAACACAGTGTCACTGTTAGTCGCCTCTTACGACAAGCTTTGTCCTGCTGAGGTGGTATTCTCTAACCCGCTCACCAGACGGGATTTTGTAAGTAATTTGTTTCTATTACACATTTTTGTCTGGTTCCAAATGGTTCTCTTCTAAACTAGAATGAATCATCTATCAAGTTGCTGGTCATTTTTAATTTTGTTAAACAAATTTAACACGTTTCAAAATTGCATTTTAGAACAAATAACAAGAAATATTAGAATTTACAATGGTTTTTAGTGCTTTTAGCATTTGAATTAAGCGTTTCAAAAAGAATTCCTAGTTTATTTTAAGTCGATTTGAATCCCTTGCAAATAGATGTTATGTTTTTATAACCACAAACAATTGTGGTTCCAAGTGATGCTAGAGGAATGGCTTATTGTTTGATCCTAAGTCATAATACATAATACATACCAGTGGCGTACATGAAATTTTACCCATATTCCCCATGGCAAAATTCTCTTTACGCTAAGCTCAAGAAGATCGGCTATTTTAGAAAACAGTAAAGTTCTTATTATCAATAGTGATTGCTTTTATCTGACAAAGAGGTAGGTATTTGAGAACAGACTTGTTTATAGAATTGAGTTTTTACAGTGTAAACAGAGATTTAAAAACAAACAAAAAGTGTTTGAATTCCAAATGGAATCCAAGTAAATGATGTTTCAGGATGCCATAACCATAGCTTTTAAATAGTTTTTAACCAATACCATGTTGCAGCCAAGGTTCGCAGGGCCTAGCGAAGGACGCCTGATGCAACGAAATCTGGACATAGCGAAGCTGTATTCGTGGCTTACTCAACGCCCTTCTGAGCCTGATAGCGTCGGTGGAGTTTAGACGCATAACTTTCGCTTTTTCTGTAATACAGGTTAGAAACTTCTTGGTTTCCAACGTTCACCTTTTCAGACGTAGAAAAATAAATGATCAAGAAAAGCGAGCGACAGAAAATAGGAAGTTTTCCAAAAAGTTAAGCGTATGATTGAAGAATTTACTAACGAGGTGTCTTCCTCTGGAGAGTAAAATCGAAATCTGCCAGAATATGGCCAGATGAGTGAATTCTTGATGGTTGAAACCCAAGTGTTCTCGGCCAAGCTGGGTTACCCAAGGTGTGCACCAACTACGACTGATACCAGTCTTTTTTCTATCGTATAAAAGCTATTGCGAATGCATTGTTCTTCTTAACTGGCCATAACAACCCGTTACGGGTGAAGGCCTGATGTAAATCTCTCCTCGGCTTCAGCCTTTCAAACAGTACGCTCGATAGGGCCTTATATGTAGTAGAAAGACTACCACGGTAGTTAGCGCACACAGTGGGGTCACCCCTCTTGAGAATAGGGCAGAGTACACCAAGATCTCAATCATCGGGCATGCTCTCATCAGCCATATTCTGCAAAAGAGCTGGTGCATGCATCGCGAACCTTATCAGTGCGGCTTTTAGCTTGGTAATTACACCATTGACCAGATATTCAAGCTACGCTAAATCCCTGAAAAAGCCGAGAATATAAAAACTATACTCTTCATGTGGATCACTTGCGGCTACTGAAAGAAAATCTAATAGATTTTGCCTGGTGGTAAATGAGAGCAAACCAAAGTACTTGTTTTTAATAGAGAGACATGGCGGTTAGACATTCAGATTGCTTTGGAAAACATTACTTTTGATGTCCAGGGGTCCATCTATCGTGACACTACCGAATGAAGTCAGCATGAAGGTCAAACGGAATATCACTCTTGAGTAGTGTACCACTATGGCCATGCCAAACTAAGACTCAACAAGACGCTCAGTTCTCCCGTTTTCTTTATGGCGCTAAAGCATCGATCAATGTGCAGTCTGAGTGCTTGAGCGGAAAGTACTTTTTGGCTTTCCGTCGAATGCGGATGGAATGAGGAATCCGCTCAGCGGTGCCTCGGTCATGTTGTGCATATAGACGAAGAGCTCCTGGGAGGTCTTCAGGCTACGAGAGTGAAGGCTGTTTCTCCGTTAAGGACCAGGTAAGGGCGCACTTACATCAGGACTTAACCCGGTATGGAGTTATATAATATATATATGTATATATATAGTAAGCCGAAACCGAAAACCAAATCTCAAAAACTTGTTTTTTGTACTATTGTTATTATTTTTCAAATTTGTTTTGTTCTAAGCAAATTTCGCATGTTGACCTTGAAAAATTATTGTTTATTAATATTGCGCGATGTTATTGCTTTTGTTATTACTCTTGTTGTTGCTTTGCTTGATTTGATTTTATGGCCGTTTTGTGAGTATTTATATGTAAGTAAGTGTATATATTTTCCTTTTGTTCTTGCTAGTTTTGTGTTTTGACTTTTGAGCGTGACCCTAGCAACAACAACAACAAAAAGCAAAAGTAATCGTTTTTTTAACATCTCTGATCCTAAGATACCCTGCAAATCGTTATCGTATTGAAAGATCATAAGATATCTCCGATATGGTCACAGGGTTAAAAGTGAGTAATCAAACAAAGATTATGATAATCAAATTTTTCTAATAACTTCCGATACATAGCTGATAGAAGCTACACGGCAGCGCAGATATCATGAGATAATAAAAACTGCTCAGCTGCAAAACAAGCGAAGAGTTTCTGTCTACGAGGCTGATTCTCTATAAAAGAGTATTTCGTTTAGTAGTTCAAGCTAAGAAATTCCATTTTAAATTTCCATTTGAAGTTTGTGTTCGAGAAAATATATTTCTCACTTTCGGTTGCGTATTGAATTCACTTGATCTGCTTGCAATGCAATCCACATACAACATAGGACAAAACAAGTGTTTTGTGTCGAAACCCTTCCAATTTTTGGAAAATTTCCCGATATTTGTGAGGATATTTATTTTTTATTTTAAAAAAAATGGTGATATAGAAAATATGAAAAAAAGGACGCTTAAGGATAACAGCAAATATACTTTAAAAAAAAAATCGCAAAATAAAAATGCTGTATAAACTCACCGATTTGGTGGGGGAATTTTGTTTGTCGGATGGCCAGCTATGATCCTGCTCACAGCCAGCTGCATCTACTTGGGGATAGAGGGAAGCTGACTCAAGCTAACTGACTTAACCTCCCCACAAACTACCTTGTGAAGAAAAATAGCCCCAAGGATTTTTCTACGATTAGACAAGGTAGGCAAGTGAATTAGAAGCAATCTAATATGGTAAGAAGGTAAGGGAATACTGGGATCCCAGCTGAGTCCACGAAGCGCAAAAAGAAGGAATTGCTTTTAGACTGATTCAATGCATGCTTGGTGTGCAGTATATTAAGGGTTCCACACACTAGATCAGTATTTCAGCAAGGGATGAACAAGAGCCTTAAAAAGGAGTTTGGTTATATAAGGGTCATTGAATTCCTTAGCCCAGCGTTTAATAAAGCCAATAGTGCACTTAGCTTTATTTACAATTGAAGAGATATGAAGATTAAAGCATAGTTTGGAGTCAAAATGGACACCTAAGTCAGAAACTGTAGGGATGCATTTGAGGGGAATATCATCAATAAATTTGCACTTTAGGGGATTAAGAATAAGTGAATTAAGCGAACACCACCTTTGGAGCGCATTAACATCACTCTGTAGAAGAACGCTAGATGAAGGATGATTTAACGTCAAACAACAGATTGACTTTTCTTATACACAGATCTAATAGACTCTTTATTAGTTATAGTGTATAACAACTATCATAAAGGCACTGTTTACGATATTATTCAAATATTGAATTAATCAATTTGAGACGCACACGTGTTGGATATAACTACAAATTTTTATATCTTTTCGTTTAATTTTAACGAGCTGCAAATCAAAATCAATAACAAGACGAAAAACGTATAAATACATAAAAACATGAAACACAAAATTTTGCGATTCGGTTACGATTTTCAGAGCTACAGAATAGGTCCCCAGCAGCAGTGATGATACTAGGACAAATGCGAATACAGCTGAATTCGGAATCACTCAGTGCCTTTTGTTCTTTTGTAACTTCAAGATTAATTGGACTGCTACACTTTGCATATGGCAATGGTTGCGATCCAATTACATTAAGCACTTTCTTTCGTTCCATTTATTCTAGAATTGACTGCTTGACCTCGGGTGCCCCTTGTACCCCGGGCTGCCTTCTCGCCACGAGCCTCTTTATTCAATTCAAATTTGCGTCGTTCCACATCAGTTCCAGTCATCCAATCAGTCCTTGAACCCCGTTGCAATTTCTTGCACTTTGCACAACAAAAGCGTAGCCAAATGTGAAATAAAATAAAATTATATACAAAATAAGAACAATACGGAAAAGCTAACTCTGGAGAGCCAAACGTTACATACTCTATCAGCATAAGCACATTCTGATTGCGAATCTTAAAGATTATGTTAATTGTTCATGATATAGTATCTATCAAGCAATGTTCTTATGAACTTGGCTAATACGGAATACGAAGGAACTTACTTTAACAATCTTTTTTAAACAGTGAATCACTTCATAAATGCAACAGTTAATCAATATTTACTAAATAAACTGGTAACCGAAACGGAAAAATCAACATTTTTTTTAATTTTAAACCAAAGTAAAAATAGTACAGTCAAATAAGGTGAAAAAAAGTTAACCTCGAAATTGAAGACAGTAAGCATACCTCTTCGTTTAGACATTCTATAAGTTGTGTCAAAAGTCCCCATGAATCCCGTGTAAGCGTCTTAGAATATTTAATCTTCTAACGATTGTTTACAACAATTTTCTAAAGCATAAAAATCTCAAAAAATTAAATTTTTTTATTTATTTAACCGTTATTGAAAGATGACACAAAGAGTGGGGGCGGATTTTTGAAAATGCTTAGTGCTAACTTTAAAATATTTGACAATATCTCGCATGATGCAAATCTCTACAAAATAGGTCTTAAAAAATACTTTATATAATTAACCGTTGTTGAGATAGAGCACAAAGAGTGAGAGAACCTAGCTTACATTCATTTTTCTACCTAGTCTTTAGTCTTCATTTTATTTAGCATATATCTTTTTCAGTTTAGAGAGAACCTATTTTGTTCTATAAATTCTTAAGTTCTAAAAATCTCAAAACCCCAATGAGAAAATGATAAAATTTTATTTGAAAATCAAACTCTTTGATCACCAGTACCCGCCTTGCCGAACTATTTGTATTGCAAAATCGGTAAATCTAACTCTAACATCGAAATTAAAAACAGACATGAACATATATGTTATGTCAATATATTGAGTTATAGATGGTGTTGGTGAACTACTTTCCTTGTTTTGTAGTTGTTCTTGCGCCCCATACACACAGCAATCGGTTGGCTAAACGCTGTACATTTTGGTCTCAAGAAAAACTTAATATTAAGTTATAACTTCAGAGTTTTATTTATATTTTTATTTTCGCAATAGTTCTAACTCGATATTGTTATGCAATATCGCATTGCATATCATATCGAAAATATCGATATCGATGTATCGGCAAAATTTTCAACTTTTTACTAAAATTTACGACATATCATATGACGATATAAAATATCTGTGTTTTTTTTTCGATAAAACGAGTGAGTAAAAAAAATGAGATTTCCAAAGCCATCTACCGTGCGCATGCCCTTCTTTTCGCTCTCACAACTCACGCAGCACAAACAAAAACAAAAGAACAACCTTCTTGCTCTCATGTGGACGCTGCTCACACAGTACAGCGTCACACTATTGGAGCGTAATACAGCTAAATCATAAGTAAGTAAACAAAATCGGAATCCATATGCAGTTATAAAAATAAGTCCCATAAAAAAATGTTGAATCGATTGGTCTTGCAAAATCCTAGATATTGCATTTGCGGTGTAAAAGTTATTGGTATTTTTTTTTTTTTTTTTTTTAATTTGAAACAACTTTAAAATACTAACGATCCCAATAAGCATTTAAACGAATTTTTTTTGAAAATTCAAACTTTTTATATTCAAGATATCTAAGGGATGATCATATTTAAACTACCTTCCCTCAATATCGTACCGTACTCAGTTTTTACCGACCAAGCTCAGGTTTTGAAATTTTCGAGAATATCGGTATTGTTAAGAAGGTTCCACTCAAAACCACTACATCTCTATTGGAAATTGAAGTATAGACGTTATTCTTTATTCTGTTTGAAGGTAATCAATGCCACTATAATTCTTTTGAAGGCCATTTTTCGATTGTTCATTTTTTAATTTAGGGCCGCAGTTCCTATTAGGAGCTTGTGCTTGAAATTTAGGCCTACCTACCTAAGACTAAGACTTTTCTTGAATCAGTGGCCCATCTCAAAAAAAACAAAATGCGTCATGTTTGGAGCAAAACGGATGAAAAATGCAGACCCCGGCAGATGCGATTCAACTTTGTGCCAAAACAACACATGCGAACAACAAAATAGGCGAAGCAAAAGAGGCGTAGAAGAAGTATTTGTTGTTTTGTTTCGTCCCCTTTGCAGCACTAAACTGGTACAACACTGCATCGCATTTTACAACACTGCACAAAATCTTGGTCGTTATTAGAATTCATTCTAATATAAAGCAAATCGAACAGGGTTGCAGGCGAGACAACTTACGGGCGATATTACCGAGCCATCGAACGGTGCGAGATACTAATCACTCCTTCTTGCATATAAATCTCACTCCGTGTAATAGGCGCCTTACATATAAGAAATTTCTTGTAAAGTTTTGTTTGCGGATTCGCACCTACAAGGGTTTTGGCTTGGGATTCAAGAACCTCTAGACCAAGGATATAAAAAACCATTTACAGCTATCTCAAAAAGCGGCACAAAAATTCTATTATTTCAATAACAATAACACCTTGTTGTTTTCTTTTTTAATAAACTTAATTTTTTTGCTTAACTTAAATTTTGTATGCAAAAGTAAGAGCAAGTTCGTGTCGTTGTCCGCTTTAAAAATATATATATATATATATATATATATATATATATATATATATATATATATATATTTCTAGGCGTGGAAAAATACGTGGCAATAACAACAACAATATACCTCAAGTTAACTTTGGGATTTGGTTAAATTTACATGTTGTAAAATTTGCATGTATATCCATTTTCAGTGCTCACCTTTCACCTCGCGTTGCTATCGATTTTCATAAGCAATTATTTTAATTTGATTTTGTTTCGTTTATTAATTTTATTGTTATAATTTGTTCGTTGATTTATTTTTTGTAATTATTGGTAATTTAGTTTGTGTGTGTTTTATTTTGGGCACAGCGATTTCATTTGCATTCGCATCGTAAGCAAAAATTACTCATACGTCACGTTCGCGCTCTGCCCGTCTCGCTATCACTCTCTGGGCGCTCGTTCCCTCGGGCTCTGCTGCGCTCTGGCTGAGTTATTTGCGTCGTCGAGTTTAGCGGCCTGACGCACATCTCAAGGACACGTGGAACGCTTTGTTTTGTTATTGTCTGGGTCTGGACTGTTATTTTTTTTGCTTTTTTCACACACGCTCTCTCTCTCGCTCCCTCTATCTGTCTTTCTCTCTCTTATTATAAGCTCGCATAAGTAACTTTGTGCGCATTTTTGTTGTTGTATATAAAACAAAAAAGTGCATTAAAATCGAGCTATGGAATGTTAATATTTTCAAAATGTACTCGAACTTTGTTTTTACTTTGCTTTCGTTGTTGGACGGTGCAGTTGTTGTTGTTGTTCTTTTATTTTATTATTTTGTTTATTTTTTTATAGAATTTTTACGCTTTTTATATACATACATATATACTATTTGTATGTACTCCCTTTTTTTAGCTTGATTTATTTTGCGACTTTAAGCGTTCAAGGCCAAATGGTTGTGTATGTTAGTCTTATACCCTGTACCCATAGGGCACGGGGGTATTATAGATTTGTCTATATAGTTGTGATGTAACAGGCAGCAAGAGGCGTGGCAAATGATCAGCATCCGTCTGTATGAACACCTAGAAATCCAAGCCAATAGTACCTAGGGAAAACTAATTTCATCAAAAGATTCATTTTGTCGAATTATGATACTCTCTACTAGGATTGTTGATATTATATCGATATATCCAATTAAAAATTGATTAAAATTCTGTCTCACATTGTGCGGACTAATTGTGAAAACCAGTGGAAATTCGTCAAACGGAAGATTGTGGGATGTTCATAATCACCTGATCCAAAAGAAAAATATGAGGGAGCAAATCGGCTTTAAAAAGAAGAAGATGAGAACTTAGCAACTGCTTAGAGAAAGGGGCAGGCAAAAGGAATGAAAATCATATTTCAAAGCTTGCTATAAAATATTTGACACCACCGGTTAGCTTTCCAACGTCAAAAACGGTCGCACATACTGTGGAACTTGTGCTAGGGACCAAAATCAGGCCCTTAAATGAAAATTTTAAAAATCCCGTCTTCCTTAAATCACTGAACGCAAAATTTGTGGCGATAAATCGATATATCGATATTTAAAATTGATATTATCGATAAGGCGATATTGTATCTAGATATTGTATATAGTACAATTTCGATATATCGAAATACGATATATTTTAAAATATCAATAATCCTACTGTCTAACTAGGAGAATTCGCTGTATGAAACACAGTGCTACTGTTCTGTTTCAGACGAATGGTGCTGTTTAGAGTAAGAAAAAGAAGATAAACATTTTTTTTAGTTAAGGGCATTCGCTGTTGTGCGATTGTTGTTCTTTTTTTTATGCGGTGTGGCGCGTGTTACACGAAGTGGGATTTTCAAGCGAGGCTGTCTGATTTGTATCTCTCACCGTTTGTAGACAATGTAATATTGTCCGTAAGTTGTCTCGCCTGCAACCCTGTTCGATTTGCCTCATATTAGAATGCATTCTAATATCGAGCGAGATGTTGTAAGAGATTTTTTCACTTTATCATTTGAAAATCTCGCTTCGTGTAACAAGCGCCTTAGTAACAAAATATTGAATACGTATCATTAATACAATATAGATGGACTCTACAACGAGGGTTGGCGAATGAGGCGAGCAGTTCGGAAAGCCATTTTGGAACTCGCTCAAAAACAAAATCAGCTACATATTAAGCAAGTTATGAACATCAATTTTTTGCCCCCATAACAACACTTTGTTATAAGTTTGACCCCAATGACCAGCCTATGGATAGAACATACCTTTTTTGGTGAATTTGGGCTCGTTGATTTCGAATCCGGAAACCGTTTTGGGTTTGCTAGCACAGCTACATCTAAAAATTCGATATTTCGATAGATGCAAAGTCAAAAAATCTTGTATTACTCGAAAGCCTTACTACTCATCGAGATGAACTTCATTAAAATTCGAACAGAAAGTATTTAAATATCGGTTTAATGTGTTTCAGTAGGTTTTGGCCTACCTTGAATCGATTTGTGAGTTACAAGGCAACAAACCTAAAAAATATTAAATATTTAATGTAATGTAAACGGCCAGTAATGTTCCCGTGTATTATGAGATTTGCTGACATCGACACTCTCAAAATCTCCAAATTTAATTTTAATTTTGAAATACCGATATTTCGAAAACCGTTCAAAATAATTCGAAACTGTTCCTAGATACGAATTAAGCTGCGAAAGCAGCCTCAAAACACAAATTTGTCGAAAAAGGTATGTTTGACCAATAGGCCTTTCATTGAGGTCAAATTTGTTGCATAGTGTAATCGTAGCTGCTTGTTAGATTGGCATAAAAGGCTAAAGGGTATTCCACTGTCTGGCATCGTCGGGACTGTCCGCTTCAAATTGTCTTCGTTTGTTTGTTGTCGTAGCCGCTGGGGCGGGGCCAGTTGAAAGACCAGCGAAAGCAGCCAAGCCCCATAAACAAATAAATTTCTTATTTTTTTCTTTTAATAATTAACAAAACAAGCTGGCTTAGCAAATAGAAACATAATATAAGATTCAAAGCAAATAAATTTGGAAAATAAGCAAGCAAAAGAAAAAAACTGCCAACAAAATTCCCCAAACAGCTTTTATTTTATGAGTTTATGGTCAAGGACGCAACGTGACAAACACAAATACTCGAGTATTCATTATATTCAAAAGTAATTACTATTAACATACCTACATACAACAACAAAAACATTCCATACAAAAATCACTTATAAATCATTTAGAACAAACCTTGGGCGGAGCTGAAATTTCAAGCCACCGTTTGTCATAAAACGTTTTTTGGCGCTAACTCTTAACTTTTAATTTCAATCTCCGCATATTTTATTTTATGTACCTCACAAAAGCCTACCATGGGGGCTCGCTCGTGCTTTTAATTAATGACTTGAACTTGACTGACTGACTAGTTTCGACGACGCCGTCGGAAACGATCAGCCATCAACGATCAGCGATCAACAATCAATGAGCAGCAAGCGGAAGTCAACCCAAAGCCAAGTCGCGCTTATCTCTTTGGTGGCCATATGTCTCTCGGCCTGTCAGCTGTCCGATTAGTGAGCTAGTTTAGCAGATTCGCCAGTTTTATAGCTTGCTCTTTAGGATTTAATTGAAATCGCAGACGTTTTAAGTAAACATTCAATTACAAAAGCAAATTCCAAATAAATCAAAAGAAATTTATAATAAATGCAAGACGGAACAAATGACGATACCAACGGCAACGATGACTGCGATGAGACACAACTAAAAAAAGCAGAACAATTTAAATATATGCACACCAAATATAACAAGAAAGATGAGTATCAAAAAAAAAAGATCAAATACAAAACGTTGTTCAAGGTTAAGGTTATCATATTGCCAAGATCAAGGTTGGGGCTGGACTGGACTGGTCGCTATTATATTATACTTAATATGGACAGACATGTGTCCGTCTGTGTGTGCGTTTGCTAGTGCGTGAGTGTGCGTGAGTATGTGTGTGTTTGTGTGTGTGTGTACGCGTTGTGTGAGTGTTCTGGCAGTTGCTGTGCCAGACAAATCGTCAGACTTGTAGAACAAGCTTTTTAAACTGGCCAAGTAGCAAAGTTTTTGGAAGTTCTTACGCCTCGATGAATGCGTGAGTAAAGGTGAAATTCACCGTAGTCCCAAAATGTTAATTAACTCACGAAGCAAGAAGACCAAAAAGATCAGCACGACAAACGACCAAAAAAGGCTTGAAGCCTGAAATTAGGCCTGCAAGTTCCAATCAATTTGCAAATTCGAATCCCTTTAGCTTGTTAGCACCCCAAACAGCAACTATGTTTCCCTGTACCAATGGGTTCAAGGGTCAATTTATGTATGTAACAAGTAGGAACAGGCTTGACAGACCGATAGATCTCGTAGACCATAATGCTACTGTAATCAAATTGAAAGGTGAAAAACTAATTAAAAAGTTCCGGTTTTGTTTCTTCTGCGATTTTGTTTTTATCTACTCAATTGAGTTAAAACGGTGTCTCATAAACGGTAGTTCATCACACAAAATCTTACCAAAAGCTGCGCATTACTTAGTACTTAGTTGCGATTAGTCCAATCTCACAGCCCTCACTCGTAGCATAATTCTTTTGTCTATGCCACCAGAATGAAAACCATTTGGGGAAAACTTGTTACAGTTATGTACAATGCTATTGTGCATGGCATCGTCAAGATCGAATAAAGAAGTTCCTCAACAAATTTCTGTTGTTTTTTGCGCTAATATATAAGCTTAGCATGTGAACCGCATAAACAAAACAATGTTGATCTTTTAAGATTGCTTTCATTACGCCCGAACTTCCATCGACGCCAATTTTAATTTTTCGCTAAAATGGGTAAGTACTTGTATGCAAATAGGGGCTCCGTCCCCTGCTCGCTCAGCTTACCAAACCCTGTGCACCTCTCGGTGTAGATCATATTTCGTTTCCTCTACATCTTCCTTTTCCCGTATCTCTTATATACTCGTGTAGTTACCTCGTGACGATCAGATGAGAATTACCCAGTGAATAACAACTTTTTTATTTCATTCCCTGGTGGGTTGCAGCTGTATGTTATAAATAAATATATATCTATGCATGTATATGAATTTTGGATGTAATCCTGTGTAGACTTCCGCTCTAAGCGGATGCCGATATTTTCTATTTCATTAGGATTACAATTTCACGCAGCAATCGCTTCTCGCAAGTGTAGTGTCGGATTTACAAATTTGGCGCCCCAAGGCAGTTTCAAAAATGGCAATTAATGTGTTTGTTTTGAAAATTTCGCCACAATCAAATTCCACTTCTTCATCCCGAGATTATCAAATCAGTTTTCTCGTTTCTCGGAAATTTCAAGTATACCTCTCGAGTATTAACAAAATAGGCGAAAAATTTTCAGATCGAGTGTTTCAATATTAATACTTTTGGCAAGTAACAAAGTTTGCGACAAAATTGGCACTCCCCGAATCGTGCCGCCCTCGGCCCGTGTCTACATTGCCTTTATGGTAAAT
This sequence comes from Chymomyza caudatula, assembly GCA_035041775.1. Taxonomy (NCBI): domain Eukaryota; kingdom Metazoa; phylum Arthropoda; class Insecta; order Diptera; family Drosophilidae; genus Chymomyza; species Chymomyza caudatula. The sequence continues at coordinate 2,501,968 of JAWNKW010000133.1, forward strand.
CAGGACCTGAGAGTAAATAATCTTCTATTTTAGTATACATATCTAAAATATAGATGAAATAAATGGCGATTTTGCAGAAAGTGGTTTGTTTGATTATGTACGATTCGTTCTTTGCAATAATTTTGGATCTGCATTCGGTGGTGAATATGAACTACAAGTCGTGCATCCAAATTTGTTCACCTGTGATATGATATGATCATTATTGGCCTAAGAATACTGAAGTTATAGGCATAAGAGTAATTGTTGCCACCATAATAACCAACTTCTCAATAGGGAAACTTGTCAATTTGAACTTCCCAATAAGAAAATGCTTACAGTCACATAGAACTTATGGAAAGAGACATGAAAGAGTATACTTCCAGCGTTTATGGGTACAAAAGCGTACAGTAGAATCTGGTATCATAAGTTTGTGAACCAGATTAACTGTTCAGCGTTTCTTAAATACTCGGTAGTTGATTCTGCGGAATGAAACAATTTGAAGTAAGTCTATCTATAATTGATTCTAGAAACAAATATTACTTTAGATCGCTTGTTCTATCGTTATTAATGGGATTTCTTATAAATACTAAACTGAACTGCTCTTGAATTAAGATATTTTTCACGTTTCAAGCAAATTATTGCTGCATTTAATTCGCTTCGCTTTGATTTTGATTAATTGCTTGAGGAAGTGACTGAGTGTGTCATTGGGCGTCGGTTTGACTTCTAAATGAAATCGAAAACATGAACAACAATTTGCCGTTGCCGTTTAAATATTGGATGTATCTATAGTTTATTCACTTCTAACGGTGTTTCATGCATAAAGTTTGCTATGAATGAAAACAAAAGTATCGCAGAGTATTCGAAGGAAAACTGGTTTTAGTGCTTCGTTGTTGTTTTTGTAGTGTACTTTGGTGGACATCTAAGCAGTGATTTCTGTTGGTGGGGACTGCAGCCTGGCAACTTGGGTCATATAGGCTATTAGATGGCTTATGAGGGCGACGATAAAAACTTCTTGCTAGCTGCGTACCATCAATGAGAGATTTTTTGTTGGTTTTGGTTTTTCATTACGAATGTTTGTTTGTTTTTCGGTTGCTTGTTGTTTGTTTGTTTGTTTGCCTATTTGGTTGGTTTTCAAGTTCAAAGCCCAACCCAGAAATGGTGCCTAAAAGATCAGCTCTATGTTGGTTCGCCTTCAGCTTAACTAAGGTCAGTGTGGCGTTGAAATTGTTTCGACTGTTTAGCGACGCCCAACAAATGTCTTGCCGTTTGTCTGTCTGTCTGTCGGCTTGTATCTCAATTGTTGCTGTTGCTTTAGTGGGCACTCGGTCCACAGTAAAACCACAAATATTGACGCTCCAAATAGGCGGCAGTCGACAGTTGGCGGAAAAACCTTCACTACACCGCCTTGACTTCAATTTTAGTGTATGTGTTTGTTTAGAAGCAGCCAAACCCGGCATAAGCACTAAACCATGGTTGTAAATAAATGCTGTATATCTGCGTGAGGTGACCGCAAAGTGCCCAGAAAACCAGCCAGACGGTCTACCCATAAGGCGGCCTATTTAAGGCACCAAACTTGACCTAATTTCGCGCACACGCACACTACATGCTGAGCGTGAGTATGTGGAAACGATCAACGAAGTGATCGTCTCTGTGCAGAGTCTTTTGTCTTTTAAATTTAGCTGCGGAAATACTTCATCGACTGACCCTGACCTGAGCATTAACAACTCCTGCCAAGGCTTATGGCTGACTCAGCCGGCAATCTTTCAACCGCTCCTCAAATTTCAGCATTTCCTGTTTGTCTTTGGCATTAATGCAAATGCCAGCACTTGATTAAAATAATATTTAGTATGCAATAACAGTTCCAACCCACACTCACTCAGAGTTGCTTTATCTCTGTTCAGCGTTCTTCTGCTCTGTCAGCAGTTCTCTTAGTAGATCTGGAAGATCAACAAACTGCGTTCGTTCACTTATAAGATACGCTTAATAACTGTAAACTGCGCCTTGTCCCCACGTTGTCTTTTAGCTGTTTGGCTGTAAAAATTCCATAGCTGTTTGTTATTTCAATACGCCGAGTCATAGTTACTGCAGCTGCCATAAGGAACGACCTGCTGAATGTCCGATAAGCGCCAGTTCTCAGAGGAATACTTCATAGGGCTGCGGTCATTGGACACCAACATAAATGTTGATTTCAAATGTCCCTGTCGGTTTTGTTGACTCTCATTCCGATTCTGATGAAATTCATATAGAAGCTGCTATACAAAGTTGATGCTATATCAAATGGGTTCAACGTTTTCTGTGTAGTTTTCTGGTTTCTGCTATCTTTTAGGCACAGCTCCAACCGCTAACGCCCACTTTGCAATATTATAAACCACAATTGGCACAACATTAAGAGCGATATTACCACTCCTCACAATAATTGCATGAATTATATGAACTTTTATTCCCATAATGGAATCTGCAACATGCGTTGCATACTAAATGAGGCAAGTCTTGAAGTATCTTATGCGCATAACTCATAATTGAGATGTGTAAATCACACCCCAAAAACAAAAGTACAGAACTTGGCTTAATTAAGTTGATTTCATGTAGCAGAGAAAGTGCTTCGGTTTATGCCAAGGGCATCTTGGTACGATCATTGATCGACTGATCAGCAGCACTGGGCTTGAAGAACTTGCTGGATGATTAATGCTGTGGCTCTAAGCCAGTTTATACCTTTCTCACAAGAGCTTCTGCGTCCATACTCACGGAATCACTATGACTATGCAAACGTCGTCGTAAAGCTCCATCTATCGAACGCGGTAAACATAAAGGACCAGAGATCTTAAGAAGTTCTTTCCATTCAAACTCTCTAAGGGCATCTGCATCAGACCAGAGACCAGGGCTGCGCTTGTGGTAACTTTAGACAAGAAAACGGAGTGTCCGATATGCTTGCGGATTTTTTGTTGTGTTATTTTCTAGACCATCCTATTGATTATAGATAATTTAGCCGGAAACGCGGTAAAATCGTGAAAAACCCAAATGGCAAACTTTATAATTTCAACGTTTCTAGAAACATTTTCAACAGAATTTTTTGGAAATTTTCCGTAAATCTAATGCCGTTTAACGACATTCTGAAGATCCAGTATCGGAATACGGAATCGTAATTTACGATCAAGAGAAAATTTTTGTGGGAATCAAACACTTGAGGATCGTGCAGAATAAAATACCGGATACGTGTTAATAGTACACAATAAAGTGCTGGTCGAAGAAGAAGTAGAGTCGCGTTGTAACAATGCCTAAATAATGTTGCATAACAGCCAAAGTGTAATTAACGCCTTTGACACCGCGTCCAGAGGCTTTAAAGACTTTTTCTGAAGAACTTAAAAAAATACAATAGATATTTTCAGATGACGTCTTTCGGTGGTCACGTCATTGCGCATGGGTATTATCTCCCACCTTCTAGGCAATTTCGTCGTATCGAAGTGCGCTTTTGCATTCGTCGTGGCGGGGGTTGAAGTACGAAGCGCGCAGGGTGAGGAGCCCCCTAGTAAAATATAAATCACTTTATAATCATGGGAGCCGTTTTTGTTTTTTTTGAAAAGTTTTTCATACTCCCGACCTAAGTTATTAAATTGAGTCACCAAAACATATTGGAGACATTTAGTGTTTACTATGAAACTGCGATATACCTTAGAATATATGTTTATATACGATATAAACTAATTTTTCGCAGTTATTTTTTTCTGAGCCCTTTCTTACATATTTTGAATTGACGTTTTTCTGTTTGCTGTTTCATAATTTGTGTATAATCTATAAGTAAGGAATTTGAATGAAAGCCAAACAGTTCCAGCTGTTTCGGTATGCCTTTTATATACTCATTTTGCATGAGTTTAATGATTTCTTAAGAGATTTAATTTTAATTAAATAATTTAGTTGAATTAAATAAAACTGCAATAGAGGGGTAGAATTCTAAGTAGAAGACTTCGATGGTTACATATGCCTTCGGAGCTAAATAGCATCTGACAAGAAAATTGTAGCCATTGAGACCTGTATAGTTATTAATTTTAAGAATGTGTCATAAAATTTTGAAGTTATAGAAACTTTGTATATTTTCGTTCCTAAGAGTGGGAAAAAAATAATTTGCTTGCTTTGGCTTTTTTTAAGCTGATGCTCTTCTTATGCTCATGGTTTGTACCAAAGTTTGCTTATAAACTTTCGATTGAATATCCATGATATCCCTGATAAATTTCTTGTCGTAATAAAGCGTCGCACAGTGGATCCAACTGACTTCTTTTTCGGCAAAAATCATAACTTTTGAGGAAATAGAGATATTTTCAAAATTTAAAATGCATAGAACAGAGAAGTCCTTAAGCTTCTGCAATACACTGCGATAAATGAGCTGTGTATAGAGGGAGCTTCAAAATGCGGTAGTAAAATTCGATATTATATACTGCAAATGTCTTATCCTTGCATGTCATGGAAAAATTCAATGTTCTTAATTGTGCTTATTTTTGAACAAATCGTCCTCGTCTATCTGGCGAACGTGTTTACTCGAAGATCAAAATAGACTGCAAACATCTTGCCAACAGATTTTTAAAATTGTAACGATTTACTAAGCAATAAGCACATTTTATAGGTACAAGAAAAAGACTTTGGGTGTATATAATATCGAACTTTACTACCGTTTTTTGAAGCTCCCTCTCTTCACAGCATATTTATCTCAATGTATTGCAGAATCTTAGGGAATTCTCTGTTATATACATTTTAAATTTTGAAAATATCTTTACTTCCTCAAAAGTTATGATTTGTTGGATCCACTGTGCGTCGCGGCAATAGTAGAATAATATAAGGTATGATTACACTTCACCTTCTAGGCACAACAATATTTGTTAGTGAAGCAACATGAGAGAAATGTAATGCTTATTTGGGTATACAACGCATTCGTTGCCTGGAAAGAGGCAACTACTCCAACTAATCATACCTATTCGCAGGAATAAACTAAACAGCTGTTCTTATTAGGCTCTTAAAATCTATGCAGCGACTAGTGTAGTGCTATATGGAAAATAACATAGATTACAACAAGTTTGCGAATTAAATAAATTGTGTAATAAAAAATAATAATTCAATAATGAGTTTTAAATTGCTCTAAAATAATTTGTTTGCTGCATTTTTTTCGACATGTCAGTTGTACGTGAAATCAATGTTACTAGATTGAAAAAAAATCATCGAAAACCACAAAGCTACATATCTACTCTTTCGCTGCAATGGAAAATCCAGTTATCAGTCACAGTGTTGAACCTAACCTTAATTTTATTCTAAAGGCTACAGCTGCTCTTGCGAGGAGTTTTTTTTTGCGGCGCCAGTGGAAATGCTACATTAAGGGTTAAACCGTAGTAACTAAGGGGCCATCGACATATTACATCATCAAGTTGTTGCCTATATTCGATTCCCTACCCCCAAACGAAATCATCCGGTCTATCTCCTTCCACTTCTCTATAATGACGTTATCATCAAAACTTTATGTAGAAAGTCGGGACGGTGCCCTACTGTGGGATACCCTGTACCCATTTTTTCCATGAAAATCAAATTTCTGTGCAAATTTTTGTATTGATGATTAAGGTGTATGGGCGTAATAACAGTTACTGTACTACAGGGAAGGGGGGATGGTTCTTCTACATTCTAATAGCAATCACTGGAAAAAAAGACGTAGTCGTAAAGAAAGACGGTAGTCTTGTTTTTCTTGAAAATATGAGAAAAATTAGTTATAAAATGACGTAATCACTACCTATCCTCCCATGTAATCAAACATGATCAACTTGGTAACACCCTCGCCGTATCAGTGATGACGTAATGTATGGAGCTTTGTCTAAAATTTAGCGACCGATTTTCAGCTTTTTGGGAAGTTATCTCTTTAGTGGACGAATTAGTAGTTTCTGTTCAAAACTGTCGCTGCTGTGCTTGCAGTCATTGCAATTTTTTACTGACTACTACTGACACTGTCTTCTAAGCTGCGGCTTGCAGTCAAAGGTCACTGTACAAAGTCTCATATATTCCCTTTAAGATGCACAGTGACTTGCGATGCTGTGTCGTCAACACATTTCCGGTCTATATATGGTTTTTTTTTGGATTCTGCACTTTCTTATTAGCTTTATACTCCATGCAGTGGAGTGTAGTGAAACAACAAAAGAGAGATCAACAATTGCAGCGGACCCTGAACTTTGTCACAGCCCACGGCCTTTGTTCGCTGTATGGCACTCGAGCGGCGATCGTTCCATTGATTTAATGCACTGCGGATTGAAATTGGTTGCTCCTAATGCATAAAGCGCACAAGGACCTCTCTGGTGCTGGTCGTTGATATTGTTGGTGCTCTGCATATAAGCTCGTCTGCTGTGTTCTGGTTTTTTTGCACCCTTGAACCGCTTTTTGACCGCTTAATTAGGCTGTGTAAGTACTTTTTCCGTCAGGCCTTTGTCGTCATTTGTAGTCACCAAGAAGCCTCTCAAGTACAATGCCCAGTCAGAGCCAGTGAGGCAGTCATCCGGTCGGCCAGCCGGTCTATGGACTGCCACTGCCACGCGCGTCAACATTTTTAATTGTGCGCTGACTATCATTTGATATGAGAAAATGAGTATGAGTGAGTATGGAGGGGCATATGGCCTGAACTGCTTATATAGAGAGCACAAATACAGCGATTCCTTTTGTTCACTGTAGAGTGTAGGAGTCAGCATTGATTTAATGTAATTCTTTTGAGGGATTTACTCGATGACTAAACGTCGGAGCATGTTGTCTGTATAATTCGATAACATCAGGCAAGTGCTCTTCTGGAAGTCTGCCAGTTCGCATTTTATATCACCCACTCGAGCACTCACTTTTCTAATTTGATAATTCTCATGACGACCATGGACTTGACCCTCAAACCATTTGCGTCAATGTCAATGTCAACTACAAGTACATACTCCAGGGGTTGGGTAGCTACCCCCACCAGGCCACTCAACCAAGCTGCCGCGTAATTAGTTGCTGTTGTTCTTTGAGAATGGGCCAATGGCAACAGTTGCCACTGCAGTGACCTTGAACGCTAGCAAAACCCACACCCAGTCAGGCAGTCAGTGGTCTGTCGGTCGCTTGGTCATACGAATGACCTTTCAATGCAACACTCAATGCTCTCTCTCATTTTTCGCTCACTTGTTACTTAAAATAAGCTTAAACTACAGTTCAGCAGCGAAAGCTTCTTCTCTGAAGGTCAAAAAACCCACCCAGCAAGATAGCTTGCTGGGCATATGCCGTGGCCGCGTGCGCAAGTTCAAGTGCAAGGGTTGCCATTGCACTCACCCACATCTTGGGGCTCTGGCCTTGTTGCACGTTCTATGACGCGGCATTGACGTTGCAACCGCTCTCTCTGTGTATGTTTGTGTGTAAGCTCCTCTAATAGAATTTATGTGACCGGTAATCAGCCGGTGGATTGCTTTGGAAAACTTTTCATGGCCGCACGGACTAAGTGGGTTCTTTTGCCACTCTGTCTGACTATTTATAACAAGTGTAACGTCTTGTGTGAGTGAGTTGAACTTTACGAATTTAGTTGCTTATTCTTGAAAAAAGGAACTGAAGTATGCTTTTGTACGACTAGCGATGGGTTTTTGACGTCGGCGTAGTTGTAGCAAAATTTAAAGTTCAGTTTTATGATTTGAAATATATAAATTTATAATTTTATAACAATACTAAGAGGATCCACCCCCGCTCGCTCCGCTTGCCAACTCCCATGCCCCTCCCGAAGTAGAGCATATTCCTCTTCTGCCATGCGAAGCGGCACGAATTTGGGTGCGAATTTGTTGTTGGCCGGAGATTACGTAACCGTGTCTCCCGGTTCACACCAGTGAACGAAAGGCTAGCATCAATCCGCATCAAGGCAAAATTCTTCAACATCAGCTAAATTTGTGCGCACGATCCGTTGGAGGACAAGAACGATGCGACTAAAGCTGCGTTCTATGATAGATTGGAGTCTGTCTATGACCGCTGCCCAGCCCATGATATTAAAATCCTGATTTTAATGGAAAAGTTGGAAGAGAACGCATCTTTGGTCCTACTGTCGGACAATTCAGCTTTCATGAGACCACCTCGAGCAACGGTCTCAGGCTAATTGACTTCGCCGCGGCGCGAAACATGGCAGTCTGTAGTACGAGATTTCGGCATCCCGGCCTTATAAGGGTTGTGCGTAGGGTCTGGGACCCACCACGTAAAACAACAATGAAACCAATGAAAGACTGTATTTAGATAACGGGTTGTTATGGCCAGTTAAGAAGAAGAAGGTATCCACAAGGCTGTCCCCTGATCAAACTATACGCCATCAGATTGATCATGTTGTGATTGAGGGAAGGCATGCATCCAGTGTGCTTGATGTTCGTTCGTTCAGAGGGATCAACATCAACTCTTACCATTGCTCTCTGAGCATCTCACTCAACCTCCCTCAGAACCTGATTGCGCCGAGGGACTCTCGAAGCATATTTCCCACTCCTTGCGTTCCACTGCGGAGAACGCCTTTGGATTCCAACGCCCACTGCCGAAGCAGAACCGACGTAAGGAAGTTCTTCCAAAAAATCAAGCGTCTGGCCGAAGGATTTAGTACCTGAGCGTCTTCCTGTAGAAATGCAGAGGAAAATCTGGTAGTGCATGCACAGTGTGCACTGAGGTTATGGAGGGAACACTTCTCTTACTTACTATCTGGTGACGATGAAGATAATGCCGCCCCGGAGTTAGCTTCCCGACATCCTCAATTATAGACGACGGCGTGGATATACCGCCGCCTAGCTAAGACGAAGTCAGGGTCGCAATCAAGCGGCTCAAGAACAACAAAGCAGTTGGCGCAGATGAGGTGCCTGCAGAGTTGTTCTAGACTAGTGGCAATGAGTTGGTAAGGTGCATGCACCAGCTATTTTGCAGAATATGGCTAGATGAGAGCATGCCCGATGATTGTAACCTTGGTGTCCTCTGCCCTGTTCTCAAAAAGGGTGATCCCACTGTGTGCGCTTACTACCGTGGTATCAGCCTTCTTTCTATTGCATATAAGGTCCTATCGAGCGTACTGTGTGAAAGACTAAAGCCGTTTGCGAAAGAACTGATTGGACCGAGATTAAGATTGTTTTTAGGCCTGGTAAGTCCACCATTGACCCACGAAAAACAAACGACACCCACCATCTCTTTGTCGATTATAAGGCAGCATTTTATAGCTTATTGAGGGGTCACGTATATGCCGTACTCTCTCAGTTTGGAATCCCTGCAAAGTTGATACGATTATGCAGAATAACGTTGAGCAACACACTCAGCTTCGTTAAGTTAGGAAAGAGCTTCTCCGAACTCTTTGATACCAAGCGATGCTTCAGACAAGGCAATGCCCTCTCCTGCGACCTTTTCAACCTTTTGATGAGGAATGTGTTGCGAAAGACCGAACTACATCGGAACGGGACTGTATTCTATAAGGGTGCCCAGTTACTTGCATAAAAGTTATCCATTTGAAACTTGGCACAGTTGTGTGCAGTGTTCCTGTGCATGTGCTGTGTGAAAATTATTAAAATCAGATGGAAACTTTAAAATAAATAGGTATTAATGTGGCTATTCTAGGACCCTCCTCCTATAAAATCAACAACATTTGACTTTTTACAGCAATGTTAAGGTTAACATTTATGTTAAGGTCACCAAATTTGGTACTAAGACTCATGTTAAGCTTATAGACCAAACATTTTTGACATTTTTCCGAATCAACCCCATCCCCCCCGTAGTCCAGTTACCTTAATAGCGCCCATCACCGTGATATAATAGTAATTCGCAGAGAAATTCGATTTTCGTTTGAAAAATAGGTACAGGGTATTCCACTGTCGGGCACCATCCCGACTGTCTGCTTTCTGTCTGTTTTTTTATTTGTATTGTATGGAATTTCGCTCCTTTATTGGTAAAGTATCAATAATTCTGTACCGAAAGTATCGGAAGACACAGGCGTCCAGCATATTTGAAAGAAAATATGGGCCCGGGGTGAAAACTATATGGACCCTCTATTATCTATCCCTCTATGGCTTATTTCATTGATATTGTTAGTGTCACAGTCACTATTGCGGACGCACTTGACAACTTCGGTCCCGGCGGTTTGATTTTCAATCAAGAAAATGTATTCGTGCAAGGCTCTAGTATGTAGCAGCTGCTTTTATGCTGTACAAAAATGTCTCGTCCACAAGCATAAAGTTAGGTTAACTGAGGTTTATGCGTATTATCATGTCTTCAAATTAAACACTCTGACTCTCTTTATAGCTAAGCGAAAAATTTGAGAAAATGACAATAAACCAAATGAAGTGGCATCTGTATATATTTGGAATTGTTAACCTGCTTATCGAACATCCTCCTTGCAAACAAATTTTTTTTTTGGCAATAAAAAAAGCCTTGTTGACACGTGGCTTAATTGTGTTTAAAGGCATTCAATTGTCTTGGTTGTCTTCTTTTATTGCGTTGGCTGTGTGAGCCATCCCCGTCACCTAGCACCGCCAAAGATTCGAGAGGGAACAAAATTTAGGTGATAAAATGCGTCAAAGCAGCGTCGTCCTTTGTTGACCTTTGCCAAATTGACTGGAAGGGTGGGTGTCAGGCAGCATTCAAGATGGAGCGTTAGGAGCGTCAGGCTGCTAATATAATAATTTAAAAATCAAATCAAAGTCACTCGCCCCCCCTTGTAATCATTTGCCAACTGGCAGTAAGGCGTAGGCTGTGCTCCCAGCAGCTAGCAACGACATTGTCGGCAGCATATTGAAGCTCAAGGTTAAATGGCAGCCCCCCACATACACGTTGTATGTAGGCGACGACAGAGAAGGTGGCATACCGTAAGCAGCAGGTGCGTAAGAAAGGTCCAGCAAACAATGCTCGAACCTAGCGCCCCCCACGCGCCATAAAGTATGCAAGTTACGAAGATATCGCACTCACTTGCCACGTGTGCGCTATGGCTGGTTGTATGTGTGTGTGCGTGTGGCATTGGCAATGTCAAAAGCAAAAATCCTTCAGCATTAACCTTGAACTTCAATTGCGTCGCTGCTGCTGGCAGAGCTTCTGCTGACGTTGGCAGCACAGTCATGACCGTGGGAGCGAGTAGTGACGCCTATAGGAGGCTGTCTCGCTTGCACTGTGCTTTTACGTTAACCTTGCCAGGTTGCTGTATTCCGAGGAGGCCTTGAATATGCGCCTACGCGTCGGCTATGGAAATTTTTGCTTTTGCGCTCTCTCTCTCTCGTTCTTTTTCTCTCACCGACTCTCTCCCACCCGTTTGCGCTCAGTGCAAAAGTTGAAGGGCATTTACGTTGATTGACGCTAAATAATAACGGCATTTGCTATAGTTCTAGAAAAGCCGCCGAGTAGGGTAGTTGGGCACTACCGAAAAGCTTAACACAAAAGCTCGGCGGACGCACAGCAATCATTTGGACTTGTCGTAGGTTTTGCTTATGCTCTTTTAAAAGCTGCTCTCCCAATAGGGGAGTGGCTTGCTCTTGCCAAAGCACGCGCTGCTTTCGCCATGAGCCTTTGGCACTGGGTTGACTGTACTTCTGTGACATTCGCTCGTGTGGCGAACTTTCTCCTTGGCATTGCACGCGCTTCAACTTTGAGCTTGAAGCTCTCAGTGTGACCAACGCTCTCTGTCCTTCGCCGCAAGTTTGTTGGCATTTGGCATTGGCTAGAGGTAATGTGCGGCATGTGGCATTTGCAAGCATACTTTTTGGCTAAAAAGCTTATTTGGCTGTTGCGCATTTGCTTTAGGCCCACACCTAATAACAGCTTAGAGTGCCTACTAGCCAAAGTGCGTCATCTCTTGTTGCGCACCCCCAACCAATTCTACCGTTAGTACACCACGTAAATTCAATTTGCATTTCAAAGCAACAACAAAGCAATTTTGTTGGAAATCCGTTAAACCTCAAAACTAAAGATCGCGTGTGCATCATCTAAAGCATAGCATACATAATGGCGTGGGGGGCTGACATTTAAGCTTATGCTGATTTCACCATAACTTTTATAGTATTCGTCCTCGTATACGTAATGGGAACCATCGTAAAATCGTTTTATGTGCACGTGCTCACACACGTTACCGCACGGCAATCTGTTAGCAACATCGTTAAAATTGTTGTAGGCTGCCAGCTCCGCAAGATGGGCTGAGCACTTTTGTGAATGAAGCTGGGCCTGGACCTAAACTCTGCGTAAAACCTTGCATGAGAGTGTTTTGTTTTTGGGCCTACTTTTGATAATGAACAGGATTTAATGTGGAACTCCTGCCGTAGTATTTCTAGCATTCTGGTATTTTTCCCATTGCCCACTGTATCTATTTACAGTCTATTCGTCAGCTTGCTTATTGTCATGCTGGAAATTTCGAAGTATGTCTTCCTAAATGTCACGCAAAACAAAAGCAAATACTGCTGAATAACCTTGACCACGCGTAACCTTGATGAACGTAAGTAGTGCTCGTACTATGGGTCTGGGCTAGAGCTGGCCAAAACCGGTTTGGTGCCCTTTCGGTTACAGGTATTTATACCTACATTGTATAACTTTGTTTACTTAGGATATGAAAAGCTTGGGGTTGGGCAAAATTTGTTGGAAAAATTAATTTGTTGAGGTCTGTACGCTGCTCTACCAACTCCAACCCTATATCAAATGCTTACTCAACCCTAGCTAAGCGTAACCCTATCTTATAGTCAAAGTTACAGTGGCTGCTCGGGAACCTGTTCCTTGTTGTTAATAACTGTTACAGTTGATTGACAGCGCTGAAGTGCCACAATTTGTGGCAAACAAAAACACACACGACCCTTTCTTCATATCTCGACGGGTAAAGCAAAGCTTAAGAGCGAGTTGAACAATTTACAAGTATTATTTTTAGAAATTTGAACTTATTATCGATTCAATGTCAAGTATTTACACTGAACTTACGCCCAAGACCACTACATAACGCAACATTTTCTTGGTTCTTTAACTCGATGCTCTAGTTGACGTTCGCTTCGTTTTATTTTATGAGACAAAAAGTCACCCTTATAACAAATTTGGGAGCATTTTCCGTTGAAATTGTTGACTGGTTTCCGTTCCAGCAAAAAAATGCGGAAGCTCTGCAAACACATACATCCCTACACCCAGTGCTCACACCCACAAAACACTTAAAGGTAGGGGCTTGGGGTCGGTCTTGGATGCTGCGCAGTTTATTGGCTTCTTTGGCTTTTCGTTTTGTTGTCGTTGCTTGCAAACTTCAAGGTTAAGTTCCGCTTCCGCCTCCTTGCTCAACATATCTGCTGTTGTGCCTTTGTGTACGTTCTCAGGACAAAGTTACGCAAACCCAAGCAAAGGCCAAGATAGAGACTGTGCAGTAAACGACGCCATATTGTTTTTACCGCTGTTGTTATATAATCAGCGCTTTACTGTTTATATATACTGTTTATATAAAAGCAACCGCCATTTTGTATGTTACGAATGTAACGGAATCCATTTGGGTTCGTTAAACTTGCCATAGGCGCAGCAGCTCAAGCGGTCTGCCATAAATCTTGTTCAAATCCAATACCCCAGAGCACGGTCCGAACCAAATTTTTACATGTTCCCTTCAGGGTCATTGTACTAGGCTAGCTTCTGCGTGTCAGAGCCTAGGTCAATGCCTTGGCTCACACTTCCGCTTAAATTTACTGTAGTTGTTGCTGCTGTTATTATCTTTCGCGCGCTTTTGTCTGATGATTACTTTCTAGCGTGATTCGTCGGTTTCCTACATTTCACTTGTATTGCCATTAAATTGATGAATTTGCGTTTACTTTTTGACCAAGCCTATTCGCCTCCTGTTCCCAATTCATTGGATGTTGTTATTGTTGTAGATATAGTAGTAGAGTAGTATTTTGGTTTGCTTCGATTTCGTACATGAAGGTGCGTCAAATTTAATTTCATTAAGATAATGTGCGCAAGTCTGTGTTTGCATAGCTTTGTCACATTTACTTGACCTTAAGCAAGGGATCTAGAATTTCCAACGGATGGCAATATTTGCCAGAAGTTGGGTGCAGCTTTGACCTCTGCAAGCCATAGAGTGTGAGTAGTCAAAGAGTCAGTTGAGGGGATCTTCTGTTAGGTTGAAGCTTAGCCTAGAACATTACTTGCAAATTTAATCACTTTAAATCAAATTTATGTATTAAGATTGCAAGTGTGAACGCTATGGGTTTTTGAGGGTTCGACCAGATTGTTTTTGGTTAAATTTACTTTCTAGGAGAGTTTTCGATGTAGCACTAATCAAATGTTTTGTATCACTTCGCTTATTTTTTTACCATTCTTGAACTTGTTTATAAAAATCAGATGATGCTTAGGAAAGAATAAATTTTATTTGGAATCAGGAGCATCCACCCGCTGTACACTCAAGGCAAGCAAATCCTTCTAAATTATTTATGGACTTTAGTTCGTTAAGTCTAAGCGCCTCATCGGTGTTTATCTCAAAACCTTTTTGAAACCTGAACGTATGTCATAATCTCTACATGCGTACGAAAAGGGTCAAAAATTTTAAAAATTTCTAAATATTGATGAATACACTATTGCAGACACATCAATGGCACTTCCAAAATGTGCCTAAGACCAATTGCTGTAGCTCAAAGCTGGACGATCGAGTTGGAGCCTATCCAGAACAGCACAATATAAAAAGGACACTCCGTTCACTGGTTGATCTTCTCTTAAACCACGAGTCTCTCTAACGGGAAAAAGGAATAAATGATCCTACGGTATCACAACGGCCGATATTCCGCCTAAGTGTACTGTGGGACCTAACCAATATCTAGGCTTTCGCTAACAAAAAGTTCGAGCTGTCGCCCTATCGAGAGTTTAAAAGATTCACTTTTTATAGACTTCTGACATCATTTTTACTTATCAACAAAGAACTTCTTAGTCTTGAATCCATGTAAAATCTGCTTGGCTTGTTTTACATAACGTCTAGTTCGTTTCAAAAGTTCAGTTTGTGAGCTTTTATAAGCTAGAGAAACTGGTTCCAGATTAGTTGAGCATTCACCTTTAAATTCCTTTAACTGTTTCATATCCGTCAAGTCATCTTTTTACTTTGTACAACTCTATAAGCAAATTCTAATGAATTTGACCCAGTTTAACAAACCTCGACCAAGTCGTTCAAAACATTTCTCACGCTTTTAGGCAGTGCGACAACTTCCCAAATCTTATAGGTAGCTCATATGCACCTCGTACTGGTACGAGTTTTACTAAGCTGGATATATTCGCTGGAAGTGGCCATACATGCGCCGCGTGTTATTATTTTTATTTTTTATGTTTATAAACAGTGCGCTCATTTTTTTATGTATGAACATTTTTTTGTATTATAAATTTGCAGCGTGTGCAAGAATTTGTCATATGAAGCCATTTTCATAATCATTTTTATGTAATTTGCGAGCATTTTTGAAGTCGATCATCGCTGGCGTCTTCGTTGTCATCGTGTTGGATGTCGTCAGTTCTGGAGTTCATTTGCAGCTTGTGCCAATTTCAAGGTTTCAGCAATTATTCAATATGAAGAACAAGACACAACGCCCAGGCATAAAACAAAGATATATACACATTTAGTACCATATCGTAGTACATATAAAATGTGCCGACGTCAACGGCTTAATATCAACGTTGTTGCTTTTTGATATTTCCTGGAATTGTCTGTTATAATATAAACAAAACTACAGTCAAAGAAATAGCAAAAAGTCTTCACGTTTTCAGTGCATGGCGCATTTCAAGTTCAACGAAATGGCAACCAAAAAAATAAATCAAATAGGTCGTCGGTCAGTGGGGGAGAGGGAGGAGGGTGGAGTTACGTTGACCGCTGAGACAATAGCCACTGATGACGCATTCAAATGAGCAGCCCAGGCCAAAAAGTGCTGAGCGTCACGAGGTGGTCACCGGGCAATGGTTATGAGGGGCGGCAGCTTATTCACTACTATCAGGGGCAAGTGGCAGCGGTAACACAATTAACTGACAATTCTTACATTTTCATGGGGGACCAGTGAGGGCTGTGATTGCGCGGTCTAGCGTAGGCATAGCATATAGTCATACCTCAAATCACAACTGAGTCAGCTTGAAATACCCTGGAAAGTCAAATGAGTAAACAAAGTACATCTACTCTTTGAATATGTTCGTAACAGCGAGCAACAGATAGCATGTGAATTCTTCTGCACTGCTAAAAATGTATTGTACAAAGATCTTTACGAAATAGTAAAGATTAAAGTATTAATAGACCGTCGTTGTTTCTGAGTGTACTCATTTGTCAAAAAGAACTATGCGTTCAGGGCATGTGAACGCATGTATGGGTTTTGGGCGTGCAAATTATATTCACTGCTCCAGATCTCCACTTTGGCATCGTTCCTCTATGTGACGGTGGGGCCAAGATAGACGATATTCTTGGCAATACCAAATGTATGGTGTTCAACATCTATATGAGAGTCCAACAACGGCGACTCTCTACTCTAAGAAAAAATATACATCGTTTTGCTCTTATTTATAACAAGAGCCTCCCTGGCCGATACTCTTTCGATTGCTGCAAGGAATCCGGTAACTGGTCTCTTAGTACGACCAATGATATCGATATCATCTGCATATGCAAGGAAATGTCTCGTTCCAATCTACTTCGCCATGTCAAAAGCCTCGATGGGTATCAAAAGATTCAGAGAGGTTCTCTCCTACTTTGACGGATATGAGTGTGTTGATCAACGTCAATTTGAATAATTGCACTAACTTTGCAGGGATACCGAATACAGACAATTCAGCAAATGCGCGATACCTCAATGGTATATCAAATGCTGCTTTATAATCGAAAATTATATGGTATTCGTGGGTCTTTTCCAGGATTTGGGGCAGTGGTACTACCTCGTTTCCGGGTTACTGGCCGGTTTCTTTTGTCTAAAATAAATAAAGGGTATAATAAGGGTAGAGCAACGACTAACGCATTAGATGGAACGCCGAACTCTACGAGCTCTACGACGACATTGACATAGCCAAGCGAATTAACATCCAGCATCTCTGCATGTTGTGCGTATGGATGAAGAGAGAAAGGTTGAATGAAGAAATGCGACGAAGGGGCAGACCATGTCTCCGTCGGAAGGTCCAGGTAGAGATCACACTAATTACCTTTGGCATCACCGATTGGAGAAGGCGCGTAAAGCATCCACACCATTCAAACGTTACAGCATTCGAGCGTAATAACAGATTTTTGTGACGGCACATGAATCCATATGAAGTTTTTGAACGGTTGGTAAGAGTATAAGTACGAACTCGGGTTTTTTCTCGCTTGTACATATTCAGGGGTCAGCAATATTAGCCGAGACGAGAGCAGGAATAATTTGTGTTTGTCAGAGTACTAAAGCAGATATCAATGTGTTGAGCGAGAACAAGCCAATATAACGACGATTTTCTGATTTGAGATCCTGAGTTATACCATGTATTCATAGTGTCTTGGGTATAGTAAAAGCGCGTTGTACACAAGCTATGCAAATTGCTACCGTGCATGTGTATTGGACAGAGTACAGAGTATCCTACTGGTGGATCGATTTTGGGAAATTTTGTTTTGTCCACCCTGTTCATCCTGACCTTAGTATCATCTAAGATGCTCGAGCTTTCTACAGGTAGATGAGGGCCTGACTACATTTACGTTTTGGGTAGTTTTTTCTTTGGGGCAATATTGACATTGAAATTGAACTACCTTCTGGTTTTTGTTTCGTTTAAGCTTTTGCTGATTAGAATTTTAGTTTTTTTCTTCGTATTTACTATTTATAGTGAGTGTGTGTAAGTGTGTAATCGTTAGTTTAGTCTAGAGGCGTGTCTTGGCCTATTATGAAATAAAAGGCATTTGCGTAAGCGACAGTTACATGCATCTATGGGTGTATAAACGCTGCTCTTATGCAACTTAATGAAAATACCGAGTCTTGACAGAGCTACCTGCTGATAGATGGAATATTATATTATAACAGCTGTTACGGCTATAATTTCTCATACGCTTCAGTGGCTACCTGAAATTTGATAAGCTTCTTGTTCGCTTTTTGCATTTCACCGACGTTCACTGACCTCTTTTAAAGGGCAACTCTGAAACAATATGCAGCGGCCAAAGAAAGTTGTCAAGACATCAAAAGCTGTGAAAAACTATATTTTATTTTTAGAAAATAAATGATCATCTATAAACTGTTCATAAGCAACGCTTTTATGACTGACCTCAAATAGCATTTAAATCTGTTAAAACTCCATGCTATGAGCATAACTCTCACTTTTGCGGATCACCCTGCGATCGTCAACGATTTCTGCCATTCGCGGTGAAAATAATTCAAAATCAGTCTCTGAAAAGAGTTCAAAAAACTTGCTTGAACTCATTTTGGAACATTGACACTTGCCGTCTGGCAGCGTTATTTGCCCTAAGATCGCTAATCGAGCTCCCCGAACTCTGCGCACGCCGTTGCAGTTGGCCATATTTTATCAAGCGTGTTGTTATTGTAATTTGGTAGGGTTATTTGTTATTGTAGAATTGAACCTCACTTTCTTTTGAAGAAACTCAACTGGTTGACTTGCCGCACAGCTGTTGCCGTTGTTGCAACACTTTTCACTTTCTTTTTGTGATTGCTTTTTAAATGTTTCTTTTGGTTTCAGTCGTGTTACACTTAGTTTTTGAGTAGGGTAATTGATGCCCACCTACCCAAAGTTTTGTAGTTTCAACAGTTTGCCGTTTGTCATAGCCCGAAAAGAAAGTGTTATCTCGATTTTTGTTTTTAGTTCGATTTTTTTTCTTTTCTTTAATATCATTTCATGTTGTGCTTATATTAAACGAAAAGTGTTTTGGGTGTGGAAAATAGAAAGCGCGGAAAATTTGTCTATTGTAAGTTAAATTGTGGTCTAACTCGCGCTCGATGTTGCACCTTGACTTGGCGGCACAGTTGCCATTGTTGCAGTTGTTCCTTCAATGTGAGACATTAACTTATGAGGCACTAAAACATTTAACATACAGCCAACCCAGAGCCAGTCGCTTGCCAAAATTAATGTCATTTTAAATATTTTTTTTAGTAGTTTTGAACCAAGAGCCACGGTTTTAAATGGATTGCGGTTTCTGCATAGTCTGCCACTCTGGTCTTGAGGTCCATTAAGAAAGTCAAGTTGGGCACTGCAACAGGATGTCTGTATTTCCGAGTCGTATCTGCTAAGCTGCATGATTTTATGGTATTTTCGTTGAACTCACCCGGCGATCCTTTTGATGACCGACTTGCAAACTCACAGGTAGCCGAAATGGCAACTGCAACAGTTGGATTTTTTTTTTTTTGTTTATTGGCTTGCATTAAGTTTTGTTATTAATATTAAGTTTTAGTTTGTCATTGGAGTTTCTGGGTCAGCAACAGCTGCGGCAGTGAAAGTCATGGCACAAGGTGCATTTTTTTTGGGGTTATGGCAGTTCTGACCAAATTGATAAACAAAGCGCATAAAAAAAAATATATGAATGAATGAATGCATGAATTCAGTCCGGTTCTCAGTTCCGTTTGTTGAGTTGACTGTACGCGAAATAACTAGTGTTTAAGTAGTTGGTACAGTAATTTATATGCTCATTCTATTTCAAACCGATCGGATTTTCAGGCAAAAGGTAAACAAATGCTAAACGTTCATTGCGATTTTAAATATCGAAGAGTTCAAACGATGAACTTTTTATTAAATATTATACCTAAGATTTGAGTCTTATGATTTCTTGGCTGATACTAACTCGCAACTAGCGAATGTCTGTTAATGTCATTAAAGATTTATTTTATAATAAAAGTGTTTAATTTAAGTACAATAGATATATTTAATCGAAAATATAACATTCTCATCCTACTCCTATTCTTCAACATCTTATTCTAATCCATTTCACCATTTCCACGCTTTTTTACCTCTACTTTCACTTCCCTTTTTACTGCTCACTCTACCTCCCCTCCACTTTCTCTGCATCGTCATCTTTTCCTCTGTTTTTCTCTTTGCGTTGCTTTTCGCTTTCATCTTCGTCTTCTTCTTTACTATCCTCTTCCCGTTCTACCAAGTCGACGCAATCGATCGTATTCATGTGGTGCGATTCGCACGTGAAATAGATCGCGACGCATACAGCTTTTTAGAATTTCCCAAAACCTTGATATAAAATTCTACGATGGCTCAAATTTGGGTAAACTATTTGAATTCGTTAAAGTTGGCAATTTTGGCTGATCACGATTTCCTTTACGCTTTACGAATGGGATGGCCGAGAACAATAATTATTTAACCAAATAAAATACAAAATTTTATTTTAAAGTAATTATTAATAGTTTTTATGCCAGCGTTTGTACCTCTAAAATTTTTCATAACCACATGAAGTCATTCAATTTTATGTTGAATTTTCTTTAGCTGAGCGAACGTTAAGAAAGTGGTTTGCGAGGTCCAAAATGGAAATTCTTACTTTGACCAGTAACAAGTAACGTCCTTGACAGCTTTAAAAGTTAAAAGAAGATGAAGAGATTGGTAAAATAAATCGAAGAACTATCCTTGAAGTTACTTGTGGACCTCTGCAAATGTCAATTGATACTTTGATTAATGAAGATCCGTACCAAACACTTCTAGAGTTGGGGACTAGAGGTCCTGTATAGATGTCTTATACAGATAATTCGCTAATGGAAAGAAAAGCGCGAAGATTTGATCTACGACAAAGCCAAACCCTATATTGCGAAAGTCGTGAATACCTCTTTGGAAATGGTGTGATAGGAAGTTATCTCGCTTCCGCCAACTTAATTACACTTCTATTGGTTCTAGGTGCATGGCTAGTCAGCTTGTTGACTTCGACAACTATAAATCTAAAGACGCAGAATACTTTCGAAGTGGCATATGTGCTTCGTAATAAACTACCACCCAATGTAGAAAATCGCTACGAATTAGTCTTAATTCAGTTTGTAAACGAAATTATTCAAATAATCGTTTGCTTTGAAATCAAATAGATCTTTGGTGTATTTGGACCTGCATTCGTCTATAAGCAGATGCAGATGAAGTATATTCAAACTTTTCACCTAGATGGCTTGACTTCTTCATCAATTTCGATTGACATTTGGAATTTGTGGTTTGGGTAGTTAGCTTGCTAATAAGTACGACATTTAATTTCGCATAATTAACTCAATTAGAGGCAAGCAACAGCCGCCCCAAAACTTTTGCTTTTGTGCCACATTTACCGCCACTTTCATCGGAACTCTTTAAACTTTTGAACTTTCTTGGCAGCAACAACAACAACAACAACAACAGCCACATCAAATACAAGAACCACTTTCAGCTGCTTTAAATGAGGTCGACATACAAATTTCCCTCTCATTAACTTCTGTTTTCTTCTCTGCGCTTTTGTAATTACTTAATGAAATAACAGTAAAATACTATAACAGAAAATGCCAAACAAGTTTTCCTATGTCTGTCTTTCTTCTTTCGCTTCAACCTTCTTCTAACACTTTTCCAGCAGCATTTTTTGTGGCCTTTATTATAAGTTTTAATAAAAGTGAAAACAAAAATGTTGACAAATGAAATTGAAAAGCAAAAGAAATGCGAAGAATTGTTGCTTTGGACAAAACAAAAACAAAATATCAAAATAAAATAATATATAAAAAAATAAACAAATAAACCGTAATAATAAAAATGGCTAGAAAGAGCAATAAAAGAAATACACTTTCGCTTTTGCTTTCAATTTCATTTCAAATCATTGTTTTTGTTGCTGTTGCTTCTGTTGCTTTTGTTGCTTCTGTTGCTTCTGTTGCTGTTGCGCATGCGCTGCACGTTAATGCGACAACATCCAAGACTTCAACTTGAACAAACATTTGATCATAATAGACTTTGCTCAGGTTGACAGCAAGCCCTCGATGGGCCAGTGCATTGAACTCCGACAATGGAGGGAAAGACTTTTCTTTAAGTAGCTAGGAGAAACCTAAAGGCTTTTCAGGTATGAGTTGAATGCAGCAAATTATAATAAGATGATGATAACTGCCATAACGAAGTAAATATGTAGTGCACGAGCTCGGCAAACCGGGCTCTTTGTGTACATACATATGTGATATTACAGCTAAGATAACCCACTTTTTTATAGTGACATATAGTGAGATACAACCTTACCCAAAATCGGGGTTCAGAGAGAAGAACCACTGCTTAATACGCTCAAAATCCTTACCCTTAGACTCAGATTTGGCTCCTATTCTTAAAATACTAACTAATATGATAGCCAGTCTTGATACCTTTAGAAACCAGGCAGACCTTTTCATTCGTATGCGAAATTGGGAAGAGAAAGAGCAAAAAAAAAAAACCCCCAAATGTAGGCACTTTCCTGAGAATGGTCACTTTTCAGCAAGTCGACTCAATGTACCCGCCAAGGATTGTACTCTATCAAATTTCATGCTTTTTCGGTTCAATAGAATTGGCCATATCGTTAATCGGCCTCTACATATCGATTTATCACACAAACCAAAACTCAAATTATTGTCTATTGAAGATACAAGGTTTGAACCATTGTATAATAATAGACAGGTAAGATTAAACTGCTGCTCTCACACTATTTGAGTGCTCACATTTCATTGAACTACGAACGTCAATAAGGAAGGCCTTATCGCCTTGTCAAAACTGTTTCGAAACATCATAGAATAGAACAATTATTCGAAAACAGCCAGGTTTTTAATTTAACTCTTTAATTGCAAACTTTTGAGTTTTCTAAAGTCAAGATTCAATGCATTTTGTTGCAGTTTCATGCAAAAATGTAAAGGCAAACTTCGCAAATATCTGTATATATCTATAAACTAAGTTAGTTGACTCTAGAATGAGGTTCCAGTAGTCAGTTGAAAGCGATATCACACGAATTGGAATGAATTTGTAAATATAGTCACAAATAATTTACAACACAAATTATGTAAGACAAGAATAGCAATCGATTCCCAAAATCGCTCTTTGTTTAAAGTGTTAGTTTAATTGCTAATGCAGGTGATATGAACAGTATAAGTGGTATCAATTGAGATATTAGCGGAGCCATTGCGACAGAGAAAGCCTTTTTCAGGATGGTTCTGGATGTAAATAAAAGCCAGACAATGAAATGTTTTCTTCAGTTAGGGAGATGTCTCAGTAGGCAATTGGTTAGAAGAGACTATTCTCGTAAAACAAAGTTAACACTCTGGAAGACGTTCATTCGCCCGCCCGATTGGTCTTATATTTTTCAATGGATGTCATCGTACTCTGCTCCTACGGCTCTTGATTTGTTTAGCGGCTATGCTGTTACGCTCTAGGAAGCAAGGTGTTCAATACGGCTGTTGCAAAAAGATGGGCGAACATGCCTCTGTTGGAAGTACCAGTTAGAGGTTGCACTATCTACATATCTATGACTTAGTGTAGTGAGGAAGGCATATAAAAACGCCTGGATGGACGCTCTACAGCAGATAACTGTAACTAGGTAACGGGTTGTTATGGCCAGTCGAGAAGAAGAAGAAGAGTTGAAAAACTTGTTTCATTAATAGCTTATGTTAATTTTTCGCAAAATATCTACTAATTCTAAGGTTTCCTGCATTTTCTTCTTTCCTGGTTTCTCTTATCCTTAGACACTCTACTTTAAGAACAAACAACTCTAATCACTAAACTTGTTGAATTTGTTCATGGAAAACCATTTAATATAGTTTTATTTTACTGTTTTTTTTTTTGTAGGTTAATTCGCATAATTCATTGCAAAGACCCTCAATGGCAATTATGAGGTTACTTATGCCATGTGCCATGTGCTACAGTAACAACAAAAACAACAACGTCGAAAGACCCAACTCGGTAGGCAAAATTAACAGCGGAGCTATAACATTGAGCACTCTGGACAAAGGGTGCATTCGGAGAGGGGTACTATTAGTCGGTAGTAGTCGTTCGTTGCTCAGCGCTGTTTAAACGACACTTGCTAATTGTCTCTGACCTTTTTTGGCATATTTCAGTGGCGAGGCTCTTTAGCGCATTAAATCAGCAAAGAAAAAAATGGCATCAAAAAAAATTTGTTAAAACATTTTGAGTTGTCTTGGAATTGGGTTACACGGAGGCGCTTTCATTGGCAGCAGCTTGGTTCATTGACATTTTTGGAACCGTCTGGTTTAGTTTCGCCAAAACCATTGGAACACTCGATGGACTCGTAGTTGTATGCGCAAAGCGAAAAGAAAGTACAATTTTGTGCATATTGAGTTGTTGTTTCGGTTCCGCTCCAGTTAAGCAGCAGCAGCAGCGGCAGCTACAACCAAGTGCCACCACTAGCTACTTGCCCCATCACTTGGTCGGTTTGAGTTCAAAAACCTCAACGAGTTTCACTTTCGCTGCCGGCTGCAGCTGCGCAGGCGCCGTCGCCGTAGTCGCAGCTGCGACGTCATGCACGTTTATGGCAACTTAGGGCTAAATGCCAGACATTTTGTGGGCTTAAAAGTGAAATTTGTAGTTTGTAGGTTTTCGACCAGGTTATTGACACCAACGAGCGCAATCACGTGCCAGATTCGCAGTTAAAATTTGTTTAGCAATTATCATTAGCTTTAAACAAAGTTTAACAATATTCAACAACTGTTATCTATGGCCGAGAGCTAATGGAGTGTTACCCTGAACTTCAGGCCCATGGCAGCGCCTTCGTTTCAATACCAAAAACTAATTCAAAAATTGTTCAAGTGTTGCCTTGATTTAAGGTTACCCCAGCAGACAACAAAACGAAATACAGAAATACATACATAAAAACCAAACAAAGACAAACAGCAGAGCACTTTGCCATAGAGTAAAGGAGGAAGAAAAGCTGAGTTGCGATATCCAAAGTCTAAATACGCTTACATTGAAAAACAAGAAAAATGCTCTAACAAGTTTTCAATTGAATGGAATTCGTTTAGGCTTCTGTGGTGGTAATCATCTAGATCGTTATGGTTGCTAATGCATATACACTTATGCAGGCCGGGGGGAAGTTCTCCTGCAACTATTGTTTTATATAAAGCTATATAACTAGGTTATAGGCGGCCAGCCATCTCAAAATCTAGACTCCTCAATACACTTGATCTAGAACAATGCTGGCCAAGATTAACTCGATTGATCTTATCAGCTAAGTGCGTACGTCTGTTAGTACTTACAAAAATCGATACAAAGATCTTTTAGTACACGCCTTGGGTAGGAAATCTCACCAGGATTATTATTCTGTTGCCACGAGTAGTCAGTACTTAGCCGAACTGACCCTCGGAGAGTTTCGTGGTTGCTCTGGTTTCGGTGACAAACCAAAGTAGATATCAAATCGCCCAGCTTAACCCCTTCGCTTGGCACTTATGGAACTTGGTAATTCACATTGTATTTATATACTATACGTACATTATATATTCGTTATAGAGTATTTATAAAGTCAGTGCCAATAATTTAATTAAAGGATCGCTAATTGACAAGTCGTATCAATTCTTACTGATCGGCATGCATCCATTATGCTGGATATACGTATGTTCCGTGTTCGGATCAACCACAACTCTGAACATACGATCCAGCTCACAGTTAATTCTTCATCTTTCTTGTGGGTTTGGATAAAGGAACTCCTTGCGGCTTCAAGCAAGACGACGAAGGAGTAGAGTAGTCATGGCCAAGCATATCTTTAAATTAGCATTCCTTATTCTAAAGTTAATGCTGGCTGCGTCTATTTTATGAAAATCATCTATAATAGTATATATTGCTTATATGACGTATCGCTTATTGCATTTTGTTTGCAATTTACAAAAATAGTCGTTTGTTTGAATATCGCTTGTATGCAATATTTGCATACAGCTGTTTCAGCGATTTCAGAATTTTTTGTACAATTGTTATCGCATGCAAACTTTGAAAAGTGGTGTTTTAATGTACCGTATAAGTAATATTTTGCATATAGCCGGTTATTGCTTATATTATAAAATTATCGCTTGCATATAAGCGATATCTACTGTATAGCGAACACTGCCATTGCAAGGGTATATAAATACAGTAAAGTTGTTTTTGTTTTACATACTATAAACATTAACTAAAATTGAAGATTGAATGTAAAACCTCCAAATTATTTATTGTACCTCAGCCCGAGAAGCCGAAGTAGCTTGACTTTTTGTTGTCTGCATATTTTTTTTTTCTCAATGCTGTTTTTTTTTCATATATATTTTATACAATTGTTTGGGGGGCAACTTCGAAATTGGGTCATTTGCAAAAAGTCGCGTGCAAACATTTTCAGGGGCGTGAATAAACGCAACAAAGTCGCGACCTTTTTTGTTTTTGTTGTTATTGTATTTATAAGTTCAACTTTGACTTGACTTAATTAACTTTGTTTCAATGTGCATTTACCGTTGTTTAGCCTGCTTTTCAGATACAATTGTAGTGCGTCTCTTTGACTGACAAATTTCTCCAGCATTTCGCTGTCGATTTGAGTTTATGTTTTTTGTAGTTTTTATTTTTATGCCACCGCAAAGTCCGTTGACTTTCGTTTTCATAAGCGAAAGTGTACTCCATATATTTAAAGTTTTTTTTTATTTTTTGTTTTTATATTTCAGTTTGTTGCATTTCTTTTGCCGGCAGCGAATACAAACTGGTTTTTTTTTTTCTTAACTAGTTGTGCGCCGCGCTTATGTTAAGGGGGCTTTGCATTTTTCTGGGTCAACGAAAAGTGTGGAAAGTGTTTTTTGTCTGTGAGGCAAACGAAACGGTTTGTTGGATTTCAGACACTCTCACACACACTCACTACCGATTAGGCCACACTCAAGACACTCTAGTGTGTGTGCGCGAGTGTGTGATTGGCTACCAATGCGTCGATTAGTTGTGTTTAACAATTTCATTTAACTGTTGGCAAAGTTTGCTGAACCCGAACAAGAGAAATTTGAAAAACCAATTCAAAGAAAGTGAATTTTGTTGTTGCGTTCGCCAAGTTGGCTCGACAGCCAACACTACTAGGTACATACTACAATTTGGGTCGTACACTCGCTCCGGGTCTTCACTGTTGTTGTTGTGGTTGTAGTGATTGTTACAAATTGCAGGCGCTCGTAATGAGTAGCGCCAACTTCAAGTGAAAATATTTGATTTATGCGCTTTTAACTGGATGAGCAAGTTTTTTGGCCAATTTTAATACAGTTGTCAATCTATTTGAATGATTTTGTTGCAAAATTGGCGGCAGGTCAACGTTGTTTATATTGTTGTCATTCCAGGAACTCATTTAGTTATTGAACAAGCAAAACAAGTTAATGACAAAACAGGCAAATTGTATTCCTGGAAATATTATGGGGCGCCATTAGGATAATAAACACAACAGCAACAACACACATGCTCTATAATAACCGCTATCAATTTGTCAGTCGCCTACTGGATATGAAATTGTGACCAACCCAAGTCTTTGCACGCCAAAGAAAATAAGAGCTCTACAGGCCAGAGCGTTTTTAGGCATATTGTATTCTGTGACGTTTCCTGTGACGAATAACTAATTTTGTTTAAGACTAGCTAAGCTTTACTTACTCAAGAACTTTATACGACATTCAATTAATTTTGAGCCATTTTGAATTTTTTCCAAGTGAAAGATGGAATTGGTTTTTATTACAACTGATGAATTTCACTAAGATCAATTAAAACTAACATGAAAACTTAAAGGATTTTCATAAATAACGTTATCACTGAAGGGGGAAGGAGAGATTCATTAAATTGTGACTCTCTTCAAAAAGTTATTCAAAATCGATGTTTATGAATTGGATATATAAGTTTTCAAGCAGCCATTTTCTGTGCCACTGTTAGTCGGATCATAAATTGCCATAATGTGACGTCAACTAGCGCCAGCTAAAGTGCTCATGTGCTGGCGGCATTTAGCATTCATCTATGCCAGCGACAGTTCAACGCGTCATACAAACCGGTTTTAGCTCAAGGCGCTTCATATAAAAATTGGTGTGCCAAACTGAAAAGATGTATGGCTCTGAACTAGTTCCAGCGAACTAAAATTTAAGTCCAAACTAGGAATTATTCAAACTATAATAATAAAGCTAGTACTTATTTTCCCCCGTGTGGTGAGCGTGTTAGAAAGTACCACCTCAGCAGGTCAAAGCTTGGCGTATTAGGCGACTAACAATGACACTGGGTTCTTTCGAGACTATTACAGCTGCCCCAGGCCTTAAAAGGGTTGTGCGTAGGGTTTGGGACGCACCACATGAAGAAGTACTTATTTTTAAGCTTAAGGAATTGACGTCCATTAAAATGCTGAAAAGATATACTTATTTCTTATATGGGAATTTTTTTATATCAAAAACAAAGAGATGTCTTAACTAAACTAAAACCGTTGAATCCCAATAGAACATTGCCAAGAATTATCTATACATATATATATATATATACATATATACCTTATACCGTTCGAAAGATAAAATGCTTGCGGCTTGCAGAATATAAGTTTCACCTGGACGCGTTACATTTCAGGCAGGTAAAAATTGATTTGAGTAAAAAAGCAACAACAAAATACATTGTACACACAAACGTTGTTATAACAACGGTATTAATGTTGAAGACAAGGCGAAGACTAGTATTTATCAATTAAGGACCAAACATTTCCCGGTAAATTTTAGGTTGTTTTAATTAAGATTTATTTTTTGTTGCCAAGTGTAATTAAGTAAAAATCGTATAGAAGATGCGATTATATTCTTCCTTACTGGTCATAATGCCGCCCTTACAGACAGCAATCGTTTGCCCAACCGCAGTAAATTTAGATCGCAGGAAAATCAATATTTTGATTTTACACCGCAAGTTGGCCAACCGATTGCTGTGTGTATGGGGACATAAGTAAACCAAGTCCAGAAGCCTTTTGTTTTGCACCTGATCCTTCTAACGGAGTCACAGTTTATCCCTTCATCGTCTTGCTCATGTAGCCGCATAGTTGGGTGACGCTGATCAAAATCCTTTTACTTTGTTGCCATTAACTTTTTGGGGCCTAAAATTGCAGAGTATATACCAAGTATGTTAAGCGGAGCCTACATAATTTTGATTAACGTCCAGGATAACACAACCTTGAAAATGTTCGTATACATGAAAAGGTTGTGGCAATAGTTGGGATACTTCATAGTATACTAAGTAGTGCAAGCAATTAGCATATTGATGTCTGACTTGATTGATGTGGCAGTGGAATGGCGCCTGCGCTGCCCTTGTCTGTCAGCGCCTGACATTAGGCTATATACACTTTTATGGCAAAACATAAACATAACCTAACTTGACTGACTGACTGACTGATTGAATTACGCATATATATATGAGGCTATGTTGGCTCTGTAACCTTCGGATTATTCTGGTTAACTTTGCGCATTTACATAGTGCTTAACCTAAGCGTAACAACAACGATTCCACATGAATTGTTAACGTTGCGTATACGTGACGATTCCTGAGCCATGTTAGTAGCAGTGTTCTACAGACATCCTGCCACCCCTTCGAAGTTTGGCCTAAATTTGGCAAAGCTCTTTCCTTGATGTGTATATATGTATGTATTTGTCTGCCATACATTTTTGGGCATATTACGGAGCTTATGAGCTTTCGTATTGACGTTTGATTGCAGATTACATGTACGGTCAGACAACTAGGAGGGAAAAATATGGAAAACGATACGTAAATGTATTCTGAACTTTAGCACTTCAAATGCCAATTATTTCAAGGTTAGCTCAAGCAAACCAAACTAAAAAGTTTAAAATATTTATGAAATTCCACTATGGCTCACTCTATGGCATACATTAAACCTGGCTAAGGCTGTTTCCTGTCACCAACTGTATCCAATTAAACATATTCCTCGTCAGACGTCAAGTGCTAAGCATCTGATCAACAGCCAGCAGATCAATCAATCAAAAGATACGTTTCTTTTCGATCTACTAGCTATTAGCTTCTACAAGTTTATTCATTTTATGCAAAAGTTTGGCATATTGAGCAGCACTTCCTGAATTGAAGAATCCATGACATTGAAATTTTCATGTCTCCGAGCCGAGCCAAATGTTTGATGTCGTTTGCATTGCTAAGCGTGTTTCATGCGCTCACACATGATTCCACAAAAATAATGCAAGAGCCTTTCAAAATTTTATGCGCATTTCGCATTGGGCCTATGATATTAATTTGTCCTTGACATGCGTGTACTTGAGACAGGCGGCGCCGACATTGAAAGCAACCAAATGACGGCCGCCATTTTGCATGACTTAACGGCAACAGTTGGTCGCCATTGCCATGTTTTTAGATCCTTCATTTAGTGGGATTGCCTCACACGCACAGGAGACTTAGTACAGTTTTTTTTGGGTCGAAGCATTTTTCTGCGCAGTTTGTTGCGCCAAAACGTTGTCCTTGGCGCGCTTTGTAAATAATATGTCCCATTTATCAGAGCAACAACAAAACAACAAATAAATTTGTTATCGAACATTTGTAATAAGAAACCGCGCATGGCCGTCGTTATACCTTTAACGTAGGCATTATAAGCAGCCGTTACACACCAAATCGAAATCAAATTTAAATATTTATACAAACCCTATATGAAACGTAATCCCAATGAAACAGTCAATAAGCATTCAATTTCCTTCCCCACCATTAAGAGTTCTTTGTTTTACATCCTATAAATAAAATGAAATTTTATGCGTAATTTGATTTATTTTACATTCGCCCGAGCAAGCAAGCTGATTATAAAACTATAAAGTGCATTTGCTATACTGAAAATCACAACAATAACAACAACTAAAGCAACCTTCCAAGTACATTGTGCAAGTCTCTCCATATCGCCGGAGAAGAACACAAAGCAGCATTAAGAGTTTTACATTTTATTTCATATTAGTTGTGTTTTGCTCCATTTCCATGGAGGAGCCACCCGAGACAGAGACCTGAGACATAGTTCCAGCCCCCACCAAATATTCTCAATTTGCAGTCATCGTTGATGTCGCTGTCTACGTCTGACTTTGATGAAATTTAAGACCAAGAGGCTTACTTATGTATATGATAATTATTTAAATTATTCACCCAAGCGTTATCCTTGGGCACAACTTAAGTCGATTTTATAACTATAATGATGACAGGGTATGCACACTTTGTTAGGAACCAAGCATTCGCCATTTTGGATATATGGTGCGTAATACATAGCTGAAAGCTGACCAATTAAATATTCCATATTTTTTATGTGATTTGATCGATACATGCTGCTATTCGTTTGTTCTTGATAAATGGGCTTAGGAAGAGATCAATAACGATTCGTGACGTGACATTAAAACAATAGATTAAAAGTCACGATTTGGTGGAGGGAGGTGTTTGGAGATGAGTTTCAAACCGTTGTATGTAAGCGTAATAATTCCAAATTATTTGAATGAAGGCTGCAGACCGATTTAAATGTTTCGAACCCAAATATCCATACATTTTTGGGAATTGAACAAGCTAAACCTAAACTCTTCCAACGAACTCTGAAGTGTATCAAAGCAAAATCTTAATTTTGCGTAAACAGAATATTATTTATTCAATCCAAAAACGCAAAAGTATACACCAATATTGAAAAATAAAAACGGCGTTTTACAAATAAGTACTCTACGCCAAAGTCTGGAAAAGGCCCACTTATACCAAAGCGACAACTATCATCTCTTTGTCGATTATAAAGATCTGTCTGAGTTCGATATCACTGCGACTTTGAAGAACGGTCTTCAATGCGTCTCTAGAAGGTAGATGACAAAGGGGCTGAAGAAGATCAAGTAGAGAGCACACTAACTATCGGTGGTATCACCGGTTGGTAAAATGCGCTAATATATATATATATATATATATTGTATATATATTCGTTTATACACTTTTCCAGCGTTTTTTATCCTTTGCAACTTTGTGTGGTACAACGAAATTATCCGAATGTATTTGCTAGCTCTAAAAGATAGAGCATGTGAAATCGTTGCTACAAGGGCTTGATTTTTCATATTTACTTTAAGATCTCACTGGGCTGGCCTAGTACATTTTACTCATTTACATAAATCGATGGATTGATGTTTTTTGATTGCGGCTAAAGTTCCACGTCGCTTGCAAATGTGCCACTCACATTTTAGACGTAACGTTCAAGAGAAGCCATACCCCAATCTCTTTCGGAAAGCTGCCAATTGAAAAAGCAGCTTCCTTTGATTTTACCATACAGAACTTTTAAAAATACTTCTGTATTTTGATTTGGGTCAAGAGACAATGTGAAAACAGCCAAAAAAAAGCCTCCACAATAATAGGCCTACATATTTTTATAATTCAGCCCGGGATGATGATGGGCTCTCTACTAAATAACACCCACACTCCAGTTGAGGAGTCTGCGCTCTGCTTTAGTAACTTTGCCTTTGTTTTATGGCCAGCTCAGCTTTGACCTTGAATTGTGTATACAATATAATTTCGGTAAAAGTTTTCCCCAACCAGCCGCTCAGCCCCAACGGCCACGTCCATGAAGCTTCGCTAGTCGAAACAATTTTCGACGCAATTTCGTTACGCTGATGTTTGCTCCCGTCTTCTTTTATGAATTGACGGGACCTGTTTATAGAGTGGGCGGTAGGGTAAATATTTTGGCTGTTGTAATTGTGTAAATATCAAAATGGTTCTAGGTTATTGGCTTGAGAGTCTAACTTACATATATATGTGTGTGTGTGTGTGTGTGTGTGTGGGGGCCTTGTTTGCCTTGCCAACCGACGAAGCCCAAACGAAACACAGCGTTGAGGTGGAGGCCCCGTTCAGTTGGGTTTGTAATGAGGCGGCGCCTCTCATTTGTTTATGGCTCGAAAATAACTAGAGGTTCCCAGTGGAGCAACAATTTAAGATTCATTTTTAGCTCATTTGGCAGGGCTTTCAGGTAGCGGTGCTGCCCACTTGCTACGTTGAAACTTAATTAGCACAAGTTGCGCACTTTACACTGGCACTTGCTTTGCTCTACTGATTCAACTTACACCTGCCACTTATTACTACCTACGCGGTGCCTCAGTCCCAAAAGCAACTTAATTTGCTTTGTTTTTACGATGTTGCTGATGCGTAAAAAGTTGTGCCGTTCCCGAAAAAACATAAACTGCCGTCAAGTCTTAGCGGGCGCGCAGAACCTAACAGACGGCCGGACATGTTCCCCAATGTGTGCCACGTGTAAATAAGCAATCAGGCTAAGCATCCTGCCAGCACGCCAGCCAATTGGCAACTGGGGTCATGCCATGTGATTGTCAAGGACATTTCAAAGCGCGCACACGCCTTGGCAACGTTTTTATGCCTGTTATACACTCTTCTCCTGAAGGATGCTGGCACGGCTTTGACCTTTGTGAAGGAGATTTTTATGGGACCGCATCAACTTTTTTTTTGTGCTTTGGTTTTGTTTTATGCTCTTAATAGAGGGTTCTATAAGTACACATATACTGCGAGAAGTGGCGCTTTGGGCTTAGACTTTTCATTACTGAAGGTAAAAGCGGCAGCTTAAATGCGCTCTCTCATGGTCCTATCTTTGTCCACTCGTTTCGTTTGATTTCGCTGCACTTTATGCCAGTTTGTTTAGCTCCAAAGTAAACTCAAGAGATTTATCAGATTGTTATTGATGTGACATTGAAGCCAAGCACTAAGCCAAACAGCCCCAAAGTCGACAACATTTTCTTCTTTTGTTTCTGTTATTCCAGAAAACCACTTTGAACACAAGAGGAGATGTTTTGTGGTTCTGTTCAAATAAATCTGCCTAAAACCAAAAATCACTTAGGCATACCAAATACATATATACATATATATATAGATATATATAGAAATGTTACAGCATACACGCCCCCATATCATCCCCCAGCCCAACACTCACACATATAGAAGAGCTTGTTGTATGACACGCGCGTGTCAGTAATCAAGTGAAAAGCAAAAGCAAAGAGAATACACAGTAATATAAACAGCAAGTGGCAAACTCTGAATTTCAACTCCACACGCCCCCCAACCCGGCGAACCACCTCAACAAACTTAAGGCAATGCCATGCGCGTGCAACACTTGTGACCTTGAACATTGGCTGTCATCCAGCAGTTGTTATCCTGGGCAGCAGAAATACTTTGCACGTAATTTGCGCGCTTAGCATACTTTAGCCTTTTAATACGACGTTCCAGAAATCGAGCAATTCTTAAATTGGGGATTATCCAAAATAATTATGAACAACTTTTTCAACGTATCTTTGAATGAAGTTTATTCGTCTTCATCTCCAGTCTTGATTAAAACAGACAGACGGACAGAGGTTGTACTTGCATTAAGTCGACTCTGTTCTAACAATATCGAACAACAAATTTTCAACTTTTATTGTGAAAGTTGTCTCCGGACTTTTACCAAGAGAAATTTTAAAAATCATCTCATTTCCAAAGATTTTTGTAACACACAAAATCACACACGCTTTCTAACAAGAGTGTATGGGTTATTCAATTTCAGCTGACTAAGTAGCTTAGAGATTTTCAGAACACCGGCGTTTTCTTATTCTCTTACTACTCTCCTGCCACGCGCTGTCCCCTTGTCCCATACTCTCGCTTTCTCTCTGCGTGCTTCTGCATCTCTGTGTCTTAAATCGCTTGGTAACTGCTACTCATCATTGGCAGGATGTTTGGCATTTATTGGCTTGGCTTTCTCAAAAAGGGTTAAGCCTTCAGATGCTCCCTGTCAGTGTCCGTTTGGCGTTGGCCAAATGAAGCTTAGTTTAGCATTTCACCATTTTATGCCTTCTGCTTCAATGAGTACCGCTTTACGGCCTAAGGGACAACGACCTTGTAACTTGTATCTTTTAGTAAATTTTGTCGCTTTTGAAGTTTTAGGCTACTTATTTTCTAGTTCATCGAATTTGCTTAAGCTTTAAAGTTTTTCATATCTACATTACATAACAGTAGTATATCTATATTCTATAATTTGTTGTAATAAGCTGTGGTAATTGAAAGAATGAGATTCTATTATTTGAATATATGAACGAAATTCTAGGCCACACATTTAAGCTCATTTCCATGGCTATGCACGTCTTCATTATGAAGAGGAAAGGATTTTGTTGGATCAGCTAAATAAGAGGAAGAACGGGTTGCAAACACTACATGCAGTGAAAACTGTCTAAACTGGATTGGTTCGAAAAATTGTTGTCCAATGTAGGCAGGGGGTCCAATGTATAGAAATTTAAATGTTTTCAGTGTTCTGTGTTTTTTGGTTTCTCTCAAAAGCATTTTCAAAAAAAATTTGCTAACGCTGAAGAAATAACTAAAGTTACCCACAAATTTGTGGACATATTAAATTTTTGTAAAAAAAAAAAAATTTCGAATTAACACGAAGCTTTTACTAGGGGAATGGACTAAAAAAACAACAACAACAAATATCCCACAATCTACACTGTGATAAACAATGCAAAATTGTATGAAGTTTATTACGGTTCAGACAGGTTTTCCAATTTAAACAGTTTTCAAAGATTCACCTTTCTGTGGAAATGCTTTCATCTATTACAGTAAATTTGATTTTGACTTACCAAACGTTTTGCTTTGCATAGCACAGTTTTCAAATTATAGCTATTTCAAATAAATGAAGATTTCGGAAATATTTTAACATCGATTTGAGCAAAATCCGTAAAATCAGCTTGTATGTGCCAAGACTAAACTGTATACCTTTATGGGTCTAGGTGTCAATACGGAAGGACGGGCGGACAACTATGACCATATTGATTTGGCTGTTGCTGCTGATTATTTTTGCTCATAGAAATTATGGTCTGCCTATTACACTATGTGCTCAGGGTATCAAATTGTGTAATTTACTTTTCAGTTGCTTTTCGTGGGATAGGATCAATGAAAATGAGAGGAAAGAACATTTTTGATGGGTATTTTGAATACATCGTGCTGGAAGGGGTGTTACGATGCATAACCATAACCCTCACTAACTATTATACGTCAAACCATTTCTAATTTAAATTCTGGATAATATGGATATGAATATATACATAGATGTTCCATCGAGTCGTTTAATATTAAACATTTACTACTGTTAGCAATTAGAAGGTGAAACAATTTTATTTAAAATTCCCGGGATTTTCGAATCGATAAATGTTTATACCCTGTGCACATAGTGTACAAAGGTATTATAGATTTGTGCAATGTATGTAACAGGCAGAAGGAGGCGTGGCACACCATAAGTTCCATGGGTAAAAGTCTTATCATTGCCTCGGGTAGCGATTGTACCATGCCCGTCCGTCTGTCTGTCTGTCCGTCCGTATGAAGGGATAGATCTCCGAGACCATAAGAGCTAGAGACACAAAATTTTACCAGAAGATGCGCGTAATCTAATATAATATGAAGTTTATCGAATCAACTGGATTTCTTACCTCCTTTCCCCGTGACAGATTTGCGCGGTTTACAACCGCTCCATTAAGTCTATCAACTCGAAACCTCAGAGATGTGCGTCGTGTTAATGTGCATCTATGTACATCAAAAGTTATAGTAAAAAAGTAATTTAGCAGTACTCTTAGTGACATCAGTGCCAAATTTCACGGTAAAATATTCATTAGTGGTTGACATACGCTTCGTTTTACTACAAGTGATTTTGATATCTTCAATTGAGTCAAAACGGACACCATATTTCATTTTTGTAGCTCAATCTAGCTGCTAAGCACCATCAAATATTGGGTTGAAATCCATGAAAATGGATTTAATTTGAAATAGATTTACTATATTAAACAGTAATATTTCTTGTAAGCTTTTCTGTTAAAATTTAAATTAAATAAGTTTTTACTCTATTTGCATGTCATCTTCCTTCATAAGCTGACGGGCCCGATTACTAAGAATTTTACGGTATTGCAGAAAATTCTCTTCCCAGAACTGACGATATTATGCCAAAGTCAGTGCATATACACTTTTTCAATAGTGAATTCCCAGAGCAAGGTCATTTGTTAATTTCTGCATATGATTCATATGGCGCTCTGGCGCCTTTCATTAGCAAGCCATATTACTCATACGACCCATATGCCCATTGCTGGCGCAATTGCAATCATAACTAAGTATATAGCACCATATACAAATGTAGTATTTACTTATCAAAGCTGACTGACGACTGCGGCTGATTGCCACCTCTCTCTTTCTTTCTCTATCTCTTTTCGGCTCACTCAGTCTACTTCTCATAAAACGTCGTTTGTTCAATTCTAATTTCGAATCTATCAGCTTTTGTTTTTATGCAAATGTATTGTTCATTTGCTTTGGCTTCCCTTTGCCACACTGGTGTTTATTTTGTCCAAATTTGCCAAGTCGCAGCAGCAAATTGTCGAAGCGCATTTCATTTGTTGCGATGACGTCGACGTTGACGTTGACGGCGACGCCGCTGTCGACGCTGACGTTGATTCGCAACTGTCGACTGTCGACTGTTGACTGCACTGCAGTTCAAGTTCAATGTCAAGCGCATTTTGCTTTGTGTTCGTATTCGTCTCTGTGTGTGTGAGCGAGAGCGCGTGCACTTTTATTTTGTTATGTTTACTTTTTTTTATAAACGTTTAACAATATTTTCAAATAGAATTCACTTTTGGTGATGATCAATCTTTGTTCTAGTTTTTTTTGAGAAACAAAATTTTGATTTATCTCTTTGTTGCGTGAAGCTAAAACTACACATAGTAATAGACAAGTGATTCTGAAGGAGCAGTAAAATCCATAGGAAAATATGTTACGCCAATAAAAACCTTTATCTTATTTGAAGCGGATATCTAGAAAAATAAAAACAAAAACCAAAAACAGCTGGCCACAATTCATGGCACTTAATATAACAATCTTCTAACGATTCTGATAATTTCTGTGCATACCCTTACTTTGACTACCATAGTTAAAGTAATTTTCATTAACACAAAAACACAGCATATTTGATCAGTTGCGCCGGAACGTTTCGAACCGGGTGTCAAGTAGTTCAAGCCGATATTCAGGCGTCTAGCTCATTAAAACAAGAAGTTGCTGCTATCGTCAACAGTAATTTCACGAATCGAACGAATTCTGCCACAAGGCTTTTACACCATGGATTTTGTCGCAGAAATATCACGATGTCTCCCAGACTTTTCAATTGAACTGCTTTTATGCGAGCCAAATCTAAAAAAATGTTAGGCTCGCCAAACAAAAGATTTTCTTCAAAATCATTCTTATAGAATGCGACTATTTCATTTATTCGAGAATCCTCGCCAAGCACAACAGCTTCAAGAGATTGGAAAAACTTGGCTGAATCTATCCGGAATCTAATGTCTATAGATAAGAGAACTTGGACATATATTTTGGTGTGTTAAAAACATGATTTTCAGCATATGAATTTTTCGCTATATTCGAGCTTCTTCGATATCAAATATTTAAACTTTAGTTTCATCCCCAATTTTCGCAAATTTTTTTTATAAGTATATAATGATAATGAAGCACTATACAGCATCGCCTTTTTCACAGGAATCTATGACGCTAAGTTGCGAAATTTGCAAAGTTTTATTCAAACTTCCTTAAATAATGAGCTTCAAACTAACAGCACTATAATTTTTGTTTCTGACATTGTTTTTATTTGTTGTATAATTCATTTTAACAACTAATCGATAAATCGGTGTTGATGCCTACTTTGTAGAGAGTAACAAGCATTATATCAACTTGAGTAAACTCTTTGTCAGAGCATAACTAAAGAAGCCAAGAGACTTATGTCACTTAGAAGTGGGCTGGTAAGATTTACTTAACCAAGTTTATGTCTCCAATCGCAAGACTGTTGAATCGGCACACCAATAAAGACCCACACTATCTGCCACTCAATGGACTCTTGTCCGTTGTGGCCATAAACGCTCTGCGCCCCGTTTCAAGGACAACTCGAACATAATTCCAAATAAATTGTATGTATAGACATACAATAAGCAACTAAGCGCTATGAAAGCAGCAGAAGGGGGCATATAAATGAAATTTATTATATGCTGCGCGAATATTCTATACACTTGCAAGTATATGTATGTGTGTGTGTGTGTGTGTGTGTGTGTTTATGTATGATAAGTGTA
This sequence comes from Chymomyza caudatula, assembly GCA_035041775.1. Taxonomy (NCBI): domain Eukaryota; kingdom Metazoa; phylum Arthropoda; class Insecta; order Diptera; family Drosophilidae; genus Chymomyza; species Chymomyza caudatula. The sequence goes on from JAWNKW010000133.1 coordinate 2,540,889, forward strand.
TGTGTGTCTGTGAGCGTAATTTCATGTTGGGTCTTTTTATACCCTATACACAAAGTGTAAAAGTGTATTATAGATTTGTGCAATGTATGTAACAGGCAGAAGGAGGCGTGGCGGGCATGGGCACAAATGCTCAGGAGCAGTAGACGATTCGATATAGACATGTCCGTCTGTCCGTGTTGTAGCACCGTTCTCGCAGACTATAAGAGCTAGAGCAAACATTTTCTTACCAAAAGATGCGCGACAGATTTGCACGGTTTACAACCGTTCCGTTCAATCTATAATTTCGACAGAGGTCTGCGTCGTGTTTATGAGCATCTATGTTGAAAAAATTTTCGAAATCGGATAAATACATCAAAAGTTATAGTCAAAAATATGCTAATTTCACCCGCCCCCCTCGCCAAATTCAAATTCCGCTACATGTAGATGTGAATGCAGCTAGAGTTACAAAATTTAGTGTGGAGACTCGTGTGACCCTAATCTTTAAAAGTGTATCCCCCTTTTACAATAGAAAAACCTCTTCCCACGCAATCGATTTACCTGAATTACTGCCACACCCCCAAATATATTGATTTGAAAATTGCCACAGACATTTATAAATGTATTTTTGATCTATGTTACAAAATTCAACGACATTGGCCCAAGAGTACTAGAGTTATGGGCATAGAAGTAATTTTTGGCCCAATAATAACTATCTCCCAATAGGAAAATGTTTACAGGCATATGGATCTTATGAAAATAGATATAAAAGTGGATACTTCCCTTACCATTTTACCGTATTTAGTGTTCATAAAGACAAAGGGTACAGGGTATCCCACTGTCGGACACCGTCCCGACTGTCTGCATCAAATTTTTACGTTTGCTATTTTGTCTATTTATTTGGCTGCCTGACTGCGTCACTCCCTCTCTACCAAGGTTGCTGCCACTCCCCCGCTCTTTCTCCCAGCTGGGCCCAACGGGAATATCGTATTGGGCAAAGGCTTAACCAACAACAACAACGACAACAACAAAGCCTCTGCTTATGCTGCCGACGCCGCCTGCTGACGACAGCAGAGCTACACATGCGTGCGGGCCAGCATTAGCGCGCATGTGGGTGGGGCAAGGGGGGGCGTGGCGGGGCAGGGCAGCAGCCACGCACCGAAAAACGCGCGTTGCGTGAGCTTTTATTTTAGCGCGTGCTTTCAACCAGCTGCCCGCTCTTCTTCTTCTTTCTCATATTGCTCCTTCCCGGCGTTCCTTGCGTCTCGTCCGGCAGTTGGCTTGCCGGTTCGCTCGATCGTCTTGGCAGTTCGTTGGCTGCTTGGTTGGTAGATGTGCTGTCTCGCTCTATTGTAGTACACGCTGCCTAGAACTTTTGCTAATTTCGTCTAATCAGTTGACCTTGAATGTTGTGTTGCTGTTGTTGTTGCTGTTGTTGTTGTGGCTGGTTTGTTGTTGTTTTATATACATACAAAGCGAGCACAAATTCCACGACGACAAATAAAACCAAAATAACAACAACTACACAACAAAGCGCAAGCAGCGCCAAATAATAATAATACAATAAATGATGAGGATGTGTGTGTGTGTGTGTGTGTGTGTGTGTGTGTGTGTGTGTGTGTGTGTGTGTGTGTGTGTGTGTGTGTGTGTGTGTCCATGTGTGTATTAATTTATGTGAAGCTTGTTTTTTTTTTTCAAGGTGAAATATGCGAAAAAAAGAACTAAAAAGTAAAGCAGCTTGAGAGGAAATTGCCAGAAATTCTTCGTTTTCGCAACTCACGATTTCAACTGTATAGCAAGTTTTGACTTACCGGCAACTCTGGGTAGTATTACTTTTTAAATGTCAGAATGCCAATACATCAGTGAGCAATATATTTACTTGCTCCCTCACATCAACTTATATAATATGAATTCTTCGTCTTTGTAGAAATAAAAGAACCAACGTTTAAAGTTTCCACCAAATCGACACTCATCAGCTCTTGATAGCTTGTTAAAAGATCGCGCAAACGCAATTCTGGTGCGACTTTGCAGAAAGACGTTCTCTAAAACAGAACAGCAGCACCCTCTGCTGCGAACTCTTCAACTTGGTGATGGAGTGTGTGTTCCGAAAGAACGGAGCTTATTGGAACAGGACTGAAAAAGTTTTCAGCTTCTGGCCCATGCAGATGATATCGATATCAATGGTAATGGTTGTAGTCAGCGAGCAGTTTTTGGAGTCTTTGTGGCTATTGAAAGGAAATCTGCCAGGGTAGGTCTGGCTGTAAATGAGAGCAAAGCATATGATTTCTATGGGTAGAGAGTCGACGCGCTTGGATCTTTAGATTTCGTCAAACTTGGTACCACCGTCACAATGAAGCACGAAGTCAGCATGAAGGTCAAGCGGAGGATCAATTGATTAGCAAAGACCACTCTTGCCACTCTCCTTTCCTGATGACGAAGTCTGATCAAAATGCGCTTGAAGTGTTAGAGCCGAAAGTACTCCGTAAGATATTTGGCCTTTAACGTGTTAGCAACGACTACCGCATTTGATGAAATGACGAGCTCTTTGACGCCATTGACATAGTCATACAAATTCACGCCAAAGGCACCGCTGGCCAGGTCATGTTGTGCGAGAAAGGTCTTGAAAGCGTCTGCTGAAGACGGGCAAGCATGAAGTATGGGACATGACGCAATCTAATGCAGATGCATCTCGGTCATGTTGTGCTCTTGGAAGAGATTTGTTATGAAATGCGATTGTTATGAAATGGTAATGAAGGGCGCGGTTGTGCTACCGTTTAATCAGGAGCAGGTAGATAGCTACAGAAAGAAATTTTGAAGTTGATAATTTGAGTATGGGGAACATATCGTCCCAGAACCCCTTCCTCCCTATCCCTTTATTGCCCCAATATCAATACTCTTTCTTAGCATTACTCGTGCGTACTGTGTTCCACTTGCAACGTACAGCTAATTACATTGTTGCGCTTTTTCCCTGCTTTGTGCTTTATCAAGTTTAGGGAGTCCCCTCCCATACAGCCCCTTCTCAGTAACCCTAGCTACGCTTTGGCGTAGCTTTGACATTGACTTTGAAGATAACACAAGGCATGTGTGTTCAAGTGTCTGCCTCTCTCTTTCTCCCTATCTCTCACGCTTTCGTTTCGTTTCGTTTCTCTCTCTCTCTTTTTATTTAAAATTAGAATATTTTGCAAACAAACTGTGTGCATGATTTTATTGTGCCTGCCTTATCGACACAATGCGACGTAGTTGCTCCCCATTCCTGATCCCTCCCTGCTTTCTACCAACGCTCTTGCTATCTCACGCTGCATCGACACTCACATAGGGTTGCCTGGTTGGTTGTGGCTCTTATCTACTAAAAGCACTCACACCAGGCACGCTTTTACTGCCGCTGCCTCTTACGCTCTCCCCTCTAGCTCTTTGTGAGTGTGACTGTTGCGACGTTGCTGATTTGATTATTTCGGCAAATTCATTTCGCGACACTTATCGCTCAAGGTCACGGGCAAAATTCCAATAGTATATAAAAGGCGCGACATTGAAAATAATAACAGTAAGAGGAGAAGCGAAGAGAAAGCAGCCTGGTGATAAGGCTTGGAGAATCATGCAAGTGTCTAGGTAATCATGAATGGTTTCCAAGCAGTGATGGGCGCTTTTCGTGCATGATAAGTTCGTGTTCTGGTCCAACTTGAAAATCAAGAAATTCTTATTAGTGTCAGAAAACTTCAAAAGGCTTCCTTTTAATTCTCTTCAGCATTTTTTTTAATCAATCCGACGATCAAATGCTCTCTTGACAGCTTTCAAACTCGAAGCATGAATGGTTTCCAAGCAGTCGCATTTTTTAATCAATCCGACGATCAAAGGCTCTCTTGACAGCTTTTAAACTCGAAGCATTTCTGAAAAAGATTGAAAGCGATTTAAGGCAAGGATAAAATAAAACACGAAATTCAATGTTTTTTTTTTGTAATTTTTTGATATATTTTAAATACTTATAATCATATTCATATTCACATATTTCATTTTGGTTTTAAAACAAACTTCGATATTATTTTATTTCACAAAGACAAATTCAAGTCTTTTTTTGTGTTTTTTCGGAAATAAACTTTCCAATTCTCCAGCCAACCGTAGACCAAAAAGTTGCATTCCACTCATTTCTTTATGCCTCTTAAACGATTTTAAAAACTGTGGAACATTTAATTAACTTACTTGAGTTTGATTTGCAAGTGTTCCATTCCCATTTGTCTCACTTCTATTTGTTTCTCTTTGTGTAACTCTCAAAATATACTATGTTCCGTTGGAGTTGCTTCAGTATTAATTGCTAGCATTTTAAACTTTTACGGTTTTACATACAGTTACAATAGAATATTACAGTATTTCATTTAATTATTTACGCTTTTAATTGTCGCAATTTCATTGTTTTAGTTGTCGCTGCTTTTCAAAACCTTAGCTTAATCAATGTATCAATAAATCGATTATTCAATTTGACAATCTTGTCACTGCAAATACTCTTTCATTTTGCTGTTGTTTGTTTGTATTTTTACATAAAATATTCATTTTTAATACAATGATTTATATATATTTTTTTTGTATTTTATTTTTAAGTGTTTGCTAAAATTTACGGACAATGTTACACACATACACACACAAAACATACGAAAATCGTTTTGTTTTTGTTTTGTTTTTAATAATCGTTCTTGTATATGTAATTATTGAAGTGTGATACTTTATTTTTATTTTATGTACTTAATAAATTTCTTAAATTTTGTTTGCATAAATTTTAAAAGAATATATTTATAATATATGTTTATATATTTATGTTTTTTTTTATTTTATTTTTAATATTGAAGTCAACTTTACGAACTGTTTTAGTTGTTGATCTGTTTTTGGTTGTTTTTTTTTTTTGTGTGTGTTTTTACAATTTGCCTGTGCTTTTTTTACACATAAAATATTTAATATTTTGATATAAGTACATTTAATATAATTTGCAAGTTTTTTGTTTTTTGTTATGTAATTTGTATTATAACTTTGAATGCGTTGGCAGCAAATCAAAAATGAATATTTTTAGAAAACTTCTTTCGACATTTCTGTTTAGCTACTAACACTTGAACTCTTAATTAAAAATTCGCTTCTTTAGACCAACTGTTACGCTTACCGTGTGTTATTTTGTTTGTTTTCTGCTCATGAACCGGCACAAGCCTTTCAAACTTAAAAAGTTTGCAAATGAACTGAAAAAACTGAAAAAAAGCTGAAACCAAAAAGTAAAATAAAAAAACTGAAACTTTTTTTTACATTTTTTAACAAATTTTTTATTGATTTTACATACAAAATTCTGCGCCGGTTTAATTTTTTTTGTATGTTTTATTTTTTAAGCAAAATGGTTTGGTTGCTTACCATAATAATAATAATAATAATTATTTAATTAATAATAATCGTAATAGTACTCATAATTATAATATAATTAATGTAATAGTTTTTTGCTACCGCAATTCATTATAATATGTATTTTTGTGTTTTTTAGTTTTACTTTTAAATAATATTTTATGCACTTTTTGTTGTTGCATTTTTACTGATATCTTCCAGCGTCTAATTGTTTTTTTTATGTTTTAACGCCAATCAAACATTTTTGTTTTTTTTTTGTATATTGTATGTTTTAAATATATATTGTTTAAGTTTAATTTAACATTTAACTATGTACACAACAAATATTTTTTAACGTTGGGTTTTTTGCTGCTAAATATTTTAAGCAATTTTGTTTGATTTTTTTATGTTTTTTATTTTTATCTTTTGTAGTTTTTGCCTTTGTGTAGTGTTTAAAAATAGAAAACAATAATAATAATATAATAGAATATAATGTATTTATTTGTAATTCTTTAGCAGAAATTAGTTTTGTGCCAAAAATTATAGTAATTATATTTTAAAGAAGAAATTATAACAATCCATAAAATTAATTCATAAAAAATGAATTTTCCAACTTAAATATTCTGCATGTTATGTCAAAAACTGCTTTTCACTTAACGGAGATCGCACAAAATTTTCACACATTTTTAGTTGATTTGTAATTTAAATTTTTGTAGTTTTTAACAAAAAATTTAAAAGCAAGTAGTAGAGAAAAGTACGCTACAAATTGGTTGAACGATTTGCTTGCTTAAGAAATAAACTTAAAAATAATTTTTAATTTTTTAATGCATATATTTATATATGTACAACAATTACTTAAAACTTAAAAACAATCAAAGTTTTGCGCTTTGTAAGAAGTTTTTGTTTAAAGACAGAAACCGTAAAAAAAAAATATATAATATAGAACTTAAAAATTTGTATAAAAAAGAAAGTGATTTTGTTCTTTGAAGCAATTTGAAAATATAACTTGATTTCAAGGGACAATCCAGGCATTTCCCTTCTCATTCTACTAAAGTTTAGAGTTAGCTTTCTAAAAAATGTATTTTTTTTCTTTGCTTTTCTAGAACCTTGTCTCCAGTAACTGCAATTCTTTTAATACCTGCCCGCAGCTGTCTATTTATTTTTTACAAATTAAAAAGGACTATGCTGCATTTTTCTCTTTTTTTTTCTTTAAATTATATTTATAAATTTAAATTGCATGCATTTTGTTTTTTTTTTGTTTGTTTTTACTTTGTACACTGCTCATTGTTTTTAAATGTAAAATAATTTAATTTATAATTAATTCTTTTCCCATTTTGCTTTTGTAATCAGTTATTTTGCTTTCTGCTCCTTATCAAATCAATTGATTTATTTTTTAATATTTTGCCCACCCCTGTAATGCTGCTGTTAGCTGCAGGCGTTGCCACGCCCACAACATTTTAAATTTTTTGTTTTTCTTGTTTAAGGAAAGTTACTTTCGCGTGGCACGCACACCTAATGACGCCTCCCATTCCCCCCACAACGCGTCCCAATCAGTCTCGCACTTTCACTAAACATAAAAAAGACCCTTTAGATCAGAGCTTACGCCTCTAACATGACCTTGTGCACGGCGGGCACGCCTGTCGCAGGAGGCTGCGGCGTGCTGCTGCTTGGCGGCGTGCTTGGAGCCGCTGGTGCACTGGTCGCTGTGACAGTGACGTCAGCAGAGACTGTCGGATAACGCTGTTGCTGCACTGCATTGGCGGCTGCCACCAGCGCATGCAGTTTGCTGGGCGGTGGTGTGGGCGACTTTTTGGACAGATTGAGTGGCTGCTGGGAGTCGGCAATATCCACCTGTAGCTCGAGCATGCGTGGCGGTGAAGGGCGCGGCGGCGTCACCGAGGCGGACGACGAGGTCGAATGCGGCGACTGGAAATACTGACAACTGCCCGTCGAGGACGAGCTGGCGCTGCAGGTGGAGGAGGAGGAGGACGACGACGATGAGGATGACGAAGACGAGGAGCCATTGCTGTGTGGCGATACCGATTGCTGACGCTGTTGGCAAGTCGTTGTGATCACCGAAGAGGAGGCCCAGCGTCCATTGACCTGCTGCTGAGGCGGCGGTGAGGCCAACGTTGCCGTGGTCGAGGGTGAGGCGCAATTAGAGTTGCTCGATGAGGGAGAGGAGGCGGCAAAGACATGCTGCAGATGATGCTGTGGCGGCGCTGGACTGCGACTGCCCGTTGTGGAGCTAGCTGCAGCAGCAGCTGCGGGCTCACGCATCAGATAATTCTGTATAATGTCTGAGCGCTTCATTTGCTCGGGCGTCATGCGTGGTTCGGCCATCAGGGACTTGGCCAGCACGGAGTGGGTGCTGGAGAGCGTGGAGGCTGCACTGGCGGTTGTCTGGGTGGGATTGCTGCGTGTCAGATGCATATGCAGCTGGCTTTGGTGGTGATTGGCGGCAGCGGCGACGGCTGCGGCATTGGTGGGTGGTGGAGTGGCCGCTGCCTGTGGTACGACAACGCTGATGGCTGCTGCGTTGCCAGCGGTGCTTGGTGGTGGGCTGTGCGGGCTACTTGCTGGCATGCTGGTGGTGCTGGCGGCGCTTGTAGAGCTGCTGGCATCCGCCTCGGCTGTTTCGAACTCACGATGGCGAAGGGCACGGAACTTCTTGTGCGGTTTGTAGGCCTCATCCATAAGCGAGTTGGTATCGTAGAGTGGTGGTGCTTGTAGCACACGCTTCAGCACGGGCATATCCTCAACAATTTGACGCTTAAGTGTGGCGCTGCTGGTGCTGGCCGATGAGGGCTGGGGCGAACGCACTGGCGAGACGGACACGCTGACTTGGGCGGCCACGGCTGCAGCGGCTGCGGATGCAGAATCACTGCAGTCCAGGGCGTCGTCGACGCTGGAGCGGGGACTGGAACAAGAGGAGCTGCCGCCCGAACTGACTGTCTTGCTGCCCAGGCATTCGTTTTTCTCATTGCCTGACTCAATGCCAGAGTCTGTGGGTGAGTCCAGCTTGCGGTAACGGTGATGAGCAGTTGCTGCACCGGCTCCAGCGGTTAGATGGTGGTGTAGCTGGGGATGCTGATGGTGCTGATGCGGATGCTGGTGTGTATGATGGCGCACAATGGGCGTGATTGTCAGGCCATTTTGTGTTAGGTGCGCATGGGAGCCAACAATGTCCATGTCGGCAGCACCAGAATCACCAGAGGAACCGGAATTGGCGCGATTGCGCAGGGGGCAGCCTCCGGAGAGTGTGGCGGCCAGCAGCGGCGCGGACGAGGCCAGAGCGGAAGGTGTGCTGTGATGCTGTGGTGGCGAGGAAGCGGCCGCTGCATGTGTCTGATGGTGCGTGGTAGTTGGAGCACTGTACTCTAGATCGCCGGACTCTGTGCTGGATACCGAGCCTAGCGGGCTCTTGGCGGCTTCTACGTCCATGGCGTCCCAACTTCGAGATGGACTCTTGGCTGAAGCGCCATTCGACTCGCCATCTTCCATTGACCACATTTGCTGGCGCAGCAGCTCCTTGTGCTCTGTGCGGAATACGACCAGCTTTTCTGTGTGCAAGGTGCTGAGTGTACGCAAATCTGGCATGGTCTCTAGCAGCTTGGCCAGGAAGTCGGGCTGATCGGGCCTATTCTGGGCCACAATACACTGCAGACAGCCCTTCAAACGGCTGTACATCTTCTCAATGAGCTCCAGATTGCGCAAACCCGGTCGATCGGGCGTTATTAGCACAATGGCGCAGAAGAGACCTATTTCGGCATCTGTTAGGTTCATAGAGTTCATGCGCTCCGCAAAGTTAAAGGTGGAATCCACGAGGAAACGTGCATTGGCTCCATTTTGGATGGCATCGCGACGCATTACTTGGCCATTTAGGCATATGATGGAGTTAATTGAGGAGTCAAACATGCAGATGAGACGCACAAAGAGCGCATCGAATAGGCCAGCCTTTAGCAGCGTGAATTTGTCATCCTGGGTGAGCAACTGGAAGCCGGGTATCATGCCGGCAAAGTCAATGACGCCGCGTATGACATGGGCAAAACGTTGTGAGAACTCTTGCTCGGATTGCAGCTCTGGCGCAGGATTCAGCGGACAAGCCTGTAACAAAAAAAAAACAAGATGATTTAATTACAAACTGTTGCTATTCTAGACTAGCCCAACGTCATAGTAGTTGTCGGCACCCTTCATATGTTACGCTATGTCATCGTCATTAAATTTCCGCGAAAAACTACAAATAAAATGCTCACGCGAAGGTCATTTCGACCCAACCCGACTCATTTGAATCAATAATGATAATTATTAGTGCTTCCGCATGCACGCCCACACAAGGCCCTCCTGCCGGCTTACCCCTCCGATTAGTCTACCCTTGTTGTTGTCAAGCGGCATGACATTTCCTTATAGAGCGGTTTATATGCTCATTAAAGCTTTTTACAAGCATGAACGGCCAAAAAGCTCAACGAACGCGTCAACGGCACATCGCTGCTAGTTGTGCTTATAGTTTCTAGGGGCGGTTTCTCTCACTCAAACGCACACGCGCCGGGGCGAGCTGAGCAAACCTTGAACTCTGGTTCGTCGACCTTGGTCAGAATGTCAGAGCAGCGGCAATAAAGCTAAAGCTAAAACACAAAGCACACTCTATACTTTGTGCATGTGTTTGTTTGTGTGCCGGTTGCCATTTACCGTTTGCCGGCTAGAAACTCGCGCGTTTGTCACTACAAGTTGGCGCCTAGCTTGGGGCCACACACATACTCACTCATGCTGAACCCTACCCAGTGTTTGCCTGTTCGTGTAATTTTGCACTTTTGTTTTCCGGGTCTTGCGTTTCCCAGTCTCAAGCGAACGTGCCACCTCGATAAATGCTTCCAGTCCCGAACCGAATTCCTCTCTAATAAGCTCTTACATTGGGTGCATACATATGCATATAGCGCCCACTGTTTGTGCTTGGCGCGCATTTAATTCATAATTTATTGAATTTCACATGTCTGACTACAACTTATTCTTCGTTCTGTTTCAATAAACACTCTCACATATATGTATCTATAGATACACCCGAACACACAGATACGCCGCATAAATATAAATAAAGACACGTTGGGTTGTTCGTCGGTTTGCATATTTTAAATCTGTCTGATTCCGTTTGAACATTTGTGCGATTAACCTTGAATTTTTTTTTTTCTCTACTATATGTACATAGTATCTAAGCACATATTTAGCCTCTACCACCTCTAAACACCCCTTTGCCATGACACTTCAAGTTGGCACTGTGTTTGGTTTGGCCTTCATCAAGTGCAAAATGCCGGCAGCCGGCACACCAAGAAAAACAACAACAACGATAAGAGAAGAAAATATTTCATTCTATTTTCTGCACCTTCTCGAAGGCAGAGTATAGACGCCGACGTCTTGGATTATTTTCGCAAAATTTTGATATCATATTTTGATTTGAACAAAAAAAAAAAATGAAGGCGGAAATAGTTGGTTTTAGAGAGTCTATGTGTGTGTGTGTTTAGTGCTTTCTTTTGCTCTTCTGTTCTGAGTTAACATTGAATTGCGGGTTTTTGGTATATGTTGAAAACAGTTTTGAGAAGACAGCGCTAGCCGAATATGTTCTAATCAAATCGGTTTAATAGTCCATATGTCAATATCAGCTGACATTAACCCGATCTATACATCCGTCAAAGTACATAAATAGGCGAAAATTGGAAATTTTTATTTCCGCCTTGTCTGTCCGTCTGTTTGTCATAGGTACGGCTAGAAATTACCCGCTGGCTTTGGACTGTGACGATTTGTTTTGCTGTTGCTGCTTCCTTATGAGCATTTCAGAACCACCTGACAATTAAATAAACTGCGTTGTTGCCAAAGGGTAAACACATACTAATGCAGTCTCAGGCTGCCTATCTCACCCCCTCAGTGCACCTCTCGCTCAGACAGTCAGTCATTCATCATTGCCTCACATTACAATTATTGCCCGATGATTATTCGCATTAGTGTAAGCGACTTTGTTTGTCTGAGTTGACATTTGAGTGGGAATGCTTGGAAGTAGTGTAGAGAATGGGACGTATGAACGTAGCTAGAATGTTGTAAAAGCGACGTTTGCTTCCTCATACTCTCTCTTACACACACACACACACACACACACACACACACACACACACACTCATTTGGCATTTATCAGCTGCGCGGCTCGTTAATATTTCTGTTTTTCTGTTATTGTATGTATGTAAGTAGCTCTCCCTTTCACTCGCTCCGTCCCCTCCCGCCCTCAGCACGCTCACTCATTCTAGTTGCTGGTGCTTATTCTATGCATATTTGTATAACATTATTATATTGTTTATATATACATATAAATTTCTATATATATATATATATTGGCATCAACTACATGCGCAAAAAATGATATAAAATTAAAAAAAAAACAACATTTCATTCACTCAAGGTTAAAAAATAACTCTCCACAAGGTCGTTCTCGCGCTTATGCAAAACTTTGCTTGTGTATGTGTGCTTGTAGATTGTGTTGATTCTACGCTGCAGACATGTGCAAATGATTATTATTCTTTTGTTGCCGCACCGTTCACACTTCAAGAGGGCTCCGCTCTTGCTTCCGCTTTAATTGCACGCCTTGGCAGCCGCTGCCACTGCCGCTGCTGGCGCCGATGTCGCATCTAATTCTTTTAAATTGTTTTACAATCCTTAAATTCATTTGCTTTCTCATTGTACCCATTGGACCCACCATGTAAAACCACAATTCCAATGAAAGAATGTATTTACATCAGGCCGTAACCCGATAACGGGTTGTTACGGCCAGTTAAGAAGAAGAAGATAGCTATCCCGTTAGCTTTGCCTATAACAACCGCCATTGCTAGCCTTTCACTGCGCGTGTATTGCTTCTCTCACCGCTGACGTGCTGTATATGTGAGCGTATTATTGAGCGTGTGTGTGTGTGTGTGTGTGTGTGTGTGTGAGTGTGTGTGTGTTTTCATTAATAATGACGCTACGCTTGACCTTGAGCTTTAGAACTGTATTTCTCTATGTATTAGTGTTTGTTGTTGTGCTTTTGCTTTGACATTTGTTGCTTTTCGTTGTTGTTGTTGTTGTTGGAACACGTTTTTCGTCTTATCGCTTTAGCCAATGCGTAGGCTGCTTTTTGTTGTTGTTGTTGTTGTTTTAGTTCTTGCTATTGAAAAGCATTTGAGTTGAATTGCACATTGCTCATAGATAAGAAAAATCAGCATCAACAATGACGTCAGTTGTAAAGTTAAACATCGAAAAGCTACAACGCGTTGCCCAACTATCAGTCATGTAGACCATTTAGCCAGCAGTAAATTGACAATAACTTTACAACTTCCCATATATCATTGCGAAGAGTTAAAAACCATAAAAAGAAAAAAAAAACATTGACATTGACAACGTTTAGTTAGCCAAACAAAAAGATAACAACAATAACAATAACAAACCAAACAATAAGTGGGGCCATCAAGAACTTGACCCCAAAGCTACCACGCTTCAATGTCTCTGTATCTGTATCTACGCATCTATATCTGTATCTGTATCTGTCGCTTTAGCCGAACAATAAGAACAGCAGCCGCTGCCGCTGCCTATGCTAGTTGACGACGCTACGTGCGTCGAGAGTCTCAAGACTCGAGTCTCAGTTGATTTCCTGGTTTTATTTGTGTGTGAAGTTTAGAATAATGTGCCAAACAGGTTCACCTTGACGTATGAGTAATGCCATAAGCAAGTAGTTTTTGTTGTAGCTGCTGCTGTTAATGATCTATGCATGTCAATAAATGTGTCTGTTTTGGCTGCCGTTTGCACTATAAATCTGCCCCGGAAACGTTAAACGCCAGTTGACATTCAGTTCGCCTACGCCAACTAACCAAACTAACCTTTAGCATAACGAACCAACTATCCGATCACAACCGACAACATTTAGCTGAATAATACAAGTGTGTATAGTTAGTTTGTTACTTACCAGCAATGTTGGCATTGAAAAGGAAGGGCATTCACGTGCCCGCTGTCGCATGGCCGACACCTTTTCCTTTGTAAACTCGCATGTTTCCAAGTGGGCGCGCAATACGGCTGCCAAAAGGCGTGGCTGATCGTCCAGCTCGGTGGCCAGAGCACGCTGTTGGCCACGATTCTGTGTGCTTTGCTGCATGGCTGCCAAGATGCGCGCCTTTTCACGTTTCGGCACGCGTCCAAAGCGAACAGCTGCAAGGAACAAAAAAAGGGCCAAAAAGGTCTTGAGTAAATGTTTCTTAAAAGAGATCTTACAAAGTAGCTTATTATTATTATTATTGATGTTTAGGTGTACACAGTTTAAGAATTTATTGAATTCAGTATAAGACTCGATGAGGCAAAAATATTTTTTGTCTATATTCACAAGATCCCATCCAAGTGGTTTCTAGTAATTCGAGCTTTCAGTCTTTTTTCTTTACCTTTTGTTTTTCTTTGAGTGCATCAAAGTACTTGTAATTTTTTGAGTGTTCGGAACTGTGCTCATAAATTGCTTGGCAACTACATTGGCAGCAGGTGCTAACCACTGGCAACAGCTGTTGGCTGATTTAAAACTCAAGTCGAGACTGACGCTCCCCTTGAGGCATTGTCACGCAGGAAGTTGTCAGATACTAGAAGGCTGAAGCTTGTCTGTCTGTAATTTATAGCAGCTAAAAGCTACGCCCCGCTTCTTCTTCTTCTTCGTTTTGGATACGGTTTTTGTTGCATTTTGCGTTTGCTGCAGTCAGTCAACTAAGTTGGATTGCATGAGCCCTACAAAGTGGGTCACTCATTTGCCGTTTTTTGTTCAGCTGTCGCTCTGCTGCGGCTGCGCTCTTACTGAACTCTTTGGCTGTTACACTTTCTCTTTTTTAGATTTTAAATTCTGCGCCAAATTTGCTGCTGTTGTTGTTGTTTCTGTTGCATGTGGGTGAACTTTCACATTTCACTAGAGCACGTTTGCACTCACGTTTCGTGTTTGAGCAGTACAAGCAATTGAATTGGAACATTCGAATTAGATTGAATGATTTAGTTAGAAATGGATCTCATATATGTTTCTATGTTTTTGGATGTTCGCTGCTGGTCAACTTTTCAATGTCATGCCCAATGAAAGGCGCATAGATACAATTTCTACAATTTCACTCGACAACAACAAAGTGGCACAAACGAAGCTGTGTGCCACAAAATTAGTAACAAAAGTGAAACAGCAAAGACACCAATTCAGTCGATTCCGACCGCTCTCCGCTCTACGGTCTGCAGATTTTTCACTACTTTTTCCAGCAGCCGAGAAATCGCTTTATGGCTTTGACTTGACTTTGTGAGTGTGACCCAGTTAATGCATAGCGAAATTCAGGTCAAACGAAATGGAAAATGAAATGCCAGCTGCTGCTGCGGCTGCGCGTAGAAATTAGAGCGCGCAACGAGCAGCGGCCGCAGCAGCGACGCCGACGACGGCGACGACAGCGTTGTCTGCGCAGACGCAAACGTCAAAAACTTTCAACGCTAAAAGTTGGTCAAACATGCCAAGCGACAGCAGCAGAAGAAGCAAAAATATGAAGCGAGTGAATGTGTGTGTGTGTGTGTGTGTGTGTGTCGTGTGTGTGTGAGTTTGTTTATAAACGAGGTCAACATTCAATGGCGCTTAAAGCTGTCTTGCAGTTGTTGTTGTTGCTGCTGCTGCTGCTGCTCAAAAAAAAGGTAAACAAAACCAAAGCACATCAGCTCTGCCGTCTATCAAAGTGAAAAGCGCGTTTGTCTGTCTATCGCTCCCGCTTTCTCCCCCACACTTTGCCCATGGCGCTGAATTCTTTGTTGGATGCTGTGACTTGGCTTGCTTTTGCTTGCATTTAGCTTAACTTGTAGGAGAGTGTAAAGAGAAGCTTGAGGCGCTGGCTCAGAAACTGAAAGCGTCGTTGACTGCGAAAATTTGTGTCACGTTTTGAGGTTTATTTTATTCTTATTACCAATATTATAATCATTTTTATTTCATGTGGCAGCTTTCAAACTCTCTAACTTCGCTTGTGGCAAGTTTTAATTTGCATTTATTGTATTGAAAAAAGTAAATACAGCTACTAGATTTCGGAAACCATATCAGTTAGTCACATGAAATTATACAAAAACAACTGAATATTTGACCCCCTTAGCAGAGTTTCGCATCACAGATATTTACTTTTGATTTTTCTCGATTAAATCGTTTGCTCTTTTAAGAATTTTCAAATATGATGCTTTTAAACAAAAGCTGAGATGCAAATTCGTAGGCAAATGGCGTTCTTAAATTTAGAACTTAGACTTTCTTTCATTTTTAGCTTTCAAATTTTTCGTAGTAAAAGAACTTACGCGCATTGTGATAGTTGACATTGCCTTTGAGTATGCCTTTTAATATTGGCAATTCTTCGGATCCACCCATTTTGTGTGTTTTATTTTGTTTGGTAATTTTTTATTTATATTTAAATACAATTCATATAAGACTTTTTTCTGTCACTGTACACAATTTGTATGCACTTGCATTGAGAGTGCATTAAATTAGAATAAAAAACTTTTTCGTTTTCTCTTTTTTGGCACAAACACAAAAATAAAACTTTGGTTGAAGCTGCAGTTAAGTATTGATTGAGTTTGAGATTTTGTGGCTTAAGTTCACTCAATCTAGCTTTTTAAATTTTTTATTTTTTTTATTTTATATGCTCAGGTACTTTGGATAGTTGCAGTGTTTAGTTTTTTTTGTAATAATTTATGTTTCTTTTATAGGTAATAATTTTCTTATATATTTCACAGGAACTTTCTTTGCTTGCTTTATGTGTTGCTCTTTTTTTGAAAACTTCAATATATATGTATATAAATTAATTGCTAATATTTGGAATTTCTTTTGCTTAGCTGCACTTGCTGGCTCAATCAATTAATAACTTAATTGATGTTAATATTTGAAGTTATTATTTTTTGCGCGTAATCCAACTAGCGTGTGGCTTGACTCCTTATGTCGACTTTTCTTCACATTAACAGTTGTAGTATGCAATAATTAGATATTAATTTAATTATTTTTTCATTAAAATTTCATTTATTTGGCTCTGCACACACACAAACACGTTCACACACGTACGCGTTGTCATTATGTTTCAATTGAAGTTGCAAGTTTCGGCTTGAAATGTTGAAAAGCGACAACGACAACAACAACAAGAACGATGAAATATATTTGTCAAATTCGCTAACATGACAAAACTCGACAAGGTCTCGAACGCGACTAACTGTAAAAAGCAAAAGCACGTTACGATTATACCCAAAGGTAGCCGCCAGCAGCAGCAGCAGCAGCAGCGGCAGCAACGAACGACAGACGACAACAAAAACAACAGCAAGCAGACGCCGCCGCAACAATACAAAAAGCGGTGGAGCCAATGACCAACGGCAAGCAAAGAGAGCGAGATGGAGAGAGAGAGAGAGACGGAGTGAGAGAGCGCGCAAGTAAGAGCTTAAAATGAAAAAGAGCATTTTAAAAGCTTGCAGAAGCTACAAACTGCAACTAAGAGAGGAGGAAACACAAAAACAACAGCTTGAGAGCAAAGCTGATTGCATTGATAAGTCAACTGATAAGCAAGAGTCTTTAAAGAATTGCGTTGAAAATGTAAAAATGTTTAGCAATAATAATTATATTAATAATAATAAAAACAATGACAGTAAAAAGAACTTAACAAGTTCAAGACCTGATAAGCTCTGTTCACTCGCCCCCATAATTTGTTATCTCTGCAAAAACAAAATGGCAACAAAAGTTCATTGCTCGCAAGCCAAAGTGAATATGCAAAGCACAAAGAGCGTGAGAGAACAGAAGAGAGCATGGTAGCTCTTAGTCAGCAGAGCTTTTCAACACGCTTAAGAGCAATTCGTGTTGAGTTTTGATGTGTAGCTAAGAGCGCCAGAACTTGAAAGCTCTTTGCAAGCAAAGCTTTTGCAATCGCATAAGCAATTCAAGTGAGGATGCAAACACACATGCACAGACCTCCTAACAGGTGCATTTTTGAGTAATTTGTTTACATATTACCGCAAAAAGGTTGTTTCGCTCGTTAAAACCGTTTTTGACATGTGGCTATAATAATTTATGACTTTGTCGGCCTCCTAGACTAACGCCATTGCATTTTATGTCCCGTCTGAGGGCCTGACGATATATATACATATTTACTTCACTTGAAACAATTTCGCAAAAAAAACAATGCACATATTGAAATGAGTGCAATGCTAATCGCTGAATGCGTAAGTGTTTGTGACTGTGTGAATTGAGTCACGTAGCGCGTTGGCGCCAGAGAAAAGTTTGCAACAAATATTAGTTTTTATAGCCGACTTTTGAATAGACAACCCACAATAACAAATATATGTTCAGTTTGTTCATGGAACTGTCAAAAGTCCCCTAGAAATATATCAACTCTTGAAATCGGGGTCAAGCTTACTCACAACAACACAATAAAAACATTTGCTTGACTCACAATCCGATATTTTTGATGTTTATTAAGTTGCTGGCAAACTAACGGTATAGCTAAAGCATAACACACAAAATCTTGTTTTGCATTTCGCACGTCATAAAGAAATCAGTTGAGTGCGTCCCATTCACTCACTCGCTCACTCACTCACTCACTTATCAGCGAGTCATTTCAAGTGGCAAGTCATCAAGCAAACAATTCACTCACTCATTGGTCATTGAACTTAAAAATTAAATGAGGCCAAAAACAACAACAATGACGAAGACAACGACAAGACGTTGATGACGATGAATACAATGTAAAAGGCAATTTGAATGTTATGAGCTGTGAGTAGCCCCAACGTCATTGCTTCATATTTGTACGCATATTTTTGGACAACGAAGAGGACAAAAGCAACAAAACGAATGAAACGAGCAGAAACAACAACAACAACAACGAAAGTAAAAGTGAAAGTTGTTCGGAGTTGTATTTTTCGGTAGAAATTTTCGTGCATGTTGTGGAAATTGAGCGAACGATCATTGGGCAAATTAGGGGCCTGAAAACTGGGGGACCTACAATATCGCTGTTGTTGTATTTGTTGCATAACATATGAAATTAACTTAAGCAGCGAGAAATGAGCATAAACAATCAAGGGCCTAGAAATCAAGAGACAGATACCAGAGCTCACTACTTTTGAACATACCATAAAAATATAGGTTATCTTTTACAATTGATCAGTAAGAAAAACAAAAATGTTACACGTTACGTATACGAATATTCAACCAATCTACAAATCAATTCAAACGCTTTATCATCGGCTAACAATACAATTATAATAATAAAGAAAGCTTGTAGAAATCAAACAATTACCGTAACAACAAATCCCTCTACCAGTAATTGAACACAACAATTCCATCATACGGTTATCACATAATACTTTATAATAAACCAAAAAATAGACTCAAACCGTGAACAACAAAATTTCATGAGCAATTAAAAGCCAATTAACAACTTTTTACAATAGCAAACAAGAAAAGAAATTTCACTTTCACTGGCCATCGACTTGATGTCTTGAGCGTGTCTCTAACCTCAATCCACTTGTCAAACGCAATGACAGCTCCAATCAAATGCCCTGCCAACTGCTTTCTAAATAACATCAATCTATCTCTCTTTAACGCTCGCTGTGGCGCTAACAAACTGAATGGAAATTGTTATAGATAGAGGTACTATTATTATGGTTGTTGTTGTAACGGTTAAGCTGAGCTTTACTTCCCGTATTACGAAGTCGAAACTTGGCTTACATAGTTCGCATAATAAGCAAGGCGCTAATTGCAATGACCACAAGAAGGAAATGGCTCATAAACGAACCAAACGAGAAAAAAAAACATAAACTAAAGAAATCATCATCAAACGAAGCGAAGGAAGAAGCAGCAGCAGCAGCAGAGAGTTCAACGCACTCAACTTGAAGATTCGATGTTGAAGTTGGACTTGGTATAGCATGTGAGTTGTAGGCCTACTTTCGTTGGGTGATTCAGTTGCGACGGTAGGTGGGGGACTCGAAGATCGGGGAAGGCGGGCTTTACGTAAAACCGTCGCCGCATTAATTGCGCGACACAATTGTTGTTGCTGTTGTTGTTATCTTGCGTAAGTTGTTTACAATAACTTTTTGGGTTGTATCGAAAAGCGTAGAAAGAAACAAACAGACGCATACAAAAAAAAAACCTACACATGAATACTTCAGGGCGTTGAAGTAGGCAATAAAGGTAGAGGTAGTAAAGCATAAAGAAATGTTTTGTCTTTTTGGGGTGAAAATGCCGCACAAAACAGAAACCTAAATAATATATACAACAACAACAACAACAACAATAATAAAGTCATCATTTGACGCGTGATGAGCTCTTATTGTTGTTGTAAAAGTTTCTTCAAGAAATTTCGTGGAATTGCTCGATTGTTTTTTTGGGACATAACAAGGGACATTAACCTGAAATCTTTAAGCTCATCGAATGATAGCCAAGCTTTGTCTTTAAATCGGAACTAAAGTCATCTAATAAGGCCGCCATCTAGTAGTATCTACCATCTGTCTCAGACTGATATTTTATAAAATTATAGTTTTTTTTTTTATAAATCTCAGAAGTTCTCTTAGCATTGCATTTTGCTTTTGGGTCATGAGAATATCCCAATGTAACATATGGCTGACCTTCCCAATGTAACAGCTTGCTCAATAGCATGTACACAGACAGTATCTATAGAGCGGCAAACAGTTCGACGGGGACCCTGTGCCATATTTACGTCGTACACACATACAACATGTGAGTATATTAATTTCGCATAAAACAAAAAGGTCGTGCTCATTTATTTTCATCAATTATATTGAATAACAAAGCAAAGTCACTAACTTACAAATAAATATACAATATTTCGTACAAGGGAATGCCAATGTGGTATATTTTTGGCGCTGGGCAAGACAAATTTAAGTGTACTGATAATTAAGTGAATTTGAAATAAATTGCGACGAGCAGCCAATTGCAGTTGTTGGCAGTGTGAGCCTCCAAAGGCGAATGACCGTGCCTGACCCAAATAGAAGTCGCTGCACTCCAATCGCTTGCAAGGCAGCGCAGCCAACAAAGGCGACAAATGTGCATGACAAAACACGCACACACACACACACACACACACACACACACACAACAACTGCAAAGAACGAACAAGCTAACGAGAGACTCAACGACTGACGTCGTGCAGAATTGCAACAAGAAAAAAGCGCAGCGAGCAGCAGCCAACAATTTGTAAACGAGGCCGAGTGCAATGAACAGCATTCAGCACACGAGAGAGCGAGCAGCCAATGCATTTTGCTTGCGCTCACTCATTGCGCTGCGTTTTTAAGGTTCTTCGAAACAATTTTCGAACACTTATTTCGAATGGCCGCTGCCTCTGCCGCTGCCGCTGCCGCTGCCGCCAACATTGCACGATGTTGCAACGCGAAACCTTCGAGAAATTTTCTAGAGTCGTTGAACTCGACTCGTTAAGCTTGCTATCTCGCTCAATCGCATGTCGCTTGCTGTGCCCCAAAACGATGCCAACAATGATAATGATGTTAATAATCACGCTGTTGATGTTGACTATGATGATGATGATGATGATGATGTTGTTGGCGAGGCATTGCAGCAATGTTGGCTGTGGTTGTGGCTGTTCGCTCGTCGCCTGGCTTGAAACTAGTTTGGCGCCGAGGCATTGAAAAAGCGAAAGTAAATTTTTCTACTGCTGCTGCTGCTGCTGCGTCGTGAGTGAGTGTTGTTTGTATGAGCAATATTTGCCGTGCTTGTCGCTCGCATGAGCTTGCATTGCTGTTCGCTCAACGCGTTCATCCGAGGTAAATGAACCTTTTGAAGGTTCAACTTGCGTAGTAGGCGCGATGCGTCGCAGTTGATGTCGCTGTCGTTCGCTCAGTCGGTTAGTCGCTCAGTCGATTGGCGTGTAAAACAAGTTTGTTACGTTGCATGGTTGTTGTCATTAATGTTGTTGCTGTTGTGTGACTGTTTGTTGCGACTGCTTTTTGGAGTCCACTTTGCGCTCTTCTTCTTCTCTTGCAATTTCACCGTTAAGCCAAACCAACGGCAGCGGCAGGTGATAAACTGACACCAAGTTGTGGTCTTTCTTTCCCCCTCCTCCTCTTCTTCTTCTTCTTCTTCTTCTCGTGCACGCAATTAGTTGTCTTGCTGTTGCTACCGCTTTATGTAACTTGTTAAATCGTCAAACTGAATTTGATTTAGCGTGAAATAATTTCACTTATTTTTGATTTGTTAATTGCAACATAACATTATAGAGTCTCTATTTCTCTATATATAGTATGCAACATACTATACTCTGTATAATAGTTGCACTTGAATGCTGCGCCTACTAATTGACAGAATTAATTGAAAGTTCGCATACTCAGAAAATATTTGGTTCCGGCATAGCTCCGGCTCACGAACTAGTCGTTGAACATTTTTTCAAATTTCTAATTGTTTTACATTTATTTATATTTATTTTTCAATTTATTTTGTTTAAATGCGGTAAAGTACCATACCGTTGTTAGTTTACATTGTGTTCAGGTCGCTGCCCTGATTACAATCAAAATCATCATCATTATAGCTCGTTTTACTTGAAGAGCCACATTATTGTGGCACAAAATCTATATCTCTAGTAGCCAGTTGTGTGTATGAAGGAGTAGAGCTCTATGCGTACATCCACCCACTCCTCTCTTGTCAACCTGACAGTGCTCCTTGAACTGCTAACTGCTACAGAAAATTGTTGCATAGCTTCTCCCCAACTGTGAGCGCGACCCCCATGTCTTGTTGTTATTGTAAATTTCGTATAGCCTCCAATATTATTTTAGTCAACAGCGTGTCAGTGTGTGCAAGTGTATGACCATGTGTGTGAGCGTGGCATTTTAATGTATTTGTAATTGACCTGAATAAAGTTCAAAACACTCGCAGCCGCAACAGCAAGGCGAAATATTCATATGAACATGCATGTATCTACATACATATGCATATGAGTGTGTGTGTGTGTGTGTGTGTGAATGTAGCCTCAAAATAATAATGATTGCGACAACAACAAACAACAAACAACAAACAACAACAACTGTATTGTTGTTGTAGCTGCTGCTGCTGCTGTTTATAAATTTGTTGCTTTGACTCTGATAATTGACAATTGTTTGATTATTTTATATGCTTTTGGGACAATATAACTATAACAACAACTAATTGCTGCTGCAGCTCTAGGCTGTTGTTATTGTGGTTGTTGTTGTTGTTATTGTTAGACTTTGATTGTATTGGAGGGCGGGCTTTGATCTGATCTAATGTGGTTCTATTGATGTTGGGCTATTTGTTTAATTTACTTGTTGTTGTAGTTCTTGTAATTGTTTGCTTGGTATTTCTATGTAAGGCAATAATTGCTTAATTGCAAATCCAAAAAAATGCATCACAAAAAGCGCCAAAAGTTTGCTTTTTCATTTGCTATACTTTTTGGCTAGTCAGTTAAGTTTTCAAAGTTTTTCACTTATTATTTGAAAGTTTATTTCTCTTTTCAACTGATATAACATTGTAAATGTTTTTAAGTACCGCACATTGTAGTGTCATTTCATTTCTTCAAATTATTTGGATATGACTTGACTATACATATAAACTATTTAAATATGCACTTCAATGTATGCATATGTTTGAGTGTGTGTGTGTGTGTGTTGCTGTTTGCATGCATTTACTTTCAATTTTGTTAGCCTCGCGCTAATTTGAGTTCATTTCAATTAAACAAAAAAAAAAATGTACAAAAATAAAATCAACAGCACAAAATAACTGAATTACTTAGAAACTAAATAAATAAATGTACGAACACATAAAAAAAAAACAAATATAAAATTTCTACAAAAATTTAAATAAATTCCAAAATACTACATTCAAATGCTCGGCTCTCGAAAAGTTTTGCAAGTATCGCAGCACGCAGAGCGCAAAATGAGTGCGCCAAAAGGGATATTGGGAGAGCGAGACGTCAACGCTGCGTATGAGTATTTGTTTGCTACGTTTCGTTTCGTTTTTTGTTCGTTTCGTTTCGTTTCGTTTCGCTTGCATTGCGTATGAGTCAAAACTGTTTACTATCAGCACACTAACACACACACACACACACACACACACACACACACACACACACACACACACGCAGCGCACACTGCGCCCGCGCTATCTTCAGTGGCGCTGCCATGGGGCTGGCTGTGACCCAGTTACGGTCGCACGTCAGCTCGGTCAATGAACTGCGCGCTGCTGCTGCTGCTGCTGTCGCTGTCGAGTGCGAGGTTGAAGCTGCTGGGGATGAGGGGGACAGCGGGGAGACGAGGAATTGAATGGGGGCTTTGTGTGTTTGGGTTTGTGTGCGTGTGCGCTAAATTTCGGTTTCGTTTTCGTTTGACGTTTCGTTTGCTTTGCGCTCTTTTCAAATGTCTTGCGTTATTTTGCTATTTGTTGTCGTTTTTGTTGTAATGGCAAAACAACAAACAACATACAAAATGGCGCCTATTAACTGACACAGTGGCGACTGCGAAGAAATTATGAAAGCAAAAAAGAAAGTGTTTCGAAATCGCCGCCGAATTTCGTTGCACGAGTCAAAAATTATGTTTTGTATGTGAGTTGAGAAAGTGAAAGTAGTTTTGAATGCTTATTTTTTTGGAGGGGGACAATGCATACACTTCTGCAAGCTTTGTGTTTAAATAATATTCATAAATCCAAAAAAATCATTGTGAACATTACTATGGTGTGTGAGTGGGTCTTTGAGTGCACATACGTATCTCTTTTCTAGGTCAGCGGCGGCAGCGACTGAGCGTCGCCGCTTGTTTTATAACCGTAAATTTGTTTAAGCAAGGCAGCAAGCAAATACATACGCACGTCTATGCATGTGTGTGTGTGTGTGTGTGTGTGTGTGTGTGTGTGTATTGGCGACCATTGCGTTGGCCTTTTTGTATGAATTTCATTTTCCTTGAAAGATAAGGCAGTCAGTCGACTGCGCTGCCGCAGCGACGCGGCGAAAATGGCACACGGTCATTTTTATTATAAACAATACGAATTTTTGTTGCTGTTTGTGTTGCCGAGTTAAACTTGCCAGTTGTTTATTTATTTTATATTTTATTTAGGTGCATTTGTATGTTTGTATGACTTTAATTTTCGTTTCATTTCTTTGCTGCTGCGTGGGCGACTTTTAGGGTCAGCTGCCGAGTGTTTAGCTTTTTTTTGTTGCGTCCAATCAAACATAAACTATTTGAGGAACTAGTTCAAGGCATTCTATCAATTCAATTTTTTTCTATTCTCTATATACTTGAAATTTTCAAAAGTTACGATTGCAACATTCCGCGCGACCCCAAAAAAACATAATGCTACAAAAGTATTTAGAGATAGAAAACAAACAAAACAAAATATATATAAATCTAATCCATCAATTACAACATAACAAACAACAGGCAACAACAAAGCAGTTGAAAGAGCCAAAGACTCAACGACTCGTCTTTCTCCACACGTCAGTTGTTTTTTTGGAACAACGCATGAACCACTTTCATTTTCGTTTTCACTGCTCAAGCAACGCGCCCGACAGCAACATGGCCGCCGACGTCGCAGTAAGCGTCGCGAGCGTCGCGGTTTGGCAAGCAGCCAAAGCAGGAAGAAGCAGCAGCTGAAGCCGACGCAGCCATGGCTAAAGAAGAAGAAGAAGTCAATGAACGACGCCAACTTTGCTTTGCCTTGTTACAGCAGCAGCGGCAGCGGTAGCAAGCAAGCTGCCAAAAAAGAGAGTGCAATGATTGTGCTCTCTGCGCCGTGGATCATGTGAGTGAGTGAGTGAGTGAGTGTTGGCAAACGAGTGTGTTGCTGGTGTCATAATCGACGACAATGGCAACCATGTGCCGCACGGCGGCATTTCCTGTACTTTTTTTTCCGGGCTGCGCTTAATTTAACCAAATTATTACAAAATTTAATAATAGCAAATGGAGCAAGCAGTCTTGGAGTCCAAAGGAGAGCGCCAACGCAAAGATGTAGCAAGTGCCTGTTGTATCTGTGTATGTTTGTATGTAGCACAGACTGGCTGCTGCTCTTAGTTGTTGTTGTTGTTGCCTGTGGGGCTCCCTCACATTTGGGTTAAGTGCGTTCATTCAACTTTTAACACAATTTCGTAAGAGCTCGTTGTTGGTGTTGCTCCCATTTATCATGCGGGTGTTGGAAATTTGTTTAAACAAGAAATAAAATAAAATACAATTTATGTTTGCTTTTGGCAGCAACAACCGCAACAAGCAACAACAACTTTTACTTTGCCGTGAAATCATTTGCCACTCATTGGCGCTCATAGTTGTTGCAACACACAAACACACTCACATCGACATTAGTTAAATTTCGTTCATGGCTGGTCAATGAACTCAACTCGCTGGCGTTAAACTTAGATATGGCTCGTTTTGTTCGGTTCGGTTCGTTATGTTTCGTTTCGTTTCGTTTCATTTCGTATCGTGACGTTTCGTTTTTTCTCTCGTTGTCTTTCGTTTTTTTTTAATTTCTTAACCAGAGTATACTTAATATTAATTGTTAATATTCAACTTAACTTAATTTAATTCAAATGATTTAACCCAACTTTTGTATTAACTAAAAACTTTTAGGTACTCACCATCACGACTCATGCCTACGGCAATACATTTTTTCAGACGACAGTATTGACAACGATTGCGGTTAATACGCAAGATACTGCACTGTTGATTCTTGGTGCATGGCCGGTATTGGATCTTCTGCTGTATAGACCGACGGAAGAAGCCCTGTAAAATTAAAAAATTTGTTTAATTAAAACTTGAATTAGTTTGTCAAGATAATATTATGTAAGAATTGGACAGTTGCTCCTTAGATATATCTATAGAGTGCTAGACCCTTTTTTACCAAAAAAAAAAAACCAAGTCAAAACAACACAGATATACATTTAGCTAGGCCCCAACTATAGTAGCCTTTCTTTACACAGTAAAACTGCTTTTGGACATCGGCATGGATATAAACTGGATAATATCTGGGTACTACTATACTAGATCACCTACATCAGTCTGCTGTGCATTGGCATCCTCTGTTGACTTGTTGCTGTTGTTATTGCTGCGCGCCGTTTCCAAGTTCTCATCAAACTTCTGGCACAAGTAGTTGAGCGTTGAGGTCTCCAAACGTTGATGATGCTGCTCACACAGCTCATCATCGCAGCCCGAGTCCTGAGCATCCATATCCTCCATATGGCGATGATGCTGTTCCGGACAATCACACACAGCCAGCAGATCCTCATCTCCACTGCTGTTACTGTTACATGTACAGCCGACGGCATTTGTTAGAGATTGCGTGCTGGAGTTGCTCAGCAAAGAGCAGTTGCTATCGGAGCTATCCCGTCTCTGTTGTTGCTGCTGCTGCTGTTGTTGTTGCTGCTGTTGTTGTTGTTGTTGCTGCTGCTGGTGCTGTGTCTGCTGCATTAACAAATTGGCAATTTCTTTGTGTGTTTGCGCGGAGAAGGGACTATCACAATGCAGTTTACTATGCAGGTGGTTGTTGCTTTTAATGCTGGTGGGTGCTACAACATTTGTTGGAGTTGCGTTTGGATTTGGAGTTATTTTGGTTGCTCCAACCGTTGTTGCGGCCTTGTCTTCCTGCTGCTGTTGCTGCTCCAGCTCGCGCTGCTTCAGTTCTCTGGCATAGCGTATTTTCTTCCAAGGACACTGATAATGCTCATAGCTGGCGGCTCCTTCGTTAGCGCCATCTAGCGGTAACTTGCTGTCCGCCTGCTTGAGCGGCATATCATCATCGCAGTCTTCGTCTATGCCCGATTCTATGTCATTTTTGGCGCTCAGATCGGCATGGCATGACGTTGGTTGGGCATCACCAACTCTCTTCTCCGGCTGCTGCTGGCTGAGCAACACAACAATTTGTTGGTGCTGCTGTTGACTAATACTATTTGTCTGGTTATTGGTGGATGTCTTTACTAAAGTTGCAGGTGATGTTTGTACGAGCAGCTGCTGCGGCGGCGGCGGCGGCGGCGTTGGAGTCGGAGTCGGCGTAATTGCTGCTTCGTTTTTCAGTCTTTTGCGTTGTTGTGGTTGTTGTTGCTGCTGCAGATAAACAATTTGTCTTGATTGATTTGGCGGCACCTTGGACTCCGCCCTCTGTTTGCTCAAGGGCGCCGATTCCAGAAGCTTGACCAGTGCTGAATGTTGCTGCTTCAATTGCTGGCTCTTTACTTGCTGAGGTTGTTGTTGTGGCTGCTGCTGCTGCTGCTGCTGATGTTGTTGATGTTGTTGCGGGGCAGCTACAATATGTACATTATTGGCGGGTGTAAGCAGCACAATTGTTGTTGTTTGCTGTTGCTGCTGCGGTTGTTGATAGTGTTGTTGCTGGTTTTGTTGTTGCTGCTGCTGCGCGGCCATTTCTTGCATTGCACAAACCATTTTTGTATATGTAACAGATTATTTTTTAAATATTTCTTTTTTGGTTTCAAAATGACACTTGAACTTTTTTGTTGTTGCGATATAATCGCTGTTTCTGCTGCTGCTGCTGCTGCTGCTTACTACAATTTGCTAATAAGGAACATTTTTTGCTTTGATTTTTAATTTCACTTCATAATATCAATATCAAACGCTTTGCACTTTGTGCCTTTTTCAAATTTCGGCGCCAAAAGCACGAGGCACCAAACTCTGCTCTGCTTTGAGACACAGTCTCAGAAGTCTCTCACATCAATCACGCACATAAAACAATAATCATTTATCATTAACTATAAATTCCAACTAGTATTCTATTGTAATTTATTAAATTTGGCGTTCTTCTATTTAATTCTGCTTTGATTTTAATATTTCGCGCGTTTTCCTTGCTCTGCTCAACCGATGACTACAACGAGCAATTTGCGAATGAAAGCTACGTTGCCCCACAGCGCGTAGAGTAGCTGCCAAACGGCCGATGTTCGAACGAACAAGCAACTCGTTGCAGCCGAAGCTTGTTACGTTTTGGCGCTCGCTTTTTTGGTCTCTCTCTCGCTCTCTCTCTCGACGATTTACTGGCGGCAGCGACTCAGCGACTCAGCGCTGCAGCGGGCATTGCATTTGGCGCTGTCAACCTCGCGCTACATTTTGTTTTTATTTTTGTTGTTGCTGCTGTTGTGGTTGTTGTTGTTGGAGCTTTTGTGTGCCAACTGAGGACATTCACTCCGACGCTGACACTAACAACGTCGACTGAGGCAGCGGCAACTAACAATAGTTGAGCTAGGGAGCTAAGCAAAAGCATTGGGGCTCAAGTATTTTTGGGAGTGTGTGGGGGATCAGAACATACAAAAGTATGTAGCATGTATGTACATGGTTCTCCATGTTGCTGCCAACAATTCTTGGAACGCCTACAATATTGTGGCAGTGAAGCAAGCATCGGCTGCGTAGATTTCAGGTAGCTGCCACCTGACTGATCAGCTTTGTTTGATAACAAAAAAACAATAACAAATACAACAATAAAACACAGACAACAATGCGAAGCATAGAAAAGTTAACACGAAGTAAGTTGTAGGTGGAGGCTCACTCGATAGTTCTGGGTCTTTGTTTGTTTTGATAAATGACTGACAAATAAGATTAATTGATATTGAGTGGGGGACAAGAGGCATCAAATGAAGGCAAATTAATACGGAAAGGTCTTGGTAGGGGTACGTCCATATAAAGCTGTCTATCAACAAACATGACAATCTTAAGAGGCTTAGATCTGGAACGATTTGTGAACACAAAAAGAATTTTTGTGTAACTTTTGAAATAGATTATATGTATATATTCCGTTGCTTGGAAATTGTGGTAATTTGTTTCAAGTCTTTGTAGCACTTTTTGACACTTTTTGCATGGCCATAATTTAAACAAATTCAAAACTTTCATTATTTAATAGCTCTGCATTGTCTATTTTTCTCGAAAAATTTAACGCCTCATCATTAATAATATTAAATAATATTTTTGTGCGCTTTTTGGGGCCAAACGCAAAAGCCAAAGACAACAACGAAAAGGCACAAAGCTCTTACCCCTTCTTCCCAACACTGCCCCTTCCCCTTCCCACACCCAACGCCCTTCTCTGCTTGCTCACGCTGCTACGTAACCAAAAAGCCCCCAACTACAAATATACAGCGTATTTATGTGAGTACAACAACGACGTCAGCCACTGCTGCCGCTGCTGCTGCTGCTGGCGTTGCCTTCATTAAAGCATTGCTGCTGCTGCTGCTGCTGCTACATAACACGAAAACGTCAGCAGCGACGTCAGCGTCGACGCAGAGGTTGGCTAGCAGTTCAGTTCAACGAACCCGCCATTGTCGTGACCCACTTTTCGGTCAGCTACCTCCGAATGTGGAGCTCGCATGCCGCATGTCGTATGAAACGAGCGAGTGAGCGAGCGCACAAAACGAACATCGGCACAGTTTGTGGAAGCGCTCTCATTTACTCGGTTCGCTCGTTCGTTCGCTCGTTCGTTCGCTCGCTCGCTCGCATTGCATTTGCATGCGAATTTGTTGTTGTGGCTGTGCATTTTGTCGCTGCAGTTTGCAAGCCTTTGGCTTGGCTTTTGAGTGTGGCGGCTGCCGCCTGAGTTCATTTGAGCTGGCGGTCGGTCAACGACACAGAAACCTCAGCCACAGTGTGGCAGCAGCGTAAAGGAGGGCCAAATGTTCTTGTGGGATTGGCCAAAGTGGGGGCGGCTCTATGTTTGGACTTGTGCACATATTATGTTAAAAAAAAAACAAAGTTTCAAGGAAATCTTTTGAAAGGCAACAAAATGCCAAAAATGGTAGTATTGGGTTAGCTATAATTGGGATAGGTTCGATTTGAACTGCAAAACTATATGCTCAAGCTAATGAGCTTATGTAATTTAATAAATTCATGCAGATTGAGGCGCTCTTTTCTTGAGCTGGGCCGAGTTCAATGCACCAGCGTGCTACAATTTGCACTCATTTTGACTAGTAATCGTCCCCCATAAAACTACTCAACAAATTTCGAACTTCGAACTACAACTAGAGCTATACAAAGCCAAGCTCTTGCGAATTGTAAAGCCGAACGAACATTCGGGAACAGCTGTGTCATTTCTCGTGAGAGCAGCCAGCTCTCTCTTGGCCTGGCTGCCAAATGTGAATGAACTCTGTTGGCTGCGCTGCAGTTTCGCGGCAATGCGAATAACAAGTTTCAAAAGAAAGTGAGAGCATTTCACATACTTACAATCACATTTTCGAATGGGCTGCCATTTTTGAATGTGTGTAAGTTAGCTGTTTGGCTACGGCACCGTCATGCAGCGTAGCGTAGCGAGTAACCAGCCGCAAAGCGCCCTTTACTCCTCTGTCTCTCATCTCTCTTTCTCTACTGACTCCCTCCGAAAATAGTCTCCGTATTTGGCCCGTTGTCTTTATTTTGAATGATCAGCGTCATGTGTGTGTGTGTTGTGATCATGAGGGGACGTTTACACATTAAGCATTATTGTTGTCTTGATGATTGTGGCCACCGCTTTGTATTCATATTTGTTGTTTAAAGAATTTTCTGGGTATTTGAACTGTTTAACTCAACTCAGCCATGGCACATGTGCAGTCAAATTTATGTTTATGAACGCTTCTAAAGGGGCAAGAGCATACACCATACCACATCAGTATAACAACATTTAAATAGTCTGAGCAGTCCATGAATGAATTGTCCACAAATAGACCCAGCCGATCCATTGAACCGCCTACCTGCTATGTATTGAATCGTTCCATTGGTCGATCGGCTAAGTTCTTCGGCTGGTTGATCTTGGTCGTTCGGTTCTATACTTGACATACTTATTATGCGGGCTGCTGGAACACTTGACAGGACAGAATGTGCTGGAAATTGTGTTTTGGTAGTCTCAATTGAATGCTATTGCTGTAAGATCTTGACATAAATGGAATGGCACAAATTTGTTACGAATACGGTGGATATTTCTCTAGGTTTGTGTACAACGTATATACGTAATGTGTAGTTATAATCCAAGAAATCACAATCAACTACTGCCTTTTTGTTATAAAGATATATTAAATTATGAAAGGAACTTTTTCAAATGATTCAAATGTATTCTAACACCCGATCAGACCGAAGCAAAATATATTGAACCCGCTAGAGCGATGTGTTGTGCGTTCTCAACTCAATTCTGTACAGGAACGTAAGCAATTAGCACGTGCTTAGCCAAACAAGCAGACCTCACACCCGGAACTTAATATTACTTTACAGTAATAGACATTGACGTTGGCGTTGGTAGCGCTTAGAGTCTAGTCAAGAATTCTGGGTTTATTTGACAGCCGTTTTATGTGTGGACAGCTTCATAGAATGTTTACAGCTATGCTAAGTGTACATGCACCTAGGTAGATATAGAAAAGACCGTAGTCATATTTCAATGGTCAATTTTAATTGACTGCTTGTCGTGACAGGACCAACAATATCATTAGGCCAATGCACGCACACTCACACACACAAACAACTCAATGATATGCAAGTGACCAGCAATTAGTTAACGAAAAAAGTACAATAAATAAATTATGTTCAAATTACAAGCAATAGTAGACAATAAGCAAGGGAAGGTGGAGTCAGCCTTCGCTCTGCGCACATTTAGGTCAAAGTTCAATGAACTACACGGCGAATATAAGGATATGCTATGTAACAGTGTATAGCCACCCTTAAAACGCTGTCAAGTGACGGCAGCAACGGTAGCAGAGTCAGAGACGTCTGTCGTAGTAAAAAGCAACACGAGGTCAGCCTCACGTAGCCAGCTCTGGAGCTGGGCAGGCGCACTGCCATCCAAACCCTCCCTGCCGGCCGCCCTCCCACAGCACACTGCGTTGTGTTGAGTACTAGTATGTCTATTTATTGGTCTGCCCGCCCAGCTTTGGCCTCGTGCTCATTGACGTCACTTGCATCTAGCTCGGTTCGTTCAACTTTGCCAGCTCATGGTCGCTTGCATTTTGTAGTTGTCGTTGTAGTTGGATTGGTAGGCGGGCGTGCCACGTGCTTGGGCGCACAGCAAATTGAATTTAGGTTCCCTATTTTGATTTTCTGCACTCTCGAAACACAAACAGGAAATTGTTTAACGTAGTTGGGAAAAAGCATTAATCCAGAAAAATTATGAATTAACGTTGATCAGGCAAAAACTGCGATACTTTGGATTCGAGAAAAACAATAGTTCTACTAAAGTTTCAGCTAAAAAATGTAGCTAAACCTATAACAAGATAATAATAGAGTATATTCTATATAATTGATAGGAAATACCTTTCTCATTTCTCGTTAAAAGACAAATCGTACGAAGGGCAAACAAAAAAGCAGTAACAATGAGCCAAGAGAATAATGGAGAAGCAGCAGATGTGGGCGATGCTGGAGTGGGCAGCAATTGTCTTAATGATGTGCAGCCAGGGACATTCAGCACATGGCGGCGGTTAGGCGTCCAAAAGAAGCAAAAAAAAGAAACTATTACACATGACGAACTGCATCAGGGATAACAGGAAAGAGGCGATGTAGTGTAGTGTGAATTGAGGACATTGCACTCCAATAACCTTAAAGCTGAAGCAGCTAAGAGTAAGAAAATGAGAGCTCATGTACACTACGAAGACATATAACAGTGAGTGCGAGAGTGAGCAGGAGGGCTGACTTTATAAGGACGAAACTTTTCTAGTTAATGTCTCCAGCTCTTTCTCTCAACGCACGGCTCTCCTTGACTTGGCGCACAGCAAATTGTCAAGAACTTTTGGTGGCAAGTTGGAGGCGGCACACACACATTTACGGTTACTGAAGCTTCCTGTTAAGCAGTGATTAGGCACAGTGGGATTTACGGTATAAAAGCGCAGGAAATGGCCTAACGGAAGGAATCGGATTTAATTGGTCAAATTCTAAGCACAATATGATGGACAACTGATGAGTTGACTATGTTCTCCTTGCTGTTGTCTCATTTACATATTGCTCTTGTTTTTTTTTCGATAATCCGTAAATGAAGCTGCTATCATTGTGTTGTTACCTTTGGGCTGCGTTTCAGGCGCAGGTGATTGCTGTTAGAATGCGTGTCCCTATACACAGGCTTATGAACCCAAAGCAGGTCGCAAAAACAACAACAACTTTAAACACTGCAGCTACATCAGCATGAGAGGAGGCAGTGTTAAATGTACTTTGGTTGTGCCGACTCGGAAATACTCTTCACGAGACTTTGGGGTAGATCATGCCAATTGGTCTGGTCTTCTCCAGACAGCTTATAGTTTTTCATAGTAAGCGATTTTGACAAAAATGCTCCCTAAATGCATTTGTTACGTAATACACGACCCGTACAGACTTCTTGCAACACCGACACTCACATTCAACACGTGAATACTTTCCGCTAGAAGACGAATTTTGGCGCGCGATGGAAGACACCTGTACTATATCAGACAGACCCACAGGGGCAAAGAGTGTCATAGCGAGTCACAGGCCCCAATGACACTCTCCTCGTCGACTCACCCTACGCTTTTTAGCGCATTTCACTTTTGCTGCTGCTTCGTGGTTGTGGCTGCTGCCTGGCTGCTGTCACGTTGGCTTCTGCTGCGAGGGGTTGTGGTTGTTGTTCTTGTTGCAATGCCTGCCTGTTGTTGTTGTTGTTGTTGGCGCTTTGCTTTGACCCACTTTGCGTACATTGAACTTTTGACTGGCTGGCTGAGAGCCGTTGCCTGGGCTAACTCAGAGTGGGAGTTGGGGGTTGATCTATGTACAAGTTTTAGGGGTTACGTTTTATGTACTACAATCACACTGTGCCGCTGACGTCGCTGTCGCTGTCGATGCCTCTGCCAGCTGCAGAATTGTGGGTAAAAGTGTTTGGCTATGCACAAAAGCACAATTTGCCTCACCCCGCTAGATGACGCTACTGCAGCGTTAACCTTAAAAACTGCTGGCTTGCCTCATATGATTATATGTGTTTGTGAGTGAGTTGCAGCTGGAGCAATGACCGCAGCTCAGCAAGGTTGAAGGATAAAGCGAAAGGCGAATTGCAATTTTGGCAAGCCAAAATAGACGGAAGGAATTGGCCAATTGTTATACGTAATTTTAATGTAAGAGCGTGCATTGTTGGTCAAGTCGTCGAATTATTGCGGTGTGGCAATTAAAACTTACAGAAACTATGATGAAGCATTTTAGAGGCATAAATAACTTCTCGGCAAGCTGCAAATATATTCCATAAAATCTTTGTTTCCAATTACAATTCTATTGTTGACATCTATAGTGGTGTCGTAATCCCAAAAAGAAATCTCCATTTATGCCGAATGTCTAGAACGCCCCAACAAATGTTCTACTTAATTTTCATATTTTTATCTACGCACGCACACTCATATCTGTTTACACACATTTCTGCCTTCGTATGTGGTAAATACTTTTGCGGCGTGTTAGTTTTAGTTTTTATTTTTCTTGGCCTGATTTTTGGTTACTTGTTTGTCTTTTTTTCTACCTATGTAGTACGTCTATTTTATCTATTTGCTGCGGCAGTTCAATGAACTTTGCGTAATTATTTTGCGATTATCTTTGCGCATTATGACCAAACGACTGCCTCCGACTATTCAATAATCATAATAATAATAGTCGAGGCCCCGAGAGGCCCCCTGCAAACTGCCAAGCATTGTGGCACGTGTGGGGGGCTATGGAGGAGTTCTGCTCAATTATGAACCATTATGTCAATTATTTGTTACTCTTGGCTGTTGACTTGGTAAATAAATTATTTTAGTGGCAGCGGCATTGGCGTCATAACTTGCACCAAATATTAAGACAGTTGGCTTTAGACAGAAAAAAAAACCAAAAAAATTGCGCATACGCCGCATAGATACAATGAGAGAGAAAAAATCCAAACTTGTTTCAAGCTAGCAAAATGAATGGCAGGCAGTTAAGAGTCGAGCTACATGCGGCAAGGTCTTCTGCATGCAATTGCAACAGCTACAACAACTGCAGCATAAACAACAACAGCAACAACAATAACAACGGTAAAGGCAACCGCAGTCATTTGACTGCCCAATCTAACTGCAGTTTATACCACTGCATGCCGCTGCTACCGCCGCTGCTGCCGCCGCTGCCACCGCCGCTACTGCCACAGCCAGTGCGGTCATTGGCATTTGGCAAAGTTTTTGAGAGCGCACCGGAGAGAGAGATAGAGAGAGAGAGAGAGAGAATTGCGTATGCAGGCTAAGCAGCACAAGCAGTGCAGTTAGACAGCTGCAGCAGGCAATGAGCGAGAGAGCGTGAGCAGGGCAGGTGTGAGCGACGGCCTCAAGCCATGCAAAGTGCAGTGAACTCTGCGGCGCAGCTTCAATGCTTGCACGCCCCCGCACCTCCCACCTCCTGCCTTAATGCGATTTCAATCAGTTGTTGTCTTTGCCTTTTCTGTTGCGCTCTTTTAATGACGCCCAAAAACAAAAGCAAAAAAAAATTTGATGCAGACAGTCGGGACGGTGTCCGACAGTGGAATACCCTGTACCCTTTTTTTCCCCCTAAGCACTAAATCCAGCATACGGTAAAATGGGAAAGAAAGTATTTTCTTGTATGTCTCTTCTTACCAGTTTAATATGACTGTAAGCATTTTCCTAATATAATAACTTTTTTGCCCATAACTCCAGTAACATAGATAAAAAATAAATATGTATATGTCTGTGACAATTTTCAAATCAATATATAAGGGGGTGTGGCAGTAATTAAGGTAAATCGATTGCGGGGAAGGGGGTTCTATTGAAAAAAGGTGGATACAGTTTTAACGATTGGGGTCACACGAGTCTCCACACCAAAGTAACTCTAGCTTAACTGTGCAATTTTGGCACAGTTTATAGGCTAACTTTTTGTGTATTTATCCGATGTCTATATCGACTCGACCATTGCTCCTGACAATTTTTGCCCATGGAACATATAGTCTGCCACGCCTCCTTCTGCCTGTTACACACATTGCACAAATCTATAATACCCTTTTACACTTTATGTACAGGGTATAAAAACTGTCATATAAATTGCTCGTTGTCTGTGCTTTGGCGGCACTTTTTATGAGTCACCAACGACCACCTCTCAACACTGGCTTTGACTTTATATGGGCGTTTTGATTTGATTTTCAGCTGTTCAATTCTTATTGTGGTTCTTGTTGCTGCAACGCATTTCTACCTTTAAGCGCGTTATGATTTGGTTGCCCCATAAGTGGGCGCCCGCTCTGACAGCATTTGCACTAAATAGGCGGTCGCTGGCAGCCTGCAGCAAGCAGCTGTTGCAGCAGCAGCCGTTGCTGTCGGCGCCGACCGATTATGCAACTCGCCTTTGCTTCGATTCAATTTTGACGGGTTTTATGTTGTCTCTTTTTATTTATGACAAAACTCACTGAAAATTATTTTTATTATTGAGTCATATGCCAAGCAGGCAGCAGGAAGTGGGCGTCTCTGCACAACACTCACTTACACACATGCACATAATTATATTCTATTACAATTTTTTGCAAGTTTCGAAATCACTTTGGAGTGTACTATATGAATATTCTGTATACAAATTGATAGATGATTTCAGGCAAAATCTTTACCAACCATTGAATATATAATTCTTTTTTTTTACTGGAAGACTATCATAACAGTAAAAATTTGCTCCCAACTAGTAGAAAAGCCAAAGATTTATTCCCTTCTCACTCGGAGAGTATGAAGCAAGATATAACCAACAATTCTGCATCATTAATTCAAAAATCACTTTTTTTGAGTTAATACAGTGTTTCTATATTCATGCAGCGAGAAAAAAATCACTCCCACACAATCAAAAATCAGTAATTTATATTAAAACTAGCTGAGCCTGCGAGCTCCATTATATAAATTAATTCTTCCAGTTCCGCTTCCTTCTCTCTCTCTTCTTCATACTAAGCCAAGCTGCGGATATTGGTAACAATTCTCTCTACCTCAATTCAAAAGAATTCTTTACCTAGTCAAATTTAATGATTGCTTACTATATAAGTAGAAACACATTTGGTATGTTTTATACGGATCATCGTTTTTTTTTTTCCAATATCTTTGGAGTCATCTATTGGAATTCATGCAAACTTTACAAAAACCTTCTCCCTAATACTGTCTACAATGTGTGAAAAGTTAGTTGAAATCGGTCCACGCGTTTTTGAGTTTAGCGAGCACATCACATTTTGAGGCTTAATTTTTATATATATATATGTTGATAGATTTTTTAAATTAAAATTAATTTTGATTATGTGGAAAATTTGTGTATGCTCTTGTTTAACAGTTATGTTTTACGTGCAAGATTTAGAATGAGTAAAGTGGAAAACTTGCTAAAGGTAATTTATCCGTATGACTAGTTTACAATAATATAGTTATTAATATATGAGCACTCCTTATTGTTTATTGCATATGCCATACGATTTGCATATTAAATCTTTCACGTACATTTGCATAACTATTCAAAATTCACAAACAAAAATTCAGCGATCAGGAACTCCTATAAGCTATGTTCAAAGTTTGAAGCTTCTAGTTTGTCGGGAGATTAGTTTAAAATGTAGGCTAAACTGTCTAATAAACTAAGTTTTACTCAAGCAGATGAATGGACACCATAATCAAAATATAAAATAACTATGCACAAATTTAATACACACGAGAAGAACAAGAAAATTATATAAAAATAAAAATTACACAGTCATTTACTCATGGTTGTTACCCGAGACTAAATTGTGTGTGTGTGAGAGAGCCGCGTGTGTTGAGTGTTTTGAGAGTGTGTTTGTAAGTGCCATGCAAAGTGAGGTCGTTGGCGTTCAATAACCCCAGGCAGAAAACGCACTGGCGACAAGCGCCGACGCACCAAGCTACGCAATTGCAAAGACTACGATGACGATGTCGACGGCATCGAAGACACCAACAACAACCACATATGAATGTACATATGAATGTGTGGGATGCGCTTGGCAACAACTTTGCACCACTTCACTGAGTGGTTGATTGGGTGGTTCAAGCAAATGTTTGAGATTTTAGCTAATTGTTTGTCAAATGTAACAAATCCGTAGCCTTTTGATCATGAAACAAATTGGTAATTTCACAATTAACTGAACTCTAGTGGTAAAATGATATATGTTAATAGAAACGGGTTTACACATAAAAAGTTTAGTAAATAGCAGAAAGTAGCATTTGACAAAATGGGTTGTCCGTAGGGTTTGGGACCCACCACGTAAAACCACAATTCCAATGAAAGAATGAATTTATATCAGGCCGTAACCCGATAACGGGTTGTTAGGTCCAGTTAAGAAGAAGATATTATAATTATTAACACATATTACTAAACGAACAAATTGCGGGGGAAAACATGGGCAATGACACGGAACGGTGAAATTTTCAATGATTATTAATGAAGCCTACCTCATTCTTAGAACTGCATTCGGCACCATCGTTTCGCTTGTGAACGTATACATAATATTTGTAAACGTATACCTAATATGGAATAATATTGATAAGATAACATCTTGGCCGTCAAATACAAGAACAGAAACTATTTATTATAACTAATTGTAAGAGCGTGGTATTGTCAAAATAAAATCTTAGATTTCTAAAAGTGAAATCTTTTTGATTGACTCAGAGCAACAAGCTTTGAAGTTTAGCCGATTATATAGTGATTTAATATAATAAAAATATGATACAGGCAGTCAGAGAGTATCCTGTATCCCAAAAATATAATATATGCGCAAAGTTTCTTATCTGCATGGTAAGGCTAAGGGTGCATGGTAAGGGTGTTATCAAGGCATAACAATGTTGGTAGCTCTAGTAGCACCTCTTTCCGCCTCTTGATGTCCTTATCAGATTCTATATCGTTGCCTGAACATAAACCTCGTGTTGTTTCATTTTAGCAACAGAGTTACTTAATATAATCACGGCTGGCACTTCAAAGACAATCAAAAGCCCCTTAAAATTGTGCTCCTGCTGGTTGTGTTGCCACAGTTTGTGGCATAGAACTGCTATCAGCATGCACCTGCTCAGCAGTGGCCAATTAAAAGAAATCAAAATTTTACTTTATTTGCTACATACGAGCCGT
This sequence comes from Chymomyza caudatula, assembly GCA_035041775.1. Classification (NCBI taxonomy): domain Eukaryota; kingdom Metazoa; phylum Arthropoda; class Insecta; order Diptera; family Drosophilidae; genus Chymomyza; species Chymomyza caudatula. Next base: position 2,580,204 of record JAWNKW010000133.1, read on the forward strand.
CTTACCCTGGCACATTTTAGACGCACGTTGTTCATACTTCTCGTAAGTATATACATATGTATGTATATGAGAATCAGCTTATCGCATTTCACAGTTTTAGAACAAACTCAGCAACAGCCACAAAACAACAACAGCAACATGGACGACGCGTCGTCGACGTCCAAGTTACTAACCTAACCTACGCTAACCCAATTCGGAGCCCGGGCAGTTCAATAACCCAGCGGACTACGACAACAACAAGAGTTGCAACGATCAACAACGTTGTATGCACTGAGGCAAGCAAACAAACGAACCAACAAACAGACAGACAGACAGACAGGCAGACGGACGGACAGCCTATCAGGCTGACTGATAGACCAACTGACAGAGTGACAAACAGTTTACCTACAAAAACAAAAATCGTATAAAATCTGCACTGGCGTCGACTATGGCGGCAAATTTTTAATCGTCCAACACTTGACAGCTGCACACAAGTCACGGCACACTCAGAAGCACACACACACACAGATACGACACACACATACTCACGCATGCCGTCACATAAAATTATTATAATTCTAAAATATAGATTAGCTGTAAATCTCATGCCTAATCAGCAGACGACGACGTCGACGCAACGCAATGCAACGCAGCGCAAAACGCGCGGCCAGAACTTTGCTTGACTTGCATACGAAACGAAGGCAACGAAAATTGGGAACAGAGAGAGGGCGCGGAAGAGCGCAGTAAGCATACACACACACACACTCACACACACACACTCACACACTCGCACACACACACTCACACACACACACGCACACTTGCCTGCTTTAATGACATGCATGCTGCTTGCCTGCCTCAACTAGAACTTGCTTGACGTCGCGACGTTGTTGTTGGCATCTCTGTCGCCGTCGCCGTCACCGTCACCGTCGCAGTCACCAACGCTTCATTTTAGTTCGAGTCGCTGCGCTGGCAAGTTGGCACGAGAGTTCGTTGCACTTTGTGTAGCGGCATATTTTGCATTTGCCCATCTTGCTCTCTCTTTCGCTATATCAATGTGTGCGTCTCTGTTGTGGGCGCCCTGGGGGCCAACGCCATAGTCACAATCACGGCGTTTGCGTCGACCTATCTTTTTTATATTCCCGATTTTCCTGCCTTTTACTTTGCCGAGCTCCATTCTGTTCTATTCTATGCTGTTCTGTGGGGCACTGTTCAGCTCTGTTCTATTCTACATATATTCCGCACTGTTCTGTTCTGTTTCTGTAAAGTTCCTTGGCACTTTGCTGGCTTGGGTTTTTCATGTGGTTTTTCCACTCTTTGTTGCTTGTGATTGTGATTGTTGTTGTTGCTGTTTTCTTTGTGTATCTTTTTCGGGCACGTTTTAAGCCGCACAATGACCCACAAGTTTGAACTGGCTCCTGCTTTTCATGCCTTTCTAACCCGCTCTCAACGGCTTAAAACTCTTTTGATTTCGAGTTTTGACGCTTTGTTGCATACTATACCATAAAATCATCTTTGGACGCTCTGAAAGACGCCTCTGCATTTCGCTGTCCAAAACACTACACTAAGGTACCAAAAATACATTTTGGCACACTTTGCGCCCACTTAACCTCCTGTTTCTACCCGTTTCACTCTATTCTCTTAAACATTCTCCGCTCCCTACATTACGCTTTATATTTTTTGGCAGCTCCTCCTGCCATAAACTCAACGAGAATAATTGCAATAATGATATAGACAGACAAAGACACACACAGACAGACATAATCTAGAGAAGCACTAAAATTATATGCCTGTCACTTAGAATTTTGCAGGTTCTGTTAATTAAACGCAATTAAAAATAGCCACTGCGCCCGCCCAATGCTCCCGCCTTAAAAACCGAATTCCTCTGGCTTGACATTTCTGACGGAAACACAAATTTAAGGCATTTGAAAAACGATTTGTCGACGCTTGACTCTGGGATGCTGACGGCGACACTCGAGACACGGGAAAAAGAAGAAACTATATTTTTTTTTAAATAAGAAAACTCGAGCACATTTTAGTCTCGCCGCCTTTATTATTAGAATTTATGTATGGTACAAATATGTTGGAAAATCGCATGCAAATAAAAATTATTCAGAAGTTTTCGAGAGAGATATTTTTGTGCATTGGAAATGGGTTAAATATGCGACACTGTATAATGAAATGTAACTATGTATTAAAGTGTACAGAAAGAAAATATATTTGATTTCATTACTTCGTTTGATTTTTATTGTATTCCGTTTATTGAACTAGTTCCTCGACGAAAAAGTTGTTCCATCTTATATACGAACTCTTAGCTTTTGACTCAATATATTTGTGTGAAAATTAACTAGTTCATGCATTATACAAGATTGCAATAAAAAAGGAAGGACATGGCTTGGATTAGATTCAAACGAACTAGTTCTTTATGAACTATTGAACTAGTCAATGGAATATGTTTTATATATTTGAAGATTGCAACTTGCGTATTGGAATGTTTACCTCAAGTTGAATGACACTTCGCATCCGAGTCACCTACTTGTTGTTGTCTATACTCAAAGTTGTTGTTGCTTTTGTCTACGCATTGTCAATTTGTTGTCAAAAAATACAAATTACTGTTCAATTTAATGGCTATGCATTGCGGCCGACAAAAATAAATAAAAGAAAAACTAAAAAATTTGATATTTAAATAACAACGTAACAAGAAAACTCTTAACAACAAAAGGCGTCCATAACGAAAATCAATTGCAAATGCATTTGAATTGCAAAGCAACAACAGCAACAACCACATCGGCTGCAACAAAAGCAATTGCAAGGCTTGATCATTGGTTGTTCAGTGGTTGGATCGAAGGTTCGTTCACAATTTTATTCATCTAGTAGTACTTGAGTTTGGGACCAAATCGCTAAAATTTATTTTCGCCATCTAACCGAGTCACGTTTTTGTTGTTGTTATTGGTATTGGTATTGTTGCTCGATTGCCCGAGAGAGGTTAATACTCGGCGAGGTGATTGTACCAGTTAACAAGTATGTATTTTCTGAAGGCTGCAACAACTACAAGCGACAGCCGGACAGAACTTGTTTGCCTAGTTGAAAATCTATTTCAAATTGAGTTACATTCGATTTTCAGTGTCTCAGTAGTCTCTAGCACTCGAGTCAACATAAATTACATGCCGCTTAATTTTCACACAATTTTTGCTTTGACATTTTCGCCGCCTTTGTCGCCGTCGCCGTCGCCGTCGCCGCCGTTGAAGTTGTTGCGCATGTTTGAGGTTATGACAGGCGACGTTTGTTGCATGCAACAACGTAAAAATAAATAAAATCGAGTTGAATGCGGCACGACACAATTAAAACAAAGGTGTAAGGGTCGGCTTATTACTTGCTCCAAAGAGCTGAACGAATGAGTCTTAAATCCCAAATGTCAAATGTCATTTTTCGAGGTCTCCGAATTAAGCGACAATTGCCGCTGAAATAATGACTAAAATACGGCAATACAATCAAACCGTAAAATTCTACATGTTACGAAGTAGAGAATAATAATACATATACACTGCAACCTAACCTAAAATATAATAATATATTCCTCATACGCAGTGTTAAGCCCAACTAACGGTAATTGCCGTGGAACTGCAGGCCCCAAACAGGAGGCGTGTTGGTAATTTATGCAACTTATGAACTTTTCGCCGCATTTCTCCATGACCAATGCGGCCTGTGAGCTGGTATAGTGAAAAAAACGCATATTACTCATACGCAACATCAGCCATCAGGCAAAAACTAACCAGTTTGGGGCACATACTCTGTCCAACGGCGTTGCAGTGTTGTCCCACATTAATTACCATAAAAATGGGCATAAAATGGCAGCATGGCCATTTGATAATGCAAGCCCGGGAAAGAAGGCAGCGTGTAGGGGGAGAAGGAGTTGTTTCAGTCATAGAATTTGTGACGGAAATGATTTAGTGTGCTTGGCATGCCTAGACCATATACGATTGCGAATACAAAGGTGTTGGCCTGCACTCAAAGTGGGAGTGGTGATGGCAGTGGTGGCAGCCCGCGGAGGCGGTGGGCGGTGAAATGAAGCGCGTGCGGCGCCTACTAACAAGCTGACTCAAAACTGTTGCATAATTATCATGCAACATGCAGCAGACCAGCGGACTAAACGTCGTGGCGGCGTGTGCAGGGGGCGAGGGTGTATGTGGCTCTATCTAGTCACGCAGTTTACGCACAATTTTCCGCTAAAGCACTTCGGGGCAGTTTGTAACATCCATCGAGTAAATGTTAACTATATTCGGTGGTTGTGTTCCCGCTTTCGAAAATTGTTTACTTATAGGTTTTTTTAAGTTATTAGAAAGTTTAAGTCCTTATTACTTAAGAAGTGCTAACCTGTCAGAGAATTAATGACTTTTAGATTTAGTCCGATTTATCGTAATAAACGTCCTTTATACGATGCCTCTTTGTTACAACCGACAATCAGTGCTCTAAAATTGAACTTTCTGAATTTTGGGAACATTCCACTTCGCACTATTGAATTCGCCACTTATTTGTGTTTCATTGCAACTGCGTAGCCAACTAAGAGTATGACTCTATTACACCTGGGGGCTACCAAAATCACAGCTAACTGTACCCAGGCTAGCAGTTGAGAGCAGAGGCACTTGGTTAGGCCAACCAACACACATTTTGTTTGTTGTTTGAATTTATTTGACTTGTTTTTTTATTTTGTATTTCGGCATATGTGAACGGTCTTTGACCACGCTGTAGTAACAGTTAGGCGAGCAAGCCAGAGGCCTACAGAGGATTACGTGTGCCGGTGTCCAGTAGTGTCCATTTGTCTCAGTGTACATTTAACGGAGCGCACAGTTGTTTGAATGTACAATGAGAGTTCAAAGAAAAAGCCTGCTCAACTGGCCGCTCATTGTCCGAGGTTAGTGTAAGACCAAAAGGCCCGAAAGACCAAAACATCAAGACGACGACAACAAATTGTGTAAGCAGCAGCAGAGAAGGAAAATCAGTTAAACGTTCGGTTGGGGCTGCCGTTTTGGGGGCCACTTGGCTTTGGCTGCCCCAAAACCATTCCCAAGCCCATTCTCATGCTCAAGCTTTTGCTCGCGTGCTTCGTATTAACAGTGGCAACAACAAACACAACAAACACAAAAACGACAACAAACAATTCTTAGTTTTGCTTTGCTTTTGGCGATATTTTGTTCGTGTTGCTTATCGCACGTCAAATGTTCAGGCTGCTTAGCTGCTATAAATCAATTACCTGGTACTTGTGTATCTCTCCCTCCCTCTAGGCATTCTATTTCAGCTGATTTTGTATGAAGGTTGTTGCACTTTTATAGCACTAACGTCTTGGCTTGGTTATAGTTATATAGCTACTTACGATTGCACATGAAATATTGAACTCACCTGTAAGAAGAAAGAAGCAAAAGTGTATATATGAGTAACAGTTTGTATCGATCGACTAGTTATATTGCAGACAAGTTCCAAAAACACAAAAATCAGTTAAAATGCCTAGAAGCTAAAAAACTATAACAGATCTTTCAAGTTTGATTAGTAAATGGATTTCAGATTTTAGCTTTGCCAATATGGTCACACTACGTCAAAATTCTTCAGGATACTGTTAAAAGTAGACCGCCATGGCCAGCGGTGTAGACAAGAACTCAAGACTTTCCCACGCTCATAATTACTGGTGGGCATCTGCCTAGCCAGTAAAAATGTATTTACCACGCCCACGCCTCTTAGCTGCATAGCTCATAAATAATTTATTTAACTTTTTTCTTCGCTCTTAATTACAACTTCGGCTGCAGCAACTACAACAAAGTGGAAACTGTGCAGCAGCTGGCAAACAACATGTGGTAGCAACATAAAACTGTCAACCTAAATGTCAGAGAATTTTGACTTATGACATAAGACAATTATAGGTAGGTGCTCTCTGCTAGCTAGCCTAGGTGCAGCAGAGGCCAATTCAACGATGAGGCAAGTTGGCAAAAAAGACACAAAAATGAAAGAAAACCGGCAGCAATTACCAATAACAACAGCAACAAATTCACAACAGCAAAAGTCCAAGCTATGTGAAAGGCACATTGAACTCTGTGCAACATGTAGCAAATACTAGTTGCAACTTTAATACCGTTCAACGATTTTGATAGCGATATTGCCAAGAGAATAGCGCGGACTAGAAAAGAACATAAAACAGCTTTGAATAGAACGCATTATCAGCGCATGGTTTGTGCCTCTTAAGCCTAAGAGATTTGCATGCGGTGAGTGTGCTTGTGTATGTGCCGAAGAGTGCATTCAACTCGGCAGCAGCTGTGGCAACAACTTTTATGCAACGTCAATGTGAACAGCGCTGTTGCAGCAAAGAAAGCAAAGCGAGGCAAAGTCAATGCACTTTGCTGCGTGCCAATTGGCTGCATGTTGCTGGTTGCTATGCCCCAGTGTGTGTGTGTGTGTGTGTGTGTGTGTGAGTCAGTGTGTGCAGTTTTGTTGCGGTACTTTCATTGCTCAACAGCGACTGCAACTGAACTATTTGAAGCCGCGGCGGCAGCACTTTGGGTTCGTTGACGTCGCTGCAAAGCTTTGGTTTTGATGTGTTTGCGTTTTTCTTCTAGAATGTTGCAACTCAATAAGACAATTGTTTACATGATGGAAAGAGAAAGCAATAGCCTTTCAACATGTTGCCAAAGATCAGCTAATTGCCAAGCCTTTAACTGATAAGCACACAGTATTTATGTATTTTAGCACAATAAAAGCAATTCAAATGTATTTGTCGCACATTGAACTGGAGCAATGTACTCAACAAGGCAACTCGGACTGGTTGGCCTCGGCAGCAGCTGCTGCACGTAATGCAACGCACCCGGCGAGGGGAAAAGAGGCCCCCTCTTACGGTTAGCTTGCTGCGTATGAGTAATATTTCATGCGCTGCTAATGGCATGCAAAAGACAAACTCAACATTTAATTAGCAATAAAGTCAACAAACGTACGAACAGTCAAAATTGTGTCAACCAGCGGGAAGGGTTTTGGGTAGCCCCAAAGTTGTAGCTGGACAAGCTGGCAAAAGTGAAACAGCAAAGCTAAGCCACAAGTCAAACAAAACAGAGCTAAAGCGAACCGTTATAGCCCAAACCAAAAAATAAAGAACCACCCCAATGCCGCCCACTCGTTGTACGTGTGCGTGTGGAGCAGCGTGCTTAAAAGGGGTAAGTAACCTCGAACGAAAGCAAAGGCAAAATGCAAACGTTGACGTTGCCAATGTGGCCTCCAATGGACACGTGGCAGCAGTTGAACGACTCTTAACTGGGTCAGCAAAAGTGTTGTGCCAACCCTTAGCAGGCAGCAGGCATATACCATATATGTACATACATAAGTATGTAGAGGGGGCTTTGAAGTTGGCTGCAAATATTTACACAACTACTCTGACACATGCACAAGCGCTTACGTTTTACTATAGCTCGTAGTTTTTTGTGGCAACAGCAGTAGCAGTAGCAGCAAAAATTGCAACTGCCGCCGCTGCCGACGTCGCTGTCGCTGTCGCTGTCGTCGTCATCGTCGTCTTTAGTCGCAGCAGTTCATTGCACTATGCCCTCGCCCCAGTTACGAGCAGCTCGTAGTACTCAGTGTATGTGTTTAAGTTTTGCTTGTGTATATGTTGCAGCTGCAGGCAGCTAGAGTTAGACCTCGGCCGCACGTTCTCTTTGCCAGTTGCAAGCAAATTGTTAGATAAGCGGCGACCAGTTGAAGGTATCCAGCTAGCTAGCTAGCTGTTTTTACCACCAATTGTCAGTTGCAGTTGCAATTGCAGTGGGCGTGTGCAAAGCATTAATTTTTGCATGAATTCAAGCACTAATTAGTCAATTGCTTGAACATAATAATAGTTCATATTTTGGTTGGCCAGCTATGATGACCTTGGTATAAGATTTCTAGACTTCTAGTGTTAGTTCAAATGACATGCGTTTTATTCTAAGCCGGTTCAAGAGTGCAAATAATTTTGATTTAAGCGCCTTCTATCGCCAGCAACACTCAAAAGCTGTTTGCTGTGAAACAGGCGCGTACTGCTACTTGCCTCTCACTTGCGCATGCAAAAGCAATTGAAATATTTTTTATGTAGCATACTTTTGGGCTTACATATGTATATGACATATGTGGCCGCTAGGTGGTGCTGCGCATACCTTAGCCTAAGTGCTCGCTAGCTGGCGCTACTATACATTTAGGTCGTTTAGTATTGCAGTAAATAAACAATGTAAGAAATACTGTAAATTAAATAAATACATATATAATGGGTAAACATATATTTATAATATATGAAATAAATACTCCCTTCATTCAGGCTCTCTTGCTCTAAACATGCAGCGAGTCTCCTGTTGCTGCTGTAACCTAAATACGTTGAGGTTGTTGACCCAAATTGCAAAGTGCATTGAACTGTTTGTAGGCAAATAGAATAAACTGGGAGCAGGCAAGCCAACCACAAACTGTTCCAGAACTTTTCTCTGCCTTATGGAGTTCCATATAGAAACACACCCACCCCTTGCTAACAAGCCAAGAGAATTTCATGCTACGCTGAAGCTGCTGCGCTGCTAACGCTGCTCTGACGTTGACGACGCCGCGACTGCAGTTTTAGTCGTTCAAGTGCATTGTAGAGCGTTAACCCCTGTCGCTGCTGTTGGGTCCTAGCACAACACACACACACACACACACAGAGACACACTCGCATACGACAATATGGAAATAGCACATTGGCTTGGGCGCTCAGAACTGCACTCTCTTTTGAATAGCTTGTGCTCTCTAATAATGCTCACTTCCTCTTTAGCTCGTTTTCACGCTTTTCCCAATTGGTTTTCCTCGAAAATTCGAAATGCATGCCAGAGAAAATACGGTTTGTGCGCAGGTATAGAAATATACTCAAAGATTCTGAATTAGAATTTCCACTTGAAAAGAATATACATACAAAGATACACATATGTGTATGTATGTATGTATACTTCTATGGCAGAAACCCAATGCACTCTTTAGTTGCTGATTGATAGGAAAAGTATTTCAGTTTTGAAACTTTGTTAGTTTTTTGAAAACTCTCGGCTACGAGTTCACTGTTTATTGTTGTTGATGACATTTGAGTCTACCTCAACATTTTCTGTGCCATCAATTGACATGCAATGCAGACCAATATCAGTATATATTTATTTACACTATGCCTCAAATTCCAATTAAGGAACATTCTGGGCTCGGGTTTGGTTCTTCGTTTCTCTAAATACATGTGTTTGCGTCTCTCTTTTACTGTAATTTCTGTTTACTTTACGCATTTTCTATTTATTTTCATTTTACGATTTCTACACAAATTTCCGTTGCGTTTAGATTTTCAGCCAGGGCACAAAGATTATCAAGTGCATATTCATTATTGTTATAATTGTTATGCGATTGTGTATCTGCGTTTGTGTGAGTGCAACGCTTTTATCGCATTTGTAATGCTGAGAGCACTTGAAAATTGATGCAGGTTAGGGTTTTGGTTGTGTTAATCTTATAAATGTAATATGTATAACTTTCTAAGCTGCCAAACTAATACAGTTCCAATGGAAACCGAGTACTTTTCTTATCTCTTAGCTTCTTCTTCTTCTTAACTGGCCGCCCGTTATCGGGTTACGGCCTGATCTAAATACATTCTTTCATTGGAATTTTGCTTTTACGTGGTGGGTCCCAAACGTCACGCACAACCCTTTCAAAGCCTGTAGTGGCTTAGTGGTCTCGAAAGAACCCAGTGTCATTGTTAGTCGCCTCATACGACAAGCTTTGACCTGCTGAGGTGGTATTCTCTAACCCGCTCACCACACGGGGGCTGGTGTAGCTATCTCTTAGATACCTTTCTTATTTACTCTCTTGATTCATTTCCTTTAGCTCCCTAAAATAAGTTGAAATAAACAAACAGAAAGCCCCACGGCGTGGCAAAGCGAACCGCCAACTATTTCGAGCTCGCTCAATTGCAGCTCATGCTCGCTGCAATCAGCAGCGAGTGAGAGAGAGGGAGTGAATGTGCTGAGAGAGCATTATGCTTGCCTTATGCTCTCTTTTTTTGCGGCCTATGCTGCGTACGCTGCTTCGTTAGCTCTGCTGCTGACATTGAACGAGTTCATTCACATTTGCCGCTGCTGCTGCCGCTGCCGCTGCCCGCACTCTGCTGCGCCCTTACCAACTTACAAACTCACACACACACACACACGCACACACACACACACAAACACACACACACACGAACACACTTACTCATGCCCGTAGCATAAAAACCAAATTATAGCACAAAATAAAAATAAAAACAACAGAAAAAAGTAACACGCAATGCAGCAACAAAAAATTAAAAACAAAAACAAGGTGCAAAAGAAACACGAGAAAGGCGAAAGAATAATAACAAATAAATAGAAATATGCTAAATGATAATAGGCATGAGCGAATAATGGCATGAAAACATGTTGAATAATAACCGAAGCTTCTTCAAACTAGGCCCCGAATCAAGCCCCGAACTTTGAATAGAAAGCTCACCAGCATTTGGTAACCATTAGTTTTTTAAGGGGTACGGAGGTAGCTATTTAGTGGCATTTTTGTTGTGCCTCGTCTATTTTGGCTATTCTCGTTCTACTAGTCTTCTCTCTTTCCGCCTTGAGGGTTATAAATTTCTTAGAAAATTGTATAACCAGTTTTTATAAATCCATAGGTATATTATCTGCCTTCCAACACTTAGCACACAAATTGGGTCATTGGGCAGCGCAAGGTGCGATAAAGGGATACTAGCAGGTGCGCAATGTTTTAGATTTTTAGCTGGGATTTCATGACAATGTGGAATGGATTAATGAGCTCGCTATGAGATTCTGGAATGCAAAATACTTAAATTTTTAGGAAGAAGCCATATAAGTGATAACAATATAAGTACACGACGTTCTTAATATCGAAAGAGTGGAATCGAGTAGCAGAACAACGATATAAAGAGCTACGGCTTTCATCAGCTTTTACGTATTTGTAAATGAATCAACAAAAGACATAAATAAAATTCAAATTTGGGACCAACAACCCACCCAAAATTAAGAAAATAAACCGAGCCTATCAAATGACTTAACTTGTTTCTGATCTAGGAATGAGAAACCAATTCAACATGCTTGGCAACCGCAACAGAATTCAAGATAAACTGTCAGAATCCAAAAGAAACATACGGAACCGTCTTTATGTATCTTTCGAATAGAGGTCAATAGACAAGACGAAGGTTGTTAAGCCAACGACAACAGCAACAACAAGCTTTTCTGCTTTGTCAGGTAGGTAGAGGTAAGCCTGGTCTGGTGCGGCTTTGCTCGCTGGCGGATATATCTGCCACATGACGATGGCTAATGCGGCGTATGCGCAATGCGCAAAAACTTGCTTCCTACTTTGCCAAAAAAAAGTACCAAAAAAATACTAACAACAATAGAGAGACCAATGAGAGAATAACTGAAAGAGAGAGGTATAGTACAAGAGCGGGATACACACAGTAGACGCAGTCAGCTACAATAAAGTGCGTTCTAAAAGGGGCGACAGACTGGTTTCACTATGCGTGAGTTTCTTTATAACGTACCCAGAAGAGTCCGTGTGTGAGAGTGTGCGTGCACTAGGCTTTGTTTAACCTTGAACTTCAAAAATCATGCGTTGAAATTTTTGGTGCTTTGATATGCTTTGAACTTAATTCTGAATAGGCCTACAATAATAATTAGGGAGTATACACATATTTGTGTGTGTCTGTCCGTGTGTGTGTGACAATTTCGCATATAAAAGGCAGTCGCCCAAGCCATTTTATATCATTAAAGCAAACAGCATAAAAAACTTCCAAGAAACCAGCAGAAAACTGGCCAAAAGATTTCTTCATTGTGTTAAGGCCAAGTCATTGAACTCGGTCGACGACGACGACAACGACGAAAAGTGTGCAAAAAATAAACCAACGCAAAGTTTTTGCAAGTTTGAAATTTCAGACGGTCAGACGCGATCGCGCAATGAGCAAAAGCTTAACTGAGCCAAAAGGGCCCAAAATTCAAAAATTGAAAACCAAACCAAACCGAAGCGAACGTTATACAAATACAAAAAAAAAAAAAACCCATACATAAGAGGACGGACTGACTGAGGGCAAGGATCCGATCGTGGATCGTTCACTGGGCGCAGAATAAAAAGCGCGCGCCAAAGGCAGCGAATGGGACGCAAGAGGGCGAGGTACGAGCAAGAGCAGAGTAAGGGACACGGAGGGTATCCCTCCGTGCATAAGTGGCTGGCCGACTGGCTGGCTGTTAACCTAATTCAAGGACGTCCATTGAGACATTATTTCTTTGTTGTTGTAGCAGAGCGCGTATGTGTGTATGCGTGATTGTGGAATATAAGGGAATAGGGCAAACTACTTTGCCAAGGTTATGCAGATATGCAGACATGAATCTTGGGTGAGACCGGGCAGCTCACTGTAACTGAGTAAGAGAACGAGAGGGGGGGGGGGGAAGGGGGGAGGGCAGTGGCTGCGATCAGTATTGGACTTTAGTATGGCTTGATATAGCAACGGCATGCCAGGAGGAAAAGCGAATGAACTTGCTGGCATTTTCAATGTCACACAGAGGCATTGAAATCAGGAATCAGCGGCTGCGGCTGTTGCCTTTCTATTGCCTTGCTGGTGGTTGTTTGCTAGGATACTTTTGATTTATATAATTGCGACGCAATTCCAGTACGCCAGCAAGGACAAGCTGCAAGGAGCTGAGAGCGGCGGGTGTCTCCGCAGGTTCTCAACCCCGCTGCCTGTTGCTTGAACTAACCCCAGCCAGCCAGCCAGCAAGCCATAAAACACACACACACACGTGTAGTCAGACAAAGGTCAAATGAGTTCAATGTCAGCCCGCTGCCAAGTGTGTCGTCTGGCTTTTTTCAGAGTGGTTGAAATCGAGTCGGTTTAGATGTGATTTTGAGGGTTGTTTTGCTCTTAAGCCACACGTGGCCAGCACACGTTGAGGGAAGAAGTAGAAACATAAAAAGGGAAATTTATCTGTGCAAAACTTACCTTGCAGCCCTCGCAGGAATGCACGCCATAATGAAAACCGGAGGCCTTGTCACCGCAGACACGGCATAATACCGTAGTACCATCAAATTCTGCAAGAAAAGAGAGCAAATTATCAATTAATAAACAATAGAAAGAAAAGATCGCATAAAATATAAATCAAAGGAATTCGATTCATTCGTAAATAAGAGCAAGACTTTTACTCTCAAAACTCTACTTCATGGTCAAAGAAAGTAATTAACAGAAAAGAATTGCGTAATACTTTCTATCTATCATTCTCTTTTCTTACTTTCTTCGTGCTTCACATAAGCCAAGCCAATCCAAAGGCGGCTCGGCTCCATCATGGTCATGGCCATGGCCAATGCCAATGTCAATAACAGTCAACAATACATTGAAGCACAGTGACGCCCAAGAAGAAGAGTCGCACCAGAAGAAAGCATCAAAAGAGAGCCAAGAAAACAAACAGCACAAAATGCTTTTTATTTTTGTTTAATGTCTCGGGCATGTTGAACTTGAGCTCGTTCTGCCAAAGCCAAAGAAAGCCAACAACAACAAGCAGACAGAACGCGCTCAGACAATTCCAGGCTGACTTGACTGGCTGGCCACAAATATTATGTAACTTTCACCGGCGGACGGGCGCAGCAGGCAGCCAGAAAGAAAGCACGAGCACAAAGCACAAGAAAGTAAATAACAACAGCAAAAAGAACACCAAGAGGTAGATCAACAAGCGAGAGAGACAGAGAGAGCGACTGCGAGACAGAGAGAGCAGGAGCGCACGCCAGAGAGAAAGACTTTCGTTCTGCTTGATCAAAGCAGTCAAACGAGTTTGTATACTCTTACAGAAAGTAATACAGCCAGTCATAGAATCAATGTGGTTAAATGCAAGTCAAATTTTAGGGATATCGCACTGAGAATCTATAAATATTGAACTACCATCGAAACGATCCGCAACAAGAAGTGATAGGCGAAAGGTAGTCAATTTTGCAACGTATTCTATACTGCTTAAACCGATAGAGTATTAAAACTTTGTTACGTTTAGGCTAGCTGTGCTTATCGGCTTTTCTAGTCGAAAGTCTTTCTCTTGCAGATGAAAGCCGAACTGTTTGCTTTTCCGTCTTTCCAAACTTTTCATTAGCAAAAAAATATAATTGCATGATACGATATCGATATGTCGATTTTCCTATGCAGCTTATCGTAATAGTTGATATTTTGCGACCCAGTGTACTGGGTACTATCTAGTTGTACGGATTGATAATCGTAGATACATCCATAATGAAAAAAAAGCACACAATTAGAACGGTAAAACTAGCAACAACAACAATTACAAGAAAACATTCGCTCATGATCTTCATGTTGGTCATTGCCACGCTCTCTTTTCTTCTTCTTCTTCTAGCTATTTCTGCAACTCCAGCCAATGCAATAGCATTATAGGCATGTATGTGTCTGTGTGTGTGTGTGTGTGTGTGTGTGTGTGTGTGTGTGTGAGTGTATCTGTGAGTCTGTGTGTACCAGTGTGAGTCTGTCTGACGCCGCGCTGCAGTCTCTGCCGTTGTTGTTATTGCTGTTTTTGTTATTGGTGATTCGTGCGCTTGACTCTCTGTCGTCTCTGACAAGTTCACTGACATTTCCCATTGCAGATCGTTGCACTTTTGCATTGGCACAGCCACAGCAACAATCTCAACAACAACAACAAACATAATAGCAACGCCATGTACAACATATACATATAAGCATATGCGTGTGAGTTAGTTGTATCTGCACTTTTCGCACGCTACGATTAAGATACTTACTATAAAACGTACGGACTGGCGCCAAGTTTTCACGTTTATGCGCTCACTTATGCATGCTAAAGCGTATTTTAATAGGTCGTTGGGGGTTTACATAGCTACTGTGGTAATAAGTGGTGCATGTTTGTTTAAAGAGCAGATAATAAGTTTGAATGGCATAAATTAACAATTATCTCGTTCCTAAGCCCTTTCTATCCTGTAGAATCGATTTTCATGTTATTGCTACTGTGACTGCTAAAGTTTCTCGGGCTCGGGCGGAAACTTATCGTCTTTTCTTTTTCGGACACAGGCCTGACATTTCGTAATGGAGACTCATAGCAACTAATTTGGCTAAATTTGTTTTGGTTTTGTGTATTATGTTTTAGATTTGTCGACTGTTCCTTTGGATTTTTTCACCGGTTCCGATAATCGCTGACGGCAAAAATTTGACGATTCGCTATTCTATAAATTTTAAAACAACGAATTGCGCATTGCGCAAAAATAATTTTTATAATTATATGAATCATAATTTGGTTTTTTTTTTTGATTTTTTAATTGCTTTGAACATGAACTTAGCCGGACTTAGTTCTTAAGGAAATTCTGACAAAATTTTTGATTTACAATTTCTTCTTTATATTTAAATGTAAACTTATCCGATTTGCGAACTTGCTTAGACTGACTAAAGCTTAGGCAATTTTAGGAAAATTCAAACACAAAACTGCAAATGCAAATTTCAAATCATGCAAAAAGTACGAAAAGATTAGATAGATTCTATGGACTTCGTTCTTCTCTCATGATGATCAATCGCTTATCTCTTCTTAAACATATAAATATAGTATCTATCTTTCTCTAATACCAATACCGCAACGTTACTGTAGACCATGTCAGTGTACATATTACACGTGTCTCAGATTAGCAAAACAAAGTTCCGTAAATCGCATAGAAATTGGGTTGGGAGCGACCTTGTGCGATGCTTTTGTTTATAAAACAGCTTAGGAACTTATTAAACGCGGATTGTATATGTATTTATTGTTGTTTTGGCAATCTAATGACGTAAGCTCGGCGCCATCTCACCTACCTTGAAATCAGACAGCAAAATAGAGAGAGAGTTGAAAAAGAGAACTCTTAGCTGTTCTGGACTAAAATTCGCCCACATGGAATTTGTGTTTTTTCTGATCGTGTTCCAAATAAGATTGAAAACTATAAAAATAAATATTTTAGCTCTGACCTGCATATAAATTTTTGTTTGTTTTTTACTTTTGTCCAGAATTATATTCTAATAAAAATATTTAAATAATATGTGTGATGATTTGCCAATTTTGTGTCACCAATCAAAATGATAAGCCCAACTAGGCTGTTTTTTTGTTGTCTGAATTCTCTATAAATAACATTGGTTGTAAACTTTATTGTTTTTATTTTGTGTTTACGATAAGAACTTTAGCAAATTACCAATATTATTAAAGTCTAACCATAATTTGTAAAATCGAAAGCTATTTGGAAATGTTTCAAGATCTAAAAGAACTTTGTGAAACATGTTAATGGCATAATTATAACTGATATGTATGAGTACACAAGTATTATCTAATACGCAAAACTCAGACACACACACACAAACACCAGGCGACCTTGAAAGTTTCATTCACATCACAGCAATACACGCACACACACACATTCTGACCAGGCGGCACTATCACCATGATGAGATAGCGGGCCAGAAATACGCCAAAGACCAACAAACAACAAAAATGGCAGTCCAAAAGAGCTCGAAACACAAATACAAACAAATTATTTCTGACAGCTCTATGAGAATTTTTCTTTCGGCTGACTCGTATTGATACGAAACACACATGGCGAAGGTATCACTCACTCACACACACTCACTAACACACACACTCACTCACACACACTCGCACACACACACTTATGCGTTAGATAGGAGCGGAGTTGGGGGAACAGAACCATATTGGCAATGTTCTAAGACAAAACAAATACGCTAAATTAAAATTTGACATTGAAATTTTTTTTATTTTTATTAGTTTTTATGTGCTGTTTGCTATCCCTCTCGCTCTCTCTCTCTCTCTCTCTGTTGCTCTCTCGTGTTCTTGCTCATCGCGCTGCTAATTTGAATCAATAAATTAAAATTTAGCGCGTGCAGCTGCTGAGCAGGCCTCAAATCTGTTGGTTCTTCCTCTCTAGCTATCTCACTCTTCTATTCTCGCACTCGCTCTATCTCGCTCCGGCAATGCGGAAACATTTGCCCGTACAGGTTTGAATACGCTTCAAGCTTATCGAGCAGTTCATTGTATCGGGCAATAAAAAATATTTCAATTTTTATTTTGGTCGAGTTCAAAAAACGCAGCTAAGGTCACCGAATCATTTCAATTCTACCTTGTAAAGTGGGCGTGCTCTGAGTGCTCTCCGATTTTTGCGGTCGTCGGCAACTTTTAGTTAATTGAGTTAAACGTAAATTTTTTGGCGGTGTCAACGCATTTATTGGGGTATTGACTTTAGCTTGTTATGTAATCTGCTTTTATTTCATCATTTTGATTAAAATTAATAAGTTGATGGTTTTTTGCCACTTTTGTAAGATACGTGGGAAAGCGATAATATTGCTGTGATTCCTTATTTCGTAATAGGTGCAGTAATAGGAAGCGCTTATCTTATGGCGACATCTATAATGCAACGGAACGTTTCTAATTATATCTAAATATGAGCAGCATTTTTAGAATGAACTACGGCTGTTTCTTTCATGAGAAGGACTTTTAAGCAACAGCCTTTGCCAAGCCCATAGATGAGATAAAAGTTAAACTTGAACCCTAGATTTAGTTTAGAACGTTATTCGTATAGCTTCTCTCACAAATGCGTGTCAAGCTGTATCAGTCGATTATTCAATTAAAATATTGCTCTGTCATGAAATTCAACTAAAATGTTACAGTTACATATTGAAAACTACATCTTAAGTACAAAATTGACTGACTCCCAATTAGGAATAGTAAAAGTCTTCTCAATTTGTTAAAAGTTGACAATTCGCCAAAATAACAAAGAGCGCTTTCTTGATTCGACTTCGAGCAAATTGCAATAAGAAAAGGTTTAATTTCTGCTTCTTTTACTTTTTACTTTCAATTTGGCAGTTTTCACTTTTCAAATGCCCTAAACAACATTGGCCAACAATGTTGTTGCACTTCATGTCGTTGTTGTTGTTGTTGTAGGTCTTTGGCCGTTTAATAAATTTCTAAAATGCACAAATAATTGTGCCAATAAAAATAAACACAAACACACACCAAAAACTTTCCAAGCAAAAGTTCAAGCGACGCCTACAACAAAAAACGAAAAATTTGCCAACTGAAGAAAAGCAAATAACTTTTCTTTTGCACAATTGTAGCGCATCGACGGCCAAGAGTAACAACAACAACAACAGCAACACATGACGCCGCTGCTGCAACGGTATAGCTAAAGCTAGAGCTGACTTTCACCGACATTCGACAATGCCAGGCAGCGCCCAAGTCTCTGCCTCTTGCCTCTCGGACCCTCCTCCGCTCCTGAGCCAGCTCTGCGTGAGAGTCATTAACCCGCTGCAGCCAGCGAAGTGCAGCAGCAGCGAGTAAAAATGTCAAAGACAATTTGACAGCGCATTTAAATTAAGCATGCTGCAAGAGTGGGGGCGAGGGGGGGGGGGCTCGTTTGAGGGGGTCGCAGCTGCTTGAGAAGTTGCTGGGGCCACTTCGTTTTGGCCATAAATTGCTTGCGCATGCGCAGTGAAAACGTTCAACGAAAATAAAAGTGCATTTCGCGTTGTTGCTGTTGTTGCAACTTGCAATTGCCTTTGGCTTTTCACTTTCATTTTGCGTTGAAATTAAAAACTTGGCAAACGGATGCAATCGCAATTCCAAATGCCAAACGCCAAAAAAGTGTTAAAACGACACAAGAGTACAAATAAAAACAAAAACAATATCAAAACATGGCAACATAAATAAATCCAATGTAATAAAAGCATGTCACAATTGGTAGCAATGAACTTGGAGTGCCGCCTTGTCATACCCCCGGTCCAAGTTTAGCCCCTGTCCAGGTGTGGAAAGCGACACAGCTATACTCGTGTCTCCAGCGTCATCGTCTAATTGACGACGCAACTGCAGCCGGTACGCAGAGTCACCATTATTTACGAATCACTCGCATTGGCATATTAAATGCATTCGAATTCGACACTCGCATTCGGTTTGCGGTTTTGCTAGTTATCGTTTTGCTTGGAGAAATGTGCGACCAAGAAAAAATAAATTCAAAATAAAAATAAACAAAATGTACAATGAACGACAAATATATGAGTATTTTTTTCAAAATTCAAAATTTCACTTTCGATTTTGCATTCAATTACAACTGAGAGCTGTGTAAAATGTTAGATCTGCTTGTTGAGTTTGTACAGAGATATATAATATTTTCTAATTCGACGAAATTTTGGGACACATCTGCGTTATGTGTAGACCAACAGTTAATGTGCACTTTGAAACTACTGTATGGAGTACGAGCACTACACAACTCGAATCTTTCAGAA
Source organism: Chymomyza caudatula (assembly GCA_035041775.1). Classification (NCBI taxonomy): domain Eukaryota; kingdom Metazoa; phylum Arthropoda; class Insecta; order Diptera; family Drosophilidae; genus Chymomyza; species Chymomyza caudatula. The sequence continues at coordinate 2,599,519 of JAWNKW010000133.1, forward strand.
TTTCTAGAACTTGATTTCACTTTCTAAGAAGTCAATCTATAACTGAGATGCTTACAGTTTATTACACAAAAAGCTCATTTTTTAATATAGATCTAGCGGCAATTGCCCTATGATACACTAATTTGTGAGACAAGAACTAGATAACTAGGTTATAAAAAAAAAACTTATCTAACTTTTCAAATAGCAAAATCAAGTCAGAGATATTCATAAGGATTCTAATTGTACGGACAACAAATAAAGCTTATGTTTACCGGGTGGGCCTGGGTTCTTGTAGGACAGGGTGAAAGGGTCCTGATTCCTGGTGTGCTCCTGGTCAGCTGCTAGCTGTGCTATCAAAGCCCGGTGTTTAGTCAGATATGTCTCCCAAGGGCACTTAACACGGTTGTGCATAAGGCTTGGGACCCACGTCGAAACTACCTTCGAAATGAAAGATGTTATGAGGCGCCTGGAGGAGTGCCCTACATCAAGCCGTAAGACGGTATCGGCTTATTATTAGCAATCAACAAAAAGAAGAATGGTTAACTAAACCCTTGAAAAGGACAAGATTAAGAGTTTGATTCTTAAATATTTCCGACATTCTTTTCATTTAATCTGTGTTTTACCATTGTAAAGAGTATTAACCTTAAAGGATTTTTGTTATATATGTATATATTGCACTTAACTTCACCTCTCTGGACGTAGAGCTCTTCTTCTTTTGGTAGCCCTCTCCTCTAACAATTTCTAAATAGTTGTAAATTGCATTGCCTTTAGGAACGGTAAGAGTTCGGAATCAAAGCCCACTGTACCTATAAGTCACATCCTTGCTTTAAGGAATTACAAGCGTGTTTTGACCGCCTCTGCCACCGATAGAGCTATAGGCACCATCCTTATCATAAAGTCTGATTCAACTGATTGGCGACTCGCCTTGACTCATTGTATGAACTTTACGCACAGTTGAGTTGCAAATGAATTTACATTGAGCTGTGAATGAACCGGTTAGTCATGGCGTATACTTTTTTTATATTATAACGAGGGGATAACGAAACAAAAAAAAATAAAGTGCATTAACTTCCTTTAACAATAATGCCGAAAGCAATGACTGACATTGGTACAGTTACTTTGAGAATGTCGTCGACAGCGTCTCGTCTTGGATATAAGTAAACGCTCTTAAGTTAACTGAACTCTCATGAACCTTAACGCAGACTCGACGCTTTTTTACTCTTATAAACTTTTGATTTGTATTTTCTTAATACTTATGTATTTTTTTTGCAGCTACTGATGACGACCTTGTGCAGCACAAGCTGACTGCCTGACTGACAGACTGACTGACTGACTCACTGCTTGTCTTACTGACTAACCGACTAGCGGAGTGGTCCGCGTGCTCAACTGCAGTCAGCTTCAAGTGCTGGTCAAGTGATTGACAACAATTTAAGAGTCAAGAGAGTAGGAAGCCGCAGCTAATTATCATGATGCCGTTGTCAAATCCCCCGAGTCAATACACTCAGTACTTTGGAGCAACCTTCGCAGTTCGCGCAGCAGTTCAAACATTTCCGTGCTGCTGTTACCAAGCGACTCTGCGGCACCATAGCAGGTCCACAGTAGGCCTAGCAGTGTGTGAACTATGCGTTAAATGATAATTAAAAACCAAGGTCGAATGTGGCTCGGAAGCTTGCAAAGATCGGAAGCAATATCAAAAATGTTTGCCAACTTTTGGCCAACTTTATAACGTTATTGGCCAGTCACATATATCACAGTTCCAGCCATAAAAGAGCAGCAGAAACAAACCGCTTATATTTGTTTTGATAATGTGCGAGGCCAAAAGGCGGAAGTTTCGAGTCGAGTTTCTAATTTGCATGCCAAATACGTCTTGGGGTCAATAAAACCATAGAAGGTGGTTTGTTGCTTCGTTGGTTAAGTGCTCTAGGACTTACCAATATTTAGCTCTGGCTCACCCTTGACGGAGCTGGCTACAGTTGTATCCATAACTGGGTAAGATTTAATATAGTCCGGCGTCTGAGGACGTGAATCGGCGGCGACAGCCATATTGCTATTGCAGACACCAGCATGTGAAGCCGGCACAGGTGGTGGACCCAGATTCAGTTGATGATGTGCGCCATGTGCATGCTGGGCATAGCCATGTGGTGGATACATGGCCATATGATGTCCCGGCGGCTGCTCAAAGTGAGCGTGAGACTGAGCCGGTGGTGGTGGCAAACCAGTGGCCTCACTGGTACTAACCACTACACCATGAGCCGAGCTTACGGAACTAGAGCCACCAGTCAGCCCACCACCGTTTACACTCTTGTTCACATATATGACATTGCTGTGGGGCATCTTACGTGCCGTGCTGGCACATGCACTGCCGGCCATAGGCACACCTGTGGGAGGCACAGTATCCAAGTCTGTGACAGGTGCGCCCATGTTGGCCATAGTGCTAGGTGCGCGCTGATTGCGATAATCTGCAGGTGCCTGGAACATCACTGGATTATTCGAGGGTTGTCCAGCCATCACCTTGCTGTGTTGATAGTAGGTGGACACACTTGTGTTGGGTGGCAGTTTAAGGGCATTCTCCAAATGCGAACGTCCCACCAATAGCTGGGCATTGCTGGTGGTGCTCGAGGCATGTGTAACGGCCACGACTTGTGGCGCTGATACTGTTACTACTGGATTTTGTGCAGGGGCTTGGCCCAGACATATAACTGAGGTCTTTGCACTGCTTGAAGGTGCTTCTATGGCAGCTGCAGCACTGCTGCTCGGCTGACAATCGGAACTGTCCGCGGACATAAGCATTTTTTAATATGCTGTTCACTTCACTTTTTCAACTTGAAATGGTATTTATTTTAGTTACTATGTGGACTAATGGAACACCCGCGCATAGTTGTTGGCAACACAATTTGCACAGCTTGAGAATTTTTCAAATAATTTGATATTGATAAAAAGATTCTATTTGTGCTCTGGCATATCCTTCACTAGTCACTCTTCATTTATTTATATATAGATTTCTTTTTGAGGGGATTTCAATAATTTGTACGAGTACGATAATACGAAACGCACGCGTTCAATACGAAACGAGACAACAACGAACGACAATACGAAATACGACGACGACAAGAAAGCGAACTGCCGTAAAAACGATCTGCACGTTGCGAGGCGCAGTTAGTCAATGAAAGGAAAATCAACATTCGCATTGGATCTTGTTCAGTTTCGGAAAGCCAGTCAGCGTCAGCAGTCAGCTAGTCAGTCGACCCTGGCAGAACGCGCACAAGAGTGTAACCGAACGAGAGAGCGAGAGCGAGAGTGAGCGCTCGCTCGCATGCTCTTGAAAAAATAATATGCACACACAGCAGTTCAAACATAGAGACGGAAACATGTGGGGCGCCGTGCCGTGGCTGACTAACTGGATTGGCGCTATCAGCAGCGAACACATGAAAACAAAACATTAAAGAAGAGAGCGTCAAACCGCGAAAGAGAGGGATCCACGCGCTCTCAATTGTTGGCATAATAGCGAAAGAGAGAGTGTAAACGCGAGTCTTGTGTATTTTTGATGAGGGTGTAGCATATTACAGGGCCGAGCATAATCACCACCCCAGCAATTTGTTAATCGAAACACCCTCGTCAGACCTCAGCCCGCAGTTCATGTGCATACACTCTCTGAGGATGACTGACTTTTTGAGAGCACAACACATGTGCCTCAAGGTGTCGTCGTCGTCGTCGTCGTCGTAGCATTAACCTCCGCAAACTTCATAAGCCTTAACGCTAACCGGACTGGACCGACCCAGCCAGCGGTTATTGTACCTTTTAGCAATGATTGTGGCTGCCCTTGCAGCAGTTTCCATGGTGGGTGTTGTTTTTTTTTTTCGACAACTGATATTGATAGTAATGCCGTGCGGTAGTTCAGGCCGCTGGAGTGAAATTTTTGTATGAAATTTATATAATTGCATGTTTTGAGAGCTTCATGCACAATTAAAAATTATATCATTATATCATTAAACGTGTGAAAGAGCGCGTTGTTTAGCGAGCGGAGCTGCGAGCTGATTGGTGATGTCAATGACTCGAGTCATTGACATTTTCATAATGTCGCTGAAAATTTAAATAAATAATGCTCATATGTACGTTGCCCGCCTAGGTCAATGTTAAAATTGTTTCCTGTGTGGCAAAAGGAGACTAACGCCAGCCACAATAACTAGATTTACACGATCTATAACAATGATTTTCAACTTGTTCTGGAACAAGCTCGAATCGTGATCAAGATTTGCTCTTTCGTGCCACGTGTGGCTATTGTTGCCTTGCCCCTGCCCCTGCATGAGTTATTTTTGTGTGTGCCCGAAATACATACAAAATAAGGAAGAGCATTCCTGATCTACTGGCTGTTTGCGTAGGCGTAGATAATACACCAAAAATAAAACCGTGCACTGTTTATATGCTACAAATATTCTCTTCCGACACATTTGTGCGTTAATTTTATATATTGTCTTTGCTTAATTTGTTGTCATTCAAGTGAAGAAGAGTCTGCAGTGTCGCTGCTAAATGGTACACAGATTAAAAGAATCGTCACACAGTTTAAATTGCCCCACATTGTCTCACTTTCATCAGGCAAACAAACCGTAAAATACACTGCGCTGTCGCATATCGAAAACCTTACGAAAATAAACATTGAACTTCCTTATTATTGCAATTTGAATAAAGAGCAGTCAGAACCTTTGTTTAGTACAAAAATAAATTAGCGAGCAAACGAAAGTGGCAAAAATCAAAAAACCGCTGAACAAAGTAGACTCCGAAAGCAGGACCACAAAGCGCGTCTATATGATGTGTATCGAATGAGACTTGTCTTTACTTTCCTTTTGATAGGTTTGCTTTCGGAGTTGGAGCGGTTTCGGTTTCAACATTAGCTTAATCTTCATGATGAGCATCATCGCGCTCGTCGACTTCGTTCGATGTCTCCGGCTTTGTCATGACAATGCATTGCGCATCCATATCCGAGAGTGAGGCGAATGTACCCCCATCAAGTGTCATTGGCACTTTTTTTTCGCAACATTTGGGGCCGTTGCATTGGCTGCTGCTCTTGCGCAGCGTGATCACGATGTCAATGATATGGCGGCAGTAGGCTCGAGTTTGTTATTGCACTTGAATTTTATTCAATGTAGTAACTCTCGCCATATGTATATTTTTTTTCTGCTTTAATTGTTTATTATTCGCTGGCGTGTGAAAATTTCGGTTTGCACTTAAGTAAACTTTTTTGAAAGCGCATCTTTTGCAATCACTGCGGATTAGTCCAGTGTATGAAGTATCAAGCGCTGGGGAAGTCGTTATCATTTCGCCTTCGCTGCGACAGTTGACCGATAAATTGCTGGAGAAATGGCCGTAAATCAAATTTATTGTATAATCTGGCCTAGAACTGTGGATTGTTACAGCTGTCCGAGCATTATAATCGTCAATCACTCACTTGGTGAGTTGTTTGTGGTGCTTGTCGTTGGTGATCGCAAATCAGGGCCGAACTCCCTCGCTCTCAATTTTCAGTTTTGTCATCAGCCAGTCATCGTATCGCAAGTTCTGCTCAACACGCGCTCGACTTTTGGCGGTTTCATTGTGAGTTGAACGACATTTTATGAATATTTCCTTGTAGTGTTTTTTTTTTATGACATGTTTAAATTTTTTTTAATGTGCTGGAGAACTTCCTTGATGACTTGTTAAACAAATTTCGTATACTAAGTATATCACTTTGGCATGTAAGCTTTATTTTTATTTTTGGCTTAGAACTTACCCAACAATAAGTAACCAGTTTTTCGATTCGTTTCTTTGCATTTCATTTTTTTGTTTTATTATATGCTGTACGCATGATATAGTTTTAAAGGTATATCAAGTTTGAGCAGTTAGGCGACCGACAAAGAAAAGCGTATCTCGAATCATTGTTTCGTTACTCATATCCTAAGATCTGCTTATAGGGTATCCAGTAGAGCACAACTCTCGTTTGTTCCCTTCTTTACTAGTTCTATTGAGTTATGTTTTGGTGTTAGTTCTATTGCGCAACTTTTGAACTCGTTTCATTTCGTGCGGCTCATCAACTGTCTGGCTCTTTTTCCCCCCGCTACGCCAGTCCGTTTGTCTAACCAGCGGAGTGTCTATATATGCTTTATGTATTATTTGTTTTATCTATGTGTATCTTTTTGTACATATACCAAAACTATTGTAGAGATATATGTATATAGTTATGTGGCATATAATTAACGCACAATGAGAAGGTGCGTGGTGAGTTCCGTCGGTTCTGTCGGTTGGTCGTTCGTTTGGTGTTCATGAACTCGGTCAAATTGAAGGCCAACAATTTGCGGCTGTATGTGGCTTACGCATAAAAAACGCTTTGCTGTTGTTGTTGCTGCTGTTTTTTTGACTGTGTACTCAGGCAATTTATTTTTTGCGTACTGTGTGTTGATTTTTTTTGTTAAGTGTGTGCTTTATTGTTGTAGAATAGTTGATTACGCATAATTTTGAGCTGTCAGTTTATGATGTCATGCTCTCAGTCATCAGAGAGTGAGATAGAGATAAAAAGATAGTACGCTGATAGAAGCAGCTTAGCTTGGATCAGAACTCAAAGCGCTTCAAACATGCTTGAATAAGTTACGAGAAATGTTCAAATGTATTTGAAATGCAAAGGCAATATGCATATTTGTAGCTTGAAATAGTTTAAGATTGTCAAACGAATAAATCTTTCACAGGCAAACTTCTCAAAAAACTCAGCTCAGACAAGAAGAATATCTCTTAGATAAACTTCAATTAGGAAATGTATCGTCATATAATGACAAAAGTAGCTATTACAACAACAAAGAGCTGGCTATCACAATAACCAGCTAAAACTTAAATAACAATAAGCAAACACAAAGCCATATGCCCCTACACACACACACACCCACACACACACACACACACAGATACAGACACAAACGCTTATCGCTTATCAGCATACAAAAAAATGAAGGTCAGCAGCACAAATTCCTGACGCTGCTTATCTATTTTACCCATAATACGGCGGGAACTCGGATGGTTACGACGCACCGAATGAAACGCGTCACATTTGATAAATATAGCATATAATACTTAGTGGTTGAGTGTGTGATCGTGTGAGAGTGTGGGGCGTTCGTATAGTTTGGCAACTCTTATCTGCAACTACGGCAATTCCGTGCTTAGTTTTCGCGCAAAAGGTGAAAATTCGATAAGGGTTTTTCAAGGTTCTCGGCAGTTGATAGCTCTGATAGCGCTAGCACGCGCTAGACAAGTCGTAGGGAAAACGCTCTTTGCGTGCAGTTATTATAAAATATGTTTGGAACTTATTGCTTGCCGAAATTTTTGGCATAGGAATTGCGAGCCAAATGGTTTTGCGAGCTCTAATTTTTATTTTATTTATTAACCAAGGTCGGCAAAATGGTTTCGCCCATGTGTTGGTGGATTTATTTTCGTCTATGTCTGTTCTTTTTATTTTATCGATAGACTGCTAAATTCTAATTCAAACGAAACGGTTTGCAGAATGTGCGTAAAATTTGCAAACAAATTTATATAATAGCATAGATATCTTTGAAGTTGACCATGAGTTGCTTTGGGTCTATTGAACTGCTTTTTATCTGTGCTAAACCTTGTTTGTTGGACTCTTATGTGGATCCAATCATGTGATGATTATGCTTTATGGTTCTATAGATAAATGGGTAGTGAAGGTCTTTGAAACTAGTTTTTGACTATGCATAGTGAGGTTTTTGCGAATCATTTTTTAAATTTCAGACAAAAGCAGTTTTCTTTTGCATGTGAATTTAACTTGTGATATATGAAATTTATATTTTATTATATAAGATATTTTTGATCTATGATTCACGAGCTTCTTGTGACTTTTGAACTAACTTCTTGAGTCTTTTACTTCCTCAAAGAGATATACCGCATTCTTTATATCACTGAGATATAATCATCGCACTGTGACGGTTAGCATACATATATATTTTCCAAAAGTGTGCAGTTCAAGAAGGGTGACCCCACGGTGTGCGCTAACTACTGTGGTATCAGTATTCTTTCTATTATATACTTAAGCCATTCCCGAAAGAACTGATTGAACCCTATTAGTGTGGCTTTAGGCCTGGGAAGTCCACCATCGACCAGATATTCACGCTACGCCAAATTCTGGGACAAAAAATTGACACCCACCATCACTTTGTCGATTATAAAGCAGCATTTGATAGCTCGTTGGAGAGATCGCGTATATTCCGCGTTGTCTGAGTTCGGTATCCCTGCAAAGTTGGTCCGACTATGCAAAAGGACGCTGAGCACCACACGCAGCTCGCGCAAGGTAGGAAAGAGCTGCTCCCAATCTTTCGATACCGTGCGAGGCTTCAGTAAAGGCGATAGCCTTTCTTGCAGGCTCTTCAACTTTTTGATGGGCTTTGCAAAAGACCGAAGTATATAGGAACAGGATCATTTTGAACTATACAAATTTGTTATCTGCTCGCTTACGCAGATTATCAGTCTAATGCCCTTGAAGTGTTGGAGCGGTCAACGACTAACGCATAATACGACAAAATGGCCATGTTGTGCGTACCGATGAAAAAGCTAATGCAAGAAAGGTCTTTAATGCGATTTTTGAAGAAAGCGACGAAGGGGCATGCCAACGAAGACATGGCAGGCCAGGTAGAGAGCATATAAACAGGGCAGCTCCAGCGAAAAATATGTTCAATGGATAAGGCAGGAACTGCGCTCCCTATCTGCTTTCAGTATAAGATGCGCCCAGAGGGATGCCCTTTATTAAACCGTTACCATGTAACTTATACTCAAGGCCAGCGAAAAAAGAATATTTTCATCAGCTCAATGTACCCAATATGCTAAAGCAAATACATATCATATCCTCAGCAGATCAACCAAATATACTGGAAATCATTTATACATTTCATTTCATTGCTCATTCTCCACTTTCTTGATTACTCAAGAACTAAGCATTATGGCATAGTGATATAGATCGTAGCACAGCTGGTCAAGTCTCGATTGTTCTCAGATGTACTTGAACTCGTTTTTGTACTCAAACAAAAACGAATTTACTTTAATTACAAGACATAGAAGAAGCATACTTTCTGGGTCTCTTCATATACCATGCTTTGTAAATAAATCTATGTGTATGTACATTTTGCAGATAGAAAGAAGTGTTTTATTTATTATCAGCAGACATGCAAGGGCAGGAAATAGCACACAACATTTTCCAATGTGTTCTGTCTTATCAGTGAAAAGTGTCGGTCCGCATATAAAGAAAACGGGCAATGAAAATTAATCAAAAGCGCAGCACAGACATTAACACTTGAGCGACGCCCACATAGACGCACACAGAGACACATTACAATTATTTCAATTATGGTGCATTGATCGTTCAATGATCTGTATGGAGTACCAAAGAAATAAAAAGTGATCTTCAATGCTCGACATTGAAAAAAAATGAAGAGAATACAAATAAAATAAAACTCAGCTGCAAGTAAAAAGCAAACGATCGTCACGATCAACAGACCCAATAGCAACAGCATCTACCATACATAGATAGCGAGAGAGCGATCGAGAGGTGGAGAGACCGAGAGAGACCGGCATATAGAGAAGATGTGGCATTGTAACTGTGTGAAGTTCAAAGCCATTGCAGCCGAGCAGCAGGGATCGATCGATTTACCTATGTATTTGTGTGACTGCCAATGATCATCAGAGATCAGCTTCATCTTCAGCTTTGGATCGACTATGCGATGTTGGTGTAGGTTCGTAATGAGTTTCTTTGCCTTATTTCTAATGGGCTGCTGCTTCGGTTGCTGTTGCTGGCTGCACTTTTGCTTTCCCGCTTTCCAGATCATGTCTATGTATCTACGCTTTGGATTTTTCCACTCGCATTTTACGTTTCTTTTAGTCGCACACATTTTACTCGGCCTCTGACTGCGCCACTGCCTCAGCCGCCTCATCGAGGGTCTTTAACCCTTTGCCAGTGCAATGCACTCCACGATCGCACGACTCTCACAGAGCGATCAAGAGACCGAGCTAGCGATCAACCGACTGTCTGTGTCTGTGCAATTTTCTTGCACATTCTTCTGAACGTCGCCGTCAACCTAGTCGTAGTTGTAGTTGCAGTCTTCGACGTCCTCGTCGTCGTCGTCGTCGTCGACGTCGTCGACGTCGTCGTTGGTTTCTATCTATCTAGTATGCCTCTGTGCCTAGGCTAACATTGCCACTGGCAGCGCTGTCTAGTTGCTGCGTGCGTTGACGTTGACAGCGTCGACTGCAGCAGCGTTCGTTGCACTTCTCCGACGATTTTTTTTATTTTTACGACTGCTTACTGTTTTGTAACTGTTATTGAGGGTTATTCGCATTCGCATGTGCATTTGCCTTGGAGTTCTGCTAGTTGGCTAGCTCACTTTGGCTTAGTCTGTTAGTTGGTAGCTTGCAACTGGTGGCAATGATCGCTGCTGCAGCTCAGCCAAGCCGGGCCGGGCCGGGCCGGGCCGGGCTATTGATCGTGCTTGGTTTGCCTGATAAGTGGCAAGCGCTGCTCTGTGCAATGAGTTTATTGACTTGTCAGTTGGTCGTTCGTTTGGTCTGTCGTTTGGTTAGTTAGTTTGTTTGGTCGCAACGCATGTGCAGCAGTTGGCAAGTTGAATGCACTTGGCGTTTTGTTTTTGCCACAGAAATTGGTAATTGCCGCACGTGCTTTCTATGATTACGCCATGGGACGGGTCTAAGCTGCAACAACTACAACCACAACATAAACAACAACAAGCACGTTGTCAGTTCCAAGTTGTTAAAAAGTTTACTTTGCTTGCCCTGTGCCTGCGTTTTCAGAAGGGAGTTAGGCTAGATCTGCTGGTTAATTGGCAATTTGCACTTGACTTGCCCGTTAAGGTATAATAAGCACTTGGGCAGACATGTGAGTTATAGCTTTGCATTTGATAGATTCAAACGGGATCTACGTAAACGAAACCAAAGGTCTCCACAATCTATCTAAACAGTGCTTATGATTTATGCAGCTGAGTTTAAACGTAAACGCAAAAGACCAATTGGCTACAGATCGATCTTTTTCTGGTCTCTTATAAGAGGGCATTATAGGCGCAAAAAAGCAAATATAATTAAAGAGAGAAAAAAAAAAATCAAAAGTCAAACAATCAAAATTGGCGCAAAGAAGAAAAAAAGTTGAGAAGAAGAAGCAGCTTCATCGTAATGAGATTATTATACATATAAATGGCGGCCAAAGCCCAAAAGTAAAGGCAGAGCCAGGGCAGAACTCGATGCTGACTTTGCGACTTGACTTGACTTAAAGCACAAAAATTACAATTCGTGCGAAAGTGAATGACCTCCATTAACCGCCATTAACCGCCAAGCAAAGGCAGCAAGAAACAGAGAGAGAGAGAGAGAGAGAGAGAGGGGGACAGCAACAGAGACAAAGACAGAGATATAGCCAGGCAAGAAGACAGCCAAGAACAAAGCCCCAAGACCCGAACCAGCAACAGTCAATTCTTCTTCTTCTTTCTCCTCTTCTTCTGCATAAACACCGAAATATGCGTCCCTGGCCCGTGTCGTCGTCGTGGTCGACGTCGTTGATGTTTGAATTCGCATGAACCCTTTCTTGTTCTTGTTATTGTTGTCGTGTGGTGGTTGTTGTTTTTGTCGCTCATATCAAGCTTAGCATAATAATTAGTAAGCCAAAACTGGGACCGGGAGTCGTACATTCAAGTGAGGCCCGAAATGTTTCTTTATTGGTTCGCTCACTCGATTCTATAACTGCAGTTCCCCATCTCCTCCATTAGGTTTGGTGGGTCAGGTGAGCCAAGTTGCGACCAACTGGCCGGCAAGGAATTTGAAACCAGTTTGGATGAGGTAAACGCAAAAAAAATCCAAACTTTGTACGCGTTTAGCATAATTTGTTTGTTAAAACATTTTTTTTTTTGGCTTAATGTTAGCTACCTTTGCCATAATTTATTAATGCGAGCGCCAGTGAACTTACTAGGAAGTTGAAGGTAGGCTATGTAGCGATGCCAGAGCAAACATTTCCATCAGTACAGGTGTTGAATATTGATCACTGATTAGCCTATGATTTATAAGCATTATATAATCACAGGGGCAAACACTTATCTAATGGGATTCAACAGAACTCAAAGTAATTTCTATTTCTATCCGAGCAAAGTTAATTCTACAAAATACTAGAGACATAAACGTTTCAAACCTTGTGGGCAACACCAAAGGAACGCATAAAATATCATTTGAAGGCCTCGTAATTCACAATAAACGAAGACAGCATGTATCACGGGAACACCAAGCACACTTACAGACTTCTTTTAGTAGTAGATGTAAGCCCATAACTTCAATATTTTTGGGCCAATGTTCTTAAATTTCGAAACATTGATCAAAAACACATTTATAAACGCCTGTCGAAATTTTCAAATCAATATATTGAGGGGTGTGGCAGTAATTAATGTAAATATTTTGCGGGGGAAGGGGGCCTCCTATTGAAAAAAGGTGAACACAGTCTTAATGATTAGGCTCACACGTATCTCCACACCAAATTTTGTAACTGTAGCTCAAATATATCTATATTTGGATCAGTTTATTGGTGAAGGGGGCTGAAATCAGAACATTTTGTACTATAACTCTTGATGATTCTACGATAGAGGGGAGCTAAGAGCTAAGCCTAGTCATAGGGTTGATACTCATTCACAGATTTGATAGAAATAATACTTTGTGAGCAGAACAACTATCTTGCCATAAGCAATATGTCAGCAGATATAAAAAAAAGTCCTTGCATCATTCTTAACGTCAGCGCCACATTTCAAACAATCGATGAGAATCTAGCTGCGCCTTCAGGCTATCACCAACCCACCCACAAATAATACTCAGCGGTGGTAGCTTGAGGGCGAAATTTCTTATTTGGTGTCTAAAAGCTATACTAACTTCTGAAAGGGTCATATGTAATGCCTAAGGAGGATCAAACACTTTGCCGATGGAAATGAAGCAACGTCACAGTGATCACTGTTACTGTTACTTAGTCAAGGCACAAAAGTCAAGCACCCCGACCAAAGAGTTCATTACTACCAGCCAGCGAAGCAGTCACTGCCAGGCGCTACATCAGCCATGTACCCGATTGTTCAAACGCTTTCTACCATGTGCTCTGCCCAAGCCTGGATTGGCATGCAAAATAGCGCGAAAAAAACTGGTATGTAATTGCAGTGGCAACAACAGCTGATAATGTTGTCATGTCCATTTGTGCAGAGCAAAAGCAGCAGAAGATGGTGCGTGGGGGCTGTAGTGGAGCAGAAGCATATGATTCAGAGTGGAGCTAGGTGTACGAGTGTGTTGACTGGTGCGTTTAGGTCGCTGCACCCTCAGTCAATAACGACAACGGTGACGTTGCCACTGGCGCAGCTAATGCGAGCTGGCGATCACAGTTGTGGCAACATTCACTGGAGCATTCGAATAAGTTTGCTGGGCAAGTATGCTAGTAATACCAACAACAACAACTACAACTACTATGAAAGTTGACTGACACCGCACGCAAATGGCAATGGACAGGACTTTAACCCATGTGCGGCAAAGTGAAATTATTGCCACTCAAGCAACTCAGAGGCCTAAACCAAATCCAACGCCAAATCCAATAGTGGAATTTGGGGAGTGTAGAGGTTTTTGAACTGGCTAGAGAGGGATAGTTGCATTTTGCTTTTCTTTACACACATTTTGGCATAGGTAAAAGGTACAACAACAACTACAACAACACTAATAGCAGCAACATCGTACGCTGGAGGGAATTTCCACGTGCTGCATAAAGCCAATGGGAAAAACTTGGCAGACCTCTTTCCTTGCTCTGTCTGCATTTTGTGAAAGTTTTTTTCGGCATTTTTTGATAGCGAGTAATTTATAGTTTATTAACTTTATGCAGTGAGTGCAACGACTTGAAAGCGTTTTTGGAGTTGTTGTGGCTTCATAGTTGAATGTGGTTGCTTTGGAGGTCATGCCGTAGCTGTGGGTGGCAGTGAAAGTCGATCGGAAAGTCTGGGCAGTGTGTTGCCAGATGGAGAAAAGGTTAGGTATAGAAACTTGCTTGGTGCTACAAGGAAGTTTTTTGTTTTGTTGAGAACAGCGTAAATCGTTAACAAATGTGCTCAGTTAAAAATAAAATTGATCTGGTATAAATCATTTCCTTCCTTTCATTTCCTTTTGCAGGCTCTGCAAATTTTTTGTATATGTATAGAGAGAACTCTGGATCTTCGAAAAGATACGCGTAACAGCCGCATTTTTTACGTTGTAAAAATAATCTTCAAAGGAATTGGAATTTTTTTATAAAGTAGAGACTCGTGTGAGCCTATTATTAAAGCTGTGTTCACATTTTTTCAATAAAAGCCATTATTTAAGCCTTAATTATTGCCATGGGGAAGAAAAGGTAAATGTTATCTCACCGTTTTGATGAAAAATATGATCCGGCCCAAGGTACGGCTACAACTGCAAAAACTAGAGAAGATCCCAAGGGTTCAGAGGATGCCAAACGGTTCCAGGCTCGAACCGTTTCGGTTGAAAACTGATTTATTTTACACAAAAGTGTTTTAGCATAATTCATATTTCCGAAAGATTAAAGGGCAGTGAAAATCGTTTTAAGCAGTTGAACAATTTAAAACATATTAGTGCACAATTGTTCTAGAAACTTCCAAGTAGAAAAAGACTTTCGTCCATACCAAGCAGCTACAGCAACATTTCGAACAAAAACTAAAAGAATAGTACAATAGAAGAAAGAAGAAGAAGAAGAAGAAGAAACAACTCCATAAAGAGTTGAAGAAAGAGGCGAATGAGTTGAAAGCAACGAAGAGATAACCCAGGCAGAAAGCCCGTTGGAATTTTGTTTTTTTGGGACAAGTTCACTGGCAGCACAAACACGAAAACATTCCCCCCGGAATGCTCTGGAAGATGTTGTACGTTCTTGATGGTATTTTGGGTGGGGTGGGAACGGTACGTCATGGGGCATGGAAATGGAAGCGTTTCTGTAACAACATTTGCCACTTGACGTCGCCGTCGCCGTCGTTGGGGCCATCGTGTTCATTTTCATTTTCTTTTCTACTCATATTTGTTTACAACTTTTGATTTTTTCTTCTTATTTGTGTTGTGTTTTTTGTTGTTCTAGCGTTATTTATTTAGTTTTTTGTTGCCGCTCGCTTATTTAATGACTTTCTACTTTTTTTCTGTTGTTCAGAGTTTAATGTGTGTGTGTGCCCGGAGTTTAATGTGTGTGTGTGTGTGTGTGTGTGTGTGTGTGTGTGTGTGTGTGTGTGTGTGTGTGTGTGTGTGTGTGTGAAAGACTGACATAATTGCCGGTTCTATGAGCGCTCTTGGCTTCTTGCGTAATACTTGTTGTTGTTTGTGTTCACGGTTTTTTACACTTTTAGAGTTTTGCGTAAACAAAACAATTTGGCCAACTTATTGGCCGTGCGCCAATTAACGGTATTTAGTAAAGCAGCTTTTAGAAAAGCAACAACTAAAACATAAGCTTCAATTCCCATGCGCCTGCGCAGCTGCAAAAGCTTTGACGCTGCGTCGCTGCTAACAAGCCAATTAAGAGCAGCAATCAGAAAAACAAGTAAGAAGCAGAACAGAAGCTGGAGCTTTCAAAGGACTATACGAAATGCTTGACAGTTGGCGCACAAGTCAAAGTAAGTGACTTCCTTTTCGTGTGCGCAATCAGACGCAGAATACATATATATATATATGAGGGTCAAAAGGGGTGGTGACCGCCAGTGGAATACTCTGAACTTAATTGTCGTATAAAAAGAAAGGTATAGTAAACAAGCTTCTCCTAATTGGCAAGTTTAGTATTTCCTGCTCCTGAAAACACATTTTCTTGTGGCACTATCTTACCAAGTTTTAAATCAAGAAAAATCAATTCCGGGAAAAGTTCAAAATAATTGTGTGTATAGGGCGAGTTCAGCTTATCTACAAACTAGCTTAAATTTACATTATGAAGCAGTTGCAACAGTCGAATTAACAGCGTATGGATTAAAGTTCAAGATGATGTTGCTAGTTGAGCATAGTGAAACGCCCAAAGGATTTAACATCTTAAGTTATGTCGTTACAAAACACTATGCAACAAATTTGAACTCAATTAATTCAATTGTTTTTGTTTTTCGATAAAATTGTCGATTATATCCATTTAAGATATTCCCTAATAATTTTGCAACTTAAATGTGTGTTGAAATTTATTCTCAGATAATCAATTTATAGAAACCAAGAGAAACTAATTAAAAACTTTTTGTTAATTGGCCTGTAAAGCGCAATACAATCAAGGTAGACCAAAACCGTTCGAGTTTCAGTTCATCTAAACCGATAGTACGGTTCGCGAGTAATATGGGAAAAGCAATAATTCGAAAACGGTGCTAGAAATTTGAAAACGGTTCCGGATTCGAGGTAAGTGAACCTAAATTTGGCCTGAGAACACAATATACACACCCAACAATATCTTTCTGAAATGGAACCATACCGCACCGTAACATTTTTTCCAAAATTGTTCCACACCGTCAAATTTGCAGTGGCTCTAACCCGGAAAGAAAGAAGCTTCATATAAAACTCGACTATGTTTTGTTAAAATTTGATGCGCCTAGCCCGAATTGTCTCCGATATGTAATTGATGATGCAGAAATCGGACATTGTCTAAACGATTACCGAATCGTGCCACGCCAACGTCTCCCTGTAACATACAGTGTCAAAATATATAATACTCTTGCCCCTGTTTGGGTACAGGGTATAATTACTACCTAAACGTGAGGGGAAAAAAATCAACACGGAAAGAAGTTTGGCGTTCATTGAAAAAGTTTATTAAAAACCAAAAAACGAAAAAGAAGCCGTTTTGTTGCTGTGCGTTTCAAAATAACAACAACAAACTCACTCACTAACAAGCGCAAATTTGAAATCCCCAAGAAAGCCTTAAAAGCAAAGCATCACACACACAGATACACACACACACACAGACACACACACACAGATACACACACACAGATACACACACACACATTCAAATGCAAAAGCACTGCAGGCGTGAAATTCTGCATTGACTGTAGGGGATTTTGCCAAGTGCAAGTGCGCGGAGAAAGGAGCTTATGTGCTCCCCCCTTGACTCTGCTGCTCTGACGCCGCCACTGCATGCGGCTTTCGAGATTGCAGCTGTGGACGCTCTTGCTCAGGTTCTCGCAACGCTGATGCTTCTTGTTTGGTTTTGTTTTTGCACGTCGTAACGGGGTGAATGTCATCAGGATTTGTATTTGCCAAGCGGTCAATTGCCTTTTTGGCCAGAGTGTGAGAGTTAGTGTGTGTGTGAAACGCTGACGAATGCAGTTCAGATACATTATACTATATGTTCTGGCACGATTTGTTTGCGATTGTATAATCGTGACGAGGCAATGAGAGCGACAACAACAACTGAAGTGTATGCCAAATGTAGGCGAGGTTGTGCAGTTGGAAATGTGTTCTGGTTGTTGTCTTTGCTGGGGCTTTGCGCTTTATCAGCAGCGGAATTGGCTCAAAATGTTTGTCAGCAATGTGTGCTGAGTCATGTGAGCACATGAATGGCGTAAGGAGTGACGACGGGTGGGGGCACTGGCATTTGTACAATTTCTCCCGCATGTTGAGGTAAAGACAGCTAATTTTTAAGTCAACGAACCAAACCACTTCCAACTTCAGCACTAACTCTAAATATAATGTTTATCTAACGAGTGAATGGCAAAGCTAGCAGAGCACTCGACATTAACGTGAGCGTCAGTTACGACGTCTGGTACGTCCTTGCTTCAGTTAACAACAACAAAAGGCAACAAGCAGCAGCTACTACAATGGAACTATTCATGATCGTGCAGCAACGACAACGACAACGACAACTACTTCGACAATGACGTTGCAAAAGCTGTCGGTGTGTCTATCGGCAGATCTGTGGGTCTGTCGCTTCGTCGCTCTGTCGCTGTTGCTGGGTTAGTTACCCCCAGCGCAATGGCAATGAACCAGAGAACCATTGACCGACCAGAGAGCCTAAGCGCAACGATGCCGACAACCAGCGCCTATCGACAGACAACTTGCAACAGCCGCCGATCGCACGATTGCTAAAACTGGTTTTGGCAACAATTTGCAACATACCGAAGCCGACGTCGCGTCGCTGCAGTTGTCGGCTCTGTCGCTGCGCAAAGTGCAATGATCGACGATCGACGACGCTACACGATCAACGGCCGCAGCAAGCATTGTGACGAGAAAAACTGAAGGTGTGCAGGCAGTTATTTGCACTTTACTGTACGATGATTAATGTTTGTTTAGACGGCGGCACATAAACAATATACGTCATAGCTCATAGCTTAGCCGACCAACAGACAAGTTGTCACACTCTCAAAAGTAGGTGGCTAAAGAAGTTCCGAGCGGTTGTGCAAGAGTTGCCACCTACGTATATTGGAAATAAATGTAATGCAAAACTTTTCAACTGCCTGCTAAAAGCGCCAGTCGCTACTGCAGTGATCAGGCAGTCAACGCGTGAAGCACGTCAAGAACTCTTTTTGGGCCAAGTCGAAAATAAAATGCCAAAAAAGCGAAATCCGACAAAAAAAACCTGAAACCAGAGAAAAGCAACACAAACAAAAGAGTTATGTGTATGGGTTGTTTCGCTTCTTTCTTCAGTCGGTCTTTTGTCATGGTCCGACGGTTGGATTGTTGGGGGGTAATACAAATTTGGCAATGAACTTGAAACACGTGTAAGGCAAATGAATAATTCTGCGCCAGCTTTTGGCCAAGACAAATGAAGAAAGCCAGCTGGTAGTGCTTGGAACTGCGCAAGCTAAAGACTCTCAACAACTTATGCAAAGAGATGGTCTTAAGGCTTTTGTAATATTTTTGCATGATTTACGATCTGCTGAAGTTGAATCCAAAAGCACAGTCGCTTTCGGGCGTTTTTGGCTGTTTTTGTTTAATTGTTTTCGAAGTAATAACCTAGATTCGAGGCGTCGACTTTGGCAAAGAAAAAAGCAAAATGATTGTTATGTATGATTCGTCTTTCTGCGAGTGTAGTTGGTATTCTTGATTCTTTTTTGCGCAGGTTTTTGACTTATTTTCAGCGCCATTTTGTTGTTTTGACGGTTTTTTGATGATTGGAGGTTTTACTTAAGGCAATGTGAATGACACTTTTGGGCCGGCCAGTTCATTGCACAATCAAAGAAATAAACTCGTTTGCGCTTAACACTCTTTTTTTTTTGTTCTTTCAGTATAACTCTCTGAAAGCATTAAAAACGCAAGCCATTAAATGCGACTGGTAGATGTTAGGGGTCTTTATTATCTATTTATAAGCAATTCTACTACCTGCTATCCACATTGAACCATAACCTAACGCACACAGATTGCATAATGCGGTCAGTCCAATTAGAATAGAACGGCATAAATGTTATAGATGCCGAGAACAGGTTTATATGCACAGGTACCTGCATAATTAATGAATCCAATTTAAAAAGATGTGTCCAAAGAGCGTTCTTTGGGAATATCAAATGAGTTGCAGAGTTACATAATAACATTGTATTCCGAAGTTCAACCAAAAGATCGCTTACATCAGCGCATAAAGTGTGACTCACCTGCAAGAAAGAGAGAGAGCAGAACAAATAAATTAATTTAATTTTTAAAATTAAACCATAAATATCATAAAAAATTCAAGTGCGCCTAAATTAATGAGATTTAACTAATTATAGGGAATTTATGAAAGGCTCAAGGCATAAACTCTGCCATACAATTCAGCCTATTACAGCTGTATGTATTAGCTGTGTTAACAACTTCCGCATACGATGTTATTATTATTATTATTGCTGTATTATGTATACCTTTCGATTAAACGCAAAATGCCCTTGTCAGAGTTCACTCACAGGTAAACGATCTGAGCGAGTTGAGGGCTTATCTTATCATTGAAACGCACGTGAACAGAATGAAACGGCATATGTATTGCCCACCCTAGAACCTATAATAACCTTTCAGTTGTTTACATTAGTAGTTTGCGGCATTATAGACTAGTTAGTTTAGTGATTCTTATTGCTCGAAGGTTACACGAAATCGAACTACATTGAACTCTATGATACACAAGTTAGTTTAGTTTTTCAGAAAAGTTCTCTTGCCCCCACCCCGCTTGATTATCGTATATTATGTCAGTTTTGTAGAGGCATTAAAGTACTATTCATGGTTGTGCGGCGGGGGGCAGGCACAACTACGCATAAACCAATACATGCCCAAGTACATAGTACATATATACAAAGAAATATTGTATATACAACATCCCTCGCCTCTTTCACGTATCTCTATTTTAAATTTATATGCTTTATATGCTCTGCTATTGTTTATGTTGTTGTTATTGTTGGCTGTATTTTCGGGTACACACACAAAAATTATTTCGAAGTTCAAGGTCAGTAAACTTGCTACGCACACGCACAAAGGCCCGCGCACACGCAGCGGTTCGGAGCGGCGCTCTGTTAAAACGTTCTGTCAGATACATTTACAGATACGGATACAACCACAAATACAACATAGAAGAAGAGCGGAGCGCAAATGAGTGGCAACGTTGGCTCGCTCGTTGTGAGCATGACAAGCAGTTCTACATACATTTTAATGAAACTAGAACGAATTTGAAATGAGCGTCGGCGTTGTTGACTGTTCCAGAGCGGCTTTTGTATCTGTATCTATAAGTCGGTCGGTTGGTCTGTTGGTCGTTGGGTTGTTGGTTTTTTGGGATCGCTGGGGGAGCGACGAGCGTCTAGCACAATAGAACCCAAAAAGATACAACAGATAAAACTGGAATACAAACAACTTGACTAAAAAACATTAATGATTGTAGGAAATGCTTGCCTGTAGGTTTTATTGTAAGAGTTGGTCTATGTTTTTTCTTGGCATGCGGGTGTGAAACACCATCAAATGCTATAATTAGCTCAGCTCTAATGATATGCTTTAGCCCCCAACATATTAAGCTAAATTCTAGATGTATTTCATTAATCATTTGTATTAGATTAACTAAATGCCTCGTTAAAAAACGCAAACTGTTGAAAAACTTGTTCAAACACACAACATAAATTATTATTTTAATTCAAAATTGGTAAAAAAAAAACAAAAACAAAAAACTATGAAGCACTGAACGAATGCTGTAGGTCAAAGCACGCTGCGAAGGTCAATAAAATACGAATTGGTCAGACAAGTTTTTTTTTTTTATGTGCGAGAGAACTGGCCAAAAATTGGTTGGCAATTAGAATGTGCTACTTGTCTCAAGAACTTTTGTGAAGGAACTCCATACGCTGAAAAAACGGAAAGTCGTTTAACAACTTTTTCTCTTCCACTTGTTGTCTCGCTTCCGCGCTACTACTACTCCTTAGTTTCCATCCAAAGATCCGAAAACTAGCACCTTAAGATCAACATAAAAATCTAATTACAAAAAACTTAATTCTCTGTGTTTTGTTGATGATTCTGAAATCAAAAGTCTCTGGCTGCAAGGGACTCGGCCCTGGGCCATGTTTCTTTGTTCTTGTTTTGTGCTTTCTTTCTACTTTCACGCAACTTTCTTTGGCGCTGTTATGTAACTCGTTGGCGTAGCCTGCTGTGCTGCTTTGTTCCCAGAGAAATGGGTTAATGGGCTTGGCCTGGCCCTTAGTTTTTGTTTTGATTTCTTCAAGGTTATAAAAGGGAAACAACAAAGTTAAGAGTCATCTTTGTTATGCTTAAAGAGATTTCGCTTGTATCTAAAGGGGTTCTGCATATTGTTTTAAGGATTACATTTTTCTGTTTAAGATTACCACATTTTTGGCAAGGTCAGATGCCATAAACTTGACAAGAACTTGCCAAAATGATCTTTAATGTGATCGTAAAGTTTTGTGCGCTCTAAAGCCATTGTTAAGACTGGAAATTATGCTAATTATAATGCCAGTTTATAGTTTAAAGTTTTATGATTAATGTTATTAAAGTTAAATTGTTGTAGGCTCGAAGAGCAACATAAAATCAACACAGCTGATGTCATTGGCAGCGCAAAGGTTCTTATGGCTAAGCCTATTAAACGCAAGTCATAGAGTGCCAAGTACTGAGAAATTCTCGGTGTACGAGTACCTTAGATTGCGTCTATTTAATGTGGTCTTGGCCATTGGGTAAGGTACACAAGCATACGCACAATAATTTGCCAGCTCATGTAATTAGAGGAGATTGGAGTTCAAGTAACTTTTGTCTAAATATTTGCGTTAAGCATTTGGCTTTTGGGCAGAGTCATGGCTCAGCGCACTGCCAAACAGCGGGAAGTGTCTTTTCAGTTGCCATGTGTCTGGCCGAAATCAAAACCAAAGTTCATAGGAAATCTCTTGGTTTGTTGGCTTTTGGGCTGCGTCTGGCATATTAAGTGTCAATTTTAATTGCTCACGGGCCGGCCGGGCCTACAAAGCGGCCTTAATAATTGGTTAAGTCGTAGTCGATGTCGACGTCGTCAAGTACCCGATGTACACGTACCCTTGAATTATCATTATTGTGGCGCAACAGGGGCGCAAAAAAACAACAAATGCCCACAACAAAAAAATGTAAATTATATACATACAACAATGAGTCGCTAAGGCAAGCAGAGCATTAAAAATGCGTAGAACGAACTTGAACTTCGTCAAGAGGTAAGGAGAAGGAAGCTACGTTGGGGTACTACCTACTACCTATGTATGTACGTAGGTATGTACATATATATGACTTCCAATACCCATTGCTATCAGTACAATACAATTCAAAGTCAAGGGCCCAAGTTGGGCTTGGGCTTCGAAACGTGTTGATCATTTTTATGATCGTAAGTAGCTACGAATTATGCATGCGTTTGTATGGGCGGGGTGGAGGCGATGGAGCTGGGGCTGTTTTGAGGGTGTTCGGTGGGCGCCATTTTGTTTCTGGCTTGACCAAGTGAAACGCAAAAGGAAGTTGGACGCTGAAAAGATGGCAAACGATAAAGTAAAGAACCCAAAAGAAAGAGAAATGAAAGGCAGTCGCAACAACTTTTCAGCGCCAGTTGTTCAGCATTTGTGTTTTTTTGTGGCTAAATTTTATGCGGGCTACATAAAAATAACAACACACACTTAAAATCAAAGAATGAAGACTGAGGCACGCACACATACGCACTAGAAGAAAGAACAAAAAAAAGATGAGTGGAACAAAAAGCAAACCATACTTTTTGATTTTGTTTTGCCCAAAAAATAATGAAAATGTCAATGTCCGAACAACCTTGAAAGAAGCCAGAGGAGAAAAGCTGCTGTCGGTAGAGAATGGAGAGAGAACTTGTTGCTGTTAATAAAAAAGAGTTAAAGGGACAGCGTCCGCCCGATTTTGTTATGCGCATAAAGGTGTTAAGGTTTATCAACAGCCAATGATAGGCGCAATTTGAAATTCTAGTTGGTCATAGGGAAGTTAGCCCAAAAGAACCTAAGGGAACCAAAAGTATCTGCGCAGTAGCATGTTGCTGTAAGCAATAACCAAATAGCAAGCTGACCTTCGACGTAACGGAAAATTTTAAAAAACTCGTACTGACTAACAGTGCGAAGCTTTTCAAAAGCTTTTCTGCGCCTCTAGCGGATAATTTGTGCAACTGCAAGCAAAATGCTGTGCTGGCCTCATAAAGCGCCACTAACAGCCGCTAGATGGCGCAGCAGCTCAGCAGAAATGCGTTAGATTCAAATTGTTACGTGTATATTATGTACTTTTAGACCTTTTGTGCGTTTGCCTAATTGCAAATGGTCTTCAGCTTGCCTTTTTTATATTGTCCATAGCATACCTTTTATATTGTCTACCAATCCCCCAAAGCGCCGCATCAACAACATGGCAATACAAATTTACAGTTGCTCTTGACGTCATACCACACCAACAACGCCGCCGTTCGTTTGAAGGAAAACCCGAATTGAGTTCATGAACGTTTGTCGACTTCAATTTGCTGTATGACTAGAAAAATGTGCGCGCACACATATACACATACACAGAGCTGCTACTATAAAGAAAATGCATTTGACGCCGACGACAACAACAACGACAACAGCAGCAACTAGCAGTCGCAATTCGACGCAGCGCCCAACTACATGCAACGAGGTCACGTGCAGTTTGCAATATGGCGCACTCACACTAAGATAACACTCAGCGAACGCTTTGAAAATGCATTGCAAGGTTGCCATTGCCTGCGCCCCTTGCAGCCCGCTATCACCCAGACAGTTTGCAAGCCCATTGTGAGACAGTCGTCGGCAGGCGAATGAACTGAATTGACCCGCTTCGAAATAACCTCTAAAATTTGATTCTATTTTTTGATACTGTGTTAGTTTTGAAGTGCCTTTGCTTGCCTAGAGAACGTGTATTCAAATTTGTTGGGCTAATGACAGCGGGGGCAGGCTAGCAATGAATGGCAATGGTTTGCAGTTATCGCCTGGTAATGGTTTTTCTTTTGAATTGTAAAGAGTTTGCATTTGCTTTGGGTGCGGCAGACTAAGAGGCAGGGCGACATTATTTAAATTGATTTTATAATGTTATAGAATAGTTCAAAAAGAGTTGGCGAACGCATATGCTTCTGCATTCATATTATGTTTAAAGCTCTGCTTGAATATCCCTCATGCACTGCTTGCTTGTCTCTCAATTTGCTCATTTCCGTTCCGTTCACAATATTTTGAATGGAATCGAGCGTGGCAAAAGCTTTTGGAAAAAAGCTCTGCCGCAATGCTGAGCGCCTGAGTAACCGCAGCTGGTCCGTGTCTGTGTGAGTAACACACAAATCGAGTGCAAGTTCAACACACACACACACACACACGCACACACACATACACACACAGATTTGCCAACTGCAAAAGTTTTGTGTAATTTTTTTTCCGTTGCAGTTCCCCGTCAGACTTAACAAATGCAAATGCAGCTGTAACACTGTGTGTGTGTGTGTGTGTGTACCTGTGTGTGTGTGCGTATCTGTGTGTGTGTGCGTATCTGTGTGTGTGTGTGCGCGTATCTGTGTGTAAATTTAGATCGAGGTTATTGCTTTACAATGCTGCGCGTGCATTCAACTCGCTCGTTCAAGTCGCTGCAGTATGCCGTTTGCTTAGACAAAGCAGCAAAACGAATAAAAACACAAATAAAAAAATGACATTAAAAAAAATTATGTTGAGTTTATTTATTGCATGGCAGTTAGAATGAACACTCTCATAGGTTGAATTTTGATTCACTTGATTTCAACTGCTAAGCGTAAATTGTGTGGGTTGGGGGGTTCACATAGATACATTAACGCACACACACACGCACACACTGTGACTAGATGTAATTGCACTTTGCTGTTGGTGCGCAGCCATAAGGTTGTATTGCATTCTGCCAGGTGAAAAACCTCTAATGGCATTCGCTGGCAATTTAACTTAAGCTTGATTAGTTTATAGAAAATTAAATGATAAAGATACGATTACAGTACACTGGAATAATTTATCTTCTATATATATAAAAATGAAGCCTAAAAATGTGATGTGCTCGCTAAACTCAAAAACGCGTGTAACGATTTCAACCAAATTGTCACACATTGTAGACAGTATTAGGGAGAAGGTCTTTGTAAAGTTTGGACGAATTCCAATAGATGACGCCAAAGATATCGACAAAAATGATTTTCCATAAAAAACATACTAAATGTGTTTCTACTTATATAGTAAGTAGGCAAGCATTAAATTTGACTAGGTAAAATATTCTTTTGAATTGAGGTAGAGGTAGATGTAGAGGTAGAGGGAGAGATAGAGATAGTAGAGCTAGAGGATTTAACGATATTGGTACCAATATCCGCAGCTTGACATGGTATAAAGAACAGAGAGAGAGAAAGAGAAGGAAGATGAACGGGAAGGGGAATGGGATCGGTAAGAATTAATTTATATTAAATTCATTATACGACGGCTTTATCAATGAGCAGCGGAGCGGGCGGGTTCAGTTAGTATATTTATAAACGAGCAATATGTGCCAAGTAAAATAAGGCGCAAGGATTGAATTGACCCTTACTACACTTAAACGTATTTTGTTCTTCGTGAAAAACACGAGTAGGCTTTAAATGAGATAGATTTCGGTTCTTTGTCTATTCCCTTTACGTAACGAAATTAACATGCTCATGGCAAGGGTATACAAACAGTTAAAATACATTTTCAGGGCCATTACAAATAGCTACTAACAAACAGCTGTCAGTCAGCGAGAAAAGTAGTGGCGGCAGTTGCATTGGCTTGAGGTGCCGGTTTTAAGAAGTGCGCCCCAGCTTGGGCGCCATAATTGGCTGCGGTTGAAGGTTGTACATTGGCTCAAGTTGATGTTGCATTTACCCCAGAAACTCACTGGCACGGTAGCATAGTCGCATACCGACATAAACAAACATACGCATAGTCAAATTGTAGTGCAGTGTATGGCGAACATTGCGTATGCGCAATATTTATTATTATTTCTTTTTTGTAAATTTCTGTGTCAAGCGTCAATGTCTGCAATTGTTTAACAACATTTTCGTTGTCGTTTATTGAAGTTTTGCTTATATCCCAGCATGGCGTATGTGTAATGTACTCCAACTAATTGAGACATTATAAATAAATAAAAATAAATAAATCAACAACTAATTAAATGCCATACAAAATTGCAACAATTGTTTGAAAAATCTGCTACGCTGTTTAATTCTCCGCCGTTCAATTGATAGCAACTGCCCCTACTTCTAACCCCACTACACCTCTCACTATGCAAACAGCTAAATTTTATTAGGTCATACGCGGCAGCTTCATATCGCTCGGCACATCGACTGTGGCGATAATAGAAATAAATACACACACATTCGCAGAACCACTTGCACATATATACACTAATACGCACGAAATTCGCACCGAAAAACAGGCAACGACAATCGGCAAGTCGGGTCAATGAACGTCGAAGTTATTCAAAGCAATTCCAAGGCCAAAGCCAAAGCTATAGAGGCATAGAACCCGAACTAACAGTTGAGCGTTAGAAATTTGCTTTACAAAGAGTGAGAGTGAGAGTGAGTAAGGGAAATAGTGGGTTAGTGTATGGGTGGGTGAGCAGCCTGAATGAGAGCATTTCGGCGGATAACTGTCTATTTCGGTTTCCTCTCGCTTTGTATTCCAGCAAGGCATAGCAGATGTGTCAAAACTTTTGCTGAGCTGTTGAGTCTTTTTTGGTGTAGAATAAAAAATGTTGCTTATCTAATCTTACACTAACTTATGTTGAATTAAGACTTTTTTATATTGTATTTAAAAAAGCAAATAAAAATTGCATGCAAACTGGAAGTACGTTTCAATTTTGTAGTGTTTATTATATGTTTAGAGTTCGACCACGTTATGCTACCATAATTTCGAGAGCATCTTATATTATTAATATACTGGAACGACTTAAGAAACATGTAAATTTTTGGTCATTGTCCAAACTTTACTTTGGTTTGTGAACAAGAATGTGGAATCGAGGCATAAATATATACACTAGTATTTGGTTATAAAAACATTGGTAATATTTTTGTTTTGTTTAAATAAAACTATCATCTTTGTTTCATAATTAGAGACAGAGTTAAGTATGCTACGGTGTTTGCATAGTGGAGATCTTTGTCACCCATGCAAAATGCATTAAACCGTGTATGCCGGCGCTCAAACTTTGAATATGTACACACGCCATACAATATAAGACAATGCATATGTCTAAAAGTTAGTGTAGCAAGAAATGTCAACGATAAATCTAACTGAATGGCAACAAAACAAAATATAATTTTAACTTGAAATAAATGTCGACAAATGCCCTAAATACTTTTTGCATGTGCTAACGTCTGTTTACGACCGTACAGCCTATAAGTCAAGTTTAAACACTACTTACAACTGGGTATATAAGTATTTGCTTGGACAACGCTGCGTATGTGTAATCTTGTAAGATTTGGGATACAATCGCATAAGTCCCAACCTTTCGCTAGACTCTTTCTCGGCTTGCTATCAAATAAAAACGAAATTTTGTTAAACAAACTGACACTCCTCCTCTCTCATTCTCTTTTGCACCAACACACACACACACACACACACACACACACACGCACACACACACACGCACACACACACACTCGTCTGCTCCATCAAGTGAGCGCCATTTGCCGTTTGCCAAGTTCAACGACCGCACAAGTCCATGGCCTACTTTTTACAACAACAGCAAACACACACAAACAGTATTTGTTGTTGCAATTGTCGTTTGTGCTTTTACTTTCAAGCGTTCTCGTGTCTGTTCGGATGTTCGTGTTTTGCTCGGATTGGCTCGTGCTTTACAGCTGGAGCTGGTAATTCGCATGAATTTGCCGCTCGGCTTTTGCGCTTAGATTTTGTCTTTGCATTGTATGTTTATACCCTATACAGAAAGTGTAAAAGGGTATTATAGACTTGTGCAATGCATGATACAGGCAGACCATATGTTCCACGGGCAAACATGATCAGGAGCAATAGCCAAGTCAATATACCGTTCTCGGAGACTATAAGAGCATCAAAAATCAAAAATTTTAGTTTGTCGATTTATGTCGACATCTTACCCCCTTCCCTGTGACATATTATAGCGGTTTTAACCCACACCATAAAAGCTAGCCAATCGAAACTTGGCACACTATTACTGTTCATGTGTAGTGTAAAAATGATTTATATCGGGTAAGAACTTCAGAAGATATAGCAAATAATGTGCAAAATTTAGGCCCCCTCTCCTATGAACTGTAACAGAAGTTCACTTTTTACAGAAATGTTAAGGTTAACATTTATGTTAACCAAATGTGGTACGTTAGGCTTAAAAACCAAACAATGTTGACCTTATTCCACACCATCACCCAAACCCCCGTAGTACAGTTACCCTTATTACGCCCATACCCTTCAGCGCATCGATAGAAAAATGTGCATGAAATTTGATTTTCATGGGAAAAATGGTTACAGGGTATCCCACTGTCGGGCACCGTGCCGACTGTCTGCATCAAATTGCCACGCAATTTTATTGCCGTTTGCCTGCGGTTGGCGAGAGGCAGGGCAATGGAGGTTCTTTCATAGACATGTAATATGATTATGCGGCGTATGATTAATATTTGCTGATTACAGCATATGACAATTTTGTAGGCAATGATTAAGCTGACGATGAATTTTTATAGTCAAAGGACCAAGTTTGGTTAGCTTACATTGAACTTAATAAACGGCTACCATATTTATCAATTAGTTTTGCGAACAAATTCGCAGAAATACAATCAAAGATAACAGCTAGTGGTAACAACAATAAAACCTTATCGCTATGACGTGCTTTTCCTCTCTAAGGCATTTGTTTTTCTGCTATTTTATTGGTTCTTTTTTGCGTGAAAATTAGGTTAATGATGAGTTCAACGACCGCAGCAAGCGCCAAAAATATTCGACAGATGAAAACGAGAGCGTGGAGTAAGACCCTACGATTGTGGGGAAAACAACTCTATTATACGTAGTTAGGGTGTTGGTTGATAAGATGTTCGCCAGCACTGAAATCCATGATTTGGATATAAATAAAAGCTGATGGAAGGATAAGAACTTTTTCATTGAGTTTGACATGTTTAGAATTGATGGAATAGAATTATGGAAAGCTACAAGCAACAAGGGTTAAACTTGCTGTTAAAGACGTAAATCTACTTGGTAAGATATGACCAGAACTTACCAGCTAGCACACGTCCAATAAGACGCTCCGTATCATCAATATACTTGGCATTCGCAAACAGATCCTCCCGACTGCCTACGGTCATTTTGGAAATATCTAAGCTCACAATTTTGAAAGTTTTTTTTGGGATACTTGGGGTGTGCTTGAAATTTTAGAACTTTAAAGGCAGGCTCAGAATACAGAGCCTTTGGCAGTATTGGTTTCGCTTCTACTTTGTTTATAGTTAATTAGCTTATTGGATTTAGTATTATTACTATATTGAATGCGGCACTTTTTGTCTAATAATTTATAAGTTCTTTAAGGCTACTGCACACGCGCAATGGAGTCTGTATCTCTCTCACTTATTATTTGTATGGCACCTTGTATGTGTGTGGAAAATGTGAAAAATTGGAAAATTGATTCACTAGCTAGCTAGAGTTAGATTGGCTAATTAAGACTTATATATGTATAAATTTAAATTTATTTTTTATTTGATTTTGTGTGCATTTGTTAACATTTGAGCGATATCACAATATTGTAAACGGCAACAACTTTTTCACTTTCGATTGGCAACAACAACAACAACTAGAACAATTTTTTACGTGTTTTATTTTTGGACAAGTCTTTATGCATTTTCATCTAATAAATGCAACAATTCTCATATTCATTATTTCTAACTTTAAACACAGCAAAAAAATGTTTGCATTATTCAATGCTTAGTTCTTTTTTCGTTCAAGTCTTTGATTTTATGACACTTGGTTAAACATTGATATCGTCGACTTTTGAAATATAATTTAAAACTTCCAAAATTTTGATTTTAAGCGCCAATCTGTCATACACACACACACCAACACACGCACAACTCCAGAGTCTCGCTTGTTTCGTCGTGCACGAGCGAAAGAAGAACGCAGAATAATAAGCAACACAACAAACGGACCAAGCGAAAGCCGCGGCTGGTTGCTGGCTGGCTGGCTACTGACGAGGGCCATGTGTCGGCGCACTGCTTTGTCGGCACTGCTCAACCGGCTATTGCAGTGCAAAAAGCTTTGGCTGTCTGTAAAATCAGCGAGCTTTTGCTACGTTAATTTGAAATCTAGATGCCAGTTCGTTTAATATTAGTGATTACCTCAGATGTGCGTATATTTAAATTGCATTTTCTAAAGTACTGTTTCTATGGACGGGTACTCTCCTCTCGAAAACTCTAAAATAAAAGTTGTATTCGGGCAGATCGTCCTGAAGCTGACCATTGGCAACACGTGTAATGCTGCTCTGAGAAACCTCAATAGAATCGGCTCACGGTTCACTGTATCCAAAACGAAAACTCTTCGCCGACTATAAAAGTAATCCTTTCGCTGTTTGCCTTGGTAAGTTAATCTTCCACTCGCAAAATCTTTGCTCTTTTTCCCTTTACAAT
Source organism: Chymomyza caudatula (assembly GCA_035041775.1). NCBI lineage: Eukaryota > Metazoa > Arthropoda > Insecta > Diptera > Drosophilidae > Chymomyza > Chymomyza caudatula. The sequence goes on from JAWNKW010000133.1 coordinate 2,630,564, forward strand.
GCATAACTAAAAATGCAAAGTTAATACTACTAATAATTTCTATGTAAAGCTTTCAGCCATTAGAATTGCTTATACTGCTAAAGTGTTACGGCTCCGGTTGACAACCCACATTCAAGTTATGCTTAATCCAAGACTCCTTAAAGGGTTTTTCAAAAAGATTTAACTTTCACTTGGTTTAATATCAATGACTTATAGACACCAAATTTCAATTACTTCTTTTAGCCAGCACAAGTTTATAATTGCACGTAGGGTCCACTTAATGAAGTAGGCCGAGTTTTATTTCGCTTTGGCATGTGGTCTAGAAGACGAAGAAACTTATAATAAGCTTGTGCGCCTTGCATTGCATATATGTGTGTGTTTTTCTTCATGTTGTGTATGTGTGTGTGACATATGTGCTACTGGTGTTCGGCCTCGGCATGTTTAAATATATGTATACGTGTGCACCTTTGGATTTCTTCACTCACACATTATTCATTTGTATTGAAATTTTCAGGAAAATTGGTCAAAATCAACAGATTTGTATAATTATGATTCTTGTCGCAAATAATCGAACAATTTGTGTACATAAAATTGAGCGCTCAAGAGACGCACGGCAACTGTGAAACATAAAGCTATGATTTTTCTCCGTCATGGCATAATATGGCGCCATTAACCGTGCGCTTATGCCAGTGCCATAACATAAAGCGAGATTTTCAAGCGAGAAACTGAAAAAAATTTCACGCACGACTGTCAAAATATTACAAAAAATCTTACGAATCCTTCAGACGAAACGAGTAATATTTTTGACAGATCACTGATTAACGTCTTTTACAATACTTATACTTCCCATTCAAAACACTCAAAATAAAAAGAGCGTTGTAGCGAAAGAGCCGCCAACGAAGTATTTGGAGCCGGGAGTGGCTAAAACGCCGTGTGCAAGGGCGCGACAACTCTCACTTGATAATGCAGGAGGTGCAATATGAGGACGTTCAGACATTTAAATCATTCAACAGGATGTCTCCAGCTACTTTTCATAAGCTCCTGGATTTTGTTTGCCCTCTCTCAATACTTTGCCCAAAATCTCGCTCGATATTAGAATGCATTCTGAATGAAGTAAGTCGCATAGGGTTGCACGCGAGACAACATACGGGCGATATTACCGTGCCATCAAACGGTGCGAGATGCAACTCTCACGGCCTCGCTTGAAATATCGCTTCGTGTAAGCGACGAAGCATGCATAATCTTCTATTCGATCTCACTGCCAATATGGCACGAAAAAACACACGTGCAACCTTCTTCTCGCTCTCCTGTGGAAGCTGCTAACACAGCATACAGAATTAAACGTATATGCTAGCGCCATCTAGCGTTTATCTAAATCCATGCGTCACACGAGCGTAATACGAACTTAAAAGCTGTGCCAAAAAGTAATGTTTCACAATAAAATCTAAAAAAAATTATCATAATAATTGCTTTTGATGTAGCAAGGTATAACATATAGGTAGATAACTTCAAGTGCAACCGAAAGTACCAAATTTCTGTCTATATATCTAATAGACATTGGATTAATATATTATATTTATATTTTTAGGCTTGGCTTCGATTGAATTTATTTTTTTACTTCTTGACTGCTATATTTTGTATATGTTTCAAAATTTAAAAAAAGGAACCTTAAGCTAATTGTATTTTGTTCAATTTAGTGCTTTGTCCTGCCGCCAAGTTAATGAACTGTAAAAATGCCAATGACAGAAGAATTGTTCAAGGCCGCAAGACGAACGCCGACGACGACGCCAACGATGAATACTTCAGGGCGTGAGAAACCAATGAAACAAGGAACAAAGAAATGAAACTAAATCAAAAGTCAGTCAGTGCTTGTTGTCAGGAGCGCTGCTGTTTGGACATGCATTGGATTGTTTTGGTTTCTGCATCCTTGAGGCACATTAGCGAGAATTTGCGGCTGCTATTTGTGGTCGGTTGGCCAATTGGCCCCGTTACAGATGCAGATGCAGCTTCTGGCTTCATTGTCGCCTCTGGTGACAATTCCATGTGCTGGGGTGCTTGACGCTTGGTCGACATTGGGCTGCAGCAAAATGTCAGTGAACGCTTTTGAACTCATATGTTACATGCAACTCCCACATAGATGTAGGTATTACAGAGCGCCCACAAATCGACTGGCTGGCTGCCCCCAATTTGTTTTTATACATACTAGCTGCTTGGCTGGCTGAGTGCCTGCAACTCGCAGCATGTTGCACAATTTGCTGTCGCTGTTGCCAGTTGCCAGTCGACCCGCTGCCAACGTTGTGGCAAGTTTCTGTGTCGTTGGACGAGTTCAGGGTCAGCCGCAGTGCACAGGCCCCATGTTGCATGTGGCTATGTTACGTACAGTGTGGGTCGTAGGTTTCGTGCGCCTCAGACCTTGCCTGCTGCTCCATTAACTCGCTAAGCTGCACGTGTTAAACGACAGAGACAGAGGCGCATAACTGAAAGGCACTTAACACAATGCTCGAGGTGGATTTGCTTTGACCGACAAAGCAGTTTTTTTTTCAGCAATGGTGGATTGAACTAAGTGTATGGAGAAATATTTTTAGGATTTTGATTTTTCGCCATGCGGTATACTATGGTAAAATAGAACATTAAAAAATTAACAGGGGCCATTGCTGACGTTGTCGTCACTTTGGCCGACATTTTGGCCTTCAACGTTTATTCAACTCGGATGAAAATCGGACAAGGACATGAACTCTGCAACTGGCTAGCTAACTAACTGCCTGGTTTTCTTTACATGCTTGGCTATTGGCCATGTAAGTGGGATAAGACTTTGAGGATTTCTTATTATTAAGATATGCGTGATTTGAATGCGAAAATTCAAATCTAATAGAAATTGGAATGTAATTCCAATAATGTGTGTGCGTGTGTCATTGTCCTGAAAAGAGTGCAACGGCTTTGCTAAGAGAGCTTTTTTAAAGCTTTTGCGCTAACGAAGCGGTTTGATAACTTAAAATTGAAACTTCATATTTTAGATGATGCATCACATATTTAGCATTCATGACAGCTAGAATGTTTCATAGAAGGTCTTCAAATTGCAATATTATTCCATCAACATTATTAGTAGATATGAATGATAAAGTAAAACAAATAAGCATCTCTTCCATGTTATCCCCAACATAGAAATGAAACAAGTTTGCAAAAAATAAAAACAAGCACCATTTATAGGCTACAATACAACACGCACAATGAATGCATAGTTCTGAGCAGGCACAGCGGGAGAGTGAGAGAGCCAAGCGAAGTGGCGCTCATTTTAAGGTGGCTGCGTCACCACACCACAAGCTGGCGGGAGAGCTGCTAGCCTGAGGAGTGCCAAGGGGAGCACAAGGGAGGCCGGCGGGCCACAAAATATAAAAAGTTATACAGACAAAGTCACATATAGACAACAACAGCAACAATGATATTCCACTTGGCCCAGATTATTTTGAAGGTCGCGTATTATCGACGGTCGTTCACCTATTTACTTGAGTTGCGCTGCCAACGACTGCGACGTCGGCAGAGGCTTCTTTTTTTGGGTCTGATGTACTATATACATAGCTATATATATACATATGTATATGAGTAGAGATATACATACAAGCTTTTGCAGCATTAGGTGTATATATAATCAGATGATGCTGTTGTTGTTGCTGTTGTTCTGGCGCGTGTCTTTAGTTTGTTGTTGCTGTCGTGTGCGACAGTTGGCTGTTTATTAGGAAACTGTTTGGAAAATGATGTAGAAAGCTTTCAAGGAAGTATTGGGGCACACACATGTTACCACATTTGGTTGCCTTATAATGAAAAGGCCTTTGGGTGGAGTTCCATGCTGGATCGTATTTGGTTTGGCCAATTTTTGAAATGTTTCAGGCATTTGTCTGAGTGTCAAACATGGGTGCGTAAGTGTGCTAATGCGCATTTAAGGCGCTGACAAAACGGTTTACAAACGCTAATGGACTTAAAAGGTTAATAAACAAAACTTAGTGGGCGTCATCTCTATGATAAGACCTATGCATATACGCAGCAAATTGTTTGTGCGTAGAGAGACGCCCGGGACAGAAAGTGAGCAAACATTGCCCAACAAATACAGATAGAATGGAGCGAAACTGATTGATCTGAAACAATTTCCAATCAAAATTTCCAATCATTTGTCTAAGCTTTTGAACAATATCAAAAATATCAAATCAAATAACATATAAAACAAAAATGAAAGCGTGAAAACGCGGAAAACAACCCCAACAGGGAAAACTGTAGCACCAACTGAGGGCAGCAAAAATTGTGCGTAACAAAGTCAGAGTTATCTGAATCTGAGAGCTCAGAGAGAGAGAGAGCGAGAGTGAGAGAGAGCCATTTGACTACCGTGTGGGTGAGCGCCATGAAGTAGGCAACAAAAGCAACTCTCCATCAAGCCTTACGCAAGAAAAACTTAGGGTAGGCAACTGACTAACTGTTTGGGTGGTTTTGGACTACGGTTTGGGTTTTTGGTTTGCTTATTTTTAGCACACAAAACGCCCGGGCCTCCCACAGGCACACGCATCAAAAAAAACTTTATATAAGAGACGCAGTTGGGCCTAGCACAACAGTACGTGGGTTGAGACCCGGGTTTGGGTTTGAGGTTGATGCTCTTAGCTGTGGGTGGTTATATAGCACTGTAGTATGTGGGTATATACAGAAAGCTGCCACTTGGGGGTTTGACACATTGACCATGAATTTTCTTTTTATTGCGTTTTTCTTTTCTCTCCGCTTCATTTCGTGGTGGTCCATGCCTGGCAACAAAATTGCTGCGTATATATGAGTGAATGATGGCTGCTGGAGTTTAGTGGTTGTGTGTGGGGCATTAAGCGTGCCACACGTGGCACGGCAAAACTTTTGTAAGGCAATGGCTTGTAGGACTCGCTGACTGGATACCCATTTATCATAATTAAGCAGCTCAAAAGTTGCACAGCTGATTGCTGGCAGCTTCTGATGATGCCGCGAATATAAGCAGGTCAACTGTTGCAGTTTCGTACGATTTAAACCCAATACTTTAAGATGTCGGTTAGATGTGAGAATATTTTCAATTAACGCTTAGAAATCGGAGAAATGAGAAGTGCAAAATACAAACAGAGAGAATTCCATGAATTGCCTTTGGCCCATCCGCTGTTAAGCGTTGCCACCCATTAATAATACTAAAATTAACTAAGAGGTTACTAAAAGTCAAGGCCAGGCAATCAAAATAGGCAATAACAACTTTCTGTTGTGTTTGTATGTGTGTGTGTGTATATATACATGTATATATAGACGCTAGTGGGAGCATGCACATAGAAAGAAAGAAAGAAAGAAAAAAAAACAGAAAAGGAAATTTGAACAAAAATGAAACAATCAAGCCCAGTGTGAGCAAGCAAAAGACAGAGATAAACCAAACTCGATGGTGAGAGCAAGAAAGAGGGAGAGAGAGAGAGAGAGAGAGGGAAGTGACGACGAAGGCGATAAATGAAAATTGACAAAGTGCCAATGCGTGTGAGAGTTATGTGCGAAAAGTGACACGAGTTCTGTATACGTGTGCATGTCTATGTCCCACACAGCTCCCTAATGTTTCGTATTAAGCCATAGTCGACTTTATGCTCTCTATAACCGTTAATAATGGACTCAGAACTCTTCAGGAAACATTTGCGTTAAGTGTAACCGGAAATACGCACCCCGAAGTGGGTCCAAAAACACGAAAAGAAAACAAAAACAAAAGGCAGCTAAATGAAAAAGGTCATGAAAAGTATTTGAAATATTTCAAGTGGAGCTTAATTAAATTTAATAGCTGTTAAATGGTGTAGAGTACAAATATGTCAGCAATTACTTTCTCTATAAATGGTGCACTTTGAAGGCAAATATAAGTACTAAATGTTGAAGCTGTTTTGCCATCCGATAGAGTAGTTCGAGATTGCATACAAATCTTTTGAACGAGTAGGGTCACAAGCAATTGGTCGTAAACAAGCCAGAAACTTAATTAAGTTCCTTAATAGTTGATGAGTTTTGTGTTGAACTATTGATAATTATTTGACTTGACTTTCTTATTTAATCTGACCTGATATGTTACACAAAACCATAACTGAAAAAAGAAGTGTCTCTAGAAGGTTCTATATAGTATATACGCACATGACATTGTCTTGTCTTGTGTAGCTTCCAAACTAGAGAGTTCTCTTAAGTTGGGCTTTGAATTTGTCAGAGACACAATTAATCAGTTACAAAAACATATCAATAGACCTTGAATAGGAAGTCAACCCTATCGAGTTAAGCCCCTGTGTTTTAACTGACACATATCTTAATTGTCACCATGCTCTTTAAACAATTCTTGTGTATAATTCTAGCTTACAGTTTCGGTTAATATTAAAGTCAAAATTTAGTTAAATAACAAAATAAAATGGTCCTATCCAAGGTATAGTTCTGACTCTGTTGAGTTTGCTATTATTAATTTCGTCAACTTAAATGATAAAGGTTTTGACTTGCTTTTTTCTCTTTCGCTCTTTTAGACTGTCAAAAAATTAGTCTACTTGAGAGAGTAAAGTGAGAGTACCTACGTATACCTTGCTCCTACCATCAAAACCAATAACAATGATTGAAAGATAATTTGTGTACTACTTATTTTCTGAGACATTAGCGAGAAACGGTTCCTTAAACTTTTGAACAAATGGGTCTTATTTCTCTGCTCAAATTGATATTAATATCATAATAAAGTTTATAAATAATTAAGCATTTGAGTGATTGGAGTTTTCAAAATAAAAAATGGTAAAGTTGTTTTTTTTTTCTAGTCACTTAGACCATCAACAACAATACCATTATAAAAAAAATGTAGAAAGTTTATCTTTAATTAAGGGAGAAAAATAGTAATCCAATGACATTCGGCTTACTCGCTGTGAGATTGCAATGAATATTGTTTATTTTTATATTAAGATTAGGAAATTTATTTTTAACTTTGTGCGGGTTCGACAATGCGACTCTGATTACTTAGAATGTGACTATTTCGATGATATGCGTCAATAAATCGATATAACGAAATCGGATTCGGAATGTAGAAATAGCAGTAAAATGTTATACTTACATTTAAGGACCGCTGGCGCGCTCTAACGTCAACAAGCTGCAAAACTGCCAAACAATTGCAGCTTTTTATATAAATGCATTTGAAATTTGCTTGCAAGCTGCACTAAAAAGCTTTTTTTCAACTATCGCACAGAAGAAACTTTTTGTAATGCAGCTTTGCATTTGCTTGGTTGCATGACAAACTAAAATAAAAGCTTCGCATGGGCAAGAGAGGATGCAAAGCTTATGCACTAATGCACTTGAAGCAGCTTGACAACCCTTATACGGAAGTCGGTAGTTTATAAAACTGAGAAAGAGAGGGAGAGAGGAAGTTTGAGAGCTTCAGAGCTTTGTGCAACCTACAACAAGTTGCAGCGCTTGCCGGTTGTGTGGGCTGCAATAGCAAAAACAATGTAAGCGCAACAGTTGCAACAACAGCAAATTTGACCTTAAAAAGCCGCACAGCTGTTAGAAGCACGTTAGTGTGGGTTGCAGGAAGTAGAAGCAGCTGATTAGGCTTAGGTATTTTGGTATATACGGAGAAATGCCGCAACTGCCTTATGCCACAGCCGCCTGCACAAGGATCTCTGCTGACATTGTAGCTATGAACATGGCGTGAGTTGCATTGACATTGAGCTGCCCTTGATCGCTGGCAACCTTCGTGGCAGCGGTGCGCGTGTGTGCCAAGCCAAGCAGAGTCAGGGACAAGGACAAGGACACGGCTTGTGTTAGGTGTGCTGCAGCGTGCACTTGTTAAAGACCCAATGCAGCGGTTACAACTAGCAGTCGTTAACTGGACTTAATTACCATTTAATTGACATTGAGTGGCAATGCCACAACAACCCCAACCATAATCCCTACCCTTTAAACATTCTCAGTTCATACTTACACTAAAATTGATTTCGTGAGATTGAAATGCGGCTAGGATGAGGGAAGTAAAAATTACATACCTGCAACGAAAATGAGCAAAATATACATTTTCATTAGATAGTTTAAAGCTTTGTATTTTCTATTTAAAATGTGGGTCATATGGGTCGCATGCGTAATATCTTAAGCATCGTTGGCTTTGACAAGAATATTGCGCACGCCCCAATGGAAATGAAATTTGTTGTCTGTTATCGACAAGCTTTTCGCTGACAGTTTCTTTACATTTTCTATAACGGTTTTGTCTATAGTATGTGGGAGTGTGTGCGCATTTCCCTAGCAAGGTAAGACACTTTAGCTCAGCCGTTGGCTCTGCTATGAGTTTATCTATATTGTATTTGTTTTGCACATTTTACTGTTGTTATTGCTGTGTTTTTATTGCGCAAAACGCGCGCCAACGACCTTGACCATCGCAATTTATTTTCATTTTACTTTTTGCCGCTCACTCACACACACACACACATACTCTCTTTCTTTTGCGCCCGCTTTCGCTCTTTCTCGCTCTCTTTCCACACCGACACACACACACACATACATACGTTGACGTAGACACAGATTAAGTTGGAGGGGCGCTTACACAAGACCCAAGCAGGGGCATTACTATACCCTGTACACAAAGTGTAAAAGGGTATTATAGATTTGTGCGATAAATGTAACAGGCAGAAGGAGGCGTGGCAGACTATGTGGTCCATGGCAAAAATGTTCAGGTGCAAAAGTCGAGTCGATATAGACATGTCCGTCTGTCCGTGTTCTCGCACCGTTCTCGGGGACTATAAGAGCTAGATCAAAAATTTCAGTTTGTCGAATTATGTCGATATCTTACCCCCTTCCCACGAAACAGATTTTCGCGGTTTTAACCCACACCATAAAAGCTAGCCAATTAAAACTTGGCACAGTTATGCACACTATTACTGTGTATGTGTAGGGTCAAAATGATTCATATCGGGTAAGAACTTTAGAAGATATAGCTAAGAATGTACCAATTTTAGGCCCCCTCTCTAATGTATTGAAACAGAATTTCAGTTTTTACAGAAATGTTAAAGTTAACATTTATGTTAACCAAATGAGGTACATTAGGCTTATAAACCAAACAATTTTGACCTTTTTGCGCACCATCCCCCCTACCCCGTAGTACAGTTACCGTTATTACGCCCACATCCTTCAACGCATCGATACAAAAATTTTGTGAAATTTGATTTTCATGGGAAAAATGGGTACAGGGTATTTCACTGTCGGGCACCGTCCCGACTGTCTGCATTAAATTTTTATTATAATTGCTATTATGCTTTCTATTATATTTCTAAGGAACCGTTTTCAAATTTGATGGCAGTAATTTTTTATTGCCACCTTGAAAAAAAAATTCTTTTAAAGACTAAATAGTAAATTCAATTAAAAATAGCAAACAAAATGTGCAATAATTTGCAACAAAAATTATGCGGAAGCAAAAAAAATCACAAAATAAATAAGCTAAACGTTTTCAATGTCAAATTTCAATTTTATGTGTGATTGTGATTGAGTAGGTTATACTGCAAACAGCTGTTGTCAGGCAGCACAGTGGGCAAAATGCCAGCGATGGGGACAAAAAGAAAGGAACTTACTAATATAACTTTACTGTTACTTTTCGTTTGTTTGCCTTTTGGAAACTAAAATTAGATACAGTTAGAATGCCAAAACAGCAAATGGAAAGAAAAACCCACAGAAAGAGAGCAAAAAAAAAAACAAATACATACACGAGTTTTGGCCAAGGTGAAGGTGAAGGCCGCGTTGCAGGAAATAAAATTTTAGCAGCAGCAAAGAAATCAAAATCGAAAGTGAAATGTGAAATGCGAAAAGTGGAGAGAAATTAGGTTGCAAAAAAAAAACTGCCAAAATCAATGGGCACCACAACGTATGCGCGATGTCGCATTAATGTAACGTATACGCCCCCGGGTTAGAGAATACCACCTCAGCAGGTCAAAGCTTGTCATATGAGGCGACTAACAATGACACTGGATTCTTTCGAGACCAGTAGGCCTTAAAATGGATAGGGATTGGGACCCACCACGTAAAACCACAATTTCAATGAAAGATGGCATTTACATCAGGCCGTAACACGATAACGGGTTGTTGTGGCCAGTTAAGAAGAAGAAGAATACGCCTAATTTGCACCAAAGACGGGAGATACAAAAAACTATATACGGAAATACTGACTAAGATAGTTAGTTAGCTGGTAAAGTAAAAACGAATCTTATACTGTTAAAGTGTAGAAACCGTTCGAGATATTAAAATAGAATTAACTCTAATACCTGCATGAAGCACGTATATTACACGTGTAAAACCGCAGGTTATATTTTTAAATATTTTGTTTTACATTTTTTAATGCAAACTGGAAGGGAAATAGATTGCTCATTGTAACATCGTTTGCATTGAAAATAGAGTTCCCAACTGGGTCAGAGTTCTTAAACCAATTGGAATAGCTTATTTTGCTTTCCCTCTCGCGCTCAGGAAAAAATATTGTCATTATTATATAATTAGAAAATTGGCTCAGAGTTTACTACTGTCTACACCGATTATATTGCGACTATGCGCGTTCGTCCCTTGGGTAGCACTGTTCCATTTTCAAATTAGTTGCTGGAGTTGTCTGTTTAACATTGGAACTACAGGAATTTTATCAATGGACCTCAATGTTCGTCAAAATTATTTTTGTCTTTGCTGTTTCCATTGTTGCTATTATCCCTGGTCTTGTGGCTGGATTATACAATCTAAGTTAGTGAGACACTCATTCGAGTTGTTGTTATTTTTTGGTGGCAGTCAGTGTTGCCGCATCCATGACCATGAACAAGAACTTGTCAATTTCAGAATGTCTTGCTGCACACTCACTCGCCCTCTCCCATACACACACACACACACACACACATTGTATAGTAAACTTACACATGCGCCTGGTGAGAGTGTTGTTAATGTTATATGAGAGTGCAGCGTAATTTCATTTTGCACTATGGATACACATAACCTCACTTTATGCCACTCTCTAACTTGATTTGCTTTTATCTGAAACTGCACAAAGTTTATTGACAGCAATACATGGGACAACTTTTTTAGCAATTTTGTGGCCTAAATTTTGATAAGGATCAAAACTTAATAATTGTAAGTTAAGTGAGTGAAGAGTACAAAGCGGCGATTGAATAGGTTGACGAGGTCAGTGTCTAGGCCCCGGCATGCCACTTGCCAGTGACCTTAATATAATGCACGAAACCTAACCACCCCCAGCCAAACCCTAAAACCCCCAATGTCAGAAAACTGAGGCGCTGCACAACGTACAGCATAACCTTTGCATTTCACTCGATGCACATGAACATGAACCTGACATTGAACGTGAATGTGCTGGCAATGAAATTTTCTTACATGCTTCCGCCGTTGTGCCGCGTCAAGCACAGAGGGAGAAATAGTGGGGCGTGGCCAAGGAATATTTGATGACTTTTACATTGTTGCTGTTTATATTAAGGTGAGAGAGGAAGAGCTGTCAGTGTGTATGAGGTGTAGTAAATTGGAGGTCAGGTCAGGGCCGAAGCGCTTGACATTTTTCCGATGCCAGCTCATAAATTTGTGAGCATTAGTTGACGGAAATAGTTATACAGTTTGGTGCAGTCCATGAATCAATGAGTCGGTTACTGTGCCAGTACAGTGTACATTTATATCTTATACTGATGGCATAACTTGTGGGCCTGCTTACTATCTGTAATGTTCAGCCAGCCGCTGAGTGAATCCCTAAAGTTATTGACCTAAGTGAAGGGCACTGCTCTTAAAGCAAAGCCAACCCAGCGAAAAGCCCACTAGATGCCCAACCACTCGGTAGTACAGCCAACATCCCGCTTTTGGGCGCGCGAAATCTCCAAGCTAAACAAACACGGAACATGATCGTGCGGGCGACGAAAACGTATAAATATAGCGACCCTATAATACAACTCGCTCACTCAGTTATTTACTCATTTACTCACAAGATGCAACGGATCGAACCGTGACGCGACTGTGACTACGATCCCGATCACGTAGATCGACAACTCTGGTTCTTAGTCTTGGTCGTCTTGATCTGCTTATTGCTCATTGTTGATTTTCTGTTAAACATTTTATTTTTACATTTTTCAGCCAAGTCGTTGACAATATCAAGGTCTTTGCTTTATCTTTTGCGTTTATGTTGTTGAAATTGCCGTCAGCCCAGCCCAGGAACTACGATCCACAGTCGTTGCATGCGCCATGCCGCAAGAAGGCAACGACTTTTGCTTCTAGGTCAATGGCACTTGCTTGCCACATAGCTCAACAGCTCTCTCTCTCTCTCTCTCTGTCTTTCTCACTCAAGTTTATGTGGCATTCATGAGCAACCAGTTTTGTGCTCTTTAGTAGCGATCCTGCTAATAACCAAGACATACATGATCTCTCCCTTTAGATTTTTGTGCCCTAGATTGCCGCTTGGCCAGACGCTTCATTTAATGCTCCCAAGTTGTTTTTATGCTCACTGCCTGTGGATTTTTGCTTAAACGCTGCCCTCTCTTGCACCATCTCTTGGCTCTATCTGGCTTGACTCCGCTCCGTGCTGTTTTTCCAAAGTTCAAGGTCTCCTCAACGCAGTTCATCGTCGCCGTTGTTGTCGTTGGACTGCACAGATTTCGCTCCAATTTGTTTTTTACTATGTGTTTCATCAGCCCTTCGTCTGTTGTTCTTTGCATTTTGATTTTATTGCAATTTTCTTTTGATTTCATTTTATTTGGTGATTTTGTCTGCCAAATGAAATTCGCCCTTTTTATACCCTGTACACAAAGTGTAAAAGGGTATTATAAATTTGTGCAATGTAGTATGTAACAGGCAGAAGGAGGCGTGGCAGACTATATTCTGTATACAGACATGTCCGTCTGTCCGTGTTGTCGCACCGTTCTCGGAGACTATAAGAGCTAGATCAAAAATGTTTGTACCGATGATGCGTATGCAGATTTTCGCGGTTTTCACCCACACCATAAAAGCTAGCCAATCGAAACTTGGCACAGTTATGCACACTATTACTGTGCATGTGTAGTGTAAAAATGATATGAAATGAATTTATATCGGGTAAGAACTTTGGAAGATATAGCTAATAATGTGTCAATTTTAGGCCCCCTCTCCTATGAACTGTAACAGAATTTCACTTTTTACAGAAATGTTAAAGTTAAGTTACGCTTATAAACCAAAGAATTTTGACCTTTTTCCGCACCATCCCCCTACCCCCGTAATACAGTTAACGTTATTACGCCCACACCCTTCAACGCATCGATACAAAAATTAGCATGAAATTTAATTTTCATGGAAAAAATGGGTACAGGGTATCCCACTGTGGGGCACCGACCCGATTATCTGCATCAAATTTTTTTCTTTTGTCTTGTTTTGTTTGTGTTCTGCTCTGTTGCCGCCTGGCTTAATTATCGTATTTGACTTGACTCCTTTGGAGTTGTATTCATACTATACATATATATATATATATACTATATGCATGTATGCGATTTATACGCGGCTATTCGTCTCTTCTTCTTGCTACTCCTTTTGTTATTGCATTCTGCATGCAAATTGGCTTTGAGCTTCACTTCAGCTTATTCCATATATAATTCCCTGTAATTAAGACATTTCCGGTTCATGACCCAAATGTCTGCTTAGTTATGTAGGCTAAAATGGAAAAGCGAGTGTAATCTGTCAAATTGTTTATGACTCAGATTTAATTTGATATAAATCTATACATGCTCCGCAATCACGATTTACTGTACTTTAAAAAAGTTCTCATAAGACGTCGTCAGCGAGTCTAAGGTTTGCCCAGCTCAAGGTTTGCTTACGCTTGCCAGAAAGAAAAAACCCCAAAAAAAGCCACAGATGAGACTATCCAAATTTAATTCAATTCAAGTGAGACTCCGTCGAAACGCAGCCAAAACTTAGTCATCTATGCTGAGCACATAAATACGGGTGACCTTCAACTGTTTATTTGTGTGGCATTAGAGGCATTAAAAGCAACAAGCAAGAGATTTATGGAAAGTATGCCATACAAAATCCAATTGAATTTATGAACAAAGATATAACGAAATACTCAATAATTGCGAATGTATTCTTATATCTGACACGTCTATTGCGAATCATAGCAATTATTTCTAAGAAATTGTCTCTTAACTGATCGACAAGTTAAAAATGAACAAAGTTTTCAGATAACACAGTATCCATTCTCTTTATACGCTGCATCCAAAGGGTTTGTGCAATTTACGTAAAAGGCGGACCTTAAAAGATATAGGCCATAATGCACTTATTTCAACACCTTTGACAGAGCAAACAAGTTTAAGGGACAGGAAGTGCCAACTCAACTCATGGCACCCAAAATATATTCGAAAATGAAGGATGTCCAACAGTAAACGTTTCAAAGCATTGAAGTCACCCAACCCCAGTAAAGGTAGTGAGACAAAGGAATATTCTGTCGCCGGTACTCTTTTTACTGGTGATAGTTGATGTACTGACTGCCACCGTAGGCACATCTGAGAGACATGGTATGCAATTTAGACCATTTGGGATGGTAAGTCGTCCGTAATAAACAGATCTATTTGGTTGCAAGTATAATGTGTGATGGCTGGTCTTATTCAGACCAGACCACATCAGCGGATTATTCTGAGGCCGATGCCCATTAAGAAGCTCAAACAGTTTAACCATCTAGACAGTTTTGTATCGTCTGATGGAGGAACGGATTTGGATACTAAGAAGTTGAATAAGTAAATCCAGTCATATTTCCCTACGCACTAATCATGTAACTTCGAGTCCAATGGCAAATCCATGCTGCTGTATGCGTGTGAAACCTAGAAAGTATCTACCCCCATCTTGAGAAGAATGCATGCATACGTATCAAAAACTGTTTAATGCCAAGGCACCGGAAGTGGCGCTGGGTTGACCAAACGTTAAGTAAACCAAAACACAACATCGCGTAGGAATGGAATGGAATCCCAAAGGTACACTGCAAATTTCGTAGACCAAGAACTACAACGTGGAAATCAATAGTATTGAAAGAAGCAGCAACACAGCACGGCTGAAGTATCGAGATGGCCGCTCTATGCCACAAACGCGGTTGAAGGATTCATATATATAACAACTTCCTAGAAGGGTTGTTCAGATACCAAGGCGCCACTAGTATTAAACATATTGTTGCAGCAGGAGCATTCCATAGTGTAAACAGAACTTAATGGACAACTTTTTCTTGTAATATGCTGCTGCGACGTACGTTAAGTATAGTATCTAAACTTCCATCCATCGAAACTATTTCATCTACATAGACCACGTACGATCTTAAACTACAAGACAAACGAATCTATGAGTCAATGAGAAATGGGAAACACCTTTTACACTGAGTCATGGCAAACAGTGGGGCGGCCAACCTTCATGGTTTGTGGCATGCGCGTGCCAATGCAAAAAATTGAAAAAAATTAATGAACAAATAGAATAGATAAAAATAATGATAACTTTGACTTAATCATGCTTGTAGCACTTAAAATCACTCGGATTGCGGTTACATTACAAAAGACCTCACGAATCGCCTAGAGAGTAGATTTTGGGGGCGGGGCGTCCCCACGTAAGCAGCCAAGGCACCGTTATTCAACCTCGACTTGGTAATTGAAAACTTATTTCAATTTGCCTCGAAAATAGAACTTGAAACATTTCCAGCTGCAGTTAGAGAACTAAATATGGTATGTGCAGTGATATGAGTGCAGCTAACGGTATTGAGAATAACTTTTCTTTATATGAGCCGCTCAAGTACGTCACGTAATATTATCATGTAACTGTAATCAAATTCGCCACTCGCTAATTGTCACCCTATGCGATTTTCCGCCCACTTAGCGAAAAACGCCCTTCGCCCAGTAGCTCAGCTGCTCAGCTGAGCATATAGGAAGTGTGCTAGTTTTCATTGTGTTTGTTGCTGTTATACAAATAACTTGCATTTCTATCTGTGCTAGTTGCACATAGATACAAGTGCATGTAGAG
Source organism: Chymomyza caudatula (assembly GCA_035041775.1). Lineage (NCBI taxonomy): Eukaryota > Metazoa > Arthropoda > Insecta > Diptera > Drosophilidae > Chymomyza > Chymomyza caudatula. The sequence goes on from JAWNKW010000133.1 coordinate 2,646,539, forward strand.
ATACAGATACTTTTGTATCTGCTGCTGTTTGCCAGTTTCAGTGTGTCACACTTTTGTGGTTGTTGCCTTTTATTATTACCTACTATTATTATTTCTATTGCCATGTATTTCTCTTCCGCTTCTAATGCCGTCGCGTCAGACATCAAGTGACCTTGTGTTTGGTTTTTTTTCCCCCCTGTATATACATAGTTTTTTTTTTTTTTTGTTGTGTATCTGTCTCTTTTTGTTGTAGTGCTTAGTCGGTTTTGTTGTTTTAGCTATTGCGCTCCCACTTGTAATTCGTAGTTTATACATTGTATAATTTCTGCCACTTGCCTGAATGACTGACAGACTGACTGACAGACTGACTGACTGATTAAGTGACTGTTAAACAGGTTTGACGTTGCATTGGCGTTAAAAGTATCCGTTAGATACAATATCCAAATGTTTACTAACTGTTTCGTTTAGCCAGCTGTTCAGTTAGAGGGAGTTTGGGCAGAGTTACTACTTTGATTACACTAGGCACTTGATTCGAATAATTTACATGTTTTTCGAGATACTGCGTATTCTCGTGTGGTGAGTGGGTTAGGGAATACCACCTCAGCAGGTCAAAGCTTGTCGTATGAGGCGACTTATAATGATCACTGGACCAGGACTTAAAAGGGTTGTGCGTAGGGCTCTGTAAATCCTCAATTCCAATGTAAGAAATACATCAGGCCGTAACGCGGTAACGGGTTGTTATAGCCAGTTAAGAAGAAGAAGCGTATTCTTACATCGTTGAATCCATGAAACGCATATAACTCGCACACTGTAAGCCCGATCGTGAACAACTATAACTTAACAGAGAAGCTTTGCCCTACTTCAAGTTAACAGAACAATAAAATTAGTTATTTCTTCATAAAAATTTATAAATTTTTTCTAATTCAAACAATAATTAATACTTTTCTATGTCTTGCCAAAAGTGACAATAGATAAAATTACAAAATATTACAAAACGTTTGAAATTGAAAAAGTCTTCAAGTAATTTTTCGATCTTCCCTAACAACAATTTCGAACTTAAATGCGACATGTTAAATTTAGTTGTTTTGCCCTTTGATTCAAAACTGAGTTAAGGTAGTGCAAAAATTTATCGATGTCGAATTTGTTACCTAGTGTTATTGACAGAGATATTCTTTTGCCTTTAGACTTTTGAACTGCTCGAGCTAAATATATATGCAAGTACACAAAGTAGGCACAATAAATTTTACTCAATTAAAACGGCAACAAGTGCATTTCATAATCAAGGTTATTGGGCTAGGCTACGAGTCGCTGTAAGCAATCCACGATCGTCGATTTAGATTTTATGGCCCATTATCAATAACAGAGTGTATGCATACTATACATTAAATACCTACACACACACACACACACGCATAGTACACACTGCCAGTGGCAAACGCAGGTAAAATTTTCAGGGATGAGTTTTGACGAATATGGAAATAAAAGAACATTCTCAAAAATATTGAAAATATGTTCAATAGCAAACCATTTTCTTAATCCTTTAAGGATACGAAATCGTGTACAACATAGATTGCAATGACACGTTTCTTCCACCCAATTTTTGTGGTAATTTTTGAAAGATTTTCCAAACAGTTAATCTTGCTCCATTGATCATATCTTCAGCTAACCTGTTCATCAATCGTTCATCGGCATATATACTACAAGTTATGAACCATCAGCCGACGCTCGCTAATTTTTGAGGCATTATTTTCCATTCCGTTTCAAACGTTAATGGGGGCGGATATGTCGACAAATGTTATTTGCGCCTCTTTTTCTCTCTGTGTCACACACTCTAAAAATTTAGTGCCTTGAGCCGGCATACCATGTAATAGATATGCATTGCTTCTATCCATGAAATATTTGAAAAATGGTGCAAAATTTTGTTATTTCAATACAATTACTTGGTTTTTTTAGGACATATAAAAGTTTCGACAATATATGCCTTCTAAGCCAAATGAAATGGTATACAATTTCATCCATTCGTATGTTCTGAAAATTGCTATGTTTGAAAATCCAAACGTTTTTGGTGAGCTTGTAGTACTGAAATTGGTTCGCTCTCGGCAAGAGCTGTTGTCTGAAGGAAATAAGCATTCTACCAAAACTTTTAGAATAAAAAAAAAGTTGCAGTGCTCCAATCAACATTTGCTTCACCGAAATCCCAATGATTACATAGTTTGTCGGAAGAAAATGCCTCAAATGCTATAGAAATATTGAATATTAGTACACTGCTAAATGTTACTTCCTATGATTGTTATTTTGATTTCAGTGTTAGCCAATTGAACTCAGTTTTTCAAATATAATCGACATTTCAGTTCAAAATAAGTTGATTAGTTTCAAAAGTTTGAATCCAAATTGGCAGATAAACTGAAAAGAAATTTGATGCGAAGAATTGCATGAATTTGGCATCTTTGCATGAACTTGGCATTTCTTTTGCACAACCTTCCTTGCGTTGAGGAATACGTTAAAACTAACCAATCTCAAATTTCAAGATGTTTTTTTATACCACATTTCTATTTCATTTTTATTAAATTCTTAGACTTTCTAATAAAATCTATTAAAAAAAAGTAGCAATTTTTCTTAGAAACTTCAGGGGGTGTATGAACCCACCCAAACCGCCCCTGCGTTCGCGCCACCACGCTGCTTATTTAAATTTTAATACTTGTAGTTCCAACTGAAGCTCGAAGCATTTTCGATGCTTAATGAATTACGCATTCGCTTATTATTTAATAGCCAGCAAATCAACAACAAAAAGTACAGCAACTACAACAGCTGTACAAACAAATAGAAAACGATTTTTCTACGGTTATGTAACAAAAAAAAAAAGGCAGCATATATGCATCGACAAGGTCGCCGCGATTCGGGCATACCGGAAAAATAAGTCAAAACTTTTGCTAATGTGACTCAATTGAAAGTTGGCTAGAACGCAAAAAACTATAAATATAAACAAACAAAAACAAATACTTCCTATTTAAGGTAAGCAAAAGAATAGAGATTGCTGTTGTGCGTATCTGTGTGTGTGATTTGCCTATGGAACTTTGCTTAACTGGAACTTCTAGGCAGTTTCCAACATTCGTTGGCAAATGGCAACACCGTTTTGCTAAGCGTTTTCTGCATAATTCACGCAACAAAAGAAAAAGCTTAAATTGCCTTTAGATTCTGAATAGTTAAATTAAGCATCATCTATTGCTATTTGCATCTATCTATCTATTGCTATTTTTAAACCGATTAGACATTTTAAACTGAAACCTGACCTGACACAATGGTCGATACGAACGAGAATCTGCTGATTTATAAAAGTAAGTGTTAAGATAATCAAGGCGCTTAACCTTGGCATACGAGTCTCATTGTTTCCAAAAATATTCTCCATGAGGACGAATACACTTGTACACATACACATAGGAATTTTTGATACACTTTGTCACTCCCCGAATCAGGTGCCTCCAAAATTAGCTTTTTTAATGTTCTCAACAGTCTTTTTTGGTCTCGGAAAACGTTGTTCTAGCAACTTTTGATTGTCAGATACAAAAATTAGTCATTAGATTCCAAGCCGGATGACCCTTGATTTTGAGTTTCCAGAAGCAGGAGATTATTTGCTTGAAGTGTGCGCTCGTGAAAATCTTGTGTTAGTTTTAGCTCGTTTTGGAACACCCATACTGTCGATTGCCGCTTTGTTTCGGGCTCATCTGCATAGATCCAGGACTTGCTACCTGTTACCGATGCCATAAGCGTGTTTGCAGTTGCAGTCGTTGTATTTCATTTAAGCGACAAACAGAGTATGTTTTTCTTTTCTTAATACGAAACTTTAGAATGTAAAGGACAATTGGGACAATTCCTGAGTAAAAAATATGAAAGGCAACACTAGGGCTGCTTACCTCAAGAATCGTTTTGTCCTTCCATCGTATGAGATTCGTCTATATACTGCAAACTAATTGCAAGAGACCTTTATTCACCGCAACTCTCGATAATTTGATCAACTTCGTAAGTTGTGCTTTTGAACCATTATTAAAGTGGATCCGACAACTGAAGGTCATTCCTTTACAAGTTTTTCTGCGTTCAGTTCTATATCGTCACATTCCATACATACTAAACCACTTAGCCGGAGTTCATTATCGAGAGCTTTAAAGCAAATATCCATCGTTCTTCAAAAATCACATTTTTAATGTTTATAAGTCATCGCATATTTTCTATTTGAGAATATCCGTAATTTCAACATATCTTGTCATTCATTTCTAGAAGTAAATACTTTTGTTCCATAGTGAATGAGTACGATGTAAGAAAAAAGTCTATCTAATCTCTTTATGGCAGCTAGATGCACCCATAGCTCGCCCGGGATGAACTTTCATCGAGTACATACAAAGACATGGCCGAAATGCTTGCCAAAGTCTACTATAAGACGAAAAGCAGCATGGGAGCAGGTTGATATTGCTCATACACTAACACATTTACAGCTCTACGTGTTCACCTTCTGAACATGATTGCTTAATAACATTTTGAGTGTATCTGAGAGTCGGTGCGAACGGCGCAGTTTCTTCCTATTAACTTTAAAATTTGATGATACAAAAAGTGAAAATGAAAAGGAAATATTCAATAAGGTATTGTCTGTTTGTGTTATGTTTGATTTGCTGGACAAAAGTGTGCGTAAAATGTGTGCCACGCCCTCTTTCTCTCCCTCCCTCGCTTTCTCTCATAGAGTCAAATGATATGACTGTGTGTTTGAGCTTTATCAACAGTTAACAATGTGTACATGTCTGTGTGCGTGTGTGTTTGATTGACAATGACATTGAAATTTGTGGCATTTCATGAGAAATGACAATTGTTGGCTGTGGTTTGCTCTACTTATGAAATCTAAGAAGCTGCTCAAACTTCCCCTGAGTCCAAATTACCTCATAAAGTATGCTGACCACTGAAATCTGCATAAATCTATCACTATCGACGCATCGACAGTACAGATCTGTAGAACAAGAATAATTCTTGGCACCCAATATCCAACTAAGTGACGCTTGGCCTTGACTTTTATTTATTTAACTTCTAATAAACGGCAAAAGCGGCAGCAGCAGACTCGTTTATTTATTAGACAAGCGCGACAACAAAAAGAAATCAGTTTGCCTGCTCGACAGACCATATATGTATATACATATATATACTATATAGATACAAAGAATCAGAGACATGTGAAAAAAATATAATAAGTTTATATACATATATATAAATCTAAGCAAAATGAAATCATTAGAATGCTGTCAAAGCAAAATGCTATAGGATTGGCAAATGGGGAGTGCGGGGACTCTGACCGGCTACTGTCACTTTCGACGGTCTGCTTCTAATTAGAAGAACAGGTTCCATTTACCTGGAAATGTTGCTCGTATGTTATAAAATAAAGTTGCAAGCATAAACGTAATAGAAATTATGCAAAATTTGTTTTTAAATATTAAATGAAAATAACAAATCATTGAATTTGTTTATAAACCAAAGCTAAAGTTCTTAATTTTTAATAAATGGCCTTCATTTACCTACAAGGAATTCCCTGGCGACTGACGGAACCCTGCTAGACACAACGGAAACATTGATTGAAGCAATCTACAAGGCAAATTGTTTTGCTTTGGCTTTTAAAATTAAGCAAATTAAGTTTTAAAAAAAAAAAAATAAAAAACAAGAAGAAGTTGAAAAAGAACAACAATGTCGGGTAGACCATATATAGTAAGTATACGTATTTTTAGCACAGCATGCAAATATGTCACACCTTACTTATATATTTTATATACAAAAGTTGTATATTTAATTTATGCGCAATTTCATATAGAGTATTTCGTTTTAATTCTAAAACAAAACACGAACCGTAAGAGAGCTTTTATTTATACAAGTCATATTAGCTTTGAAAAGCAGTTTGAAAAATATGTTTTTTTATTCTATCTAATTGATTTTTATAGTTAATATACCATTTTTGTTAACTTTTTTAAGCTTCTAGATACTTGGATTAAAACTACATTTGGATATAATCATTAGTTCTATAAACATTACATATATAAATATGTAGTGGCCTCCAGCTAATTTATCATATGGTTTCAAAATCTATTTATATACCAAATAACAAACCATTTTGTAGACTTACAATTTTAGTCTTACTATATGCTAGAGATCGTGATAAGAATTTTGCAGTTCACTATAATGAAAGGTCTTAAGTAATTTAAGTAATGTTTACCAACCATTGGCGCGCCTTCAGTGTAAGACTGACACGTATGCCGTCACAAAACCAAAAAATATTGTGCTCTCGCCTAAGGAAGATTAAGAAAATTATTGAAGGCGAAGGGCAGCTACATAATATCACGCCAAATATCCTATATTTTGAACCTATTTTTTATCTATTGGAACGCTTTGGGTGTTAGAGCGACCTGTATGCCGTTACGAGACTCTGTTATTACACTCGCTATTAAGATAGCTGTGTTCGTAGCGTCCACACGAGAGCGCAAACGTTTTTTGCTTGGTTGGATCGCAGTAAGAGCGAAAAGAAGAGCAAGCATGTTAAATCTGCCAAGCTTACCGTAGCGGCTCAAGTTCTTTGGCTTTAATCATCATCGTGCCGAAATCTAAGCTGTTAAACTATAGTTCACTTTCCAAAATGCGCATTCGTGTCCATGCAAAGGACGGAAATTAGCACAGAAAGTGCTCTGTAGCATCTTCAGAACAACCAGGCCTCGAAAATATTTCCTCTTCCGACGAAAAAGATATTTGGAGGTGTTTTTCTTTCACAAAGTCATTCGTTAAGCGGTGTCCAGGAACCCAATATAGGAATTATTGTTAAGTCTGGTCTTACATTCACTGACCATGATCGACGTTTTGCGAGGATCCTACGGGGACCTTAGCGCAGCCTGACTATGACTACAGATCCTTACAGATACCCAACGCAGCTTTCTTTCTTCGAGCTCGCAGCATTCAGAAGTGCATAGGTTTCCGTTTGTAAAAGCAACGGAAAACTACCTATAGCGCATGATTAGCTTGAATTTTCATTAAAATACTTCAAATTTAATATAACACTATCAGCAGGCATCGAGGAAAGCAGGCACTCTTCCTTAGCTTCCTGGTTATTAGTGTGTGACCAAATCCCAGTTCTTTCATTCCAACCAAATATACTTCCAACTTTTGTGAGTGTATCTAAAATTCGTTCCACTTTCATTCTATTTTGGTATTTTAATTTCTTCTTAGTGTTGTGAGAACTGAGCGCCGAGTTTATTCCAGTTGAAGTTCAAGGTGAGACTCTATCACTCTCACTCACACACTCACACTCCCTAGTAGCACTCAAAACAAAAAACGAAAAAACAGAGAATTATATAAAAATTAACACACACAAAACACGCAACCTTGATAAACACCCAAAACCAAAATGTGTGGCAAAAAAAAGCCAAAAACATCAAAAAAGAAACAAAATAAAGTAAACCCAAAAATTGGAGCGAAATCGAAACGCATTGCTGACACACGGAAAAAGCAATTGACTAATTGGCTCGCGGAGAGACAAATTGAATGATTCAAAATAAATTTTATTTTAATTCAAATTGAATATGGGGAATTTAAATAAAATTTGATCCGTTTAACTGAACGATCAGACAGTAAAGTCATGCAGTGTTTATTTTAATGTTTGATTTTTATTCAAAATATTCATTATTCAATACGTACAACTACAACAAAAATCGTAGCGTGTTGTACTGCGTGTTTAGTGTTAATTGGAAAGTCATTTGACACGAGCGCTAAATGTGGAAATACATTTTTGGTTTGTTTTCTGGTAAAGATCGGTTGTAAGATCGGTTGCAGCAGGCGGGACTTTTGGCCATTTTTACTTGAAAGGGAGTTACTTGTGCGACCTAGGACATCTAATATTAATTTAAAAAGTTACACATTTAAATACGGTCTAAAGTCTTGCAGATGTGCGTTAAAATTTTTAATACGCGAAATGCGAAGCCTGTCATGTACTTTGAATACTCGTTTTGATGTCTTACAAGTCATGTGAGCATGCGCGCCCTTATACGTCAGTCATCCATCAAATAATGGATAAGTTGTTCCAAAAGTAAGTTGACGCCAAGTGACGGGATCGTGGTAGCTTGTTTAGGGAAGGCAAAGATGCCCGCGTCAATTACCTGCAGGCTGTCCCGTGGTGCACATCGCATTATGTTGGAACCGCTTTTTTTAGATAGGAGAGGATGCCGAAGACGAGAGTGAAGAGAAGAAAATAAGGGTTATTTGGAACCGTGTTCAACGTCTGAGTTCGTTAGAATGCAAGCAGTATGAAAGTGATTCAAATTTGTAAGCGATATGATTTCGAGTGATCTTCATCCAATATATGCTATAGAGAGGTCATGTTGTGCGTACGGATGAAGAAGATCCCGCGAGAGCGGGTAATTCTTGTCTCCGTTGAAAGGCCAGCTACCTTTGATATCACCGATTAAAGAAGGCGCGGGCAAAACAGAAGCATCTGGTTAAGTGCTCTATATAAGGACGATTTCGATTGATGAAACATGAGTTTTCGAGTAAGACTCTTGAGCTCAAAGTTCTTAGTGGCATACGACAGTATTTCCAAGCCCAAAAATAGATAGATAGAATGAGCAAAGGTCATGCTTTTTTTTGACAAAAGTGGCAATGTCGACAAGGAAAAATAGTTTACTCAGAAGTCCTGAAAAGGCTACAAAGCAGAGAAACGCACTGCGGCAAATGATCGCCAATTATTGGGATTCTCGCCAGGACAAAGAGCCCTTATTCTCATGGATTACTTAGCGACATGCGGAGTAGGATGCCAATAAGAATCTTAGTTAGTCGTACCTGCAATAAATCTTTTTCAAAAGATATGGCCGAATAAGGGAAGACTAAACAAATCTGTAGGGCACTAGGGAGTTATTCGAATATAATTGCAAGCACTGCTTAAAAGGTGAGAACAAAAAAATGCGTTCAGGCAAGATCACTGAGCTCATCGACAATTTGGTATTCGAGTCGGTAAAGTGAATTAATTTATACTACGTACTTAGGAGAGTTTCAAAATCGAGCCGCGAATGTTATTCCATAGTTTTTTTAAATAAACAAAATCGCTCAATTTGTTGGATGTTTCGGTTTTACTTTCACAATAGTATAGTTTGCTTTTGCAACTATGCCTGATCCGAGAAGACGAACTCAACTGATTTGTTATATATTTTTAAAGATTCTCATATGACCTTTTAGTGTTGAAATGAGTGCGATTTCTGTTTAAGTGCAACCGTTACTTGTCATTCCTAATACCCATGCAAATATGGCAGATAAATACAAATACATCCATCATATATGTACATATATATAGTCGTAATATAGAATGTATGTAACTATTATGGCATGCCGCGCTTTAACAGTTAACTTTTATACTGTACGACGATGTTCTATCTGCTGCAACTGAAACTGTTGATTCATTTTCATGTAAACGTTTCGATTTCCTTTGTGCCAGCTCTGCCCGTTGACCATAGAAACATACATACATAGGTGTATAGTTATGGTTACAAGTGTTGAACCTGCAGCAGTTGTTTATACTACCTCAAACAAATATATGTACTATATAGATGTTAATACTATATAGTTTTGTAGCGTGTTGTGTGACAAGTGGCGTAATTTGTTGCTTTACACCAGGGTCAACGGGTTTACTGTATTGTCATTATTGTTTTTTTTTTATATAGTTTTTTCTGTATAGTGAGAACTGCCTGAATGCAGTTTAAATATATATATAAGAAAATAGAACCGTTAGATATATTCAAGCATAAGTATAAAAGGTGAGAGTTCTGAGCAATGTGTGGAGCTAGACAGCAAGGTTGGAATGCGAAAGGTTACTTTTAATGTCCCGTACATTAATAGATATGGCCTATCAGACACATCCCGAAGGAAGCCTTAACGATATGAGCACGGATACTTTCTAAAGAGGCCTTCTTAATTTATTGAATTGACCATTACCTTTTCCGCTATTTACAGAGTATCTTTCCTGCCTCCAAGTCAAACCCCCCATTGTTGCGATCACTTACCTAGATCTGGAATCGAACTCGATGGCTCTTCGCCGCTGTTTGCATGGTGGCTGGCATTGGAGCCACAAGCGCCCATGCTGCTGGGCGTAGCATGTTTGACCTTTGGCGGCGGTGGTGGAGGTGGAGGTCGCATGGCTGAGTTGCTACTGCTACTATGAAGAGGCTGCATATGACCGCTGCCGCTGCTGCTGCTGCTGCTGCTGGAAACGACGGGAGTGCGGAAAATATGAGAAGTAGCAGCGGAGGATGTCGTGCTAGCTGCCGAGCTGGATGTGGCATTGGCTATGACATGCTGTTGCTGCTGAGGTGGAGGCTGCTGGAAGTGATTCGAAGCAATGACATTGACGTGGCGTGTTGTAGTAGTGACGACAAATTTGCGTGCTGCCGCTGTGGGCGGACCATTGGACACGTATGGCTGTGAGCAGCTGGGCGGCGCCTGTTGCTGCTGTGGCGGTGGTGGAGGCGGTGGTGGTGGCGGAGTTGGAGGTGGAGGTGGCGCCAAAGGCGGTGTCTGACGCTGTTGCTGCTGATACTGTACGTGAGACGGCGAGGGCGAAGTCGACTGCTTAATGAGCATATGGGACGTGGATTCGGAAATGTGTTGCTGCGATTGCTGCTGCTGCTGATCGCCATAGGCGCGTCTGGCTATAACCGGCGAAACGGGCGCGGAACGCGAATGATGATGCAAAGGTGGCGGCGATACGGAATGACGACGCGCTGCGACAACCGAGGAAGTACACGCGGCGGACTCATCGTACAAGCGACCGTCGCGTATCACGCGCACATGCTGCTGAGCTGGTCTCTGCTGTTGCTCCTGATGATGCAGCGGCGGTGGCGAGGCAGCTGCAGCTCCATTGACGGCTAGTCGCTGATAGTGCGAAGGACTAGCCGAGTGGCGCCGCGATAAATGCGATTGCGCTGGCGGCAAAGTTCGCGTTATTATAATCTGAGGCGTGCCACCACTGGATAATATGGTGGTAGTCTCAGGCTGCCGCGTGGCTACAGTCGAACCGTTGCTGCCTCCTGCTACATGTTGCGTGTATATGTGCTTGATAGCGCCCACTGTGGTGCCTGCGCCCGCAGCTGTGCTGGTCGAGCTGGCTCGCTGCTGCACATACTCCACGCGTGGGGTCAGTATAACCTTCTGTGTACCTCCTGGAGTGGTCAGACCTGTGGGCTGACGCGGTGGCACTGTCTGCACTTGGACGTGTGTATAGCGTTGTGGTGGAGGGGGAGGCTGCGAATGGAGCTGCTGCTGCTGGTGCTGTGATGGTACAGATGTGGAGCTGCTAGTGGGCTCTGCATCGCATTGATGGCGCTGCTCGCGCAACTCCTGCTCCTCGAGATGCAGCATCTCGAAATCGATAGGCTCCGATTTGATGATCTTGACATTGGATGTCGATAGACCCACGGACGCTGAGGACACGCTGCGCGAGCTATTACAACTGGAGCTGGCATTGGCTGCTTCCATGCACTTTAATTTCTTTAACATTTTGTGTATTGTAAAAAAAGATCCGCAAAAATATATGTATATGCACTATATATTAATGTATAAACGTTTTTGAGTTTGTATTTGTAGCTTATGAAAAGAATTGTTTTTGGATTTGATCCTGAATCACTCTGCTTCTGCTTATGCCTCTGACCGCTATAGTCTACCTGCTTCTGCTTCTTTTACGCTTACGTTGCTTAGTCAAAAATCAGTCTCTTCTTCTTGTCGCTTGTTGCAAATATTTGTTGGTTGGTTTCAAGATTTCCAGTAAGTATTTTCTGTTGGTTTTTTTTTTTTTTTTTTTTGGATTATCAAAATTATTATTTCAGCCTTCAAGTTGCAAAAAGTGTTTAGTTTCTAGTTGGTATCCTTAAGTTGTCCCTTTAAATCCTGCTTAAGCGCTATTTGATTTGAATATGTTGCTGTTGTCTATGTTGCTTGTCTTACTTCACTAAGCGTTGTCCATAAACCTGCCGCCTTAAACCTCAATAAGGTTTTGGGATTTCCAAAATTTTTAAAATTTCGTCCTGGTTTTCTTATGAATATGTTTTGTTTATTTGTGTATTTGAAGTTAATTGCTAATAATACTTTGTTGTTTTTGTTGTTGGCTGTTCCTTGTGAGTACCGACTCCTTATCAGCTTCTCGAGTATATGGTTCAAATTTGAAGTTACTGCAAGTATTAAAAGTAGTTGTTAAACATACTATATACAATCGATATATTGAAAGTTTTATGCTAATAATTAAAAAAAAATTAGAAAACTGAATTCTAGTATAAACTTGTCTAAGAAAGAGAATGAAAGCGTAACTACACAACGGGTTATTCTTGTCAGTCAAGAAGAAGAGGAAGAAAGAAGATTTAGTGCCCGTTGTAGTAGAAAACAGCCTTTACAGTGAATTAGTCTTCTCTCCGACAAACTCATATTTTGAAAACGAGTGGGGAAACTCAAACTTTCAACTTTTTCAAAAATCTATGCTCGTATGCCGTCACGAAAATCTGTTGCTACGCCTCTGTGTGCTGTTATGAAAGTAAGAGCAAAAAGTAGAGCATGCATGTTTAAGGAAGGTCCTTGTTGTTATCACGTGGTGGTGATATCGTATGGGCACGCTAGATGGCGCCATATTATCGCAAGTTGGATGTGTTACATCTTCCGGCCTTGTTGGCTGACAGTTATGGCTCCTTTATTGATTTAAATACGGGCTCATTTCGGTAGGCAGAGAAACAATCGGGAGGACATAACAATTTCTGGCAATCTAAGGAGTTTGATCTACGCATCTGACCGAGAACTACGGGCATTGAAGCCATTTAAAATGCTTAAAAGGGTTGATAACTAGTATAGTTTAAGAGTAACTTAAAAACACTTACTGTTTCAATGTTGCGTTTGTTGAGTTGATTGTTTTGTTTCCTGATTGATGAATTGATTGATTAAAAATGTTGAATAATATGTATTAATTAATATAATCGATTTTTGATGTATATGTGTTTATAAATAATTTATAAGTTGTTGAAAAATTTGTTTTTAGCATATGCCTTTAAAATTAGTTTCGTAGTTTTGTGTAATAAGTATTCTGAGTTTTTTGGATAAAGTTTTTTTATGAGGATTTAGCCGTTGCCTACAACATATTAATGAAATTGCACAATTCACAATATTTGCATTTATAAATATTATTGTAAGTAGTTGATAATTTTACTCCAAAAATATATTTTTATTATAATATTTAAGTTTTATTTAGTAATATTTTGCACATAAAACACAACGCTTCTGTTGTTGAATTAATCTATTTATTTTTTAACCTGAGCTGAATTTATTTTTTTGTTTTAAATTTTAAATATTCTTTGAATTAGTATGGTTTTTCTTGTTGTTCTAAACGCCTTTATAAAAATATACATGTAAAATACTTTATATATGTATGTAATAGCTATTGAGTTGTATATTTGAGTGAGTGTTGAGTTGTTCTGTTGCTGTTTTACTATAACGAACTTATGGATTTCTTCGAATTGTTTACGCTTCTTTGCCTTTTTTTTTAACTCTTTCAAGTATTATTATTGTATTTAAATCTATTTGTAGGTTAGCTTATTTACCGCTCTGTATATATGATATTGTTGCTTAATTATGATCATGGCTTCAATTCATTCACTTTTTATTTTATTTTATTTTTTTTATATCTTTTGTTTCATTTGCAGCAGGCGCATATAGCGCTGAAGTTAACCTTGAAAATTGTGTTAAATTTTTTGTTTGCTCTTTATTTTTTATTTTATAATTTCGCACTTGATTTCTTAACACGAATTCTAACAACACTTGTTGTGCGCAGGGTTGGGGGGACTATCAAGCAGCTGTCTTTGACATTTGACCTTTGTGCTCGTGTTGACGCATTGAAAATGAAAATGGCTGGAACATTTGTTCAACAGAAATAGCTTATTAAAACACATTGCATAGATTTTTCACTGATAATGATTTCACAGCTGTTTTGGGATGTGTGCTTAAATAATATTGTTTTTCCATACACTTGGGCCTATCAAATGACCGATGATAAACAGCTGAATGGCTTGCAGAGGCAATGGCTGTATAGACGGATTTTTAGTGGGGTCTGTAACGCTCTGGTTGAGTACACATATAATTTGTTGGCATAGAAAAACACTTGCCAAATTGTGAAAATTCAATATGACGACAAAGACGGCGATAGAAACGACGAGAGTGACGGCGACGGCGACGGCGATGGCAGCTATGACGGTGACACTGACATTGAGCGCCAACGGCAGCGCGTTCAAGAGCAAGGTGAACCGACACTGACGACGGCCAACTAACAACGACCACGAGAAGGACACTAACAACGCCAACAGCTGTTCGTTCGGCTCGGGGGCTTTGTTTCTGGTTTCTGTTTCTGACTCTTAAGTGACGGTCTCGGACACCCGCTGCTGCCACGACGAGGACAACAACTACGACGGCTACCGGGACTGTGGACTAGGTACTGCGAGCTGCACAAGGACAAGGACACTGCGCGGACATGCAACTCGGCGACGGCACTTTGGTCAATGTTAAGGTTAAACAAGGCTTTGAGCTAATTGCCAGCCACTTACACTAGATCAATGGAAAGGACCATCTAAAAATTGGCCTTAAATTGTTGCACATTTTGTTGAAAGCTTGTTTAAATCATAAACTTGAACCGATTTAAGATTCTGCTTTTGTTTGTTGTTGTTTTAGGTAACGCGCGCTGGTTGGCAGAATAAAAAAAATCGCAACCGTTGCGTATGCGGTACTTTCTCTGACTGAAAAGCGCAAAGCTTGCCGCAGCCAGAATGAACTGCCAGAACAAGCGCAGCATGAATCAAACGAAGCAACACGAAACGAAACGCAAAGAGCGAGAAAGCAAATGTTGGCGCTCTGAGCGCAAACTTTGCGAGAGAGACTACAACAACTGAAAAGGAAGTGTCGGTGTCTCTCACTCACGCGGCTGTCTGTGTATCTGTGCGTTTGTTTGATTGCACAATGAAAGTGAAAACGTTTAGTTGTGTGCGTGCACATAAGCATCTACATTGGGGCCTCTGCAAAGAGGAGGCACGTCATAGTGAGCAAGTGAGAGCCGACTGCTGAGAGCGGACGTTTGCGCACGCTCAGCAGGCGCTTATGAGGAAGCAGCAGAAGCAGAAGCAGAAGCAAGAGCGAGAGTGTTCTTTTTGTTTGCTGTAAAGAATACAACAAGCAAAACATAAATAAACAAAAATAAATGCGAATGAGCAAGCGAAAGGAAAATGCGCATAAACTTGAAAGCCAGTCAGTTGAGGGTAGCTTATGCACACACACACACACACACACACACACACACACACACACACACACACACACAGTAGGTGGGCTGAAAGAGTTTATGAAGTTTGGAGCTTGAGGGTTATTTTGGTAGCTTCAGCTTTTTTGTTTTGGTTTTTTTTTTTCAAAGCGTGGTAGCGGGGATGGTTTCCGCTGAAGCTGCTTTCATGGAGTTTGCTTGAAAAAACTTCCGCCAAGCATACAGTGCGTATGCGTAATATTGCGTGAGTTTTACATTGAGGTAGGTTCAAGCGCTTACTTGGCTGTACATGACTTTAGTTAGTCGGTTAGTCATCAAAAGTGGAATAGCCCTAGTAAACATGCAACTAATGCTATATTAATATAATCTCTATATAACTAAAATAATAAATTAAATTTGTTTATGCATTGCATCCACGTTCTAAATGCCATGAGTGATGATAAATCGCCAATGCTTTTTCTATAAACAAATAAAACCGAGCAAAACTAATGTGCAAGTGTCAAGTGCAAAAAGCACTGAAAAGCTTCCGTAATCGTCAGCGGCCATAAACCGCTACAATGAGCAATGAGAACTGCACAAACAATGAGTTATAGAGGCGCCGACATTCAAAATGAGCCGCAGTCGCCGTTGCAGCAGTTGTTGTCGATGTCGCATAGAAACCGCAGTTACGGGCACGCCACAACGTTCAATAGCAAAATAATCAGACTAGCGTCAAACGAAAACGAATCAAACTGCACAACAAAATGCAAGCTAACAGATACCCACACACACACACACACACACACACACACACACACACACACAAGTACAAATATATTGACCTTAACACTGAACGCTCATTGCTGTTGGGTGGCGATGACGACGACGCCGACGCCGACGTTAACGTCGACGTTCACTGCCTCGGCTGGCAGTTGCGCGTGTGCCGAGCGGCGAACGTCGAACGCCGACCGCGCACAATTCATTGCAAAATTGTAAAAAGAACTTGAAATAGAACCGTGAGAGTGATTGAGAGTAAGTGAGCAGAAGCGGCAGAGAGTGAATATGGCGCGTGTTCACGTTTGTCAAGTTCACCAACACCAAGGCAACACATTGGCTTTCCGTGTGCACACATATTCTCTTGTATGTGTTAGTGTGGCACTGGCGCTGTTAAGTGCGTCTACAGCAGCGCTACAGTTGAGTGAACAGCGCAATGTTAAGCATTGGTTGGGTCCTGATTCTGGGTCTGGTTTTGGGGGGAACACTCTGGCTCTAGGTAAATGGAGTTTGCGGCAATGCAGCCAGACGCTGGTAGTGTGGGTTATGGTGGGTCAGCGCATTCTAATGAGGGTTGCTCAGGGCTAAGCTGAAGCTACCAAAGGACGGATAATGTCTGGAGTTTTCTAGTTGCTGTGAATAAGGTGGGTTGAAACGGGTTCTGGAATGAGTCAGACATTTTGGTAGAGTTGCACACATACATTAACTTTTGTTGTTGTTGCAAATTTTGAGATATACAAAAGGAAGAGTGGGACTTATTGCAAAATCGACAACATAATTGAGTTAGTGCTGAGCTGATTTTGAGAGTGAAAGGTCGTTGAAACTGGACTAGATATCAAGGCAGTTATAACAAGACTATAAACTTAAGCGGTCAATATTAAGCTGCTGACTAATAGGAAACAAATAATATTTTGTTTAATGATTTAAGTTGTAGCTTTATATCAATAGCACTTATTATTTATTATTCGTAGCTTTAGCAACGTAAAAGATCAAAATATCATAACATAACTTACATATTGCGTTGTACATATAACATAAGCAATCCTTTGTAAAATTAAACGATTTTATTTAATGATGGAGTAATCCAGCAAAGAATCTTTAAGTACACACAAGGAAAGATACTCAACACTTACAACACATAACAATCACATATATATGAAGTTCTTGAAATTTTAGATTTTCAGTAACAATGCTTCTCACATACACATATCTTCGGAGATCCACAACTGTTAAAGCTCGCATAGATCATAAATATGACAATACGAATCAGCACATTAGTGCATCTTTCAGATACAATCCCAACATTTCCAAAACGACCGATATGCATTTAGAACCGTTGACGCCTTTACAGACAGAATAGACCTTCGCGTGAGCGCCTAAGAATCAGATTAGTCAGATAGAATAGAACGCGAATTGAACACTAACTGTGATTGCAAATTCTCGGAATAGAGCAGAACGAACGGCGAACAAGCGTACGACATGACGTCGTTAACGAGACTGAAACGAGACAGAAATTTTGCAAAAGTGAAAAATTCTACTTTCAATATGAAAACGAACAGCAATTTGTGCAGCAGAGACGCCAACGCCAACGGTGACTGCGGCGCTGCTTCTGACTACAGTAGTAGACACTGGGACTGGGCTCTACGTTGGGCGGGAGTTGTGCAGTGCGGCGCGTTCTGGAAGAATGGCTAAGGCAGCCGAAGCAGGAGGGCAGCTCACTGTGGGTATGGGTAAGGTAGGTCGTGGTATGGGCAAACATGTTGAGAGCACTCAGAGAGTAAGTGTGTGTCTATGTGTGGACGAGATAAAGAGAGAGAGAGAGAGAGGAAGAGAGAACGAGAGCTTGCATTGCACAAGTGCTGTCGCTTGGCGAATGCAGAAAACAAAACGTAGCCCAGAGAAGTCAATGTACAATGCGTTGGGGGTGCAATGAACACAGCGACAATGCTGGCGACGTCGCTGAAAACGCTGACGGCGCAGACGACGCTAAAGTGGCGTAGGAAGCAAATGCGTTGCAAATTGCTGTTCTTGGGTATAATACAATGTACATTTTGGGTGTGTTGGTCTGGAGTTTTTTTGCTTTTTGTTCCCTTAGTGCTTTTTTTTGGGGTTGACGGAGTTGCAAGCATTCCTGGAGTTGTGGCAGGAACAACGACGGAATAGAATAGAAATTAAAAATAATTGCAAAAATTGTGGGTTGGCAATGGGTTCGGCATTCGGTGAACTGCGCTCGGAGTGTTCAGCTCCAAGTTCCGATGGTTAGGGTTAAACTTGTCTGTCTGGTTTGCAGTGTCAACCCTCAGGCAACGAAATGAAAGCAAAGTTTTTGGCGTTGTCTGCTTGTTGTTTTACTATTGTCGTTTGTAGTAAGGGTTCCTTAGACAAAAGTTCTTTTCAGTTAAAACTAAAAGGCTAAATATTTATTTAAAGTTTACTTAAAGCTGATATCTTGGCAAGAGCCTTGCAAACTCAGCGAGGTTTTTGCATAGAATACCAAAAATACTCGTATAAGGTTAACTGGCGTTGGCCAAATATCATGGTCAATGACAGCGGCGACTAAGCTGTGAAATTTTCGTGGCCAAAAACCGCTCGAACGAATCATTTGTGGCACGTGGCAAGGGCATCCAGACAACACCCTCAGCGTTGATAAATTATAGTTAAAGGGGGAAAAGACAAGTTTGAGGTAGTATGGGGCATAAAAGAATCAGAGATTGCCAGCCAGAGAGTGAGAGACCAATTGCGCATGTTTCTCTGCTGCACATTGCATATGCTGCAATCCTGCTGCATATATGTGTGACCAAAAGCTGCACGAAGGTTAACAGTTTTCAGGGGCACACTATAAAACTATGCAGCCGTCTGCAATACTACCAAGGGCAAGGACACGCAAGCATGCGCATTTCCGCATCGAAAAAACCATTGCATACACACAGGCGCCACCCTAGCAACAACTAGACTAGGTTCTGCTCGCTCATTGCCAAGGTTCAGCTCGCATGGGCACCGCCTGAGCCGGCTGCCGGTGCTGCTGCTGCCGCTGCAGCTACCATAACAGCGGCCACTACTGCTGCATTTGACATTGAGTGGGTGTCTGTGGGTGCAGCATTGCCAGACAGCATAAATTTCGAGGTCTTATTTACATCTGTCTGGGTTGATTACAAGCTGACCCCACCATATCGTATGCGTCCCTTTTCTACTGGCTTTGCGATTTTTGTGTTCAGTTTTTGCATTTCCTTGGTAATTGTTTAAAGGTTTGGCCTTTGCTTTTGGGGAAAGGCCAAGTGATTGCCACGTGCGACAATTTAGCATTGTGGCTTCAAAGTCGATTTACCAGCAAGGATACAACAAGCTTCAATGCTTCAGCCTTGCCCAGACTAAAGATATGTGCAAGTTTGCGAGTGGACGGTGCTCAATTTACAGGTAAAACGCTCGGTAAGTTAACATTTTTTCCATTTCCCCTATAAACAGAGACTTCGCTGGCAAAACACACAAATGCCTAATTTTCATACACTGTACCCATAGGGATAAGCGTATAATAGATTTGTGCAATGGTTTTAAGAAAGAGAAGGAGGCAGGGTAAGCCTTAAATTTAAGATCAGTAGATCTCGGAGACCATAAGAGTTAGGGACACCAAATTGTAGAAAAACGTTCATATAGCCCATTTACTTTACTTTTACTATCTTTTACTTCTCCAAGTATAGTTAGGGCTTTAATTTTAAATAAAATACTGGACGGTAACCAAAAAATACATCTATATGTGGTGAGAGGGTTAGAGAATACCACCTCAGCAGGTCAAAGATTGTCGTATGAGGCGACTAACAATGACACTGGGTTCCTTCGAGACCAGTAGGCCTTAAAAGGGTTGTGCCTAGGTTTTGAGACCCACCACGTAAAACCACAATTCCAATGAAAGAATGTGTTTACATCAGGTCGTAACACGATAACGAGTTGTTATGGCCAGTTAAGAAGAAGAAGATGTGCACCTTCTAGTTCCCTTTACCAAAGAAGGTCATATGCTAATTTTCATTACAATTATCGGTACTTCGCATAGTAATTACAAGCTAGACTAAGACTGGTCACTGGAATTATCTATTGCCCATCTTCCACTTCTCATTGCAAAATTTTCACAAGGCAATTGACTTTACGACCAACTAATCAAGTTAAGCGCTCGCTCGTGCGACAGACACAATAATTGACTATGGCCAAAAGCGTGGCCAATTATTGGGTCAATGTGCGTGCAGTGAACTGATTCTTGGGGCTAATTTGAGCCTCAGCACAAAAGTATGCTACGAAAATGTCAAACACAAACGCAGTTCTTCGCGTTTGGCCAAAGTTCACTGCGCCTTGTCTTTATCCAAATGTTCTTGGTGTTGTTGTCATTTTTGGGACCACATAGGCGCTTAACCCAGCACACATACAGACGCACACATACTCACTCATAAATGCAAGCACAGTTAGAGTCTGTCGGCATTTTGTTTTATTTGTGCCCTCCGAGGGCGAGGCGTTTGCCCGCCGTTTGCTCGGTCAGTGACTCATTGGAAATTGTTTGACTTGTTTGAGTAGCTGTTGGCAGCTATTTCTATAGCCAGTGAGTGGAGCCGCTCCTCGAGTGTTTGGACACCGTCAGTGTCTTAGCACATGTATAGAATTTTTTGTGACACCCATTTATGGTCTTGCCATTGTTGGCATATTTCACTTCTTGGAGAAGTGTACATGCACTCGAAAAAGGCAACCTGCTATGAAAAGTCTGAATGCAATTCTATCGGTTGTTAGCAGATTACGGGGAATGAAAATATCTGTACGTGGAACTTACAGTTCTCTCCAACTCGGCAGAATGTGACGCCACGAAATGACAGACAGATTTTTATGCCGGCATAGGAGGCGGGCTTACCTTCAATAATTGTTATAATCATAGTATTTATTTACATTTACATTCGCATATAACTTCCGCGGCATTCATACGATATGGATTTTCTATGAGGGCGGCCTTTCATATTTTGGGAACGATTTAATTGTTTTTAAAATAATTTCCAATCGCTTCTTAAGGTAGCAAATTCTCATTAAGTCAACGTTTTAGGTGCTCAAAGAAGCTCCTGCGTGAGTCGATGTGTAAAAGCTTGCAAGCTGTGATGCAGAATGGTAGATTTTTGGCAGTTGATTTTCCGAAAACTTCTGAGCAACAATTGGTTGTATTCATTATTGACCATAGTACGTTTCTCTAATGATAAGTTCGGTTTTGGCTTGTTGCTTTTGGCTCTTCGAAGACACTCAAAGACGATTACTATTTAGTTTGGTGCTGTTCTGATCTTGCAAAAGTTTTTTGAACAAACGCAGATGTATTTTTTTAAATTTCTTTGCTCCAATACTCCGTGTGTGTACAAAGAATAAATTATAGCATCGGAAATAACTTTCATTTCTAATAGTTAAATTGATTAAAATACTTGGTCCGCCTTTAAATAGCTTAAAGGTAACTGGATATCTTCTTGATGAAATAAATCTAAGTCTTTAAGGGTATATAAATTGCTAGCAGTCAACCTCAACGATTGTTTCCAGTTAGTTACAAGTAACAAAGGTGCAGATGATTCACATGGTGCAAGCTTCAATGATAGAGTGCGTGCGTTTGAATGTTTAGGAATCGAGACGCCGTTGAACTTTTGCACACCTTTGACAATGACAGTCATTTAACCCGGCAAAGTTCAAAGTTCATGCAAAGTATATGACTAATGTGTTAAGAGCTGACTGAAAAGTCTAGCAAAAGTTCATTAATAGAAACGTCTGCTCAAATAGCTGCAACATTAAGAGGACGAGGTCCAACACATTGGCAAGCCCTTTTTGGTTTATTGACCTCAATGCCGTACGTTACGTCATTGAGAAGCGGCAGTTGGCACGTTGTTATCACACGTAGGCATCAGAGGGTTAAAAAACCCCCACAATTGTACACAAACACACACCGAGTAGCATGCACATAACCTGATCTGGGGTAGCTCTACACCCACGTAGGATACACTGAACTCACTGCAATGACAGCCCAGACATTTCATTAAAATGTACAACGAAATCTTGAGTTGTTTATGTGGAGCTAGGCAAACGAACGGTCAACACAAGTGTCTGAGGGTTGTAAATGCCAGAGCCAGACTTACTTTAATAACTGTAATCAACAATATTTGTTATTGTTACTTGACGTCACAGTCCAACTGTGGGGCCATATTGTGGCTTATAACTTCTACCGGGTCTTTGCCAAGGCCAAAAAGAACCGCCGCTCAGTGCTTTATAATTAGTTCTACAAGGGTTGTAACTGCAATTAGTTTGTGAGTCAGTCAAAGCCAACCATCTCACCTAGTTTCAATTGGCTCTAGGGATTCACCCAACCCATGTGTCTATGCCGGTGCAACCCACTCCACCTCTTCACTTGCTTTTCAACTTTCTCCGTATTCATGTTCCAACATGCTCGGAGTGTCGAACAATATTACAACATTCTCCCAGAACTTTCTCTAATGTGCATTAGAAACTTGCTAAGCCAGTTCTTCCTCACCTCTTTACCCGGCTACTAACAAGTGTTTGCGAATATGTAATTGCCAACAGCAAAAGCCTTTTATCTAACGTAAAGCAGAGAACGCTAGGTGGGAAATGCAGGGATTGGTGAAAAACTAGTTTTCCAAGTTGCATTCAAATGCCGCTGCTTAGTGAGTACATGAGGAAAAGCGCATTGACGACGACGCATGGCAATGACCTTAGCCTTAGACAAGCAGGCCTTAGCCTTGAATCTTCTAATAGTTTTGTGCGGTTAGTTAGTTAGCATTTCCCATTGCTTAAAAGCAAAGCCACAAAATAGGCACACAGTAAGTGGAAGTACACTGCGAAAAATGATTGCAGGCTAAAGTGAGTTAATCTTCTCATATTTTGCACTTCGAAACGAAAACTGAACCGAATACCTTTTTCCCAAAAATTGATGAGTACGATAATAAAAAATTTTCTTTGGAAAAAATTAAAAAGGAATTAATAAAGTAATTATAGCTCAAATTATTATCAATATTTACATAGTGAAATGCAACAATAATTCGCAACTAGTCATAAAGTATAAATTTTTTTTTTTTGAAATTGTCCGAAGTTCTCCCTTTAGAGGTCCTCTTGAACCTTAAAGCTAACCCAAGCATACCATGTATGCGAAGCAAAACTCACTAGAATTGTTCGTGGTTTTTAGCCCTGCTTTACATTATTGACTTTGAGGCTTGCAGCTTATTGCGATTTACATTTTTCGCTGTGTATGTCAGGTTAATATAAAAAAGTGATTGAAAAAGTAATTGGTTGCATATCTGTGAAGAGATTCGCTGCAAAAAATTTCTATAGGTTTTTCCAGATGTTGTACAATTGACTGCTAACAACCATACCCTCGGTCAAGACAGCAGCGCGTGATGCATTCCGCCAATCGAAAAAATAAAGCCAATTGATGTGGACAATCAAACGCAAAATGTTTATGAGCCATTGTCTGGTCTGGACTAAGCGGCGACTTCAAGGGCAGAGTAAAGGGAATTGTGGTTATATGAGACATAGAGATACGGTGATGAAGAGAGAATGAGATGGATATAGATATGCCTGGATACACACAGAGATAGGGAAAGCAGTGGCAAGGCAATCGTCTAACGTTTGACTAACTCACTAACACAACTTTTACTTTACTTTTACCTCGACTGGAAGGAGGCAAGCTGGAATCAGGCAAAGAGCAGCACGAAGTAGAATCTTTTAGTTTTCACTTGTCACACAGACGACGCCATCGGGGCACTTTCTAAACGAAGCTGAGAAGGTGGCGCAGGGGCTCCAAATAGAGTGGGAGTCACAATGCGCAAAGGAGCAGAAGTAGGAGCTGTAGCTACACCCGCCAGAAGGCTCCATTTACCACGGCTGCAAATGAGTCAACAAAAATTTGCAAACAGGCAAAAAAAATGCAGCAGGCAAAAAAAAAAGAGAAAGAGAAAAAATGATATACGTCCTGTGGCAGCATGGAAAACCTGGTAGCATGGGTAGGTCAACCACCAGACATTGAACCCTATTCATACTGCATAGAAGCACAGCACAAAAGCTGAGGCACAAGCAAACTTCCGTCGTGAACGTTGCAAACGACGCCACGCCAACGATGACGACAACAACAACAACAACAGAGACAACAACGACGTCGATTTCGTCGACTGCGACGCAGTCAACAAACCATGGCCGGAGCCAGCAAACATCGTGCGGAAAATGTTGCATGCAGCAAACGGCGCAGCAGCAACGACAACTCCGACTTCGATTCTGGCGACGACCACGAAAAGCGTGCGACGCGCAGCACGTGCATTAAGCAATACTTGGAAGCAGACGTACGGCGGGGCAAGTGCTGTGGTGGTTGGGTCTGGTGGCCATGGCAGCCACATACAAATGCCGTAGCCGAAGTAGTCGTCGTCGTCGTCGTCGTCGTCGTCATCGTCATCGTCGTCACCATGGGCGAGCGCATTGTGTGCAAGTTTAGTGGGTTGAGTGACACAGACACAGTTTGGCAAGCGAAAAAGCGAGAGAGCAAGCGCGAAAGACAGAGAGACCAGCTATGAACGAGTTTGCAAGACTTTGGTTGCGATTTTGTAATCAGCATAAAACGTGCCAAGGTTGCCAGATCTATAAGGTAAATGGAAATGTTGCAGCAATGCGCAAATACAAATAGATTTACTTCTCTGTGAATCATATAAAGCATACGAATGATACATCAACAGGAGGAGGAGCCCCCTTTTATATATTGTTCATCAATTAACTATCAAGAAATTCCAATATAAAACCGAGAGATAATAAGAAACCAAGAAAAATAATTAAAAGGCGAGAATCGGAAATATTGGATAGATCTATAACTTAAACATATGAAGCATGCAGCTTTTATATGAACTGAAATCACGAGCTCAACGCCAAGTGAAATATGTAGCGAAAGTGAGAATTAGTGCTGGCCTGATAGTTAACTTTAACCGATATGTAACTAAAGCTGCAACTCTTTGAACCAGTTTTAAGCCCCGAACACCGAAATGCCGTTTTTTGGGAATTAAATTCGATTATATGAGTATACTAAGAAGAGACTATTGAATGATAAGTAAAAGACACCAACAACATTGATGTCGATTTCGCAATTTCTCTAGTTTTCTAGTCCCGACTTCATGCGGTAGATCTTCATCCAGCTCATTGAATGGTCTGGCAACTCTGCCCCTGCTTAACTCAACAAAATGGGGGAAAAAAATGAAACGAATCGCAGCAAAACTCGCAGCTCACAGCTCACAACTCACGACAAGCAGAGACAGGCGACTCGCTTGACTGCTGCTTGCCATACACTCTATGTGGAGTATACCACTAGGATTGTAGTCGCTTCGATTGCATGCTGCCAAACACGAACCCATGTGTGTGTGTGTGTGTGTGTGTGTGTGTGTGCGTGTGTGTGTGTGTGTGTGTGTGTGTGCGTTGCTTTTTGCTCCTCTCCCGTCTCATTTACGAACAAAAGCAAGCCAAGCCAAACCAAACCGAACCGAACCATGCAATGCCATGCCGAACCGAGAGTAGAGTAGGACAAAAGGGAGACACAATTTTGGTAGCAATGACCTTCACCGCGTTGTTCAAGTTGTTGTTGTCGTTGCTGTTTTTGCCGTTGCCGTTGCAGTCGAGAACGACGACGCTCCAACACAGGAAAACAGTGCACAAAAGAAGAAGAAAAAACAGATACAGATACAGATACAGACATGAGTGGAGCGTGGCGAGAGTTGCAAGTGGCGGCTCCATAAATGTTGCATGAGATGGGTTGCCAGTGCAGCGTGCACCGAAGTTCTGCTCGGTGTGTTGGTTGTTGTGTGTCTTTGGGTGGTGGTTGGGCGATTGCTGGTACTATAAATGGTAGGTGTCGTTGCTTTTTGCCCTATCCCTCGGTGTCTTTAGCTTAGCTCGCTCTCTCCAGCAAGCAACTCTCCGTTCACTCGATGGGTCTATGCACGACTCATGAACAGACAAAAGATAAAAGTGCTTTTGTATAAAGGGTATTGCCTGCATTGCTGTTATAGGAGCAGCAAACTCCTATGGCTGCCATTGAAAATGGAGTTCATGACCAGTGCGGCTGGCTGGTGGGTCGCTTAAGGGAAATTCAGGGCAGCGAAGTGAGCGGAACGCGAGTGAGCTCGAGGCAGCCAACGTAAACTTGACACTGGCGCTGCAGTGTGGGTGGGTAATAAGTGGTGCTAGGCGAGGGCTGGGCAAGGGGCTAGCGGCGCAGGCTGCGGCTGGCTTTTTTTTTGTGAAAATTGCTAAAGTGTGGCATGCCATGGAATGAAGTGGCATCGTCCATGTGTGTGCGTGTGTGTGTGTGCGCTTCGCATTGCAGACGCCAGCAGTTTGGGTTAACTTTTCGTATCATTGACCTGCTCTGCTCATTGTTGGAGTTCTGGAGTTGTGCACTGGCAATGCCAGCGACTGAAGCAGCAGCTGTGCAGCAACAGCAGACAAAGGCGCCGTCCCTGACGCTGTTGTGCAAATATTTTGATGCATGAGTTGGGGGCGGAGCAGCAGAGAGGGGGCGCGGATTGGTAAGATATAAACAAACAAGCATACATACATATATATGAGCTCTGTTCCAGCGCTGCTGTTAGTCAGTCGGCAGCGACGCCATTTTGGAAAATGTCGCATGTAATAGCATACACATACACATATATGTTATAGACATATATATTTGGAGCTATTTGTATGCGTGAAAAATGTTTATTTGTGCTTTATTTTTCCCCCACTTTACAATAGGTTAGTCTGTTATTGTTCTATATGGCATATGTACATATATACATGCCTACATATGTGTGTTGTGTGTTCATTATATTGTACATATGACAAAAAGTTTTCGCTTTTCGTTGATTTTCATTTTAATTGTGGCGTATCTTTTTGCTAGTTTATCAACTCTCCGTGTTGTCATATGTCTGACTAGCAAAGTGTTAATGCATGTATTATGAAGCTATAATATGAAAATGGTCAAATTTAAATAAATAATTGATGACTTTTTTAAAAAGTAGAATACTTAATTAATGAGAGCTGCTTTATTTAGTACCTGTACCCTTAGCATCGAGGGTATTGTAAATTTTTACAGTGTACAATAACTTTGGCAAAATTGATCAGCATCGATAACCGAGTCAATCGGGGCTAAAATCAAGGAAACATGAGAAACTGAAGGCCAGAAAGTATATATTTCAACCAGAGCTATCAATAAACGCTCACTGCGCCAATTCTCCTTTACGTATCTTCTCAAAACTAAGACCGTTTAAGATCCGTCTGCACCAGATTTTTTTTTGGAAAAAAATATGTTTTTTGCAGGAAATGTTTTGGAAGACTTTCAAAAGTATTTTGATCCCGGCAAATTTTAGATGTTTTCGTGCGATTGTTGGAAAAGTATTCCCCCGATTTATTAACACATCACAATGACCCATAGTAAGCAATACGTATACGTATTTCTATAGCATTAATATTATTATTCCAACAAATCTTTTAAGATTATCTTGCGTTGCACGTGTATTAGCTAAGCGTTATGGTAAGGCCAATTAAAAATCCAGTTCATGTCATTTGCTCATCATTATCTTCATTCTCACGTACACACACAATCACTTCCTAGACAATTTATAAAAATTTGATGCAAACAGTCGGGACTGTGCCCGACAGTGGGATACCCTGTACCCATTTTTTCCATGAAAATCAAATTTCATGCAAGTTTTTATATCGATGCGTTGAAGGGTCTGGACGTAATAACGGTAACTGTACTACGGTGGTAGGGGGGATGGTGCAGAAAAAGGTCAAAATTGTTTGGTTTACAAGCCTAAAGCTATATCTTCTAAAGTTCTTACCCGATATGAATCATTTTTACACTACACATGCACAGTAATAGTGTGCATAACTGTGCCAAGTGTCAATTGGCTAAAATCTGTCACGGGGGAATGGGGTGAGATATCGACATAATTCGAAACTTGCACTGAATAGGTATAATGCGCATCTTTTGGTAAAAAGATCTAGATCTTATAGTCTCCGAGAACGGTGCGACAACACGGGCAGACGGACATGTCTTTATCGACTCGACTATTGCTCCTCACCATTTTTGTCCATGGAACATATGGTCAGCCACGCCTGTTACATACGTTGCACAAATCTATAATACACTATTACACTTTGTGTACAGGGCATAAACAGGAAAGCAAATAACTGGTCACTATAGTCCGAAGCATGTCATGGCATATAATGCAACTTGAATCAATATGTAAGCATCAGCAAATAGTAGGGTAAAGGAGCACATATACACGCAAAAAAGTAAGAAGTTAGAATTCAGTCTATCCACGATAACAGTAATTTAATGAAGTTACTGTAGCTTACTATTCCTAGTATGCACTCTGCAATATTTACTGTAGTCTACAGTAACCTGCTATTCCTACTGTTTGCACAGTGCATTTTACTGCTGCATTTTTTTTCAGTTGGAATAGCCGTGAACACCGTTGAATTGAATTGAGAGTATACTTATTCTTACTGTTTGCACAGAACATTTACTGTAGTTGACAGTTGAATTAACTGTAATAAAGGAAACAAAAAAAAAATTGCAGAGTCACTTTTGATTAGAAACACCAACAAAAAATTGTGAAAATATTTACAAGTTTTGCAGTTGGTCTTACTGTGGACACAGTAAATCAATCAGGGTAAACTAAGTAAGATATGATAGCTCTAACGAAAATGAATAAGGGTTCCCAACAGAGAGAGTGCATGTGCATGTAAGTTATAAAAATTATCGATATCGGATGAATACATAAAAAGTTAGTCAAAAATTTGCTGATTTCATTGCTTTTTTCGCCTATAAACTTATACAAAATTCCACTACATGTAAATATGGATATTTGTGAGCTAGAGTTACAGTTGAATTAGAGTGTGGAGACTCGTGAGAGCCTAATCATTAAAACTGTATTGGCCTTTTTTCCATAGGAGCCCAACTTCCCCGCAATCGATTTACCTTAATTATTGACGCACTCCGCAATTATAAAAGTGTTTTCGATCAAAAATACTGCATTAAAGTAATTTTTGGCCCCATAATAACAATAATACAAATTTAAGACGATTACAAATTCTATTGTAAATTTAACTGTAACCGTTATGAAACAACAAAAACATGGTTGAAAATTTTACTGTAAAATAACTTTTGGTATGTATAACCGCCGAGAGTTTTTTCTGTGTGTACTGGACGCCAGAGCATTGCTGACGATGATGAATACGGCCAAGCCAACGAGCACACAAATTGTAATGCCAATCATGTTGATGGTGTGCCAAGGATTTAGTAGGAGCAGGCAGTCGGATAGGCAACCCAGCAGTCACTGCAATGCCATAGTCTCTACCATGGCCATTGCCATTGCCACTGTCAATGCCAAACAGCAATACGAACCCTTAATCTGTGGTGAGAGCGTAGGAGACTCTATGGCTTGGCAGTGGGAGCTGTGGAAGCAAATGATTCCAGCGATTATAACATCAAGCTGTGATGATTCTAAAGGCCATTAGCCTAGGAGCTCTCTCGCTCTCTTCGACTCTCCCGTTAGCGCATGCGCCTTTTGACAGGCTGCCTTTGGGTGTTGCAACTTGCATTGACGGTCAAGTTTTGACTTTGACTATTTGTCGTCTCGATTGACTGGCAGAACGGAAACATGGGAGTTAACTGTAGCTAGGTGATTTTAATGCCAGGGTAATGCCAATTAGCTTAATGTGAAAGTTTCATTGCATTTGATTGATTTGATTGATGGTGACTCGGCTCTCAAGCGGCGACTGTTTCGAATCGTTGTTGGGGGATTCTTGAGCGGCTCCGAGTTTGATTGAAAATTTACCCACAAATTATGCGCAGTTTTTCACAACTTCACAGCGACGTCAACAACTAGAGCTCCTGAGACCCAAAACGTGTTTGGCTAGTTGCAGCAGGCATTAAACGAGCTCTGCCTCAGCGCACAAGTCAGCTAGCGTCGCAGCAGCATCAGCAGCAGAGCAGCACTGCAGTGGCAAGTTATGATTGCGTTCGTCGACCTTGCAACTCGTTTATGCGTCGACTGCGCTGCCTCAACTCAGCTATTGCCATGTTCTAGGCAAGACCCCGTTGATGTGCTGATATTTGCTGTTATTTCACATTGGGCTGCCAAGTGAGTAGGTGGCGTAATTTAGATAAACCGATTGCAGAGGCAACTGGATTAGGAGTATGGTCCGATGCAAGGGCAGTGGCTGTGACGGTATAGCGGCTCTTGGTCATTGAACTGGTCATTAGGCAATACACAGTCTAGTCACGGCAGCTAGTCGCCGCATTTATATTTGCTTTTCATTGCCGTATTCCTGCTCCTTTATATTGTTTTGTTGGTTTTCCGGCAAATGCAGCAACCCCCAAAAAAAATTTGAGCCAACAGCAAAAACTTTTCAACATATCCTGGCCAAAAGTCCAAGTTGATTTCCCTTTCTGCTGCTGTCTGGCCTGGTCTAGTGCTTGGATAGCTGGGTAGTTGGGTTGCTAGCAGGTTGCTCGGTTTGTTCGTTATTTGGTATTCTGGCTGAGACTCGTTGCCTTGCCAATTTGTGTGCTTAGTTTTGGTACAGTTTGCCCGGCTCTATTGTCGTTGCCAGCTCTGTGCTCCACTACCCCAAAGCTTAAAACATATTCGTTATCGTTGTTGTTGTTGCTGTCGCTTTTCTCGTCTTAACCAACAGCAAGTCAGTGTGACAATGAAGCCAGTCAAAACAGGAACCGGAGTGTAGACACTGCAAATGCATTAGCACGATGACAGTAAAATGAGCAGTATAAATCGCAAGTCGTTTGGGGTGGATACTCTTTGAAAGTAACGAATAAAAGAAAGTTTGCATATGAGCTATTGTGGATGTAATACCAAGGGTTGCATATTTCTTGCGATTGCCGAAAGATTTGCACGTTTCCGTTCGATTCCTAACATTTTCTTGAGCGCTCTTATAATTGAAGATGAGCTCGTGACTTATTCGTTAGCGAGACACTACTATTATAGGTAATTACATAAGTTTACAGACATTTAGCCCAGCGCATTTAATTATGACTAAGTTAACTTATCATTCCAATGAAAGAAATACATCAGGCCGTAACCCGGTAACGGGTTGTAATGACCAGTTAAGAATAATAAGAATTTAATTTAAGCTTTAAAATAAGAAATTTCACACGGCACAACCAGCATATGTGAAACATTCAGCTGTGAATTCTCTCCATCTTGACATAATGCGGCGCCATCTAGCTACTTCTCGTGCTCGCTTAGCTCGCCAGCCTCCGCGCCCCTAAGAGGTAAGTAGATCCCTCTCTTCCTCCAACTCCTCCTACGTTGCTATAACTGGATATATAGATTCCTTTATATTGCTTTTTCCGCTTCTACGTGAAAGCTCTTCCTTTTCTCTTCCCCTTTCTGCTCCCCTCTACGTCCTGGTGTTCACCTTTCTATTAATTTTCTCCTTCTCTTGTCTGCGTCTTTACTTTCCTCTTCATCGTCATCAGCACCTTCTTCTTCGCGGTCATTTAACTTCTCTCCTTTCCTCTTTGTTTTTGAACAATCGTTGCTGATCTGTCCGTTCTAGGTTCATTCATTGCCCCTGGCAACTGATATGGCCAAATTTTTGTATTTGGTGGAATGTTCGATTTATTCAAATTTGTGTCTGTTTCGTTTGGTTGGTCTTTTTTATGTTGTCACAAGAATTGGGGAAATCCGATACTGTTCATCCTCGTGAAGTTTTTTCGTCGCTATTCTCAAACTTCAAGCTCCGATGGAAGAGTTCTATGTTTTTTCACAATGATTAACTTTCTATAGTTTTCAAATAAAATCACGTATTCGGCTCGACAATAAATGTTGTTTTTGTAGGATTTAGTTTAAAAAGTTTTATTGTTTTAACACATTTTAATTTTAAATGATAAGTTTATCGAATGATTAATTATTTCGTCTGCAATTTATTCTTTAAATTTCGTCAGTTCTTAAATGCAATCCATTTTAAAAGTCTGCATATTCGTAATTTCTAGTAATAATTCAGGTTGAAAGTGATCTCACGGTAAATTCTCATGTCAAATAGGATGAATATTATGAATAACTTAATATTTGTAGAAAAAGTATGTCCCTGAGCGGTGATCGTAATACCATATTGTATCACCCTCCCATGTTCATCATTTTTATGCATACTTGTGTAAGGTTTAGTTTCATTTTCTGTACAGATATGCCGAATACCGTTAAACTTCTAGGTCTATAAGTCGATCGACAAGGTAGTAACTTCATGTAACCCTAAAAGACAAAAGTTGCATATAGTATTTTACTAAAGTTTGTGTCAAGCGCCCATCTCTAACTAAAAACACTTTGTATTTTTTTTAATTATTATTTTGGGGCAACCAGAAACATCTCTATATGCCATTCACACACACACACACACAGGCAGGCAGACAAACAGTTATAACGGTCAGCCAGGGAGCGAGCAGGAGATGACTTCGAGCGCAACTCCAGCCGAGCAGATAGACGAAAAGCATTTCATCGTTGATGCCCGAGCGGATCAATGACCTGCATTTCACAGCCTGAGACACATTTCAATCGATAAAAGTGAAGAGTTGGGGCACCAGCACAACGCAGACAAAAACTCAAACTCATACAAACCACATACATTGGCACACACTGACACACAGATGCACACACACACATACACATACACAGAGAGACAAAAACAACATGGCGCACGGAAAATATGCAAGCTTCCTGCAGGAAAAGCCAAAATGGCAGACGACGTGCGGCGTACATGGCGCAGTGCAGCCGACACGCTGTGCAGGAACTTTATAAATGGCCAGGGAAGCGGGATGTAAGAGGGTTTACAGCGCGCAGTATGCAGTGTTCCATGAGGGCAGCAGCACACGAATTTCGTGTAGAACTTTCTAACTTGCCAGAAAGGGAGTTGCTTGACAACGAACAAACGAAAAAACGACGACTGCCAGGACAACAGAGTTTCAACTTGTAACATTTTATTTTGCGCACTCGAATCGAAGTTGAGGTTGGGCGGTAAGCGCGTGAGGTTGAGGTTGTGTTGCTCAGCAATTTGATATTAAAAATTAAACAAGGTGAGCCGGGCACACCCCATAATGGTCATAGCTAAGAACTGTCATTACCAGCCGGTTGAAATCTAACAACAATCCCACAAGAACTTTACAAACAATGCTAGCGAAAAAAGGAATGCGTTGAAGCATTAAACAAAGGACAACCCCAAAAAGAGCGAAACTTGAAGGCCCAAACAAGTCAGGGTGTTGTCTGAACACCCACTTCTCGAACTGACCGACCTTAGTTAAGGTAAAGTTGAGATAGCAATGGGAAAAGTGCATACATAAAATAGTTCTTACCATTTTTACCGAGTAGCTCTCATTTCTTAAGGCTCCAAGATGTTGTATCCAAGTAGAATACTTACGATGACCGCAATTAGTAGGCTAAACAGGT
Organism: Chymomyza caudatula; assembly: GCA_035041775.1. NCBI lineage: Eukaryota > Metazoa > Arthropoda > Insecta > Diptera > Drosophilidae > Chymomyza > Chymomyza caudatula. The sequence goes on from JAWNKW010000133.1 coordinate 2,680,094, forward strand.
ACATACACAAAATGCCAAAGCATATATAAGAGCAGACTATCAGTACTTGTGGCATATTTACTATAGAATAGGAGTACAAGCCTTGTATATTTTAGGATTCGGGCCAAAAAAGACTCAATAAGTTATGTGTTCCGTAACGCTTACTTCGCGTTAAATAGACTTTCAAAAATTCTCACACTACGGGCTGTAAATTTGTTTTTCGGGTTATAAAAGAAAATTGTATTTCTAAAAATTTATTGAATTTTTAAGTATTTTCTTGTCAAAACTATATATTTTTATATCCTGTACACAGAGTGTAAAAAGGTATTTTAGATTTGGGCAATGTGTGCAACAGCCAGAAGATGGCGTGGCAAAACATTTGTTTCATGGGCAAAAATTATCAGGAGCAATAGTCGAGTCGATATAGCCATGTCCGTCCGTCCGTCTGTCCGTGTTGTATCCTGTTTCTCAGGCCTTATAAGAGTTAGGGCAAACAAATTTTCGCAATTTCCGTGAGACGCACTAGTTTGTCGAGCCATGTCGATATCGTACACCCTTTCGGCTTACACGCATATCATAAAACATATTACACGCATAGCATAAAAGCTACCCGATCGAAACTTGGCACAATTATGGATAGAAATTTTAAAATATATGGGTAGTACTGTGCCAATTTTAGGCCCATCCTACTAAAAACTGCAACCAAATTTCACTTTTATAGCATTGTTAAGTTTATATTCCAGGCTTTTAAATCAAAAAATGTTCACCTTTTGCCGAATCATAACCCCTTAATACAGTTATCTTTATTAGGTAACGATACACAAATTTGCACAGAAATGTGATTTTCATGGGCAAATGGCTACAGGATATCCTACTGTCGGGCACCGTCTGGACTGTTTGCATCAAACTGCTTACGAACTCTGTTAAGTACCACATAAGCATAACAAAATCCAAACGTAACACCATACGAACGTAACACCATCAAAACGTAGCACCACAAGAGCATAATAGCAGATTTTCGTGGCGTCATACGAGTCGGTCTTTCCCCTAAGCCGAGCCAATAGATGTTCCACACAAAAAGTTTTGTACCTACTTCGAATTTTGCCTTTTGGGTAAAACTGGAAACGAATGCCTTTTTGGCTTAGAATTATATTTTATGATATTTATTATACAAAATCGTTCCCAATAAAATATTTGGGTTAACTGGTTCTTTCCAACAAGTATCTGCCTATCAAACTTATTCAAAAATTAAAAAATTTTCGAAATTAAAACAAAACAATTCGTTAAAAAAAAGTTTTTTTAAGCTAGTTGTCTTGTTTTAAATATTTGAGCCCAACTTAACTTTAACTTAGCTACGGAAATGTGAAAACTACTTCGGTTTATATACTTTCACAAGGTTCTGCACATTTGAATTTTATAAGATAGCTTTTATAGATAATGGTTGATTTCAAATAGGTAGAGTTTTCAAAACAAATCAAAAACAAAATTTCAACCCAATTGCCATTTGTTGGCATGCCAGATATCAAATATCACAAACATCTTCCAGAGCATGGGAAATCGAACTAGAAGTCATATGGCCAAAGGATTTTCACAGCGAATTCAAAAGAAAATTTAGGTAAAACCGTTTCCAGCACACTATGGCATATTGACTAAACTGTGTGGTATCGGTCACTAAATACCCCAATTTGTAAAAGCAATCAACAATTTATATTACATTTTCTTGTTAACGCTGACACAAATCAACAAATAAATTTTTGAATGAAATGAAATCTCAGCACAAGCCAGCCTTGCATCTGTGTACATATATTTGTCTCTTTTGTTCTCACTGCTTATTATGCGTACTGCAAAAGAAGTGACTGACCAAAAGCTAAATGGTTTGTCAAGTGTCAGCGCAGTCAGCTTTTTAGTGTTTGCGTAACAGTGCTGTAAACTGCTTAACAGTGGGACCTGTTTATTTTAAATTTCTGCGAAAGAGCCTAATATGTATATATTTTCTTTTCATCAAATTATTATTATTAAATTTCTATATATTTAGAACTGAATGTTAATAAAAAAGAGAATATCTGACATGTGTAAATTCCTATTTTCCTCATGAGTCTTTGTTCAGGCTGTGAAAGCCAATTAGCCTTACTAACATACTCCCATGCGACACAGACATACATGCATACAGATATGCATACATTTTTGGCGTTTTTGTCTGCGTCTGTGTCAGAGTAGGAGGCGTCGCCCCGCCCTAGTAATGAAAGCTGCAGCGAAAGTCTGCACATGGAAAAAAGCGAAACTTCTGGCAACTGCAAGTTGAAAATGGAGCGGTACAGAAGTCGCTGCACAGCAACTCCCTTGCAGGCAAGCGCAGTCAACCCCCAAATGGAAATGGGCTGCAAATGAAGTTGGGGTGTCTACCGTCTGGCGGAGCAGCTTGCAGCTTGTGTACATGGATGGGGCGCTGACGGTTGTCATGGCATTCAGACGAGAAGATTATAAAAATTGTACGCGCAATGGGTCAGTGGGCAGTGCGTATAAACTGGGCAGGCCTTTGTTTATGACTTAATATTGTTAACTGTTTATTGGGGCTTGTAGGTGTCGGGTTGCAAAACTTTAAAGTAACCATCTACCATATAGATTTTGGGATCATCTGGGCCACTGCCATCGGGATTTGTCTTCCAGCTTATAGTCAGACAGGGTTGGCCCTTAGGATCATGCACAATTTTATAGTTCTCTAGGTCCTGGATGCCCACATCGTTTTTAATCAGTATCATGGGTTGTTTTGCAACTATGGTATGGCGACTTTGTTGTGTTTCGCCTGGCTGTATGTTCACTGCTTAAAGTGGAAGTGACAGTTAGAGCATTTGGTTTGTACGAATTGCACTTACTTGGCTTGCTCCAGGCACAGTCGCAGAGTAGCAACAGTGACAGCAACAACGTCGCCACCAAATTGTGCAATTTTTGTGACTTCATTATTTATTTTTAAAATATAAACAAAAACTCGAGTACGCTCTATACTATATGCTGCACGCGTCGATTCTCGCAGTGCGATTATCAGAAATCCGGCGCGCTACGTCTTGGCGCTAGCTAGTCTCAGCTTGAACTGTGTGTGGGATTGAGTGATTTCAGCTGGAACAGGCAGCAAACTTGAGCGCTGTTCTCTCCCTATCACCTGGCACTGATTTTGTGCTCGATCGGATTGTTAGTTTCAGTTTTGCTTATCAGTCTCTGAGGCTGGGCTTGAATGAACTAATCGTTTCGTCGAATTGGGTAAATTTGTAAACAAAGAGTAGCGTTTTATGTACACACATATCATGTTTTGTCGTAATGGGGCCTATTGAACTGATTACGTAGCTGCAGCGATAAAACCCAAACAGAGCTGAGAACAAAGAAATGTTGCTAGATGAATGGCTGCAGTCGAGTTCAATAGACAGGGATATTTACAAAAGATTGTGATTATTTATAAAAAAAAAACCACTGCACACATGCTGCTAACATAAAATTGTGTGTTTAGCCAAGTTCCACACCATTTGTCTAAAAGCTTTCTGCACTGAATTAGCTGCTGACCGCTAGAGGGCGCTCTGCGCTGCAAAACTAGCACTTTAATTAATTAAGCATCCTAAGCAGAACAAAAAACGGTTTTTTTTCGCTTGTTTAATGAATATTTAAATTTAACGCTGATTTTGTCTTTAATTCTTTTATGCACTAAATACATTATTTAATAATAAAAAATATAACTAACAATAACATACAATTATCGAATGTAATTTTAACTTTTGTTTTCGTCAACTTAAACTGAACGCAGTTTTAAATTAATTCATTATAACAATTTGTTTTTAATTTTTAAGTATTTTACATATTTCTCGTTTATGTTGCTTAATTAATTTTTATGACCATTTTCATACAGTAAAAAATTATTGTTTAAATATTGCAAATAACTTAAATTAACTTGTGTTACAGATCGAGCTTTTGTGGGCGGGACTGGGCGGGTTTTGTTAAGGACACTTTTTAGGAGAAGGGCGAATTTGACAGAGTTTTAACAAAATATAGTAAACTTTTATAATAAAGATGGATAAATTAAATACGTTTGCCTTGCCCTTGGACGGAAACCGTTATGAAAAATTGTTGCAAGCAATTTTTATTTTCTAGACATTTCAAAATCAAAACAGAATGTACGGCTTTTTGGAAGACAAATGAAAATAATATTGTGTTTTTTTTTTCATTTAAACTAAATATTAAGCCCTTCAAATTTAATTTCTACATATTTGTCTTTTGCGCATAGTTTTGTGTTACTTTTTTTTATGCTTTATCCTTGGATTTTGCTTTTGCTACTGTACACAGTCTTTGTAAATGTTTTTTTTTTTGTTGCTGTTATAATTTGTTTGCTTTAATTGATAATGCTTTGATGGTGCCCCCAAACTCCTACACCTCTGTGCTGTGCGTTTGAATGCGCACCTTCTTTACACTCCCATTGCGGCGCATGGGCGGCGAGTTGCCCGAACCCGAGTAGCCGGGATTCTGAATGCCCAACGTATTGTCGGGTCTTGGGCGTGGCTTTTTGAGACTGGAGCGCAGCGGTGAACGCGTCACAGAGTCCAGCGTTGAGCCATTGGACACGCTAGTTACGGTGGTGCTCATAGAGGCGACGCTGCCCGCTGTGCCGGCTCCATTGCGTATGCCGCTGTAGGGCTTACCGGACGCGTCTGTTACGGACACGCCATTTCGTCCGCGCTCCTTAAAGCCCGGATTGTTAAACGTGGTGGCACTACCTGGTGATGATGCGTCCAGCGCCATTGTGGGATCGCCTCCGGGGCTGCGTGAGAAGATAACGTCGTAAAGCGCGGCTACAAACAATGCTATAGTTAACACAATTACGACGATCTGCAACGAAAGACAGAATATTACAGTTAGAAAGACTGCAGAGCGTTTTCAACTGGCATACGCACCTGTATGTAGAATGAAATGCCTCGCGATATATTGAAACCATAACGCTCCTGTTCATCGATTTGCAGGGCAAATAGCACAGTGGCTATTATGGCCAAAACGCCTGAAAGATAAATGATTTGCTCGTAAAATTAATTTAAAAGTATAGTTACAAGTTTTCAAGCGACCTCAAACCTTAAAAAAATTTGTAAATTGAATCGATGGTTTGCTTAATTTCATAATTCCCCACCGAAATTTGGTCTATGTAACTAAAGCTACGATCTTGCCATTGAAAGTAACTCACCTCCTAAAAGAGCTAGGATTAGCTTAACGATGACCAGTGATGTGTAGGGCATAACAACCTTCTCCCTTGACGAGATCATAGCGTGTTGTATGACGGACAATATGCAAAAGATGCCCAGCAAGGCTGAGCTGCCAATGGCCAGAAGTCCGCTGACAAATACCGCATCTGTTTATCAAAGATCTCTATTAGTAAGTTCTATGTAAAAGTTTATATAGTTGTCCTACTTGATAGTCTGAATTTGGATACATCGTTGCCACATTTCTCTCGATTGTAGGTAAGTTGCTTGCACACTTTGAAAGGCCCAAAATAGCCGCGATCGTAGTCATAGCCACCTGTAGAGTAACGAGCTATAGTTATAGGTTTATAGCATGTGTAATCTTGCTCACCAGATGGACTATCGTAGTAACCCCAAATGGGTACGCCAATGGCCACAGATGCCAAGGCAAAGCAAATGAAACCCAAACAGGTCACCCCAGCAGCATAGAGTGTCGACTTTGCCATGTTTTACTGTACAGCATAACGATGTCGATGTATTAGATATGTGTCACTAGAGTTTTGAGATCCAGAGAGCTGCAAATAGTCAGAATGAATGAGACATGCTTAGCAACAATTGTACAAACACAATAAATTAGTATACTATAAAGTTTGTCGCTTGTGTTATTGCAATAATATTTAGAAAGTAAATAAATATAGGTTGTATCGTTTTCAAAATTATATAATTCATAGTAATCCAAACAGTTTGTAGGCCAATATGTGGGCTGATTGAGCGCGATTGCCATTGTCAAGTGTACGTATGAGCAATGTCAATAATTTCCGTATGATTAAATTTGAATGCAAAAGATGCAGCGCTAAAGAACCCTTTCCACAAGCACACACACATACACATAATCTGCTTACGGGAGCCCATGTAATCCAATATTTAGATTTGAGCTTACATTGACTTGGCATCCAATATGGAAGCCACTCTTCCTCTGTGTGCGTCTTTAAGCATCCCAAAGCGCCTTAAAGCTCACGAAACCCATCATCATCATCATAACGAACAATTAGATCTCATTCATACGTAAAGAGCTACTTGATGTTGACCTTGAAACACAAAAAAAAATATTACAAAGCTTCTACTATACAATACACACACACACATAGAGACTTAGAAACATATACTTCTGTATATGGCCAAAGAATGGCTGCTTACTTATTGTAAGATGCTTAAATTAACGTTTGTGTGTGTGTGTGTGTGTGTGTGTGTGTGTGTGTGTGTGTGTGTGTGTGTGTGTGTGTGTGTGTGTGTGTGTGTGTGTGTGCATGTCTCTCATGGGATACAAATTTACAATAACTTGGCACAGATGTCTGTCGGTCAGTCTTTTGCATTATAATGCTAATAGTACATGAAACATGAAATACTTAAAGTTAATAACGATTTCCTGCGAAAGTTTAAATTCTGTAGAGAGCATTGTAAGCAATTTCAGCTACAGTCAAGCTTTGAATAAGATGATATTTCGCTTTGAACAATTTTTGCTTAGCAAGTTTAATTTTAGTGTTTTAAAAAGAAACAAAATGTGATGCAGACAATCGGGATGCTCCCCGCTCTGTACCCATTGTTATATCGATGCGTTAAGACGTAATAAAGATAACTGTACTATGGGGGTTGGGGTCTTTGACAAACGAAGGCTTAAGACTAGGAGTCGCAGGACCGAGGACTCACATGTCAGAATCCATAGGGGTTCATACCAGCGTATTTCAGGCTGAGGTTTGTGCTATAGGCCAATGCGCTGATATAAACCTAAATAGGAACTACCGGAACAGGACAGTAGCGATACTATCGTATAGTCAGGCTGCCATAAGGGCGGTTGCAGGAATCAGAATCACCTCCAAGCTGGTTCGAGAAACCCGACTGAAGCTGGACCTTCTGGGACAATGTAAACACTATCACTCTGATGGGTCCCTGGGCACTATCATACCCCTGGGAATGATCTTGCGGATAAGCTAGCTATGTATGGTGCTGCGAACCCACTGATAGGACCAGAACCTTGCTGTGGCATCTATCAAGCAACTTCTGAGGGAAGAGGAAAGAATAAGACGCGGCACAAACTGGATAAACACTCCAGGTCTGAGACAGGCCAAACAGTTACTTGGGTCTTACAACCAGATTAGGTTCAAGAAGCTATCGCAGCTAGGGAAGAACTCTACCGGATTTCTTACAGGACTGTTTTCTGGACATTGTAGAATTAAAGGTCACCTGAGCAAGCTGGGCATCACCGGCTCTGCCACCTGCAGGTTCTGTGAACTTGAGGAGGAATCCTCCCAGCACATTCTAGCCAAATGTGATGCCCTGGCAAGACGAACGCTGACGCTCCTGGGCGGATACAGGATCTCGCTGGCCGATATTACCTGGTTGGAACCATCCCATATAATTCAATTTATAACAGGATCAGTAGGGGGCACAATAGATCTCACAGGTCGCGGTGCGGTAATCCCCAATAATATTATTATTATTATAGGGGTTGGGGGATGATTCGTCAAATGGTCAAGATTGTTTGGTGGTTGTAGCTTGAACATTAACATTACCTATATCTTTAAAAGATTTTTTTTACATCACAGTGTGCATACTCCAAATTTTATAGTCTCTGATACACTGAGATCAACAAGGACAGGCGGACAAAGCATATATTGCTCGAATCTGTAATATCCTTTTATAGAGGGCTATCCAGTCTGTACCGATACACCTTAACACGATCACTCAATATTATGATGTAGAGTACACATAAAGACACTTAAAGCTTTTAATCTTGATGTTATATTTATCAGTCCAGTGCACAAGCTGACAAAGATAATTCTGTCCGCCCTCGGAATTATCATGTTCCAAGTTCACTACTTATTTTTACATTTTACTTATTTGAAAGCTTATGACAAGAGTTTCTTTTGGTCCACCCTGAATTTTGTATCATAACTTTAGTGTATGATGCCCGATTTTTATAAAGGGCTCAGCAATGGCCACATTTCCTGCTAGGGAATTCAATCGATATCTTGTACTGGAAGCCGATCATCTTTAAATTCACAAATTTAATGTATTTTCGCATAGGCATCTATAGCGAGAACTTGTAATTTTATCTATGAATTTGTCTAACGGTTTATATGATATTTTCGGCTAGTTTTTTATAAGTTATCTAATATTTTAAGTATCAACAAGTCATTAGCAAGTGTCTGATAAATTTATGAAGCTTAAGTTAGGTATTTAAAGTACACAAATAATCACTTAAAGTGTGATCTATTAACCTATTTTTGTCAATTTTATCATGACTAACCCATCAAGTCAACTAACTAAGCTAACCGAACCACCCAGTGCCCTTTCGACCCACTCTGGCGGCCTGAAAACAAAGAAGAAGCAGCACATAAAGACACAATGCGGCTAGGACTTTCAATGACATGATGAGAAGAGCATAAAAACTAGAACGAAACTTTAGATGACAAAGCTGATTGGAACAACAACGACAACAACCACAAAGACAAGAAATAACCAAAGCTTGTCTTGGCATAGCTCAACTTGGGTAGCAATTGTAGACTTTCGGTCGGTCTTTAGGCCTTTCAGTGGCTTAGGTCTTCTGTCTTGTACTTTTTCCAAAGCCGCCGCTCAGTTGTTGGTTTGTTTGTTGTTGTTTGCTCTTAGCGGTAAATTGACAATAACAACAGTAAAGGTATATACATATAATAACAATAAAGTGAATGCAAAAGTCGGACAGACAGGCGCGACTTGTATTACCACGCATAGACTGAGTGCACGAGTGAGTGAGATAGCTACAATGGTTCTGCCGGTTGGCAGACTGTTATATGAGCAGCTAGCCGACTTGAAAGTTGGCAGCTGGAGCGTAGCTCGCTTGAGTGGAACCATTATAGCTGTCTGAGCATGGCCGACGTTCTAGTTAAGGATTGGGCCAACAACAGGTTGAAAATACAATTTTGAAAGGTATTTTTATTATTTTTAGGTTATAGTAGCTCCGTAAAATGCAAAAGATATGGCAACGCCATCTCACATTTTTTACAAAAGAGCAAACTTCAGCTTGAAGTCACCTCATGCCAATAGCTTGAAGTCAAGTCAAAGTGGAGGGCATAAAGCAAATGAACTTTTCTCTCAATTGTGTCACGATTTTCAACTTGCATAAATTTCCAGCAAACACAGAGGACAGGCCATGGTCTTGAGACAGCATTTCTTAGTTGATTGTGGCAAGTTAGTGGGAAAGAAACAGAGACAGAGCGGGAACATTTCAGTTACAGCGCTCTAGGCTCTATGTGTTTTCTATTGAAGGCCCGCGCGTGATTCAGAGGTGATATGCATATGTTTATATTTATGATTTACTTGCGGCGCGTTGGTGTTAAGACTGGATCTGTAGGCAGCCTGAGGTCTTCAAGACGGCAGCGAAGGCGGGGGCGTGGGCTGCTGAGCTGAGCTGAGTAGCCAACACGTTTTCGTGTGGGTCTCAATGCGGCAGGTACCAAAGTAAGCCGGCCGGTCGGCCTACATGATGGCCAAAACATGGATATGGGCATGGGATCAATAGCGGGATAAACGGATAAAAATGACAGGAATATTGAGTTAATCGTGGGCTCGACAGCATAACTTAGACTTATATTGTGCCCAGACATAAGTAGAAGAAACAGTGCTAATCGCAGGCTTGGTAGCGCTATAAGTAATTTCCTCAAGCAGTTTATCTTTGGCTATCATGTTGCAAGCCCATAAACAACGCTCTAGTCTGAAGAATGGCTTAGCCATTAGCATTTTAAAAGGGCGCAAATCAATTAACTTGTGCCACCCAGCAACGAAATAAAGTAATTTGCCTTTTGACCAGGTGCTGTTTAGGCCAACAACCTCAAAAACGAAACTACGAGACACTTAATCAAAACCGCAAAATCTTTTGGCTACACGCAAAACAACAACACTGCCTAATGAAAAGTCGCATTTCCACGAAAATTGGGTCAGCAATGAAACGTTGAAAGCTAGCGCGTTAACTTGGCAATGGCAGTAAAAAGCGCCCAAGGCAGGAAATTCGCTTCAATTTGTTCTTGACAACGTTTGTCTGGGAATCAAATGGCAAAACGTGTCGCGTTTTAGCCTAACCTGATCCCAAATGCCATTATGTGGCATAGCCTGCTCTTGCTATTATAATGCAATCAAAATAGGGCGCAAAAGCCCCACAACTCGTCGTCCACCTGGTAGTGGTTCTCAGTTTTCCAACAAAAAACCCACCGAGGGTGATTGGTAAGCTTTTGGCTATTGATTTTCACTAGAATTGCTTGCGGTCGTTTTTGTTGTTGTTTGTGTTGTTAGTTGGCAACGCGACTTGGTTTTGTTTAGTACTAGTGTATGTTGGCTGCACTTGTTGCCATGGCAAAGTGCACAAACTTCCAACAACTACAGTACTAGCAACAACAAGAGGGCTAACAAGGCGTAAGGATATTGTTCGGTTAGTTACCTTGGGAAATTGAAAATTGGGAGCATTGGAAAATGCAATTTATCAGAATACGTTTAAAAAGCAAAAACAAGCTTAAAAATAATAAAAGTGAATTTAAGGCACTTCAATTTGTGCAAGATTTTTGCCAATTAACTTTTAGAAGGAGATTGAAAAAATCAACATGTCACAACTTTAGAAAATATACAATACATACTTATAATAGGTTTTTTATTAAGGATTAAGAATGAAATTCGACCAAGTTCATATGATCACGGCGCACACGTTTAATCACTTGGAGCCAAATTTCACTACTTTTCCACATGTGCAAATTTTTGTATCTCTGCTTTGAGGGGTATGGGCGTAATAACGGCAACTGTGCCATGGGGGTAGGAAGCAACCCCATTCGGAAAAAGGTCAACATTGTTAGGTTTATAAGCCTAACATGAATCTACATACCAAATTTTGTGGCTCTAGCTTAAATATATACATTTCTATAAAAAGTGCAATTTTGTAGCAGTTTGGAGGAGGGAAAAAATATACAAATATAATATAAAAAAATAAAAATGAAACTATATGATCTTTATCTCTTAAAGTTTATATCTGATCTAGATCATTTTTACACAACATATGCACAATATCAGTTTGCATAACTGTGCCAGTTTTTTATGGTGTGAGTGTAAACCGCGGAGGAACGGGGTAACGCATTGACAAATGCACATCTTTCGGTGAAATTTTACTCTTATAGTCTCTGAGAAGCAGTGACCAACGCGGACAGACAGACATGGCTATATCGACTCGACTATTGCTCCTGATAATTTTTGACCGTGGAACATATGTTCTGCCACGCCTCCTTTTGCCTGTTGCATACATTGCACAAATCTATAATACCCTTTTACACTTTGTGTACAGGGTATAAACAATGAATATAATAAAAACCGAAGTATGCGTATGTGGTTGTCCGCTATGAACGGAAGGTCCAGTGGGTGGAGTCGTTTTTCTTTTTAAGACTTTTTTTGGAATACTTGGATGCGGTTGCGGTTTGACTTAGGGTTTGAGGATAAACTTGTATAGTAAAAGCTTGTTTTTATTGCTCAGTTGATATAAGTGCCTTTTTACGTAAGCTCTTAAGGGGATCAAAGCCGCTTGTCCAGAGAGTCCCAGGTCACACCAATATTCGATGGAATGAACTTGAGAATAAGCCAGAAAACGTGTCAGACACCTTTTGCGGCATTGGAATACATATAATCAAGCAAATACTAAGAGAGGAGGAAACGTCTTAGTCCACTAACTGAATAAGCACTCCAGAGCTCAGGTAGGCAGAACAGTTACTTGGCTTCTAAAATTTAAATAGGTTCAAGAAACTATCTCAAAGTTAGGAAAGAATTATATTACAATTCTGACAGGTCTGCTTACCGAACACTGCAGGCTGAAGGGGCACCTGAGTAAGCTGGCCCTCAGCTGCTCCAGTACATACTAGCTATGTGTGATACCCTGGCGAGGAGAAGGATGACAGGATTTCGATGACAGATGCGGGCCTGTGGGAACCATCCCATAAAATTTATCTCAGAAATAGGTCTGACAGCCTTTCGTCCTGACCTTTTCACAAGATTAAGCGATTACTCAACTTCCGCATGAATTGGTTGTTTGACCAGTTGTGTGACATGTGGCCCATTTTGTTGACACCACTTATTACTTACTTACTTAACTGGCCATAACAACACGTTACTGGTTTACGGACTGACGTAAAGCTCTCCTCCAAGCGTCTCTGCTTTGCGCGAGCTTGGTCCAATTGGTGATACCAAAGGTAACTAGTGTACTCTCTACCTGTTCCTTCCAACGGAGACATGGTCTGCCCTTTCGTCGGAGCCACTTATTACTGATCTTAAATCCACGCAATAATAGTCATCCAATATGACACGATGGCCGACTGAGGTATTTGGTAGAAATTTTTAATAAACTTCCAAACTTACCCATTCGTGACAGATTTAAAAAAGACTGAAAACCCCACACGTCAAGAATTGACTTTTTATCCGTATCCGATCTGTATACTACAATAAATCATTGTTGTCATTCTTCTTATGCAAATATGCAACCCACTGCAATGAAGATATACAAATACAATTAAAATGAACCCAGCTCAAATTTAGTGTACTAGTATCATGAACTAGTATGAACTGCACTAGTAGTGGGCACTTTGGAAAAGGAATAGTCGCGGTAAGGGCAACAATTGTTTCGAAGCGCGAGCTACAGGATCGCCCCTTACATTGGTATCGACCCGACAACACTAGCTAACTCACCATCATAATGAGTGTTCAGCATACTTTATGCCTAGGATTTTCTCGTTGTAAATTAGAATACGAATTAAAAAAGGAACGCTGACGTATTCATTTCATTAAATTGATAATTCTTATTCTTCAAATATTAAAAATGAATATGAAATATTTTTAACTCGAGCGCTTCATTTATCAAAGCTCTTTCGAGGAACTCTTGTTGGCCTCCATTGCACTCGCTCTGTTCTAATTGCCTGTTTTGTATACCAATATTTCAATATTCATTTCGATTTTGGCTTTTGGCCTTAACAAATGCACCAGATGAAAATGAGTCATATTTTTAGCTTTGAAATTAATGTAGGTTAATCTTTTAGTTTGTCATATCGACATAATTCGACAAACTCGTATTGTTCCGGGCATATGCGCATCTTTTGGTAAACAAATTTTTGCTCTAGCTCTTATAGTCTCCGAGAACGGTGTGGCAACACGGACAGACGGACATGTCTATATCGACTCGACCATTTCTCCTGACCATTTTTGCCCATGGAACATATGGTCTGCCACACCTCCTTCATACATTGCACAGAATCTACACGAGTCATTTTGCGAGTTTTATAGCAGCGAGCATTGCAATTCTTTGTTGCAGTTGTTAAAACCTCGAAGTGAAACGGAGTAAAGCGTAATCAAATTTCACAAACGCTGCAATAACACAATTCTCGAGTACCAAATGCATGTTTTCAAGATTATTTACGGAACCTCGCTGCTAAATTAAGAAAGTTTTATTTTTTGCGTCATAGCACCATACCATTTATATTTCTAAAGCAGTGTAGTCATCGTTTCTGATTTATAATGCATTCAAACTTCTGCAAATACCAGAGCGTTCTATACATATGACAGGAGTTAGGCAATTATTTTTAAACAATCGTATGTATACGCCTGCCCGCCCACTGATAGTCTCCGGTAAATGCTTAATAAATCGTCTTTTACAAGCAGCGGGCCGGCAAGTAACGGGCCTCATCTGCCTCTTGCCACGTTGGAAGCTGCCAAGTTGGAAGTTGGTTAGTTAGTTGCTCGTTGCTCGTTGGCTTGTTACCGCCATCACCGATCGCCGCTTGGGGCGTTAAACAGCACGCAAAATTATGACCATAAAGCCGGTTGGGCAGCATTAGCCATGCATTGGCTACAATCCCCACAAGCACATTCACACAGACATCTCCACATCGACACGTTCTGTTGGATCTACGACTTGTATTGTGGAGGTTTGCGTGTGATCCGCTAAAGCGGCTGCCTCTCTTGTTGCACTTTCTATTTGCCAAGTCGCTGAACCGCATGCCGTTTGCTTGGAGCAACGTTCTAAATGCTTCGCCTAATGTCTGGGCTAATGACTTTATTGAATCAACCGACCGACCGAGCGACAGACTGACCAACCGAGTGACTGTAAGATCTCTCGATCTCTGGCATCTATGGGCTCTTGGCTAGTGACTTTTGCGTATCAAGCAGGAAATTAGCGTGAGCAAATGGAATGAGTGGACAACGGCAAGCGCTTTGGGTGTTCGTTCTTTCACAGCATTTGTGCACAAATTGGGTTAATATGTTATATGTTATAATTATGCTAAATTGTTTTGACATAGCCGACGAACTGTTTCATGTTGCAAGCAACACATGTTATGTAAATCACTCTGTTCAACTGTCTTTGTGTTGGCTACAGTTTGACAACAACTTATACTATAAAACCGGTGAAAACGTTCTGCCGTAAATGTCTAGAAAATGCGTTAATGATAATGTTTTGTACGCCCGGACTGACACACTTTCGACGGGGGGTTGACGGGGACCTGAGATAGTGTCGCTCTGTTGAGCCTGTCAATGTGTCATTGTCCGAGTCCTCACACATGTGGGCGATTCGTTTTGGTTGTGGGTGATTGTCGGTTTGTTTGTTTGATTGTTTGCACAACTTGCGTTGCCTTGCATTTTTTCCATTTCATTTCTCATAATAGTTATAACGAAAGATAAAAACAACAAGAGTTTTGACAGGCACACTACTTTGCTGACAGTTTATAGTATGTAAGGGCCTCCGTTTCCACATGGCAGGTAAAACTTTCACCCAGAAAGCTAGAGCAGATAGGCAAAGTAAAAGTTTTTCACCGGTTAAACGTATATATGAAAAGCCAAAAATATAAAAAAGTGGAAGCAGATTGTTTAGTTCGAAGACGACTTCCGTAACAAGATCGACAAATATGGTAACTACAAATCAAACAACAACAGAGACAACAATAATTATAAAGAGCTAGAGATGTGGCCCATAATAGTGCCAGAGAGCGGTATTTGAACAACTGCAAGCTGGCTTGGCCAGAGAACCTAACTCCCGACCGGACCAGAACTACCCAGCCCCATCCAGCACAACATATGTATGTTGTATTCAGTGTCGTCGACATCGTCATGTTCGACGCTTGTTGACCTATTTCCAAGCTATTGTTGCTGCTGCCACAAATTGTGTATTTGCCTCAAGATTAGCGTGTACACTATACAAAAAGCCCTTTGCCTGCCTAGCTGCTACCTCTTAATTGTCGCTTTAACTTATTCTCAACTTTATTATACGAAACAAAGCTGCAGAGACAGCAAGCTTGGCTTAAGCTACAAGATTTTTTTTTCTGTCTCAAAAACTTCGACAAGCGGAAGTTGTGCCACTTCTTTCTCCTGGTTAACGGTAACAAAGTTGGCCAAAGTTTTCCTTAACTTATTTACTTTGTATTGGAAAAAACGCAAGTAAATTCTAAAATTGAAGCACACATAATAGGCATACGAGTTGGTTCCAAAACAGCTGCTACAAGCTCTTAAGTTTGTCAGGTTGTCACAGCAAAAAGACTGGCACACGTGATTTATCGTGAAAGAGCAGCTCCTCATCAACATCATCATTTTCTTCTTCGTTATTCTCATTATCAAAGACTTTGGCCAATGTCTAATTGCCAGTCAGAAGAGTCAAGCAACTTGCCTGTTTATTTATTGGCTTGAAATTGCAAATTGTATCTCGTAGTTTATCAGCTGACACAACACAAAATGAAGACAAGTCCAAACGACAGTCATGGGAACAGCTCACAATGACAGGAGAAAGATAGCGAAATTAAAATAAAACCCACTCTTTTATAGCCAAAGTGAGAGAGGGAAAGAGAGGTAGGGTTAGTTGTACAGACTGTTTAGCAACGTGTGAAATTTGAGTATGGTTGCGTTTTTTCCTTTTAGACCTTGTGTGTTTATGGTCTTATTTCATTTATAATTTATTGTTTATTATATGTAAGTAGAGTGCAATTCGTTATGCTTCATTATATTCAGATTTTCAAGAGAAATTCCAAAAGAAGAAATAAGGCATTATAGATGCACATATGTTTGTAAGTCCCCCGTGTGGTGAGCGGGTTAGAGAATACCACCTCAGCAGGTCAAAGCTTGTCGCATGAGACGACTAACAATGACACTGGATTCTTTCGATTGGGATTTCGGATTGGGACCCTCCACGTAAAACCACAATTCCAATGAAAGAATGTATTTACATCAGGCCGTAACCCGATAACGGGTTGTTATGGCCAGTTAAGAAGAAGAATGTTTTTAAGTACCTATTCAAATGAATTTTCTTTCTATTAAAATCTTCAAACGATAGGCCGTAAATAAACTTTTTGAACTTACTTTTTTTTGTTGAGGCTTAATTGCTCAGCTTCAATTATTGCTTGTTGGGAACGCAAAGTTTTACAATACTCCATATAGTTTTTTTTTTAAATCAAATATTAAACGAATTTATACTGTAACTTGTTGGTGCCGATTTTAGAATCTCCAAGTCTTTGTATTGTCTTTAATGGGGCTATGAGCCACACCTCCGTCATGGTAGGAAAGACCTTTTTCGAACCTTTTGATACAGATGCCCTCTCCTTTGTGATGCAGAGCGTCTGGCGAAAAACCAGCCGAAGTAAAAAGGGAAAGGGACAATATTTAGCTATAAGGGCGTCCAGTTGCTCGCATATGCAGATGATATCCATATCATTGTTTGTACCAAGCGAGCAGTTACCGGAGCCTTTGCGGCTATTGAAAGATAATGTGTTAGGGTGGTTCTGGTTAGAAATGAGTGCAAACCAAAGATTTATCGAGTGGAGAGACACAATGGTTGGACTCTCAGTTTAATGTTGAAAACTATACTGTTGATGTTGTCAAGAAATTTATTGTCTACCATGGCATCATCGTCGAAACGAAGAATGATGTCAGCATGGAGATCAAGCGGAGAATTACTCTTGCCAATCGATGCTACTATGATCTCAGTAGGCAAATAAGAGTGGTCTCTGATAAGACGAAACTAACAATCTACAATACGCTCATTCTACCCGTTTTGCTTTATGGCGCTGAAGCATGGATGATACCACAGCCCGATGCAGATGCTGCTAAAGATCTTTGACCCTTTACGCGTTGTCAACGTCTTTCGCATTCGATACAACGATGAACTCTGTGAGCTATATTCACGTAGTCTAACGAATAAACTCCCAGTCGTATAGACGAAAAGGCTTCTAAAGCAAAGGTGTTCAATGAGTCTGTTTGAAAAACCATGTAGAGGGCACGCAAACTACCTTTGGTCTCACGCTGGTAGAAAAGGCCCGGTAATCGGTGTATATAACCAATCGAAAAGAAGAAGACAAACATTTATTTGCTTTTTTCTACATTTTGAGTGGGGAAGCAAGAATAAAACCATGCACGACTGTATATACTAGTTTTCGCCATGTCGTCCACATTCGACGAAAGAAATTTTAACAATACAGCGTAATACTACTGTAATAGTGTCGCTCCCTTTCCTTTAATCAAAACAAATTTTACCTGACTAAAACGCAATGTGTCCAGGTGAAATCAATATTCTGCAAACCGCAAGCATTTTATCACTCGAACGGTATAGGTTTCACTTGAAAACCTTGCGTTATTGCAAAGTAATCGGTACCACGCTGAATTTTGTCTTTCAGTTGCAAATGGAAAAAGGCATGTTAGCATCACCCCATCTAAGCTGCCAATAAAGTATTTATATATGTATGCGCCTTCCGAATCCAAATAATAGCTATTATTTTCGGTTTCTGCTTACTAATATGCATTTATGAGAACCATTAAGATTAGTTTGCTAAATCATATTGCTATTTAAGTTATTTAACTTATCAAAAAAATTTGTCACCAATAAAATCAAAACCATAAGATTGGCTAAAATCGGACTTCGATACTTAACAGCTGCTTTATCAAAGATCTTTTAATAAGTTTCTTTTAGTGACGAAACATTCGAATCAAAACAAACCTACAGCTAATATAAGAAATAATTGGACCCTTGAAGTTAGACGGCAAAATAGATTAAATACATATATGAGGGCTTATTGACCAGTATATCGTTGAATGAAATATCTATTTCGTTTCCTATTAACATGTGGAAAGACAAATGATCCATTATTTTTCAAATAGATCACAATCCATTGTCAACTTAAGATTACTTTGCTAATTGCCAATATGAAGCGTAAAAATACTCCTTTATCAGAATAATAAAAAAAATATATAATTCGCTTCATTAAAAACGCATTGAACTCAACGTGTCGCAATATGAAATTATAATACAAATTCTGCCTGACTCTGAGTCAGACTGAGACTTAGCTGCAGAGTTCAGTAAGTTTGCTGCCGCTGCCCTTTTAATGTAATTGAATTTATGTACATATGTACATACATACATATGTATATATATACATGCAAATATAGTATATAGGTATGCACGTATGTACATACATATGTGTGTGAATGATTATTGCCAGAGTCACAGTTATTGAACCACTCGCAATTGTTGTTGTTGTTGTGCTTATTACTTGATGTTGTTACTTTTCGGGAATGTTTAACCCTTGAGTTATGTTTTCCATTACGCCGCTTTAACAATGGCCTATACGGCGTATACATAATTTAATTACGCTGAGAGGCTGCGGCCGTTTCATGTTTTCTTTTGAGTTTCCCTCCATGTGATGTGCCCCATAACTTACATTTTAAGCGTAAAAAGTACGTAAAAATAAGTGAAGCAGCAAAAAATGAGGCAAGCGCAACCAAACCCAAAACAATGTTCAGGTTAACAACCTTGACCGCGAATATCTGACGAGCATAAGAATTTTGTACTTACTCATTTAATATTTGTTCTGTATTTTTTTTCGGGCTATGACTGCTTAAAAGTCAATTAAAAATAACAATTCAAAAGGCGGGAACGGGTTTCGCTTTATAAGAATTGCAACGTAATATGTTTGTGAATTCTTTGAATTGGGCCTAGTGGTATTAGTACTGTAAATAAGTATTTCATTATGAAAATACCTCTAATAATAGTTTAAAAACTTTGTTATTTATTGTTGATTTTCCTATTTTCATCACTGAAACGCTATTCATAGTCTCGACAAAATGTGGTGTCGGATATGAAATTAATTCATTTATGATAATAATTAGATTTCGACTTAGCTCGTGCTATGTTGTTGTTCCGTGTAATTACAAATATAAGATACTAAGCGTCCTTTCATAAAGAATTTAAATGTTAAGACAAATTACAAATTTAGTACTAATTATACCATGTACACAAAGTGTAAATGGGTATTATCGATTTGTGAAATGTATGTAACAGGCAGAAGGAGGCGTGGCAGAACATATGTTGCATGGACAAAAATGATCAGGAGCAATAGTCGAGTCAATATTGACATGTCCATCTGTCCGTGTTGTTCTAAGCTTCTCAGAACATACAAGTCAATTTTCCCAAAACCCCTTTCCCTCGTGATCCAATGGAAATGAAACTTGGCATAGTTATGCACACTGTTACTGTTCATATGTGGTGTGAAAATTATTCAAATCGGATAGAAACTTTAAAAGATATAGGTAATAATATAATGTGGCAATTTTAGGCCCCTCCTCCTATACTTCTTATAGCAATGTTAAGGTTAACATTTGTGTTAACTTTGTTGACATTTTGCCAATTCAACTCCCACCCCCCGCAGTCCAGTTACCTTAATAACGATTAATAGATTTTCATGGGAAAAATTGGTACATGGTATTCCACTGTCGGGCAACCTCCCGACTGTCTGCATTACATATTTTGTGAGTACAACACCAGGAAAATGGAGTTAATATATGTACAAGGCGTATTAAATGAAAGGGAGTAGAGAATGTTGCGTGTACTCAGTGTGGGCTTTGGCCAGAGATTGAACAGTAATTCAAGGCCCACTTTTGTAATTTGATGCTGAGTGCGTTTATGGCGAAAAACTTCGCCTTGCCATAAGACAAGTCGTATTGTGTTACTACAAAAATATATATATACCCATATATGAAGATGTACAGATATGAAGTTATGAAGATATGATGATATTCAAATACGAAGATGGGAAGATATGCAATACACCTCAAATTGTTTTTTCAAAATATATTCGGAATTCGTTTATAAGCACTTGTGATACATATTTGTTAGAAGATATAATTTGAGTATGAATCAAACCCATATACGTACATACCTAATACTTATTTTAATATATCTTCACCACGTAAAAAGTGAACATTCCTTTCTTATTGCCTAAATTCATAAAGTCAAATGTGAAACATTTATATATTTTATAACCTTTTACCTTCTTATATGTTCTTAACACTGATACAAATATGAATTATATTATAGCATCATCCAAAAATAGTTTTCTATTCATAAATTGCTTCATCAATACGTTGAGGCAACTTTGATTGCCACACTTGACTTAATAATAAATACAGGTTATGTTTCGACTTTGGGTCCCAATCAGTGCGTGCTCTTCCAAAATAAAGAAAAGAAAGACTATGCAAGAGGTCAGATATGAAACAAATTTCGTCCCAAGTTGGGAAACTTGCGTAACATCTAGCAGCCAAAAAAACAACTCTCTGCCAGCAAAGTGAAAAAGAAGAAACTATTATGCTACATAGATAGTTACTGTTATTGTTGTTGTTGTAGCTAATAGGGTCAATTGTACAATTAATTTATAATTTAAAACTATGCAAGTTGGCAAGTTGGCAAGTTGTTCAAGTTGCTATTCGTCTGCTCATTGTCGCTCTTGCTCGATAGTGAAAATCATTTAAAGTTGTAGTTGTTGTTGTGTCATTTGCGCTAATTAAAGTGTTTACACAAAAGTGCTGCAAATGGGAAAAAGGAAAATTAGAAAGCCATCAACAAGGTAGAAACTATCAAACCCACCCAACACTTCCCACCGGCTGCCCTTAAACGGCAAGCAACTTAAAAAGTCATTGTCGCAAACCTTTTCAGTTACAGTTTGGGCGCTTTAAATGCACTCACCTTCAGTACAAAACCCCACTAAATTTCCCCTCTGGTAAACCCAATTGTCTCACGGGCTTTTTGTGCTTGTTGTCAACGTGATTCACTGCGTGAGTCGTGCTGCGTGTGCAATTTCTACGAGTTTTTAACGTTTTTTTCTGATGGCTTTAATGCTCGTTTTACCTTTTCTACTTAACTACTCTCCCTGTCCCTCTCTCTCTATATCTCTCTGTCTTTTTCCAACTTATGCCTTTTATTCACGTTGCCGCATTGTAGGTTGCATACAAATTGGCGAAGTTGATTTTTAAAACTTTTATTCACAGTCAATTGACGTAGCATCGTAAGGTTTTCGCTCTGCGATCTTTTTTGTGGGTGTGTAATTGACTTTGTCGCTAATTAATTGCACTGCAATTTGATGTCACTTGGATGCACTTGGCACACGATGTATGTTTTACTCGAGACTTGCGGAAATAATGCGAGACATAACACGAAAGGTAAATCACCAGAGATCCCAGAGCGGAACACAATTTATAATTACTTGGGCCTTTAATTTAAAAAGGGCTGCAGACCATAATGATGGATAAGAAAACAGATTCCTAATCTCTTCCCATTTTAAAACTTTGACAATGGATTGGTCGTTTTGGGTAAAGGTGTGTAAAACTTGACTGAAAAACGGTCCGTTCTGGAAAACTTTGGAAGGAATTAAGGTATATAGAGGAACATAGAGTTCTCATATTTATACGACATATGCATAGATGAAATATTTTTCAGTCAAAACTCGGCCAAAAAGCCACTGGCTATAGACCGTCATTTCAAAAATCATTTCGTTTTCAATGCACAAATTTTCAACCGGTTTAACTCTTACACACACACACACTGTAAACAGAAATTTTTATCTAAAAAAAAAGTAGGTGACGCTAAGCACCGTTACATGCAGCTCAACAACAATAACATCAACAAAATATCCAAACAAAACTGGTTGTAGCTTTTGTTTTGTTAGCTGCGCTTCTCCAAAAAAAAAATACCAAACAAAAACCCAACCCAAAAATGAAAATTTGTGAAGAATTTTTATGGACGCCTTTTTGATACTTTTACATAATTTGTGCAGAGAGAGAGGGAGAGATAGAGCGAGAGTGAGTGAGAACGAGATAGACTGCTGCATTGGTTGACTGGCTAAAAGTCTAACCAAAAAGACAACTTCAACTGCAAACACGTCACACTTGCGTGGTCAGCTTTCATGTGTCTTCCACTCGCACACATGAACGCACGGAGAGGGCGAAGAGAACGTGCAAGAGAGTACCATTTGCATCTGGCCACAAAACACAAATGAAAAAGCAAATACAAAAGGCAAAATCAAAACCAAAACCAAAGCCAAGCCAAGCAAGGCTTACGCATGCAACAGGCGGGCCAAGTCTGGCAGTGCAAACAAACCGTTCACACTGACGCCGACAGCGACGCTGACGTAAAAATTTGATGCAAACAGTCGGGACGGTGCCCGACAGTCGAATACCCTGTACCCTTTTTTCCCCCATAAGCACTAAATCCAGCATACGTTAAAATGGGAACGAAAGTATTTTCTTTTATGTCTCTTTTTACAAATTTAATATGACTGTAAACATTTTCCTATTGGGAAATTCTATTGGGAAGTGTGGCAAAAATTAGTTTTATGCCCATAACTCCAGTATTCTTGGGTCAATGTCGTTGCATTTTGTAACATAGATCAAAAATACATTTATAAATGTCTGTGACAATTTTCAAATCAATATATTTGTGGGTGTGGCAGTAATTATGGTAAATCGATTGCGGGGGTTCTATTGAAAAAAGGTGGATACAGTTTCAACGATTAGAGTCACACGAGTCTCCACATTAAATTTTGTAACTCTAGCTGACATGTTTCCATATCTACATGCAGTGCAATTTTGGATTTTCGATAATTTTTGAAACATACATAGATGCACATAAACACGACGCACGCCTCTGTCGAGTTTCGAGATGATAGATTGAACGGAGCGGCTGTAAACCGCAAAAAGATATCAACGTGATTCGACAAACTTAATCTTTTCGGTGTAAATGCGCATCTTTTGGTAAATATTTGTGCCTCTACCTTTTATAGTGTCTGATATCTTGACGTTCATACGGAAGGAGAGACAAACGGACAGACGGACATGTCTATATCGACTATCGACAAATCTATAATACCCTTGTGCACTTTGTGTACAGGGTATAAATAGGCAAAAACAACAACAAAGCTATCTATGTTTCTGCTGAAGTTGGCGACTACGCAACACATTTTGGGCGAACGTCTGTCTCATGGTCACTCACATGCAGCCGTCAGCGACTTGTTTTAGCTATGCAAATTTTTGCACTCTACGAATTTATAACTCCTTCTCGCTCCCACAATAAACACACTCTATTTGGTATTAACAGTGTAATTAAGTGCGCTATAATTGAGTATTAAATCAACTGTTTCGGAGTTCCCGGCTTGGAGTTGTCCCCAACTCATTGTACCAACTATTTAGTGCATTTTAATTGAAATTTATGCAGCTATTTAAGTGCAACGGGTTGATCTCAGCTCTCGCTCTCGCTTTTCGGTTCAGTGATTCTTTTGTTGTTTATTGCATCAATTTTGATTTCATTTAAATTGTTGTTATTTGGTATGTGAAATTGAACTGCATTAATTATGTACATACAACATTTGAGAAAGGAAATGATTTTTACAGACACAAAGCATTTAGGAAGTTCCATAACAGAACTAGTTGTATCCGAAAATGAGACATCTGAAATTGTTATCAAATTCAACATTGTGCAAAACGTGTACAACTTTTATTCGATTTTTATACCCATTCAAATGCTACTCCAAATACAAGTGGGCCTAAAGTTTTTGATCTGTTAATCGAGCTCGCACCGTTTGTAGGCACGGTAATATCGCCATTAAGGTGTCCCGCCTGCAACCCTATGCGACTTGCTTCATATTAGTATGCATTCTAATATCTTGCGAGATTTTGTGAGATTTTTTCATTTTCTCACTTGAAAAGCATACACACACAAAATAGTTACTTTTTACCAAAAGCAAATCAAATATTTTGATTTTACACCACGGATTGGCCAACCAATTGCTGTGTACGATGGGCAAAAAGAACATTTTTAGGTGAGAGCGAAAGACAAAACAAAGAAGTTTGTGACACTGAATTACAGGGATGGCAACGCTTGTACAACATAGTATACAAGACATATAATCTTCGAGAATGAACTCAGAAATTACTTAGATTTGTTCTCATTTGTACAAATACTACTGGAACTGACAGTTTCTTAAATCATTTAATTTCTTTCTCGGTACTTTAACTCTTATATACACAGCCTTGCATCGTTTTTAATAAAAGTAACTTTCGGGATACTTAGATTGCATTTTGGTTCCGATTCTTAAAGGAAATGAAACTTAAGTTTGACTAAAAATTCTGTTTTGGCTCTGGTTTTTTTGTTTTTGGTATTCGTTCTGTCATATTACAGAACTATGGGGTTTTTAGGGTTCTAAGGGATAATAATCACAAATCCAAATCGATCCTAATACTAAGGACCTTCATCGATTTCTGAGTTAGATAATTTTATAATTTAATTCCACTTTTCCTAACACGGGAAATACATGTGTCGTCATCGGCGTGAATTAAATAATTTAGTTTTCATTTTAATTTCGACATTTTCGAATATTTCAATTGAACTTTTATAAAAAACATTCTTTCCTTTAGTATACTCCTAAATTATACAGTTATTCTATCTAGTCTTTTTTTAAGCTCTTCGTATACGTATTGCGTCCTACAAGTAATATATAGATTGTTGGCTTCTTTTGCTACTAATGCCAAATTAAATACTTATTATGTATGAAACTGATGTAGTCTAAAACTCATCTTATCAGTGAGTCATTAAAAACTAAAAGCATTAATTACAAACTTAAAAAACGCAAAACTCTTTACCTTGACTTGACTACCCCCACGCGAAACTTGTTCAAATTTACATAGTTTTCCAGTTAGCTGAGGCAGCGGCAGTGGGAAAAAGCTTATAAAATTGCGATACAAACAAACAAACACACGTGCAAATACACGCGAATTGCACACATTTTTACAAATACGTAATTATATTGTACATCAACAGCAGAAACAACAACAACGAAAACGACTTTCAGTCACGGCAAGTACAGCAACAAGAACAACTCATTCCACCAACAACAAAGTAGCAAGCGGGCCAGGTTATGCCAGGTGTATGGATATGGAAGGGGACAGGTGCTAGAAATGCTAATAATGACGTTGGAACTTCAGTGGCAAGACAAGATGACAAAATTGTACACAACGATGAGAGCATTTTCAAAATACCCTTTGAAAAACTTAAATTTCACCATTTAAATACAAATAAAAGGCGCAAATGCAAGTAATCAGTACTCCTTAAGGTAAGAAGCAAATATTGCAAATAATGCTTCACATACCCTTGAAATTCTCTGAACACCTTCGACCACGATCCATCAAGCTTCTAACCTAGCCGAACACCAGTTCTAAATTTGGTTGACTTTCTGAACAAATGATTAATTTTCAAACTTAGAAGAGAAGGAACTTGTAAACAACACAAAATATTAGGACGCGCTCTCGTCAAGCATTATGAAAGTCTTAAACCAATGCGACTTACCAAAGAAGTCTACCAATAATTTAGCTGACAAATCGAGTATACCACCCAAACGAAAAGTTTTTGGTCTATCTGACTGCAGCAGTAGCATAGATAGGGGTGTGAGGGATTAAGGGGTTCAATCTCCCCATGGGCTTACGAAAACTATGAGAAATAAAAAAAAAAGTTTCATTATACAGATGAATTTCTTAAATTTCGAAATTATTATAAGCAACAAAAAAGCATTTACCAAAATTCATTTATTGTAATTTAGCACGTCTTCCGCACATGACTCTATGTAATTAGTTGAAGATATCGTAAGGCTCTTCTTACACGATGCGAGATTACCAAGATTACCAAAAAAAAAAAAAAATTTGCGAGATTCCAAATAATAAATACAGTATAAGTACAGAATCATGTGATGAAAAACCCGCGAAAAGATTAGGAGTATGAATACTTCACGGGAATACAATGGTGTTCAAGCATTGATCCAATCAATGTATCTTGCTATATCTCCTACTTGCAAGGTACCAACCATAAGAGATTTTGATATCACCCTTGGAACCACGAAAAGAAGGGCAATTTTCGCAAGTTTTATCGAAGAATCTGATAAAAATCAGAGAACTTTGAAGACATTAAATCTGTCTCGATGGGTATTAAACACGAAACTGCAGTCGATTGTCAAGAGTTATTCCCATTTATTTTCGAAACTCTGGAAGAGATGAAGATATAAGAAAAGGAACAAAAATGTTCTTAAAATTCTATGAATTTTGAAATAATGATTAGTCTACAAGTCATTAATCTGGCTTATCAACTTTCGTCTCGAATTTCAAAAGGCAAATTTAGATTTAGTACAATCTGTGGATCTCGCCCTAGATTACCACAATAGCAAAAGATTTTTCTGCAGCAGCTTTGAAAAAATAGCTGAAACTGTTGACATTGACTTTAATCATAACAGAGTAGTCGGCAGAAAAAAAAATTATCTTGAAAAAAGATTTACGAATCAAAAAAAAAAAAAAATAATTGAAAGATTTTGGCCTTTTTTAAGAACTACGATTCACTTGAAAATGACAAATCATCTGATCTTATCAAGAATATTTGTTCTGGTGGGCCACTTGCTGCTATTGCCGATTTTAAAATGTGGATAAATATTTGATTCGTACAGGCAAAATCAAGCCTAAAAAGAAAATTTTGAGAATATCAATATGTTGCCGTGGATCTTAGTTACTATGTGGGTATCAATGTCAAGACAATTATAAATATACTATATATCGATATATCTTCTATAGGAGAAGTGAGTTTGTTAAGTGGATTCCATCAAGGAACTTGGCTTAAATAGGTTGGCTATTGCTCTAGCAATTCATCACGACATTGGAATCACATCTTTCGAAGTCATATATAATTTGTCAAAAAAATTCAGGAAAATAGAATTTGTTCTCTGAGTCCACATGGCAAAAAGCTATCTACGCCAAAGAATTACAGGGTATCTGGGATTCGGAGTTTTGTGATTTTTTTAAGGTACCCTGTTTTTTTCCATATAATTATCAAATTTATTGCTGCCATTTAAGAGTTAAAGTTAATTAGTTAAGTGTTGGGAGCAAAAAAAGGTGGTTAGGAAAATGCAATTAAAAGTCATATTTGCGGCTACTAATATGTTTGTTGTTATTATTATTTGCATTTATTTTTTTCCCAATTGTGCCATTTGCCTGGATTCCAAAACTATGGTTGCACGTATAGCCGCAGTGCAGCAGAAATTTAACTTCGGTTGGAAGTTTAACAAGTTTAGCCAATGTCCCACAAAACTTTGGAAGGTGCTCGCTAATCTGACGTCATATGCTCAGCGTTAGGGTGTGTCTACAGACACGTCACATTGTCAACCCAACCGAAAATATCTTAACCTTGACGTGCAAAGCCAAAACAGTGAGTAAATATCGTCAGCGAAGCGCAGATAGTATCTAGCAAGTGATTCTATTTTGGTTTTGGAGAATGATA
Source organism: Chymomyza caudatula (assembly GCA_035041775.1). Classification (NCBI taxonomy): domain Eukaryota; kingdom Metazoa; phylum Arthropoda; class Insecta; order Diptera; family Drosophilidae; genus Chymomyza; species Chymomyza caudatula. The sequence goes on from JAWNKW010000133.1 coordinate 2,707,943, forward strand.
GCTTGACACGCAAGTTGCGTCCAGGCGGTACTACGTTAAGGACAGTCGAACCTAAAACCTTTTGCGAAAAATTGGCCAAAAGTTTAATTAAAAACCAAGCTATTAGTTTTTTTTTTTGGGTGCAGCCTAAGGATATGTCAATGTCAAGTTAAGTGCCAAATAGCTGACCTATAAAAAGCGGCTAACTGGGACAAACTGGGTTGGTCCCCATTCAAGGGGCACGGAGACACGCAATTGTATTAAAGCTCGTAAAACTCCAAAAAGGTTTGCCTTTGCACTAATTTTAGAACATTTCCATGTGTATTGATGATTGTATGCCAAATAAAAGTATATTGCTATCGGAGACACGTAGACTTCACGGCAATTTCTGCTTGTATCAAGTGCAATTGCTTAATCTGCAAATCTGTTTATGTCAGCACAAAATTCTTAATGGAATGTGCTGATATTTGCCACTTTTAGCTTCTGATAACTTAAGAAATTAGTCAAGGTAACGACTGGAGGTTCGGAGTGTTTTTGCTGAAAAATCGTGATATTAATTGGTTGGCAAATTTAGCAACTCGATGCAGTGGCAAACGTGTCAAGTGACGCAGACTATGATCAGGCAATGACCACTTATCAATGGATAAATAAAAGGCAAATAAAACAGAACACTAAATGGGTACACCCTCCGATATCTTTACTAATGAACTGTTTGCATTGACTAATAATCAAGACAAATATTGGTTAAATTCAGGTCCGTTTCAAGGTTCATTTTTCGAGCAGGAAAAGCTATATAAATCACCTCTTATGGACGTGGCATTGACGTTGAAACCGCATGAATCTTTCATTGATGGAATTAAAAGATACTTTAAGAATATGGTAATATAAATTCTTTTTGCATGATTAGTACTCTGTCATGGCAGGCTCATCATTTCCTTCGTATTCAAACAGTACTATAATTTTTCTAAGAATCTGACAATTTAAGGCATACAGTTTATATATTCTCCTCTAAATATTGTTCAGTATCAATGAGAATTATTTCGCGAAGCAGCCTCTCTTGAAACAATGTATTGATTACTTATACTTACTTATAGAAAGAAAAAAGGTATTGCTAAAAGATACGAATTCCTACCCTAGCTCATCAATAGTTTTAAAAAACAAGACAGTAATTAAAAAAAATTTGATGCATACAGTCGGGACGGTCCCCGACAGTGGAATACCTTGTACCCTTTTTCTCTATAAACAGTATCCACTTTTATATCTCTTTTCATAAGATCGATATGCCTGTAATATTTTCCTATTGGGAAATTGGTTATTATGGGGCAAAAATTACTTTTACGCTCATAACTCCAGTACTCTTGGTCCAATGTCATTGAATTTTGAAACATAGATCAAAAACACTTTGAACACTATAAATATATGAGGCAATTTTCACATAAATATGTTGCGTGGTGCGGCAATAATTAAGGTAAATCGATTGCGGGGGAAGGGAGTCTTCTATTGAAAAAAGGTGAATACAGTTTTAACGATTAGGGTCACACGAGTCTCCACACCAAATTTTGTAACTGTAGTTCACATATATCCATGCAGTGCAATTTTGGCACAGTTTATAGGCGAGGGGGGGGGGGGGGGGGGTGGGTAATTAGCATATTTTTTTACTATTACTTTTGATGAATTTATCTGATTTCGGTCATTTTTGAAACACGACGCACACCTCTGTCGAGTTTTGAGATGATAGATTGAACGGATTTGGAAACCTCAAAAATATGTCACAGGGGAAGGTGGCAAGATATCGACGTGATTCGACAAACTTCATCTTTTCGGTGTAAATGCGCATCTTTTGGTAAATTTTTGTGCCTCTAGCTTTTATAGTGTCTGATATCTCGACGTTCATACAGAAGGCCGGACTCGCCTATTACTCCTGACCATTTTTGCCCATGGAACATATGGTCTGCCACGCCTCCTTCTGCCTGTTACATACATTGCACAATCCTATAATACCCTTTTCCTTAGATTTGATTAAAATAAATCCTCAGTGCCCTCGGCACTGTCTATTATAAGTTAATTTCAACATCTCGCAACTAAAATGCAATAAGCAAATCATAAAAACTAATACACACGAATAAGTATAAAATATTTTACACATTTGCATTCCACACAACAAGTTCTAGAATCACAATAAAACAGAAACAACAAATGCAAAATATTGTGTAAAGGTAAACAACAAAAAAAATGCAAAACAAAAGGCAAATGGCAAACTAACCTGTACAAGTTTTGCGGCAAATGAAACGGCCAGAGCGCTGCCGCAGTTCAGTCGGCGTTATGGTTATGTATGTGCATATGCAATGGTAGTGGTAACGACGCTGCTACAGCCGCTGGCTAACCTGTTGCTGCCGCAGTTGACGCCAACGTGAACGTTGACGCCGACGCAAGCCAAAGAACTTCTCGACTTAGAAAAAGCTCAGCGCGCTGCTGACGAAGCCGCCGCCTTTTGCATGCGCAAAAAGAAACGTCACACACACAGGTAACGAAAGACGTCGTGAAAGAAGAAGACGAAGAAGAAGAAGAAGCAGCAGCAGCAATAATGAATGATCGTAGCCGTTTGTGGTGAAGTAACTTTAAGCCTTGCTTTTGTTGGTGGTGTATGTTGTATATGTATGTGTGTGTGTCTGTATAACTTTGGAAATGAATTTAAATTTCGCAAAATATGCTCCTTGTACACACAGAAACTCTTTGCACTGGTTTTGAACACTTGGTGTTTGCTATTTGCACACTTTTACACGATTCGCCGAATTTATAAGCCAGCGCTCACTATATTTAAAGATGGCTCGCGCATTTTGGCCGTAAACATTTTAAACTGAGACAGTGGCTCACACATACAACGACCGGCCGACCGTATTAAAACCAACAAGCGTACGTTCAACCGTCAAGCCAGCGAGCAAGCAGAAAACAGACTCAACATTTGAAACTAAACTTTCGCACACTGTTACAACAAGTAGGCTTTTCACCACTCCAGCTGTCCATATTCACCACAACAACTCCAATCCGTTGAAAGCTTACGCGCCAAGCATAAAATAATCGAAAAGAAAAAAGGCGTCAGCAATGGAATCACAAATTCGAGTTAACGCTTTTAAATGATTACATTTAAAATACAAGCTTTAATAGCTTTCATGAAAATATTTTTCAATTATATTAAAATATTTAAATTAACAGTTTCCCGCAAGTGCTTAACAGCGCCGAAAATCAGAAATTTCAACTAAATACACAGCACTCACGATTAATTTATCGATAAATCAGTAAGCCTTTTCTCACAGCTGATGCCGTAACAAGCCGCAACACATTTTCCAACGAAAATAAATGATTTCTAAATAAAAAGTGCTAAAAAAAAGCATCATGTTACGAGCCGGCTGCCAACTATTAACGAATCCAAGCTTTGGCGTCGTCAAAACTGGCAGCACAAACTTTGCACTGGAATTTGTACGCTGGCGCCGCAAACCGCGTTGGATCCCAGTGGCAAAAAGTAAAAGATTTCGTGTGCCCGAGCGCAAGGAACAAACCGAGGAGGAACGCTGTGAGCTCATGCGTTTGCATAATAACTACAAGTCTGTAGTAATATAAATATATTTCTCGAATTAGTTTCTAAAGTTTTGCTGCCGTTACAGAACCCAACTGCGCTCCGTACGCCAATATTTGCGCGAAGAAGCTGTGCGTCAACAGGAAACCACCACAGCAGATCACATAGTTCTTACACCAGAGCAAGAGGAGGCTGACTTTCAGCACTGCTTGGCCGAAAATAGTGCTTGGAATGCAAAGATTGCCGCTGAGCGAGAGCAGCGATTGGCCAAAGAACGTGCCGCAAAGGTGGATTACGTGCGCGAGCGTCTAGATGCTGCGGTACTACGCGATGAAGAGCGCAGGGAACGCGCAGCAGCGATGGTGCGGCGAGAAAAGGAATTCGCCAAGTCTTTCATCACTCGCGAGAATTTGGATGTGGCTATTGAAACTGCGTTGGCCAATCCTATTGACTACAATTTCTCCATAGATATGGCGGGCAACATGTACCGTGGCCGTGCAACAGTGCCTGGTAGCTCGGGACCGCCAGCGGAGACTATGGCGGAGCAGAAGCAGCAACTGGCGTCAAGCAATTAATACACCCTTTGGTTATTCAATATACATAGATTTGTTTGTGGATTAAAGAGCGTATCAATTTCAAAATGTTTACTTAACTAGGCTCGTGGCTACTTAGAGTAACTTATAACTACCAAAACACAGGTAATATTCAAGGAACAGCGGCAATGCTACGCATTATTGGCACCAGTTGTTGGAGTTGTCGACGGTGGTCGCTGTCGCGACGCTGCTTCCTGTTGCGTGAATAAATGCACCCAATCTGGCGTAGCTTTTAGCTTGGCTTGTATTGGACCCAGGTTGACCATGTTTCCACTCCGCTGCTCTCGGTTGGTTGTAATGGACATTAATTCCTAGCCCAAACATATTTAGTCTCAGCAAAATTTAAAATATAATTTAAAATCTGCTCACCTGCAAAAAGCCCGGATCTAGGCCCATTTCCAAATCAAAATGTGTCTCACCCAGAACAAGCTTCACACGTCCCGAACGATAGCGTAGAATTTTACCTATCTGGCCTTCTTCCAGCTGCTTAAGCACACTTTGTTTGGGCGTGCTGGCCGAGCTTGTCGTTAATGGGCTAGCCGGTGCCTCTGATAATGCAGGAGAATCAGGCTCCTCCTTGGCTACCACTGGCTCATCGGCTTCATCGGTCACACAAGGTAATATATCTGGCAGCTGCATAAGAAATATTTGTGACTGTGGCGCGTCAAGAAAGGAGCCTACACTGCGAGGATATCGGCCAAATTGGAGCGGCGGCTCCTCAAGCGTTGCCGATTGTGCCTCCACGAATAAATTTTGCAAGTGGTTGGCTACAGCTACAGAATCTGTCAAAAGGAAAACTTTTTTTCAGACAATTTATATTAAGTTTGGCTGAAATTTACTGCTACCTTCATCGATTGTATCTATATTTTGTATGGTCGCTGCTTCTTCCTTAACACTGGGCTTGTTTGAGCGCCACAGGCCTGGAGGGGAGTACGTGCAGGTTGGATGGGTACATGAAATGGGCATGTCATTGTGTTAGTTGGCAGAAATTTACTGGTTTAAATGCAGCTTACCCTCTTTTAGCATTACCGGCTTGTTTGCCAACTCAGTCTTATCAGCCTCAAATTCATTATCACTGGCAGCGGCATCTTCTTCACTTTCATCATCACCGTCTATTAACCCACGCAAGTGTGCCGACTTTTCATCTTGCTTACGTTCAAAATTGCGTTTCCGTGTTACAGCCACCTCCTCGCCAGCGCGCTCATATGACGAGCCATTCCCGGTAGACTTACGCAAGTGCACAGCGCCTGCGCCTTCAGAAAACAAGCCGGTGGTTTGTATTAGAGATGAGGCGCCGCCACGGCCACGTGCAGAGCCCGCGTTCGTAGCACCGCCACGTGCTCCACGACGTCCGCCGCGTGGAACGGTAAAGTCCTTAGAGGTCTTGACGTTGCTGCAATTGAAGTTAATTTAAGCTCATACAATGATCACTGGCTGAGCCTACTTACGCATTCTTATTACGCACAGCATTTAAGTTGGGTGCAAAGACCTTTTTAGTGGCCCCGCCACCACCACGACCACCCAGTGTCAAGTCACGTGCAGGTGTTAGCCGTGTCATGCCATTTGACATAGAGTTAAGTGGAGCTGCCTCAAGTGGCATGCTTTGACGCGTTGTTGTTGCAGCTGCGACAGTGCCGTTGTTGTTGTTGTTAGTGGCAGCTCCACTGCCATTGGCATGCGCTGCGGTGACACCGCCACCACGAGCGTTCAGTCTTTTGGCTGGCATCGCTATATGTAATTTGGCATCGTTGCTGGACATATGCACGGTACTTACTATAATGGAGCAACCAATATATTTCCTTTCCAGTTAATCTTTTTGTGTTAAATTCAGTATAAACTTAAGAGATGCTGTTTTGTGCTGTGAGGTTATTAGGCACAGTGCTGTAAAACAAGCGTAAGCAAATGTGTCGTGATTACCAGCACTAAAATCGAAAAATGTTGCAGACAGCGCAACATCGATAAAAAATGAGTAGGCAACTATCGTTTTATTTATTCATTTATCGATGTGCTAAAATATAATTCAAATTGTGCGGCAGAAGTTAGGAAATATTTAAAAGATATAAGCAAACATTGGATAATAATTGGGCATATGGACACATCGCGCTATTTATTAGATGTACATAAAATTCAAACAATGTTAATTAACCAAATATTTTTATTCAAACTTGGCGCTTGAGTTTCAGTAAAATGGCTATGGGCAATATAGACAGCTGTCGTGGTGAAATTGTCGAAACGCAATTGACTTCAGTAAGTAAATTAGTACAGATCGCGTGTGCATTAAATTGTGTTAAACAATCGTTTTACCATATATTAAAAAGTTTCTGATTTTAGTGTCAAACATTTACCTGTTTTTAAGTACCTTTGTTAAAGTGCGCGTGTTTTAAACATAACAACGAGTGCGAAGCTTGCAGAGGAATTTATGCATTGGCATTAAATTTAATCAAAAAAACATAGAGGTAAAATTTAAACTGCTATTTAAAAAAACATCATTTTTAAATGTATATAAATCATTATTTTGTATAATGCTGCGGAAAAATTTCTGCCGGTCGACGCTTTATAAAAACTGCTGTTTTATCATTATATTTGTAAACAAAGCGGAATGTAGTATGAAGAAGAATACAACTGTAAGCAAACGACACATTTTTACTATAAACAAATTTTTATTGACGTATTAGCAAAAACCATTCAACTTCTACATAGTGTCTCATTATTTCGAGGTTTCCCCTGAAGGATCATCGCATTATACAAAAAACTCGTATCTATTTATGGATATTGGCAACTCACCACCATTTCGTTTATCATAATGTATCCTCTACTACTCAATTTCTTGAGTCTCGTCAACGACCGGCTATGAAATACTTATTATTCTCAATCTACACAATGCAATGACCCAGGGTAGTTGAATTTTTTATAAAAGAACGCTTCCAACTCCACCGCGGACATTTTTCTTTTGGAAAATTGGACAAACAAAGTATTTAAAAGCTACTCCCTATTGATATATTCAAAAGAACACTTAACTTTCTTGCACAATGCAACAAATTTGACCTCAATGAAAGGCCTATGTTTAAAACATAATAATATTATGTCAATGAAGAGTAGTGCACTGCAACCCTAAGGATTTATTGTGCCTCTATCTAGATTGAAGCTCTCCCAATAGTCCTATCTCTGATATTTATCTTATAAATGGAGATGGCTTTTATTGGGCTACGCCAGCTATCAAGAGTCTATGCCTGCCTAGGAGTTTCATTCTTCTTCTTGCCAGTGCGTAGCACTCGGCAGGCACATACCGCGACGATTCCCCATCCTGATCACAAAACTAACTGCTATTAGAGCTGGTGATGTCCAGCTTGCTTAGGTGTCCCTTCAAACTGCAGTGTCCAGTAAGAAGGCCAGTCCGAATTATGAGAGTGTTCTTGTTTAGTTGCTCGATTTTCTTGAGCCTATTAAAGTATTAGTATATAAGAAGCTGTTTCGCTTGTCTGAGACCTGGTGTACCCATCTAGTCTGCGGAACTACTAAGTTTTTCCTCCTCTTAGTAGCTTTTTAACTATATGTCTTCCAGGGGATTGGCCGCACCAAATCTTTGTTTTTTTTTTGATTTAAAAAGGCGTATCCGGGGTCCTGAGACACAACGTCCGGTGCCTTCATTTGTCAGAGACCCGTCTGTATACCAAACAACCTCTAAGCTTGTCCATGACCGTTTGTTGCTTGTTATGGTCCTGTATTCGGTGGTGATTTTATCCCCAGGTTGTAGAAGCGGCAGAATTTACTTACCCAGTCTGTCAGAGCGCTGACTATATGGCAATTGCCAGTCCCTTCCACTGCCATTCTTAGCAGGCTTCCGTTCATGTCGAGTTCTATGACTGTATGGAGTTATGTCAAATCCATAATCACCTCTAATGCTGCTGTAGGGAATTTTCACATTGCAATGGTTAAAACATACCTTTCCCGGTAAATTTGGTGTCACTGATTTCGAATCCGGAAACAGTTTTGGATTTTCTAACATTGCTCTCTAATTTCGGTTGTTTTGATAAACGTGCGGAAAAGCCTGAGTTGGTTACCAACTGTTTATTTTATGATCTACTAGACTAGACTTACAACTTAGAATAAGTCATTTCAAAAGTTCCGAATCACTGTAGAAACGAGTGAAGGAAGCCGGGAATAAAGTAGCTGTCAGTAGACACTCAAATACCATAAACAACTTTCTTAAAACCACAAATATTATGGCGAAATTAATCATAACAGCTGATCGACCAATATTGATAAATGATGTAAACGTGAAATTTGGCGCCTTTCGCTTCAATAGGTCATGTCTCTCATCGATACCAAGGCTTATTCAGATTTAAACCTGTCTAATAGACGATTCCAACAAATAAACAAAAACACGCAACCTCAGTGCCCAATCGGAATGGTAAAAAAGCAAAAAATTTGTACCAGAGCTCCAAAGGTATTTTTTACAATGAAAATAAGTTAACTTTGGACGGTCCTGGTGGCTGCCGTAAGTGCTGGAACCAAGTTACCAGGTTCTTTCATCCAAGTTTACCTCAGGATTTTGCCTACTTGCGGGTATGCTGGAAAGTCTTCCATTTCCTTCCGCCACTAACAAACACAATCACGTTCAAATATGTACAAATTTTAGCACACATTTGTCGATTTTCTGGGCTATAGATAAATAGATCTTTCAGCAATATTAACAAAAAAAAAATATTCCGGCGTCCACAAATAAACTGGCATTGGAGTGGAAAGCGATCATTAAACGAGTTGAGGTCCTGGATGATCTCTATTCTCGCCAATGTCGGATATCTACGTTAGATCTTCTTTGATATTGATCATTTGGACCCATTTTTTTCCACCGCGCCCTCAATCCTCACTTATGCACGTCAAATTTCAGATAATTCATATTAATATTAGTTAAAATACATTATGTACATACATAGTATGTACGCATAACTGCTTAACACACATATGCTTACAGTTACAGCTAAATTGGTAATTGAGTAGCGCAGACATTCGGGCTTTTTATTAAACACGTCATTCCTATAGTGAAATAGAGCTTTTGTCAGTATAACGCTGCAACTCGTCAACGTCGTGACTTATACGGAACTAAATAGTGTAACTCCAACATGAATCACTCTGCAAATAAAGATCAAGAAATGCAATCGGAGCACCTTACCTCAGGACCGCAGCACATAAATACCGACTATATCCAAGGCGCACTTTCCCAAGCATTTGGTAGCGAAAAACTTCTTGTCGAAAGCTGTGATATTGAGTGTATAACCCAGGACGGCGGAAATTTCTGCAGCGCCATCTATCGTGTGCGCGTTACATATCGCAAGTGTTTAAAATCGCCGCCAGAGCAGGGAACGTTTATTTTGAAAGATTTGCTGCCGGAAGTGGCTGTGATGGAATTCAACGAAATGCACATGTTTCAGAAAGTGCTTCCCGCTATGTCGAAGATCCTGAAAAAAGCCGAGCCCCCGCTTAAAGATGCGAAACTCAGTGCAAAGTAAATATTACAGCTAAGCGTTAAAATAGACGAAATACTAATATTTGTAACTCCCAAAATACAGATGCTACTTTGCTGAGCGCGCTGCAGCAAGGCAAATATACTTGCTGGAGGATCTGTATGCCCTTGGTTACCAATCACCCGATCGTTGTACTGGTTTGTCCTATGCTGAGGCACTTGTTTGCCTACATAAGCTGGCACAATTTCATGGGGCTTCTATGGTTTTGTTAGAGAGAAACCCCCAGCTCTCAGAGAATCTGTCGCCATCGCAATTTTCGAAAGGAGTTGATGGTTCGGTTGCGACGTCTATAATTTTTGATGGTACGTCTTATGCTGCCGACATTGTGGCTGGCTGGCCAGGCATGTCAGATATAGCTGACAAGATGCGCAGCCAAATACCGGAAATTTACAATACACGTCTTAAAAATGTAGTAAATCCACAGCACGCAGCCATTAAAGTTATCACCCATGGTGATGTTTGGCTCAATAACATGATGTTAACATCCGAGCTAGAACATGGCATTTTGGCAAGTAAAGTCATTGTTTGATTAGGTTTTCAATAATAATTTTATGTCATTAAGGTTGACTTCCAAAACTGCTGCCTGGGTAGTCCAGCTATCGATATTCAGTTCCTCTTATACACGAGTCTGCAATTGGACGTTCTACTACAAAAACGAGATACTTTGTTGCAACATTACTACTCGAGCTTAGTGAAAACTCTTCAATGCTGTCAATACAACTCACCTATACCCAGCTATGAAATCCTAATCGCAGAAATGTCTCGTTGTCTTTTCTATGGCTATTATGGGATTGTTTGTGAATTCCCCATTTGCAGTGTCTTAAAAGATGCCGCAAAGGACTTTACATTGCACACTATTATGGATAAGCAGGCCATGCGTAAGAAACGACCAGAACTCTATCAAAATGAGCGTGTTTGCAAGGCTCTTAAAGCCACCCTAGGCTATTTCAACGAAAAGGGCATTTTGGATGCGCTGTAAAGCTGGACAAACATATCTTTGTTCATTTTATCACTTACTTTTTTTTTAGTAATGAATCGTGGCTTTTATGCCTTTTAGGCGATTAGCTTATCAGTTATTTTAATGATAGTTTGTACAGAACTAACAAATCCAAAACAATATCGATGTGAACGATATCTAACATCGACGAATAATGGGAATAATTTGGGCCGAAAATTGTTTGGAATTCCTATCTGGCATGATGACAAATCTGCAATAACTAGAAATGCACTTGATAGATAACTTTATTTGGTAATGTTCGGCTACCCGAACTTCGCTGTTAATATTCATTTTATGTACAAATTAAAAATGAACCGGCAATAAAATATTTTACTATCATTAAGGCGTCGATCACACGAAGCGAGATTTTCATGCGAGGCAAAGTGTTGTAAAGTGCAAAAGATTTTTGGCGACGAACAATGTCAAAGGTTGAGCTGTTAAATTAATATATTAAATAATAATTAAGTTTGCAATTTACAGAAATGTTTTTATGAAAGGGCAAACAAGATCCAGGAGTTTATGAAACGTAGCTTGAGACATCTTGTTAAATGATTTGAATGTCTGAACGTGCTCATATTCCAACACCTACATTATCAAGTGCGAGTTGTTGGGACCTTGCCCACGGCGTTTTAGCCACTCCCGGCTTCGTTGGCGGTTTTTTCGCTCCAGCGCTCTTTTTATTTTGAGTTCGCGTTTGGCGGACACATACAAAATTAGAATTTTGCACATATTTTTTAAGCCAATGTTTTGAATTGGAAGTAGAAGTATTGCAAAACACGTTTATCAGTGATCTGTTAAAAATTTTACTTGCTTCGTCCGAAGGCTTTGTATGATTTTTTGTAATATTTTGAAAGTGGCGTGTGGGATTTTTTCACTTTCCCACTTGAAAATCTCGCTTCGTGTAAAGCACGACGTCTTAATTAAATTGTTATATTAAATATATAATTTTTAATTTTAATGCATATCGAAAGAGTGTGATCATGTATTCATGGCTGTTTCCATTTCGGATTTCGATATGGATACGAATATAGTTACATTTTTGAATCGACAGATTCAAATATCAATTCGAAAAATGCATGCATGTCTTGAGCTTTTTCAAATTGCTTTTCCGAAACTTCGGACAATATTTGGTCCTCTAAGTATATTTCCTGGGAATATTAAGTTTCTGTTGCAAGCGATTATCGCAACATTCTCAACAACTCATCGGATTCGTGTAGAAACAAAAGAACTTTGAACTTATACAATTGTGAATGTAGTGTTTCCAACGCTGGGGTCAAGTATTTTTGTATGATTAAACTTTATTAAAGCAAATTGAGTCAGCTTTGCTAGTAAATATATTTTATATCGAGGGAGCTGTCTAATACCTTGGGGCAGGTGCTTACGCTTCATTGTGTTATCAATCGTTATCAAGAATAGGGGTTCGCTTATCTTGGTGACTTTCACTATGTTGAGTTATTTTTAAATCACATACATTAGAGTCACTGTTGTAAATTGTTGACATATTCGCCGTTCTGGTATTAAGAACGTGTTGGTATTTTTTTTGTTCGTTGTTTAAAAACATTTGTGCATGTTTTAAGAACATTCCTTTCTTAAACTCAAAAAAGATTTAATGGATGGTACCACGTAAAACCTTTAATAATGAGCAGACACAAAATCAAATTCAAAACACAGTTGGCTAACGAATAAGAGTATGAGATATGTTTCCAATCCACAAGTTGTTATTAGATTATTAGTTGTTAGACAGACTACAAAACTTCCACACAAAAGAAAAAAGCTAGTTATGACTATTATTTTATTATAACAAAAAAAAAATATCGTTCGTTATATTTACCGATCGCTGATTACAGTAATTTACGGTATACTTTAAAAAGATAAGTACTTAGCGCCTCGCGTGCTATTGTATGTTTACACGCATGAGCCAGTTTGTAGTAAACGCAACCTTTTGTCAGTATACCGAGGCAACTCGTCAACGGCGGTCGTAGGACGCATGTGGAACTGAAATTTTGAACTAACCATGGCTCAAGCGGCGAATTCTGAGCAACAAGTCAAACAGGAGCTGGCGGCACCCGTGCCGCAGCACTTAAACGCGGACTATATTCGAGCAGCACTGGCGCAGGCATTTAGGAGCGAAAATCTGAACGTCGAAAGCTGTGATATCGAATGCATAACCCAGCACGGCGAAAACTTTTGCAGCGCCATCTATCGTGTGCGCGTAACATATCGAATGTGTTTGAAATCGCCGCTAGAGCAGGGAACATTTATTTTGAAAGACCTTCTGCCGGAGGTGACTGTGGTGAACTTCAGCGAAATGCACATGTTCCAGAAAGTACTACCTGTTATGGCGCAAATTTTGGAGTCAGCCGAGCCGCCAATAAATGATGCTAAGCTTAGCGCAAAGTATATATAGTAGTGCAAACAATCGTTAAAGCAGCAAAAATTTAACTTTTATGTAACTGTCTACTTAGATGTTTCTTTGCTGAACGCGCTGTTGGCAGGGAATTGTACTTGCTGGAGGATTTAAATGCGCTTGGTTATCAAACGATAAATCGATTTACGGGCTTATCCTATGCTGAGGCACTCCGTTGCCTACATAAGTTGGCACAATTTCACGCTTCATCCATGGTGTTGCTAGAGAAAGAGCCTCAGCTAACCGAGGAGCTATCTCCAGCACAATATGCCAATGGCGTTGATGAATTTTTTGCAGCAGCCATAGCCTTGGATGGCACCTCGTTTACCGCCGAAGTTGTAGCTAACTATCCGGGAATGTCGCATATTGCTGCCAAAATGAGGAAACAAATACCAGTAGCCTACAATGAACGCATGAAAGATGTTGTCAATCCGAACAAATCCGAAATAAAAGCAATTGTTCATGGCGATTTGTGGCTAAATAACATGATGTTAACATCCGAGGCACAAAATGCCATTATTGCAAGTTAGATTTGGTTTTTTTTTTAAGTTCTTCCTTACTAAGTCTGTACTACTGCCCGCAGGTTGACTTTCAACATTGCTTCGTAGGCAGCCCTGCTATCGATCTGCAGTTTCTCTTCTACACGAGTCTGCAATTGGACGTTCTGTTGAAACAACGAGAGGCTTTGCTGGAACATTACTACTCGAGCTTGGTAGAAACTCTACGAAAGTGTCACTACACTTCACCCATACCCAGCTATGAAAAGTTGCTCGCTGAAATGCAACGTTGCCTCTTCTATGGCTACTATGCAGTTGCTTGCGAATTGGCCACTTGTTGTGCCTCCAAAGAAGCCGGAGAGAACTTCACGGTGCACACATACCTGGACAAGCACGCGATGCACGAGAAACGACAACAACTTTACCAAAATGAACGTGTATGCAAAACCCTGAAGGCCACCCTCGGATATTTCGATGAGCAGGGCGTTTTGGACTAGGGTTGTTTTTTACTTGTATTGTCTGTATTTCTTTTGTGTCTTATTATTGCCAGTATGATCAATTAATATCATAGTTATAACTTAATAAATTAGAAATCAATTCTTTGTTACATGTGTGTGCGTGCAGATATAAAAAGATATAGAATGATTCATTTAACCTAAATATAAATGTACAATTCGCGATAAATATCAATTTTCTATAAAATGTTCATGCTGCGTAGCATTTTCGATTTGAACATATATGATATAAGGAAATATATAGTAATTATTGTTACTAGTGGTAACCCCGCATTCGGATATGGACTGAAAATTAAAATCGAAAAATTGTTTAACTCAAAATCATTTGGCATTTCTGATTTCTCTCTCTCTCTCTAAGATTTATATGAACCTCTAAGCAGTGAGTCACAAATACATTGACAACTTTTGTCTGTCAATAGCTAACAGAGGAAACGTTTGTGAACAGTAACGTTTCCATGTAAAGACATCTCGATATAAAATACAGGAATTTTGTTTTTTTAAGGTAAAATTAATAACCTGTGATTTGGCAAAACATATGAATAAAACTTATATATCGCACAACTTATGAAAATTCCCTACACAATGATATAAGTTTTACCCATATCTGTTGCCATTAGGGTGAAAAAATTTTTCCTTAGCCTATTTATATAATAGATAGATTATGGGTAGGTTACAGGGAAGATTTTGTTTGCAAAAGAAAACCCTTCGACTTGAAAGTACAGAATCAAACGTAGAAAATTGGTCTAATTACATGAGCAGGGTCTAGAAACTTTAGTAAATATCTGCTTTCTCAGTCTGTGGCACGATTGATACTCAAAACTCAATGGTCTTTCTTAATATTTTAAACAAAATACTTTTATGTTTGTATTTTGATTTCACAGTATTTGTTAGCAGAGTTTATAACTATCCCTTGACAGTATGAACCGGACCTACACCGGAATTTATTTAACGCGACATTTTCCATGGGTTGGATTACGATAAAGGTGCTCTAATGTGCCACCAAGGCGAACACATAGCACAACGAGTCTGGCATAATGCGCCAACTAACGCCCCTCAGAGAACAACAGCATATCTGTAGACTCATCAGTGCCGATTTGAATGCATGTTGTCGGGCATGCATTCCCCCTTGGGTAGGAGCGAAGTGTACCTATCACCTCTTCTGCTTTGTGGGCAACAGCACCCGATTGGAAAACGCAACTCCACGCCGAACACAGGGTTCTGCCCGCGATTTGGGTGTCAACCACAGCCACCACGGTACTCCCACTAGGGGGCCGACCTCAATGAGCAGCCTTGGAAGACTGCTCAACCCGTGGTACCGAAATTAAGGGCTCGGTTGTCCCTCAACTATCCCCTGACATTTGGGACGCATTAAAGGAGGAATCGCAATCAAATCAATTTTTCCACTTCGGTCCGTCTGCTTTGCTGCTTATTTCCGCAAGATGGGTTAAAATGCCTAAGAAAGAGACCTTCCGGGGCATGCACTCTTTTACGTTTCAAAGTTTAACGGCCACATCTTTACGTTTCTGAGTTAGGAGTTGAGTTTAATTTTCAATTTAAGCTGAACGCGAAATAAAACTTGTTGTCTAAAATGAAATAACTTTTTCAAAGTACTCAATTTCATTCCAATCCAATAGTGTAAAAGGGTCTTATAGTTTTGTGCAATGTTTGCAGAAGATCGCGTGGCAGACCTTTAGTTCCATGAACAAAAATGATCATGAACAATACTCGAGTCTGTCCGTTTGTCTGGCTGTGTGATAACCTAGATCTAAGAGACTTGGAGTTAACAGATGATGTTTGTCGATTTATGTCGATATCTTACCCCTTTTATGGGACAATTTCGCTTCACACCCGCAAAGCTATCAGATTAGATCAGATTATCCTCTTAGAAACTGCCAACACATTTTACCTTACTTTTTCCCCAAATTACTTAGATTTACCGGGCGATCCTGCAAGTGATGATGACATTCTGCCACTTTGTGTGACGTCGCCGACCCCTGATCAAGGGTCAATGCTTTTATAAATTTTTGCAAAGGAGGCGTGGTAGACTATGGGCTGTTTTACCAAAATGATCAACATTGATTCCGGGTAGCGACTACGCCGGTCTGCACGCCTAAACCGCAAAAAGCTGGGGACAAAAACTTTACCAATAGAGATTTACCGAATTGCGCTCATATCTGCCCGTTGTCCCCAAGTAGAATTTAAGGGTTTACGATTCCGCTGTTGAAAGTACAAAACTGAAACTGATGGAGCTACCCGTTGGGTTCAGATAAATCGTCAGCAGTTCGTCAAAAAAACGGAAACGTAGATCCTTAATTTCCCAATAAGCCGTATTCTGCGTATACTGGATTTGGGTAGAAAAGTTGCATTGGCTGTCCTCGGGCATAGTTTGGGCTACCTACAACGAAAATTTTTTTAGATACGAGAAACTTTCGTAAATGCATTTGCTTGCAAATACATTCGGATAACTTCCTAACAATCTACACCGAAAAAAACGCTACAAATTTGTTTAAAAGTGCAATTGAGTGTATCTTGGGTGCAAGGCTGCTTTTTGCCTCTTAAAAGCAGTGTATAAAGCCAAGAACTTGAAAATAGTAATTTGAGACATTTGGTTTCAAAATGCTGTAAAGTCGCTCCGATTGGTCAACAGTACCAATATTTTTTTGTGAATCAAGTTTATTGACCCAATTGCAAAATCTTCAAGACCTCGATGAGAACACCCAGCATTGGTTTGAGTTCCCAAGATTGCTCAAGTGCGACTCGTTGTTGTGTTTATAAATACATTTTATGTCTGCCAAAGTTTTTGGCTAAGATTTACGTGCCGAGTTTTTGGCATGTGCATCGTGTGTTGCATGTAGGGTTTGACGCATGTTCGCTCTGTGGCTAAGGCTGCATTGAGTGCGATAAAGTTGCCACCTCATTCAAGAGCAGGGCAAAATATGCAAATCGCTTTGCAGTTAGTCTTGGAAAGTTGTCAGTTGCCGGAGTGGAGCTAAGCCGAGCGTGGCATGGAGCAAAGGCAAATGCACTTGTACAAGTAACTGTAAGCTGTAAGTTGTAAGTGTTTAAAAAGCAATTTATTGTTTTGGCCAAAGTAAACCCCACACCTATAAGTGCTCTTAAGTCAACTATGGCGCATTGTTTATGTAGTTATGAATGAAGAGCATGGAAAGGGTTTAGCTTTGAATCTCTGTTTTCTGCGATGTGCACAAACCCCTTGGCAGTCAATAAGCCAAGTTGCCAATTCCACTTTGAGATTAAGCGGCGGCACCAGTACTTACTTTGCTGCATATTCGTCTTTTACTAACTAAACACTCGAAATGCAAAATCAAATCAAAGATGCGCCCGGACACTGCAACTGGCTGGCTTCAAGGCATTAATTGCATTCTGCAGCATCACATTGCACTTTCAATTAGTTGCAAATACCTCGACTCAGACTTCGACTTCACTCCACTGACTACCTACTGCAACAACAACTGACAAAAACCGTAGCCATGGCCATGGGCAAAGTAACAGGAAACGGAAGTTAAGTGCTGAGGCGAGGCGTTAAGTAAAACCAAAAGCAATCCGAGGTTGAGTCGACAGAGTAAAAGAGAAGGAAAGAGTGGGCGAATGAGAGCCAACAAAGCGACTTGCCAGCCATGACACTGGAGAAATATGCATTAATTGAAAGGTGATGACATTGGAGTTTGGGTCTACAGTCGCCGCTCAGCTCAGGGAGTTTGGAATTCGGCATTGGTGCGACTTTGACAGTTATCTAGCAGAAAGTTGTCCTGTGGTAAGGCTCAGTTGCTGCAACTTGGCTCTCTGTCCAACAAAACTCGGCTGCCCCTTGCAATTTGCATTCATTTTCCTTACACCAATTTTGCACTTTGCTGCCGGCCATTTCCGCTTTGTTGGCCAAAAGTAAACAGTAACAGACAGTTGGACGGTCGGTCAGTCGTTTGTTTTACTGTTGTCTAATGCATTTCAAAATTGATTTATGAGTTTTCTTTTGGCTTGCATTTGCAGGTGTTTGATTTGCTTCTAGCTAAGTAACTGCTCCTACCCCTTGCACCCTTGTATTGGGTGGCTTGCAATTTGTTTGTTTGTCCATTCGGCATATGCGTTTGTTTGTTTTGAATGTTAATTAAGGTTTAGGATTACCAAAAACGAGTTCTAGCGGGTGTGTCGGTTCGACAGTCAATTGAGCGCAGACCAAACGGGTTAGGGATGTCTCAGAACTTATCAATTAGCTGCAACCACTTACTTGTATAATCAAGAGTAAGCTTACAATTAAAAGCAATAAATTTGCACGCACAATCATTAATCAAAGTCTGATCATAATCGCAGGCAAAAACTAAACAAAACAAAATACATAGTAATGAAAATAGAGAGTAGGAGCAAACGCACAGCGAAAAGCTTACTTCCGTTTGCGTTTGCTATCAGCAAAATGGCTGCCAACCAACCCCAACTAACTACTTGAACCCATACGGCTGACCACAGCCACCCAGTCAACCCGCCTTCTACGCAAACCTTAGCCAAACAGCTGCCAACTTTGGTCTGGGCTGCTCATGTGTCGCCATTCGGTTGCGTTTATTAATTGTACAACTGTCTCCAATCATAATTAATGAACTTTCGGTACATCCTACATTTCCACATGCGACTGTTTAGTTTTATCCCTAAACAAACCGGAATTCGAATAAAACTTAAATATAAATACAAATGTATTTTGGCACGCCATAAATCTTCTTTTGGCAAATCTGTTTGGATCTTTCACTGCTTTGGCATAGCTGGAATATTTGTGTAATGGCTCGTAATTTCAATTAGGCACATTAAGGGCTTTAAAAAGATTACATATAGGAATTGTATAGTGACATTTTCACAAATTTTAATGTTGTATAGGTAACCCAACTATAACTACTGTTCACAAAGGGGTCCGTCAAAGGAGACAACAACCAACCAGCACCCAAAAGTGCTATCGGTTTTAACTACCAACAGATGAAGACTAACCCCATAGTATTCATTAGCTTATCAAGCTAAGAGGCTAGCATTGAAAGCGCTTACTTTGATATCATATAAATTAGACTATAACTCTGTCTATGTAGTTTTTCAAAATTTTAACTAGTTGTGATATCAAAACTTTATCATCTATAGTATCTTTAAATCTAAAAAAGTCTATCTGTTAGAATGTGCGGATATCGTAAATCATAGAAACCAGAAACAGTTATGCTAGTTTTATGAATATTCTCCTAGTTCTGACAAGGGTTTACTACATTTTACCACTATGCAAAGCTTTCTGTGATTGAATTTAGAATATTTGATCAATCTTGACAGGATTGCTTAGTTTGTCGATACTATTGACGCATTTATAATGTAAATATTATAGAAAACATATGGAACAAGATTGTGTATCGCGGTTACTCTCAACAGTTTTGAATCGGATGAAAATTGCAAAAGTTATTTGAAAAAATTTTGTGTCAACGCATTTTTTGGTCGAATTGGTTCGATTGCAATTGTCGCAATTATTTTGAAATCCATGAATGAAGTCCCAACCCAATGTGCACGTAGAGTTAAATAAAATCGATTTGGCTCAAAAGTCTCAACTCTGCTTTCACTTGAAAGTATGTTAAGTATTGGCTTTAAAATCTAAAGATACAATGAAATGTTGTGTGAAATATTTAGATAGAGATGGCGAAAAAACCAAGCTAATGATAGTCTATAAATAATTTGAACATACAATGAGTATGGCACTTAGTTGCATGTCTGTGTGGCAAAGTATCTCCTCATTTAAGAAGAGTCACCCCTTAACATAGAAGAATTTACATATGAATGCATTGTAAATATTTCGCAGATGAGACATTCAGGCAATTGTGTGTGTGTTTGAAAAATTGGCCAGCCATAGCAAACATCACACACACACACTCATGTGATTACCGAAGCGGGTGCATAGATTGTTTGGGTTGGTTTTGGTGTGAGTCGTGAGAGTTGGGGGAGTTAGGCAGCCCTTTCACTCATCTAATGACTAATGATGCCGCAATTTATCTTAGATTATTCGTAAGCCAAGTGCTAATGTTTTTTAATTTACATTCAAATGTAAGGCTGTGGAGCTTTTCATGTAGTCCACGTCATCGTTGGTTTTAATACACTTTATGTATGGAAGGGCATTGTTAAGTTTGATAAACAGTTTGTAACACTTAAAAGAAGTTGCTGTTATCCAAATAAATGCGGTTACTCTGTAACTAAGTTGTGCATACATACAAATGTTTGCACTGCCACTGCCGACCCCTCGTCTCAATTTTCTATCGCAAACACATTTACAAAAGGTCGTCCGAAGATAGCGACACGAATAAGAATCAATATGCCACGCAGCACTAGCTATTAGATCGTATTTTTTGCGCAGGGTTACTCCCGCGACCGACACACTTCGAACGTGGCGAGATAAATGGAAAACTTTGAAAAGAGGGATGGAGGCTGGCAAAGGACCGACTTTTGTCAGTGCAGCGGTATTCATTAAGTCCTTTTCCGTAGTTAGTAACGATAGTTGCGTTTGCATTGCAAACAAAGTCCATTTATTAAATAAATTTTAATTAACTCAAACTAGAGCTGAAAGCTAGCAATAGTAGCGCTATGCGATATTTTCGATAGTTTCCTTAAAAAGAATCGATACTATCGAAAGTACTATTGGTTCGACGAGATTCAATACTATCGATAATTTTATCGGTTTGTTTTTCTTCCTGTCTTTCTAACCGTTTAGCGTGCGTTGAAACGATCGATGGTGAGACACAAAGAAAAAAAATTCGATACCGCGAATGTACATAAACAGATTTCAAATCTAATTTGAGAGACACTATTTGTGATACACTAATAGTTGTTCAGAAACAAGCATTTCAACATACGTTGGCGTAAGGTCGCTTTTTTTCGCTTATTATGAGGCCAGCATTGCTGAATCCGTTTTGACTTCTCTGATGTCGCTGGAAAACGTTGAAATCGTGTTCTACAGGATTTAAATTTACTTTCGCTCGAAACGCATTAAAAAGTCTCCTGTTTAACTTAACCTTCCAGTATTCTAATGCGTCGTTGCCCTGATAAGAATATTTATTTTCCGAATTAATATCGCAGCTATTCTCTGAAAGAAATTTGAATAGTGGTTCGCGTCACGCTCCTGTGTTTTCAGTTGGTATTCGAAAAGAAAACTTGCTTTTGAATCTAGAACCTAGCGTTGTTTCTAATCTTGGTAGTTAGTACAATCGTCCAATAGTGACTACCTCGTGTGAGAAAAGCGAGCTAAATCCGTCAGTAAAAGGCATTGCTGGTCGATTGTAAAGGACTGACATCATGCTACCGACTAGCTGTTAAGTCGCCAGTGCGGGCCCTTCCTCAGTACTATAGGATACGGATCTATGATTGATGTGAAGAGTATTAAAGCGTCGACGTAACCGTATTCAGAATGTCTTCTTGTTTTATTTGCATGTGTTCATAATTACTTAAACTCACAAGTGTGTGTGTGTGTGTGTGTAAAAGCTTGTGTCATCATTTTGATATTATTTAAATTTTTCGAACTGACTTTGCTGACTAACTGACAACACTGATAAATGAGCAACTGACACACACATGAAGTTCCAACTCCAACCCTTACCTACCCCTGAATTCTTTCACTTGCTTTCCGATTTCTCCAAATGAAAAATTAACGCTATTTAACGTGTTTGCTTTTAAGCTTTTTGTGGCAGCTTTAAATGTTCGCTGATAATTATGCAGCATTTACATAAGTATATCATTTTCCACGTCAGCGCCTCCTTTTATGCTTTACTTTTTCAAGCGATTGCTGGATCTACCATAGAGCACACCAAGCACATACGATATACATAAATCTAATGCAATTACCTTAAAAGCGCGCACTGAAATGTCGACCATAAAACTATATGCATTTACATGTTTGCATGCGATAGATATAGTACTCCATATATATATAATGTCGCATTTTACAGAACATTTTTATGACATTTACGCGCTGCAATAAAAACTAAACAAATCTCAATTTTTATCAAATGCTAATGGCGTCGCCAATCTTTGTCAAGCCAAGCCAATCCAATTCAACCCAATTTGATTGATGAATCGCTAGCTGGCAACCATTCAGCCCCTAAATATGTGTTGCTGCATACTTACAAGGGCTGTAATGGCCAAAAATGGCAAAGCAATGGCTGCCACTTTTATGACCCACACAGACAAGCTATCATCCATCCGTTTGTTAGAGCCAAAAACTAATTACCTTTTGGACTGAATGACTGGCTGACTTACTAGCTGCTTCACGGGTTTACTGTGTGGCAAACTTTAGTACCTAATGGACGTAAGCCGTCTATATTGTACATTGAGAGAAAAAGCGGAGATTTCTTATATTCTATTCAAACCAAATACCTATTTTGGCTTTACGTTTTCAACTGTATTTATTCACCAAATTAATCGGCAATTTCTTAAAAGTTAAAGAAAGCGAATAAACTACTAAGTAGTATCCACTAAATCGATACCATCCGCTATTTTTAATTTAGACGCTTATAAAGTCAGCGTCCCAAACGGACGGACGAACGGCCATGGCTAAATCGATTTCTACTATTTTTTTGTCGTGATGATCTTTTGCCAGCCCTGCCAGTCCTATCTGTGACATAAACCTAATTATCTGGGATGATTCCAACCGGGCCACTTCGGTCGGTGACTCCAACATACTTGACTTCTCCTCTTGTGTCAATAGGAAGTCCCCTGTTCTGTAGTTGGTATTGCTTAGGGAGTGGGCCCAGCTACGGTTTTTTCAAAAGTTCGTCTATTCATGTGACTTCAAAGTGACATTATGAACAGTATCAGAGTCGAAACTGGAAACAATCAAGTTGTTTTGTGCGATTGGTAAGAGTAATAAAAACAATAAGTCAAGCGTGTCCTTAAAATCAAAAAACACGACTCGAATTTGCGATCGGCATCCTTTAAATTGATTGCTGTTTACTCAGAGTTTAGAGTCTTTAAATTAGGTTAGAACGGCTCACAAATATCTTTTACTGCTTTCTCCGTATACATGGCTAAAGGGTGAACAACCAGATGCTCAAATAAAGTCTGTCATCTGTTGTGGCCTCGTTTTCAACAGCTCTAATAAGCTTTTTAGGAAGATTCTACCCTGGTTCTTGATCTCTCTTCTGCAGAAGTAGGCCCTGGAACTGGAGATGTGCTCAGCCGTTTCCTTTTTTTCTTTGGCAGACGCCTAGAACTGTTACAGTGATCCGGGAGACAATTTTGTATTGAACTATCCTAAAAAGACTACACCTCCACCTCGATTGTTCAACTTTGAGGCGTCCGTAAAAAAGGAGATGGCATCGGTGAGTCCTGAATACTTTATACCAAGGTTTTAAGGTATATATACATTCAACGACCGTATGTGTTTTCGTTTTCGAGTTATCAGCCTGTGAGTGAACATTGAAAATTTTTGTAATATCTTCAAAATATGCATAATTATATTGGGATAGAGGATATAAAGATATTGGTACCAATATCCACAGCTGGACTTAGTATGAGGAAGGGGGAGAGAAAGAGAAGGAAGAGGAACGGGAAGGGGAATGGGAACGGGAAGAATTAATTTATATAATGAATTGGGACAGTGGGACAAAAGGGACATATTGAAGCCAGATAATTTTTTTTCAGTGTATCTGTATATGTGTTTGGAAATTTCAATACGTAAATATTTTTAATGGCATTTTGCATACGATTTAAATTTAAGTTCGTGCTTTTGGCTTCCTCTGCAGCGTGTCGATAAAACCGAGCTTTCCCTCTCTTTTGTAACTCCATCTTATTCATTCGCTCTCCGTGAATTTTACGACACTTACATGCTTTCAGTCAGTCAAGCAGCCAGCCGGCAAATTTGGCGCATAAAAACGCATCGTCGCCACTATAAAAATGTCTTTTCATTTCGGGAATGTGTAACAAATATAATTCATAGTGCAGCTAACCAGCAAGCAACCCCCAACCCAGACCCAAACCCAATCCCAACCCCCGGGGGCAACTAAAAATGTGTGAAAAGGTTTTTGACACTTCCTCAGATGGCAGTCAGCCGCATTTAATGTCGCCTCTCTTTTGGCTGCTTATTGCAAAGTTTATGACAAGAAATTTCAGTTTTCGAACTAACTCTACTGATAAGAAGATGTTTAGATCAGTTGCAAAGTTTCTTTATAGGGTCTGTACGTGCATTACATTAATTAATATTTTTAACTGCTTGTTGTAATTGTCTGCCATTTTGTTTATGACTTATTTGTTTAACTGTAAATGTTGTGCAGCTTGGCCAGAACGACGAAATTCATCACCCCCGCTTACCCTTCGAAAAAAAAACCCTCTTCGCTGCTGCCATGGCCATGTGTTGCCAGGCGCCACACACGGCACAAAAAATGTTGCTTGTTTACTGGTTGCTACAATGAAATATGCACAATAAATTGGCGTTTACTTTTGGTTGCACGGCAGCTGTGCGGAGATTCCATGTGGCACGCCACAGAGAATAGAACGGAGTCTGATGCCCTCAAGTTCCCGGGGGGCTCTAAGGCAGATGGTGGCTGTATTCTCTGCCTATTTGCTCAATCCAATCCATAACCCTTGCCCGCTGTATACATTTTTTTTTTGTAATTTACATAAAATTGTTTCTTTTTGTTTTTTTTTTTAGTACGAAAACTCTTTAATGCAATTTTTGATTTGATTTTTAAATTATTTTTTTTTACAATTTTATTCAATTTTCTTATACTGCGCAGGAGTCCATTTAAAATAGATCCTAACATAAATTGTTGTATTCGAGGAATTGGAGGAAAGAATATATGTACTTAGAATTGTATAGACTTAATGCTGACATAACATTAATACTATCTTCTGAGAGGAACTTCAACGCTCTTACGGGAATGCCTGATCAACGTATCTCACGTATCTCATAGGTATCCCATCTACTTCGTCTTTCCACTAAAATTTCTGTTAATGAATGAAATAAACTCTAGTCTCATTGCGACGACTCGTTATCGATATCAATACCTGTGGCTTTATCAGTTAATACTAGCGTTTAGTTGGCCAAACACGAATTCTTATACTTTCCGCTTTGGTTGAAATTAGATTGCTTCTAAATTCGGTTCATAAAAAAGCCTTTAGAGTTGTTGTAAAGTTTGCTACTCTCAGCTTGAGTGAGAAACTCTTCATTGTCGGCCTTTGACTTTGATCTGGTTCTTTGACGACTGCTGCGTACGACAAGTGTCAAACTTGGCACTCCATTGGGACTCAACAATTGGGTAAACAGAATCATGCAAGGTGTCATCAAGTAAGTAGTAATGAAAAGCTCTCAGCCTTCTGTGGCGACCTCAAGTATCGCCTTTGCCGATTGATTTCGTTTATACTTTGGGCAAATAAAGTAAGTTGCCCGCGTCAAAATGAAATCAAGTGTTCTTTAGTGATTGGGAACAACCCCAAAATAAAAAAAATACTGAAGTGTCAAAGGCTTTTGTGGACTTGTCGCCGTTCAAGTGCCCAGCATAACAATGGAATTATATAAAAAAGCATTCATATTAAAATTAAGGCAAGAGAAATTGTTGAGAGTTGGAGCCAGTTGGTTGCACGCGAAAACTCTAGCCCCCAAATGCCAATACTGTCAGCCATAAATTTAACTAATATACAACAGACTCGGACTTCTGCACATTACTTTCCGTCTGCTCCAGACTCGATTTGGATCGGAATGTGCTGCAATAATCAAGACAAGCCAAGTTACAGTTACAGTTACGGTTACGCTTATAAGTAGTTAAGGTAACGCATGGCAATGCCCATAAAATGACACTGAGTGTCAGTTTCAATTAAACATGTTGACAGCTGTAAAGGCAAACAAATGCAGATACCGGAGAACGTCCTGGCCTGGTCAGGGGCAACAGGAATACAATAGGCGGCTTATATGTCTCTTATGAGGGTGGCACTTACACATGCCTCTGTTTCTAGGTGGGCTGGGAATGGTTCGGGGGGTGGACTGTCGTTTGCTGTTCAAGCAATTTCCATTTTAATACAAGAAATTCCTGGCCATGTGCAACAGCAATAAGAAGAAGAACAGCAACATTCAAGCAAGTCGAATCGAATGTTAAAGAGCTCGAAACACTGGACTAACTCACATGACAACTTTATCTCTGTACTGACTGCAGTCGCTGCTTTGGGCTATCGGCGAAACCTCCAGTAAACTTCTTAGTCTTTTAGTCAAGTTGCTTTGCATTTTAAATCATGTGTTGTGGCATATTCTTTGGCACTGATTTTTGACAGCCAATTCTAAGAAAAGGCCAAAAACTGTTACAATTTAAGTAATTTTATATGTTTCCATACTCTATAAACAGAAATGCGCAGCAAGTATGAGTAATTTTTGCAACTGTGTAAGACAGTAAAACTTTCAAAAAAGCTTGTTGCCATCTTTTGAGAAGCAAAATATTTAAAAATAAACAGTTGATAACAAACTCAAGCTTCTCTGCTCACGTTTATCAAAACAACCAAAATTAGCTATGAAATGAAAAACAAAAAATTTTGAAAATTATTTACTCTTATTATTTCTCTGGCGACCCAACTATAGCGACTATAGTGCTCAAATTCAATAGGAATTCTTAAATTCTTTCCCAACACGATATAAAAACATTTAGCTTGCTAAAGCCGATATTGCTAAAGTTATTTGAATAACACACTTCATGGACAACGACAACGACTACGACTACGCCAACGACAACGAACGCACACAAAACATCGCCAAATTGCCGGAAAATTTGTCAGAGTGCTTAAATCGTAGAAAAACATAAAATTTGAGATTTTAGTTTTTTGACCAATCGCCATACTTTTTTGCGGAAAAGAATTAAATGTACAAAATTTATATGTATTGTGGAGCAGGGAGGTAGGAGCAGTCCATCATGCTAGACTCGGTCGAACGCTTGCCTAACGTCCAAAAATGCTCCAATGCAGTAGTGTTTTCGCTGTAAGGAATGGAAAATATGTTGTACTACTCCATATACCTGCTCAGGCGTACTGTGCTTTGGGCGCAACCCGAACTGGTGTTTAGGAAACAAGATCGCAAGATTAGTCGTTGTCAACAGTCTGCGCAAAAATATTCTCTCGAATATTTTTACGAATACTGTCAGCAGGCTCATAGGTCGATAAGACGCAAAGGACGAAGGAGGCTGGCCTGGCTTTAATATCTGAGCACACTTCCACTCTTTTGGGAAATATGCCAGGCGCAGTATAGCATTTTAGATGTTGTTGAGCGCGATTATGCACGCCATGGGAAGCGCCTTTGCAACTCTGGCATCTATTTTTTCCATTCCAGGTGCTTTTTATACCCTGTACACAAAGTGTAAGAGGGTATTATAGGTTTGTGCAATGTATGTAACAGGCAGAAGAAGGCGTGGGAGACCATATGTTCCATGGGCAAAAAAGGTCCGTATGCCCGTCTGTCTGTTCTTCCGTATGATCGTCGAGATATCAGACACTATAAAAGGTAGAGGCACAAAAATTTACCAAAAGATGCGCATTTACACCGAAAAGATGAAGTTTGTTGAATCACGTCGATATCTTACCCCCTTACCCTGTGACAAACCTTCGCGGTTTACAGGAGCGGCAATCTACCATCTCGAAACAGAAACGACAGAGGTGTGTGCATCTTTGCTTTAAAACTGATCGAAATCGGGTAAATCGCCAATAAACTGCTTCAAAATTTCTCTACATGGAGATATGGATACATGTGAGCTAGAGTTACAAAATTTGCTGTGGAGACTCGTGTGACCCTAATCGTTAAAACTGCATCTAACTTTCTTACTAAACAAAAATCGATTTACGTTAATTACTGCCACACTTCCCAATATATTGATTTGAAAATTGACACAGAATAAAAAATGTATTTTTAATCTATGTTAGGCATATCGGTCTTATGAAGGAAGATATAAAAGTGGATACTTCCGTTCCCATTTTACCGTATTTAGAGTTTATAAAGAAAAAGGGTACACGATATTCCACTGTCAGGCGCCGTCCCGACTGTCTGCATCAAATTTTATTAATGTTATTTGTCTTTCGAATCTCAGGAAATTATCGAAGCGATCCATTACTTGCTGTTAAAAGTGTCCAATTTACACAGACTTTTTACAAAGGAACTAAATAAAAAGTGGTGTCCAAATTTACAGTGATAAAAATGCAATATTGTATGAAATTTATTTAGTTTCTTGTAAACTGTACAATTCAGAAAGATGTAGACAATATCCAGTACTACACTTATAGGTAAAACAAAACAAGTTTCATTTAGTTGTCTTGTTCAATTCCTGAATATATACAGATACTTGAGTTCGACTTGCCGATTTCACAAACAAATCATGTTTCTTTACAGGGTATCCGATATTCAACTATTCTCAACTTTGGCTACCTATTTTATTTCCCTTACATGTATTTATTTGCATTAATTTATTTACGGTTATGTTTTTAAGAAGAAGACAATGGTAACGATGTTTTGCATTTTAATGTCTGACTAGATTTTCTTCAACTCTTTACAAATTTTATGCCTTTCTTAAGGACTCTTTCTAAATGTTCTATGTGTATGTGTGTTGACTTTTGATAGCTTGACAAACATTTTATAATATCCTGTTTGCGGCCAAATAACATTGTCTTTAGAATTTCCATTGATGTGCACTTTTCTTTCTTGGGCTACAGGGAATTTAGTTTAATTCAGATGTGTGTAATATTTTGTGCACAGGATGTGTGCATATTAATTTCCTGTAATTTTGATTGAGTTCTACATAAATTCTAAAATGTCTTGCAAAAATATACAATCAAGTTGAAGCATGATTACATAGCCTGAGAAGTACAAGTTTCAGTTGTACTAAAAGATGCCCTTAGGCAAGTATTTGCCACTTGTAATCTGCACCGCGAACTAACTGTAATTCTAAGTGCTCAACCCTCGACGGCAGAACACCCCGTAGCTACCAACAAGTCGATTTCACCCACTCATACACTTCACGCTTTCCATTTAATTGCAGCTACCAAATACTCAAGACATTTTTATGCAGGCGATTTGTTCCTGCTTTCTACTAATATTTCTTTCTATTTTGTATTTGTTGTTACCACTTCTTTTTTGGGGGGAAATGTCCAGGCAACTTGGCCTTTGTTTTCGTCACGGACGGGGCCAAAAAGCAATCACAAAGCCCCCACTTGAATACTTACTTGGAAAGAAAGCAAATCTAGACACATTTTTTGCGCATTTTCTTGTTGCGAATCTTTTGTTGTATTGGTGAAATTAGAATTTCTCATTAAAATAAGTGTTGCCTAGCCCCAGGCGTGGGCGAAAGTTGACTTGAGACTGTCAAGGTGCTCGGCCATGAATGGTTATAGAATTTTTGTTGTTTCTGCTTGGTCACTCATTAGTTGCGCCTGGAATTTGACTGACAGCCTCTGGGTACTGAATTGTAGGTATGAACATAGTAGATCTTTATTTGCCTATTTGGCGGACTGCTCCCCAATGTCAGCTTTCCATTCGTCTTGATGGCTTGCCACTTGAGTTGTTTTGGTTCTGACATTTTCAATTTTTAATGGCTTTTCTATTCATATTCTGAATTTCTATGTTAGCTAGTAATTAAAAGTGCAACTCTTTACGGTTCTTTAATTTTGGGACTGTTTTCTTCAAGTTTAAATTATTAACAGGACCTTTAGTGCTGCATTTTGCGTTTTAATGGGCTTTAAAACTGAATCAATTAGCAGTACAGTATCGGACACTTTGATTACTGGAGCATTTTAATGCTACATTATCAGATTTGTAATTTATCAGTTTCAGTACTCATTTACCCCCATACAAGTTACAAGTTAGAAACCGCTAAGTGTTTCTATACTAATCCAATTTTGCTCAACTTTTGCTGTAACTTTTGAAGCAAGTGTGCTTCAACCCTTTTAAACTCTAATTGAAGAATTAATCACGTTTTTTGCAGCAGTTTAGGACTCATTTACCACAACCTTCCTAATTAGAGCGATAAGCGGATTTGAGGTATTAGAACCCTTTGTTAAGAGTCTTATATAGGTCTTATGCAACCAATCGTGTTGAACAAAGTTCCACGGTTCATTTGTAGGCTTGGACACTATAATAGATTTCAAGAAATTTCAAGATTTTTGCAAGTATGTTTTGAAGTTATGGGTAAGCATGTAATTCAAGTATCTTTGGAGTTAAATTGCGTGATCCTCGGTATACAGTTATCGAAAACACGGGCTATATTTATAAGTGAGCATTTCAAACCAGTCTTTCAATACTGTCTAAGTGTTTATCCCAACTAAATAGGGAAAATAACTTTAACAAGCACTTTAATAGTACTGTGTACATAACAGTAAATTCGAAATTAATTGGAAGCGGGGTCTTCTGCCTGAAATTAAAGTTTGATTAAAAATTAGTTTTGATATTCTGTCCACTTCCAAACAAGAAACTACATATAACCTTAACTCAGCGCTTATAAACGAGAGAACGATATACATTACCTCTGATAGCTCAGCACTTATGACTTTTGAAGCAATCGTCAATAACTACATTTCATTGCTGAGAAGATCAGGATCGGTATGACTATGACGCCGTTAAAGCTAGTTATACATTTCCATGCATAACTCACAACAATAGAGCGATCGGTAAACAATAGCACATTCTCAAAGCAAAATTCAGGTGGTCCACCCTGAACTTGTAGACAGAATGTCCTATTCAACGAATTCTAAATAAATGGTCGATGGAAATCAAAAATAGACATCCTTCTCTAAGAGAGGTGTGTTTCGAGGCGTTCATCAGCGTAATATTTTTATATAGGACGGAATATAGATAAGCTAAGCTAAGGAATGGTACCACGTAGAGTTTGTTTGCCAGAAGAAGAAGATCACACCTTAACTGCCACTACCATGCACTTTGCACAAGAAGATTTTGATGCATCGGACACCTATGCCTACGCAGCCTTTCCAAGATTCTCGAACTGGACATTACAGTTTTACTAAAGCTCATTTTCAAGCCTAGAGTTACCAGATTCGGACTTTTATCTTTTTTCAACTTTTGTTTTCATCATTGCTAGCTGGAAACCCACCATCTGCTTGACGATAGTAAAACAGCAGTTGATAGTCCGTTGAGGAATCTCGTATGTGCCCTTTCTGAGTTTGGTATCCCTGCAAAGTTGGGGCGACTATGCAGAATGACGTTGAGCAACACAAGCAGCTCCAGCTTACCGGGCTTTGCGGATATTAAAAGGTAATCTATACGTTTTCTTCGAGTGGTGAGCAACGGTTCGACTCTCAGATTAATGTCGACGAAGGAGCACTATCTTGATATCAAGGATTGGAGAAGGCAGGCGCAAAGTGCTGAGGTGCCTGTACCAGTACTTTACATCAGGTCGTAACGGGTTATTATGGCCAGTTAAAAAGAGAAGTGTGCTGGTTATATGCACGTTTATTAACCCAACAATGTTGCTCTATGTTTTGCTCGCAGGAAGATTCTTTTTTCGTCGACTTAGTAGAAAACTTTGGCTTTTAAGTGAGCATTGTGTTTTGAGAGAGTGATGAAAAAGTCGGTATAGCAAATACTTCTACGTTCCTTGAGCACATTTCCCTTGGTATTTGGTTATTTGCTAATTTGTGGGCTATTTGATAGCATATGTAACTGTTTGGGCACAGCACTCATCAAGACATTGATTTAGAAAATTTTTAGTTTTACATAATAGACTAGATCTATCACTGCTTTTACAAGATGATTAGATTATCATGCAATATAAAGTAGGAGCGTATTTAATATTTCCCCCGTGTGTTGAGCGGGTTAGAGAATACCACCTCAGCAGGTCAAAGCTTGTCGTATGAGGCGACTAACAATGACACTGGGTTCTTTCGAGAGCTACCTCTGGCCTTAAAAGGGTTGTGCGTAGGGTTTCGGACCCACCACGTAAAACCACAATGTATTTACATCAGGCCGTAACCCGATAACGGGTTGTTTTGGCCAGTTAAGAAGAAGAAGAAGTATATAATATTTTCGCACAGCTATATAACTTTTCCGTTGCCATTTAACTTTTGCCTTTTTGCAACATTGTTGCTTCTTGAACAAACTCTCCATGACCATATAGTTATATAACATATAGGTAAATGTGTGTAATATGCAGCTGATATGGGCAGCTACAATGTAACCAACTAACTGTGAATTGTAGGCAAAACTTTTGGTTTAACTTTTGCTTGTTACTTTTAAGTGGCGTTGGTTCTGGCGTCATGTGAAATGTTTGCCAACAAAAGTTGATGTGGAAGCCAAATGTTGTGGGAACTGTTTGTTTTACATGTGCTGCAAGTTTTGTTATTGTTTTGTGGTCTGGGTTTGACTGTGGCTGCAACTTTGCATTGTATTTGTTGCAACTGTAGCTACAAGTTTCATTCCAAGCATTTACCTTGCCACATTTTATATGAATTCTTGTCTATAGATAAAATACAATTTCCTTATGCAATTTTTGTTTTAATTAATTCTATATTACTTCTTTTATTTTTGACCGTGTCTTGGGGACTGTCGCAAAACGTGCTCAGCATTTGAGCATCGTCTGTTTAGCGTCTTAACTGACAGTCCAGGGCAGTGGTCTGTCCCTGGGGTGTGTCTCCAAGTTCCGAAATTACCCTTTAACGTTTTTGGTATGTCTTTCTACCGCTGCATTTAATTTTTTCGTGTGTTTCTTTTTGCTTACTCTTGTTGGGGCTCTGTTTGTTGTGAACTCTGTAATTAGCCCCAACAGCAACAACAACAACGGCAACAACTGGAATGACAACGAGTATGATGACGGTAGCGTTGACAGTGGCCAAGACAGCTGCTTCTTGTCTGTTGCAAGAATTGCTGTGCATAAAAAGTTTAACTTGACATTTTTAGCAACAGTTTGTAATTTTGTCGTCTCACCATTTGCAATGGTTTCTTGCGTAACCCTTCCATGGCAATTTTCTTAACTAATTTTTCTTTTTTTTTTTTTGTGTATTCTATTTGCAGACTGCTTAATTGCATTAGGAACCCGTTGCTATTTTGCATTTGAATTTAAATTTTTTTGATGACATTTGCGAAAAACTTCTGATAAAGGTAAGCTGCTTTGATTTCTTTCATAGACTTAAAGATTAGAGCCAATTGTTTCAATATGTTTTTAATGTTTACCGACTACTAGATTTAAGGCTGTGTTGAAGATCTTACTAAAATGATCAGGTCTTACATAATCTAAAAATAAAGTCTTAACTGTTTTGTCAACGTAATTTGTTAGTTTGGACATAAACAAGACTTCAATGTACCAACCAGTACTTCCGCGGACGAGCTATTGTTCCACAGATGAAGCTAGTTTTTTGAACGGCAAGGCGGATGACCTTTTCGAAGGTAAGAAAAAAGCTGCAGGAACTGATATTTTAAAGTATGATATTTACGAGCTTGCGAAATTTTAAATTTATCAAAAGTAATGCTAGTCTTTTTACTACCTATGCCTATATACGACTCCAATCCCATACAAGTAGGTTGAGCCGCCAGTCGAGACACAGAAAGCTTTGCGAGAGCAACTGCTCTGAGGATAGGTGTAGAAAGAATAGGATTTGATGGCGTTCCGGGAGTGGAAATGAGGATGGAGATGGTTTGATTAGTTTATTAGGGTAAGCATGGGGGGTAGTTTGGTAAAAAAACGTCGTGATCGGTTGTTCGCAGCTAAAAATGCAGAAATCCCTGGCTGTTAGTAGAAATTAACCGTGAACTCTATTTTGTCTATTTTGTAAAACCAAAATATCATTTAATATCGTAATTTGATCGTATATAGTATATATATATATAAAGTAAGATAAAAAGAGTTACTGAAAAAATTCAACTTATTCATTTTTGTTTCAAGGCACCCAATACATAAGAAACATATTCAAAACCAGGACTAATGCTCTATGCTGCTAAGGATATAAAACATTAATTTTGTAAAATAAAATAATGTTATATCCTTTAATTTTTCCCAATTTCCAAAAAAAAAACATTTCATTCCATCTAACCTTTTTCAAAAACTCTAAAATCTCCCTCTCTTTCGTATATCGGAAAAACAGTTGGTCTACCTTTATTCGATTTCGATTTACATTTCAATGTATTTTTTTTTTCGTTTACTTAAAATTACAAAAAGTTTGTCACATGTTGCTTTTGGATTCGATAAATCATAACTTGAGTTAAAGGTGCAGACGGTTATTTGACTATCTCTTCTCAATTGTAGATTGCAGGGCAATGTAATCAATAACCAAAAAAAAAAAAATGAATTTCCAAAATATTTTTGCGACGGACGAACAGACAGACATAGTCCAATCGCTACTCGAATTCTCTGTTACATAAGTTGCACAAATCTGTAATACACTTTTACACTTCATATATATACAGGGTATATAAATCCGCAGATCTTTGCACTTTTTTTTCTTTAAGCCTAACCTAAAAATAACAATCAAGCTTTTCTTTTCGCTCTTACTGCTAACAATGCACACAAAGTCTAGCGTGCCTCCTTTTCGCTCATACAAGCGTAACACCATCCGAGCGTAATAACAGATTTTCGTAACTGCTTACGAGAAGGTTCTACTTTCTTATACTTTGGTTTACTAATACTGGCTTATCGCCAATAGCTACGGTGTATAGTCAAGATGTTCCAACGTCGGTAGTTCGACTTAAGTTATTGTTGGTATGAGAAGTGACACTGTATTAATTAAAAAGGTACTTGAGAATCCTTAAAAAAAAAAATGAAATAAAAATACAAAGAATTTATGCATATATTTTTTTAATGTCCACTTGCACTTTTATGACGAAGTACCCCTCGTACCCACTCTGTTGCACCCTTATTATCAACAACTACTTCAAATTATAATGCCAGCCTAAAAGTATGCTTTACAAAAATTACATTTGCTGCTTTTTGGAGCATAAATTGTATTTGTACTTTGCCTAACACTTTACGACTTTTTGGACATTTTATTGACATTGCCATCGCCATTATTGCAACTGGTTTAACCCTTTGACACCCGCCGCAGACATTGTCTACGTCATTTTGGTTTTATGTCCATAACTTAATTATCCATATGAATCCTTCAGTTTTATTGCGCCTAACCCTGCTGCAGGCGTTACTCTGCATAACACTTTTAATTATGATGAGAGAGTACGGCGGCGCTCTGCAGCTGTCATATTTTTATTTATCTAAAATTGGAGATCTTCACGGCCGCAATTCCATTTGCTCATTAAAATGTTATAAAATTGTCTTGGACTTTTCTAGGCAAATGTTTTATTGTTGTTGTAGCTGCTATTTTCAAATTTTATGTCCAGTAGCAGCAGCTGAGCGTACATCATCATAGGTTTATTGTTGCATACTTCACGGTCTTACACAAGCCTTTTTGGCCTACAGAATCCAGTGCTACGCTCATTAATTTTATAGGCCCAAGGGCCACCGGGCTCATCTGTAAAATAAATTAAGTTCAAAATTCTCATTTATTAAGACGCCATATTTAGCTGGTTGCCAGACCTCTAACATAGCCATAACGTACACTCTAAGCCAAAAAGTTACACAAGCTGCTTTTGCGGTTTTTAACTCCTGCTCAGTGTGAGACCCCATACAGTTTTCGCTTTGCACTTTATGGTTAACCATTGACGGCTGGCTTCAATACAAATTTGTCATTGTTTTGGCGCCCAAAGTTATGCAACAGCAACATTTACAAAGACAATGCAACTACAATAAACATGCAACTGCAACAACTGCCCAGCTTTGCGGTTGCAACAGCATCCCCAATCTCATCTACGGGCGGACAGAGACCAACTTGCTTTGAAGTAATAGCGCTCAGCTTGGGTCGTAGTCGCCTTCAGGCTAAGCCTCATTTGTGGTTACAATGTGTTGTGCGACAGCTGAAAGTCGATTATGTCAATATTGTGAGTGTGTGTGTGTGTATGTGGGTGTGTGTGGGTGTGAGAGTGTGTGTGAGAGTACGTGTGTGTGGCTTGCCTAATGGCTATTGAGAGAGCGAGGAGGAGCGCATGTGATAAGCATGATAAGTGTGGTCTTACCTAAAATGCTAATTAGTGTAGTCAGCTTTAAGGCACTTCAAATACTTCCCATGCTATAAAATTAAAGCCAAAAATGGTTAAGGCTTTTACGGCCGTAAGTAAAAATGCCCATGGGCCCGTTGCAATGAGTAGGCCATATCAGAAATTATAGTAAATTTTATAGAGAATCCTTCAATGATTCGTATCGATTCGCGACCGTATAAGAGTATAATACTAGAACGATTCTTTTCGGGAGGTGCGACTTGAAAAAATTGTAGAAATTTAGTTCGCGAAGTAAATTTATTTCTAAAGCAAGAAAAATCTGTCGATTTTCAATC
The DNA here is from genome assembly GCA_035041775.1 of Chymomyza caudatula. Classification (NCBI taxonomy): domain Eukaryota; kingdom Metazoa; phylum Arthropoda; class Insecta; order Diptera; family Drosophilidae; genus Chymomyza; species Chymomyza caudatula. Next base: position 2,744,386 of record JAWNKW010000133.1, read on the forward strand.
AATTCGTCGCCATCTTCTATTTCCTGAGGATCAGTAAATTGAATTAAAGATACTTAAGTGTCGCTTCAATGATCCTCTGACAGTTTTGGTATATCTTAACTCAATTGTGGATTACAAAGCACTGTACTTTAAAACAAAATTTTTCCCAAAATATATTTTTAATTTATTACCTTGTAACTCGCAATCGAATCCAGATTTTGTACTGTTTTTTTTGTACGGAATTTAAAAAAAAAAGCTCGATCGTGGCATTTTTTTGATAATCCCTAATAACTTCTCCATTTCGCTACCGATTTGACTCAAAATGGCGTTGAAATGTTCGCAAAGAATCAGTACGAATCGAATCCAAAAATAATCACAATAACAATTCATCTCGATCGGTAGTAAGGTTCCTATATCTTGATATTAGATTTGCTGAATTCACAACTTTCGAAATCTCGAATTTTTTTAAATAGCGATAATTTGAAATCGGTTCTAGGAATTGTATGTTTTAGACATAGGCTTTTTTTGTTGCATAGTGTAATGCGATATAAAGTTTATAATAGGAAGTCAAAACGAAATAAATGTTGAATACGATTCCACCTACAGTTGTATCGTTCCTCTTGATACGTTTAAACGTTGCCAAATTTAGGACTGCGGTCAAAAATAGCTTTTTTTAGTCTGTGGTTCACCCGTGTTTATTTATAAAGGAAAAACCAAAACCATACCGGTAAAATATTTTGGTTATTTCGAAAAGCTTAAGGCTTTGGCTTTTGTAAATAATTAAATTTCCGTTTACGGTTGTTGACTCAGACAGTTGCTGGATTCCTTCGGTAGTGTACTCGTTTCTTGGAGAGTGAGTGATTAGGTTAACTGTTTAGGGTGAACCTATTTCGGTTGTTAGAGGTGTTCCAGTGATAGATCTAAGTATTTTTCATTGGTCTCTTTGAGCAATCTCCACTTTTTTGTCATATATATTACCACATATCTGGATTGGACATTCAGCAAGTCTTCTGCAAACGTAGACATTATAAGTCGATGATCTGCTGAAACGTCAGCTGTGTACAGACGCGAGGCAAGAACGCTTCCTTGTTGCACACTGGCTCCAATTTCGGACTATTGTGTTGTATACTCATTATGTCGTACAGCAAATACTCTGTTGCCAACTTAACAATCTAGAATTTCGTTTGGGGGAAGCAGCGTTCTAGACAGTTCAGCCAGTCGGGTTCAAATGCTTGGACAACATCAAAAAAAATTGCGGAGCAGAACTTGTGGTGTTCAAACGTAGTCCAAATGTCAATTAGTTTGCCGTTTACTTTCTCAATGAAGTGCTTCGCCCATCCATCATCGCACATTCAAAATAGCAGGGGATATCACTTTGAGCGTGTTTACCAATCTTTACAGTTTTCGTGCACTCTGTAGAATGTGCACATCGTAGTATTGCATTGGTTTTTTGTGACATTTGCTTAGGCAGAGTCCGGAAATTCCATAATCATTTTAGCCTTGGTTATGTCAGGCCCTGGTGTCTTATATAAGAAGTTTATCAAGTCCTGCGATTGAAGTTTGAAAGAACATATCTTTTTGTATGCAAGTTAGTCTGATACACTTATTTGAGGTTTACTTGTCTTTGTCACTACTGGAGCTATTGTCGTTTTGGCCTCATAAAAGGATGTCGACTTTTTCTAATGGCTGTATACTTGCAAATGTTCTCGAGAGCGGGAATTTAGTGCTTGATAGGGATCGACTTACGCGCCTCTGCTTTGCGCACGACTCTTCCAATCGGTGATACCAAAGGTAGCTAAAGTGCTCTCTATATAATCCTTCCACCGGATACGTAGTCTGCCCCTTCCTCGCCTCCCTTCAACAGCCATACACACGCAGAACATGACCCAGCCAGCGAAGCCGCTGGACCTTAATTTGCTTGATTTTATTAGCAAGAGTGATTCTCCGAATTATCTCCATGCTGACATGGTTTTTCATTGTGACGGTGGTTTCAAGGTAGACGAAATCAATCAAAGAGCCACTACTTGCATAGCATATACTTCGTCTTTCTCTAATCTACAACCAGACCCACCACCAATAGCCGCAAATGCTCCGACAACTGCAGAGGGCATCACCTTGTCTGAAGCCTCGCTTGGTATGAAGAGGCTTGGAGAAGCGTGTGTTGCTCAAAGTGATTCTGTATAGTCCCACCAACTTTGCAGGGAGTCCAAACTCAGAAAATCAAATCAATTGCTGCTTGTAAAGAGATGGTGGGTAGATTAAGTATTAATGAAACAATATAGTTTAGTTTTAATAGTTATTCTTTATATTCACGAAATTTAAATAGTTCAAGGACTAAGTGAAGGTGCATGCAGTTGACACTTTCCCTTGGTGTCGCATCTGTCAGCTCATCTTCCTTTCTGATCAATGGTGCTTTGCTTTACACATATAAATATTGGTCGGTTGGGTATTCGTGTGCCTTTTCCCGGTTATGGTAGATCTCGTTATGTTGGGGCCCCGAGCCTTGTCCCCTTTGGGGCGCACTACTATCCGGTCCTGCCTATGCATATGGTTAACATTTCCTTAGCCTAGCCTAGCATAAACTAACTGTAAGAACACATAAAAATCATAGCCCGCATTAGGAGTCGGATTACAACCCCCTCACCACATGTGAGTGTGAGGGGTGGATAGAGCCCAAAAGGATACAAAAAACCGTAAAGGAGTAGCTGCATTTGCACATTAAAAACGCATAAAATCAACAATTGAATTGGGAAAGCCAACAACACAAACAACGTGAAATAAAGTGGCCATGAAAATAAAAATCAGACAAAAGGAAGTAAAAGCAGGCAAGGACGGTGGAAGCGGATTTTTGGGGCCGGTACAAAAACCAATTGAAGCAATCAATTAAAATTGATGGCAGAAATTGAATCACGTGTTACAATTTTCCAACGCAGATGGAATCGAGTTACGGAAAACTTTCAAAAGCGTGTGTGTGTAGCGAGTTGGCAAGGGTTGGCTTTTAAAGCAAATCAAATTTGTCATAAAACTTTGCCATAGACATCGTTAAAGTCTTGTAGAAATAATACAAACGCAAAAAACTGAAAATCTCAGCTGGTACAGTAATGCCGGCGACTATTTTAATTGAACCGAGCTCAACACCCGCCAGCATTCCTCTCCGGCTCCGGAATGCGCGCACGTTTATCAGTCGGCAGAACTTTTATGCGCTTGTTAACAAAAGCGTGAAATTCAATGCCGTTACAAGTCAGAGAACGAAAAAAATTTACGACACTGCAAATTAAACTTGATTTTTATTTAAATAAATTGCATTTTATGCCTTGGCTGCAAGGATATGCGTAGTCAGTCGCATCAGTCAGCCCGATAATAAGGCAAAAAAGCAACGCCAATAATTTCCAGCGTATACGGAAATATGATGAGGATATGTGGCTACGACTGGCAGGACGACAGACCGACAGGCGGCTTCAATGGCGTCGGCTGCTGGTTTATGTATTTTTATTTATTACACGGTTACGGCGGATATGTTTGTTGATTTTCCGCAGCGCGCGCACAATAAAAAAAAGTCGTACCAAAAAGCAAATTATTTTCTAGACGAACGCTTACGTCAAATAAAAAAATAAATATAAAGCAGAGTATTCGCATTGTGCCTTGTTTTTTTGTGTCGGAGCGCCGACATTAAAAACGGAAATGTAATGCGTAATTTGTGCGCCAAGAAGTATGCCATGGAAAGTGCAGCAAATAAAAAGCAAGCGTAGTGAATTGATAAGCCCGTACAAAGGATGTAATGAAAGGCTGAGGTCCGTCCCTAACCATATTCATATTATATCAATATTACTCTTTGCTACAAAATGGCTTTAACTTTGCAATAGATTGGTTTGCGCGTATGCAGAGTCATGGCAAAGATTAGCTGTGGAGGTTGCTGTTCACTGGGCGCCTCAAATTGGAAACTTCTCAGACATTGAGCCATAACAAACTTCAGATTGGCCATCGCGTAACGCTGGCCTATGCAACTACGTGGTCCCTTCATAAAGGGCATCCAGGTATTGGGATCGATGGGGGGCTCGGCATCTTTGGCCCAACGCTCAGGTTTGAACAAGTCCGGTTGTGGAAAGAAGGCCTTGGCTGTGCCTATATACATAGGTGACATGATGACATTGCTGCCGGCGGGTATGAATAAGTCATCTATAAAAAGCCGCTGATGTTAGTAAACTGTTCAGATATGTACTTATGCCAGAGCTAAACTCACTTATTTGACAATCGCTGCTGGCCTGACGCAGCACTATAGGTACCGTTGGATATAGACGCAATGTTTCCTTTAAACACATTTCCAGATACTCCAATTTATATAAATGCTGCAGCGTAATGGACATTTTTGGGTCCTTGCCACACACCTGCCATATTTCCTCGCGACATTTCTGCTGCCACTCCGGATGCTTGGTCATATTATATACAAAAAAATGCAGCGCTGCCGCCGTGGTCTCAAAGCCGGCGAATATGGTAGTGTCCACCTCTTCGCGTATATCTGCATTGTATAAACCCTGCCCGTCTGGGTACTTAGCTTCTAGCAAGGTGTCCAGAAAGGTCTGGTAACGCGGCTCGCATGGTTCCGTGCTTTTAACCTCAAAGCTACGTTCCTGACGGCGCAATCTGATTACATGATCCGAGAAATCATGCAGTATTTTGACAAGGTTGCGTTCTTTTGCAGCCAGTGTGCTACAGTTGTAAATGAAATCATAACGGTACAGGTAGTTCTGATTGCGTTTAACCAATATATCCAGAATGCTAGAAATAGTACAACATTGTGCTTTTATAGTGTTAGCCTCACAATACAACCTTTCTTTCGACCTACTCTTCTACCGCCTGTAGATATTCCGAGCCGCTGCCAGACTGTGCGCCCACGGACACGCCCATCGCAGTCTCACATATGGTATCCAGCATATAAGCGCTTATAACCTTAAGAAATTCTATCGGCTCATCCGCAGCAGCTAATGTGGCTAGACGATTTAGCAGTATTTGTGATTGACGCTCGAACACCTCCAAGGAGCCCTTGATCATGGTATAGTTAAAGGCGGGCATAATCAATTTTCGACGCTGCGCCCACTTCTTGCCGCCGCTGGTGAATAAACCTTCGCAAAGCCAACTCCTAAAGATAATGTAGTCTGGCGTTTTACCTATTAGCTCAGGAGCAGTGCTCAGTGCCACAATATCCTGCGGATTGCCACTAAAAAAGTACAGCCGAGTGCCAAGCCACATCTTTATGCGATGTTGCTTCATGTGCTTGAGCATTTGCTTGCCGTTCTTCACGGGATCGCCATGGAATATGCTCGAAAGTATATGCAAATGCCCAATAATAGGCAAGGATGGCGGCTGTGGCCAGTTTCGAGTAAGAGCATCGATTCGCAACTGATATACATGTACATATAGTAATAATCCGAGTATGACACTAGCGAGTAACGCTAAAATCAGTGAGCCTAACATTTCCACGTATGTCCGGTGTATGCACTAGCAACTGATTTGCCTCTACGTTGCGGAATTTCTTTTAAGCTTACCAAATTCGTCATACAGTGATTTGTTCCAAACTGCGTCTTAGTGAGGTGATGATCTTATTGCTGGTTAAAAAATTGTGTTTTAGTGAGGTGATGAACTTTTTACTCGTTAAAAAACACAGATTTTAATGAGTTGAGATTATAGCAGCTATATTTTTTCAAGAGCTACAGCTCCGCAGCTTATAAAGAATAGTACGACGGATTTTGTTGTTATTTTAATGAAATGAAATTTGTAAATAAACTTTAAGAAGCTCTGACATTTAACATGAGCCCAGAACCAGCTCTCACAAACAGTTCGATAAATTATAAATTTGATGAGTGCGCCTCAAGAGTATATCCCATGCATACAAATTGCTTGCATTTCAGGCTGTTGAAATAATTGACGCCGGAGGTCTGGTGGGTGCACACGATGTCTAAAGCACGTTTAACTTTATTGAGTATAGCTATCTGAGGCAGATCTCTAGTTTTGGCTCAACTACAAAACACAGCGAAGCATTTGAGGATAATTTTATGTCCTCAAAGCGGTGAGTAGTAGTAAAGCGAAACTTGTGTATAAAACGTGCTACCAAAATCTTCATGGAGAATACAGCATAACGCCAGCCTTATGAAAATACAAACCAAGTTTAACAAATGTTATTCAATCTATACCATACTCACGCACCTATGCAATTTCTCTGACCCTTTGAGAAGGGTATAAAACTGTAGAGGTGCCGCCGTTCCTCATGCAGGGGCAAAAAGTGATTCGGATCAAATTTATCGGCATCGGGCCCCCATATATCTTTACGCCTGTGTATATGAAAGATGTCAATGAGAACCTGGATGCCACTTGGCAACACTAATCCATCACTGAGTGTTGCATCAGTGATTGCTTCCCTGGCTAGTATTGGTATGGGCGGCATTAAGCGCAGCGTTTCATTAACTACCATATCGAGATAGGGCAATTGTTCCAGGTGTGCAGGGTCCACATTCTCGCAAGTGCTGCCAAATACTTCGCAAAGCTCTTCATAAAGGCGTTCCTGTACTGGCTGATGCATGGCTAGCATTATGAGCGTCGAAAGCACTGCCGTAGCTGACGTCTCATAGGACTATACAAGAAAGTGGCTTAAATTTAAATACTAAAACAGCATTTGTTTGACTGTTACCGCTACTATCAGTCCATTAGCATTGGCTATCACATCCTGCCAGCTAAGCTTCTGCTGTTTATAAAGTTCCAAAGCTTGGTTGATAAAGATCTCTGGAGATTTGCGTATGGCAATTAGTTCATCTTGCATAGAACTTTGTTGCACTTCTGCAGCTTCTTCAGTTGCTAAATTTGGCACGTAGACTTGATTAAGTTTGCTGAGAGCCATCTATATGAATTCATGGGTTGAGACATATGCATATATCAGATCAACTTATGAGTTTGCTAAACTCACATCTTCCGTAAAGTGCCATATGAATTTCTTCGCTTCTTGGAATTTTTTATGTAAATAACTCAGACCATATATGTTTAAGAAAGTTATCAAAGCCAGTACTGGCATACATTTAATAATGCTGCAAATAAGATATATTAGACCTAGCAATTCCTCTTCTTGAAAGTCCTAAAGTCATACTCACAATGTCAGGTGGTTTACATAGGTTCCTTCTGCCTCATTGCGCTGGGCATTATTATTTGGCTTTAGACCCATGGTTGTTTCTATAAAAGATCTTTAGTATTTTGAGTTTCATCATCACTGCTGCTGCTACTCACCCAAGCTTCCGCTTATAATTGTATTCTTTAGCATGTGGAACAAATTCTGCGGTCCCTTGCCAATCAACTCTTGCAGTTGCTCCTCGGAACTTTGAGAAATGCGATTGAAAATTGGAAAAAAGGTCAACAATACTTTGTGTTGAAAGGCTGCATTGATCGACTTCCGCTGTAGTTGCCAAGAATTAGCTATAAATATACAGATATTATGGAATGGCTGTACCTACACTAAAAAAATATTATGAGTACAAATCGTACTAACAATAAAAGCTGGAAAAAAAGTTGCTACTATCGGTAATATCGATGTTTCTAAATACGTCAAGGGCTTCTTAAAAATCGCCATCAATAAACCATTCTACCTAGCAACTCCTACACTTTCCGCTGCAAAAAAGTGACTACATGTGTCGCTTATCACAAATTTAAACCTGTAAAAGAATTTAGTGCTGCTATGTTCCTCATTTGCCACAGATGATTTTTCACTATGAAATCTACACCACTTCAAGAATTTGGATCTCGCTCGTTATGAAAAGGCAGTGTGAAAGCAATGAGGCATTAGGTCTGCAAAATCTTGTTCAACATGAAACTGCTAAACCATTTGAAGTGTCGTCAAAGGTAAACTAAATAAAAAGCGGATAACAAAATAATGTTAATGAACCATATTATATCAACTGATATTTCCCTACCAAAATTTAAACTATAAATGACCTCTTTAAAATTAATTATTATATTGACGTAATTTTAAATATTTATAGAAAAACGTCGATAACATCGAATGTTGCGAACATCGATTCTCGGGGTCTACTAACAATACTTGAAATGAGGCAAACTACGCTTGAAAATAGTAGAAATAAAATTTAGTCTCTAAAATCGGATAAAATCAAGAATTCTTGGATTGAAATAAATAAAATCGAATCAATCCGTTAGATATGACAGTCTTATATACAAATCAATGCCACTTGTTTGCTCAAAGTAAGCTCACTGATACTTAACATCCGATTACATCAAGAATTCTTGGTTTGAAATAAATAAGATTGAATCAATACGATTTTACTTGATTTGACAAAATCCGTACTTGGATGGCTTTTGACACCGCTTAGGATCGATTCAAGTGCAGAATGCTTCATAAATGAGTGTAGCGTCTTACTTACCATGGCAAGACAAGAGACCTCCGCCCATGACATCATTGCCCATCTTGCTTATGCAAACTGCGCGATTAAGCATATCGTTGCAATTAATAACGCGTTCCACAAACTCTGGCTCTTCAGTTAGTATTACCAAATGGCAGCCCATCCAGAAGGCAACCGTATGACACTTGCACTCTTTAAGAAACTGTCCAAAGCTAGGCAGCATATCTGTGATAAAGCTCTGATTAAGAACTACTCAAATGTTACTCTAAGAGATATTCGCACTTACTATTGAAGTTAACGAAACGCAAACCCGAACCCAGGAACGGTAAGCCCCATACTGTCGGAAAAGTTATTGAAAATTTGTACCAGTGTCGGCGCTGCCATAACCAATAGATCCAGCTTGCAAGCAGTATTAAAAGTAATAAGCCTGTTTTAATTGCCAACATGATCAGTCTAGACGTGTTTACAATTCGTGATAGTTGTGCCGGGTTTGATGGCTACTATCTTATAAATGCTGTTCGGGCAAGTGCTCCAACTTTTATAGACAATTTGTAGGTCAGGCTCTATGTCCAGTTTGTTACTCGTTTGACTTGAGCGCATTATTTAATCATTGCCTCATTAACGGCTCTGTTGTTCTATGTGGAAACCGTTAGCCTTTCAATAAGTGAAATTAAGCATATTCTCTACTAGAGAATCTCTAGACAGGTTCACAAATTGACTTAATTTAGATAGCAATCAAGAATGGCCTTTTGAAAATACAGAGGCTAGCCAGTGTATGTTTGACAGGCTCAATGAAAATTGGAAGTTCTAATGGATTTAACACCACTGCATATGGTTATTGAGCTCCAAAACTTATTAAGGATGTCAGTGGAAGGTACTAGCAGGGTTCACCTAATCAGTTCCCATGATTCTGATAAACTGAAAAAGAAAATTCTGCTGCTCTCACAACCCAGGGAAGAAATGACCATTTAGTACCAGTTCAGGCGGAATCACACACTAAGCACTACTATGAGCAACAAACGAGCCTTGACAACCCTCGTGGAGATACATCCTATGAAAAGATACACCAAAGTTTGGTGCACGTATGGGTCTTTGACAAATAAAGACACAGGAATAGGAGTCTTGCAACTGTGGATTCTGCTGTCTGAATCTATGGGCATTCACCAATATCTTTCAGGCTGAAGTCTGCGCCATAGGCCGATGTACAGACATAAACCCCAACCGCAATTACTAAAATAAGGAAATATCGATACTATTGGATAGTTAAGCCGCTATAAGGATGGTTGCAGTAACTAGAAGAAACTCCAAGCTGGTTCAGGAAACCCGAATAAAGCTGGACCTTTTGGGATAACAAAACACATTCTGACTTCGATGGGTTTCTGTTCACATTCCCGGGAATGAACTTGCGAATAGGCTGGCAAGAGACGGTGCTGCAATACCCTAAAAGGGCTAGAGTCTTTGGAAGACACACTGTTAAGCAACTACTAAGAGGATAATAATTCCTTGGCTCTTCTAATCCAAATATGTTCAAGAAACTATCACAGTTAGGAAAGAACTGTGCTAGGATTCTGACATGCTCGCTTAGCCGACACTGTAGGTTGAGCGAGTAACTGAGTAAGCTGGGCATCACCAACTCCTGATGCCCTGGCGGGAAGAAGGCTGTCCCTCCTAGGTGGATATTACGTTTAGGCTTTTCTCAGATATATAGCTGTAAGCATAACTGTCTAGAGTCTCGCTTAACCTATTTCCCAATGCAAAACTAATGGGGGTCACAGAAAAGTTGATATGATCGTCTGTTATATTAATAAATAATAATCCAGTTTTTATTTTTATAGTCGAATACAATTATTATATTATGCTCGTCTAACGGGTCAAGTATATTCACTGGACAGATTCAGTTTCACTCATGCTAAACGTTTGATATACATTTATGGGAACGTATTTTCGAACTAGTTTTGTTAACCGGTTTTACATGAAATGTACATTTTTTGAATTTCCTTTGATCAATTTTGCATTTAATTGTTAACTGTTATCAACTTTCTTAACATTTAATTGTGTTCTAACTGTAACAACAGGTTGTGTCCCAATAACTTATAAAATCACGCTCTTCCTATAAGTGCGCTTACTTTAGTGTGTTTACACTCAGTTGTCGTGCTCCGTTAGTTTTAGAATGTTCGCTTTGGTTGCCCTGTTGTTTTTTCTCGCATCAATCTTTGGATATTTGCTGTATCGTCGGAATTACCAGCCACTCATAGCTATAACCGCCGATTGGCCCAGTCCACCTCATTGGCCGCTGGTTGGCCACGCCCAGTACTTCCTTAATACACCGCACGAGCATATGTTTGCGCGACTGCGTGAACTCTATGCCACCTATGGTAGGGATCATCGCCTGAAATTCTGGTTCGGCACGGAGCTGAATCTCTTCACTGGCAACGTGCAGGACATTGCAGAGCTATCGACTTGCCCAAACTACAATCAGAAGGGTGATCAGTATCAGATGTTGCACAACTGGCTGGGTGATGGGTTGTTGCTCAGCAAGGGCGAGAAGTGGGCACATCGGAGAAAGCTATTGACTCCGGCGTTTCACTTTACTATTCTTAAGCAGTTTGTGGACGTGTTTGAACATCAGGCGACTGTATTTCTGTCCCAGCTCAGAGCCTCAGTAAATGAATCTTCTGTGGAGCTTTTCAAACCGCTTAGCCTTTATACACTGGATGTCATCTGCGAGTCTTCCATGGGCGTGTCCATAAACGCGCAAACGCAGTCAGAATCGCAGTATGTGCACGCTGTGCATATGTGAGTTAATTCCGATTCTAGGAGGAATTACAACTTTAACTAAAGTTGTCTTTAATTGCCACATTTTCTTAGCATGAAGCGGGTAATGCATCAGCGTCTCAGCCACATGCTTTTCCATTTCAATTGCACCTATCGCTGGACCAGTCTTGCTCGACAAGAGCGCAAGGCGTTGGCCACTCTTCATGGTTTTACGGAGCGCATTATAGAGCAACGTCGAGCCGAGCAGGCAGCCAAACCCACAGTTGCTCACTCCAGCGATCACCTCGAGCTGGGCATTAACCGAAAATGCAATTTTTTGGATATTTTACTAAGTTCCAATGTGGCTGGACAGCCACTGAGCAATCAGGACATACGCGAGGAGGTGGATACTTTTATCTTTGAAGGCTATGAGACTACTGCAACTGCTCTTCAGTTCATTTTCTATAATCTGGCCACACATCCCAAGTGTCAAGATCTTTGTTATGAAGAGGTGCGGGATGTATTGGGCTGTGAATCGGTTACTTTTGAAGATCTTAATAAGCTGCGTTACCTGGAATTGTGCATCAAGGAGAGCTTACGTTTATATCCACCCGTGCCGGCATATGTGCGTAAGGTCACACAGCAGTGTCAGCTCAGTAGGTTTTCCTCTTGTTATCATCATCACAACATTTTTCTAGTTTATTTTAGCGAAATGTATATCGTTAGGCGTACGATATATGTAAGTGTAGTTGGGACTATTGTGGGAAAAGAAAAAACATATTTTGAAGGCGTCCCGATACTTATGTCTATCATTGCATGCTTTCCAAGTCAACCCAACAAATTTAAAGTTTAATATTTAAAATTCAAAACTATAGAGCACCTTACGATACGACGCATTGTATATAGTACAAAGACAAGGAGCTGTTTATAAATGACGTCACGTTCCCCACCCCCCTTCGGTTATTACGTCATTTATGAACAGCCCCTAAAAACTTAGCAAATATTAGTTTCTGAACTTTTGGGAAACTTGTTAGAGCAGAAAGTAGAAGCAGAATTTAGAGACTATTTAACATATTTCTAGGAGCCCTTAACATTGTCTAGTCAAAAATGGATTTTTCTTTAAAGTTTGGATATTTTCTTGTATGTTCTCTAGATGGTCTTACAGTGCCGCCGGGCACCAACATTACCGCTTTGCCCATGTACATTGGCCGTCTACCGGAGCACTTTGAGGATCCGCAGTTGTTTAGACCAGAACGTTTTGCCGCTGACAACATGCAATCCGCTGCTCCCAATCCCTTTGCTTTTGCAACCTTTTCGGCTGGAGCTCGTAATTGCATCGGCCAGAAGTTTGCCATTCTAGAAATGAAAACAGTTATCGCTCATGTGCTGCGTCAGTTCGAGCTTAGCTATGCGGGTGATCCTGCTGAGGAACTTGAACTTTTGTTTGGTATAACGCTTTGTACACGCTCTCCGATTATGTTTCATATAAAGGAGCGTTCCAGGGTCTAATTTTGATGCTCTCGTTTTATTCAGCCATATCGCAGTTATACATTCATTAATATCATTTTTATTTTTCTTTCATTTTACGCGAAATGTCATAATAATTTTAATTAAACTCATATTTATATAATTTGTGATTGCCGTGTGTGTGTATGTGTGTGTTTGCATAAAAAGTTGCAGTGCTCTTCATTTACAATGCAAACTGAATGTCAGATGAATAAAAAAAAAAACAAGGGGGATAGACAGAGAGCGGGAAAGAAAGAGAGGGATCAACCTGGCTTGACCAAGTCCATTTTGATTTCATTGAATTGAAACAAGTCCATGAATGCTGGCAGAGAAATATTACCAACAAATAATATTTTGCATACAAATGTTTTAACAAAAATTTGATGCAGACAGTCGGGACGGTGCCCGACAGTGGAATACCCTGTACCTTTTTTCTTTATAAACACTAAATACGATAAAATGGCAACGGAAGTATCCACTTTTATATCTGCTTTCATAAGACCGATATGGCTGTTAACATTTTCCTATTGGGAAGTTCCAATTGACAAGTTTTGCTATTGGGAAGTTGGCTATTATGGATGCAAAACCTACTTTTATACCCATAACTCCAGTATTCTTGGGCCAATGACGCTGAATTTTGTAACATAGATCAAAAATACATTTATAAATGTCTGTGGCAATTTTTAAATCAATATATAGGGGGGTGTGGCAGTAATAAAGGTAAATCGATTGCGGGGAAGGGGGGGTTTCATTGAAAAAAGGGGAATGCAGTTTTAACGATTACGGTCACACGAGTCTCCACACAAAATTTGTAACTCTAGCTCACATGTATCCATGTCTACACGTAGTGGAATTTTGGCACAGTTTATCGGCGAAGGGGGATGAAATTATGATATTTTTGACTATAACTTTTGATGTATTTATCCGATTTTGATCATTTTTGGAACATAGATTAACACGACGCACATCTCTGAGGGGATTCCAGTTGATAGAATCAATGGAGCGGTTGTAAACCGCGCAAATCTGTCACGGAGAAGGGGGTAAGATATCGAATTGATTCGACAAACTTCATCTTACATTAGATTACGCGCATCATTTGGTAAAATTTTGTGTCTCTAGCTCTTATGGTCTCGGAAATCAATCCCCTCATACTGACAGACGGACATGGTCCAATCGCTACCCGAGCCAATGATAAGACTTTTTGCCCGTGGAACATATGGTCTGCCACGCCTCCTTCTGCCTGTTACATACATTGCACAAACCTATAATACCCTTTTACACTTTGTGTACAGGGTACAAACACTCGCACACACATACGCACACAAACGCATTAATTACAATTATTCGTGTTTATTTGAGCGCTGTAACTTTTGTGTTAATTAGTGTAAATATATAGCTCTGACGGACACTTTTTATGCATAGTGCATACTATAAATATTTTTTAAAATTTAAAAAAAAAAATAATTTCTTTTATATTTTTGTTGCTTGATGTACAAATGCTGAAAGGTCAATGAAATCGAGTGGCTTTTGTTTGAAATGTAAATGGTAAAGTTCTTTATTTTATTTACTGATTACCTTTGTATAGCTATTGGGATATATAAATTGGTAAGAAGATACGATTTTATGAAAAATACATAACATAATGACACGGTTTATTACAATTCTCTTCTTCTTGACTGGCCATAACAAACTTTACCTAGTTAAGCTACTCCTAAAGGCGCCTACTGCACTTTGTGATACTAAAGCTAGTTAGGTCTGACGCACAACATGTCCGAATCAAGATTCAGATTCGCTTAATGTTACTTCGCTTGACTATGTCAATAACGTAGTGTCCGTCCTTCCATCGGTTCCGGTAGGTCCTAAGGTGGACATCTTGGTTCCGGTAGAAGGGGAATGGCCATGGTGATCCCTTTCTCTACTTGGCTTGACTATGCCAATATCGTTGTAGCGATCATAGCGTCTTTCTTTCCATCGATTAAGGTACGCCTAAAGATTCTGGGGAACACTTTCCGCTTCAACAGTCCAATGGCGTCTGGACCCACCACGTAAAACGCCACTACTCATAAAAATAATAATACGTACTATTGTGATCAGAAAACCTTTATTTATTCTTCCAAATCTATATCAAAGTACCCTTCAAAGTAATCCTCTGCGACACACTTATGGTTCCAGAGCCTTCTGCGCTTCGGTTTTTATCTCCTCAATCGAGTCGAAACAGTGTCCCCGGATGGGTTTTTCAGTTTGCTAAGTAACCAAAAGTCGCACGGAGCCAAATCTGGCGAAAACGATAATTGCACATCCACATTTGATGTGTTTTTAGTGAAATAATCGCGTAGAACCAGTGCCGTGTGAGATGATGCATTATCATGATGCAAAAACAAAAGAGTTGCTAATATTTGCGAATAGCTTCACGCAAACGGCGCATAACACTTAAATAATATTCCTTGTTAACAGTTTGGCCCGGCGAAAGGAGTTCAAAATGCAGCGCGAAAACTGTCAACATGACCTTGTTTTTTGACCGACTTTGACGTGATTTATTTGGTTTCGGCTCGTTTGATTGATGGGCTGTTTTTGAGTTGTATGCAAGTCTCATCTCCACCTATGATGCTTTTCATTACGTCCTTATAATCAGAAACCATTTCTTCCATTCTTCAAATTTTGTTTTTTTGGTACCAATCGAAATTGGACTTTTCTCAAGGCACACTATTTTACACTATTTTCATTCATGAATTTCTTGAAAATCTCTCTATGTACGATCTCATTTATCGCTACTTAACTATCGAATACTAATGTAATTTGTATATACAGCTAATTACCCAATACGTTCATATCTGAACAGCAGCCAATGATGCAAACTTAAGCTTGGGGTCTTGGTTGAGCACTAATTCCGTTCCATTCCATATTGGCTCAAAATGGTCCTAAACAGTCAGCTTATTAAGCAGTATTGTGAACATCGATTTAACTATGAGTATTTTACGTATAATAAGCCTAACTAAATAAACTTGACCAAAAAGCGGCTTAAAATTGAAATTCATACATGCAATATTAAATATTAATTAGAGTATCTCAATGCTGCATTACCGTTACAATTCGTTTGCGACTAATTGCAGGAAATTTCTCAGAAACTCGCCAAATACTTTGAGAACGACAAAGCAAATGTTTTGACATAAATTCCATTATCTAATGGATGCCAATAAACAGTCCAGTTACACACACACACACACACATAAGCTCTGACTGGGTGCACCTGACATGAGAATGGAACATTGTCTCAGATGTGAAATTAAAAGTGATTGCGGGTGTGGTATGAGGCAAAGAGCATGAAAGGAACGAGAGAGAGGGACGGACTGGAATGGGAGACTGCGAAACTGCAAACTAATTTGAATTTATGCAGAAATGCTCGAACGAACATTGTTGTTGTTGTTGTTTGTGCACTGTAATTAAACTGCACATTATCAGGAAACCCACACACTCACACACACGTACTCTCCCAAACATGCACTTTATATATGTATACAGGAAGGGAAAGAGACATAGAGATAGAGAGAGAAATAGCGACAAATGTGACAGGGCGCATAATTATGCAAGTATCTCTCGACCGACAGCAAACCGAATTGTCTGTCATCTTGTGTTCTGCTTTTGTGTAAAATTTAATTTGGCTACATTTAATTATTGTTTATGTAACGATCCCGTCTAACCAGGCTCATTTCTGTATTCGGGTTCGATTTGCCATTGCAACCAACAATGCCAACTTGCTGTATAATTACAATATTATAAACAATGATAATTTGCCAAATGCGCTCAAAGTGCAGCAGCAACAATAACCTTGGCTATTGACTATCAGTTGGCTAATAGAGCCGTGCCAAGGGAGTTAGGCCGAACAAAGGAGAGAAACCGCCAAGAAGCACGCCCACTGGCGCCCACGCCCACCTTTATGGCCTATGGGCAACCACAACGTTGCACTAATCGCATGTTGTGTCAACATTAATCGCATCAAATTTAATTTTACAATTAAATGCAAAGACGCGACGCGTTTAGCATAAATTAACAGCATGCAAATAGGCGCCGCAGGCGTTAAGACCCCCCATGGACCACCCCTTACACCCCGCTCACACTTATGGCGAAAAGAACAGTTGCCGTTAGTTGTGCGAGGCGCACGCAATTTTGTGGCCATGCCAACAACTCAAGGCTTCCGTTTCCTGTTTGGGGCGGCAGCCATTTTGTATTTTGTATATTTATTGCAAAATGTAATTTAATTGACGACTGAGTCAATGCTTTTAAATGAAAAGGCATTAAAAGCCTTTAAATGTAGCCGCTAATCAAATTATCTACTGAAAATGCCAAACTCAATCATAGAAAATCCATTAAAAGCGGCATATTCTAGAAAGGAAAGGCATGCTAATTAAACAAAATGGTTCGAAACGAATAAGAAGAGCTTCAGTTAACCTGTTTGCATATATTGCAAACTCTTGGTAGTGCTTGTTTTGTTGCAAGCTCAAAAATTTAAGATTTTGGAGATCTACCCCGACTGTTTAGATAGATTGGCTTTAAAGAAACCAATGGTCAATGGGTCTATTAACTAAGAGAATATTAGTTAGAAGTAACATTCATAAGTTCACTTTAAAAAATCAATGAATCATCATAAAATAAACGTTTTGAAAATTGTTAGTTACTTAAATACTGCATTAGCTCTCTTCTATACTCCACCATCTATTTGGCAATTATAAAGCAGTATTTGATAGCTCGTTGAGGGGTCGCGTATATGCCGCACTGCCTGAGTTCAGTATCCCTGCGAAGTTAGTAAGACAATGCATGATGACGTTGAGCTCCGTCAAAGTAAGAAAAAATCTCTCCGAACGAAAGTCTAAGACCTCGGAGCCTCTCTGTAAAGGGCAAAAGATCTTACAAAGTACTTTCCGCTCAAGCACTGCAAGGGCGTCATCACCCCACCCATGCCGCAGGGCTAGAAAGCGAAACGGGAAGAATGAGCGTTTTATAAGTTGTTAGTTTTGACTGGCGATCGTATCATTGATTGGCAGGAGTTATCATCCGCTTTATTTTCATGCTGACATCGTACTTTGCTGTGTTTAGAGCCGCCCACACAGAATAGCGTTGTCTGAAGCCTTACACGGTATGAAAACTTTCGGAGAGCTCCGTCGCCCCGGAAATGGGTATATTGCACGTTACTCTGCAAAGCCGAAGCAACTTTTCAGCGATACAGAACGCAGACCATGCGGCATATACGCGTTCTTTCAACGGTATATCCATGTGTTATATCGTTTTAGGCTATCACGCACGATAGAAAGAATAGATGAGGTAGGATAGTTGCCGCATACCGTGGGGTCACAGTTCTTGGGGACAGGTCACCAGGTCACCGTGGTTCCAATCATTGGACAGCCTCTGATCTAGCCATGAACTTCTTTTGCCTTGAACTTATCTTTAGTTAACCATTCATTTAACTAATTGCAACTCTCGAAAATTAAAGTTAACGGCCAAAAGTCAGTATAAGTTGCATTTAAACTGAGAAGGAGACAATGTCCTAAGGTTTCGTTTAACGATTCAACAAATCATCAAAATAATTTCGTGCAGTATCTTGGTAGGCATTTCGTCGTCTGACTTGGAAAACGCAAAATAACAAAAAATTAATTAAAAAACGAAGCGATTGCACTGGTTGTTGGGTTGAAATTCTCAAAACAGCCTAGAAAACAAGTATTGATTCTATGTCTATGTCCTATGTGGACATCTAACATGGGATTTCTAAAAAGTCAATCAAAGCCATTCCATTTTATCTTTCTAAACATTCTTTATGTAAAGGACTAAATTAGCACATTTAACACTCGATTCATTAACCACAAAAACAGTTAGCCTTAAACCTTACTGACAATAGTTTGAATAAGCATGTACTTGATCTGCCGGATAGATAAATTAAACATACAACTTCCACTTTTCTAATTCAAGCCACTGTAGCACAATGAATGTCAAACTATGACTTTAACACTGGTACTCAAACTGTAGCTTCAAAACTGTGTTCGTATTTCAAGCGTTTTGACAGAGCTGTTAACTGTAGTTTACCCCGTGTGGTGAGCGGGTTAGTGAATACCACCTCGGCAGGTCAAAGCTTGTCGTTTGAGGCGAATAACAATGACACTGGGTTCTTTCGAGACCAGTAGAGCCACCCCAGGCCTTAAAAGGGTTGTTCGTCAGGTTTGGGACCCATCACGTAAAGCCACAATTCCAATGAAAGAATGTATTTACATCAGGCCGTAACCCGATAACTTGTTCTTATGGCCAGTTAAGAAGAAGAAGTTAACAGTAGCTAGTTTTTTTTTTGTTTTGTCTGACGTTAAATGCGCGATGACTTTTTTATTTATTTATACATACTATTCACCTCTAAGGCTCTGAGGCCTGCCATGACTCTCAGATAAGAGTTCATTTGGAGATGACATGTTTATGTTTTCTGACTAGCATTCCACAATAAAATAAGTACAACACAAATATATATATGTACAACATTCATAAAATGTAATTAACTCATATCTGCAGGTAATTTTTTGTTGTTGATTATTTTTTATCTAGCAAAATAGACTTTTGTTTTTTAAATATTATTTTTTAGCTTCACGCTTTGCTGCATTGACAGCAATGAAAACGTTTTGTTAGTAGTTTTGCCTGTTCTGCTGCCTGTAGTTAACCTTCGTTTCTGAAGCAAAATCAAAAATAGATAACCTTAAAAAAAACTTTATTAAAGGTGTTTTTGTGTAAGTCGACTGTTTAATTGAAGGACGGCAATTAAAGGCTGCAACTATAAAAATCACGATGTGTTTCTTCTGTTCAAGTTTTAAGTTTGGCAGTCGTTTACCGTTAGTAATGACCATTAATGCAACTGTATTTAACCTCGCAGTCCGTTCAGTTGGCCCAGTCGTTTTACAGTTGCAGTTAAAGTTGCAGTTCGCTTTGGCTGACTTGACTTGATTGCGAAGGCAGCTAACCATGGTCGAGCGGTAGTTGTTGCTGTTCTTGCAGTTGTTGTTGCAGTTGTTACCTTTAATTTAACTTTTTTGGGTGATTGTGGTTGGTCGCCGCCTTAAAGACAAGTCACGTTCCGTTGCGTTTTGCGTTAACGTTTATATATACATATATAGTAAGTAAGTCGACCAGTTAGTAAAGCTGCACAGTGGACAAAATAAGAAACTGAAGAAACTTTTTCTTCAGATTGACAGCATAATTATCATTTTTGGGCTTGATCGATTTGTACAAGGTTATATATGTATTCGTAACATCGCAAAAAATAGTTGTGTTCGAACAAGAATGTTAAGAACATAGTACTTCTGGTGTTAAAATAATTTCCTTAAGATGGAGTATTACCCGTACCCTGAATTATCTGGATTGTCGATACGCTTTTTGCGTCCCAGCCAGCGTTTTATGTAAATTTTTATCATATTCGAGTCTTTTATGAATGCTCTGGGAGATTAAAATTATTTTATTTTATTTATTTATTAATATTGATAGCATAGTTCAAAAACTAAGCTAACAATGAAAAACTTAAATATATAGCATGGCTGCTGAGGCCTTCGGCTAAAATGCTTATCTTATATATAATATTATGTACAATGATTTGGTAGTTCTTATTTGAAAAATTATATATGCGCTTATTATATATACATATACATCTATTACTATTCTTTTTAATGTTTGTACCCTGTACACAAAGTGTAAAAGGGTATTATAGATTTGTGCAATGCATGTAACAGGCAGAAGGAGGCGTGGCAGACTATATGTTCCATGAGCAAAAATGGTCAGGAGCAATAGTCGAGTCGATATAGACATGTCCGTCTGCCCGTGTTGTCGCAGCGTTCTCGGAGACTATAAGAACTAGAGCAAACATTTTTTTACCAAAAGATGCAATGAACTGTAACAGAATGTTAAAGTTAACATTTATGTTAACCAAATCTGGTACGTTAGGATTGTAAACCAAACAATGTTGACCTTTTTCCGAACCATCCCCCCTACCCTCGTAGTACCTTTACCTTTAATACGCCCATACCCTTCAACGCATCGACACAAAAATTTGCATGAAATTTAATTTTCATTGAAAAAATTGGTACAGGATATCCCACTGTCGGGCACCGTCCCGACTGTCTGCATCAAATTTTTTTCATATGTATTAATTGTTGTTTTTTCTGGGAACAATAATTTTTCGGCTTCGTTTTTCGCTAATACTTTGTCTGAAAAACTATGATAATATCTTAATATATAACAAGAAGTTTAAATCTTCCAGAGCTGCGAAATATAACTACATACAAAAGTACTCAAACAAAGTGTAGTGTAATCGTAAATTGATCTTCCAGAGGTGTGAAATATGACTGCATAACAACGGTCAAATTGATCACATTTCAGGCCCCTGTATGATCAATCTTCCCTATTATCAAGAAGGATGACCCCACGGTTTGCGCTAACTATCAGTCTTCTTTCTATCGCATATAAGGACCTACAGTACGGTCGCTGTGTGAAAGACTGAAGCCATTTGTGAAAAAACTGATTGGACCTTACCAGTATGGTTTTAGGCCTGGTAACTCCACCATTGAACAGATATTCACACTACGCCAAATCCTGGAA
Source organism: Chymomyza caudatula (assembly GCA_035041775.1). NCBI lineage: Eukaryota > Metazoa > Arthropoda > Insecta > Diptera > Drosophilidae > Chymomyza > Chymomyza caudatula. The sequence goes on from JAWNKW010000133.1 coordinate 2,765,631, forward strand.
AAGACCGACGAAAACCAAATCGAAACCCACCATCTCTTTGTCGATTATAAAGCAGCATTTGATAGCCCGTTGATATCGATATCATTGGTTGTAATAAGCGAGCAGTTACTGGAGCCTTTGCGGCTATTGAAAGAGAATCTGCCAGGATGCGTCTAGCTGTTAATGAGAGTATATGTTTTCTTCGACTAGAGACAGCGGTTGGATTCTAATGATGTTGAAAACTATACTTTTGATGTTGTCAAGGATTTCGTTGGAATGGAAAACAATGTCAACATGGAGATCAAGCGAAGAATCACTCTTGGTTTCATTAGGCAAATGAGTAGTAAAGACCACGTTAGACGAAACTAACACTCTTTAAGACATCCTTCCCGTTTTTTGCTTAATAGCGCTGAAGCATGGATAATAACGCAGTCTAATGAAAAGCCCTTGGAGTTTTTGAGCGGAAAGTACTTTGGACCTTTACGCGTTGGCTACGACTACCGCATCCGATGGAACGGCGAACTCTAAGAGCTCTACGACGACATTGACATAGTTAAGCGAATTAATATCCAGTAGCTCCGCTGGCTAGATCATGCTGTGCATATGAATGAAGAAGCTCCTACTTTTTTAATGCGGTAATTGACGGGAGGCGACGAAGGGGCGAGGGATACCTTATCACCGATTATATAAGGCGCGCGCAAAAGCAAAGACGCCTGGAAGGAAGATTGATTTCCATCAGGCCGTAACATGATAACGGCTTGTTATGGCCAGTTAGGAAGAAGAAGGAGTATGATCAATTTGCGATTGCTCTACATTTTGTTAGTATACTTTCGATAAATTACATTTTGAACGTAAGGAAGAGTTACTTTCGACTTACTTTACAGTCTACCCAGGGCTAGCTGGTGTATTACAGACTACAATTTATTTTAATGGAGCAATACATATAAGCATAAGAATTTGGTACAGGTCTACTTTTCTTCCAACGATGGAATTTTTGTATGACTACGTGATGTGCGAAATTAAGCGGCATCCGGACTTAATCTTATTATAAAATGGACTTTTTTTGTGGCAATAAATGTCACTGGCCTACAGAATTCTCCGTTTCCTGATTTTTAAGGTGCGGTTTACCCTTTAACTGGTATTTATATAAATTCATCATCTGTGACTTAGAAACAATTGGCTTTGGAGGTATACTCGTTTAGTTATAGGGGTTGTTAAAAGTTAATGCAAAGATAAATATATTTTTTGCCTGTCGGTTTGTCTCGTTCCGGTTTGGTTTTCCAGATTCGCATTTATACCCTAGTATAAATCGCCTTGCATTAACGCCGCTCGTGCAAAATTTCGACCATAGTGAGCAAAATTGCTTTTAACTTCAGAGCGTGAGCTTGCTGCTGGCTTCTTCTTGTTCTTCTTTCGAATTTCGACACTGTTGTTGCACCAGTCAGATGATGGTGGCAGGGTCGTGTGGCAGGTTTATTCAATTGCAGTTGCAGCAACTCGTCTGCATTGACTGACTGGTCGGACGGATGGTCGATCGCTCACTCGACGGGTCAACAACAAGCATCACAAGAATTTCCACTTTCAATGTGATCACCCCTGTTAGGTGCTCGTTTACCTAGGTTCACATAGAGGTCATATAATTCATAGAATTTTCATAAGGTTTATGGCCCCTAGAATTCCAGATAGACGCGCTTTAAAATAATGAGCAGCTGTCGAGTAATTAACACTAACTTGTGGCTTGGCAACACAGTGCCTGCTAAAAGTAAGCTGCCAGGTAACAATTGCTTGCTGCCCCGCTCTCGTTCTCGCTCTCTCCACTTTGCGCTCTTCTTGTGCTGCGCTCAGTCAGCTGTTTTGGCCTGATATTGTTGGCCTAGCATGCGCAGCTGTTGGCCGTGCGACCGACTCGATCTCAGTTTAGTTGGAAGCCGCGTTCAAGTTGGACGTACTTGCTTTTTGGCTCTCAGTCGCGTGCGCTGCTACCGCGTGTGTCTATGTGTGTGTGTGTGTGTGTGTGTGTGCATATTTACAGTTACCGGACGGCCAACAGGTTGTCTCTGTGTTTGTGCGCGCTTGAATGCCAAATTTAATTGCCACTCTTTGCATGTCTGGCTAAGTAATAAAGAAAATACAAAAAACAGTTTATCGAAATAGACAACAAAAATTTTAGTTGAAGCTCTTTCAAAACGCAACGTGTTGGACGAGACTTTCGTTTTTCCAGCTTTCATTTTCATATTTTACTGCCGACTTAGTAGTCGCTTTTGACAACTTTTCATTAACGAAAAAATCATAAACGAAAATTGTGTAAAATTGCTGAAAACAAAAAAGTTAAATAATAAAAAAGTGCTAAGTGGTAAAATTCAAGTGTGAAGAGAAAAAAATTAATTGGTTCAGCATGGAAACCGCTTGGCGCTGCCGACTCATGATCTTTGGCGTGGTATCTTTACTGCTAGTTGGCGATCTCTTTGGCTATGGCGGCAGCGTAAGGGGCGTCAAATCGGATCATCATCCCGATGAGGTAGCTGTGCGCGGAGGCCCTCCTACGGGGCCGGCTGCTCCCAAGTTTCAGCAGAAAAATGCAGAAATTGAAATTGGCGAAGGTGAGTGGCTTTACTTATTTATTTAACTAAACTTAAATTGTTAAGCACATTATATTTTCCAATTTCATTTCCATTTCCCTTGCACTTTTTGCACTTGGTTTAACCATGCGTATAGACACATACAATTGTTTTTTTTTTTTAAATTTATTTTATTTGTTTTTTGTGAATTATCAAGGCAAATTTTTACAAATTTACTTACTCGCAGAAATAAAAACACCAAAAAAAGACAAATCGAAAGCTCACGCTTTTGGTTTGCTTCATAAATTTTACTGATTATTGTTAATACTATTTGTTGTTGTTGTTATACAATACTCACTGCATTTGTTTTGGTCACAGCAAGGTTATTTTTGTACTTTTAAATGATTTCAAAACGTTTCTTCTTTTAAGGTCGAACCAAATTAAACCAATGCGTAGGCCATGTGAAAGCAATTCATATAAGTAAAATACAGACATTAGCAAAAACAAGCTTCTAACATAAGCTTTACATTGGATCGGCATAATGTAGTTGATTTCATTATATGAAAGTGCCTTAGTGAAGTTTTAATTAAGTAAGAAATGCCTTCTTGCAATCAAAATTTACTCATACATAACAAATATTGTTTGCCAAGTTTAGTAAAATAAAGCAAAAACTGGGTGTTTCCCAAATTGTGAAGAATGTAAGCAAGCTAAATCAGCGGGGTATCGAGTACTTTTCCCATAGGTGGTGACGTTGTCTGTTGGATGCCACTGGATTCTACACACTGATTTAGTAGTTTAGTTTTTCCGTATACGTTTTCAAAGTGTACTATACTTCCGTATAATTGGGCAAACACCAATAAAGCGACGAATGTAATGTATTTTTTACACAATGCATCTAGTTTTTAAAGTATCTTCTTCGTCCATGATCACCAAGTCGCAGAGCCATCTAGAATAGTTAAAGTAGAATACTAGCATGTTTTGAAAGCAACTAGGTGGTTTCTATAATCATGCCAAATTTTTATTCGCGAAAACTAAAGGTTATACGAACATCTATTTAACTTTTAGCTATATACTTAGGAATCTGTTTGTGTTTTGCGCCACACTTTAGGGATAGTACTAATGAATCACACAATGACATAATCCAAAAGGATAATGGGAGAGCCGTATAATCTTCACCACGGAACGGACTTTCGCTCTACAGCCTTATGCTTAGTAAGGTGATAATTATTCCAAATGGTTCTTGCTTAAAACGAATTCGAACAATATAATCAAGTTTTAATATATGAGACTCACCTCATCTGAGGCCTTAAGTCTCTTCCTCTTGTTGTTGTTGTAACTGAGGGCAGGAGATATGTGTTTGCACAATTACAATTATTAAAAGGATAAGAAATAAAAAGATATTAGACAAGGATAAGACATCGGGATCGCGCAGATTCAGAACGAAAAAGCGAGCTACCTTTATTGGGTTAGTCCAAAGCGATAACGGCGTTAATCTTAGCCTATTGGAGCCTAGCTCATATTTCAGATGTTGAAGAAAACAAGCTTATCGGAAGCACTCATTTAACTATCATAAAGAATGTCCATCCGTTTAATGGATTGCATGCGGAACACTAAACTACCAGGTCTCAGCAGCTTTCATACAAATTTACCTTTAAATAACTGTGTATATCGTTTTGAGATTTCATTGATTACCCCACACAGAAAGATGTAAATATTCAATATATTTATAACGATCTCGATCAAACAGTTTTTAACGACTCAACTGAATCGTGATCTATTTTGCTTCGTTGAATGTATACTCAAGTAGTTTATCGCGGTTACCTTCATTAATTGGTAACAGCTGGCACAAAGTTACTTTTGCCAATTTGGCCTGCGGTTTGTTGGTTATGCAATGCAAAACCTGTAACTGTTTTTTTTTTGTTATTGTAAAAATACAAAAAGCAATACAAAAAGCGCGCATAAAATTAACAAAATATTATTTAACAGTCACATATAAATATCTTAAATACACACAAACAATAAAAAACCCTTGCCAAATCTTTGTGTAAATCACTTCAAGATATTGTGAAGCCACTTTCGGTTTCCGACGCGTCAATTTACATATAAAAAAGTTGTTTATATCGTTGAGATACGTCAATGTGCTATATAAGACACACATATATATACATACATATATATTGCATATTTATAAGTAACACAACGAGCTTACAGTCGTATCAAATGCACCGTTTTGTGTCAATTCATATGCATATTCATGCCGGAATAGTATATGGGTTATGTAATTCGAGGGCAAAACAGTAGGAAGACAAATTTTAATCAAACGGAGCGATGCCCGCAACGGGGATACCCTGTATATATTTACGGCCTAATCAACCCCTAAGACACAAAATCATTTCCAAACTTGTATAATCATATCGTCTTAGCTGCAAAAGATACTTGAACATCCAATATTGGGTCTACAATTTGTAACTGATTTGTTTGAATTCACTTATTTGTAGGTCTTAGACTCTATCCTTGTTTAGCATTTATAGAAAAGATACTTAGGTTATGCTCAAAAACTTCCAAGCTATGAATAAAAACTATACGGTTGCCAAGTTTACCTCTTCTATGCAAGTCAAATAGTCCAGCTTTCCAGCATTAAACGAAAATGCTAGTAAATCTCCTAATGGAATACATAATATCAAGATGATACTTATAATCGTCAGCGCTTTTTTCTAAAGAGTATACAAATAGTCGTCTAGCTGCGACAGTAAGTTCGTTTGACTTAGCTTTTGTTTATTTTCAAGATGTTGCCGGCAGTTGTTCAGACTTTAAGCGTTTTTGTTGCTTGTGTATTGCAAGTTTGGCTCGTTGATCTGTGAGGTGAAAGTGGAAAAACGCCAAGCAAATAAACTTCACGTAATAAAAGCAAATACTACAACAATAACAACGACTATAAGTTTGCCGATGGCTGTCAAGTTTTCACTGGGAAATGGCAGCGTAACTTTCCCATCTGTACACTGTAGTTCATTAGCGTTGTCCCTGGCTGTGGGCCCTCCCTCAACTTATCTGCAATATTGTAAAAATAAAAATTTCCATGTCATGACGGACCAAATTTGCTTGCCCCTCTCGCTATTAAGATTCCAGTTTCGTGCTTGTCGTCTAGACAAATCTTTTGGTAATTCAAACCCAACCGAAGCAAAGCAAAGCTCATTATATCAAGTTATCAGGAAGTCAAAATGACAAATTCTACAAAAATAATGCGAATACAACTATACAACTAGTCGACTTAACTTGGGTTGGTGCCATTTAATTTATTGCCCGGTTTTGAGTTACTTTATCCAAAATGCATGGCTCAGGTCTCACCCAGGTCTCGGTCCGTCAAATAATGTAGCTAGAAGCCGGCTTGTAACCGGTTGTATGCGTAATCGGATGACCACTGGATTTGAGCTATTAGTTGTTTGAAACTAGTTTTTAAGAAAACGAGAGTGAAACTGAATGCTCCATAGTTACTACACAGAGTATTATGAAGGCAAACATAATTTCACAGTTCTTTTAGTTATTTAATTTGCGGCTAAAAGTACTAACTGATTGTACACGTTCCACTCATATCTTGGATAAATTCTGGGCTTTGCTAGGTATTCGGCATGAACTTCAGTTCAACCAAATGGCAACATGATAAACATGCGGAACTGGCTTTGTTCATAAATCGAGTTAAGCTGAATAGACGTGTGGTTAACGATGGTAAAAAGAACACATCATTATCATTGTTATTTTTCTTTATTAAAACCTTATTTATATTGCTTATTGATAAACTTAAAACACTTTTCAGCCGTTGCAAGCAGATTTCATTACAGAGGCGTTTGATTAAACCAAGAATACTATATACTATTTAACACTAAAGTGTCATTTGTTCATTTTTCGACACAAGAAAAGGATTCTATTTTAAAATCCAATGATTTATTTTTGTAATATTGTTATTAATTTCTTTTTATACTTTGCATAATCTTCATTTTAAAGTCGCACCCGATTTGAATCTTGCCTTAGTTGCGGAAACGTAAAGAAGTTAGCATTTCGCAAAAAAAAAATCCTCAACTGAGGATTTTTTAGGAACTTTTTTATTCACGGTTTGATCAAAATCCAGGCACTATATCATATAGCAGCCCTAGAAATAATTTGAAAAGTCACGAAGTTCACGCTGGCTCATTTTCTAGTACGTTCAGAGAAATAGCGAATAACTGAATTGCGCATTATGTGACTTCTTCGAGTTGGATTAGGAATTTCCGTAATGTTTCACCACCTCATTGATCACGGCATGTACGTGGCTGTGCGTCAGTTTTATGCCTAAAATATGTCACATAAAAATTGGTGCAACAATCTTCAAAGAAGAAACAGCTCTAAGCTAGTTTGATCAAACTGGACTTTTTACTGAACTCAAAGAGCATAAAAGTAATAGAGCGGAATTCTTGCAAGTTACATTGATTCGACTTGCTGAAATGCGGCCATTCCCAAGACAGTGCATACATGTACGCTTGTTTTGCTCTTTGACTTTCTCAATTTTGCTACGACTACGTCGGTCTAAGAGAGAGCGCACTTCACAAGCAGCCACACACGCACAGTGCCCTGGAAAAGGCCGCGTTTTAGCAAATATGCTGTATTTTTAACGCATCAGGATTCCACTTCATTACTTTCATTCTCTTTTATTGAACTGTTGAACTATATCTTCAATGCTTGTTCAATTCGATTATAATTCGATTAGTTCACTAAGTTCAATCGAAATAGGCTGCATGGCCCAACTCTTGTTCATATGATAACATACTCTAGCATTCATCCATGGTAACAGCATCTTAATCACACCATACTAGCGTGACAGGTTATGTGTCGCTCTTGTCCCTAAAGTGCGCATATAGGTGTTTCACATTAAAAAAAAGTAAGCATTCATTTTTACAATTACAAAGGAAAACTAATTATTTGTATATGGGTGTCCTGTTTGATATAAAATTTAAATTGCGTATTTCGTAAAAACTGTAAAAACTTTTGGAGTGTTTCTTGTTGTAGTATCTATAGATATATCAATATTTTTTGGACAAACTTACTTACGTTTCCGGGGTTTCTTGTATGTTATGCTGTGTTCTTCTGATTGCGAATAATGTAGCTTATTCTTTCGTAGTCATTAACATAAAATAGCCAATTACTTTGAATTCCTAGTAGTAGCTCTATTTAAACACTGGGGTTCTATTGGCAGTTTGTCTAATATTTTATTTACTTAATTATTGTTACAACTGTCGACTGGTTTTTTTAAACACTACCCTGTAAATAACATTAGCAATTTATTTCACAGCCCAATCATTTGGTTAAAAATAAACGTACTCATTAATTAAAAATAAATACACAGATGGTGTCGAAACCCACACGAATTATACATTTTTTATGGAGAGTCAATCAGGTCTCGCGAACGCCAAGTCTTTTCCGCATTCAAATTCTGAGCTTGAGAGCTAATTTTATTGCCAAACAAAAGACGGTCGGAGCCTGTTAGTACTCTAGACTTTCTGTTGCGAATTTCATTTAGTTTTAGTATGAATTGAACTTATTATTGATATGTTTAAGTCTTGAATAGAGGATAGAGAACTGATAGGCATCAGTGTTGTTTAAGGGATTCGGGAGAACGTACATCATCAGGTTGCCACATAACTTTTTCCCAATCTTTAATGGGAATTCAATTAATCTTAATCTTTCAAACATGAAGATATAAGCGGTACTTCAACCACTGCTGCACACTGTACTTCACCACCATCGAGCTCATATGGAGCTCTATATTGGCGGATTATTGTTATTTATATGTTGAATAACTTCAAATGACTTACTTAATTTTTATTATAGGTATTGTACTTCTGCGTCGTGTACAAGGGTATTATAGATTTGGCAGACCATAAGTTGCATGGGCAAAAAGTCTTATCGTTGACTCCGGTAGCGATTGGACCATGTCCGACCTTCTGTCCGTTTCTCCGTCTGTCTGTATGAGTTGATAGATCTGCGAGACCATAAGAGCTAAAGACACAAAATTTTACCAAAAGATGCGCGTAATCCCGTGTAAGATGAAGTTTGTCAACTTGAGATGATATGTGCCCCTTTTCCCCCCAGCAGACGTTCGCGGTTTACAGCCACATCGTTTAATCTATAGACTCTTAACTTGGCACAGGTTTGCGATTTGATTATGTGCATCTACGTTATAAAAATATCGAAATTGTATAAATACATCAAATGTCAAACAGTCAAAAATTTGACTGTTGTTTTCACAACACACATGACTAGTAACAGTATGCATAACTGTGCCAAGTAAAAATTTGTCACGGGTGAAGGGGTAAGATATCGTCATAATTCGACAAACTTGATTAACCTAGAGAAAATGCGCATCGTTTGGTAAAAAATTGTTTGCTCTAAATATTATTGCCTCTGAGATCGATGCGACAGACAGATGAACATGTCTATATCTACTCGAAAATGTGCTGATTTCACCCCCCTTAGCCCATAAACTGCTCTAAGTTTCCATGTTTCTACATGTTGATATGGATATAGCTAAAGCTACAAAATTTGTTGTAGAGACTCGTGTGACCCTAATCGTTAAAACTTTATTCAACTTTTTTGAATAAAAGCCACCCTTCCCCCGTAATCGATTTACCTTAATTACTGCCTCAATAACTTCGCCTACCTATTTTGCTACCGATTTTGCTGAAACTGGTGTTGAAATCTTCGCTAAGTATCAATATATCGAATTCAAAAATAAACCATTACAATTTTTTTTTTATTTTTGATTTAATGAATTTGGAACGAAAAAAAGAAGAATTTAATTTTTCATTTATTGTATTGGGAACAAAAAAAAGAAGAATTTTCGATTTTCGAAAAAGTTAGAAAGTTATGTATTAGACATAGGACTTTAATTGAGGCCAAAGTTGCAAAGTGTAAAAAATTTACCGGGAAAGCTACGTTTTACCCGAAGGCCTTTAATTTGTTGCATAGTGTTATTTGCTCTGTTACGCATACTTTTTTATATACAATACAATACAATATAAATTTTGATCACAACAATGAACAAAAGTTTAATCTGTTCAGCTTTTAAAAAATAATTTAATACTTAAGCATAATTTATAAATTAAAAACAAAATACATATTTTCTGAACATCGCAGAATGAGTTGGCGAATTTTTTAAAGATTCCTTTCTATTTCCAATCAATTAGGCATTCAGCGGCTGGCTAACTATGAACCGAGTTCAATGTACGATTTGCTCTAACTTGGCCTTGTCTGCCAGTCATCACTGTGGCTGCTCTTTTGCTATTCTTATTGTTGTTGCTCTCTGAACACAAAAGCGAAAACAGCTGGTTTTTTTTTTTTTTTTTTTATAAACATTTAAGTATTTTTATTTATAAATATTCAATTGGCAATTCTTATGAATACTTTGCATACTTTAATTAAATGCTGCTCAGCGCCTTCTGTTTGCATTAAATCTCAATTTTAGTGTTGAAAGTAAATTAGCTACAAAATCAAGAAATTCATAACTTTGAAAACGTAGCTATATATATATATATATATATATATATAGATATATTCAGATTTAAAGCTCTTACTGTTATGCACATTTATTATTATTTATATTTTACGCCATTTGTTTACTTTCAATTTTTGGGCGACCTTGAAGTTTGTTTGTTTTTTTGGGTTTATTTTCTTGCAGTTAAATTACTAAAGAAACAATCAATGTTAATTAGAAAGCATTAAAAAAAAGTGCGGAGGTTAAACCTATACAATGACATCAAGCCACAACAAAATATGCCGCTGAATCTTCGACTTAACATTTTATATATTTATTTTTTAGAGCACGACTTTAATGAGTTCTCTGCGGCAGCTGCCCTAAAACCGAGCGACAGCGCGCTAAATGGAGCTCAACTCAAATCCAATCTGGCCAAGTCACAGCTGACAGACACCATCAAGGAGTCCTGCTTGCCAAAAATGCTGTGTGAGTTGGCCTCCAAGCCGGAGTATATGCTGAGCGAGAAGGAGAAGGAATTGCTCAGATTAATTCGGTAAGTTGAAGCAAGAATCGTAGATGATTAAAATATAGTAAGTCAGGGGCGAAAATACCTGTATAATTACGTCTATATGAAGAGCAAAACTACTTGTGAGGATAGGAATTGTTGGGTTGCATCAGATATAAGAAGAAGTTATCTCTCTTGATTTTTTTTAAACCACTCAGGTATACGTAGGATATAGTGCATCTTTATGACAGCCTAATCTGAAGCACTCCTTCTTCAATCCGGAATGACAAAGGTAGTTAATCCACTCTCTATGATGTTCATCCAATGATGACATAGCCTATCCCATCTTCGCTTTTCTTCGACAGTTGCTTTCAGGACTGCAGGCATTGCGTCTAAAAAAACTCTTGGTCACACTAGAGAATAACTGCGATGTATTGGATAGCTAAGTAGTTTTCTAGGTTTTTTTTAATCTTCGAAATTCAATCATTTTCTATTGCATCCACAATTTGTTAAACTGTTCTCTGTACAGTTTTTAAGTGTCAAACCTCAGTGCATCTATTGCCAGATCTCAAAGAAGACGCTAGGGGATACATTCTTTAGCCAAATGCTTGACTTTTTGGGAAAACCTCCAAGCATTTCTGCACTTGCACATCTCGATCCATCCGATCTCCTTATTTTTTACGTCGTACTTTGCCTGCATCTCCTGCACACGTCGCGTACCGTCTGCAGGGTCCTTCCAAAGACAATACAAACACAGTTTTTCTATTGTTTTTGGTCTTTCTATATCAACTGCAGTGGCTTCGCGGCACTCCGAAGATATGCGTCCAAAGTCAATGGTGGGTAGAGTGAGCTGCTCATAGAGGTGAACGCAGAACGCTGCAACAACTGGCTCGTACGTTCTTTGCTATGCATACTCGCATGCGAACGTTGGCTTTCAAGAATTGGCTTGAGTTTCAGTTTATACCACTGAACCAATTTCCATAAAAACCAAATGAAGAAGTTGAGTTGGCTAATCTGACTTCTACCGAGGGGCTTCAACTAAAACGTCAGCACAGCAATTCCTATTTAAATTGTCAACAGTTAAGGTTGGGTATACCTTTTAATTGAAGGCTTAAAAAGGTAGGATCTACTGTTTGATAAGGGGACTCATTTACTCTCGGCCAGCCTTATCATATTGAAAACACAAGGTTTTGTGACGGCTGGCCGCCAGTATATGTAAATCGTGCTGTCTGGTTTATCTAGTTTAAAACGTAAGAAATCGTCCGCCAGTTGGGTTGCGGCGCTTTTTTTCTTTTTTTCGGGGTTACCCTATTAGAGGCTTTGCCTGGCGGTTCAGTGGCGGTTGTACGCGATGGGTCTCGACCCTACACACAATCTCGTAAAGGCCGTGGGCCACTTCGCTGCGCACATTAGCTTACTATCCTAACCGGGTAGTTATTAGAGCAGCTAACCAGGGGCCTCACGTACAGCTTGTGCGGCGACTTGATTGAGATAGAAAGAGGTAAATTAATATGCTGAAATCATAAAATTCATTTATACAGATTAAGCAAGAATTTGCAACTTCAAAGTCAAGTCGTATAAGTTTTCGAACTTTCCGACATAAAATCGAATATAAATTAATGGTTTAATCGTATATATAGCACCTGATAGAGATACAGAGAGACTAAGGTTTTTTTTTTTTTTGATTGCTATAGCGGTCATTGCTCTGCCGATTAGCATGGAAGAAGACAAACTATGTAGCCAGCTGTTTGTTTGTTCAAAAGTGCAAAATGCAAACTGAGTTTAAGTAGAAGTGGTTTGTTCATAGTGCGAGTGTACATCAAATATTTATCGAGCACACAATTTAACATTTCCATTCACCTCCTAACCTAGGGGCCTTACCTACGATGTTATTGACTCGATCATCTATAGTCACGATCATTTTTTTAGTTAGACTTGCGAACGCCCCGCAGCAGTTTACATCGTAACCTACCTCAAATTTAGACTCTTAACAGCTGCGACGAGCAAAGTCAGTCGCTTAGATATAGTCAAACAGTCACCTGCAACCTCGCACTTGAAAACGAAGGTGAGCCAAGTCGATAGCCATGTAAAGCAACAACTTCAACAACAACAACAACAACTCGAGCTGGAACAGTTACTATGTATAGAAACAGATAATGGAAATGCATATCACAGTTAGTAGATTTATAATTAGCCCGCTGAGCTATTATTAACATCGAAGCAAGGTGACTCTCATGGGCGGGGGTAACCAACCAACAAATCATTGATGTCTCAGACAACAGTTTAGTGTTTTTAACTTTGAAACAACAACAAATATGTTTACATTTCCTCAAACGCTAACTGAAATCCATTTCCGCATTTTTGCAGATCACCCACCATGCCCTGGATGATGAATATGCCGCCAAGCAAATGGTACTTTGCGGCTCACATGGGCGAGCTGATGCGCTACACAGGCGACAATCTCAGTGGTCCCATGGGCTGTGCGAATCTGTGGCCCAACTGTCCCATTAGTTCTAAGAAGCTAATGAAGCTTAGCTACAAGGTGCGGGTATAGGCGGGAGGCCTCAGAACGTGCTAATGTGATTAAAATTGTTATTTTATGTGTGTCTTAAGTATTAGCGCTAGTTAACAAATACAATAACTTAAAGAAGAAGTGGCAAAAAACTAACTAAATATAAACAATAGAATCACTTTTGTACCATATGTTTTCGCTGTCATATCTTCTAAATTAAAAAGTATGTATACTATATACACTATAAGATAATATAATTGCATAAGTGCTGTAGGTTCTTGCTCTTGGGCTTGACTGATGTGACAAGTTGTAATACTAGACACAACCCTGGCTTATAATATTTTAGCTGTAATATTCTTTAAGTGTGGCTAGTCTTTATCTCAATTGTAATTTTAGTTTTTTATTATTGAAATATTGTAATTGTAAATAAATGTATATGTACAATGTTTGTAGAATGTGATTGCTCATGTGTTTTCATTGGAGTGTAATTATTCAAAGTGAAATTTTGCTAAATCATTTGAACACTTGTTTAATGTGCAAAAATACAAAATACAGGTGAAACTCATCTGCAGCAAAATTTGAAATCAGTTAAGATTCATAAAAATCGTTCAAATACACGTGGAATTGCATTAAGAGCGTAATCAGATGTTTGTCAAGTTTGTTTTTTGAAGATAATTTGATAACACAGTTAAGACTTACATGAGTCTACATACCAAATTTAATTACAGAATTATGAATATATTTAAACAGTTATATATTTTTTAAGGACCGCCACGGAAACTATTAGGAAAAGGATGTGCCCATAGCAAGTGACTTTACATTCAAAGAAAGTTTCAGAATGGAGAGGAATGTGGTTACCGGCCTTGTGTCAATGTTACCGCAAATGGCCAAGAAAGACAACAACTTTCGAAAATGCCTTCCCCTGGCGAAGCGCTTCGCATTTGCCCTGTACACTCTGAGCTCCCTGCAGAGTTTCACCCAATTGCTAAGATATTTGGAGGGTCCCGTCCAACATTTCTGCAAATAACGAAAGAATCGAAAGGAAGTATGGACGACTTTAGCGCGGTATACTTAGTGGAAACTTCCTTAGGAAGCTCGAGTTAAAGAGTGTGTGCAGGGCTATGAAGAGCTTGTATTATCTCTATGCTTTAGTGCAATCGAAGGGTGCCACATTGAGATAAAACCTCCTGTAAAAGATGAACGTGAATATTACAATTACAAGGGCTCCACCGTTCTTTTGCTTCAAATAATTAAAAAATTGCGCCTAAATAATCAGCTGCTTTGCGAGTAAATAATATTGCCACATCGACGAAAACCGTAGAATTATCCATTTATTCGCTTGATTTTTGGTAGCCGCAGCACCAGCGGCGATCGCTGTGTTGAATCAATCACCTTGTTGTATGGACTATGGCTGCTTTGGCGGCAGGGTTTTTATGCTTGCGGCTTCAGTGCCGCATCAAAAAGTGATGTATCGATAGTATTATCGATAGTTTTGCAGCGATAGTTCTAGCTTTAAAGTGGAATTTTGTTGCAGTTTTCAAAGTGTGGACAGTCAACGAAGAGTAAACACTGAATATCTTTTAAGCTAAAAATGGCTTCAATTCAAATAAACAGCGCGCAACTCTAAAAAAAATGTTCAAACAAAATCCCGATACACGTTTAAATTAAATAAGGAGTATTTTTTTTTTTTTTCATTTCACGCGAATAACAAATTATGATTTGAATAAACCAATTTTATCGAATAAGTAACCACCTCTTATGATATTTTGTCGCATACATGTTTTAAAATCTCTAAAAAAGTCCTTCGGTGTGTCTTTAATGCTAAAGATTGACTTTTTCGAACTCAGTTACCGAATTGTTTCGCAGTATTATGCACTAGGTATAAAAGATATAAGTGTAGATGTTGCTGTCAACCTTCTCTAATTGGTTTTATGCTTTACGAGGTTGTCTTTTTCACCATTTTATCGATATCCAAATTACATATCTCCATCGTGCTTTTGCAAATTTCCCTTCCAAAATCTTTTCCTCATCACCTTTCCCTTCACGTTCTACATTGCCTCTCCGTTTACCTCTGCCCTTTCATCTTCCATTCGTCCTCCACCTTCCTCTTCATCTGCCCCTCCTCTTTTTCTCATCTACGTCTACGTCGTCTTACCCGCCGTCCTCGGGCAAAGTTACTTTATGCCTGCACTGTAATCGATGTCCGATCCGTAATGAAATGCGAGTTCAAGACGCCGTGAATTCTGAATCTATTCGCTTTTCGTTCGTTTGCAGTCGTTCTCGTTCATTACTGCGATTTGGACATTTGACTGACTATGCTATCTTTGGTATTGTAGTTGAGACTAAAAAAAAAAATGGTGCCGATGAAAATTATGCTGGCAACTAAAGAAAAGGCAGCTGATTTTGCAAAAACTTTTTGGTTGGATTCAATCGAATTTTCGGCTATTACTTTTCATATTTTTCCAAAATTCGAAACACAATAAAAAAAAATCTTTCAAATCGGTTGAACGGTTCTTGAGTTTACATAACGTATTGCGCCGCCTATTCCTTTTGTTTTTTCCACAACTTTAGGCACATCTAAGTCATTCTCAATATCTGCCGTTCGCATGAACTAGGGTGCACCAGTTAGTATGCGAAGAGTTTTTGTCTGCAGGATTCGGATTCTTCCTTGATGGGATTTCGAAGCAATTCTTTGCACTTGCATCTATGTCGCCAGCCGGTAGCAATGAAGATATGTTTGTACGTGTAACAGCTTTGAAGCTCCAGTAGTTAGTCCAACAAGAAGAAGACGCTCAGGTGGAGGTTCTTAAGCAGTGCGTTGCTCCGCAGACACAATTGTTTCTGACCACGATGGCCGTGTCCCCTCAGCCGATTTCACAACCAGTGGGCATATCGTGTGTGAAAAGGTTGTAAAGCGTGGGCCCCAACACTCTTCCCTCTGGAAACCCAGCTCTGCCGCTTCATTTTACACCATCCAGCAACGCGTCGAAGAAGCGGTCCGACCAATAGCTACGAATTGTCCAAAGAACTTGGGCGGCAACAGAGGCTTGACTTTTGCAGGGAAGACCAAAACTCTGCCGAGGGCTTGTTTTATTTTTTGCTACCCTATGGAATTGTATTGGTGAGAGAGATTCCATGAGACGTTCGGAACGCAAATTAAAAATGAGCGAGCAGTGTTCAAAGAGCTTGGCAACTATCTCTGTATAAGTCGAGGAACGTAGGGCTCTCTCCAATTTTATGTATCATGCAGATCCTCGCTTTCTTCCATGTGGTTGGGACATGTCCCATTGAACATAAACATCAAGAACAACTTGTCTAGGTCGTCTTGCACCTAGACCTTTTCTGTGTTTTATGTCCTAAGACCGCTGATTGGAGCAACAAAAGGGCATAACTGCTCTTGACTGTTGAATAAGAGAATCATCTTTATTTGTCTGTTTCTTGAGCTGATATTAAAGGATTGGAACACACTGACGGATTGATGTTGCGTAAAAATTCAGTTAAAAGAGATACATAGAACACCATTGCATACTTTTGGGTGCTCCTCAAAAATGCGCCACACACAGAGCTGCTCTGGAGCTGTTCAAGTGCTGCAGCGCATGCAAATGGCAAATAATTTGGAAGCACTGAAAATTCCATCTTGCAATAAATTTTATTACAGTTTTTATGGATTTGTTTTTGTTGTTTATTTGGTCATGACAGAGACATAACAACAACACCAACCAAAATTGTCACTTTAGCCTCAGTCATGCGGCCAATTGGCAAATTATGACACAAATATTTAATTGCTAATTAACGAAGAGTTCTGATATAAAACGTAAACATTTCTATTTTTGATTTCGGTCATAAATCGGATAAAGGCACGTGTCAAAACTCTTGTCGTGCAATTTGCTTTACTATATAATTATATTATTATAAAATACACATAATTTTGTAATTTCAAAAAGTTTTCGTTTGCCAATTGAATTGCAATAGAAATCGTTCACACCATATTTAATCACGCTGTTCGCTTGGGTGACTGTCAGTAAAACAAAAAAAATTGAAATAAAAAACTAAAAACTAGACCAATTGTAACATTAATGGAATTGGGTCAGCTTGTTACGCTCATTGCGTGCCAGAGAGTCGGTCCCCCCATAAGCCCCATTCAGTTCACCTTAATTGTTTGTTGCCGTCGCGCAGATCCGATTTGGCAGGTTGAAACTTGTCAAACTGCATTATGTAGTTATACAATGGAAAGTGCAATTAGTCAATCAAATCTATTTCGTAGCACTGTCAAGCCAAAAATTGGCACCCCCAAAAATAAACTACTCGCATATGGTATGTCTAGCTGTCATATTCCACTTGATAACTTCCGCAACTGTGGTTCACTATAACAGCCTACATCCTCAAGTGCTAATACATACATATATCATAGTATATTGCAATAGTGGAATAGTGAAGAGCGCCCCCCAACCAAGACAGCAACAAGTGTTTTTCCCGGCGACAACTGGAAAAACATGAAAACTACGCGGCTTGGCAAAAGAAAAGCCAAGCCCACAAACGGCAAGACAGACGGAGAGACGTTGAGCAAGTGGCGTTGGCTACCAACCTACATTAGACTGGTGCGAAAAACCAAAATAAAGACAAGACAAAGTAACGACATTAAAATGTAAGCCAAGTGGAAGTGAAACAGGGAGACGGGGGGAAAAAAAAGAGATAGATTGTGCAGATACGACGCTTATGTAATGACTCATTTCCACTGAGTTAACAGTACCAATCCACCTGTAATGAACAGGGGGAAGGCCTCCCAAACCTATGAGGCTATTCAATAAGAGTATCCTTGCTTGTTGACTCAAACGACTTAAATGTAAACCTTCTTATAAAGCACATTAATGCACTAAATAAACTTAACGAACCAAAATTACTTGAGATCAAACTGTTGTCTAGAGAAAGTTGCTATTTTAAAAGTAGAAACCATCGTCTGCCTTATTGACATTCCTTATAATAAAGATAGCATAATAATGTGTAAGACATTACAAGTTATCTACAAAATCTGGACCATCAAAACTTTCTGTATATAAACAAATCAAATCTAATCAGTATAAGTAGGGACGGTGGGATAACCTGTACCTATTTTCCCAGAAAGTTATGGGCGTTATTATGGTAACTGGACTGCGAGGGTGGGGGTTGATTCGGCAAAATTTCAACAATGTTTGGTTTGTATGCTTAACATATTTGGTGGCTCTAACATGAATCTTAACCTTAACAGTGCTATAAAAGTGAAATTTCATTTATAGAAGGAGGGGCCTAAAATTGCCACATTATTATCTATATCTCTTAAACTGTTCTAAGTTTTAATCGTGTAGCTTTTATGGTGTGTGTGGGTGTAAACCGCGAAAATCTCTCACACGGGAAGGGGTGAGATATCGACATGATTCGACAAACTTTATCTGTGTAACCAAAATGCGCATCTTTAGATTAAATTATTGTGTCTCTATCTTTTATGGTGTCCGAGAATCATATGGAAAGACGTACGGGCAGACAGAAGGACATGTCTATATCGACTCGAAATATGGTCAGCCACGCCTTCTTCTGCCTGTTACATATAGTGCACAAATCGATAATACCCTTTTACACTTTGTGTAAAGGGTATAGATCGCTGGTGTGCAATTCTTTTGGTATTGAAGTGGACAAGGCTTCCGAAAATAAACAGAAAGAAGAAGCGAAGGGTATTAAATGATTTGAATATGTAACTCCTGAAGAACACAGACTGCAATAATTAGCGACTTAAGAATATGTGTTTTTCAATTGGAGCTCCTAAGCAGAAGACATGCTGCCAATATTATGGGTTATACAAAAATAAAAATCTGTATTGAATTTGAAGACAAGTAAGAGTAAGTAATTAAAATAACTTAACAAATATGGGCTTAAACCACCTAATTCTAGCTAGAGTGACCCCACATTATGCGCCAACAATAGTGGTATAAATCTTATTTCTGTTGAATATAAGACGCTATTGGGCGTGTTATGTGAGTGACTAAAGCCATTGGCAGTGTGGCTTTATACCTGGTAATTTCACCACTAAATAGATATTCACACTAAATCGACAAAAGCTCTTGTCTGAGCTCTGTAGGATGACGTTGAGCAAGTAGGAAATAACCTCTTTGACCCTTTGACAGCGGACAATGCGTTAGACAAGGCGATGCCTTCTTCTGCGTCCTTTTCAACTTTGTCATGGAAAGAATGTTGTGAAAGGCCGAAGTACATCGGAATGGTACTATATTCTAAAAGAGTGTACAGTTGCTTGCCTACGCAGATTATATTGACATCATTGGCTTACTAAGCGAGCAGTTACGGAAACCTTTGCGTCTATTGAAATGGAATCTGCCAGGGTGGGTCCGGTTGTAAATGAGAGCCAAAAAAAGGATACTTTTTCTTTGAGTAGAGGCTCGACGCGGTAGGGCTCTCAGACTGATGTTGAACACTATACCTTTGGTGTTGACAGGGATTTTGTCTACCTTGGTACCACCATCACAATGGAGAATGAAGTCAGTATGTATGTTACTATAGTCTCAGTAGGCAAATGAGTAGCAGAGACCACTCTTGCCAGAACAAAATAACACTCTTCCTTCTTCTTCTTAACAATCTCAACCTCCCCTTGAACGGAAAGCACACTGTAACATAACAACTACCGCACTCTCTGTAACGACGCACTATATGATCTCTACGACGACACTCACATGGCGAAATGAATTAGAATCCAGCGGCTCCGCTGGCTCGATCATATTGTGCATATGGACAAAGAAGTTCTCGCGTGACGGGAAAGCCCTGGTAGATATCGCACTAGCTACCTATGGTATCACCGATTGGAAAAAAGCGCGCGAAGCAGATGCGCTTGGAGGAGTGCTTTACATCAGGCCATAACCCGGTAACAGGTTGTTATGGCCACTCAAGATGAATAAATAAAGGGGGTTATTATCATAAAACAGAATGCAAATGAAAAATTAGAGCATAATGCCGAATTCACACGCACAATGCAACGGTGCGCAAATATCCGCAACTGAATAGCTGGTTTTTGTTAGACAACTAATATTTATGTGGTATTAAATATAAAGCGCAAACACGGAAAACTATTTTAATAATAACCAGCCTGCTATAATTCGGGCTTTTTTAATTTCATTTCAAACAAAGCCAATTCTACCAAAATAATTACACTATTATCAGCAATTTTGCTTAATAAGTATGTAAACACATTAAAAAAAACCCTCGATAACCGCAGAGCTATCCAAATGTTCGCATGATTTTTGGTAGTTCCAACATCCGCGATCAAAGTGTGTCACTAAACTGTCGCTTTTGTGACGTCAGTCATGACGTTATACACATCTCTTGTGATCCTCAAGAAACGGAACTCATCAGGCACTAACGCATGCCTCAACTTTTGGATACATATTTTCTAAAACACATCATGCTCATTGTTCACTCGGTCTCCAAGAGCATGTTAGTTTCGGTGCACTGCAATTTATTCTCCTTCCACTTTTCATTGATTACAGTCTATAATAATAATATATGTATGCGCCAAAGTATCTCAAATTGCCAATAGTTAAAACAAACACACAATAAGCGTTTATCGTTACAAAGACAGTTAATAAATGTGCCAAATGATAAGACAAATATCAAAGTAATTCAAAATTACTTCAGCAGCTAGCAGCCTGGCCTAAACAACTTGGCCAACGGAAATTAGCGCTCTCGTAATCGAAGGCAATTTGTGCCTAAAGATTAAGCAATTGATATGCAAAACAAAGTGAAGCGAATAAGCCAAATGCCAAACCGACACGCCACACAGAAACTGACGTTAAGCTTTGCCAAAAAGGAAATGCATAAAGCCAAGCAGAAACCAAATACCAAAACCGCCAAACTCAAAAAGTAACGACTTTCAATTTAAGCCAACTTCGAGGCGGCAAATTGTTTACCAAATGCAGCGTGCGCACTTGGCAGATTTCATAACTTTAGCCATACATTCATACTAAAATAATAATAAGAGCCAAGAGCGAAAGAGAGAAAAAATGGAGATAGCTATATATGTATCAAGTACTAAAACATGTTGAGTACAGTGGGCACACGCTAAAGACGCACCAGCTGAGCGGCAACTTCTTTGCCAGCAGCTTGTTTGACTAGTTTTTTAAGGTAGGTCGTTGGCAGCGGCGGCACAGCTGCTCGGTTGCCTTCTACATGAGCATATTGCCTCACTTTCACTTGTCATAGCTTCGGCTTTAGCTTCTTTTCGCTTCCGCACGAAACTTGGTCAAATGCTTCACACTGGGAGACACCATAGTCGCGGCAAGCCGCTCAAAATGCAAAACAAACTTGGCCGCAAACTTACCAAAAGTCTTTAAGTTCCCTCTCTCTCTCCAAATCCCTCGATGTTTATTTTTTATGCTGCGCTTTGGCTGTCGTGGAAGTACATCGTTGTTGGTTAGTCAGTCAGTCCAAGACTTTAAACGCAACAAGTTGGTCACTGCTTGGTTAATTGCAACTTTCAACTGTTGAACAAAATGAATCTGCGCTACATTTGCACCTTGTCTTTGCTGCCCACGCTCTATGTGCTGCTCGTACTGCTGCTTGAATATGTGGAACAGGGTCTGGCACAGAATCCAGATCCCTTATTCGAACTGCCTGTGCAGCTGGTTGGCTTTCCGGTAATAGTCTTATCGGTGCGTTTATCGCAGTTTGCCAAGAAGCTGGCCTACTCGCTGAATCCAAGTAAGTTTTGAGTTTGGTTCATGAGAAAGTGAATTCGAAAATATATCTGGCATTTCAAGTGAAAGTCATTCCAATAAATTGTGCATAAAATTATCAATTTGGCAATATTGAATTTCCAAAAAAGTGCGTGCATAAAATTAATAATTAAATAAAATTTCAATATCACAATTGTTGACAAAACCCAAACAAGTTAAAGCTCTTTCGAGTACATTTCGCCACTTGGTGGATTGCTCGAAATGTGTGACAAAAGCGGCGCCAACTTCATGCACGTCCACTTAACGAATAACAAAACAAACCCCGTCAGTCAAATGGGGTCAAGGCTGAGACGACGAGTGACGACTTGCGACAACTACTTACAAGTAGTGAGCCAGCTGAGGCTGCGGCCGCTGCCGGCAGCGGGAACAGTTAGTTTGGCCTCATGTGAAGTAGTTTTTATACACTTACTTTGAGTACATTTCTTTGCAACGAAATATGAAGGAGAAATATCAAACTTAGAAAAAAGAAAATGCCTGATAAAACCGTTTTTGTAGAGCCCAGGAGCAACCCAAAGTTCTGTACGACACAAACCAGCACTCCTTTAGATGCCTCTGCTTTCATCAGGATGTTAATTCGCTTGACTATGTGAGTGTCTTTGTACAGCTCAAAGAGTTCATCGTTCCATCGTTCCATTCAACGCGGTAATCGTTCCGATATGCTATATTATAATTAGACAATCTGGGCAACCATCGGTACTTAGCATGTGGAATATCAACACGATTCGGTGGCTTTTGAGCGTAGCTTTAAGGCAAGCCAAGGTTTTCACTTGTAAGACCGATTGGATGAGCTCTACAAATAGTATTTTAAACATTTTTAACTACGAAATTCATTATTAAAGAGTATCTGAACTTTTGCTAGGCTCAACCGGCTTCCACTATTAGTTGGCACAGCCTTTTATTTAAGGTAAAACCAAGTCAGCTAAATGAGAGCGCCAGTTGCTGCAGATGATGACTCGTAACGATAAGATTTGTTATATACGGGGCGTATGAGTAATAATATTACTTTGGTGCAAGGAAAACGCCAAAAAAGAGTTTTTGCATTCAACTGTAAACTCTAATTGTGAATTCGCTGAAAACTTAAGAGCAAAACTTTGGCTTCCACTTTGACTAATTTTGCATTTTATAAGCAGCCAACAACAATAACCCAACTAACTGGCAATAACCCGAAAACTCTCTTTTTCTCTTTGGCTTTCTTAGACACCTATCGCTCGCGTAGCAGACGTGAAGCGGCCCATCCCTCGGCGCTGGATGCAGAGTTAGCCCAAAAGCAAATACTACAAGAATTCGGAGCACAGGCGTGCATTCTCGAGGAACCGTGTCGTCTTCACGCATCACGTCCGGGTCGCGGCGTAGCGCCACATGCTGCCTGGTCGGAAATATTGAGGTAGGTTACTACGTTTTTGCGTTGCTTGGTTTTGGTTGTTAAGGGGTCGGCAGGGGCAAAATTGGCTGAGGCAAAGCCAACTCTTAAGTGTTGCTCGGGATGCTGACTTTATGGCTTCAATGGCAGCGGGCAACTTGACAGTAACAACTTGAACTTTTGTTTGCTCTCGTTTTACTGCTGCTCCCTCTCCTTGGCCCCAGCATCTTCTGATTCACTTATTGTCGGATTGCATTCGTTATTGCTTAGTCGCATTGTGCAATTTTGCTGTTGCTATAGTTGTTGAAGTTGTTGTCATTTGGCAAATGAATGGCTTGTTTTTAGCTGAAAATGTTTTCCAATCAATTTTTATGTCTCCTTGTTGTCCTGGTAATCGTCTTCATTGAACATCGTCGTCGTCGTCATCGTCATCGTCCTCCTCATTGCCAATGCTAACTCATCTGTGCATAATTTAATGTGCTCCCCCGCAATCTCTCTCTCGGTATATATACTCAACATTTACTGGAAGTTAAGTATGCATGTCATTGCCTGTACTCTGATGAGCGTCAGCATCGTTTGGAATTAGTTTCTTGGTACAAATTTAAAATAACAAAGCTTCTTCGCTTTTGCCATGTAGTACACAGCACAGGAAATGATTCTTCTTGGCTAGTAATTGCTTTGGTCAAGTAAAAAGGTTTTTTTTTTCAATTCTTGTCAGCTTGACTTCGACATTAGAACCTGTAAACATAACCTTCTTTCAATTGAGCACAATTCAAAAACTCTTAATTTTTCAAATTCTAAAGAATTGTTAATAAATTAGTAGCTCGAAACAGTATTGTAGAATGAATGAGTGAAATAAATTGAAATATTGTTATTTCAAACCTAAGCTGAGCTGCCGTACACGAAAAAGTAGGAGGATAAAAAGGAAGAAAAAAGTTGGTATTGGTTGTTGCACATAAGAAAGATTCTAAGAAAGAAGCAATTTTCGTTGTCCGGAGGAATCTTAGAAGTTTGTGTACAGCGGGAGAGCATGTAATCTCAAGCGTGTTTTACTTGCAAAGCCCTTGAATATAAGAAAGTAGTGTGCCGGTAATTCTTGGCCAGATACATATGTACAAATATCCTATAATCTGGCTTTGTTCCTCGCTTAAACACAATACAAAAACTGACTGTTGATTACAAAGTGAAGAAGTATAAAAAAAGAGTTAAAAAGGGTAGCCGAAGCTTGGTGTGTTGCCTACTTTCTTAGAGAGAGTATTTCTTGGTGGAGTAACGGCAGCTTTTTATATCCAGCGATTGGCATGAGGGTTTGCTTTTCAAGTGCTAATCTTTTCTTTCAGCTACGCAGCTCAACCTGTTGAACGCGTATCTCTAGGGGCATAGCACAATGGTTCAGGTGCATAATGTCCTGTCGAGTATCCAAAATCCATGGATTTCTCCAAATAGCAAATCTTTATATGCTGATGTCACTGTCTTGGTGGCCAGCTCAGCGTGTTTATGCTCAGTTAAGGAGATTGTCCGTTAACCTTTAAAATATGGCTATACCTCAGGTGGATTATGTCCGATGTCTCGACTTAGTGATCTTTGGCCACGAAAAAAGCGGCATTGTTATGTTCCGTTATATTGTCCTGGAAGTGATGTCAACTGCAAATTGTTTGTCATTTGTCTTATACGAGGGTTGCCTTTTATATTTCGGGTATATAAGACAAGAACACACTTTTACCACTCCGATTGAGGTACCCCTAAATCGCTTCTCATGTCTCAAAAACGGTGACATAGCAATTTTTTCCTTGTGTTCAGAAAAAAATAGGGACTATACTCCGGATGGAGTCTCTCTCTCGATTTTCGAGAGGAAACAGGTGACCATTTGCTTGGAATTGTTTTGTTTGCAAACAACTTTTTTTGGATTGAGATCTAAGTTTAACCAAGTAACCAAGACAAACAGATCTTCTTGTTGCCCAAAAGTTTATGCGATATTGAATGTACGCTGGTGAAACTAATACCCAGGGATGCCGTAATCTCACCGTATGCCACATGACGATCCTTTGCGAAATTCGTCGATGAGTGAATAGCGGCTACGATTAGATTCTGAAAACAATCCATGTATTATAGCTTTCGATGGTGCTTCATCGTCAAAAATCAAATTAAGTAAAAAAATAATCGCACGAAATATAAAAAGCAGCCCAAGTTATTGTTTTATAAACGTTAAGAAGATTGATTCATGTTTAACTTATCCGAATTTGTAACAATTCAAAAGCCTAACGGCATATTTTGGCCCATTGAGTTTGTTTGGAAAAAGTAGTCAGAAATTTACTATTTGGTGATTAAAAACAAAATTAGAATCACTTGACATTCTATTCAATGTTATTTGAAAATCGTATTTTTTGCATTTGGCATAAACACAGCTTGAGTATTGCCAAAAGTATCGCGTAAAACTTAAATGCTTCGTTCTGCACAGAAATCAACATTTCTTTAGAAGATTGTTGATTTAAGATTTGCTAAGCTTAAGTCCATTTTGCTACCGAAAACATTTGCATTCCAAGTTTTATTACGAAATACTGCACTCCTCATCAAGACATTCGGTCAGCAGCTAACTGACCTGCCACATTGCAGTGATTCATAATTAATGCATTTTCCTCGTTATGCTTCATTTTCTTTACCATTTTCTTCTCCTTACTTTATTAGAGTTTATATAATAAAAGAGTGCTGTCGTTTGTGTTTGTGTGTGTTTGCTGGTCTTGATAGTAAAAATTTTTATTTGCGAGTCTGTCTGGCAGTCTCTGTCTCGCTGCATATCTAAGTCATTCCCTCAATTTTATGCTGTTGGTTTGCATTTTCCGCATATCTTATAATAAAGAGCGTATTTGAAATATTTAATAGATGTTTATTTTTGGCACAATGGCAACTTTAAGCGCCTTAGCAAATGCCAAAGATTTTGCTTTACAATCTTAGGTCCGGCATACATGTCGTATGCGCAACTTTTCAAAGGTTTGCAGCACATAAGCTTTCATCTTTGTGTTTGTGGCAAATTTCATTTCATATTTTGGTTGTGCAGGCAATGTCATATCGCATATCGTCTCGTACTTACTTAAGAGTATGTATGAATTCAGCTTACATATTCACAAATGTATCTGACATTTTCACACTTAACGTGCAAAATATTCAACACCAAGCAAAGTTTTGTTGGCCCTTGTTGCCCGTTTCACCCAGTCAGTGCCAACTTTGGACCAACGTGTCAAGTGCAAATATTCAAAATTATTTTTGAAATGTGATTGTCGTTGTTGTACCGTTAGTACGTCAGTCCGCCTGTCCGTCTGTCCGTCTGTCCGCCTTTAGATGGGCCCGTACCGCCATAGTTCCGTAGCCGTATGTTGTGAGTTTCTACGTTTCCATTCCCATTTATGTTTCTGTTTCTCTTTCTGTCTGTGTGTTTTGTTTGGTTTTCGTTGCACTGCAAATGTAATTGGCATTAGAAGTTTTGTACGTTTGCCCACGACGTGTTTTGTAATAATAAAATATGATTAAAGTTTTTGATTAAATTTATGCAAGCACATTTTTGGTAAGGGTCAACGTCCAAGTCCAGCTCCAACTTCGTGCCAAGGGCCGGTCAGTTGGGCTTTTGTTTTTGTTGTTTATATTTTTTACCTTTTCTACCATATTTGTGCTCTGCCCCGAGCTGGCCACAAAGACTGAGTGGTACAAGTTGATTAAATTATGTCATTGCAGTTGTGTTAAGGGCAAAACAATGCAATTAAGAAAACTAACTAAAGAGGTGTAAAATTCTATGACATTCACATAGCATCAGTTGCATATAATACTATATATCCCAAATTTATCTTCAAGCTATAGATTTCGAGTTATTGAATTAAATGTGAAAATTACAAAGTAGCTTTCATTAAGTTGAAGAAGAGCAATATTTGCATTCCTTCGGCTGACATACTATAAAATTGTAACTGAAATAAGGCGCATAACTATGTATAAAACTACGAGGGTTGTTTAGTAAGTCCATGACTTTTTTAATGTCCGACAACCTCATGAATTTCTATGAAAATTGGAAAAGTAATTTTACCTATGGGGCTTCTGCACTGCCAATTACAAAAATACTGGAGCTAAAAGTAGACTACGTTGAGAAACTAAACGCTTTTTAGCCGAAAAAGTTTCTATTATTCAAAAAGGCCCTTATTCAAAGGCCCTAGGAAGATTAAAACTTTTAATTGAGATTTTGTTCTAAAACTATTGACTATCGTATTATTGCTTTGTCGATTTACCATCCAAAGCCATCCAGTCCAAAACTTGTCGGTGTTCAGTTGCATATGTTTGATTTGTACAGTTTCCAAAATATCAGCTAACACTTATGAATAAGCATTTTGTAAATGCTTGCAGCCTAATTCTCATCATCATCATTACATGCTAGACCTTTGGGATAAAAATCCTGGCATCGCAAAAACTGCTTTTGTTTTTAATGCTGCCGAGCTCATAATAATGGTTTTGGTTGGTGTTTGGGTGGGGCCGAGTGTACCTTGTAAATATTACCCTCTACTTATAAGTAATTATTTTTGTAATCCGCTTTTGTTGCCCTACTATTGTTTTCAGTGTTTGTTTCCATGCACTCTATTGCATACTCATCTTACTCTCTCTGCTTTATACTCCACACTCAGCAACTACAAAGTGCAGTCATCTGGCATGAAACAATGGTATCTACTGTCGCTCTTCATTGGCGATGCTGTACGCTATGTGCCGTTATGCAAGCACCTGGCCAAGCGTATGCCGTGTCCAGGCCTTGGACCACTGCCACCTCCGCAGCCACGTTAAGATCCAAGCGGCTGAAGGACACCACAGTCATGGGCGGGTTTATAATGATGCAGACCGGGGGCACGGTGCCGCATTAAGTCAGTCGCACAGACATCTTTGTTACAGTCTGCATTTTGTAATCTCTTACTCTTCATCTAAAACTTGTGCATTGTTTTAGATCATTTTACTTTTAGTTGTTTTTAAGGGTTTTAATTTAAAAAAGCATGCGTCAATATAGACGCTCAAATTTACCATAAGTAACGAAACAAATAAACGAAATAAAAAACGAATTGCGGTCTAGAATATATGCCTTAACATGTGCCATGCATTTGCTGCCAACTGCGGAGGCGCCCTTATATCTTCCCCATATACAGTTGGCTTTTCATTTCGGACAATGCATTTTCTCGCACCATTTTCCTTCTTGCCAACAAAAATTGATATGCCAAAAAAGCAAAATAGAAAAAATATGCAACATTCAGAGGCAAAAGAAAAAAACTGTTGCATATTTTGCAGCGCCGCGTACAAATTGTTGACGCAAGGCATTAAGCTTTCTTTTTTGTTCTCCGTTTTCGTCGCTCGTTGACTACAAGTGCTGTAACATGCAGCTTTTGCTTGAATACACAAGCCATGCCATTCGCTCTCCCGCTCCCGCTTCCCACCCTCGTTACTCTTTTGCTATTTATTAACTCGTTGCATATGTTTGCATCCAAACGTGCGCCCGATGCGAGTGCTGTAAATAAAATGAAATGACAGCGGCTGCGGCTGCGACTGCGACAGCGACTGCGGCAGCGACTGCGACTGCGGCAGCGACAACAAACGTCGCTCTGAGCTTTGCGCTGATGTGCTGTGCTTTGCCGCACAAAAGTATGCTGCACTTTTTTGCACTTTGCATGTTGCTTGATTTTGTTGTTTTGTGTTCTTATTCTTTTTATACCCTGCACACAAAGTGTAAAAGGGTATTATAGATTTGTGCAATGTGTGTGACAGGCAGACCCTATGTTCCATGGGCAAAAATGGTCAGGAGCAATAGTCGAGTCGAAAGAGCCATGTCCGTCTGTCCGTGTTGTAACGTGTTTCTCAAGGACTATAAGAGTTAGAGCAAAAGAAATTTACCATAAGATGCGCATTTTCCGGGAAAAGTGCAAGTTTATCGATTCATGTCGATACCTCACCCCCTTCAGCCGGAGCGACTGTAATCTATCAACTCCAAACTCGACAGAGATTTGCGTCGTGTTTATGTGCATCTACGTTATACAAAATATTGAAATCAGAAAAATACATCAAAAGTTATAATCAAAAATAGGTTGATTTCGACCCCCTTCGCCAATAAACTGCTCCAAAATTCCAATACCTGTAGATATGGATACATGTGAGTGTGGAGGTGTGGAGACTCCTGTGAGTCAAATCATTAAAACTGTATTCACCTTTTTCCAATAGAAGCCCCCCTTCCACCGCAATCGATTTACCTTAATTACTACCGCACCCCGCAACATATTAATTAAAAATTGCTACATATATTTTTGATATATGTTTCAAAATTCAACGTTATTGGCCCAAGAATACTGGAGTTATGAGTATAACAGTAATTTTTGCCCCATAATGACCAAATGACCCAATAGGAAAACATTTGGAAATTCCCAATAAGAAAGTATGTACAGTCATATCGATCTTATGAAAAGAGACATAAAAGTTGATACTTCCGCTCCCATTTTACCGTATTTAGTGTTTCTAAAGAAAAAGGGTACAGGGTATAACACAGTCGGGCACTGTCCCGACTGTCTGCATCAAATTTTTTGACAAAACGGTCGTCCATTTGGGAATGCTGACAAAAAATTAAATTGTGTGTACTTTTTTGCTGTTTTGTTTTGGCTTCTGTGTTTATCACATTTAATTTTTCAACCATATTCCCCTGTTGTGCCATTTTCTGCTAGATTTATGGGCCATTTCTTTTGCATATTTCATTTGCTCGAACTTGTTGATTTGTGGCGCCTCACTGTCAAGGCTAGAAAATGCCGCGTATTAAAGAATTTTCAATTTATTCTATATCAGTGTTTTAATAAATACAAAGTTATCGGTAAATATTTACAAAATTTATTAGCTATGCATCTATTGCTCATCCGTTGTTCAGATAGATCTTGCGTCCATCGGGTTTGATATAGTATTCGGTAATCCCATGCGCATTGTTCACATATATATTTGCATCATCCTCATGTTTGGGTCTCCTCGTCGATGTTGGTTGATAAGCGCTGCTATAGCGATTATCACTTATATAATTGGTATTAGGATAGTTGTAGCGATCCCCATGATTGTGTCCTTTCTCAGACTGCTCAAAGCGCACCTTAGTGCTCTCGGGCAAATATTCGCCATAGTTCATGAAACCTTGACTCTGGCTGTGGCTTTGACTTTCTCTGTGACTGAAATCTGTTGTTTCCAAACGATAAAAAGCGCCTGGTGTGGAAGGTCTGTGCTCATTGCTGACCACCAATCGATCTTTATCATATTCGTAGGTGGGCGCATAGGTCGGACGATTGAGTATCTTGCCGCGTCTTATGTAACGCTCATAATGATCGGGAAAGATGACCCTAGCGCCACGCTGCGGTGGTGCAGCAGCCTCATAGACAGCATTTAGTTGTCTATGTGGCTCCTCTCGCAACTGTTGTTCATTAGAGGCATAGTCCTCCTGCTCCTCATTCGTGTCTTTGAAAACAATACGCTTGCCACGTCTTTTGTCCAAGCCGTAATCCTCTTCGTTCAGCTCGTTGGGCAGCACAGCATGCCAACCTTCGTTAAACAGCAACTGCTTGGACTCACGTTTTGCTTCGTGCTGCTCCCTGGGAAATCTCAATTTGCGTTTGGCCGCGTCCCGATTAAAATCATTGATAACTTTACCCTCGCTTTCGCGTAGTGCTTCCGTTGTGGCATCCGGAAAACGAATGACTGCATTGTGATTCGCTTCGTAGTGCTCCTCGTCGCTGGCAATGTCCTTGAAGTGCAAGATTCTGCCCTCACTCGCAGCGTCAGGAAATTGGAGAACACCTACCAGCTCGGTGTGTGCTTGAGCGGCTTCTGCCTCTTCATCGTTTTGAAACTTTATGCTTGTCTGAGTATCTAAGTTGTCTTCTTCGTCGTGAAAATCAAGAGGCATCAAGTCGGCATCATCCGGTTCAATGTCGCGTTTAATTTCCGCTGTCAGCAAACTTCTCTTGCGTCTGCGTCTTTGATACTCCACGCCATTCAAATATTCGGACAGCACGCGCGTAAAGAATGTACCTATGCCGTCGGCAATGTCCGTTGTTGGTGTCTGTGTGGGTCTAGGAGGCGGACGGGGTGTGGTATGTGTGACCTGACCGCCCCCCGTCAAGGCGGAGAGTATGTTGAATAGCGTACCACCTGTATCGCTTTGTTGGGCGACCGTCGATTGCTCTTCCGGTTCGCTAAAGAACTTGAAGAAGCCGCCACGATGATTATTAAGATAGTGAATTATCTCCATCTGTTCGTAGTAGGAGAGAGATTTTTAAATAATTATGATTTTTTTTTTAAATTTAAACAGAGACTTACATCGTTCTTTGGACATTTCTCGTAGGTTTGCACGCAGCTGCGCTCGCCGCCACTAAGTCCCAATAAAGCGGCACGACCATAGATTAGAGCTGGTGATGCGGCAGGGAAACCGGCTAGAAAGCTGTACGAGAAAGAAAATCAGTGTAAAAGCTGGCTATAACCATATTGTATATAAAGCTTCTAACCCTTAGACTGGTTGGTTATAAAACTTAATTGAGTAAATGCCAATTTGCAGCGAAATGCCAAACAATATCAATTTACAGTCAGCCCAAACCCAATCCTTACTTCTCAGGCGCAAGCATCTCAATCTATGCATAGCTCATTTAATAGAACAATCAATATAGGGTAGACCAAAGCAAACTGCTCCAAATTAGAACGGCTTGTATAATGAAGTCTAATCCTAGTTAACGCCGCATGCTCCAAATTAAACAGGCACAGGACGGGACAAGATGCTTGGCCCTGCCTAGCCTCCAATAGAAATGCAAATTTAATAATATTTGCCTACAACTAAAGCTCTTGCAACATTATTTAGACAGACCCACACCAAGCCAACCCTAGGCGCACCCCAAAAACTTACTTGGTTATGGCCGGCGACGTAATGAAGCCTGGCAATTGGCCACGTAACGTTTGACCGGCAATCATCTGGCAGAGCACCTTCGGCACACATTGCAAATCGTCGTTGCGTGCAATGTTCTCCAGCGCCCTAATGAGTTGTGTGTTGGGTGGGCGTGTGTGCTGGCTGCTGTGGCTGTAGCTGGGGCTCTGTGCACCGGTGAAAGCTCCTAAGAGGCTGCCTAATGGGCTATTCGAGGAGGAAGTTGAGGGTGATGCGCCCCCGCCCAGCAGCAGATTCGTAAATTGTGGCGCATATTGTTGCGTAGAGGTGAACAACGAAGCCAAAGTGGCTAGACCGCCACCAGCAGCGCCCCCTGTTGACTGCGTGGGCTGCTGATGATACGGCGGTGGACGAAAGGCTGCCTCTGACCCTGGACGATAGTTGTTGAACTGATTGTGCTGCTGCTGGTATTGGGCTTGGGGTGGAATCTCGCCAATTTGGTACTGGTAGTAATTGTAACCCGGGCGTTGTTTATGCTGTTGTTGTTGTTGTTGGTATTGGTGTTGGTGTGGTGGCCGTGATATCGGCTCATATTGATAGTGACTGGGCTTTGACTGGGGTCCGCCGGTTGGTGGTCGCTGCAAATAATTACCAAAGTTGTTTGCATAATTAGACGCCGAGAACGACGGAGCTGGCGCATAAGCCGACGTCGGCGACGACGACGATGACGACGCCTCGTACATCGATGAGCCTGCTAATGGTCTGTTGTCAATGACGTCTTGACGGTTGTAAGGCGGTCGATGCTGTGGCTTATGTGAATAGTGTGGCGCTGGAGTTGTGGGTTGTTTTAGTCGCTGGGGCACGAAATTGGAAGTTTGCTGGGATGCATAGCTGGGCGGCGGGTAATCATGCGAATCGTATGAAATTTTATTGGGAGATTTGGCCGTTGTAGTTGAAGTCGTTGGACGGCGATACATGGGAGAGTTGGAGGCTGCAGATGGACTCTCATCGAAAACATAGCCGGGACGCTTTAGGTAGACGCCCTCTACAATCCCTGGGCGTGACTGCTGCGGCGAGTTGCTGCCCACTAGCAGTGAGGAATGCACTGTATATACTTGATCACCTTGTTGCTCAGGCTGCTCACGCTGATATTGTATGTAAGTGGGCGGCGTGGGTGTATAGCGATAGTTCTGTTGCGTATAGGGATCCAAATAGTCGAACACGGGTGTGGTTGGTATGGGCGTGCTGGCATAGCTTTGATAGCCACTAGACAAATGCGACATCTGTTGTTGCTGTGTTTCGTCTGGGAAAGCAAATTGCTTATCCATGGCCGTTTGCTGAGCACTCAATGAGCTAGGTACTTGATATTTATAGTTGGGCTCTATATAACTGGGCGGATAGCGATGAGTGGCCGATTGTGTGGCATCTCCAGGTGTAAAGTCCAGCATCTGAGAGGGTCTGAAGCCGCCAAAGTTACCTGTTTGCCGCGCGTCTGCATCAGGCATCTGTGATTGGGTCACTTCATTTAGCTGCTCCGAGGGAAAAAAGTTCTTCAACCTGATGGAAATGGGCCTAAAAGGAAGACAAGAGGGTTTGAGCAGTTATGATTGGGGTTGCATAGAAATTTGCATAAATTAAAGCTGCTGTCAGGACAAAAGCTTACTCGTCATTTCCGTCGTTGTCATTGCTGTTGCCGCTGCCCCCATTTCTTATGCAAGACACGTCGCTGACTAATGCGATAATTAGAATTGCAATTGCAATTTTGCCTTGCATACTTTGCGGCTGTTGTCGAAATTGCATGCTGCCTGCTGCCAGAGGCGGTGGTTGAGGGGTTTGTTTCTTGAATTGGATTTGAAATTGCCGCCACGTCA
The DNA here is from genome assembly GCA_035041775.1 of Chymomyza caudatula. Taxonomy (NCBI): domain Eukaryota; kingdom Metazoa; phylum Arthropoda; class Insecta; order Diptera; family Drosophilidae; genus Chymomyza; species Chymomyza caudatula. Next base: position 2,799,593 of record JAWNKW010000133.1, read on the forward strand.
GCAAATCATAAACGTAAGCCACTTTTCGCACGTTTTCCACTTCCACTTTTCCTCCCGTCTTTATCCGCGTCTTATGCGTTTTGTCTGCAAATATAAGAAAAAAAACACTTGTCAACTATACACTACAAAAGTTGAAGAAAAAAAAAGACAATTTCCCTGAAGTCCCTGCGGAAAATTTCTTGCTACATTTGCACATAAATTTATAGATTTGAGCAGGTTGTAGGTTAGGGTCGCGGGCTGAGCGGCACCCAGTGCACATTTGCATTCATATTAATGCAATTCTCACGTGCTTTGTGCGACGTCGTCGTCTGTCCGGGCCCCCAACTACTTGACTTGACATTTGTTTAATTCCATTTTTTACTGCCGCATCGTTGCGCCCTGTTTATGCAGCCGCACGCCTCGACACGGCGCCATAATCATCAGCTTTATTTCGAAGACTCTGCCATATAATCATATCATAATCTTTGCCTCTTTTCCTCATTTGCTTTTCTTCTGTTCTGCTCTCTGCTCTGTGAAAATTATTCATATTATTGTGACGTTTTATTTGTCATCTTTGTTGTTGTTGTAGCTTCTATTTGTTACGGTTGTTGGCAGTCCTTAAAAAGGTTTAAGGCGTTGCGGTTTCGAGAACAGAATGCATGTACGGGAATAACTTTACGAACTTTCGTATCCTGTTGGCAATTTTCGATATTTCGATATTTTACAACACTATTCGAAGTTTTCTTAAGTATCTTGTTTAGACAAAACAGCCTTTTTTATTTACTTTCGTTTGTCATATTATAACTTCAGCAAAGGTTTTTCTCCTCAAACTATAGTCATTATTAAGCAAAAAGGCCTTTAGTTTCTGTTTTTGTTTATTTGTTTTAAAGTAGATTATCGTGTGTTCATCAAGCATAACTTTTACAAACTTTGCTCTAAATTACCAAAACACGTAATGCATTAAAAAATAGGTACACCAACAAATCTTTAGGCTTTTAAGTAAGGTGCTTTATATAATCATGCGACACTCACACAAAATATGACTTTTAACCTTTGACATTTGGGGGTGTTCGGAAAACGTGACATCAAAATATTTGTGAAATCTGAAAAAATCTTTATATTTTCATACAATGTTTACTTTTCTTTCAAATTCAAACATATCCATCAAAGATCTTACATCAAATTTTAAATTATTGACTCTTTAAACATATTCCTTTCGCTTTTGTAATAACAGCATATACTCTGTGCATCCTATCTGCAATGATTCAGTTGATATTCTTTTCCAAGTTTCTAGGAATATTCACAGTTGTTTTTTTTTTGGTTGCAAGGCTTGTGACATCACATTAGGGGGTTGCCTAAATGTGACTATTTTTGACAAGGGGCAGGGAGCTATTAATCTTCAAAATTTTGTTGACGTCATTTATGAACATTATTTGTAGCAATTGCTAATTTCTAAAGAGAAGGTGTTAATCAAGATGGAACTGAGGAGAAAGAGATAAGGTAATAAACACAAGGTCAGATACAGTAATATGCTATGATGATGTTATAGACTTGCTCTCCTCACCCAAATCGGTTTAAAACCATTTAGGGCACACTTGTCACTTGTCAAATAGAGAAAAATCTATTCGAAACTCATGAACTCCATGAAAAAGAGTTTGCTTCATATGTCTTATTTAGAAGTAGATACGTGATTCTATTTTCATAGACATTTTTTGCTGTTGAGTTTAAGGATTTTGCTTTGAATTCTTCAATAAAGTGAAAAAATGTTTTATCTAATGCCATTTTTGAAATGAGAGTAAAGCCCATTTAAAAGAAATGTCGGAAAGTAAGTTTCAGGCAAAATGTTCTGTAGGTACTAAAATTTAAGTTAGATCATGAAACTGCAATTTACTGAAACATAATTAAACAGATCGCTTGCACGCATTTCAGTGTTCAAAATAAAGAAAAGAATAAACGACTGATTATGATCCAAATCATGTTTTAAATCGTGATGACTCGATTAATTTTATATAACAAACAAATTACGTCGATGAATCCTATTTAGTCTACGTTTAATTATTTTGTTGAGTGAAAGTGTTGTTAGTTCGATTTTTAGTATTTTGTGTTCTTTGAAAGCTCTATTATGCAGTCTTCAAATCAAATCGTATTGAAGAGGTATTATTGTTTGCATTCAACTTAATAGCTTATTAAGGAGCTTAAAGTTTGACTCATTTAATATTTTTACACAAAACTATTAGTGTAGTAATTTGTCATTCAAAAATTTCACCATAAATTATGCACAACGCAAACTTTTGCTCGATCTCTTTGTTCAATTCATAAACATCAATGAAGTCAAGGTTATTGTATTCGACTTGGTTTTTGTTTAACCTTAAAGATGCCACGCATTTTGTTCATGACGCACAAAATTTTGAAATATTTGGCCAAAATGTGTTTTAAGGTTTAAGCCAATTCCAAGAGCAGCTGACGAGCGGTTGAAAACATGAAGAGCAAATTTATTATTTATGTTTGTTGGTGCAAATATAAAAACGACTATGCCAAATGTCTCGTTGGCATATAAAATTTAAATTTCATACAATTACACACCCAGAAGGTACAGCCAAGTGCAATGCCAACAACTACAACAGGAGCAACTGCATCTCCGAGCAGGCAACAGACTTTGCAGCTGTAATTGCCAAAATTTTATGGCCAAACCAACAGCCACAACCAGAGCAGCAGTTGGCACAGCAGTCGTCGACGCTATCGCACAGTGGGCATAATGGTGTATTTTTCAACTAAATTTGGCACTTCTGTGTTGAGTAATGGCGAAATATTTTCAAACCTCTTTCAACCGAAGTTTAATGTAGCAGCAATGCGTCCCTGTGGTAGAAATTTGTTTGAGAATGTTGAATATCCATTATGAAGCCTTTTTATTAACGGAATAGCTATAGATTTCTGGAACAACTCTAAAATTTTAATCCTTTGCGAAATAAAAAATCAAATCATTCTCATTCTTAGTCATATGATAACAACGATACTCTTTGGACACAACCATCATTAAATCATACCAGAAAGCACACTTTTTGATTGCTGCGGTTTGGGGGACAAAATTTGGAGTTCAAAGCTGTAACTCGCAATCGAATCAATGTAAACTAAAACCGTCTGTGAGACATTGAACCGATAATTACATTTAATTCGAATTACTGCTCATCTCGTTAAGGAGTAAGGTTCCCGAGTAACATAAGATTTTCTGACTTCGCACCTCTCTAAATCTCGATTTTTTTAAATAGTCCTAATTCGAAAACTCTACATGAAAATCCAAAAGAATTTTCGAACAAGAAATCAGCGATTCCAAATTTACCGGAATAGGTATTTTTTAGCTATAGGCCTTTCATTGAGATCAAATATATTCACTTTGCAACTGTGACCGACTTTTGTGAAAAAAATTGGTTCGCTGTCGACCGTCTGACTTCGACGTCAAACGATCTGCCAGCAGCAAAAACCTGGATAAATGATTTTGGCCAATTGTTGGTCCCAGTTTGACCAACCAACTTTTGTGTATGGCACGACTGAGGGCATCGATTGTATATAAAATGATTAGCAATACTCTTCTTTTTTACTTGGTTATTAATATTCAAAAACCAAAATATTTGTGACGACGACGATCAAAATTTGATTCTTTCTGATTTGAATGAAAATCTGTCGGTTTTACATCTCGTCCACTGTGCGTCAGTGGCATTTGCTGGCAAGTACTAGGAAATTGCATTTGCCGCAAACAAGCGCCAGAGGGCGCTGTAGTAAAACGAAGACACAGACTGCAGACTACAAATTTACAACAAGAAATGGCAGCTAATTTCAATGGCTTGCAATGCACCAGAATATATCCCTACCGCCTTCCCTCCAGTATTGACAGCAGGTGCAACAGTCACAAAATGTTCCTCACTTTTACGATTAGAATGGAGCTGTGCGAATGTTTCGATTGTGTGTCGAGGCATTTAGCAGATGAGGGAACACGCAGACGATATAGTCTCAGTGTCACTTGCTGCCACCCTCTTTGCTGCAGCACACTAATAAGCGGTGTTCGGCAGGAGCTACACGGTTGCCTACACGAAAGGACACTTTACGCTCGGAAAGATGACTTCAATTTGGCATGTCCGTTAAGAACCCGACACGGAAACCAACAAGGCGTCGTACGTGTTGTGCATTTTTAGTGTGCCATATTGGGGCGGTTGTCAGTGGTGGGCGTGCCCCGGAAATTATATAATCCACTCAAAGATACGTCCACACGCCACTTATACGCCACATTTGCTTTTATGCGCAACGCGTGCTGCGGGTAAATCGTCTGGGTTTTTTTTAGACTCGAGTGAATCACTTTGTTAAATACCAAGAAAAAAACAATATTATCGCATATTTCGGTTAATTTTTGCGCAATGTTTAAGTTGCTGAAACACAGATACAACTCACACAGACACTAATTTTGTTAAAGAGCTTGCACAATTCTGTCGTTGACAACTTTCTTTTCTCTTTTTTTGTTTTGTTGGTTGGTTGAGCTCAGAAATTGCTCATCGCTTCAAGACCCACAATTGCTTTACTTTGTTTAGCTTTGATTTTGAAATCGCGGCAATTTTCAAATATCACAATAATGTTTATAAAAGTCGTGTAAGTTGTTTACCGGCTTTACTAGTACATATATCACATATTGTCTTGTCGTTTTGCACACTTTCGGTTTTAAATTCACTTACACTTCCCACTTTTGCTTTCTTCTACTCTACTCAAAACCGAAACTCATACAGTTTCCAAAAGCAAGTTTTAAAGCTGCGCATGCGCCGTCAACGTCTTTCCGGCTTTGAGTGCGGCGCTCGTTTGACACGCGTTGTGGCAGCTGGGCATGCGCCGAGCCCAAGTCTGAGCCAGAGTTGTAGTGGGTATCGTCATTGACGGCGCTTATGGCAGAGGTTGTTGGCATTCGGTGCAAAGATCTGCCGCTGAGTGAAGTGAAGTATGGAGGGAAATCCAAAAGAGTAGGTAGAGATAAAGAAAGAGCAAGAGCGCAGCAGGCCAAGATGATTGCCGAAACAGTTGGCTGAAAGTTTTCAGGTTATCCCAAGAATGACTTTCAAGTTTAATGATGGGATTTGTTGAAGCAAATGCATATAACGAGGTCAAGTTGAGTTGTAGAATCATAAGATCAGCTGGCAAATTATTTCGGGTTAGCTTTTACTCATTTTTAAAGAAGAAATCTCATTTGGTGAAAGAGTTGCCGATTATGTAGCTAAAGGGCAATTTCTGCAATTGCAGAGGTGTAGCTCTTGAAATATTTAGTAAACAAGTTCGTTGGGTTGAATTAACGGCGCAGCTCTTAAAAGAAGCTACAGGTCTGATTTCCTGGCCTAAATTTTGTGAATTGAAAGATAGTGTTCTTCAACAACGCTACGGCCCGGTAAGCAAATGACAAATATTCTGTTTTGAAGAATTTTTTAAATAAGAATCGCAATTTCTTTTGGGCTTCATACGATGCAGCCTTGACCGCGCCTAAACAATGCTTCTCACACACTGATCAAAGCTGCTGCTGGCGATTTCAGCCACTGCCTTAAGGCATCCAGTTCGAGTGTGAGCGAGACAAACGCATGTTTAGTTTGAACAGTTACTGGATTGTGACCTAGAAAACAGCCCAGTAGCAAATACGGGGGACTGCTAGCGCTTGGATGATCTATTTAGTTAGTTCGTTGCTCAACAACAGCTTAAAGGGTTACGTCTAGTGAAGTGTTTTAGTGTTTATACCCTGTACACAAAGTGTAAAAGAGTATTATAGAGATCTGAAATGTATTTAAAAGGCAAAAGGAGATGTAGCAGACCATATGTTTTTGAATAACAGTGATGACAGACTTTGAAAACGTAGCTTTAGAAAACTCATTGAATTTACTTAAAAAAATAACGACATATTCAATTCTCACGCAGAGAGAGTACAAGATATTAACATGAAATGTTTACACAACATGGAGCAAGATATAACCAACAATTCCGCAACCTTATCTAAAAATCGCATTTATTGAGTTATGATAGTTTTATAGTAAATCAGCGATATGTAATTATAGCATATCTCGGTAACTATCCATTAAAATTACTAGAAAATTTCAGACAATACTGTCAAGACAACATTCACTCATCAGAAACTTCAAGTACAAAATTGAATTTTTTTTAATTTTAACTAGGCCTAAATCTTCATAATATTGCGTTGTTGCTTTTCCCCGAAAACCGGGTAACTCGAAAGTAGGTCCGAATAGGATACCATTAACAAAATTTAAGGCAATTAAATATTCGATTCGGTTTCAATTGACAGGATACTCAAATTATAACTTTCATATACAATATAGTATGACTTCTTTAAACAAGCTCCATTGTCCTCATTCTCTAATCCCCAACACCAATTAATACCGCGCTTCCCGTTATCCCATACCCATAAAAATAATGTAAGATCATATTACTTAACTAGGAACCACCAGAGTTTTGTAACATCATATCGTTATCGATAGTTACTATCGCCAATCAGTTAGCTAACCGTTCATTGAACTCATTGCACACATTTCCATTGCGTTTCTTTTGCCATTCATCCATTCATCAATTAATTAATAATTCGTTACACTTTTTAAATGCAGCTACTCTGTTCAGTTAGAGTTGCCAAGTCATTGTAATCGTGTACCAACGATAAGTAATTTAGTCGTTGCAGTGTAGAAACTAAAGCAAATCATATCAGACTCCAAAAGAGTGAAAGTTAATGCCGAAAGAGCAGCTAACTAACAAGCCAGAGCAACTACTTACTGCTTATAATGGCCACAAGTCCGACAAAGTCCAATCCAACAAACGATGTTGAGTAATTTTCTGCTCTACTCATTCAGTCGTCGTCGCCCCCATCGCCGCTTTCTTTTCAGTCTCTCGGCGATGTTATAATTTACACCCCGTCTATGTCGGCTGCGGCTTTATCTGCGACTCGGAGCTTGGCTTCGGGTCTGGGTGAGGTAACCAGCGAATAGTGGCCGAGGCAGACGCCTCCGACGCTTTGGCGGTCAAACGAAAGTGAAACCAAATCCAACATGAAACAACACGATTAGCCCCCAAGCTGAGCAAGTTTTTGTGGGCTGTTCCAGTGACGTCTGCTTCACGTATTCGAGCGTAATTGTTGTTGTATCTTGACGTGTTTTCGAATCTATGCCATTGACAGTCATTCAACCTGACACTTTGGAACAGTTTGCCATTTTCGGCGGTATTGCAATTTGTTTGCGCGGTATTCATGGTTTGTTTTGGTTTTGTTATGTGGGGAATTACGCAAAGATCCCGCCAGTTTGGGTCAACAATGTGTGAGTTATTATCAACTTTTAGTTGGCTTCGATCATTCATTAACGGCCATAACATTTGCAGCCGCAAGTGGGTGTGGATGTTGTTCAGGGTAATTGCAAAAGTAGCACTAGATTCGTATGCCTTCCGGCAATGTATTCAGTTTTAAATAGATTCAAATATTATTGACTTAGTTAAATAGGAATAAAGTAGAAATATTAACTGGAGTATTATACAGACAGTGCGAAATTTCATTAAAGGCACGATGCCCTTTATCAGTAAGTTTCGGAAGTTTTTTTTATAAGTATACAGCCTGTCGATTTATTTTTTACTTCATAAGTTCGATTTGGTGCCGAGTCCATCTACCATGTTTTCTACTTCTACGGTGCGTCTTCTTTTCCCACAAGTTCGGGATTGAATTTACGTTTGAAGATTGTGATCGTTACTCCAAAACTATGAGCAATCGTGCTGGATAGTGCATTAGTATTCGGTTAATAAAGATTACCAAAATATCTTCCGAAAGGATCTTGTAGGTTTCCCTCAGACCCATCAATGTTAAATGTTTTTCAACAGAAGCTCAAAGTGTAACTTGGCAATTTTGAATGAATCTTTCAAGGCTGCTTTTGATTAAATTTTCTTCTGAACCAAGCAACTAACAAGAAAAGTAATAGATTCTCCCATTCTCCTTTCAGATTAAACCCCCAAAATGAGACCTAAGGAGCATAATGAACTTATATTTGATGTTATACCTAAACTCTACGATAGTACTTACAAGGTATTCATAACGAACCTGGTCACAGTCGAGCGGCAACTGCATCGCTTGCCACGCAAGTTTTGCAGAATGTATACAACGCGTCCACTGGCCGATCAGCTGATGTTTTATCTGCAACGCCGGGATGAGAATTGCATTCATGAGAGTGACTTTCACATAGTCGAGGATTCAGTACCCTTTCAGCTGCGTCTAAGCGATGGCCGCCGCTTGGAGGCCATGCTCTGTGCCGGCAATAATGCTGGAAGTTTTCTCATGCTCCTGATACGGAAACTACAAGGAGGTCCGCTGCTATATTACTATTCTGCTGTACAGCAGGATGATATGTGCCGGCTCTTAAGAATCGAAACATACTGTGACTGGGTTGGCCAAGGCACGGATACGCTCTATTTGAATCTTGATGCCGCTATGGAACCATTTGTACACATAGAGTATGACAAGCTGGCCGATAAGATCGGTGAATACGGCAGAGAGCGTGGCAGCAAAACACTGCTTAAGCTGCCTCTCTTTGGCTACGAACAGCTTGTCAAAGAAGTGTCCATGCGAATACCCGGCAATATACGAATGGTGGGCGATTACCAGGAGAGTTACCGCCTTCTTGGCGCAAAATTCTACGAAGACAAGGACTGTGCCGATCTAGTCATTGTATCTAGTCCGGATAATATCTCAGCGGAGCTTCTTTCCACGACGCTTGAATACCCAAAAGATCAGTTACTTTGGTCACCGTTACCCAATCGCATGAATCTAAGAATACTTTGTAGTATGCTTAAGCCCAGGCACATAAGCGGCATTGTTGGCCATAAATCAAAGGGTAATTTACCGCCTGTGCCGGAGTACTTGAAAAGATTTCTTGCTCGCAATTCCCCTTGTGGCAAGCCTACAGCGCCTTTGGTGGATCAAACTAAGCCATTGCCGTCGGCAACGGCCGGTACAATTGATGTGCCAAATCTTGAAGCCCCAGGGCCAAGCCAAACTCAGACAACGAATACGAAGTCCGTTTTTAATGTTATAAAACAGCGCAAACTTTGCTATGTGGATGATGATGACGATGACGATGATGATGATTAGATACTGCGTTAGTAATCAGTTATAAATCTTTGTTTTAATCTTTTTAGTTCTTTATAGTCTCAAGTTTTTGTAGCTTCTATTCGTAGCCCCGCTGCAATTTCATTGAAATAAACTTAACCAATTTCAAATTTTCTAATAAATCTTTCGAATAACTTTATTCAGACAATACTTTCTACCCTCACTTAACATTATCATATTGAAATGAACTTAATTTGTAATTTATTTCTCTTTTAATCACGGACCTAATCACATAACAACGTCTCAAATCTTCACATGTTTAAGTTTACCTTACCGAATTTGAGTCTGAATCTTCAAGAAGTATAACAACGGCATTAGATTTTCACGCGCCCCCCACCCGAAACGCTACAGTACAAAAAATTCCGCGCCAGTTTATTTAAGAATTGGTTTTTTCTTTTTTTTTTTGTTTAATTTCTATAAAGTAAATATTATATTTTTCATAAATGAAATAGAATGTTATTGAAAATACAAAAAAATGTTAACTACATATTATTTTCCCTTTTGTTAGATTTTGGGCATTCAAATTTGGTTTCTTTCTTAAAAAAGAATTGCGGATTGAAATCAATTAATGTTGAGGTCGTGATTTTATTTTGGCAATATTTAAAACCATAATATAAATAGCTATATTTTAAATTACATTAATTTTGAAGTACGTTCTCTTACGATTCGCCATCGCCAATGCATAACATTTTTTCAATAGTCATAGAAAATTTGTTAGTTAGTTAGAAAATTTGTCAGTTGTTTGTTAGAGGAAGTTCTTACGAAAATTATAAGGTAATTCAGTCAAAAAAAGCAAATAGAAACAAAGAGTATACAGAATTTTGACACTCTGTCACGAAAAATAAGTATCTTTAAGATAAGTCAGAAGAAGGATGGAATTATAATCATATATGGTAATTGCGGTCCAGAAATGTTAAGCGGTTCGGGCATATCTTCTAATATTGATCACTATTTTGAAGAAATATTACGTATTAATTAATAGAAGCATAAAATATTTCCAACGCCCACTGCCGAGGAACCAATGCTACGATCAGGAGTTTCTCGAAGCCACTGCAGGCTGCTGCTACGCGATCTGTGCGGGACCATTATCGACAGATTAGGAAGATGGAGATGCGCCTTTTCAGACGTAAATAAAAAACGAGAGCAGGATAAGCGTGGGCACGAAAAATAGATATGTGCATGAGCAGGAATAACGTAAGAAAGAGGACGATGCGCTCCTGCAACCTCTGCAAATCAGTGATGAAGAATGTGTTGCGAAAGAACGAAGTACATGGGATAATATTGAACTAGAAGATTGTGTCCAATTGCTCGCAGACGCAGGTGATATCGATCTTATTGGTCGTAATAAGCGAGCAGTTACCAGAGCCTTATTGAAAGATCATCTGGCTGGGAGGGACAAGACAATATTCTTCGAGTATAGAGTCGCTTGGGGAAGGAGTGCTCTACATCATGCTGTAACTCGGTAGCAAGAATTAGAAATGCACCACTGTTTCTTAGAATGCTTAAATTCAGTTGTTCAGTCAATAGTTGTCAAGATATACTGACTGAGAGGATAATTAAATACAGTCATGTAACTTTTCTAGATACACATTTCCAAAACCACCTCAAATTTCTGCTGCGAATTAACTTATGACTTCCGTGTTGTATGATGCGTAACATATTTCTAAAATTAACAATTGTATAAAGAGAGCTTTTGCAAAAATCACCCAACCATATTCCACTTGCTTTTAATTTGAATATAACCATAAGTTGATCTAAGGTCCAGCTGACGATGGTGCCTGCATTTAATATTAATATCTGCGCCCGGGTCCGCTTCATGTTTGCGTAAAAAAGGTTGTTAAAATTATTATGAAATGCCTGTTGGCATGCATAGAGGATGACCAGGACTCAGAACTTCTGGACACATGTACTCGGGACAAATGACCACTTATCAACGTGTAATGAAATATGGTCATTTGTGCGGGGTGGGAGAGCGGGAGGTACGTTTAGTTGGCAGTAGTTGGCGCTTTGTCCGGCAGCCTTTTGTGGTGCTCTGGCATGTCATATGAATTATGTTGATGACCAGAAGGACAACAGCGTCAAATGCACAGATGATGATGATGATGATACTGACGATGATACACGGGCTACTACAATCTGCACTCATGTGACTCTTTGTGTGTATTTGTGCTTACTTATTACATTTTGGCTTTTTGACAGATTGCTAAGCGTACGGCTAGCCGTATTAACCGCTTCCGCACTAATATCCGTGTCCTGCAACTACTTCTTTTGCTCCTGTTCCACGCTCTCTTCATAGTTATTGTCGTCTCGCCTATTAAAAGCCAAAAGCAAATTACTCATCATATCATCAGCGGCAGCAGCGGCAGCAGCTCTGCTTTTTCTACATGTCCTTTACATACTATACGACCATATAAGCCAACCGAAGGGATTTTAATAAATCGTTTCGTCGGAGTTCCGCTTTGGTCAATTCCTTTGCTTTCTGGCCATTTTTATTTGTTTGTCAATAAAGTGTCAGCCAAAGACGATGTAAGTTGCCTTCTTGTCCATGGCCTTGTCTATTGGAATTCGCATTACACATCCGCTTGTTGGCCGCAGGCTAAAGTTTTTTATGGGCAACTGGACGCACACAATCGTAGTCACCTCAATAGGTACACTCACCATCTGTATAGATTTACATGCAATAAGCGGAATTTCTATAGCGAGGTTTTCGATTTGAAAAATCTGAATGTGTAGTTTAATACCGAATCTCTTCAAATGCCAAAGAAACATACAAATTCGCAAGCCTTTTTTTTTATATTTCTGAGCATTGTTTGTGCCAGTGTATGTTGCAAAGTGCTGTTTTGTGCAACGCACACAATTGGGTTTCACTTGTGTTGTCATTCATATTGAGCTCTTCATGGTCTCTCTACGTTTGATACCTTTACGACATTATATGGCTCGAAAATCTGCTGAATATTGTAGATATAAAGCAGTAACACTGAGTAGTTGCGCGCTTATCGTCGCAGCCAGGGCTCCCTGCAAGGGATGCTACATAGGTAGCATTTTAATAGAATTCCAATTCGTAATGAGGAGAAATGACCTCTTCAATTGTGACAATAACGTCATCCGGGCATTCTGCTCCAAAAGTATTGATGGTTTTAATTAGCTCTTTTTCATCAAGTTCTACGCATTTTGAAAGCATAAAATTTGTCTGAAGCTCTTCCAAATATTTGTCCAAAGAGCGGTAGGGAAATAGATTTACAATAGTAAGCTTCAGGTTCAGCCTAAAACAGGCATATTACGTAACTCCTCTTCCATTATCAAATCTAAGATAAACTAAACTGTACGAATCGACAGTAAAAAAAACTAATGTCTTCTCGTCCAAATTTTGAAGTCATAAGCAAATCCAACAAATGGAATATGAATATTCGTTTTAACTTTTTTTAAGCCATGATTTAGGGGATTTCTTTTTTTACAATTAGAAAAATAAAAGTAGCAATGATTACATACATTTAATCCGTGCACGATTACTTGAGGTCAATTTGATGCCGTCATTTAAACATTGTAGAACACGATATGAAATAGATTATTTTTATAAACATACTCTGACAATTTATATTTCACAAACCCAGAGGCATCTTTTCCAAAATACAAAGCAAAATTAGCTAGCCCTTTACCGGTCACATCTTCTAGAGGAACGTAGAAAAGAAAATCGTCTCTGATTTTAGGTTTCTTTCCGATTGTATGAATGTATCTCACAACAACTGAGGATTGTTCAATTCCACCGATAAGAAACACTTTGAATCAATCATGCGGTTCACGATTTCTGTTATTATTGCCTCTGAAGCAGCTCGATGATGCTACTGGGTACTACAGTTAAGAAGTCAATTTTAGGTAGTGATGCAACCTTACCCTTATTGGTGAATTTGCAGTGGGTGGAAACTTTATAAACATTAACTACCTGATTAACTTAACCAACTATTTTTCAAATCACGGAAGGAAATGCCATCACCATCAATCATGAGTTTTTACTCACTATGGTTGATGGAAACTATGGTTGAATGAGCTGACGCATACATCTTCAACATTGAGACGTGCAATTTGCAAACACAATCAAAGAGATTTTCGAAATTTTGATGATTCAATGAGCTCAATTAAGAATATGGAATTTCTCAATTACATGCAAGGATAAGATGTTTGGAGTTTATTTTGAAGCTAGCGTGTACACTTCCACGAGATGGAGAAACTTTTGACGAGAACGCAACAAGGAAAGAAATACAAAATAGCAGGAAGGCACAGATACAGATATACATAAGGAATTCTCTGACAAGCTTTCACTAGCAGTAGACTGCCCGAAGCCCGGATACGGAAATACGAACGATGGAAATATGTCTAGGACGTCTTTTGAAAATCTTGAGGTACCAGCTCAAATCACTGGAGTTGATAACACAATTATCAAACAATTGGGTATCATCCTTAATGTTATAAAATGTAAGGAAAACATTTGTGACGCAAAATTTGGTGAATATCCGTCAGAAACTGCCAAGCTCTTGGCTAGAATATACCCAGAGAAAAAGCTTACTCCCGCAGTTAATAAAATTTTGGCTTATGGCAAAGAGCTTATAGAATACCAGTGTTTCCAATTGGATAATTGTCCGAAGAAGCTCAAGAAGCAAAAAACAAAGATTACAAGAAATTTTGATATACGAACGCATGAAAAACATCAAAAATAAGACAGAGTGAGGATCTTTTTAATATGTTGGCGGCATCTTCAGATCCTCTTCTTGCATCTTTAAGACACGCCAGAACAAGAAAGGAAATTGAACCAAATAATTATAGTCCAGAAATGTTAAGCCTTTTGGAAATTTTGAAATTATATAATAGTATAAAATATCATATGAGTGATATAAATTTATTTTTTTAATAATATTAAGCTTTTAACCCAAATTAAAATATAAAACGTATATTTGTGATAGAATAAAAAATCAATTATCTCCTTTGAATATGTTACTCGTGCATTGGTCATTAAGGCGAACTTTGAAACCGTTTATTGAGGCACCCTGCATTCTCAGCACCTTGTTTGTGCATTCATATTAAAGCTTAGGAAATTCTCTATAACATGCATTTTGACAATATCTTTACTCCTTCAGAAGTTATAATTTTCGCCGATTTCGAAGTCAGATCGCCCCACTGTGCGCCGTCGGATTGTATTTCATAGGGTATGTGAAATGTTGATAAACCGATTTCGATTGATGCATTGGAAGCGAACATAACACGGAATTCACGGCGCAGAATGGAAGTAGTTGCGGACAACATTTGAAGGAAATCATCCCTAAATATTAAACTTCACAAATCAGACTAATCTATCAAAAGTTCACGCAATGATGATATGATGAACCGATTTTGGTCAAACTCTGCAAAAATAAGTAGGCAAGTAAAAAAAAGGATCAACCCTTAAATCGGCAGAGAAAAAAGTTGGAAATTATTGTATTTTAATTTCTTCTACCCTTCTAACCTTAATGGCAAAATGATCTAAAACTGCTCACAAGCAATCAGGCAGACCTAATGATTTCGATATGAGTTGCCGTCTGATGTTGAGTCTGTAACTATGTGCCTTAAGTTCAGTACTATTGGTTTCTATAGCAATGAACCACACTGTATGAGTGTGTAACTCGTACATTCTCCCATGTTATATCATTTGCTTAGCTTGATATTGCAATTTTCAGACTAAACGAAAGAAGAAGAAGAAGCAACGCAAAGTGCTGCTGCTTTAAGTTTGAAGCAAATGAAAATATGCATCGACTATGTGTGTGTGTGAGTGTGTGTGCGTAATTGTGTGTGTGTGTGTGTGTGTGTGTGTGTGTGTGTGTGTGTGTGTGTGTGTGTGTGAAACGAAAGTGTTGCATACTTTCAGGAGGACTTGAGTGTGAGCTGCGACAAGTTTCTTACATTAGTGTGCATGCTCAAAGCTACCTGTGTGCGAGTGTATGCACTTTGTAATGAATTTTTAATGCATTTTTGTTGCAAGTAAATTTACAACATATTTCAGTGTTACGCAGGAGTTGGGTTTAGGTGCAGTTTGCAACGTTCTCTCGTTAAATGAAATTAATTCTTTTTGCTGCTGAAAGTAATTTTCATTTTCATAACCCCAACGCATGGCAGCCATAATTATGTTTTATTTATAATTGAATTATATTTAAGTGGCTTTCAAGTGCAGCAAGTTTTAATTAAAAGATATGCAAATATTTCAACAGGGAAAGAAAGCTCTCATACTTTGTACAAAAACTCCCTGTTGCTCTTATTTGCTTAATTTTTGTAATTTTAGCAATCAATTTGAAGAACTATTTGCAAGTTACTTAAAACCTTTTCTTGTTTTACTTAAATCCTTTCAATGCCTTAAACTATGCTTCAATTGTCAACCGCAGCCAGTTAATTAACTTTAATTAACGCCAAATTGGCAAATATAATGCGCAAATGTTACCGCTTCTGTTTCTATTTTCTATAATTTTCATAATCAAGCTGCGGCCTAGGGCAGCTTTTGTTATTGTAGCTCTTCCGTTTCGGGGTAAAATTATCGAGACTTTTTGTGGTTTGGTTGATAATAAAACGCCAAATGTATGGGCAAAGCATACCCCTTCCACGCTCTAGTTATTGTTGCTGCTGCTGGCAGGTGTTGAACCAAAAAGTAATTACCATAAAGTTAAGGCTTGAGCGGTACGAGAGGCAATCTATTGCACTGCACATATTGATTAGTTCAACTAAAATTTAATTGAAAACTTGTAGGTATTCGGTATTCGTTGCATTGACAATTAAACAATGCATTTGCTGCTCTCTATTATAACTGGTCTAACAATGGTCGTCAGTCACCGCACGAGTGGCCAGAGGCGTGGCAAATGGGAGGCACGCGTTTCATCTCAAATATCATATTATAATTTTTGGTAAGCGATAACCAGTCAACCCGACACGCATTTCTCTTTCAGTTTGGTTGAGATTTCAAACGAAATTCAAATTAAATATGCTACTAATTTGCTCATTTGATTGACAGTTGCATGACGTGATTGAAGGCGACGACGGCTGCGGAAACGGATGTCGTGTCACAGAAATGCTTGTTTTTGGCGGCGCAGGTTGAAATAATTGCAGCAACGCCTGTTTGGCAGTCGTCCTTATCGAAAAGCTGGCCTAAGCCGTTAATAACACATCATTTTTGTGACATGTCGTATCCTCTCACAAGTGTGCTGTATCCCGTTTCATGGTCGCGTGTGGTGCTGCGACGGCAATTATGAGCATTTAATCCGTGACCACAAAAACTACAAATTGGGTTAGGCAGCATAATTTATTTGCCCGGGTGGTTAAGTGGCCAGCGATTTAACCACCAACTTTGACAAAAGCAATGCAGAGGGTTGAAGAACGGTTGAAGTAAATAGGAATGCATACTTTCAGGCTGCCCAAAAAGTAGCAACGTGTGCGCTTGAAAGTTTGCTATGCATTTGTTTTGATCGTTTGTGATCTTGGTTACAACAAATGACGGATAGATGGCGCCACAGTTTAGAGCAATTAGGAATTAGGTTGTCAGAAACTATGCACAATTGTATAATCGCTGAAGTGCCTGAAATCGCTTGCAGCCGAATTTCACCCCCACAGCAATCTGTTAAATTGTGAGACGTCTATTCCAACCGAATTTCAATTACAAAATAATTCGTTTTTTGTGCTGGAATTCAGTTTAAAAACCTAGCGACGCATTCTTCAACAAATTTCAAACGATAGTGATGGCAAACGATTCAAGATTTCTGGTACAACATGACGCTTTTTCTCATGCGTTTTAAATTGTTTACTTTTCCGCAAAAAAGTATTGGGATTGGCCTAAAAACGTTATCCCATCTGTGTTGCCACGCACACAACAACTCTTCGTCTAGCAATTCCATCTTCTGCTTCCAACCGAGACCTGTCAAGTCACAATAACCTTCCTTTAGTGGGTAGGCACGTTTATACTTCCATCTAACCGACAAGCGCATGTCATCGAGGTCAAAGGGGGGCAACAGAAACAGTAAAAATCTTATCTACACCGATGTTTATTTTACGTGACATGTACCTGTGGTTTAAAATCACGGTGTTCGATTATGCAAACGACTCGTCTATCAGTAAACCTTTGAAAATTATTGGTGGATGTCCATTCATATTCAAAATACATTTTAAAGAATCAACCAAAAAGCCAACAAATAACTAATCCTATAAAAGAAAAGTTAAGCGGGCTTTCGACTATCCGTGGCACTAGAATAATAATACTAGTGAGATTTCATACTTAAGGCGGGTACTACCAGTATCAAATCTCAAGAGCTTGAAGCGGCTAACCTTTGCTAGCAGACGTATATACTTACCTGATAAGATCAATCGAGTTGAGCTTGGCCAGCATTATCCTAGACCAAGTGTATTGGGAAGTGCAGTCGCAGGTGTGTTTAGAGCCAAGCGCCAGAAATCCCGAATTTCCTACAGGTCTGTTTTGTAAGACACATACCACTAACTGTTCTAGCTAACGTGTGTTTGTCTCGCTCACACTCAATTGCTCGGCCGCCTTTATTCAGTGTGTGAAACGGTTTGATTGAGCGCGGTCAGAGCCGCATAGAGTAAGACGCAGGCAAAGGAAATAACGATTTATGCACTACTAATGAAAAGGAAGACGCGATTGATTGATTGCTTTTAAATGTTAAATTCAATTGAGAGTTTTGTTTTTGTTTTGACATTTTTATTCAATGTTTTATAATTGCTCTTAAATGTATTTTAATGCATGTTTGATATCATTAACAAATATTGTTGTCTTATGAACATATTCATGAGATCATTACGATTGATTACATACATATATTAAAAAGTATTACAGCATATAAAATGTACAAAATTTGACAATGATATATTGAACTTTGCTATACAATTAATTTATATGGAAATTCTGCTTGAAACACTTGAAATAAACTCACTTAATACATTAAAATATCTAACTTAAAGATATATATGCAAATAATGTGTGTGTGTATAGCAGCTTTCGAATACAAGATTGGGCAGCATTTTTGACACGTGGGTTTTCTGTTATTGTTAATTTTAGTTTCTTAACTGTTTTATCGTTTCTCTTTTGGCACCAAAATCTATACAAATGGCATTCACTTTGCGCTATTTACAGATACAATTACTTAAAATTTAACGGAAGTCATTAAAAAACGGCTCGAACTGGAACTGGAACCAGTTTTAAAATACAATTTCAGCTATGTGTTTTTTTTTTGTTTTTTGCTTTGCTTTTGTTTTTCGCTTGTGCCTTGTTTCCTTTGATGTGAGCCGCCGCCCTATGGCAACAAATGTGTGAGAAGGATCCATCTATGGAATGGAGTGCACGACTGGACACACATTTGGGGGCGTGCAGTCACAAAACTTAACCGAGATCATTGTGAAAACTAATTAGAAATGAACTAGTGCAAAATTGCAGAGCTTCGAGTTCCGATTTGCACTGCCAATTTGCTGCTAGTTCATTTTTATAAAAATTTACAAGAATTTTTTCATAGATATTTTTGTTTTTAAATATAATTGTATGATATATGGAAGATTTGCTTGGAAGTTTCTGTCAATATTGCATATAAGAAATACAAATACAAAAATTATAAGACTTATGGTTAAAAAAAAAAACTCTGCTGTTGGCTATGCTCTACAAAAGCGTTCATATTAACTAGTGTGAGTGTATGTGTGTGTGTGTGTGTGTGTGTGTGTGTGTGTGTGTGTGTGTGTGTGTTTGTGTGTGTGTGTGTAGACTTTGCTGAGCTTAAGATTAGACCAAATATTGCGCTATTTACAGGCGACTATATATAATAATATACCTGTTCTGTTAAGAATCAAGTGAATTTGTGTCTAATGACAAGAAGAAATGTTACATGAAAAACTTAGAGCATAATTACAAATACAATTACCAATACAAATACAAGTACATAAAGTATAAACTAAAGCGCTTGGCGCTTAAAAATAATTGCTAAGGCTTAACTTTTACATTTTTTGTGTAGAATATTTAAACATTTCTCTCTGTTGATTTTTGTTTTTATGTAAAATGTATATGATAAAAATCCATGAGATCAATGCAATTTTTGGGAATTGTTTTTGTTGATTTTTCTTAATATTTCTTTTTTTTTAAATGTTTTCACGGTTTGTTTAGCATTGCGTTGCTTTACTGTACAACGTACGAATCGAAATATTGACAAACTGTTTTGAAATTTACCCCAAAGTTTGGTTTAATTTAAGAATTTACGGTATTTTGACTTTTGTTACACTTTGGCTAGCTGTGGAGATCAATTGAGTTGAGTTTGCCCTTTCTCCGTTCACAGAATTTTCATTAAGAGAGAGATCATTCGGCATAAACTAGAGAGACCAAATAGAATCCTTGCTGCTTTTGGGCAAATTTCAAAACACTTTTTCAACTTTTTTCCTCGAAACATTGCGCTTAAGACTAATGTGAGACCAATTTGAAGTCGACGACAAACAAAAAAAGCTGCTTAGTGACTAAAAAAATTTAACTAAAAACATTTTGCAAGTTGTTTACCATAAAATTTTCAAATAAAAAAATGTCATCACAAAAATGGCATACAAACTATGTACAAAAAGTTATCATTTTTGCTTTTTTGTTTATCATTTTTAAACATTTTTTTTTTTAACAATTAAAGCTAAATGATTTTTTTTTAATTGTGTAAAATTTTTCCTAATTTAAAGCAACATAAAGTTATGATAAACATATTTAAAATATTTAATTTTTTTTTTGTAATTAAAATTACAAGCGAAGACATTGAAATTTTAAAAATAAATTCTTTTAACAATTTTTACAATTAACAACTGTAATCAATTTATGAGAAATGCATAGCAGAGCGTTATCTTAGTTGTGTTTATGTGTGTATGGTAGTACTTATAGAGTTACTCTTTATAGATATACAAAATGCAGGCTAAATGCAAAAGAGCCAGAAGAAAACTCAAACTGTGTGAAATTAAGTAGCTAAAAAATGGCAGTTATATATTTTGTTGTCTTACAGCTTAAACATTTTACAAAAATATCAAATTTGTTTCAAAAAGCGACACCAAAAAATATTTCGAAATTTCTGTAAGTTTTCATAGCAAAAATATTTGATTGTATTTTAAGTATTTTGAGTTTTGTATTTTTTATTTAGTCTTTTTGTTATGTTTTCTTTGCCAGTCTACAGTTTGAATTTTTCTTACGTTTGTTTTTTTACAGGAGGTTTTTCACTTTGTGTTGCGTTTCCCTTACGCATACAAATACATATATAAAGTACTGTAAGTATATTGTTGTTGTGTCCCGTTAACCGCCTTAACTAGTTTTTAAATTCTTACAAATTCAGCTAATTGGCTTTACAGTTTTATGATTTTAAGCGGTAATTCCTCAAAATATATTTTCACAAATATTCAACTTGTGTTTGCAGTTTTATAAATTCGTTGCACTTACTCTATAGATTACTAAGTTCTGCTGATTTAACTAAAGATCGTGGTTTAAGCTGGTTTCGACTTTTCCGCATCACTCATCGCGCTGCAAAGAAGCCGCAGCCCATGGCGAGCACAAAAACAGTGACTACAGTGGGCCAGGTGAAGCTTTGTTTCTGCAAATAAACAAAAAATGGAATGGAACAAAATTAATATAAGTTAACGCACTAGCACTATAACACTGTGTGTGTGTGTGTATATATAATTTGAATCACTTGGCTGGCCAAGTGCTCCCTTGTGTGATATAAATTAAAACCGCAACAACCCTGCCAGCAAAGCATCCCATCCTTTTTATGTCATAGTATTGCATTGACTGACCAAATTGGTTTTCTGGTGAGAATCGTCCCATGTCCAGCATGAGTTATGCTGCTGACCCACAAAAGGCGGTACGTCCATGTTGTTGCTCAATGGTGTAATCATTGCACAATTATTTATGACATACATCAATGAATATTAGAGCATTCCACTGTCATTGTACTAACTATAATATGCAGCATTTACACTTCATTGGTTGCTATGCAAATTTCACATTTGCTGAACTTTTTCTGGCTTATTTATATGTAAAAGTTCTTTATATTTGACGATCAGCATCAGACAAGTTGACTTGTCACGCACACACATTTGAAAGTTTGTGAAATAAAACACAAGTATATGAAGCACATATTTATACTTGGTGCAAGTATTTGTGCAAATTTTGTAATCCTTCAGTTCGTGATGTGTCAATTGGCTTTTAAATAGCTTGCGGTTTCCGTTTCAGTCGTTTCAAAGCATAAGCAGCACTCTCCTTCCCACACCTGTGCCCTGGCCATCCTTCCAAGTGGAACCGACTACAACTATCTACAGGGCTAGGCTACATTATTGCTGTGCAGAGCAGACCAACTTGGGACAACAAGAAAAGATGTCTTCTCACATACTATGTCCTATATACCGCTTATCTTCATGCTTTTAGCAAACTTTATAAAGAATTTCTCACGATCTAATTTTGTATATTTTTCTTTTTATATTTTATAGTAATATTGCGGATTTAATAGGGTCAGCTTCATTCACACAGAAACTTATGAACACTATGATGATAAGAAACAATACTATAACGTTAAATAAGAAAAAAATATATATTATTTCACTATATATATATATATGTGCCTGTACAATAGTAAGAAGTTGATAATATGCGCAGTGTTATCGAACAGTCGCTACAATGAGCGTTTTATTAAGGTTTTACTTGATGTGTCATGCGATTGAATTTCTTTAGCTTTTCATTTCTTTTTATTGCGTCTTAGGAAAAGTGCGCCACACGCACACACACGATATATGTGTGTGCATCATTTAACGTTCAGCTGACAAAGGCTGATTGGACTCTTGCTTGGCTGACTAACTTACTAATGGGCGTGTTACAGTTGGAGCAATGGCCGACTGTAGCATACCCTAATTACATATAATTAAATTTAGTTCTCGACATATAGAGGAGTTTCCGGAAAAAAGTGATTGGGTAATGGTAAAAGAAAGATCTGATAGCCTTAATATTGTTACGTTCAAAGCAAGGTTGTGAGTCCCCAAACTTCTATTGGTCGAAAGGAGAACAGTTTCTATATATCGAAATTACAAATGCAAATCAAAATATACTGTATAACACTTAATGCTTGTAGCTTTTCAACAAACAGAAGGACAGTTAGATAGACAGATAGACTTTTCTTTTGCTGTGCTGATCATTTTGGTATCTACTTTGAGGGGTCTTACTCATTTCCTTATATGTGCAAGTTAACTCGATGGGCTCGCCACAGCGTGATCGAGAGTTTTAGCGTTAGGCTTAGCATAAGAATAAACGAATGTGCTAGTCAGGGATTAACTAGCCCGACACAGCCAGACCGGTGGTGTGGCAATAAAATAAAAACTCAAAACTTATAAAATTATTAATTGGAGTTAGCCGCACGGGCAACACAAAACCAAAAAAAGAAAGAACCCTAATTACGAAAGTATTTATTTAATTTACATAGGTGCTACCCGCTTACCCTTTGGGTACAGAGTATAAATACTAAAAGTCTTTAGCATGAGCAGTACTTAATAAAAGAGAAGCTAAAGTACTCTCTGCCAGATGCACACACAAAGCCCACTGTGCGGGAGGAGAGTTGTGCAATGGTAAATGAAATTTTGCACTGCGCTGCGCAATTAATTTTTATCACATTTTATTTCGTTCATTCTCCTCTCTCTTTCACGCTTGCTGGCAATATGTCGCGCATGTGTGACAGACAGACAGACTTTACAATGAACACACACACACGTACACCCTGCTGCAAGGCCCGAGAGCCTATTTTTAGGCGTTCATTTTATAAGTTGCGAGCAGCACTGCTTTGCGGGTTTCGAACTGAGATAAATTATTAGCACGTGCCACATTTGGCACTTGCAGAACCGATTTGAGCAGATGTTAATGAACTTTGGTTCTGCGAGTTGCTTTTGTTGTTGCTTGCATTAGAGAGACTTTAAATGTATTTGATGCTTACCTTCTTCTGCTGCGCTTCTTGCTGCTGTTGTTGCTCTTGTTGGTGTTGTTGCTGATGATGATGTTGACTGTGGCTGCTGCCGCTGGCGCTGGAGTTGCTGCTGTTGTTGCTGCTTATGGAACTGCCGCAATCACTGTTCTTCTTCTTGCGCGGCGGTATGCGTCCACTGAACTCCTGAAGGCGCTCTCGACCAGCGCTGAAGTTACGATAGCGATCATCGGCTTCATCCCAGCCGGCTTCATGATCACTCTGATACTCGCGTTCGTCCTCGCCAGTGGAGGTCAATCGTTTGCTATTTATATGTATATTAACAGGCGAAAAGAACGAGACAGAAAGCGATTTATTAATCAGAATACATTGATAACGAAATGAAATGTTTATATAATGTGCGTCGTTTCACTTACCGTCTTGCCGCATCCGATTGACTGCGCTGCAAGCGCATCTTGGCGCCACTGGAGCTGGAGCCGCTTGGCAGTGGAGTTGAGGTAAACGGCATGGCGGGAACAGCATGCCAACCAAAACCGCTGGATGTAGAGCTGCCGGCATTGGCTGTATTCGGCGTGGGTGGCGGCGTATATGTGGCATAATAGGCGCCTGGTGCATAGGCCGTCGGATGGTGCTGCAACAAATGCGTCGACTGCTGTGGATAGCTGTGGCTATAGTGTAAGGGCGGCGCCGACTGTGGCGGCACTGGCATGGGCTGTGGCGTCGATGGTGGCGGAGCATGTGGCTGCTGTCGGAAGAAGTTAAACTCCTCGCCGGCAGCATAGCTGTGGCTGGTGTGCGGAGTGTGCGGTACCTGAGTAGTTCCAGGACCGGCGCCGGTAGCATGTGGAAAAAAGAAATCACCGCCTGGGTAGCTGGGCGATTGTGGTATGGAGCAGGAGGGACTGGGCGGTGGATACTGGAAGATTTGTGGCGCTGTAAGGAGACAAAGAAAAGAGCAGATGAAATACTGTGTTTGATTGAGAGTTGTAAAATGAAAAAAGGTGTAAACATCTATCAAAAGGGCACAATGCAAGGAAGTTTATAAGGTCGGCATGCTGCATTGTTCCCACGACAATTGCATTGTTTGGGCTGCGTTACAACTAGCTATAATTATGGCAAGTCCTCGACTGTCTATTTAATCGAAATAGCACTGAATAGCTGAGGGACTTGTAACTCCAACTCAAACTCAAACATACTTCAAAAAGCTGAAATCCCATAATGCAGTTCAAGTATCCAACAGCTACAAATTGTAGCTACAACTACGTAATGTAATGTAAATTGTACAACAACGCATTGATAGTTTTAAGACTTGAACATGAAATTCTGTGCAAGCTTTGAGTTACTTGATATGCGCATAAATTTTATACTCAGTATATAGCTTACTTCTCAGTTCGTTGGAGATTTTCCTAATGCTTACAACAACGACAGCGTTGAGTGATTGATTGTAATGCAAAGTTTATACAAATCATCGTTGGCAACTACAACAACATTTGACTATTAACTTTGCTTGCGATAATGTCTCAAGCCTGCTAATTGCCCGAGGGCCAGTTGGTCAGTCAGTCCGCCAGTCTAACAGTCAGTTGGTTCATTCGTTGTCCGAGTCGAGTCATTTGCATGGCCACTTAAAAATAGCTTAAGATTGTAGATACAACTTGTAGATACTTAGAGATACCATATGCCACACATAGCTCGGGCACAAATAATGTCATTCAACGACAACCTGCAGGCGATGCTAAGGCTAATTTGCAATTTGACCCAATAGCCTTGAACTCGAATCTCGAATCTCAGAACTCAAACGAGCAGCAGTTCTAGCTTTGTTCTACGTCTTGTGGCACAGAAATCTGTTTAATTGCCGCAACTCAAGCTGCCACTCCTTTGAGTAAGTTACTAGTACTCGTTACATGCATGTAGCTGAGTATCTGAAAGATACTTTACCATTTGAAACTAGTTTGCTGTGTGCTGGAACTAGCGGCAGCTGCCTGAAGCGCAACGCTCACGTGCGCCAACTTGCATTTAACCTTGAAAAGTTTAAATCTGCCAAGCAGGCGGCAGCAGCAACAACATCATTACAGTAAGTCACTGTAGATACTTTTGTATCTTAAGCTTGTAGCTTGAGCTCTGCCTTTGTTATATAAGCTCGTTGATCGATGCTGTTGTTGCTGCCGGTGCTGGTGGATTTCCTTCACACTCTGCACCGCTTTATCCCTCATAATGATGAAACGCACTTGGAGTCGTCGCCAAGGCAGATAAAAATGTTTCAACTAATTGCAAATTGTGTGGAAAATTATTTGCAAAGTGTAAAATTTGCATTTACACATATGCAAGTGTATCTTTAAGTGTGTGTGAGTGGGTAGGGTAGTTTCAAGTCGCATATTGTTTACGGCACTTTAGCAATTTTATGGCCATGCCATCTATGCGGGCGCTTTAAATTCTTGCGAAAACGTGACCAAGTTTTGTCTTTCGATATGCAAATGCAAGTATATACAACTTTTTCAAAGGCGATAAAATGACAAAATTGTTAATTAAATTATGCGAATGTCATTTGTATGAATTGTGCTGGTTAATTGTTGTAATTTTTTAATATTTCTTTTCGCTTTAACCACAGCTGACACACATCAATCAGCAACAACTACAAATAGTTACAACTACAAACAGCGAATCAAATCAAATTCAAAGTTAAACTAAGCAGAACGCAAAGCTCAAGAACAATTTACGCGCTTGGCCTGAGGAAAAACTGACTGACAGCCAAAACCAAACTGCCAACAATATCTGAAAATAACTGACAACCGACAACATCAAGAGAAACAACTTCAGCAGCTTGGAAAAACGTGAAAAATGCTGCGATATGTTACGCTTTAGTTGCCATCAAAAGTATAAAGCAACAATACAACAACAACGACTTTAACAACTGCAACAACGCTTAATGCATTTTTAGTTGCATTTGTTGCATTTGTTGTATTTGTTGTACTTGTTGTTGTTGTTGTGGCTGATTATATGGCAGGCCAAGCCGTCAGCCGAGAACCCGCAGCATATGCTGCCTCATTGCCCATTGCTCATTATGGCCTTGAAGTGTTTGCAAAAAAAAGCAGGGTCTAAACATGCATATATAGAAAAATAAAAGCTAAACCCAAGTCGGCAAAACGAATATCTGCTACTGCGTCGCATTAAAGATATGGATATTGAAACTCGTTTATATGGCATGCGGTCAGACGTAGTCCAATGTTGGTCACTAGGTAAGTAGGCAAAGGTACATATATCTATATATATAAAAATTAAGCCTCAAAAAGTGATGTGTTCGCTAAACTCGATAACGCCTGGACCGATTTCAACTAAATGTTCACACATTGTAGATAGTATTAGGGAGAATGTTTTTGTGAAGTTTGGACGAATTCTAATAGATCACGCCAAATAAAACATACTTAATGTGTTTCAACTTATATTGTAGGCAAGCATTACATTTGACTAGGTAAAGAATTCTTTTGAATAGAGGTAGAGGTAAATGTAGAGGTAGTGGTAGAGGCAGAGGTAAAGTAGAGGTAGAGGATATAAAGATATTGGTACCAATATCCACAGCTTGACTTAGTATCAAGAAGAGAGTGAGAAAGAGAAGGAAGAGGAACGGGAAGAATTAATTTATATAGCGCCCGGGTCCAGCTAGTATAGTATATTAACAAGTCGATGAACAGAACTGATACATATAGCCAGATATTAATGGATTTTGGCGTTAGAGAAATTTTGAAATCTGTTAAGGAATCTTACACAGAGAGATGCACTACAGTGTCTTCAATGTCGAGGCTCAGTTCAAGTAATTTCTGCATCTATCTATAAATTTTGATAGAGAGAAAATGCTTACTTTTGCTACAAAATTTGCGGTAGTATCTATACATTTGTACAGGTGAAACTCCAACGGAATAATACAAGCCTGCTCATGCCTGTTCACAATTTCGATGCAGCTTATCATAATTGTTACTTATTTACAATTTTTAAATTTCGGAAACGCAATTGGAAACAGGCTTGAACAATACATAGAGCTATCCCAATATAGAGCTCCCTCATTTCTTACTTGCTGCATGCCAATACTCATAGCAACCTTAACATTCACTCCATTCTCTTCATGCTAACAATTTAAGTTTAATTGCAAAAACCAATTTTCTCAGCCTTGTAGAAATTTCCGCATACTTATTTGCCGTAGCAACAATGCTTATAATGCAATTTCCAAAGTCAAACAAAACTCTAACGGTAAGTTGCATTACACAAATGGCTAATTAGCGCTACCAAAATTGGAAATTAAAATTGGATATGGTATCAAACAGCAGCAACGACCGATTGATCGCTAAATTAATCGAACAAGCAACACCTGCTGATTGACATTCAAGCGTAAATTGTAGTTTCTGATGAGATTACATATCCGTAGCACTTTTTTGGTTGTCTAGAACAAAAAGTCGCTCGACAGAATACCAAAATTGTGTAAAGTATTTGTCATATATAGGCAAAAACAGAAGTATTTCAGGCTGACAAGTTGGCTGAAGTTGAAGCCATTTACCGCTGCTCTTTGTTTGTTGCTGCCTAATGATTGAATCATTTGAAATTGAAAGCAGTCAGATTTGAACTTCCTAAAGACAATTAGTCATTTCAGTTATTGGCCCTGGGCAATGCTCATGGCAGGGATGAGACATACTTACAAATTACCGTTAACAGCTTTTGACCGCGAAATTCAGCAGCTTCACTGACGCAAGTTCTCTAATTAAAGCGACAAGCGAGTTGAGACCGTGGTCAACCAAGTTTGAAAATGGAATCGTGTTGTGTCAAGCGCCTTAAACGGTAGATGTCATGGAGTGTATGGTTCGTATTACTGAGTATATGTGTAAGTGTGGGTGCGGTTAAGAGTTGACTGTTAACATTTTGTAATGCCAATTTGACAATTTTTGATGATTCTTTTCGTCTTCTGATCACCTTTAAGGAGACGATCTTAACCTTTTCTTGTAGCTTCTTATTTTGCGATCTTAGCCGCAGCTGCATTATTCAATGCTTTGACTGATAAATCATCAATAACTGTCAGTTCAACTAACACTTAACAAGCAGTGGGATCTACAAGAGGAGTTGAAACGTGGGGGTTAAAAGGAGATGTGGAAGTGATTAACTCACTAGAAATTAATGAACATACGTTTTATAAAAACTTTTCACTTAGAAATAGATAAAAAGAGGACGCTACTTAATGTTTCAAATGTAATACAAAATGCTCCTAGTGACAAAAGAACAGACTGATCAAGGTCAATCCGAATCAACTTTATTCGTACTTATATAACAAATGTAATAGATTTCAAGCTCAGATGACTAAGTTTGAGCATGCGAACAAAAATGTTGATAAAATTAACAAAATGAAAAACAAAATGCTTGCAAGATATTTTTTAAACTGTGCAATTTTCGCAAGGTTAGACAATCAAGTAGCCGCTGTTTCACTCCTCGGGGCTCCTCTAGTGCGTGACGCTAGACGCGTGCCCCACTCGCACTGAGCTGTGTACTATGTATGGGACCGACCTACAAACGCGCTAACATGTGCGGTTTTTAATTATCGCTGCATTTTTTTTAGGTTATTAACCTAAATTAGATAGACACTCATTCATTTTTTCATTTTATTGTTTCTTAAATGATGCATTTCGGAACTGTTTTTTCTTTATGTTGAGCTATGGAATGTTTTGAGTAGATTGATTACTATTTTGGCGAGGCTAAACGAAGGACAGTTGAAATACCTGACAAAGCATTTTATTCTATCTGGAAACATTTCCTCTTTTGTCGAACCAATCCCTTGAGCATATCAAACAAATGGCTGAAAATGGCTCAAACGCTTATCACGCGCACTAAGCGAAAAGTAGAGAAAAAGTGTGTGTTTCGTGTGTGTGTGAGAGAGCATATTTTATAAACGACAGACAAATGCAATTTTTCAATTTCGAAGCAGGCAGGCAGAGCTCTGAGCAACACACAAAGCCAGTGATGGAAACGACAGCAAAGACGATGCTGCTTAAAAGGCTATAAAATGGCATACGACACACGACGAGGAAGCTACAAAAATAAAGAAAATAAGCAGGATGAAGGAAAACTTGAGCAAAGCTATTGATTTGGGCTATGAAGAAAACTGCTCTAGCGTTAAGCAGCAAAGCAGCTGAGCAAAGTCTTTGCATATTTTCCCAGGCGAGAGAGTAGTATGAGCTTAAGTGCATAGTTGAAACGATTTTATAGTCAAAGGCATTAAATATATTGAGCATATGTTTTGGCAAGCGATGCATATAAAACAGAGTACGGAAATCCAGCCTCATTTGGAAAAACTTGAAGTTTTATGTACGCAATGCATCATTCATATATGCAAAGATATGTAAGAGATGGTCGGGGTCATGATATAAGAATGCATTCTTATACTATGGTCGGGGTGGTGGGATAGCCTGTACCCATTTTTCACAAAAAATCAAATATTTCTTGTATCTCTATACTGTGAGAGTCGGCAAAGACCGTGTGGGTCAACATTTGTGTATTAGGCTCACATGAGCTTAACGTAACTTCGAAAAGTGGAATTTTGTTAGAGAAATGAATTTGAAATCTTTTTTCGATCTTTTCATACTACAGTAACAGAATGCATAACTGTGGCAAGTTTCGGTTGAATGTCTTTTATAATGTGTGTGTATGTCGCTACATAATACAACTTGACTATAGATGCTAATGCCTCCTTCTTCCTATGACATACATTATGCGAAACTAACTTTAAGAAATAAAAACGGACAGTGAAGCTTTGTTCTCTGAACCAGGAGTGACATTGGTCACTTTCACCACTTTTAATTACTTTTACAGTATCTGTGTGGGCGAGGAAGAGGAGAAATCAATTAAGCAACTCTTCTGCTTATGTCGTGTTCTCTGTAGACGGAGGCTCAACTAACAAGGCAGTCATGGACCCAATCAATGTACCCTTTTTTGAACGGATACTAAATAAATCAGGCAAATAGCCCCCTAATTACCTTAAGTTTGATCTTCACTTATAGTTAAATTGCAAACACAATGTGTATGTGCATTAAGTATTACATTGTTGTAGAGTAAATAACCTTAAACGATTAGTATCATCACAATAGTACTAGATTACAACTACAAAGTGAAATAGCTTTGCTCGATGACTATCAATTTCTCCTATTCATTACGTTTTCAATACCCAATAACCCGATTAGTAAGCGTGCAAACAAAATATCAACAACAATTAGCAAATCGCGCAAAAAACTCAATCGTTAGATAGTTCGTCAAGGGAATCCAAGAGCGATAGAGAAAGAAACCCGGAGCACGCCGACGCTGAGTGTTCAGCAACGAGTGTGCTCAAAGGCAGCGGCGAGTAACTGGAATGACGCAGCGCAGACAGCGTGTCTAGCAGTGGTCGGTGGCTGCCACTTGCTGGTCTCTGCTCGTGTGTGTGTGTGTGTGTGTGTGTGTGCATGCTCATATTGTTTATGATTATTAATAACTTTTTATACAATAGTAGAACGTGCAGTTTTTCAGTTTTGCGGCAGTTTTGTTGATATTTTTTGTTTCATTGTTTTTTAATTATTTTAATTGCGTTGCATCCGATCGAGTAGCATGTTCATATGGTGTTTAATTTAAGTTTTTTAATTATTAGTTAGCTACTTTATGAACTGCTAACTGATGATATTAACTTTTGTTTTTAACGATTGGCAGCTAAGCATTAGCTTAGCAGCATAGCTATTAAAGCTTCTACAGAGGTATAATCATCCTAAGGTATACGTCACTTCCTACAGAATATAAGCTGCTGTTTTCTTAAGTTACTTGCTTATGGGATGCACCAAAGAACTTTAAGAACTTTACGTAATCTGTGAGTGCATAGCAACGAGTTGCCTTTGCACTTGCCAATTATAGCCCCGTAGCCTGTCTCGCGGCATGTGTAGTCTGACTGCATATCCTGTTCTAAGTTCTCTTTTTTCAATATCCTTATGCACTTGCCTGGTATCCACAGGAACCCAGGGTGCAGCTTTATCGCACTTCTTTTGTCTAGGCTCAAGCGTTGCTTTGTGTCAAAGGCGTCGCGTTGTCTAGGCTCAATTTCATAACAAAAACTTGAGCACGTTTTGCAGCAAAAACGTTCTTTAGAAAAGTCGCGGCGGGTGGGCAGAGACTATGCCAAACCTAACTAACCGAACCCAACCCAACCCACAACAGCTCTACCCAATCCAATTCAGACTAACTCTGGCCAACTGCTAGGAATGCTTCAATGCAAGCAATTTAGCAGCAGACGTGTGAGACTTAATCAAAAGCTAACTAGACATAGAGGCAGACAGCTGAAGATACTTGCCATATAGCTCGTTCCTAGTGTTGGCAAATGGCTCAAAAGTGTCAAGCTTATGTACCTAACAGTTTCTGTTATAACTTTTTTTTCCTCAGACTTTATGTCTTATTAAGCAAAGTGCCTGGCGGCCATTTAAACTTGAAATGTGAAAAGTTCATTGCGCTGCTGTTGTTGTAGTTGTATCTGTTGTTGTAGCTGGTGTGAATGATAAACAAACATCAACTTAAGTTTTAGCTGTTTTTTGCTTTAATAGAAAACAATATAAAAAACTAATAACATAAGCGAAAATTCGTTGAGGACATCAACAGCTGCGATTAATGTCGAAATCGAGAAGAAAGATCAAAGGAGTGGAAAGCACAACAAGATAGTGTAATAAGTCGACCCGAAAATACATACTACGATTGTACAGCAGTGAAACAACATTCTACCCTGACAGTAAATAAGAACTAATTAACCGATATTCATAGGTTTTGTGACAGTCGCTGGAATATCTGGCAATCCAAATGTTTCCTATCACTTGCCATTAAACTTCCGGTGTGGAAATTGCACAAATTAAATGAAACAATTAATGCAGCAGCTCCAACAACTGCAACAAACAACAACGAAGAAGAACAAGAACATGGTTTAGCATTTGCATAAAACATCGACAAATAAATTCACGGTCAATGTAAAACGAAATCACGAACAACGACAACAACGACAACAGCGACAACATTCACAATAGCAAGAAGCTGATACGAAAAAAATATATAAAGCTGACTGACTGACAAGCTCAAAGGCACTGGAAAAACAAAAGAAAATGCAGCAAAAATGGAAAACAAAACAAAACACGAAAAAACAAGAAGAAAAAGATATATAAATCTGTCAGATCCGAAACGGCGACTGCAACAACAACGAGTTGCCAACCGCCAGCTTGGCAACAGAGCAAAGTATATTTACATTTGTGGAGCCGCAAGTGCAGCCCGAGAGCCAAGTCAAAAAGAAACGAATCTCCATGAAGAGTATGTATGATGTGTATGTATGTACATATATGTAGATGGGTAGGCTGTACTGCGGTCGGCTAGTAACAATGAGCCCTGGATAAGGACGGGTTGGTTATGTAGGCGAAGTCAATGGCAAAGCAAACAGCTAACAGCAACGATGAGATAATAAGACAAAAAGGCTATGCGCACGCTCGCTCCCAGATACATTTGCCACTGCCGTCAGCTGTTGTTGCCAGGCGCCTACACTAGAAGCCGCCGCATCCGTGTCGCCATATTTGCCGCCATTTTTTATGCAATGCTGCCGCGTCGGCTTCCGCTGTGCGCTGAAAAACTACGAAGTTGCTGAGCAAAACAAAATGGTGGAAGATGTCAAGTGCACAACAGCAGCGCAGCCAGCGTCGGCGCCGAGGCCGAAAAACAACGCCTAGCAGCAGCAAACAGCTGTTGGCAACACAGACCGAGCACACGAACCCGGCGAATGATGCGAATGGCCGTACCAAAAGAGAGCAGCCGCAAAACAGACGCCAATCCCACAAAAAGCCACTAGGATGGGGCAACCTAAAACGGCGTCACTTGGTCGGGGCACGGGGTGGAGCTTGAGCACTGTCATTGCACCTTTTGTTAGGCAGTCGTCAGAGCATAGGGGTGGGTCTTCGTGGCCCTTCGTTTTGGCGCTTAAGCAACTTAGGCCCGACAACACAAAAGGCGCCCAAACGATGACGAACTTGATGTCGGATTGGGGGTATTTTAGGCTGCCTCTGTTTGTGGTTGGAGTTGGTAGTTGCTGCTGATGACTAAGCACTCGCATGGCTTAAAGGGAACTGCTAGCTGGTGGCTGAGTTGAAGTAACTGCGACAAAGTTGCTCAGCCAGAAACTGGCTGGATGGAAACTGGCTAAAGGAATGCTACACCTAGCTAGGGTTTAACGTTAAGGCGAGCTAAACTTGGTGCTCAAGTGTTTAAGCATTGTTCACTAGTTTATATGATACACATGCCTGTGTTTGTGTTTGTTACTATTAGATAAATTATGCACTTGTGTGGGAGCATTTAAGTCTATGGTATAGCGAGATAACAAACACAAAACCCAAGCGGAAGTTTTGCCAACGAGTGCGGATTGTAATCTCTGGAGCAATGCAACTAGGGCGCTGCCAACTGAAGTAGTTTGAAGTAGAATCTGGCTTCGGCTCTTGCACCATTGCACTTCAATTATGTATTTATGAGGCGAAAGAAAATGCAAGTGCTTTGGAAAACGGGTAAGACAACTTGGCTGACTGGCTGCTTCTACACCTTGTTGCAACATCGGACACCAGACTGACCAACTAACAAAAAAGTGGCAACTGACAGAGTCTGAACTGGAAGAGGTGGTAAAAACGCGTTTTCGCTTTATGGCAATCGATTACAACAGAGAGTGCAGCAAGTAAGTGTGAAGCAAATGCAAATGATAAATACTAAATATATAAATTGAAAACACAATGCGGTTCTTTAGACGTGTACATATCGTGGAAATATCTGAAAGGTCAGTCACTCGGGGGAGTCTTGTAGTCATTGTAGAACTTTGAAGATGAATGTTATAACTAACTTAAGGAAAATGACTCACAAAGAAGGCAATATTAAATTCTGTGCACCTTCGCTACTTATATCTACTAGATACATTTTAATGTGCTGTTTAAATACAGAATATGCATATAGAAAAAACAATCGACCGGCGACCAACTGTCGCTGCTTTGTTGTTGTTGTTGTGGTTGTATTGCTGTTACAGCGCTGCCACAAAGCGCTGACAATTGCAAGTTTTTCATTTGCACATACATACATATATATGGTTCTTTTTAATGTCCAGGTAACAAGTCATGCGGCCAAACCGCAGCTGACAATCAACAAGACAAGAACAAACGCCACGGATCGGGTACGACCCAGAATCGGAGACTGAACCCGTGTCTTTCGTCTATAACGCAAAAGCTAACCACAAAAAATCTATATGTGCTTAAAAAACAACAACTTTGAAACTGACCACACTCAATAACAAAAACAACAACAATGACGACAAGCCTTGCCTATTTAAACAACCGTTAAGTCAAACACTTTGCAAATTAGCCAACCAAAAGCCCCCACTACTCATAATATGCCCCACCTGGCGCCTCTATGCCCCTGCCCCAGTCTTGAGTCAGTCAACAGTTTTGGTCATTACATTTACTAGCCTAAGGTCAAACGCTGTTTAATAATTTGGGTTAACGCTGCTGCCGTTACAGATACAAAAAAAAAAAAAAAACGGCCTGCAGATACATATCTCATAGATGCAGATACAAAGTATTTGTAATGCGAGCCAAGCCACTTCGTGTGGACTCGATGGAGGGAAGTGGAGTCGAGTAAGACATTCGACTTCAACATTTGGCGCGTGCCAATTAAACGTGCTGAGCTTTTTTTCATGGTTTTTTTTGTGCCAACTTGTGGCCAGCACACGCCCACTTCTTTGGTTTTAACTTGGCTTGTTTGGACCGACACTTTTTTTTAACTTTATTTTTGAGTTACTTTACTAGTTTTTTGTCGCAGATATCGCATGACATGCGCTTTGCTGCTTGTGGTTTGATTTTTTTTTATTTACTTCTGGTAAAGGCAACCGCAACGTCAAGTCTTTTGCGGCAAGTTGGCTAATACAATGTGTATTGGCTTCAAAGTGGCTGATCTTTGATTTCGTACTCTGTTTAGTCTGTTAAAATTCCATCAAAAACTTCGCATGCACTTCAATTTGTTCTAATGTGCAAAATTATTCCTTTGGAAAGGAGATATTTCATTGGCTACGTTCTTTATATTCTTCTATAACCCTCGGGATCTCCCCGATCAACTAAAATTATTCCTTTGGAAAGGAGATTTTTCTTTGGCTACGTTCTTTATATTCTTCTATAACCCTCTGGATCTCCTCGATCAACTACGTTTAATTGCTCAGCCAAACTTGATTACTAAACTCATGCTCGCAGCTTTTGGTAAGACCCTTTAACGTCTTCTGTCCTTCGCTTAGGTAATTCGATGCGATCCCTTGAGTTAAAGCCTTTGCTGCTCTTCCCAACGTCTTCGCTTTCGTTTTGAGCATTTTGTTGTGCTGATAAGCACAAGTAAGTAATTTACATGAGTCAACAACCTTGAAAAGTGAAAATACGCGCAAGAGTAAATAAACAAGATCTTTAGAGAGAATTTTTGCTAACCAACTAAGCGAAAAGTATCTTAGCTTTTTGTTTCTTCTACACTGGCTATAGCTGTAGTGAAACTTCAGGATGTAACAGTAAAATATACGTTGAAATTGAACTTACCGCTCGTATTGGCGTTGTAGAAGCGCTGGCGCTGCTGGAACCATTCGCAGAGGGCAAAAAACACCTGGTCCGCAGGTATGGGCATTGGCGATTGCATTGGCGTCTGCGTGGCCGATGTGGTCGTATTGGGTGACTGTGAGGCGACGCTGCTGGCGCCATCCGATGAGGCTGACGAGGATGCGCCCGACGACGAGGAGCCCGAGGCGTTTGACGAGCTCGAGGCAATGTCATCGGCGCCGCCCTCGGGCAGATAAAAGGGCACGGCCATTGTGGGCGCTTTGATGGGTGGAATTGAAGCTGCTGGTGTTCTTGATGATGGCTTCTAGCTGACGCTACTCTGTGGTTGTGGCTGTGTTTTGTGGTGTCTGCCTTTTGCACTTTTCCCGTGCGCAGTTATTTTTGATGTTTATTTGTCTCTTTTGGTGGCACCTCGTTTTGGGCGTGCACTTAAATTATTTTGTATTTCTTGTGCAAAATTTTAAAAATTAAAAATTTGTGCATTTTTTATTGAGTTTGTTTGTGAAGTTGCAGTTTTTATTTCGTGCGTTTGCTAATGACAATGTTTTGTGTATTTTGTAACAAAAGCAAAATTGTTAATAATAGTATAATTAAAAAAAACACTCAAAGTTTTTTAAAATGATTTTCTTCTAATATTAATAATTGTGCACTTTCGTCTCGGCTGCATTAGTTTTTCTTTTTTTAATTTGAGTTTATTAATTTTTTCGTATTTTTCAAAAGGCTTCAAACTTATTTAAAAACACAAACAATACGCTCTCAAGTTGAAAAAATTTTCTGAATTGATTTTAAGTCGTAGAACAAGAAGCACTTAAAACGTGTCGCGAACTCAAACTCGAACTTTGACTTCAACTGGTTTGGGGAAGAAAACACGTCTTACTGGCTTCGCGTCTCGAAAAGAACTGGCGGCGCATTGCGGCAGCACCTCAAACTACAGGCGCAACCAAAGAACGCTGCTGACGTCTGACGGCAGCGTCGCTTCAACGACGCGGACTGGTCTGGCTGGGTCTGCGAGGCGCGCAACGAGTAGGCGAACGAGCGCAACAAACTGAGCGAGCGAGCGATTGCGTTTGCCACTGTTCAGCGTTGGTGCAGCAGCAGTCAGCCAGCAGACGGAGTAGGAGCAGCGGGCGGCAGGAGCGGCGTGCGGCAGGAGCGAACAGGCTCATGCACATGCATGTCGCTTTCGAGCAGGTAGACTGAGAGGGGCGCAGCGGGAACCTGCAGCAGCCGCAGTCACAGCCGCTGCGGCAGCGGCAGCCTCTGTGGCACAAAGAGTACAAAAATAACAGAGCACAATGCAAAACTCGCTCTTTAAAATAGAGAGAGAGAGAGAGAGAGAAAGATGGAGAGAGAGAGTGAGGGAGTAGGCGTTGCGTGGCGCAAATGTTTGTGTGTGCGAAGCACAAAGATCTTGTGGAGCAGGTAACAACAACAACAACAACAGCAACACGACGACAGCGCAGCAAACGTCGAAGCAAAACAAAAAATGCGATTGCAGCTACGCTCGGCGTGTACTTGTTGGGGCTTCTATTTATTATTTACATGTAAATGACGTAGCGTTGTGTTGGGGCCGCAAAGAGAGTGAGAAAAAGCCAGAGTGAGCGAGAGTGGGTTTGGCGCTCTTAGCAAGCGAGCGCAACTAGGTTGATTTAGGCGCCAAAAAGCGTAGTAGGCACATGGCAAAAGAGTAGTAGATAGCGCAAAAAGTACTTTTTAGACGCGCCTAGAACGAATTGTTACCAAATTTGCGACTGGATTTCACGCTCTCTAGACTTGTTTTTCAATTTAAGACATGGTTTTAAAGTGATTAAAACTAATTTTGAATTCTGATCAATTTCATCATATTGCTTCACGGCCGAAAAATACTCGGAAAAGGCGCAGACATAACCTGTTTCCTTGCAGCGCGAAGAACTTGAGGAATAGCCGCAACAACAACAACACCCCACTCTCACACACAGGCTCACAAATTATGCTTTATCATTCTCTCCTTTGCGTCGGCTGCTCCTTCGCCATGTTTGCGCGCGCGAAGCATAAAACCAAAGCAAAACACGAAAAAACAGACTAAACGTCAAGACTACGACACTTTTTTGTACACTTTTTCTACAAACAAAAAACAATTCCACAAAGGTACAGAATAGAAAAAAAAGAACATTTTCTAATTTGAAACCTTTTTTCTTCTCTCTTTCGCTTCCATTCTAGTCTAATCTCCCTCTCGCTCAGTAGGTGTGGCCGCTTACACGTGTGCGTGAAGTACACAGATACACACATACATATGTGCATATCTTATGGATACTAACCATTTATGGCCAATAAATTACCATCCAAATGCTCTTAGAAGACCTTTAATTTCGACCAAAGTTCTTTAATGTTAATTAAATCTAATTTACAATGGAAAATTTGTACAATTGGCAAAGCGCATAACACGCTTAAGGCGTTATGAGCGCGCGTAAAGCCAAGCATATAAAAATGCTGCAAGAATTGCCTCATATTGTGAAATAAAAATTTGATGCAGACAGACGGGACGGTGCCCGACAGTGGAATACCCTGTACACATGTTTTCCATGAAAATCAAATTTCAGTGTAAATTTTTGTATCGTCGCGTTGAGGGGTATCTGCGTAATAACGGTAACTGCTCTACGGGGAGAGGGGGGATGATTAGGAAAAAGATCAACATTGTTGCCTAACGTATCACATTTGGTTTACATAAATGTTAACTTTAACATTTCTGTAAAGAGTGAAATTCTGTTGCAGTTCATAGAGGGCCTAAAATTGGCACATTATTTGCTATATCTTCTAAAGTTCTTACTCGATATAAATCATTTTTACACTACACATGCATAGTAATAGAGTGCACAACTGTGCCAAGTTGAAACTGGATAGGTTTTATAGTGTGGGTTAAAACCGCGAAAATCTATCACGGGGGAAATGGGTGAGATATCGTCGTATTTCGACAAACTTGCACTGAATAGGTAAAATGCGCATCTTTTGGTAAATAAATGTTTGCTCTAGCTCTTATAGTCTCCGAGAATGGTGCGATAACACGGACAGACGGACATGTCTATATGTTTTGACTATTGCTGCCAGTTACATACATTGTACAAATCATTAATACCCTTTTACACTTTCTGTACAGGGTATAAAAATATGTTGGCAGAAAAGTGTATAACAGAAAATAAAAAGGGGCTCGATTTTTATGATTTATTCTTTACTTCAGCTTGATATGTTTTCAGTCCTTTGTTTTCCCTCTTTAGCACAAAGCTTTTTCATTAGGGATTCCAATTACTTGCTGGGACAGTGGGGCCTTTGCCAGCTGCCTGCTGATATCTTTTTTTTTTTCTTGCAATGAACTGATTAAGCAGCGTTATTTGAGAACATTGTCGAATTGGCTGCCAGTTTTTTCTACTCTGATAAGTTAGAAGTAGAGAAAGGACAGGCAGTACGAGCTGGCCCTGAACTCTCTCGAATGTCCAATTCGAAATCGTATGACTGAAATCGCTGTATTAAAATTAAAAGACTTCCCTGTTGACATTTCTGGGTCAGCGACCCAAACTAGTAAACAAACCAGCGTCAGTCCAAGCGTTACCCAACCCATGTTTGTTTGAATGTGTTGTCGTTGTTGCTAGTGTTGTTTTTATTGAATATGATTATGTGGCACGCTGCAAAAGCGAGCGTATATTATTTATTACACAATTTTGCAAAGGCGACTGCAACAAGAACAACAACAATGAAAACAAATAAATTTTTGCATTAAGCTATTTCGCACAGTGGGCACACCATAAAGATTGTAGAGTAAATATACCTAGTAGTTAGTACATAGTTGAAACAACTAATACGAAAGTGTTAATCGCTGTTTATACCAGCCCCATCATTCAACTCAAATCACCAGCTTTTTTATAATTTCCGTTTCGTGTATCGAGTAGAAATAGAAAACTTTGATGAAAATTTTCTCTCAACCAATTAATGCGTCGGTGTATGGAAGAAAACATTGTCCAATAACGCAACTTCATGAGCTTCAAAGTTGCATGGATTAAGTCCGTGTGATTTATATCTTGCACCATTTCATGGCACGGTAACAGTCACTTTTTCGCTTGAAAATCTCACTTTGTGTAGCAAGTGCCTTAGATTTTCGCTGAACGTGGAACTTAAGTAATCTTGCGATGTCAAGAGCTTTGAATAATTAGAATTGGCCAAAGCTTTACTTCACTGATCCATTTTTAGAAGAATTGTTTGTCAAACTAATTCGAAATTCGATTATAAATTTCAATAGCATTAGCCTTGTCATTTCAACGAAGAATTTCTTCTCTTTCATTTCTTGTTTTTTTTCCTCCCTTTAATATCAAGTTCTTCGAAGAGATTGCTAGCTTTTTGAGCCATTTTACAAATTTTTCATCTGCATTTTCTATTCTATTCCACTGTGCGATGCGATGGCAAGGCGAAATGTGACGAAAACGAAAAATGCGCTGCCGCCCGCTTCAATAAAAAATACTTGTAATAATAATTCATATTTACTATAAGTAGCAGTGGCCACAATAACCAATTAGGCGTTGTCGCAGTTGTTATACAGTTACACGCACACACACACACACACACACTCGCACACAGACGTAAAAGTCAAAAGCAACTGTAAATTGTGCGCGACTGCTGCACGCGCCTGTGGGACGCTGGCGCTGTCAACGTCTGCGCAGGCGCAACAGCGACCGCAACAGAGGCTGTCAGACGCCGATGCTGCGCGTCAGTGTGTGCGTTGTGGTTGGGGCTGGGCTGTGTTCTACACAAATTACCGTTAAATTAAGCGCTTGCCGTCAGTCGCTTACGCAGCTGGAGTGCGCGGCAGAGGGAGATAGAAAAAGGAGCAAGAGAGTCAGTAGCAAAGTACCAACTGTAATTAACTTTGAATATTGTTAAGGTTTCTTCTTTTTTTAATTTTGGTGAAAAAATCTACATTTTAGGGTTTATCTAAGCGCTTCCCCCACTTGGATGACCTATGCCTGATAGGAGCGGCTGTTGCTGCAACCAGCAATTGCAATTGCCCAGCAATTCCAATGAAGCTAGAACTTCTAGTTTTCCTAGGGCCAAAGGCAGGCAGGCAGTCAGGCAGCACGCGACCAAAGCGTCACACGTGCCGCAATTTGCAGGGAACTTCCCCATCTTCCCTTCCTTAACAGAATGGGAACCAGAAGCAAAGTACTGGCAAAGCAGCTGCGAGAACACCGAGAACGTTGACTTTGCGGAAAATGCATGAGGCAGCAAAAGAAATCAAAAACCAACGAGAGGCAATGCCAAAGAAAAGGCACAACATCATGATGAAGACAATTTAGAAGTTGTTGATGATGATGATGATGATGAGCTTCCATGATGAAATGCCTGAGCGCAGGAGGCATGGGCATGGGCATGGGCAGCAGGCAGAGTCAGTTTATGCAACTTGATGCTCTCTTGCTCGTGCTCTTCATATGAAAGTGGCAACCACAGTTTGCATACAGCTGTGTCCCCCAATGATATTATTGACAACTGTTGGGTCCCATTTGTTGTTGTAGTTAATCTTGTTGCAGCAAGCACAGGGGGCAGCACACCTTTTGCTTTGATTTTTAACAATAAGTTGCCACATTTAATTACAACGATAAATTCAGAAAAGTCTGACGAAAGCTTCAGTCAACCCTCGCAGAGCACCCTCGGCGC
Source organism: Chymomyza caudatula (assembly GCA_035041775.1). Lineage (NCBI taxonomy): Eukaryota > Metazoa > Arthropoda > Insecta > Diptera > Drosophilidae > Chymomyza > Chymomyza caudatula. The sequence goes on from JAWNKW010000133.1 coordinate 2,841,025, forward strand.
AATACTGCCCTGCCGCAACAACAACACTAGCGCAGGGCAGCCACACATATCAACTGGGTCACTGACCTATCAAGTGCAAGACCTATTGAGCAGCAGCAGCAAAAAGAGAGTACAGAACGCCAGCAGCTAGTGAGAGGAGGGTTGGCGGTGCGGCAGGCAAATGTGGCAGCAAATGTTGCCGAGAGGCTGCGCCACAAAAACTTGTGATACATAAAAACGAAAGCGCAGGCGAAAAAAAGAATTAAAATAAACGAAGGGGGCGCCGCGCACTTTTTGGAGAGAGTTTAGCGAGTGGAGCAGCAGCAACAAAAAGTGTTGCCAACTGTTTGTGCGAGTGGCGAAGAGTCAAGGGCATGGCAGCGACGGCAGTCGCGGGGGGCGTGTGTGTGCGCACACTTTAGGTGTCAACAAAAATGGTGTGTTTGGGTGCCCCCAAGCGAGAGGAGCGAGGGGAGGAACCATTGCATAGGCCTCATCGTGAATAGCTCAAATTTTAGAATAAATGTGGCAATTTTATTTACACTTCCATTATATATGGGGTCAGGTCAAAGTAGAACGCTTTGCCTGAATTGGGGTAATTTCTATTTACTGGGGGTCACACACACAATGTTGCCAGCTGGGGTTCAGCCTAAGTTTTTCCAGCTTTGGTGGCGCTGGCAAGGGCTACTTTAGATTGAGATTACTTTTTAAAAATAATATTAGGGGTTATGAAAAGCCTCAAAGGCGTTCAAAGCGGTTGCATAAAAGGCTTTTAAACTAGATGAACCTTAATGTATGCACGTAACATTTATGTATATGTATACATCTGTAGTATTTTATCGTCAGAATCGTAACCTTATATTTTGTTTTTGAGAAAGACATTTTGAGATTCAAGTAATCTTCTAGTTAGGTATGTTAACAACTTAATTACCACCGTTAAAAACTTTAATCCAAATCATTATCGATTTTGTTAAGAAAAAGGTGATACACCACAAAAGCACTCTGTCTACATCATTCTGTATACGTATATTCGTATTCTCTTCGACATAGACAATTTTACAAAAAATTATCGATAGTTGCGCCATTCGATATTTTCGATGTTTTGAGGAAAAAATTCGATACCATCGTAGCACGATGATAACTTAACTTACTTGAGATCCACTAAATTTTGTTGAAGAAGAAGCACTTCAACATACTTTGACGTAAGAGACGCCCTTTTCGCTTATTATGATGCCAGCTTTGTTGTACATCCGTTCTGATTCCGTTGATGGAACACATAGAACTGAAACAAATAAAAATCGTGTTATAAAACTAAGTTTCGCCCGAACCGCACTAAAAAAATATAAATGTGATGCAGATAGTCGGGACGGTTCCCGACGGTGAGATACCCTGAAAATCGAGTTTCTGTACAAATTTGTATTTCGAAGTGTTGAAGGTTATCGGCGTTATCAAGGTAATCGGACTACGAGGGGTAGGGCGTTAATTCAGCAAAATGGCAACAATGTTTGGTTTATAAGCTTAACATAAGTCTACGTACCAAATTTGGTGGCTCTAACGTAAATGTTTACCTTAACATTGCTGTAAAAAGTAAAATTTTGTTAACGTTTATAGGAGGAGGAGCCTAAAATTGCTATATTATTACCGATTTCTTTGAAAGTTTCTGTCTGATTTAAATATTTTTTACATAGTACACGCACAATAACACTGCGCTTATCTCTGTCAAGTTTCAATTGGATAACTTTTATGGTATAAGTATAAACCAGGAAAATCTCTTACGGGGGAAGGGGCAAGATATCGACAGGACTCGATAAACTTCATCTTTTCGGTTTAAATGTGCATATTTTGAGAAATTTTTGTGCCTCTACCTTTTATGGTGTCTAAGATCTCGACCCCGTGTGGTGAGCGGGTTAGAGAATACAACCTCAGCAGGTCAAAGCTTGTCGTATGAGGCGACTAACTATGACACTGGGTTCTTTCGAGACCAGTAGAGCCACCCCAGGCCTTAAAAGGGTTGTGCGTAGGGCTTGGGACCCACCACGTAAAAGCACAATTCCAATGAAAGAATGTATTTAAATCAGGCCGTAACCCGATAACGGGTTGTTATGGACAGTTAAGAAAAGAAGATTGTCCTCGGATACTTAGCTAAAAGATCGACAAGGTTTATATTGATGGACTACATAGTAAAACAGAAATCTTGCCAAGCTATTAGAGTACAATATTGTATTTGGTTCTATTTTCTGGTTTTAATAGTCCACAAGATACCAACCTGTGTGTGGGTAGCGGGCTTGCTGTCAGTCTGTGTAACAAATCAAATGTTGGAAACACTGAAACAGTAGTCAGACAACATGCCAAGCCAAAAGTAACTAAATGTCATGATTTACAATAAGAAATCATATATCTCAACTCGGAGTTTCATTTTTTTCACTTTGTTTTTGTTTTTATTATTCATTTTTATCTCGTTCAAAACCTGAGCTGACAATGAGCGCCTAAAGGGTTCCAAACTGGACTCAGTTGCCATTCCGTCCGCTGCCACTATCTCTCACCCTCTCTCAGCGACACGCAACGCACACAAGCAAACAGACAGTCGAATGGAAAAAATTATGTTACAAAAGGTGAAAAAGACGAAGAAATACAACAAAAAACGACATTAAAATGGAAAAAAACAAACTGACAAACTAAAGAACCGGGCAACTGTAAAGAGCCGAGCTTGTACCGGGCTCCGGGCCCGGGAGAGCGGGCGGGCGTACGAACGACGTGCGTTTATTTTGTGTAAGACAGGTAGCAAGTCAATGCTATGCTTGGCCATTGTCTGTTGTCTCTTGTCCCTCTGTCGAATGTCCGATGTCTGTTTGGACTGCTCGGGCTCTGAAAAGTGCGCAGTTAAAAAATCGGTCGCCCGAAACCCACAGTAGAAAAAAAAGATCAACATAATCGATGATGTGGTTGCTATTCTCCTGATTGTTGTTGCAGTTGTTGTTGCTTTTGCTGGTCGCTCTCCCTTCACCGCTGCTCTGCACAACTCTGCCGTAAATGTGTTAAAAAACGCGCAGCGAGATTAAATGAGCATAAAATACAGCGCAGCGAACCGAATGTAGCAAAAAGAGTCGAACCAATGAAAAAAAGTATCTTTAAGATGCCAGACACGAAACACGTCGACTGCGGACGTTCGACGTTCATCAGCCCAGCGATGGACAGCAGCCTGTCTGACAGACAACTGTCCACAGTTGGAACTGAGCCTCTGCCTGTGCCTGTGTCCGTGGCTCTGCCAGGGCCTGGGCCAGAGACTCAGCCTTAACCTCAGCCTGACTGGCTGCCCTCGAGCCTTTTGCCAATAAAATATGCATGCTGAGCTCGACTTGAGACTTGCGGCGAACTGCTGCAGAGCTGAAGAGGTAGTCGTTGGAGTCGGGGACAAGACGGCAGATTGGTGGAACACAATCAGCGAGAAGAACTTCATAAAGTGAAAATGTGTAGCATATTTTTTTTGATGATATGCATGGGGTAAACAAATGAAACTTGGCGAATATAACTGGTGGCTAAGCGTATGCCCTACGAAAGTAGGAAAAAGCATATTTAAAAAGGAAGAGTGATTACGAAGTTATATGTAAAGCTTAGCAGGTTACGATCTTGCGAGCAAAAACTCGTATATGTCCAACTCTTTGCAACACTTTTTCTCATGAACTTTATGTTTAAGTTGCTATTTTGACCTGCTGATCATTAATTGATCAGCCAAATACTAGAAAGTACTGATTAAATTAATGTCACATTAGGTGGGATTGGTTATTGACTAAATAACTTTTCACTCGTGAAAAGTCACTTCACTTACTTCTGAAGCTTTACGGGACTTTTCTAGACTAACTATCGCACCGAATTGGTATCATAGTGTAGCTAAAGAACTAAGAATGAACTAGTTCTTTTACTCATATCTAGGACATAATTTACTGATCTAATGTTAGCATTAACCAAACTGCCTTGTCTATAGTGTCATTGGTAGCGCACAAACTATGGCTACAATATCGTATGTTCCAAAGAAGCAGACAAAAGCCCATCAAAAATTATGCCCCGCAGGCAAATGATGCCAAGACGAAGAGAGAATCTCAACCACAATAAAAAAGGGAAAGAGAATTCGCAATCGAGGCAGGGAGCAGCTTCTGTGCAGCAGCCAAAAAACGAAAGCCAAGCCCATAAAGGCGGACAGTCCGATCTTGGGGCTTGTTGCCAGCGCATCCTACACTCCCATACACAGTATAAATACATGTACACACTTACTCCAGCAGGGTAACAAATTATGCCCGGTCAGCCATAAAACATTTGATGGGGCAATGGGCAGTCGGTCCAATACTTCAAGCTCTCTGCCTGGTTCTGGGCTCTGCATTGCTGTGCTCCTTTTGAGTATCACGATCGCAAACTGTGGCAGAGATCGAAGCAGGGGCGGAGGGTGTGGCAGGCACACGCATTGGCCAACGTCTTGGCTTATATCTCGAGCATTGTATCAACGCCTCGACCCGGCAAAGTTTTAATCATGCGTTCGTGTTTGCCCAGTTTTAAGTTTGTCTTCGCTTTTGGTTTTTGCAAAAGTGCTCCGTGTTGATGTTGTTGCTTTTTGTTCTTTATAATGATTGCATTTATCATTTATTCTGCGCGTCAACAAAATTATATGCCTGAGCTTTCAAGGGGTTTCCAGCCACCAAAACATATATTTAAGTGGTCCGATCGATTTTGTGTCGTGCTCCATGTGTGCCTGGCCTTTGATTTTGGTTCTTTGCTTCGTCTTATAAGAACTGAAATTGGTAGAGGACCGAATAATTCTTAAATTTCGTTTTTTTTTCTACATGAGGATTGTCTAATTTTGGCTGGATTTGACCCAGAGAGCAGAGCAACGCTGTATTTCTTAGAGATGCAAGTGATTTTTATTTAACCAACTTTATGAGTCATCCAATTGGGTGTCCTTCAAATATCAGTCCCATTGGATCTCTGCGATATAGTGCAAAGTGTTTCTGGCAAAAGCAGACAAATATTGTTAATAACAAAAGTTCTTCAAATTACACTATGTGTTAAGATGTCTCAGCGAAGAAACTGATCCCATCCCTAGCACTCAAGACTGCTCAGTGTGTTATACAAAATAGAATAAGTGAAGAAGGGATAAAAAGTATAGTAAAATGGAGTTTGTAAGAATAGTCAACACAGTCTTCTCGCTTCACTTAAGAACTAATGAAGACTGCGCAAGCAAGGAGAGTATGCATTGTCCCTATGTGAAATGTATGAATTCCCAAAATGTCCGCAATCGTGACCTGGCAAAGGCGGCAGTATCGTTTAATTCTGTCTTGATAGTCCCTATGATATTCAGGCTTCTTTTTATATTTAAAGCCAACTTTACAAATTGCTATAGAATAGTTACTTTGAAGCTTCTTCGACTCACCTCTTCCACTTTCTCAATTGGGAAGGAGTCTTTTTTATTGGCCTCGCACTAAGTCAATACCCTCAAAGTCAATGCTTTGAAAGAAAAGTCACACAGTTGTCCATCTCTAATTCCTATACTCTGGTCAGCTTGAAGCCTACTTTGATGTCGCCGCTGTTTTGCAGTCAGCGCTTTTGAGGTCAAAATTTAATAGAGCATGGCCAGTGCTTGACTTGGTGCTCAAGTTTCGCTTTCGTTTCGCAACACATCAAGGGAACTCATGCAACTGACTACGAAAGATTGATAAGCATTTGCAGGAAAGAAGAGTTTAGCGTCTATTCGCAATGTTGCTACGATTCCCACTCACATATGATCATCTCCACACAATCATTGACAGAGCCAGCCCTAAGCTACGCCCTACATATGTATACCTGGTCTTCCCATGTGGCGATGGATAGCTCACACCTTGGCCAGTTTGTCAGCAATTACAGTAATTCCAATTAATACGCAGCAGTAGACCCCGAATGCTGCCCGCAGCTTGCCACGAGCTTGGCACTTATTTTTTCTAATTTGTGGCGCGTGTTGCATGCCACAAATCTCAACGAGGCAGCGCACAGTGCCTACCTACCTACACACACACACGCACACACACACACATGCAGGAGCACACAAATTAGCATGAAAGCATAAAAAGTATCTATAAGATACACTCTGCACTAGCTGAAGCACCAAAGCACTGACTTGCACAAAAAGCAAAATTATTATATCTAGATGGTTGCAGCTGAAATGATAAATCTAAGCAATTGCACGCGTGCCCGTACGCTTATTGGGCGGCTGCTCCAGAGCGAGAGGTAAAGAGTGTTGGAGCTAGTGGGAGTGAGAAAGGTAGTGCAAGCACTGGTAGCAGTAGCAATTGGGTGTAGGCTGTACGGAATGGCGTGAGTTTTGGAGGCTTTACAAATTACAAATGGCAAGAAGTAGTGAAAGAGCGAGAGGAGGGAGGAGTGAGTGGGACGAGTAGGGGAGCTCCCTTGTACGAACATATAATTGCCCCGGGGGGAAATCAACGTACGCCTTACAACAACAACAACAGCACGCTAACTACCATGTCAAATTGTTGTTGCAATAGTTGTTGTTGTTGCCGCAGTTTCAACGGAAGCCAAGCAGGCGTTCTATAGCTTCGGCTATACAATTCTAATAACTGCAGGCGCTTTGTATCTTTGGCAAAGAAAAACGGACAGCAAATACATTGCATTTCGATTATGGCAAAGCAAATGAACAACAACAACAACAACAACTGAAGTAGCTCTCACTCTTTTTGACTGAGTGATAAATTCAATGCCAGCCGGCACTGGAGTTAGAGTCATGGGCCTCCGCATGCAACATTCGTATCTATAGCTCTAGCATTTGTATCTGTATCTGCGTATCTTTTGTGCGAGTGAGTTTGTGCTGTGGTTGTTGCTTGTTGCAGCAAGTTTTATCTTTTTGTCCAATGCATGAGTAGAGAGCAAGAAAAACCCTATAATTAGTGTGTAAAAATTGCTTTTCCGGGTTTTATTTCTTATTAATTGATGTTGCTGTTGTTGTTTTACTAGCTGCAGGATGTAAATGTTGAATGTTTGTCTGTTTTATTTGCTTTTCATTCTCATATCTGCTAAGTTGCATCTGTATATGCATGAGCATTCACTAGAAATACGTCCTAAGGTGAATTAAAAAAAAACATAAAAATATAGCCACTTATAGCGCCTTGCCAAAAGGTGAAATTAATCCACCTACAAAGTTATAATATTGTAATGGACAATATAATAAGCTTCAAACAAGTTTAGTCACATTTTAATTGCATAAATACTACTTAAAGAGCCTCCAAGTCAATCGGAGACTTGGGTAGATTTACAGTTAAGACTTGATTGGCGAGGAAGTTTTAGTTGGTACACATTTCGGAAAAGGTGCCAACATATGATATCCGTTATAGTCAGAAAAACGTAATTTCTGAGTATAGTTTACCTACCTTATAAAAGTTAACGGATAAGATAGAGATTTAGTTGTTTTTTTTTACCAAAGTTTTATAAGCAATTTGATAAATCTTATAATAGAATCTTAGAATCGTTAGTTGAAACACATGCTGAGCTGCTAATAACCTTAGGAAGGTAGGAAGGAAAAAACCGATCGTACTATCGATCGAAAATCTATTCTTTTTGAAGAGATGGTATCGCATCTTTTCTCTGAAACTATCGATAATATCGAATGGCACCACTATCGATCGTTCTGCAGCTCTATTACACAGAATATTGGACTTTTTAACAATAAACAATAAACAGTTAAACATAAAATTGTTGTTTTTGAGTTCGTATGTCTCATGTTGGGAAATGCAACTAATTTTCTACAACAAAATACCTTTAGGGGCTGTTTATATAAGACGTCACCACCGAGAGGGGTGGCTTATCAAATTGTAACTTTTTGTGAAGATGGTGGATGGAATCAATGAAAAATCAAAATATTTATGAAGTCTGAAAAAATTTGTATATTTTCATGCAATGTTTACTTTTCTTTCGAATTCAAACATACCCATCAAAGATCATCCATCATATCATTATCTCCAAAATTTTGTTGACGTCATTTATGAACAATCCCTTAATATTATGCAAAACATATAAATATTCTTTGGCAACGCTGCCTGTATGCTAGGGATGGGTCACATCACACTACACACCACAAATCCAATGGTGTGACTATCGAAGCTTATTTCAAAATTAATTTTTATGAATCCTTTAGCCCTGAGTGGAGCATGGGGCGGCAAGAAATTTATTTTATCCTTATCAATCTGTTTCGTGTCCGGGCAAGACTATTGATTTCCATGTAGTTCTTGGTCTACCAACTGCCCGTGTACCTTGAGGATTCCATTCGAAGCACTACCGTTTGGTGGCCCAGGCAAGCCTAATTTCTGTATTGAACAGTTTTGGATCCCTTTTATGCTAATTATAAGGTAAACTCTTTCTGATCTGAAGCTACACTTACTAGGGTACTAAGTTCATCAGCAGAATATGAAGCTTATATTTCGTGGTTCCACTGTATACACAATTGGAATTATTAATGTAAATATTTATTTAGCTAATTTGCATGGCATCAACTGCAACGGCAGCAACAACAACTACAATTACAACAACAACAGCAACTACAGTGCTTCAAAATGTATTTATAAACATGCACAACAACATGCATTATATGTTTCATAAATGGCAATGCTGCACACAAACACACAAAGCATGCACAACATGAGCGCGCGATTTTGTATCTGCAAGATACATTTGTGCGATAAGCAACAAACGAAACGTAGCGTGCGTCGGCACAGTGTTGATTAAAAATAAATTGTCAACTTTGACAGTAAAACATTTTCCTCTGTTTTTATGCGAATGAGATTGCAAGGAATTTCGCTCAACTGTCATGGAATTGACAATTTATTTTTAACATTTTCGACTATGCCAGACAGCAGGGAGACTCTGGTCGCTGCCAGCTATGGTATGGTAACTCGGTTCAAGCGCCACTCCCAGAACTGTTTGCTCATTAGAATGTCAGCCATTAACACTTGTGTGTCAGCCTTATCGGAATGGCCAAGTCTTTCGCTGGAAACCACTAATGGCCAACTAACGTTATGAGCGCTCAATTCTGTAGTTGTAGGCCTTTGGTTATGCCCCAAGCTCTTCCGCCTGTCCAGCGTTATGAGACGTGACTGTAGGGCTTAATGAGCTGCACTGCTCACCTGCTTGACTTTGATTGCTCTTTCCTCAGAGCTAAGAGAACTACAGCTTATTAGAATTATATTGTCAGTTGCCCAGATTTGCATAGGAAGCAAATAAAAGTGCTGCGCAATATCTTGCAGTTAGCTCAGGTAAAGTTATCGGGCAAAAGTTCTCTTTATTGGGGGCCATCATTTATCAAAGCCTGATTTGGTTTGCTGCCTGCCATGACGGCGCACTTTACATTTTGATAAAAAGACTTAAGGAAAATTTGTCACCGCTGCCCAAAAACAAAAATGACACAACACAAATTTGTATTTGCCGGTTTTGGGAACAATTCGAAGTCGCACCGCTGACATGGCAGCTAATGAGTGTGTAAGAAAGTAGGTTGCCTTATACGGCAGGCGCTTAATCCGTGCGATGATTTGACGCTATTTGTAAGCCAGTTAAGTGACGATGCCAGCCACTGAGCTTGCAACTAGTATCGAAAAGGCAGCATCGATGCCACAGTTGCCTTTGTTACACTTAGCAGAGAATTCCCAGGCCAAACAATTTATTGTAGGCAAAGTGTAAAATTAATTTTCCCAACACCTACAACCATTGAAAGATCAATAAACCCATCATGATCGTTGTACTATGCCGTCATAGGCCAATACAAACTTATTCAAAACTCATCAAAACGAAATTATGCACGATATGTCAGTGCACTTTGACGACCGTTATTTGACTTTCCCAACATACGATATAATAATCATAACTTAAATTGAAATTACTCGAAACGTTGCGACTACAAAAAGCCCAGACCCAATAAGGGCAATCAAACAAAACGGAGCTGTGGTCGGCATAATAAACCAAATGGTGAACAGAAGTTGTTCCCTCTGTTGCTCACCGCTTACCTGGGCGCTCACAAGCTTCTCAAGACCCACTGACAGACGAACCCACAGTAAAGAACATTTGATTACTGTGGGTAAGTCAGTGTAAATAAGGTAAAGTGCAGGTTCTGACAGCAAAAGCAAGTTTCGTCACTTCTGGGGGAGCACTTGGAAGAGCTTCAGCTTCGAAAATACTATATGAAAATATATATCGAGTGTTGCAAGTGCCGCCAACTGGGTCAGCTACCTGCCCGGTATCATATTTCAATAAATCCACAGTTGCGTTCATACTTTTCGTATAATTTGTTCAACGCTTAACGCGTGTGGGTGTTTGGGGTGTAGTTGGTCCAAAGTAACCGATTGTAACCAACGATTGATAGATAGCCATCGCTTGCTTAATTATCATGACAAGTTGACAGTTCGCATGAAAGCACGGCCATTGTTCGACAAAACGAGCACCGATCCAACTGTATATTAAATTTCAAGCCCTGCCAGGCAGAAAATTTTCTTTCTTTGTGTTCGTTCGGCTTGCTTTTCCTTTCCTGTCTCTTATAACCTATACTATATGTAATATGTGTACAATATTGTTTATGCATTTATCTCACTTGACCCAATTTTCAATCCTCGTATGCCTTATTAAACGGTTTTGCAGTGCGATGACTACCGACCACCAGAGGCGGCGGCAGCTTCTGAAAATGCACGTTGCATGAATCATAAGGTTACATTTCGCCTTAGTCGCCTGAGGTATGCACAATTGGCTGTTTGGTTGGCTGGCTGATTTCAGAGTTGGTATTCGTATGCGTCAGGCCTAAGCTATTTCAGCATAAAAACAAAACTGGAGGCAGAGTCTTTGTGGCGCTGCTAATTGGAAAGCAGCGAATGTATCTGCAACTAGCAGTTAAAAGTATCTAGAATGTGTTAAGAATTCTGTTCTTTAAAAATTATTTTAGGGAAGAAAAAATTAATAGCATTTTGTCCGTTCTTTATTTAAGACTAATTTTAGGAATACAAAAAGTCTGACATATCCAAACATTAACATAGGTATTAGTTATTCATGTGAAACTCTACTATACCAATCTTGAATATAGGAAATAAAAGATAATGAGACATAAGTTGGTGAAGGTTATTGTAAGATTTGCTGGTAGCACAAAATGCGTCGAAAAGGGCATAGCAGCTAGAGCATCTTCTAAGCGAAAGTGCGACGAAGTGCCTAGTAGTATTTTGGGATATCGATCTCTCCGAAGAAGAAAGAGAACTCCTTGTGTTTGTATTCGATCGAGATGCAAAGATTTTAAATATCCAGTTTAAAACACCATTGTTTCAGCAAGATAAAACTCTTCAATGGGCAACAGTAAGTATGTCCAGTGAAGTTGTTTTGTTGGTTGTGTACTGACCCTCTTGTTTTCGATTGGAGCTTGAGTTTTGCTGGAATTCAGTCACTTTGTCTTAACATTTAGCGAAGCTTGAAGAAAACTCTGATCGCATTCCTCACTTTAAACATACGTAGGTTCCATGAATTTTACTTGTCAGAGATTTTCGCGGCTTATTGAAAAATAGGTAAACAATTATGTGTAAAAATTAATTAAATCGGATTTTTACAGCTATGTTAAGGTTAATATTTATGTTAGAGCCAAAATATTTGGTACGATGACTCATAAGGTTTATAAACCAAACATTGTTGACATTTTGCAGAATTAACCCCTGAAAAATCCGCAAGTATTTTTGCAGAACGAAAAATTAATAGCTTTGGACGCGGTACTAAGGCTTTTGCTGGACTCACATGTGCAGCAGCATATTGTCTTAAGCTATGAGTGAGCTTTTACATTTTCCCTATTGCTTACATGCTACTGAGAGACACAGAAAGAGTGACTTCATTTTATTTTACTAGCCTAGACTTAAAATTAAACTATATATAAATAGCTGCGCTCCAAGAACCCCCTACCCCCCTCAGTCCAGTTACCTTAATAACGCCGATAGCCTTCAACGCTTCGATATACAAATTTGTACAGAAGCTCGATTTACATGGAAGAAATGGTTACAGGGTATCCCACTGTCGGGCACCGTCTCGACTGTCTGCATACAATTTTTTTCACAGTGTAATAGTGTGCATAATTCTGCCGACTTTCAATTGGATAGGTTTATTGGTGTGTGTGTAATCCGCGGTTAAAGGGGTAAGATATCGACATGACTCGACAAACTCCCTAAGCCTTGGGAAAATGCGCCTCTTTTGGAAAAATTTTGCTCCTCTAACTTTTATAGTCTCTGAGAAACTTGCACCAACACGGGCAGATGGACAGACGGACAGGTCTATGTCGACTCAACTTTTACTCCTGATCATTTTTGCCCATGAAGCATATGGTATGCCACGCCTCCTTCTGCCTGTTACACACATTGCACAAATCTATAATACCGTTTTACACTTTGTGTACGGGGTATAAAAAGAGCAAGAGAAATTAAAAGGAAGAAGGTAGAAGGAAACGTGTCGTGAAGTGCATAGTTTCTAAATATAAATGAAATTTCGAAGTTGAATGAATTATCAGTACTCAAACAGTTTGAGACCTGCTGATTTGTCTTTCGTATGTATTATTATTCCGTGGATAAAACCAGGAGTGCATTTGGCTTTATTCAGAATTGAGGCGATATAAAGATTAAAGTATAACCTATAATCAAAAAGGACACATAAGTTAGAAACCCTAGGGATTCATTTAAGCGGAACATCATCAATACAATAGGCAGAAACTACTAAAGGTCTATTCCGACAAAAATACATAAGCTTGAAATTGAAAGCGAATACCAACTTTGAGGGAGAGAAGACAATAAGTAGATCGAGCATTTAACGTCAAACAAAGCAAGTGATCACTTTGGATATAAAAGGGAGACAAGCAAAGGTCCAATATGGCTGTTTTAAGGAACCTCGGAGGCAACGTTAGAATGTGGACTTTTTGAGTTCTGTTGCTTACATATGACTCAACTCCGAAAAAAGGCTAATGGACTTAAGGAGAAGGAGACTATAGTTAACAGAATAAAGTGCTTTACTGAATTCGCTAAAGATCACCGGTTAGAAAACCCAATATTTATATAGGGCGTAAACTTTAGAAGGTGAGATAACAAATTTACAAAGGTGTTGGACATTAGCAGTAATAATCACAGAACTGAGTTCTCCTACTGATGCAGCGGATACTTTCATGATAATGACACACTAACACTAGCCTCTAGGGTGTGCCAATAAGCGCTGAGGCAAAGTCGTTTCCACTGGCAAACAGCCGCAGCCAAACAGCTGCAAGCAGTAAAGTGTCAAATATAAGTTGCAAAAAATCAGCTGAATCACATTGCTCATCAACAAAATTGGCCGATAACCGCCAATAATCGCAGAGTTACCCATTGGTTCTCATGATTTTTGGTAGACTCAGAACCGCTATAATAAACCAAACTGTCACTTTATTGTAAGGTCTGCGATTCCAGTGGAAACGCGACGCAAGACAATAACCCTCTTATTCTCTCATTATTGCAAAATATTTTTGTGTCTCGGAGACCATAAAATCTGGATGCATAGTGATAGTTATACCCTTAATTCAGTTTTTAATATTCATTCATCATTAATACATAAAATTTTCGATATGCGCTCACACCTGAAGATCCAGAGATAGGGACTTTATGGCAAACGAAACTGCATACATATGTCTAATCTTATATTAAAATATGCACCCTGTGGGGTATGGCATGTGCCTCTTTTTTCCATAAGTAATTACGCCCCTTTTTGTACACTCTAAGGTATATAAACAGAAAAATTGCAAAGGCCGCTGTCATAAGTCGCCTACCAAATGTGCATCAATCAACACAATATATAATGATAATGACTTTTTAAATACAATTCTAATGAGCTAAATACTGGCAAATAGTGTTGGAAGGGTTCTTAAAAAAAAAAAATACGCATAAGAACAAGTCACTGAATGCAGCAAAAACTATCTATTGAAAGCTATTGTAATTTGCATTTTATAAGATCACCAGTGACGACGGACCCCCTTCAGTGCGGCAGGGAGTGCAACTACTGATGATGACATTAGAGAGCAAGCGCTTTAAAAAACGATTTATGTGTTTTTGATGATTGCAAAACTATGGAAATTATGTGATAAGATCGCTCACTCCGTGCTCAACTCAACGCTAATATTATGTAAAGTACTCATGATCGAAGACAGCATCCGTTCCGAAGGGCGATTCCGTTTGGCATCATAAAAATGCAAGATCATTTGCCGGGCCCTGCTTTGCACGTGCGGCACACGATCAACCAGACCGGGCGCGATAAAAGTTCTTTGTCAGACGTCTCTACTTGGCCGTATTCCATTGTTGTTATTTTAGTTCTTGCAATCATTGTGCGATCATTTATAGGCAGAATGTCAGATCTTGTCATCTACTTTATATTCATGTTGCGCATTTTGCATGCGCCCCTTTTGCTGAAGAAGGCTCAAGAACCGCTGCCTTTGTCTCTGCTTACCAGCCGGTGCCTCTTAGTCTGCCTCTAAATCCAGCCCAGCTTTTGTAAGGCAGCAGGAGATGATTTGACACTATTTCCTTGAGTTTGTCACGTTTAGTTAACACTTTAGCCATGTGGGCAAGGGGTAAGACACAAAAGGGGTTTGCCTGCCTAATCAGTTTTCGTGAGATTGCAGATGCCATACTATGCGTGTGAAAGCAGGGGGTCTTATGCGTAACGGTCTTTTGAGCTAACAAGCTTACAAGTATTCAGTGGGACAATTGTCATGACTCAAACTTAAATGCTTTTCAATGAGTAATATAAAATCAATAAAAGACTTTTCCTTTATGCCCCATTTGTAGGGCTCATTCCCCCCACATCAACGCAGTGCTATGCTTTTCATGTGATTAACTTTTCCGGCATGCCACCTATGAGTAGAGTATAGTATAGTGATTGTCATGGCTGGTTTAAATATTTGGGGCCCAAGGGCCATGTGTGAGTGGGTATACTCATTAACAATTATACTGTCATTTGGCAATGACATAATGCTTACTTCCTTAAAAACTAAGAGGATTCAGGTGATCAAGCGCAAAACATAGAATGCAAATTGATTTCCTTCCATACACCTTATAACACAATTTTTACAAAATTATCTAATATGTATGACATATTGTAACGGGCATTGAGTAGATTTCTATTTTTAAGGACGAACAATTGCACGGTTTTTTTCTCATTTTAGTATCATACCGCTTATACTTGCAAAGAATTGCACAAAAGGTATGTCCCAGATATCCTCCAACAAACAAAGTTCCGGAATCATAGTCGGCCATGAAAAGAAGGGACTAACAGTACGAATTTGTTGGCTGTTTATGATAATTTGGAGTGTTCTTTTGCTAAAACATGCATTTGTGGCCAGGGAAAACATCTCAAAATGGAGCTATCTCGCTTTTAAATAACCTATTATATGCCTAATATGTGCAGATTGGACATCATCTTGAGCAGCAAATTTCTGAGTGTGGCGCTTTTTGCATTTAACTGCCGTCAAAGTTGGAAAAATTCAAAAAAAAATCACTTGTTTATATCATTTTTAAGATCAATTAATTCCCTTTTCAGAACGTGTTAAGTTCTGCTCGAAAAATGACCCAGATAACAATGTTTTAGTAAATAAAGTAAAAAACCCTTTATTTGTCAATAAAAAAAATTAGAGGGTTCCCCAAAAAATAAATAATGGTTTTGAGTTCTACTCGACTTAATGTACAACCTACACTATGTAACTTGTCGGGTGTATTTTCACTGTCGCACAGTGTAATTTATTGTGTAACTGTTTAGAACTTTAAAAAGTTCCCAATTGTTTAGCTGTGCCTACTTGTAAAAACAACGATTTGGCCCATTCCCATTCATGCATCCCTTAATCCTTTCCAGGTCTTTCTTCGACTTAAGAAATGTACTTATTCCAATTCTGTACAGGGTACATTAAATGAGCACCGCACAAAATGAATAGCCGTCAAGGGATCTTTGAGTGAGTTTTGCGCAGAGCACATGATCATGAGCACGAGCCACAGCAACGAACGATTCTAACCACACTTTGTGTTGAAGGTGGGTGGGGCAGGTGTCTGTACCTGACTGAATACCTCAAATCAGTTCTTAACTAGATACACTATCGGTTTGTGAACACGAATACATAGAATTAACAATAGTAGACTTCTGATACATATTTCAAGAAACAATTTAATAAACAACGTTAACTTTCAGTTTTTGCTCTTACTTTACCATTTACCTGGCTTATACGAATGGTTTCCAGCCAATCCTTTATCTTCATGTTTTTCTTGAAAATATGAAAAACAAGTGATAAAATGATGACGTCATCATTGCCGTTATTTTCTCTCCCTCTCTCTTAAGAAAACTCGATTTCTTCAAGCAATTATACTCTCGTCTCAAGCAATTTGTTGAGAAATATTTTTCTGGTTTTATCACCGATTTTCTTAAGTAGAAAGTGAAACATTTTTGAATGTAGTTCATAAATTATAAGATTATTTTTGCATTTTTGCTCGAAAAGCGCTTTATGCTGAATATTTCAACCAATATTTATATTGTGCAATGTATGTTACAGGCAAAAAATAATCAGGAGCAATAGTCGAGTAGATTAGCCATTTCCGTCCGTCCGTCCGTCTGTCCTTGTTAGTCTCTGTTTCTCAGAGACTATAAGAGTTACAGCAAACATTTTTTTGGAAAAGAGCAAGTTTATTGATTCATGTCGATACGTTACCCCGTTCCCCTACGACAGAATGACACCCACACCATAAAAGCTTCCAATTGAAAGGTGTTACAGTTACACTGTTATTGTGCATATGTTGTGTAAAAAATATGAAGACCGAAAAGAAACTTTAAGAGATGCAGGTAATGAAATTTGATTTTCATGGAAGAAATGGGTACAGGGTATTCCACTTTCGGGTACAGTTTGCATAAAATTATGGTCTGTTAACGTCATGTAGGGGCTTTAGGTCGCCGTTCCTGTAATCCGGACCTGGCCACCGTCAAACTAAACAAAGAGTCGCCATAGCTGGCAGTTAATTAACTCACTGACTGTCGTCTGAACCTGAGCCTGAGACTCCTACTATAAACCGTTACGCCTGGCCGCCGATTTACATTAATACGCCAATTTTCGTTACAAAAAGCTACGCAGTTGGACAATACAACTGAAAAGTGACTGTAATTAACGTTTTTCGCATTATAATTTTCCTTTTTTTTTATTTTCCAACCAACGAACCGATTCTTAATGTGCGCACATTTACGCTGTGATACAATCCAATACGGATTAAGGTACTTAAAATGGGCAAATGCAAAGAATCATCATAAAAATATGTATATTTTTGCATTATTTGCCGATGATGACTAACATGTGCAGGGAGCTAAAGACGAGCACCGAAAAAGTGTTCTCATATGTATCACATTTTAAAGCTCAAAAGTTCCATTAAAATGTGTGCTTGCTAAGTGAATTCTGAAAGAACTTGGTTCAGTTTGTCTATCAGCACTCTGCGGTAAACAAGTGCAATGAAATTACACTGTCTATTTGCGCTTATCAGCCAGGTTTTTGTTTTGGGCCTCTATGCAGTGCCCTCGCCGGGCAACATAGGTGGGTAAATTCCGCCCATAAGCATTCAATCAAAGTTATAAATCACGAACTATTTGTGCAGCTAACAAATACTATCTGGATAAGCAGCGTTTTTTGCTAGAAATACTTCATCATGTGCAAGAACCAGTGCTACAAGAGCATTGGTTGTCGCTAGGTCAACAGCTGGTCAGCGATAAGACGGAATATGTTGTAGGTATTCAATATAATGACGCAAATACCTGACTAAAGCTGTTCTGCTAAACACAGCTCTATAATGCATATATGCGGGATTTCTATGAGACAATTACCAGTGGACGCCTGCTAGCCCGTGATGCCTTCTACAGTCCACAGCAGCCGGAACACTGGGAGCAAACGCTGGGTCTATATCATTACTTTTACAATACGCGTGAGTGGAGCACGCTGAGACAGAATATATGCTGGGCACGACGTCATATAAATCCCGGCATGTTTCTATATGCACTGACGCAGGTTCTAATGAAGCGCGATGACTATCGTGCTCTGATCGTGCCGAAGATTTACGAGCTGCTGCCTGAACCCTACTACGATGAGGAGCTTGTGCGCAGGGCACGTAACTTCAACTACGCAAACTGGAGCAGGCAGTGTGTGTTAAGAGGCAACCCCAATGAAGTTCACGAAGCTTTTCCTAAACAGTTGCTGCCTTGGAACATTCCAGGTGTGCGCAATACCAGTGCCTGGCACAATGCCATGGCCGAAGTGCATATCCTGCAGCTGCCTGACCAGCTGGACAGCGATAGATTGGCCCAACTGACGGGTGACATAGGCTGGCATGCCTATTGGTACTACATCAACATGGGCATGGTGCTGACGCAGACGAAGAGCGGTGTAGAACATCAGCTACACGATTGGTGGTACTGGCAGCTATCGCAGCTGCTGGCACGTTATAAGCTGGAGCGTTACGGTCAACGTATGGAATATAGACACTTGGCGAGAGTGGAGGATCAGGCTAGTCATTTACTCACTTGGCAAAACGAGCGCTATCAAATGGAAAGTGAGGAAACCAGCAAGCTACTGTTGCGGCTGCTGGAACAGCTTGAAACTGCTGTGGTCTCAGCAGAGGTTAGCCAAAGGTATAAGCTGATAAATGGCACTACAATAGATCTACGGCATGGCAATAACTGGTTGTGGGCCATGATCAAGTTATTTCCCTATGATTTGAGCAGTTTGCAGCTAGAGACTGCCGCTCAGCCCCAGTTGTTGCTAGATCTGCATACAATGCTACGCAGCCCAAATTTTTACTACTATGCGGAGCGTTTACTAAAGGCCTATCGCAGATATCGCACTAATTTTCAAGCACCTTATCCTGCCTACTCCGCGCCTTACGATGTGCGCATCGAGGCTGTGACCGTTAGCCCACTCATAACCTATGATGAGCCCACAAATGCCGATCTGACCAACTTGCTCCATTCAAAGCACTTTTACTACGATGGTCACTTCATGTGGCAGCACACGTTGCAGGCTGGCAAGCGGCGTCTACAGCAAAAACCATTCACGATCAGCTTTCAGCTGGCCACCAACGAGACGCAGTCGGTCATTTTGCGCACATTCTTAACCACGTCGGGTGGCTACTCAAACGAGGAACCTTTTTATCAACTAGATGCGTTTTTGGCCACGCTGAACGCGGGTGTTAATCACATTACACGGGACTCCAGCGAATTTCATGGCAGCATTGGCGATCACATTGGATTCACAGAGCTATACCAGTATGTAGCCTTAGCTGAGCAGGGGGACTATCAGTTCCCTTTGAATTTAACCACGCCCAGTTGTGGCTTTCCCAGACGCCTATTGCTGCCCAAAGGAGCTGAGAGTAAACCTTTGCTGCTACGGCTCTTCGTGATTGCCACTCCATACATGTACAACACAAGAGAAGCGCCCGAATTGGATTGTGTTTTTGCTGAGGGTGCAAGCAGCTTGGATGAACTGCCACAGGGTTATCCATTTGAGCGTAATGTGGAGGAGTTACAACTCACAGGCATTCATACGTATTGGCAGCAGATAGAGATCTACCATGACTATGCCAGCGTCCAATAGATTGGTTCCATCTATTTACGTACAAAGTCTAACTTATGCGTTAATAAACTTTAAGTTCTCTGTACCGTTGCAGCCCATTTTGTCTATTATCTTTCGTAGCCCATACAAAAACCTTTAACGGCAAGTGACGCCAAATTTGGGTAATTACACGGGACAGACTGGCACTCAGCTGCAGCTTGTCCGGGCGCACCACATGAGGCCGCCAGACCCAAGCACATGTTTGAAATATTAATCAAAATCCCAAAGCGAACAAGCACAAAAATGAAGAATCAAAACAAAAATTAAAAAACCCAATAACAAAAACAACGGTGGAACCGAAGAACCTCTAAAGGAAAAAAGAAAAGCATTAGGCGGGTAGGGGGGACAACCACTTGGCAAACGTTGCATGGATGCAAAGCACTTTATAAAGCTAAAAAGAACGGATTGAATGGTCGGGAACTGGGGACGGGGAGGGAATGCAGGCCAAACTTGTTATACGCAATCGAATCGAAAATATGGGCGAAATAAAGCGACGCTTGACGGTGGTTGCCAGTGGTTGCCAGTGGTTTTCAGTGGTGGAGGGGACGGCGGTGACGAAGACGCAGCCGACGACGGTCCGTCGTGGCTGTAAATCTAGAACTAGTTTTACTTTTTTTCTTCTGTTCTTGTATGCTTATGTGTATATGTACATAAGTATATTTCTATTCTACCCAATGACGCGGTATAAAAGAAAATATTGGACACCTGCACGGTTTCGTATCGCAGCAACAACAACAAGAACTGCAACAGCAAACACAGCAACGAGGCGTATGAGGGACAAGTGAAGCCCAAAAAGTAGACAGAAAGACAGAGTGACAGCGAGCGAGATCGACGAAACGACTGACGACGACAACGACGCGACGCGACGAGACGAGACGGTTACGTGGGGCTCAGGGTAAGCAACAGATAAAAACCAAAACACAACCAAACAAAACCGAACAGAACCGAACAAAGTAGAACGCAGTATCCAGAACCCGGCGCAGGCGTAACGCGTCTTAGATTTTCTTTAGGTAGCTGCAAAATTTTGCCTGTACCTGAATGAAAAGGGCCAGCGTAGAGTGTTGAATAGAAGGACCAAACTAATGGCCATGCTTTTATTTCCAAGAAATTTAAAACTTTACCAAAACGAAAATGGTGTTCGGGTTCTCTTGGGCTAGGGTGTAGCAGGGGCCACTTGAGAACACATGCTAGTCGCAACGGACAGTTTAGATAATGTTGCTGTTGTTGTTCTCGTATGTTGATGATGTAGCAGGTAGCTGAGCCGGGTTTTGGATAGAGACGATACGATTCTGTGGCGGTGTTTGTTGTTCGTTTGACGCATCAAGGTTTCGCTCTGGCAGTATCCTTTTTTTCGGGTTTTTGCAGACAGCCCTAGACATTTTCGTTTAATTTATGGATTTCTATGCCCGAATCCACAAAATAAACGAATGCCAAAGATTAAAAGTAACGTCAAACACTCAAATATAATAAAAAAAAAAACTATTGAGGGACCTTGACAGATTGAAAATTGCTGCAAATTAAAAGTCCCAAACATAAATCGCTTCTTCAGAAATCTTCTGCAACTGAAATCTCATAAATTTCGACAGCAAATTGAAACGACAACAGTTCCAAAGGAATAAAGTGCAGCCCATTTAAGGTAAATCAATTTAACGCCATAACAAATCTAATTGGCTTGTCGTTTTAACTAAAGTCTGGAACCTGAAACCCAAGCAACCCATCAACAAAACTTAAGCCCA
The DNA here is from genome assembly GCA_035041775.1 of Chymomyza caudatula. Taxonomy (NCBI): domain Eukaryota; kingdom Metazoa; phylum Arthropoda; class Insecta; order Diptera; family Drosophilidae; genus Chymomyza; species Chymomyza caudatula. The sequence goes on from JAWNKW010000133.1 coordinate 2,862,415, forward strand.
TAAAACGCTCAGCTTTTGACCGTACATATAACTGTACTCCAAAAGAGCTCTGCGTAAGTGGTGTGACGATTGTCGGCACTCTGCACATTTTATTCAACTCGTCGATTGCTTTTTGAACTTTCCCGCAACGCCTCTTCGCAGCGATCAGCTCAGCTCCGCCATTTATGCATAATTAATAAATTGCCTCATACCCAAGCGAAGAACACGATCAAGACTCAGACACTGGCCACAGATTGTGGCGATAAAAACTTGCCGTCACTTTATGACTAAAATTAAAATTATCCTTACACACTATTGACAGATCAACAACAGCAAAGGCAAATGCGGTTGCGAATCGTAAAACAATCAAAACGACAACCCATGGCAATGTCCAACAGGCCCAAGAGGCTGCTGAGAGACATACGCAGTCCGCGAAAGATCTCAAGAGTTGATAGCATACGTGCCCAGTTGAGTTGGGGAGAGTCAATCCGTGATATGGAGCGAAACAAAGAAAGAAAAAGAAGCCTTTCCATACTATTATGATCTATGCTCATAGCGGATTACCTACCCCAACAAGGTCAACTAAGAAAGTCGTTACTACTTGACCCACTTTCCTTGCACACAAAGGGCACAACCTACTTCCGATGACACATTGCGAGATATGGCATTAAGTGGCTGCCTTCGCTTGGTGCCATTACGGTATAACTCAGGTAGAGGCAGGCGTCATACATGTCACATACATCACTCATACGCCGCGTGTGACAAAAAGTTGCCAGCAAGTCTCAAGCAATGAGACAAAAGGCAATTTCGTATGCTTTCGCTTGAGCGGATACAGTCAAGATCTTTTATTGGAACTGGGATACAGACGCCCACACACAAAGACTGTGTCCAGCCATTTCTTGGATGATTTACGAGGCAAGGCCACAGTGGACAACTAAACAAGCCACAAAGATGATTTTTGAAGTATGTTTGCGAGGTTCTGAGAAGCTCAGAATATTTTGTAAGACTTTGTAGCTGATAAAATGTTTCATTGTTCAAGTTTTGAAACGACAACAACAACGATCGCTACTGCAATGACTGCCGAGACGGGAACAACGACGACAACGACAACTTTAGGCAATTAACAATTTCAACCCCCACAGCTTTAAATGGGGTCGCTCATTATGTGGGCGTCGGGCCCAAGCTGTTAATATTTTATTTTTATTTATACCCTAAATGAGAGTATGTTTGTTTTTACACGGTGCATGCAACGTAAAAAAGAAGAAATCGGCAAGGTCTTATAGCCATATAGTTTACAACTTTTAATTATTAAGTTATTAAGCGTAACACCTTCCGAGCACAATAACAGATTCTCTTGATGGTATATGAGTCGGGACAATAGATGAAAACACCAATCAAAACTAAAATGTAGGGTGATTTAATGGACTTACGGGCTATTTATAAATGACGTCACCACCGAGCGGTGGGAGGGGTACATTAAATTGTGACTTTTTAGGAGGATAGGGAAGGTTGCGAAAACGTGAATAGCAATATGTTAATAAAAACTGCAGAAAATGTTCTTTATATTTGCATGCAATATTTTCGATTTCAAACATATAGACACTTACACTATAATAATCACTATTTAAAATCTCTTCAACATTTTCTTGACATCATTTATGAACAGCCCCTTTAATCTTTTCTCAAGCGTATTTGATCAGCTGCAAAGGACCATATATTTCCTAAACTCACTAACTAATTTTTTTCAATTTTGAAGCTAACTCCAAACTTTAGTTAATCTTTACGCATGTGTCATCATACCAACTGTTTTTCAATAAAATCGGTCATCAAACGACTTGCTGTCTTCGGTGATCGCGAAATCGCAAATTTTGTTAAATATTGTTCGGAATAATGCACAATACATTTTCTGGAAACGGTGTGTTTTAGCCAAGTGCATTAAATCTAGATTTTATAGACGAAATAAATTGCAATTCAACTTCTTCCAATAACAAGGTGAAATAATTATTAGTTTTGATTATGGGGCTCCGCTTTCTGCTCGCTGCGCACGCTTGTACCCGTCCTCCTCTTCGCAATACCCATAAACTCACGTCTTCATATCACCTTGTCTTCATATATCCATATCTTCGTATCTCCATGTCCTTCTACAGCTCAGTACTCAGACGACCAATCAAAAACTCAAATCGGTAGTTTTTGCGAGACTAACGCAAGGCATTGATTTTTATTTGTAGATATCGTATCGTTGATGAGTGTGAAATCGATAGAAGTGGAAAATATTAAAATTAAATTAAAGCGATTTTTTAACTAAACATTGATTTATAACAGTTTTGAATGTGTTTTAAAAGCTTGCAATGTGTGCCTGATACCAACTCATACAGCGAGATCACTTTGTACGATCTGCAAGGGTATATCAACTTCGGTGCCTTGTAAAAAGCATTCCTTCTGTTTTTGTTTTGAATTTTATACATATTTTTGTTGTTGTTGTTGAAAGTATGTCAAATTTTGTATTTATCAGCCACTGAGAGTTGTGTGTCATACACCAAAGAGATTTGCGTAATTTGTTGGGAAAGTGCCGCATAAATTTTTCATTAGTGTTTTTTAATTGAAAGCAACTCTTTTGCCTTATTGGCTGATGACACTCTCAGAGCGTTTCCTTTTTGGTGTAAACGCAAATTAATTAAAAGACCGTTTAATTTGGCCAAAAATAGATTTAAGGGGATCATAACTCAAGTGGTGGCCATTTGGCAAGATGCCCAATTTGTACTGTATAAGATCGGGGCATTCTAAGCACATATTATATTTAGCTTTTATTGCCTTTTGAGCTGACGTTGATAGATTCATTGGCCACATGCAGCAAACCAGCAGCAACAATATGTATCTGCAGGAACCAAAACAAACCAAAAGATACTCCGATTGCAATATTGTGCACATGTTTGGGTGCCAAATTAAATTTCAACATTAGATATATTTTTTTTTTTCGATTTTTGTTTTGCAACGACAACAGCGACGCAATATTTTCTAAATTTTCACACTTCTGCTACAGTTTTGCATTTTTATATTTTTAGATTTTTCCAGTTCGTTTGATGCTCTCACATGAATGGGCAACATTTTTATGCAAAAACTCTACAAAAATTTTGCAATAAATTTTTTCAATGAATTGAAGGTGTGAAGTCTTTGCGCTGCTGACAGGCACACAGAGTGAGAGAGAGCGAGCGAGATCTGAAACGTGTTCAGTGGCGCCAAAACCCAACAGTGTATGGGCGTGCCGAAGGGGGCGTGCATATAGCCAAGCGCAGCTGTGGGGCAGCACTTTGTTTGCATTTGGCTTTTGATTAAAACTCGAGCAACAGTTAGCCGAAAAAAACAACAACAACGAATGGAAGAGATAAGAAGTGCACATTCATTTAATTGATACGAGCTGGCTTTAGTTTTCGTTGAAGTTTTGAACTGGCAACAACCTTCAATCGCAAAAAACATCATGCATAATTCACAAAAATGAAGCACAGCACACATTCGATCTCAACTAGTTGTCTATGGACATGTCCGTCCGCTCGTTCCTCTGGTTGTCCGTCGTCTTGCATTTGTCAATATTTAATTTTTATTTGCTGTACGCAGCAATTTGCAGCCAAAACTCGTGCCAAGGATGTCAACTTCTTGTACAGCATCCACGGCAGCAGTTTATAAACTGCGCCAAGTACCGCTGAGTTAGTTTCTGATGAAGAGGGGAAGAAGTACGGCATATGGAAGGCTTGTCTGCTTGGCAATATTTCTTGTATCGACTTTTTGGCAAAGTGTAAACAAGTTGACCAATTGCCAATTGGTAAGTGGCAAGTTGTCTTACTGCAGCGTTAACGGCAACATCGGCATCGCCGTCGACGCCGAGATGGGCAATTAACAATTCATTTAATTTTTGTGCACTTCTATTTACATACTCTATTCGGAGAGTATATGCGATCTTTTTGTGAGTTTGGGAATGCAAAGAAGATATTCTATAACCATAAAATTCAGTGTTGCGTTCAATGAATTCAATGAATCATTAGTCTGCAATGTTTCATGAACTTTTAAGGCAGATGTCTAACCTAAAATCGGATGTCACTACAAATCATTCATAACAGGAAGATTCATTCAGACGCCGTTCTGCCATCATGGCTTTGTTAACTTGTTCTTTTTAATTTTGATTATTAAAACGTGTTCGTTAATCGAAACCGAAAATACTCACATAACAAAAAGCATTGAAAAAAGATCCAGTTCTTCTCTCACTAAATGGTTCGAGTCACCTAACTCTTACTTTACTTTTGAAGAAATAGAAAATAAAAAAATAAAAAAATGTTATAGCTAAACCGGTCATCTATATAGGTGCATAGAAGTTTTAAATGACATCATACGAAAACGAGGCGTCCTATGTGCTTGGGATTACTTTTGTTGTGTTCTTATCGGCCATACCATTCATACTGAAGAAACACTTGCCACTAAGCTGATCTGGAAAGTGAACCTTGAACGAAAGACCGAACGTGGGCTTTCTGGCAGTGCTGAAGGTTTTTTAGTAAAACCTGGGGCTCGAAGACGAGCGCTCTAAACTGGTTGTACATAGCTCTAATCAGGCCCATGGTATCATACGTGTCAGTGGTTTGGTGGAAGGATGCTAGGAGTAACAGCTCACCTTAACGCATAAATCTAGCTGCTCTTGACGTGTTCCTACGACAAGAGGCTATGAAAGCGGCTAGCAGACGCAACAATAACGCAGTCTGTATGAAGGAACGAATTGGGATTTGGTCACACACTAAACTTATGAAAGAGTGCCCGCTTTTCTCGATGCCTGCTGATAGTGGTGTACCAAATGTGAAGTTTCGCCCAAGATAGTCCATACTAAAAGGCAACACCTATGACTTCTACAAAGACGATTTCAAATCTTGATGAAAATTCAATGCTCGTGGGTTAGTTTTCCATCGGTTTTCCAAACGGAAATCTGAGCAATTCGGAGAACCTTGAGCTACGTGGGATACCTATAGGGATCTGCAGTGATTATCAGGTTGCACTTAGGTTCCAGGCGAATGCTTGCACAAAATCGGTTACGGTCAGTAAATGTAAGTAGAGACAACATGATTTCACGTCTTAACAAAGTTAGTCTATACTAAGTTCCTTGACACCGAGGTAGTCAGGGCAAATAAATGGCAGATGAGCCGGCAAACAAAGGTTCGGCCAATGGGGTCAAAGCCAATAATGCCTGTAAGCGCGGCATAAGGGGTTGGATGGACACAGAGACAATATTTGCTAGAAACGCTGGAAATCCACCAGTGGATGTCATATAACAAAATACTTTGTGCAGGAACCCAATAAAAAGGCCTCCAGATATCTTATGCAGCAGAAGAGGAAAGATCTGCGAGCCCTGATTTGGTTAATCAATATGGGTATCATTGACGTCCTCAGCTGACTCCGCGGAACACTTCCTGTGTCACTGTCCGGCCTACACTACACGACATCTGAACATGATCGATTGCACCGACGCGATGCTCAAATTAGAATGAAAGGAAGAACAGTTGGAAAAGGAAAGTGAAAGCATCAGCCGAAAATGAGAGAGAAGGATATGGCTATATATCGTTACGAATAAGAAGTTGTAGAAGCGGAGTAGGATGTGCAGGAGAACTGTCTACATTTTAGGAGCGTGGGGGATTGGTGTGTTGATTACGTTGGGTCGCAGCGCACTAGTAATACATATAAAAACATTATAATGCTAGGGTATTCCATTGTGGGTACAGATATATTCTAAATCTACATAAGATTTACTTTAAAAGACGTGTGCTACAAGCCTTTTGTATGTAAAGCATGTATTAACGCGCCTTGTGGTGAGGACCGACTCGTATGTCGTCAAGAGAATCTGTTAAACTTTAATGGTGTTACGTTTGTGTGTGCTATGTTAGCAGCGTCCACATGTTCTCCTTGTTCTAGAAAGCTGTGTTGCCAGTAAAAAGAGCGAAAAAAATAAGTTGTTGTGTCACGTGGTGGCATATGCGCATGCTAGATGGCGCCACATTATGCACATTTGTTGAGCGTTCCGTTTTTGTCTTGAAAAAATGTGGAACCAATAATTTTTAGAGTATTTAAGTTTTGTTGTGCGCACCGATCATTTTTTTAAGTTATTTATTTATTGTGCATTTTTTGTTTGTTATCAGCCAATTTTACAATCCGTTTTTTTGTAGTTTTTTCCTAACAAATGTTCAATAATAATTTAAATCAATTACTGCAGATCAGTGAATGGAGTTCAAATCGAGATTCTGACACTGCAATTAGCTTTTGTTGTTGTTGTTTGTGCTATAGTCTATACTGTTTGTGGTTGGCACATAAAAATCGCATCAATTGTAGTCGCTGCATTGTATTTCCAATTTATTTTATAGCTTCACTTCTTAACCCTCTTGGGAGTATTTTGATTTGGTACAAATTTAAACTTATTAGTGCATTGAATTGCTTAACGAACTCTTAATAGAACTATTTATAGTTAGTACTGTCTAGGTCTAGGTTTTTACTATCAGCTTTACAGCTTAATAACCGCCAATCAGCTTGTATTTAATTAAGAAATTCAATGTGCATCATAAAAATGGGAAGCTACTAGCCGTAGACGCAGGCATTGCCATATCAAAATTAAGCCCACTTCAACCACAAAGCAATCGAGCTCATAATTTCTTGATTTCTGCCTAAAGACAACAACAAACAAAAAGTTAAGCACTCTAAATACGGTTCCCGACGCTTACCGTAAGGCCAAAACCAAAAAACAACAACATACAAAACACAAGTTTCGCATTAAGAGTCAAAGCAGCAGAAGAAGAAGAAGAAGCGCAAACCGGACAAAAAGTGTTCGGAAAAAATACTAAAATTGGGTTGCCATGTGTAATTCGATGCGGCCAACGACAACTTCAACTACAACCACAAAAGCGCAAGCGCCTCAGCCAGAACGGACCAAGTTGGGACAGGCCAAGCTCAAAGTCAGCGGATGAGTCATGGCTAAGAGGCCAGCGTAGACGGTGCTCGGACAGTGGGACAGTGGGACAGACGAATGGCGCACGATCGCTTGGAAAATGTGTGAAGCAGCAGCTAGTCTGTATATTCGGTCATGTTCAAGATATTTGCAAAAAGGGCCAGGGTTACGACAAGCCAAAATTTTGTTTTGACTACGAAAACGACAAACTACCTGAACGTGGTGGAGCAACTACGTAGTAGGAATACAGCCACAGAGTGAGAGAGATCGGAGGAGGGACAGAGTTGGGCAATGGCGCGACGCCAACAACTTGCTAATCATATCAAGCTCCAAATTGTTGTTATTTAACATGCAAGTTAAGAGATCGTTGAGTCGTCTTATTGTGCTCGTCGTTGTTGCATTGAACTTGAAGATGTGTTGACTTTGCTTTCGCGCATGAGTCATAGACTCTACTGCAGGTAGATAGACTTCGAGCTGTAGTTAATGTTGCGGCTGTTTAGCTACAGTTTGTTAGAGGTTGGGGCCAGGCCAGGCGAGATCAGGTAGATTTGTTGTATAAACAGCGGAATGGGCAAATAAGCCGACACTCTGTCCGAGCGGAAACTCTAAGCCCCGGCCAAAAACAACACACACAAATTATTGATATTTTGCTTATTTATGGGTTTGCTTTGGTTGTAGTAGTAGTTCTCTTGTTGTTGACCACTTGCCGCCCCAAAAAGTGGCATGACTCATATAGTTTTGGGTTCGAGCTTGAATCGGTCGATCAGACTCCGCCTCATATGTGCGGAAATTGAACTCCTTTTGCAATAGCATTTTATTATTTTTATTATTAAAAAGTATAAAAACTTGATTGATTTTATAGGCCCGATAAGTTTATTGTAGTCAGACGTCGTTCCATTGCGGTCTGTCGCTCCGTCCGTTCGTCTGTCTGTCTCTCTGGCTTTGGCTCGGATCTGTTCTGTTCGTAAAGAAGATGATGATGACTAATGTTGGGCGTATTGAGTTTTGATCTCTTTGTTTAATATGTTGTTATGTTTATTGTTGTTGTTATAGGTAATGTGTCCCAGTGAATAGCTAGTTATTAACACTTTATGGTGTGTTGTTAAGTACTTAACCGAATGTCAATGACATTGCAAAGCAGTTTAACGACTCTGGTAACACTATTGTACTGCCCAGTTTTAGTTCTTTATAAAGAAAAGGCTTATTAAGATTGAATATTAAATATAATCAAGTGTGTTGGGTTTTATCCTTAGATTGCTATTATTCATTGAGCTACTTAATGTGTCTTACACAACCATCGAAGCCGTTAGATGCAACTTTCATCGTAGTAATTTATGTCCTGATGAGTCAAAACACATTCATTGTGCACGTGAAAATAATCTTTACATAACTTTCGAATTGAAGTTTTCGCTTTGTGTAATAGAAGTCTGGTTGTAAATTTTATATCACAGCGGGATACAGTTCAAATCGTTACTGAATTTTAGATGTGAACTACTTGAAAGCTTATGCTTACTATACATAAAACAAGCTATTTTAATGCATATAGATTAACTTTATCGGCTAGCTTAAGAATAAAATATAGCTTTTTAACAAGGCTGTTAAACTGGTCCAAACACGGAAAACCGAATATTTTAGGGATTTGACCCGAACCACGAGCTAAACATCCTATAATTGTTGCAGCTTACAACGGAGATCTGCGATCTTTAAAAATCAAAAATTATTTATTAACAGCCAAATTATGCATACAAATAAAGAGAAAAAAGTGTGCATTTTTGTGTTTATTTTGTTGTAAATTGTTTTATTGAATTTTCCGATTCCGATCGATCCGGTTCAAGCAACTGAAACAATTAAGATATCGATTTATTGGTAAATACTGGCTCGCATGCCGTCACGCTCGTATGGTTTGACGCTTGCATAGCTTTATTTTAATGACATAGTGCTAGCATGTAAATTAGAGTTAAGCCAAACTGCTCTTAACTATTCGAATTAGTTGGATCGCGTTAAGCCAACTAGAATCGAAACTGTCGACATTCGATATTCGAAGATATAGTTCAACAGTCCAATGCGAAGCTTAGTTCATTCGAACTTGTTCAGATCTTTAGGTTGGCAGGTTGGCTCAACAATGTTTTTTCAAAAAATTAAACGGCTTACTAAAGAATTTGCTACCGGCGCATCTACCTGTAGATATGCAGGGGGATATCTGGTAATAGATGAATAGGGTGCACTTAGATTTTGAAGCGACCAATTCTCCGATTTAGGAACGATGCCGCTGTCGAAGTTAGCTTATTGACGTCCCTAATCATAGATGACTGCGTGGATATAACGCCGCCTAATCATAACGAAGTTAGGGTCGCGGCTTAACAAGGACAAAACTGCTGACGCAAACGGCCTGACTCTGGTTCAAGACGGGCAGCACTGAGTTGCTAAGGTGCACAAATCTTACTCTTTTCCTGAATATGGCTAGAGCATGATATTTCCTCCTGTGTCCTCCTTAAGAAGAGTGATCCCAGGGTGTGCGCCAACTCCAATGCTATCAGAACTCTTTCTATCGCTTATGAGGCCCCTTCGAACGTATTGTGTGAGGCAAACCAGCCATTTACATAGTTGATGAATAAGGACCAATTTCATAATATATTTTGACACCTATAATCTCTTTGTTAATTTTAAAGGAGTATTCGATAGCCCGCACGGGGTATGTGCTGCAAAGCTTACGAACCATTTGATGCCGTGCGGAGTTGGATCTTGGGTGTTGACGCAGGCGCCCTTGGCATATTTTAGCGGAAAGAGTTGTGATACGTTTGATGGAACGATTAACTTTAGGAGCTTTTCGTGTTGTTAAAGGAGCTCCCGTCAGAAATATCCTCAATGCGACTGTTGAAGACGGCGAAGATGTAGGCCGTTTGTGCGTTAGAAGGAACAGGGAACAACCTTTAGTATTAGTTAGGAGGAAAACCAAACTTAGGCATGCCAACTTACCGCTCTTCTAGCTCATTCATTTACTATAATTGATGACTATAAATAAGTGATTTCTTTGGTATATAATACGATACCTTTCGTCTCGTTTCTCTTTTTAGCAATGTGTTACTTTACTATTAGGCGCTTAACATATATCCATAACAGAGGATCACTTCTTGGATTACTACTTAGTTTTCATAAGTATGCAATGCAAATCAAAGCATTATTGATTACTTTAATTGAATCAGTGTTCATGTCATTGAGTACTTTCAAACATTTAGACATTTCGTATGTTTAATTGCCACCATCGATATAATAAATTAATTTAACAAGCAAATGGCAGCTAGTAACCATAAATAAAGCCCATAACTAATTGCTGACACACTTTGTCAGTAAACTTGACAATAGTTGGCCAACTTGGCGTGGGCGCCGGCGGCAGCTCCCCCAAAGAGACACAGACAGATGCAGTGACTCGAAGTGGAGGAGGCAGGAGTTGACTGCAGAGTGTGCAAAACGCTGACAATAAAAGCTCAAAAAGTGGCCAAGCCAAAGACAAAGCAAGATACATAAAAATAAAACTGAAAAAGAATTGGTAGTATCAAAAAGAACAGCACCTGCAATAAAAATGTTCAATTTTAGAGCGAAGCTGAAAATCTACAATAATAGTCAAACAATCAAAATTTTAAGTAAACTTAACGTGGGCGAACTTAAGTAGGAAAATCGAATAACTTTCATTAAAACTGGAAACACAGGCAAATGCAGAGAAACTCATTTCCAGTAGCACTAGACAAAGATAATTTCATAAATTTTCAAGTGACGCGACTTTTACTGCAGAGCTTCAGTCTCGGTCTGGGGCTCAGACCTTAAACATCAGATAAAAGCTGGGCTTAGAGCAGTTGCTTGACGAGATGCGGGCTGCGGAATGGGGCCTGCTAATGCTGTTGCTGGTGTTGGACCAAAGATGCTTTGATAAATTACAGACAGCTTTTCGGCTTCGAGATTTATGTCTGTGCTTCACACTGAGCTGGCCAAGTCAAGTAACAAGAGACGACAGTTGGCACGAGCCATAAATATTGAAGCGGCGGACGCGTACCCCCACTACTCCACACCAAATCGGCTGCATCATGCTGCCAACAACAAAAACAACAATTACACGGGTTGAGAGGCCCAAAACTACGCCCACTTTAAGCACCTACAGCTGCACAATTACAAAGTAGGCAGCCCTCGACCCAAAGTGTAGACAAATAACTCGAGGCGATGCGTTAAGAAAAGCAGCTAAGACAGGGCCGACTTTTTTTTTTGGTTTTCGCTTTTCGTTTTTGGGTTTTATTTTTTTTTTTTAATTAAAAGGGCAAACCAACAAGAACGACTGTCTGACAAATCAGAAAACAAATCTAAACAAAATAAATGACTTTTACTCTGCCCAAGCTTTTGGTCAGACACAATCAACCAAGTCATGGCAGGGTTCTTAGTCAGCCTACGGGCCACTCAGTACTAAGTCAACTGGCAGAACCAGGAACACACATATACACATACGTCTATATATACTCTATAAGTAAGCAACTCCTTTTACGGGCGTCGTTATAGTCAGGAGTATCCCGCAGGTTTCACACAAAAGCGGCTGGATTTAAACAATTCAGGTAGGAAGTTTCCACGCCTTTAGTTTCCTTAGTCAAATTTCTTTTTACTTAATTTACTAAATTAAGGAGCTTAAAAAATGATAACGAATCCCATACTAGAACTGAATACGATCCCGAAAGTTTTGTAAGAAACTTTTTGTTACTTAGCGAAAAGAAGACAGGGAATCTTAAATAAAGCAAGGTTCAAGCTTAGGTTTTTGTTATATGTAGTTACACAGAGAGAAAGAACCACGAGCATTCAAATCAAAAATGTAAAAACAGAAAAGTTCAATACTTCTTGTATTTACTAATTTGAAGTATAATTTATTAAGTTTGCAAAAGCCCTAGTTATGTTGTTTTTAAGAGATTTTGGCAAAATAAGCCAATTTCGTTATTTTAAAAGAAATGAGAGCAAATTTAAAGATAGCCAGAGGGATCTTTTTTCACATTTTCGGTTTCGCGATACCCTATTTAAGTACAAATGTAACTTACTATAAGCTTCAACTTTTTTAAAGTTATTTAGTGGCTATTTATCTTGTTTCTCATTTCTGAGTATTTTGAGAAAAATTTAGATTTCGAAAGTTTTATTCGTTTTTAGAGTACTCAAAATGCCGTTTCTTCTTCATGGAACTTTTGTGTCAGTTTCAAGTACCGTTTATTCTATTTCGAGACCAATTTGTGTTAAGAGTTTTTTAATTAAATCATCGTTAGCCGCCACGAAAATCTGTCAATTTGCTTATGATTAAGCTTATTAGTGCTGATAGCAGCACTATCTTCACAAGAGAGAGAGAGAGAGAGAGAGAAGTTTCCACGTTTGGTTTCATTTACTGTGTTAGCAACGAGAAAAAAGAAGAGCATGCAAGCATTTGCAAGGCTTCTGCTATGATTTTCGCCCTGAAATATGCGCTAGATGGCGCCACATTGTGCTAAGTTGTAGGTCGGTATAGGTGGATAATAGAGTCTGCATTAACTAATAGCAAATTAGCCGAATTTGTGTATTAAAAGAGTACTCAAGCTTCGGTGCAATGCAGTTGACTATGCTTTTTGGTTAATGGCATACACTCAATACGCTTTAAGCAATTTCAATGTTGCCTTTTTGTTTGTGATTCTGTTTGGGCTGCCTGGGCGTATGCGCAACACACCAAAAAAAAAAAAACAACAACAACAAAATGGCTGTGCTGGGGCTGTTCGCTTGGCACGTGCGCAGCCAGTTGGCCACAACAAGAAACTCAAACTCTACTTCGACTTCGCTCCGGTTCCTCTACCGCTCTCTGCTCAAGCCATCAAAATTGGGCCTTAAGTTTGGTTTCATTTCAGGTTCCACAGCTTTGAAAAATGACTTACAATGGCGGGCTTTTTCCTTTCGGCCCGGAAAATCAACTTGTCTGTTATCTGCTTTTGTTATTGTGGTAGTTGTGTTTGTTGCTGTTGTTGTTATGAGTACGTGGCTCAGGTGTTTGGGCAGCCACCGTTTGATGACTCTGTTGTAATCGTTTGACTCGCTTTTGGGCTGATTAATTTACGACATGTGCCGTTTAAGGTCAAAGTTTGTACCCAAAATTGTGCCACCAATCAATGATAGCAATGAAATCCTAAAGCAAATCTCTCCCTCGCACGCCTTAAGCAAGTCTGTGATCTGTGTTGGGTCAAGGCTTGGGTAGCAATTAAATGTTTTTTTGGCCAAAAAAAATCTGCTGGTCTTTGTTTAACAACAAAAATTAAGCCATAAAAATTCTCCAACTGCAACAAACAAAGCCGCTTTCTGTAAGCTGACTTTAAGCATCCATCTCGAGCCCGACTTGCGTCCCAACGGAGTCTGACTAAACAATTTTCCTTCATTAGTTGAAAATTTGCCGTAACGCTGGCGTTGCCACACGAAAAGTACAGTTAAACGAGCACTGCAAACAAGGCTCAAGTCAGCTGAGATGCCTCCAAAGATTCTTGATAAGCTTCTGTTATAGCGTCGGTGGCTCTTTGTTTGCCAAGCATTTCAGCACACCAGCTGTGCTCGAGCCACAGGCGCCTGCTCAAGTTACAACCTCCACTTTAGACTCAGTTGTGTTGAGTCTTGGTCTCAATCTGCTCCTACCTCTTGGTCGGCTTCTGTTTGCTTCATCCAATAAAAATGAAATCACATCATAAGGCTGTAAGCATGGCAAATTTAAAATTTACAAGCCAGCTAAGAGCTAACAACGACCGCAACAAAAACAACAACCGGCTGTAACACCTGCTGACTGACTACTCGGATCTGTTGTCAGAAGTGTGCCGAGTTAGAAGTCGTTTTGTGTATGGATCTAAGGCAGGGACTGTTGGGTCTAATCAAAACATTAAGACTCTGCGGCGAATTTGGCATGGCTTTATTAACTTAACGTTCGTAGTTGTGCCTAATGAGCCTACAGTAATTGGAGTTGCCAGGAATTGGACAGAAACTCTTTGGGTCTGGCGGCACTGTTGATGTCATTAGTTGCAGCCAGCTGATGGGGCTGCATAATTTTCTGTAATGACATTGGAACAATTCTAATGTGATGGACAGAGAGCTTAGCAATCAAACGGATCAAGCTTCAACTCTACGCTAGGAAATATCTATTGGAGGCTGGTATTCTCCTTTAAAATGGGCGTTTTGGTGCTGTCACATAAATTCCACCAAGCTTAACACCGAGCTGAAAACATTAAATGTCATATTCTAAGACTTACGCATATAAATTAACGTTTTTACACCTTATTTTAATTAACAAGTAGCAAGTAAAAAGAGTGTACGTATCTCGACTTGCGGATGCACTGTAATAAGAATATGAGAATACATTATAACTTAAATGCCTTTGCGGCTTTTGAAAGAAAATCTGCCAGAGAGACGCAACGGACTCTCAGATTGGCCTACCTTGGCACCACCTTTACAACTTATAACGAAGTCAGAAAGGAGATCAAGCGGAGAATCACTCTTGCCAATAGATGCTGCTTTGCTCTTTGTAGAGACTTCTCTCGCTCATCCTTCTCGTTTTGCTTTATGGCACTGAAGCATGGGTGATGAAAATGCCTTTGGAGTGTGTGAGCGGAAAGTATTCCGTAAGATCTTTGGTCCTTAACGCATTGGCAATGACTACCGCTTTCTATGGAAGGAAGAATAAGCTTAACGACGACATTGACATAGCCAAGGAAAGCGTTTCCGTTTGATTGGTCATATTGCGTGTATAGATGGAGAAATGCAATCTCTCTGTTGGAAGGACCAGATAGAGATCACACAAGCTACTTTTCGTATCACCGATTGAGGAAGACGCGGACAGGCCGTAATTTATTAGGTAAAAATAAAATAATTAACAATAAACGCACTTCTTCATGAAGGCTTTTTAAAGTAAGCGAATTATCATCAGTAGAGGAAAGTTATGCTAGCCCTGACTGAGTTAACCCTGGGTCATAATACAATTGAACAACATCTGGCCAATATAAGTCTCATTCGCGATACTTCACGCGCTCCCTTCCTTCAAGAGGACAAGTTGACAGCACACTTTCTGTGTCGGTGTTCGGCCATTGCATGGACATTAATGCGCTAACTTCACATGAGAGAGGTGCGCGGTCTTTACGTCCTTGACTCTCCTTACTTCTTATATTGAGATGGGTCAAATTCTTAGATGATTTCTGATCCACCACATATATAAATATATCTAAACCAATGACAAAGGTGTCCAATCTCAATTTTTCTTACTTCGGATCACTAGCTACATCCCAAAATAAAAGTGGCTTACATGTCTTTAAAATTTGGTTTCCTACTATAATAAGAGGAGTCTACTATGTTTTTGTGCCCTAATCATCACAAGATATGTATAAATTTAGCAGTTCCCATTCCAATTTCTAAAATAACTTGTTGATAAGAGAAAATCCGAATTTACATCAATCAAATTTAAAATATAATTCTTATGCCACATGTTATATATTTAAGAACCTATTGTAGCTGCCCAGGTGGTTTTTTTTTTGTTGTTTATTTTCTTTACGGATGTAGCAACTACTAGCAATTCTGAGTATATAACATATATATACGCATATATGATCCGTTGTAATACACACCAAATAGTTGCAGAGTATAAGAGTAGCTAAACAATTGAAAAGAAAAAACTCTTCAAGCCCAAATATTAAACAAGATTTTTGACTACCAGTGTTAACACACATTGTGGTGCGGCTGCCACAACCACCAACAACAACAACACCAGCAAACACTACAATTTATGGCCCTTAGAACAGATTTTAGACACGACGACAGCAACCGCCGCAGAGAAGAGGATTCTCGGGAGTGCTAGTTGTTAACGAAGACGCACGCAAGCGGGTGGACATTTGTGCCAGGTACCAGGGACGTACACACCGGGGCAGAGGCAGAAAGAGTGCACGACAGGAACTGGTTACAGCTAGGGAAGTGGCTACCGTCTTACACACTGCGACCCGCTCTGCCACACCTCGAACTGTGTGCGTTTGTGTCGCGCTCTTGTCAACGTCGCCTTAGTACCAAGCAGAGGTAGGGGCTGAGACAGAGTTCCAGCTAGCTTCGGTCTCTAGCTCGTAAGACGCAGCGTAACCCATAATTTTAACACCAATAATAAAAGAAAACAACAACTACAACAACGCACAGACAAAGTCAACGCCAACTTGCAGGTGTGCATCAAGTCGCAGTAGCCCAGTCCAAGCTGCAGCAGCAGCCTCTGTATCTTGATATCTTACAGATACAAAACGTAACGCTCTCGTCGTCTTTGCTGTTGTTGTTGTGGTCGTGTGTGCACTTGGTCATAAATTTACGTTTCAAATTGTCTGCTGGTGTTCCAAACCCAAAAAACCAGTTTCCCCACCAAAAGGTTTTAATTACATTAGATAGAAGGTGGTGTATAATTTTTATATACATTTATATTTTTTTTGTTGCAACGCAACTTTGGCAGCTGAAACAAGGTACGCCTTATACACCCCGCACCCGCTGCCACACACTTTTCGAACATTTCCTTCTTGGTCACTCAATATTAATTGAATCGAGCTATACGGTAGACTGTCTAATTGCACGCTGTCGTGCTGCAATTGACTACTGTACAGTAGACAGTGGTCAGACGACTTCAGTAGCAACACTACGTTGGAGCCTGATGATCTTTGAGCAGCGTGTGAAAAGTGCACTTGGCACTGATTACAATTTGATGATTGTGTACGAAGGGAAGTGGCTTATTACTGTAGGTAATTGAAGAGTATAGCTAATAGAATGAAAGACTTTTGTTTGGAGATATGACACAATTGCAGAACATTTCCGTTCGAGTTTCATCTTCTGGATGGACTTTGATGCCCGAATTACTCACCCTCTCAGTTATTGGTACAAAATATCCTTCAAAACCCTGGATTACTTTTGGGCCAGTCATTTCGCTTTTTTGCATTGACCCAATTTTTAGCGACTCCAAAACAACCATTTAAACTAACTGTAAAATTCTGACAGCTCAGTTTGCTGATTTAAAACCAGCTGGGCACTACAACAACAACAACAAAAGGCAATAAAAATAACACAAATTCAGACAGAGGCAAGATTAATTATCGCATTAATTAGCTGACCTCAAAAACCGAAAGTTTTATTAACGCGAATCCCAGCACACTCAGCAAGTGAAAGTGTCCAACATGCATATAAGGACTGTAAACGGATATATGTATATATGTGCACCCTAAGACAATCTAATTTCGAGCCAACTTCATAAATCAATTAAATAGCCAGCCAAAGGCTTCAATAAGCGCCAATAATCCTATAAAAAACGTGGCCCGCATTCACACTCTGAGCCACAATCGCCGAAACAACTGCAACCACAACCACAACCCCAAGTGGCCAACTGACACAGTTATTGCCTCGCTGGCCAAGTCACTGTCAAAAACAATAAAACTGTCAAAATATCAAAGAATAAAACAACAAAAACAACTTCGAATCGAAATCCTTAATTTGCACAGCTCAGCGGCGATCGTTACGATTGTGCAGCCGGATGGAACATTAACGACAACCACGGCCAGTGGAGTCATTTGGTCTGTCCGGCTCTTGGCTTGCCTTGGAAATTCAATTTTTGGGGTCTAGAAGTGACACAGACAGAGACAGAGACGGAGACAAAGGCGACAACAACACGACAACGCCAGCGACCAAGAACAACAATATCTCTTACATTTTGCGGTTGATATTGCAAATACATAAATTTTCAAATTTTCAACTTTGCATGCAAATAGTACAATAGCAACAACAAGATAAAGAAACAAACAACCAAAAAACGGCAACTTGACAGCACTGTTAAGAAAAATCAACAAATTTGGAAAATGGATATAAATAATAAGAAAAAAAAACCACTTGGGAAACTGGGCGTGTGCCAAAGTCGAACTCGTTCAAATTAGACAATTTTCGCATTGCGATTTAGATGTGAACAATAAAGAAATAGTCGAAAAATAAGCAAAAAGACAAGTTTCATCATTAGCGAAGTTTAGATACACTTTCCGAAGCAAACTTAAAACATTTATTTGGGCGCCTTGGGTGTAACACACCATCGACAAAAGTGCTATAAATAGCTCTATTCGCGGTGAGTGCGAAAAGAAGAGCATGTAAGCAAGTTAGTTTGTTTCTTTGTGCTTTACAATTCCAAGTTTGAGAGAGTTTACAGTAGAATGTTTCACATCGACCGGGCGTCCAGTGACAACTAAAGCTATTTATACCCTTTTACACTTTGTGTACTATATAGGTTTTTGCAATGTAGGCGTCGAAGACCATAAGTTCCATGGGAACTTTAAATGATCAGGTGCAATAGTCGAGTCATATAGCAATACGCAGATGAAGGTATCCCACTGTTGATCACTTTCCCGATTGTCAGCATACACTTCATTTTTTATATCTTTTGAGATATAATTTTTTTTATCTTTGTCGGTTCTCAACGTCTCTAGTCTGGCACGCTGCTCATTTAAATTTTTTTAAAAGTATTTCTTCTGAATCTGACGGCCTTATGTTCTCTTTATAAGGCCACCAGGCGGCTTATCATGTATTTCATTGGGAGGCAAGTTTTAAATGGTAAGCCCCGAGACTTACCAGAACCTTGTTAATGTTTTGGGGAGACTTTGCTACGAAGAACTCAAGAACTTTTAGGCAAAATAAGTTTATGCCTTAAAATATATGATGCATTTCACTTCGTGAAAAAACATACAAGAATAGTGTCCGTATAGTTCTTGGAGAGAGAAAATATATTGAAACGCTCCTCCAGCATCATTTAATCGAAATTGACAAAACAGCTGATAAGCCCATGAAGACTGTAGAGTTTCATCAAACATTCCGAGCTGCCAGAACACCTGGTGTTTCAATTAACTTAAAAGTAAGGAAGAGACATTTGATTCGATACACTTGTTTCTTTTTTGCTGGCTAAAAGTCCCATCCAAGTATATGTCAAAATAAAATTATACATATATACAAATTATTCCGTCTTAGTGAAACTCAAATCGGGTTGATCCACTTTACTTTTTAGAATGAGGATCATTTTTAACAAAAAAAAAAAAAAATATTGGAATAAGTTTCATGTTCATTTTTGGTAGACAAAAAATCTAAAAAATACAAAGATCTAGAACAGGCGGAAAAGCGAAAGCAGACGAGAAAGAGAAAAAGGAAGACGAATGGGAAGGAGAATGAGAACGGGAAGAAGAATGTGATGTACATCGAGTGGGGCACAGTGGTTAGCGAGCGGAGCGAGCAGGGGGAGCATATAATAATTAAAAATATAATAAAAACTCTGCAATAGCAACTTGTTGGGTAAATCAAAAACAAAAAACAATTATATAGACAGAAGATGAGGTTGTTCACATCATCTATTATATACCAAGTGCATGCTCGAAAGAGTGAGTGTTCCAATCAAAACAGTGAAGACATTCGGTATTGTGGACGCGAGATATTTCTAAATTGAAAGTCTCTTTTAGAGTGGCGTCTTTTTAGCAAAAGCAACAACAATTTCGGTGGAATTTGTATGGACAAGAAGTAACTTTCCGGCATTCAAAGCGCAAACGCGAAGTGCATCATAGTGGACCATTATATTAAGTCACTCACAACTTGTGTAGTAATTATTTCAATTTAACGCACGTTAACATAGTAATGCTTATTTATAGGGATATCGCTTATTTTTATGGATGTAAATCAGGAAACGGTCGCGGCAACAGAGACGAACATTTCCTCAGCTGCCATTGGTAACTTCTCTGATACCAATGCCGACCCCTGCTTTAACAAAGACAGCATTAAAAGTGTACTGGGAAAGCCATTACGAAGCAATTACTGACGACTTTTTATGAAAAATTTGTGTTGAACTTCAGAAATCGATAGCAAATTATTAGGTCCTTACAACAATAGGATTCAAGTGTAAAATTTGACTTTCGCTCTTGATTGCCGTCAGGAAAATGGAATTCCATTTCATTGTTAATCGTTGCAGTTAGGAACTGCCTTTTTGAGGTTAACTTTTAAGAGTGGAATGACTTCGAAAATTAAAAGTGTCTTAATTAAAAGTTTAAAAATGCTGTATAAGCTTCTACAACTTGCATAGATGATCTCAAATCTTTACCCTTTTAGAAACACATAATAAGTACCACGGATAGCATTCAATATAAGCTGTGCTTTTAAGCGTTTAACAAAAAAAAAAAACTAAACAAAATCGAAGAGCAAGAATTTGTAATTTTCTGCACTTTGCTAACAAATATCGTCAGGAAATAACATTTCAATGCCTCACTTAATGACACATTAACATTTATCCGAACGACCCCCAGAACCTCTTTGTCGGGCCACTTCGCCGAAGTTAAAGGGTTTTTATGTTGAGCAAAGCTTATAGTTTATTTGTTGTAGATTTCGTTTTTTTGTTGTTTTTGTTGTTGTTACTGTTATCTGCCAGCAGCTACTTGACTTACACGCCGAAGAACCAGTTCAGTTCGTTGAGTAATTACAGTGGGGCAACTTTTCGGTGTCAGGCAGCAAACCTTTTGTCATGTGTCTGCATCTGGGACTGGAACTGGGGCTGAGTGTCAGTCCGTCGACTGTCGCTTAATTGCGTAAGGCAGGTGGCTGACAGAGAATAAAGCACCTTCATAGAGCACATACATGCATACATAGGGGCAAACCACTTTAAAGCTGTTCCCTTACGTGATTAGTGCCGGCTCTTGTGCTCTCCCTCTGACACTGGAACTCGCTGTTGCATTCTCAGCAGCTATTTACCTTTGGACAAACACAGTAGCTATGGCTGCCGCCTTCCTCCATTATTGCCAAGTGTCAAATTAAGTGCTCACATGATTAATATTTGTGCCCGTTGCTGTAACCAATGGTTCGGGTTCGGCTGCGGTTCACTGTCGGCTACTGTGCAGTGGCCAACACAATTTCCCCGCTGATTAACCGTGTCGTTTAGTTATTAACTTTTAATTATAAACCCCTGAAATATTGTCTAGGCTCTGACGCATTTCAACATCAAGTGTATTGATGTATTTGCCATGCCTGAAGCTATTGCTGTTTTATGTCCTGACAATTCGTCAGGCCAACAAATGTCTTACGCCCAGCGGAAATTGCCTGGCATAGCTGAGCACTGAGTCAGTGCCGCCGTTGTTCCTCAAGATGCTAGATAGCCAATTTTAGATCTTAGCTGATCTTGCTCTCCTGCTGCTGACCAGTACAACTCAGTCAAAACCTGGACCAACGCATTGAGCCACTCCAAAACATATGCCAAACTGACAAGTTCGCCAGTAGAGAAATTGTCGTTTAGTTTCATTTTCAAGTGGGCCTAGCGTTAGTCCAGCGATTCCCTTGCCACAGTGAACCGGTTCGGGTTCTCATGTGACACATGCCCAGAGAGGTTGACACATGCCTCTGGCTGGGTTGACTGTTAAGTACGCTCCGAGTAGATTAACTTAACTGTGCATACAATTTTCTGCTGTTTCCGAAACAAAAGGAACAAAACACAGCCAGAAGAAGAATTTTTATGCGGCCGTAAAAATGTTTCAAGTACGCCAACGAAGCGCAGCGTGAAGTGCTGCAGTGGAGTGGCTAGTGGCTGTCATTTCGACATCATCTTAGTGAGTACTACAAATATTGCTGGAATGTGTAAAAAGTCATGCATAAAATTAGTTTCAAGTTGGTCGCGTCCCTCACACTGTTAGTGTGATTTATTTTAAAACGCGCCAAAAAACACTTGGCCAACACGTGCGTTCCAGGAATTTGTTCATCTATATCGAAAATGAGTAGAGCTAAACCAAGTGCTCGTAAAAATATCGATGCATATGTTTGGATCAGTAGGAGGAGTACGACCGGAGCATTAATAACTGTGACAAGTTGGAGTGCTAAAGTACTTACTATGTGCGTGTGTTATTTCTTGTATGAAATTGAATGCCATAAAAATTTAAAATTATGAAAATATGACATTCACCCCTATTATGAGAGGCGTCCTTGTTGTCGCCTGCGCTTATGAATCGCCTTGGTTGTTGTCAGTTTGAATAAATCCAGCTTATTGCACTTTTCACACAGCGGGAAAAGGTGTATATATTAGGAAATGTGTAGTTTGCTTGGATATTTGGACGACCAACTTAACAACTTGAACAACAGCTGGATGTAAGTGAGATGGAACATCGAAGAAAGGTAACACCTGCAGCCATCCAGCCGATAAAGGAAGTTAGGAGAGTGAGAGGATAGTGAAGTCGCGCTTCCTATTTAACAACCCCATTCTGCCGTTAGGAGTTTTGAACACCGTTCAGCCTTAAAGGGACACAGAATGAGTTCAGTCGAGTTGCACTGTTCTGTTGGGTGGTCAATATGATCCATATGCTCGACATCATAAATATATAATTAACCCAACGTACGATTCTACAGGCCTTGGGTTTCTTTCACAAAGTGCTTAGTTACGCGAGCATTACCACTTTCCACAGATTTAGTCTTTATGGACCGCTATTCATCCAACCAATTTTGCCACGATCGCCATTGATTTCACTTCAACTTCTTCTTAACTGGCCATAACAACCCGTTATCGGGTACGGCCTGATGGAAATACATTCTTTCATTGGAATTGTGGTTTTACTTGGTGAGTCCCAAACCCTACGTACAACCCTTTTAAGGCCTGGGGTAGCTTTACTGATCTCGAAAGAACCCAGTGTCATTGTTCGTCGCCTCACACGACAATTTTTGACGTGCTGAGGTTGTATTCTCTAACACAACACGAGGTAGCCCAGCCATTTCTTTTTCTGCAAACATACTTTGGTTTCCTCTTTTATGATGTGAAATCATGTTGAGTCCGTTCTTACAATCACTGACCATGATCGGCGTTGTGCGAGGATAATTCAGGGCCCTGAGCGCAGTCAAGAAATCCCTACGGTTAACGCAGACAGATTTCTCTCACAGTTTGGAAAACCGTCGGCAAGCAGCTTTGAATTTCTTTGTCAACAAGATACCAATCCGCACCAGTCCCATTCCTCGTTTTGGAAGCATCTGTGTAGAAGACATGGGTTTCCTTCCTCAGTATGAGTCCTGGATGGCGCCAGCTCTCTCGTGGAGTATCACGTTGTACTTGGTGCAGAATTGTACATAGAAATCAAGTAATCCCTACCATGTCGCAAAGTTCAGTGAGGCGTCCTTACGGCCACATGCCAACGACACCGTATTACTGCTCCCTGCTAAAAGAGCGCAAAAAGTTGCTTTGGGCCCTACAGCTTGAATTGGGAAAAATAGAAAAGTGGGCAAACCGTTGAATGCCCTGTGGCATGTCTGACACCACAACCTCCACAAGGCATAAAATTCGTAGACGACATCACCTGAGGACCGCTGAAGATCAAACCACAACTCACTTGCCTGCGTACTGGCCGGTCATAGACCAAGAAGACGACTTTAACGCCTTCGACCTGTGATCCAAGTGATCTTAGGCCTGCACCCCTATATATACATATATATATATAGATATATATAACAAATTTTTCTTTGTGTTGTTACATCCTATTTTATTTGTAAATCAAGGAAGGAAATCACTAAAATCCATGGTTACGCAGAAACCGGTTTAGCCAATATGCAAATTTCCGTGTTATTGAATCACTAATTTAAAGACCATCCAAATTGGTCAAAGGGATATGATATAACGGTTCTCGCGAGCTCAAAAATCTGCCATCATTTGAGCTCGCCTGAAAAAAAGAGGCGGCATCTAAGATTGTGCCTATTGTGAAGTTACCAGTCTCTAAACATTGTCACCAAATGATCGGTTGGCTTGGAGGAAAATTAACCCAAATTCTCCCATGAGAGATTCATACAAAATGGCTAAGTATCTTGAAGCCAAAAAATGTAATCTTTTCCGATGAAAAAAGTTTAACCTTGATAGTCCTGAGAGTTTAAATCTCTACTGGCGTGTTTTAAAGTAACCTAAGTGTTTTCACACTTTGGTGGCGAATTTTCAATGGCTTAGAGTACTTTCAGCTTCTATAAGAGTAACCCCGCAAAATGTATGCACGCATGACTTCGGAAAACTACAAAACCTTCCAAGATGATGTTTTGGCCAACTGGAGCAACAACTGGAGCCAGTTAAGGCTGACAAACATGTTTCGCGGGTCACTCGTATGTAGCTTCAGGATAAGAAGATACAACTTTAGAATCATCTCTGAATACATTTTTGTATGCCTATTGGATTAAAGGTTTAGGTATAAGAAAGCTGATTGCCAATAAATACAATTTTTCATTATTATTATTAAGTTTTTATAAATTAAGATACATTTCGCCTTCGTTATTGTCTAATT
Source organism: Chymomyza caudatula (assembly GCA_035041775.1). Lineage (NCBI taxonomy): Eukaryota > Metazoa > Arthropoda > Insecta > Diptera > Drosophilidae > Chymomyza > Chymomyza caudatula. The sequence goes on from JAWNKW010000133.1 coordinate 2,886,685, forward strand.
TTCGGGAATATCAATAGATGAATTGATAGTGTCATTGCTGTTGAAAATAAAGATGCTGATCAATTATTGTTCATAACATGAGTATAATGTATGAACATTGATTACTCTAACGCCCTAAACATTGCATAAAACAACTCTTTTGAACAGAGTGCTGTTGCCTACTCAAATGTTACGCAGCATTGGCGACCCTCCTCTCATTTGCATAGGGAGACCCCATCAATTACGCACCTTATTGCACCTTATTCAAGCTGTTTCTGTTGTTGTTGGCAATTATTGCGTCGTCTCATCACCTTGCCCCGACTACGTTCTCACGTTTTTGCCGATCTAATTTGTTTGCTTTTAGCACTACGATCACTCTGATCACCGCTATCGAAATAATTTTCACACGCCTCTGATTTTGATGCATCTTGCTTTCGCGCCTACTGCCAATTACACTGACTGTCAGCCAGTGTGACAATGACAGCTAGGGGTTAACCCTAGCACTACCTGCAGCTGTTGCAACGCACTCTGGCTTACATTATAGTGGCGGAAAAGCAGTGCAACAAGTTTCCATAGGGATCCAAGAGCTAGAGTTTCTACTTACGGCATTCAAAGTGCGTGAATGCACGCCTCGGCAATCTGCATAGGTTGCAGACCAATGGATGCATATAGGTATTCCAGCGATAATGCTGATATGCTGGTATGCTGATCCTTTTTTACTTTGTACCCCACGCAATTTGTTTGCATGCAGCGCGATCAATCGTGGAGTGACCCCTAATAACGAATTCGTGCGCAACTTAATTGCAGACATATTGATGAACAAGCCGAACCCAACCCAGGATAGAGGATTAACCCAGGCCAGCAGTGCACAATGCCAGCGAGAAATGGAATGGAATTGTAAAGAATCGATTGAAAAGAGAGCAAGGAGCTGTTCGAACGAGCGTTGCCTTGCCATTTGCGTGTCATTTTTAGTAAAATTGGCATTTTTCTGTTTCTGGATTAGAGATTGAAAAGAAGATCGGATATCACAAAGGGACTGTCTAACATCAATCAAAGATAACACAACAAGACAACACAGTGGAAACAAATAAACGAGAGTAAAAGTAAAAACCGTAGAGTATCTCGCTCTGTTGATCCTTGCCCGTTGCAGATCCCTGATCGTGATGATCGCTTGTTTGCTTAACTGCTTAGCAGCTTCGTCGTCCGAAATATTTCTGCTTCGTTTATTTAAGAAAACATTTAACCTTTTTTGCTCTCTACCATGCTGCGCCTTTGTTTACATCTGCTTAGCGGCAGCGCAACAGGTGGAGGATGCAGTGCTAATTGGATTATGTATTGCTTAATGATCCTTGCACTGAAGTGCTGCTCTCGGGATTGAGCCTGGGTTTGCGTGATTTGGCATTTAAGCCGTACCAAAGCAATGGGCAACATTTGGCAGTTGTTTGTGAAATGGGTTAAAGGAATTCCACTGCTGATAGTGTTAATCACTTGGCCATGCCCAGGGCATATTTTGTGGTTAACATTAATGGCACACAGCAGGGAAAGTTTTTTTTTTATATAAGGAATCGAGAACGCAAACATCTTTCTATCATTTAGCAATTACTATTAGTTCTGCTTGCTTAAATTTTCTAATTAAAATAAAAATCATGCAAATTTCCCACGCATGATCAAAGAACTTCTTTATACAAGTCTTGAACGCTGCTCCTCGCATAAATTTATGATTAAATATGTTCAAATCCACTGAAGCTCAACCGAAATGCAATGAAGCGAGTCACAGAAGCGCCTGAAAAAGCGTCGACTATTGCGTGAGAACTTGACAAGAAATCAAATTAAATGCCACACACACACAGACACAGTCGAAAACCTTTCATATTTTGGCCCAAAACTTGCGGTTGCCCAAAATCGAACCGGAGACAGTACCCACGCTCCCCTCAAGTTTGGTATTACTACTTAGTTCCAATCTGCGCCTGCGCAGCGTCAGCTGTTCACTCGACCATGTGAATGCGCAAATTAATTTGTTGAAGTCTTCAAGACTTATTTACCCCCCCATCCAGAACCAAGACATGCGCACTCACTTGTTAAATAATGTTGTTGTTTTATAGCTGAGACACTACGTCCGGACTGAAGTTAATTTTTCTGGCCAAATACAAGCGTTTTCACGCCATTCTGCGCACAGGCGCACTTTCTGTTGGGCCTCGGTATAATTAGAGAATCTTTCTGTGTAAGAAGCCGTTCAGAGATTGAAGCGTGGGTTGAGTGGTGTCTTGTGCCACTCCCTAAACCAGGGTCCGCACAACTTCTTTGTTTATTTAAGAAAATGAGAGAAAATCAGCAAGTCAAGTTTTTAGTAATTTTTTTTGTTCTTTGGAGTTGGGGTCGGTGTGAGAAAAACATTGTTTTACAAATTGTACACATTTCGATTAAAAAGGGAGTGCACAGGAACTACAGAGCTGGGAGCATTTTGTAAGTAAACTTCCGGTCATTAAACGCAAAGAAGAGTTGTCTCAGTATCTTAGATTAGTTTGTAGAGTAACCTTCTTTTCGTCCAGAAATGAGCTGGGTTCTAGAATCTGAAACTTATAAGAAACACAAATTGCACATGTGTTGGTCTCTTTGGCAGAAGAATAAAAACAAAAAGTCAGTTAAGAGAACGTCACCTACACACTCACATAAAATGTCAGTTAAACAAATCGTAATATGATATGAGTCGAACCCTCTACTTGAAAAAAAAAAAAAAAAAAACTGAGGGGAAGGTATGAAATCAATAAAAAGTCGATGCAAAAGATATGAGCAACAGCCATAAAAGCAGTTTACTAGTATTCAATGCTTCCTAATTATAGAAAGAGAGAAGCACATTGGGAGAGTGAGATAGAGAGATGCACATCAAAAGGTACAAATCTATATAACTGAAAAGAAAGAAGAAGAACACATTGGAATCAAGATAAGCGTTAAAGTGTGCAGAGTGCAAAAAAATATAAGGGAACCCTAACACAAAATAAGGAAAAAAGAAAGGAATCAAAACTGCCTCCAATGGCAAAAGATCAGTGTGCAGATCATGATGCTGCTGGGTACTCTGGACCACGTCATGATGATGAAGGTAAATAAACCCAAAAAGCAGCAGAGGCAGCATGCAGCGCTTTTGTATGCAACAGCAACAACAACAACAAACACGGACTGACTCAAGGCAAGACAAAGCCACGGAGCAGCCCAAAAGAAAGGCAAACAAGTAAACCGAACCAGCGCATAAATGACTCTACTCTGGGTCTGGGTCTGGGTCTTGGTCTGGGTCTGGGTCTGGGTCTCAGATCGGGCTGCTGCTGCCGCTGCCGCTGCTGCCTGACGTGCCAGACAAGCTGGCGACGCTTGTGAAATTTTCTCTACTCTGCTTTCGAAGTCGTCGTCTGCGTCAGCGTCTGCGTCTGCGTCGCTGTCTGCGTCTGCGTCGTGCCTGGCAGCAGTTTGCTGCTTTGGCTCGTCGTTTGCCTGCCTCTTTTTCATACGCATATAATAATAAAGAAAATAAATAAAATAACAAAAACAAAAACAACATAACACATAAATGCATTTCAACAAAGCAGCTCGTAGGAGCCAATGAACCTAAAGAGCCAAACCAAAAATCCAAAACAACTTCCATAAAAACACAGCAGCAGCAGCAGCAGCGGCAGCGGCAGATGTGGCAGAGGCCTGGCAGCAGCTCGGCAGCGGCTTGTGTCGTGTGTGTTGCGCATGCGCAGCGTCCGTAGCAGTTCAGATTGTGGCATGCCACCATGCCAGCGGTGAGTGCACTTTTCGTCTGTTTTTGCCCTATTTGTACTACTGAGTTTCGGTCTTGCAATAAATACTCTTAGAAATCTCTAAAGATCGGTTCATATCGATGCTTTCTGCGAGCAAATCAAATTAACATCCCACCGAATAGCTTTTGTACAACTAAGTTGCCAACTGTTGATGTTTTGCATCTTAAAAGAGTCTCTAAAGATCGCCTTATATCAATTTTTTTTTTTTGAATTTCAAATTCACACCGAAACGTTTTGCCCTATTTGTACTCTTAAGACATCAACTCTTCATGCTTTGCATAAAATCTATTATATAAATAGGCTAAGAAAAATTTTTGGAACCCTTTGTCACCAACTATGTGGAAACAAATATGGGTGAAACTTATATCATTGTTTAGGGAATTATCATAAGAAGTGCGATATATAAGTTTTATTCATATATTTTGGCAAATCATAGGTAAAATTAATTTTAAAAAAAGCATTTAAGTTGAGATGTCTTTACACGTATTGGTACACGTATTGGTAACGAACTTTTTCTCTGTTTGCTATTGGTATCAGCAATAGTATTTGTGTGATGACTGAGAATAGTTGTCAATGCGTTGACATATGCATGTGTTCATGAACCTTTTCTCAGTTACTATTCATAGTAACTAATTATAGTGAGAGAGAGAGTGAGAGATCAATCAGAAATCAGAGAGTTAAAAATGTATGGATTTCAATTTGCAGTCAGAATCCGACTGCGGGGCTACCACTAATCTATATATATGTAAATACGCTAAGCAAAAATTCAGTGTGGTACCGATTGCCTCTCAATAACGCATCTTTTTTAGAAGAAACTTATAACATTCGAAAGATAAAATTATTGCTGTTTGCCGAATATACGTTTCACCTGAATATGTTGCGTTTTAGTCAGGTAAAAATTGATTTGAAGTAATAAATGTACTGTATACGTTAGATAAAAAACAACATCAAAACTACATTGTACCCAAAATACTGGTATAAGAGCTTGTATTAAGTCGTCGAATGTTGACCACAAGGCGAAAAGCGAGCTTTCGAAGTAATTCAACTTCATCTGCTTAGTCGACTAAGACGGCTAACATAGCAACCGAGTCAGAAGCCGAGTGACGGCACCCGAATCAAATCAAAAACAAATTACTTTATAAAATTTTACCTCTTGTGAAGATTTCACATACGATCCCTACTCTATATCGACCCAACTCGAGTTGTGTGACCTCTGAAATATACTTTGAAAGTAAGCAATAACATTTTTTTTTTTAATTTGGAAACTATCAGTCCTTGTTTTAACCTTCGGAGAACTATCCGCTAAAACTCTACAACGACATATGCATAAAAACGGGAAGGTAAGCTTTGTGTAATGTTACATATTCGTCTAGCGAAAAGCATCTCAACTACTCATTTGGCTAGGCAGGACTGATCCTACTTTTTGTTTTACATGTACCTCTGCTAAGAGCATGCGATCTTCGTGTTGCCAAAGTAAACTTTTCTTATTTATTTGCAATTTTCAGCAGCTGAGACAAAAAGACAGTGAGAAAGAGCTCTCCGAGTACACTTATACCTTTGGAATTTTTATGGCCATGTTTTGCCATTTTTTCAAATTATTATTATTTTTTTCTCTTATGCTCTAGTGCAATTTTTCACTCATGATGACTAATTCACTTGCTTGTGGCTTTTTAGACAAGCAAACAAGTCACCTCGACGGAGTCTATTAGACTCATTTGCATGATTCACGCGGAATCGAGGTGCGAAATTCAAAACGCAGGTGGGCCGAAAAAGAAAACCTATTCAAAAATGTTGCAGCTGTTGATAGAAAAAACCTTGCTGGACATAACAAATGTCAAATTTATTTACTTATTTCTATATATTGTATTATTTTTTTTGACATATTATAGAGCGTTTCGGCTGATAGCGCTGCTTTCACTGCATTACAATCAAAATCCAATTAAATGTTATCAGCAGTTCAAACGGCAGCCCAGCCAGAATGTAGCAGAGTCGAGAGCCATAGAGCCATTTAGGTAGACCGTCAAGCAAAGTTCAGATGTCTAGTTGGAGGGCATAATTTTCGATAAGAAAATGTTTTATGAGTTAGGCAGAGGGCGATCGAGCTGGAGTTTGATGCGGGTTTTAAGTGTCCGGGGGCAGAGTTTGTATGGCGACTTGCTTTGCTTGACTCTAGCCCAAGGCGCAGTTGCAGCTGTTAATTTGAAAATTAGATAATTGAGTTAGGAAAAGAAAGAACCCGAGATGAAAATGAAAACACAAAACGCTTGACCCAAATTTGTTAAACCGAAATTAATCGTAGTTGAACTGAGATTTTTTTGACAGCGCACGACGGCTGGAGAAATTCAGATGACTGATAGTTGTATACTAATCAACCCATATATTATGATAAGTATAAAGAAAATGTAAACACTAGAAAAGCCAAGGTGCCTACAACCAGTAGCTTGTCTTTTGGCTTAAAGGCACTTACAACAGCCCAGCCAATAAACAGCACTTGCTGCTCTAATAAAGATGAAAATTATATGGTCAATACACATAACAACGTCAACAGCAGCAACAAAAACAAGTGGAATTTACATAACAATTTAATTAAAGTGTACAAAATGGATAAAGCCACAAAAGCTGGCTAGACAAGACAGTTGGCCAAGTAAAGGAGCTGCGAAAACTTAAAGCGCAAACGCAAATCATAGAGGCTAAAGCAGGCCATACCAGGCCCACGGACCAGCCTAGGCCAAGCTCTATACCTACACGGACATATACATACACACACAGACACTTAGAGGTTTATACATGGCTTATTAAATAAATAAACTACAATTAACAACGGTGTACAAGAAATACTTAAAAAGCTAAAACAGTTAAGCCCAGCTTCGAGTCGCGGAATCTTCTATACTCTACTATTAGTCTTTTCTGGATCTGAACATAAGTTTATCTCAAATTGAATCAGCATGATTTCAGATGGGAAACATCTTCACGAAAATCTGGTACTATCCTCAAATGGTGTTACGCTTGAATGGTGTTGCACTCGGATTGTGAGTTGATCTTTGCTGTTTGGCAGTATCCACAGCCCGACTATTCTACGAAATTAACTTAGAGAGGAAAAACCTATTGAATAAGGAAACAATGCTTCCTCGTCCGATTACTTCGCAATAACGCAACATTTTCAGGTGAAACCTCTACCATTCGAAAGATAAAATGATTGCGGGTTTCCGGATATACGTTTCACCTGGATACTTTGCGTTTTAGACAGGCAAAAATTGATTCGAAGTAATAAACTACTATATACGCTAGATAAAAAACAACAACAAACTACATTGTACAGGCAAACATTGTTATTTCGTGTGTTCTCCTCCCTTCTTCGTAATCATGTTATGATAGCTGGTATTAACTCGTCGAAAAGACGACCGTTACAACAAAAATATTTATTATTTATTTCACTAATTTCGTGGCATTTAGTTTATGAGTATGATTTTGGCCTCCGTGACCGCGTCTTAGTTTAACCGATGGACCCAATACTCTTCACCCAAGATTCTTCATTGTGGGTGAATATTGTCCAAGAAAATATTCGTAGACATAAAGCGATCCATAGTTTTGCGTTTGTGCTGCACAGATGGAATATTGGTGGTTGTGTTTTCAGAGAAATTCGAAGCTTTGACAAAGTCTCTGAAACTGTTGACATCGAGATAAAATTTGAAAGAGTAGTGAGCATGCAATAGATTCGGATGAATTTTCAGTTTCATTCGTTTTCTAGATTTTAACTATAGAACTTTATGAATCTTTAGACAAAGCAGCTCAAACTTTATCAAACAATTCAGACTGATCAACTGCGCTTTTCTTCGAACTTAAAGAGTGGAAGAGGTATAACCAGACTCAAAAATGTATTCCAAATACTAGGTAATTACACAAAAGACATAAATAGTGTCACTCAAACCAAAAATTACACAACGTACTAAAAGTAATGCGATGTTGTTAAATCGATCGTTAAAACGTTTTTACAAATACTTTAATTTACTTATATTGACAATAAACCGAAATATTGCGTTAGATTTTTGAAAAACGGAAATTATTTGGCAAGTAAATGTACCATAGTGTTATTAGAGTATTCAACTTTGGTTGCATATGAAATAATGAATAAGTTAGCGGTTTTTTTGGAAATTGTCTGATGTAATAACTCTAAACCCCACAGAAATAAACACATATACCAAGAGGAATAGTTGACTATAAACTAACAGTTGTCATACGCATTGTTTCTAAGTGGCCGTAGTGCCGCCGCGCTGTCTAAGACCAAGACCCGACAGAGCTGCCCAGAGTTGCGTGGTAGCTGAGTTTTTGGCGCATGTTGCAAGTTGCGGGGCTGCCACTTGCGAGGCTGCCACTTGCGAGGCTGCCACTTGCAGAGGATCATATTGCCATAATTGGAAGCAGCCGCGTGGAACTTGTTGTCTTCGTCCATAACAAATTATTAGTAACGAGCTGAGCTGCGCATTGTCGTCGTCGTCGTTGTTGCTGTTTTTGCTGATCACCAGCCAGTCGATCACTCAGTTACTAAGTCATGTCAACTTGAAATGTAAATACAGCAAGCATGTATACAGAAGGTATGAGAGAGAGAGAGAGAGACAGCGAGCGATAGAGAGAGGTATATCTCACTGACTTTTACTTTTAAACCCGACATGTTCATGCCAATGCCCACTTTTGGGTTTGTGTTAATGTGACAAGTTGGCTGCCAATCGTTGAATCTCCGATAGCCTCCGATCGGAACTGTCCCAAGCCTGGACAAATTGTCCACTAGCTGCAAAGTTGTTTGTTGGGTTTGTCTTGTAGCCGGTCTCTTTGTTGTTAGCTTATGCAATTTGCACCTCACTGTTAATGGCGGACTGCTGACCATTGGATCGGAGCAGGGTATCCGAGTAGAGCAGAGCCTAATGCTTAAATCATGTCTGCGCAAATTTTGCAGTTAAACGATAAAATTAACAGTTGGCCATTTAAGTGGCAATGCTCGCTGGAATTATTATTTGCTTAAGAGTTAAGAATCGTCCTACGATCCCTAAAAGGTTAGTTTACAGGCTATTGGAGCTACTGAACGATGATTAATTCTCTAGCGCATCTTATTAAAAGGTTGGTCACAGTTGAATTTAAATGCGGCAGCGGACGGCAAGTGGTCGACATTAATGGGTCGCAAGTGTTTCAGGGCTCTGCGAGATTGTGTGAATCATGTACTTAACAAAACCAAAGTTTAGCTTTATATGGTAGCCAAGCGGAGATCGTAAAATGTTTGCATACTACAGCCCAAAAATGATTTTATGGTCATATTAAAAGTGTTCCATAAAAGGCCAAGCAGCTGACAAAATGTAGATAATGTCTCATGACTGAGTCTAGGCCCAGCCCTTGTTCCTGGGCCAACTAAATAGGTGACAATCAGACAATGCAGAAACGATCGTAAAACTGAAGACTGCGTGATAAATGCATGAAATCGAGACAGAAATTAACATAAAATGTTGAGACGATCTCAGCGCAACACCCTAAAGGCAAACGAGACCCTTGCGCGGTTTCCTACTATTATAACAGTGCACGAGTGCGAGGGGAACGGCACTCGCACTTGTGCTCAGCACACTCTGCAAGTGTGTCTCAGTCTCTGTCGTCGACGTCTTGGGTTCACTCACTGGCCTTACGGAGCAGAGCCTAGCTGAGCTACATGATCCCCTTTCAACGTCTTTGTTTTTAAAGTGCGATAAGCAGCCAAGCAGTGAGCCAGTTCTTTGCTAAATATTGTGCCCAGGGTTGCCCTAGGCGCACTTTTCCTTTGTGCAGTCGATTCGTCTGTCTCTTTGTCGATCTGTCACTCGTTTTCTTGGCTATTTGATTATTTGTTCGTTGGCGTAGGACCCAAGACGACCCTTTTTTCTGTAGTGCGTTGCTGCTCTGGAACAGGTCTTAGTTTGAGCTCCACCGGCTATCGAACAGGCTCTGGCTGACTGACAAGTTTCACCTGTCTGTATTTGTCCATGGGGTGATCTATCATGCAGCCGGGGCAAACAGATTTTTTTTTTTTGGTTGACGTTTCTATTGCTGTTGCTAAAGATTTCTCTTGTCCTATCTTAGGAACATTTGTTTGAGTAGATAATGGAGCTCTGGACCTGCGCTGGCCCAACATGGTAATCTAATAGGGTCTTAATGTTTTACATATGGGTGTGTCCTTGCTTGCTGACCCTTTAGCCCAGGTTAGCTTTGTCTGCACAGAAATTAATATGTCTCAACTGGCAAGCAGCTATTCCTTTTAGTTCGCTCTGTCGTTCCCGTAACCTCAATCTCTGCATCAGTTGGCTCCGCCAGGCGCTCACCCAGGCATTGAAAGTGAAACCTATTACATGACCAGACATAGCTGACCAAGCTTAGCAGTCCCAGCAGCTCCATAGCCAACTTGACATGAACACGCGCGATAATGATTGACCCAAAAACTAAAAAACGCGCCCCAAGCAACAAAAGTGAATGTCATTAGAAACTTTTCCAAGCACTGATGCAGCAGCTGTCAATCAAAAAAGTTAAAAAATGTTGCTTATTTTTTTGTTGTTGTATTTGTTTTCTATGTAATTTTTAGTGCGTAGCTCTATCTCCTGATGCCTGGGCCTGGCCCTGGTCCGTCTGCCTGCTTATGCAAGCGCACAGAAAAGGCCCCCAGCTTGGTTGCCCCAGATTCAGCGCCTGCTCCCCATATTTTTGAAGCTTCTTTGCAGCCAACAAATGCTTTCAATCGCGTTGACTGAGAGCTGAAAAAAAGTTTTGTTTACATTTGGTTTTGTAAACAAAGAGAAATTCTATATATGTACATATGTATGTATGATTTTAGTATATATGCATGTGTGTGAGTGTTAATATGTATGCATGTTTGTTTGTATCTGAACAATCGGGCACGACGACATGTTGCATTCTAATGGGTTGTGGCACAAGTCATAAGCGTTGGCGCGCTTCTTCGGTCCAACTTCTCTGGTGTTTGCCTCTGTTGATCATGTTCATTAATTAATGATCAGTCGTCTGAGCGTTGTTATTATTGTTGTAGTATTTGATCTTTATTATAGTTTTTATTATGGCCATGCGTTGTGCATTTATATTTCAAGCGTATAATTTATGACACTTTTAAAGCCTACTAGTCTCAAAAGAACCCAGTATCATTGTTAGTCGCCTCATACGACAAGCTTTGACCTGCTGAGGTGGTATTCTCTAACCCGCTCACCACATGGGTGTGGTCCTCCCTAGGAGAATCACCGAAACAAAAAAACTTAAGTAAGGTAAATTTACCATAGTTTATAGTAACTTTTTTTTATTACTGTGTATATACAATATACTGTGACGCATATTGTAGTTTTCAGTTACTTGAAATTCTTACTGCAAGCACAGTGCATCCAGTACAGTACAATTTTTGCAATTTGCCGTCTACCCAGTTATTAGGAGAATAACGCAGTAACGCATTTCGATTACCTAGAAAATGGACAAGACACTCATACAAATAAAGGAAAGAAAAGGGCAAGACCAGCGCGAAGAGAACTTCTCATATTTTGCAAGCTTGTCATTCAATCACTAAACAACGAAAAGTTGTACAATTTAAAGGGACTAAATTTATTTTCAAAATTTCAAATAAGTGTAACAAAGAATATGTTAAACTTAAGGACTCAAAAGGGGTGCAGTGAATACAGGGTACTTAAAATATTTGGTAAAATGATGCACAAAGACATATTCAACCAAAAAATCATTAATTTTTTTCACAAAAATATAAATTTTTTGTTCCCTGTACTCGTAGTGTAAATAATCTAATGTTTACATTTGTGCAAAGTATGTCATAAACGAGCCTGGACAACCCGAGTGGTACGCGGAGTGCTCTTTGACGAATAAAGTCGCGGGTCTGAATCTATGGGCATTTATACCAGCATCTTCCAGGCCTTAGGACGATGTGCAGATATAAGCCTAAACAGGATTATTGAATAGTAAGCTGGTACGCGAAACTCGAGTCAAATTATATCTTCCAGGACAAAAAACTAATACTTCGGTGGATACCTGGCCACACCAACATTCACGGCAATAAACTTGCGGACGAACTAGGAAAAAATGGTACCGGTGGTGTGATGGAACCAGATCCATTCTATGACATTGGTAGACACACGGTTAAGACAAACAACATACTGCATGGTACTCCAGGAATCAGACAGACCAAACTACTCCTCAGCTCCTGTAATCTAAATTGGTTGAAGAAAACAAAGCAACTAGGAAAAAATTGTCTAAGGATTCCGACAGCTTTGCTTACTGGATCCTGCAGGATGAAGTTACACTTGAAAACGCTGAGCATCACCAGCTCCAGTACTTGCAGGTTCTGATGATGCCCCTGTGACAGACCATAAGTTCAATGGCAAAAATGATTAAAATTTATTTGGGTCCATATCCGTCTGTCCGCCCGTCTGTTTGAGTCACTGTTGTCAAAAATTCCGGGTACGATAAAGTTTGTCGAGTTAGGTTGATATCTGTGATCTCCAGGCAGAATTTACCCGAAACAGAGGCTCGCATCATGCTTATGTGCATCAGTATAATATGTTTGTTGAGGCTAAAGGGTACATGGTATTGCACTGTCAGATACCGTACCGACTGTCTGGAATTGTTCATTGCATTTTCGTATAATATATTTTGACACCGAAAACCAAGTACTCTCCCACTGTGCCGGCCTGGACACAGTTGAACGAAATCCACTTGGAAATAACTCATATATTTGCAACAGTTAAACAGTTTCTTTTCACTTTTGGGTGATGGTTGCAATTTCGATGGTAAATTTTACTGTTGGCATAGTAAAATAAAAACAACAAAACACTTTTAGCAAAGTTCTACTGTAAATTTACTCTAGGTGTTGGTTGTGTCAACTGTCGATATTTCTTTGTGCGTTGTTGATGCTCTGCCCACCCCAGCATATAGCCCATAGATCACAATAAAGATCTCTGTAACTGTCATAGATTACCACACAGTAGTAGTTGTCGAATCTTCGTCGCTGTAACCATGTTAAACCCAAATAGACAGACAACAAAAAAAGACAAAAAATGAGAAGAAAAAAAAACGAAATTGATTGTCTGCTTGTTGTTGTTGTTTTTGCTGTTGCACTCAAAAGATAGATTGCTCATAGATCTAAAGGTAGAGGGGAATCCAACATTGAAAACGAAAATAAAATCGTGTTACAACAACAACAACAACGATACGGGTTACCAAATGGGCAACGAAACGAAAAACTGTTGTAAAACGCATTTTGACTGACAGGTACCCATAGGTCTTGGGACTGATACGCTGCAGACGAACGAGCAGACGCACGGAATCGGGGCCGGACACTTGCTGGCTGAGCTACAGCTGAAACTCCTCAATTTGATTGCACGAGTCAGTCGAGACGGTGACGGCGACTGCAAAGGCGACGATGGAGAGTGCTGAGACAGTGCCTCAATTTGAAAATCGACAAAACGTGCAACTCACATGTCATACACGCTTACAACGCTCGATACGGGAACGACTACGACCAAGACGCCGATGTTGTCTGCGACATTGGGACAGTCGGACGCGTCTTTTAGAAACCTTAGCTTGGCTCGGATTGGTTCGATATTATGGACGACATACGCACTGATGGCCGTTATTGGCTAGACTAATTGGGTTATATGTATGCATATATATTTAATTTACAAAACCTGCAACAATCATATCATAACGCACATAAGATTTCTCAGCAATGAATATAAGTCATTTTTGTGTCTATCTAGTAGTCACTCTGTCAACCGAGCGAAACGATCGTATAACCTCTTGTTGTTAACATTAAGAATAAAGCCTTGCCTATTATAATGCATAATCGACTAGATTTAACTATTTGCCCATTATTTCTCGTGTTGGCACACCGTATAAAAAAAAACAACAACAGGCGCATAACGACATTGACATAGCAAACGCAGCAACATAAACAAACTCTTCTGCTTCTTTCTTTTTTACACTTATACCTCGAACAAACTGCTTAAATTATTCACACAGACTCAACAACCCACAGACACACACTTAAACTAATTATATTTGACAAATTGACGCAAATATGCATCAAAATAGATCTAAAATGATGTAAATCAAAAGTGTATCACAAAATATGAACACCGTTTAAGGATACAAATAAAAATCATCAATTAAATGTGTGGTGACAATCTAAACATCTATCAGAGTTTTTCATGTTCGTTCACATTTGAGAAGTCGAAGAGAAATTCTAATTTGGTCTCAGACATGTTGTTGGAACAGTTAGCAATATGCCAAAACTGGTCACGCTGAAGCACACCTTCTCAAAATTACTATAAAAGTAACTCCTCAACAAACATACACCAACACATTCACATTAAATTATGTGTCTGATGATGATGATGACGTTGTGTTTAAATGCATTAAGCAAAGGCACACTTTGGTAGCCCAAATAAAGAGCCAAACAAAAAATAAAAACATTGTATGGATGCTTTGACGGACGTGCAGACGTACGTCGGGAAGAGGGAAACACGGAGTTGATAAACCGAAATATTAAATCACAACAAAGGCTCAAAAACCAATGGACAACGTCGACGACTTCGACGATTCTTACTTAACATTTGTTTGGGCAGAACTAAGAGGAATCAGCTCGAGCCCTGAACTGGGCCCTGAACTGTAATGGCTGCCGCTCCGGCTGGTTGGCTCACTTTGTATACTGTTTGTGGTTCAAGATTTATTCAATTTGTGCGTGTGCGCATGTGATATGTTTGTGTGTGTGTGTGCGTTTGTATTGTGGGTTTTTATACCCTGTACATGAAGTGTTAAAGGGTATTATAGATTTGGGCAATGTATGTAACAAGAAGAAGGAGGCGTGGCAGACCATAAGTTCCATGGGCCAAAATGATCGGGAGCAATAGTCGAGTCGATATAGACATGTCCGTCTGCCCGTGTTGGGCCTACTTTCTCCGACACTATTAGAGTTAGAGCAAAAAAATTGTAGCAAAAGATGCGCATTTTCTCAAGGCTTAGGGAAATTGTCGAATGAAGTCGATATCTTACCCTCTTCCCCCGTGACAGCTTTACGCGGCTTACAACCGCTCCGTTGAATCTATCAACTCGAAACTTCTCAGAGATGTGCGTCGTGTTTATGTGCATCTATGTTTCGAAGTCGGATAAATATATCAAAAGTTATATTCAAAAATAAGCTAATTTCGCCCCCCCCCCTCGCCAATAACTGTACCAAAATTCAACTACGTGTAGATATGGATACATATGAGGTAGAGTTACAAAATTTGGTGTGGAGACTCGTGAGACCTTAATCGTTAAAACTGCACCTACTTTTTTTCAATGGAATAGGAAAACTTGTCAATTGAATTTTCCCAATAGGAAAATGTTAACAAATGTCGATCTTATGAAAAGAGATATAAAAGTGGAAACATCCGTTCCCAATTTACCGTATTTAGTGTTTATAAAGAAAAAGTGTACAGGGTATTCCACTGTCGGACACCGTCCCGACTGTCTGCATAAAATTTTTGATTCTCCAGTCGAACTGGTGGCCAACGTAGCCAAATGGTGCGTTGCTCTTCTTCTGAAGCGTTTACTTTCTTTAGGTTCGTTTTGTATTGTTTTTGTACTAGAGTGTGTGTGCGTGTGTGTGTGTGTGTACATTGTGTGTTTATATTGAACACCTGTACGTACATTAGAATTATGCCCTGGCCACGACAATAACAATAACTACTATAATGAGCACAGCTACGTGATGAGCCGGATTTCCAATAGAAAACCACTGTTATTTTTTCGATTTAGATTTAGAGCCCTAGTGATCCTTTATTTCCATTATTCAAGAACGTTGCATGCAACACTCAACATCTATATGCGAACCATGTACTAAACAGATCTTCATGTGCTCCCGACTGAACTCAACTTTGTTGAGTCTGCGCCCAATTACATGCTCCGCATAAAATGACCAAATAGGCTTAAAAAAAAAATTAACGCTCATTATCTTATTTTGGCTAGTAAATAATTTCGTTTCGGTCAAGAGCTATTAAATTTGATGCAGCCAACCCAGCGAAAGACTTTGCCAAATGAGCCCAACAACACATTAGGCCAAGGGCCTGCTCTGCAAAGGCATTACAACCGGAGCAGCAGCCAAAGCCGCAGACGTAGACGGAGACGGAGACGGAGACGTTGACGTAGATGAAGGCAAAGACAATGACAGCGACAACGACGGCACGAGCGCATCAAATTAAGCAGGAAGAAGACAACCAGTCGACAAGAGCAAATAAAATATATACTAAAAACCCTAACCAATGTAATTTGATACCGAAAATCATTATGCACAAACATAGTAGATACTACCTACTATACATATATATACGAGGAGGCAGGCACAAGAACAAGGAACACAGAATCAAGAAGACAACAACGTTGACTTCAGAGACTGAGATTCGACGACGAGTCGACGACTAATTGCCATCAATTTTTTGCATAAATCTTGGCAATATTGTGCATGCAACCCAACAGGCAACAGAGTATAATCAACTGGTACAAGAACAACAACAGCAGCAGCTGTGGCAAGTTGTGGCAACAACATGGCACAGTTTACATTAGACCCTTTGCCGCACCAACTTCAGGATTGCCCATGCCATGATCGTGTATAGCTAACCAATCAAAAGGTTCTTCAACCCTAAAGTCTTTGGCTTGCTCTCTCTAAAGTGGCACGATCACTAACATCATTATCATACATACGAGCAACGACAACGACGATCAAGACGACGGCCATGGTGCAGCTCATGTTGCTGCTGCTATTAGAGGCCTCTAACAGCAACAACAACAACAACATGAACAATGAAGCGTGTTGCAAAATCAAATAAAAGTTCTAAAAACGTTTTTTATGCCCTGCTCAGGTAGAGCTCTCTACGGTACACGATCATGAGCCAACACGATTTGAAAATTGCGTACGTATGCCAAAACCGAGTTCATTATGTCGAAGGAGGAGTCGTTGGTTACATTGGTTAAAGACTAGGCACTGTTGCGTACTAAGTGCCCAAAGAAAAGCCCAACACAAAGCCAAACCACTGTGCAAAGCAGTAAACAACAACAAGAACAGCTTACGATCTTGACAATGATGATGACCAAGACGATGATTACTTTGCTGATATCATGAGGCAGTCAGCGGGAACAGCAGCACCAGGCAAGGATAAGTTCATTGACTCGCAACTAGAAGTTCATTGCAGTCGTCGTAGTCGTTGTAGTCTTCCACATAGTCGTGGGCCTAGCTTACCACCACCACCAACAACAACGCCAACGACATCAATAACAACCATAACAACCAAGAGCTCTGTGGCTCTCTAGCTGTCGTCTTTTGCTTGGCTTCAAGCGTGTGTTGCACACTTTCTGTTTTATGCCACAGTCCCGAACCCGGCCAGAGTGGTCCGACTCTACCACTTTTTTTTTCTTCATACACTTGTCCTAGGCTTCTCTTTGTATTATTTGCTAGGATTAAAGGTATTATAAAAGACATGAAGCAAAGGCAGAAACAGAAAGGAGAACGGACTAAGGTAAACATAAGATCGCATGTGTTATATACCTGTGTGTACCTATGTGTGTGTATTGTGGAAAATAAAACATCTGTGCTGTAAAATCAAAACACAAGAGGGATACGACGAGGGATACGAGTACAACTGCCTGCAAATGCGCGCACGTTAAGTGTGGATAAGTCTGTCGTTGGCTCCCTTGGTCCCTCGTAGTCTCTTGCTCGATTGCCTCTGTCCCTGCATCTGGTTGTTGCCCAGAAGGAGTCCAAGCCACAGCGAGAACTTGCAAATTGACGTGGGGGTACGGGCGCGTTGGTAACGAAGAGTACGATAGCTGGCTGTTTGGATCATTGGTTAGTTCGTTGGTTGGACCCTTCATGAAACCAGCAACGCTGTAGTCTTTGCCTTCTGTCTTCTCTAAAATGTATTCTGTCAGTTGGGGTGCGCGCACACGTTCAATGTCTGTGGGTCTGTGGAGGTTATTACACTCGCTCGATCGTATACATAGTGCTTTTAGTTTTATTGCCCGCTAGCATGTAGCAGAAAGGACTATAAATCTAGAGTTGGCGAAGCTAGTAGTAGTAGTAGAGCACAGCAGGAGCAACATTTTGGCGCGCAAAACTTGCAAGTGTATGTTTGTCCAGCACTAAAGGAGTGGACAACAAATGGTACTGGTTCCTAGGGTCTGTGGGCGAGTTCTCAAAACCGGTAGCCGCATAACAAAGTAGCAAACTCTACGCTGCTTGTTAATACATGGTAAGGGAGTATATGGCTTGACTTCTTATTGATGTTGAGTGGATATGTTCTATCTTTGTGTTTTATAGGATTAAAGTAAAGTTTGTTCCAAACTTGCTAACCTCTGATCCTGCGCAACTTGCATCTGAACTGTGATCTATGCCAACGGCATTTCATGCCTCAACGTAATATACTTCTTTTTCAGCAGCTCAGCAACACTGTACGTGATGTCTCTTAACATCTCTTGGCAACTGCACAAGATCACTGATCTGGCATGCTCTTAAAAAATACTCTGCGCTTCAAACTCTTAAATTGAGAAATATCTCTTTAACGTGCTCTTCACTTCCTCTGAACTCTTTGTGCTTTTTTTATTTTGTTTTTCTTCTCGATTTTCTATACACACTACGCTCCGGTTTGAGTTTTGTTTTGTTCGTGTCTTTCTGATCGCTCGCGTTTTCTGGGGGTACAGTAGTCTCCCGCCAAAATTTAGTGCCGCGCGTTGTTCGGGTCTTTGTGCGTTGATCTTTTACGTTTTTGTTTTGATTTCAACATTCTTACGAGTAGTAGGTTGTAGTAAGTTGCCGTAGTAGCCAGCTAGCTGGCTGGCTGACTGCCTGCCTGCCTGGGCTGGTTACTTGCCGGACCGGACCATGGCACCAACAGAGCATGAGCAAGTGATCATGACAGCCAGCCAGCAGCCAGTTGTTCAGCTTGATCGGTTGCCTCTCTGCCTGGTATTGCTCGTTGGAGCAACTTTGCTGTGGCTCTCTGCATGTGTGTCTGTGTGTTGGTGTGTTGTGCATTTTCGTTTTCAATTAGGTTTAATCAAGCAAACGATCGATCATATTGACTTGTTTCTCGGAGGCTTGAAGTGTGCTTATGTGTGTTGGGTTATTGCTCGATTTTTATTTTCCTGTTCTGGTTTTTTGAGATTTGCATAAACTTGGTTATTAATATTTGCCCCGGGTGCGGGTTGTCTTAGGCAGCTTGTTTGTTCGTACTACACAAAGCCATGTAATATTGATTGAAAATCAAACCTCGGGCACTAAAATAGGTCAGCTAGTAGATCTGCCATGATATGAGCCTGTCGCGCGACATTTGCTGGATTTGAATCCCTATCACAGTATCTAATAAGTAGCAAAGTGTCAGGCTGGCTCTAACAGCTAACCAGCAGTTTTTGCCACTAAACACGAAAATTATACGAGCATTATTACAACGACAGTAGCAACAAGACACCACACCAACCACACCAACCACTTTGGCAATCATCCAGCGTCAGCATTATCATTATGTTTATTATAACCAGCACAGGCAGTGGCAGTGGCAGCGACAGCGGCAGAGGTAGAGGCAGCAACTGCGCAGGCGCAGCTCATACGGCGCACCAATGGAGCTCCCCTGTGATCATAATCAGGCACTTCAGGCCAAGGGTAGGAGGTGCTCGTACGCTCGACAAGTTGCTGCATGCACGCTCAAGACTCGAGATACGAGTCTGAAGATGCAAGAGCCTAGACTCGAGTTTCGATACTTGGGTTGGGTTGGGTCTTGCTCTGGCTCTGGCTCTGGCACTGGCACTGCTCGGGGGCCCCATAAAGTGTTTTGAGCGACTCGTTTGGATGTTGAATGCTTCTGTGGCTGGCCCGCATCATCACCGTCGTCAGTTGGCGTCTTCGTGCGCATTTAAAGGTCTCCGTACGTCATTCTGGCTGGCTGTCCCACAGTCCGGCTATCTTGTGCTAGCTGTTTAAGTGCTATTGCTGCTGCCGTTGAATCTTTAAAACTTGATTTTAAGTTTGTTGTTGTTTTTGTCTGTGTTGTTGCTTTTTCGCTGCTGGTTTTTTATGTGCTGCAGCCGCTGAACACCTGTGTTCGTTTCGTGGTTCTTGTTGCTCCTCGCCCCGCGTTTGTATCCATAAGATACTTATGGTGTAGATGCATATAAGTATAGACAATATTTTTTTAACCTCATGCAATTTAATGTCATGTTTTTCGTCTTAGTTGCTGTTTTTTGTTGCTTTAAGCTGCTGCTTTTTCTTCCTCTTCTTCATGTTCTTTTTATTATTTAAGTGCGTGTTTAGGTTTAAAGGTTTATGTGTTTTCTTGGCCGATTCGCTTTTTACGTCTAAAGCGAATTTAGCATCTCTTAACCTATTTATAATGAAATGTGTTAACTATAAAGTCAGGCTAGGCCAAAGGACCATAATGTTTCACGATTTATGGAATCGTAAAAAGCACAGTTATTCCACTGCAAATGCTCACAGCTTGCGCTTGTACATAGAAAGCAGTCAAATCAAAGTCCAGCTTTTGAACACCTTCGCTTGATTTATGCCCAGCGCATTGACAATTAACACAAACAAAAAATAAATTAATAAATACAAAACGCTTTAAATTATGTTAAATTAAAAATCAAATAAAGAAAAAAATATATCCAAAACAAGCAGCTGCCAACAAGTGGCAGTTGTTGGACAAGTTGTACAACAAACCGAAATGAAATTTATGCGATTGGCCTGAGCTGGGTAACAAGTAGTACCAGGAGGGGAGCTATCAGCTCTTGACAGAGCGAGGCGGCCACGAAATTGATAGCTGATGAGCATAACTAATATCTAGGCATTTGGTAGGTAGGTATTTGGATGCGTGTGTACAGTGTACACTGAAAACAAATTATGACATTGTTTAGGAAGCTAAGGCTTCCCCCATCGTTTGTATGCCTGATTTCCGATAACACTAGGCAACAAAATGTGGCCTCAATGAAAGGCCCTTTTCTTAATTGGGAGTTAGGCTTTTCTTATACGGTCCTTGAGTTATTGAACAAAAAAAATATCTGCGGCCAAAGTTAAAAAAAATTGTTCACAAAAATTTTAAATTAATTACAAAAAAACTCGAAATCGAAATTTAGTAAAATCAACCTTACTATAACTTTATTAGAAGATGTATTTGTTTGCCCTTTCCAAAAACGTATAAGCAGTGCGTACCGATATTAAAATCAGGTCGGAAAACTAAGTTGTAACCGGATTTTTAACCTCGAACAAAACCTTTTCTTTGTTTGAGAACCAAACACTGAACCACAGTGCCTTTACTATGAAATCGTAAAGATTAGCAACAAGAATATGCATTTTTGTGACGTTGTTGTCGAGTTTAGAGATGCAACCGGTTAATTGGATGTTTGAGGTATGAGGGGTCGTGTGCACTTATCAAATGCACCTTGTCTGAGCGAATAATTAAGGGCATGCAAGCAATATTTGTTCTTACAATAGGAAACTTCCCAAATATAAATAGATAGACTGGATAAAGTTGTAATTTCTCAGTTTGAAGAATTTTCTTTTTTTTGGGGAGAAAAGAGTTAAAGGTATTCCCATGGCAGCCAAGAGGTTTAAGTATTTCAGAATTCCAAAAATTTGAGTTTTTTGGGTATATTTTTGGGTGCACTGTATCTCACTATCGCGCACCATAAAATTTTCTTGTACAATGCAGATATTCGAAATTTTTCTCTCAGTGCTTAAACCAAATTAATTGTAAAAGCAAATCAACTGTACATTTAAAATTGTGTGTAAATATTGTTTTTTGAAACATTATTGAATTTGTTAAACAATGGAATAATGCGTCAATGAATAGTAATTAAACATCATTTGGACAACACGACGTATGAGTAATTAAATAACTTCAAAACTACACAAAAGTGTATTATAAATTTGCAAACCGACTAATCACATCAAAACCAAAACCAAATCCAAATCCAATGCACGATGCAGCAAAACAAAGCCCAAGCAAACAAAAGCAGACCCAACCCCAGTCACAGCAACAACAATCCGATCCCCGCTGCAACCCCCAATCTACCCTGCCCAGACCCTGACAACTGACCAAACAAAGCACATTCAATCAACACAGTTGCAAGTTGCAAGTCATAAAAACTACAACAAACATGCACATAACAATTTCTACTGTAGCCAGCTACTGGGCATACGCCAAAGACGATCCAAAGACGAGCACCCGACCGCTCCAACTAAGCAAATAGACCAAAGACAGAACTGACGAGCAGACGAACTGACGGAGTGTGCCACTGTTGGCTAGCTGGTAAGTAGTATATGAAAATGACATAGCGATTCGATTTGCTTCGCTCGAAACTTGATGAGTGGGGGCTAGGGATAGGAATGGGGATGAGCATGGACATGCTTAGTGATTGCTGGGGATAGCGCGGGTTGCAGGGCATCGCATACACAAAGCAACTTCACGCCGCAAGTCAAAATGCAATTAAGCGCAGCTACTGCCAAACCAATGGACAACAACGACAACCTCAACGGAGACGTTGTAACTAGCAACCAGCAGATTGTCAGAGACACTACTCACATAGATACTCCCAACACACACACACACACACACACACACACACAAGTTGCAAGAGACGCACATGTACATATGGGCGCACGCTGGGCGTTGATGGTTCGGGCGGAGTTGCACAGATAGAAAAATACTATACTCGAATGCTACAACAACAACTGCAACTGCAACAACAAAAACAAAACTCGATTTCAGTTAAGACGCAGTAAAAAGTTGTAATGCAGCTTAAGACCTGCATTCGCTTAAACATAGAGGAAGGAAAGAACCGCATTGAAAACGAAAAAGAGTAAAAAAATTCAAAAAATAAAAGCTTTTGTGCTGGAAGCAGTAATTACACGCAACGAAATTGGGGGTTACCCGGAGGCTTCATATAATTTAATACTATATGAAATTTAATGATTTTGAAATGGCATTAAACATAAACCTAAGAATTGGTACAAAGTGAGTATATAATTATGATAAAGCAAACAAAAATTAAGTTAATTCAAACATGAAAGAATTGTCAAAGAATAAGCGGCAATCTTGTTGGTGCACACTGATTCAAGGATTTGATATTTCAAAGTGACAAAACGAGCAGATTCTGTTTGTCATCTTTGCCCCAAAAAGTTTGCCACTTTATGCAATCCACTTTTGGAGCCAATTTTCGGTTGCTGCGATGGAAGTGAACAGGTGACACAGTCGATACCGATGCAGTAATGGAATCGCCAGGTTTCAGTTATTCATAGTACATAACACACTCTTGGTCCTACCTGGCCGGTAGAATCGATTGACTTATCTCAATTTTCATTCGAATCAGATGCTATCAAGTGAATCATTGAGGTCTCAACGTCTCTCGGTTTCATTTAATAAGGAACCCAAGTTTGGATTAAGAACCGACTTGTCTGTCGAATTCCGTTATTACTCTCGGTTGGTGTTACTCTCGGATTTTCTTACGCTTGCAGAAGAACTGAAAGGTGGCATGTTAATTTTTATGTGCTGTGCTAGCAGCGTGAGTAAAAAGAACAGCATGCCTTATACTTATACTTATCTTGGGTTGTTGTTTTCGCTAGATGGCGCCACATTCTGCCAAGTTGGGCATAACTCACAGCTGAATGTTGCACAACTGCCGGGCGTCCCATCACAGCTCAAATTTTTTGCGTTAGACCCGTTTTCATGTCCTTTAATCTTACGGAAACAGCTAGTTGAGCGTTTGACAATGATATTCATTGATCATTCGAATCGCCGTGAAATTAAAAACGATACAATCGGAGTATTATTGTCAGATGTCTTAAACTCTCTTAAACTATTTAAATCCGATGTTGCCATAAGTCATTCATAATTTAATTAACTAGCTGTCCATAAATTCATTGTATATGAATGTACCTTACTCCTCCACCTGCCCGCTCCGCTCGCCAGTCCCCGTGCTCCCGTCGAGGTGGAACATATTCCTCTCCCCACACATGCAACGACCATATATACCGTCAAACCTTCGTATAAAAGTCACCTGCCAAACAAAAAAAGTCATATGCGAATCGGTGTCCACATAGCTGAGAACACCGAGCACTAACACATTTGTATAGATATATAGATAGAAAGCTCTAATCGGTCACCCGTGTGGTGAGCGGATTAGAGAATACCACCTCAGCAGGTCAAAGCTTGTCGTATGAGGCGAATGGGTTCTTTCGAGACCAGTAGGCCTTAAAAGGGTTGTACGTAGGGTTTTGGGACCCACCACCTAAAACCGTAATTCAAATGAAAGAATGTATTTACATCAGGCCGTAACCCGATAACGGGTTGTTATGGCCAGTTAAGAAGAAGAAGAAGCTCTAATCGGGTCACTTCGTTGCCACCATTGTTCTTTCAATGAAGTACGAAAATATTAGAGACGTTATCGTTCACAAGTTACTTTTATTAAACAATATTCATACTCATTAGTAATTCGTTATGAATATTATTGCAGCAATGAGTAAAGTGCATAAAAAATATTTATGTCAAATTTCAAGGCTGTTCTTCATTATTAGAAAATAGATAAACCCGAAATTCTTCAATAAAATTGGTATTAAAGCAACCATCTAATAAATAAAACTAGCAAATACCTTAAACGGGTCTTTCAACTTGTACTGGCAATAGCTTTTCGAGCAGTGTATGCATCCACCACAATCTGCCAACAAAGAAGGTTCTATAAAGCTGAAAGCTTTATGCAGCGTCAGGCAGTCGGCAAGTCGAACGTCCGTCAGTCAGTCTGGCAGTCACTCAGTTACAATAGTAGTCGGGCAGTTAGAGCCCAAACCGGTTAGCAAGTTTCCTACGCTGGGTCTCACTCTGTGTGTGTTGATTTGTTGCGCATGCGCACACTGTACAGTGTACACCCTGCAGCGATGCAGCTGCGCCTCAGACGGACAAAAGCTTGTTGGGGGTAACACCCGACCCAACCAGAGGGGGGCACACCTTCGTCTTCTAGTGGTTGTTGTTGTTATTGCTGTTGTTGCTGTTATTATGACGCTCAAGCAGCTACTGTGCAGCGCTTAACGATCATGCCCGATCATGCTTCATTTCAAAGCAGTCTCAGTGCAGCCTCAATCTTTGGCCCAAACCTCAAACTCGTAAGGCCAAAAGCTTTTGGTAACGCGCACGTTTCTTGTTTGTCTGACTCTAAGAGTGTTTGTCTGTCCATTTGTCGGTGTGTTAGTTTGTTTGTTGTATATGTTTGCTCGCTAGTTTGGCTACTGTTTATCCGCGCCCCTTCGCTCGTTTTGGCTCATTGTCAATGTCGCTGCTACTCAATGCTCGACGCTTGACGCTCGATGCTGCCTCTGGGGGCACACGCGCGGTTGAGCTCTCGAGCAGTGGCCCGGTTTGGCCATTGGCTCCCGCATCTGGCACGCCGCGTGATTCATTTATCGTGCTGTGCTCTGGCAACGGGCACCAGCATGGGTCCCCACCATTTGGGAGCTTTGTGCCCATAGCTTTATGCAGCTGAGCGAACTTTTATTTGACGAACTCCAAGTTGATGTCGGCTTAAGTTATGCTAATGTAATGTCAGTGATTTGAGGCTCATTGCTAAGTGCTGCAGGCTCTGGATTATGATTGACAATTGAACGAAAATTGGACAAAGATTCAAAAGTGAGCAACAACATGCAATTAGAACTTCAAATTGCGGTTCACTCAATGCTCATTGCCAGTTCAATTTATCTAAATGAACTCGCATTAAAATAGCTATACTTATAAATATTTGCTTAAGCTATGTGCAGACGAGTCACTTTTGGCATGAGAGTTAATAAAATGTAATATATAAAGTTATACAGTATACAAAAAATATACATAAAAAATACTGTTTAGAATATCAATAACTAAAATTGATCATAGAGAGTTACTTGTGGATTTCTTCAAATACTTTAAATTACAACTTGGGTTTTACAACCGAACCGGTTCGAGCAACGATGCCAGAATATCTTTGCGATTCGAGCCGGACAACGGCTTTTATTTTTTTTATTTCGAGACAAATCAGGAACCTGAGAGCTTTGTGTTTCTTTCAAAATTACAAATTTTTTTTTTGCAAAAATGCATTTGAAAACGCATTAAACTATATCAGGTAAACAATTTAACTAAAAAATGTTCAGTTCTTAGTTTAAGTTGCGAAACCATAGTTGGCGCTGCTGACCATATTTAGAAAAAACCTGCAGTTTTTAATTTGGTGCAGAAGCTCACTCGAACTGCCTCTTATACCTGAATCCTATAGCTTCGAAACCGCAAAGAGGACCTGATTTGCAATATCAAGTATTGTATCGTTTTTGATGTTTCACATCATTCAGATTGGTTCGTGTGAACGCAGCTTAATACCATATGCAGTTAAGCACGGACAGCTAGATAGTTGATTAGTTGAATTGCATTTTAATCTTTGGCTTGGGTCAATATGATTTCAAAACAATTGATGAAATATCACCTGAGGGTGTGCCCACTATGCGATGCACGAGTTCTCTTTGAAAGATTTCGATTAACGTTTCAAGGATGCCAAGCGATGCGACCGAGCAGTTGCATTTAATAACTAATTAGAAGTCAGTCTCTGACCCTGAGAGGAGTCGAGTGGCCTTAGTTTTTCACAACATCACACAAATCGCATATACTATAGCCAAGGTTGTAGCATGAGCATATCTATAAGGTAAATACGTATCTGTATTAAGTCACATTGGCAAAGTGGAGTTCAATATTGACTTTGCGCGCATATGGAAAAAAATGTAAGTAGCCAAACAATAACAACGGCAGCCAGCTTATGCCACAAAGCAAATAGAAGTAGCTGAGACCTAGTCAAACAACAGGAGACTTGCATTAGAGCAACGACCATTCCCGCTTATCTTAAGTAAACTCTGCGACCCAAAATGCATCTATGCCTCCAGTGTCTGAAGGATAGATTTACCAAAAATGTTGACAAAACCCAGCGCCTACGCTCTGGGGCTCAGATTTGCCTCTGTTCCGTACTGTACCCAAATCGAAGTGGTCACTGTACCTTCAGATTGGCTTGCCACTGCCACTGCAGAGACAGAGACCGAGACCGAGACTGGGACTGCAAACCAGATTAAACCACAGATGTAAGCTGCGCTGCTGCTGCTGTCAAACTGACAGCAAAAGAACGACTTGATTGTGCATGTGCACGATAGATACTGCAACCATAACTGCAACTACCACTATGGGTACTGCGTACTACATACTGCATGCAACATACTGCCGCGAAGACGTTCAACGTTCTAATGAACCCAAAAGATTTTACGCGCCAAAGAGTTTGTTCTTGGCTCTGAAGCAACATCAACTGCATGTATCTGTATCTACAAGATACACAACCGGCCGGGCTTAGCCTGCAAAAAAGCGCCACTCTGTGTAGTCGCTGGCTTCTCTCTGTTTTGATACGCGCTTCAACCGATATAAAATTAAAGACCTAATGAAGTGGAGGCATCGACATCGGCTGCGGCAGCCAAAGATAAATATAAATAAAGCGGCAGCAGGAATAAAAAAAATAGACAGAAAAAAACTTGTTTGACCAGTCGCTTGGTGGGGCAAGAGCGGCAAGAATCATAATAATTTTTACTATCAACTTGCAACATGTATGGACATATGGGACAAGCCGACACTCTGACTCTTACACGCTTTGACTTTGCGTCTCTCCGACGGTTTGACTTTCCGTCGATCGTACGATGTGCGTGCGCCTCGCACGCCTACGCTGGTGTATTCAGTGCGAGCGAGACAAAACAACAACAAAGCGCAGCAGTCGCTGACGCCGTAGTCGTCGCCGTCGCCGTCGTCACAGGCATAAAAATGATATGAAAACAGGTCATTGCCTTAATGGATCTTAACACAGAACGAGACGGAGCACGCCGTAGACTCTGGAGGAGCCGTATGTAGATGCGAACGTTGCCTGCATACGAACAACTCTGAGTCGCAGTCTCAGTCTACGTCGAAGTCGCGAGTCGTGGCAACTGCAAGAAGTAAACGATAAAGATTTAAGCAAATACATAATCAAATATACAAACAAAGATCGGGAACAGGGGCGGACACAGGGGCTGTGTTTGGGGCCTGCGACACTTGAGGCTCGACTTAAATTGAGTTGAGTTGAATTTGAAGTGAGCTGGTGGTGCTGGAAAAAGCCGCTGGAACGGGAATGAGTTGGCGGTATCAAAACTTTACACAATTTAGATTTATTGTTTAACAGCAGTGAAAACAAAGCAAAGCGAAATTAAATTGGGTTAAAAGTACAATTGTCGTTTAGTCTAATTGGAGGCGTGCGCTGCAATTGGAATGGGCTTAGATGTACGACTATGTGGCAAGTGTGGTTGCTAAGCTTGAAGTTGCCAGTTGCCCAAAGCTCAAAACAAATCAATTCAAAGCTCCAACAAGTTAACTTGCAGCTTTCTTCAGCTACTGTGCCAACTCCTAGCCCCACGGCCAAATTTTCGTAGACACCATCAGGCTGATCATTGACGTCACCGTCAACGTTCTAGTCGTTACAATCGTCATGGGGTGCCACTAAGGCAAATTGTGGTTTGGCTTGGTACAGTGCCGCTTCTTTTTTGCCAGCTAACTACTTTGTGGCTGCTTTATACTCTTTTAGAGCATACATTTAAGCCATATGCAGTTGTAATGCTGTCAAGAACACACCAAAGTCACTAGTATAATTACACTTGGCAACAAATTTGACAAACGTCATTGGCTTAAACATAGCTTTTCCGGTAAACCATTTCAGATTTTCTAGCACTGGTTTCGAATTATCGCTTTTTCAAAAAAATCAATATTTCGAGAGTTTCAAAGTCAGCAGAAGTCCCCTAATTCTGATCTGATGATGAACTGTAACTAAGATTAAAGGTAATTAAATAGCGCTTCAATGTATCTCAGACAGTTTTTGGCATACCTACATTCAATATAAGCTATTTTTCACTAAAAAGTATCCAACCACCTCTAGTAAAAGTAATCAAATTGTTTTCACATTTTCACCAATTTTGCTGAAATGCCTTTTCAATTCGAAATCATAATAAAATTACAAACAATTTAGTCAATAAATAAGATTTGGAAAAAGTTCCCTGCCGTTCGAAATCAACTTGCAGAGGACCAAATCCGTTTAAACAAACATAAAGAATATTAAATAACCTAAAATTTTTGTTTTTCCGAAATGACATGCGAAATTAGGTTTTATTTATAAATCGCGATATCTCAAAAGCAATTCACAAAAAATGCTTGTCGAATTAGGAAGTAGCGACCGAGTATATTTTAAAAAAGGGACTTCTTAACTCGTTGAGAAGTCAGCTGAGTTTTACTTCGTCGAATCTAGCAACATTTGCAGTCTGTTTCTGAAAATTCGGTCAACTGGTTTCTAATACACAATTACGAACAGATAACAAGTCTAAGAAAATAATTTTGAATTAATTTGTAAGAACTCTTTTACGTCTATGGCAAAAGTGACTAGATTAGACGAGTCCAGGCTCAACTGACTTCTCAGATTAGTGTGGAGCATGGACAACAGTGGAAAAATACTATGCAACGTTAAGGTAAAAGTATGTATATCATATCATTTTAAATATGGCAACTTTCTTGAAAGGAGTTGATTGCAAGCCAATACACAATTTTCGCCGGCCCGTTTTTTATGAAAGTAATATGTCTTTATTAATACCTAACCTTTTTAAAGTTCTATAAATACAATCTGAATAGATTTGATCAAATAACTAGTATATCAATGATTCTTTGTTCCATAAGTGTATTTGAACGTTTACGTGCCAAAGCTGATCTACCATTGTTCCTCTTGAAGAGTGGCTGCCGCAGGGCCACTTTGAGGTTCCTCCTTCTACTTGTGATCTTATGCCATTTAGCAGTTAAACTCGCTGCAGTTGCTTGATCTCTGGCAGCACTGTGCCAATAGACAGATAAGCCCACTTCTTCTATACAATGTTGACTTTTCTTATGTAATACTTGGTTACTCTTTAGCTGAAGTTCCCCTGCGAAGTTGCTTCTGCTTTAGCGTGTCTGTCGCTGCATTTGATAAATTGCTAAAGTTCAGGAGTGGAATTGCCAGCGACAGGGGTTATGGGCGGTCAACTAGTTACTAGTTGTCGGTATTTTTTTGACGCAGAATGTTCATAAAGAGTAAATCCAAATATAAAGTGTCAGCAAATTTTGCGCAATGGTAATATAACAAAGGTGTCAAGCTGGGCCCATTGGCATCTCAACCGCTCCTCGACTTACGCAACAGCTGTCAGCAATACGTTCAATTGTATTTTTAGCTTGGCCCAGGCCCAGGGGCAGCCGCAGCCGCAGCCTATGTTGCATGCTCGGCATTAGCAATTGGGCCGCTTTAGTAGTAATTTATTTGCCAAGCAGCCTTTTGATGGGGCAGCCGGCAAATTTATATGGGGAGCAAGTACTCCAAGCCTTAGACTACTATTGTACAGTGCATATTGCATAGTGCAAAACAGAACAAGTTTTAGTCTAAGCTACGTAAATCGATGGCAGGCTTGGCAACGCTCCACTGCACAGTGCCACATCCTCATCTGCCTCTCCTCGAGAACGCTACCTCTAGCACATACATTGTGAAACAGCAATGCTGATTACACACATTTGGCGTAATGCTACTTTATGTCTCTCTTTTAAGGAGTATATTAAATTTGTCTTGGAATTTGCTGCCAATGACGGCATATGTGCGTTTGTGCGATATTACTTATACTCAGATCTACATGGATAGCATCACATTCAAATATGAAGACAAATAAAAAAAGTTGATTTGCACAAAGGATCGATTTTGATCGCCTTGAACCCTCCTACACTCAATGAAGTTCAACTCGTTGCGTTATGTATGGTGATCAGAAAGTACCGAAACAGCGAAGCAGATTATAGTCACGATCTATTATGGTGCGGCTGTAATATCGGTACTTTCTTATCACAACTTGGACTATACAGAAATTGTAATTTTAAATTCCTTATCAAACTATTAATACTACAAATGGTTCTGTTGCTCGCTAATACGGAAATGTTTTCATTGTTTAGTAATTCAAATTTCACAATTTTGAGTATCAGAAATAAGTACACTCTTAGAGCTAAAGTATTAAAATTGGGTTATTCAATTTTCTTTCTACAAATGATAGCTTACCATGATCGGATATTAAGAATCAATTTGCTTGAATATTAAAAAAAATATACAAAAGAAATAACTAGGGATTTGCCGTTTTCGGTCAACTTTTTCGAATCTCGACTACCGCCTTGGAATTCCGCAGGTCACCAGCTAACAGTGGCTCAGGATATTGTTAAATTAACAAATGCCGAATGAATCTAATATGCTAATCGCATATGCTAGGATGATTCCAATACTTGTACTGGAAACTTTATTGCGCTTGAAACAAAATTGACCTTGTATTGAGGGTTGGCATTAATTCGAAAAGATTTTTTTTTCCAAAATTGGATTGTCTTTTAACAAAGTAGGATGAGAGTGAAATGACTGAATTAATTGTCCATTGTTTTTAACATTTGGCCATATTTCTTACAAAGCACAGATACCACGTCAAAAGACTTCTTTGTTTTTGGATACGATGAATGAACCGTTGCATCTTAGGGTACTTTCGTAGTTGTCGAGGTTGTGATAGAACAAATGGATTTCCCACATCAGCGTTTCCGAAAAGTTTTCACAACTTCAGCAACGTGTGGTTTGGCATTGTCAAGGAGCAATGTGACCTTTCGTGTCGATTCTCTAATTTCATTTCTTAATTTTTTTATTCCATGTCAACATCTCCATGTTTGAACCACGCAAAAGACATGAAAGGAAATTTCTGGATATGAATGCCCAATGTGCACTAAGTTGTGAAGGGAACACTTCTCCTCCTTACTATCGGGCGATGATTGGAATAACGCCACTTCCGAACTTCCCGAAGTCTCCATTCATAGATGCAGGCGTGGATATGCCGCCGTCTAGCCATGACCAAGTTAGCGTCGCAATCATGTAGGACAAGAACAACAAAGCTGCTGGCACAGATGCCCTGTCAGCAGATTTCTTTATGACTTTTTCTTTTCTCAACCTTTGTCTCTTCTGCCCTGTCTTCAAGAAGGGTGAACTGTCGATATCAGACTTATATAAGGTCCTATTGAGCGTATCGTGTGAGAGACTAAAACCATTTGCGAAAGAATTTTTTTGATGCCGAGCGGCGCTTTAGATAAGGTGGTGCTCTCTCCTGCAACCACTTCAACTTTGCGATGGAAATTTATTTGCGAAAGGCCGAAGTATATCGGCCAGTTAAGGACACACCAGAAGATAGTGGCCTCTATAAATCACAAAATGTTCACGTTCGCTGATCTCAAATTTTGAAATGATAATACTTCTTCTACTTGTTTTTTAATTAAATAAACTAAAAACAAAACTTTTTTAGCGTAACATTATAGAATAAATGAGCAAATAAAAAGTTTCGTTCTGTGGATGTGAAAAATATTTTAGCGCAGTCTGCAGTAAGGTTTCTCTCAAGTTTAAGTCCGCTTGGTGGCGCAGTAGTATTTATGGTAACATTTTGCCCCAATTCCAAAATTAATTGGAAAAAAATTAGTTCGTAAATATCATTTGAACCTAAGCTAAGTAACGCTGTAAAGTGTAAGTATATTTTATTTGAGTTATACTTCAATTTAAGTTCAAACAGTAAATTTTATAATACGTAACATAAATAACTATACTCATAAGAAACAATTTTTTCCTTGATTTATTATAGCAGAGCGTTATGTGTAGTTACCGCTCGTCCGATCTGGGTTTGGACCACGTAACGCCCCAAAACATCATTGCAAGCTACAGATTCTGTTTACAATTATTTTAAGGTATTTATAATAAAGTTGAAATTTTTCCAGTGCTTATGTTTTTTTAATATTATCCGTTTTATATAGGTTCTAGTTGTTTCCATTCGCCAATGAAGTCCTATGTGTGTATGTAGTACACTGGCAAACTACGAGGACGAAAGTTGGATGGAATTGGTGACATTGGCAGAAATACTCTAAATACCCAAATACAAAGTGCAGAAAGTGAATCTCTTTGGTGCAATAAGTGCTTAATGATGTCCTGATGAACAATCTCAACATCTTGAGACGCAAAGACTATAAGATACAACTATGGCCTTAATACCCCTAAAAGAGACGAAATTGAAAAGTTTGAGGGCAAAAGGAATGTCATTTTCGTCATCAATAGATATGACCGATTCTAAAAAATTGTTCGATTCGAAATTTGTCAGAATCGGGCAAGATATACACATAGTAAACATAATGCCAGACAGTGGCAAAAAAAGTATATATTATCTTTTATAGAAAGTAAATATATGTTTAACATATTAAGTTTGTTACAATTAATGTCATTCCCCTTTTAATTAACTTTTTAGATGTAATGCCAAACGAAAGACTAAATTTTATATAATGAAAATATTGTGCTCGGAAAATATTATTGCACATAACAATCCTATATATTTTTTAAGGGTATTCAGGGTTCCGTCAGTGAATTATTTATTCCTACTTTTTATGTTGTTGTTGTTTTTGCAGCTCGCGTGTCTCAGGCAAATCCCCCAGACCAAGCAAACATCGAATTACTTTTAATGCGGCGTTTTGGTCTCTCTGGTCCACCAGTTGTCTCTGGGTCCGGCCCGGGTCCAAATTATCTAATTTGCAAAGTTATTGCTATTAATTGGGCGTAATTATTGCGTGTCGTTGTTGGTTCATTCGAAGTTGGCTTGCTAAAAGGCGCCTTTTATACACCCATTATAATTATTTTCCTTTATAAGCTTTTCTTTTGTATGCTCCGCAGAATGGCTATCCACTGGACTCGGGTGCAACAAGTGCGTTGCAAGTCGTCCACATTGTTCCCCTACTGCCCCTCAAGTTGTCAATTTTAATTGATTCTTAATCTGCGCTGCGTAGGCTCGGCACCAGCTTCAGGCTCTGCTCGGATCGGATCGGATCGGATGGGATCGGTTTGGGTTGGCTTGGGTCTGCTGCACTCGACTAGAGGTTAATCTTATAAACGTACCAAGTTAATTGTATTAAATACGCTTAAATGCATTTTTGTAGCTCTTGTAGTTGAAGTTGTTGTTGTTTTTGTTGTATTGTAGAGTTAATGAACCATTGAAGATCAAGGATAAGCGACGAGCAGGGCAATTAGTTGATTTTTTATTGGACTCTGGCGATAACTAAATATAGACTGGACGCCATAAATGCATATGAAATATGTCGTCGAAGAGCAGCTACGATAATCTGTACAAGAAGAAGAAGAGGACACCTATAGAATGGCAGCTAATTACACTAAAAGCTGGATTGTTCTCAATTACATTTAAGCTTTAACTTAAGAGTTCGCCATCGTCATCATCATCATCATGATCCGTTGACAACTATAAAAGTTAATGCGTTTTTAAATAAATGACGAAACATTTGAGTTAAGAAATCGTTTAACTACAGCAAACTTTTAACACATTAAATTTGCATACCGTAGTTACTGCATTATTAATAAGCACGCCAGAGCTGCCTGTAATGCCCGATATGCCTGTCATATCATGGCATGATCACTTTACGGACATTAGCATAATACACAGGTCCAGGTACAGGTCCAGCTTTACTCGAAGAACTTGACGCCTACGAATGTCTAGCATATATGCAACCTCAACTGGCCAATATCTTGTCGAAATAAATCAAAGTTTTAATTACAGTGCAATTAAAGTAACGTATTTCAATTAATTAAAAGCAATTTGATTGCTTTTTGAAAAGCGCGCTCGAAAGCGCAAAAAACAAACGCTGCAGGGCCTCAGTCAACCAGCCAGCAAAGAGCCAAGTTTATATCAAGTCAACCAACGCCTAAACAGTCAAAACTTAAAACTTGCTTTTCGGCCTGGCCAAAACATTACGAAATGTGCAAAATTTGCGCGCCAAAAAAGCAAAGCCAAAACAAGCTGTAAAAAACAGCTGGCAGGCAGATTGAATGCTGGCTCGATTCGATGCGAAGCAGGTGATAAGGCGGTGGCAGGTTGCTAAACCAGCTGCAGCTGTTCGCCTGGAGTGGAGTGGTGTGTTGTGCCAGAGCGTGGGTGGAGGGTGTTGCACACACCGTGTGTGTGTGTGTGTGTGCAATCTGCGCAGAGTTTCGATACCCTTACCTTACTCATAAATATGCTAGCTGGGCTATATAGTAATCCATGCACAGAAAGAAGCACATTAGGTATAGAGTAAACTCACTTATGGTCATAAGGGTCATACTTATGTATGATTTACAGAATTTGTTCAGTTTGACAGTCAAACTGACCGGCAAACTTCGTTTTGACCAAAATTGATTGATGCATTCACGATTTCACACGAAATTTTTTTTATCGAAAATAACTGGCTCTACCTTCTGCTTGCTCCGCTCGCCAACCCCCGTGCCCCATTCGAGGTAGATCAAATTCTTATTCCCGTTCAAAATTTTGTAATTCTAGCTCACATTTATCCATATCCAGTTTATAGGCGAGGGGGGTGAAATTTGCATATTTTTGAATATAACTTTTGATGTATTCATCCGATTTCGATCATTTTTGAAACATAGATGCACATAAACACCGCGCACATCTGAGGAGTTTCGAGTTGATAGATTGAACGGAGCGGTTGTAAGCTGCAAAAGTCTGCTGGGGGGAAACGCGGGCATATATCAACTCAATTCGATAAACTTCATCTTACATGGGATTACGCGCATCTTTTGGTAACATTTTGTATCTCTAACTCTAGTGGTCTCGGAAATCTATCCCCTCATACGGACAGACGGACATGGTCCAATCGCTACCCGAGTCAATGATAAGACTTTTTGCCTATGGAACTTATGGTGTGCCACGCCTCCTTCTGCCTGTTAAATGCATTGCACAAATCTATAATACCCTTGTACACTATGTGTACAGGGTATGAATATGCATATTTCCCCCATAAACTTTCCCTGAACTTCACTGAAGATGTTAAAACAAATTTCACGCCAATTGGTTTCCGAGTTCACTGGATTCCGACATACATACAGACATTCATTATACATTCATGCACCCTCATAATATCAGCAAAATATACCCACGTATCCCGAACAACAACCTTTCATTCACATACATGCTCTTCTCTTCGCTCTCACTGCTAACAGTATACACAATCGTAATACCATCTGGGAGTAACACTATCCGATCGTAACACCAACCAAATACATAATACAATACGTAAAAATAAATTTTCGCGATAACTATGATGATCGAAAGAAAACAATGCAACAACAACAAATCTATGCGTTAACTGTAAAAAATAGTGATATTGGGAAGCTTTATTGGAAGTACGTATGTAAAAGAGTATACAAGTTTTGAAGAGTCTCATAATTCGTTTTGTTTTTATGTGTTTTTGCAAAAATTACCTTCAAATGTTAAGAGGCTCTCAGCTTCCTACACGAAGCTTCCTCGACCGAATTTGGCTGGCCACAGCGTGGGCTTAATGCGAAAGTTGTTGCCCTTGTTGTGGTATGTATATATGTGTGTGTGTGTGTGTAGTTGCCACAAGTGGCAAGCAAGCGGTCACGTCACGCGTCAAACTTTGTACGTGTCGTTTCGTTTCGGTTTTTAGTTTTTCTGTTATTTTGTTGGTCAAGTGATATATGTAATGTTTTCTGCATGGCCACCAACAACAACAATAACTTCAACTGCAACTGCAACGGCAACAGCGACAACAACAACTGCACCACGCGCTTAGTTTTATTGGCATCATGCGGTGCGCATGCGCAGCAGCAGCAACAACAAAAACAAAAACAACTGCTAGGCTCCAGCTAGGCGACCCAGGCAAAGAGCCGTTGGTTTGGTTGGTTAGTTGGCTTGAATTTTGGGGCCAAATAGCATAATTGACGCTGCTGTGCGGTTTCGGCTACTGTCTGTTTTTGTATGTGTGTGTATGGAGACCCACTTGGCCTGGTCAGCCCCAGCCAAGTCACATGTGTGTCTTTTGGCCAAGTACGTGAGGCATAAGATTTTGGGCAAACTTTAGCCCCACACACTTTATTGATTTATGCACATCATTAATATCAATCAAAAGTTAAGGCGACACAATAACAAAATAAGGATAACTGGAAATGAATGACTGAACTTCGGATACACTTTCCACATTCGTGTTGGTTATGCCAGAAAGCCAAAGTTCAGTTATATACGCTTCGTTTCGTATGTGATGAAAGCAGCATAGACTTGCGCCATAGCTTGCTTACAATTCTTTGATTTTTTGACAGTTTTGTGGTGCAGTAAATATAAAATACAACATTTTGTCTATTTTTGCACAGGCAAATAGCGAATTGCTTACGGCTCCCCTGCTCAACCGGCAGTTTTGTATGCTGTGCAAAGCAGATACGTGTAAAGCGTAGTCTTTGTGTATGCTACTCAATACCAAGGTTTATGTATTACACGGTATGAGCCGTCTGCCGGCTAAGGTACTAGATTTGCGTTTACACAACCTCCCTCATTGACGTTGGCAACCGGATGAGCAATAGTACCTTAAAAATGAGAGGTCGTCGGCACACGGCTCATACCTTGTAATACATATGACTTGCTGAATACTACGTTTTTTATTTTTATTTATCCACGCATACAAATACAGAAAATAAGTGAGTCCCGCTACTCATAATATACCCCAGAGCAGACGGATTTTGAAGGGACTCTTAGCTTTGAACCAGTTAAGCATCGACGTCAAAAAGAGTATGAGTAGAAGAGCGTAATTAAATAAAACTACACCAAAATACTTATTTTTCCTTGTTGACTCATTGACGTTGTGAACAAGCTCAACATGAATTTAGGGGTGTGCGAATGTTTGTATTTTTGTGATTGTGCAACAGTTTTTTTTTGGTTTATTTTGTTGATCGATAGCTTAACGGATCTTTTTTGCAAGTAAACTTCATTCGCAAAATGACGTCTACTTAAAATGATGCCGACTTGTGACGCTTTGCAGTTCTCTAGTGCACAGTAAAAATATTCAAAAAATTGATAATTTGTTGTAGCAAAACGGCGTTAAAAAATTAAGGTCTTTGTAAGCAAGTAAATGGAATCTATTGACGATTCAAAATGAGTTCCACAACAGCGCTAAATTTCACACTCAGTAGTCTTTTTTGAAACAAGACACATTCAAAACGTCTGCAGCTCATAGAAGTATCACGAAAATATTAAATAAGTAAAGTAAACGTTGCTCAACCGTTTCAACGTACTTTCCTAAGCTGTGAAGAAGAGGATATTTTTAACAATTTAAACACAATGTTAATTTTGTTTTTTGGTTGTTTGCTCAATTGTCCGGAAAATACCGTAATGCGCTCCCTGAAACGTTGGTGCTTTGTATTTTTGCGTTTTTAGTTCGATTGCTTCTTCTTGTTGACTTGGCATAAAACCCGTTATCGTTAAGGCCTGATGTAGCTTTGCTACGTGTTTTCCATTGCTTGATATCAAAGTTACTTGGTACATTCTCTATCGAGTCCCTCCAAGCTAGGAGCAATTGCGTCAAAGCTGCCCCCACTAAATGTTGCACGACAATTGCTAGCCGAAAGTGCATTGAGAACAAAATCAACTATGCTAACAATCGATTACAATGCTATACAAAGGTAGCTGTTATGGGCTAGCAATTATCGTGCAACTTCAAGGGGGAGAAGGGTATAAGTAGGCAAAAGAGTTGCATCCAAAAGATTTGAGGTTATGCTAGCACACTAAATATGGTGGTTGAAAAGGTAAAAGTTTGTCCAATTAGAAGTACTTCTGCACTTGTCACTCGCTATATTGCAAAAAGTGTATACCCTACATTGCAGTGTATAAAAACTGCAACAACTCCAAAGTGCCCATAAACAATCAAGTTTACATAGCATTCAGCCATCTAGGTAGTAGGTGTACCCACCCGCCACATATTGCGGACTGCCTGACACATGACAAATGTCGCACCTCGCGTGGGCTCTAATTTATTCCAAATGGTTTTGCGTCTGCTCCCTGCTCCCCCGATCTTCAGTGATCGCAGTTACTCAATTGAGTGCCACTACAGTTTACAGTTTTCAAATCGAATTGCGCTGTGGCGGCACTAAGACGTGCCACAACGCTGCATGGATTTTTTGAGGTACTCTGTGCTCTGTTGGATAGTTTTTGTTGTTGTTGATGCTGTTGGAGTTGGTGAGTGGATCGAGTTGGCAGGTTGGTTGCGATTTTGCATGCGATGCAGACGCCTGCGTAGCTCGAGCCTTGCGCTAATTTGAGCAAATCAAACGGCCCACTAGTCCACAAGATTGCAGAGCTTAAGACTTGGGCTCGGGCTGAACCAGTTTTGGTTGCAGTTTATAGATCTTTTTTTATTTGAAGTAGAAGTTATGGTTGTAGTTGTGTAAAACACCTGCTACAATTGATTAAATCACAGTAATTTATTATGATTCCATGTTTAGCTTCTTTGGCGCATTAGAGCATAGAGATACTTCTACAGTAAGTTCTCTTTGGCAAGAATTGAGGTTGATTGATTTTTTGTATTTGTGCGCTTTGAGGTTCTTGAAGCTTGTCTAGTGGGTGTCTGCTATGTGTGGTTTGGTCTCTGAGCCCACATGACTTGGCATTTGGCACAGACTCTGTGGCTACCAATTTGCCAATTGTGGCTTATAAATCTGGCATGAAAAATGTTTCAAGTGTTAATTGGATTGGTTTTGATGTTATTGTGGGTTGACTAGTTTTATGGATGTGATCTGTTTGGAAAACGAAAGCCAAATACGCGATTTACTTATAGTAAGGGGCTTCGCTCCCTGTGCGGATCGCCATACTAAAAAGTAGATTTCAAACTTGATTATGCGAAAAAATCATGCTTATTGCATACACGATCAGTATTCAATGTTTTGACATAAAATGTCAAGTACCGAAATAGTGGTCTTTCCTCTTCTCTCTGATTTGGAAATTAGCCACCCGCTTTAGTACATATAAATGAAGATAAGCCTCGAGCTAAAGAATTTTAAGGCAAGCTATTAAAATGAATTTATCTCTCTACTCGCTTAACAATTGTTGAAAACACACAACAAAGGCAGACTCCAACGCCGACACAATTCATTAGAAACCAACCATCAACAGCCCATCAAAGGTAGGGCACCCAGAACCAGAGATATAACTTAGAAAGAACTCTGACTTATGTGCACTAATCTGCTCATAATAAACCATTAATTGAAAATTTATACCATAAACAAAAACATTGCTCGAGTCAACAACTAACGACAAAAAAAAGAAAGAAATGTGTTAAGCATAGAAAAACTCAGCAGGAGATATTTTACATTTACACGGTTGGATTTTCCCAGAATAAGTATGGGGCAGGCAGTCGGTCCAATGTTTTATTTATAGTTTCATTCAAAAGCGACAAACAGACGACGACGACTAAGACGATGATGATGATGGGTGCAACTTTTGCGGCAAATTGGGGGAGGGGCCACGCGCGGCCCTCGCGTCATGCATGCTCTATAAATAGTCGGGGCACAACGTTGTGCCCAAATGGGGGATTTTCCGAAAAATGAAAACGTCACTTTAGCTTTGCATATTGCTTAGTTTTCAGGGGGCCGCTGGGCCAAGTCAGTACCAGCCTGAGAAACATCTGCACTGCACTCAGGCACAGCCCAATAATGCCACACCAAGCCGAAACTATTTGAGCATTTTCCAAGTAATATGCAACACATGTTGAATAGTTGGGTGCGCGTG
Organism: Chymomyza caudatula; assembly: GCA_035041775.1. NCBI lineage: Eukaryota > Metazoa > Arthropoda > Insecta > Diptera > Drosophilidae > Chymomyza > Chymomyza caudatula. Next base: position 2,927,242 of record JAWNKW010000133.1, read on the forward strand.
CGCCCCTTTGGCTTTGCTCCTGCCCCGCGACAAAATCGGTCCTTGTTCGTTGACGTGCTTATGAAAAATCTTTTTTGTCAAATGTCGCAAGTCTACTATGGAGACCCGACAGCAGAGCCCAACAATGCTGACAGTTGGGGCGGCCACCTCTAGCTGCTGTCAGTTCATGCCAGGCATGACATTAGATGCTGCGCTTGATAAGCCCTGAGGCACACAGTTGCACAATTGTCAATCAAATGAGGGGCGTGGCCCAGGGCAGGGGTAGTTTTGACAGCTACAGCGTTATTTCTTGGCGTCTAGGTGGTACAGTTGCCCCTGGTAGAGAGACCACTTATACTCTCTATATGTTCTCTATCAAAGTAGTACGATGTAATGTTTATGCTAGCTTTAGCCAGAAACCGAACTGGGCACTCCTCAAGGTACCTCTGTTTCGTACAAGCCTTTTCCACTGCATGAAACCCAAAATAGTTAGTCACCTTCTTTCAACTCATCTTTCTCTCAGGAGCTTCGTTATCCTTTTTAGAAGCTGGATGTTAATTGGCTTGACTACGTCACGTCGTCATAGACCACGTAGAGTTTGTCGCTCCATTCAATGCGATAGTCGCGTAACACTCCTTGGCATCTGCATCATTATTCATAAAGGAAAACTGGAAGCGTGAATGTCTTGTTAGGGGTTAGATCCATACGAGAGTAATCGCTTTGACTGATTTGCCTACTGAGACCTAAATTGCATCGATTGGCAAGAGTGATTCTCCGCTTGATTCCCAAGCTGATATCATTCTTTATTATGAGTATAGTTGTCAACATCAATTTGAGAGTCCAACCTCAACGGGCTATCAAATGCTGCCTTATAATAGACAAAGAGGATGGTGGATTTACCAGGCATAAAGCCACACTAATAAGGTCCAATCAGTTCTATCTATATGTCTGTCACACAAAACGCTCTAAAGGGCATTATATGCAATAGAAAGAGGGCTGATACCACGATAGTTAGCGCATACCGTGGAGTCATCCGTCTTCAGGACAAGCCAGAGGATATCTAGGTGTGAAAGAAGCTGGTGTATACACTCTACCAACTCATTGCCGCCAGTCTTGAACATTTCTTCAGGAAGGTCAGCTGCGTCATCAGCGTCAGTCTTGTTGTTCTTGGCGGTATATCTACGCCATAATCTATCTATTTTTCCCAACATCGCTCGGTAGTAAGCTAGAGGAGTGTTCCCTGCACAACCTCAGTGTCCCCTAACCATCAACTACCAGATTTCCCTCTACACGAAGACGCATAGATAGGAACTTCCTAAAGTCAAGCTATAGCATGAAATGAGCACAGGTGGGTTTAAATACAAGAATATAATGTTCTCATATCATGCACAAATCGTTCATGAAATGAGCACAAGGGGTCTAAATACAAGACCATAATGTTCTCATATCATGCACAAATCGTTCATGGAATAAGCACAGGGTGTTCTATATACAAGAACAGAATGTTCTCATATCATGTGCAAAATGTTCTCGAATTATGACCAAAACGTTCTCAATACCAGACCGGCGGTCTTAATAATTACGTGCTTGATTTGAAACCGACCGGTCACGGCATCAAGAAAATGCGTACATAACAGACTATTGTCAACAAATGGGCATGATTTCGGTAGTTTAAGACCGCTTTTTTCTATCAGTGTAGGTCCTGCACATCTTGAACTTCTATCGCTTGCACTTGCGATTTTTACGCCTCAAAAGGTGCCTTCTCTCCTTCCTCATCTCCCGATAGTGGCACAGATCGCGTAGCAGCTAACTGCATAACAATTCTGTCATGCATTCTGCACTGCAGCGGCTTTGTTACACTCTTGATCGTACGATTGGTTCCTCGGCGAAGAGGGAGGAAACCATGAACGTACTCTGCGGAGAAATTGCCTCCAAATTCCTTTGGTGCTATCAGATTCTGAGTGTGTGGGGAGAGCCGCTCAGAGAGTTGAGTTTATATGTACACCAAAATATAATTTTATATTAAAAACCTATTTTACCTTTATTCTCTGCTACAAATCGATTTCTACAAGGTTTACATTTTGAGTACAAGTATCAATATTACTGCTCTGAGAAAGACAACGAATCTATTACCCAATTCAAATTAAACACTCATCTCATTTTTAATGTGTTCTTAAAACTTAGATTTTTTTATGAAATTTACACAATTTTTAATGCCTCCAAAAACACAGCCATAAAATGGTTTCTTGTCCCAGCAACAGCTGCAGATCTATTATACCCCCAATGTTTCAATCATAGATCTTAAGTGTTTCGTTCGCTTTTGTTATTCCACAAATCAAGCCATACAAATTGTTTTCAACAGAATTATGGCATATCTATGCTCAAGAACGATTCCAAGCGACAATGATAAAATATTTGAAACTTCTGTTTGGCCATAAAATTATATTGGAGCAGCCGATGATACGCAGTCGGAGCTGTAACCCAAACCCTCCCGCTCTGCGGCCCCGCATTGCGTAACTTTTACAATTTTATTAATGGGTCGCGTGATTTAATGTGCTCATCTATGAGCTATGAGGATGGGATGTGGATTCTGTGTAGCTATGGATATGGTTATGGTTATGGTGTGCTCTGCTGTTCGGTTCGTTACTTAATTGCGTAATGATTGAGTTAGTTGTTGGCTTTGGTTTATGATCTAACCGCTAATTGGTCTGTGCTTAGGTCTAGAAGCTAGGTCTACACTTGGCTCCTTTTCAATTTGAACGTTTTAATAGGTTGTCTGATGCAACAGCTCCCGATGCAAGTATAATTGGCTGCCGTGCGTAGTAATTGTTAGGCTCCCCATGGTGCTAATAAGCTGCTCCAAGTGCCGTATATATGAACTTTGTTTGAACTTTAATCAGAAATTATCATGCGCTGCATATTTCTTGATAGAACTTTCTCACGACGGAGCCAACTGTTAGATACATAGTTACTAGAATCATGCATTGCACTTTACATTACTCGAACATTTCGCAAGCTCGTTTTTTTTACAGCCAGCTGCCCTTTTAGGCTGTCATCACAAATCTTAAGTCTCATTTCCCTAGATTTCCACATCTGATCATAAAACTCCACTAATTAAACGGCAGTTGTGCCTTAAAACTATTAAAAACTGTGACCCCAAATAAAAAGCGGGCCATAATTTGGCCATTATATGGTCACAAATCGAAAGAAATTAATGTGAGGGTGCCATAAATTTATGGCGCTCTGAATTGTGACACGAAAAGTTGTAAAATTTCGAAAATACTTTTAAGCAAAATGTATGTTTGATCTTTTTTTCAAATTTTAAGTTAACCCATGCTGTTGGTCAAAATTGCAAACTGTGACAAGCCAAAAAAAAAAAGTTACCCCGACATGTATAAAAATGTGAGAATCTAACGATTTGGGAGTTTAGGCTTATGAAGCTGAAAAGCCGGCTTACGCTTTTAGTGAGTGCAATGCTGATGATGATGATGCAGCGAATCCGTAAATGGACATGAAAATATGGTAACATTTTTGGTTTTTTAAAAGTACGGCACTCGAAACCTTTTAAAAGGTAACGTTACACACACACTTTACCGTTGCGCCTCAAAGTATGCTTTAATATTTGAGTCAAAAATTTAAGTTCTGTTTAGAGTTACAGTTAGCGAGCGCACAAAACCCAATTTTTAGATAATAAAATAATTAATCATGCACTTGTCCAACTTGAAAATCCTGAGCCAACACACACACACACTCACACACAGACACACTCATACACACCTACATTGTAAGGACACGCAAACACCCAGCACATTATCCCTGGCCATTAACTCAACTGTCTCTGTCGGACGGGCGCTATGATTGATGTCTACTCCGCCGGAGAATGACTAAACAATTTCTGATATTTTGCAGTTAAATTTTACTTCTGCACAAATCACAAAATGGAATTGGAAATACTTCGTGGGGGAGTTCTGAAATTATGATAAGACAATTTGACTTGGCTTCTAATTAAACTTGTCTGAATAGCTGGATTTTTGTTGTTTTTGTGGCATCATGCTAAATAAGAAGCGTTGCTCATTAATGCCACAGCAGAGCAAGTTGGAACTTCTGCCTCTCACTCATGAATTATTCATGTGTGTGAGTGTTGTTGTCCGTCAACTCCCCAAAGTGGCAAAAGTGTACGAGTCAGATGGTCAGAACCTTTTAATTTACTAACTTTTTGAGCCATAGAAACTCACAAGTGGCACACTTACGCGACCCATGGGTTGTACCAAGGATTACTGGCTCATTCAAGCGGCTTATAATTGGACTCAAGTGCTTAATAGTTCTGTACTCAGAGTCATCGCTGCCATAATGACCCCGGCGATTGGGCAAACATTTGGTAAATAAAGTGATTTAAATGGGCTAGGCCTGGACTTGAGCATGACTTGGCGAAAGGGAAGAGCAGAGCTGGACAGGTGCTCATGGCACTACGTTTGGGCCTTGACTTGCGGCAACAATGCCAGCCAGCATTGCACTTGGCTATGATTTATGTGCAGCCGCACCTACATTTATGCCAAAGTAGCCATAAATCACACCCAAAAGGTAAAACTGCAGCCAGAAGCGGGAAGGCAAATATAGAGATACTTTGACTGATTCTGCAGTATAAGTAAAATATGAAAAGAAAAACTGCCAACTGTAAGTCAGCTGGCAAAACGACAAAAGCCACAAAACAAGAGAGTCGTCAACAGTCGACAACAAATTGATATTTTTAACATGTGAGTTCAAATAGATAAAGTCAATTGATGGACAGAGTAGCAAAATAAGAAAAATCAGTAGCCAAAAGCAACAACAACTGCCACAGAGTGTGGCACAGAGTGTGGCACAGACAGTTGTCCAAGTCAAATGCGTTGCTGGCATGACAATTAGCCCAGAGCTAACTGACAAACTGACTGACTGGTTCTGAGTGACGCCTCCAACGCAACAAAGTTGGAGTGCGCAACCCCTCTAGAACGCCAATAGTCACTGTTAGTTGCATTTGTATCTTGTCAATTCGTTTGACTTTTTGTTTTTGTTTTGCTCAGACACTTGTCACAAATTGTGCAAATTTATTTTACGCGCTAAATGCGGAACGTGCCCGGCCAGCTAAATGGCAAGAATTAAGCGCGGAAAAGATTTGCCTTATAAATGTGTACATAAGTGTGGTATGCATAAGCACATTAGCTTTTCTTTTGTCAATAACTGTTCTTTGTGTACGCCCACCCACACCCACTCACACACACACACACACATAAATTCACTCAATATTTGATATATTCAACTTTCTGGCACTCGAAACTTTTGCGCTTTCAACTTAACCCTTTGCTGCCTAACAACGCGTGAAGTTTGTCGCCGCTTTTGATGAATTACACCCAAACTTTTGCACAAGGTGGTTGACAAAGATTCCGGATTTGGACTGAGAGTGCTTTGCTCTGTGCTTTAACACTTTTGGCTTTTGTGCTTATAATTATTTATGTCTGGTTTAGGCCGCTGTCATTATGCAATTTATTTCAGGTCTACCGCTTGATTCCTTTATTGCTGTTTATTTTATGCCGTTTTAAGCGGCTTTTTTGATTAATTGCCCAGCCAGATTAAGAAGCAGCTGCAGCGGATGGCGATTGACATTAAAGCTGCATTGGGATATGCTCAGAGTTTCAACTTCAAACAGTGCGAAGTTTTGAAAGAGACTATTTAAAATCTAAGAACCGTAATAGTTTCATTATGAATTCGAATTATATATTATTCACATATAAATTGGTAGGTCTATGGAGCTTGGTGTATCTATTCAGATGTTTTAATAGCAGCTATATAGTTTTGATGATTATGCTGTCACGAGTCTTCACTTCACATTTTGTAATTCTAACTCACATAAATTCATATATTCACTCACTAGGCATATAAGAGAGAAACTGAAAGTTGTTGCGACCCCTGATTTCCGGGCAGAACATTTGGTGTCGATGGGATGGTCGGTCCAAACTTCATTTTTTTGAAATCGTTTTTAACTTCAATTTCCATTCTAAGAAGTCGTAAATGATCGAAATAGGTTGAAAAACAAAAACATACAAAGGTTTTAATTTGAAATTTGGGTTAATTGAATGATGTAGCTGACAATCGACATGCAGCGAAATCTGCGTGGTGAGCTATTGTGCCATGGTGATGAGTATCTACCAGCGAAGCCAAGTATTTGTTTGAGATTCGCAGTGAGAGGCATCACCTCTGTTGGTGATCTTGTCATCAATCGATCCACGATCTATGAACTACGAAAGGAAGATCGTAAGAGAGAAGCGAAGAAGGTTAAAACAGAATCAATGAATTCTGTTTCTAAACTTATATTTAATTCGTATTTATACAAGAAGACTTCCATTTGATATTGAATAAGTAGATCAATATTGGGCAGTCCTTTATCATTGAATGGGGTGGAAAACTTTTGAACGATATATTGTGCAGAGGCAAAGGTGATAGAACCGTAGTTCCCGCCAGGCACGTCAAAATTTTTGTGCGTTCCTGGCATACACGTCTTTGAAGTTAAACATTCCGTGACTAGTGGTCCTAAAGTGCCTATGTAAATTCGTTTTGCTGCCATTTGGGAAAATCTCGAAAACAAACGGTTAAAAGTGGACTCCAAAATCCAGTCCTACGTTCAAAAATTAGTGATGCTGTCTGTGAAGTCATTAATTTATGCAATTAACATCTAAATTAAACTCAAATCCGCGCGTAAGCTTTCGAACATGTGGTTCAACATCAAGAGAAAAGGTATTTACAGCTTGAAATTATACCTCTTTCGGGAGTAGTTAACTTTGACAAAACAAGAGTTAAATTGACTACGCGATATACTATATGTAGGTATTATTCTTGTGCGACTGTATGTCGTACGAGCCCCAAATCAGGATATAAATTTTTTAAAACACTCCACCGCGTATGCAAAAATTGACCCGGACTGAAGCTATTTTGCATAAATGTAAAAGCCATTTGTGGTATTCGGAAGTAGTGGTGTTTTTCGATTCGAATATTTCATTTGAAACATGAACCAATTGCAAGATTGAAGGATGATCAAAAATCCTTCGACCTAAAATTATTTCTGTACAGAATTTAATCGATTCGTATCACCCAAATTCGAAAATTGACCCCAGTATCCTTGAAGCGTATGGGTTAAATCGGTACATTTTTGACTATAACTTTTAATATAGCTATTCAATTTCGATCGTTTTGGTAGCACAATTGAAACATGGCACAGTTATGCACAGTGTTACTGTGAATGTGCTGCTTAAAAATTATTAAAATCTGCTAACGCTAACATTTATGTTAGAGCCACAAAATTTGGCAAGAAGACTCATGTTAAGCTTATAAACCAAACATTGCTGAAATTTTTTGAGTACAAATAAAATTTGTTATTCTTGGCAAAACACTGAATAAGCGCTTACCACTGCCAATAGTTTGGGAAAAGACTGCTTAAAGCGAATGGAGGTAGTCGGGATTCGAAGTTCGCTTCATAGATACTTTTCATGTGTACAACTTCATTTGATAATTTCTGAAATACGTCAGCGGGTTATTTGATTGCAAAATTGTCCGCAGCTTTCTTAATCTCTTGAACTTCCATATCGGACATTGTCAAAAGATTTAAAATGTTTCGTTCAATTTACTAATAGCTGCAAACTTATGCTTTATTCCACTGATGATTAAGTCGATTATAACGCAAAATGTGTTCCTCAGTTTAGAAATTAAACTGTCCGCAACTTTGTTTTCATTGCTAATTGCACTCCGTTACGTTAGTTACAATATAGCAAGTCAACCATCAATATTGCCAACTTCGTTGTCAATAGTAGCGTTCATCTCGTGGAACGTTTGCCAATTGTTTGCATTTCGTTCCACAAAAAATCGAAAACAAAGTTCTCTTTGGCATTGCCAACTATAGGGTTTTATTTTTGCTCTCGTTCAAAACGATTCGTGAAAATTCATACGTTTGCGGCTTTAGATTAATGTTTGTAGTGTCTGTTGAGTCTACATGGAAAAAAGTTTTCAGAACAATTTTATTATAATCAACTTTAATTCAGGATATCGATTGAAATTGGCCCCCCTCAGAAACATCAGATCCGGGGCAATCACTCCCGATGTTCCGATGCCTGCTCTTGGTGAAATATATCGATTGGACAAACTTCATATTACAGGGGACTACGGGGATTTTTTTGGTAAAGTTTTGTGTCCCCAGCTCATATGGTCTCACAAATCTAGCGCACAGACAGATGCAAGTACATAATATCTCATTTTTAGTTGAAAATTTGCTTTTTTTGGTGGAGCTCCCTGTGTTGCCAGCTTGATGCCTATTATCATTTGTAAGAAAAGCACTTGAAATATTGACTCTGGCGTTTAGCGAATCTTCTTTGTGGAAAAATAGACAAAATTTTATACGATGCCAGGCCTGGAAGCCCCATCAAGAATCGATGGAAACGTTGTGGCAGTGAAGATAAATGTTATGGACAATCGTTAAATCAATATTAAAAAATTTGTTACTATATTTACGGGTATTATTGGCATGCAACGAGTGGCAGCAAAGTTTTTTCAGAAATTGCTAAGTTTTCACCAAAAGGACTTTCTTGTGAATTTTTTGCAAAAAAAAACAAAACCTTAATCATGTCTCAGTCAACGGGGCTTATTTTGTAAAAGGTATACTTCGTTTGATAAGCTTAACATGTACATATAAAAAGTACAATTTTGTTGCAGTTTTCAGCAAGATCATTCTATCATTCATATCAAGTTTCTACCTGAAATTTATAAGTAGCCGTGTTTATAACTATGTCAAGTTTCAATGTGAAAGATTTTTTTATGGATGTAAACCGCGGTGTGATATCGATATGGTTCGACAAGCTTGAGGTGTGTACGGAAAATGCGCATCTTTTGGTAACATTTTTGTAGCTCTAGCTCTTATCGTCTCTGAGAAACTTGGACCAACACGAACAGACGGAGAGTATTTTTGCCCATGGAACTTATTATTTACATCAACTTATTGCTTTAAAGTACGATTACAATATATTTTTTCTCTTACTTAGTGAAACTTAAACATGTACAACATTACAAAAGCTCTCGTTTTTATATTTTACTATATAGAATGGCAAAAGTTCAAACGAATTCAAAATAAACGTTGTAAATGTGAAAAGAATGTAATCGCGGTGAGTTATGAAGTGGCTGCTCCACGAAACGCACTCTTCATTGTATTATTTCAATTGATAAGGAAGCATAATCACATCTTAATGCTTATTATTGTTTTATAATTACTATCCACTTAGGCTTCAATCCGATAAGTTTAGCATATCTTATTGACTTTTGTATAAAACTCCGATATTGTTCTTCAAGTTGATTAATGATTCTTCAAGAAAGAAAAAAGACGAGCAACCGATAGCAATTATATCATTTGCATTTTCAATTCCAACTGTCCATTAGTGTTGTGTACATAGTACACAGAACGGATAATGTTGGGTAATTATAAGACTCATCCACTGCAAGTGCCAGCCTGCCACTGATCGATGAGAGAGGAATAGAGTGGTAGTTAGAGATAAGAATCAGAACAATCTCATCGCAGGGCAAATAACAAAACGATGAACTGAAAATGATTAGTCAACAAGAGACGAGCAATAAAAATTAGAAAGAAAGAATCTAGTCGGACAATTTCAGGAATAAACGCCTTTTATGTCAAACAAGTAGAATAGTACCGAAAAAAAAGAAAGAAAACATTGTACATATGAAATTTTTACTTGTACGATATAATAAGTAAAGAGAAAGAAGAAGAAACCAAAAAAAACTATTAACAAATGTCAATTAGATGACACAGGCGCAAAAGTTGGCATGACATGAATGATGCCCGATCAGGCCAGTCAACAAACAACACAACAACAGCAGCAACAACAGTCAGAAGAGACATGAAAGGCAGTTAATGACAATGAGACGTGCAACAGATGCAGCCAAAAGATATGTAGCTTCAGATACAGATACAGATACAGATACAGATACAGATACAGATACAGATACAGATACAGATACAGATACAGATACAGATACAATGCAGATGCATGTAAAGATATGTTTGTCATTTTTGTTAACCAATTTCGTAGATGTTACAATTTTGTGTTGTTGTGTTTGTTGTTTGCATGATGACTCAGAGGCGTGTGAATTTTTAATGCCTGCAGCTATCAGTTACAACACCTTACAGAGTAGTTTAGTGCAACTTACGACTGAATGTATCTGAAAGATACCATACAAAGTGTTCGTATATAGTTGCTGCTGCTTAACAGCCAAAACGTGTCAACTTGCTGGAACATAATTAAGCAATAGATCTTCTGCTTCGACATAGAGGAACAGCTACTTTGGTGGCATCGCCTCCTCGAGTAGAACTATTTTAATTATTTCTCTGCTTTTTTATAGCTCAATTTTCTGGTGCACTCACTAAAGATTCTTTTACAGTTTTTTTGTTGTCTTCTGCTTGAAATCAATTTGTAGCACTTTATACTAGAAATTAACAATATTATTTTCATTTTATTATTATTACTTTTTTCTATGAATTCTCTCATTTTTTCCAACACATTTTAATGCCGCATGTCTGGTCTCTCCATTAAAACAGAGTATTGTGTTTTGCGCCCTGCCCCTAGACTGCGCATTAACCCTTTTTGAAGGCAAAGGTGTTGAAGGGCCCGGTGCACAGTTCTGGCAAGGTGTACAAGTGTCACTTGCCGGGCATTCGAAGCGTGAATACATTTTTTGTTTTTTTGTGTTCGACCAAAATTAACGCTTGAAATAGATTTCGAGTGCGGCAGTTAATTGAAAAGCTGCAAAACAATTTCACAAATAGGCAAGAAAACTGTCGGTGGGCAAGGGTTAAGCAATCTGTTGTGCGAAAATCATATGAAAAAATTTGCATACACTTCCTAGTTTCAAACAAAGGCGACAAAAATCACAGACGGCCAAGCAATTGACCGCTGGGAAATGAACCCATAAACAAATTACATACAAAAGGCATTTAAGACCAGGGACAGGACACGCAAGAACCAACACCTCCGGCTGGGCTGGGGCAACATTTATTTATTAATCGCATGTCAGGCAAGAGCAGGGCAACAAAAGAGTACAAAAAAAAACTTCGTTGGGCGGGTTTGGCTTAAATATTAGCACGTAAACATTAAATACTTTTTAAGCGGAAGAACTAATTAACAAGCATGTGGATCCTGCTACTAAGTAGACGAGCGTAAAGGTTAGACCCCCACGTAGTACTAGCTAAAAGTCTGGGGCGAAGAAAAACCCATTAGCACGCTCGAACGTTAAAAATGTCGCGTCAAAATCAGCGCTTAATATTTTTTTATGATTAACGCCAGACGAGACTTTCCACGTTTTTGGTGACATTTATGAAGCGAAAATAAAAGCACCAAAAAATAAAGGAAAACTTGTTTGAATTACTGTAAATGTGCACACAACGAATTGTGTTCGGTATTAACGCTTCGACTTTGTCTGGTATGATATATAATGCATGTGTACAGTGAAACTTCAACTTAACAAACGCATGGAATGTGTTAGAGAACGATTAGAAATTAAAAAAGCAATAGGCATTTATTTAAAATATTGATAATCCGGGAAATTCAACCGAATTAGCGAATCTGTAAAGGTTCATGCGGCGATGCACTTTGCGCTTTATCTCGTGAACGGTTAGATATTAATAAATTTTGTTGCAAATCGGATCAGTAAAGATTTTCGGGGTCTACTTTGCTCGCATCTTCTCCAATATATGATACCAAAGGTAGGTAGTGTGTTCTCAACGTGGTCCTACCAACGGAGACATGACCTGCCTCTTCGTCGCCTCCCTTGAAAAGCCGCATTGAAGACCATAATCTAGCTAGCGGAGCAGCTGCATCTTAATTCGCTTGACTATGTCAATGTCGTCGTAAAGCTCATAGAGTTCATCGTTCCATTGGATGCCAACGCAAGGTCTCACGAAGTACTTTCTTTAAACACTCCAAAGACATTTTTATCAAACTGCGCCATCACCCATGCCTCAGCGCTAAAAGGCAAAACGGGTCCTATAAATTATTAATTTCATTTGGCGAGCGTATTCTCTACTACTTATTTTCCTACTGAGGTCAAAGTAACATACATATATTGGCAGTGAGTGATTCTCCGCTGGTAGTCTGATAGTCTAAACTCTGCGCCTCCCTACTCGAAGAAACGATATACTTTGACTTGACAAACGATATCGATATAATCTGGGTATGTGAGCAATTGGAGACTTTTGTAGTTCAATATTGTCCCGTTCCGATGTAGTTCGGTCTTTCGCAACACATTCTCCATTGCAACGTTGAAGAAGTTACAGAAGAGGGCATCGCCTCATCTGAAGCCTCGGTCTTTTTGCTCTACGTCATGGTGCATAGTCGCACTAAGTTTACAGTAATACTGTGCCAACAGTTAAGCTTTTAAGCGATGAGAGAACGGAGGTTTTACTATTATTTAGTATTGATTATTATTATTACTTAGTCTGTATCAAAAGTTAATATTAGAGAGACCACCGACAATTACAAGTATGTTGTCTAATGAGATGACTTCGGTAGTTCAGCGATTCACCGGGAGAGTATTGAAACAGAAAGAAGCGAAGCACCTCCCAACAGCTCTTTTTGTCAACTCAATAATACACATTAGACTGCACAAATGTTTCAAATTGATGGTGTTATTGCTATACAATTCAATGTTTGATATTGAACTTGCATATTTGAAGTGACTTTATGGACTGTGTTATGTTTCTAATACATCAACTTGACTTTCTCTTTTAAACTCATCTCATCACACAGTCAAGTGTCACATAAAATAAGAGAGGTGGGTTTTTCATTTTGCCAACTAAACATGAAGAATGACGCAGATTACTTGATATAATAGTAACCAGAACGTAATCGATGGAAATTACTAAGAAAACGAACATAACATTCAAATGCCAACTTGTGCAACAACAATTACAAAAACTGAGCGCACAATATTTCAATATGGCACATATAAATTTTCATTTGGTTAGGGAAATGCTTCTATCTCTATGTTACCTTTTAAAAGTATACCTTGCTTTGCCAGGCGTTTTGGCGTGTTTGAATGTGTGTTGTGTAGGTGAGCGTCTCTCCGAACAAAATTTTACTTAAAAGACATTTTTAACAAAAAATATTTTGAAAGCACTGGAATCATTGTGTTTATCTTGGGCTGCGGAGATGGGATTAATTTTGTCTTTGCAAGTTTCTCATAAAATGCATATTATTTTAAGCTAGAACTGCGTAGGCTTTGATAATTTCCTTTATTATAGGAACTACTTTAAATTTTAAAGAATCCAAGAATTTTAGAATCGAATATGTCAAATCTAAGGATCGCATGAACATTAAGATACATTCTTTTCCAATGAATGCTGTATTGCCCTAGAAAAACATTAAAGATTTATATAAAATATATTTCGCTGATAAACAACCTTCTTGTTAAGGTTAATTTGCCATTTATTTTTCATTCCGACTGTTAAAAGGCTTTACTTTCCATAACGAATGCCTCGGAAACTAGAACACCAAAACCATTCCATTCCATTCCGACATTCGGAAAATAGGAAAGGCCTGAATATTTTATATTCAGGGGTGTGCCAGAAATCTCTTTCAACAAAATTTCAGAGAGTAAATGAAAATTTAGGAAAAACCGTCTAGAGATTTCTAGCACATCCCTGATTAACCGGATTTTGGAACTACTTTAAATTTTAAAGAATCCAAGAATTTTAGAATTGAATATGTCAAATCTAAGGATCGCATGAACATTAAGATACATTCTTTGCCAATGAATGCTGTATTGCCCTAGAAAAACATTAAAGATTTATATAAAATATATGTCGCTGATAAACAACCTTCTTGTTAAGGTGTAATTTGCCATTTACTTTTCATTCCGACTGCTAAAAGGCTTTAGATTCCATAACGAATGCTTCGGAAACTAGAACTCCAAAACCATTCCATTCCGACATTCGGAAAATAGGAAAGGCCTGAATATTTTATATTCAGGGGTGTGCCAGAAATCTCTTTCAACCAAATTTCAGAGAGTAAATGAAAATTTAGGAAAAACCGTATAGAGATTTCTAGCACATCCCTGATTAACCGGATTTTGATTTAGGTATGGTATAAGTAATTTTTCACGTTTTGTATACTGAAAAGATTTGAAATCTAAACTTTGTTTTCAAATTATCAAGGATAAACTTTGAGATCAACAACTTATAAAATCTAATAATGTTCCATTTCAAGAGCTCGAGTTGTGTTTCTATAAAGGCTAGTCATTGAAGAAGTGAGAATACGAATACGCCAACAAATGTGCAATTCCAGAACAAATTATTGCAAAAAGGCTGATAGAGAATCTAGTGTTAAAACGGTGAATTATTTGGAGATTTGACTGTATTTGTAGTCAGTTTGTAGACAGATGTCTGGTGTGGGTTAAAGTAATCATCATAATTTGAACTATGAGAGTACCGCGTCTAAAAACGCCAAAGACTCATTAATCGTAAGCCGTGCTAGCAACAACAATAACGAAAAAACAACAAATTGCAACAGGACATTTGTAGCATGTCGCAGGCTACGACTTCGCCCGCAGAGCCGTTTTAATTGTCCTGCTTTGTGAGTGACTAAACTAGTTGTGAGTATGGAAAGGAGTTGAATACTGACAGACTGACTGACTAACTGACTGAATGGCAGGTATCGTTAAATGCTGTAAGCCAAACAAAATCCGGCAACACAAACACAAATACCACGCAGGACATCCTCAGATGCAGGTTGGTCAACTTCGTGCCGGTCATTGCGTTCCGCAACAGTCGTCGTTGTGCTTCTTCCCATTGTCCCCGATATCGTCGTTGTCATTCGCGTCGTCCATTTGCCGCCGTTGTCCTTTTTTTTTGTATCGGTAATAAGGTGTTTTTGATGACGCTTTGGCCACTCGGTGCTCCCCGCGTATGGAGCGACGAACTCGCTGGTCACTGTGTACTGGACTCTTACGCCGCACAGTGGATGCAACTGACTTCTTTTTCGGCAAAAATCATAACTTTTGAAAGAGCAAAGATATTTTTAAAATTCAAAATCCATGTAACAGAGTATATCTTAAGAGTCTGCGATACACTTTGATACATATGCTGTGAAGAGAGGGAGCTTCAAAAAACTGTAGTAAAGTTAGATATTATATACACCTAACGTCTTATCCTTCTTCTTCTTCTTAACTGGCCATAACAACCCGTTATCGGCTACGTCTTATCCTTGCACCTATCAAATGTGCTTATTGCTTAGTAAATCGTTAAAATTTTGTAAATCTGTTGGCAAGATTTTTGGAGTCTATTCTGATCCTAGCGTACACACTTTCGCCAGATAGACAAATTTTCGACGAGGACGATTTATTGAAAAACAAACACAATTTAAAACATGGAATTTTTCCATGACATCCAAGAATAAGACATTTGCAGTATTAATATCAAACTTTACAACCGTTTTTTGAGGCTCCCTCTATACACAGTTTATATCAGTGTATCGCAGAAGCTTAAGGAATTACTCTGTTCTATGCATTTTAAATTTTGAAAATATCTTTACTCCCCCAAAAGTAGTGATTTTTGCCGAAAAAGAAGCTAGTTGGATCCACTGTGCGCCCGTCCTGTAGCCGTTGTTGCCTTGCATTACATTGCGCTTTTATAAATATGACGATAAATTTGGCTTGCTATGTGAGCGACGCTTCGCTGCAAGCTGTACATTTTCTTCTTTTTTGCGTTTTTTTCCATTTCAACTTCATTTTGGTTTTTAATTTCCTACTGGGATTTACGTAAAAGGTATTCCCTTTTTGTGTAACCCTCTCTCACCACCCAGCTGCGGTCACTAGCAAAAGTCACGGCTTGTCTCTATGTCCGTCCGTCTGTCAGTTGGTTTTAATGGCGCTGTTCTGGGTCTGGACGATTTTAATATAAAAACTACTACAGCCAAAAAGCAAAAGCAACTGCTGCCAGTCATTTGTATTTTGTATTTTGACGTCAAGACCCAACTGAAAGCATCTGTGCTGGAGAGTGAGAGAGAGATAGATAGAGGGGGGAGTAGTGCAGAGAGCCAGAAAGGCAAAGTGAGATAAGCGCTTTAAGCTCTATTAACGGTATGTTGCTGCTATTTGCGTGGGTGTGTTTTTCTCAGTGAGGAGTAATGTGTGTGTGTGTTGCATGTTCATTACAACTACTTGTATCTATTAAGTTTGCGAATTTAAAGAGTTTGATCTTAAAGAAAGTTTGCTTAGGCATCGAAGGCTTCTTCTTGACTGGCCATAACAGCATAAGACGTCCAGGCTCTATGCACGCTTCTCAATTCCGTGATACCAAAGGCCTTCTACTTGGCCCTTCGAACGAAGCAAAAGCCTACCCATTTTTCTGCTTCCTTCAACAGTCGCATTGAAGACCTCTTCTCAGTAGCTTCTTCATCCGTACACACAACATGACCGATTTCGTTTCGTTCGTTTGACTATGCTAACCCATAGAGTTAATCGTTCATCATATATAGAAAATTCCTGATTCCCTGATTGCACATTATCAGTATGGCCTTTGGACTGGTAAGTTCATTGACCTGATATTCAGACTACGTCAATTCTGGAAAAAACCCACGAGTAACAAATAGAGACCAACAATCTCTTTGTCGATTTATAGCCCGTTTAGGTATCGCGTATCGGTATCCTAGCAAAATTAGTGCGACTATGGCACAATCACTTATAGCAACATATAGCAGCCCCGTCAAGGTAATAAAGCGCTACTCCGAGCTTTCTAGTACCGAGTAAGGCTTCGGACAAGGCGATACCCTCTCCTGCAAGCGCTTCAACGTTGTGCTTGAGAAATTGCTCGTACTAAGGGTCTACTTTGGCACCACCGTAGCAATGAAGAACGTTGTCAGCATGGAGATAAAGCGGATAATTACTCTTGCCAATAGGTGATACTTTGGTCTCAGTAGACAAACGAGTAGTAGAGACCAACACTCTTTAAGAAGCTCATCCTTCCTGTTTTGCATAATGGATGCAGCAGATGCCATAGGAGTGTTACATGCTGGCAAGGACTACCGCCTTGAACGGAACGAAAAAACTACTGCGAAAGGGGTCTATAATGCGGCTGTTGAATGAAGGCGATGTAGGGCAGGCCATGTCTCCGTTGAAAGGTCCATTTATAGGCCACATTTGCTACATTTGGGTGCACCGATTGGAGAAGCAAAGTAAAGGCGCCTGGAGAAGTGTTCTATATCAGGCCATAACCCGGTGACGGTTTTTTAAGAAGAAGATGAGAGAGAACAGATTACATTAACCAATTTTTGAACACCTTCCGCGTTGTCAACAAGCGTAATCACCAAGTCTTTGTCTTCATGTTTTTTCTTGAAAATGTAAAAAACAATCATTATAAAATGTTGACGTCCTTATTACTCCCTTATTTCAAGCATTATCCACTAGGTGATTACTCGGGCACCTATTAGTGACGAGTGTTCATGTATGGCCCTTCCTGCTGTGCATTGTGCAAATACTCGAAAAATTAGACGCTAATCCACTATTGGTTTGGAAATTTTTTGTAAGCATATGTAATATAGCAAGAAAGGACTTTGATTTGGAACTGAGATTATGGGGAAGCAACCCATTTCATCCAATTACACGCAATTATATTAAGTTAAGCACGAAATTCATATAGTCTCTAATTGTAGTGCATGCAGAAGCATACCAACTGCAAATATCGAGTATAAATGACACCATAGAAATCGAGTAAAGATAATACCCCACTCGGTAATGGCAATAAGTCTTAGCTGCAATCAAAGCCGCACTCACAATTATGACCAATGGAGTAGCTGACCTGCTGGCTAATTTCTCATCGAAGGCAATCAAATCAGCCAAAACTTGTTATCGCCTCTTTGAGCAACACCAAGAAAATTAATGACCACCCAACAACAATCCGGCAAATGCAACAGCAATTTGCAACCCGGGCGATCATTTGAAATATGTAAAGCATATAAATTATGTGGCTGTGTGGCAGGCCTTTCGGATGGGCGGGATGGACCAAGTGTGAATGAATCAAAGGATAATCCAATTTATTTTACATTATGTGAGCATGTGTGGAGTGCATTGTGCAAAGATACAGATACAAAGTGTTGCAGCCGATGCAGTCAACTTCAAAGGTGTCAAATGAATGCAATAAGCTCAGTCTGTCGGATGGAGTGTGCGGAGGGAGGACTATGGACCGACTATAGTCTATGTCAGGCAGGCAATCAATAATTTTTTGTCTTTAATATAATTTTCTGCTTATAATGTGAACTGGAAATGAATTCTGGCTCACTGCTTAGCAAATTTGTTGCCTGGCCAAATGATGAGCTGATTAATGTTGCCGTACCAACAAAAAGACATCATGATGGGAACTACCTACTGAGTTTCGAACTTGTGGTTAGCCAAAGCTCGCTTATGTGCCTTAAGTTTTTTAATATTTTACGCTCAGCTGGGTTTGCTCAAAAGAGGAACCAGTGCCGCAGGTCACACAAATCTATGCGAAATCCATACACATGTCAGTCACACTTAACCCCAGGCAGCCGTCCGTCATAGAAAAAAACCCGCAGCCGTCTTTGACTTGGAACGTTGCAAAATTTCAAATCCAGATTTGCTTTTATTGCCTTGCGGCAAATTTATTATTTTAAGTCAGCAAATGCTTTTCTTCTACATTATTATTGTTTTTTTTCTGCATTTTTTTTTTTATAATTTTAATGTTTTCTCAACATTTATTATGATTTCCGGAAATGTTTTGAGGCGGCAGACAGCAGCCAGAATTTATGCAGCCATCGCATATGTCAACAGCTCGTTTTTGATCAACCTCAGGAACACACACATCTATGTACCATCTGTTTGTATGTATGTATGTATGTTGCTACTGTTGCCATTCGACTAATACATGACATATAAATTTGCATATTTGCATTTCAATTTGCCGCCTGTGGTGGGTTTTTTTTTGCAATTTTTCCTTTTCTTTGGCAAAAATTTAATTGTCAATAAAAATTTACCGTGCGGAAAATTTGTTGTGCAAACAAATAAAATTGAAATGCGGCTGCTGCTGTTGTCCCTCTGTCTCAGAGTCTTTGTCGTGTGCACTTTTCATACGTCTCGTTGGCCATGAAAAGCCAAGTCCCACAATGGCAAATGACAAACTCATCAGCCAAACATTTGCATTATCTTTTGAGCAAATTGCATTTGACAAAGACTCGGAACGAGACTGTGGGAACATTTGCCAATGTACGATAAGGATAAGAACCCTAAATAATAAATGAACTTTGGCAATATTTTACATCGAAATCAAAGACATGACACAAAACGCCTAATTGAGTTAAGTAATGTGAAAAGCATGGGTGGTACTTGGCCATGGTCATCAAAAGCAGCTCAATCCACTCAACACTTGTCTGGAAGTGTGAATGTCCGGGTGTATATGTGTGTGTCGGGTTTGGTTTAGGAGATGCTTGTAATTTCGTAATTTACGTTGCAGATTTTGAATTTACACTTGCAGGCAATTAATAATGCTGCATTAGGGTTATCCATAACACACACACACACACACACCATAACAACAAGCAAACATAGTCCTTGCCATATGCACAACAATTACGCCAGATAATTAAGTTTATCGTCCATTGCCTTTTGCATTTTGCCAGAAACATCCTTTTCGGATTGGCATCTTCTACTAACATATATACATTTAAGAGTATTCATACTCAAAATGTTTACTTAGTATGACAGATTACAACATTTTACAGTTGCATCCAAAGATAAACAAGTTAAATGAATGAATGAACATGATGACGCATATCGAACAGATAAATGAACAACATTCATTAGTGCATTTTCAAGTTTCTGAAACAGCACCAAATGCTAGGTAAGTTGTTGGCAATACTTAGGTGCTTGTTACACCAAGCGAGATTTTCAAGTAAGAATGTGAGAAAATCTCTCAGAAAATCTAATCTTCTAATATGAAGCAAGTCGCATAGGGTTGCAGGCGAGACAACTTACAAGCTATATTACCTTATATAACTTGTAAATCTCGCTTCGTGTAACAGGAGACTTAACTCTGAAAACCCTGAGCTACATAAGAAAATGCAACACGTACATTTTGCACTTATGTTAATAAGTTAGTGTGTGGCCTATATGAGTGCAAAGAGTCCTGGAAATAAGGAACAAATTTTGATTTGTGGGCCAAATATATATTATATTATTAATTAGTATTCTGCATCTTAGCGACAGACTGTTTCTATAGTTCAGCAGCAAGTGAAGCTTATATATATATACAATATATATAGTCATAAGAGTACTCTTATGACTATTCCCCTATCTAGCCATCTACCTTATAACTCCCCAAATAGTCCTATATCTGAAATGAGTCTTCTTATCTAGGATGGTTCTAATCAGCCTACATCAGGTATCGATACTCTATGCCCGCCTAGGAGGTTCTTTCTTCTACTTGCCAGTGCGACGCACTCGGCGAGCACATTCCGCGTTAATAAGTAGGCTAGTCACAATTCTGAGGTTTTTATTGCTAGGGTTATAAAAATGTTCAAATTTTACATATGAATCCCATAGTTGCCCCCCGATTTTAATGCAACTTTACTCATGGATGGGTGATAACAAAAGACAGGAATATGTCGAGATGGTAACGTGGAAGTAAACAGCTAAATGCTATTGGCGTAAAGGAGGCCAATATAAAAAACTGAAT
The DNA here is from genome assembly GCA_035041775.1 of Chymomyza caudatula. NCBI lineage: Eukaryota > Metazoa > Arthropoda > Insecta > Diptera > Drosophilidae > Chymomyza > Chymomyza caudatula. The sequence goes on from JAWNKW010000133.1 coordinate 2,947,985, forward strand.
AAAACTAAAGTAAAGAACAAATAGAGAATAATAATCACATTTTCGAAAAATATTTTCCTCCCCGATCTATTGGTCTTTGTGAAACAGGCGATTCGAACAGACAGACATGGTTTCAAGTCTTGTTGATTATTTTGGTATATGAAACATTAAATAGACTTGAATTCTAAAATTCAAGTCTTGTTGATTATTTTGGTATATGAAACATTAAATAGACTTGAATTCTATTTGAATTTTGATATGTATCTAAGTCAGGGATTCAAACCGAAACTTATTTCGGATACGGTTACGATTACGGTAGTACGAGTTTATTTCGGTTTTCTTATTTAAATAATATCGGTTTCGATTCGATTCACCGATATTTGTTTCGGTTTACCGGCTATATCGGTATACAAAAACCGTGAATAGTAATATTTCTTTCATGCTCTTTGACGAAAACTGCCAACAGAGTAGTAAAAAAAACGAAACCGTACCGGTATAAGTATATCGATTTCAATTCGGTTATTTCGGAAAAATTAAAGCAGCAAACGGTTATCGGTTTTTCTAAAAAAAAATTATATCGGTAACGGTACGGTTACGGTTTCAAAATTCAATCGGCTGTTTTGGATAACAGTTGCGGTTACGATTACGGTTTGAATTCCTGATCCAAATAAAAAGTTTTTTAAGAAACAAGTATGTGTATATATATTTGCACAAAAGTTGACAAACCCTTTCTTGTGTCTTCAAGAAATCGACAATATCACCAATTCTTTGATTGACTTAAAAGTTTGTTTCAACCACATTACTCTAAATATTTGCAATACTTTATCCACTAAAAGTTCTCTGCTCAATATCAAAGTTGTCTTTCAATCCCATTTAACACATTCCTTGTTGCCTTGGCGAACATAAAACGTCATGTCATCAGTCATTAAAGATGTCATTGCTAGACGCAATTAAAACCATTCAAAATAAACATTTCATTGCAGTCGAATAACTCGAGTCACCTCCCCAACGTGCCTCTTCACCATGTTATACTTAAAAAACTTTGCTCCTAAAACGGCAGCGTCAACAGGACAACATTGTCGTAAACCTGACATTAAGATAACTTTTAATCATCGTAAAGGAAATACAAAACCATCTCTTGATCTTTTTTGTTCCTTTTTTGGGATACTCGGGTTGCAACGTGAGCGGCTTTTTGTGTCGTGTTGCAATGTTGCATGTAAAAAACTCAAAATATTTCGCACTGTTTTTTGTTTTCTTTTTGGCTTTTAACGAAAACAAATAACAAAAACCTTGGACAGGCATACGGGGTTCGCTTCGTAGTTGGTTGAACTGGGATATGAAATTGCTTTTGCTAGCTTGGGGTCTGCTGATGTTCAAGGCAAGGACGATGCGCAGCAAATGCGTACAGTGGTTTGCAGGGACAGCTCCACATTGCCGTGTTGCATGCTGATTCCATCAAAACGGAAATGTAATGAAAATTCAATTAAAAAATGGCATTTGGCGGAATTTAAACAAATTAAACAAAAAAAAAAAAGATTTGACAGGAAAACAGTTGAGTCTGCAGAAGCTGTAGCGCTGCATTTAAAGATGATTGTACCATATACACTAGATATTGAGGAGCTGCAGCGCTTCTCAAATGTATCTCTATAATCCGTTTGTCAACAAATCGGCATAACAAGCAATTTCGCTTATCTGACATAATGTCAATAATTTCGAATTCGACTACCCGTTACACGCATAAGTGAGAGTCTTACACAAGCTCATGAGCCAAATTCACATATAAATTACCAGGATAAAAAAATTATCCCTTATCCATATGTATATGTAAGCATGAAACGCTTGAATTGTGTAACAAATAAAAGTCACTCGATAAGCCCATCAACCGTTGGCAACCCCACCCAACCAGGAACCCCTTTTGATGGGAAAGGGAAAGGATGCTATCCAAAACTGCGTATGCTAATCACACACAGAGACACAGACCAACAACGAGCATTACGTCTATAACGCCGCCTTATAGATGCTTAAGCACAAACAAACGAGCCAAAGATCTTGGCAGCTCGAATGGAAATTGTGATTTTTCTTCTCTTTTTTTTGGATATTTTCTTTTGCTCGCATTTTATGACCTGGCGCCGCTTGAATGATTTTTATGGCTTAGAGAAAAGGGAAAATAAGGAAAAACTCAACCAGCTGAATATTACAGGCGGAAGGCTGATTTGCATGTGAAATGGACGCCCCGGCTCAACACTTGCGGAGACTGTGACTTCCAATGCAATTGTTATTTTTGGTTTTCCATTTTCTCAATTTATTTTTATTTGCATATGCAATAATTTACAGGCAGAGAAGGGAAGAGACTTAAGTACACCAAATTCGGTCTGATTTGAATGGTTATATGTTGAAGTACAGTAGGCGCAAGTTTTGATGGGAGACTTTATTTCTATATTCAAAAAAAGTTGAATGTTGACTACAAAGGCTCAAAGAGAATTTCTGAGGGATTGCTTTATCCCTCATCCAGTCCATAATGCTAGTAGGGGGTTTGGGGGTCCAACCCCTCCCGAAAATGTTACTACACATATAAGACTTAGGGTACAATCACAGTGCACGCTGAAGATGAAAAACCGTGCAGTACTGAATGTGAAGCAGAAAATCTTGCTGTTCAGTGCAGATTTTGTTGTTCTTCACCACAGAGCCAGACCCAATGTGCCTTAGCAGAAAATATTACTACTCGCTTGTTTCAATAATACAATAATAATTGATTTCAAAATAATAAATAAATAATAAAAAATGATAACGGAATATACAAATTTAAATTATTTGATTAGTTACAATCAGCATTACATGAAGGCATTGTTTTAGAACAAAATGGATCAATTCTTGACAGCTTATAGGGAAATGCATCGAATTCGTCTACTGATTCGTCTTCGCCTTCAACTTCGTCACCACGAGCACGATGATTGTAGCCTTAACTATAAAATGAATATTTTTTTGTCCAAAACTCCCTCTGAAACATCATCCTTCATCCTATATTGAATTTGGGTTCTACAGTTTCACCAACTCCTGTTATCAATATAAGCGTTATTTTATCGTCGGAAGAGTAAAATTTTCCAATTGTTATAGTTTTTCGATTTCTTTCCCATAGAGAGAGAGAGTGTGCAATTGGTTTCCAACGTCATCTACCGAGGAACCAAGGGTACAATCAAGGGTGTCACGAAGCTTCTATAGAAGGATCCTACAGTTGCAGAGAGAGGCTCTCTTTTCAGACGTAAAAAACGCGAGCAGGAAAAACGAAAGCCATAGGTGATCGTGATATGCGGAAGCAGGAATGACATTAGAAAGTGCTTCCAAAAAGTCATATGGCTGAAGGATTTAGTCTTTCTGTAGAGATGCAGAGGAAAATCTGATGGTGGACGCATAAGGTGCACTAAGGTTGTGATGGAAACACTGCTCCGGCTTACTATCGAGCGATGATGGGAATAATTCCGCTTCCGAAGTTAAGTTCCCGAAGTCCCCAGCATTGACATAGTCAAGCGAATTAGCATCCAGCGGCTCTGCTGGATAGGTCATGTTGTGCGTATGGATGAAGAAGCTACAGCTAGAAAGATCTTGATGATCTTTGGTATCACCGACTCGAGAAGACGCGTAAGTACTCCATATCAGACCGTAAGCGGATAACGGGTTGTTATGATCAGTTAAGCCCCATACAGTTTTAGATCGTCTTCACTTTTGTTCTTAGTAGTATACTTTTCACTCAAACGAACGGATTAACGAAGTTGTAATTGGATTTTTCTATGCGATTGTATCTCAAATGGCCCTTAAAATTGCATAAAACAGCTGTGTTTAAATGCTGTTATGAAAAAACTTAAGGAAAGAAGATAGCGTTGATACTTATATGCGAATCACAAAATTTATTATACAAAATTATGTAACGAAACAAATACAGTGCATATAATATATTTTTTATATTAAAACTAAGGTGTTAGGGATGTTCATTTTCTTTTAGTTTAATAAAAGGTTGCATTTCGGTAAGTTGTGAGGTTCAATTTGACGTCTTACAAACAACCAATTAATGTTTGTAGCCTATATTTTTTGGATTAACGGTTAAAGTAAATGTATATGAGCTCTGCCCAGACTTTTTGATAGCAAAAGAAGAGCTCTGACGACTACTTGAACACAATTTTTCGAACTCCGCTAGAGCAAATGCGAAGTTTTCTCAAGTTCGTTCTTTCGAAAAAGGTCTATGAAAACAAGAATCGACTCTTTAATACCAAGGTCTTGGGTTTTTACTAATAAAGCTCTTTGTGAATTTTCGAAAATGAAATAAAAACATTTGCAACTTTCCATTTTTTTGTCAACTAGGTACTTTAACTGTATCAAAATAAACCATTTTTCAATTTATGATAAAAAATATGTTCACGTTAAAAATAATGTCTCTACTTAATTAACTTCAAAATAAAAAAAAGTTGTGCAATCCTGCCATTGTCCTCGGTGTATTTTCCCAGTTTTAAAACTAGTGTGACCAATCCCTTTTCTGAAGTTGCAGTTAAAAATGTTTTTGCCAAGCTAGTCTTCTTTTTAAATTTGTATTTTATAGGATTCGTGTGTTCCTCATAGCGTACGCCTGCATCAGAAATGTGCTACTTTGGTTGAGCAGTTTGTACGTCTCTATTAGTTTCGCCTCCAAGAACGTTTGAATAGCCATGAGCAATGATATTCAGATGTTAGTTCCTTATTCGATTTCTAGAGCATTATTCAAGTATATGTAGTTTTTTGCTGACTTGCCATCGTTAACATAAAGCCGTTCTATTAAAGCAAGAAATGTCAATTTTGCAACACTTTGTATGCCTTTATTCAAATCCTATGATCGAAGTTTAAACTAATATGGTTTAAAATAAAGCAGGAAGTGATAAACGATTGCGATTTGTCTGGATAAACTGTGTAAATAGCATTTATTAGAGTTGCAAAAGAGTCACAAAAAAAAAGCCAAAACAAAATGGCAACATCGCTTTTATCGTGGGTTTTTCTCAATGTGACACTATTTCAGTGTCTGAATAAAATTCTAAACAATTGATATTGTTGAACTATAGTTCATTTTAAAGAACTCTGATGGGGCATCATGTTTCAACAAACCCAATGCAAAATTAACTCAGTTTTTTCGATCATCCTCGCGCTTATAGTTACTTTTATGGAGGTTCGATTCAAAACGCTATATCTTCATTGTACTTAAAGTTATTCACGTGATCTGTTTTAGAATGAATGCCACTACAATTCGTTCATAAGTTATTTTCCGATTATTAGGCGCATGTGCTCGAGTTTGAGGCCAAAAAGTGCAAACTTCATGGCGTTGTTTGCAATAAGACTTTTCTTAAGTATTGAAATGTTAAAAAAACATTAATTCTGTAGACCAGTGTAATCTAATAATCGCATTTTCTACTGTTCGTTCCATAAATTTTCTTGTTAAGCCTAGTACGCAGCAGGCTAAAATATTTTTACACGAAATGCGCAATATATTCCTGTTGTCGTGGATTGTAAATAAAAAAGGGTGGCCATATAGTTGAAAAAAGCAAAAATCACATGGTAACCCTATTTTGTCAGCTGTTTTATGTTAGTTGTGTTTATTGCTACATAGCATTTACATACGCACATCCTATGGGTCAGCTGCTGCGCCGTACGCTTTTACTCTTCCAATTTCGCTTTGCATTTGGGCAAATGATGAAATTTTTATAATTGCCATTTTTAATAAATATATAGTGCTAATAAAATATATTGTTAGCCCAACAAGTCGCAATTAAAACTATGTACCCTTCTTTTGTTTTGGCGCATCATTTTAGTATAATTTGTAATTGCATTTCTCATTTGTGTGCATTTCTCAATATACATATATAGACGAATTACAAAACGCGCTCTTTCTTTCGTCACGAAACCAGCTGTTTATTAGTTCCACAAATGTTCCACAAACACTGTTAAGTTGGCAGCACTCATTATAAAAGTGGACAGCGCAGTTTGCAGTGCTGCGCACCAAAGAATGAAATTTCGCCATGAAAAATTCCTTCGCAGTTTTTTTTATATAAAGTTTGGCAGCACAAAATAAATTCCATTCAACTGCGTACTAGGCTTTAAACAGAAAGCGGTTGTTCAGCTGTCAACAGTTATAGCGAACTTTCTTTTTATAACTCACATGCTCAATCGAGTGCACACTGTACTTGCTTTGCTCAAGTTCTGCATTTTTAATTATACACTGAGTGTTCGAAATTGAGTCTTTTACAATTCAACTTATTTTCAGTCGCTTTTCATAAATAATAAAGTCACAGTATTCCAACTATTTTGAGCTACAACCAGAAAAAAGGAGATATATAATATGTGTGCCTCCTTTGTGGCAGTAGCACCTTCCAAGTTCTATTTCAATTTCAAGAGCCATTAAAAACTATGGAGCAGTGCATGCAATTAACTCGAGTGAAAATTTCATAAAGATAACAATCGACAAGAACATGAATTACTTATGTTGCATACAACATACTACAAACAAACAAAAGTGAAGCAAGGCAACACAACAGAAATCTGCAGTCAGTCAACACATCAAATAAAACTGCCTCTCAAAAGACTCCGAAGTAGCATGGTGAGAGTGAGATAGGTGGAAAAGGGGAGGTAGACGGCGACAGAGAGACAGAAATGTAGCTCAGCTAACATTAATTTGCATTTAAAAACTGTTTTTAGTAGCATTAAAACCAAACAGACGAAGGAAGATACAACACACACACACACACACACACACACTTAGACACATAATGCTCTCACAGATACTCCTAAATGCGCGTGTGTGTGTAAGCCATTAAGAAAGTGTCTCCAGATGTGAAGAAAAGTGAAGTAAAGAAGTTGATTTGGACCGCATCACTTTAGTTGTCTGTTTTTTCCTTTCTTGACATAAAAAGATGAAAAGTTTATTATGTTTGTTGGTTTATTTGTTGGTATTATTATTATTAATATTATTGTTGTGGCTGTTATTAGCTTTAAGAAATGGTTATGAGCCCAGAGCACGACATGCATCGTTCAAATGTCAAAAGGCATAGTGCACAGTGTGACCAAAGACAGCACGTCATAATTTCAGCAGTTGTGGCTGCCACTGCAAACACTGTGCCCTGGGCCCGTGCCCATGCACTGAAAGAAAAACTGTGAGATAAGAGCTGTTCAACGACTATTGAATAATGGGTTTACAAATGAGGAACACTCGGGCATTTTTTATATATAATTGTACAATAGATCGAATTCCTTATTTTCTAAATTTTAATAAAAAGATAAAGAAGGACAGATACACATGCTAAAATACGGTCATGTCACATACGATCATCATAATTGCTATTTCAAGAGGTCGAAGCTAACTGCTCTAGTGCTTTACAAACCTTTCGGCAAATCTTGAGCTTAGGTTTTGACATTTTTTATACACAAATCACATGCAAAACAGAAGGAGAGAACCTTTCTCTAAAAATACATATAGTATAAGCCATTTTTTTTAAAGAAATACAACTCTGTAAACGAAAAAATAAGTGTTCTAGTTTTCGTTGGATGACCTCGCTACGTGGAACAAGCGCCTAATGAATAAAAAACAAAATTACGATGGAACTACGATATTCATGAGCACTATGTATTTATATTATTAGCCCTACATTGAGATCCAAAACTACTCGCACTAACAATGTTTCTAAGCCTAATTGATATATATCTTTGGAAAACCTCAAGGTTGCATAACATATGTCCATATATGCTCTAAGATTGCTTTGAACATGATTAATTTGTTTGCCAAGCTGAGCTCAGATCGTGGGCGTATAGGCCAGTATATTTGCCTGGTTTTTGGTTTGAATTGTATTTGTTTGGACTTAATATGTTTTCTCCAGTAGAGAGGTCCACATAAGAAAGTCTCTTCTTCTGGTATGGATAACACATTCAGAGACTAGAGAACATTTCCAATGTCTCAAATGTCTCAATGTAAAAGTTGTTTGATTCTGTTTTGTATTTCCCACACACTGTTTAATGTGCTTTTAACAACTTTGATTCGATACAAAATTTTGTCTCAGAGTGGTTAAAGCGGACCACTTCGTGCACCTGAACCCGAGCACCCCATACTTTTGACCCAACAAACCGATACTTACTAGAATTTTCGGTAGCTTGCAGCCCTGATTCAAAGTGTCAAATGCAAATACGAGAGGGAGTAATAATCTATAGAGATCCCTAAAGTTCGCAATTTCGTCTAAAAATGGTCGTTTCAGTAATAAGACTAGTAACTTTTATGTGTGGATATACCTCTTCTGGGCTAGGCTATAATATGTTCGCAATAGAAAAAAATTGCTCACAAAATGCCAAGTATAGATTGTTTGCGGCAAAATTTTCGCTGCTTTCGAAGCGATTGTTTTTCTCAGTGTAGAGCTGCCGATGGCTATGACTAGTGTTTGCTTTTTTATTTCAAGGCAAACGAGCAGCCGGCAGGCGGCGGCACTTACAATGATCTTGTCATAAAACGTTCAGAGTCATCAAAGTTGCACTTTATGCGAAACGATCTGAGGAGTAGTCATAGTTCCAGCCGTCCCGTCCGTCCGTCCCGTCCCAGTAGTTGCCTCGATCGTGCACGTGTTCATCGTCATCAGCATTAGCGGAGCTGTTGTATTAGGCGAGAACACTCTGACGAGTGTTCTTGGTTTAGGCATTTGTTGGGCTTTTCATCTGTTCTGTTCGACTGTTCGGCTGTCTGGCTGCTCTTTGCTCTTAGCATAATCATAGAAATTATGTGGGGCCCCAATGCCTTGGCTAAATGGTGTTGGCAGCGCCATAAGCGGGGCTAATAGACTGCCTGGGGTCATAGGCACAGCAAAGAAAAGCACTGTGGAGCAGATAGCTTTGGACATTGTAAACACTATAAATAAACGATATAAAGATGAATAGAAATATGGAGTATGCAAATGGAACCATCAAAAAGACAGCTTAACTTTAAATGTTTTCCTAAAGAGTTTTCAAAATATGCCATAGAACGTATTGTACAAACACAATACTAAGCTGCAGCTTAAAGTTTGCTTGCATATTATCATTATTATCAGATTGTTGCCCATTTCGAATCGAATTACAATTCAAGATCACTTTGGAAGCATTTTACATGCCATATGACAAGCCCAAGTGATCCTCAAGTGTTGTCACTCGCATTAAATATGAGAAGAACCAAACCATTACAACAGTTTTTACCCAACTGGCAAGTGGCATGAAACCCCAAAAACGCACACACACACACTCGCACACACACTTGACACTTGCCGCTAACTTGTGGCATGAGCCGACTTTGACAAGCTGCTGCGTCTGTGGCTGCTGGCTGCTTCTGTTTGTACTTTAAGATCTTTTCAAGATCTCTTTTCCAACGAAAATTTCTTTTGCCGTACTCTCTGGGGGCAACCCAGGGCGACCGTGTTGATTGCCTGTCGTTGTTAGAAAAATATTATTTTTTATATTTCCATGCTGATACTAAAGACGAGTAGTTGTAGTTGTAATTGTTGCAGTTGGGGCGTGCTACAAAGGGCGGCCTGAATGCCGCTGACGCTGTCAGTCAGGGCCTGGACGCGCTTCAGCGAAAGTTGATGTGCATGAAAAGTTTTAATTGCGCGGCGAGTTGGAGTTGGAGTTGAAGTTGCTGTTGAAGTTGAGTATGGGGCTAAAGTTGAAGCTGGGTGGCACTTGAGCGTGCTGCACTGGCACTGTCTATTCTCTTTCAAGAAACGCATCAAAAATGATTTGAGCACAAGTTTTGTGGGTCGTTTTTTGAAATAGCCTGCAGAAGTAAGAGTACCAGCGATAAGCATCTAAAACAAACTTTTGTTACTTGGTAGAAGCTTGAAGAGTCTGCAGATCTCTTTTAAAATGCGCACGTGCTGTTCCTGTGTGGGTTGTATGCATAGGTGCTTTTGGGTGCTAATCGAGTTGACCCACTTTTTGAAACACTTCAGCAGACAAACAAAACTCTGTTTATCAATTTTAAGCTAGTCTTGGAAAAAGCATAACAAATTTTTAATCTATTTTCTATTTACTATAAAAATGTTTTTAATGAAGTTTTCCACACACAATCTCTTTAACCAAAAATGCCAACACGTATGCGATGTGCTTTACCAAAAAAGGAAAAAAAAAAACATTCATTCCGCTATTTGATGATCAGTAAAATAGTCAAGATTAACTACGGTCCGTTTTCAAATGACCAAAAGCTAATAAATTACAACAAAGAGCAAAGTTCTCTAAAAAGCTAAGCAATGGCCAGTTTATGGCACCTTTTTAACCAACAAACCCAAGTCAAAGAAATGCCATACATCAAGTCAATGCCACAGCTCCATCTTCATCTTTAAGTTTCCACACAGAGTGGCAATTGAAAAATGTAGATCAAGTTGGGTCGATAAAAAGGGCAAACCTTTCACATTAATTATAAGTTTTTAAAACTACATAAAAAGAATTAAGAGAAATATGGCTACACATTGTGATTGAATAGTTTGAAGCCAGCAAGTTTCCATTCCGGGAATGCCTCAGTCTCTAAATAGTTCCATTATGTTGCACTAATTTTCGACAATGGTCGTCCAAGTTGTAAAGATCTGTTCCATGCGATAAATCATTAAACAATTTGGCTATAAAAAGAGAAATATCTTAAGGCCCTCCTGTTCATTGTAAATATGACGCCCGGCCGACTCCCCAGCACAAAGTCGAGTTAATTGCCTCCCCGCTCAATGTTTGGAAATTCTTCATAAATGCCTCTATAAAGTGCGTAAATAAAGCCGACGTGTGGTCGCTCGGTAATAATTTTTTTAAACATATATTTTTTACGATCTTTTTTCTTTCTGTGACTTTTTTTCTTATTTTTACGTTGCATTTGTTGCCACTAATTGCATTCTTCTCTCTTTGGACGCAACTCTTTATGTTTGTGGTTTCGAGTTTCTTGGTTTCAATTAGATTACAGTTGTTGCTTGGCATCATTAAATTGTGGCATGTGTTTGTTCTTTTATGGAAGTTCTCTTTAGGTGTGCTCTATTTTAGTAGCTTCTTTTTTGGCAGTAAAATGCAACGCAAAGAAACCGTTATCTGGTTAAGGCATAATGTTCCCCTGCTTTGCGCACGCCTTCTTCACTCCGTCAAGTCCCCCTTTATGCTTTCTTTCAACAGCCGCACTAAAGACCTTTCTCCGAGGACTTCTCTTGTCCATAAGCACATGACCGAGCCAGTGGAGAATTTTAGTTCGCTTGACTATGTCGTGTTAGTGCCCATTAAGGTCGTCGTTACATCCAAGTAGTGTAATAGTTGCCAATGCGTATAGTGCGATAGATTAAATGGAGTTCCATTTTCCACCTAAGCACTCCAAGAGCATCTGTATAAGACTAGGGTCTGAAAGGATTAACGTGTTAGTTTCATCTTACCAGAGTGGTCTCCACTACTCATTGTCTCTACCATCGATTGGCAGGATTGATCCTCCGCTTTATGCTGACATCGTTCTTTGGTGCCAAAGTAGACCATTTTCCGATGCACTACGGCCTTTCGTTGTACACTTTCCATCGCTAAATTGAAGAATTCGCATAAAGGGTTGTCATCTTGTTTGAAGACTCTCACGCTATGAAAAGAATCAGAAAAGTGCTTTCCTACCTTGATGAACCATTATACGTGTATTGCTTAAGGATTACTAAACTGAGGCAATTTCGCAGAGATACCGAAATCAGACAATGTGGAATTCCCAAAGGGCTACCAAATGCTGCTTTATAATCGTCAAAAAGGTCATGGGTATTTATTTAGTATTCGTGAATCATTTTTGGACTTACCAAGCCTTATGCCGCACGGATAAGGTCCTCTCAGTGCTTTCGCGAATGGCTTTAGTCTCTCACACAATGATTCGAAGAAGTTTAATGCTACAGTAGTTGACCCATACTGTGGGGTCCCTTTACCAAGGCAGGCCAGAATGGGCTTCTTTGATCTTCATTTCAAAGATGCTACGTTTTAAAGAGCATTACTTGTACGCACCTGTGAAGCAATCGACCGACTAGTTGAAACTTCGACTATTCCTTTAACCATACTCAAACAGTAAGTACCATTCAACAACTGTGCAAATATGATGAACCAACAGAACATCAACATTTAAGCCCAAAACTATGTAACAACAATTTTTGCTGGCATTATCACCAGGGCAATGTCAGTTCCATCAATACAAAATGCAATACTAACGATTTCATTAAAAACCCAGTCAACTAGAAAAAACTCAATTAATTTCCAAGCGTAAAATCCGCTCGAGTACAATGCATAAAAAAAGGAAACCCATCCAAGCGCCCCCATAAAAAAAGAGATCCGAAAAACAAATTTTCGTTTTTCTGCAAATCATTCGGCAAACAAACACAAATGTGCATAAAATTACAACAACAAAACAAATTGAAAGCGAAAAAAAGAAGAGAAGTGCATATGATGACCACCAGCCATCAAATATCAAGGGCTTCCATCCGCGCTGAGTGCTCCGATATGCTCCGAGTGCAGTGATATGCAAAAAAATGCATGTCATTGCGTTGGCAACGGGGTCGGATCGGGGCAGTATGTATTCCAAGTATTGCGCAATGCCCAAAACTCTTGCAGGGTGGTGGGCTCAAGACCCCCTGGCGGCATCGCTAGGTTTTTTTTTTATGTAGTTCACTTTTTGAAAAATTGACAGCTTGACCGCAGTGGTTATTGTCGCTGTTGTTGGGTGAATGTATTGTTATTGTTATTACATTGGCATTTGTTGTTGTTGCAATTGCAATTGAAGCGCAAAATCATTAATATCCTTTGCCCTTCTCGCTCCACTTGCCTTTTGGGTTTTTTATGCCCTTCTGTGGTTGCATTTGAATGCATTGCATTGCAACTGCCCTGGAAGTACATATTTCTTTTTTTAAGGTTTCCCATTTGGCCTGTTGTTTGTTGACGAACTTTGTCCACATAATGAACTTGAACGTAGGTCTACAGCGAGGTCGGGATTCTCGAACTGCGGCAAGTTGAAACTAACAAATGCTTTCATTAGTTTCAGTTGTTATTGTAGACCCCTACTGAGCGTTTTAATAGAGGTCTCCAAAGATACCATTGTTTCATTTAAATCTGATCTTAGCAGAAAGTTCTTGATTCAAGATATTGGAACTCCAATGAAGTTACTATATTTGATTACCGTCATGACCATTAGTATGCTCGTTCAATATCCACTTCATTCTTTAAATATTCACTTACCCCGCGCTCTAAAATCCATGTGTGTCTCATAAAAGTTCTAACCACCCAGTTCGTTAAGTACTACTCGACTTTATGCAATCACTCAGTTACCCACTCCACCTTGCCCTAAGACACTTGTTCGCCCTTTCTACTTTCCCGTCTATGTACTGAGTACACCTTTTACTTATCCCAATTTTGGCAGCAATTACGCTTAGACACAACAAAGTTCGGCCATATCAGGCTCAATAGTTTAATGAAATTATCAATATCCTCTATACGTTCCTGTGAGTCATCCTTCGCACACACTCACGCACATACAGTCAGAGACAACCCTGGCGGGCCACATCACACATAATCACCTACTGATGTAAATACAAATATTTTCAATATAACCACTTAACGCTTAAATCCCGCACACACAGAGACACAAAACAACAAAACACAACCCTCATCCTCGGGTCAGCCCTGTTGGTTACCCACCACATTAACCAACCGACTGAGCGGCCGAGCGACCAAGAGACAGAGTGAGTGCAGAAATGGCAAAAAGTGAGTGCCCACATATAAGTTTATCTCGGGAGTAAGCGATGACTACATGACTACTATATTCGTATTACCTACAGCTATGACTACCTTGTGCCCCTTGTTGTTGTTGCTGTTGTTGCTGTTGTTCTTGTCATTGCGGCACATCACCCAAGTGCACTGGGACGGCACGGACGGTGGCGGCGGCGGCTACCGACGACCACAACAGTATCAATGCACTAACTGTACCCGCTAGGTTGGTCTGTTGGTCGGTTGATTTGCTTGGCAAACTCTGAGCACAATGTAGCAGGGGTCTTAAGAGCAACCCCCAAATGATATTGCATGAGGGTTAAAGTTTGCCTTCTAGACGACATCGGCAACAACGAGCGACGACAGTGAACTGTCATATTTGCTTTGGCCGACTGAGTGACTGACTGACTGACTGACTGACTGAGTGACTAGATGAATGAGAGACTGACGACACGTACATATGTATGAATATGGTGGTTGATGATTTACCAACTGACCATCTGTCATGGCTAAAAAGTATTTTACAACAACACCAACAAATATAAGGAAAAAAGCACGGCATATTTTTCAGCGCGTTTTTCTTTGTATTGAAATTCAAATGCCCTGCGACAACTGTACCCGTGCAAGTGTATAACTTCAGGGGTTAGGGGCGGCAAGCGGGCGGGCAAGTGTTTGTTGCTGTTGTTGGTATCCTCAATCCTCTGCGTTTGCACGTGCACAGCTGGAAGGACTTTGGCCGCATTACTTTTCGCTACAAAATTTGTTTAGATTTTCTTTTTGTCAGAGATTTTTTGTACAATTTGCATAACTTGCAGAAGCGGAACAGCGACAGCACTTGAGAGATTCTCTTTGGAATCTACCCTAAGTTGTGTCATTTGTCGGCATACTTGTACATACTTATATATTGTACATAATTTTCGAGTGTGTCGGCATTTCAGCGCTTAGTTCTATTTTTTTGTTCGACCAACAGAAGGGTTCTCAGCTGAGTTTAATTGTTTGGAAAGAGTTTTGGTTGTTTGTGTATTGTGATTATACAAAAATAGCATGTTATGAGGTATGAAACTATGATGCTGGTTGAGGATACAAGCTGTTCTAATATTAGTTGTATTTGAGCTTTGAACGTATTTAAAGTCCGGTTAAAGTACAAGTACAAAGTTTTCTCTAACCAGATGTATTTTATTTGCTAATCCCAAGGCCTTTTAATGAAAGTTGGAGTAATAGAAGCTGATCTTAGCGGAGTTAATTAGTTTTGATAACTTGCGTCTTCAAACTTTAAATTGATTATAGTGCTGGCTTGTCTTGTATCGCTCTCATTTGTGGTATGCATCGTTACTTAATAAGATTCCATTTGGTATTTCATTATTAAACCATGATGTTTCCATTGGTTTAATAATTTTTTATTTTAAAAGTACAAAGGGGCTATATAGATATTGCACATTAGATTCAAGTTCTCAAGTTGGTCGTCAATAGATGGTAATGAGAATATTATGTCCCGGTTCAATTTATTAAACTCGTCATTCATCAATTTGTGGTGAATGTTTTTAAAGATTTTTTTGTCTATAAAACTATATTCGATAACATATCTGTGATCTTCTCCTTTATTCCCGACATATAAAAGGCACTCCTCGAAAGAGTAAGCATTTTACACAGGGAGAGAAAGTTGCTCGTTGGTATTTGTGTGCTGTGTTAGCAGTGAAAGCGAAAAGAACACCATGCATACTTATGTTAGCTTTCTGTTGTTGTTTTCGCGCTGGCACGCTAGATGGCGCCTCATTAAACAGAGTTGAAGAGAACTCAGTGTTGACAGTTTAACATCAGATGGGGGTTTCGTGATGGCTACTGTTTTCTGTCGAAACTGGTTCAACGATTTTTGGTACTTTAAATCGTTTGAAATTAGCCTACCAAAAAGAACTAACCAACATATATATTATAAAACCTAGTTCAAAAGAACTAAATTCTTGTCATAAATGAGAATCAGCGATGCTCTTTGCTAATAACAGGATGTTGACGTATTAATATATTTTGGGTTGAGCTGCATAAGTTAAGGTGATCCCTAGAATTCAAAACAATTAATTTCAGCTTTACAAGGATCTGAACAGTAAACTTGACCACATTATATCTATGCTAAAATTTACGTGACGTTTTGACAAATGCCCTTCTAAGCTCCAAAGGGACTTTAAAAGCTTTTAAGCAGCCATTTGCAATAAGTTTTACTTCTTTATTCACAAATTAAAGTTGCTCATAAAGCAATCCTGTATTCGAAGTTTTCCGTTGCAGTTTCATTACTTCATCATCAGTAATAACTGCAACTCTAACTCAAGCCTTGCTTTTTCACTAACTAACTGCAAAGTCCTTTTGTCCAATGACCACATTACTCACGAACACATCAGTAAATGAAACTCTGACAAGGCAGCAACTAATTGGCAGAGTTCCTGAGTCCTAGTGCTGACCAGGACTTGCAATACTTACGATGCCCTAACCCACAAGAGCATGTGACTTTGGCACAATGGCTCAATAAAGAAATCATCAGCAGCAGCAGGAGAAATTCAAGCTGAGTACTTAAAGTGGCCGGACCATTTACCAAACCAGTATTGCCATTGCCACTCCCACTGGCCCAGTGCAGGAGGTCGAAGTAATATCAATGCCAATGCCTCTGCCTGGATGCATCAACACTTCAATGAGTGCGTGCTCAGTCGATGCTGGGTTGACGCCGCTGCTGGACAGCTTGCAATGCCTCAAATGTGGGTTGTAGCACGGGGGCAGGCACAATGAGGCACTTCTTTCTTCTTCTTCTTCTGGTCACTGTCTGGCCACCACAATTATTTCCATTTGATTGAACAAAGAAGTATGCGTGGAGTTGTTGCCGCTCGGTCCTTTTTTCCGCAGTTTCCGAACTGCCATAACTGCACTTACTGTGGGGGTGCCAGGCTGGACAGGAAAGCCTTGGAAGTGGTTAGTCCATATAAGCTGTGTTTATTTCGCTCTACGCTTGAATAGGTTCAGCAGATTAGGCTAAAGACTTATTAAAGATGATTTTAAGCAAATCTCCAGGAAAGACTCACTCCATAAAACTCTGGTATTATTGTATTGTAGATTTCGTATAACATCGATAATTATATGCAGAGACTAAATTAGTTTCAAATTTCATACTTCTATAAAGTAAGCCAGGAAAATACTTTCCAGTAATTTTTACAAAATAATACAAATGAAATTAATAACTAAGACATAGTCAAAGGCGAAACACAAATAAATATTTCAGAAGAAAATAACTTAAACCATGACTGGACGCGACGGCGGCCTTTAAAGGCACCAAAAAAGGATACTAACGAGCTCGATGAAGATGATTTGGCTTTTAAGGAACCGCAAAAGAAAGCCATGGACTTTGCCAAGCAGAATGCAGGAAAAAAAAGGGACCTTTAATGGGTGGCGGTATAAAGAAGTTTGGCAAGAAATAAAGTTACACTCACAGTTCGATGCTCTATACCTCGTACGTGGCTTTGTAGGCATTGCAATTTTTTTGAAAATTTACCGTTTATTTGTTTTTTTTTTTTTTTTGCATATTTGTATCAATAAAATTAAGAAAATTGTAGAATAGTGCTTACCAGAACATAAGAAAGAGTGCTTCTGTCTTCTAATATATTCAACCAAAAAAAAAAAAACGTGAGCTAGCTGCATTTTGATGTGAAAAATTTATTGGCGCCTGATCCATTAAGTATGGCGAGTTGAGCACATGATTGATTTTGTAACATAAATCGAACAAAAAACTACAACATCTTGTGAAGTTCACTAACTTAATTCAAGTTTCTGTACTTTATTTATGTAAAATGACCCGAATCGTGGAACTAAAGTATCGCTAGAACCACAAAGTTGACCTCGAGGATATTACGGACTGTGGTGGCAATCATTTAAAGGACTCCTTAAGTTTGCTTATATGCGATGGCATGAAGGATTGTGACGAAATTATGTTTGCGGCCAACTTTTGCATGAGTGGAACAAAATAAAAAAAAGCTTCAAAATTGTGGAAAAACCTAGATAGTACAGTCTTACATGAAATGAGACTGATTCCACTAGCCAACAAAATTAAAATTTTTGTAATATCTGAAAAAGAACACTGTTTGACGATCATGTTTGGATTACCTTTCTTCAGTATTCAGCTACACTCAGTTTTTTTTGATCAACCCCAGATACTTGAGAATTTCACGATTTTTTATTATTTTCGACGAGTTTCGCATCCAACCGCTACATCGGCATTGCCAATTGAGCTAAACACGTGATCTTTTTTCGAATGGATGCTACTACATTTCTTTTGTAGTCCCTTTCTCGATTCAACTTAGAAGCGTTTAGACACAATTATAATAAAACGTCCATGCTTGACTTTTAGAAAAATAGTTCAAAATTGTATGACTCAACCGTGTTTCAAGCAACTCGAATGGAAAACGAAATGCTAAAAAGCACGAAGCTTATTGATAACTTTTCGACGTAAATGTCTTGCATGTGTTGTTTTTTTTGTGCGGTGTGCCGGGGTATAACGTATTGTCGCACAATATTGCTAGAATAATGCTAAGAGTGTGTAATTTGTGCAGTTGAAACTAACAAAAGTCCGTTCGCATATCCTCGATGGCTTGGATAGTCATATTGTAGGGTCTCATTTTATTAAGAATCAATTAATCTGAAAGCCAGGTGTGAGTGAGTCACATGCGCAAAGGGTTAGAAGTTTCAATTATTTGAAATACGCACTGTGGAAAACCGTTATTAGTAAAATATGCATAGAGCACTGCATTGCGGTTCGTAGAAAAATAGCTGAATGTCAAGGATAATTGCACAAAAATAGCGAAAGGGTGACTAAGCTGAACAGCAGTAAAGAGTTAACTAAGAGAACCAACCAAGCAAATAGTCAGAACTAGTCGTTCCGAAGTGCGCTCATTAGGTGTTCCGCGTAACTTATGACCAAGTTCAGAGCTTATTATCATAGTTTTGTGGCTATTTCAAGTAGTGCCAATTTATTTAATTGGATTTGTGTGACAACCTAGAAGCCAGCGTGTTAAATTGAGCATAAATTTTTGCCAGTTTTGTAAAACTATTTAAGTATCAAGGGGCAAACTGCTAAAGGATAAATATGTATACTGTAAAAGCCACACAGCTGTTTCCAGTATTTATAGAATTTTATAGAGAGTTGATCATATTTTGTATACTCTTAAGTGTGCAAACAAACACGCAACGTGAAAGAAGCAATTAGTATGAAACAACAAAGAAACACTTGAAAATTTGCCACTGCCAAAGGCAGGCAGTAGAAGTATCTGTCTATTCAGTAAGATACTTATTGTTATCAATGCCTCAATGCTCTTATTACTCAATGTTGCTGTTGTTCCTGTCAAATGCAAATAGAGCTCAAGTGGCAGACAGCAAATTAGCTCTGCCAACTTGTCAATGACAGCCAAATAATTTTCAAATTGTGAAAAGTTCCATGCAAAATCAGAGCACAAACCAGGCCCGACCTTGTCTTTGACGTTGACACTGAAACGCACTTGAGACAGCTACAGAACAGACTCAAAAGTGTTGAATAAAGCTCCACATTATATAATGTAGTGGTAATTAGCTATATAAACAGTATCATGGCCTTGGGACGCTAAAGGGGTCTGGGGCACAACCACTTTGCTTGTTTTGTGTATTTTTGGTAAGTAAGTAGGTCGGCAATTTGACTTACTACTCAGCTCGACAAGCTTGTCCCGAGGGCTAACAACACAATTGCCAATTGACGCTTGCTGATTTACAGTTCTTTAAAAATGAACTCATTAACTTAATTAGCTGGGAATTTGGGTTCGAGTTCGGATCGGTTTGCTTGCATCCGTAAAATGGCTTCAACTGCCTCAATTGCCGGTTGGCCTGTTGCCTCCTGCGTCATTATGAAAATTACAAAAATTTGCAACAGCTTCTGGTTAATGTTAACCGTAAATACTTGCAAACAAACTCATGCACCTACATGCATATTCATGTTGATACAGTATTATGCAAAGAGCACAAAAGAGTAAAATAAATAAAAGCCAAACCGTCAACCAACGAATGCAACCAACACCTTGCCACAAAGCAATGCGAAAAATATATAAAAAATATATTTCAAATAAAGACCAGAAACGAAGAACTGGTATGCGCACCGAAGTTGGCATACACTTCTAGACCCTTTTGACAGAGCAAATATTCTCAGAGATAAAGATCCGCAAGCTTAAATGGCTGCTAAACCATAGAAGCAGAAGGTCGCTAAGATGCAATCGATTTGGGGCAAGTGATTGCTCCAACTTGGAGCTAGGCATTCAGATCTGGGAATTGTTTCGAAGTCGAACCGAAAATGATTAGGGACCCTCCAGAATAAAGCCTTGCGACTGATAGATTCGTATTTTGACCCTGCAGGGTCAATTGGGACCCCAATCTAGCAGCCCTGCAGGAGCACAAATAGTTATTCTCTTCCAGACACAATGATAGGCCCCTGTAAACATTATAGCCGGCTCAAGGAATTTGAGCTTGTGGAGTATTTGCCATTCCGGCTGTTTGTGACTTCACTAAATATAAGGTTGAAGGAAAGCAATAATAATTGATTTTCCTAAATCATTCGGTGAACTCAAACGAAAGATTCAAATTTGTTTTAAAGAAAAATCTTTAATTATTAAAAAAATAATGTTTTAGTTACTGCGCAACCTATCGAGATTCAAGTTAAGAGATTGAAGATCTTCTAATATTATGTCCCAGTCAAGCGGCAGGCAGCCCTCGAGTTTTAGAGTAGTACCCGAAATGCAAATTTTTGTATCTTATAATGAATCCGTATTGTCTTATACAAGTGGTAACCCCGCAGTCGGCTCCCGAATCAATAAATATTTTATTTCAAAATCATTTAGCATTTCTGATTTTTCTCTCTTGTGTCTTTTATTTATTTTATCTATGATTTGGTAAACTTTTAAAACTTATATATTGCTTAACTTACGAAAATTTTCTGAACAATGAAATAAGTTTCACCCATATTTGTTGCCATAAATGTAGTTGGTGAAAAAGGGTGAACAAATTTTTCCTCAGCCTATAAGAACTTATATCGTATTGCTGCATTTTATAGTTCTTGGATGCCGTTAGCGACGGACTGCTAATAAGGCAAATAGAATAATGGTAGCGACCAATGAAGAACGTGCTCCACAGGCCGCAGCAAGACCCGCAGCTGGTCTTAGTAAGATGGGGAACGGGAAGATGCAGAGAGGGGCACGGGGATTGGAGAGTGGAGCGTGCATGGGACAGACCTCCCTAGTAATAGATAAAAGCTAAAGGAAAACTTTGTCAGGTAACGTGTGTCACGTCACGTATAAAAGTATGGATTGAATGCTTCATATGTATATGATCTCTGTCGCTTTTCGCAGACTTTTGGGATGCCGATAAAAACCACTTCTATTTTCTGTCACGTCACGTATCCCTTTTTACTGGCTTAAACCGACATGCTGCCGACGACCCTGACCATTTAGCAACCAAAGTGTAATCCAAAAACCGAAACAAGAAATAAAAAATGGTGATTTCTTCATATTGTTTATACGAGATTGTCACGTGCATAGCCATAGTAATGGCAATACTCAATGTGCAACTTTCGCTTGTATCGCATAGTATCCTTCGATGCAAACTTTAATATAAAACTGATATACCCTCTTTAAGCGTTTAATGAAAAAGAAAAACGCATTTTTAATGGATTTTTCGGCAGCTCGGCGATTTTGCTACTGTAAGAGGGCGTGATCGAGGGGGCGAGGTGGAGGCATTATACGGTATTATTGTTGTTTGTTTTCACTGAGCGTTGCCTGACACCAACACCAAATAAACAAATAAATAAACAAACTGAGAGCCAGCTCACTCAGCATTTTGTATATTAAAACCTGCGGTCAGGTATTTTTGTTGTACTCGTTGTAACTGTTGTTGCTGAGATTTTACAACCATTAAAAGCCACTCGGCCAGGTGACGACTGTGGCCACTGTATAAGGCTTTGGAGGCTGAAGCGTGAAATGTGCAGCCTGGGCTGGCAGTACGTATATCCGAAAAGACATAAATAAAAAAGTGTTAATAACACTAATTTGTCTGCGGTCAAAATGGTAATTTTTGTGGGTTTTTGCAATGCCCGGAATTGGATTGCAAGCTAAAGTTTTTTTTTGGGGCTTTTGGGTTTTGCGTGTTGATTGCATTGATCAGTAGGTGAAAGGCAGATAATGACATATAAATGCATTTATTGGGGCAATTCTGTGTGGATACTTATGCATATAATTGGGTGCAAATCGGTTGAACCGATGAAACCAGCTGGCTGAAGTGCCAATGTAAAGTTTTGGGCAAAAAAAAAGGCAAAAATATAATAACATGCTCTTCAGAACGGTTGGTGGCTATATTTATTCACACTGTCTATAAGGAGTTGTAAATTTATGGCGAAAATGACACAAAACTTATTCATTCAAATTTTTCGAAACCTCGGTGCACACTTGGACCTTAAGCCGGGAGAGCAGCTAAATGTTTCCAATTATTTTTACCCCATATCTCCAGCCGGCTCCAATATTTATGATGTGTTGGAAATGGAAAACTTTTTACATTTAAAAGTACGATTTTATGCTATTAGACGATAAACTAGTCTATTCGAAACTAGTAACACACTTGTATATATGAATTAGAAGCCAATTGATGCTATTTGGTATTAGCATTCAAATCCTTACATCTAAGTGGGGAGAAAGGTCTGCAATGCGGATGTTGGTGGCAAAAACTTAAGCTCCACGTCAATGAAAGAACCACTTAGAGGGTCTACAACCTTTGGTTGTTCGCTTTCGCAATGCAGATGCCGCTGAAGAAACGACCTACATCTGGTTGTAACTCAGTAGGAAATGAAGTCAAAATATATTTTGGAAACTTAATTTTTTGTTGTTGTCAAAATATAACCGTCAAAAGAAACATTGAACTTAAAGGCAAATGTTCTATATATAAATATCAATTACGTAACTCTTTTAGGTGAAACCTATACCATTCGAAAACTAAGGTGATTGCGGTTTGCCGAATACGTTTCATCTGGATATGTTGCTTTTTAGATAGGTAAGAATTGATTTGAAGTAATATATGTACTGTATAAGTAGACAAAAACAACAACAAACTACATTGTTGTTATTTCGTGTTTTCTTCTATCGGCTTCGTAATTAGCTGTTATGAGAGCGTGTATTATGTCGACGAATGTCAACGACAAGGCCAACATTAGTACCTTTAATTTCAGTTACAGTTCATCTTGATCGGCAGTAAGGTTTCCGAGTTATGAGATTTACCGAGTTTCCAACTCTCGATATTGATTTTTGAACCAGCGATAAATCGAAAACCGTTCCAGCTAATTCAAAACGGGTTTCGGAATTGAAATAAGCAACCGAATTTGGCTTTCTTTTTAAATGTTCGCAAAGAATCAAATCAAAGGTAAATGCGACGCACTTTTTGTAATTTTTGATTAATTCAGAATTTAAGTTCATTGCCCTCAAACAAGGTAAACTAAAACCATCTGAGAGGCCAAGAACCAACGTTTAATTCAAGTTAAAGTTGATCACGATTGATAGTAAGGCTCCCGAGTAATATCGGAAGATTCGAAACCAACGACCCAAAATTAAACGGTAAATGTATGTTTTAGCCATATTTCTTACATTAAGGTAAAATTTGTTGCATATTGTAATTATAAGTCGGGCACAAAAACATATTTGGCCTCGTGTGTAAAAATCTTACACTTACTCCCACAGCAATCAAAATCAACAATCCACCATTTTTTCAACATATCGTTATATAAACTTTACTCGGACCTTTACTGTAACCAATTTTAATGATAAACCAGTGACACTTAATTGCGCATAGTACTTAAGTAGATGCATAAGTAGAGATGTACCCTTCATAAGGCCTGGCGTCAATGGGCTAGAACGTCTGCCTTTGTATTCAGAACTATTGCTTCTTCGTATCTCTTTTATAATAGCACTTGGGATACTTAATTTCAACCATTTTCTTTCATTTTTTTGACTAATTTACTTGATTTGAAGTTGTTGCATTTCGTGATTTGCAGCAATTTTCTAAAGTGTCTAGCTAGGTTCTAATGTTACTGCCGCCTCGATTGGGACTAGCCGGGCCACACGTAGCCTTTTTACTTGCTGCTTGCTAATGTATTTCTTCTGCTTCTTCGCTTTTATTCTGTTGGTACTCCTAAGACAACTCTTCTAAGATAAGGAAAATTGTTTATAATGAGGTTTTGTGGTTGTCTGTCTCAACGCACAATTGAGTTTCCCTAATTGTTGCAACTGGCCACTGGATTTACGCCGAGGCTGCTGTTCCACTCCACTGCAGACAGCAGCAATTAGCCTTAGGCCTAATCTGGGTCTAACCATTTTCTAGGTAGTTGCTGGCAAGTATCGACTCTTATGGGTTAATGGCAGCTACTGTTGGCTGCTTGGCAACGCATTTTCGTGTCTAATGCTCGTCTAATTGAGTAATTTTTGACTGCTTGGTATCAATCATTGGTTAGCTAACCCTATCACTAGGTCTAGCCTCCCTTGAGGCTGGCCTGCTCATAGCTCATCACTTATGCCAGTTAACTCGTTTCGCAGCTTCCCCTGTTCCTGTCCCAGGCCCAACTGAGCATTGCGAATTCACTTTTACACGTAGCCGGTCCCAAAGGCGCTTAACTTTACGCTTTATTGTTACAAATTTGTAGCCAGTTGTATCCTTTTACAGCTTCCCATTGCAGTCAGGATTCTTTGTTCCTTTGGGCGACATGCTTTCACTTGCTTTTTTCTTTTGTCAGTTTCTGGAAAACCTGGCAATCAATCACTTTTCTTGACTTATTCCTCAGTCTTGGTTATCTACTTTGGCATTTATGTGGTTGTAATCTACTTGGTCCAGTGGTTGAATGGTTGGGTTTTTCCTATATGCGGATGTGCGGAAGTTAAATAAATGTGACTATAAATCGAAAAATTATAAACGCTTAGCATTGACCATTTGACCAACTCACACTATCAAATCCACCCCAATGTAAGGTATGGACTCTAAGCCTTTAACAAATCCAGCAGCCCAAATCCAAGTGCATTTGATACTCTTTGCCCAATTTACAGATTCAATTGCGCTACCAACGGAATCGACCTGAACGGACTCTCTGGCAACTCTTTGCCAAACAGTTGGAAAATTTATGCATTTATTTTGACAAGCGGCATGATTTATTAACCGTAAGTAATTTGTAAATACAACTGAAAGTGGCAGGGTGTCGCCCCTTTAGTACTCCCTTCCCTCACTGGTCAGCGGCATTTGTAGATAGTATTTGTTCATATTATTTGGAGTTCCTTAAAAATTTATTTGCATTGGCGTTTTTTGTAAGCGCAACGAATTTGTTTGTAATAAAAATGTAAATGCTACTGGACGCCACTTCAAGACGGGTTTCAAGTTCCATTCTGTCTGGAAGCTCATAGAATGACCAAAAGACACAGAAACAAAAAAACCAGTTGCAAAAGAAATGATATACGACCGCAAACCGACACTCGGGTAACCCGTAACCCTTTCTGACTGAGCCAGTTCAGGATACTGTTTTTTCTGGTTTTGTTGTTTTTGCAATCGTCATGTGGTTTGGCAGCATCAGCTCTGGGATTGACCTGGTTAGCCAGTCTCTGCATGGCCTTTTGGCTGTTAGGCCTAATAAATGGCTCTTAATATATCATCGGCTGTGTGATTTATGTGAAAAAAAGTAAATATCGAAACAACTGGCATTATATCAAATTGAGTTAGATTCTCGATATGCTGATAAGAAAAGAATATTATACTTAGCATACACTTTGAGAGTATATAGATTAGAATAAGTTTTAAAAACTGACAGGATTAGTGGTAGAGTTGTTAGACTCTGGTTCAAAGCAACGAACCATTCGTTTGGCTTTGGCTTTCTCAGCATTGAATAATTGTTTACGTAGAAGAAACTTTCAACAAAAAAGTTAGTCGATTGTTAGATGGGAATAGTAACTCTATTCACGTTTTAATTGTATCAATATAGCAATAAAATAGAGTGTTTAGCTTTCGCGTCTATTGAAAATGGCAGTTCCATTTTAAGATTAAACACGTTCCAGTATAAAACTACTATATTTCCCATCTGATTTGGTTGAAACGTGGCTATTTGCCGTAAATAAATGTGTCAGTATTTAAGAAAATAGGTGTTAAGGTTAAATAAGATTTATCTAACTTTTTTACTAAACATTTTTTTGGAATTGGAAGAGGAAAGTCTAAGACGAACCGCGATCTGGATAAGTACCCCAGGCCTCAGACAGGCCAAACAGTTTCTCGGCTCTTACAACCTAAACAAGTTCAAGAAACTATCACAGTTAGGAAATAGCTCTATTATAATTCTTCAAAGTGTGTTTTCTTATTATGTATTCAGGGGCGTGCGTAACATCTCTTTTATCCAAAATTCAACAGAATTGAAATTTTTCGATATGCAAGATATCAATTCAAAAAGTCATTCGTCAATGTGCCAGAAATATCTTGGAGAGTGTGGGATACCTAATAAGAAAACATTTGGCCATCGGATTTTTAAATTTTTTTCTAAAAAAGACTTCTAGCACACCCCTGATAACGAAGTTTTCGAAACTTTCCAATTGGAATTCGACCAATACCAATAATTACTCCTCAGTAAGTAAAGAGTCCACGAAAAAGAGTATCCAGCGAACTACAGTTAGCAGCCAAATATAGAGAAGTTCAGGGAAGGTAGTGCTGATCTGGTCTATCACCGTACCACTCAGTCCGCTTTACGTGCATAATCATTATAGCAAGAGAAGAGTTAAGGGGCTGGTGATCTGGACCGATTTAACGAACAAAAATAAATTGTTAGAGCGAAATATGTTTGGATGTCTTTTCATGCATTTTTCCCAAACTCTTCCCTTCCCATTATGCTAGTGCATGCCTAACTATAGAAAAAAAGAGTCCAACCCGGGCAAGTGACCCCTATCTAGGGGAATGCCATATTAAATGCGTGAGTTCGCAGCATTATCGTGAATAGAAGTTGCGATAGTTGCGTCGCCAAGAAGATGGACGAAAGGTGTTTCTATATAATTGTTTAATTGCGTTTGTTGGGTCGCATTTTTGGTGTCTCATGGTGCCACATTGGGAGAGTAGACTCCCGGTAAAAATGGTATCCGTGTAATTTTAAATAGCAAATCATATCAATATGATTATCATAATGTCAAATACCTGTGCAATCATTTGACGTATTATTTTGAACTCCACTTTTTAGAAACGCCGTTCCATGTAGATTCAAATAATGGTAAGATTAAATCAGTATAATAAAGTTGGGAAAACAAAAAATGTGTTTATATAAATGTATCTCGGTTTTCGTAGCTCACGCACACTATTAAAGATAATAAAACACCGATAGGGGCTTCAATTTAAACTCTGAGACATAGAAATTTTTGTGTTTAATGTTATAAGTAAGATGAAGCATATTGTTTGGCTCCGTAACTTTTTGGATACGCCGTTTTATAAAGACTTGAATGGTGTATAAATTTAAGATAATAAAGTTGGAAAAACAAAAATATGAATTTATAATAATGCAATTATTTTATAAAGTTGCATTATTTTACTTAAAGCGCTCAAAAGGGTTGAAAATGGGAAAAACTCCTGAGCAAACGTTTTTCAGTTATCAATGTGCTATATTTGCACAAAATTTCAGAACGCCACGATAAAAAAGTCACGACAAACAGACAAGCAATTTTTGGTATTTCAGATTTTTTTTAGTCTTATTGGAATTGTTTTCAAGCCTTTAATATCTGCATTTAATGGGGCTCTATATCTCTTCCTGTAAGTTTATAGTAGTGAGCTTTAGCACTGCGCAGTCCCTTCGCTTTATGTAACAGCTACAGTGATGTCATCCTGAGTGATTGACTGTTTCAACAACTCACGAGGCAGTCTAATCAAAAAAAACATTGAGCAAAACCTTTACATTTACTAAACTTTGCGTTATTGTTACTGCCTTGGCTCTGCTGGACGACTTCATAGGGTTTTGACGTCATAACCATATACCCATGCTTTGACATCAGTTATGACACTTTTGAGCAAATGTATATTGTCGTTGATGCCATTGAACAACTCAAGAGCGTTACTCATCCAATAGTTCTTTTTCTACATCTCTAAAAGTGTTTCTACGATTCTCCATAACACTTTTCTTCACTGTTTCAACTTTTTCATTGATTGTGGACTTGCTGTCATTTTCAACTTTTTCATTGATTTTTGGAGAGCCTGTACCACTTAAAAACATTTTCTTTTGGCCGTGTCTCCATTGGAAGGACAACGTATAGAGCTAAAAGAAGAAATAGAAAAAATCGCTAAACGCACCAAAACTCAACGAACCTTTATGTCTTTCGAAAACAACCTAAAATTGCAACATGGCTGATAATGCCAACATATAATGGGGATATGGGGAAAAATTCGATACGAAAAAAACGCGAAGTTTAAAAAGACACTTTAATTTTTTCAAAACCACCGTATGTATTATATTTGCGTATCATTTATGGGTTCACTGACGTTTAAATTGCTGCATGTTGCGTTTTATGTATAGAGGATATGGCAAGTAGCTTCCATTAGATGCACTTGAAGTTTTGCCCTTGGTTTTTGGCATGGCTTTATCAACAGGCTAATTAAAACATCGCTGGGGAGCATTTTTTAAACAAAAACCATATGAGAAAACACCTCACAAAAACAACCACATCGGCAGCAACGGCATATGTTCAAGTGGCAGGCAAAATGCCCAGCAGTTTTTCCCCTTTTTACCCAAGTCAAGGAAAACTCGGAAAGTCAGAAAATCATTTGCCAAGGTGACGCCTTTTATTGCTCCATTTGCTGTTATTTTTAGAGGCTCGCACAAAAACAACACCAACGAGAAGGAAAGAAAAGAAAAGTCACTGCCTACAAATTTAAAATGAATTGAGTTGCACACACTCACACATGTTAATGGAGTGTTTCCTTCATCTCTTTCCTCTACGGATGTACGCACCATACTAACAAACCATTAGCCAGGGTTGACACTCCCAAAAGGAAAACATGAACGCCCGCATTATAACGATATTTTTGTTGTCTTACAATGACTTATTCGATTTTTTATCTCGATGTTTTTTTCTCCTTATTTTTTTTAAATTTATGTAGCGCTGGCTTAAAAACAATGAAATATGTTAATAATTAATTAGATTTTTGTAGTTGTTGTTGTTATTGCTGCCAGATTGTCACAAATTTACGCATAATTTGTAAGTGCTTAAGGCTGATGACACTTTGGTTTATATGTTTTATACGTTTTGTTACCGTCGAACATAAGGAAACATTTGAATAAGTCTGTGGTAAATTATAGCGGAAAATGTTAAATTTTTATGTTTCAGTTATAAGCCATTGGTAAAAGAAATCAAGGCTAATGCAAGGCATTCCAAAGGGCAATATCTATAAATTTAAAGGTAATATAATGGCAATGCCCAGAAACCGCACCCATTTAATTACCCAAACGTAGAAAAATCAACAATAGCTGCAACAACAACACTGGCAAAAGCCATAAATTAAGTGTTGGCAAGTGGTAAAAGGGCCGGGAGGAAAAACTATTCAAACTACTTAATAGGCAAATTTTCACATACAATTACAATAGAGTTTAAACAGAGGAAACCAAACAGTCAGGAATAAGGAAACACAGTGAGCGGGAGAGAGAGTGAAAGAGCCACTAAAATCCACTTAATAAAATTTATGTGCAGGAGTGGCTCAAGCCCAAAACCAGGACTAGCACACATATGCCTCCGCCTGTAGATAAGCAAGATAAACTGCCATGTGAGCGAGTCCAAAGGATACCCAAGGTGTAGGCGGAGGTGTAAGCCGGGCGAGTAATTATTATATTTTTTATTGGACATTTATTGCCCAAGAAACGGGCAACATTTTAATCAAATTGACTGTCAGTGTAGGGACTGAGGAAAAGCAACAATGTGTGCGTGTGTGTGCCGGAACTTGCCCCTTTTGTTTAAGGACTTGTCCAAAAATTAATTTATGTTCCAAAATAAGGCAGGCCGTCTTTTTGTTGCCCTTCGCACACTGTGGGAAAGAACACGGACTCAATGTGTAATTAGCGCGTTCTCAAATCGAAACAGATTGAAAATTTCAAAGCACTCAAACAAGAAATTGCTTTCAGATATGTTTATTGTTTGTTGTACAAACAATTCGACTTATGACTATGGCATAATTTGAATGATTTGTAATTCTGTTTACAAAAGCTATACAAGATTACGAATTCGGATGAGTAAGTGAGTTTTTGGGCCTAGACAAACCGTCGATGGACAGATAAGACGACAAATAAATAAATAAATCGCGCTGCTAATTAAAGGCGGCAAAGGCGGCAAAGCAGCTCGGGAGCACCATAGAAACGTGGTCTATAGGGCGGCGACCGTTTGAAGCACACCAAACCGAAACAAGAGCAACAAAGTGTGGAAAATAAAGAAAATTCAATTGAAAGAAAGCGACAATACACCAAAACGACACGAGCAGCAACAAGCACCTCATAGGGGGAAATTCCGAAGACCCCCTGGCGCGTTTTTATATAGAAAAAGTTTTCGCTTTGATGTGCGTCGGTATCGCTATCGGATGGGTTATTCTATGGCTGCGTTTCGGTTACACGGCACTTGCATTTGTTGGGGCGCTGGGTTAGGTTGGGGGCTGACAAGTGTTAAACTGCATTTGTCTGACTTTTTGGCATTTTCCGTATGTATGTATATGTGTTTGTGTGGGGAAACTGACTAGAAATTACATCAAGCCGTGCCACACAATCAGGTGCTGACAGCGGCATCAGCATCCACGTCGAGTCGAGTGCCTTGGTATTAACTTACACATCGTCGTCGTCGTCGTCGTGACACAAGAAACATGCCAATGCTGACAATTGACATATGCAATCGGAGTAGATGCTACTCTGCAAATGTATCTGTATGCGTCTCTTGGCTAAGGAGTTTATACGGAAAACGAAATCATATAAAGCAATTCGCGATTCTTTTAACAATATTTTTAAAGAGTTTGTTAGAAGGTCATAAAACTCTCGAATTGGACAATCGAAGTCCTGTTGAAATTGCGGTTTTCACTTCAATTTCCGTATGAGCGTGAATTGTTCGCAATAATTTAATAGAATGCAGGTCTAAGAAATTCCTTGTCAGGTTTGGCTCTATCGAACATCCCTACAAAGGCAGACATGGTCAATCTTAAGCCCATAATTAGTAGCTTTAAAACAATAATTTATCTTTGGTTCAATTTCTTTTATGTCAAGTAATCAATAAAAGATAGAAACTTAAAAATGTTTCATCTTTTAATAATATATCAATATTTATGACAGATTACGACAAAAAGGGCCAGAAAAAGGGCCATTAGTTAGTTCGGTGGAATCCAAAAGAAGCTGCATTACCTTCTCATATAATTGCACTTGGCGACAAATTTAACCTCAACGAAAAGCACTCGACAACAGCATACCTTTTCGGATAAATTTGGGATCGCTTATTTAGAAGTGGCGAAATCAGAGTATGTCATAGAAGTCTAGAATTTGAATTCATTGCCCTGTAAATACACAATCAAGTCAAGGTGTACCAAAACAGGGACAGGGTCTATAGGACATTGAACCGATATTTATCTTTTACATTAAGTTGAAATACATTACGATTGGAAGTAAGGTCCCGCGAAATCAGCGACTCAAAATCAATTACATACCTTGAAATAATTGTCTGTGAAAACTTTTTAAAATCTTTTGTTAGTGCTCGATGATATGCTGGACATTGAGTACCCCAGCAAACATTATACATCGGAGGAGTCAATGGTTCTTTGGACATCCAGGACACACCTACATCATCTTACTCCTTGCGGATGGCTTTAAAAATCGTACATGGTTTTCAGAACAGCTCATTATTTAAAGGGCTTCTAGTTTCCCGGATCACGCGGAACGCGTTCCATTCAAAAGTCCTAGACACAAATAAGCCACTGTCATTCCTTAGAGATTTGAAAGCCAAGTCGCTATCAACCCCACAAGTTTATTATCTTTAATTTCGAAACCTGTAACAAACCTTTGGAAATCTCTACATAAGATAGCTTTCCAGACAAGCTCCAAATTCTTAAATTCTTCAAACATAAGACGTTTCCGATTCTGTTGATTGGCAAAAAAGGTGAAAATAAGTTAAACAAGCCACTTTCATTACATACATATGTCCGCAGCTCAAGAGATTCAAGGTCAAAAAACGAAAATCGGGTTTTTTACAAATACAGTTTTTTTGCTGCTTTCTAATCATTATATGTCTTCAAAATAGTTGTAAACCACAAAATTCTCTATTTGTTATGGGACAATATTTTCTACAATCAACCGTTCTCGAGTGTGGGCGGCTCAGACTTTCCACTTTATTTCAGCATCAGGACGGTCCTCCTTTTCACCATGTGTGTCTTTGTCGAGGAAAGGTGTAAAAGTCGAAAAGTCCGAAAGGTCGAACATAAATCGCTCACACAGCTCATAGAATTATATGAATAACGTAATATTGTATGCCGCATAAACATGACATTCATCTCTGTCGCTGCATAAATTGCATTTCGTCATTTCATCAGTTTTTGTCTGTGGAAATTCTGTGGCTGCCTTTGACAAAACAAAGATATTTCACAAAAAGATTGCGCACAATAAGCTTTGACAGCCTGTCAATATGTAGATTGTTTCTTCCCTGGCAGTTACACGCACGATTTATGCAAAGAATTTCATTTCATTCTTTTAGTGCTTTGGTTACGTCGAAAAACAGAATCTGATGTCATGTGGATTGAAGCTCAAGTTCAAGTGGGATTGGCTTTGGTAAATGTCTGGTAAATTTGTCAAGTACAAATACTTTAAGACATTTAATTGGCTTTGTCATATTTATGAAAATTACTTACAGATTTTGAATTGATGCTCTTTTGGCGCTTAAGGAATGTCAATGCCAAAGTTAAGAGCTCAAAACCATTAAGCTCACAAAATCGCATTGAAATTTTTGGGAAACAACTGTAGACTGTCATCATCAGTGACATTGTAGCATGCCCTTGTTGAAGCTGAGGAATAGCTCGTGGTTCTGAAACTGAAAAACGAACCCCTTAAAAAAATCACACAAATATTAATCACAGCAAATTGCGCATAAAAAACAACCAAACAACGGCTAAAGGATCAGGAAACCAAGTCAAAGTCAAAAACTTCTGACAACATATGAAAGGATTAATCATCTAATATTATGTATAGCTCTAGCTATAGATACAAAACAAAAACTTGAAATTCGTCTTGCCACTTCACTCAAACAAATCGAGTCCGAACAAAACAACTCAGACAAAGCGGCGCCGCTGCCCAAAAGTTTCTGGTCAAGGTGTTGACTGAAGATTGTGGCCAGTCAGGGAGGGGGACAGGGCTAAAAGGGTTCCGGGCATGCAACACGATGACAACAAAATGGCAATTAATTGAAACATGAATTATTAACGCCACGCAGCAGCCTCAGTGAGGGAACTCCGGTAACTCCCTGACCACCACCCATACATGTTTTCAACTGCCACATAGTTGGGCATTGTTTGTTGCAGCTGAAAGATGACCAGGTAAATTTGTATGAATGGATGGATGGATGGATGCTGCAAGGCGTCTTCATGTCTCACTGAGTGATGAGCATGCTGGACTTTTGATCTACGTCTCGTCTGCTCGCTTTTGTTGTTGATTTATAAAAGTTCATTAATCTTGCCGCAGATTCCATTTAGTTTTTCCCTTTTATAACGCTAAGCGAGGCAAATGCGTTGTGAAAATTTTTATTAAAACTTAAAGAAAAATCAACAGCAGAGATGAACCAAAGTGGTCAAGTTTAGTTACGCACATGTAAAGTCAAGTTTTTTCTTTCTTAACATGATTAATTGGCAAATTATTCATTGCAGTGCAAAATGTGTGGAACGTGAGAAAGTAACCCAAAAGTGTATATCCTTGATGCTCTTTGGTCCAGTTGGCAAATGCAGAAAGCACTTCTTTCTGTTACTTTCAATATCCAGGCAATTACTTCATTATACGAAATTTCCGCACTGAGAGGTTTAGATCCACAAGAGCTGATAGACAAGAGTTTAGGAAGTGTACTTGAAGAGAAGGTATTTGATTGCAATAAAGTCTTAATATTAGAATATTTGGTACGAAATAATAAAAAAGGGATCTTAGCTTTTTATATACTATATTATTAGTTAAGATAGTTACTGAAAAATTTCTATAAATTGCATTACTGGATATATATTCTTGAAATACATGCAGGCGCCACATAAGTGTTAAGATCACTGCTGCGCTTTTAAACTTCTTCTTAGCTGGCCATAACAACCCGTTATCGTCACCAATCGGTGGTACCAAAGGTAGTTAGTGTGCTCTCTACCTGGTTTTTCCAATGGAGACATAACCTGCCCCTTTGTCGCCACTCTTCAACAGCCGCATTGAAGACCTTTCTCGCAGGAGCTTCTTCATTCATACGCACAAAAAGATCTTAGTAGCCGCTGGTTGTTAATTAGTAGAAAGTTTGTTGTTACATCAAATGCGGTAGTCTTTTAGCTTAAAGTTCTTACATTCCGCTGAAGCACTCCAAGCGCATTTTCATCGGACTGCTTTAGCGCCTTTAAGCAAAACGGGAAGAATGAGGGTATTATATAGTGTTAGTTTGGTCCGGTGACTCATTGGCCTGCTGAGACCAAAGTAACATCGATTGGCAAGACTGACTCTTCGCTTCATCTCCATGCTGACATCGTTTTTCGTTAACGGTGGTACCAAGGTACCCGAAATCGATTGTAGGTTTGCTATATGTGGGTTTTTTTTCCAGGATTTGGCACAATGTGAATATCTGGTCGATGGTGGACTTATCAGGCCTAAATCAACACTGCTAAGGTCCAATGAGTTCTTTCACGATTGGCCTTATTCTTTCACAAAATACGCTGGATATGGCCTTATATTCAACAGAAAGAAGACCTTAACGATACTCCTCAACGTATCATTGGTTTCTCGGCAGTCGGCGTTGGCAACAAGAACGTTTAGGTAATATTACCAATATTGAAATCGAAGTTTCAAAATATAAAGAATTATGGGACCCACGAATTCTACTATTTCGAGTCTGCATATAATGATTTGACTGCAATGCCACAAAAACTAATCGTCGTTCAGTGGGGCGATCTGACTTCGAAATCGGCGAAAATCATAACTTTTGAAGGAGTAAAGATATTGTCAAAATTTAAAATGCATGCTACAGAGAATTTCCTAAGCTTTAATATGAATGCACAAAGAAAGTGCTAAGAATACAGGGTACTCTGTCTTAACTTCTGCATTGCCTATTTTATCGTTGAGTTCATTTATTATAGCCGATACGAACTTTTTTCGTTTGATGAGCTTCTGAATATCTCAAACAATTTCGAATTATAACTATATAAAACAATACTTTAAGGTATACTGAGAAATACTGTCGTACGTAAGATCGTAGTAATTAAAAAATTAACTTGTTGCTATTTTGTTAAGTTAATCAGCTAGTTAATGTTTATAAACCACCCACTGAAAATTCACCAAAAAGGGGAAGGTACATATGTTGCATAACTACCCAAAAATTACTTCTTACCTGTAGTACCCACAAACATCCACAATTTTGCTTATGACATAATACTTTAAAAGGTGAAAGGTCGCAGGTAGTAGAAAAAGGGCACAGGCTATGCAAAAATAGACTAGAGAAAATACCTCTGTACCTGCTGTGCGTTCTTCTTCTTTATCTAGACCAGCTGCAGCTTGGTTTTTTGATTCCAGGCTGCTTCGATTATATTGTTGTTGCAGGTCTTCACAGCCAATTTTTTTTATTTCGGAAAAGGATTCAATAACACACAATTTTTATTTTAACAATTTCTAACTTTTTTTATTCTCTGCCAAAGGTTAAAAAAAGTCAAGTGAGGAAACAGGAAAAAAATTATTTTGTTTACCCAAAAATCAATCTCAAAGTGAACTTTATTTTAAAAATTTTCGAATTTGATGCGGGCAGAAAAAATTGTCTCGTTTAAGCGGTTCTAGCACCCACACCAATTATCCAAATTGACTAAATTTTTTTTCTGAATCTCTGGACTTTTCTCTATCAAAGGCACTTATTAATTTTTCAAATTCCTTTTTTCTATAAAAATTGTGATTTATTTCCTTTTCTTTAAGCAATGCCCCATTGTGCGTCGGTTTCAACTAGCAAGGTAAATTTGCTTCTATAAGCCACAAAATGTTGTAAAAAATTCGTAAGTCTTTGAGAATATAAACATAAATATTTATTTTTCAGTTATTTTACAACATTAACTTAGATCAAGATCTGCTTTCACAACATTTAACATAAGTCCATATCTTATATACGGTCAAAATATCAGCATTGTTTGGTTTCCAAGCCAAAAATGAGTACATACCAAATTTGATCTAGTCTTGATATTTTTTACATTCTAGGAGGAGGATATCTTTGTGTGGGTGTAAGTCGGTTATTCTGTCACGGGGAGCTGGCTGAAATACCGGTAAAAATGTTTGTTGCTCTAGCTTTGAGGCTTAGAGACCAACAAGGACGGACAAAGCTATAGCTACTGATCATTTTTCTGCCTGTCACATGCATTGTGAAAATTTATGATATTCTCTTACACTTTTTTTTTTTGGTACTCATTTATTTCCAATTTAGAGAAATAATTGGTTACTGCTTAGTGGACCTCGTAACTCCCTAACATCAAATTTTGGTTTTGCTTAGTCCCCATTATAAATCATCTGATTGGCATACGCTGTCTGCATTTTGTATTCATTCTAATTAAGCCTAAAGGAATGCTTGGGAAATCTTTGGGGCTGTTGCTGATTGGCATTTGTAAAGTCACAAACCATAGCTGACACTTAATTATGTGTCGAGGGGGGCGCCGAAGCGTGCCACGCTACCCACATGTACATAAATCTTCAAACAAAGTGTGGGCCATCTTACAGTTAAAACCCGAATGACAGCAAGTCTCCAACTAGTCAAGGGTTCTTTGACACGCGTCTTGGGATTGGTGTACTCTCTGGTAGCGGTCGGAGGTGGGCAAAGCAAACAAGATGCAGTCATTGAAAAATTGCTGAAAATGTTGGCCCAACTATTCAAATTAATTGATTCAATGCTCTCGTAGTGGGTTATTAATGAAGATTTGAGTGAGATTCTAATTAGAAACTGAAGTTGCAGCCAAGCTGCCAAAACGCCAGACTGTCACCAAAGTGACATTAAAATTTCAATTTTTCATGCGACAAAAATAACATAAAATTCAGCACATCGTGTCGCAGGGGCTTTCGGAAGCGGTGCAGGGGATGCACGCTGGTAATATATATATTTTAATAATCTACCTGGCGCTTGGTAATGCACTTGAATGAACTCGTCTAAATGTCACATGGCTTTTTAGTGCTTTTCTTGTGCATTTGCCGTGCTCCTTGAGCTGTTCTCTATCTCTCTTACTCTTATAGCAGCTGGTGTGCATTTTCTTTCGCTGCTTAGAGCGAGTTTATTTTCATTGCCCTTGGGAAAATGTTGGCAAATGTAGCAATTAAATTAAACTAAAGCAAATTTATGACAACTTTATTTCACATATTAAGATTTTATTGAGCAAACGAAGACACACAAAACCAAAATTGGTGGCATCCAAATGCTTCTGTGCTTCCTAATGAGCACTCATGGCATCCAGTCGCAGCATCCAGCCAGGCGTTAGATTAGCTGAACACCTTTAAATCAGCTAACACAGGTGCACATGCCATAAAAACCTGCCACCTACATGGCCACAAGCAGCCATGAGCAGGAGGAGGTACAGCAGCCAGTTAATGACAGACACGTCGAGTGAGACTGCGGGGCGTAATGTCTGGAACTTGGCCAAGAAAGTGCTGCGACATTGGCTAGTTGGCCACTGAGACTGACTGACTGACTTGCTGGCTGGTTGCAGCTCTTTTTATGGCCAAGCGTTGACAGCCAAGTGAAAAATGCAGCCGCCAGCGCAATGCCAATGATTACCAAGAAGCGGTAGCTGTTGATGATGATGCTGATGGTGATGATGATTACGATGACGATGACGCTGACTATGATGTGAATGGCGTTACGCTTAACGGATGGCTGCCGGGCCATTAGCAAGCAATTGCGCGCATAAAACTCATGTCGCACAGTGGAGCCATCTAACTTGATTTGTGGCAAAAATACAAATTTTTTGAATGCAACACCTCCAAAACAGAGTGCTGTGATTTAAAAATGTTGCCTTGGCAACAAACCGCTTTCACCTGGGGGAACATTAATAAAGTGTTCCTATGGCTAGTCGAGACGAAGACAACAATTCATATTTAAATATGATGATATTTTTTTATTTTATTTCGGTATAAAAGCTTAAAACTTTTTACACATGCCTAAATTAAAAAGTTAATCTTCATTTTGATTTATCATGTCTTAGAAAATCAATGAGAGGTTCTGAAGAATGCATTAAAAAAACGCTTGTTCCGTATTTTTCGAGATACCTTTACAAACTAGTCCTGTATTTCAGAGGCTAGCCCGATTTCTTTGTAGTCAGGAATAACATTTACATTGTGTCGCAATAGGGCGTCCCGTAAATTACAATACTTCTCCTTGGAAAGCCCCAAATCCATAACCAATTCAATAACCTCCGCAGAGGTAAACTGTGTGGGTATGGCATTTGGTTTTCTTTGCACAGGCTGTACACTGTACACTCTGTCGGTCTGTAGACGTACATATGCGGTGGTTCTGATGACTTTTCAAATGAGTAACTCCTGTTAGCCAGTTCCTGTTCTTATTTGCAAAAGAAACGTGATTGCGACTGGAGGCTTGCCATTTGGATTTAAAGTTGGCATAAGTCGAATGCAGTTTATTTTGTAAATTTTCAAACTCGTCTAGATTATCTTTCTTATTCTTGAGTTCATTCCTAACAGCAGATACAAACAATCTTTCGTTTGCCGAGTTTCTGAACAATTCAAACAATTTTGAAGTTTCCAAAGACATTGTTACACTTTTCCAAAAAAAATTTAAGAAGTGCTGTATAGCCGCGGAAGTTGCTCTTTAAAGTCAAAATAAGACTGTGACGTTCCTCAGGAATGCAGACAAATTTATAATTATTTTAAAATCGTATGTACTGTAATAAACAACGATTTCCATACAAGAAATTTCTCAACTAAAGGATAAAAAGGGGAACCTTTAAGCAAAAATAAAAATGACTGAACACTTGTGCAGCGACTGTACCTGCTGCGTGCTTTTCTTCTTCAAAGATTGACTGCATTTTTATTGTTGTTCAATATGCAAGCAATTTTTCTGATTCAGGTATAGAAATCAGGAATCAACACGCAAACTTAACTTTAATGTACTTTTCAGTAGAAACTTAGTAAGTATCAATCAGTTGCATAGTTTTCAGATTCGTATATTAGTACTAAAAAATGCACGCAAATTTTGTTTTTGGTACGCCATTCAGACTGCGGCGCCACTGTGCGATGCACACGACACTGACATTGCACTTCAGGAATTGCGAATGGCGAATGACCAAGCATTTGGATCGATTGTCAATATTAAATAATGTTGTAAAATACGAAACATTGAACCGATATCAACCGATTCCAGCTGGGAATCGCGTTGGATAGCTAACTTGCTAAATAAATAAATAAAATGAAATTAACTTTGACTTTTTCGTGCTGCGGCATTTGTCTGTCTCAGCATTGAGCATTGCCATTCGATTTGGCCAAATCATGACAGCCAAACAAAGGTGAAATGATGACGCCAATCGCCACAACAGCTATAAAAAATCGCAGCTCATTGGAGACTCACTCCCACTCTCTCTTTCTCTCTAGGATTTGATTTGTGCACAGTAGCTAGTGTCTTGGTCGGAGCTGGTTTAATCGCGTGTTCCGATTGTTGGCATTGTATCGACTTAATTTATTGATGACAGACGCGCGATAAAAAACAAAAATGCGAATTGTCATTAGAAGTCATAAAGTTGATTGACGTGGCAATGGCTAATCGCCGCTTCAAGACAGGCGGGTGGTGCCGCGCTTGGTATAATGAACTTTAGGGTAATAATATATACTAACGGCGAACGACATGGGAATATACTAAAGAGTTGATAGTATCCACATAATAAGGGGAAGTAACGTTAACTGCTCATGGAATTCGGAAAGTGAAGCCGCACACAAATTATTCGGCAAAAAAGAAAATTGGTCAAAAATGTCGCACGAAAATGATTTGGACTTCATGAGTTTTAGCTCTTATAAGAAAATTGAGCGGTAGAAGGTGCCTTTAGTTGAAAATTTGGCTGAGAATGCTTTTAAATGCGTTTTGCTTTGATTTGGAATCAGTCACAAAGCCACTCTGAGAGTTGCGTAATGTAGTCTATCCCGTGAACCAAAATCTAAAAACAGCAACTACAACAACTTCCCAAAATGTTAAAGGAGACGCTATTCGCAACTGCCTACAAAATACTGTCAAAAACATGTCGCGAAACCTTGTGTTTCCGCCATCAACAAAAAAAGAAGATTAGAATTCGACAAACTCCATTTAAACAAACCAGATTAATTTTAGACAATATCATTTAAGTGAAAAATCAAAATACAACCTTTTTGAGCAACCTATTAGGGTGCTCCAAACTGGAGATAAGTCAACGAAGCCGCAGGCACATTTATTAAGATATTTTGAGAGAAAATCAAAGCGGATGTCTGTATCTATTGAAGTTTTTTCCGATCTTGATAGTTTGCACCACACATATAATGTAAGAGGGTACATAACTGTGTCGATCAAATAGATGATTTTTATGCTCTTGTGGTGCGGTAACTTATTGAGATTTCGTCGCGATTCATTAAAATCAAGCTGCGTAAGATAAGTGAGCATCTTTTGGTAAACATTTTGTGTCTATCTATAATGATCTTAAGGTCTATGATATATTATGATCTCATAGGTCTATGATTTAAATGACGGTATCTCATGTCTTTGATATATATGATCTTATAGGTACGTAACGATTCGACTATTGCTACTGATCTTTTTTGCGCAAGGAACTTGAGGTCTTCCAAGCCACCTTCTGTCTGTTATAAAGACTACTCATATTTATAATACCCTTTTACACAATGTGAACAGGGCATGAAAATGGGCCGGCCAGCTAAGGTTATATAAGTTCCATAATTTAGAACAAGGTTTTTCAAAACACTATGCTCTTTTATGGATTCCATCATCCCGTTGTTTTGGAGCATCACCACTCCGTTCCTAAGCTCTACTCGCATTTAATAACTCTGAAAAGTGCAAGTTCTGACTACCCGTGGCTCCTGGTGAAACTTTCATATGGGTGGCTCTATCTCGATTTTTATATTAAAGAAAGGTGCTGTCCATCGATTTCTTTATTACGTAAACTTTGAAATAAGGTCAATATTTTGTTCTTTTGAAAAAGCTCACGTGTGACATGCTAAGCGTAAAGATATTTCACAATTATCTGACAATCGCTTTGTACATTACTTTTAATTCTTTAATTTTCTAATTAAAAATTTTTAATTCAAATGCGTGTGCTTAAAAAGACGGGTGTGTTTCAGCCCACTTGCAGTACAACACAACACTATATCGCACTTTACACACGAATCTCGCTCGATATTTGAATGCAATCCAATATGAAGCAAGTCACATAGGATTTCAGACGATATAACTTCGCAAGTCGCATAGAGATAACTTGAGGAAAATATGTGTTACCAAGCCATCGAGACCTCGCTTCGTGCAACAATCCCCAAAGCAAAATCTGATTACGGCCAGTTAGTGAAGAAATCCGTAATCATTTACCGTAAACAGCCATAACCATAAAGCCATAACGAAACGTTACCTTAAATTGATAGTTGACCTTAACGAAAACGTGACGTCACAATCAAAATTTGAATAAAATCTAAAGAAAATCTTTATATCAAGCAATGTTTACTTATCTTTCGAATTCAAACATACCCGCCAAAGATCTTGCATCAAATTTTAAATTATTGACTATTTCAATATCTTCCTTTTGCTCTTATAACAGTAGCGTATACTCTGTGCATCCTATCTACAATGATTTAGTAGATCTTCTGTTCAGAGTTTCTAGGTATACTCACCGTTATTTTTTGGTTGCATGGTTTGTGACGTCACATTAGGGGAAGGGGAGGTTAACTAAATGTGACTATTTGTGACAAATATTCAACAAAATTTTAGTGACGTCATATATGAACAGCTCCTAAATATAAATTAAAGGTTTATCTATGACATATAGGTCAGTTTACTGATTGTTGATACCTGAACCATCATTTTTATTAGGCAATCTTGAACTTATTTCAGAAAACTGGCCATCCGAAAAGAAAACTATGTAAGTAATTGTAAAGTTCAGCATAAATTTGTCTTTTTAAAGAGTAACATATCGCTTACCACAAAAATCGTTCAAACTTTCGCTCTCGGCGACATTTTTCCATCTCATTAAGCAATTCATATAACTCTATTACGAAAATATGTAAAGTTGTGGTTCAAAATGCAAGTTAATTAAGTCAAACTCAAGCACGAAATTATATTTAATGAGCCAAAAATAACACAAAAACCACAAAAATTCTAAAGGTAATAAATTTTCAAGTAAGCGTGAAATTCCCAGTCAAAGGAATCAAGAACGGCGGCTTGAAGGCAGCCTTAACCCTAGTAAGCCAATGTAAATTTAAATAAATCTTAAGCAATAGCTGAGCAGAGAATCCAAAAAAAAATGCGAATACAAGAGATCCGAACCCAAGTGTACATTAAATTAAATTGCTCAACAGTTTGTAATGCGGCACATTAGTGTCAAGCGCTGATGAGGATGGGAAACTGGCGACCAGGAGCGAAAGGGTTAGACCGGGACGACATTAACACGTTGTTAGGACAAGCTGCTGACAATGGAGTGAAGAGACTCAACTCGAACTGAACACGAACTCGATGCGCGTTTTGGGTTGCGGCCTTGCCGAAAATAATTTAAAATTTATAGGCAGGACATTGGTTCGGCCAACGCAGGACCCAACCCCTATATGGGACAGTCCTTGCGATTAGTTTTTTTTTTGGAGATTTATGTCAACTCACTGAATGAGCATAATTAGTGGCGAGTTGGTCTGGAAAAAAACAATTTACATGCAATTTGTTGCGTTTAAATGCTTTTTATATGCAAATCTTGGCGAGCTGGGCTGGTCAGCCGGAAGTACGCTACCGGGAAGAATCCTCAGCATGCGACTCTAAAGCGACCAGGATGCTGCAAGATGCGCATATATTTGGGATTCAGATGTGCACTTTTTTGTAACAAGTTCTTCTTTATGATTTTTAATGAGCTTGTTTTTTATGATTGATGCAACGGTTTAATGCTGTGAAAATTTTCTATTTGAATATTTATGACCAACGGTCATATATGGTGCGGAAATTTTTATGTTCTTTTGAGCATAAAAAAAGTATATTGTCCAAATAATAATGTTTTCCTTCAGCTGGCCTTAAACTTGTTTCTTAAGGCGGAAAATTTGTTGAGTTATGATCGAATTTGTGAAACATAATTATGTGCTGGATTTCTTTTAAATTGTGAAATTATGTAAAATAAAGTTGCACATTTTTGTATGGCTTTTGGACAAGGCAGTCAACGATGTCTTAAAGACTTTCATTTTAAACTAGGAGGGGGCTTAACTCCATGCTCGCTTCCCTCACCAACCACCATGGTTCTAACGGTGGATTCCAGTCTTACTGCCGTTAGCCTCATTATCGCCCGATACTAAGCCAGAGACGTATTCCCTTTATAACCTAAGTGAACCCTGTGCATCTACTACCAGATTTCCCACATTTCACTACAGGAAGAAGGTACTAAATACTTCGGCCAGACGCTTTACTTTTTGGAAGAACATCGTAATTAATTAATGATTTGAAATTTCGTAATCTCAAATAAATGTAATTTTTAACATAAAATGGGATTTTATGTACTTGCACTGATTTCATGCACATATGTGCGCACTTTGAGTGCAACGTGCTTGCATTTTTCTCTGTATAAGAATTGTAGAATTTGATTCTGTTTCATTCTGATTTCATATGCTATATTCACAACGTTGGGATTTGAAATAAGAAACACTTTATACGAGCTTTATGATTTCAAATATGTGAAACTATAGCAATCCATTTCGACTCTTTGAATGATTAAGGACACTGCTTCGACAGTGTTTTCCATCGTCTCATATTCGATTTTCTTCTGCATAACTGTTTCTAATGATACTTTAATAATTAATAAAAATTTGTCACACTTGCTTATTTAG
Organism: Chymomyza caudatula; assembly: GCA_035041775.1. Taxonomy (NCBI): domain Eukaryota; kingdom Metazoa; phylum Arthropoda; class Insecta; order Diptera; family Drosophilidae; genus Chymomyza; species Chymomyza caudatula. The sequence goes on from JAWNKW010000133.1 coordinate 2,992,050, forward strand.
CAGGCGCACTCAAGCGGAAGATGACGAACTGTCAGGAATCATTGGACTAAATGATTCTCATAAAAAAACCATACTAATTACAAATTATACTTTCAAATAACCCACACAGGACAGACAAGCGCAGTGCCAATCCTTTTCAGCTAGTCAGTAGAAGAAGCTTCTGCGTGCTAATCACGAGAACGTGACGTCATTTGCCACGCCTTTATTATGATTTTTATTAATGATTCCCATTGCATATGCACCTATTAAGCTTTATAAGAAAACCAATTTGTCGGACTCGGAGCAGGAACAGAGTGCAAAACTCCAACGTTTGAGTTTTAATCCCCGCGTTAAATTGAAATTTGGCTTTGGCGTGTCGAAGTTTGCCTCAAGGCATTATGCGGGTCGAGCGCAGTCATGGGTTAAACAGCGGCTCGTTTCGCCTTGGCACATTGTCAAATCTTATAGATATTAATGATGTTTAGACATACTACAATAAGAAAATTTAATTAATTATAAATGATCTTTGGTACTTTTTTCTTCTTGTTTTTTATGCACAAAGTTCCGACTGGCAATTAACGGCTAGATGGGGTTAAGCTCTGTACCCGCATAACTGGATCATCTAGTGCATTGTGGCGGCTTGCTCTAATTAAGAGTTATTATAATCAAGGTGAGTTTCTAGTATTTTCAAAGCTAGAAGTGAGTAAATGTGAATATTCCTTTGCCAATGTTTTTTCTCCCTATTCTAGAAGTTCTGTGTGCTTCCTGCTGTTATTGCCACCATAACTCAAGGCTTATCGCTAGGAATCAGCAATAATTCTCTCGCATGACATAATGTAGCTTCAATGTTTTGTTTATCGCTGCAACTTTTCCAATTCTTGAGCTGCAGCACTTTGCTATTTTTTAGCAATTTATAAAATATGGCATAATTTCAGTAAAGATACTTCCCGGGGGCTTTGTGACGTTTACTTCTTGCCACATAAGTATTATGGCGCCACTTACGGTCTTAATGTGCATCTTGATAGCAATTGTGGAAAGTAATAGAAAATTTTCCATTTCCATGCTGCGCAGTGAGAGTTATCAGCGGGGTGGCTCTCAGATGCCAGAAATCAAGCTCGATTTTAGCTGCAACTAATTAAAGAAGTTGACACTGATCATTAATAAGGATTGCTTGGGATGTCGCAACTTTTGCGTCTCAGCGTTCTCACGTGTGTATGAATCTCTTATAAGACCAACAAAAAAAAAAGAGTAACAGTAGCAAAAGAAAGCAATGCAAATATTTATACAAGATACTTTTGTTTGTTGCTCTAACTACAAATGTCAAAATCGAACAAAAGGGTTAATGAGTCAAACAGCAACAGCAACAGGGCTACAAGGCTGTTGTATACACTACTTAAATGGCTGATTAATGATGTTTGCCAGAAACTCAGCTGACATGTGAAACAAAATACAAAAAAAAGAAATCTTCTGCTATATGCAAAATACGCAAAGCATAAAAAATAAATATAAACTTTGCATAAAATCATTAATTAGAAAACAGTCAAAGGATCAAAGTCACAGTCACACCAAACAGTACTTACCCGTCGCTTACCAAACAGATACCCTTCACCCCAGGTTATATGCAAATTTGTGTAAAAGCGCCAAAAGTAAGAAAATTTAAAAAAAAAAAAAAAAACCATATAAGCACATTGTCTGAAAAATCACATAATTTCCAATTATAAATTCATTGAAATGACATTTAGGCCCTGGCCCTAGGCCTAGCCCTGTCTGTGTCTCTGACTTCGACTCCGACTCCGAGTCTGATAATCTGGTCTGTCTGCCATCAGTCAAGCTTGACAGTGTCAGCGATATTAATGAGCGTTGGCAGCCCTAGGCCCAAAACCCCTTTGGGTGTAAATAACCCCTTGTAAAGATAATAGTTAAATATAATAAATGTTTGTTTTTGCTTTGCTTGCCAAAATCGCTACTCTTCTATTTATATACACCTTTTTTTTGGTAGTGTATGCAAATTTTTTGGTTCTCAGACGTCACACAGTCAATTAACTTTGTTGTCAATCAAATGCAAATATTGCGGTTACTTCGAAAAAGCAAAATCGTTGCTCGCAATTTGTTGTTGCTGTTGTGGCTCATTAGAATTGCTCAATTATTCCATCAATATGCATTGTTGTTAATCGAATTGTTGATGCAGTCGAAGTTTCGAACTTCCCGAGTTAACTTCCTCCCTGATGGTCGTTCGGTCGGTTTGTTTGGTTGTTCCTTTTTTTTTGGTGGCGTGAAAATTCATGCATATTTAAGTGGTTCTCCACGGAGAACTTTGCAAAATGTAAAAAATACCAATGCAGGCAAATATAAAAACAACGCAAACAAAAAAGAAAGTCAGATTTGTAAGCGAAATTTTCCTGGGAAAGTTCTGCTTGCGTGACGTAATGTCTCAAAGTTGTTATCATCTATGTATACGTCTCAGAAGTAGAATTAGCATACACATTAGTCAAGGCTGCGAGAGATTTTAAATTATACATGAGTTTTTTTTTACAATTTTATGCAGTTGCATTTAGAATTAGTAGAGAGAATATCCTAATGCTGCATAAATATTTACGATGCGGCTTGGAGTTCAAAACAGACCGAGTTTTCAGTAAATATTAGAAGACATATTGAGATCTACTATTATATCTCATATGAGTGAGTATGAACCGTACTATGATTGCTGAAAGCCATCTACTGCGCTGTTGACCGCCTATGTTTGCCATAATGCCAGTCAGTTCCTGTGCCGGAGTTCAAGCATTACTATGGCCGACTTTGATATTGAGCAGTATCTCCCATTTTAATTGTTGTTGTCTCAACTTTTTTTCTGCTGCTCCGTCTTCAGTAGCGTCAGTATTGATGCTGCTCTAAAAACTATACAGTTCTTTGGCAACAGCAACTGCTCCAAAGTCGTTGATAAAGCCCACTATGTTCGCACCTTGTGGTAGATAGTATGGTTCATTCTCCTGAAAGAGGAAACGCTTACGGAAGATGTCGCACCCACGACGCTCCGACATCTCGGCTCTACTCGTGCAGGCTCTGGGAAACTTTAAACCTATAATGCGGCCACTATAAAGACCAGAAAGGCACTATCGCAACAGATGCTCTTGTAGGGGGTGAAGGTGGCTCTGCCGTCTCCCATTTGTGCATATGTTATTTTATTTATTTAACATATTGCGTAGGATTTACTTATTAAAAACAATGAACGATCTGGCCATTTGCATACGATGGTAAGCGATTGTTTTTCAACACAGTCAATGACCGATCTGGCTATTTACATACGATGTTAGATAAACATCGATAATGCACCAGCTGACTAAGCTGAGTGGGTGGCAAGGCTCGATTCTTATTGCATCTTCTTCTTCCTTTGACGGAAGTGGCCATTTCATTTTGGCAGCGATAAGCGGCAGTCGGGATAAAATAATAATCTGCAAAAATATGTAAAGCTCAAACTCATCCACTCAAATTAAGTGCTTTAATAAAATTACTAAACCTGCCACTGTGTGCTTACACGTTCATTTTAAACAAGCTGACTATAAGTCAAATAATTATTGTGTCCCAAATCTACGATCCGCATACAAATTCATAAGGTATGTGGCCAAATATTGAAATGTGCGCGTACTGATTATCTTTTATTTAGGGAGATTTTTATTTAAGCACATGTCTTGCCGCGCACTAAAACGCGCCGCTAATTTTTATAAACAGCGAATCTTTCGCCTTATTAAATTACGCCAACGCCAAGGCATGAAAGCTGACCAAAATAAGGACATGTGCAGCCAGCCTTGCGCATAGTCCTAACCTTGTTGCCTAATGTGACTGTTGTTCGAGACACTATTGACTGCACGTTTTCCTTGCCAGCCGAGGTGGTCAGTGCATTTGCCCAAGCTGTATATTGAAGTGGCAACAGGCACTATTTTGGATTTGCCAACGCAGGAACCTCGCGGTTCTTAACGCTCTTTGAAGCTGGAAGCGTGTAATGCACGCGTTAATTAAGCTCTATTATTTTTCTATTTTTTGCATTTGTTAAATTTTATTTGGTATGGTATGTATGTGCAAAATTGTGTTGATATTATCTAATTCTCTTTGAAGTTCATACAGCTCAACATCTTCATCAATCTTCAGGCCTGTCGACTGCGTGGAGTTATTGGTTGTAAGTACGGCATAGCCGGCAGTATATTCCGTAAAAAAAAAAAAATCAACACAAGGGCGCGTATCTATCTATTGCCATTTGGCCAAATCAAGCACACCACCTGAATTAATAAGATGGTTTGGTTGGTTTGGTGCAATAATGTTATATATACATTGTTTAAACTAAAACTTAATATTATAAGTTATATGAAATACTTATGGATTCCTTAACGATGAAGAACGTTAATATTATGAATTTAAAAAAAAAAAACTCAAACTTGGGCACCTAAAGTAAAATCTTGCGTTACAACAATTTAGGGTAAATGAAATTTATCATTTACTTGGTTGGGAGGGTACAGAGCCAGTGCAACAACATCGTACCACTGGATTCTTAATTTTGGCGCATACTTTTTACCACCACCAACTGGCTGCTTCCTCAAATCCTTCCTTAATTCTTTTTTTTCTCTGTCTACAAGTTTTAGTTGTGTAACGGGGCAGTGTTTTAGGTGGCAAAAGACCCCACCCCATTTTTCCTGAGCAAAGTCGACCTGTAGGCAGAGTATGCTACCGGAACAACTGCAACCAACATCCCCTGATCGTTACACGCTCAAGCGAAGTCCAGTCAATAATTTTAGACACTAAGTTTAATAGAGCTAAGGTCAACAAACGTTTATTGCGGTTTTTTATGATCAGCCCATCCACAGCCTCGTGGCAATCAAGCATCAAAAAACTACTGACGACTGTCCAAAATAGAGAGGTACTATCTGAAGATTTTTGGAAACATATTCATACTGCATAACATAAATGTAACAGCTAAATAATCTAGGAATTTCGTGAAAGAGAATTCTTACCAAAAAAAGGAGTGAAATAGTTGAGGCAGTTTCCCACAGGGCGATACGCTGTACCCTTTTTTATCCTGTATCGATTCAATGGGAACTGCAGTAAATACGGCTACTTCTCGTTTTACATGACCGATCTTTGTAGTAGGAAAAACAATTTCGAATTGGCATCTATCTACAACTTTTTCGAAAAGGATTCCAATCTGCGGTAATTTTTAAATGCATTCGTTGTGTAATATTTTGGGGAAGGGCCTAATATCTTTCCAACGATATCCTGTTCACCAATATCGGATAAGATTTACCGAAGATATATACAATACCTCTCACTAACCACCGTGTTACGAATAGGCAGATTCTAGACCTTCCTAGGAGGCTGATTAGTCGTCTCGATTTAGAATTGCCAGTATGAACAAATAGATGTTGTTGATCATATCATTAAATCTTCGCGCCTCAAGATGTTAATCTTGTTCATCAGGAGTTCGTAGATGAGGCATTTTGCCAACGCCATTCGTAAACTTTTGATTGCAATGGTCTTAGATGAGCTCATTGTTCTCTCAAATTTAAAATGCAGTAATACTTTAAGAAAATAAACACTTGACTAAGATAGTAAAATGAAATTGAATAAATATTAATAAATTTAGTTTCCGTAAACAACTCGATTGTAACGCCGCTCCAAGTTTTATCAGCATATTTATTCTATTTTTAAGAAACTTATTTTTGGAATTTTAGCAAAATCGTGTTTTAAGATGAAAAATGTCAAGACTAATACGCCACCTATCGGGATAAACGTTCCCACACACTAAACTAACATATTGTCCAAGTTTGGTGACAATTGGTTCAGCGGTTTCCGAATTTTAAACAAAAGGGCTCTGCTCCCAAACATACACTTTTTTTTTATTAAAAACCATTCTTAACATTATTGTCTTAACATGGTTTTAGATTTGGTACACAGTGTTAACTGCCACTTCTTATAGCGATAAGAGCTTTAATATCATATAATAAGATTCGATGAACGATTAACGATAACGATATAAATTAGAGGTAATTCTTATGCTTTTAGCTGCCATAAGATACCCCGGCTTTAAGCATGCAATAAACAAATCAAAATCAACTAGAAAATGGTTCTATTTTTTATTTCATATTTAAATTACCGGCGAGCCGCTTATGTGGAAATTGGCCCGTTTCACACTTTGGCTTCTAGAAGGATGATCAATCAAAATCTGAATTTTAATGTTATGCGGTGCATGAAACCAAACAGGACCAAGAGAACAACAAAAACGAATAACGATATCCTGAAAACACACACACAGAGGAAACAACAGAAAAAACACGCAAAAGTGTAAAAGAATTTTCAATACAGAAGGGTGCACTGGCATTTTTCTAACCCTTGTAAAAAGAAAAATATTTGAGAAATTAAAAAAAAAGAATATATTGAAACAGAAATAGAGAATAAAATCGTGTAAAATGCAAAAACTGCTGCTGAAAAAGTGACTGAGCGAAGGCTACCGTGTTTACTGGTTGGTTTCAGGAGCCACATACAAAGTAAAAATGGTTTAGAGTGGAAATCCTATTAAGCATTTCCTGGGCGTTGGTTCGACTCTGTTGTTGAAGGTATATTTTTTTTTGTTTTGTATATGACACTCAGTCAGAGTGTTGGAAAGGGGAGCAAGTGTTGGGGAGACGTGTACTCGTGCTTTTGACACTTGTTGGGGGTTTGAGAGATTCCTGGCTAAGCTTGATTTTCGCGCTTATGGAGCGCCAGTTGCCAGGCAGCGACTCAGTGGCTTAAATGTCTAATTTAAATGCATGCGCTTTTAACAGTTCCAGACAGAGATTGATGATTGTAAAACAACAACAACAACAACAAAAAAACAACACATATAATCATATACATATATGTATGTAAAAGTTCCGCCAGGATCAAATACTGGACTGGGAAACATGCTGTACATATAATTGCCAACAAATGTGAATAAAGTTCTAGGGCAGGGGACTATAGCAAAGAACTCTCGAGCGCATTTAGAGTTTTGAATCGCTCATTAACAGTACTCTAAACCACACAGATACGGTTCAGTTCAGGCACAGGTGCACATTTTCCAACTGTCAACCCTCTACAAAACTCCTACTCACATGACACATATGTGCCCAAGAATCCTTTGTACTCTATTTAAACAACAATTTATGAGCTCTAACAAATCAGTTTAGTTATGCTCACTTAACAAAACAAAAGTCCAGATCCGAACTCTCTATTATAGCTGTATAAAATTTTAAAGCATTTATCGTAAATTTTGATCGCTGCCGCTATAAAAATTGATAACCTTCTCAGCCACTGGACACGTTGGACCTTTGTACTTCAGCCAGTGTGTGGGGGCTGAGCGAATGGCAACCCTTATGGCCAAGAGAGCAACCACAAACACACATCCTGTTTTCAGCATACACGCACAATGCGATACTTTGATTAGGAAATGAAAAACAATAAAAGGCCAGTGCATTAGAAAAGGACTTCAGGAGCAACGGGGACACACACTCAATCTGTTAGGACAATGCAGGGCAAGCATATAGAACGGATGTCATTAAGGCTATTTAAAGTAGTTTTGTGAGTTTTGGCCTTAGGCAAATTGTATTATGATAAAAATGTGAGACAGTCGAAGCGGAAATCGTAAACATGCTGCCACAAAGGCGCCTCCGGACAGCCAATTTATCACCACGCGAGAGCGAGCCAATTCGTTACACACTCTATAAAACCCAACTAAACCGAGTTAGAGGGTTCATCAGATTTCTCGCCGCAGCGCATAAATAAATATGTCAAAATCAATTTTTGACCTTTGCCGCCAACGCTGCACAAAAGTTGCTTCCATTAGTAACGCTCAATTGAGTTTTTAAAATGCAATTTTTGACTGTTGGTATTGGCACGTAGTGCCCATTGGTTACGCCTGAAGAGACCGACCTCGGCGGTCCTACAACATTGTCATAAATTGCAAGCTGCGGCGGTAGCATCGAGCGAGCGGGCAGCAAAGGGTTAATATTTCAAAAGAGTTGTGCAATATTACTGTTGATTAATATCGATAATTTTGGAAGTGCATTTTTGTTGTAATAACGTTAATTGATGTAGCTTTTCCAAAAAAGCTTCAACTTTATTAATATAGTGTTATAGCCACTTTTAGCCTGCAACTGCATTTAAAGTAAAGCAGTTAGACAGATTTGAGCTTCTTTACTGGCCATAATATTTCGTTACCTGATGTAAGGCACTTCTCCAGGCGCTTCTACTTGGCGCGCGCCTTTTCCAATCGGTTACACCAAAGGTATCTAGCGTGCTCTGTACCTAGTCTTTCCAACGGATATATGGTCGTCCCCTTCGTTGCCTCCCTTCAACAGCCGCATTGAAGACGCTTCTCGCAGTAACTTCTTCATCCATACGCATAACACGCTGGATTTTGATTCGCTTCACTATGTCAATGTCGTCGTTGAGCAGGGGGCGGAGCCCCCCCACACCAGGGTATCACATTTTATTTCAAGGTTTCTGGAAGAATTTTAAATTTGCCTTTCTCTTTCAATATCGATATAAGGCTTTTACAATTTTAGTGATTTTAACTAAGGTTACATTTTCTATTCGATGCAAGTCATTATTCGTGTGAGACAGACACCTGATGATCGTACGGAATTGAATGAATGGATACGTGTTAATATGGCACGATTTCGAGCGAAGAAAATACGATCCCTCATTCGCTTCCATAGATCTTCCATGCCTTGATATTGGACAATTGGATGTAGTTTGCGTCAATGCCACGCTCTGAAATTCCCATCGGAAACAATTGGATGATGTTGCAAGGCACGCAAACTGAAATTAACGCCTTTAACACTCCCTGCAGAGCCCTTGAAAACTTTTCACACTGGCGAGACACCAGAATCAAACGCTTTTCTGAAGAACATTTTATAACACAATAGTTGTTTCAGAAGACGTCTTTCGTTGCTCACGTCATTGATGAGCATGGGTTACCATGTATAAGGTAATATTGCGCATCGAAGTGCGCATTTGTTACATTTCGGAATACCAGACTAACCACACTTCAAATATTCAGATCAAAGGACACATCAATGGATCCCATGGAACCAGATTGCCAGTGAAGAACCTAAAGAACAATGTCATTCACTCAAATCATTCTCAAAGGCGAGAAAGTACACATACGGAGAATTCCAATGATACCTAGTGATTTGCTTTTGGAGTTCAAGCCCATTCAGTTCATCGTTCAACTTGTTTTCGCCATGACATTTAACAAAGCTTAAGGACGTGTGAAGCGCGTACTGGGCGAAGCCTCCGTGTTTTATATATAATTATATGACTTCATTTCATTCAAAACTTATGATGGTTTGAAAAAGAATGGATGGAAAAAGCTTTTGACAAATAGACCAACAACAACTGTTATTATAAAATAAATTTTTGTCGTCAGTAAGGAATAAAAGTGGCAAATGGGCAAGGCTGTCGGAGTGTTAGGAATGGGTAAGTTATTATACTTAGTCTTATTATTGCAAATTTTACAAAGGAGACGATCAGAGTCGAGTTCCATTTGGTAAGGCTGCTGTTGTGTACATCCCAAATTATTCTTTGAAAATAGGTAGATAGGTTTAGTTTTGTAGTAGAGGCTTAACTGTGCGAAACATATTGCTGAAAAGGTTGTCACTGTGCGAGCCAAGGTGAAGAAGTTGATTTGGCTCACTTTCAACAGATCTTAGTTGTCGTTTGATCTACGTGGAGATCATACCACCGGTCTGTATGTATTGGACGCCTATATGGGGAATTGCTTGGAAGAGTAAGTGGCGGCGGTTGTTCCTTACTAATAATACGTGAAATCTCTACAATAGTTCCTTAAAATGACTTTTCGCCCTTTTCTTACAGCTGTCTATGTTTCGCATAAGTAAAAGTATAAGTTCCCACAATCCTTAGTAAACATTTTATGGGTTTCGCTTTTATTAATTGCTGCAAATTTACGACGGCCCTCAAATCAATCAAAATGCACATGTCAAACACAAATCCGAAAACAAATCAAAACAATAAAAACACAAAAAAATCGCACAAAAAACTCAAGGAAAACATATAAAAAACGCTAGTCATAAATATTTTGAAAGAAATTGCCACAAAAACCATAAAAATGCAGTGCGAATTGCAGCGAGAATTTCACACAGCGAAACCCTCTAAAAAGGGAGAAAAGAAGAAGAAACAACATCAACAATCCAGAAATCAGCCGCATTTCGAACGCCTTTGAAATGAAATGCAACCCTGCTCCCTAACAGCAATTCGGCTCTACCTTCTGAAGGTAAAGTGGGCTATGGTAACCAATAAATGCCCATCAATGAGCAGCGCGGCAATGAATGCAGTTTTGAAAACAGTTTAAATTTGATTTGGGTGGTTGGTGGCAATGTTGATGGGAAAGGCAGAGGGGTGCGCTTAACCCTTTTTGGCTGCGCTGCGGCGAGAGGCACTGAAGCGTCAAGTAGCTGATGCCGACAGAGTCCAAGCGCTAAATAAATCATTTCTCTTCGATTAATTCGCTTGCTGACATGTGGAGAGTGCAGCACACCACATGTGAGTGGGTATGAGTGTGTGTATGTGTGTGTGTCTGGGGCACTAAAGGGTTAAACGGCCGCTACTCATGTCAAATTTTGGCTTTTGCTCTGCTTTGTAGTGGCATGGAAAATTGTTTTTTATGTGTTGCCGATCCAATCCGAGTCAATCCGATCTCAGCTCGCCGCGTCCAGTCATAAGTTATAAATTAGTAAAACTTTCAAGTGGCACCCTTTTTTTTTTGGAAAATATAAAAAATTCAAGTTGTATAGAGGGTTAACATTGACATTTCCACGCCATTGACTTCTTACGGTTTTAAAATGTTGCCTTCATTGTTAGATGTTGTTGTTGTTCTTGCAACAATTGGCACTTATGTCATGAGCATTTTTAAGTGCATTGATTAATTTTTATTTTGATCGTTTTGAAATCAATATTGTTTGCAAATTTTTGTAAATACTTTATACTCCGGCTGTGCGTAGCAGTTGGTCTGTATAATTTGTAGCAATTCGTAACGCCCAGCAATGACGTTGTTGTTGTAACTGATATTGTAGCCACTTAAAGGGGTAGAGAGTTTATGTAGTGGAAGTGTGTAAAAATCTTCTACTTGGTATGCTAGAAGCGTGAGAAAATGGGACAGCTCAACTTGAATGAATTGTATGATGATCCTGAGAAGAAAATTTTAAATCCTTGGTCAAAAGAGGCGTTTGCAAGTTGATTAGCTAATATTACGATAAGTAGTTGACTGACGATGTTCTTAAGCCAAACTTCTTGATGTAATTTTCGATGAGATTAACAGCAGAAAGTATATTCCATGCGACGGCAGTAGCCGGTCTTTCTGCAACTGTTGCCATTGTACATTTGAAAGTGTACGACCTGCGCTCTCTTCTCAAGTTCCTATAATGTTTTCTCAAGTCACGATGAAATTTGAGTTGAGCGCACTTCCCGTGCACTATCTTGACAAGACACTGTTCTTGTGATCAAAGAAACTGTTGCCTGATCAAAACCGATCATTGTGCAGCTTTAATATAGTGCTGTATCAGACATACTGTATATCCAACTCTAAAATGAGTCTACTAGGGCTTCTTCCGTACTCCCGAACAACCCGTTTCTGGGGACACATCCCCAGTTACCTCATAAAATTTTTCGTTAGGAGGGGTATTTTATGTGTGGGTCCCAAAACCTATGCATAACTCTCTTAAAGTCCAGGAAAGACTTCACTGAGCACATTAGCTTACTACCTATACCGGGTATTGCTTGGAGCAGCTAACCAGGGGGCACCATATCTAGGTTGTGCGTCAACGTGGTTAAGGTAGACACAGGGGTCAGGGAGTCTATGCTGTCTTGCCAGTATCCTTCCTCAGATTTGGACTAGCTTTATGGTAATCTACAAGTTCTTGGTACAAATACTGACAAATGCATGCATTGGATATGAAAAAAATAATGATTGTAATGCTTCGACTGAATAACCCTTGCCGATACATAATGACAACAGTATCATATACAGCAACAACTTAATCAAGTGCAAACCCTCTCTCTTACACATAGAGCCAGTCAGCTCGGCATTATCAATTGCGTCACGAGTGTGGCTCACTTTTAACCCTGGATATAATTTAATCAATGCAACTTGAAGTATGTAGCAGCTTGGCCTTCGGTAACAATAAGAAAGGGAGCAGGATTCAGATCAAGCGATTCCATGGTCTGCTTTCACTCGGAAATGAAATCAAAGCGTAACAAATTGCGGGCACTCGGCACACACACACACACTCAATGAGGCAAATAGACACTCACTTGGGCAACTTTCACTGCACGGATTAGCAGCGCAACATTTGGTGGCACGTGACTTTTTTTCAATGCGAAACAGTTTTGTTTGTTACCCGGGACTCAATAGATCCGCACCGAGCCGAGCTCTGTGGAACTCAACTCATCTATTGTTTGCTGGTATTGAAAGGCGATTATACTGTGTATCTTGTAGGGTAGCCAGCTGGGCTTAGCCAGAGGCATTTACACTTCATTATTATGATTATGATGGAGTGTGTGGCAGGACAATGGTCAGCGGTAGAGAATGCCACCGGTCAGCCTGGTCATTTGGTCAATCGCTTGGCTGAGTAGAGGCTACTTAATTATGTCACTTTCGGCAAATTTATTAATTTTTTTTTTTGCTACGCTTTTGCTACTTTCTTTTCATGGGCGTGCAAATCGATTAGATGTTATCTATCTATTCATTCTGCGTATTCGATTATTATGCATTGGCATCACTGACATTTGAGGGGTGTGGCCAATTTGCATGCAACTGACACGCGTCAAATGGCTTTTGCTTAGATCAAAGTTGTCCAAGGAGCGAGGGGGAGAGCTGTGCAGTTATGCAAATAAAAGTCAGTTGTCAATAATTGTGACGCATTGCTGCTTGGACATAGGTCAATGAGAGCTCCTTAGTCAATGTCAGTCAGCCAACAAGGCCTGGGAACATTTTTGCCTGTCAAGACTGTCAGAGTAAGCGATTTGCATGCTCATTCCAAATGTGGAGTGGGACCTCACAGAGCTCTGGCTGACGAAGCTGCTGCCACCGCCACCGCTGCCGCCTAGACTATCAGCTATCCAGCATCCATCTCTTTCAACCATTTGAAGCAGCTCACTGTTGGTGTCTAATGATTGGACCTACTACCAAAATAGGTGGCACCAATTTAATGAAGCCCCCCGGTTCCAGCACTGCAAAGCAGCAGCCACAGCAGTTAACTCAACTCTTCGTCAAGCATTTTCAATTTCGTTAATGACCCAAAAGTGCCGTAAAGCAATTTATACACGGCTCGACTCCGATCGACTCGGCTTGGCCAGCCCGGCTCACTGACACAAGACAAATAATAGCGCAGCAGGACATTGACAACAACACCCGAGCACGAAAATAACAGAGGTGAAAAGAAAAACCGTCTGGATAATTGACTGACGTTCTGGCGTTGCAGTTTGCCTCGCTTCTGCGCCGGAGCTGATGGTCACTGACCAAACGCTGATAATGAAGCGCGATTGTGCAACGGCAGAGAGAGAGAGAGCGGGAACACATTGTGACCCTTCGAAGTGCAACAGCAGAGAAGCAGTTAGCTCTGAACTGGTAATTAATCATAAACTGTGTTGGCTTTGGTCAAGTAGGAGTTGTCTGTCCCAGAATGACTTCTTTTATGGCCATAGCCATTGATAGATATTTCTACGATTACTAATTTAAGGTGTTGCCTATGGGCCAGACAGACCACGGATTGGTCTTGTAAGTAAATCATTAATTTTGGGTTGCCGTAGTTCTTTTTCGATTTTGGTTCAGTTTGTTGAAATTGTTTCCCGGTTTATGTAAAGTTTTTATTTATTTTTTTATTGAGCAGCGGCCGCCTGTGGTTTTGTGGGTGTTGACACACGTTTAAGTGGAGTGAGTTCCAGAAATAGTTGGAATAGTTGAAACAGTACAATGTATCATCATAAGATTAATGAAAGCAAAAAGGGCAGTCAATAGGTTTAAGTTTGCTTGACAAGAGCAACATATGTCAATCAGGGCGTAAAACAGAGACTACCATATGTGCTATGGTGCAACGGGGAGTTGGAAATTAGCTGAACTGTTTAACCATCTTTGGTAAAGCTCTCGAGTGCGGCCCACTTCAAAGGCAACTGTCAGTGAACAATTAAGTCAAGCCTTGGCACTACACGAACACTTCAAGCAAATCCACACTTTGATATTTGATTTGCTGTTTCCTTAGCCCACACACACACAGACACATCTATATAGACACTAGCTCGGGAAAACAGCTAGAAAGTAAGTAAAACGCTTGTGGACATATTGCGTTTCACTTTTTCTAATGCTCCACTTTCGTTGGAGCTACTCTTTCAAAGGTTATAAGTGGTTTTTCAAACAGCAAGTGATGTATAGCGACGGTAACTGCAATAGTGAGTTTCATTTTAAAACGCAAAGTTTGGAAGGATATTTTGACTTGTAACAAAAATACCCCCAAAGTTTGCCTGACTATCACAATATTTGTTTTTCTATATGGCCCCAACTTTTCGTAAATGCCTATTAAAGCGTTTGAGTGAAACTTTGATTTTTGTAAATAAGAAATTTATGCCGTCACGGTAGCTCGGCTGGTATGAAATCAGCTTTGAGTTTTCTTCTAGCATGCGGATATGCTAGCGTAAGCATGCATGCTATTCTTTTCGCTCCACTGCTAACACAGCACACAACAAGAAACATGCAATCTTTTCGCTCACCAGTGGACGCGTCACGCCACCCGAGCGTACCACCAAACGTGACGGTCTTACTCCCAAGGAACGCGTCTAAAACTTTCAAAGATAAATTAGGAAAGCAACTCTTGCAGTTGGTCGCTTAGGGTATTCATGATTTCACTAGCTAATTGCAGCTGTTTCTCTAGTTCGCAATTTGCGACTTGCACAAACAAACTGAGCAAGAAGTTGGGGCTTTGGGCGTATGTTTGCATGACCCTTTGAACAAGTCAAGAAACTGGGTCAGCAGAGTTGTTGTTGTTGCCTTTTTAATATACACATGTTTGGATTTGCACTCGGAAGTAAGCTCGACAAAAATCGATACTGCTAAGTTGGCAACTTTAAGCTTTTAATTAGCTTTGTGACTGTATTTCATGCGTGACTCATATTGAAAACTTTTAGGCTAAAACAGAAGGTCCTTTTATCTATGTGCTCTTCAAATGACTGTAACATATGTGCTACTAATTTAACCAAATGAACAAATGATATAGTGAAAATATGTTATCATAAACTGACTCGCATTCCTGGCATAATTGCAGGCGTTAAAAATTCAATCCAGGACACACACGCGCCCATAACTTTAAACACGCGACAATTGGCCAAGCAATCTTCGGAATACATTTGTAGTTAGTTATGTACAACATTTGCATACCCTACAATTTAACATTGAGCGGTCTTATCATTGCCAAAAAATCATGCAACACGCGCAAAAAGGCAAACAAACTGAGGGAGTGGGCAAGCACTTAACCCTAAGCAGCCCATGTGAGTCTAGTGTGTGGCACGGGTCAGTGGGACCCTAATTTCCAGGTGAGTTGCTGTCATGTCACGACAATTACAGTTTTTTACACTGCGCTTTTGCGCGATTTAAATTAAGATAAGCGGCAAATTAGCGCCCTGTAAGAGCGCTGCGCAGAGTTCGGCCCAATGTTTGCATAATTATTGTCCAAAATTTTAACTGCTTCGGCTTTTATCTGCTGCTGGTAATCATTTGTCACAGATGTTCGCTTAGGGTTAAGCATGCGCTAGGGGGTGCTCGCCCTGACGACCGACCGACCGACCGAACGTCTGATGACTTAACATTTAATTCGCGGCATTGCGGTTAGGCAAATGGCATTTAAGCGTAACCTTTTCATTTAACCCTTTCGGGGCATGACGCCACAAAAAGGCACAACGTGTAAAAATATGCTTCAACGAAATGCTTTTATTTAAAGGTGACATATTGGTTTTGCCGATAAGTATCGCTAAATGTTTGCTTTCCTTATGCGTTTCCTGCATAGATCCGGACTTGAGCATGAACTTCGCCGCAAGGGTTGCGCTGCCGGCAAAGGGTTAAGCGAGAAAGCACCCAATTCCATACTGGTGACCCACAACAATGACTATTGGGTAAACACAAGTTTAGGCCAAGACTTTATCTTTTAACACACACAGGCTTATTGAAAGACAACGTACCGTTGAGAAAAAACGCTAATTTGTGAATCTAATCGTTTTGTGAACAATCACGATAAAAAACAATAGAGAGCTTCTGACGCTGTTTACAAAAACCAGCTTTTGCTTTCGTTTAATTTATATTTATATGCCATTAAACAACAAAAAATTACGTGAATACATAATAAAAAAATGTATATATCTTTATTTCGGAACTAAAAATTGCAAGAGCAATTCGTCGTTTTGAGATTGCCACATTTCGAATTTTATGAGTAAGTAATTTTAAAGCTTTTCTGCTTGATTGCAGTTAATTATTTATTTATTTACCATTTAGCGACTAAAATTGATTAACGGTCGACTAATGAACAAAAACATAAAACAATATTACAAGAAATAATGTTTTTATTTTTGACGAATTAAATACGCATTAGCATATTGTGTATCAGCAATCAAATATTGGCGAAGCCCAATGAAAGGTATAAACGCTTCAATATTTCGGATACAAAGCCACTTACAAAGTGGTTCAAAGTATGAGGAGCGGCTATTTGAGATCTTGAAGTTGAGCCGCTCCGACAGAAATGGCGAGTCTAAATATCCTGCAATTAACTAGGACAAGAATTAAGTCCCCAAAGAAATGCGTCTTTTCTTAAGTGACGTTTAGGATCAACCGCAGGATTGACTACTATGTGGAACTCGAGAGGTGACTTCTATTGGTTTACATACATAAGGGGACATTATATGAAACCTTTTGCATTCTTTCTTTAAGTATAATTCCAACCTGTGTTCATTTGACGTCAGCTTGGCATCCATATGAGAACCTATTATCCGAGAACACTAAAATATTAGTATTGATCTTCAATTAAAAAATTCTTGCGCAAAAGTTGACATATGAGCATTCAGCAGCGATTATATTCTTTAAAACTTTAGGAGTATTGCTGAGTTTCGCAATGTCACGATAGTTAGTCACATCTCTCGGACCTTTTCTGTGAAGCAAAATATTGAACGAACGCTTCCAATCAGTAGGAATACAAATGTCGTATTTGAGAAAAAAAATGTACACCGTTTCTTAGATAACATTCCCAGTATAACAATATATAATTTTTTTCGATGAGTTAAATCATTTATGTTTTTATAAGCTCATAAAGAAGTAAACTTTTGGCATACTTAAAAACATATTTTTAAATTTCCAAATTTTTTTTAAGGTTAATAATGATAAAAAAAGTAAAAGGTTTTTTTTAATAATATATTATTAAGTCTTACCATGAAAAATATTCGCAATAAAATAAAAAATGAAAAACAGTTTTTTTTTTAAATTAAGCGATATAATGTTGCTTTAAATCTGAAATTTATGACTTAAGAGGGCTATTAGCGTTTTCTCGTAAGTATCTATTTGTTGAAGTGAAATAATAAGGCTGCACTCGTAAATAGCAAAAAAAAAAAAAAAAAAAAAAAAAATTCAAAGAAATGCATTCTTCTACTACTAATTCTTATTTAAAATTAAATGCATATCGATAAAAATGCTCTAAATAACAAATTTGGATTGTTTATACAAATTACAAAACTTAATTTGTCCCTTGTGTCACGTCACGTATATAATACTATGGCTTGAATAAAATAAACGAAATTAAATTTGTTAACCAATAATTATGATTGTGAATATAAAACTAAGTCATTACATATCAATTGCATTGAAAAGCTAGGAGGAGACTTTATAGAAGGGAAACAGCACTAAAAAAAATATTAGCATTGTCTGTTCTATTAAATGTGTATAGGAATATATGCGGATCGATTAGAGTTTCCAAAGAAAACGTATTCCTTTCTTTAGATAAAGATAAACATATTGAGACTCCTTGTACTTTCAGAGTCAATTTTGAATTGTGATTTTTCGAAAGTTTTTTTAGTACATGATTTCATAAAAAGTGGAAAAGTGAATTTCAACTTTACACTTTCAAAGTGGTCTACAAGCTAGTTTTCTTAAAAATATCGTTCCGCTAAAAATGAACGCATTCTCGAAAATCAACATACCGATCAAAATACCGATTTGTTGTTGTTCCAAAGGATCTTTTATTTGGCAGAATGTTTCAATAAAATCTACAAATTGTAAATTGCGGCATTTCTGCAACGATTTTTGATACTTTTTAGTGAACTGAAAAAAATTTATATTTATAATAAGGCAGTTATGTGCCAGAAACCGCCGGACGGTTTTGGCTTAAATTTTATTTTAAGTCTGTTGATAAAAAAGTTGGTCAAAAGCTTGATATGGAAATTTCAAGGATAATTCTAACTCAACGACGGACTGCTTTTCGAATGAAATTCGGTTGAAGAAGGTATTTAAAAATGCTGTTTTTTTTTCAAATTTATTTAAAGTTCATTGCGGAATAAATATTCCAAACATTATTCTTTATATATTTCCAATTTCTCGTTTTATAAAAATTTGTTTTGGAGTGTTAATTACTTTCACTTCAAGCCGAATGCCGTCTGAAATTTTATTGGAAAAATATTTAAAATAACATGTGTTAAAAATCTGGGTATATTTTTTTTAAATAATTTTTTTTATTTTTTCTGTTTGTCTTATAAAAATTGTTTAATTTGCTTACAAGTGTATTTACTTGTGTATTTTTGTTTAAAATATACAGAAAATGCCAAAAAATATATGAATTTAATTTCGCTAAAATGAATAATAATAATAATTTATTAAAGTTTTTTTTGTAATTGTATCAAAATTGCTTAAAAGTTTTTGTTTTTTTTCTGGCGTGCTAAATACATGTTGCTTGATTAAAACTTATTATGCTTTTTAGTTTTGTATTTTTCTGGTTCGGCGGTTTGACGGCAGTTTTGTAGTTATGGACACCCATTTTATTTAATTTTTAAAATTTTTGCTTCTGTATAAATATTTGTTTGCTTAATTACTATTTTGTACAATGAAGTTGTTGTCTTTGTTGTTTGTTACATTTGTTGCTGGTTCTGCTGTAAAATCTATATATTATAGATATCGGTTTATCGGAATATTACTTAGTAGAAATGCTAAAATTTGACATAGTATATGCATATTTTTAGTTAGTATATAGCATGTACTTAGTGACATGTGACGTATTAATATGGTAGAGTGATTGACTGTTTAATTGTAGACACAGATGCTTAAATAGTTTATGTATTAATTTTTGCTCATCTCTTACTAATGGCTTCTTTCGTTGAACCAACTTGACAACCCGAAACCTTTAAAATGCACTCAACAAAAGAACTTAAGTTTAGTAAGCTTCAAAATTTTCTCCTTTCTCTCCGCCTTTTCTCTGCTCTCTAAAAATTCTACAAAAATTTGACACCAAAAAGTACCCAACAATATCAGCAGTCCTTTGCAAAAATCACTTTCAGCAATCGATGACCAAAGTAACTCAAAATTCATTTCGAGTATGTTAAAAATATTATAGTAGTTATGTAAAGTGAATGACAGCAATTGCTTCTCCCACGGCACCCACTTCCATTTGCATATCCAAGAATCACAATGCGCTTTGATTGAGCTGCTAACGACGATCGACGATCACCAAATGCCGAAACTGTACAATCCACGTCGTAGTCTTTTCATCTAGCCCTGATCTTTTAGTTTTGTTTCGAAGCGGTCGAGGCATCGGTTACATCGCCGTCGGCATTGTTGCTGGTATCGCCGCAAGGCCCGCTGCAGATTTCCAGCGAGATTTGTATGATTGTGGATCGACGCTGCGTGGAGTTGTAGCTATAAAGACGCAAGGCATAGCAAAAGATTTGTGCCAAGAGCTCCCAACAGCCCAGATCCTGTTGCTCACTGCCGGAGCTCGACATGGCGCCTTGTTGACGGGATAGCGGCACGGAGAAATTGGCGCGAAAATGACTACTATAAGTGCCGGGGCGTGCTTGTTGTTGTTCCTGTTGCGGACGTTGTTGTTGTTGCTGCTGTTGTAGGGGTCTTGAGCCGTTGTTTGGTTGCGGGCTGTGGCTTGTGGTGGACGTATTGCTGCCGGAGCCAGCCTGCTGGCTGTTTTGTTGGCTGTTGCTGCTTCGGGCCAGCAATTTGGCCTGATCGGGTATAAAGTAGGCAATGGCCATTGTTCTTGAGTTTTTCGCTTTTTTTGAATTTTCAATTTCACTTATTGCACTTTCGTTATGTATTGATTGTTTTTTGCACTTGTACACATTTGCTTGGAAATTATTGTCAATCTTTTCTTTTGGCGCCAAAAAAATGTTCCCATTTACGTAAGATAACTGCAAAGAGCTTGAGCTAACGCTGCGATTAAGAGCTGTGTTGCCTTATCAAAGGTTCAGCATAGACTGACTGTAAATATCCTTGCCGCAGTCACTTTTATTAAAACGCGGCGCTGCCGTCGTCGCTGCCAGAGTGACTGCCTCAGTCAGAGGCATAAAGTCGTCGGCGGCGCTCGGGCTTCCTAGGAAGCAACAGCAGTTCGTTGTCGCTACGTCTGTGGCAATGGTAAATGTCACCCCCCGAAAAACACACTCCGAGTTCTTTGTTTATGCCAACAACCAACCAATTGAACCACCAACCACAGCCACTCACACCAGAGGAATCGACGGGCGCTGCGAACCACCCCATCATAGGAAGCGGCAGTGCCTTGGCTCGTTTGAGAGTAAGCGGTGAGCGAGCGGAAAACCGAGAGTGCAACAACTCGAATTGAGTTGCGTGTTACGTTATGCGCTAGCTTACGTTTTACGTAACGAGTACTATGTTACTTGTAAGAGGGTTGCTTGGCGTGTACTTTCGAAGTTCGAAAACGGGGCTGTGTGCGCTATGGATTTCTGACTGTTTGACGTTGAAATAAGGGGAAACCTTGGCAAATAAATTTCGAAATTCGTATCTGTGGCTTGAGAATCAACAATTGTTTGCGTTCAAGGCATTTTTTCGGTTTGGTCTTTCTTCAACTTGTCACAATAAGGCACATATCTAGGATTAGCTAACTTTTACTTATATTTTAAGAGTGCTACCCAACCTTCAACTTGCCTTGCAGTCTTTTCAACCTACAGCACACCCTACATTTGCTTAACCTTCAAATTAACTCTTCCCGACAAACATTTCTCACGGATGTGTTGGCATTAGCCTTGAAGTCCCCCATGTTCATCCATTATGATAAACCATTTCCTGCATAGCTGCAGCCACACCATAAATGGCATTAAAGTTGTTACATTTTAAAAGTATCCTTAGAAAAGCGGCAACTAAGCTAAGCTGCCCAACACCCAAGTTGGCCCAGTATCTCAGCTTGTTGCTAGGGGCTAACAAGAAGTTTCAATGTCATTACCAAGGCCAAGCAGCTGGCTTTTGCGGCAAATGGCATGATATACCCCACTGCCCGCTCGTTGAATTGGTTTCAAGGTCACGCCGGCCGGCAACAAGCTTCAGTTGCCGGGTTTTCCACATTGGCTGCATGTCGGCGTTTCTCGCTCTTTTTATTTTATTTTATTTTCTTTTTTTGTGCGTGTGACCTTGGTAATGAAAATTGTTTAGGGAGTGCTACGAGTGGGGTCTGATGCGTGGGTGCCACAAACATTTGACACAGTTGACAGCACGTGCTTTTTATGTCAAGCTCAAGGTCGCTGCGTATTGATTATGTTATGTAGGGAGTGCTTGTGCGTATACGTAATATTTTAACAAACTTCAGCAAATCAAGTGTAAATTTAAAGACTTTAAAAGCGGCTTGTATTAGGCAACGAAAGTTTCACTTTGAATAGTCAAACCGCAGCTAAATTAATGCAAACTCCCATGAGCACACACACACACACACACTCACACACATGTACACGAATCTCACACTCATGCATGCATACAAACACACATCGAATATAGCTTTACGAGAACAGCTCCGAAAAGCACCTTATGCGCTTATCAGCAATAAGCAGCCGGAGCAGCTGCCGTGCACTTGAAGCTCATTAAAAATGTTCAGCCAACTTCAGTTATTTTCCAAAAGGAGGAAAATGCATTAAAATGCGCCAACGGTTGCCAGTTGCCTGTTGCAAGTTGCCAGTTTCTGTTGCCTGCTCCCAGGCATGGCAATGAAATGCAAAAGTGCACTTTACACATTTGTGCGTAATGATTTTCCATTAACGTAAATTTGAATTAACAGCAACAGCAACAACAAGAGCTGCCGGCAGAGTAAAGAGTTAAAACCGTAATTACAAGAATGCCAATGTTAAAACAACACGCGTCATACACGCCCACACCTCCGGTCTCCGCCCATTCCTTATACTCTCATCAACTCTTTCTCATTCATTTGATAAATGCCATTGGCATTAACTGCATAAGCCCTACTCAATCCCGTAGCCTATCCGCCTATCAGGGGCGCTATCGCAGCTGGGTTTGGAGATATTGAATGTTTTCGCTTGTCACACAAACCGTGACGTGGCTGACACTCTCTTCCCGGCGGCTGCTCTTTATGGTAATTATTTATTTTGGCCAGCCGCTGTCGTTGTCATTGTCGTAGATGTTTCATCATTGTAATAAACATAAAATTTTATGTTTATGTTTTGCAGTTTTTTGGTACTTGTCACTGTCTGTTTTGCATTTGTAATTGTTGCGGTTGTTAATGTTCCTTGAATGTGCTGCGAAATGGCCGGGATTGGTCATAAGAATGAAGTGGAGAACTCCTTATCCCTACAACCAGGTGTGGGTGTATACTGTAATGCAAGACGTAAAGAGGAAGGATTATTAAGTTTAAGATAAGCAATCCAACAATGTTCGGATATTGAAGCTTCTGTGCTAAGAATCTACAGAAAATGTTATTTGAAATCTAATTTAAATAGATGATCGCCACAATCTAGAACCAAAACAAATTTTATTCAAGCTGATAAAGCGACTTACTGAAATAGGATTGGTCAGGCCTCTAGTGAAAGCTGTTCCAATCCGACGTCTCAAAAAGTGGCACTAAAGACCATTTAAGTTCTTGAAACGCTGAACTCAGTAACACAATCCCGCCGCTGTTACAAACCAGACATGTAATGGCTACGGAGTACCACTTCAAGCGGGACTACGAGCAACATAGCATATGGATACCATGAAACAGCATGGATAACTCTAAACGAGAAAAAGGCATACAATAGTTCGGAACAGACGGGTTTTCAACAAATTGAGGCACCTTACTTGGAGTCACGGAACCGCGAGTGCATCTATCTAAATCAATGGACATATACACCAACGTCTTGCAGGCTGAAGTTTAAGCCCAATCCCGATGTGTAGATATTAACTTGGACAGAAATGATCAGAATAGGGAAATAGCAATTCTATCAGATTGTCAGGATAAAGACTGTTGCAGAAACTAGAATCAGCTCTGAGCTACTTTTAAAAACACGAATCAAACTAGACCTTCTAGGACGAAACAAGCTTGTTCTGCAATGGTTCCCAGTTCTTAACAACTTTCCTGGGAATTAACTCGTCTACAAAAAAAGCAAGACAAAGCACTGCAAACCCCTTGATAAGCCCAAGTCTCTTTTGTGGCATTACAAGACATACTTTTAAGAAACTACTAAGAGTATAGGAAAGAAGCCAAAGACAGGCCGAGCAGTTGTTCGGCTCTTATGTGTATCTTGAATAGGTTCAGCTAACTCTCGTAAATAGACTCCTTAAGACCAGTTAGAATTATGCTTCTTTGTTTACCATCTGCTATTTAGGCATAATCTGATCAATTTCTTGACGCTTAATATACACCTTAGGCTAACTTACACCTTTCCAATCCCAATGGCGAATTAAGAAGTCCCAATTGTATTCCAAACAGTTATTAATGGGGATTTCTATATCTTCTTTAGCCAAATATTATCATCGACAAAACGAACAACTTTACACTCTCTTACAATATTTGCTTTTTATGTATGTATGTGTTTGTGCAATTATATCATGTATTGTTCAAGGATTGTTCGACTGCTTTTTGCACAAAAATTACTTTGTACAGAGATGAGGTAAAGTGTTGCCAAGGGATTAACCGGCGAAGCCAGCCAGAGCAACAATGAAGTGCCCAGAACCAGAACAGGCCATGCCAACGGAAATGGCAACAATGCATAGTGCGGTCCGCATGGAAAACAATTGACCAAGTGCATGGACAGAAGGGCAGTGGCAGTGTCAGGGGCAGGGGCAGGGGCTTGTTGGTCTGGTGGTTGAGGATTACGTACCAGTTTACAAGATGCGTACATCAAGGCACTTAATGATTTCCACTTATGGTCCAAAGTGTTGTATACTACTATATTGAAGCCATTGTTGATGATGGTTCAATGTTGTTGGCTCTTGGCTATCGACCGGCAAGTGCATCATGGCTGGGCCCATCAAGTGTCTGTCATTGTTGTAGGCTGGATGGAAAATGCTTTTCTGCTAATCTATATGTAAATTACACCCTCGCCCACGGGCATGCGCTTCCATGGACCCAACAAGTGTTAATAGCTGCATAAATATGTATGTATTGCCGCCCAAAACTAGACTACACTATTCTCTGGATCAACTTTAAAGGCTTGCAGATGACGTCATCTAACGTGTTTGACAAATGGCGGCAAATGGGCAGCACGCTCGCACACTAAGACAAAGACAACATACTAAAAACTTGACAAAGTGTTGGCAACTGTCAGCCACACACACGCACACCCTGTCTTTGCTCTTAACGGTTTTTGCATATGTGTTGGCTGCTCTCTAAGTGTGCGGAAAAGATAAATAATCATATGATATCATGAGAGCATGACGCGGCATTTCGAGCAGACTTCGAGGCGTTGGAGCCTTGGCTCCAGTCAGAGCCAAAAATTAATTTCATACATTTTAAAATTTCAATTTATTTTGCTGCGCACGAACGCGCAACATCTTTTACAGAAACAACAACAAAAGCAGCAGCAGCAACAACAACCACCACCAACACACCCACTACAAGGACGATGCCTCATATGTGACACTTACGACATATGTATTTGTTTGTGTGTGTGTGTGTGTGTGTGTGTGTGTCTGTGTGTGTTCTGACTTGGCTTTTGTTTTTCTTTCGCTTGGCCGTGTGTCGTTTTTCTTGTGCTCGTCCTTTTTGTCACACTTGTCACTTGCATTTTTGACATTTCTGTTAGTGCGACAGGGTTGGGCAGGGGGAGTTCTAAGGATATTCAGTATGGCGGTGCTGATTGAGGATTAAGTGTGAGTGTTAGCGCTGTCAGCCGTTAATTAATTATGTCTGTATGCAGTTGGAATGACACTCAGGCAAAGTGCAGTGAGTCTTAATTGAAGATATTACCACTGAGCATGATGAAGATGTTATTTACAGAAGAATAACTGACGTCGCTATAAGTCGATCGGTTGGTCCAATACTTCATGAAGAAATCAACAATTTAATAAAATTCTTATGTAGTGTTTAATATTAAACTTAAGGGTTTCGCCTCCCGCGCATTTCAATGACCAACCCCCGGATCCGCTACGCTCACATATGGATATTTACTGTATATATAAAAAACATAAAAAAGAGAATTTTCATCAAACTTGTATGCTGTTGAGTTGTCTTCGATTTTTTGCGTGTCTAACGCACTGCATTCATATTTACATATATTGAAGAAAGAAAAAAAAGATAGACGATAGAGAATATGAAATAGTAGATATGAAAATATGAAGACATGAATATATGGAGATATGAAGAAATGAGGATATGAAGATATGAGGATATGAAGATATGAAGATATGAAGATATGAAGATATGAAGATATGAAGACATGAAGATGTAAAGATATGAATACGCACAACTTGAGCGACACAGTTCGTACTGTTTGACTTTCCATCGAAACTAAGCGTCTTGCATATCGTTTGCTTCGTCTGGCGAGAGTAGTCCCTTTTACTCATTTGACAAGTAGTAAAGTAGATTCGGGAGAATGTTGGGGATGCTAGTCATCTCAAGTCGACTCGTAGGGCGTGCGTATCAGGCAATCGTGGAATGCTTTGTGCCCCCACAATCCTGAGTAATTCACACCTAGCGGCATGGGAACCCGTCTAGTAGTGCCCTGCTGATTTGTCAGTGGCCTCCTCGTGGTATATCCTGGGTGCCATTCACTCTTGTGGTGGTAGCTAATTCGAGCGGCGGGTTGCTATGGGGAGAGTCTTAGGTGGATACCTCGGTATGCCAATAAATCCCAATGGTCAATGATCCTTGCGGTAACGTGGCGAGTCGCTGGCGCCACCAACTAACCAGCTTCCCAGACTAGAAAGTCAGAAAAAATCCCATCTCGGGCCTTGGTCACCCCGTAGTTGTACTAGACCACTTTCATGATGGAGTTTAAACCAGATAACTCTGCACAGGGTACCCACACTGGTGGTAATACCCCCGCCACTATGGCGGATGGGCATTCGGATGTGCAGGCCCAAAACTCTCTCTAAAACATGACCGAAGTTGGTACCTGGGACTTCGGTGGAAGCAATTCACCAGTAGTGAATGTAGATGAGTGCTCTTCTGGTGCCTTATCGATCACAAGCTCTCTCATCCGCTCGTTGAAGTGCCTGTTGTTGAAAGATACAGCGCCTGCGGCTTTGGATCCAATGGATGTGTCGGATGTGGCTACAACCATGCACGATACTCTAACGAGTCCGCAACCTCATGGCGGTCTAGCGTCGGTGAAAAGCGACACGGGGATGGTTAATCGCTGTGCAAGTAGCGAAAGTGCCGAACCACTGTTACGGGAAACTGGCGGGGGTGCTCGGTTGATGCACGAGATCAAAGCGCAAGCTAAGGTCTCTGCGTCATCTGTACCCGCTACTGGGATCTCATACAGTACCAGCACCTAACCCTGACGGCGAAACGAGAGTAGTCCAAGCGACAGTTAAAAAAGCGCCGACATGCTTCAAATAAAGCGGCTGCAGCAATGTTGGGGTCTACTCCCGTAGAGGGCAGTGAGAAAAGAGAACGAACACAGGACAGCTCCGCTGGTCTGTGCTCTTCCCCATTGTCCACAATCAAGAACCCTCAAGGGGCTAGTAAGAAATTGGTGAAGAGGAGAAAGGTTACCAAATCCGACTCCACCTCGCCCTCTATCAATAACAAGCCTGCCTTAGCTTCGGCGAAAGGGAAAGAGGAGGCTGGAACGCCATTGGTACAACTAGGGAATGACTCCAGTGAACCTGTTTCTCAGAGTCAGTCCCATCCGATTGCAGAAGCGACAGCTGCAATTTGTTGTGGTAACACCAGCGTAACGTCAGTGTTGGCGACGGGCACAGCAGATACCGGAAAAGAAAGTGGTAGTAGCTTTGCGGAAGTTGCAAGGAAGTCACTTACTGTGGTTATTCGCACCGACAAAGGACAATCTCAGTTGACTAAAAATCAGCATGAGAGTATCGAGCAGCATCTGTGGAAGGCAGTTTGCAGTTCCTTTTTAGGGACTATAAACTCTTGCGGGGTACCTGTGGGCATGTCTCCCCACCTAGGGGGACGTGTTTAATGATGTACAAGGGTCTCATTTATACTCTCTATGTATGATACTGAGATCCTTTTTACACAAATTAACTTGCAGCATAGCAAATCGGCCACTGCAAACCTTTGCAGTGGTCACGCCAGGCTGCACACACAAACACGAATCATACTTATCCAAGAACCATGGGTGTATCGCAAGCTCATCTGTGGTCTTGGTGGTTTGGTTTGGGGTAGCAGCATCCACTCGAAAGGATGCGACAGACCTCGGGCATGCATAATTGTTCCGAGACACATGGACTGCACGGTACTAAAATAATTCTGCTCTCAGGATACCGAGGCAGTTAAAATAACATATCGAAAAGGGGGAGAGAGACCGAACCCATAATTGTTTCAGCCTATCTCCCTTACGACTCGATGCTCCCTCCACCCTCTAGGGAGTTACGGGAAGTAGTTGAATACGTGGAATCTAAAAAGTTGGAGCTGGTGGTGGGATGTGATGCAAACTCACAGAACACCATATGGGGTAGCACTAAGTGCAACCCCAGAGGCTCTCAACTTTTAGACTTCTTATTATCCTCTAACCTGGCGGTACAAAATATTGGTACCAGCCCAACTTTTGTAACATCCAGGCGACAAGAAGTGATTGATCTGACAGTCTCTAACCAGAGAATGAACGGTCACATCAAATCTTGGCGTGTGCTAGAGGAGGTATGTTTGTCTGATCATCGATACATCCAATTCCGATTAGGGATTGACCAAATGGTAGTCCCTGAAGGAAGGAATCCAATGCTCTTGTATCAGAATATTCCTGAAATTCGTTGGCCACGGAACGTAGCGGATATTGAGATTGCGGTCCAGTCAATGGAACGCGTCTTGACAGAAAGCTACGAGTCAGTGTGTCCACTAAGACGAAGAAGACAAGATAACGCAGTCCCATGGTGGAACGAGGAACTTACAAAACTTCAAAAGCAATCCAGAAAATCTCTCAACAGAGCCCTTCGGACTCGAAATGAGGGTGACTGGGCTGCATATAACACCCTGCAAAAGGAATATAAGAGAACAGTGAGAAGGGAGAAGTTGAACTCTTATAGGAATTTCTGCAGTGAGATCAGCGAACCCACAGACCGTCTGTACAAGGTCCCCCAGAAGGACCGAGCCGCTCGGCTTGACTCGATTCGAAGATCTGATGGGACATACACAATCAATGACTCGGAAATCTATGAGGAACTCCTTGTGGCCCATTTTCCGGGCTGCAGGATATCCACTCTTAGTGGCAGCTCAGTGGAACCGAGTCCTGGTGTGGTGCCCAGTCGATTTAACTGGTATACTGCCGCACGGATAGTCTCGGAATAGTCGATAAGGTTCTCCTTATCCTCTTACGCAAACTTTAAGTCCCCAGGGCCCGACGGCGTGTACCCAATTATGTTAAAGAGAGGCGGAGACAGGCTCGTTAAGGTCCTGAAAAGGATCTTTCGAGCATGTCTAGCGTTTGTCTATGTACCGACCTCTTGGAGACGTGTGCAGGTTGTTTTTATCCCGAAACCAGTGTAAGACCAGACTTAACATGATTTCACGTCACAATAAAGTCAGTCTATACTGGGTTCCTGGACACCGTGGTACCCAGGGCAATTAAATAGCAGATGAGCTGGCAAATAAAGGCTCGGCGTCACAGCCAATAGGGCCTGAGCCAATCATTCCTGTCAGCGCAGCTGAATTGGTTGGATGGATAGCAGGCTATACAGACAATGTCTGTAAGGAACGCTGGATATCCACCACTGGATGTCGCGTAACAAAGAAACTCGGGAAAGAACCAAATCCAAGGGTATCTTCTTCGTCAGAAGAAGACAGATCATACATACATTTGGCCAACATCTGGCCAACATGGGCCTCGTTGACGACCCAACCTGCGCAGCCTGTCTTGAGGAAGCCGACTTTACTTTGGGAAGTGATACACTCAATACGAGCGAGGTGTTTACTCTCCCCTTGCATAGTCTTCTTGACTTCCTACGGGAGCCTGTTCAGCAAGCCTACTCTAACTTCAACTTCTTTCTCTCTCGTATTTCAACTGTCTTTTTATTCCCTAAATTTCTCTGTCGGGCATGGCACAATGGGCAAGGCTGCCTGAGTGCTAGGGATGGTTTCATCTTTCTCTGATGATCCATCGCACCTACCACAAATCTAATATAATCTAATCTAAAGTAGCTTCGATAGGCAAAAAGGATTCGCCACTTTATTTTCATGCTTATATTTTTCTTCGTTGATACTTTACAGCGCCAAAAGCACATTTTTCAATATAAATTTAATTGAGCTGCATCTCATTACTTGAAGAAAACATGCTTGTGTTGTCTCGAGATTCTCTGCGAATAGCAATATCATCTATGTAGGTAAGCAACTGGACACTTTTATAGAAAATGGTCCCTTGCGATGCACTTCGGCCATTTAAATTTCACGGTTCCATTTCCATCGCCTTGCTTTATTCGAGATTTTTTTTAGTCTTCCGACTTAGTCAATCATGAAAATTCAGAAAAAATTCCTGTGCTTATATTAATGCAAGTGTCACAACTATTGAAATTGAATTAAAAAACTATGTTCTTTAAAATGAAAAACAAACAACTTGTTGAAAATATCATTCAACTGCATGCCCTAGACCCAGGGTCCAGACCACCCTTGTTGCGCCACTAAAGAGAATAAAAGCAGTCAAACTTTTTATAGCTTTTTGATTAGTTTCTGTGCTGCGCTTATTGCTGAGTTCCGTAAAGCTGCGTTTTCCACTGGGAGCCCAAAAGTCAATTTAAATTACAAGAAACACTCTTTTCGAGCATATTGAAATGCACCCCCTGTTCCAGCGGGAGGTGCTATCTCACACCTCTTGAAGCACAAGAAAAAGTTAAATTGCAGGTATTTAAGCATTTTATATAAAATTCATCATCATCAAGCGCGTTCTCTTCCCTTGAAGTTAATGAAGAAATGCTGTGTGCACCACCCCACGAACTTCTTAACCTCTGACCAACACCTAGTCGGTGGTGTGCATTATTTAGCACGTCAAAAAGTTCCATAACTGTGCGCTCCACGATCCTGAATTGTAATTTTTCTTGTCCGCGCTCTTTCATTACTGCTTCATCACTCGAGTGGAGGACTGAAGTTTCGCCGTGCGGCGGGTATGGCGCCATTTATTATGCTATGAAATTTGAGTCGGAGTTTTGTTTGGTTTATAGGAGTTTTTCATTCACTCCTTTTTATTATTTTCAAGTTAATGTTCATTTCGCGTTGCTTACACGTTGACTTCAAGGAGTTTGTTTAATTAGAAGACGTTTGCATTTATGATGAAGCCCAGCTCGAGGAGCTGCTGCCGGCATTTATGACTCAACTAAACTCAAGTCAATAGAGTCTATATAGTCAACACCTTAAACTCTTTTATACTAAAATTAGTTGATACCACCACAAAATAAGATGCCCGAAATGGTTGAACTTATAAAAGTTTACTACACAAAGCGTTTCCGTCAAGTCTTAAAGGTTTTACAGCTAAGCTTCTGGCTCTATCTGGCTATATACCCTGCAGTTTTATGCACCTGGCCAGAACAGCTCAGTCCGATTCAGCCAACTGTTTCACTGGCTGTTGAGCTGTTGGCTTATGCCATTTAATATGCATTTTGTGTTATATTTAATATGCAGCCAACTACAGGCACAGTGGAACCTCAAATGACACACAGCTTTTGTAAAGATGAAACCGGTAATGGATGCGTGTGAAGGATGGAGAAAGAAAATTTTATTTAAGCTTGTATGCTTGCTGTGCTTGTTGTTGTTTTTTTTTATGCGGTGTGCAGTAGTTGTGCTTGTGTCGAATTTCGACTACTTGGGCATATAGTTTCTTATAATTGACATGAAGTCGGAAGCAAGTTTTGAACTAACTAATATCTATTCAGTCAACATGTATGTCAAAGCTTTACTGTACTATGCAAGAAAAATAAGCAAATACCGAAAAAGCCAAATTGTTGCCAGTCGTATTAATGTACCTCGTTGTTGTTGTTGTTGTAAAGCTTGCTTTTGGGAATTACCATCGAGGTTGTGGCTGCAAGTCGTCTGCTACGTTTTATATGGACTTGCAGCTTGTTGCAAGTGTAACGTGGCGCGTGCAGGCAAATAATTTGCTTGCTCCGTTGTGGAATTTGACTTTGGGGCATTGTTATGGGTGGAATTTAGTTATGACATTGGCCTGGCTTTTTCGACGCTCTCATTAGGGGTACCAACTTGGCACATTAAATTGCTCGCAAATTGACTCGAAATTGGCAGGTATTTCGACTTGGTACAGTTGCGTCCAGCTCATTGTGACTTTAATGAGGCGGCACATGCTGTGCGCTTAAATCGCAAGCAATCCAAAGTGGGACTGGCGAACGAGTAAGTAAGTAATAAGAATAATGGTAATAACCCTTCTTCTTTAAGAAGGAGTGCAAATGCCGCCCTTAATCAACGCAGCGGGTTGGCGGGCAACTACTAGAACTACCCCAAGCATCGCTCTATTGTCCTAGGTCATTCAACCTCAGCTCAAACCTCAAAACGCATGCGAAATGTGCCATTCACCATTCTTCTTCTTCTCCGTTTACCAGTCTTTATCCTCCATTTGCCATTTGCGCTTTTGCGTTTTTATGCGCGCAGCAGAAGCAGAAGCATAAAATGAGCCACAAGAAAAAGAAAAGCAGAAAAATTCGCGGCAGCATAAAATAAATGCAAACACATGAACAACACGCAGATAAATACGCACACACACACACACACACACACACACACACACACACACACACACATAAGTATTGCATATATGGAATATTTTTTTATGTCACGTTTTTAATGACATTTGTTGCATTTGCACTTGGCATTCTTTTTCTCCAATAGATGGGAGATCGGGGGATTCCCAAATGGTTGGGCAGCATGCCAATACACAAGGAACTAAAGTCTGAGCAGAACATTTCACTGACAAGTTGTTTTTGGGGGGGAGTACGTGCCAGGGCGTAGGCATTTAAGCGTATGTGTGAAATAAAAAAGGGTGACAAGAAAAATAAATGCTAGCTATGAATAACGAATTTGAGAAGAACCAGAGAACGTTATAATGCAAAATCGGAGGAGAGAGAGTGAAAAGTTATTGGTAAGGTTTGGTTAAATTTTAAAGCCCCTTGAATTCAATTTATAGTCCGGCTGATTCGAGGAAAGTCAATTGTAGTCAATTGAAAGTAAGTGCAAAGAATACTATTTTTCATTAACTATTACTTCTACATAATCTACTGTTTCACTTCAACACGATAGGCATAAACATAAAATCGGTGAAAAATAGTTTCGAAACTTATAAGTTTCGTAGCCCTGATAAGGTAATGCCAGTTAAACTTCAAAACGCTGTTCCTATATGGCTTCAATATATTTTGAATGACATTTAGTTAGCTACAATATTAAATAGTCATAACCTCTCACACAGCATACATCTTGCTAGAAACCTTTGAGTATGTCTTCACCTTGGAACTGCTCTGAATCCAGATGTATCTGAATCTCAACATGACAGCCAAAAAAGTTCTCGATACTCATATCTCGATTCTCAATGACAGAGAAATCGCTTAACATTCCAAAATACTCTATAGTGGCGTTTCTAGACTTTGAAGGTACTTTCAATAAAGTTGACTCTCTGGGAATTAGAGAAGCTCCAACAGACCTGCGGTGGTATTGCTTATTGGTAAAGATGGTCAAGGGACTCCTCCACAATGTGTACACTCCACTTTCTATGGAGGATAGCTTTTACCAAACGTCATTGCTTGTACGGTCGAAGCTCTAACTCTAAGCTGATGACAGATTAACTAAAACTTTTACCTTAATGGAGTGGATTAAGTAAAAATCCAGAAAAGCAAACAGTTTGTACTTTTCTCAAGAAGATATAAAGTTCAACTGCTTAGTCCCCTCAAGAAAAATGATCCTCATTAAGTAACGATGTTAAATATCTGGGGATAGTTCTGGAAGAGAATTGGCTTGGAATCTTAACGCACTGGAGCTACCAAATAAGGAAGCTAAACAAATCTGATCATCGAAATGCAGATATTGTTAGACATTATCGTAGCTGGATGTGTGGTGAAATATGCAAGAATAAAAAAAAATGTTAAGTACACAGTCGGAATTCGGAATCGTGCCCAACGGTGGGATATTATGTACCCTTCTGACCCATAAACAGTAAATGCAGTTCAATGAGAACGACAGCATCTACTTTATTTTTTCTTATTGGAACATTTTCTATTTGAGAAGTTTTTCCACCGGGAACTTGAATATTATGGGCGGAAAGCTTACTTTCATGCCCACAACTTATGAGCCTATCGGCAAAAGTTGTTAAATTTTGAAACACAGGCCAAAAAAAAACCTCTTTAAATCTATACGTTGCGCAGTGTGGGGGCTTCTATAGATCATTTCTTTGGACTTTTGACAAAACCAACTATCTCGAAATAAGACAAATTCCAAGTATTTTTGTTATAAATATAACTTTTGAAATGGGTTATTTCTGTCTTACTGGCATCTTTTTGCGATTAAAGGGTTAAAAGTTATAGAGTACATCAAATCAACTTTTCTTCGAAGTTTTTGAAATTTCGTATGATTTTTTAGCTCTCCTAGCTGGTTTAGACATAAGTGGTTTTGTCAAAAGTTCGGGTTCTTAGATTTTACGGAGGAAACGGTTGCAGAAATCAATTCAATTCGACAAACTTAATCTTGCCCAGGATTACGCACATCTTTTGATAAAATGTTGTATGCCTATTTATAATACTCTTCTACATGGTATAAAAATACTGTAAAAAACAATTTTCTCATCTTCATCACTATGATATCTGAGATTTAATGATCAGGTTATGTAGCCGCAGATTTAGTCAAATACGCGATTTCTGGTACAGAATTTGTCTAGTTTAATTTGCATCATTATCGAATGAGTGAAGCTGATCGTATATAGTCAAATATACAAGTTTATTTAATGCATTCTTTAGCGATACAGTATGCATACTCCATTTGAAGGAACCGTAATGCCCAGCGCCAACTAGTGTAGCGCACAAGTGCAGTTACCCAGCTGAGAAAGAAAAACTTTGCTAGGCATGAAAATTGCCATTGGCAAAGCAAAGTGAAGCAAGGCAAAGCCAAGTCAAGCAACAGGCTGTCAGTTTGACAGGCACTCGCTGATTGCAAAATGCCACTGACAGCTGTCATTTGCAATGCATGCAGCAAGCAGAATAGTGAACTAAAGAGAAAGAGAGAGAGAGAGAGAGAGAGAGAGAGAGAGAGCGAAAAGAAAGTGTAGCGAAGCAAAGAAAGAAAGAAAAAAGTAAGTTGACAGCAAGGTGCAATGGCTTGGCTGAGTAAGTTGTTAATAGGCTTTCAGGCACTGACTCGCATTTACGGTTAGGTGACAAAGGACAGTTGACAAAGCAGAACTGAAAGGATTGCGACAACGATTGACTATAAAGTGCAAACTAAGCAAAATTGCGTTAAAGTCACAAGTGGTTCAAGTTCTTAGGGTGATTGTCCGGCAACTTAATTCGCGCACATGAATAATTTGCTAACCAAATTGCCTCTTCATCAATATTATTATCCTCATCAGTGGGAACGATTATCACTGTCATTAGACAAAAATTGACGAAATGCAAATCGCAATGCTTGACAACTTATCAATAGTTGGCCTAAAGCTAATTAGCAGCAATTGAAAAATCAAATTGCCAGCACTTTGGCGCCCCCAAGCTGTCCAGAATGTCTGTCTTGGCGACGCCTACCAAATTACCCCAACATGGACAGTGGCACGCTTCAGTGGTTTTCTTATGGCCAGGGCCATTTCCATGTACACATCCATGTCCTGTCCGTAGCTCTTGAGCTGTGCTTTCTGGTCTATTGGCTGCCATTTGCGACACGCACCATTGCATTTAAGTTGCGACCGCAAAACTTGAATAGGACTTCCAGGCACTTGACGGTGCCCCATTACCATCTTGACCATCACCATCAAAATGTTGTCACCATTATCGTTGCCGTGCTCGTTGTCCTTGTCGTCCTGGCTGTGATTTTGACAGCGGCGCAGCAAACAAATAAACTGTGGCAAGCATGTCTCTTGACGTAATTAGGTTTGAAAATTTGCTGATTGTTGATTTGCATTGCAATTATATAGTAAACCGAATTGTTTGGGTTCCTTCACTGTTTGGTTCTTGCTCATTGGCTTATTTGATTATGGGCTAATTTTACAGTTGCGCATAATTTGCTTGGTCAGAGTTGTGAATACATAACGATGTTACGTTGTTAACCCCTCAGTCTTGGTCCTTGGGGTGTTCATTCTCCATAAATTTATAGTGTGATATAGCGAAAGTTCTGGCTTCACTTCTTTTAAGAAGGTGTTCCACCAAATGTACCCTTATTGACCCGTTTCATGTTTGCTGATCTTCAACTTCTTTGGGCTATCTAACCCAAGACTGTATAATTGCCTCTGGGCACATCAACCAATCCAAACTTCCTTTACGGATCAAAAGTTAGCCATGTACAAGTTAGGCCAATAAAACTCTCCCACCAGATAGTCTAGAAGTTTCGAATTGAAATCTAACCCCGTTTTGATACAACGGAAGTTCATACAACAGGAAACTTAATTTTCCATCTTTTAAGAAAGTGTTCCACCAAATGTATCCTTATTCATTTAATGTTTTATGGTCTTAACATCTTTATTATCTTAACCCCAGACAATATAATCGCCACTATATCTGCTTATCTCTGGCTTCCACTCAACCCTATCTGTAAAGAATTTCTTATCTTTCAAATTTTTTCTTTTATTTTAGATCTTGGACCCGAGTTCATCTGGATTTCTTATATCTCTTACTAGAGTTTTGCCGTTAGTACGTTTTCCAATATTAAGTGTAAACCAAACTTTTTTTTGTTAGTATTTCCGCAAGTTTTTTTCCGTGAATGTTGGTGTAATCCACTTCAGTGAGACCATTCTTTTTCGACCTATGTATGTGGCCTAATGCTAAACGTGTCTCTAGAACAAGCCTTGAGTTGATTCTTGTTTCTGTGATATTAATGGGGCCTGACTATCAGACAGTATCGCTTTATTTCTGTCAGCGTCCTAAGTTGGAAACTTCCACTTATAAGATACTAAAGAATACACATATGTGTGTATGCTGTGACCCATATACTCTTTCGTTGTTTTTTTTGTAGGTACTGAAATTCAGCTCGAAAAGGTCACCGTCTCAAATCAGAGTTGTAACAGTGGTGATATTTTTACTCTACTCTAAACTCTACCATTGATAAGGTTTTGAGTGCCATAGGACAATCCAATGGTACTTTATTACAGGTTTTTATGGCTCATGTCATACCCACAGAGACTATTGAGATAGTTTTGAAACAATGACAAATTCGCTCGTGAGGCCTGTTCCAAAAAGCAAGCATGTGTTACCATTAAAGAAGAAAATCCTATTTACGAAACTTGCATTTTATACAAACAACAAAATGTGCCTTCAAGATTCTTAGCTTTCAATCAAGTGTCAATGGGACACTCTCTAATATAGGGTAAGCCTCATTTTTGGAAATTTGTACCTTCGACTAAATGATACTACAGGGTCTTTGCAAGATTC
The DNA here is from genome assembly GCA_035041775.1 of Chymomyza caudatula. Lineage (NCBI taxonomy): Eukaryota > Metazoa > Arthropoda > Insecta > Diptera > Drosophilidae > Chymomyza > Chymomyza caudatula. The sequence continues at coordinate 3,029,251 of JAWNKW010000133.1, forward strand.
AAATTGATGCCAACTTCTCTGCTTGCAGAGATTTAGATTTTTCTGATGCAATTAGGATAATGCCGTCAGTAAATCCTTGAATTCTATGTATGTTATCGTCAGCAATTGGTTCAAGAAGTATGCCAACAAAGAGGCTCCATAACCAACCATGACCACGAAGCTATTTCCTGCTTAAAGCCTTTTATAGGGTAGAGATAGGACAGCGACAATTTAATTTCCTGTCTTGGATGCTGACGAAGGCACTTATATTCCAATCAAATATTTGGAATAACTAAATTATAAGTATCAAGATTTTTATTGGCTTGTCTAATTTGTTCTCGTCTGAATGAATTCTTGTCATGCAACATAATCGAAATAACTCGAGCGAATACGGCTTAAAAATATTCAATTTGAACTTTCATGAAAAATAGCCAAATGATGAAACTAATTTAACTTTTCTCAGTTTTAAGCCAAATACAAAAGATAACTTATCGACATTGCTAGAGACCAGTTTATTAAGTATCAAGTTCATAGACAACATTGTCAAAAATGGTAAGCTCACAGGACTGTCACACCCTCAATGAACGCAAATAAGGACACATATGCCAAGTCAGGCCAAAAATGTGTGAAGTGCTTAAATCTGCATATAGGATATGACCATATAAGCCAGTCATTCCGTCAGCCAGTCAGCTGCTGCAGTCTATATTGGGACACTTTTCATGCTCTTCATGCGTTTCATTTATCTTGGCTTATTAAATTGAAAATATTGCTTAGAATATTTTGCATGCATATCCAGTCTGAGGCAGCTAAGGCTAAGCAGGAGCATTGTTGGTCGCCTGGTTGTCCTTTTAAATGCAAATTAGCTTTTTGACTTTTTGATGCGACGCCGAAACCCAGTGCGACAACAAGAGAAGCTTCAGGAATCTCTCTGACTTTGACTCTATTTAGATTTATGCTGCTTGATAAATTGTGGCTACACTTAATGTGCGCATACGGTGTGACATGTCCTTTTCATGTCAGCCAGTCGCCAAACGGAACAAGAAGCCAGTGGGCAAAGCTGGTGGGAGAGGGAGCACGACAGAGTTTGGGTGAACCCAAAAAACTTTTTGGCGTTGCCCATTTGCCTGCGTTTCCATTTCAGTTGACATGTCGAGTGGTTTTGTTGGTTTGGCAGTTGTCGTTTCCATTGCCTTTCGCATTTTGCCTTGGGTTTATCCTTGGTGACATTTTTGCACGGTTGACAAAAACAGCATACACCGAACTCAAATTGGTTGCCACTGTTTGGCTTGGGAAAATCATTTGGCGAAAACGACTCGCCGATTTGCGGTCGAGCGTTGTAATTAGTTTTGCTCTGCCAGTGAGAGTTCCGAAGGAGCATTTGCCGGAGACACGCTGATACTATGCAATGCATCCTTATAGCCCTATATTAAAATAATCAGATAATGTTATTTACTAAGCATACAGGCTATCGATATTGATCTTCTAACATCACGGCATGTATCCGCTATGTGAGTAGGTACGCTGGTATATACGAATGTTTTATTTCGATAACTATCTGGGTTTCTAATGAGTCTGCTTTTTACAAATTACATAACTTCAGAGACAAGTATTTACGTAGTTTATGATTATATTAATCACTTTTCAAGCTAATTTCCTTTTCTGATTCCCATGAAAATTGTTAAAAATTCGTCATATGAAATTGGCAACAAGTAAATCTAATTGCCGTGATTACAAACTCAATGCCGCAGTCCATTGCCACAGTCTGTCATTCGAATCATACAACTTTTTGACATTTACACGTTTTGACAGGCGTTGAAAATGTTTTTTAAAAATAGCCACCACCAAAAACATTTCTCATAATTTTCAATAAAAAACAGAAATCCCTTTTAAAGCAAAACAAAACTCACTTAAATGCTGCTAAGCTCTCAGAACTAAAGCGATACTTAAAACTTGTTCACTACATACCCAAAAAAAACATCAAATCAAATATCAACTAATTTCCTGGCGTGACGAAACACGCTCAAATGTACAGTTGGTGCCACCCGTAACCGCCTGATCGACAGCAACGTGTGCGGAAACGCAGTCGCGTGTGTCCTCGTCTGGTGTACACGTTTTTCTAGTGCTCCGGGCCCGATGCCGGCAACAGAAGTGACGTATTACTCAATGGGTACATCAACATGCCTTTCGATATGCCTGCCAGCCCCCCACCCACAACTGGTCGGTCATACTTGACGTCATCAATCTAAAAATGTTTAAAAACATCTCAGTCGAACGTTGGTCGCCGGGTTGTACTTTAAAATGCATGTTAAATGCCTGTCATTTCTGCTTATCAAATGAGTTTATTTTTCGATAGAGAAATTTAAACCTTTGTTGCTCAATAATTTCATGGGAAAGTGCTATAATTTAAATAAGGGGTCATCTAAAAATGTTGAAAGGAAGTCCTTGTCTCAGTGGCCTCTATTACCTTCACGCTCGAAACTGTATGGTAAAAAAAGTTGAAGGAACAGTTTGACATAAGTGCATACATTCTTGATAAATACTTATTATCGACCAGAAATGTATATCTTAAAAGGAATTATCTATTTTCAAGCTTCCGAAATTTCAGTACACTCGTTAGCTTTTGCTGTTGCCCGCTTGAGCTCTTCAATATCTTCGAAAAGGTCCTTAGCTTGGACTTAATCTTAATCAACGCTTTATATCTCTCAACTCAATTACTAATTGTTTTGCTTATTAAGCGAATTCTTTTTGTTTTGATGGAAAATCGTCAGGATTACGGAAAAATCTATTTGAACTTTCAATTAAGTTAAGTTTGTTTTTAAAATTTGAATCATGTCTCAATTTCTCACTTCCCGTTTTAGCCGATTGGAAAAAGTCGAAGGTCGTACAAATAAAAATATTAAATACCAATAAATTAAGACATTATTGAAAAAAATGCATTCATTCATAATAAAGCCCTTCAAATTTTACGGAATTAACTCAAAATTTATATTCTTTGTCTAGACTGAATTCTACGCACAAATCTAAGAAGAGTTCGCTGCGCTCATTAACTGTCTGCCCTAAAACCGGGTGAAGTTTAGAGCAGCTAACCAGGGACAACACGTGGAACTTCATTATGTTCTTCCAGAATCTAGCTTATATATTACAAATATGGGTCTCAGTTCCCTGCTTGCTTCTCACACGAACCCACATGCTGCTAAGAGCACGACAGTGCTCTAATCCTCCACACATCCTCATCTGCATCAACTTATTATTCATATCGACATCTTCATATCTCCATCGCCTTCTCTTTCTCATCTTCTTTTTCGTCTTCCTCTTCGTCGATTCCTGCTTGCCGATTTCCGAATCGTAATAGGCTACCCCTTCCAGGTTCATAGGGGCAAGCTTCTTTCAGTCGCTCTCAACTCAAAACCACCAAGCATGGCAGGCAATGCTACACTGCAAAAAACGAAGGCCTTCCTAATTTTGTGTGGCAAATCGGAAAGTTATGTGGTTTCATCTCGTTAACCAACTCATAAGCCCGCAAAACAGAAATCATTCGATACAAAGTCTAAATTCTTTCGAGCAGTGACGAATCATCGTTCTTGGTTCTTGTAAATACTTACAGCAAAAATTTAAAAGCAGGTTGCGGATGCGTATTGTCCAAGAGAGCCGAAGTATCCAGGATGGATGCGCACCGTCAATTGGACAAAGTGCTGTTTAAGCTACGTGCACAGTCAGCGCATATAGTACATTTCCATGATTTGTAATCGTTTTTGGTTGTGTTAGTCTTTGCATGTTATTTTGTCATAAAGTATCGGAAGTTATTTTGGATAACAATTGTTGTGTCTCCAGTTCATAGATCTAATGGCCTAACTACGCTTCTGTCATGTACATTGCATACTATCGATACCTAAAAATACATGTTTTATGCTACCAGTTGCAATACTTAACTGACAAAGTGAGTTCCATTTCCATTGGTTGAAACTCTTAAAAACAACTTGTCAAATTAATTTAAAAATTCATAAATCAACTAAAAGTGAAAATCCTCCCAACAAGCCGGACAAAATTAAATTAATGTAACAAGACTAGCAACAAAAACAACAACAACCACAGCAACTACGACAACCACAAGAACCGAAAAATGTACAAAATGTGAAACATAGCATAAAATTATATCGGACAGTTGCAAGAGGGTCGGGGTTAGCTCTCTAGCTGCCACACTGAGGCCAAGCACTTGCAACTCCCCCCACTCCCCTGGCAGTTCACTAAAACCAAAAATAGAAACATGTTTACTTTCATAATAATTTCTCAAAAAGTCAGCTCCGTTCAGCTCAGCTCTACTCATTCCAACTCATCTCATCGCATTTCATCTTCTATCGTACTTTGTATGATGATCTCCAGCAAACCAATGTGCGTGTGTATTTTGATGCAATTATAAATTGTTGGATAACAAATTACATGCTGTGCATGGGACAGACAAGTTTAACGCCCTCACGCACATATGTTCACATGCTCAGATGTTTTTGGGCAACCTCGAGCAACCGCACCACGTTGGGTGGGTTGGACTTGAGTTGCAGCTCCGGCTCGTGGCGAGGTTGCCATGTCTTTGACATTGATACAGGTATTTTGGCTTAGATTAGACAAGGCGGCGTTGACATATGTTATGAAAAGTGTCTATAGAGTGGCATCCCTATGCACACATTGTAGTTACGCACACAACTGTACCTACGCTACGTATTTTCACGCCTTAGCTGCAATTGCTCACAATTTTACTAATATCCCAAAAATGAACACATTTTCCATATGACATGTGGCATGCGGGCGTCGCAGGGCTACAGTTTCATTCGTGTCACTTGTGCGCCTCTGGAGGGTTGTCCGACTTGCTCCCATTGTGCCGTTTAGTGCCAAGTATTTTCTGTTTGTTCTAATAATAAAATACATTTTCACTGTCACTATTTTGTATGCATTTTAATTGGCTTGCCACCGCTCATTGTTAACCGTCTTTTGTTGTTGCCACCGACTGTGGCATTGGCATTGAATTGCATGTTTGACGCACATCAATTGTGCAATTATAAGTAAGTGTTCCTGAGCATACAATGGCGTAAATATTTCTATCTGCGGGTTTATTGAACTTGCTTTGGCTTAAATTTTTGTTAAATTTGTTCAATTTCCTTGCACCTTTTGGGATTTGTCCATTACGCAAATGTGTTGGACGGTGCTCCAACTTCCAAACTGCTCCTTCCCATAACAGCATCCACTTGGTGGCCCTTTGTTGTTTTAGCTAAATGCGAAAAGGGTTCATAACCGCACTTAGCTTCATTGGCTTTTCGCTTTATCGTGCCAGGACACAGCAGACGGTTTACGGCTGGAACCGAACCTGTATCTCGAACACGAGTTGGAGTTGGATCACAGCGCATTTTAGTAGCTGTCTCAATGTGCGCGTCGAGTACTCGAAATTCAATTCAATTTGGTTTGTTTTTGGATTGCACACAGGTTGTGTGTGTGTAAACGTTAAAATTAATGAATAACAATAAAAGTACTCGAGACTGTTGTAGACTGACTTGACGTGTGTCCGATGATATGGATGTCATAACACTCATATACCTACATACGTAACTTGTAAGAGTGTGAAAGCAACAAGGTGGTCAACTGATGATTTAATTTGCAGGCGGCTAACAGAAGAGTCATCTTTTTCGATACTATAATCAAAATATCAGCAATGAGCGACTTTTTGAAAAACGTTATTAAGAGTGCTCAAAAATTTAATTTTAAAGGTTACCTTTTTGTAATTAGTTAGGCGACTCAGCTAGTGAGCAGAGAGTTTTAGTCTCATCTGTCCCCGACGGTACCCACTTTTGACCAAGATGTACTGAAATGTTTTTAGGAGCAACGGCTCGTTGTTCCTTTCTTGCAATTGAACGATTCTAGCAGCACAAATTCACCAAAGTCTTGCTTCTTTCTTCAGATGGTTGTTGTTGGTGCAGTATCTTCGTTGCAAAGGAAGTCCATGTGGAAAATGCACTATCCTTTGGCATCTCGGAGTTGACAATTTAATAATTTTTAGTCCAGAGTTGAAGGACCCCCGACACGAACCTCTTCTATTTACTGCTACCATCCGACCAATTCCTTCCATTTGCACTCTGCAGCTTAAATTGGCAGCCAAATATCCGATTGTTTTCCTATCCTGGTAGATTTCGCCTTATAAAATTGCCTTCTCTAATTAAGTGTAGAAACTTGCCTGAAACTCTTTGAACAAAAACTTTTTGTCTTATTGATTCTTCTAATCTTTCTAGCCTAGTTAGATTTTCTGTTCCTTGTAGAGCTACTTGTCATTTCCGTCTTTTACACTTGCAAGTTTGGTCTAATTTTGATATCATGCGCAGCCCTTCCGAGTTGTCTATACATACCTATCATTTGAATTTATTATACATCCTCTTTAGTAGTTCACTTACTTCTTTATATATTATCTTCTACATAGTCTTATTTTGTTTATACTCATCGTACATCTGTGTGAACATCCTTAATGTGAGTAGGTGCACATGACTTGAAAGGCGTTAAAAACTTATAGGAAACATTTGATTAACATATAAAATCATTTAAGTCCATACATTTTCAGAAGTTTTTGCTCATGAAGTTTTGCCCGAAAGTTGTTATGTAATTAAACATAACAAAAATACTAAAATTTGAAGGAAACCCAAAGATTTCTTAAAATCACGACTTCAAAAGAGAACAAAAAATATGACTATTAGAGAATAAACCTGGAAACTTCACCTTTTTTAATGAATAAAGATTGAATAGGTAACCTGCAGCGATTTCTAGTTCATAAACGGCATCCTTATCTTCTGCTCCGTTGATATGTGCTTAAAGGCGCAATCAACGAATTCAACTCAACTGTTTGAGTTCCTGATGTATATTTTTGAATCCTTACTACTTGTCTAACGGGAGTGAGTATTGTTAGTCGCTAAAACTATTTCATAAAGCAATTATAATGGTAATAAAATTTGGGAAAAGAGCGCCAAAAATGTTAATAGCTCTCATATGACAAGCAACAACACAAAAGGCCTACAAAAAGCGCGCATTAAATTTGGTAATAAATTAATTTTAATTTGTTTTCAGTTTCGAAACAAAGCGCATTCACATTGAGAGGCATTATGCCAATTTGGCATGCTAAAACATATAACTCTAAAATGCATATGCAAATTAATTATAAATTTATGGATTTATTTGACGATGACGACAACATTGGAGACAACGTTGATGGTTATAATGACGACATGTCTGACGACTATGCCGATGGAGGCCGCGTTTTAGACTCCAACGAGAGCCATAAAACTTTGGGGCCTGTCAAATGCAATTGAAAATCTGGCAATAGAAAAGCCAAATCGGCGCACACATGTGTAAAGCTGTAAAACACACACACACACACACACACATACACATGTGTGTGAGAGCTCAATTGGAAATTGAAGGCAACGTTTATGACTCTATCAGGCGTTGCCAGATTGTTGTTGTAGTTCTGGTTGTTTTAGACTTCATCGTCATCTTGTCTGTTGCTGTCACGCACGTAATTCTCACTGCGAAAACATTAATTGCGCAATTGCCAATGGCAGTATCTTCTGGTGAGTAAGCGCGAGAGGGAGAGAGTGGGAGTGTAGAGATTTAACTTTTTAGTGGCACAACAAATGACGTACGATTTGTTCTGCACGAATAAGTCAAATCGTTTGTAGACAAAACGACAGACAGACAGACAAACAGACAGGCAGCACTTTGTTTTATAGCCTGACAACAAGTCGCTCGAGCGAACCCCTCCCCCGCCTACGCCCACTAGTTTACGAGGGGCTAAAAACACACAGCTGAAATTAACCTTACGCATTTTTTACCATCAACCCAGCCAAAAACTATTAGACTTCATACACTCTCCTACATAGACTCGAACACACACTGGCACACTGATTGTCCTGGGGCAATCATTGCGTACCCACCTGATGCCTTCATGCGGGCTAATTTATGGCCTGCTCATATGTTTGTTTTGTGCCCAAGTCAATGTCATCATTCCAAGTAATATAAGTGCCATTGTGTCGTGTGCTGCTGCCTCTTTACTGCCTCTCCTGTCATCATACTGGGTTGTATAATTTTTCAAATAGGCCCAAGTGTGGCAGGGTCTGCCGCTGGGTTTCTTACTCTGCTCGTTGATATTTCATAATTTTCTAAATGACATATTTTTTGGTGCCGCTTGAGTAGTTTTGTTTGTTTTGTTAATGTTGATTGCATGTGAGAGAAAGCAAAGAACGAGTAATGAGTACCTTATGAAAGCGCTACTTACTTGGAACGCATTGGAAGTTACTTATAATTATGCCCGCATGCTGCAGAATTAGAATTTCAACTGATTTCAATACAGACTAGTTGGACCGTGATAATATCTACTTATAATTTGCCATAGCCATAGCGAATTCACAGAGCTAAAGCTACTGTAGTAGAGCAATTCTGTATTTCACACTAACGCTTTTTAGTCGCTATTACGGAAAGTATCTACAATAATGAAGAAACTGCTCTGGTTTCACTTATTCATGAGCTTCGACTTTTCGGTATCGAACTATGGCAACATGGAAGGCGGCATCATGTTTTTTAGTTCAAAGATGAAATAAGCATTAAAGAATGAAGGATAGTTAAACTTTAATACAAAAACCATGTGTAGAATTAACAATAGGAGTGAATATTGAATGAATTCCCTAATAAATAGCATGTTTTTGCAAAAAGTTTACATACTATTGCCATCCATGCACAGTAAACCTGATGATGCATCTCAACTATATAGTTAACATCGCTCTTAAACACTTAAACATAAAGAGGGACAGGAATCAATACCATTAGTGAATTCTCGCTGATGAATATGAAAATAGAGGTTTCTATGCGGAATTGACAAATTTGTTGGCGCCCAAATAAGTCATCATTGAGACTTAAGAACTCTAGTGTAATGCTGCATCTTCAAAAAAAGGGTGTGTGTCAGGGTCCACACACATCAAACTAGGCTTTCTCGTGAACTTCCTTGCTTAATTACTTAACTGGTCAAAACAACCCATTAACGGGTTACAGCCTACCGTACATCACTCCTCCAATCTTCTACAATCGGTGATACCAAAGGTAGTTAGTGTGCTCTCTACTTGGTTCTTCCAACGGAGACATGGCCTGCCCTTCATCGCCTTCCATCAACAGCCGCATTTAAGAACTTTCACGTAGGCGCTTCTTCATCCATACTCTTAACTATGTCGGACGACGTAGAACTGAACTCTCATAGAGTTCATCTTTCTATCGAATGCTTTAGTCGTTGAAAACGCGTAAAGGGCCAAAATTCTTACGAAGTACGTAGCTTGCCGTTGGTTTTCCAGAGGAAAATCTACACAATTCTAAGAGCGAGCTGTATCCAAGTAAGAAAGCTGCTTAGGGTAACTGTAGTGACAGTCAGGTCCATGAAGAATCCACTCACAACGCCTATCATTGTCAGTGAATGAAGGACAGGACTTGACATGATTTCACGTCCTAATAAAGTCAGACTATAGTGGAGATGCTGGCAAATAAACGCTTGGCCCCCCAGCCAATAGGACATAACAAAACTCTTTGTCAAAAAACCAAATTCAAAACCTCCAGATATCTTCTTCGTTAGAAGAGGAAAGATCTGCAAGCCCAGGTTGGATTAATGGAAAGACTTAATGTTGTCTGATATTATTCGAAAGTTAAGTTCCTAAAGGAGTTCAGAATGTCGACAAAATAATTATCTAAAAATTATCATTAAACTATTTCCTGAGACTGTATGTTAGACTACCAAAACACCGTAATCCAGAATAGAATAGAGTAAGTGTAATAATGCATTTTGGGATTATTGGGATGTAAAACATTAAGTTTTTATACGAATATGCAAAGAATTTCTATTAATTAATTAATTAATTAATTTTAAAAGTTCAGCTACAAGCAGATCTAGAATATAAATTTGTGAAAGCTTAAAACATCATTTGAAGTCTGGGGAACGCGCTAATGTTTCAAAGTTGGCATAAAATGTTTTCGAATTTTTGAAAATCGAATCTATCTCACTCGTGCTCTATCTCAATAAATATTAGTTAAAAAAAAAAATTTCTATGATCCGTTTTGTAGAGATTTGTATGATCTATACATTTTCTTAAGGCTTCAAACATCATTTGGACCCTAGGAAACGAGATATTTGCAAATATTTTATGGTGTTTTTGAATTTCGAAAATGCGCCTTCACTTTTATTTATATAACGGCTAATTATATCAAAAAATGCCCAATATCGATTGTGGTGAGTTTTTAATGCTCTAGAAAACAAGACATTCGGACGGAAAAAAACGTTTTCGTTACCTTTGACATAGAATATATGTTAATTGAAACACAACTTACCTAAACGAAGGAGTTTACAATAATTCGGCTTACTATCTTTTATTCCGAGGTTGACCCCATTTTTCGCCTTATTTGGCTGTGTATTAGCTAATATAAGCAAAAGAGTGGATTGAAAGAAAAAGATTTAAACACAATTCCTTATTTGAAGATTGTTGTCAAGGGGTATCAAACCGAAATTTCATTATGATGCGGCTATGATGGCGAAAGTATCGGTACTCTTAATAGGGTAAACGGTTTTATTTCGGTTTTCATTTTTCAATAATATCGTCTTCGATGCGGTTGTGCCAGTACTTTATACCAGCATATATAGCATAATTTGTACAGATGGTATTTGTTTTACAGCAATTTGGTTCTCTAGTTTTTTCGATATTCCTAAAAAAACAAAAACAAAATTGATGTGGTTTATATACGGTATGCAGTTTTTCTATTAAAAATCATGTGCGAAACAACAAAAATCGATTTTTATGCCGAATTTAGAAATTTTTCGAAATTCAAAATTTTTGAAAATTGTAACGGCGACTAATTTCTCTATGGTGGGTGAATTTTAAAATAATCGGCCCCATTTTTCAAAAATCTTTTTTTTTAATATCTCAAAAACTAGAGCTGATGGAGCAGAATGGTGGCCAGATTTGAATTCAGCGGGGCCAAATTACTATAAAACAACAACCATCTTTCCCGCACAAAGAAAAAATTTTATTTTTGGTCCGTTGTGTAATCTTTCTATTTTATAAAAAAGTTTTTCACAATCATTTACATTTTGCCTTTACTCGCTAAGTAAGAGTTGAGCGGAGATATATGAGATATGAACTTCGGTCGACTGTATAGATTACATTAGGTAATCCCATAGAAAAGGATATGGAATATTCTTTAATTTTTTTACATAGTAGTTTACTTTTCACCTGCTACGCGGACAGGGTTTCATCAGTTTTATAATCCCCAGAATGAGGTTATAGCATGTAAGTTTAGCGATCCGAAGCAAATACATTTTGGATATTCAAAACAAATATTGTCTTGTAGAACATAAAAGTATACAAGCATAGAAAATGCGTAACGGGTAAAGCCATTAAAATCATTTTTAACAACTTGTTCCTTTGAGTGAGTGTGTGTGTGAGTGAGTGTGTGTGAGTGTGTGTGTTGTAAAAGTGAATGTGAATTTTAAAGCATACGCGCAGGCAAAAAGGATAAATAGCGCTTTACGGTTGGTTTGATTTATAGGCGAGAAGCGTTTGTAAGCAAAGTGATGGAAAGGGATGGGCGGACCGGGTACGGGCATGTGTGTAACTCTTACAATTTGCCACAGTCAGCCTACACTTACACTTTTACACTTGTTATCGGGGAGCTCATATCGCCCATTGAGTTTATGTGTTTATTTTAATTTTGTGTCGTGTCTCGGCTCGGCATTTTATGGCTTCCAATTTTTGCGCTTGTTTTATGAGTGCGCACATTAAAATTAAGACAGACTGGCAACGCCAAAAAAATAATATAAAATAAACTCAATTAGATAAGAGATCGAGGGTGTGAGACGGAGTTAACGCTGGAACCAGAGAGCGCTGTAAAATTCACTTGGCTAGACACGCCAGGGCCGCACCCACTGAGCAATGTTTGGAAGCGTGTTAATTTCTTTTTAATTCCTGCCCTGGCACGCAGGCGGATGAGAGAAAGTGCTAGGCAAATTGGGAAAGTTGGGGTCCCGGGCACATAAATTAACGTTTAGTTACGCTACATAAAAATCTGTCAGAGATAGTCGTAGAACAAGTCAAGTAGTACGAGTGGCACTTGGAGTTGTAGTTCGAAAGTCGCTTCACCTAGGCCAACTATTACAGCTCGTTAGAATCGGTTACCAGCAACATATCATTAGCCCCTGCCAACTGTCAATGGCATCATTAGTTTTATTTAATTATGCCTTCAATATCGATTGCTGTGTTAAAACATATTAACCCCCTTCGTTTGAGGGAAGCAAGCAAAGTTCAATTAAAAGTAAACCCCCCAAAAGCGGGATCAGCGCGCAGCAACTGTGATTCGGCTGGCCACAATCCCAAACAAACCAACAATTTATTTGATAATGAGTAATGATGTTGATTTGACACTCGGCACAACTTCAAATAATAAACGGTGAATTGATGAAAATGGTCACGCTTATAAGCAGAGGCAACTATTCCGAACTTCTAAGGGGCGCCCCATGGCTGCTGCGTAGGCAGCTCAACCTCAGTATCTGGCAGCTACTTGGGTAGATTGCTCCGACTGTGAGGATTTCGGAGTGCGTACACTCATTTTGATTCTAATTTAATTAGATTTTGCTCTTTGTTGGCACGCATTGTGGTACATAGTTATTGAAATGGTGTTCGTTTTCATGCTCAACATTATGTTCTATGATAATTTAATGGAGCATGAAATGTAAAACGTTTTCTAACATTTTCACAATAACCGATAGCTAATGATGAGTCTAATAGTTGCCTACAAGTGTGTGGTCAATCGTTGCATAATAGCCGTGACAAAGGTCATTAGAGCAATAGCAGGATTTCAAGTGAACTACAATTCTGTTCCCATCATTAGTCACAAAAAACAAGTACATACAAGTTTGAGCTACAAATATCTCCTAACTCTATCGCATACATTAAAAAGTTGTCGGCATGTCGACATACATCAAGTTTTTGGCAACTCCGACAACTTCATTAAAATTAGCTCATAAAATTTGCAGGAAGTTTTCCCTTCGCATAATCTTGTTTAGTTTTCATTTATAGCTCAATGTTTGGCTGAGCATCCCAATTCCCCCCCTGCAAAAAACGTCAACATGCAAATGTGCAACATATCCTGACAGACGCATTTCAACATAATTTGCTGTGACAGTGTGTTAGGGAGGAGCCAGAAGTTCCGTGTTATCGCAGGCAGGCATTTCCGCATACGTGTGTTTGTGTGTGTGTGTGTGTACTACTTAGATCTGTGCGCCGCTTCCTTAATTCCACTTTACGGAATGACATTTAATATGCAAAGTTTTCGTACACTTCTCCTCACACCGTCTGCAGCGCATATCTTTTGATGAGTTTTGTTGATTTTATATGGCAGTTTTTGACGGCCAGGCTGTTGATTTGGGTGCAGACGTTGAAGATCTATGGGATCTGCTATAGCCTGCAGTTTGCACTTGTCTCAAGTATCAGTCCAAGAGCCAAAACAATGGCCAAAACACATAAAGTGCCAAGTGCTGTTGGTGGTCTATGCAGAATTTCAAAATTCATGTCGAAATGTCGGCAAATACCCTTTATTACAAAATAGCTTTGCATACTTTACGGCGCACAAGCAACATCGTAAACTTTAATGACGCCATTTTAGAGTCGCGCAAAGTTGCCTTTTGAAATATGAATACAAGCCGACAGTCCGTGTCTGTCCGTCGGTCGGAACATGCTCTATGCCGCCTGCTTGTTAAGCAGATTAGTTCCATAGTACGTACTTTGGGGCTGTAGCTAGGGGTTTCGGTTTGGTTTCGGGACAGAGCACGTCGTTGCCAATAAAATTGGTTTATGCGCCGCGGAAGTACAAGTTTTTGGCTTTGCCACTTGGCCATTTTTCAATAGCTATAATTGACAATTTCAGCGGGCTGTTCCGCCTGTGTCCATGGTAATAAGTATCTGTGTTTCGGAGCTAAGCTTAGCACGCACACAAATTAAGCTCGTAAAATTTAATATTTTGTATAAAGTTTTTAAGCCTGTGTAGGTGAGTATTAGTAATTTATTAGTTGTTGGGTAAGAGTTTTATTTGGTATGTTAATATCTATGAAATCTCTTGCCAATGCTCGTAAAATTTTACAACTGTTGTGAAAAAGTTTAAATTTTTTTTTATTTAAAATACTATTTGCGTGCTGTTCGAACATTTCCCAGGCTCTGTGTGTACTTTTAAAAAATTTTCAACCTACGCTTAAGTGCCAATCAAAGAAAAAGAGAATTTGACAAAAGAAAACTTTCCCAAGGCAAATTGTCTGCTGACGCTCTACCCGCATGAAAATGCTGACATCCCCGAGCAACGCCTTCAGGTTAGACCAACGGCTGAGAAAGAGTTAAGCAATCCATCAAACAATAGATTTGATGATGATCAATAAAGCAATAAAATGTCTACAAATCAAACGATAAGGTAAGCAAGTTGGGTCTTTTACTCGCTCATATGACAGGCCCGCGGTAACCAAGAGGTTTTGCCCAAGATTTGTGGCAAGGGTTAAGAAAAAGTCACGTACAACACGCACCGCAATGCCCAGACTTTTAATATTAATGGCTAGATCTAACACATTGGGCGTAACACTCGATGTCAGTGGAAAAAGCTATTGCTCTTTAATAATTTTACACCCTTTTTCCTAGCTCAAGCACAATGACACAGTGGAACGTTTTTCGAGGTTTTCCACAAATTGACATGTGACACCGAAAAACTTCCACAAAACCGGCAGAGGGTACGCACCATGACGAAACACAACACACAATCGACTCAATTCTCGATCCTATTATACTGACTGAGTTTGGCTCGGTTTTGATTGAAAATCATTAACATTTGGATAACTGTCACTCTGTCCGCTCTGTGATTCATTAGTTATCGATAACACGCCGTGATGCCCTCTCTGCCGCTCGTTAACCCATTGCTGCCAATTTTGTGCTTGTGGTTTTATGTTAATGAATCATAATCGTCTTTTTGCTTTCATTTTCAATTTTTCATGCTTGCTTTATGGTTTGCATTCAATTATCTTTGCTTGATTCGCTGTGCATGATCTTCTTCTTTTTGTTATTGTTTTAATTTTATAATAATCAATTAATTGTTAATTGATTTCATTTCAGCCGCAGCAGTAGCGCCAGTATGTGTGGCTTTTGAGTAAATTATAATATAAATAAATGCATTTATTATGGTTTTAAATAAATTATTAAAATTATAACTTTCATCCTTTTGAATTTTAAGTCTATACCAATAACATGGTGCTACTGTGATTCAGAACTTTCGATTCTATGTTGTAGTTCTAGTCTCTAGATCATAAAAAACTCAGTCAACTATCAAGCAATTTTCGATTTCCTTAAGTTTTTGAAAAGGGAAGAAAATTGTGAATAAAACTGTGCTTGGTTGATTTTTCTTAGCTACGAGGATTTTTCGATTTAATATGAAACTTAAAAAAAAAACATATTTTTCGAATTTTGGCAGATACTTGCCACAGATTTTCAAATATTATATTATTTATGCTTTATTTCTCATAAAATGAGAGTTTCAATTTCAGAAAATCGGTCATGAATTGCCCAAGTGTTTCTTTTTGTTGACTAGTGAAATCCGTCTGTACAAAATCGGCTACATTTTAATTGTCACACAATTGTTAAACAAGTTAAAAAAAAAAAAAAATTGCACTAAACAGAATCCAAAAACCACATCTGCCGGTTAAACACCGTGCAACGCCAAGCCATATTTTTCCTTTGGAACATCACCAGTTGTGCTCGTCTTCAATGACGCAATTTTATGTGGTGGAGACATATGGCAGATGGCCACAGTTCAGTTTTGGTTTGGCAGCAACCTTGGCAGTTCCAACTATGTCTCAATCACTAGTTACCAGAGTAACATCAATAGCCGTAGCAGTGGCACCCACAACAAAAAGACCCGCCTCAGTTACTGTTCTACTGTCTCTGGGGTCAAAGGCGGTACTGAGAGGCTCAGAATCCATAGCGCCCGTAGGTCAATCAGCAGCTGCTGCAGTTGTGGCACGATCTCCAAAAACAGCAGCCCCTTCCACTTCCGGCAGCGTTAGTGCTTCAACGTCGAAAAAGAAAATCGAGTATGCAGATCACGAAAATATGTTTACTGAGCAGGTCACACAGTTGAATGCATGTGAAAAGCTTCGTGTCAGCAACAATCAAAGATTACTTGAGCCGTGCAAGAGGTAAAACATGATCAATAGCTCTTAAATCAGGATCTTGGATTTATAGCTGCGCAACAAAGAGAGCTCTAAGAGTGTATAGGCCCATTCAAAAGCGAATTCGATAATCTAAGTCGGAGCAATCAGGTGTATACACAGCTAAAGCAGAAGTCTGAGGACTTGAAGGATATGTTTGACAAAGGCCAAAACAATACTGACACAATTATGTACATCGAAGGAATGATTAACGCTAACATGAGTTCTTTGCAGTGGATTGAATCACAAAAGTCAAACATTTGTCAGCGTTTAGAAAATATCGGAAAGATGTACGAAATTCAAAAACGCGAAGTTTAACGTAATGCGAATGTTTTGAATACAAAAATCGGCTTTTTCCCTCCTTCAGCTTTAGTTTATTATTATTATTTTCAATACTAAAAATACAAACTTAGGCGGATCTAGCACTCATAAGCAAGTTTAAATTACTTCCATCCAGTTCAAATTGCTCTTTCTTGACATCTATACGCTTAAACTTAATAGTCTGTCTCTTGAAATATATGACGTCATAAATCAAATTTTCCGATTGGGGAACTGTTTTGTTTTTTAGAGTCAATAATGGACAGTTCCGATTATTTAGAGTAAATCTAAAGAATCCGAAACGCAAATTAAGTGAAGCGTTTCAATGATGCAATACTAAAGCAAACCCTTTTGAGAGCAGCGGCTTCCAAGTCTAAAAAGATTCCAATCAAAAAAAGCTTTTAGCAATCACAGCCAAGGTCTAAAGAAAATATTTGAAGCAAGTATAATTTTATGCATTTATTGATGAAAAAACTCGCATGGCAAAATAGGTAATGCAATGTGTATGAATTTAGAAGCGGAGAGTTGAGGCCTTCTCAAATCAATACTTCAGCAGCTGTGATTGTGTAAATGATTCTGCAACAACAGTTGCTGAGAAAACTACTTCCACAGAAGCCGAAAATTCCCTGATGATTTTCGCGTCCAAGCCAATGTGCAAACATTATCACGAAATCTTACTTAGTCTCAGCTGAAAAATCATGTGGAAAGAAGTACTGTTTTCTTGCAGCCCAGTTCTAGTGGGTTTACTTGAGTGATTTACTCCTCTCTTTCTTTTGCTCTTTCAGAGTTCCTTTAAGCACGGACGTGGGCAGGGTAAGCATACCTTGGCTACAGCAAGAATTATTTGAGCAGCCAGGAGAAAAAGGATTAGATGAAACTGCAATATAGTTTCATATTCAGGGGAAATATCAAGACCGTTTCATTTGTATTTTCTTAAAAATTGCGTCGATCAGATGATCACTTGTAAGATTTCCCAAGCTCTCAAAGATGGTTCTGATAGGAATTCTGTATATAAACAAAATTGGCACACCCCTGATTATATTCGAGTAAAATCTTAGTTTAATCGTGCACAAACGACGACGCAATAGCCTTACCCCAAACCTTTCCTAGGACAACATAACTTTTCGATTTCTAATTTGGAAATCCTTATGGCAAAGGATACCAACCAACCCCACTTCCCAACATCAACAACAAGCAAACAATTACATTTGGACACATTTCCGTTTGTTTCGGACATTTTTGTTTTGATTGACTTTGGTCAGTGAAAATGAGTTTTTCTCCTGAGCGATTTAATCAACTTTGATCCACAACGCAAAACTAAGTAGAGGAAAAATATCTGTCGCTGAGCTAAGGAAAAATGTCTTGAGTTATAAAAACTAACGATTGCCAATTGATTTTTAGTGTTATTTCCGCGCCCCATTTGTTGGCACTTCCGTGGGGATTTCGGTCAGTGGGCGTAGCACAGGCTACGCGTACAACTTGAAATATGTTAACCGAAAGTCGTTGTCGTTGTCATTGTCTTGTATTCATTTCCAGCCGCTGCATTTGCAGGAAAATCGTAAAATTTTATTTTTATAACTTCCTTGCGCCTTTGTAGTATTTGATTTAATTTATATAATTTTTTCCCTCTCCATCTCTCTATCTGTGTGTCTGCGTCTTAATTGTGTGCGTTTCCGCCGGACTGTGAGTTTCTGCGCCGTGTGGCATGCTACATTAAGTTTTATTCAAAGTAATGGAACTTGACTTAAAGCCTGACGAATAGTGCAAATATTATTGTTGACTGCGGCTCAAGTTTGCGGCTTTGGCATTCAGGCATAACACCTGGCAAATAGCCGTATGTGTGTATCTGTGTGTACCGTTAGTTACCTGAGCTGTTGGTTTAGCGGTTTATTATGACCAAGAGGTAGGCAGTGCAAATGTAACCAGAGCAAGCCGTGTGGAAATGTAAATTTGTCCAAGGCGCAGCTTAAATTGTTTTCCAGGCAAAGATTTAACCCTCTGACCACAAACAACAGCCAAGTACACTCGCATACACACATCGCTCATGGTTTGTTTGGAGTGGGATTCCAACATTGTTGCAAACACACTGACAATTTCTAATTTATTGCAATTATGTGACGCACGTCACACTCCCCCGCTCCATCAGCTTGGCCAACAGACGACACGTGACCATCAATGGATGACCAGCACTGAGCCCCGAGGCCTGATTGGAAAACACTAAACAGATAGGCCGAAACCGGGGTCAGCTGACGTTCTATACAGATTTATTTTACGCTGATAACACGCTTAAGTAAATGCAGCACACACACACACACACACACACACACACACACACACACACACACACACACACACACTTGCACACAGATACGCCAACACACTCACACAAATACAAAGCCTGCTGTCGTACAATTTAAATGGCGATTAAATCTGTTGGCATTGATGGATGTGTCCAAGGCGGCTGTAAATGTAACTGTGTATTTGTGAGACTGCATCTGTGTGTGTGTGTGTGTGTGTGTGTGAGTGTGTGTGTGAGTGTGTGTGTGTGTGTGTGTGTGTCGTGTGGTCAGCCTACAGGCTGCAACAGGATGCGGCGCCATGTTAACACTTTTGTACAATTGCCAATTTTTCGCAGTCTCTGCGTCTGATGAGCTATCCCAACTCTTGTCCTTGTGTCTGTGCGTAAGTCGGTGTGGGTGGCTTTGTGGTAATGTCCGCTGGCTAGGAGACGGGTCAGGGTGGTCAGCGGCATGCGGCTACACTTCAATATTCATTTGAACGCATAATTGATATTGACGAACAATGTTGCCTGTCGCAACGAACAATGTTGGTGGCACGTGCACTGAGAGAAATGCTGTACAAACTATCTTATGGATATAATTATAAAACTGAATAATAAAAGTAAATTGTGTGCAGGATTGTCACACAATCGCCAGGTTTTCGAATTATCGATATTTAAAACCTATCTCGGTTTTACATGTTACGCATTCAACCAGGTGCCAAATCAATCGCACAAGCATCGAAGGTTTCAGCTGTACTTTTAAAGAGGCATTTTAATATATAACTCCCTAAACTTGACTAATAGCATTTAAATTTTGTATGATTTTATGAATGTTTTCTATGCTGTCTGAAGTTACTGTGGATAAATACATTGAAGGTAAGGAAAAGCAGGCTTTCTTGATACTCTCCAATTTTTCGCCAGAAGGAGTCACAGTAAATATGGAAGTCCTAGACCAATTCGTGTCGTATGATACATTTGTAGCTAGCTACCCATATATGATTAACTTTAGCAGAAGTTACTATGATAGCGTCACGAATTTTGATGGTCGTGAGAATAGCTTCCACAGTAGATAAGCTGACGGCCTCTGCTTCGGCCGAAAATATAGTACAATATACAGAAAGCTGTCTTGCTACAACAATTTTGACTCCTTGATCTTCCGTCGGTGGTTCGATTTTCCTATTTTTGTTTGGCCGACACGTTATTATACCCTGTACACAAAATCTCCGAGAACGGTGCGACAACACGGATAGACGGACATGTATATATCGACTCGACTATTGCTCCTGACCATTTTTGCCCATGGAACATATAGTCTGCCACGCCTCCTTCTGCCTGTTAAATTCATTGCACATACCTATAATACGTTTTTATATTTTGTGAATAGGGTATAAAAATACTCCCACTGGAAGTTACTACAATGACTTTGCACCACAAATACTTTGAAAACAAAAACAACAGTTAACAGTTAACAGCTAACAATCGATTAACATGCCACACAAAAATCGTTGTAATCGACTAGCAGTTGCCGTGTAACTTCCAGCTGGAGAAGTGTATGAAAGGTTCGAAAAGCATCCCCAAACTTAGTTGAACTTAAATCTTCAGCATTCAAAATTTCATGTTAAATTTCTTGAAAAATCAGTCTGTCGAAAGCTATTATAATGGTTCGAAAATATTGTTGGCTTATCGACCAAAATCATTTTGAAATGAAGTTCGGTTAGAGCAAATACATGAAACAACGACGGATTGCTTTTGAGCGGAAGTTCAGTTCAGCAAGAGGTTTCCGGAGCACAGATAAAAGACTTGCGAAAATCGTTAAAATAACGAACATAAGTAATGATGTTAATACGAAAAACTTGGAGGTTTCGATAGTAATGAATGGAAACGCAAAGTTACCAATCAAATGCTATGTATTTTCTAAACTTATTTCGCTCAGTGTATGGTATTGTTCTCTTCCGTTGCACATCTTCTGCTAGAGAGTTGTCTACTTGCCAGTTAATTTTTATAAATTTCCATGCCATGTTATATTGTATGTTCTGTTCTGTACAATACTGTTTTGTTGTCGTTGTTGTTGTGGTTGTTACTGCAATTGTTGTTGTACCTTCCATATCCTCGTAGAACATGTTTGCCATTTGTTGGCATTCTCATTCGGAAGAGCTGAGTCTCAGGTTTCATTGGCACTTCTGTGCTTCGTTTTGTATCTGTCAGTGTCATGTCACGTACGGCAAAATGCATTCAATATGTCCAATGCATGCGGCAGGAGTGTAAATTTAATTTAGTTAATTGAAACAATTTGTTGCATGCAACAACAGCAACAACAACGAGCATGATGCTGATGAGGCACGCTGCGTGAGTTCATTGAAAAGGCAGTACAAAAGCTGATCAAAAAAATCCACAATAACAACAACGATGAGAGGAATCCCTGTCATACACTCTTTCTCTCTCTACCTGCCACATTTTAACTTATTTTCATTTAAGCATTTTCTTTTTATATTTACGCTGGCTTTTTTCCGAATTGTTTGGAGTGTGTTTGTATTATTGAAAAGTCTATAAAATGTCGCCCTGAAACATATCAATTTGGCTTTCACGACGGGCGGTCGCATTTCAATTTGATTGAAAATTTCATGCAAAATACTTTGTATATGGATACATGCAATATATTAATTTACTTTTAACTTTTCTACATATTTGCGTATATTTAATTTTTTTTAAATGCTTTGGTTAATTTGCACACAAATTGAGACAAAGGCAAATGGATTTAATTAACAAGCTAAAGTTGCGGCAGTCTCAATTTTAAACCTTAAATTCTCATTGATTTAAGCAATAAATTTCCATTTCTCTCATATTCATTATGCAATTCTAATGAAACAATGACAAACACTTAATAAATTACACAAAATAAATTTGCCGTATGTTGTTAAGAAGAAGAAGAATTATGTTAATTCTCTTTATAAGAAGGGTGTATCGCATTTGTAGGAATGTTTGCAACAGAAGCGTCTTGTAACTTTCACCAGAAACCCAAAAGCAACGCAGATTTGAGGGAGCTCAAACTTTCATTAGCAAAGTTATATTGAACCATAATCCCCTTGAGAGCATTTTGGAATTTTTAGTAATTCACATTATCAAATAAGAAAGCCAAAGACAGGTACGAAATTTCGAAAAAAAAAAACATCTATGACAGTATATATTGCAAAAGTAAGTAATTTTATATCAGCGATAATCGGATATATGCAAGCTATTGTGTATAAGCGATAATCGAATTGTGCAATATCCATGTATTGGCGTCTTTTACCTCATTTACTAATTGAGTAAATGCTAATTATAAACCATGTTTTGGGTTTTCTCGCAACGTTTTTAAAAAAATCGTGATTTCGAGAGTTGCAAACTCAACAAAACTCATATTACTCGAAAACTTTACTACTATACTAGAATTCGAATTGTAGGTAATTAAATATCAGTTTTTCAGAACTCCGTTGCTTTCGAGAGAAAAATAAATTTCGCACAAAAAATTTGAACTCAATGAAAGGTTTATGGTTCAAACCTAAATCAAATCAAATAAATTTGGGGTCGCTCATTTCGAATCAGAAAATAGTTTTGCACGATTTTCGAATTATTTCTATTTCAAAATATTCGTGATTAGTCATATTACTCGGGAACTTTTCTAACGATCAAGATGTATTTTTGCCGAATAAATTAATTGAATGTCAATTCAATACCTCAAACGATTTTGGTCTACGTCGATTCGATAGCGCTGCAAAGTAACAAGCTCTGCATTTTTTTCGAAATTCAAAAAATGTTTTTTTTTTGTGTGTTATGTTCCTTCGATAAATTGATTCTTTGCGAACATTTCAACTTCAATTTCTTTAAAAGAGCCCATAATTCGAAAACCTTGCTAATGTTACCGGAAAAGGTTCGTTTTAGCTAAAGCTTTTTCTTTGTTGCATAGTGTAATCACTAGCTCAAACATTTTTTAATTACACAAAAAATAATTTAATTTCGAAAGAAACGTATTTTGTTCATTGCCCTGGCTTATAAAGTCTGTATCAAAAATAGAATCTAAGTCGCAATGTATCCTGTTCAGATATGGGATTAACGAGTCATAAACAAGTTGCGAAATTGTTGATTCATTATGCATTCATGCTTAGTGCTGTCAGATCGAAAAAAAAGTGTTTCAGAATCAGTATTCAACTCCATTTATAACAGTATACTGTTTCTCACATATGTGAGTCGACCGAACCGGATGTTCCAGTCAGATTTGTGAAGTTAGCTGCAATACATTTAAGTACACAACCTGTAGCATAATTAACAACATGATGATATACTTCTTTAAGGGTATTCAATAGTCACTAAGCTTTGAAACCCTAACTTACTTATTGGTTGACTTGATTTTCTTTCAGACATTCTACACACTCATGCAAATGAAACGCACGGAAAAACGCATTTGAGCGTTAAAATGCAAATTACAATAAATGCCACACCCACAAAGCACACACAATGCACACCCACACACACACACACAATACACTCACACCAAATCAGACCACATACACAATGCATTGTGCTTACAATTGGAGTTAGGCAAATACTCTTGGCTAGATTTGCGTGAAAATATATCTTGTATTTACCTTGCACTTGATGCTAAGCAAACTATAAGATACATTTTGTGTCAAGGGTGTGCAACAAGGAGTGGGGGGGGGGGGGGGGCGGAGGTTAGATGGTCATTGTGCGTAGCTAGATAAACATGGAAATTGTGAAAATAAACTCACTCGAAGCTTTGCTCGTTGCACATTTTGTGGCTTGGTGGCCATCGAATGTCATTGTAGTTGTGCTGGGTTCTATTAGAATCCGTGGAAGGAGTCGTTGCCGTGTTCCATTCGGTTGTCACTTTGAATGACAGCCTGGCCAAGTCAAGTGGCCATTGTGTTGTTGTTTTTGGCATGGCTTTTGTTTTGGTTGTTGTGCAGCCTGCAACATTGTGCATATTGTTGTTATGGAAAATGCATAAAACCTGACGATGCAGTTTTCCCCGAGTGTACTTGCTCTGATAGGTGCTAAACTTTTATCACACACATGAATGCCAACGGCAGCTGTTGCCATCAGTTAACTTAACACTTGCCAACTTACAATACATGCTACTCGTTGCTCGATATTGAGTTGGTTAAGAGCCACCCTGTATGGGTTGGGAGACCAAAGCGGCGGCCTTTAATTTAAATGCAAACATTGCCAAGTTTGCTCTTCCAGCCTTTGGGCTGAGGCACAAATTGTCTTTACTCCCAGCCCCTCCGTTAAACTAGCAATTTCGAGACGCATTACGCATGCATGGATGCCTAAATAATGTTGATTTAACATTATCACCACCCAAGTGACCAAATGGGTGGCTGTGCTAATAACTGCACGGTGCACTCCCCGCCTGGAGAGTGCGGTCAGCAGGCGTTAAGTGATTTGAATATGAAGACTTAGGACGCAAAGCAGTTCTTTACAAAAGATCCTTCGTCATAACATCCACAAAATATTATTTGTAAAGTCGAAACTTTGTTCGAGTAAAGAGTCTCCGCGGTTGGACTCTTAAATCTATGTTGCAAACTATTCTCTTGATGTTGTCAAGAATTTCGTCTACCTTGGCAAGAACGATGTGAGCATGGAGATCAAGCGAAGAATCACTTTTGCCAATAGATGTTACTTTGGTCTCAATAGACTAAGACTCTATAAAACGCTCATCCTTTCCGTTTTGCTTTATAGTGATGACGCAGTTTGATTAACATAGTGACATTGAGACATTGAGACTAAAAATAAGAAGTTAGTCGCCAAACGGAAAAATCGTGCGAAACATGAAGTTCAAAGTATTGAAAATTTTTTTCGTGTGGCAGTATTCAATCTATTGTAGGACTTCTAAATATGACAAGTCATCTAATAAATTCATGAAAACATTCGAATTTTTCAAGAATTTCTGGTTTGCGGACCACTTGTTTATACCCTGTACGCAAAGTGTAAAAGGGTATCATAGGTTTGGGCAATGTATGTAACAGGCAAAAGGAGGCGTGGCACACCTTAAGTTCCAAGGGCATAAAGTCTTATCATTGACTCGGGTAGCGATTGGACCATGTCCGTCCGTCTGTCCGTATGAGGGGATAGATCTCCGAGACCATAAGAGCTAGAGACACAAAATTTTACCAAAAGATGCGCGTAATCCAAGGAAAGATGAAGTTTGTCGAATCAAGTCGATATCTTACCGCCTTTCCTCGTGACAGATTTGCGCGGTTTACAACCGCTCCATTGAGTCTATCAACTCGAAACTCCTCAGAGATGTGCGTCGTGTTAATGTGCATCTATGTTCAAAACGATAGAGATCGGATAAATACATCAAAAGTTAAAGTCAAAAATATGCGAATTTCACCCCACTCGCCAACAAACTGTGCCAAAATTCCACTACATGTAGATATGGATACATGTGAGCTAGAGTTACAAAATTTGGTGTGGAGACTCGTGTGACCCTAATCGTTAAAACTGTATCCCCCTAACCCCAATATCGATTTACCTTAATTACTGTCACACCCCCCTATATATTGATTTGAAAATTGCCACAGACATTTATAAATGTATTTTTGATCTATGTTACAAAATTCAATGACACTAACCCAAGAATACTGGAGTTATGGACACAAAAGTAATTTTTGCCACCATAATAGCCAACTTCCCAATAGCAAAACTTGTCAATTGGAACTTCCCAATAGGATAATGTTTACAGGCACAACGATCTTATGAAAGGAGATATAAAAGTGGATACTTCCGTCCCCATTTTACCGTATTTAGTGTTTATAAAGAAAAAGGGTACAGGGTATTTCACTGTCGGGCACCGTTCCGACTGTCTGCATCAAATTTTTTTTGTTGTATTTGATTCGCACTGATAAAATCAAGCCTAAAAATTAACTAGAAGCTCTGAATAATTGTCAAGATCAAGGTCTACCACGGCTTTTTATTATTTACGCTATTCGAATGGTTTTTATGTCTACTACACCATGGTCATGTTGTTCTGGATGTTCTTCTTGTGGGTTTTCTTGTGTTAGGTGTTGTTGTTGTGGGTCTTCTTGTTGTGGGTGTTTTTATGGTGGATACCCTTCTTGTGGGTGCTATAATAGTTTCTGTAATATAAGCATTTAAGAAAAAATTGCTTACACACAATAACCTCGCCAACCCCACAAACTGTCATTAGAAGAAACCAAAGTGTTAATAAAATGTACACAAATGCATGCTGATTCGCCTGATACTTGGCTATATCTAATTCAGTGTGGTACCAATTACTTAGCAGTAATACAACATTTCCAGATGGAACCTATACCATTCGAAAGATAAAATGCTTGCGGCTTGCAGAATATAATTTTAACCTTACGTTGCGTCTTAGTCAGGTAAAAATTGATTTTAAGTAAAAAATAGAGTATAGTTTAGAAAACAACAACAACAAACTGCATGGTACACCCAAACACTGTTATTTCGTGTTTTCTATTCTCCTTTTCGTAGCGAGCGGTTTTACTTAATTAATTAATTAATTCGTCGAATATCGACGACAAGGCGAACACTGGTACACAGCAAAGCAGCTATTTACATTTACTTGGTTTTGCACTGGAAAACTAAACATTTTTGAAAATCGAAAACTGAGAAATGAACCGTTTAATGTTAACTATTAAAATCTTCTATATTTTTATTTATTTTCTTTTATAAAAAAAAGCAGATCAGTGTAAGTAAAGCACAGTGACTGAAGAAGTAGAAACAAGGCATTCTCGCTTATGCAATCTATTTTAAACGCTTATCCTTAGCATTATCCAGTTTTTTCACTTTTGTAATGTCTACAAATTAGTCCACTTCAAAATGATTTAATGACAAACATCAACTCAAACTGCAATTACATGATGCCGGACCTTTTCAGACCCCTAACCACCCCCAGCGACCAGTCACCATGACATGTAATTGAGTATCTGCTAGTCGATAGGCCGAAAACAATATGAACATAATTATTAATTGCGAATAATTTTTCTTAAGTCTCATTAACTGCGGCCGTCCTGCAGACGCCGTCGCTGATATCCGTGCCAATACCCTGCCCCGACCCCGCCCTCGACCAACGCCCACGCCTCTTGGCAGAGTCCATGCGCTTCCTAAATGACAAAGAATTGACAGCACATAAATTAGAAAGTAGCTCAGCAGGACATGGCAGGGAATTGCAAGAAGTGTTGGTCCACATTGGTCGTGTTTAAATGTGTTAAGCCGACGGAAGTGACATTTCTCTTCCTCTCACTGCTGCTCAAGTAGTTGCTTTTGTTGTTGTTGGTCACGTGTCCACGGGTTTGTTGGCGTGCTCTCCGATTTGTTGTCATTGTCATGGCAAAGATTTGTTCAGAACTGAGCCGGGCTGATCTATTGTTGAGACTGTTGAGGACTAATTGAAGAGGTGTGCGCAAAGGTTGAGAGTTTTGAGGTCGCTAATGAAGGTACATTTACAGTTTCCATTTAAGACGCGATAAGAAGTGTGAAAGCTGTTCGTTTACTGTGTGTGAGTATATTTAAACTTAAGATGGCGATTTAAACATAACCTAAAAAGCTTTGCTCGATAAAACAATCGTTTTGGAAATCTAAGAGAAATCAATTGACGCACAAGTTCTACTTGGTACAACGCGTAGACCTATTTTCTGTCTGTAATGACACCGATGACATCTTTCCAGGACTATAAAGACTATAACGCTACATACTCATACTCTTCCTCATTCTCATTTCAAAAGCTATAAGATAAAACAACTCGATTTATTCTTTTCACTCCGCCCTCTTTTCGCTTCGCTCACCAACCCCTGTGCCTCACTTTGGGTATATCATATTACTCTTCCTCTTCCCACAAAACTGACATTTTTTATTGTCACCTTTATTGTTACCTTGGTTATTCTTTATCCTAAAAATAGAAAAATCAAATTTGGCTCAAGTCAAGATCTCTGGGATGCAAAACGGTATAAATTCAAAAAATGCGAAAATCAGAAAATTTCGATAAAATCGAGAAAAAACTTGTTTATTTTTTAATGTGCTTGCACAAGTAACGGATTAAACTAATAAATGCAATCAGAGATTTAAAATAAATAAGAATACGAATTCGAAGAGTTTCTACGAAAATTCGAAGTTCAGTAAAAGGTTTTTAAGTTGCCAAGTAAAAACTGCCCACTATATGCACCCTTTCGTGTTATCTCTGAATACCGATCGAAATTAGCCGCCATTAACACATCCTTGCACCCACACCTGATAATTGCTGCTCCTTATATACTACCTTATGTATAGACCAACCAACAATAGGCGCTAATGTCTAGCAATTAATAATCGGGAATTCGACATATATGGAATATAAGCGACTGCCGCCTGCACTTTGCGCTAATATTTCCTGGTGCGATAAGAATCAGCTATGGAAGAGAGAACGGATTGGTGCAGTGGCGCAAAGCGGAAATGTGCATTAGTTCGGTTCTGTTTGGCGGCCAGGAACCACAAATACATCATCCTGACATAAATGAATCCTTTTTTTCTGTGCCTCTGCTCGGGGGCAATATTTCACTTTGGCCATTCACGCGTCGCTGCACACCTGACGTGGGAGCATTGGGTCTACACCTACGCCAATTTGTGACCGTTATCTTTTTCATGTTTTTGTTTTTTGTTTCAAAAGTCGCTCAAGAACAACAACAACAAATACGCACGGACATGACATTCCATTAGCACACAATTTATCAAAGGAAAACCGAGTAAGAGTCGGACAACCTGTGCTACACTTGTTACCTGCACCGCGTTGATCCCTATCAGGCATTATGACGCGCTTCCTTGCTCACTGACTGACCACCACTCGAAGTGCTCGGTTCCCCTTCAGCTCTCTTGGCTTCAGTTTCTTACATAATGCAGGCAATTAGTCAAAGGTTCGCCACGATTGCTGACATTAATGCGCACATTTTGTGGCATTTTGTAGGCATGGAACAGTTGCGAGACTCGGTACACCCCACTAGGAACACACACCTTGGCTTATTTCTCAGCTCGACGCCTTCGCCAGTTAATAGTCTTTACGGGTAACATTTATGCACCTGATCGTTTTGGGCTGATAATTCTGCTGCACTCACTATCTCTCGCTCTCTCTTTATCTTGTCTACGTCACTGCTACATGGTCGTCACCCATTTAGTATGCTAATTTTGACTGCCTTTTAACGCCTTAACTTTTATGGTCTCCTATATAGACACCTGTAAATATATATATATATATGTATGTGTGTGTGCCTGTGTAATTAAGTGTTTAGGTCTTGTCATTGCCGCGTATTGCCAGGCCTATTTAGGCGCTCAAATAGGCGTAAAGTTCCATGTGGACAACTCAATTTGCATATTTTATACGTTTCAATTTTCGAAAATGAAATGTTACCAAGTTGTAAAAGTTTCTTTTTTTTACGGTTTTTTAATAGTTCATTGGTGCGATTTTTACGATTTTTTATGCAGGTGCTGGAACACCTCACGGTTTTTAGGCATCTTGACGTGGGGTCTTAATTTAATTAGCTGATTTGAAAAATCCTTTAAAGGCTCTCGCTGCGCCAGACATACTATAAGTAAAATGGGTTTTGCATATTTTAGTTTTTTACTTTTAAAATGTAATAAAATGTTTTATAGCAGGAAGCAATATGGAAGCACTTACCTTCTGGCTGTATAAGAGATTAACTGGCAAATTTTCCGCTTCCCACGTGGTACCAAGAATAATTAATTATACCTTGTAGTATTTGTAGTAGTCAGTAAATTAAAATTAGAACGTAGTCATTTGTATTTGAGCATTGAGTCTACGTTACAAATTTGGTGGCTCTACCTTAAATATTAACATTAACATTTCTAAAAAATGTGAAATTTTGTTGCAGTTTGCTGGAAGAGGTGTCTAAATTGGGACTTTATTATCTATATCTTTCCAGGGCCATTTTATGGTATTGAACAACATTTGGTTAAACAGTTACTAAGAGAGTTGGAAAGACTGAGGGGAACCGCAGGCTGAATGAGTGCATAACAGCTCCTTGCCTCCTATCACTTGAATAGGTTCAAGAAAATTATGCACCTAAGCAAGAATAACATGAGGATTCTGACTGAGGAGTGACGAGTGCGACGCACTGGCAAGAAGAAGAAGAATGAACCTTAGAGATAGAACTATTGGAAGATTTAAGCTGACACAATAGATCCTAAAAATCGCAGTTCACTACTGTCAAACTTAACATATTACTCTAAAACTCTGACGGGTGATCATGTGTCAACTACCTTTCCTCAGTTTCGCCCCGTACTTAGTTTCTTCCAGTCAATCACAGGTTTTGAGAATTTCGCGAACATCGGTATTTTTGAGGAAGATTCACTCAAACCAATATATCTCTATTGACAAATTTGCGCCCGGAAAATGCGCGTTTTTTGCGTTGTTTAAATTTGGTTGTTCTTATTTTTATATAATCTGAGAAACAGAGACCAACACGGACAGACGGATATGCGACTCGACTATTACTCCTGATAATTTTTGCAAATGGGACATACATTGTACAAATCTATAAAACCCTTTAACACACGTTTCTAAGTTCGAACCGAACCAAGAATTTTGGATTCATGCGATGATCCCAAAACTAAATCAACTGTATTGGGAAGACTTGCCAAATCCAACAATTATTATTTGCGGACGAAGAACTTCAAATCAAATGGTTTACTGTCTCTTCTCTAAACTGGTCATTTATATACTGTTCCATTAGATTAGAATTAGATAGACAATGCTGTACAATGATTTGTTTGCCAGAAGAGTCTTTTTGAGGAGTAAAACGTCAAGTTATTAACATAGGTCCTCCTGCTTATAGTATAGTTGTTTGGCGCGCAATGTTGTGAGACTCCTAAAAAAAAAAGCGGTTGATGCATTCAAAACACATGTTTTCCGAGTGGCAAAGGTTCAAGTGCAAGAAAAAGTGTATCTGTTTTCGTAGCGAATTTTATATTATTCTGGTAAAGATACTACAACTTATTTATAAGCGAATCCCTGCTATACTTCATACACTCTTAACGCTGGTTTCCTAGTAACAATTTTAGACAACATTGGTGGGTATTATATGACTCTTGCTAAATCGTTTCCTAAACTATACAAACGGCTGCAAAGCCAAGGGAATTCTCGTGTTCCTAGCACTCAATTTTTTTATTAATCGGACTCACACCCAACCCTACATTGTTTTTTCTTCTAAGTATAATTCATAATCACACTATTTATTGCCATGATACAACAGATATTTTATACACCAACTCACTCACGCACAAAAGACCACAGAAAACGATGATTAGCATCCCTCGTTTTAACATCTGTTACAAATTTAAATATACCTTGATGCCATGGTCTGTCTCCATACTCTCTCTCACACTCTCTAGTTTCGTATAAAAAAGCCGAAAACCACCCGAAGTGACGAAATTGCCGTGTTGGCGTATTCGCTTGTGTTTTAAAAACATCAACAAAAAACACACACACAGGGGCAACGGGGGTTAAACACTAAAACTACCTCCCTCCCTAGACTGTCTGCCAGTTCAAACATTTGGATAAAATTAACTAAAATTGCCAAGTCACTGTGCCTGGCTACGGGCTTTGTGCCTCGGCTCCTGGAGATCTTGCACGTGCAATTCCGGCATGCTGTTGTTGGTGCGATATAAGCGCATTAGGTTTTGTTTTTTATCCTGGAGGGTCGAGGGTTGTCCTGCCTTATTGTTTGCATATGTGTAACAATTAAACATTTGTTGCTGCAGACACTTTTTATGCCCCATGCTGCCAGCATACCCCATCTAGTGCCACACTATTGGCATCATTAACACCACCAACGAGGAACTGGCTATGCAGACCTTGCGACCAACCCAACAAGTGCAAAATCTGCGAGTGTTATCGGCTTAATTATTATTATGAGTCCCAGGGCGACGGGTGTGGTTGCACTTGACTCTCTTGGCCATAAACTTGGATTTGAATATGTTGAACCTTGAATATAATATTTGCTACTGGTTTATGTTTTGAATATTTTTTATGCAGTTCTTTAAGCCGATTTGCAGCGTATGCGTTCATTTTGATATAGTGTATACATAGACCTTATAAACAGCTCATAAAATGATTAGAGGGGACGGGCGCAGCAATGCCCAACAACCGCCACGAACCTCGACCAAGGACCAATTTGAGCTGTCAGCTAATTGCACCCTAAGGAGAGCAGAAAACTAAACGCAGCCATAAAACACGAACTAATTACACATATTTTGTGGAAAGTTTTGCTCAATAGTTTTTTCATATGAAAAACTAATCTAAAACTGAACCCGCCACTTGACTTTTCCGAGCCACAAAAACCAAAGCGACCCGAGAGACCCACCAAGGACCAACAGACTGAACCGCAACTGTAAATTAAATGCTGTCAATTTGACAGTTGGGTGAAAGTTGTGCCGCACAGGTGCGACAGCATAACGGCTTATCAAGTGAAAGGGCAGGTAAACATGGCAGCTGTTTTCATTATTATCGACAGGCACAACTAACGGCATTATTAGGCAAGGCGTTGACATTTGTTACAAGTGTCTCCAGGGTGTACAACAACAGAAACACAGAGACGGCAGAAAACTCAACGGCTCTAATCAAAGAGGTCATTAGAATTGACGCCTTTTGGGCAAGGGTCGACAGTTGCATCTAGTTTCTATTGAGTAAGTTTGGCTTTTGACTTGTCGTGCTTGGGTTTTTCATCGGACTAATTAAAATTAAAGGCTATTAAAGTGCATGCGACGCAGTGACATAAGGTTCATTATCCTGGACTGGGCTTCGAGGGGGTTGTGCTGGGCGTACAGTCTGGCAAACAATTTAAAACGCTAATCAAAAACATATTAAATGTTAAGTGAAAACACGAAAAAAAATAAAATAGGATAAAAAGGACAAGCGCAGCAAATTCCAAGTAAAATAAGGCAAGACATCTGGAGAGGGTTGGGATCATGCAACTTACTGTAATAGACACACAGCATACAAAGCAAACGGACGACTCAAATGCAGGCTGGCAGGGATTGGGTCTGGGCGGGTCAGTGGGCGGTGCTGCTGGAAAGCAACAGCAACAGCAATAGCAACAAATATGCAAATAGACACAATTTTTAATTAGCAACGAAGCGCAAATTTTCAAGCCAAACACCAAAAAGCGTCGAGAGAAATGTCAGTAACAAAAGAGACGCGCGACAAGGTTAGAGAAATGAGCGGCGCAACGATTGCGTCATGTGTAGGGCAGTGAAGCCTGAAAATATCGCTCGACTGGCAACTAATGATATAGTACATTATACATATATCACACATATTAACAACAAATTCATTAAAATGCGCAAAAGGTGCAGTAGAAAAAATAAACACAGAAAAAACGCAACATGAAACAAAATACAGAAATACAAAAATTACCAGGCAAAAAAAATAGCAAAAAATAAAGGAAATGATTATTAAAAATCTAAAATAAATAAAAGATGAGAACTTTGCCTGTAGCGAATGACAGCAGCTGTTTGCATATTCTTCCCCAAGCTTCTGCCCCAAACACAACAGCATAGAACTCGCTAGATACAAGATTTATGACCAGCGTTGCGTATACGCCGCGTTGTGCTAGTCAAAAGGTAACTGTAGTTAGTATAGCTAGCAGGGCAAAAACATATACAACAAAATAGCAAAAGCAAAAAATGTATTTTGTACACAATTTCTGTTTCTTCTGCATAATCATTTGAACTACGCGTCGTGGCGCCTCCCCGCTCTGCCCCATCGACTATAGCTTTGCATTTTGTTGCGTTTGTTGTTGAAACTTGCTGCCGGCATGTTACCCAAAATACACACACCAACACACCCAAAGAGTAGCGCCCAGACAAAGAGAAGTTTCGCCATGTTGCATAGTGTAGTGTGATGTTGAGTGTAGAAAAACTTTTGCCTTTTTGAACTTGTTTTGCTGTTTATTCGCGCATAATTCACTCATTAATCATAACGTTTTGGCAAAAGCAACAGACGGTCACACACACACACCCAGCGACTAATAGACGGACAGACGGTTAGACTATTAGACTGACGGGGTCTATTAGAATGAAGCTCTGTTAGGCTGCCATGTCGTGTTGGGCCTTAGTTTGTGAGTTGTTGGTAGAACTAGTAAATACCAAAACGGAATAAAAGCGAAAAGGTGAATGAAACTTGTTTACTGCTATAACTGTTTATTTTACGATTACAATTAGCGAATAATGAACTGCCAACTGAACTAACTCGCAGATTAGCTACTTAGATATGGAATCTGAACATAAAAGTCCTTTACCTCTCACTAGTTCCTGGATTCTGGTAAGACAGGGTGAAGCTCCCTGATCCGTGTCTATACCTTTACCTAGTTGACGCTCAACATCCACGTGGTGCCCCCTGGTTAGCTGCTCTAATTACCACTAGGAGTTAAAGCAGTGAACTAACTTTACTACGGCTGTGCGTAGTGTTTGGGTCCCACTGCGTAAAACGCCCGTCCTAATGGAAGATGGTATGAGCTGCCTAGCTAACTGCTCTACATTAGGCCGTAACCCGGTAACGGGTTGTTATGGCCAGTCAAAAAGAAGGAGACTCGCAATTCAAACAGAATTACAAACAAAATACACAAATTTCTTTACAAACGAAATCGTACGAAAAACAACTATGTTTGCGATTAAAATTTAGCAAATTTCAAGTTTATTCTAACTAAGGGCACTTTTTTGATGTAAAACATCTATTGACGCTCATTCGAGGTAAGACCCACATTTAAATTTGGTATTACGCATGCATGGTGTTACGCTTGTGTCTGCCTTACGGAAGAGAGCGAGAATGTTGTGCGCTGCGCTCGACCTTATGTTAAGTTGTTGTTGCTGTTGTTGTTTACAGCGAAGATGGCGCACCACTATTCCAAGTTTGAGAGAACTCATAGCTGAATGTTTCATATTAGCCCGCAAGTTCTTTAAATCAAGCTACTCGAATCTATGATCACAAAAGTTCCCTTCCAAAAATTGATAGAAGTAACACCCACACCCTGTGTTCAGCCAATAGTATATAAAAACCATGGCTCACCCTAAGCCTGAGTGCTAGAGTCGCTTCAAGGAGAAAGTAGATGTCGGGCAGATGCTGAAGACTTAAAACACTGTCCCGTTCATATGTATATATATTCTATAGATTTCCGCTCTTATTTTGGCTTTGCTGGATTTATGGTTTTTGGAACTACACGTTAATACTTTTACAACGGTACAAAACACTGGATATGGAAAATCCTTTGGAAATTTTTTATTTTTTTCTGTAAATTTTGTGAAAAATAAAAACATCTAAATAATAATAAATAATTAATAAAATTAATAAATAAAATAAACAATTTATTGTTAAACTTGGAAGTTTTCCCTTCACTATTTTTATTTATTTTGTTCAGAGTAGTATCTACCTCCTTAATTAATTAATTATTTAAGCATCATTTCAACTTGACTAGTTTTCAGAAACCACTTGAGAAATTATTAACCTATATGAAAAATCAAACTACTCTATTCAGCTATCAGCTGTGTCGGTTCGCCGATTGTTGACAAAAATGATTCATACTTTTGTACCGGCATGAAAATTTCGGCGAGTCAGTTTTTTTTCCCCGATTGTCAGCCTCGTGTTATTGACCGACTCATGGCGCCAGTCGATATGTCGCTCATATTATCGAACTACTTGGACTCATTCCATCCAAATTTCTTAAGCTACCAATTGCATTACGATTCCCTTTCTCTACCTCAATCTGCTGCCTGCTTTTCATTAGCGCCAACTGTGCGTGCGGTACAAGAAAAATAACAAAAATATGCAAATTCCTTTTCGCAAAGTCACGATCTCTGCAAACAATTTGCTGATTATGCCGCCGCACTTTGTATGCAAAAGAAAAAAACGTAATGCCGAATACACTAACCAACAAGGAAGCGCTGCAAAAAGAAGAATTGTTCTTGTCATTTTCACAAGCGCATTGATAAAATGATTGATTACAAGCCGCCGACATTGTCATCTATGCCATTTATTTCTCTTCCCTCCACTTTCCACACTTCCTTCATGAGTTCGTTGCTATGCAAAAATGCAAAAACATTTTGCAATCAAATTAACTCTTTGCGCTTAAGCCCTAGACAAAATGCTGAAAACGAGAAAAAAAAGAAATTTATCAAAAATTGTAAATTGCCAAAACCATTAAAATTATTAAAATCATCATCGTTGTCATGGCTGCAAAACTGACAGGGGCGCAGGGCAGGATTCAACCTATTCAAAGCCAAAATGGGGCGTGCCCTTTGAAATTTATCAAATGATATGCAAAATAATTTGCGATTTGTGAATAACCCATCAAACACCGACAACAGTTTCAACGGTTTTAAATAGTTGCGCATTTCAGGGTTGGTCAGGGCAGTGTGGAACGTGCTTTTCATTTGGTCGATTGAGCTTTTCCAATATAAACTGGCAACATGTGGCTGGCCATTAATCTTGGCAACCCAGAGAAACAAATGGCGGAAACATCAGGCAAACATGGAGAGAAGCCCTTAACTGCACTAAAGATCAAATTTAGTCGCATAAATTGTGCACTTATTAGTTGGGATTGAGATTGGCAACAAAGTTGCAGACTATGAAAATCTTGACATTAAGTTATGCTAAATTGATTTTAATATGCTTAGGAACTACAAAAGGCGTTCCTTGTCTGTGTTCGCTGCACTACAAAGTATTGCAAGTATGGCAAATGAACTTTAATTACCAACACTAAAATGATTCAAAAATGCTGTGAGTCCGAAACCAAACAATTGACTCATAAAAAGGCAGCAAACCGAGTCCATAGACCCTCCTCTCTCTCTTTTTCACTATCTGGAAGGGAGTTTTGGGTGTCTGGGCACATTTAGCTGGCGATTGTTGTCTTCAGTTTCAAGGGGTTTATCTTTCGACAGTGGTCATAATTTTTGTTGGTTTTTGGATGATTTGATTTGATTTTTCATTGCCGTCGTTTTTACATACTTTTTTATGGCTACTTCTCGTTTCTCATAAAAATTCATTTCTCTCTACAATGTTGCCTAATAAATTTACTTTGATTGATTTTAATGGTTAGGCGACTCATTGAGCTTTTGAGTGTATAAGTGTCTGAGTGAGTGTGTGTGTGTCTGAGTGAGTGTGTGTGTGTGTGTTTGAGTGCTGTTCGTGTGCAAGTTGCCGCTTACAGGCTTTAAGCACCCCATAACCTACTCTATGCCTATACCCCCATCAAATCCAGCAATTGTTAGCGAAATTAATTTCGAGCGTTAGGCAAAAGGTCTTAAAAATTTTTTATATGGATTATATTCTATGCATTGTACTCTTATATAAGTATCGTATATAAGTATAAGTGAGTATAAAAGCATTTCTAACGATTGTTTGCTTTGCAGTTAAATGGCATAAATTACGGCAGATGAGAAACTTTTCAAATGAATTGAAAAGATGTTGAACAGCACTGAAAGTTAAGTTTCTGGGCGATTTTAATAGCTTGGAATGCATTTCAATGGCAAGCCACAGTGGGGCAAGAGATACAACAAGAAAAGCTTGAAACTTGACAGAATATCCTAATTATAAGTGTTTGCACAAACAGAGGAAAATCTTTTGGCGGATGCACAGGGTGCGCTGAGTTTGTGGAGGCCAATCTTCTACGGCTTAATGGCCCCAATCACAAACGACGGCGTGGATATACCACCGCCTAGCCCTGACAAAGTCAGAGTCACAATCAAGCGGCTCAAGAACAACAAAGCTGCAGGCGCAGATGAAATGCCGCACTGGCGGAAATGTGTTGGTGAGGTGCATGCACCAGCTCTTTTGCAGAATATGGCTAGATGAGAGTATGCCCGATGATTGAAACCTTGGCGTCTTCTGCCCTGACCTCAAGACGGGTAGCCCCACGGTATGCGCCAACTAGCGTGGTATCGTCTTCTTTTTATCGAATATAAAGCCCTAGCGAGCGTATTGTGTAAAAGGCTGAAGCCGATTGTGTAAGTGACGTTCGGACCTTAGCAGTGTGGCAATCTGGCATATTTCGGAAACTAGTGCAAATGGCTCACTATCAAGATTTTAAGTATATTATATACTGTTCCGCAAAAAACTAATCTCTAATTTTATGTTTTTCGACGACAACTCAGCACTCTGACAACTTTTCCGGCGATTTGGCGATGTTTTTGTGTTTGTGCGTTGTCGTAGTCGTTGTCGGTGTATGTGTTATTCAAATAACTTTAGTAATTTCTTAATGTTTTGCTATAGTGTCTTCAAAGGGTTTCCTATTGCATTTGACGCTCTAGTCGGTATAGTTGTTTCGCCAGAGGAATAATAAGAGTAAATAATATTAAAAATTTTTTGTTTTCCTCTTTTTTTTTGCTTAAATTTGTTTGAGCTAATTTCGGTTGTTTGATTAACGTGCGGAAAAGCATGATATTAACTATTTATTCATGTGGGGGATGTTGAGCCTATACATGCATCCTTTGGAGTACTTCTCTTTCAACAGAGTTATGTGCCACTTGTAAAAGGCTTGCTTGATGTCTAGAAAGGCGGCCAAACTTATGGTAAGGCGTGAGTCATTTTAGAACAGTTTTGGCATGATAAGAATTTATATGAAATAGGCAAATTTAGCTTATTTTGCTTACTTTTCAAGCATTCTATTGCGTTCTGAAAATAGCTTTGGATCAACAGAGTTCCTATTTTTCCTTATTTTGATTCAGGCAAAAGATATAGAAGACTCTTAAATTTATATTGTTTAACTTCTATATTACGCAGCGATCTGCTATTGTACACTGTAAATTAATTGCGTAACTATCGATAGCACTATTAAGGTTGATAGTGAGGGTAAATAACTATCGAGATGTCGAATTTTAACCTTTGTCTCTCAAGCTTAAGCACACACTTAGCGGCTAGTAACCTTCTCTTACTGGAAGTTTCACGACAATTGCTAGCCAGAAATGTCGTGAAAACGAAAACAACAATGTTAATCAACAAACGATTACCATGCCATACCAAAGTCGTTGTGAACGGCTTCAATTGGCGTACAGATAATCAGATCATAAGGACTAATCAGATCATAAGTACTATCAAAATATATGTTTTCCCTGAAACTATCGAAAATATCGAATGGCGCCAGTATAAGTTTTCCATCTCCACTGTAAGTTACACGTTCAACAAGAACTCTTTTAGTAGAGTAAAGAATCTTGCTTAGTGCCAAAGCACCATTTACAGTATATCAGATATAAGTATTTTAAGAAATATTGTATTTCATCATCTAAGATAAAGTGTTCCTGTCCATCCCGAACTAATTGTACGTGCCCCACTGTAAGTAGCCCACTTTCCCACAGCTTTTTTAAGGCATTAACAAGAACAAGTTTTCATCACAGTTGTCATGTTCAATTTCATTCATAGAATTCTTGCTTGTCATCAGCCTTCTGCATCACCCCAAGAGCTTTTTTCTGACTTTTTACAACTCACAAAGAATAAAATTCATAAATACCCTGGCCAGAGGCATTCATAAAATTCAATTTCGTTGCATGTTGTTGTCATAAAAATTGTTGGCTCCTTTTGTTGCAAATACTTAAAAAGAAAATCTTTGCATTGCTTTGCTGGTCACGTTGGC
Source organism: Chymomyza caudatula (assembly GCA_035041775.1). Lineage (NCBI taxonomy): Eukaryota > Metazoa > Arthropoda > Insecta > Diptera > Drosophilidae > Chymomyza > Chymomyza caudatula. The sequence goes on from JAWNKW010000133.1 coordinate 3,068,765, forward strand.
AGAGTCATGATGGAAGCAGCAGTTTTCCGGTAACTCCTGATTAAGTAGGCGATCTACCATGATCTTCTATAGTTACATGCAACTCTACTTCTCTCCTTGTAGTCTGCTTATCTGTCTATCAGTTATGGTCCCGTTGGTCTGAGCCATTTAACAGCTTAACTGTACTTGCGTTTACATAAAAGCTCTGCTCAAAGCTATAAGATAAGGATTGCTGCCACATGAGCATGGGCTTAGGTCCAGACCAGCACATGCGTCGTCCTGTTCATTGCCACTCGTCATAAAAGTGCGCACAATTAAACGCAAGTTAATGGCGTCCAGAGGCAGATTTCATTTCATTTGTCGACCACCTCAATGACGCTCTCCTCTTGCCCCAAACTGTACCGTTAAAAGTCGCTTTAACGATGCCATTACGTGTAAATGCTGCTGATGAGGTGACGCCAATGCCGCTGACTAACTCAACTCTGGGCCACAATTAAAACGAATCTAATCAGCATCAGAAGCAACATCAGCTCCGAGCGCCTTAAATTATGCCACACAAATCGAATTTATGACGCACACACACACACACACAGCTGCAGAGAGCAACCCCTCAAGGTGTTGTTACGCAATGAACTTGACTTGACTGACGTGACAGACTGACGGACTGACTGACTGACGGACTGACGGACTGACTGACTAAAGCAAATACAATAAACATAAAACCAAAGTCCAAAACCGAAAACAATAAAAGTTACATTTGCCAGCAGCAGTTTTGATACTCTTTCCGGGAGGTTGGGGGACGGCGGCTGTGCAAATAAAATTAAACAAAATCAGTCGGCGGTAAGCCAACGCACAAACACACACCTCGGCAACGTGTGTTTTGGGGCGTGGCTGGGGTACTTTTATGCCAAGATACTTACTAAGACCGTTGGGGTTTTGATGGGTTGGTTAGGTCGCTTGGTCTATTTAATGGTCGCTTGGTGGCTAAATGACGTCGTCTTTTAATTTTTATCTCAAACATTTGCAAACGGTTTTTATTGTTGCTTTTAACTGCGTTAACGTCTGCCAGCTTCTCATTCTAGCCAATTTTCTATGTCTGCTGCAACTTTTGCAATTTGGTCAACAAAAATGTCAAATATTTTGAGCTGCTTTTTAAATTGCATGTTGATTTGGCTGAAACTTAAAACAGTTTTAAAAATCTACTAAAACTACTACAAAAACGTGCGTATTGGTGCTGTTGTTGAAAACATTTTAATTTTAATTTTCCAAAACTATTGTGAATGCATTTGAGTGTAAACAGTACTATTGAGGTAGAAGAAGAAAAAAAGGGGAAAAGGAAGGAGAAGAGGCAACCTCGCTTTGTATCAAAAGGCTCGGAGAAGCTCTCTCCTACCTTAACGGTCTTCAGCTTCAGTCTCTCACACAAAACGCTCGATAGGGCCTTTTATGCGGTAGAAAGAAGGCTGATAACACGGTAGTTAGCGCCACCAGTAGTTTATGCCATCGAGGGGTCACCCTTCTTGAGGACAGGGCAGAGGACACCAGGCAGGTCTCTTGGGTTAATAAAAGCGCATGGGACAAAATTGACAGATTTTTGAAAACAGGAGGTTTCGAACTTGTAGACATGAAGATTGAACGTCCGAAATTTAAATTTAAAATCGATGCAGAAAAACCTTAAAGTGCTATTCATAAATGATATCAACGTGATTTTTGAAATTTGTAACCCCACTTTCGAAGGGGGTCACAATTTGATATCCTCCACCTGACGTGACATTACAAATCGATACATCAAAAACCTATTTTGTAGTGCGGTTTGTGACGTCACTTTCTCAATTATTGTATTGCAGTTTTCTATATTAACCAGTAAAACTTATGCTGACCAGAATACGGCACAACTTAAAGGGTAGTTAACATTCACACATTTTAAACTCCATGAGTATTCAGGCATTCCCTTACACTTTTCTTTTAAATAGTTGCTATGTATTCAATTTGTCTTTAGGTATGAGTAAGGCCCTCACCCTGAGCCTTAATCAAGAGCGCCGCCCTGCCCACTGTGCGACCGCAAGCAGCGACAACTGTCAAACGGCTAATAAATCAATAGTCCAACTGTCAGCATTGTAATTCTCTATTTGCGAGCGAGTGTGAGTGTAATAATAATGCAAGTGACCAGTCAATAATGCATATAAACCGAAAGGAATCAGCGGAGAACATAATAATACACCGCAAGACAAAGGAGCAACAAATGTCACGAAGAGCCGTTCAAGCGTAAGAGCAGCAGGCGAAGCGGGAACATTGGAATTGGGCATACTTAACAGTTAGGGAGAGTTCGCACGGAGAGTAAGTTATGGGCAGCGAAGATTTATTTCTGTCTGTCTCAGAAATGCCATGAAATAAAACGTATTAAGTCATAAAACGGTAAAGCGCAAAGCGGATTACGAAGTGTGAAAGAGAACCACTGTACCAGTGGACCGACCACTGGACCACAGTGACCAGTCAGTGACCAACGGACCAGAGACCAGACTGCGTCCGGCGGGGCGTCAAATCTAATTATGCCATATAGATTCATATATAGAATACTATATAGAAATATAAAACTACAAGAGAAGCGCAGCAGGCGGCGCAGCAGCAGCAGCTGTGCGAATGCTAAGAGAATTTATGCGGCTTTTGTTTTAATAAAAATTTTATCATTGCATATAAATAGCAGAAAGCTCTAAAGGAATAAAAGAAAAACGGCAGCCAAGCATGTGCGCATAAATCTTCAGACAGAATAGTAGTATAAACGGAACCCAAAGAAACAGGCAATACTCTCTCTTTGGGTAAGCAATTATATGCAATTTATGCGGATTCCAGGTCCACCCTAAAAACACACCCAGCAATCCATACAAGGCCCACCCACCCGCACAAAACGAATGGCGAGACAGCAATCTAATACCGAGGATGAGTCTCTTTGAGCAAGTTGCTAAAATTCTGCAATTGAATGTCTTAACCCAGTACCATTGTCTCTTCTTCTTCTGCTGCTGCTTTTGCCTTTTTATCAAGTCCAAGCTGCAAATTTATCAGCCAACATAAACTTGCGTTTCTTTTGGTTTTGGCCAAGTCTCTTTGGTATTCCGAATGCACTTTTGCTGTTTCATTTCGTTTGCCAACGAACCGCAGAGCTCAGATAAGTTTTCTTTTATTGTAGTTTTGGACAGAAAAGTTTTATTTGAATTGTTCAAAATATTCAAGATGCGCCCCAGCAAAAGGAAATGCTTTTAAAATGCTAACAAATAAATGCAAAGGCCAAAAGAAAATTAAGAAGCCGCAGCATCGTCTAACGAGAGAGCAATTGGGAAGCTTGTATCTAATTTAAACTGAACACTAAATCTGCTTTTTATAAAGAAACAAGTTTTGCAACTAAATTAAAAAGTTCCGAACTAGTCGGAGGAAGCTTAAATGCTAACATTTAGTATGTTCTAACTTCGTGAAAATACATACTAGAGGACTGTACTCAAAACGACATCATGACATGACAAACGAATCAATTAGAGTGCATGCTGGAGTATCGAAATAATCATATTCACTTTGACAACTCATTAAGTTCAGTGAGAACTAGTTTGTTGCCATTTGTCAGCGTTTGTGTTGAATTTTTATCCAATACCTATGCAGAGGCCACGCTGAGTACACTGAATGTTCTGTTCTTTTTGTTCACACACTCATTCGCCTTGCAGCAACATTTTAAATTTATTCGGGTCGTCTTGGTCTGTATATAATTTTCAATCACTTAAAATACGATGATTTCATTTCATCGTTTATTGTGTTTTTGAAAATAAGTACGAATTTAAATATTTTCTTTTTAGATTCTTCTCAAAAACTGCCCTTGAACTAACATAAAAAAGTTAAGCCTTGATTTCACTATTTATGAACTGAGTTGAGTTTTGACTCGTTTCGTAACTTTTGCCTTACACTAACTATAAAAAGGTTACGAAGGGCTTTATAAAGGGCTGACTTAGAAACCAGTGTCTTACATTTTTAGGAACAAAATGCTAAGGTTGCACGATTATTTTTAGCAACTTAAGGTAACAGTCCTAAGCTTCAAATAACCTTTGCTCCGCTATGATCTAGGAGAGTTTAGAAGCCGGACGATCTGTCTAACTTATGAACGATATGGGTGGCTCCTATTTGCTGGCATTTAACAAATTTGATCTGATCACGGTGCTCCAATGTACCACCTAGGTATACACATATCACAAGAAGTCTAGTACAATGCGCCAACTAAGGCCCATTTTAGAACATCAGACAATGCTGTTTCCTCTTGAGTTCCGATGTAAATGCATGTTGTCGGGCACCCCAACACACAGGCACCACGATACTCCCACAAGGGGGCCGCCCTCAACGCGTGGTACCGCAATTAAGTTTCGGATTTGGAGAACCTCACCAGTTTTGAAAAACGTCCTGGACTGGTTACCCATGCACCTCTTGTGGCGCTGTCTTCAGTTGTCATCTTGCAAATACAGTCATATTGTTACAGAACCGATATTGTAACAGATACGCCCTTCCCAATGATGTGTAGTGCATACAAATAATTAAGTTAAGCTTTAAGTCAGTCGATAAGCAACAAGCAACTTATACGCATGCAGAACAATACTAAAAGATATTGAAATTAAATAAATTAAACGGTTTTTATATAAAACATAAAACATAATTTCAAAGACTTGTAACTATATGAAATGTTTCCAGCATCCGTCCTGCATCCGTACTCTAAGTCTATCGAGGACTTAGTACATGGAGCCAATCTCAAGTGAAAATTTAGCATCGCATAAGCAGACAGCAAAGTGTAATTGTTACAGGCCGATGTGTTCGACGTCCATCATTTAATCGTTCGCCCCTCACCTTTATTGCCATCACCATGTTAAATGGTGTAATCAAAAGGTGAGTCTCTATCATAAGCCCTGACTACAGGGTTGTACGTGAGCAAATTGAAACAGAAAAACGAGATTATTTTTCTGATTATTTTTATCTGAAGACCTTCTCGAGTGAACCTACACCTTTTTAATCTGCAAATACGTCACGTTCAAGTCAACATTACCAATTAGTACATTTTGATTGATTACAAAATAAGTAGATTTTTCTTAAGCTTAATACCAATTAATTGGTTTTGTTTTTTATCGCCTTTTAGGCTTGAATTGTTTAAAATATCTGCAAATTTGCTCTAAAGTCTAATCCTAAATCATAATCTATTATTGTTGTTTTATGACTTTTCGAGGCGATATTTGCTCACTTTATGGTCTAAACCAATATTTATCTTACCAAACACACTAAAGTTTGAAGAAATTTGAATTTAAACACTTGCAAGTTTGCTAATTAAATATCCGCACTCCTAACAAAATCAATATCAGTGCACACAGTGCAAGTCCTTGAAGTATTTGCGCTGACATTTGTGCGCTTTTCGCCTTGACTTTGACACCCCCAGGAAAAGTGGAAATTGCAGTTGCTGTATCTTGGCTTTGTCCTTGGCACACGCATTTATCCATAGCATGAAATGCCAAGGACAGGATTACACGTCAATTGAAACCGAACACAGCGCCAAGGACAACAGCAAGTGGGAGTGTTTTTTGTTTCTGTGTTTGCTGAAGATTTGTAACGGACCCAGTGAGTTTCTGTATATAGCGGAAAGGGCATCCAATCGTACTCACTTTTCTGACTACTTACATTTTTTTATGCAAATTTGGAAATTTCAAGCGCAATTATTGCTGACACCGCATTACGGCGATCCTTCGTCCTCACTTGCTGCATAATTGCAACCATAAATTTTCGAGCTTCAACTTGAACTGGCGGCCGCGTCATTAGACCTGATGCCAACTTAGCCGCCTTCACATCTCACAACTCACATCTTATGCTCTACAATTTCAAGAACCGCGCGAACTGAGAATTTTGAGCTGCGCACTCAACTGCCGGCTGAGGCATTGAATCCGAGTCCCTCGGCCTGAGTCTTCTTTAATGTTTTTAATTTTTCCGTATCATTGCATTTTTATTTCTACTACCACGCACTTGACACAATGTAAGAGGTGTAGAGACGAGCTGGAGGCCAGAGAGGTGGAAACCCACAATAAGCAACGGACCGCCCTTCAATTTCCATTACATTTGCCAGCCGGTGTTTGACTAAAAAGCGGAGCTATACCCAGAATCAGAGCTATCGATGTCCTTTTGTGCTGTCATCTACTCTTACTTACTTATACTTTTATTTGTAAGATTTGAAATTTATGCAAAGTACTCGAAGCCGCCGTCGCACTCAGCGCAAATAATGAGCAAGCCCGCATTTCCTGCCACGTTTACATTTTTTTGTTGTAGCTAAATGTAAGTGTCTGCATCTGTATCTGTAGCTGTGTATCTATAGATGTGACTGTATCTGTCTCTGCTGAGAGTGTCTGCAGCCGCGACAACTGATGTATCTTTTGAAATTGCATTGCACTTTGCCAAATGCTAAAAGGTGGTTGAATAACGTGTATTCGGCTTGTCTCGACATTACTCATCTACCATAGATTTCTAGTTGAATTTTTGGCATATTCATATTCATAAGTCAAAACCCTTCTTAGCTGTCCCATGTTCATTAATTCCATTTCATTAAAGTTCAACCGCAAGTCAGGCGCTGACGCTTTTGGCTTAAAGATGTCATTTAACCTCAAAGTCAGTTGAAGCCAAGCCAAGTCAAGCGCCAAAGTTCAAAAGACAAAACATTTACTCAACATCATCTGCAACATAATGTCTTGAGCTGAAGAAGAAGAGTAAGAAAAACGCCAATCGCGCACAATTTGTTACAATATAAATGACTTATGTCCGCGACGGCATCGTTATGAAGACGATGGCAACAGCAGCAGCAGCAGCAGCTGTTGCAACAGAATTCTTGTAAAATCTCCCAAACTATGACTATCCCACAACCGATGTCTAAAATGTATGTGAGAAATGCTAACTTTTCTATGCGACTGTTTAAAACCCTCACGGTAAAGTCGAAAGTGATGAAAGTTCACAATAATCGGTCTTGTCAAGTTAGGATAACATTAATTCCAAAAATTTCTTGCCATTTTCTAACTTAGTTTTTCTTTAATTTTAGACCACTTAATAAGGAGCCTCAGAAAACTTTAGTTTTGACTGGATTTTAGATCGAATTGGGGTCATTTCCATACACAAAAATATGAACTTGATTCAGATTACACTTTCTTCTTACTACCTGTAGGTTAAGGTACAGTGCAAATTTCATACCATTTCAATTTGTAAAGTTGAACTGAAAATTGATTCAAATAAATATATTCGAATATGAAATTTTTTCGATTGCCCCAAATAACTTTATCACTTTCTTTGCTCAAATCAGCGTTAAAAGGTTAAAAAACAATAAATGTATCGAATTCAAATAGAACAAGCTACAAGCAAGAAAGAGAAAAGAATTTGAATTGTTTCCCATATTTTTAAAATCTAGTCAGAATATAGACCAAATCTTTCTAAAAAAACGTTAGGAACCACGTCGCCGTGGTGGGACTCTCAGATTAATGTTGAAAACTGCTACTAATTCTGATATTGTCAAGGAATTCGTCTACCTTGGCACCACCGTCACAACGAAGAACGATGTCAGCATGGAAATGAAGCGGAGAATCACTCTTGCCAATAGATGGTACTTTGGTCTGAGTAGTAGATCCCTCTCTTGGCAGACAAAACTAACACTCTACATGACGCTTATCATTCTCATTCCGCAGTGTGACAAAAATCCCCTTGAAGGTATTAAGCGGAATGTACTCCGTAAGATCTTTGGCCCTTTGCGCGTTGGCAACGACTACCGCATTCAATGAAACCACGAACTGTTCATTGACATAGTCAAGCGAATTAAGAACCAGCAACTAGGCTGGCTGGGTAATATTGTGCGTAGGATGAAGAAGCTACTGCGAGAGGTCTTCAATGCGGCTGTTGAAGTGTGGCGACGAAGTGGCAGGTCATGTCTCCATTGGCAGCACCAGAGAACACTAGAAAACACACTTGCAACTTTGGTAGTGCCTTTAAGATGATTTAAAATACAAAAATCCGCAAAATATTACATCTTTTGTAATATGCATATAGATTTGTGCACCAGTGATTTCTGGAACAGAATCCAGAGCAAAATCCAAAAGATGATATAAAACTTTCAGGTATATGCGCCTTGCAAACTTAGTAAATGTGTTAAAATACGCTATTTAAGGGCATAGCAATATAACAGCCATAAGCGTAATAAATTTTTACGCTTGAGAGTGTAAACCAAAGCAACCATACCAAAGGGCGCCGAATCCCAGTGAGGTCTACCCAAACCCCATCCAAGTCGAACTCAACTGCTGAGTAAACTATAAATTTATAATGCGCGAAAGTAATTTTATGACTTTGTGGTTTTAGCTTTGGTTTTGGCACACTAACACAAGCACAAGCGAGCTGTGTATTTGTATTTGTATCTACAGATACACCAATGAATTTCTCAGATATTTACTGCACAGTGGGACAGAAGGGTGGTAAGTGTGAAGACGACAAAACTTACAGCCATAGTAAATCAAAGCCAACAACTTTTGTTGGCCATGTTATCGGCGTTGCCGGCATGGCAAAAATAATAATAAGCGACGCCAGCGCCATATTTGTTTGATTAACTGCTTTTCGCACACTCACACGCACTCATAAAGACAGTCACACACACACTCACTCACACTCATACACTCACTCTCACACTAAGTGCAATTATAGAAGATAGACATGATTACTACCATAAATTGTTGTTTTGACACTTGTAATGGCTGCTGCTGTTGCTGCTTTGTGCCACATTGTTGCCAATGGCCAACAACTCACTGGAAACAACATCTATCCCACAAATACAAATACGATTACATTCTTTAAAGTTGCGTAACAAAGCTGGACAATTGACTTGGTCGTTATGCCACTCTTTCCCTCACTCACTCTCTCACTCACTCACTGAACGCGCTCAAATTGTTTTATTGTCGTCGGCACAATTCCCCAAAAAATTTAAATTGTTTTTATTGCAAATTTATTCAAATCGTCTGTAATCTCTGGCTGTTTTCCGTGGACCCCCAACTTAAGGTCATAAAAGTGCGTTTTGTTCTCATTATTGTTGTTGGTGTAGTTTTATTCGGGCAATTGGTAAGTGGTCCGTGGTGAGTACTTTTTTTTGGTACTCATTCTTGTTGTTAGACCATTTGTGTGTGGTTTTAGTATGTGAAATTCGTTTGGTGGGAGAAATTTGATTTTTAATAGGCCTTACGGGGTCAGTTCAAACAGTGCTCTGGAAATTGTCATTTCAAACGAAAGCTCAAATTTCTTGATTGTCAAATTTATTTCCTCACCATAGTTCAAGTTATGTTACAATTTTTAGAACTTTTGTACAATTTCCAAAGTGGAACATTTGGTTAATTCTTTGTTTGATTCACTTGAACTTAAGGGGCATTTTTTTTCCAAACAAATGTGAACTTATAGTAGTAGTAGCACATAAATTTAAAGTTAGAAATTTCAACAAAATTAAATGAGATTTGTTGCGTTTTTCTGTGCAAAATTCGAATTAAATTTAAAATTTTATAAACTATTTGAAATTCAACTTTTTAGAGTTTGAAAGTCAAGTCAATTTGTTTATGCAAAGCTTAGAACTGGTTGGTTGAATAGCGGGCTATACAAACAAAATCTGTAATCTAGAAATATTCTATTGAGTGCCACTAAACTAAACAATTTGTGAAAGAGTCCGATTTTAAGCTTCAAAATATATTCTTCGGCGGAGAGATCTACGAGTTGTAGATGAGCGTACCATTGGTTTTGACACATTTGCCATGTATTTCGAAGGGGACTGCCATTTCAGTGAACTCTATTTTCTTATTATCTTACTCCTTTCGCCTGTCCTTTCGCACTCCTAACATCCTTTATCGGGTATGGCAACACGGGAAGGCTGCTTGAGCGCTAGGGAAAAGCCAACTCACTTCGAAAAGCCAACCAGCCACCACTAATGAAATCTCAACTAATGTATGTAAATACATATATAGCTGTTTGTCCGGCTCAAAGTCAAATCCAAAATGTTAAAACTTCGGGGTTTTTGTTTTTGCGAAATTTCGTCTTTATTTGAATTTTTTGACACAATATGTTATAAATGTGGAGTTTAAACTCAAAGTTCAGTACAAGTTCAAGCTTCACAGCTACTATTTAAAGTTGAGTTTTAGCTCCACAGCTATTACATGTATTGTTGAGTAATTTCCGTGAAGACGGATTCCGCAACGAGACGGAAATATTGGGAAACAAAAAGTTAACTTTTTGAACTCAATAGTTTTAACTCACGAACGAAGATTTATAAATTGAAAATTATAATTTTGCAACTTCGATCGGTGCCAATCTAAAAAACAATACCTTCGTATTTGATGACTGATTTTTCAATTTTTTGCATTTGACTGAAATTTTCAATTAGGGTTGCATTTTCCTACTTACATGGGTGTACTTTATCTTATTCATACCTTACCCCTAATGCTAACATTTTAGTATAGAGCTCTTCTCTTGCTTTTCAAAACTAGAAAATATTATTATTAATTCATTATATTAATGAACTATCGCTAACTTTTTGAATCTATGGTCCATCAAGCCGACAATTGGCCTGCCGATATAAACATATGTCCTTGACAGACCTATGTTAGTTGGTCAGACTGCGGTAAAAAAAAAAAATTTATTATGTCCGGATTGTTCCTGCTGGTAAAGTGGCTTTTACCGTGGTCAGACGGTCGCAATCAACCTAGCACCTTCCGGGCTGATGGTTGCCCCACGGGTAGATATAAACTTTGGCAGAATTACCAGAGTAGTAAAAAAAGCTATACCATCGGACAGTCAGGCCGCCATAAGAGCCGTTGCAGGAACTCGAACGAACTTCAAACTGATTTGCGAAACCCGAATCAAATTGGAACTCTAGGAACACGGAACATGCTCGCACTCCCTGGTCACACAAACATTCGCGGAAAGGAACTTGCGAACAGACTTGCGAACACCTTGATAGGACCAGAGCCTTTTTGTGGCAACGGAAGACACTCGCACTTACAAGCTGTGTGTGATGCTCTAGCGGGAAGAAGAAAGTCTTTCCTAATTAATTACGTTTATCTCAAAGACTGCCAGGGGAGCTGTAAGCTCAGTAGAGGGCAATGCCGACAATAGGCAAACCAACACCCATGATTAATTTCTGCAGACATCGGTCAGACATGTTACAGGCTCATTTGAGTGATTTTTGTGTCAGCACGTCTGTTGAGTTACTGAGCTTTTTCAGCACCTATATTTAATGTTTTCATGTTATTAATTAAAACACGATAATTGTAAGAAGTAATAGAGTAATGTAATTTATTTAAATCCCGATATGCAGGTTTACGTTTATGCTGATATTGAGCAGAAAGCAGGCGGAACTAAGAGTAGCCCGTGCTACTGACGTTGAATTATATATACAGACGATCAACTATGATCGTGTAAATATGATCGAAATATGTTATTTTGTGCGTCGTACCGACTACGGTTACCGACGATTAAAATACGAATCAAACAATTACAGCGCAGCTAGGCGACAATCCCGCTTAGCTGGCGGATAACATAAAGTATTGTAGGGTGGTGAGTGGGAGCTATGTAAGTTAACATTTGGCTGCTGGGCCGCATAACCAAACAACGTCTTTAAGCTACTTGAAAAACTAACATTTTTTAGTTCCTCTCGTAACTTCACCAGACTGCAAACAAACGAGAAAAAAAAAACTATTCTTGATGTGTTTGATACCAAAAAAGTTTGATGTCGAACACGTCAAATTGTTTATCCACGCTTTAGAATTTCTTCACAGGTGTTCCAAATTAGATAAAGATTGTGCTGTCTATTTCAATTTTATTCCGAATCCCGAAAAGGTGCATTTTATTTAGCCTACCAAAAGTATCGTCTCTCTTCGTTTTCCCCTATTTGTGCACTGTTTGTCGCTTTCGCTCACTTACGAAAGTCACCTACAGGAATTGCCGACAAGTTCAAAATCTGCACGCAGAGCACAACAAACAACAAAAAGAAGTTCCACAACAACAACAATAAAGAACTAAAGATTTTTATACTTATGGCCAAGGACTTGGGATGGCGCTGTGCAAACAACAACGGCAACAAAAACAAGAACGACAACGACAAAAACGTGGCAGTGCAGTGCATTAACCCCTTCGTGCCCCTCGAACCCCATACAGGCACACACTCACATTGAGCAGCGCAGCGAAAAATGACTCATCAAACACAGTGAGGGAGACAACAACACAATGCTACTGAGAGTCAGCTCAAAAGAAAGAGAGAGAGAGAATGTATAACTTGGCATTTTATTATTATGATTATTTGTAATATTTGCCGTTGTTGTTTTTTTTTTGTAGTCGCTTCAAGTTGAAAAGAAAACTGAAAAGTGCATAAAAATGCAGCAAAATGAACGGAAAGGAGCAGCTTCGAGGGTAACTCAACCTTTTGGTTCGGCTCCTATCACATCCTAATGCGCTCTAAATTGTATGCAAGGACTCTGACTGGACTTTTTGTTTCCGTTTAACGCCGCAAGCGAAAAATGCACTTTGTGATTAGTCCAGACGAGATGCCAACTTGAACGTGGCCAAGGGTGCCCGTCTTGCAGCGTCTTGGCTAGGATAGAACAATGAGCACTTCATCATGTTCAAAGTTCAATAGTCATCAGCGGCAACATCGTCATCATCATCTTGGTACTCGAAGAAGTCCTCAACTTTGGCAGCAACGTGCCGATCGCTTGCTCAACCCTTAAATCAAGTAGAGTGCTTAATGTTTAATAAATGTAATGTGTAAAACATAGAACTCGAGCTATTTCTGCTGGTACTGCCCGCTGTTCCTGCTCATTCCCAGTGACTCATAACTTCTTGGCTTGCCGAGCGCATAGCCCGATCCAGCTCCTTGGATTGTTTATTGTGTTAAACTCCCTATAGTGCGGCACTTGAACACATTTGCATAGCCCGCTTTCCCTCTTAAGTCCATGTATTGGCATGTCAGTGTTTTGGTTCAAGGATACAAGAACAACAACTGTAAACAATCCCCCGAAATACTTAGTAGAAAAAAAAAAAAAAATATGTATCGAAGCGCACACCTGCAAACTTGTGAATGAAAAACACTTGAGGGCTTTGCTGCTCACATTAGGGTGGCTGCTGTTCAAGTGCTTTAAAGGAATTTCTGTAGTCGAACCGCCAGTCCGCGTTCCTGTCGCTGTTAAGTGCGTCCCAATTTAAGAACCACGACTTTCCCATGACATACATAGATGCAATATGAAATTGTTTTCCAATACAGCGCGCATTTCCTTTTGTCAAGGCTTATATGTGAGTATGTGAGTGTGTCACTTTAATTGAAATCGCCAACTCTCTTCGCTCTAAAGTGTTCCCTTTTCACCTGTTGGGAATGTATCAAAATCTGCTGGCATTGTGTCACTTTGGCTTTGTTATTTTAAATCATTAAAACTGCATTGAGATTCAAAATGTTATAGGGTGCACTCTAATTCCATTCTGTGTGGGAACGATGGGAACTTTTCGACACGCTACGATAGTATAGATGCTTTTCATTTCTAGGTTATGTAAACTTTGCCCAATTATACGTAGCGTACATGGGGAGTCAGTACTTCTAAGTACTGTGAGAAAATTGCCACTAAACTGCGTCGCAATATCGTTTCCATGCCATGACTCATTTGTATAGTTTATTGATGACTTAACCTCATTTCAACGGAACACCTGGCCAGCACCTGTTTGAGGTGTGAAAACCCATTCTGCTGTCGAGCTCTGCTGTTGGCTCTGTGATCGATCGATTGTTCCCTAGTTTTGAGCCACTGTTTACCTTTCTGAATAAATGTAAATATTCTTGAAAACGAGATCTAATGTATAAATAATGGAATACTTTGTAATCATGGCCTATTCCCAATATGCAAATGGGCGACACATCACAGTTAAGCATTTTCACACATTTTCCGTACGGGGTGTGAGCACGCGGCAATTATTAATTATACAAAAGTTTATATAGTAACTACTACATGAAAATTATATGAAAATTTCATGCGATTAATTAGAAAAATATGCAAATTTTTCAACTCTGACTCCGGACGGGCACGGCACGATTGGGACACGTGTAATTGTTGTTGGTCGCTGGTTGACAATATGTCAAATGACAACAAACAGCCCTGCGTAACCCGCAGTTAGGGTTGCTTCAACTACGTTTTTTTGGTACAGTCGTCACGTGTTGCACTTGAAAAGCGAAAAGTACGCAGATAAGCGCAACACGAGAAACCACTTGGGAAGTGGCGTGAAAATAGTTGGCCAGCGATAAGTTCATTTGTTCTTAATTTGGTGGTGGGTGCTCGAGCACAATGCTCTCAAGGATTCACACGCCCAACAGGGGCGGGCGTGAAGCGCAAAAGGCAAACCAAAACGCCAACAAACAAAAACACAAGCATTAAGAAGATAGTCAGAAGTCGTTGTCTGGTAGGGCGAGATGTGGCAAGCATATGTACATATATGTAGCTACAAGAGTGCGTGTTGCAACAATTAAAAAGTTTAAGGACAACCCGGCGAGGCCTACGCCTGGTTTTTGGCATGTAAATTGACGCACCCTTTGTGTGGTACCTGAATGCTGATGTACCTCTTACACTCTCTGAGTCACGAGGCAGTGCCGCCGACCCGCATATGTCACCGTCAACGGCGTGTCCAAAAAAAGGACCCTAGACGACGAGCGCATGCAGCGTTAATTACTCACTTCAGTTCGGTGAGTTGAACGTTCTCACGCCCCGCCGTATCTGTATCTGCATTTGTATCTGTATCTGTGGCAGTTACTGCAGCTAGTCATTCAGTCAGCCAGCCGTGTATCTGTAGCTGTATCTCGATCTGTGATTACGCTTGTCGCTCTCATGTTTTGCCGCTTCAATAGTTTGTGCAATTCCGAATCCCCGATGCTTGACACTGGAAATTTGTCACACTCACAGCGGCTGCTGCTGTTTAATTGCGCGTGCGACTCGCAGCTCGTCTCAATCTCGGTTTGGACTGATGATGTTGTCGTTTTGTGTGTCACTCCCCCCCTTCCCTAACACTAACTGTGGCACGGTTCTGTGATCTTGATGAAATGTCACACTGTGCTAATGCAAGTTAAACTGCATTTAATGTGAGTTCTCTGCTAATTTCTTATTTGTGTGTGAATTTCGATAAGTTGTTGCGAGCGTGTTAAACCTCAATTTCGAGGTCATGAGAAAGTGATTGAGTTTATGAGTGAAGAGGTCACTAGGAGTTTGCATAGGTTAAGCATTATGGTCGATATGAGTCGATGATGAGTCTTGTTGGGGTTTATTTCATTTTTTTCGAATATAATTTTTCTTTTTTCGGTGTTTGCGAAGGTTTATTTAGACTGTTCTTCAAGATAGATTCGAAGTCAGCAATTGTTCTCTAAGCCATATATTTTTCGCTGATTTTGAATCTGGCAACGGCTATAGCTTTTCTAGCACAGTTTTCGAATTATCACGAATTGCAACTCAAAGAAAATATTTTAAATATCGGTGCAATAGTTTTTTGAGAATTTTGGTGTGAGTTGAATCGATTGTGAGTTGCAGGACAAGGAACGATAAGATAATAAGCAAAGTTTTTATTTTGGCGACAACATTTCCGAATTCCGCCAAAATTGGAACCCTCTAGAATATGGTTAACTCTTAGCTCAAAATATTTCGTTGTTGCCTTTGTTGCTCTAGTGCTCCTCTCTTCTCCAAGACTTTTTCAGCACACGCAAGATACGTTTTATGTTGGTGGTGTTGTTGTTTTAAATTAAAAAATTGTTTAGTGTTTGTTTATATATTATATTTTATTATATAAATGTTTGTTAATGTGTTGTATTATTGTAGTATGTAATTAGTCTTAGGACATTTACTACTACATATAACTTTAACTTTTGCTTTAGCAATAGTTATTTCTAGAATTGGTAATTTAAGTGCTTCAGCAACACGTCAATTCAATCGGTAGTGCAAAAAAGAAGATATAGATGATGAGGCCGATGTGGTGAATAAATGTGTGGTAGGAAAAATGAATTTGGTATAGAGGGAAGAGTAAGTAGGCGTAACTCGCATAAAACTTAAAAGTTTGCAAACTTCAACCTTTATCCGGCTTGCTTTTGTAACACCTAGTGTTAAATGGTATTTAGAAGTATTGTAAAACGCGATTATCAGCGAGATGTCACATATCTCATTCGTAAGATTTTGACAGTCTCATGGGACTTAGGTTCACATACTCGCTTTGTAATCTAGCATCGTGCAAAAAGTGCCTTCACAAATCAAGTCCTATTTATTCGTTTGTTTTTAGATTCATCGAACTCTTTTTCCCGTTTCGTGGCTTATAATATATTGTTATTTTAAATGTTAGTTGATATACTGAATTCAGTAGCGTTTTTGTTCAATCTTCATGATGATTTTTACATAGGATTTACTTACGTTTAGATTACAGTAGCTTATGTATTGATAGCTCTTAACATCCCTAGGCCCTTTTCTACTTTCCTGCACGTGTTCCATATTAAACATCACTAAACTTGTCATAATTTCAATAAACAACAGTTGCAGAGTTGGGCACATGTCAAAATCTATGGATATGTATAGTGTTTATACAATTCAGGAACTTTTTTAGCAGTTTTCGAACACCCTCGCATTGGGTGAACTGCTGGCTAAACTTCTGGCCTGAAAATTGAAAAGAACACGCAAGGAACGCATCTAATGCTATGTCCAAACATTTGTTACGATTGTTTGGCAATTACCAAATTATTGTTATGTATAACTGTTCATATGAATATCCCATAACAATTGTAATGTATCTTTTATGAGCCTCATGCGTGCACAGTTCTAGTATTCAAAGGGCCGGCCAGACAGGTCAGTTTATGACTTTCAGGTGTGCCCCTTTATGCGGGCAAACAAACAACCCTTGAAAAGCTGAAGAGATCTGTCTATCAGCTCATATTTCACGGAGGCAACTGTACTCTTGTCATATAGTAATCAACAGCTCTAGCATGGCTTTTGATTTTCGCTGGCCTTCAGTTGTCTAATGTGGTGTAGTTCATTAAGCAACCACCACCACCCAAGGCCCACCCTTTGGTCATTGGCCTGTTTGTTGTCGCCTTTAATTGCTCGACTTGAGCCCATTTTTTTGGGTAGTTTTTTGTATGTAGATTTTTTTTGTTAGTGGTAAATTACCGCTGATTGTTTTCATTAGCAATCATAATGAAGTAAATTATGTGCAGTCAGTAACCCTCGTTGCTTTTGAACTGCAATATTTGTTTAATTAGCGTTAATTTGACATATTGCTTGGTGAGTTCTGATTAGATTTCGATTAAGGTTATAAATGTGCAACTTATGTCTGTTTTGTATTTTGCAAAAAGGATACAACTATGCTATTAAATAGGAATGAGAAAAAGTTCATGATATCTAAAAATTAAGTCAAGTAGATGCAGCGACAAGACGGCAAAGAACTGAGGAGCTTTCAAAAAAAAAAGTTATATGTAGTAATTTAAAAAAAGAATACGCAAAGTCTATCAATGTGTTCATGTGAGAAAACCTCAGTTGCTCTTCGCAACGGTAAAGTCAGTTTAGCTTTGTAGAACGATGTTTCTTCCTTCTGGCTTGCTTCTATTAACAGGCGAAGAGTAAGTACATTATTTTCTACCCTTCTCCTAGAAGTATGTTTAGCAAGCAAATTAACGGCGAGTTAATTCAGCAGCAAAAAGTTGTCAAGTTGTTGCACCCTTGTATACGAACTGGCAACTTTTGTGCTCACTTTGCCGATCATGGATTTAGATTCACAGCCTTCTAAAATAACTAGTTGAACATGGGTCGATTGGTAATAAAAGTTTATCCCGAAACGCGAAAATATAAAGTATTTAAATAAGATTATGATAAACAGAATCAAATGTCGCAAAAGTAGCCAACTAGACACTCTTTATTGGTTTACTTTTTCTGTTTTTAAATTACCTATTTACAAAGTCCCGATTAGCCTACTATAGTAGAGTTAACATTCACCCGTGTGGTGAGCGGGTTAGAGAATACCACCTCAGTAGGTCATCGCGAGCTAATCATAGTAATTAGCATAATTTTTAATTTTCACACTATTCGCTAAGCAAACAGCTGTACAGTTGATGCTGTTTGCCCAGTGGAAATGACTATGCCGCAACGCTCAGTGGCGCACCCTAGCGCCTACCGGAGTTCTTGGGAAGGACATCTTTTGTAAGATGTTAGTTAGAGTTAACTGTTTTCTAACTTTATTCTTTTTCTTGCGCCAATGTAGCAGCAAATTAACTGATATTAGCAACATTTTAATTAAACACACGTTGTACAATTTATTTAACATAAATACGCTCACCCCCACTATTAGTCCTGGTTCGAACCCACATGTTGCCACATGTCAAGGGCCTGCCGCTTATTGCGTACATAAACTATGCAACTTTAGGTCACATGGCTCCGGGAATCGCCCCATAGAAGAGAGCGCGCCTCCCGCCCGCCTGTCAAAATCTCATTGCGCGCACAATTTGCCTCAAACTTGCAATTACTTATAGTTAAATTGTGTGCTAGTGTGAGTGTGCGTGTGATTGCATATTTTTACGGCCTCGCTGTACGGCAGATGTTGCCCAACAAATACCCCTAACTGAATCTATGATTCCGACTTGGCCTAGGCCAAAAGGGGTACGCAAATTTAAGTAAATGCAGAAAAATGCAAATAGAACACAACGCATGACAATTTTCTCTGGTTGTGGGCGCCGCTTCACGGGAAGGGTCCAAGGAGGAAGGAGTGGGTCCTCGTCTTTTGTTTTTAACACTTGGCTGCAAAAAAGGGTTGATCGCGATGGTCGATGCTAGCTGTCAAGGAAGTGGCAAGGAAGCTACGCACATTTTAGCAGCTGTTGAGGTTTTGCAGCAATTGCAGAGCAACAAATAAAAAAAATGAAGATAAAAAAGGCAAAGCTATAGGTTGCCCCCGCCACCGCTGCGCCTGCTGCTGGTGCCCTACCTCCTTGCATGCAGTTGACAGGAGCGGCAGCCTCTTCCGCCGCTTTGTTTTTGTTCCTTTGGGCTCTCAGTTCATTGACCGCATTATGCGGAGCTGTCGTAAGCCTTAGGGTTTGGGTTCCAGGAGAACAAAATAAAAATAAAGAAAAAGTACCAAGGAAACTGCGTAAATATGCGTAGAGTGCGTGCAGCTTAGAATCCCCTTCAGTGGGTACTCATTTTTTGTTCTTGTTGTTGCATGCTGCAGATGCTTTTACATTATTTGCATTTGTGAAAGTTGATTTCCGGGCAAAAGTCGGCAAAACACTCAGCGAAGGTTGCGCCCACGTGCTTTTTGAAGTTTCATTCAGTTTGGTTCGGTTCAGTTCAGCTATATCCTTGGCTTAACGTGGCAGAAACAAGAACTGATGTTAAGAGCTGGCTTTGTTTTTAATCGGCAAAGTGCAGCCTTCTAAGGCATCTTTGAGTACTGATTGAACAAACATCTTAAGCTTCCTTGAGCTGTTGGTCTGGGTTTCAATTAGCTGCTGCAGTGGGTCAGAGACTCTTGGAGAACTACAACTGCAGGTCATTCATTCCCTTCTTACGTTTTTTCCTCTTCATCTGTTTACCACTCGATATGCACTTTTAATTACAGCAAACCCTTTTTCGAAGCAGGGGCCAAGACTTCGCTTTTGATGTATGCTTGACACTTGAGGGTGGACACATTACTAAATTAATTTGATTTGAGTTGGAAATTTGCATAAATTTACATCTAGGCTCGAGTTCCTCTTCTATTGACAAAACAGATTTTTTCTGTATTGTCTTTGAAAGAACTCTGCTTAAAGGGTTACACATGAGTGCGCCCTCAACTCAACCTGGGTCCACTCCCTCTCCCGCTCTCGCTGTAGTATATGTCCTGTTGGTTGTCAGTTGACAAGTCCAAGTTGCCGTTACCACAACTTCTCTTTCTATTAAACACTTTTGTATTAATTGAAGCGTAAAAAGAAAGAAATTTAACCGTAGCCTGGCGTTTTTCCTACTCTTCTTCATCATCGCCATCATAGTCATTAATCCTCGTAGCCTTCCTTAGGTTTCGGTTGCTGCAAGTCAATAACCTTTTAATGAGATTTATAACTGTCGGGCTGCCTATGACTGAGCACGGCAGCACACCTTCCTACCATGACTCTGCGTGTGTGTGTGAGCGAGGTGTGTGCCCGTAAGATTATTGAGGTATTACATTGTAGAAAGTATCTTGGGTATTTACTCGACCCTTAACTTGTATTTGGCTGTTTGCCCAGCAGCTTAAAAGAATTAACGCTCAGTGCGGCCCCGTTTAGTTGAGCCTTAAATAAATTTGCATATCAATTTTTTCCTTGTTGTTGAGGGTCTCATAGAGGATTAGTGTCATGACTTGCCAAAGCGAAGGAAGTGACTGACTTTTGTTGCTAGCTGTCTTCATTCATCATCCATCTCGCCGAGACTTATCTAACATTTAGCAGGTAATCAACTGAAAGATCGATTGGTTCTCCGTCAAGCGCAGAGGTTTCGAAATTTATTGAACTTGAATGACTGAAAATTTCTCACACTTTACACTAAACTTCCTGTTTAATTATAGTTTCGTATGCAGGGTATTATTAGCGGACCTTATACATATCCTTGTCACCTGTATTCCTGTACCTCGCCCTTGAGAGTGTCCTGGCCTAATGACGCGTGACTTTTGCCGCGTAGCAATAACAAATATTGCCATTGACTTTTTTGCTAACCACCGTTAGACTGTAATCATATAGCACCGTTAGACCCCTTGGTTTGGGACGGGTTTGGTTCAGTCCGTTGTGCAATGGTTGTAATTGTCACTTTTGATTATGTCAAGATGACTTTATAATTACCGCACACGTGTGACAGTTTAAGTGGCAGTTACAACCACACGATTCGCATAATTTGCAAACCGTTAGTCGATACGCTCGAAATTACCGTAATTTGGTAAGCCATACAGGAAGACACATTGTTCAATATGCCGGAAATGGTAGATGGCTGGTTATGTTTTTAATTTTTTTAGTTCTTTTAGGTTTTTATTATTGATTCTCTAAAGTTGTAGAAAAACCAGTGTAGACATATCAAGCAATAAGCAAAATGCAGTGATTCAAGGAAATTGGAAAACGCGTTAGGGAGACGACAATACCAGATTGACTTATATGGAAAAAGCTTTAGTCAGACCCTAGAAAATTATTTGTATTAAGACACTCTCAGTTCTTATAGGAGAGTCTGAATGATTCGATACCATGGGTAAAAGTTGGTCTTCAAAAATTAATTTAAAAATAAAGATGAAGTTTAGCTTAGAACAGCTGCCAGTTTATCTTCTTGCACACTTGTGCCGACAGGCGGCCCGTTTTGGATACTGAAAGGAAAACTCTTAGAAGAGGTGCAGTATATACCGTACCTACACCGGTGTTTGCTTAACTCGGCATTTCCCTAGGGAATATTCAAAATCAAGGTGCTTGAATATGTAAAATTTCATAAAGCACACGGTTTGTTATAACCCGGTAATTTGCGGTCCTATGGAAATTATTGGTGAATGACAACTTTAAATCCTCTGCCGGTCTTTGGTTCCCAGCACCCGGCTTACTTAAATCAATACTCGCATTTAAGTATTAATCCGTAGACGTTGGGATACTCCCCGAAGAGTCGCAACCAAAAAGTCAGACAAAGTTTATTTTAAACAGAACCAGCTCTGCAGGCTCCTCACTACCCGCAGCACGAGTTTGATACCCAAGGCGGGAAATACCAGTTTGAACTCCCAGCCAATTCCCTAAAGTGTATCGATTGTTTTGAAAGTAAGAGACTTATTTTTCCATAAGAGCTGCCGAGCTGATTTTGGCCAGCATTATTCGAGACCAAATTTATTGGAGGTGTTTAAATGGCTGGCGGCGGGATTCGAGTCTCAGTATTACCTTGTCTGGCAAGCACATTAGCTATATTAAACCATCGCATTTAGAGATTGGCGACAAATTATTACCGATATCGGTTATAATGAACTCATGGGTTTGATAGCCCCTTGGCTATAAGTGGTTGCTTACAATGCCCGATACATTATTAGATTATCTGAGGCATGACTAGGACTTCCGCCTAGAACACGCTGCAGTGATCTGGCAGACCCAACTTGATTGTTCAGGTTTGAGCCGTGCGTAAAGAATGAGTTGGCAGAGCTTGGTCCTGAATGGGCAAGGGGCCATGTGGAGTATCGCAACAAAGCTATTCGTATCGTTGTACAAACGGTTATGCATAGTTCAGCTCCTGGCGGTACTGGCGGTTTCAAGCATGATTTTCTCCTCAGGGCGGGTCATCATACCAATACCCAAAAAAACAACATGTCTCTCTTAGGGCCTATGATTTTAGGCATTAGTAGAGGCCCCCATGGTGGCGATTTTTATACAATCTTGGGTATTGATGTTCTAGGCTTATGCCTTTTTTTGAAAATTATTTAATTGTGTTTAAGTAAATTAAACTTTTCGCATTTTTAACTTGTCGTATTTGATAATGACATTTAAAATTTTGCCATTAATTGACGTCGCAGTCTGCAGGCTGCTTAATTATTTAAAACAAACATTTTATTACATTTTTAGTAATTTAACGAGTGGCAGTTCCTTTTTTTATACCCATCTACCTTTTTTGTAGGTATTTTTTCCGTTTGTCACATTTAATTGAATTTATTTTTATTGTTTCGTCGGTTTGTCGCTTAACGTACAACATTTTTGCATTAATTTTTGTGTTTTCAAATGTATTTTTTTACATTTTTTGTACAATGTTTCAGTTTGGTCTGTTGATTGTCAGTGGTTGGGTCTGTCCGCAGGACAATCAAATGATGAACTGTCAAATTATGCAAATAATTTTCTACAGTCACGCATATCAGATGCCATGCCAGCTCCGCCCTCCCAACCTGCTCGGTTATCTTATCCCAACAATCGCTCGGTCGCTTTAATTGCTCCCAATTTCATTCCGTAGAACCCTTAGAGAGTACTGGCTCCTAAGTCGCAACTAAGCCACCTGTGCTTTTCTCAAGGCGTGCTGCTAATTGGCTTTAATGTGACGCGCTCCAGCTCTGGCTTGGTGTGTGGGCATTACGATGGACTCGTCCAGTCATAACTCTGTCAGTCTGTCACCCTCTTGCCGCTGTTTGATGCCGTTTTCCGCTTTTCTCTTAGTCGCTCTGGAACTGTCAAAATATTTTCCTTGCATTTTGGGTGTGTCCTGTGTCCTTGTTTTTCTTGTTGCTGTTCTATGTTTTGTTAGCAAAGTGCAGTCGTCTAACGGGATTAGTTAGGCAAGGTTGTTGTTGTTGGCGCAGTTTATGATGCGTGCAGCGCTCTACTTTCAGCAGCTCATATTTTGTGGTTTTAAGCCGTGACAGTTATGGTGGGAAGCGGCGCAAGCGGCGCACGGACTTATGTAGCTAGGACCAATTAGAGAGCAGTAGTGCCAACGGGAATGTTATACGACTATGAGATTTGTAGCTTACTGTACTTTTAATAAATAAAAACAAAGTTCATATAACCTGGTAAGCACAGTGAGCTCATTGTTTTCATTACCAAAGAGACTAAGCTGAAAATGGCATACCAGCGAATAACTCACAAACTGGAAATTTTAAGCTCTAAAGTGATTCTATTTTGCAATACGAAAAAGTTTTTAAATCCCTATTCCATCCGCAACGCGATAACACTATGCCACAAATTTGACTTTTACGAAATGCATATGGCTAAAACATACATTTTCTGGTGAATTTGCGCTGATTTCGAATCCAGCAAAAATTTTGGGATTTCTAGCACCGTTTTTGAATTATCGCAGAAAATTCTTCTCTTTTTTGTTATTCTAAACTAATTAAATAAAAATTACATAAAGTTCAATGCAATGTAATAATGTTTAAAGTAATGTTCCTTTTGAACTTAATAAATAAATTCATTTTTGAAGGTCGGTTCAATATTCCTTGGTCAGTTTTGGTCTATCTTTTTTACCAAAGTCGAGCGCTTCTAGCGAGATGCCTTCAACTAATTCGATAAGTATAGAGCAAAATGAAATAAACAGTTGGTAACCAACTCAGGCTTTTGTGCACGTTTATTAAAACAACCGAAATTAGCTACACATAGAAAAACATTTAGCTTGAATCGCAATACTTTTTTGCGCAAAAGTAAAAGGGATAAAATTGTTGCTCAAGACGGATCTCAGTATAAGATCAGCTGCGATGACAAACCTTCAGAACACATATTAATAAAAGCTTTAGAATAAAGTATGTTTTTTGTACAGTTTATGAATAGTATTCAAAAACTTAATAAAAAGTTCAAAAATTTAAAGCTTTCGCAAATTGAACTACGAAGCGGTCCTAATTTCTTTTACTGTACCTAAAAAAGACCTCTGTATTTAGAGATGATACTCGCCTAGAAGATGCAAAGATGGCAGTGACAAAGATGTTAAATGTAGGTAGTCCCCACCTAGACAGGCCAAAGGCGGAGAAGAACGAGCCTATCAGGACCACCAGTTTTACGAAGGGATCAGACGCAGAAATCCACGTCGACGCCATTGACAGAAACATGCTTGGTATATGCAAACCACAGTCATAATAATAAAGATGATGGGTGTACTCAACGAACGCCCCTACATGGAAGAGCCACCATTCCTGCCGCTCGGACTAACAATTCTCACACTGCGGTGCAGAAAAACTTTCCTCTTCCTCCCAAGACCCTTACACCATAAATGTTTCTTCGGACGTTTCCGAAGCGCTGCCCCTGTCCTACATTGCCGAGATAGAGGAACAAGAAGTTGTCTACGACAAACGAGCATTACAGGCATACACCGTCAGCCCTTTCCATTTGTCAGAGCTCCGTGAATCAAGTTGGAATCAATTCAAGCGCACCCCTACCTAAGTGTCGGCTCGAGATTTGATACTATTGTTTCAAACATTTTTAGTAATTAGTTCATTCTTAGTGAACTCCTTTAAAAACCTCCTGACTATAAATTTAGCTGAACCTAACAACCCGTTACCGGGTTATGGCTTGATGTACAGCCCGCGACTGTTTTGCGCGCACCTGATTCAATCGGTGATACCAAATGTAGGTTGTGCTCTTTACCTGTTTCTTCAAACGGAGACATGACCTGCTCCTTCGTAGCCTTTCTTTAACAACAGCATTGAAGACTTTTCTCGCAGTAGCTTCTTTATCCATACGCACAATATGCCGGCGTCGCTGGTTGTTAATTCGCTTGAATATGTCAATTTCGAAGTAAAGTTCACAGAGTTCGTCATTGCGGCAAATATATTAAGAAGTACTGTCCACTCAAACAATCCAAGGGCATTTTCATCAGACTGCGACATCACCACAAACGGGAATGATGATCGTATATAGTACCATAGTTAGTGTTGTCAGTTTCGTTTGGCGTGAGTGATCCCTACTACTCATTTCCTGCTTGCAAGACTCGGATTCGATTCGGAAATATCAATCTGAAACTTATTTCTTGCGCCTTTTTACGCTGAATCATAAGAAATAGTTTGAACTTATTACGTAGAACTATTTTAAAGCTTTTCTGCATTAATTATAAAAAAGAATATTATAATTTGTAGGTAATATAATGCAATAAGTTAATGCTCAAAGTCTCTGTGCAATTAGCATTTGACTATTCTCCTGAGCAGACAGATTTTCTTAAATAAAAAGATTATACATTTTGTTCATAAACAGAGTTTTTCAACTTTTTTTTGAGCCTATCATCCGTATCATCATCTCTACATATTTATGCTTGAAGTCTGTCAAGTCGATAATCTCACTTTCGATGCCTTGTAGATTTCAAAATGACGTACTGTACTCTATAACGGACAGCTGCAGCTCTGAGCCCTTTCACTCGCAAATTAGTATTTTTGCACTGAAAAACATGACTCAACACTAAAACAAAATCATAAATAACACATGATGAATAAACAAATATAATAGAAAGAGAAAAAAAAAATAAAAATTGGGTGGACAGCATTGTCCTGCTAAAAAACTATGAATATTCATAAATTTATTGAACAACAATAGAAATTGATGATGTGTTGTCAAATCGAATAGAACGGAAGCCGAACGGAATGCAACTCACATACGATTGATTGATGATGTTTAAAGCCGCAGCAATTTCAAACTTTTTTCTGCCATTGAAAGAGAGGGAAACTGATATAAATACAGGACATTTTTGGGCAAAATAATGGCAAGCCACATAAAAAAATCATATGAGGCATGACAATTTCAACTATGGCGCTGAAAAATGAAGCGCAGCTAAATGGAGAATCGAAAGAAAAACAAAGTATAGGCCGATGTATTCATATATCATAATCAGCACAGTGAAATGCAGTCAAAAAGTTGGAACAGCGCTCTAAACACCCTCAATCTGTGTATGTGTTGTTGCTACCCCTTTGCCTAGTGTTAACCCCACACAAATAGACATCAAAATTATGACAAAAAAAAAAGGAAAGGATGCTTGTGGTCCTCAGTGGCAATCAAAGCAAGTCATACACGAAGCAATGACAATAACAACATGAAATATGATCGATGGACCCGTCGGACTGGCGGGGGACAGAATAACTCCCGGGCTACTGTGACTGCGAGTCCTGCTGCGAGTGTCCACAAAATGGCACAATTAACGTGGCATATCCTTTCAGCCAAATTGTTGCACAATAAAAGGATACGTTCCAGCCTGTGCTAGACAATTGTTAAACACAGTAAATAAATGTCTAACCCCCAACCCTAACCTCAACCAACCATCGATAACATAATGACATTTCGTATCATTTTTCAAATTGTAAAAAAAGGAAAATGCGCGACTTCTATTTTCATTTTCGTTTTTTTTTTTCCTTTTCGTTTTCCACAAACCAAAATTGAAATTGTTTTGTCAGTTGGTGGTGTCTACTGTGTGCACATGTGAGTACAAGGATGAGTCCTGGCACAGCAGGACATCGAGCAACATATTTGGGTTTTAATTATGATTTTTTATTGGTTTTTGCGAGGTGTCGTCTACGAAGGGGACTCTCCCAAATGGTCAAACAATTGAAGAATGATATCTCCAAATGATGGCTGGATAAGCGCAGGCGGGTAAAGTGTTCCATACACGAAATAATGATGCATTCGAACAATGACAACACTGGACAACCCTTGTAACGCGTTTTGAAAATGTTTTAAATGTCGCGCTAAGTCGTGACATTACACTTGCATTGGGATCGATGTCGAGGCTTATCGATGATGTGTATCGTAAAAACGCTTCGGTGTTTTTATCATTATTATTATTTCATTATCAACGAGTTGTTTTGAGCGTCAGTTAGAGAGGTCAATGAATTAGGCTTAAGTCATTGATTGTTACTAAATGACAATTTTTATGAGTTTGTTTTCTTTTTGTCAGCTTCAACGGGCTCGAACTGAACTAGTTCACAATGAGAAAGTCTGTCTGTTTGGCGGACAATAAGTCGAGCCGTCGAGCAACAAAAGGCTATCGATTTTATGAGGAATAAGAGTCGCTACTCTAGGCCACACTTCTTGTTAACCACAATGATTTGTTGCGATTATTGGATGTTTAAGATGAGAACTCTATTGACTTAGAAAACCTTTTATGTATTTAAGTTTATTAGATAAACTTTGAAGCGTAGTGAATAAGGCGAATTTTTTGGATCGGAGTCTTCAACGCAAGTAAATCAATACGGATTGGTTAGTCGGAGTACTGAAATACGGAATGATAAATTTAAATATCACTTAACTGACGCATAAAAAAAGCAAAAGTTCCGATGAACTGTACGTAGGAGTGTCTGTTAGTAAGGAGGATATCCGTATTAGCCTTAAATACACGCTGTGATTGTGTGTTATGTGAAACCAGTTTTGTGTCTAATGCAATGGGACTCAGTGGAAAGTCTTCTGAGATACACCCGAAATCCATTGCTATAAGAAGAAACGGTAGTTTCTTTACTGCAGCCTGAAGATCTTTAGCGCTTTACATGTTGTCAATGACAAATAAAGCGAATTAAGATTCAGCGGCTCAGCTGGCTTGGTCATTTGGTGAGTATGGATGATGTAGCTCCTGCGAAAAAGTTCTTCAATGTGCTGTAAAAGGAAGGCCATGAAGTGGTGGACCATGTCACCATCGGAATGACCTAGTAGGGGATACACTACATCCCTTTGATAACATCGATTGCAGTCGACGCGCACCTGGAGAAGTGATCTACATCAGGCCGTAGCACGGTAACGCGTTGTTATCGCCACTTAAGAAGAAGAAGCCTGTATTTCGTACTTGGTAATACATAATTCTCAAAATGCATGTAAAATGGCTACCCAAAATCATGGTGAGTTCATGGTTATAAGAAAGTCGGATGGGAAACCGTCATGCGAAAGAATTACTCTTGATGAGACAACGACTGGTGGATCTTGAACATGAAGGATTCTTTTTAAATTAGATGTAGCGTATAGGGAACACTTTTTAGGTGTTTTGGCGCAGCATTGCTTGAGTTGTCTATAGTCAGCTATAACTAATAGCTATTACTGTAGAAAAATTCGTACCCTTTTTAGAATCTCTTATTATATATATTATAGGTAATACTATACTACCGAAAAAGTTCACTTCTCACTGGAAAGAACTGGGTTGCTTTGTACAATAACGTCAACCGTATTTGGTTTTAAATGTATGCCTCTTAGAGGTAATCACCATAACCTATACTGTATTAGCAATCCATATAGTCCCTTTAGAAGACCCAAGTAGCCCGGTGGAGTAGTTTGCGGAGCAAGGGTTGTCAGGGCGTCGTTGATGGTTATTAGCCTAGTCGACAGCTTTATTTGAAAACAGGTACATATACTCTTACTTAAGGAGATAACAAAGGTCATCGCATTTGACCCGGTACAAAGCTGAGTCCTTGAACTAACCAGATAAACCAGATCTTTGTGTAGTTTCGAATCATGTAGTCTTTACATGGAGAAATCTTGACTAAAAAGTGCCGCCTTTGGTAGGATCGAGTTTGGCAGCAATTCTCAAAATAAGCAACGAATTTTCACAAAGACTCCACCACCCACAACCATTGCCACTCCCACAAGTTTATTTTGCATAAATAGTTAATTACAACATTTCATAAATCATGTATCACATGCAAAGTGATGCAGTCAACAGATCCTTGGCTGAGTCAAAAGCTAAGCCTTACCCAAAGCCATTCACCATGCCAGCTTTTAGCTTTTGTTGCCGCAGCAACAAGATCCCATGGCCAAAAGACAAAATTCCAACACAAATTAAATTAAGCGGCAAATAACTTGCCACAGCACACACGACATGCCACAACTCAACTTGACTTGACTCCACAAGAGTTACAGCTAGACAAACATCATACTAGTAGTTACAGGATGCTGGGAGAGAACGGGGTGGTTAGTCAGCCAACTATCAACGCAGTTTATGAATAGTTGAAGATGTTGATGTTGGAGCTGATGATACTCATTCGTATGCCGCCAGCGGTTGCACTTAATTTAATTGACAAATTTTAAACCCACGTCACTTAAGCGTTTGCCCAAACCCGAGCACAACCCGTAACGCCCCCATACCAAGCCCTTCACAAGGTTGAATACGACTCGACTTTTGCATCTTTGTTGTTGCTCTTGTTCTGGGACCATTGGCATTCATGTTCTAAATGGATTAATGTTTACTTTGTTTGCTGAAAATTGTTGTTGGGTATCATTTCAGTCAGCAACAGGAAATTGCAATTTTTCCACCCAAAACCAGACTACAACAACAACTACAAATAGTAGCTTTGGCTTCAGTCTCATTCCACTTATGGCAACTCGTTTGGCTAAGTAAAAATCGCCGCAGGTTAATTGAGCGGCAAGCAAAAAAAAAAAGGAGAAAAAAGGGAGTAACCCGTATGTGTTTTCAGGGAGAAGCTAGACTTTTGGACTACATTTCCGGCGGTTATCATTGTTCATTGGATAAATGAAGTGCAGCCATATGAAAGATAAACACATGTGCAGAGTGTCTATCTAAGCTGGACAAGCTGCTTGGCCACCACTCGGCTTACAGGCCCCAAGAGCTTGTGTAATAGACAGTTACTAAATAAATATTATTAATTAAATGTCTGAGTTCAAAACTGACAAACTGGCCGCTTCTTGTTAGCCTCAAATTGTCATAATCATGCACAGAAGTTGGTTAGAGTTTTTGGCAGCCAACAAGTTCTATCGATTTTATCAGATCTCGTCATCGTGCTCATCAACATCGTAGTCATCATCGTCAGCAGCAGCATAGTTCTTGGCAGAAACTTGGTCCGTCTGCTTTTCGCATTCAATTCAATGATGCGTTCAACTTTAACTCGACATTGACAAGAGAGACGACCTCCCCCGTCCGCACCCAGAGCCATACACTTATCTTATGGTGAAACAAAAGAACACCCCGACTCAGCACTCCTTATAAATAAACGTTTAAATCCTCATGAATGCTTACAGTTGGCTTTATTCGGGCAAGTTTTTCGCTTTTGTTTTCCAAATTTCTTTTCTTGGTCATAATTTTTTACTGTTATTGCCTTGGAAGATGAAGGCGAATCGAGTCGATAAGCGGCAAGTGCGTTGTAATAGTTGTTGCCACTTCATCTGCCATGCTGGGATTTAGCCTTAAATGTTCTTCATGTTGTTCTTTTTCGGGATGTAATTATCATTTGAAGGCATTTGCCTTAAGTGTTCTCTTTGACATGTTTATAAGTTGGTCTGTGAATGTTTATTTCGATGTAGCTGAAGTTCAAGTCGATTTCAAATGATATAGGATAATGTGATATAACGATGCAAGTGCTTCCATAGCTTTATTCTGTAATCAATACAAGAATATGAAATACCCTTTTTAAATCTAAAACATTTCGTTGTAACTCGAATAAAATGTGTCTTCACATTTCGACATAGAACTTAATTTAACTTTAGGCTACACATACATTTGCTCTGAAGACGGACTCCGAAGAGATTCGGATAAATCGGGATGAAAAAAATAGATAAAATTGAAAATGAGCCAAAACCAATTATATACAAAGAAGATCAGGTCGTTAATATCATCAATTTTTTTTTTTAGTTTTTATACCATGATTTTGGTTTATCAATATCTTTAGATTACTTTGGAATAGTTATAGGCAATTTGCAACAAAACTGAAGGCAATTAGGTCACAACTCTAGTTCAATTTAATGTATTACAATACTATATTTATGTATACTAACCGGTCATTTTATCCAGAAGTAAGTTACCACTAAAAGTCTCAATTCGAGACAACACCAAAAATAACTATAAAAAATATAACAATTTGGTGACATTTTCGCAGTAATTGCATTCTCAGGTTTTTGTTTTCACTGTGAGATCTTACAATTGCTAATGAAACTCGTAATATTACTTTTTTTCCGCGCAATTGCTCAAAGGATTAACGTGCAAAGTTTTTATGCCTTTAAGAGATCCATTTACTACCTTGGTAGTCATGCAGCAGACCAGGCACAATGGTCACTCATACGGCGCTACATGGTCATCGCTAATCTTGGTCAGCGCGCAGAAAATGCCAGAAACAGAGCCGGCAGCGAGCGAGTGCATAAAATATCCTTGTTTATGGTCTGGTTTAGACGATTTTATTGAACAACTTCTCTGCATATAAATCTGCAGATTACGCGCCAGAGCTGCAAACAAAGGCGAACAACAACAACAACGCGAAGAACAAATAGAACCCGGAAAGACGCATCGCAGACCGAACCACTTTTTGGGGTGAGAAGTGCCATATAATTTTCAACATAATTATTACGTTTGTTTTGTTTACGATGTGAGCGAGTCTCCACTGTGCTTGGAGTAGTACTGTAGTAAATCAAAAAGTGCGCAAAAGCCATCGGATGGGAACTCCGGGCAGTCAGTTAAGGATGCGTATGCATAGTTAGGTAGTGCGGAACTGTCATCAAAAGTATCTTTGAGCTATGCGTAAACATGCGACCATTAACATGACCATAAAGCAAGTGTTAGTATCGCTGCTACTGCCGATGTTTCCATCAATACAACAATTATTGTTATTATTATAATTATTATAATGCTGTATCTATTATTTTTTCATATGACTATGCTATATGGCTACCCCCAAGCGTTGGCACAGTGCGTAAGTGTCTATGAAATCATCTTTTTATGGAGCATTTGGCGGCATCTACAGCGGGAGTGTAGTCATCTTGGCAGGCATAACTATTATGGTTATGGCAATTTGTCTGTAGACATAACGACGACAATGATGTTGCTGGTGGGTTGAGCAGGGACTCGGGCAGTGCATTAGTTGGGCCGTGAGTGTAAAATACTCGGTAACAGTTGCTCGACACGCAGTCTGAATCCGGTCATCGATGAATTATTTGCTCAGACCAGCTGCATATCTGTGTCCGTGTGTGTGTGTGTGTCGGCCCCCACCATGTGTTTATGTGTTTGTGTGTGTAAACAAAATGGCGTGCCATGTAAGGCTTAGCGGCAGTTGCAGTGCTTAGCCGGCCATAAAACATGAAATACGGCCAAGTGCTGGCAAAGGATTAGCCATGGCCAGGAGTGATAAATTTGGCCCGAATTCCTCGTTTCGCTTTACTTAACTTTGCGGCAAGTATTTGCTTAGTTTGTTGGTCTGCTGATTACATAAGATATGGCAAAACATTTGCTTTTAATTAAATGTGCGAACCTTACTCTCTTGCTCTTACCCTCTAGTTAATCATGATGATGATTATGATGTTTATGTTTGTGTTGCGTCACAGCAGCAAGCAACAAAGTTGCCACATATCAATAAAAAATGTTCTCAAGCCCTGCCCTTGGATTTGCTTCTTATGCTCTTTATGTTACCTTTTACCCAAAATTTATGCGCCTAAAGTGACAATTGACGAACTCTTACAAAGTCTGCGCAACTTTGTTTTATTTTAACCCTTTTTGGCCTGGTTCTTCAGGCGGTAACCCGGTAATAAAAATATCCAAGTGATGGCACTTTATTAGCTTGTCTTAAGCCCCAGCTATTTGCTTTGTTCCCGAACCAACAACTTGTTACATTTTTCATGCGCTAATGTCAATTTTGACAGCTAAGTCGGCGTCGCTGTCGCCGTCGCTGTCACTGCTGATGCGCAGTTTTTATGCTGCGCAGGCGCAACCGATTCAGTTTTTTTGGATTTGGTGCGCTCTGTCGGCAACAATTTGAGTATCTTTTGGATAAATAAAAATAATTCTGTTTTACTTTTTATTGGCAGTTTAGCGGAACAAAAGAAAAGTCGCTTTGCGTTTTCTTGTTGACTTTTTATTATACCCGTGTTCGTCATACCTTTACGCCTCAGACAATGCTTCCCGGATCGTCAATTATTTACACTAATCAGACAGTCAGTCAACCCTCCCAGTATTTTGCTCAAAAGTATTTCTACGTCTTTTGTTTTGCTGTTGCGTATTTTGACAATGTGCCTACAGTTGTTGCTTTTGTTGCCTTTGTTGTTCTCCTGGGGTAGCCTATAAAATTTGCAACAAACTCAATTGTCGGATTGTCTGATTCCTGAGCGAAATCATCATCTGTCTGGCGGTTTTGTAAGCAGCGCCACTCTCGTTTTGTAAAAAAATTGGATATGGTTTTGTAGGATCTGGCATAGACGATGAAAATTTTCTATGGTTAATTAATTTGAACATCATATTGTTGTTATAGAAGTCTTCAAATAGGATACAACAGTTTTCCAGTTTCAGTATTGAGGTTTTTTGAAAGTTTTCATTGATAGCTTCTGTTTGTTGTGCTTTATGTGTGATTCCAAAAAACGAGTATATTTTTTACGCATTTCTAAAAAACCAAACTTTTGCAGTGAATGAACTACTTACTAACGTACTTGATTACTTTCCAAACTTGTAGAATACAAACTTTGGATGCTCTAACAGAACAGAGAACAAATTTCGTTGATTTATATCTAAGGCATAATTTTCTTAAGTGGTCTACGGCTATAAATGTTGAGTCTCGAGTCTAAAAATTGCGAAGCCATAAATACCTACACATATACCAATGTATATGCTAAGTTAAGAAAAAGTGAGAACATAAGATAATGCTTCTAACTTATTGTCTCAGTAGATTTTTACAAATTTTTTTTTCAAGGAGCGATTCGTAAATCTGTCATTCATACTACGACAAGAGAACTCTCTGACAGCCATCATCAAGATAATGAGTAGATCATAAAGATAAATTGGCTGGGATTCAAAGTAGGGGCAACAGCTCTTAGGGGCTACAATAAAACAACTTGATAACTGCTTGCCTTAACCTCATTTACTTTTCTTGTTCTTCTTAACTGGTTTTTTTAAGTTTGGTTTATTTTATTGTTTATGACAATCAGTTCTTGCGAGTCCATCCGAAAGCACATCTTCTTAACTGGCCATAACAACCCGTTACCGTGTAGAGCACACCTCCAAGCACCTCTGCATTGCGCGTGCTTTCTCCAATCGATGAGACCAAAAGACAGTTAATGTGCTCTCAACCTGGTTCTTCCAACAGAGACATATGCTTCCCTTTCTGCGCCTTCCTTCAAGGACAACATTGAAAACCTTTCCCGCGGTAGCTTCTTTATCCATACGTACAACATGACGTAGTCAGCGAAGCCGCGTGAAGTTAGTCAAATCATCGACTGCATTGTCGATGCCAGCGCTTAAAGGGTTAAGATCTTACGAAGTACTTTTTGCTCAAACACTCCAAGGAATCTTTATCACACTGCATCATCACTCGTGCTTCAGCGCCATACAGAGAAACGGGTAAGATGAGCTTCTTAAAGAGTGTTTTGTCTGGCGGGAGTGAACTATACTACTCAATTGGCATGAGTGATTCTCCGTTGATATCGTTCTTTACTGTGACGGTATAGTTTTCAACATCAATCTGACATCCAACAGCTGCGTCCTCGAAGAAAACATATACATATGTACTTTGTTTTATGGTTTTATGGTGTTCTTGCCTTTATGGTTTATAATTTTCTATTATGAAGGTATGAATTTTGGTAAATTCGAATTATCTTCAGACGTTTAACATTGTGCATAAGCAAGGGTTTTTAATTTTTTTTTTTTTTTGTGGCTCATGCGAAATGGTTCCCCTAAGTCCCCCTGTCTATCCCACTTCAAATTTTTTTTGCAAATGCAACTTACACTGTTTTTAAGTGGAACAGGGTCCTTAAAGTGTAGAAAACCAATTGCAAAGAACTTTAAGACTTACCTGAGACACCCTACAGGAGCTGTTCATGAATTACGTAACAACTTATTTTAAGTTTTCATTAAGATTTTCTGTACGTTACGTTTCAAAACCACAATCCACCTTCCATCGTCACACTTTTATTAACCCCTCTTCTCAGCGGTGACTTCATTTATAAAGAACTCCTTAGCACATTAAGATTTTTCTCAAACTGATACAATTTCGTAAAACTTTTCATTGAACTAACTTTCCTAAGCACTTTGATGATCGGCTCCATCATGTCGTATCAATCAATCTTTATTAAACGCCAGCCCATTAACTTGTAACTGTAACAACGGTGAAAATCTATCAACGGCATAGTTCACAGAGAGTATTACGTACCATAAGCATCGTGCATAAATAATCTAATAGATTGATTCTATTTTTTCTCTTTTTGTTGGCCAACCCCGAAAAGTTACATCGATTGATTTAGCACGCGGCTGTTTTTCGTCACTTATCACTCAAAATTATGGCAGCAATAAAACATTTTTCCGGCTGTCCTTCAGGAAGAGCTCCCCTCTACAACCGGCCTGTCACATGCGGCACACTTTGCTATTTTTTGCTGTCATTTTTGGTACACTCTTCTCTATTGTGTGTGTATATTGTGTGTTTTTTGTTAGTTTTTCTCTTTTTATGTTTATCAAATTTGATTTGCAGCAATTTCTTAGCCATTCTCCATGTGTGCTTGCCAAACAGCGACCCTTAAAAGTATGCTACCATTGTGCACCCTCGTTTTTGTGCTAGTCGGCAATACGCTTAATGTTGGGCCATTTATTCAAATGTCAGCGACTTTTGTTTTGGATCATAGCCCTGCCATTAGTTACTCATATACTCACTTACATAACTTGCCAGCTGTCCAAAGAAATAGTCCGTAAACAGTTTGCCAACTTATTAAAACACAATTTCGAGCAACTTAAATTTGCATAACCGAAACACAAACTGCCAAACTAATTAATATTAAATTCGAGCAGGATTCCAAAATTTAATTTTCAAGCGCCAAAACTTTTTGCAACCCCTGGTGCCAACTATTGACTTCTGACTTTGGCGCCCCCACCCACCGCTTTGGGTATTGACTGCTGTTGCGGCTTTTGTTAACCCCCCAACAATTCATAATCATGTCATAAACCAAATGGCCCCACTCCCCCGCTAACCAGCCAACCTTAGCCATGGTGAGACGCTTAATTACAACGGCTTTGAAGGCGATTTCAACGGCTCATTGCCAAACAAAATTTTCAATTGACTACACAATACGGAAGGGGTTTGGGGAATCGAGCGGGTACGGGTGCAACGCCAACTGACATTCGCTACAGATTATTAATTAAGAATTTTACGCGTCCAATTCCTCAGTGCTGAACCTGGAAGCCGCCAACCAAAGCCGCTTAAATTGTTGAAATATTTCGTGGCTCATCAAAATGATTGAAAAATATTTTTTACGCGTGAATTAAATTTTCGCGGTTGCTGTCAAAGGGTTGAACTCCTGCTCAATGGCACAGCTCGCGACGAGCATCGATGACAGTGGCGTTTTTGTGTGGGCAAAAATTAGTCACCCTTAAGTTTGACCAGCCAGACCGACACCCTGGAACCCCTTCAATTGGCAGCCGCTTTGGTTTATCTTGGCGATACGAGCTTATTAGAATTTTCCGCTTAAATTTCCTTTAGCACTTGGCCGGAGTTGTCTTTACTCCTGTTCATGTTTGTTTAGGTTTTACTCCAAGGAATAAGCCGCATTTCTCCGTTCTTTTTTTCTGGCACTCGCTTTTTACGTCGTCTTTTTTTTTACCTTTGATCCTTTGACGCGCTTTTGTTTTTCTTGTTCTTTTTTTGTTTTTGCTCTTTAATTTTGGCTTAATAATTCCGTTTTTTTCCGTTTGTTTATTTTTCTTTTGGCCAAAGGACTCGCTAAGCTGCCAAAATGGCGCATTTGTCCGCTCTGCATCCGCACTTCCCTCCGTCCATCAATCCACTCACTGTTTTTGTTATGATTACAGAATTTTTTTGAAATATTTTTAGCGGCATATTTCGGTTTATCTTTAGAAGCGGATTAGTAATGAACTTCGGGTTGAGGGGTAGAGAACAACTGACACGGAGTTTGGGCCACTGTTTACTTAGGTCATATACAGCGCATTTCGATTAGAATATATATTTAAATGCTTTTTTTAATTTGAAATACAGTGAAATTATAACCATTGAAAGGAAATTGCATATAAAAGGTTATATATAAACCGTACAAGGGTCTAACAGGGTGTATCCAGAACTTCGACAATCAAAACAACTTCCACTTTTAAGTCTTATATTAAAAAGATTGTGAGGCTATTAAGTATACAGTTCTCCACTTCTGCAAAAATGTTCATTTACCTGCTGCCAGTCATTCTTCACTTCAGTGTATTTAAAAAAAAATTCTAATTAGTTTATTTATTTCACAAGCAATGTTGCCACATCGACAAAAACGGCAGAAAAACACCGATAATTACCGATTAGCGCAAAGTTAACTATTTGGTCGCATGATTTTTAGCACCTGCGGCGGTTGCTGTGTTGAACCACTACTAATCATAGAACATAATATGTTCTACATATGTTCTATGGTTAATGGTTGAACCATACTGTCACTTCATTATATGGGCAGCGACTAGACACTGGGTTTTTTACTTGCGACTCTTTAGCGACTGCAGTATGACTACAGCATTGGCCGTTCCCGTATAGTATAGTTCCACAAGTTGTGTAAATCACATTTCAAAGGACTGTGCTTTTTAAGTATGCGTAGAATATGCCATAAAATTCTTATCGGTTCCTCATACTCTACCGCTACCTCTACTTTCATCCTTATCTCAAGAGCTATAAGATGAAACAACCCCAAATACGTTTCACTTTTTTACGTATGTAGATCATATTCCTCTTCCTATTCCTCATCATCTTTCTCTACCCAGTCACCTTCCGGTTCCTGTTAGTAGGTGCTGCCAGACTCTGTGCACAGTTTTGGGAAAAAAATAGTAGTAGGCTTTGAGATTTTGTGTGATTTTATGTAGCTTTACGTCTTTTTGTCTATTTTTACACTGCACATGAACAGTAGCAGTATCCAAGCTGTGCCAAGTTTTAATCCGATAGATTTTATGATGTGGGTGTAAACCGCGATATTCTGTCACGGGGGAAGGGTTTAAGATATTGCCATAAAAAAGAGCCTATTTTGTCCAAGGCCCCATCTATCTCTTCACAAAAATGCAAAACAAGTGGTTCAGCGGCTTAGGCGTGAGAAGGAAACAGACAGACAGAGTTACTTTCGAATTTATAATTAAATACAAAAAGAAAGAAGTTGCAGCGATTTAATATGTTGTTATATGTATATCTAATTTAGTTGCTACAATGCATGAATACTCGCAAAAAGTCCTGTTTACTACTATACGAACTTACTTTAAGAAACTCTTCTATCCCTCTCTCTCACTAATCTGAGTCAAACTCAACTAGAACCACTTCACTCTGATTCAGCCTGGCAACCACTTGAGTAACCATTCGTTTGCGTCTAATGAGTTGTATCAACAACAAGTGCCAGCCAGCGCCCTGCCAAGACACCTCTGCAGAATCCTGGTCGCAATCTCCGTAAGCAACCCACATTGCATAGACCACCCCGCAACCCCAGTCTGGCCACCGACTGTTCATTAAGTCGACTGAATGAATCCGCGTAAAAGAAGTTACTTGTCGTCGACGTTCCTCTTTTGTGTATGTTTCTCGCTGTTTAGTCAGCTTTCATTTGCAGCGGAGCGACGGCAAAAGCAGCTGGCGAAAAAAATCCAAACACTTGATCAAATATTTTGCAACTTCATGGTGCCCATCAAGCGCACAACTTGAAGTACCCGGCTCTGTTCCGCTCCGGTCCTCGCTGCTCATTTTCCAAAGCCGTTGCACTTTTTGTTTATAATTAAAATGAAACCAGTTGGAAGTTGTATGCTGAAATCTGTAAGCTTGGGCAGGCAGCTGAATAAGCAATACAATGGATATTTCTTTCAGATTTCACTGGCTTCGATTACAGTTGCTTAACCCGCGCCTGGAAGCAATGAGGCATGCATGAATCGAGAGCTAGTGGGCATAGCTTTGGGAAATTTGGAATCTTTAACTGACTTTAAATAATGTCAGTTAATTAGATGAAAACTGTTTGTCTTTCCACCTTCAAGAGATTCCAGCTCCAAGCCATATGTAAACATAACATAACATGTGTGTGCAAAAAAAATGTAGGTCAACACATTTAGAAGCCAAGCGATAAGAG
Source organism: Chymomyza caudatula (assembly GCA_035041775.1). NCBI lineage: Eukaryota > Metazoa > Arthropoda > Insecta > Diptera > Drosophilidae > Chymomyza > Chymomyza caudatula. The sequence continues at coordinate 3,108,237 of JAWNKW010000133.1, forward strand.
CTCCCCTGTTTTTGGTAACTCACTTAACTGTGGCAAAAATGCGTAAACACATGGCTTGAACTCCGAGTTGTCAGTTGTCGGCAGACTGCATAGGCAACTCATTTGACTGATGAACTCGTGTTGACATTTCCTCCTCAACAGTGCGAGAGTCAGTCTGTTTTTCAATTCTTTTGACACTGACACATGACATTTGTTGTACTCTTACTCTTGGACGACTATCTCTCACTCGACGCCGTTCAGCCATTTGCCCAAATTGTTTTTCAACACAGTTGAGTAAACATTTGGCTACCCCTCAGCACCCAGACAATGGCGCCCCCTCAGTGCGTAGGGGTTGGAGTAGTCCCTGTTACACACATGTATGCTGAAATGTGTGATGTCTTTTGTCTAGATGCGTATGTAATCAATGTAAAAAATTGCATAAAAAACCATTTTTGCGCATGAAATATATGATCGGAAGAGACAGTCAATGTTTGACATGTGAAAAATGCTTGGGAAAGTCTGTAAAAACTGATGAAGTGGTAGCACAAAGTAATAACAAGTTGTAGGTGCACTACTGCGTCCTATCGATTCGTTTTGGCTTTTGAGGAAAGCCTTTCGTATCCGAAATCGATGAAAATAACTGGAATTCACCGTTTGATTCTCCGTTTGTTCTTCATCTACATCAGTGTAGGTTAGGCTGTAAATATATGATCAGATGGGCGACCAACCATATGCAGAAATGAAATTGGCAATGTGTTACAGAAAGCTCTAAGATGCTGTCTATCTGAATGCCTATATAATTGTGTCTCCATTTATAGAGAATTATACATAAGCAGAAGATGTGCTCAAATATCCCACTCTGCTTCGTACAGCTAACTGCAGAGGATCTATGCCAGCTGAGAGATTCGCGCAATGTTGCATACCGCAAGAAAGAGTCGTGGCTGTTCGTGTTGTAACCTAGATCTCGGAGACTATAGCGATAAAATAATTATACCAGAAGATGCTCATTTTCTCGCAGCATACAAACTATTCGATTGAAACGTGACAGAGTTATATACACTGAAGCATGGATGATGTCGCAGTCTGATGAAAATGCTCTTAGATAAATGCTGCTCTTAAAATGCTGTTTGAGCGGAAAGTAAAATCGTGGGCCCTTTACGTGTTGGCAACGACTAACACATCCGATGGAACAATGGACTCTATGAGCACTACGTCGATATTGATATAGTCAATCGAATTCATATCTAGCAGCCTGGTTAGGTTATGTCGTGCGTATGGAGAAATGTCTTCAATGCGGCTGTTGAGGGGATATCTCCGTTGGTAGGACCAGGTAGAAAGCCCACTAGCTACCTTTGGTATCACCGATTGGAAAAGGCGTTTGAAAAACAGAGTGTCCAGGAGAAGTGCTCTTCATCAGGCCGTACCAGGCTCACAAGTAGCTGTTCTCCCAAATTAAATTAGATTTTTTCCTTCCAATTTTGGTGCCGCCCTTGCCACAGCACCTGGTTAGCCTCCTCATTTGTCACATCTTTGTTACGCGTCTCTGCATTCAGTGGTCAGCATGTATTTATCAAGGTTACGTTTATGACTTATTGTATTACTGTCTCTGTATGTTTTTCAAACGCTTCAATGAAAATAAATGATCCGACAATTTCTCAGATTTAAGGTAGCTCTCCTGACTGCACGATACTCAAGATTTTAGTGCCTCAATTCACTTTAAAAGCACCTACTCGATGGCTACCAACGTCCTGCTCCGCATTAAGCTCATTTGCGATAATTAAAATTTCATTTAGCGCTCCTCGTTTTCTGTTCAAATTTAATTGACATTAGCGCGCATTTGGACTAATATCATCAGGCAACTGTCCAGCACGGAGTTTAGTATCCAAGTATCTGTATCCTTGCCAGCTGCAATCCGTCAAGTCATAAAAACAAAGGCAGCCGAGGGACAGCGGGTGGCGTCGACGTCGCAGAAATGTCGCCGCAGCAGCGCATAAATAAACCTGCGCCCATATTTTATGACCGTACTGCTGCCGCCTCAAAGTGCCACGCCTCCGCCTTCACCATCCGGCAACGCCATAAAAAACTATAAAAACTAAACGTAAATAATTCTATCAGAGCTACCATGAAAGTAAACTTGCCCCTCTCACTCTTTCTCTCCCGAATAAGTGCTCTGCCGACTGTGTTGTCTCCGGCTTTTGCGAGACTCGCGCATTTTTTTACCATTAATATTATTTTTACCGTTTTTGTCTTTGCTGCAACTTTTTTCCTTTCCATTTTTGTTTCCTAGTGAGAACTTTGTCTTTTGCATGTGTTGGCATTTCGCTGGGTCCGCTGCTCCGGCAACCGTCGAAATTCGCGTGACAAACGAGAGTTTTATGGCTTCCGTTGACCTGAGCCATATCCTGCGGTTCACTTGCAGCGCCTCTGTGTAGGTCCTTTGTGCTTTCAGCAGAGACAACAACAACCCGCGGTTGCATTTAGCATGAAAAACTAACAGTTGTCATTGCCATTAAACTTATATGCGACGAAGTGATTGCTCCTGGTACTTGGTACTGCTCAGTTCTAGCTGAAGGTTCCTTTTCGTGGTGCCATAAAATGAAGTGTAAATATTTAATGTACGCTTTCGTGCACGGCATGTACTCGCTCTTTTAGCGTGGGTTTGGCGACTTGAACTTATATTATTAGGATGTCAGAGTCAAAAAGGTATTAGAAAGGTAATATCACTTACAATGCACCTATTGACTATTTCCACCATGATGCCAGCCATCTTTTGTGTAAAGCTATAAATTTTAAAATGCACTCCTAAAAGCTGCAGCAATATTGCCCCAAAGGTGCATGTCCCCAAGGACAATAACACCAAGTGCAGCGATTTCCTTTACTAGCGCAAACAGCTGAACCATTTGCAACATGCAATAATGGCCCTTAATATTCAGATGTCCATTATAAGTCATGCAATTGGACACAATGTCCAAGTTGAGCTCAAATTTATAGCCAATTGAATATTTCTGCTACCAAATTGCTGAGCAAGCAAATTAGCCCAAGCAATTCCAACCAAAAATAGAGTGAACTACACTGATCGGCGATTACTTAATGCTAATTGAAAACCCAACTAATCCCGTAATTATGTCAAATACTTGCAAATCCTATCATAACTCTACAGTCAAGTCAAGTCTTCAGTCTCGAGTCATATAAAGAAATGCCAGCTAGTCACGCAATTTGTTTAAATTATCCGAATGCTTACAGCACAGTCACAAAAATAATCCCAAATAAAATAAAAAGGACAAAATCAACAGGCGAAGCTATAATTCAAGCACCGATCTTTGAATACCCTACCCAAAATTTGTTTTGAAATAATTAAAGAGGTCGTTCAGAGGAGGTTCATCAACACACTTCAAATAAACTAATAGCTAGTTGGTGCGACTCCACTGTAATATCGATACGCTGCTGTTTCCGTGTTTTTCTTTTTTGACACAAAGCAGTACATTTTGAAGTACATAAAGGCATTGGATATAGCTCGACTCTAGACCAACTTAGCCTTAGATTCTTTGCCTATTCTTTCCGTCGAAAGTTTCCAGGCAATGGTAAGAAAAAATTGTTATTATATATCAATGTGGTTGTAGAACTCATAGAGTTCGTCATTCCATCGAATACGATAGTCGTGGCCAAAAAGGGCCAAATATCTAGGAACACATATAATTTGTCTTGCTCTCATTTAAAACCTGACCCACTCTGGAAGATTATCTTTTAATACCCGCAAAGGCTCCGGTATCTGCCCGCTTACATTTGCCAATGATGTTAATATTACTTGCCAGCAACTGAGCTGGACTCTTATGAAATATACTCTCCATCAAAACGTTCAAAGAGGTTCTTTCCTACGATTTTTTATAGAACAGCGTGTGTTGCTTAACTTTATTCAACAAACCACCAATTTAGCAGGAATACCGAAGTCAAACAGTACGGCGTAAACTCGATCCCTCAACAGACTATCAAATGCTGCTTTATAATCGACAAAGATATGGTGGTTGTAGAATTGGTAGTCGTGGGTCCTTTCGAGGACCAGTGTGATTAGCTGGTCAATGGTGGACTCCGACACACAGATAAGGTCCAATCAGCACAAGGCTTGTCTTTCACACAATACGTTTGATATGGCCTTGTATGCAATAGAAAGAAAACTGTTAACACGGTAGTAAGCGCAAACCATGGGGTCACCCGGAAGTAGGGAAGTGAACTCTGGAAGCGTCATTATTCCCAACACCGCCCGATAATATGCCGGAGTAGTGCTCCATAAGAAACCTTATTGAACACCAGATTTCGCACTGCATCTCTACAGGATGACGCACTGGTACTTAATCTTTCAACAGACGCTTCACTTTTTGGAATAACTCCCGTTGCATTACCACCAACCCAATATATGGTCCGGACAATTTAAGTGCATACCCGCAATTGTCGGACCAGAAGAGTCCAAAGCTTCGGTCAGTTACCATTATCAACTGAGAAGATGTAATTTGGTGTAATGTATTTAACTGAGCTAGAGTCGTCGAAATTACGATGACTAGTGGAGAGAAATTTGAAATATGCGTTCTGTCTAGGAATAGCCCCTTCTTGCGTTTTGACCAAATTTTTTACTTATTTGTATGGGGTTAAAACCGACTATGCTGAAAATGTCAGAAAAATGCAATGGGTTAAGCACTACCGACTTGAGTTTTTAAACCATTTAGGCATTGCTCCTAGGAAGCTCGAGAGGAAGCACATACAAGTAGCCCCAGCGCCCCTTTTTTGCTCTCTCAAATAGATCTGGAACCCTCGACTCTATTTGATAACCATTTAATAACTAACTTTTTTTTTGAAAACGCAGTTTGAGTGATACTATTATATATATATATACTTTTTCTGACCGGATAGCAGCCTTCTTGGGAAATTTCAAAGACTTTCCCACTTAAAGTGTATTCTGTTTTAAAAAAACGTTTTAACTACGCGATAAACAAGCACAATTAATAAAGTTGCCAGCACACGGCCAGAATGGCGACTAGATGGAACATATTTTTGACCTTTTGACTGGGCAGGGATAACAACAATGTATGTCCTGGTCCGAATTTACAACACATGAAACACATGGCCCTTCAGCAACTTGAAAAATTGCACTGTCCAGCAGAAGACGCGGCAACAATGGCTGCTAAATTTATGGCCAGCCATTTGGCTAAGGACTAAACACAACACATGACTAACGTACAGTTATAAGATTAAGTTGCTCCATGGCGAAATGGGGGCTATGTATATGTTTTGGGTAGTATTAGCTTGAGTCTTTTGGCTGCGTTTGTTTCAATTAGCGTGCAGGCGATAGATACTCTTTTACAGCTATTTGCACAAAATATCGATGCCTCAATAGGCAAATTTGTAAGCCGTCAAAGTTGCCACCCAACCGACCGTCCAAAAAGCGTCGGCGAACCATTGAACCACATAATAAAGCGTATCATAATAATAATAATATGCAGTCGCGGCACTAATGCGTATTACCTAACCTCAAATCTCACACTTTTCAACGCCTATTCAACGCAGCGGGGCGTTTGCTATTGTTAGTTACCGTGTACGTCTTTTGCTTTGAAGCGATGACGGAGTCTACGCCATCGCACAGTGGTGCCTCAGCATGTAACGTGTGCGAAAAAATCAAAATTGGGATTCAATACACACATCAGATAGAGTCTGTAAATTCAGGAAAAATACTAAATTAAAAAAAATTGTATGCACACATTTTTTTCATTATGCAACAAAATTTAAAATTTTTGAAAAAAGGCCAAGTAACGGTAAATCATAGCAGGAGCAGCGAGTGCAGCAGGAAAATGGTATAATAATTAAAAGGTAAGAGTCGTCTACTCTTACACTGTTTATGTATATATTTTTCATTCCGCAGATTAGTTTTACTTTGTAATTATTATACCATGTCTTTGTCCTCATTGCGCGCCCAGATAGCCGATTTTTCTTGCTTTCTATTTGGAACACTTTTTTAACTTTGCCTGTGGGATTAATGATGATTATCGTCGTAAAAATATCAATATTCATAACGGAGCAAATATCGCATTTATAAAATATCGGCACATAAATTAAATATCGGTGTGCTATTTAAGTGAAACAAAAAAGTGTGCTACTTAGCAAAAGAACAACATTGTTTGATTTATAACCCTAACATGAGTCTACCTACTAAATTTGGTTGCCCTAACATAAATATTAACCTTAACATTGCTATTAAAAGTGAAATATTGTTACAGTGTATAGGAGGAGGGGTCTAAAATAGGCACATTATTACCTATATCTCTTAAAGCTTTAAATATCCTGATTAATTTTTCACTACATTTACGCAGTAATAGTGCGCACACTTTTGCCAAGTTTGAATTGAGTAGCTTTTATGGTGTGGGTGCAAACGGCGAAACTCTGTCAAATTCGATACCCTTGCTCTTTTCAGTAAAAATTCTCATCTTTTAGTAAAATTTGCTCTAATTCTTATAATACCCGAGAAACAGATACCAACATGGTCCTGATCATTTGTACACATGGAACTTATTGTCTGCCACGCCTATTTTTGCCTGTTACATACATTGCTCGAAACTATAATACCCTTTTACACTTTGCATACAGGGTATAAACACTGCCATGACCATTGACGTTTATATATTGTGTGCCACAATAACTCACAAACATTCACACATATCTATTTGTATATACCCAGAATTGAATTCGCTGTAAGGCCAAAAAAAAATCATGCGAAGACACACAACCTTACTTATCTACGTTCGCATTAAAGTAAAAATTAGGGAACCTTTTATTCAACGTCGGCAGAGTTATCATGCCTGACTGAGTGTACTTAACTCCCTTTTATGATACTTAACTGTTCCTCAGTGTCACGTTACGTCACTTATGTTGCTTCTCAAAATCAAAAGAAGCACTGCATGACTTGAAAAGCATCTGCACAGCGAAAACAGCGCAAAATATTAAGCCAAAAGCGACACTGAAGTCAAGTAACGGTAAATCATAGCAAGAACCGCGAGTGCAGCGGAACAATGGTATAATAATTACATGGTAAGAGTCGTCTACTCTTACACTGTTTATGTGTGTATATTTCATTCTGCAGATTAATCTTACCTTGCAATTATTGTACCATGCCGTTTTTTTTGCTGAATTTTGCTACTACTTCAGCTGGCTTCTGTGTCAGTTTTCTTCTGCTTTACTTATGCTTGTATGCTTTAACATTGGCTTGTCAATTGCTTGTGCAGTATTTGTTTTGATACCGAGCTCTATCGTAACTTATCGTCAGTGAAGTATTTGTGTTATTTGTCATGGGATGCGAGAGAGAAGGTAAAGAAGTAGTTGAAATGTCAGCTGATGGCCTGCAAAGCAGCTTTTTAGTGTCTCTTTTTTGGCGTGAACTCGAACTTAAGGGTAGGTTTTCGTATTTACAAATAGATGCAATTTAAAGAAATGTACTCTTGAGTGTGTGATGTTTTGCGTTATTGTGCCGCAGAATAAATAAACGTCAATGATCATGGCAGTGTTTTTTTCCATTCACTGGGGTGGATTGCTTTTTTCTGCGGCGGTCGACATTTAGGGCACCGACGTTGGCAGAGATATCATACCTTAGTTAGTGTATCCTGCCTGTACCCATTTTCCAATGAAAATAAAATTTCGTTGAAAATTTTTGTAGTGATGCGTTGAAAAGTTTGGACTTAATCAAGGGAATCTATGTTTCGCAACGCTTCCTTCTACCTGTTACATACATTATACAAATCTATAATAGGTACTCTTTACACTTTACGTTATATATAGGGTACTAATATACAGTCATTTCTTTACCCATATCGCCCTGTTTTATAAATGTGGATTTCCACGGCTATCGACGTCCATAGCTGCAATACCAATAAAAGCAGGTACAGCCGCTACACATAAGCTTAGTCGTTTAAGTTTTGGCTTATGGGTTTCTTTTACCATCAGCTCTGAAATTCCTTGTCTTAAAATATATGCACATTATTGTTGGTACTTTTCAGGTAGCAAGAAACACATTTTTGGGTATCCCATGCAACGTTTTTTCCGTCATCTTTGGTTGGTTGTCAAGGGTTGGTAATTTTATAAGCATTGACTACCTGAAAATAGGAACAGCTGCAAAAACTTGTTTATACAAACTGCATATTCGTATATATTTGTTTGAGTTCCTTTTAACCGTCACAGTCTTATTTTGTATTTTAAAAGATCAACTTCTACGGCTGTATTTCAGTAAATTCGGTGAACAGTGTTTCTTAATATAATTTACAGTATATTCACAATTAGTGCTATGAGTTTGTCTTTGGAAAATGCGAAACTGTTTGAGCTGTTCAGAAGCTCAGCAAACGAAAAAGTGTTTGTTTCTGCTGTTGAAAATGAACTCCAGGATTGTGTTGAAAATGTAGACGAGATACGAAATTTAAAAAGGAGACTACATTCGATTTATGGCAACTTTAAAGCCAAATGGCAAGCATCCTGTCGGAGTCATGGTAATTTTTCATCGAAGTACGAAAACTGGCTAAAAGGAGTTACTCCCTTTGAAATGGCATCAGAAGAAGAAATAAACAACACTAAATCGATGAAAGAGTGTTCAGCTTGTGGACAGACAAGGAAGCTTACACAGTTTACTGCAGCGGAGGCATTTGATTTAATCATGGATTTGAAGCTTTCCAAGGAGAAGTATGGTATTTTACGCGATGCCTTTTCGAGCCACAACGTAAATATTCTTCCTGACTACAATACAGCTCTAGAAGGAGGTGCTGATAACTAGATAGAAAAGTCATGATGACTGTCTTCTATTTATTTATATAATTCATAATGTACATTTAAGTACCACAATAAAGTAAAAAAAGCATTTTTGTAATAAAAATAAAGAAATATCATCTAGTTTGAATGTGTAATTCTTTGTCTACTTCTGCGTCGCACTGCTTTCACAGGCGCCTTTCTCTCAGGGGCTTTCTTGTCCTTACCCAGAAAGTGAACAAACAAGCGTAGCCACAAATCCACTTAATTTGCTTGACCATGCCAATGTTCCGTAGAACAATATCCTTAGCCATATTTTTGTAGAGCAAACTTAAATTTTCGTGAAACACGATGTTTACAGAATTGTTTGTCGCACGCATTATATCAGTATCTTTGCTTCTTTAAAACTTATGATTTTTGCCGCAAAACTAGTAGGATTAGCCCCACTGTGCGTCGTCGTCGTCGTCTGGGGCGAAACTTTCTATGTGGTCGGTTTCGTCGCGTTTAAATCCGCCTAAGTATTTTTGCAGCTGGCAGTGGCAAAAAATTTCCGTTTGAGCTGAGCTAAGCACAAAATTTTCTACTTACGCTATTTTCTCCATTTTCATTTTGGTTTTTTTTTGTATTACATATTTTTAAACAGATCGCAGGCTGCTGCAGTTGCCTTTTTAACGTGGCTAAAAAAATTGCTTTGATGTGTGGCTTTTGCTGGGTTGGGTTTGAAACTTCGCTAGGTGTCAGTGGGTGGTGATGGGGCGCAGGCAAAGCTTTAAGATGAATGCAATAGAGACAACTCATGTCGCACTTCTCTCTCTCACCTTTGGCCACTAAGCCAATTTAATGTGCAGCCGCTGCGACGCCAGCGAAAAGAGCTCCAGAGCAGCGACAAAGCTCAGACAAATCGTAAATTAATATAATCACATACATGCATATGGACACACTTACACAAATACAAGTTGACTTTCGCTAAACTTGAATCCTTTTACACAAAACTCATAGCATAGCGTACTTGGCGGCGCCCTGCACTACGCTTATAAAATATCGAAGCGGCGCACAGTGGTCGCCATGTCCAATTTAGTGGAAGAAAAAAAATATATTTGAAAAAAATACACTAATAGGATAAGCATCCTTTTTTGGTTGGTAGTAAATTAGTTAGGCAGCAATTTGCCAAAAATATGTATTGTTGAAGTGAAACATATTTAGCCGCACCTTGGATGGGCGTACGTGAGTCATCGGTTGACCTGATTCGATTTCTTGGATTTTGGTGTTGTACTAGCAGTTTCTACAAGAGAGGTAGTAAAGCGGCACGAACGTTTGTGCGCTTTGCTTTTTTTTTGCAGCATTTAGCACTGCAGTAGTGCTGGACAAGCAAAGTTGCTACAAGTGCAATGGCAAGACGTCGACATATTCCTATATTTCTACATCTTCATCTTCCTGTTCCTCTCCCTCTTGCTCTTGCTCATTCTAAGATATATAAGATGAAACAACCCAAAAAACGTTTCATCTCACACCTCTCCAGGTAGATGTTATAGGAAGGTGTGTTATATTCTGAAGTATGTATAACGATTTTTTTCTCAATGTAAGGTTGTTGATTCGCGTGGTTGCGCTAGCATGCACGCTAGATGGCGCTAGGGCACATATACATAATAGGTATTTAATACCATATATTTTGATGTTTCAAATATGCGATTCCTTTTTTTAGGCTATATTTTATAAACATTTTTTCTAATTAAAGAACAACAGCGGACAATTTCATTGTGGGAGCATCTATCAGCTGAAGGAATGCGCTTGAGAACACAAGCGCAGGTCTCGGTTGGAATCATGGAGCCGATCACGGACGTATAGCTCACCGTTTTATTCCGGGCGTAGGCTGCAACGTTAGCGGGCGAGACTTTAGCTTTAGTCTCCGCCCTAAGTTCCTGTTGACAGGCCATGAATCGCTGAATGCTTTCCTGCAAGGTCCTTGCGGTGCAGAACTTCAGGTCTGGCCTCTTTGAATGTGTCCTTTTTATGCAGATGCGCGAATTCCCGATGTACTTGGAGTTCGTTAGCAAAATGGCGTTTGGGATATGTCTGGAATGATGACGACCGAATGATTGCACTACAACAGGTGTATAGGTAACTAGCACTGAGCATTTTTTCCAAAAAGAACACGGTACCGCAAATCCGAATTTGTTGAGACTAAAATTGGATGAGTTCTTAATTTTGCTATCAAGACTTGAGCACTTTATAAGACGACTCACGCTGTAGTTGACAGCCAAATCACGGATAGATTCATCGTATTCGACGCCCATAAAGATTAAAATATATATTTTTACGGATTTTTCTTAATTTTGGGAGTTGGACCTTGACGAAAAGGAAAACGACGGTAAGCGTTTTGGCTTATGAGTAATCAGAATAAATTATAATTAGCCGCAATCTGACATTTAAAGTGGGACTTTTTGGTTACCAGTGTAGACGTTTGGACCACTGTACGGCAGCGTCATCGTTGGCGTCTCCGTTTGTGTTGTTCCTGCTGCTAGTCGGCCTTATCGCCGCATATCGTCGCACCAGTTTGTTGTTACAGAAATATGGCCAAAATGCATGCAACAAACGAGAAAAGCAAAAGGCAGCGGCAACTATTCTACAATTTGTAATACGTAATTTGTCGCATAGTCAAGTTACAGTCCCTGCCCCGCCTTCCACGTAGTTGTGTGTAGGCAGCCAGTCAGAGGCCAATTTATGCAGTTGGCTACGTCGCATTGTCCGGACTGATGATGGCGGAGACGATAGCGGGGTAATAAACTTTTGCCGCGACAAATTTAACAAATTATAGAAAAGATTACGTGTGCTGGTCATTGTACCGTTAGCTGGCTTTTCCAATGCATTTTCCTTTGCCCTTTTGCCTTTGTGACTTGTACGTGGCAATTGGTCCTGCCAATTTAAGCCAATTAAAGCCAATTAGGATACAAAAACGAAATGATTTTTTATGCATGTTTGCGATTTTCGGTTACATTTGTGGCTACAATTTTAATTGCTTTTTATGGCAAACTAATAAATAATTATACGTTATTGTGACTGGGACTTTTTATTGCTAAATGTTAGGTTTTTCTCATAGCTTTTTATACCGCATACCCCATATGACTATTGGTTTTCGACTTTCTATTTTACCCTTATGGTATCGAGTTCCAAAGAGCATCAGCGAATTTCAAGCTATTCAGTTTATTATCTTTAAGATGCAACGTAGTATATCGCTGCAATAGCGTTTTTTACCATTTAAATAATGTTAACCCAAGAAATTGTGACAGCAACAAAAAAATAAGTCCATAATAAGTTTAGAAATAAACTTAAATAGTTTGTTTCTTCATTCTTGCCCGCTTAGGCAGCGTGCTCTTTTTTTTGCATAGTGTAATCGACGAAATGTGCATTATGTAGAGATCTAATTTGTCATTTTAAACAGAGTCACAGAGTTCTGGGAAATCATACAAACAAAGAACAACAGCTTTTTTTTATGAATGAAAATCACTTTTGAACATAACCTTACAATTTGCAATGCGCCGTTCTTTGGTCTACTATTTCTAATAGATTGCCAGATTGAGAAAAAAAGTAGCCAGTTGTTCGCAGACTAAAATACAAGGAACAAACGAGTTGGCAGACCTTGCCAGTTGGCTAACTTAGTAGGCTTTCGCTCACAAAGCATAAAACTAGTTTCTATTCACATAAATTGAGCTCAATTTGCTACCTTAACGAAAAATAAGTTTCAATTTTAAATAGTCTAAAAAAGCATTACAAATTTTCGAATAGATAACCGCCGCTGCATAACTTTAATACCAAAATAAGGAAAAAGATACACAATTTCAAGACCGCGCCATGTCACACACAATTCTGTTGGTGCAGCCAACACCAGAGCTGGAATCCCGGACCTATTCCGATTACGAGAGCGTTCGAGAATGCATGGAAAGTGTATGCAAGATATACGAGGAGCACATTAAGCGGGCCAATCCAAATACACCAACCATTACCTATTGTGGTAGCCAACTTTTTGCTTTCCTCGACAGCCTAACGGATATTACCTGCATGGTCTACCAGAAATCAACTAAAACTTACGCACCACATGGTACAGATTGGATTAAGGAAAAGATTTACATGATGTTGCAACAGACATCCGGCAAGGGCAATTCCAATGACCCTCAAAGCAGCACAAGCTAAAATCCGTGCACAGTGGGCATTAGTATTGTAAGTTTCACCATTTACCCCGAACGCTACTGGAAATTTCTCATGAATACTTTAAAAAAACACGAATTTTGTATTAAATTAAATGTTTATTTTCAAAACTAAGAAGAACCTAACGTCTTACTTGTATAATGTAAGTTGCCTTTCTCCATTTGTTTCAGTGTTCACACATATTTAAATAGCTTTCAGCGACCTAAAAAATGAACACTACCTGATATTATAAAAATTGTAAGCAGACTTCGAAGGGATACCCTGCACCCATTTTCCCCAATAAATATCTGCGATAGGGCAGGTCTAACCTCCCTGAGCAGGATATTGAACTTGTTTCACTGTTTAGGAAAAGTAAGAATAAACTAAAACTTTATTCACAATTATTAAAAGTATTTGTTGTGGAGATACGAGAGAAACACACACACACAGCTGTTGCGTAAGTGATCTGGAACTGTTAGCGTTCTTCTTCTTGACTGGCATTAGCACATCGTTACCGGGTTACGGCCAAATGTAGTACACTCCTCCACGCGCCTCAGTACATTTTCCATTGAAAGTGGAGCTTAACCTGGTGGGTCCCAAAAAAAAATCGTGCAGAATCCTGTTGTAGTCTTGTGGAGATCTCGCCGTGCACATTAGCCAACTGCCCTAAAACCGGGTAGAGCAGCTAACCAAGGAGCACCACGTGGAGGTTATGCGTCAACTTGGTTACGGTAGAGACGGGAATTAGGCAGCATCACGCATTCTTTGAAATACGGTACGAATTTCGTAATACGGTTTACTCACTGATCCTTCACGGAATTCCTTTGCTATCGAGCCGTATGCAAAAACGAGAGTTGGAACCTATGCATCGATGGATAGAACTAGGTCCGCCTATTCAGATACGATAATAACGTTTTCTGTTTTGGTATATTTTATATGGAAAATTGTATCTCAATATCTCCAGAACCCCTAAGTAAATTTTGTTCAAACTTTGATAAGAACAGTCTCCAACATAATGGGAAGCTATCCTCAAAAAGCTGTCCAGTAGTTTTTGAGGAGAAGAGTCAAGAATTGGCAGTCATTTTTATATATATAGATTTATGTAAAATTTTGGCCGATAAATGTTTTAATTTGAGTTTATCTTCTTTGGCTTTGAAATCTTTATTTCAGTATAGATTTTTTATGCCTACAATTTTTGTTCCCTTTTTTACACATCAGTTTATTTATAACTCTTAATTTAAAATAAGTTTTTATTTTTTTTACTTTTTGTCGTTTCATCAGTTATCATAAATGATAATTTAGCAAACTTGATAGCACCGTTGCCAAAAACATTCCCACAAATATTTGGAAATGCTTTCGAATTGCTTAGGCGCTTGTTACATGAGGCGAGATTTTCAAGCGGGAAAGTGAAAACGGATAATCGCATTTAACATACTTCTAATTCCCATTTAAAACAATAGCTCAAAAAAGTGTTATAAAATACAAATATATATTAAAAAAAGGAAGAAAATTTAGGGGAAACAAAAAAGGATCCTCGATCCCACGAAGTATTTGGTATCAGGAGGTTGTGTTTCGTCCCACTTGCAGTACTAAACTGTGAACACAACACTGAATCGCACTTTACAACACTTCGCAGAAAATCTCGCTGGATTCTAATATGAAGTAAGTCGCATAGGGCTGCGGGCGAGACAACTTACGGGCGATATTACCGTACCTTCAAACGGTGCGAGATGCAAATCACACTGCCTCGCTTGAAAATCTCGCTGCGTGTAAAAGGCCTTGTTCAATTATTATAGTGACTTATTGGAATTTTCGACGATTGTGTATATAAAAGCTAAAAATCTAAACAGAACGAACTTTTAGGGTTTTCATAGACTGATTCAAAATTGATGATATGAAGCTTTTGATAATCTCAGCTCTTTGTTAGACTTTTCAACTTTAAATGCATGCATTTGTTAAATAATAATAAAGCCATTAAGAAAAAAACATAAGCAATTAATAAGTTAAGTAGCTTAAAAAATATGAATAATGATTGATAAATATAACAGGCAATGAGTTTAGCTCTTTAGGCGTAATCATATGGCTTTAAAAACACTTCCTTATGCCCTACCCTCTCAATATTTCGACTCTCGCAATCCATTTATTAACTAACCCAACCATCCATATAGCAATTTCAACATATTTAATCCAAAAGTCAATATACACAGTTTTTTATGCCGACAACACAACACTTGCTACAATTTTTGAAGCTAATTTATGAGAGGCTACAACTACAGAAACAACAACAAAATCTATGAAAATTTTGTAATCCGCTTATAAATGCAATTTCCAACATTAAACTATGTACAGTTCAGGCTTTTAAAAAATGTAACAAAAATTTTACACATGAACGCAGTTTAAACTCATTTGATAAGCCGCCGAATCCGCAGCCGAGAGTTGCCTTTGAGCTCAAATAGTTTTAGGGTTGTCATGACGGCGGCAGCATTTAAATATTTGCAGACGAATTACACTTTTTCCTGGCACACACTGTGCATATGCCAGGGCTAAGCTTGTTAATAGCTGGCAGGCTGACCAGGGTTGCTGGCGGGCTAATGTGACATAATTGAAAATCAAAACTAAAGCACTTAACTTTATTTATACGGCGAAATGCACAAAAAGTCGCACATATGTGAACAAATTCGGGGCATTGCCAGAACGGAAGTGTGACAAGCGAAAAGACAATGGCCTGAAGACCAAAATGACAATTTAACTGTCAAGCAGTTTAGCATTCGATGACAAGTGCAATCGGCTGTGAATGAAAGTAAGTTTAGAGGTTGAACCTTCTTCAATTAGATCGTGCCAAAGTTTTGATTGATATAACTCATCAGCGCAACTGTCGCACTAACTCAGGTTACCAGCTCCAATTGGACCCTAAATATTTCAATTTCTCTATGCTAATTGCTTGTGATCTCTTACAAAATTGCCCATTTGGCAGCGTCTGAGTTACCCGTATATTGTGTAGTCTAAAAGGTGTGTCCCCGTCGTATAGAATGTCACCCTTGTTGTGGCGTACAATTCAATTGCGGCCCAATAGTGTCAACTTTCAAATTATTTGTGCAAGGTTAGCATAAATATTTTCACCATTTCAACGACTGCTCTGATTACCACCACATTAAATTGATATAAACACCCCAATTGTCGGTTGCATTTTTTGTATGCCGCAAAAAAGAAAGAAAATGGGAAATTGCTTAATTAGCATTGGTTTCAAATTTCATTTTCGTCGCCCGAGGGCGACGCTGTATACCAGCGAGGAGAGCTAGGGAGGGTTAAGTACCAGCACGAGCGGGCAAGGTAGCGACAAGAACTGTGGATTGACTCAAAAGTTACTGAGGGCCCACAATGTCAAGGTATCTGGCTATCGATATCCTGAAATGCCTTCAAGAAATTACAGTCAGAGTCCTTTAAACTTCAAATTTGCCGAGGATTGTAAAAGAAATGAGCAGAAAGTGAAAAGCGCTTCCACATATGCCCATTTATCATGTCAATTTGACATTTGTAATTGTAAAGTGATACGCCTATGCAGCAAGTATTATCTGTTTCTGTTGATTCTGCCATAACTGCCAACAGATGTGCACATTTTAGAAAGTAATCCCAACCAGCACACACATATTCATACATACACCCCCACATATATATTACACCCCCTCATATATGTGTCGAGGCAAATCCATGCTAGAAGCGCATTTTGGATTTAAAATATTTTTCCTTGTATTCATGCCAAAAAGCGATCCACTTTAAAATTCAATTAAAAAAATTTTTTTGGTAAC
This sequence comes from Chymomyza caudatula, assembly GCA_035041775.1. Lineage (NCBI taxonomy): Eukaryota > Metazoa > Arthropoda > Insecta > Diptera > Drosophilidae > Chymomyza > Chymomyza caudatula. The sequence continues at coordinate 3,124,973 of JAWNKW010000133.1, forward strand.
TTTTCACATATGGCTAAGCATAAGCCACGCCTCTCATTTGGGCGTAATTTACGGGTCTTTGACAACTTTCTTTTTACATCTCTGCATGCGTTGTGAAAAGTGCAAAAAACACTTAAATGTCAAAAGCGTAATAAATAAAATAAATTTCAAACTATGTAAATTCAAGAACAACCCTCACTTGGATGTGCCACTTCAGGCGGCACACGGCACATTGACATAATTATGGGAATCTGCCTGGGGCTCCATGTGCAATGTACGGAAATTATGCGAAATCTCCGATTCGATCAGCCCGCATTAATTAGCTTGTTTTTAAACTCGTGCCGGAATGAACACCAGTGTTACAAGCATATGCTATTGAAGTATGTATGTGGGAGCAAAGGATTTGAAAATTGAAATTGATTGATTTACGAAAGATTTAACATTCTACAAAAAGAAGCTAGGAAAACATATTGGAGAAGCATGAACAACCTCGTTATTTTTATGTTACACGAAATAATTATAGCGTATTGATAAGAAAACATTCATTCGTTCATCTTGACTGGCCATAATAACCAGTTAACGGGTTACGTCCTGATGAAAAGCAGGGGTCTTACGCGATGGGTCCCAAACCCTACGTACAACCCTGCGTAAGTCTTAGGGAAACTTTGCTACATGAGCTCACTTTCCTAACACCATGTGGTGGTTAGAGCAGCTAACCATGGGGCACCACCTGTAGATTATGGTTCAAGTTAATTAAGGCAGAGACACGGAACAGGGAGCTGTCCTAACGGAATCAAGGAATCAACATAGTAGGATGTCGCTGATCTGATAACGATCTACAACAAGAAAACTCCGAGGGAAAGATTTTTTTCTTTCATAGTAGAAAACGGCCAAAATGGTAAGAAGTAATCAATCGACATTATTTTCGTGCATCACAACCTGTAACCTTTCACTGTGAACGATGACATCGTATCTTCGATGTATGGAGCTAACTTGTCCAAGTCCTCCTTTCTCTTTCTTATCTCAGCATATTCTTGAAGAAGCTTGGTAGAACATTCTTAATTGTTATGTCAAATTCTCTACTACAGCGTCGATGCTAGCGATAAGTTTTGTGACTTTAAAATGCGACCCTATACATGATGAAATGATATGCTTGCAGATTTAGACGATTTTTTTTTTTGGGGTATAACTTTTTATGTCAAAAAGGATATGCAGATAACAAAATTTCATTGAAAAATTTACATGCAGTTTTGCTGTCGGGGAAGAGAATTAATTATTTCCTTGGCGCAGTTGATAGCAGAGAAGAAATCCAGCGATTCTTCTTGACGAAACACTTCACTATTTTGAAGAGCAGCAAGAAGGCTCTAAATAATTGATGATATGGTTTACGATAAAAATCAATATATTGAAAGATAAATCAATAAAAATATCTTTCAATAAAAATTGTCTCACATAATTTCATGTATTTAGAGGGCTTTTCTTTTAAAGATTTGTTGTATCAAAAAGGTAAGATTTACAATAGTTTATGGGTGCATTCAGAACCACTTTGCTTGAAGTCTTGCTTTAAAGCACAGATATCATGAATTGAGTATCTGTGTCAGTTATCGAAAATTGTGTTTCAAGCATAAAACCTAACATCCAGCATACAAAATAGTGTGCTTTATTGTTGCTGCACAGTTGTTTTTTGAAATTTTACTGGAGAACACTGTTTATTTTTGTTTCACACGAAATAATTATTTATTTTCACTATCTATCCAACTCTAGATCTGTTAAATTATATAGAACTAACATTCCAAAACATTGGTAAGCCCGGGCCGTGTCTAGCCAATCCACATAGAAGCGACAACCTTCTTCTCGCCAGGGCGTCACACTCAGCTAGAAGGTGCTGCAAGAATTCCTCCTTAAGTTCACAGAACTTGCAGATACTGGAGCTGGTGAAGCCCAGCTTGCTTAGGTGTCCCTTTAACCTACAGTGTCCGGTAAGCAGAACTGTCAGAATTCTAATAGAGTTCTGTACTAACTGTGATAGTTTCCTATTTAGGTTATAAGAGCCGAGAAACTGTTTGTCCTGTCTGAAGCTTAGGGTGCTTATCCAATTCGCGGTTTGTCTCAGCCTCTCCTCTTATTTTAGAAGTTGATTGACGGTGTGTCTTCCAATGCCACAAAAGGCCTCCAGCCCTTTGAATGGGCTCGCAGCAACATCGCTTGCCAGCTTGTCCGCAAGCTCATTCTTGGAGGTGTTTGTGGGGCCCATCGAAGCGAGTGTGTGATTCGTTGTTTAAGAAGGTCCAGCTTCGTCAGGTTTCCTTAACTGAACTGTCCGATAGTATCGCTATTTCACTTATCTGGTAGTTCCTGTTTAGGTTCATGTCCGCACATCAGCCTATGGCACAGACTTCAGCTTGAAAGACGCTGCACATAGATTTTAGCCCGGTCCCACGACTCACTGCCTTCATTTATCAAAGACCCGTCCGTGTACCAAACTATCGTGTGCCATCCCATAGAATGCATCTCCTCTAGGGTTGTCCAGGCTCGTTTGTTGTTTTCAAGTTTCTATCGCAACAAAATTGCAATAATTTTCAAACGCAATTCCGGCGTATAATTGGTGAAATCGACTAAATTTTTAATTTAAAGAAATATCAAGCCTTTGACTGTTTTGCAGTGATATCAAACAGCCTAGTTTTGAACCGACAAGGCGAGAGATCGGCTTTCTTTGAAGCAGGGTTGCGTCACTAAGACTCAGTCCGCACAGGCCGAACTTTCGTCATGTGATCTCAGAGAAACGCCCAAAGTGCTCGCCGGTCTTGACTCCTTGCTTATCTGAGACGAGATACATGTTCATGGCCCTCTCTACACTAGCACGTTCTAGTTTTTCTGAGTTAACTTTCTAAACAAGCGTGATTTAAACGTGTCGCACTATCTTTAGGCTCAAAAAAGTTATAAAGAGCTATAACAGCTATAAAAAATAACTCGCTGCAAATTGCTAATAACGAATCCAATTCCCATTTGAAGCGCTTCAACAACGTTTCTCAATTCTAGCGCAATTGACTTGTAGTACTTCCATGTCTAGATAGCAGGGGTAATGTCCATCAAATGAAGCACAACAACTAACGGCGTCGTCTGACTTTTGGCCATTTTATTGACAGCCCTTTAAAGATGTGACTTTGTGCCGCCTCTTAACTCACTTGCTGCATCAACGAAGCGTTTGTCGGCGCGCATTTTTACATGTGCCTGTCAACATTTTAATTAAAAAAGGTTGCCGACAGAGCACTGGTAACGGCATAAAGACCCAGCTACAGACCCCGCTCCTTAGCTGAAAAACCATATGCGAAATTTTCGCGCTTTTCCTTTACGCCTGACCATTGTCCAGTTGCAACCCGAACTCCAAAGGGAACCAAAGGGTGCCAAAATAATAAACTCGTTTCGCAGTTACAAACAATTTCCTTTTCAATTTTGTTTGTCGTTGCTATTGTTGTTGTTGTAGGTTGCATATTTTTTTCTCCTCTTGGTTTTTTTAGTCTCTGGAGGTCATTACGTGTGTCGCATTACGACAATAGTCGTCCAGTCGGAATTTTGCTTCAGTTTGGTACTTAACCCATGCTACGTCATTGTTTGCCATCATTTTAATTTTATTTATTGTGCGACTGCCTGACTGCCGTTCCATGCTCCTGGTTCAGCTGACTGTTCCACCCAGCCAGCTAGCAATGCTCATGCAAATTAGATGAATTGCTTGGCCGCCAAGCTGCAAGCCAGCAAGTTTTGGTCTCTCTTCTGGCCCAACCCCCAGCTAGATTCTGCTGCTGTAATGACTTGGCCACTGGTCCTTCCCTCGTCCATTTTGCATATTTGCAAGCCGAAAGCCATGTCAATGGTTTTGCGGACATTTATTGTTTGAAAGCTATTACCCCTGCTCCGCAGAAGTCTACGACGCAGCCGACTCAACACCGTTTTTGATTGTTTTGTGCAACTACCCCGATGCCACTGGGTGGGCATGGGCGTGGGCGTGGGAGTAGGGGATTGAATTTGAAATTTTATGCTCACATGTTGATTGTTATAATGTTTAATTGCTTTGCTATTACATTGCTCATATATGGCTGCCACTTGGCCATCACTTGAGTGCAACGAAGACGGCCAACTGCTGTTGCAGCGCTGCCCAGGTACAGTTGGCCTTGCCGCCAACACCATTGACCAGCGTTGCCACTGCGTTCAGTTTGACATTTTCATTCATTTGTCTATGCAGCAACAAGAAAAAACTGGTTTGAAGCATTTAGAGTGCTGTCCTTTTGGCTGACATTGTTCCAGCAGACAGTTGCCTGCTGTTTTGGCCAACTTGCCTGTCAATATGGCCAACAAAAAAAGCAGCAAATAAAATCAGCAAATGGCTGCGACTTGACGCACATTTTTTCACGCTCTGCACAAAGCCAAATGAAAGCTGTGGCATTTTAATCAACATTAAGCAAAAATGTTTTTCCTGCCTTACCTATACCAACTGCTAACTCGGAAAGTCCATCAGAACTGTCGACTGACAGTTCGGGGTAGCGCTGCCATTAATTTTGCGTATGTGGCTTTGGTCATTTATAACGCCAGCCGAAAAACCTGTTGTAAAGTTTTGTGCTATGAAAAAATTTCAATTAAAAATTTTAACTGAAAAAGCCGCCTGGGACCAAGCTTCACACTTCAAAGCCCATAAGAAGCGTGCCAAGGTGCTGCGCGCAAACAGGCCGGATTGCAACGCTTTTCTTGGCTTGTTCCCGCGGGATTTTCAAAAGGCCAACGAATTTCTGGGTGCTAATACTTACACCCCCCGCACTGCCGAACTAAGCGGCAAACCAACATGACGACCTTTATGATTATGAAACTTCAGTTTTAAGCGTCGTTGACAAGATTTTTGAATGATTTTATGGCTGACCAACCCTGACGCCACCCCGTAAAATATTTCATTAATTTTAATTGGAAATTGCGCGAAGAACTCCACGACGTCGCTCAAGTAGATAATTACAAGGAAGTTCTCCAGTCGGCCGGCTTTTCAAATATTTATATTGACACAAAAAATAAAGGAACAACACAAAAAAAAACACAAAGTGGTTAAGAGAAGAAGAAGAAGAGAAGCTGTGAGCAGGCTAGTTCTGCTGGGATTAGGTAGAGGGTGTTCTTTTTTTTGTTGATTTTGGTAACAAATGTCGTCAAAATGTAGCGAAATAATTTGATGCTTGACTGATGCCAAGGATTTTCATAGCAGCTTAGCAAAAGAATATGAAAAATAATTGTTATATGCCAAGAAATGAGTTTTAAATATTGTATGAAGCGACTGGCAGCGCTTCAGTTGAGTTCTAATTGCAAACAGCGGATTTGTTGTACTTCAAATACGAAACTAATTGCGATTGTGGCAAATATGAAGCTAATTTTTACAGAAAAACTGAAAACTGCTAATTAGACGCACTTTAAAGAGCGCGCTTAAAGCAAATGCAAACCGTTGCACAAACCCATCTAACGGCAATTCAATCAAAATGGCAGTTACAAGTTCTAAAACTAATTAAAATGCCATCAGGCCGGCGTGTGGGAACTGAGCCGCGGGCTTTACATGTGCAACTCGTGCTGGAAAAAACCACAGTAACGGGCTAGACAGCGAGAGAGAAAGAGGAAGAGCGATGCGGGAGAAAGCGAATACCGTTGGAGCTGCCATTTACGCGTAATTCGCCGCGCCTAAAAGCACGCTATGCGCTTTGTGGTTGAAACAAGAGAGTTTTGGGTTCGCGAGTTATTTGGCAAGTTTGTCAACGAGGCCGCGACACATGGCCAGCACCCCCCAGTAGCAATAGCAATCGTCACGTGATTTATGCGCTTTTAAAGCACTTAACGGTAAACAACTGTATGAAGTCCAGTCGGAGGGCCAGGCGGAGCGACTACGGCTTAGGCAGCTCGTCCAATAAATTTCGCACAATTCGCGGATAAATCTTTCAACTACATAAATCTCACGCGCCAAATTTGTGCAAATTTTTATTGTGCGCGAATTTGGTTTTATTTTTTATTTTTCCATTTCGCACAAATCAAAGCGGAAATTGCTTTGATTTGAAAGCTTTTTTTTATATGTTTTAATGGACGCATTGTTGGGGCTTTCACTGTCTGAGTTGAAATGCCCGCCGGGCTGACTGTACCTGCAAGGGCTGACTGTACCGCAATTTGAAAAATCTTTTTTATGTTTTCACTGAAGTAAGCTGGCAATTAAAAATAATTTCGCATATGTGCTCATTCTGCATGCGCGCCGAAGGCATTGAATATTACCATCAAAAAAGATTAAAATAAAGTTTAAATTTTACCACGACCGCGTTGTGCACATATGGAATGGCCTGCAGAATCTACAATTAACGCGCCCACCAAAAAGCCAAGTCAAATAAACATAAGTTTTTATGCGCTCCCAGTTTAGACGGCGTACCAATTGCGGTACGGGATTGCTATCAATGGCGACGCATATGCAAAATGCAGCACATGTGTCAAGTAAATCTCTTGATGCCTCGGCGTTGCCATAATCATAAACATTTATGGCCAACGTGCAACATGACATGGACAACCCCCAATGCTACGGAGCATAAGAACGCAAAACCCAGAACCCAGCACCCGAAACCCTCTGGCACATCACTTTGACGAGTGCAATCGACGGCAGCAGTGCTACTGACACTTTCAATCCTTTCTTCTCGCTTTTTTTTATTGTTGTGTGCTTGGATTGCAAAGCCACAGGATTAGGCACAACTGTGCCTTTGGATAAATTTGATTATGACTTGACAAATAATTGTCAGTTTGATGTGACGCGGCGAATTAAAATGCTAAGTAATTGTAAATATTGAAAATTTCAAATTTCCCCCAAAGGGTGCAACGCAATTTAACCCCTTTTAGCGGTGTGTCATTGTGTAATAGCAGCTCTGAAAAGTTTAAACGAAAAGTTTCAGCTGGCATTTATGAAAGCATAAAAGGCATAAAAGTTAGTTAGGCTTTCAAAACAGATCTGTTGAACTTTGAAAAAGTTACAAATAAGTACTGTTATATTCTTTCATATATCTTTCTGTATCTTCGGTAAAACGCATCCGATATTGATGAACAAGATAACCTTGGAAAGACAATTTACATCATTTGTATAGCTTCGGTGTAATAGTTTTATAAAATAAAATGCATTTTTTTTTTTTTAATGGCCATAACAACTCCTTAACGGACTACGGTCTCATATAGAGCACTCCTCCAGGCGTTTCTGCTTTGAGTGCGCCTTTTTCATGCGATGAAACAAAAGGGTTTACCGGGTCCTTCCAACGGAGGGATGACCTACCCTTCAACAGCTGCATTGAAGACCTTTCTCGCAGTAGCTTTTTTATCTAGACGTCGTAGTCGTAGAGCTTATAGAGTTCGTCGTTCCATCGAATACGATAATCATTGCTCACGTGTAAAGATCTTACGGATCTCTACGCTCAAACACTCCAAGGTCAAGGAGCTTCACTCACTAAGATGAGGTTCTTATAGAGTGTTAGTTTTGTTTGGCGGGAGAGGTCTTTACTACTCACTTGCCTACTGAGACCAAAGTAACATCAATTGGCAAGATTGATTCTCCGCTTGATCTCCATGTTGATATCGTTTGTCATTGTGACGGTGGTGCCAAGGTGGACGCAATTCTTGACTTGTAAAGTATAGTTTTCAACACCAATCTGAGAGTCCAACCAATGACCTATGATATCAATATCATCTGAGTATATCTTATATATTAATATTGTACTGATCCGATGTACTTCGGCGTTTCGCAACACAGTTGAAGAGGTTGCAGGAGAGAAACCGGATACAACGGTAGAGGAAACCAAGATAGAAATATTCTTACCAATTAATTGTCGCCAGTTTTGAACAGCTCTGCAGGCATTTCTTCTGCGCCTGCGGCTTTGTTGTTCTGACTTCATCTTAGCTAAGCAGCAGTATACCCACGCTGTCATCTCTGATGGGGGCGTCGTGTTAAGCGAATATTTTGGTATAATTTGGTGTTCTTTACCATTATGGTCTCTGATATCTAGATTTTCATAAAGAGAAACATAGCTTTGCACATAATTCAATTATCTGAAAGTTGACAAAAGAGATTAAGAGGCTTTGATACACTTTATTTGAACTCAAAACAAGTATGATTTTAAAACTTCATAAGCAGCTGCTCCGATTCCAGTTCTTTCCAATTCTTGCCAAAAAAATTATAGGAATAATGATGTTATTGGAAAGTAGTGCAAACTAAACTTATAGCTCCCCTGCAGGCCTATCTCTGAAGTAAGTCTAAGTAAATCATTCTTGTCTTGCTAAGGTACCACATTCAACGAGTACGTACCAGGAAGATTTCACCTTGAATTGACAAATCCTGATAATCCCTAGCCCGAGTGTATCTTTAGTGTTCAATGTCTGGTTAGTGAACCAGTCAGTGCATGTTTGGGAGTTTTCCTAAGCCCATTCAAGTTAATGGTAGGTGACCAGTTACTGCTTGGCCTGCCTGATGCCTGGAGTGCAGATCCCTTTTCAATTTGTCTAAATCATTCTTCTTCTCTTAGTATTTGCTTTAGAGTGGGCTTGCCCGCAAGTATATTTCCGAGAATTTTTGTGTTTTGGTGAGGGAGAGTTTGTTTTGTCGACCTAGACGATCTAGTTTGATTCGGATTTTCCGCGCTTCTGATATTTTTTCCCTATTATTCTTGAAACTTTTAGAAAGTTATTTTGTTATACAATAATACGTCACGTTTACTTAAGCCAGTTCTAAATATTAATCTCTCAAAAAAGTATCTCCATAATTCCTATAAATCATCCTTTTCTCATTCCACTTTCTTCAGAATATACACGGAATATACTTTACTTTGATTTTCATTAAAAATAGTTGTTAAGTTTCTGCACAATATCAAAAAGAGGAACAACAATCGTCATCAACTCAACATTTGGTAATTCAAAATGTGTGTGAACTATAACTTAAGGGCACAAAACGGTGAGTGATTTATTACCACTGCTTATTTACCATGGCTTCTATGCTAAAAACTATGTCAAAAAGCATTTCCTGCTACGCAACTAATTTAAATTCCTTTTTTGGATGCGCCCCACCATCTTTGGGGGTAAGCTACCACCAAATACGCCATGGTTAAAAATCACAGCTCGTTGTTGTTGTTGGGAGTTTCGCTTACGCAGAAAACTGTCACATGCTTTTCATTTCCAGAAATGTTGCCACGAACAAATGAATCTGCAGCCAGGAGCAATGTTAACAAGCGTTTTACACAATGATACAAGGGGCCAGACAGGCAACCAGGCAGACAACCAACACCATACAGTCAGCTCCCACATGACTCAACCTTTAGCCCAGGCATTGTAGACGTACTCATTGTCGTCGTTGTTGTTGCCTGCCCGCCATTTGCGCTTGTTGACAGCTTAAAACCATAAATCAACAAGTTAAGTCAAACGTGGTCTAAAAGCGTTTCCTCCACACACATATGCACACTTTAGCCAAATTTAAAATTTGTAACACACACTGGAACCGACATACCATATAAAGAACCACCCACAAACCAACGAGAAAGTGGAATTGATTTCAATGTTTAATAAAAAAATTCATGAAAATTTGTCAGAGCAGCTTCGCCAGCTATTAATCACAGTTTGTTGCATTCTCTGGAACAGTGTTGTACTGCGCCATAAAGTGATTCATATACATATCATCCTTTAAACCTATACATATGGATGTATCCTTGCACATAGCGAAGGCTGCAAGCGAATTCTGTGCAGCAACTTTTGACCATGATTTATGTTGCAGCCTCATTTTACTTAAGTTTGGTACTTTTTTTTCGGAACTAGGAGAGATAGTTAGCAGGCAAGTTTTGCAGGAGGGTTGCTTCTCTAGGGTCCACAACAATGAGCACTAATCAGAATTGAATCCTCATTAAACTTATCAAAGCCACAGTAGCAGAGAAAATCTCTTATTTATATGGCATGTCTAATTTATATATCTAATGTCAAATATTTATCACAGCCTGCCAAATATTTTGCAAATCACCAAAAAAAAGTCACTCTAACAATAATGCAATTTATTTTGCCGATAAAAATCAATGTTTTTTACCCAAAAAATAGTAAGGTGGTAAAAAAGGGGTCGCAGGGCACGCGCTAAACGCAAACCCAGGCAAACCATAAGGGTTAGCTTAGGGTTAGCCACGCGTCACTGCTTTCACTTGAAAGTCGGCAAGTCACCGAGTTACTTGTTTTTTTGGTTACCATGTCAAATATTTACACACATGCGGTTGTTTCATATTTCATAAATTTCAGCAAAATCAAAGCATAAAGTTGTCAAGGCCTCGCGAACCCCTTTGGCAACACTTTGTTCCTTCACGTAACCCAAACTCTACTAACAACTTTTTGCGTGCTCCTTTTCAACTCTTTATGCAATAAATGGCCGGCTTTTCCGCGCCTGTTTGTTATATGAGTGTGTGTGAGTGTGTGTGTATGTGTGTGTGAGTGGGTGCTTTCTTCTTATTCATGAAAATTGAGTTATAATTGGTAGTGCATTAAGTTGTCGTCGCCGACTTCGTCGGCCTTATCGCTGCTGTCGTTGACGCATTTCTGCGTCAATAAATACACGCAAATTGAATTTATAGGCAGAACCAGAGTCAAGTTCTCAATGTGTGTGTTGAGTGCTTTGGCTTAAAAGTGCCACTAAATCAAAATCATGTCGCCACACACACACACACACACACACACACACACACACACACACACACACTCACACACACACACCACGCATACACTTACTCACACACATATGTGTCCAAAGGAAGTGCATGCATGGCAGCAAAACACAAAAAAAAAGTTGTCGAAAAGGGGTTAAGGCAACCGGGCAACGTGTGTTTTGCATACGTTTCCGCTTTTGTGCGTACTCTTTATACGTTTCATTCGTTTTTTGCGTATCCTTCCGTTTAGTTTTGATATCGTTACGGGACTGTTCTTTTTTGCATATGCCTCGAAACGTGTGCCGTGTGTCGTCTGTGCTCATATGTGGAAATATTTTGACAGTTTCGCGGTTCGTTAGCGTTTTCACGATGGTGCAACGAATTGCCTGCATGTGATTTGGGGGTATTCTAAGTAGAGGTACCACAGAAGCAGTTGGAAACTGGATTATAATTGGAACTACACACACAAGCTTAATTCCAACGCGAATAACATTTATTCTTAATATCCTTAAATGGTATATTCTAATTGAAAAATATGCTTATTATACCTCAAATCCTGCCAAGACCTATATTCTAATCATACATAAACAAGCGTTGCCTAATAAGAACTGCAACTGTATTGGAAATGGTACATTTACTCTTGTATATCTTTCCAAAACCATATTTCCTCTTTTGGTAGTCAAAAACAGGAAGTTATTTCTATTAACTATAGACAAATGAGACTCTATTTACTTTTTATAAACCTTTTTAAATTTGATTTTTTTACATGTCAGCTAAAGCATACCTCTCAAGTATCGAAACTACGAAATCGAATCATTACAGTCAGCTCATAGACCTTTACATATGTGGGAGCTACGATCGAAACCAATTGCAAGGCTCAGCGGTGATTGTACCTTTGGCAGTCAAATGATAATTGAATAGGAGGTTGCACCCGGAGCCGAAAACCCAATTATTTTTGGGGCTTGCACAAGAGCCAAACGTTCTCTTCATTTCGAACCAAACTCTGAACTGAAGCATATTTTCCCATCATATATTTTAAGAAATAGCCCAAATTTAGCATGGTCTGTCTTTTTCTTTCTTTTCGACAGCAATAGCGACGTCTGGAGCTCCCCAATCGTCGCACTTGTAAGTCAGTTACAACTGACGAGTTTTTGACGGAAAAGTGAACGTGACCACTGCTTTCGGTGGAACCAACAAATCGGCAGAATTTCTGAGAAGTTACAAAAGTCAAATACTTAAGCAAAACGAATACCATTGCATACTTCGTGGCTAACGATGAACTGCGCGGTGCAAGTCCGGGGTCAGCAATAGATAACCTTTGCTGAAAACGAAATTGTTTTTTTGTTGGACGGCGTACTACAGGGAAAGGGAACCGGTCACCTTGGTCAATTGATCTCAAAAACATCTGGTGTTCTAGGCCAAGACCGGCGACAAGCAACTGCAGCAGCCAAAAGAGAATGATGAGAAGAAACCAAAGGAGGAAAAGCAGTCTACACCTTAGAGGGCCTAAGCTTAGGAGCTAGGATAACATTAACTAAGCGTAACATTGATAGTCCAATTCAAGTTTCAAGGAGGTCCCTTCTTCAAACAATTACGACAACTTAATTTAGCATTTTCGTTATACATGACATTCGTGTAGAGACCACTCTCTGTGGTCCTCTTCTGGCCCACACTTAACTACTGACCAAATGCTCAAATTTAGCACACAAAAGAACACCGCCCTTTCCTCACTGGCACGCCCTAACCCTTTTTGCTTTGACTGTGGCCACTTTTATGTCCGCCGCAGCCGTTAGTGGTCATTGAGTACGTGGCCCAACTGGCGACACTTGCCCAATGATGCTGACCCTTTGGCGGTGAACCCTTTGCCGAAATATTTCCTTCCCCAACCCTCAGAGTCCTAACATATAAATTATATGATTTTTGCATTATTTTGGCATAATGTGCACATTAATGACACTCGAAATTATGTTGTTAATCGAAGGATTGGAAAAGGGTTGGTATGTCGGTTGTTGGGTTTACTGTTCCTGGTACTTATATGGGACATTATTCAATTCGATTTCTGTGCATTTGTTGGAAAATTTATTGGCATTTTTTGGTTGCCTTTTTATGTTATTTTTGCGTTGCATTTTTATGTTAGCTTGTGTTTTATTTTGAAACATTAATTTTCCTTGGCATTGACAGACATTTGACGTTTTTATGTCCTGGCCCATGCCAGGGATACATTAGTTAAATTACATACATATATGGCCGGTGCGCCAAGTGAATTTAACGTAGCATGAAATAAATGATATATGAAACGAAATGTTTTATTCTAGATAGCAGGAAAAACAGCAGAGTTTTCTTGATTGGATTTGTGGAAAATAAAAACATAAGAGAAAGCAGTTTATTCTATAACTGCATAGTAGCTTGAATCTTTTGGTTTTCTGTATGTTTGAAATTCTCTAAAAAGCTTCTAAAACGCTTGTGTACAGCAAAGTACAGTTTTGCAGCTTGCTCTCAATCAAATCAATAAAACTTTTATAACTTATTTAACTTGAAGATAAGCGAAATAAATCTCCAAGTGCCAAAATAAGTCACACATATGTTCCCAACCAATGCCCAAGTTAAACATGAAACAACAACAACTGTACCTCAATTTGAGAAATACCTATGAGAGAGATTGGTGCTCAAGAGCGGGGAACTAACTGTAAAAAGCCTACAAGATTTACCAAATATTGCACAATGATGGATCATAAATAACTTATGTTTGTACGGCCCTTCAAAAGATACACAAAACACAGGATAAATAATAGGAATCAGTCGCCTTGTCGTCGCCCTCAGTGACGTAACACATACGATACCCACACAGACACACTTAGATGCCAGTGAACACTCGACTTACTCACACCGGGGAAATGAAACAAACGCTCTGCTTTTTATTTTCTCTCTCTTTTTTTTGTTTGTTGGTATCTACTACCCCGGCCATTAAGCACAAAAGGATGACCCTTGATGCCGTAAAAAAGAACTTTGCTGTTCGCCGGACAATGGTCACTTGATGATGCGGGCGCGTCGCCATCGCCAAAATACAATTCCCGTTTCAACTGCAGCAAGATTTTATTTGCTGCTTTTTACTGCATGTCCAAATGAACGGAAGCGACTCGTAAAACTAGCGAATTGTGAATTATGTTGCCAACATACTATACTACTATAGAAGAGTCATAGTCACTAGGAGTCGGATTCGATGCAAAGAATCTAAAGACTCGATTCGGTCGCTGGACAACTTAAGCAAGCCGTAAATGACAGTCAATAGTTGACAATAAAAAAGCGCGTGGCACATATAAAAAATGTGGACAGTGGTCATTGGTCAGTTGGCAGGGGAATTGAGGTATCGACGTCTGTCCCCGTCTATTGAACTCGTGTTTTACTCAATAAAAGGCGCATTAAAACATGTCCGTCCTCCAAGGGTGGGATGCCTTAAGTAGTTCCACAAACGAAAACATTGTCGTAAATAAATTTTATTGTAAATTATATTCTTTGCTGAGGTGTGACTGTTTGACTGCATTTGGGTCAATTGTTTTAGCTATAAAAGGTTAACTTTACTAAAACAGCGATATATCTATAATGCAGAGTATATATTAGTCATTCTACAGACATACGTACTCTTATTAAACTATTCGATCCTATTAGCAGAACACGTTGAAAACTTAGGAAAGCCATTTTTCCGCTTGTCCCAGAGCTCACAATAAGGCGTCTTAAACAGAGATTATTAAACCTGTTAAGATGACGCAAACTCTACTAAATGCAAAAAACATAAGAAATCGAAACATACTAATAGTTTTCATTTAAGAAGGGTGAACCCGATCCAATTTCCTTCTACACGTGTTGGTGGCTTAGGCCCCTGCAAGAGGTTCTGTCGGTCATTTTACGTTCTGGTATTTAACTCATTTATCAAATACGAATCATAGTGTTACACGTATGCCACGTGTGTACCAGTTTTGAAATACTTGGGTCCTAGGGATATTGGAACAGCCACAACGCAGCACCTGATTGTTAAAATACAACTGGCTGCTGGGACGTTGGAGCAGTTGCAAGTAGCACTGGCCACTTCAATATTCTCAGGCCGAGCTAGCCATTTAGATGTGAGAGTGTGATAAGCATAAGTAGTAATCGTGGACTTTGCTGCAACCAGCTCCAGCAAGTCCACAGTGACCAAAGTGTACAGGAGAAATCCACGAACACTGCCCTACGACACACCAGCTTTGATGTAATGCTCAGGAAAACGGCAAAGCTTCATATGTAGCTATTTTCTATGTCAAAAACATGCTGCGCAATCCGATGAACCTATTCAGGAATACAATGGTTGTGCCCAAAACTGTCGACACTCTTTCAAGAAATATTCTCTCAAATATTTTGGAGAAGGTACATAGCAAGAGGATCGGGCGAAAATGTGTTGTATTCGCAGTACTTACATACTTATCTGGCTTTAACAAGTGTTACGGCCTGATGCAAAGCTCTCCTCCAGGAGTCTGTGCTTTGCGCGCGCCTTCTCCAATTTGTGATACCAAAGGTAGCTAGTGTACTTTATACCATGTCCTTCCAACGGAGACATGGACTGCCCTTTCGAAGTCTCGATTCCTCAACTGCATTGAAAACCTTTCTCGCAGGAGCTTCTTCAATCATACGCACAACATGACCTAGCCAATAGAGCTTCTGAATTTTAATTCGCTTATCTATGTCAGTGTCATCGTAGAGCTCATAGAGTTCGTCGTTCTATCGATTGCGATAACTGTTGCAAACGCGTAAAGGACCAAAGATCTTATGGAGTACTTTCCGCTCAAACACCCCAATTGCACATGCATCAGACTGCGTCATCATACATGCTTCAGAGCCGTGAAGAAAAACGTGAAGGATGAACTACAGAACGTTAGTTTCGTCTGGCGTGAAAGGTTCATTTGCCTACTGAGATGAAAGTAACATCTATTGGCAAGAGTGATTCTCCGCTAGGTTTACGTGCTGAAATCAGTTTTCATCGTGACGGCGGTACCAAGACAGACATCAAAAGAATAGTTTTCAAAATTAATCTGAGAGTCCTATCACAACGTCTCTTCACTCGAACTATGTCTTGCTTTTATTTACAACCAGACCCACCCTGGCAGATACTCTTTCAAGTATGCAATAAGCTACAACATTTTCCATCACAAGGTTGAAGAGGTCGCAGGTGAGGGCATCGCCTTGTCTAAAGCCTCGCTTGGCATTAAAAGGCTCTGATAAAATAATAAAAATCATTAAGAAAACTCCCTTGCTAGGAACTGTCATTACTACTACTAGTACATACTGATCTCCAAGCGCACTTCATCCAACCTAATAGAAGAATGAAAACATGGATGTCAAACTGGTCCCTCACACCTCAGCTACAATTTGGAATTGATTTTTAAAATATTTCTAGATCACGTAGTATGTTTTCTATCTAAAGCTGCTAAACTTGGAATGCAAACTCTCCTAAGTTTGATTAAGCTCTGAGTTGTATGCAATAATGTAAAATCAAATAAACGCACATAGCGACTGAACAGGTTCGACCAAATTTTAGTCCCTCGACAAAGTACCGCGGAGATTAAAAAGGATTTTATAGTCAGGATTCCTGAAATATAGCCTCTGTTTCGGTTTTTCGGTGTATTTCGGTTATAAACAAGAGAATTGCAATAGTCATCATTATTTGGTAAAAGGTTGTGTTTATAAAAACAAGAACATTTAAGTGTTTAGCTTAGTTAAGTATCGATACTTTGATGTAATACCTTACCTACCTTACCTAACATACACGAATTTTTGTTCTCGAAATTTTCATGTATCCGCTTTCCCATATATCCCCAAGTTTCTAGTTACTTCAATCTAAGGCGAACAAATAAAGTGAAATTAACTAGCTATTTTAGTCAAAGTAAAACACTTAACTGCCATTTAAATATTCATTACTTCTAATGTTTACTCAAAAAGGCATAAAAATAAAGTAAAGAAACCCCAAAAAATTAGCTTTTAAAGAAGTCAGGCAAACTTGCAGACCACATAAGGAAAAACTGCGCATGAAATTCACAAGAAAAACCGAAAATTTGCTTTTAAAAATTCAAGTTAAAGCAAAGGCCAAAGGCATACGAACAGGGGAAGGGTACTGGTAGGTGGATATAGAAGAAGAGCCAAAGACATTGAATATGCACACGCCATAATCACATTAAAACGTAAACGATATGCAAATGGATGAACCTGACAAGGAAGCCGCCAAGTCGGAACTGAGGAACTACCTCGGTTGTGGCCTGGATGTACATCAAAAATGCGCACATGTAAAAGAAGTGAGTGAAAATGTAAGCAAAAGAAACTGCTGAAAAACTATATGCAAAAGTTTTTCCTTTTTTTTTTCAGCTGTTACTGTTGTTTTTGTTGTAAGCTGCGGTGATGGCCGGAAGTTGACGCAAGTCCTGGCGGAAGTGACTGCAAGTTAGCAAACATAATGTGTGGAGTTTTTCGTTCACGTAATCACACGTCGTTGAGTCGTCGCAAGAGCAACATTTACAAGCAGCACAACCACAACAACTACAAACACGCGCAATTAAGCCAAGAACCCGAAGCGGCTTGCGGAAGTGCACGCCATTTTAATTCAATAAATGTCAAACGAGGCATTTCCTTTGGCCCACCAAAAAGTAACTTAACCCTAGCTTGCCCCCACCTTGGCTGCGGTCTGTTGCTTAAAGTCAATTAAAATTTTCGTGCTTCTTGTCTATAAGAAAGCAGCTCAGATCCAGACAACTTCGATAAACTTTTGGCAACTTTAGTTAGAGTTTTGCGAGCATCTGTGTCTAGTTTTGGTCTATTGTTCGCCTAATGCAATCACTTGGCAATGTGTTTTTGGGAAAGTGTGTTCCAAGTTTAATGAAGTGCTCGTGGACAGATGGGCACCCAGAGAACTTGAAATCGTCATTAGGCAAAGGCATTGTCAGGTGTTCCCATACGGAAACATTCATTTGCCATTTTGGAAAATCAAAACCTGCCATCTAACGGTAACAATAACACATAAGAGCAACAAAAACAAGAACTGTTCCAACGTATTTCAATTAAATTATCAAAACAAGTGGCAAAAAGAACAATGACAATGCGAAATGGCAAAACCAACACCTAAGTGCATTTAAATCCTTTTGCACTCCAATAATGGAAACTCTAGGTCTGGCAACTCTGGCTGCCACAAAGCCAAACACCTAAGTCAACTGCCATTGTCACCGGTATTGGCATTGTATTCGAAGGCAGCATCCAAAGACTTAAGTCTTGGCAACTTCATTATTCTTGTTGCAAATCCATCGCTCTTACTTACCAACGCATCCTTTTCGCAGCACAGCAAATGCGGAATGACTTTTCCATGCGGTTTTCTAATAAAAGCAACACAATTTAAACTCTGAAAGTGGGAACCAAAATAATTTCATATGCAAATGACTGAAATGAATTTAATCAACAATACTCCCACTGTCTATTTTGTATCTATATCTCTGTATCTGTATCTAAGGCTGTAGCCTATATGCAATTGTGTGCTTATAGCTGTTTTGTTGTTGTTGTGGCCATAACCCAACATGGCCCTAACATTCATTGCATTATTCTAATGAGATTTTGCAAGCACATTAAAAACCTTTGCTACCAACTTGAAAAACCATTGCAATTATTTTGATAACAACTTTTTAAATTAAATGGCGAGGTCCAAGCTCATGCGCCATGCCGTTTGTTGTGCTATAAGACAAGGATGCATAGCGTTTATGAACCGAACCGGTTCGTAAGAACACGCATGTTGTATTGCCAAACGTACTGAATTTTGGCGATGAATTCTTTTTCATTTTGTTTGCAGTTTTTACCTTTAATTTAGTTAAATTCTATATACTACTATTTGTCTGCCCCAAAAGTAAAGTGAACCTGGAAAACAGGCTTATATGCAAATTACTGATACTAAAATTCTACAAAGTAGCTTCCTTGCGCAAAGGAACACCGGCGTTAGCTTAGTATAAGGGATTTCCATCCTGACGTCTTAGGTTTTTTTTTTGGGGTCTTTTCAAGACTTTCTTTTCCCTAAAGCCACATTTTGTGGCTTTTTGGACTTGGTGCAGTCTCGGCGACCTTAAAACGCGACATCATGAAATTTGGACGCGTTTCTTCAAAACTGGTGTGGGTATCTTTGTTTACCCTAACCCCTTCCCTGTTTTCCGTCACTTGGCCCGTCTTATTAACGGCTCACTGAACACAGTTTTTGGACTCTGTTGTTCTATACCAAGAAATTATCATAACTTTTTGAAATCCAGTCTAGTTGAAATTAGAGCTGCAAAACTGTAGTCCTATCGAGGTATCGATTTTTTTCCTTTGTGTCTTGCTTACGATGTTTTCGTTTTCACTATCGATAGTTTAAGCACATGCTTAGCTGAAGAAAGATAGGAAGAAAGAAAAAACCGATAGTCCTATTGATAGTATTCAAACTTTTCGACCCGATAGTACTATCGATAGTATCCAAAAATCGAACGCGATAGTTTTGCTGCTCTAGTTTAAATGGTGTAAACACCTTGACGTAAAATTGTATACCAATGGATCCAGTAGGCTAGTATCCTTTACAAAAACGCTTCAATCCTTTCATGTAAATCTAACATATTTTCAACGAAATAACTCCTCTTTAAAATTTAACTGTCGCTTATGATTTTTTTCTATCCATTTGCACCTTTACTTAGAACTATGCTTAACTCTGTTACAATTCCGCAGTTTGATAGCTTTCAAAAATAATAGCTAACTAAATACACAAACTCGTTCCAAAAACACACAAATTTCGAACCACAACTTTGGTTCCAGCAGAAACAAGCGCATCTCATTAAAAATAACAACTACTTTCCGCCCTGGAACTGCACACTCCGGGCATAGTTGTTGTTTTTATGAGCATTACGCATACGACATGTTGTTCAGCGTATGAATGTAAAACGGTAAAAGTACATAACTAACGGCATTTAACATATAACTTTTGCACAGTTAGCTTGCCAGCCAGTTGCATTTTTGACCGCAGTAAACGGTAATTGTCTGCTCTCCAATGTCTCTCTGCTCTGACGGTCAGCAAAAACGCCAATAAAAGCTCAAGTCCCTTCTCTCACTCTCTCTTTCTCGGGGGAAAGTGGCCCCATAGACTCATTGAAGCGGTCAAGTGGCCTGGCATGCTTGCAGTTACTTTATCTTCAGTCGGACTGCTTAACGGCTTTACTAGACTGTCCCTCTCGTCCTACCTCCGACTCCCTCTCAAAAGGGGTTCCATCATTTTGGTAGCTCATTGTAGCATGCAATTTTAAATTTGATGTTGTCCTAACAGCAAAACGCATAAAAATTGCGTTTAGCAGTAAAAACAAACAAGCGCATGTTGCAGCAACAATGTTGCAAACTCCACGCCAAATCTTACCCTCCAGTGAAAGATAAAAAACAAACATTTTTTGTTTGATTTGCATATGACAAACTCTACAACTGGACATTGAAGTGTGTTTGAGAGTGTGTGTTTGTTTTGATGTGTGTATCTGTGTGTGTGTGTGTGTGTGTGTGTGTGTGTGTGTGTGTGTGTGTGTGTGTGTGTGTGTGTGTGTGTGTGGGTGTGTGTGTGGGTGGCTGCTGTTCATTTGGCTGCTGCTGCAAATGACCGGCAATTATGTTGTCGTATGTGTGTGTGTGTGTGTGTGTGTGTGTGTGTGTATTGCCGTGTGTCGTGTACAGCTTGTTATGTGCAGCATGTTGCCTGTCCATTGCACTAGACGCATTCTTATTGACTGTAGTGCCACTCTCCAACACAAACCCTTCCTCCTTTGCACAGTTGGTGTGTTATGTCCTGGACAACATTGTCGTTCTTTTTGCAGTTGGATTCGGTTTTTATTATTTGCACATTTTGTTCATTTGATCATTGTGCGGTTGGTCGGCATGCGAAATTAAATTAAAACGCATTAAGAGTCTTATGGGGCATCTCAAAAACTTTAATCAAATTTAAATATGGCTTGCATTCTAATTAAACGTGTTTTAAAGCTTGAAAACAATTTGAAAAGCTATCGATAATCCAAATATTATTCAATCCAATATTAGCATCGATAAGAGGCTATTCGAATAAAAGATAAGCTTATTTTCAGAATAACAACACTTTTTTTAGTCCTGAGCCGTTTTTACGCACTTTAAATAAGGGTATTTATTTAATGCTATGCTTGATAGCCATAGGAAAAGGCCAGTGTATCTGTTCGTTCCAATAAGTCTTGAAGTTTCGAATAATTTTCATCATTCTTAGTAAAAAAAAAACTCCCGGTTAGCGGGGGTGGTTGGAGTAACTCAGACGAAGTTCATCATTCGTACACAACAAAATTTAGATTTCCTGGATCTTCTGAATAAGTATGTGTATATATTTATACCTTTTTGCGTTTACAAACGCTCTTACGCTCTTTAAGGTTTACAAATAACAATATTTCCAATACCTCCGGCCATGGTCGCCAGCCACCAACACCTTTTGTGTCGTAGATGAGGTTCTATTACTGATAGCCAAGCTCGTGGGCTCAAACACCATATCCGATTGCACACAGTAGCCCAACCAAAAGGTGTGTTTTGTGTGCACACCGAGGACCGCTTTAGCTAGGCATTACGTCCTTGTATTGCGCCTATGGACTGCCGCTCTATGCAGAGCCAACACACCTTCACAAGTACACTAACAATACAGCTCACCCAGTAGTCGTCGGCCTGGTATTAACGGTGCATCGGCTGTAGCATTAGCAACCCACTGCCACTTTGGGATGTATCCTGAGCCCTTTGTCTCCAGCCTTTGGCATCGGATCACCCATGCTCGTTTTGCGCACTATTACCACCAAGACACCAAGTGCCTTATTGCTTATAGCTTTAGTTCAAACAAACGCCTTTAAAAGGACGCTTCGAACTCTAAGCTCTATCTCCTTGTAACATTTATTTGTGAGCACCGCACTTTAATCCACCTAACTTTCCTCCAACTTCTCTCTCACTTACCATCATCTACTCTACTGAAAACTCTACTGAAACCCCCGGCAGCAGCGGACGCTCCACTTTCCCGCCCAAAACTACCGTTAATTTCTACCTAAAACTAGTGCCCAGTACTCTGCTTACCTAACTATATGCCTATCTGACTGAGTCCACTTTCTTCTGACTATCATTATCCCTCACACATGTACTACTAATGCAAAATGCATCCTCATATATGTATAACTATCCTATTTCTGTAACCTATCTCAAACTACACCTCCGGTTATCGCTTGAATGAAATTATTTAATATTTGGCATAGTTTCATTCATTTCCACTGTATATTAATTCGATCCACTGTATGTTCATTTTGCTTGTAATCTTGTCTACTTTTGGAGTAAATATTCAATATTAATAGCGATTCCGATTTATCAGAATGATGAACGAACCCACCACAAATCTCAACTTAACTTCAAATTAAAGCAAACATTGACTCAATCGCGTTGCGGCTACCGAAATGATATAAACTTTATTTGAGCAGAAAGTTAATACGCCCGCTTTCGAGGTATCAAAATGACATCATCGGTAAATGGAGTAATTGATTTAGCCCCCAGTAAACCGCCCCCAACACAAAAGTACACACTGAAAAATGCCAATAGCAAATTTAAATAAAAAATGGTGCAGCGTAATGCACTCAAGCCTAAACTGAGTAGTAAATTACAATGGAAAACACGAATTATACACACTTGAGTCCACAATGGGCAAACATTGGAAAAGCCGCCTGCAGCGATAGAAGAAATTCCAACCCAAAGATAAACGGATGTCCCATAGCAAGCAGCTCACACTTTGAACTTCTACAGAGGCAAGTGAATCAGGAGAGTTGGACCATTCGAGCTTTGGGTCGACTGTTCGTCCAGCCAAGCGGGAAATCCGCGCAAAGGAAACTAATATAAATAAAATTTCAATTACTCAACAATTAATTTTGTCTTGTGAACAATCGCCGAAGCGTTAAAAGGCGGCACAAGCAACAAAACTGGCCTGAGCAAAAGGACCAGGACTCGTTTCTCTCGTAATTCGATGCCTCAGACAACACGCCACTTCCGCTTTAGAAACTACTCAGGCGTACTTTGACTCAATGGAATACTTGCCGTATTTAAAAGTTGTGCCAGCTCAAAGCGGAACTTACCAGCTGTGCTGCAGTGCGTCCAATGCGAGTACTCAGCTCAAGACTTTTCTTTTAATTGTTATTTGTAGTTGCAACTGCTGCAATCTATACACGACACACAATTAGATGGCAACTTATTTGTTTTCTGATTATGAAGCGTTAAGCAAAACTGTCAACGTGCAACCGAGAAACGCAATTTATTGGGAAACTTTGTACCCAAACCCCGAATAAGCCAATCCCCTACCCACAACACACATCCAACATGCTCCACATCCGTTGCCTTTGCCGGCTGCCTGACTAAAAGCTTATCTCTGTGCTTCGTCACTCAAGCAAAACGAAGACTTCGACTGTGGCGATGATGGCGACGAGGATGGCACAATAAAATTTAAGTAGTAGAAGTGACGCCAAGCCGAGAAGTTGATCTAGCGGCTGCGATAGTGCTTCAGCATCCGCCGCTACCCTTGTTGTTTCTGCTGTCAAGCTCTCCGTCGCGTCGTCTTCGTTGTCGGCGTCACGCACAAAGGACTACGCCTCAAATTAGCAGAAAAATCTGTTATCCTTTCGTTTGGCTTGGCTTGCGGCGTGTTAATGATTTTTCTCACAGAAAACTTTTTCCCCAACTTGGTTGACGGCATCTTCAGCATTTTCAGCATCATCTCCGACTGTGTGCGATATCTCCGGCTCTGTGAAAGTTGTCTGGCTTATTTCCTTACAAATGAAGTGCCAGAGCATATTTAAAATTAAACAATTTAATCCGCAGAGAGACGTATAGACAACAAGGATAACAAGCAAGTACAACAATCCTGACAGGCCTGGCCAGGCACGCACGTGAAATGTTGACACTGTCTCAGACTCTCCGTGTTGCTCCTTACCATATATATAGTACGTACGGTTCTACGTATTTCCATTTCTGTTGTCATTTCTTTTGGCTGCAAGGAATATGTGCTAATTAGCAAACAGTCAACCAGCAACATCTAGCATCTTGTCGTGTGTGCTTCAAGACAATTCAACTCCTGCCTAGGAGTGTATCTGAGAGTGTGATTCTCTTGTTAAACAAATAAGTTTGTCCTCTGTTGGTGTAGACTTGTCGCCTGCCTTGTCTTATCAGCCGCCTTCTTCCGACACATTGTCATTTTCCAAGTGGTTGATTGGCACGTAATTTAGTTGAGCTTTCCATGTGCGTTGGAGGGAACGGAAAGGGGTAACTAACTCTAGGCAGAAAATTGGGCTTAAATTCTTAAGAATGGTGCTTCTAGGGTTTGCTTAGTTCGCTCAAAACTATTTACAAGCCAAACTTTTGGTCAATAAAAGGAACAAATTTGGTTAAAGATATAATTTTTGTAAGAGAAGGCATACCATGTGTTTAAGGAGAACTCATAAAAGTTAAATGAAATGCTTCAACGCCGTCATTTGTCTCTTACAAGCAGTAAATCAAGCCTCAATGAATGCACTTTGGACTGTCACTCAATTGGAAATGACAAGCGTGGATCCTGACTCGAACTTCAATGAGTTGATGAACAACTTGTAAGTAGCTCTACTTTTGATCCGATTTTAGCGAACTAAGAAGAGCACCAAAGATTGTCCTGGAATTCAAACAGAGTTGTACACTAGCATTGGAGCGATGTTTGCATACCCCCGTAAAGAAAGCTTACGCAAAGTAGACGCTCCTGGAGACAAACCCTACATCAGGAATCAACTCGGATTGCTATATTCCATCACTCAAGGCAAAGGCAACATCGTACCAAAGGAATATTTCCGATAGATTTCAAGTGGTGAGTACATACCCCGTAAAAGTCAATCGAATACTGCTTCCATATATTAAAACGGACTGCTATAATTTCTGGTACACTTAGGTAACATACTACGCATCAGTGTATTACATTTTTTACATCATTTTAATGTAGATTCGAAGTAAATGTGCTTCAAAATATTGGGTTTACAGGTGCAACCAAAAATTCATCAAATTTTCTTTTATAAAACACTGACCTATTTCATGTAAGACGAATAGCGGGTAGAGAGGAACGAAAAACAGATAAGTAAATTGTTATATGAGTGTGGGTGTATGTTTATATCAGGTTCCGCAAAAGATGGGTTTAGAAGAGAAGTATAAAAACAGTTTGTCCAGTAATTTTACTATTGAATGTTTACTGTTGTTGTTTTTTTTTATGCGGTGTGTCGGTGAATTCTAACACAGACCCCCTATTATACATATAATTTGTTTAAGTTTAAGACAGATCAGTTTCTATTGCTTTCTAAGCCGCCTGTCAACCCCATGATTGGAAAATACTTTCATTTCCTTTATGAGAATAGGGCCATTATGGCTATGCATCATTAAAGACATCAGAGCTTTGACTTTTCATAGTCAATGCTAAAATATATGCATGTGGTATTTTTCAAAATAGTAATATTGGTAATGCATAATGGCTTTGGTTGGCAATGCGCCAAAGCCGCAACCATGTTGATTACAAGCACTCAACACAACCGGAAAAACCGTTACCACCAATATCAATGACCAAAATCGAAACACACACAAAAACCGCAATGTAACACATTTGCAAATATGAATGAATGAAAAAGCCAGTTCGTAAACAAAATGCGGGATCTCGTAGTGGGGTAACGAGAGGTACTGTGGTCAAATCCAACGGGAGCTGCCAATTGTTTGCCAAAAACATTTAAACCTTTATTTGAAAATTACACATAAACATATTGAAAAGGGCTCTGAGGAGGGTCCGGAGGTGGAGCTCGTTTGGTTGACTGCAAGTCAATAATTTTTTGTTGCATGCGAAACATATTTGCCAATGCATTTGTTGGCTATGGTCAATGGTCAACATCAGGGGCAACATCATTAAGTTTGAAAATTGTTGCAGCGAGTGCAATGGCCTATGAAGTGCGCCAGGAAGTTGGTCGATGGCGGGAGAGTGCGGGGTAAATGGAATGCGTGGGCAATGAATTTTCATGATGCAGTCTATAAAAATTAATGCCATGCAGTTGAATGCAGTTCTCTCTCCGGATTTGGAGTGCCCGATGAGTAGGCGAATAAATGTATATTTCAGAACTGTTAAAAAGCTGAAAATTACAGTGGATAATGAAGGGTTAAGCAGTTGCTGCTGGAGTGTGGGGTATGGGGAATGGGAAGGAGTTCATTGCAGCTTATCAAATGGTCATTTTTGTTTGCATTTAATTAAAAATCAACCAAAAGGAGACAAAATGGCAGAGACAAAGTTGCCTTTGCTGCTTAGTGACCGTTGAGCATTTGCCCGGACACGAGGACACGTGTCAATGTGTCAGGACACGGCGTGATAAATCACGCTAAAAGTAAATGCAAAGTAATTTATCAACGTCAACACTTAACAAGCGAATTTTGGCCGCTTCCTGACACTGACGTTAACCAGAGCAAATCTAAACAAAAAATCGAAAGGATTAAAACTTTAAATTGCACAATTAAAATGGGGGCGAATAACAAGGCAAACAATGGCGTCAAAGTACCCAGACAGACAATATCAAATCTACAATATGTAAATCGACGGGCTTTTGTTTGCCTTTCTCAAGACTTTAGCACAATTTTCAATTTAATGTTTGGTCCGGCTTTAAGCCTCACTCACTGCCTCAGTCCAGCATTCACTCTGCTATCTACTATTGACATTTTGGTCAGCCCTGGACGGTTGACAGGCAGACGCAGGATACGACATGCACACACACGTCTTGTTTGCCTATTTATCTCAATGGTGTTTATGTATCTGACGGTGTGTGTATCTTTGTATCTTTCTATAATACTTGCTGACCGTTTGTTTATCTATTTATATTTGGTTTAGTGTACGGCATCTTCCCTGCCTGTAAAGTTCACTAAATTGCATTTCGGCACGCAATTAGTGGTTCATTTGCTGGGTGGCCGGATCTTGGGCCAAGCTTCTCGGCTACGTCTCCTTCTTCTTGTACTTGGCCTGTTTGCTCATCGGCATCCTGACTAGTATTTGCTTTGCGTGCAAAGTTAATTTCAACTTATTACGGTGCAGAAATTTTGCAATTTCCGCAAGAGTCCAGCCGAGTCAAGAGCCAATATGGCATATACTCGACTCTCCATAGAGCGTTCTACGTCTTGGTCATTTTGCTGGAAACGGAAATGGAAAATTGTGGTGCACAGGTAGAAGTGTTTATTTGGCTGCTCCTAGTGAAATTTCTTCTTCGTTTTGTTTGGTGCTGCGTCCTGGTTGGAGCTGAGTCGTTCTCTCAAACCGCAAATTGCCTTGAATTGAATGAATTGATAGTTAATCCAATTGTGTTTGCTTCTATTATGGAAAGTAGGATAAATTTTTAAAATTTCAATGAATTTTCGATTTACTACAAAACTGAATAACAACAAATCAGGAAATGAGAAAAAAAAACAAAATTTAAAAGTTAGTTATCGAATATCGACTAGCACGTACTCAAATCATTGGGCGGTCAGAGACACATTATTTCTACTATTATTTCGAAGGAAACCAGGCAATAGTCAAATTAGCATTTTGTTGTAGAGTTATAGATTATTGGGAGAGTCAAGGAAAACAAAAGAGAAGGCAGAAAGTTACTTTACGAAAGAAAGAAGATCTAATAAATCGTTATAGTTTGAGCGTAGAACACGAAAGGCATAAAATATAATGTAAAAACGTGCAAGTGTAGTATAGGGAGAAAGTTTAGAGTATATCCAACAAGAACAGAAATCTAATTTGAATAAGAAGATTCAAACCGGTGCGTTTTCTTATAGAGATGCAGTGGAAAATCTGGTTGTGGATGCACAGAGTGCAATTGAGGTTGTTGAGGGAACACTTTTCCGGCTTACTATCGGGCGATGATGGTAACAATACCGCTTCCGGAGTTAACTACCCGGCGTCCCCAATCATAAATGACGGTGTAAAGTAGATATAGTCAGGGTCACAATCGGTTCAACGACAACAAAGCTAATGGCACAGATGGCAATGAGTTGGTAGGGTGCATGCACCAGCTCTTTTTCAGAAAATGTCTAAATGGTAGCATGCCCACAATTGACCAGATTTTCACCTACGCCAAATCCTTGAAAATATCCATGAATACCATAGCGACACCCACCATCTCTTGAGGGATCGCGTATATGCCGCATTGTCTGAGTTTGGATTTCCTGCAAAGTTGGTATTCTATGCAGAATGGAGTAAAACAACACACGCAGCTCCGTTACGGTAGGAAAGAGCTTGTTCGAGCCTTTTGATTCCAAGCGAGGTGGTGCCCTCTTCTGCAATCTCTTCAACCTTCTAACGGAGTATTTGTTGCGAAAGGCCGAACTTCATCGATACTGGACTGTATTGTGTAAGGGTGTCCAGCTTGCATACACAGATGATATGGAGTAGTCGTACTAAGCGAGCAGTTACCGTAGTCTTTACAGTTATTGAAAGGGAATCACACAAACCATTGAAGATCAAGCGGAGAATGGCTCTTGATAATAAATGTTACATTGGTCTCAGTAGGCAAATGAGTAGGACAGACCACTCTTGCCAAACTGTATGAGATTCTCATCCTTCCCATTTTATATATATTTTGTACACCTCTATATCATGGGTGATGACGCGGTCTGATGAAAATGCTACCGCATTCATGGCGACTAAGGGACGACAAGCCACCTTTGATTGATATGACTGATTGGTGAATGAGCGAGCGCGACCAGAAGCGCCAGGAGGAGTCATCTACATCAGGCCGTTACCCCGTAACGGGAGAAGAACAAAAGTAAAGGCTATGGCTCAAACATACAATTTCCGGTAAATTTGGTTTCGCTCATTTTGAATCCGGAAACGGTTTTAAATTATCTTCTATTCGCTACTTCGAAATTCAAATTCGAGATTTCGAGAGTGGGGAAATCATTAAATCTCATATTATGAGCTGTGACTTGAATTTAAGCTATTTAAGTGTCGGCTTCATGTTTTTCGGAAATGTAAGTGAAGCATCTTAAGCTAACGGCAAACAGAGTAATGACTCCGAATTCAAACTTCGTATGGAAAAACGAAGAAATTTCTTTAGCACCAAATGCCTCTTGTCATAATGAAATAGTACTGAGGATTCCAAGAGCAGTATTCAAAGATAAAACGAATAGTAGCAGTATATAGTAGTTGAAATGTAGAGCATATCCCATTTTTGATACCAACAATTAATAAACGCAAATTTACCTATAATTTTGTTTACCATGGTACAAATTTAATGATAATCAATGATAATTGATCCGTATTTAGTGCTTATAAAGAAACACGGTACAGGGTATTCCAATGTCGGGCACCGTCCCGACTGTCTTCATCAAATTTTTATTAATTATTTCAATTCATTTTCCCATGGTCCCGTTTTTCTTTTAAGATTTAATGCCCTATAAATAACATTTTGGGCATTTTATTGCCAATTTTGCTGATAAATTGTCCTTGTTTCAATTTCGCGCTACTTCAAAGGTACCAGAAGGAGCCATTGAGCCGCTGACACAAGTAGCTTGTTCCCATTTCGCACTTTTGTTCAAAATCGTAGATATTTTTTTTGTTTTATTATTTCTGGAACAGGAAAATGCAAGAATAGCATTAACGCATAAAAAAGCTAATTTAATTAAAAGAAAATGCAATCAAAAACGCCATTCAGCATTGTGCGCTCGTTGTTGTCCTTATGCTGCTGCGTGCCGCCTTGCAGTTCCGATGCAGGACACTTTTTATGACCGCAAACAATGACGAAATGCAGGCAAAGTGCAACGAGTCGGAGACAAAAGCCGTACACGGCAGTAGAAGGAGCAGCCGGAGTCGCTCTGCCATGCGGTTGTTTTCCTTTGCAGGATTTTATGCACATTTATCATAATTTCACACGCAGCCCAACAACAGTCACAACAAACGGGCGAAGGATGAAGGATGCGCTTTGCATTACTTCGACTTGTTGTTTTTTTTGTCCTTGGTTTTAATGCCTGGGTTTGGTGGCACATAAAAAATATAAATTTAAGTGCAGTTACTTTTGGGGCGGGCAGGAAAATTGCATTTTCCCTTTTTACGACCAATGACATTTATGACAGTTCTTTTTTTTCTTGTCTTTTCCTTTTTACTTGTTGTACGGAAAGAAGAAACAGCAACAACACCACCAATAACAACAATAACCCATTAAAACTATTCATGGACACACCTTCGGGAAGTATGCATGCTCATATCTATAGGAACCATACGTATGTAGATCCTTTTGGCATCATGTCAACACATTTCTTTCTTAGCGATTTCCTTTTCCTGTTTTTAAAGGGTAGACTCGCTTTATCATCGTTTTTGTAACTCATTTTAGGAGCTCAAACACTTTTTTGAAGTATAAAATTCCGTAATAGTTTCCGTTTACTGTACTCATTCATTATTGAGTTCTTAGTTGCTAGTTGACTTTGGCTTACTGCGCAATTCAAAGTAGTTTCTAGTTTTTTCAACTCAATTAGTTTCAATTTTGTAATTGCGACACTGCACAAAGTCAAGCACAATAAAATGCCATTAATAAAATATAATATTTTGAAACTATATACTCTTAATATAAATAACACTACTCAACAAGATTTCATATTCAAGAACTCTGATGGTTGATCATGTTGAAACAACCTTCTCTCAATATCGCTCCGTACTCAGTTTTTTCCAGTCGTCCTCAGGTTTCGAGAATTTCGCGAATATCGGTATTTCTGAGGATGTTCCACTTAAACCGCTATATCTCTATTGTCAATAGAATTATCAACTTAATTTTATATTATATTTAAAGCTAATAAATGCCACCACAATCCTTTCATGGACCACTTTTCGATTTGACCCATGAGTTTTTGGCCACAAACCTCAAAAGTCTGAAAGTTAGCCAAAAAAGGGCAAAATTTATGTTTTTATCTAAGCACGTTGACCTGTTGTCAAACTTAAATAAAGAATTAACTTGAGTTTTATAGACTAGTGAAATCGATCAATATTTCGCTCTTATTGCAATCCTAAAATTTTCATCGAACTGCAAAGTCAGATGTTCAGTAAGGTCATTTTTGTGATAAAATTGATTGGGTCTTTTTGCTAACTTTGCGCGCTTGCAACTTTCACACGTTTGGACAATAAGTTTATGCTAATAATAATGGAAATTGAAGTCAAGGTATGTAGAATGTGTAAACCGAAACAGATTTTGTTAATTTTTGATACATGTTAATTGAGTGTGTTGTTTTGTTTTCTAAAAAAAAAAGAGAAAACAACCAAGGTGCTCATCTTCTCTGGAGTAGAACTAACATTGTGCAGATTTGTGCCAAAAGCTATCTATGTTAAAATAAAGTGCAAAGTGTGTATTTATTATTGTTACTAATGCTTTTAGCTTTTTTTCGCATTTTTCGTGGCTCTCGCGGTATTTTAATACCCTGTACTCAAAATGAATTTCGCCAACCGATTTGGTGCTATCCGATTGAAACTTTGAACAAAGTTACTGTGCATACGTGGTGTAAAAATGAATAAGTTCGGATACAAAGCTGAAAAGTTATAGATAAAAATGTTGGAGAAAACTTACAGCCGAATGTTTCACTTCTGCCGGGTGTCTTGTTACGGGTCAAGTTTTGTAGTGTATTCATGCGCACTTTCTCGACTGATGATGACTGCAATGGTTGTTAGAGTAGAGTTAAATTTTGAACTACTAAGCAGATTCTAAAAATTCTTATACAAGCCAAAAATACTGTCTTTGATCCAGAATAGTATTTTATGGATATGCGCCCAAAATTCTATAAAACATCATTACGGAGTTTAACCCTTCAAGCTATGACCTTCAACCTACACAAAGACGTTAAATTTAAAATCATTCAATTCCAGCTTGAAGCGAATTCAAAAAACTTATGAAATGTAATGGAGTATTGGTTAATTGGTTGATCGATGATTTAACTTCTTTTTTTCATTCTCTCTCATTTCTGGAGAAACTAACGAATGTTGGTAAGCTTAAAATAAATTAAAGGGATATTCTTTCATAATCAATTGTTGTAATAATGTGAATCAGTTAAATTTATTTTTTATTCTTTCTTTCTTTATTTTATATTCTTTCATAATCAATTGTTGTAATAATGTGAATCAGTTAAATTTAGTACCCTATCCGGCAGAGGACTCTTATACAATGTGCGGGTGCTACAATGAAATCTTTTTCAACTTTTTTGTGTGTTGTTTTTGAACCTTTATTATTAAATAAAACAAAACAAAGCATTCTGAATAATCTGCATACTCTGTTTCAAGCTGTTTGTCTGCTTTCACAAAAACTAGAAAAATATTGTCGTTCACCAAATTCTATAAAATTGCCCAATGCTATAAATAGTGCATCTTTGTAGGACTTTTTTGTTGGTTAGCTAAAAAAAACAGACTTGTTTGCTCTTTCGAAAACACAACTCAGAAAAAAAATAAAACTCTCTTCTGTGTCCCCGACCGATTCTTGGATAGATTTACAAGCCAAATTAACTCAAATTGCCAAAAATATGTGTGGTTTGTTTTAGAATTCGACATAGTATGTATGTTTAGGGTATATACTCTTCGACTCATTTTAAGCAGTTTACAACTGAGTTTCTTCAACATTGTTGGAGCCAACTTTGTTATTAATATTAGAGCCAACCATAAACACACGGCGACAACGTCGTTCGTTGTCGTTAATATTAAGAATAAATACGAGCAAAATAATAAAAAAAAAGAAGCAAAATAGTACAGAAAATAAAAAAATACCGAATAGCACAAAAAATAAATAAATATAAAATATCCTTGGCAAACGTATGCCATAAAAATCACAATAATAAAATTACTTTTTATTTACTTTTGCTGAGAGAAATCTAAGAGAAGGTTATTCGTATTATCAGACACGTTTTCCGGTAATTGAAGTGTTGTTGTTGCCGTTGTTGTCTAGCAGCTGCTGCAAAGTCCTCTCATAATTTTTACTTGTGACAAATCAACGCCCTCTTGTAGTTTACTTCCTGCTGTTTTCGATGATTCTCCTCTAAGTTACAAGCTTATGTGTAGTTTCTTCTCTGTGTTGTGTTATGGTGTTTTTGTTGCTTTATCAAAAGTAATTTCACTTTTATTTCCGTTGACTATTGCCAGCGATTTCCGTTTTTTCGTCAATAATTTCAGTTCATTTCATTTCTTTGTGTCATAAAAATGGCCAACAAAAAACTTGCAAGTGGCGCTAAGATTGTTCTTGTTGTTGTTGTTGTTGTGCCATTCGATGCATGCAATATGCACAAAGTTTCCTATTTCAATAAAAAAATATATATGTATCAGTATAAGAGGATGACGTCACAGCATGGATATAAATCTATAAAAATCTCAGCGTTAATATCGTAAAAGTCGCGGAAATATTCGCATAACTATAAAGTTATAGTGACAACAGCAGCTGGAGTAACTGACCGAGCAACTTTGTCGAATCTTCAGGATATACAACTAGAAATGTGAATAGTGTTAAAGGTGCTCAATGCAATAACTTAATATTTCAGATATTAGTATAATGTTTGAAAGCAAAAGTTGGTCAAACCCTAAATTTGATTGAGGGAATGTAGCGTATTTAGGTAACAACATCACAATGGTAGAAATCGGAAAAGCTTCAAAAACAAAGTTTTTCGTTTTTGATGTATGCTCTAGTGTCTAGATTTCGCGAAAAAGTTTAAAAACTCTTTAACTGTTGAACCCGATGTCCGCTTCGTTGACTCTATATTTCTATGATAAGGAGGAGGAGTCTTCGCTGCATATGCTCGATGAGTGCGACGCATTGGCGAGAAGAAGAATGAACCGGCTAGGTGGGCATTGACTCTCGATGCCTGACGTAGCCCTATTAGAACCATCCGAAATACTGAGATACTTATTAGAGCTAGGACTATTGGGTGGCCCAATAGATTCTAAAGGTCGCAGTGCACTACTTCCCATTTACATTATTATTATTATTATATACCACCCTTGCAGAAGTGGTGAGATATCGACATTTCTCGTCAAACTTCATCGTTCTAAACAAATGCGCATATTTTGATAAAATTTTTGTGTCTCTAACTTTTAGAGTCACATCGGTTCGACTATTGCTCTTGATCATTTTTTCCCAAGAAACTTATGATTTGCCACACCCCCTAATGGTAACAGGCACACATGCATTTCTCTCTATCTACAATGCCGTTATACACTTTGTGTACGTGGTATTTAAAATGGGAATAAATATGTGACAAAGCAAGATCGGATCCAAATTGTATAGCGTTTAATTATAGTGAGTTTGTAATGAATGAATTTGTGTTATGTGTACATGGCGAACAGGAACAAGAACCAAGCTCAAAGAGAGTGGAATCCTTGGCCGTTACATAAGGTGGACTTTCTGAAATACGTTCATTTCCAAAACAGTACATAAGTGTGTAAATTTTACGTGCGAGTCGGTCTTAGAGAGAGAGAGAGAGCAAAAAAGCAGCCTCACATTTGAGCATCTTGTGTCTCTAATACACCTGGTCTAGGATACAAGGTGGCCCAGAATTACAGATGACCTTATCAAACCAAAGTCCGCGTGAGCGGCTAGTGCATTCAGGCGCCTTCAATGACAAACCCTTAACATATAAGTGTAGCGAGCCTAGAAGCTGTTTGAAGTTTTAAATTTGTAGTACCTTCGGGTATGAAGCTATACCAGGAGTCCAAACTGGTGCCACGGGTAGCCAGTAAAGCCCGAATAGCCTTTCTTGGTGGCTTTTGTTTTGACTCAAGCGAGAAATGTCTTTATACGGATTGGCGTTGCTCCTAACTAACTGGGTGCTGGGACCCAGAGACTGGCAGAGGATATTTCCTTTATTTGGTACTTATGGAAATTGGAAAATCAAATAATAGTAAAAACATACATATGCCTTATATCGAGTTGACAACCGCCTTCCAGAGCACTGCATAGGATCGTTGATTGACGAAATGTATCAATCCGTATGTTATATGCTTGCATATTTGAACACCGTGAGATTACAAACTCCGGTATAGGTCCGGTTATTTCTGATCTTGTAGATGGTTGCGCGTTGCATTTCCAATATTTCCCCTCAGAGGGGATCTTACTCGTGAATTTGCCGAAAATATAAATTAGGCAGATGTCACCTTTCTCTACCAGCTTTCTTAAGACTTGGGGCTTTAGGTTTCTTGAGAGCTGCACAGGAATTTGGTTGTCGTTGGTCTTTTGGTGTTGTCCCATAACTTCTTGTAGGCAACTTCTTAGGTGAAATGATTCCTCTAATGAATCAATCAGCGCAGTATATACAGCCACTGTGCTGGACGGTCTGCAGTCTGATCCTCTCCGCAGAAAGGGCACGCAGGTCGAACAGTTCTATCGAGAAGGTGTTCACGGGCTTATTGTATATCTCCAATACGAACGCGGATAAAAGCTCCGAAGGTTTTAATTTATGGACAAATTACTATGAAAGAATCTCCAATCTTTATGCCGTCGATTGTTAATGGCACGCAAATCTTTCGTGTTTGTAAGGTTGACGAAGTGTTTTGGGGCCGAACACATAAGTCGGGCAGCTTCGTCAGCAACGTCGTTACCAGTGTTGCCTTAGTGGCTGGGAGCACATAATATCGTTATTTGCCTTTTGTTCAATAAGAAGTATACTTTGAAATGATTTTTTAACACCTCTATTACATATCGTAATACTTATTGTTGCTACATAAGTCCTGTACAAATTTAAGTTAATTAAAATCAATTAAAATCGAAAAACTTTCCCAACCTCTGTGAGCATCAACAATGGGCTCTAATTGGGATCAATCTTATTCTTCTCTCGTATTCATCCCCCTACAATATCAATGTCTTAAAGAAACAAACAAAAGCCGACATCTATGCAGGCATCCTATCCGACGCCGAACCACACCACAAACTGCTCTAAAGGTTCGTTGCTTTCAAAGGTAAAATACCGTCGCTACCGTGGCGACAACCTTTGGCATATCCCTGTTCGCTTACTCTTCCAAAAGGATATTATTCGTTTCATTAGCTGACATATTTATGCATATTATTAACATTTCGTATAATGCATTTGTTGGCAACATTAATTTTTATGCACCTTTTGTGATTGTGAAAAATATTTGAAAATGCGAATCTCAGTAGGACTTTTGCATTTCGCAAGTTACCATACAGTGTAGTGAGTGAGAGAGGGAGTACGGGAAAGAGGGGGATATTGCGCGCCTCCGTGGTTCATTAATTTTTATACGCGGTGCGTGTGTGTATTATTGTCTCTGTGTGTGTGAGTGTGTGCAATAAAAACATATTTTATTAGTTTCCACACACATACGCAGTGCGTTGTCCTGTGTTGTCCTGTGAACCACCATTTTGACGCTTTGAATCTGCCGTTGACTGACGCTGATGATGATGCCTTGCTGTCACCATAAATTCATTATTTATGGTGCAATCAATGTGCCCGAGCGTATGTCAAACACATCAAAAATCAACAGCTCATCAGGAAAGTCGAGGCCTTTTACTCAGCTGGTTATGCAACAGTGACGTCCTGGCGTCAACCTCCGGAAGTTTGTTTATTTTATAGTTTTTGACGCCGTCGTCATTTACGCGAAATTTGCAAGTCGCACAGCCGTCGCTCTCTGCGGGTTGCCCAAACCAGGACTAAGGATTGCTTTTCGGCCTGCTTAATGTTTGTGTTCTTGGGATTTGTGTTGGCAAATTTGAATCTCTTTGTGACAGCTCGACACCTCATAATGGCCGCCAACACGATTTGCTCATTTGTTGGACTTTATTTAGCGTGCTGGGCGTGGCAGTTAGTGTATATCCTGCATATATTTGTTCCATCGTTCTAGTTCCGTGCAGCCATAACTCATTTGGATGCTTTGTGATTAGCTGATTGACCAGTTTAAAGTTTGACATATAACTTCAAATGAATTCCAGGCAGTTGGGCTATTATCCTGCTCCGTGGTACTATCAAGATTTAGGTCAACAAAATAATTAAATGTACCCAACTACTGGCTCGTGTGTGTCGCTCGAGTTCATTTCCCGTGCCGGGCTGATGATGAATGGTAGCTGCTTCCCATTTAGGTTGATTTTCGCTACTTTTTTCCACCCTATAATTAATATGCTTTTAATCAAAGCAGGGAGCAGCCCATACTCTTTACATTGCATGTCTTCCATCATCATCATCAGCGGCGGCAGAAGCAGTGTTTGCTGGCAACATCTTCTCTAGCTCACTTTGCGTGATTTGCGCACCTCAACAGCTACTCCCCACTGCTTCAGATCCTTGGCCACTTCTTGCTCTGCGTAACAAATTGTTAATGCGTCATTTTGCCAAGTCCTATCAATATCCTGGCATGCGGTCACGCATCGTCGTACTACATCGTTATGAGCTACTTTTATAGCTTGTCTTGTCATAATTTCATAAGCCCCTTGGAACTCCCGGGCACATATTATTTGTTCTATACACAATCCTTATTAAATATTCAAGCGAATCCGAAGGCAGTGCAACCTTATACATACATCTTGTCCTTGTTCTTCTTCTTATCCTTCTAATGACATTTCAATAATTAATGTGTTTTTCTTGATTTTTCCAAGGCATTTCCGTTTTCCTGCTCGATTTCGACTACCATTGGTGACGTGTGCGTGTCCTCATTCGGGCTAGACTTACTGACTGCCCGCCACTTGAATGGACGGATGGTTCATCAATCATCGGGCACTTTTAAAATGTTTCATTTAAAGGCATCTTATAAATGATGTTGGTAATGTCTGTGGCAATTTCATTTGTTGAGTTTGTCATTATTTTTTGGGCGTTTTATGTAAAGTTCATCAATTTTCATAAATTAGACTAGCAACGAAAGCCATATATTCTTTTCTTTGGGTACCGAATACATTCGTTTTTTCAAAAACATTCCTAAACAAACGAAATTTTACATTTGGCAAAAGTTATTCCCAAAAGTCAGTGCGGGATTAAATACATATGTGTCGCCAAAAGCCAGCAAGCAATGTGGGAACCCAAGCTTGAAAATAAATTTCCATCACAACTTTATTGGTCTGGCAACCACATATTACTACAGAAAACTGGTTATATAATGGATATCACAAAACATGCGTAACACTGAAATCGAATCGTAAGAATATGAGAGTCAATTAATGAAACGATTACACTATGCAACAAATTGGGCCTCAATAAAAGGCCAAATACCTTTTCCGGTAAATTTTGGGTCGCTGATTTTGGTCCAGCTTGATTCGATTGCAAGTTACAGGGCAATGAAAAATAAAATTTTTTTTTTAAATATAAAATTCTTTTTTTTTGTTAACTGCAAATGAATTAAATCAATAACTTAGACATTTTTAAGTGGGTTATTTTTGGATCCGATAAATTAATAAGTTCCGAACATTTTAACACCGATTTGAGCAAAATCAGTAGCGAAATGGAGAAGTTATTAAGTAACATCGAAAAAATGTCACAATCGACCGTTTTTTTTTAATTTACGTAAAAAAAAAACAATATAAAAACCCTGGAGTAAAACATACTTTTTCAAGTAAATTTTGGGTAGCTGTAAACCGGAAACCGTTTTGAGTTATCTAGAACGTTTTCCGAAATAACGCTATTTTAAAATTCAAATCCAAATTACAGATTTCGAAAGTGGCAATGTCAGCAAATCCCGTATTACTTGAGAGCCTTACTGCCGATCGAGATGAACAATTAATTAAAAATACTTAAGTGTCGCTTCAATAATACTCGGACAGTTTAGGTAAATCATAGCACGATTGCCTTGTAGCTCGTACACCAAAGGTACACCAAAACTATCTGAATCAGATTTAATCAATAGTCAATTCAATTCAATTAATAGTTCATCTCGATCGGTAGACTTTTCAACTTAAGTCGGACTAGCAAAAATTGTAATAATAATGTTGAAAAGTAAATATCTTTTGAGAAGATGCACCTGTGTTGGTTGTATAGGCTCAAACTACCAAATCTCTGTCTCTACCTTAAACCAGTTGACGCACAACCTCCACCTGGAGCCCCCTGCTAAGCTGCTCTAACCAATTCTCCTCCTAATGAAAGATGTTACGAAGCGCCTGAAGGAGAACCCTACAACAGGTTGTAACGCGGTAATCGGTTGTCATGTTCAGTCAAGAATATTAATCAGATAGTCAAGTTTTCGTTCATGCTACTACGAAGTAGATTTTCAGCCAATTTTAGGTTTGAAGATGATCTATTGACTTGTAGAACCGAATTCTGTCACTGAGAGCTGCTGTTAATTTGAATTGAACCGTATTGAATGATTCTGTTCATAATTCCTTCTGCCTGAAAGTTGTACCGTCGGGGCATTCGGAAACCGACGTTACAATGAAAATGTTAATAAAGTCTGAAATCTTTATATTTTCATATAATGTTTTCTTTCTTTTTATTTCAAATTCATGCATATCGATCGAAGATCTTGTAATAAATTTAAAATATTTGACTCCTCAAATTATCCTCTTATCGCTTTAATTTCAGCAGCATATACTCTCTGCATCCTATCTGGGTTGCGTTAAAAATCTTCAAAATTTTGGTGACGTCATTTATGAACAGCCCCTGAAAAATTTTACTTCTTTTTCCGCTTTGTTGCCCGCTGGTGAAATTACTATACTCAAACAGTTCTAAGAATAGTTAGTAAATAAGTTAGTTCAAATTTTACATTAGAGTTAATGTAGAATTTGGGTTCGGTTTTTGCATACTGGGCAAGAGGTATTTCTGGACGCTTCTTTCAGTGATACGAAATGGAGTGTATTGATTTGGTTCAGTCTGAATATTTTGAGTGCAGTAAAGCTTTATAGCTGGAAAGAGTAAGGTATCCTTTCAAAATTCGGCAATGCGTGTTTAGGGGTTGCAGGTGTAAGCGAGTAGGCAACCATCTCTACCTCATTTAAAGCTTGGAGACTTCTACTATTGCAAGACCAAGTCATTTCGCTACATAGTCTGTTTGCTTTCCGCTTGTCTTTTCACGAATATAATTATTCGTTTACGCGGGTAATTCGCTTCAGTCTACTGTGTTTCGAATTACTCTCGAATTCTTTTGTATAGAATAGGTTACATTGATCTTAGTTCCGACACTGCTGCATCAGACTTCTGAATGCATTTTGGAAACGTTAATGAAAATGTATTATGTTCCAATCGTGTGATCCCCTTTCCTTTGGTGTTTGTCTGTATCGAGGAGTGTTGGACAACGCACACCTAACCGAATTCCATCCAACTTTAATTTATTTATTAGCTACTTGTAAAAGTTGCTTTTTATAAAAAACAAAAGATTACATAAAGTAAAGTAATATTAACTGTAATTGGAATTCAAAGAAAACTTATGTTTTTATAAGGTGCACTTTTCCTGACTGTGGCTTTTATCTAAAAGATGATTATCAGAGTTTGCAGCACAACTTAATGTTGTAACGAAAACATGCCTTGACTCCAAGCCCATCTCCACTTGCTACAGGCCGAACATCTAATCAAATTTGCTGTAAAATTATTTGTACTTGGTTCCGCACGCGACATTGTAAACCAAATTACACAACTGTCATAATACCAAGTATACAAAGAACAATAGCAACAATGAGTACTTTTTCCAATTGACTGCTCCAAAAACTCAGTATAATCCCAAGTCCGAAGTTGTTCCACTCATAATTCGTGTAAAAACATTTCTGCGCCGCTGCTCGGCTAATGTCATTAAGCTTCCATTAGTTGCTGACTGATTTGATTTAATTTTGGCCCAAAAACGAAAAAAAAAACCAAAAGAAGAAGAGAAAAAAGGGCAAGTCAGAATGCGAAGAGCACAAAAGGAAAGATGCCAAAAACCATTTTTTCGGTTTGGTGCGGGTCTTCAGGGGTTCGCTCTGTATCTTCGATGGGTTTTGGGACTCTTACCCTAAAACGCAGCAATTTTTTGCTTCATTTCGTATTGTCAGAAGGATGTTGTGCCTGTCTGCCTGCCTAGGCTAATCAAATAATTAGTTTAGAGCGACGTTTAGAGGAGTGTTTGGAACAGAAACAAAATTTGGGATCAATCTTGGTCAATTATGTGAAGAGCGAGAGATAAAAAAGTTGCTTAACATGTTAAGCAGTTTTTCAGTTTAAAATCTATAAAACTGGAATGCAATAAATTTGCGCATTTTGTTTTGATTCGAGTTCTAGTTGGATAACTATTCAAGTCATCACATTAGAAACACTTTGCCAACTAATTAACAGCTTAAAAACTTTGCCAACTTTTACTAACTGCTTTCGACTGTCTGAGATTTTTACAGCTTTTACTTACAAATCGTCTCAGTTTTCATAGAACCAGTGAAACCAACAACAAGTTGTCGACAGTGAAAACATAATCATAAACTTGTGTTAATTATTTTTCATATGCCACGCCCCCGCCCAAGCCATTGCAATTGTAGCATTTAGCAAAGTTTTATCTGTTTAACGTTAATTAGTTTTGTTGGGCAACTGAAATTTTTTGATTTTTCGCACTCATGTCAAAAAGTTTATTAACTTTTTATGTAGCGCTCGCATTATGCCAAACTTTTTCGCCAAATTTCTGCAATCAAAATGAATTGAACCGAGAGTTTGGAGAGAGTGCAAAGTGCAGTCGCGGCTTCAGAGCAGCCAGCAGAACCACTGCAGCCAAGTGCAAAGTGCAAAAGTTTAATTAAAAGGCATCAGCCAGTCAGGGAATCAGCGAGTAAGTGACTCAGGCACTTCTACCGCCAATGGAGCTTATGATGAGCCCCATTGGAATTCACTAGCTGCTGATTGCCAGCGGGCACGGGCTTCCACTGAACAGCAGATTTCTCTGGCAAGCTTCTCGCCACTTTGCACTCGACAAAAATTAACTTAAAAATGCAAATTGTTTTGTTAGCACCCAATTTTTTTGAATTATCGGGAAAGCGCCGGCAAAAGTTTCCAAAACGATGTTTGA
Source organism: Chymomyza caudatula (assembly GCA_035041775.1). Lineage (NCBI taxonomy): Eukaryota > Metazoa > Arthropoda > Insecta > Diptera > Drosophilidae > Chymomyza > Chymomyza caudatula. The sequence goes on from JAWNKW010000133.1 coordinate 3,166,661, forward strand.
AGAACAAATGTTTTGAATTTCTTGCCAAATTGAACTTGTGTGTTGGAAATCTTTTTCTTTGTATATTTGCTACTTATGGCAGACAAAAAGTTGCTGTAAGCTGTAAGGAGCATAAGAAATCGAAATGCGTGTAAAAAAAATTGGGTACCTACCTTTTAAACGAACGTTTTAAAGCTGATTTACACGATTCAAAAATTAATGTTAAAACGGCGCTTTTATTATATCATTTAAATAAATGTTTAATAAATCGAAACCGACTGCCAAAAACGAGCGATCTGTTATAATTGAATTATTTGGACCACGCTGAGCCAAATTGGGGGAGTGGCATTCGGCACAATCTTAATTTTAAAATATTTAAAATAAATTATTCAGTTTTGTCACCTTCATACATTTGAATTCGCATAAATACATTAAAAGTGTTAAACAGGGACTCAAAGTTATTAAAACTCAATACCAGAACCAGAACCCATGTTTTGAATTTTTTAAGAACCCGCAGCCGAGAAACGATATTCTTGGAACCGAAAAGACAAAGCATCTGACCCGTAACATTGTACCGGTGCCGCTTCGATTCTGATGTTTTTTTTCATTTGACTGTATCGCCTCTCTTTTGAGAACGTCATTTTCCGCGAGAGAGCTAATTTGTATGAAATGAAGCTGGGAGATACAAATAGCTCATAAGTAACAGCACAGTACAGTTTGTTATCATCAATCAAGGGGTTTCCCAACAAAAGATGCTTGCATTTATGTGGTCGTCAGAAAATATCCAAAATTGTTCACGCTGTTCCAGCTACGCAAGTACGGATTGACGCAGAAAAATTGAACGCTATATATAAATATAAATAAATATATATATAAAGTTCAGTTAAAAACTTTTATCTTTCAATTTTCACTACGATCCGAATGCCGAAGAACCAAAAATAAAACTTTTCATACTAAACCCGGATCCGGAATTCCCTGACATAAAATTTTTTTTTTTTTATATTTATTATTGCGCCTCCAGCTTTCCGCTCATCAATCCATCTGGCCAGGTGGTTGCGGTATGTAACGTCGATATTGCATCAGCTGATTGTTATGCGTAAGTGGCAATGCTGAATCGCGCTTTCTTCTCCTTCCTCTTCTTTTTCACTCAGGCGTAACTTAAGATGCTTAATAGATCATTATTCTGTTTTTTATGTCACAAAAATATTCAGCTGCAATAATCGATGGACTACATAATCAACCTTAAAACAGTTTCCAGAGTCAATTAAAGTACTTAGTGCCGGCAGATATATCGATTTGAATTCACAAAAAAAATTATTTATTTATTGTAAAAGTTGGCAACCAAAACATTAAAAAACTATATTATTCGCTTAAAATTAAATCTTCCTACACGTAACATATGCTATCGAAAAGACAAATCCGAACTAGCAAATAAAACGGCTGGTGGCCACTGATTCATTTGTGAATGCCCAGATGATTTTCTCCGAGCTCCTTGTATCAAAAAGGAAACCAATTCGCCCAGAAACAGTGATAAAATTCATCAATAATGGGATATAAAAGCTTGTCTGCAACTCCTGAGCTCTGAAGCCATGCACTCGATAGGTGCAAATACAATGTTTTTGGATGTGACGGCATACTGCAAGAGTGCAGAATACTGCTTAGCATCCAAACCACACTATCAAAATAGAAAAGTAAGGTGGCAGCGGTGTTATGTTAGTATGTAGCCTCGAATAGATGAATTGGATTGTATTGCATTATATTGAGATTTTGACGCAATATATGAAGCCCGATGTGGAAATGATAATGATACTAAGTCACAGCCCATAATACAAAGTATGATCGTACTTGGCATACATCACATCCTGTTCGCTTCAAACTCAGCCTCAGAGTTATAATCTTAATACCATTTTCACTTCATTTTAACTTTTACAACTCTTTCGAAATAATCGGTGATTAGAATTCATGATGTGTCTTGGTTATTAGCGTGACAGTTAGCCATTCGCTAATATACTCCTGAGCCACCTCATCCATTCGGATAATAATTCTCTGCTAACGCTGGAAAGCAAAGAAACCGCTGATTTAGTTTCACTCTTTCATCATCATATTTGTGAATACAGCCATGGGCTATGGGTTTATGTTTCGTTTAGAGCTATAACAAGACAATATTGACTGCACCCACGCTTAAAAAAAATTGTTTCATTGTGCGATCACTGAAATCAAAATAAAAGGCAATTTTTGTTTGGAACAATGCAACTTTTATGCAATCTCAAAGTTTTGGTGGAACGCTTATTGTGTTTTTTCTTTCGCATTGTACCCATCATTGACAAACCTTCAGACCAACGTTTGTGGACGGGGTAGAAACAAATCCAGAACTACAACTTCCTTGATTGTTTTGGATTTTTCAAACATATTTTCAGTATACCATTTCAACGGGCTTAAAAGACATGTATCAGTGTGTGTTCTTATCACTTTGGCAATTATAAATTCTGAGAGAGAATTACGTCTTACTATTCAACTACGGTCAATAAAATAATTATATGTGTATTGCTTCATGACCATTTTTTACTTCAAAAAACTAATTTTACTAACATAACAAGTCTATTTTGTTCCAATCCGGTGCAATGGCATAGTTCCCTCCTCCTTTAAAGCTTCTTTTAACTTTCATACTGACTGTACTTGCAAAAAAATCTACAGAAAGTATCTGCCAGACATTCTAAACCAGATTAAGTCTCGGGATTACACTTGATCACTTCAGAAAGGAATTAACTATTTGACTTTGTCAGCTGTGTATCATGATTTGGAGCGTTGTTTTGATGAAACATACATTTGTGGCCATGTGAAAATGTATTGAATTATGTATGTATTATAAATAACTTATAATATGCCTGTGCAGAAATTCGAGCCGGAAAACTGATTGATTGGGAGTTTTAGATAGCGCTAAATATAGACCATACATAGTCATATGTAAATACCCTAGATTGCATATTCTTAAGCTCCTAAGCTTTACCACAACCTACGAAAGCTCTTATAATAAACTATTTTTAGCTTTAAGCAAACCTACAATAATATTATAAGTTCAGTTTAGTTTGGAACGTGTGACGAAGCACTACAAATAAATTCGATAATTAAAACTTATAAAAGTGTTTAATTGCAACACGAGTTGGAAACACCAAAACAATGTGCTATCACTGAAGATCGGCTACAATAATAACTGCAAAGCTCAAAATCATTGAACCTAACGAATGTGTTTAATTGGCAACCCGAGCGGCAGATATCAAAACGGTACCATCGCTGAAGATCGGCTACCATTATCTGCCAAACCATCCAAGCTCTACTTTTTCCATTGCAATTAAACTATTTTCTTTGCTAAGTATAATGATTCCAAATCCCACTACCTAAGAATTGGTATTCTCATAGATTTTTTCGCTCAGTTTGGTATCCTGATGATGAGCATCAAACTTCCGAGTGTACCGTATCGGACTGCTCAGATAGTTAATTGGATAGTTTTTTCTAGTATTTTTTACAGTTTTAATGGTATAGCGGTGCCTACTTGTACAAAGGAAGCGGACTAGTTCTCAATCCCGCTTCGCGCATCTCTTAGTCCTCTCTTTCTCTGCCTTGGGCATATGGGTATCAACTACATATGAACAATTAAGTTTTTCAATTCTTGCGGTGCATAAATTAACGTTAAATGTGGGCGTGGTTTTGGGAAAAATAGTCTCAAAGCATACATCAAAAAGTCTGCACATAGTTTTGCTCTCTAAGTGTGGAATTTGCGAATCCCGATAAGATTGGTTTCTTTCTTATAAGTTTCAAGATTTAATTTTATCTTGCTAATTGGCACACACACATGCACAGTAACTGTGTGCATAACTTCAATCAAATGGCTTTATAGTTTTATAGTAAGCCGCGAAATTCTGAGCGAACAGGTGAGATATCAACTTGACTTTCGCAGTCTCCTGGATATAGTTGCTTTAATAGCCTTCTATACTATATCTTTCTAGTTTTCGCAAATTAAATTTGTAACTTGCCAAACCTTCTTCTCTCCGTTCAATACATTACGATACTTTGCACAAATCTGCAAAATGAAAAATTTGGTCCAAGCAATCTGCCAAATTAGAATAGTATTTAAACTGCAAGCCAACATATGCAAAAGCAAAAAAAAAAAACTTCCCTCATTCTTAGCGTCCCAGAAAATAGAGACCTTGACTTTATGAAACAGAACAAAATAAAAACGTATGTATTGTAAAATAAAAAATTATATTACTTGTCTTATACTTGAACATTGCAAAATTTGTAGTTATCGGTAGTGATGATTTTTCTTTTGTTTCCGGAAATCTTCTGTAGAACCGAGCTCTCCCAAAAGCCGTCATCGCTTTTGTTCTTCGCGGCCTTTTGTTTTGAGCTTGCTGTAAATGATCTGAAAATTGTTTCTTTCAACCGAATAAAAAGTCTTTATCATTGATTTAAGTTTTTGTCATTTGTTGTTTCTTTTATTGACTTTTGTTTGACCAAAAATTGATGCAATTTTTAGCAAACTTCTCGCACATTCTTTTGGAGCTGCTTATAAGTATGTATTATAAAATATTTTTGTTTTCATATCATTTACATTAATTTAATTGCTAAAATTAAAACTTTTTGCTTCAATATAAAATTACATACAAAAATTCGCTTATAAAATAAAATGCATATAATTTTTAGTTATATAGAAACAAAACCATTATCACAATCGCTTTGATGAGTAAACTAAGGAGAAGAAAAAAGTATTCTATTTGAATTTTTGTTTTGGAAAATGAGTTGAAATAAATGAAAAGTGTTGCTGCTGCTGTTGAAAATGTTGGTAGAGTTGAAGTGCCGTCGGTTGAGTCATGGGAACAGCCGTCGGCCAATGGATTTTCCTTTGTACTTTGTGACTGACTGTAGTTGCTCTTGTAGTAGTTGTTGTTGTTATTGTGGTTGAACTATAGTTGTTGTTTACTCAAACAAGAAACGGTTTATTGCGATGGTTTGCGCCACTTGCCACATTTGCGTGTCGCTCGTGGTAGGCAATGGGTTGTGGATGCCGCCGTCGAGTTCACGAACTGTCGCAGGGTCTCAAGCACTATGGTGGCCAGTAGACGCCACTGGGATTCGCGTTGGCGCAGCAGCTGTTGCTCCTGTTGCTCTGCCTTGCGCAAGAGCGTAGCTTGATCGGGTATGTAGAAGGCAATGGCCATCTCGAAGATGTGGTTTTTTTTTTGTTTTTCAAAAAATTATAATTGCACAATTTTATGTAAATAGTGTGTGTGTGTCTTTGTCTTGCTCGAAATTTGCTTTTTGGCAATGACTCAAAACTTTCTCTTTTTAAATGCGGCACACAATGAATATTAAACGATTTGCTGTAGTTTGTTGTAGTTGCTGTTTACTTTAGGCACGCCAAAAAATATTCAAAATACAAGTTCATTAACACTCGTCTCGTTCTTTTGTATCTGATTGGATGTATCTGTTTAGGTTACTCGTCGCACAACCGCACACTTCGTTTGTTCGCTTCAGTCTGAAGTCGTGAGCGTAATGTGCTCGCTTTTATACCGACGTCGCTCTCGCTGCTCGCGCCGACAGCGCTGTCGCTGCTGCTGCCACAACGGCTGGTGGTGTTTCTGAGCGCACGCACAGTTACGTTCTACGACGATTTTGACGACAAGAGTAGCAACCACCATGCCCATCACATCATTCAGCTTCTGTCTTGATACGGTCGGGCCCCGGGCTCTGGCCCGCTGCCAGACAATTGTTGCGCTGCTCTTGCTCTGCCCTGCTCTCATTTTGGATGACCGGCCACGGTCACCATTTGTTGTAGGCCGCTTTGTGTTGTTGGTGCTGCTGCTGCGCTGCTCTCTCGCCTTTGGCTTCAATTTTTGTTTTGGTATTTTTGTTGACATCGCCTCATTCGCATTTTTTCTGGCCGCAGCACCAAAAATTGTTCTTGTTATTGCTGTTGCCATGCTGCTGCTGCTGCTGCCGCTGCTGCTGCTGGCGTTTTGGCGCTCTCCGTGCCCAACGTGGGCGTTGTAGTTGAAGCGTCGCGCCGCTGCGACGCTCTCGCTGCCACCTTGCGCGACTGTGTTGCCAAGTGTTGTTGTCATGCCGCCTTTGCTCCTTTGTGTTTGTTGTTGTTGCTGTGTATAACTGTATGTCGTTGGGAAGTACAGTTAGCATATTAATTGTATTAAATCGTCATCGTCTTATTTCATCATTTTATAGATACAAGATACAAATGTATCTTGTGAGTGCAGCATCAAAAGCTGGCAGCTGCTTTCTCGACGAGCCTTCTTGTCATGTTTGCATTACTTTTTTTTTAATTTAAATATGCATATGTACTATAATTTCTTGTATTATAAGTGTATATCTATTAAATGTACTCTTTTTCTCTGTTTTCTTACGATAAGCTCTGACAGCTACGCATAAGTAACGGCATACCTATACTAAGTGTTTAAATAAACAATGGGATCTGCGGTTGGATTGTTGTGGCTGCAGCTTATCTTTGTGTTGGCATTTCAATTGTGGATCAGCGCTATAAATCCTATAAATTGTGCTCGCGTAATGCCTCATTAAGTCGGAAATTGTTGTACAATATTATGAAAAATTTTTACATTTTGTCGGAAAATGTTGGCAAAGGTTTTAGGAATATACTTTTGCCGTTCTTCCGAATTTATAATTGATTTGCAGACATTTCTCATCTTTGGCAGAAAATTTTCTACAATGACGAACATTCGGGAATATTTTGTACTATGTGCATTTTTTATATATGTATGTGGTTAATATCTATTTTATTAAAAAAGTACCGTATGTTTAGTTTTAAGGGGCATTTTACGGAATTCCTTAAACGATATTGTGAAACATTTGTAGTTCACAAATTATATACATATGATTATAGTTCGACAATTATAGACACTTTGCCATTGGTCAAAGTGAACAAAAATTGGCTGAACAAATGCAATAAATAATAAATAGAATAACATACTGAAAGATCAAGCTATTTTTATGGCCACAGTTAAAGAAAGTGATTCAAAATTATATGTACGAATTTTTACATTATATTATAATAGTATTTGCAAAAATAATCATCTCTAGAAATGTTTATACGCTTTCAAAGTGTTCATCAAGCTTTCTATATATCACGCATGTAAGGAAGTAAAACGCACAAAGAATATATGTACTATGTATGTACCAATATTTTTTATTCTATATAATACATAGTATGCCCATATGCATAGAATATTCGTTTATTGTACTAAAATTTTAGGGTTTTTGACATCACTGAATAAGTCTACGAAACTCTTTCCTTTTTAAATGGAACGTTTCGCAAAGCTGCTGCTCCGCTTCGTCGTTTGTTTCGATCCGATTTTCGATTTTGATTTGAAATGCACAGAAAAGTATCCAACAACCAAATAAGATATAGCGCGTTTACAACAACAAGAACCTTCCACAATCATGCTCTTCTTTTCGCCATCACTGCTAACGCGGCACTTAATAACAAACATACAACGTTCTTGCACTTCTTTGAAAGCAGCTAACACAGAACACACAAGCGTAACATCAGACGAACGTAACACCACCCGAGAGTCACACCACACGAACCTAACACTATTCGAGAGTAGAAACTAATTTTTGTCACGGCATAGAAGTCGGTCCTTCGACCCAAGACGAGCCAATAGATGTTATCATTCGATTTTGCGAAAATGACAGTCTTTGCAGAGTTCCAAGAAAGATTCAAAATACTTAGAAGGAAACGAATCATTTTGTGGGCATCCTTAATGGCGGCTACTTTGAAGCTAAGACCACTGGCGCCAACTATGTACGAAAAAGATATTACAGCATCAGTAATTCTTACGGGAACATGGAGCCTAACCATGGAATCGTCTAAAATCGATTTTATAAGTGGGTTGTTGCTTTAAAAGAAAAAGAAAGGAGCTCGTTGCTGCCTGCAGCAAGGATTACTACTTAACCAGTACTTTAAAATATAGAATGCAAATTTAGCGTATTATTATTTAATTCAGTTAATTTTCAACTCACTCATTTTTATTCTTCATGTTTTTTTATTCTCCTAAATACATTCAGCCAATCAAAACTTCAATCGATATTACATTTTTAGATACCCTTCCAACGATATGCTTCTAGCCAATTCTTTCTACAACGAAAGTTATGAGCAAGTTAAAAAGATGGCGATCCGGAATGATATACTTAAGTAGCGAATTATCGGATCATTACAGACATGCTAAAAACGCATTATTTTTCAACTAATTTCCATTTTTACTTAAATCAAAGACAAATGTTTCAGAGAAGATTTGTCATGCTCTTAATGTTTTTGGATTAATTCTCGGTTAACCGACATCTTTTACTATAACAGGTTACTATTTACTTGAAATCTTTTTTAACTAAAAAAATAATATAAGAAAAAGGCATTCCAGATATCGTTTTATATCAAATTTCAATTAAAAAGCACTTTCTTTGAAAGCAAGGGATATCTAACAAGTAAGCTTCTGATCGACGAGTTTTTTGAGAAAATTAAAATGAAAACCTTCTATATCAGGTGTGTTGAAATTAGATGGAAAGAGACAACTTCACCACTGAAAATAATGTTTTGTAAATTGCACAATCAAAGTGAACTACAAAAAAAGAATCATTCATTTCCTTGCATTTCTTTAGAAGTTATTAGGGTTTGCATAAAAAGATGCACGACTTTCCTGAAAGTATCATGCCAAATAAAATGTTTTCTTTAACTTAAGATGGATTGACTCATATGCTCATATAACGTAGTTTTAAGTAAGTTCAAATGACATATAGTTAAGAATTTGTTAATAATCTAAAATTATAAAAACTATAACCAGTACTTTACTGGAGTTGTGTGTCATTTTGCCCAGTTCTAACCGTAGACTCCACCCACAACTCTGTCCTACACGCACACAGATACACACATTTACACAAATTGCCTACTTTGTGGACTTACAATGCTGCTTTATAGCTTCTCAAGTTACTGTTGGCAATTCGATTGCTACGCAAGTTCCACTTAAGGGTTGCTCTCGGAGTCGCGTCCTCTGTCTATGTCTAGGTCTATTGTTACAAGAACTACTCGCCGGCTTGGCATTTTCCTTCGCATTCACACAAATGCCGTCGTTGCATAGTTTTTCTTGGTCTTCTTTTCCGGGTTCGCGATGGCAACATAAATCCGAAGGGCGTGGCTTATAGTCTAATGCCAACAACATATTCAGTAGTATGTATGTATACGTACTATGTAGACGGAAACCGTACAACATTTTCTCTTTCGTTTTGGCTCATGGCTATCTGGTAGCACGGTGTTTCACTTGGTTGGAGTTTTACTTTTTTTTGGCTACTTTTTGTTATTTTAGGGCGGAGCTATGCTTTGGACCTTTTTTATGGGCTACCTTTTTCGAGTTTGTGTGTGTATGTGTGTGTGATTGTGTGCTGAGCTATGAATCATTCTTATTATATTGTATTATTGTTGGGTGGAGCTTTCTGCTGTATGCTACTTTAGGACTGTCCTGCCGTCGGCTGCATCGCATCTTGAACGCCAATTAACTAAGTACCTTTTTTTCACCTATTACCTACTTGAAGATGCCTTCCATTGATAAGCTCAATCAATCGAGTGAGCAATTTGGAAATGCTCAATGAACCAGAAGAAAAGATTTCGATTTGGGAAAAGATAACAATCTTGTGTTTTCTTAAAGGATTACATGAAATTTTACTTGTATGATTTATCGTTTTTATTTTATACGCTTAAGAACTTTCTTCTTCTTTCTGCGGGTAATTATTACAGTTTTTATTGAAATTGTTGAGTAGTTATGGGACAAGCACATGGAATTGCACACGGCGACGTGTGTCAACACTATAGGGTTGCAAGCCAGTGTTGTCGCTGTCAATTTGCATAGCTAATTGCATGGAAATTCAATTTGTTTTGATTTTTTAAGCATTCAATTGAAATCATAAAGTTTCAATTTAACTTTTAAGCTTGTAATTTGGTTGGTTTTTGCGGGTTATAACCGGGGGCAATGCACAAAAGTGAATTTGTCAGATTGGCTTTTAATTGAGTCTTTAATCTGCATGTTAAATGTGTGTCAATCAATTGATTAGCTGTAAATTTACCAGACCTCTGCACTTTCACAAGACAGCTCAGTATACATATGTAAATATATATACTAAGTATTTAGTAAATTAATGATATTTCGCCATATTTGCCCAGTCTTTGTGTGTGCCTTTGTTTGGTTCTGTGATCTTGACGTCAATTTGGGCCTGCCTCAAAACGTAATGCCATCCAATGCTAATGAGTAATGCCAACAACTTTGACGTCCCAAGCGCCAGCTTGCGCAATAATCTCAGACCTGAGCTGTCCTACTTAGCAGCACTGCAGTAGATACTACGTTAATTTGTGGTAATTTTTTATGAGCTGGGCCCTCGGCTGGTGGCATGACATGTTCTTCAATTTCTCTCTGTGTCTATTGTTATTGGATATTTAGATTCAAAAGTCTTCCAAACATATTATTTGATTTCCATTTGGAAAGCTCAAGACAAAGCCAGTTGGTCCAACTGATCCGCGCCTCACTCATTATTATTGCATGGGTCATTAACTTTACCCAGGAATTTGTAACGCTTGTCATTGAAAGCTGCCGACAACGACGACTTATGTACCGCTGCTTAGGCGTTCAAACGATCGCGGAAGCTCCAAGGCACAATTTCCCAGCACCAGCTAAAGAGTTGGCAAGAGAGACAGAGCTGCGCATGAAGCCGCACAGCAGTTGAGGGAGAATCATTGCAGGTGACTTGTTTCGAGCCGCATCGATGAGTCATACTCAGTAACTCGCTTGGACGGGGGCATACCAGTGGCCAAACGACAAGACCCATTTAATGTTGTTTAACAACAACTTTTTATGAGTATCGAAATGTGTGTCTTTGTCTGTGTGTGTGTATCTGTGTGTGGCATTGATCGTTGTTGGAGCGGCATGTGCATAACTGTTTAAATGTCTGAACGAAGGGAACCTACTCAAACACACTCGACGCAAAAAACGATACAACTGGCGCGGCTGTCGTCGGACTTACGAAAAATGATATGCCGATAAGATTGCTTTACACACTCACACACACATTCATACACATTCATATACATGAGTACATCATCCATGCTGCACACTCGGACGATCCGCCTTTGTTTAATTTATTTGATTGTTCTTTTTTTTGTTATTTTGTTTGTCTACGTTAATTTTAAATGATTTCTTCTCTTTTCTACTTCTTTTGCGCTGCATTCAAATTGTTGTACAAATATGTCAGTCAGATTTTCTTTCTTTATTTGAGCAATTTTCGCCCCTTTTTCCATTTCTTGTTACAGTTGGTCAGGCAAGATAAGATCTTTAGGTAACTTTGATTTCTAGTCACTTGTAGGCACATGCAACGACATGCAACGACTTGCAGCGACATGCAGCAACATGTTCTCTGTTCTATTCCATTTGATGTTAGTGTAGTCTGTACATTGTTGTTGTTTGCCTTATATGATTATGTATTTGTCTTTGGTCTTAGTAGTACTAATATTTTTTTCATGGGCAGTAGCCGAAGTCAAGTGCCTAGCAAGTCCGTTCTCGGTAAGCATGAGTCATGCACAGTTGGTACACATTGTGGCGTGAAAATGTGAGGCAATTAGAGTTTTTTTCAATGTGGAGTTGTTTACTAATGATTATTTATGAGTATGCATACGAAAATGATTTTTTTACGCCTTTAAATAAAAGCGGTTACAGGTAACAAGTAATCTCGATTTAGCAAATATACAGTACATATGGATACAGATTTTTTATTTGGCGGAGCACTTGGGAATGTCCAGGTTGATCCCTGTCTCTAACTTAAAGGGTTATATACACTTGTGTTGGTAAAACAAATCTCAAATTTTTGTATTGTATTTTCTGAAAGTACGTATCCTAAAGAATCTTTTCCCAAAAAATCCTAAAGATCTGTGCAGTAAAACCAATTTGGCAGCTATTGATATCGAGTCATCCGCAAGTCACGCTTCACGATCGTTTATTTCGAAACTTTTTTTTATCACAGTTACGGTGCGGTTGCGGTGAGCACAGTTTCTTGAGTACAGTTAACCCGAACAGTCTGAATTTTGGCAGGCAAAAACCAAATGATCAGACGTTCAAAAATCAAACTTTTTAGAAAAACGATCACCATTTTTGTAAAAAAGACAATTCTGCACAATCCTTCGTTCATGCTCAACGTTAAGATACAAACTACAGTTTCTCATTTTAAATTTCTTTTTAAGATAAGCAGTACCTTCTTTAACATGCTCTCCGCGAGAGTTGTCGGGAATAAATATTTTATATTTTTTTCCAGTTATAAATATTTTATTTTGAAAAAATTCGTGAAAGTCCTTATGACATGAACAAATAAATAGAGGTTTAGTTAAAAAAAAAAATTTGTTTTGTTTTTCCAAAAAAAACCTTTTTTTCCAAGCACAAGTGTATATAACCCTTAAGCAGTTTTCGCACAACCTCCAAGTGGTGCCCTTGTTAGCTGCACTGGTCACAACCCGTAAAGTGCGCAACGAAGTCTGCCCTTCGTATATAACAGGGTTGTTCGGAGCATTTGGGACCAGTCAAATACAACTACCATCCCAGGAAACTCCGAAAGCTCTTGATGCCCGAGAACGTATATAAATAAATATACATCTGAAATGTTCCATGCTTATTTGAGATGGTGGTTCCACCCAACTGGCGGATTCTCACAAACAGTTTAAAGCAGATATAACCGTCATCAAGTAAACGCAAGAGTGAACAAGGTCTGACATCTACTATAGTTGGGAGAAAGGCGCCAATATGGATGTGCTGTTGTTGGCCGTGTCTCCACGATTACACTTGTGTACGAGAACAAGGTCGGCGTTAAGATGCATGCTATGCTGGACTCTAGACCATCTATGGCTTCTGCGCAGCCCACGACGTTTAAATCGTTCTTGGCAATTGGATGCTAAGTTGAAATAGAACGTATCATTGTTCCCACATTCGGGAAATTTAATCTGCTCGAGAACAACGGTGTTAGGCCAATTAACCACGCCGCAATGCGAAACATGGCAATTCGTAGTACCAGATTTCAGCATACATCTACATGGACGATCAATTTACACGCTACCAGATTGATCAAGTTGTGATCCATTAAAGGCATGTGTTCCGTGAGATCCAAATCTGTTTTCATCTCTATTTTGTTGTAGCCAGGGTTCACATGCGGCTGAGCAAAGCGTAGATCGTGAGATTCATCGCATAGCAAAAGGTGAACATCATAAATATGCAAACACAAGAATGTTCCGTAGTCTTTTCCGCTCAACTTTCTGAGCTGCTCACTGAACCACCCTCAAAACCAATAAACCTGCAGAGTCCTCTTGAATGCTTTCATGAGCGCTCAAAGCTATCAAACAATAATGCAAGTGGAAAGCAATTAGCGCTTTTGACAGAAAGTCATTTGCTGTCCATATAGTCAAGTGCTGAGAATGTGTTATAGTGACAAAATGATTGAAACGAGCTTTATACAATTTGTTTTAAAATATATTCGCTAGAAGCTTTGCGAACAATTTTCAAAAACTAACTAAGAAGCTAACGAACTAATTTATTTAATTATACCCTGTACATAAAGTGTAAAAGGATACCATGGTATCAGTCTTCTTTCTAGCTTATTTATGGATCTATTGAGTGTATTGTGGAAAGACTAAAGCTAATTCTACCATCGACCAGACATTCACACTACGGCAATTTCTGGAAATGACCCAAGAATACCAAACCGACACTTTTGGGGGAATGCCAATAAAAAAGATAGCGGCTCAGTCAAGGTTGAAAAGAACTTATCCGAACCTTTTTGTGTTGAGTGGGATGCCCTCTTAAAGGCCGAATATACGAACGTATATTATTAAGAGACTATATTCTTCGAGTGTCCAGTTGCTCGCTTACGCAGATGACATCATTGTTTTATTTAGCGAGTTGCTACCGGAGCCTTTGCGGCTATTGAAAGAAAATCCGTCAAGTTATCTGGTGGTAGGGACTATTTACACAGTAATGATCCGATTGGCGTAGCTGAAGATATAGTCAAATTTGATAATGCATTCTTTTTGGAAAATCGTTAAAGAATTCTAAAATTTAAAAAAAAGTCGCTACTATTATAAAGATTTTTAGTTGATTCTTGTGTTTATGTTTACATAATAAATCTAGAAAGTACACAAAATGGTGTAACCTACTTTCATTCAAAACTCATTTGACTTACATTCTTTAGTTTTTCAGACAAATATCTCTTTAAAGAAATAAGTGCTCTATCATAATAATGTTAATGAGGAGTATTGCACCGCGATCTTAAAATCTATTTTGCCCCTTACTGAGCCTACAGCTCTCCTACCAGTCCTATTTTTGAGACAAACCTAATTATCTTGGATGCTTCTAAACGGATCATTTCGGTCATCGATATTTTATATCCACCAAAGAGAGATATCCTTCTCTAGTTCATAGAACCTGCAGGTAGTGGAGCTGGTGATGACCAGCTTATTTAAATGTCCTTTTATCTCTACAGTCTAGTAAGCAGACCTGTCCGAATCCGAACTGAATTCTCCAAATTCCAATTCCAAGTTATTTTCTTGAACCTTGTTTCAGGCCTGTCTGACGCCAGGAGTACAAAACCAATTCGAGGTTAGACTTTTTCGATCTTATGGCGGCCTGACTGTCTGATATTTCCCTATTCTGATAGTTCCATTTAAGTTCATACTCAGCCTAGAACACGCTGGTGTATATGTCCATAGACTCTGACAAACAAGTCCATGGGCCCACGACTCCTAGTCCTATGCCTTTATTCGTCAAGACCCATCCGTATACCAAACTATGATGTGCCTTGCTATAGGATGCATCTCCACTAGCGTTATCCAGGCTCGTTTGTTGCTTGAAGTGGTAGTGTTCTATCACATCAAATCAATATCATTTGAAATTCTCTCATTTGTATATGTAATATGCAAATGTAGTTGAACAATAAAATGAAGCATTTCTAAAATTTGAATAAGGAACAATTCGCTATTCAAAGCGATAGCTAGCCTTTTTTTGTTGCTATTAGTTTAGCATTTTATAGATTTCCCTAAAAGTCCATGAAATATGCAACACATGGAGCTTCCGAATTATATTTTATGGTTCCACTCTATCTTTCTTAGCCTTTTATTTTGCATACAAGTCACATTTTATGTTTTCTGGAACATTAAAAAATTTGCAAATGGCGTGTGTCTGTGTGAATGCGTATGTGTGTGTGTTATCAATGGGTGCGCCTTATCATATGCCGGTCATAAAAGAAGCGGGTGGTCATAAAACTACAGACAAGTAAAAGGATGCCAAAATCAAAGAAAATAAAAACAGTTTCCTACCATTTTTCATACAGTGGCTATAAAATAGATAAAGAGCTTGAAGTCGTTGCATGCTTTTGGGAGTTGTAATCTTTACACTTGTGCAGGAAATGGATTCCAAGTCTCTTGTATTTACATATGCCAGAAATGTGTTTAAAGAGCTGCCAAACAGAATCTTTTTCATAGTCCTGGCGGATGTTTAATAACCATAAATACAGAAAAATCAAATTAATTTTCCAGCGGAAGCAATTATAGTGCTCGAAATATTTCATTGAATTTGGTATTCATTTGGTTACTTTTATTTTCATCATATGCAGAAGCATATATGTGTATGTACATAAAATTGACTCTTACGGCAAGAAAATTAATTTTAATTGCCATTGACTGGCATTAAAAATGCTCAACGCCTATTTCGGCCTATAAATTTTGAAAGTAATTAAGGCTTGTTGGCTACAAACTCACTCATAACTCGCGTGTAAGCGATAAAACTCATTGCTTTCATTGTTGTTATACCCTATACACAAAGTGTAAAAGGGTATTATAGATTTGTGCAATGTATGTAACAGGCAGAAGTAGGCGTGGCAGACTATATGGTCAGGAGTAATAGTCGAGTTGATATAAACGTGTCCGTCAGTCCGTGTTGTCGCACAGTTCTCGGAGACTATAAGAGCTAGAGCAAAAAGCAAAAGATGCGTATATACCGTGAAAAAAACGAGTTTCGCGAAACTTGACAGAGGTTTGCGTCGGGTTTATGTGCAACTAAGTTGCAAAAATTATCGAAATCGGATAAATACATCAAAAGTTATAGTCAAAAATATGATAATTTTACCTTCAAAATTCCAATACATGTAGATATGGATACATGTGAGCTAGAGTTACAAAATTTTGTGTGGAGACTAGTAGGGTCACACACCCTAATCGATAAAACTGTATCCACCTTTTTTCAATAGAACCCCCCTTTCCCGCAATCGATTTACCTTAATTACTGCCACCACAACAAAATGATTTGAAAATTGAAACAGACAATAGAGAAATAGATTTTTGATCAATGTTACAAAATTCAACGACATTGACCCAAGAATACTGGAGTTATGGGCATAAAAGTAATTTTTGCACTTCCCAATAGGAAAACTTGTCAATTGGAACTTCACAATAGGAAAATGCTTACAGTCATATTGAACTTGTAAAAAGAGACATAAAAGAAAATACTTTCGTTCCCATTTCACCTGGATTTAGTGCTTATGGGAAAAAAGGGTATAGGGTATTCCACTGCATCAAATTTTTGTTCTTGTTTCTGCTGCTTTATCTGCGAGTATCTACATGTGTATCCGTGAAGTTGACTAATAAAGCGCCAAAAGCCAAGTGCCAGAGAATAGTCGACTGCCATTTGCTGCCGTCCCTTGAGATATTATGCACACATTTGACAATAACTCATAAAGGCATTTTAACGGGTTCTGTGTCTGGTCTTTTCGCCCGCCCTGGCAGCAATTGAGATCGTTGCTAATGACCCACAGTGCGCGAGAGAGATAAAGAGCGAAGGCGTGAGCTGGACACACAAATTGCGCGCAATTAGTGTGCGATTTTTAAGCGCTAGGTGGCGCTGCATATTGCGCACAGCTGTACAGCCGCCACACCCCCAACTCACATGATTAGTCGACATCGTGTACATGTGTGTGTGTGTGTGTGTGTGTGAGCTTTGCACATTTTTGGCGTTGTAATTGCATTTTGCCTTGCGACTGCTGTGTGTGTGTAATTTATGCCCGCGCGCCAAAGTTGTTGTTGCTCCCCTTTTGTCTCATGTGTGCGTGTGTGTGTGTGTGTGTGTGCGTGTGTGTGTGTGCGTGTGTGTGTGTGTGTGTGTGTGTGTGTGTGTGCGCTCGCTTTGCCTATGCACTTTGTCCATCATTATATGACAGCTGCTGCTTGACGACCGACCGAACGAGCACAAGTGCTTCCTGGTTGGACTTGAACTTTTGCTGGTTTGGTTGGATGATTTTTCTTATTTGGTCGCGGCAATTTTTTTCCCGTTTTGAATGCGCTTTGACATTTGACATGTGAAGGGACCCACTGAAACAAACATCCAGCTGATGCCGGTCAAATCATGAGCGGTTTTGTCATGGTGATTAGTAACATACCTCTGAAATGCCGTAATACCACGAAAGTGAGAATAATTGCTAACTGACACTCACCTGTTAGCGTCAGAAATGATTCTTTTGTAAAGTTTTATTTTGTAACCATAATAACTGTAATATTTATTATTATTTGAAAGTAACCGATTTATAACTGCCATTTATATTTGAAATTTGATTTTGATTTGAAATTGTTTAAATAGTTTCAAATTAACGTTTGTTATCGATAAGTATAATTTTAAGTACGGTCAGTCTAATTTTGTGGTCACACTGGACACTGAGGATAGCAGTGGAGGAGGAGTTCGAAATGTGCCGCCAAAACGAGTAGACGCCGACAAAAATACAAAATTGAAACGTAGTTATATGCCACCGCCACCGCCATTAAATATATATACCTATAGTAATCATTAAAGTTTAAATTATAACGTTAACAACTGAGTTTGCTTTTCGAAATCCTTACAATAACGATTTGCGAATTTTGAATTAAAATCTCTAATTTTATGTTTTTCGACGATTTAAGCACACTGATAACTTTTCCGGCGATTTGTAGATGTTTTTGTGTTTGGCATGACTTCAAAGGGTTTCCTATCGAATTTGAGCCCTCTAGTCGCTATAGTTGGGTCACCAGGGGAATAATAAGAGTAAATCATTTTAAAAATTAATTTTTTTCAATGTTTTGTTGTTTAAATTTCTCCTAGCTAATTTCGGTTGTTTTGATAAATGTACGGAAAAGCCTGAGTTGGTTACCAACTGTTTATTTTTTTTTTGTAAGAGTTTGGCTCCTGTATGTAACAATTTAGTAGGAGAACAGGCATGTATATGATTAATCCATGAATGGTTGCATAAGGAAATAAGCTAATTTAATAGAGTTTTTGGATTTAACTAGTGGTGCTGCAACGTTGAGCTCTGTAAGTTTGCCGTATTTGCTCGTCAGTTATATCTAAACTTACTTTTGAAATACGTTCTGCATGCAGAGCATCCCGAAGTTCGTGTATCGAAACCATTTCAATTCTATATGGCCTTTTAAATCGCGTAAAAGGCATTCGTTCAGGCATTCATTTTAGCAGCGCCGCAACGTATGCAATACAGCAAAAGTTGCATTCACTGAATGTGCTTTTTTGTAGTACCGCAGAGAGCTCTGTCTCATTCAGCTCGGCCTTTCATCCACGGAGTTTTCAATAAGCACTTCAACACAGAAACATAAAAGGTTGCTTTTTGGTCAAATTGCGTATGTGTGAATGTCACATATACATATATAGGTACATATATGTATGTGCGTTTTGGCCGGGCAGTTCATTCATGCAAAAATGGTTCAAAGTGAATTTTACGACGTATCCCTGCATTTGTCAGTTGTCCTCTATTCACACACATGTACACACACACTTCTTCCATCCATGAATTAATATAACTTCCTTCTTTTTCATAAATGTTGCAAATGCGCTTTTACGCTTTTGACTTCAATTTGCAAGCGACGCTTTTGAAATTTGTTTTTTTTTTCTGCTAAACATAATATTTCTGCCACTGTAGCTGGCAGTGTTTTTTGTTTTTATTGTAATCGCATTAAGTGCGCTTATTTAACGCAAATCTAGCAACCCTCTCCCAATGCGAAACCCCAAGCTTACCGCCCCGCTCTCTCTCACTCCCACTCTCTCTCTCTCTCTTTCTCTCCGCGTTCTTTCAACTTGTTCGGCCAAAACGCTAATGATGACTAATTTGTTTGCATTGCCAGCCTCTGCCAGAGTTGTTGTTGTTTTCGTTTTTTCTCTCTCTCTCAACTCAAGTGGCTCGGCACATGTGTGTGTGTATACGCGTATGGGTAAGGAGTCCTTACTAAGGACCACAAGTGCACAGTGGATCCAACTGACTTCTTTTTCGGCAAAAATCATAACCTTTGAGAAACTAAAGATATTTTCAAAATTCAAAATGCATAGCTTCTTCGACACACTGCGATAAATAAGCTGTGTAAAGAGGGAGCTTCAAATCACGGTAGTAAAGTTCGATGTTATAGACTGCAAATGTCTTATACTTTACATGTCATGGAAAAAATTCTAAATTGTGCTTATTTTTCAACAAATCGTCCTCGTCGAAAGTTTGTCTATCTGACGAACATGTGTGCACTAAGGTCAAAATAGCCTGCAAACATCTTGGCAACAGATTTTCAAAATTTTAACGATTTATTAAGCAATAAGCACATTTTATAGGTACAAGAATAAGACTTTTGGTGTATATAATATCGAACTTTACTACTCTTCACAGCATATTTATCGCATTTTAAATTTTGAAAATATCCTTGCTTCCTCAAAAGCTATGATTTTTGCCGAAAAAGACGTCAGTTGGATCCACTGTGAAGTGTTTTGCCTGCCAGTGCAACGGTTTGTTATTTTTGCAACATTTAACGCTTATTTGGTCGCTCTCTTCTGTTGCTCTTTGCTTAGCTTTCATGAAGCTCGACTGTTTGTTTTTGTTTCAAGCAATTGGAATAAGTTCAAAAGGGGAGGAGGAGGAGGGTGACGAGGGCAATTTCAAAGCATTCTCTTTCGTTGTTGTTTTTACAGTGGCGCACAATTAATTTGCAATTAGCATTTTGTGTTATTCTAAAAAATGTTTGTGCAAATGCTTAGAAAAAGAAACACAACATTCACTCGAAACTGTCACAACTCATTTGTTAAATAATCAAATACAACCAATTCCAAAATTGAGGCATTAAATCCGCTTAAGCAATTTACTTGCCATGGCAAAATATCCTCCAGAGAGCGCTTAATCGCCAACAGCCGTAACTCGTAGAAAAGAGGAATGAATTACCAAAAAGACAACTATAAGTACAAGCAATTGCTAAATTAACAAATTATAGCGAATCAAGGCGGAAGAAACGAAAAACGAGCACTTAATTTAGTTAATGTAAAAGCTGGGACATTCCAAATAATTGGGCTGCCTGTCTCCGCTTGACATTTGACAGATGATGAACTCTGGACTCCAGTGACAAACAGGCTAAAGGACCACCAATCGCTGAGAATAGCTCACGCATACGCTAAAGTCATTCTCAATGCTAATGCGACATAATTTGTTAGCTCTGGAAACACAAAAAAAAATGCCAGTTAGTTAGCAACGATTGAGTGGCTTCACCTCCTTTCCACCTGGCAGATTTTCGTTTACTTCCGTACCATAAAAACTATCCAATTGAAGCTTGACACAGCTATGCACATTATTACTCTGCATGTGTAATGCAAAGCTTATAAACCAAACTATGTTGACATTTTACCGAATCAACTCCCCACCCGCAGTCCAGTTTGATATACGGATTTGCACAAAAATTCGATTTTCATGGAAAAAATGTGTAGAGGGTATTCCAACGTCGAGTGTCTGCACTGTCTACACCAAATTTTATTTTTTTATTAAATTTAATTAAGAATCGCTTTACATTTCACTACAACTAAAAATTTTTGTACTTTCAGAGCCGATCACAAAAAATTATTTTGAAAAACAAAATTGCCAATTTTTTCAAACATCAAGTGTTCCGATCATTGTCTCCATATTTTATTTTGATATTTTTTTGTTTTAAGCTGCAATGCCGATTCGTCTATATTAGCCATATTTTGTAAACATACCCTGGGTTTGTATAAAGTTGATTATTTGCTTCACATGTTGTAGGAAAATTCAAAAAACATAATCCAAGAAAATATTAACAAATGAGCAGCCTATAGTGAACACCCTATATATGTGACGCTTTGAGCCCAGAGATAAAGCGCAGAGCTTTGTTTGGAAAGGTTTGTGACCCACTGCCCAAATCGGTATACCAAATTTACAGATAGGCGCTAAATTCTGAAGATAAATTTGACGGGAATACCACGTTTCAAGGCATAACAAAACTCTTCCAACATTGATGTTAATGTTCCAACGCTTAATCCAATGCTCAAAACGCCATAAGAATAATTGAAGTTCCATTTCGTCCGGACAAGAATAATCAATAATCAATATCAGGATTTGGACTTCCCTGTGTAACCCCAGCAAACGCAGCCGTGGGATCAGAAATATCATTTTTAGTCTTCTTCTCTAAAACTTCTGAATTCCAAATATGATTTTAAGAGAGGGAAGTAAACAGTAGGTAGAAATTGTTTAACGTTGTGTAGTGATCCGTCATGCCGAACTCTATCGATAGCTTGCTCTTTATAGAGAAATAATTCATTGCAATAATGAGGCGCATCAAATGCCTTCAGACTATGATCAGTAGCGTGATAAAGTAGCTCAACAGTCCCATGACCTCTTTCAAACCCTTGTTGATGTTCAAGCAAAAATTCCCCGACTTATAACATTCAGGGTCATGTTCCAGTTTACAAGGTTTTAAAATCCTAGACACAATGGCAAACTTCCAAGCACAAGGGAATTTGGAACCCAAATGGCTAGTATTAAAAATATGCAAAATTAATTCCAAGGCTTTATCCGGTAGAGCTTAAGGCATACGATTAAAAATCAAATCTGAATCAGGGCCATTCTTTTTGTTTAAATTCTTAATTGTAACTTTCAATTTGAACAGAGTAAATGGAGCAGTATCGATAATATCACGTGTCTCCAACATATTAGAAGACAGGTAAAGTTAAAAGGCTTAAACCTCGACTCAAAGTGCTTTGCCAAAGCTTCTCAGCATGATTACTACGACACCATTCCTCACTTTTCTTTATATGCTTTTTGCATTTTTATAATTTCCAGTCTCAGATTTTCAAATTTTCGATAATTAATAAAATAGTAGGCTAGCATTTGACATTTTACAAATTTTGTTAACAACTTACAAATGTTTATGTAAACATTTTAGTCTTAAATTCAATTTGGAGGTGTTCCAAAAAAACCTTAACATTTCAGGATTTGCTGAATAATGGGCATAAACCTCAAAAATTAAAACATGCTACATGTAGTCAGTGCATGAGCAAAAATTCCATTGACCAAACGTTCGATATTATCGCGGGAAAAATTTTAATTGTCCGCTTGCTTGTGGCGAGGTATAATGCTAATACCACGGATATTTTAAAAAAGAATGTTGAAAATAAGAACCTTTGGTATAAGATGGATGATGCCATTATCGAGAAGGTACCATGGCCGAGAGCTGCCTATGGCTCCTACATTATGTTTTTTGAAAAGCAATGAATATGATGCCATATAAAACCATGTCCTGCACTAGTCCATTGTAGCTAGCACGGAATCCATGTACAGGGTTACTACAGGATGTTGCGTACAGGAACCGCAATATTCAGATCAAGTAATGAATAAATCACGAATGGGACAAAACGACATGGCTCCAATCCAGTTACTTAGTCATTTTGTTATTTAGTATGCAGTACGACAGAGCAGGGTACGTATATGTATACATGACCATTTTTAATTCTGCGGTCAACTCAATAATAATTACCATTGAAAATACCACAGAATCCATGTGAAGTACCGAATCTTGTCAGATCAATTATTGCGAATGGAACTGAAAGACGTGGCTCTATTCCATTGTAACTAGCACCGAATCCATGTACAGGCTGTGTATAGAAACCATGTACAGGGTGTCAACATTCAAGTACCGACCCTTACCTGATTAAGTAAGGAAAAAAATAGCGCATTAAACAGGAAGACATGGTTTTAATGATCGTCCTTGAAATATCAATGATATCAAATGTTAATCTTATATTCATTTAATTACGTCTTTCTGAAATTTGAAACACAAATTATACAGAAGATGGTTGGCTCCGATAGAAACCAGGAAGGGTCGGGCTTTTGGGAAATTGGAAATAGGTGCCCTATAGCGCATTAGGTTTTGCTTTCGTTTCACGAAACATAATTCAAAGTGTATTTAAGCGACTCGTTTTGTATCATTTCTTTTGGTTATAGCAAAAGTTTTTAACGTGTTTTTTAAGTCATTGAAATTACTATATATTATTCTTCAATGCAGCAGCTGAAGTTTGATCTCAAGCTGAAGAGACCGATCTAACGATTTCATTATAAAATAAGCTCCCAAGTTTATCAAACGATGCCCAACTTGGAAAGCACATAGCTCTAGTGCTTAGACTGAGCAGAGACACAAATACCCACAGCACAGCATTTTTTTAAAATTTTATAAATAGAAGCTTTGCAAACAAATTACAAAAACTAATTAAGAAGCTAATGAACTGGAACTCAATTTAAGTTGCGTTTCCGGTTTCTGCGGTTCCCTTAATTCGAATGACCGTGCTAAGCTCATTGCTTTGAGTGTATTTAAAAGGTTTACAAACCGACGTGACTTGTAACGTAAGTAATACCACTTATCTTCCGAATCGTTTGGTGCTTCCAGCTCGCCCAGCTCCGGAGCTTCGTCAACGATCTCTAATGCTTGCTGATTGCTTATAAAGAAATTATTTTTACTCAATGTTGTACTGCAACGACTGATATCTGTGTCTTCTTCTTGCTCCATCAAACTCTTCCAGAAATTATGGGACTCGGCAATGATGCCAGCTACTTCTGCGGCATTCTTGGGATTTGTGCCGAATTCAATCTCGTTCTCAGGCTCACCGGCGGCCAGTGAGTACATCTTGAGCATATGAACACAGCCATCAATAATTTTGGGCATAAACTGCTGCAAATCAGCGATATCGTTGATTCTTGGCGCAGCCGGATCTTCAACGTCTATGGCAAAAACTTTCCAGCCGATCTCATTATCTGTTACCATTGCAACAGCGCCCAAAGCTTTTACCTGTCTGACTTCTCCGGTAACGGCCACACGGTTACCAAGCTCCAGCACATCGATGGGGTTTTTGTTACCTGTAGCATTTGTTAAGGGTTCCAGAATTTCAGGATCTTGTAAAGTTTGTGGTAAGCAGCCGTAGTTAAAACAGTAGCCCTTGTGCGGATAGCAATTAGCTATATAGAAGACCTTATCATATTTGATTTCCGGCTCAATGGGGTTTAAAGTTGTCGTCAGACTGACGTTCATTGCGGCGTTCTCCCAACGTGGTGTACGTACAATCATGTTGAAAATAGTCCCATCCTGATTGCCATACAAGGGGATGTCGTGCAATGGCGAGACAATGTTTCCATATTTGTTCTTGAAATATATGCGGTAAGTAGGTGTGTTTTTGATACCTTTTTCCACAATAGAATATGCCATGATTTTTTTAGTTGGACTGTTAAAAATTTCTACCTTTAACTATAAATATATTTTGTATATTAATAATGAAATTTGAGCTGTTGACGTTTGTTACAAAAGTATTTGTTTTTTTGTTTAAACAATTCATCGAAACTAGGGTGACCCTGTCGAAAAATTATGGTATGTCACGAAAAGCTTTGAATACCTCAAGATTTTTTGTATAGCAGTAGATAAATCACCACAAGGTAATTCTTATAGTTCTATTACGCAACATTATTTTTTTTATTGACCAAAGAGCAAAATCTTTCACAATTGACGTTATGTCCGGGAAAAGCATAGCAAAATTTAATAGAAAATATCAATGTAGTCAATGTATCAATCTGAACTTTCGATGTGGTATTGTTAATAGTTCAGCGACTATTGGTCGATAATTTAATAATCGTGACAATGAAATTTTTATTTCAGTATTGACTTTTAAAAAAAAAAAATTAATATTCAAAAAAATGTTCTGAACTTGTTCGTTCGAACTTATTTTTAACTGGCCATAAGAACCCGTTTCCGGGTTACGGCTTATTGTAAATCTCTCCTCCAGGCATCTCTGTCTTGCGCCTTCTCCAATCGATGATACCACACTACCTGGTCCTTCCAGCTTTCTCCCTTCGACACTCGCATTGAAGACCTTTCTCGCAGGAGCTTCTTCATCCATACGCACAACATGACCTAGTCAGAGGAGCCGATGGATCGAAATTCGCTTCACTATATCAATGTCCTCGTAGAGCTGCTGTTCCATCGTATGCGGTAGTCGTTGCCAACTCGTATAGGCCACAATTCTTACGGAGTACTTTCCGCTCAAACACTCCAAGGGCACTTTCATCAGACCGCGTCATCATTCATGCTTCAGCGCCATAAAGGAAAACGGTTATGATGAGCGTCTTGTAGAGTGACGTCTGGCGGGAGTGGTCTTTACTACTTATTTGCCTACTGAGTTCGTTCGAACTATGCTGGAAAAAGTTACATGTTTGAATATTGTTCGTTTATGTTGACTATAGTTTGATTAGCTCATTTAGTTCTAGTTTACATGCTAGTGCCATCTATCATTCATCTATGCTAGCGACATCTCCAAATCATTAAGGTAAAGCCATGAGAGTGTCACACCACACAGAGCTTGTAGTTTTGCGAAAAGTTTTCAAAGGACATATTTTGCGGGTACTGCCGGGCTTACACTGGGGCACACAGCGTCACACTTTGCTGTCACAGAGGCACACCTCAGTGTAAACAGCCAACCCGTGGGCACAGTTACGATATGTCAGACGAACGAATGCATTTTCAGTGTGAACACAAGTAATCGTTTGATGTCACACGCTCCGTGTGACAGTATCTGGCGCATTTTGGAGAGCAAAATGTATCACTGCAGTGTAAGCAGCTGTGTCATAATAATGGTTCAAATAAACAAGTTTTCGGTGTTCTGGCTGATTCTTTTTTCACTATGACAATTAAAAGGATTGTGTGTTGAACTTCAAAAAACTTAATACAGCTTTGAAATTCAATTTAAAAAAAGAAGGATGCAAAGAATAATAATGTTATTGTGGGTCGTGTGGTAATTGATCTATCAAAAAGCTAATGCAAGCCTTGGAGGAGTCCGAATGTCTCTGGAATGTAGTCACGGCGGGCTATAAAAACGTTGATGCAAAAGGGACCATCTGGGATATAGCGGCAGAGCAGAGCTTTGTTGATGCTCCAAAATAAGCAACCGCCACCTTTTGCAAATGAGCGAAAATTTATTTCGCCTTGGTCCTTTGACCTCCGCGAACCAGTGGATCCCGTAGACGGACGGACAGACATATATGGTTAGATCGGAGTCGTGATACCGGAACTGTGCTGGTGTAGGAAAGGGGTGACAAACTAAAATCTCCCTATTGCGAAACCAACTAAAAGCGAAAACAGCACAGAGTCGAACAGAAAAATTGTCTTTTAAAAACGACGGAGGAGAAGGATTTTTCAAACTATCAGAAGCTCGGGGGTTGGTGAGCGGAGCCCCCTAGTATAGATAAAATTTAAAGCTTAAGAATTTTTTATTAGCGTTATAACAACAATTTGATTCGTGGGACTTATATAAAAAATATTTGCAATAATCTCTGCTTAAAGCAAAGAGACATTTAAGGATCAAAACCTATAGAAGGAAAGCTAATGAAATTTCCTCCGCTCTCCGACAAATTTCTCCTGCTGCAGCTAGCTGATAATAAAATAGTAATAATTTTATTGCTTATAAAGTTGTAATTCATTTTGGCGAACCCTTTGACAATTATCCTTTTGGATAAACAATTGCTGAGAGCTGCCTGCCTGGCAACTAAACTGTAAAAATAATTTCGCTCTTTTTCATTGTCTTTGCTTGCATATTTTTTCATATTTTTATATCTTCTCTTACTTTCATTTGTTTTGTTTCCGCTTTCGTTTCGTTGTCGTAAAACGTTTATTTCATTTATGCGGCATATTCCCTTTGGAGACTGAATGTCGTAAAAAACGGGGTAAAATTATGCAAAAAAGGATTAAATAGAAACATTTACAGGAACTGTCTGTAGCCGCTCTGCAGCTGTGTTCGTCAGTCAGCGTCACTCTTCTGTTTCTTGTTTTAATTACTTTTGATACAAAACTCTATACATTCGTACATATTTTAGTTTTTATTGCTCTGGTCATAAAAGTGAAGCCACTTTTCTTCTGTTTTCCGCGCATTTTTATGTACAGATTGTCAAAGTTTTGGCAGTAGTGGTTTTCTCTGATGCCTGCGTCTCAGGGTTACTCTGAACTACTCACACCAGACTGACCCACAATTATAATCTTGACAAATAAATCGAGGCCTTTTTTATGGCCACATCCCTGTACGGGTCAAGCCGCTCCAGGTCACCATGACACATGCGATACACGCATTAATCTAAAATCGAAATCGACAAATCCTGCACGAGGGCAAACATGTCAAAGCAATAGCCAAAAATGAAATAACATCAAAACTTTCGCACATAATTCAGGACAAACAACAAAAGGCACGAAGCAGGAAAAACACTCCAACCCTTGGAAAAGCTTAGCAACAGGAGCAGACGTAATTAGAAGAGCAACCAGAGGCAAATAGTTGTATTGACGTATAAAATTGTATATACTCTTGCAGACAAAATAATGCTAAGCATAACAAACTAGTTAAGATATACTGCAAAAAAAAAAAAAAAATCACTTTTCCTAGCCCACTTTGTACACAGCTTTTAACCCAGTTTCATATCCGCAAGCTTTTGTATGATTGGCTATTGAAAATGGTTAAACCAGATTAACAGTGGTTTTGTTAACCTGGAAATTTAATATATTTTCATATGCACTCGCAGAAGTTTTATATATTTGACTATATCTTAAGTTTCACTCAGCTAATCAAGATGAACCATCGCATGAATCGTTGAAAGATAAACATAGATAATCTTATGTTTAGCAAACTGTTGATATAACTTTTATATCAGCATTACAATTTTAATCGGTTTTAATAAGAAGAGGTGAAGATATATGTAAAAAGTATTCAATATATATATATTTATATCAGCATTACAATTTTAATCGGTTTTAATAAGTAGAGGTGAAGATATATGTAAAAAGTATTCAATATATATATATTTTTTTTTATAACTAGATCCAATTTGAATTACAAGCGAATAGTTCTCAGGTTCCTAGAAAAAAAACCTATCTAAAACTACATAAACTTACAGGGAAATATAAAAGCAGTGATTTTTTTGTTAGTCTATGAAATCAATCGATTTTCTTTAGAAATCAACCAAGCTTGAAACTCTTTCTCAAACGAAGTCTTACGAAACCGTTTATTATAATGTGCTAGATATCACTTTTAATCCAAAAGCAAATTGTAGATTTGCCAGAAATATCTGTGAGTACGCCAGAAACTTAACATTAAATCTCCTGGCTAACGGATTTTTTAAGAGACTTCAAATGAAAAATATGGCAAAACATCTCATGACTGTCAGTCTCAACTTATTAATTTTCAGATTCTTAAACTTTACTTTTGACATTGTTATACTATAGTCCTGTGTGCCATAAATCTCTTTCAATCGATTTATTTATACGATACTTCTGGCTAACCCATGAAATACTGCTATTACACGGCACAATCGCTGGATTCACTGTTGTGGGACAAATGTTCAATCTGCCACAGATGAAGTTAAATTCCGCATAACCAAATTTTGATGTTGTGTTTTGTTCTTTTACTCGTAGAAGAAGTTGACATTTCCTAACATTTTGGTAACACACTTCAATCTTCCGTTGGGCAGAGCTTATGCTTAAGCTTTACATACTTTTCAAGCACAATGAAACTGTACTAATTTTTGGCTAAGGCCTTTGTATTTTCGTGGTAAGCAACAATAATATTTTAGATTAAATAGGCATGATCTTCCTCGAACTCACTAAAATTTTCAAAACAGTATTGTGCCATGCATACTCTCTAAAGCAGTGGAAATTGCCCATATCGCAACGATTATCGCCTTTCATGCCAGTACTGATAATGCGTCATATTAGCCTATTAGCCAGCTACCATTATTCTTCAAAGCGTTCGAAGCCATACTTTTGGATAGAATCTTAGCAGCAGCAAAGCTTTCAAACCACTATTTCGGATTTTGCCTAAGACACATCAGTTCTGAACAAGTGTGCCGTGTGGTGCAGCATATCCTTGAAGATTTCGAGAAAAAACCAACTCTGCGTGGGAGAATTTTTAGAAGTTAAATGAAATGCTACTTCAAAAGTTTAAAATGGTTCTAAATCTATATATATAAAAGTTAAGCCTCAAAAAGTGATGTGCTCGCTAAAATCTAAAACGCGTGCACCGATTTCAACCAAATTTTCACACATTTTATACAGTATTAGGGAGAAGGTTTTAATGAAGTTTGAACGTATTCCAATAGATGACGCCAAAGATTTTCCATATAAAACATACAAAATGTGTTTCTACTTACAGTTGTGTTCATGAAAATAATAGTGCTGGGAGTTTGTACATCAAAAAAATTAAAAGCTAAGGAAATTAATAAAAAAAAACGTAGCTATTAGTAAGTGTTATTTACATATTGAATATTTTGATGAAGGAAATTTATGGTTTATTTATTTTTAGTGGGTAGGGGAAAGCATTGCTCAGTCGAGAAAAGAGTAATAATAGTTAGTCGAAGAAACAAAGGCAAGACTTATAAAGAAATTGAAAACTTAGTTGGATGTACTGCTACTATGGTATTTAACGCCATTAACTATAAGAAGAAGCCTGAAAATCGTGGTGGTAAGCGAAGGACTACAGTTTTAGAGGATAGACGAGTTGTGCGATACTACGAGATAAAGCCTACAGCGACCTCAAACCTTCGTCGTCGACTTATTCAAAATAATTTAAATGAAAGAAGTCCAAGAAAGGTTCCCTTTTAACCCGAAAGCACGTGGACGCAAGAAGTGAGTTTGCCAAAGTTCATTTAAACTGGCCAGCTGAAAAGTGGCGTAACATATTGTGGACTGACGAGAGCAAGATAGTTTTATTTGGTGGAACAGGGTCCCGACAGTATGCTCGTCGTCCACCAAGCACATAATTCCAGCCAAAATACACAAATAAGACGGTTAAGCATGGTGGCCAGATGGGAAATGCCATTAAAATTGACGTTTCAACAAGACAATGATCCGAAGCACACTAGCAAACTCGCTAAAGACTGGTTTTCCAACGAAAAGATCGATGTAATGCGATGGCCAGCTCTGTCGCCGGATCTTAATCCTATTGAAAATTTGTGGGGAAACGTGAAGAGAATTGTGGGAAAAGCAAATACTTCAAGCAGAGCTCAGCTGTGGCAAGTGGTGCAAGAAGCATGGGCTCATATACCTTTGAAGCGTTGCCGGGAACTTATTGATTCCATGCCAGGTCGGTACAAGACTGTAAAGGCTGTTGGGTTCAAAACCAAATATTAAGCATTACCAAACATGTAGAACATATAAAATGAAGGTTATTTTAAGTTTCGTTGTTTTTTTCAATCTTTGTATTAAATACTACTATTTTCATGAACAGCCCAATTTTGGCCATTTTGTTTTAATTAGCACAAGTAGTAGAACTTTTATTTCGAGCAGCCGCATTTCAAAAAAACATATTTGTTCTTTTGCTTTTCAACGTTTGTTTATAATAAATACAACTGTCACAATGCAGCGTGACCATGTGATTTTGTTGTTTTAACGCTTAGATCACCCTTTTCATTTAGAATCTATACGCAACAGGAAAATATTCCAAATTTCTTGTAAAAATATTTTAGCCATCTGCGTACTAGGCTTAAGGATAATATGGTAGAATAATATAAGGTTTCATTATTCAGAATAGCTGACACTTTTCAAGCACCGCACATATATGTATGTAAGCACACGAGCCTGTACACCAGTAGCAGTACATTTTTCTTATGCTGCCTAGAAGAAGAAGTGTAATACCTTATATTATTCTACCATGGTTAATAATTTATTTAATCTTGCATATGAGTGGTTATCCTTCAGCTTTTGAGCTTTCGCTCACAAAAATTTTGGTAACTGAAAAGATGAAGACAGCACACCTTGGTTTTATAACCTCTATAACATAGTATAATAACACTAGGGAATTTTTGTCATTTTGAAATAAACTTATTATTTAAATGCTTAATCACAACGAACGGTAGTTCGTGCTGTGAAGAAAGCAAGAGACTCTGATGAAGTGCTGTAGCTCACTAGCTATAAATTACAGGAAGTTTTGAGCTTTTGCCTAGAGCGTCTGATCCAGTCGAACCATATACTGCTAGGTAATAAAGCGTGGCTTAACCTTTTATAAAAAAGTTTTTTGATTTAGCTATTGGTTTGGAAGATATAGTGGTTTAATGAAAATGTTCCTTAGCGGGGTGCCGGGCAGACATAGAGCTTCGATAAAAGCAGATATGGAACCTAGGCGTGAACAAATCCAACAAAACTGAAATGAAGTAAATCGAATGTACCCGTCGAAAGCTATAATTTTAAAAAAATTTTGTCATAATCGGAAATGCCAAAAATGTTAGTCTGTTTCTTTTCTTTATCGCAGCGTTCTCCATTTTGAAAAAAGGTCAACACAGTCTTAATGATTAGGCTCACCCGAGTATCTACATGTGAAATCAGCATATTTTTGACAATAACTTTTGATGTATTTACGGCGCAAATCTGTGCAAAGTTTCGAATCGACAAAGTAAACATTGCGGCTGTAAACAGCGAAAGTCTACTGAAGGGAAACGGGGGCTTATATCAACTGAATTCGACAAACTTTATCTTACATGATATTACGCGCATCTCTTGGTAAAATTTTGTTTCTCTAGCTCTTATGGTCTCGCAGATCTATCAACTCATACAGACAGTCGGACGGACGGACAGACAGACGGACATGGTCCAATCGCTAACCGAGTCAATAAGTCTTTTTGCCCATGAAACTTATGGTGTGCCACGCCTCCTTCTGCCTGTTGCATACATTGCACAAACGAAGTCAGCAAATCTTATAAGTCTTGGGAACCTTACTACCGATCGAAATAAATTGTGACTTGAATTGAAGTTAAAATCAATGTCTCTCATACAGTTTTGGTCTAACTTTATTCGATTGCAAGTTAAAGGGCAATGAACTCCCTTTTTTTTTTTAGAAAATTAATTATTCTCCTTTTTTTTACTCTAAATGAATAAAATCAAAAACTAAAAAAAAAATTGTTATTCGTTGCGAATATTTCAACACCAGTTTGGGCAAAATCGGTTGCGAAATGGAGATGTTAATATCGAGCAAATTAATTTATACAAGAAGTATACTTTTCATATTATTTCAAGACGTAGCTGATGAAAATCACAATGAAAAAACTAAAGTTTTTTTCCCCAAAATGTCTAGCTACGTGAAAACACAAACGGTTTGTAAAACAAACTAAACAATTTCAATATTCTTCACATCAGCATTTTTGAAATAAAGGCGAAATTATTTTTCTGAGCCTCATATTTCTAGAGTTGAAATAAAAACTGAGTAAATTAATCATCTAATTCGCAGGTCAAAAAAATTGGTTTCCGATAATGAAATAGTTTTGCTAACACCTCTTGTTAAGAACAATCAAACTACAAATACACTATAAAATTATTTGACACCTCTCAAAGAAGTGGGGTAAAGGGTCAAGTTGAGAGATTTTCCTCTACTGTGATGTGTGCTTGAAAAGTCAACTAGATACTATAAATGGTAGTAGTACCAGATTTCATCACCCCGATATCAACAGTTCTACATAGCTGTCTCCTGATCAATCTACATGGAACAAGATTGATCATGTTGTGATTGATCCAATTCGATGTTCGTATGTTCAGAAGCGGCAACATCAACTATGACCATTACCTTGTTGCAGCCAAGGTTCACATGCGGCTAAGCAAAGCGAAGAACGTGCGATCTAGCGTGCAGCGAAAGCTGGACTTCACATCACCGCGGAGAACGTTCTTGGTTTCCAACGCATACTGCCGAGGAACCACTGGTACGATCAGGAGCCACCGGTTTCCTGTAGAGATGCAGATGGAAATTTGGTAGGGGATGAACAGGGAGCACTGAGGTTTTGGAGGGAACACTTTTCTGGCTTACTATCTGGCGATGGTTAACGTCGCTCCCGGAGGACACTTCCCTATGTCTCCAATTATAGACAACAGCGTCGATATACCGTCGCGCAGCTATGACAAAGTTAGGATCCCCATCGAGGGGCTCAAGAACAACAAAGCTGCTAAAGTAGATAGTCGACCTATAGAGTAGTTCAAGACTGCCGGTAATAAGTTCGTTTGGTGTATGCAGCAGCTCCTTTGCAGAATATGGCTAGATGAGAATGGAAACTTGGTGTTCTCTGCACTGTCCTCAAGAAGGGTGACACCATGGTGTGCGCTAACTACCGTGGTGTCAGTCAGTTAAGACTCGCATTTCACTCATATGTGAGCTTTTTTTGTCCTCTGGGTTACAACAGACACACAACCTTCCACATCAGTGGTCGCATGAAACTAAACATAACTAACAGAAATGTACTTTGGACACAAACTTGCTCAATGATATTTGGAACAGACTGTAAAATAGTCCACCAAAAGATAGCGAGAGCCGAAAGATGACTCTTACCTTGTAAGTATTATACCAAGATCCTGACCATTAAATACTTTGGTTGCCGAGCTCTAGGTTATTAAATCGGCAGAGACATGGTTTTTCAAAGATCATTCTATTTGTTTATGTTCGTGACCTCTTTTAGTATGGCTTGTTGAGTTGCCTTCCGGTCACATACGCAATATCCCAGGGAGCATGGATTCAACAGGTCATTTTATATTATTTTTATTTGTTTTTTCTTTTCGATCTTATAACTTGTAAAATTGATGGCTTAATTTAAATGAAAAACAAATAAAAATTTTATTTTTATTTAATTTTATTTATATTCAAATTTATTCGAGTGCGTCTTCTATAATCATTGTTATGTGATTTTCTTTTTGTGGGTTTTTTTTTTGTAGTTTCGGGTGTTGTATTTTCGGGTGTTGTTGATCTATGTTTTATTGATATGGGTGTTAGTTGTGTGGGTGTTGCTGTTGTTGTTGGTTTTGTTGTATTGGGTGTTGTTGTTGTCGTGAATGTTGTTGTTGTAGTAGGGCTTGTTATTTCACGATTGCTTGTTGCTTTTTTAATACCAGCTTCTGTACTTTTGGAGCACTGAAGAAGTCCATCAATATTTAAAAAGTCGCTCAGACGCATCTGTGTGGACTCCAATTAAGGAGATAATAAAACTACCTCTGCCGCGTTTGATAGTTATATTTCAACTGGCTTCACGCCATCAAAAAATGATCCATTTAGGCTGCGGTGCAGCTTACAATTCATGTTGAGTGGAATTCAGCAGAGAGAGATCAAAGTACCCTTCCACTGAACTACACTGCTTAACCAAATTTTACAGTTTATTATAATTTTTGTTCTCATTGACATAGTGCTATTTTAAAATTATTATTATTATTTTTTTATTTTCCCCGACCAGCATCCATAAACCCTGCAGGCTCCAAAATATTGTAAGCACACCTTACTCTGGCCAAGTCCACAAGCTGTCGTTATCAGAAACAAAATTGTTAAAGACTTTTATATAGATTCATGCTAATTCACTAGATACTTGCCTTTAGTTTGTGTCCTTACATGAGGTGTGCAAATAATCAGCAAAAGCATTACCCAGTGCAACATGTTAGACATTACACCAAACATTGAAACATTAAAGCGTCCCGAATTCTTTCCAGAGTAACATTTGATAAAGTTCCGACTTTAACTTGATATTGCACGCTTAATATGGAACTTAACGGACAAAATACGTAAGTAAAAAACAAATCCAATCGGACATAGTAAAATCAAAAATAACACGGAGTACTAAAATTAAAAAAAGTTTAATGAACTTCTAGGTTTTGTCTACTAAATCATAAAAAAATTCTATTTTCTTGTTCTAACACCTCCAAAATCTGAAGGTAACGCTAAAAAATCATTATTTCCGACCAAATTGTCTACCATTGTCACTAACGACTGTGTCTACCAACCCAAGGCATGTCCTGTGGTAGTATTACAAGGTATGAGCCATCTGCCAGCTCAAGGCACGAAATTTTTTTATTGTCTGACATTGAGAGAAAGTGAGCCGCAAATAACATGCGTCGACATAACCTTTCTCATTGACGCTTGCAATAGAAAGAAAAATAATGTCTTAAAAATGAGCGAGCATCGGCCCATACCTTGCAATAGATATACCTTGTACCAACACATAATGAATTGAAATGTAATATTCTTTTGGCAACAGTTTCGAAATTTTTACATGGCAGTGTAAAGTTACCTTGTCATTATTATACTGCGCATGTGTGACTGACGCCTCTTATATTTGGTAGATGCCAGGGAGTCTGGAATACCACTCAAAATTCAATTGAAAATTCATCTTTTGAGACAATGATGAGGGCACTGTCGAGTGTCGCAACTTCCACCATAGGTGAGAGTAAATTTGAGCGTGAGATTTTCTTTCTCTCAGAGCTTACACACTCGCTCAAATTCACTATCACCGATCAATGCCATATGCGAAAAATCAATAAACACTCGCGGAGAGCTACGCAAAAGTTTTTAAAATCAATTTTGAGGTGCAAACCGCAATTATTTTATTTTTCGAATGGTATAGGTTTCACCTGAATACGTTGCGTTATTGCGAAGTAATCGGTACCACACTGAATTTTTGCTAAGCGCATTTATATATAGATCTATATATATAAAAATGACTGCCAATTCTTTTTGAATCTTCTCCTCAAAAACTACTGGAAAGATTTTGATGAAATTTTGAGGATAGTTTCCCATTATGTTATAGAGTGTTC
This sequence comes from Chymomyza caudatula, assembly GCA_035041775.1. Classification (NCBI taxonomy): domain Eukaryota; kingdom Metazoa; phylum Arthropoda; class Insecta; order Diptera; family Drosophilidae; genus Chymomyza; species Chymomyza caudatula. The sequence continues at coordinate 3,202,644 of JAWNKW010000133.1, forward strand.
TTATCTAAGTTTGAACAAAATCGACCAAGGGGCTCCGGAGATATTGCTGCACAATTTTCCATAAAAAACCTACTAATTGTGTTTCTACTTATATAGTAGGCAAGCATTAAATTTGACTAGGTAAAGATTTCTTTTGAATTAAGGTAGACTTAGAAGTAGAGGTAGAGGTAGAGTATATAAAGATATTGGTACCAATATCCGCAGCTTGACTTAGTATGAAGAAGAGAGAGAGAAAGAGAAGGAAGGGGAACGGGAAGAATTAATTTATATAATGAATTTATTGACAGCTTTATCAAACGCAGGGGCCGCGCGGGTTAAGCTAGTGATACTATAAAAAAAGCTTATGTCTAAAACATGCCTTTTCCGGTCAATTATGGGTCTCTGACTTCGAATCAGGGAACCATTTTGGATTTTCTAGCACAGTTTTCGAATAATCAAAGTTTCAAAAAATTCGAGACTTCGGCAGCTACGATGTCAGCAAATCTTACATTACTCGGGAACCTTTCTACCGATCGAGACGAATAGTAACTTGAATTGAAGGTAATTATTATCAAGCAATGTTTTCCAAACGGTTTTGGTCTAACTTGATGCGATTACAAGTAACAGGGCAATGAAATAAATATTATTTTTTTGAGAATCGAGAAATAATGATTTTCTTTTCCGGTAAATTTAGGGTCGCTGATTTGCATCCGGAAACCGTTTTTAATTACCTAGAACGGATTTCGAAATATCACTTTTCCAAAATTCAAATTACATATGTCAAAAATGTCAAATGTCAGAAAATCTCATATTACTCGGGAGTATGTTCTCGTAATAGGCCTTTGCTTCAGGCAATCAGTAACTGAGCGACACCTCTTTCAGAAATTCAGCGAAAGATAACATATCGATAGAACACAGAACAGAAAGTACCTCACTTTGAACATAATGTACACTGCAGACATGCCATTCCAGCTATTGACAGGAAAGTGACTCGAAACAAGCTTCTGACTTCTTTCGCTGAAGCTATAAGCCTAATTTTGGGACCTACCGCCAGATGCCAAATGCGTAAATTGTCGATTAGTCAAAAGCAAGATAATTAGAACAATATCCACTTTTCGTGGTACTTAAGTATCCAGAACATTCAGCCCCGTCTTCGGTCTCACCCAAATTCGGTTGCTCATAGGCATTAAACTAGAAGACGCCAGAACCCAACTGATTTGCGTGCCAAAAGAGTTAATAAAGTGTGATTCATCTTAATCAAAACGGTTATGTATTTTTATGAAAACTTATTGTTATTTATGAAGATTGACAATTCCTGTGCTTTATGAGCTACTTTTTTCATTTCGAAGTCCTGGTTGACATATGTCAAGCATAAGTTTTGTAACAAAGTTAAAATAGCCTCTGCTAGTGTATAATATGCATGCAAATATTTTCCGTTTAATCAAAGGATTTTAACACACAATTTCAAAGGGTACAATTTCTAGTGCATTTCTCAGACCACACGCACCCATTTATAAAGCAGCTGACCAAAACTTCAATCAGTCTTTGGGATGCCACAAAGCAAGGCAAACCTAAGCTGTTTAGCTGGCAAACCAACTCAGAGATTTGGCTCGGATTTCATAAATACTTAGGTATTCGACTCACCAAACGCCATTATTTCTAATGACAGGCCATCATATCGTACATAAGTATGTATGTGCATGGCCCTAAGCCAAAACGTATGTCAATTTGTCAATTTCGCATATTTTTCCGGCTCTATTTTTTATCGCAAATGCCAAACGACAACAAAAAGCTGTTGCTGCGGCATCCCGGACTACGGCACGGCTTTTATTGATATCGTCCGGGCAACACGTGTGTGTGTGCATATGTGTGAGACTCCACAACAATGTAATCTGATGCCTCCGCCTGTGTCCGTTTCCATATGCGAGGTGGACTCAATTGGAATTATTGTTGGGTGAGTTGTTGGGCTGCCTGTAAACTGCCAAATCATTATAAAAATATTTTTCTCTTGTTATTTACCACAAAAAAAAAACTAGAAAAAAGAAAAGTTTGCCATGGTTTTGTCGGTTATCCTGCGGTTATTTGATATTTTACAGTTGATAATAGCGTAAAAGTTTTCATATGTGAGATCATTATATTTGATTGATGTGAAAGTAGTGGGCAGCTTTAACATTGCCACCACAAATGGTAGAGCTAGTGCACAACTGTACCCAAAGTTAAGTCATGTGAGCATGTGAAACCATAATCTAAACAATGAGGGTTGAGAATCAGCAAGATTTAATTATGGGAAAGAAACTCGAACTCGAAATGCAAACGAAAAGTCAACAAAAGCATAAAGCTTGGTCGCCACCACTTGGTGCCAATCGAGTTGCAACCCGTTGTTTTTATTGTTGTTGTGGCTAGAATCGGCTACAAGTAATTAAGCACAGGGCGAGTCAGGCACCCATCAAGGTGCCCAAAGCGCGTACCTTTTCTCATACATTTATGATTGCATGTTTATAAGCATATAAAGAACTCTTCGCATTTAACTCTTTCAGTTTTTATGGTCATTAATATGCTTGATTATTTCCCTTGACGTCCGCTGTCGTCATCGTCCTGCTGCTTTGCATTGATTGTTCAGCAAGGTGACACGTGGCCGTCCAGCTTGAACGTCCAGCACCCGCATAAACATTCTCCGTCCTGAAGTATCAACTTCCGGTGGGTTGGCCGTGCGAACGAGTTCAAAACCCATAATAAATATCTGGCGCGCGTTTATGCCATGTACTCCATTTAAAAATCTTTCAAAGACGACAGAGCGAGAGCAGCACTTACCTTGAGCTTCAGAACCAGAGCTCTACCCCCGGGCCCGGGAGCGGGCTGGCAAAAGGGTTAAGTAGCAGGCAGAAGAACTGCCAGGAGGATGGCTTACCGCTCTGCTGGGGTTGTTGCTATTATTATTAATGCTGATTGACGCCTGCTTGTAATTTTGTAATTGAAACTGAAGTTGGCTGTGTTTTGTACTCTTTTTTTTGACATTTTTCCTGCTTTTCATTCATCTACCCACAATCATTTGTTTGTTATCCTTTGATCTTTTCACTGTTGTCATCATTGGTTGAGGATGCGGCGGTGGCTAATGCGTTTTTCGTAGCGATTTCCTTTTTTTCTTTTTTAATTTTCATAATGCAAGTTGACAAATTATGATATTGTCACACTTTGTAAAGAGTTTTTGTTGCATTCTGGTATCGATTTCATAATTTTTCTGACTTTTCTTTAATTCTAGCCTGTTAGTTGTAGAAGTCTTTAAGAGATTTGGGCAAATAGAGCTTTAATGCAAATATTTGTAATCTTTTAATTTAATGTATTTTTAAGCTTCTTGTGCCAAAATCACGCACGGTGACATCCCTTAACAGCCGCATTGAAGACTTTTGTCGCAGTAGCTTCTCATCCATACACACAACATGACCCAGTGTAGTGGAGCAGCTGGATGTTACTTCGCTTTACTATGCAAAAATCGTAGTAGAGCTCATAGAGTTCGTCGTTCCATCGAATGCTAACGCGAAAAGGGCCAAACATCGTTCGGTGTACTTTCGTTCAAACACTAAAAGAAAGCGCCATGCTTCAGCGCCGTAGAGTGTCTTTTGGAGTATTAGTTTCGTTTGACCAGAGCGGTCCCTATTACTCATTTGCCTACTGAGACCATGCTGACATCAAAAGTATAGTTTTCCATTTAAGTGCGATAGCTAGAAGACTGTGCGCTGGCTGCCGTATACTATAGTGTCACCCGGAGCGCAATAAGTCAATATTCTCTTATGTCGAGCTACCCTTACATACGACCACAGATATACATGTTCTAAATGATATATTAAATGTTTTCCAATGGCTTCCGGACTTTTTCGCCATTAGAGATATTTTCCTCTTTAAAAGTATAAAGTTAATAATCTAATCCAACAGAAAAAAACTTTTCTAAAGATTTACATATTTTTCGGAGCTCATGCTAAGGTTTACAAAGAGCCAAATTCAGCCCACACCATTCGCGAAACTCTTTAAAAATTGCCAGAATCTTATACTTGTTTCGGACTCCCAATTTCTAGTTCTTATTTTATTATAATTAATTAATTATAATTATAATTAATTAAAAGTAAATAATTTTCTAAATTTTATGTTTTTCATTTTTTTTTTTGTTTATATTTGTCCTAGCTAATTAATAATAATAACTAATAAACGTGTGGAAAAGCCTGAGTTGGTTACCAACTGTTTATTTTTATTTTCCTAGTTCTGGTCCACCATCAACGTAGATTGTTTTTTCCGTGGTTTTCGCGATCTCTTCAAAACATTTGTCTAAGAAGGAATCCGAATTTTCTTCACTTAGTTTCTTCACTTAGTAGAAAAACTTCTTTTCACTTGTGTATTGCAAGAGCTGGATTCATTGCGATCGCCTACATTATTCGGTGGTGCAACCGCAATTATTCATATCTACCAGCTGTCAGCTTCTATCTAGAAATATGCAAAATTTCCACACTGGGCAATCAATTTGGTCACAGGTTGCAGCTACGTCAATATATCATCAAACTGTATCTAAATCCAACGTCGTCGACGTCGTCCTCATTGCCAGCGTCTGTTCTGGCTCAAGTGCGGCACTTTAAGTTTCAGCCACCGACAAGCCCTCAATTATCAGATTTGCATGAATGATAAGCAAGTGAAGCTCGGAAATCTGCTTATGCTGCTTCTAGCCACAAAATAGCATACATTTTACTTGGTTCTCTATTGGCAGTGGTCTTGGGCTTGGTCTCGGTCTGCCGCAGCATAATATTTCAAATCAGGCGTGGCCGGATCCGGACAAAAGGACGTCGACTCATTATCAAAGCACAGCATGTGGTTAGCCCGAAGTAGCGAGGCAAACTTCCGAGCAAAGGAACAGCCAAAACATAGCCAGACAATCACATGGTTGTCGTCGTAGCCAACGTCGTCGTTACTCTGGATGATGAAGCAACACTGCAAAATTTCAGTCAATTTCCTCGAAATTGTTTTTTGTTTGTTTGCTTGCCTCACTGACTAACCCCAGTGAGTGCCTCCGCATGGCATATCCTGGCAATCTGGCAGTGTCTCGGCTCCATGGCATTGTTCAAGCGGCGGTTACAGGCGACAGTGTTAAATGGTTGCAATATGTCATCAGGTTGGCGCTGCCGTTACTAGATGGCTGCTCTATGATAGCCCAATCATGCCGACAAGCCACCAGTCGATGTTGCTCCTTTTGTTGTTGTTGTTGCTGTTGCGGCGCCATTTGTATGAAAAATCGCCAGGATGCTAATACGTTTGACTTCCGTTGACGGATTACCGACTATTTGCTGTATGCTATGTGGAACTCTATGTTCCCTTTGCCATTTCAGTATCTGTCTCTTGGTTTCGTTTTCCGAAATTGCTGCGTTTCACATTTCATTTGAATATTTTACTTGGCTTTTATTTTTTAACATTGTTAGACCGGTTGGTTGTTGTTTTGGGTAGCTATCTGATAATTTGCTGTGTTGCCTGATGAGTAGGTGATTCCAGTGCTAACCGAACAATGCTTTGGTATGCGGAAAAAAAGACTAGGAAAAGTACACTGTACGACATTTACATTTTTCAAAAGAGTTTCGGTCCATTTTAAAATCAGTGGATTCACAGCGCGCGCTTAAAGCTAAGGTTCGCGAAACGTTGATATTTGGCGTACTTTGTGTTGCTACCAACCTTGCCTTGTACTTTCCTTAATGATAGCTCAAAAGGTGCAATGCTTTTCGCTTTTTAAGGATACACATTAAATATTCATATTCATTCATATTCATACATATTCATTCATATTCATTCATTTTCATTCATATTCATTCATATTCATTCATATTCATTCATATTCATTCATATTCATTCATATTCATTCATATTCATTCATATTCATTCATATTCATTCATATTCATTCATATTCATTCTTATTCATTCATATTCATTCATCCAATGTCAACGCAACCATATTGAAATCTGAGTATTACAAATGTGAAACACAAAATATACAATACTGATCGAACCTTATATTTGAGAAATGGAATAAACTAATGCCCAGTACAATTAATTGAAATGGGAGGAAGAAGCCAATCATAGATTGTTTTAATCCAAGATCAGCAAGTTAATATTAAATCACACAATCGTTCGTTTTTTTCTCTCAGTGTTGGCTTGCATTGATATGCAAATTTTCCAAATACATTGCCTGCTTTTTGTTTTAAGTCTACTTTTTTTTTGCTTATGTTCCATTTTGGCACCATTTTTATTGCCATGAATGAGTAACGACCGGAAAGCTGTTTTTATGGCCTGTGATAGCGTGGCAGAGCACAGCAAGGTGAAGCCGCCCAAAAGAGAGTCAGCCAGACACCTAGATACCAGGGCTACCTTTGAGGATGCTCCTGCGATGACAATGATGATGATGATAAGCAGGCAAATTGAAAACGGCGTCGAAGGCGTCGAAATGACAAGCGGCCCGTTGATTTCTCTGGCAATTTTGTTGATGGATTTTTGTTAATGGACCTTGGCAAAAACGACAAAATTACTTTGTGGATTGGCTACGCGGGCGGGGGTTGTGCAGCAGTTGCAAAAATTTAAATAAATTGCTGTCATTTGTAGACTGGCAGAGGCACAAGTACAAGCCAAAACTCCAATCCAACCCACTAAAACGCCCCAGTTTCAGCTCATTTGGTCTATGTGTGAGAGACGTTTTATTTTGGTTCTAAATTGAAATTGCAATGCAAACAATTTAAATGGGATTTGCATAAATTTGCAGGCGATTGCATTGGTCATTGGTCAGAGAAGTGTTATTATGCAATCCTTATATAGAGAGACGTCCTAACAAAGTGTACAAAACTAAATCGGGTTTGTGTGCAGGACAAATCACTTGTAAATTGAATTAGTTTGCCTGGCAACCCTTTTTGGTAACCGCAAACCCAATATACTCACGGGCCGTGCCCACCCCGCCCACACCCAAAAATTGAATTTCACGCATATGTGCGTTTATACAATTTGGCCAATTTTCAATAATAACAACACGTTGTCGTATAACACGAAAGTTGCAATAAAACTGGGTCTAGCTGTGGGATGTTATAGGGTTAAGGTTTGCCAGCTACAACTCAATTATGGCCACACACACATGACTTGTGTTTCGTGTCATTTTTTAATATTTTTTATGATAAGTAGCCGTTGGCTATATAAATCCTTTGAAACCCAGCAAAGCACACCTCCTTCGTAACCCCTGAAGTATGCAACACATTTTTTTCTTTTGTAACAGACGACAATCAACACTCATGGTAGACTGTGTGTGTGTTTGTGTGGATCACAAAATCACAATTTCCATCAATTTTCGTACATGATTTGCGCAAAATTTTTCATTTCATTCGTTATCAGCGCTCTGTAAAAGCCGCTTAAAGCCAATGTAAGCCCCTTACCGATGCAAAGCCCCCCCCTTAACCATGGGCAGCGTCCATTTGGTGAAGTTGTTTTTATAATACACGTCACATGTTTTGACGTGGCCATCTTTTTTTCATTTTCATACATATATTCATTTTTTTATTTTAAAATTTTATGGTAATGCAGCAAAATGTTTTTGTATAAAAACATATTTTGTAACAGAGTGCGCAAAAGTGGTTAAAAAAATATAAAACGTTTGAATCCTACAAGTCGAACTTTCTACATACTGTCAAAAACTTAAGTTGCTCAGGAGCTCAAACCTGTTAGGCCCCGGGAGCGGAATTGAACTGAGCTGAGATGAAAGTGTCAGTTTCTTAAGTCAAGCACCTTCGCTGGAGTTCAAGTGTGCATATTGAGTTCAGTTCAGTTCCGTTTCGCTCTCTGTGTTCGTGAAGTCTTAGTTTCCGGTTTGCAAAACAACTTGAATAATCGACAGCTTTGTAAGATTTTGTAGCAAAATTTTGGCAACAATATGAAATGATTGATTACTCTGAATCAGAGTACGTGGTCATCTGCATTTTTCGAAAATCTCAGAAAACCTTTTTTAAGAACGTGATCAAAACGATCGAACAACTTGCAGGACTCTGTATGGTTCTTAATTCATCTCCATATGAAAGCCACCAAAACTTCAAGCATGAATTCGGTTTTATACAAATACGTTTTAGGAAAATTCTCAGATGATGAAAATGGGTTGTAGTGTTCCTTACTTCTCAACCAGTGGGTATCAACATATCCAAGCGATCCTTGTTTTCGGAAATGAAAAACCAGACTTTTATATTAAATATCTCATTCTAAGAGCACTATATCAATAACGATACATTATATAAAACATTGTCCAACATTAATTTTGTAGATATTTTGAATTGATGGATTGTGAAGCCCAGGAAAGGAGATATTTTCCATACCGAAATATCTTTTAAAATTGTTGTTTCAATATTTGTTTATTTATTGTTAGCACCTATCGATCAATTTCAAAACATGAAATCTTTTTAGACACCGGACAATCATGCTATTATCCAGTCTTTTGTATCATTTGTGTGATCATGCAGTCAACATATACATACATATAAGTATTTCCCCGCTAACGCTACTCTTTCTTCTCAAGCGAACGATATTTTTAAGTCTTCATGCAGGCCATACACACAGCAATCGGTTGGCCAACCTGCGATCTAAAATATTTTGATTTTCTTGCGAGCGAAATAAAACTTAACTTAAAAATACGTCTAGTACTTTTGAAGGAAAGATTTCTTATGTTTTTCCGTCGATTTGATCCAAGCCAGCTGATTTTTAAGTCTAAATATAAACTTTAGATACAACTATAACCATCAATATTTGATGTTACTGTCCGAGGTTCACGCCATTTTTCATATACACAAGTAAACAATATTAACCGCGTTTCTCTTTAAAAAAGACGTCTATTGGTGTGTATCAAACGCCATGCGAAACACAGACTACATTACCCGCGAAAGGGTATAAATTGCAAGCTGTGCCATAATGTGAGATTGGCTGACAGACAGGCCTGGGTGTCCTTTTTTTGATGGTCGCAGCCCTTTCCGAATTTTATTGAAAAACATTTTACATTTTACAGTTTCACTTTGATGTTTTTTTTCTTTCTGGATACTTTGTCACCTTTTTGGTTCATTTTTGGCTATTAATAAATGCAAATAAAATATGTTTAAATTGCATTATTAAAACACCAAGAAAAACCAAAAAAAAATCGTTAATTTATATGCAAATACACTTTTGATAGCTAAAATGTCACTGCTGTGACGTCATGTGCCGTTTTTTCAGGTCTTTAAATTTTATTTTATAATACATTATATGAGCAATCTGTGGTCACTCTGGCTCCGCCGGACCATTAATTTTGATAGTTTGGCAGGTTAAAAATATTTTTGTGATGAAACATATTTACTTTGACATTTCATTTCATTTGGTTTGCCTTTTTTTCCTGAGAGTCGAATTTTTATTATTTTGTCTGAAATTGTGAGGCTAAAAGCGTTTTGTGTATTTCATTTTTTTCTCTTGATTAAAACATAATTTTATTACTAGCTATCATTTCATTAATTTGCACATTATCCGTAATTTAATATTTATACAGTTGGCTGGCCTCGTTTCTAATTAAATGCAAATATTTATCAAATTAAATTTTACAATTTAAATACATTAAATTTATTTTCAATTGTATTACGATTGTTAACTTGATGCAAAATTTCAGTTTGTAATCGTTGAACGTTACCGATTTGTGAGCTAAATGAGCCGGACTGAGTGCACAACTTCTGGACAATGGATCACATGCCTTATAGAATGCACAGCTGGTAAAATACGAAAGATGAAGTTACTGTACACAAAGATGATGCCATGACGAAAGACGCCTGGAAGGGAGAGAATATTTCGAAGTATACCAAAGTATGTTAAACAATTCAGCTTTATATCTTGTCACTCATGTATTATTTTTTAACGTCTACTAACAGATCCGGTTCTAACTGACAAAAAATCTAGTTGATACTAGATTCCTCAAAATCATAGATAAACATAGCGTTAGCTGTACGAATATAGGTGAAAAATGTCTACCTACTTCTGATGCTAAATTGAAAAAAAAAAAACACGAATCATAATAGTGCACTACTACAACCCTATGCCTTGACTGATTTTTGGATGGCAACCCTATAAAACAGCGTTTGTAATAACATTATGTATTTTTTGGCATAAATTTCAATAAGAAAACAAATTGGTGCAATTTTCGTAAAAATCTCACCTGTTGATAGCTGGCAACCCTCTACTTCTGAGCAAAAATAGTTAAGCAACCCAATTATTTCTAGTGATGATTTCTGATGCTTTTTACTTTCAATCAGCATTGGTTTTATTTGGAAAACAGATGGGTGAAATTTGAATAAAACATTAATTGACGTTAATTTTAATTAAAAATATCCTTACATTTCTTCAGGCAACCCATGCGCAAACTCTATGTCCATCAAGAAACAGATGGGTGACGGTCGTTGTTAGGTGGTATCTTGTACTATTAGCTGTCAGCTAAAAATATTCCTTGAGTCTTAAAATTTGGATACTATTCAGACTAAATCAAATCAATTTCTTCCTGGAGCGGAAAAGGCTAAGTAAACACGTTTCTGTACGAAGACTTGTAATCTCCTATTGGTAAATCCGAAGGCTTTCTTATAAATTGCCTCCAGTTGTGAGTTAGTCATGGTCTCTCCCAAAGTAGTCCATCACCCTGCAATAATTCGCTTCTCTCGGTAAAATGTTAACACCCACAACAATCCCGTTCACTCTCTCCAACTTCAGTATAACTAATAGGCACCCATAAAGACAATTGTTTTGCCATTTCAAGGCTGCTACTGTCCTTCTCTAAGGAACAAAAGCTCTTTGCTGCCTCCTAATTCACTTTTAATTAACAAATCCCAGCCAGTCAACTGGATCACTCCCATCCAAGACCGTACAAAGCCAACAGGGCGACCAAAGTGAACGACCAAAAACTTTGTTAGCTATGAAAAGAAATTCAATTAAGCTTATTTGAGCGTTAAAAGCCAATCATGTCAGCCGCCCGAAAAGGACAATGCAGACAGTTCCCGGGGAGAGAGAACGAGGGCTACAGCTTGCTCAAAAGGGTTGCATGAAATGTTTGGTTGTCTGCAGTGTAAAGGTGTCGCCTTCGTCACATTGCATATTGCAGTTGTGGTTGGACTGCAGCTGCATTTGTCGTTGGATCTGTGGGTGACTTATATTCCGCTGTAAGCTGGCGGATTTGTGTTGCTAAAGGCGTTTAAAATGCCTTTGCTTTAATTGCACCCCCTTCTCTCGGGTCCAAGCCCAACCTTCCCCTTTGCATATAAATTGCATTCTCACTCACATGATGATGATTTGTAATTTGCATTTTGCAATTTCTCCAACATGTAGTGAATGGCGACTTGTTCTATCTAGTTGTTTATATGGAACTGTGTGAGTTCGATTTTACATTTTGGTTCGTTTTTGCATACCAATTAATTAGATGCGAATGCAATTTTAATTACAATCAGCAAGTGAATGCATTTGCCAAATTGCAAGTGCATTCTCGCAGTAGCAGTTGGTCGCCCGCCGTCGATACTTGAATTTATGTTGACAGTCACAAGGATTATCAGTAGGCCTATGAGGTAGAGTGGATTAAGCTGGACACAAAAGAAACCGAGTTTCTGTGCATGAGAAAAACTTGTAAATTTCATTCATTTCATTTCATTCCAATATTTGGGATATACTGTCATTGATATAGAGGCAATCTTGCGATTTGAATTTTGCATTTAGTACTTTATATAAGAACTAGCTACCTACCTCTATTTTTACCGCTACCTCTACTTCAATTAAAAAGAATTCTTTACCTAGTCAAAGTTAATGCTTGCCTACTATATAAGTTGTTTTTTTTTTATATGAAAAATCGTTTTTGTCGATATTTTTGTCGTTATCTTTTGGAATTCGTCCAAACTTAACAAAAACCTTTTCCCTAATACTGTCTACAATGTGTGAAAATTTGGTTGAAATCGGTCGACGCGTTTTCGAGTTTAGAAGGCACATCACTTTTTGAGGCTTAATTTATATATATATATATATAGAAGAAAGATAGATAGATAGATAAGATAAGAATAAGATATGAATATGTTTTGAGGAGAAATGCGTTCAAATTGTATATGAACATGATATAAATTGCGATTTTTTCGCTTTTATAGTTAACGGTAACTTTTGCTGACTATTCATCTTCTTGCACTGTGCTAACTCTGCAAAATATAATGCAACACAACTGATGAGTATAGTAAACTCTCGGAATGAGAAATAAGAACTAACCGGGACTAAAACTGGACTTTACATGGTAATAAAATATCTAAACTTAGATAAATGTGACACAAAAAAAAAAGTAGTAGTTAGAAAAACTAGTTCATTTCATTAAATACTGCAGCGCACTTTTAAGTCAAACGATGATCTTCTTGGAACGTACAAGCTCTTAACAGAACATCATTTGCTATTTATTTCGTCCAGTGCTGAGAGTGAGTAGTGACACAAATAACCGCAGCATAGCGTTATTTCATTGAAACGATCTTTATAGAATATTTTTTGCAAATGAACTAGACTTTAATTTTAGTTGCTCTTCTGATTTCTTTATTCCACTTCATATGGCTGCACGTGCTAAGCTCATTGATTTGAGTGTATTTAAAAGGTACGCAAAACGACGTGACTTCTAACGTAAGTAATACCACTTGCCCGAATCTTTGGCTATTCCGGCTCGTCAGGCCAATGTTCTATTGCAACGACTAATATCTGTGTTATTATGCGACTCGCCAATGAGGCATTCTTGCAATTTCTGCCAAACTTAATGACGTTCTCTGGTTTACCGGCGGCCAGTGAGTGAGCACAGCCACCCCTAATTTTGGTCATGAATTGTTGCAAATCCACATTATCGTTAATTCTTGACGGATCTTTACCGTCTATGGCAAAAACATTCCAGTCTATTTCATCATCTGTGACCATTGCAATGGCGCCAAAGCTTTTACCTATAAGACGGCCACACGGTTACCAAGTTCAAGCACATTGATGGGATTTGTATTATATAAGTTTGTGGCAAGCAGCCGTAGATAGCAATTAGCTATGTAGTAGACCTTATAATTTTTGATTACCGTCTTAATTTAAAAGAAAGAATCAATGTTGTCATTGTATCAATCTGAGCTTTTGATGTACGTACATACTATTGGAAATGGTTCAAGTTCGCCTATTGGTTGATGTTTTTACTATCGTGAAAATAAATATTATTATTTTCTTCAATATTAAATTTTTTCTTAACAAAACTGCTGCCAAAGGAAAAAACGCTCTGAACTAGTTCGTTTGAATAATGCTGACTTAGTTCGTTTACAGTTTGATTTGAGTTTGAATTGTTCGTTTAGCTCGGCCGAAATAAGGGAGAGCGGTTTGGTCCTACTCTAGATCATACGCTCCAGCATTCATTTATGAAAGCCATTCCATTCTTAGTAAGAAAACCTATGCTTAACGTCACATCATTCCAGCGTGACGGCAATAGAATAATTCCCGAGCGTTTACTGCAACGCTTAAAAATTGCACATTTCGGGCTTTCGACCTTGCCGAATTCAAATATCCTATTTCAAATATCACAGCTATCTCGTTCGCATAAACACAACACTTAATAGATATAGAGGCAACTGTACAAAAACAAATACTTTTTAGCGTCAAATTCTTCTTATGTTTTTGTTATTGTTGTCTTTGTGTTGCATTGATTGATCGGCCCAGTCATTTTCATCATTTACTCAGTCCGTGAATCACTCAGTCAGTCAGTCCAGGAGAGAGCCAGTGAATCGTAATGTAAGCAAACATGATGGTGGTCACGTGCCGGCGTTGTAAGCTCTAAGCAGGACACGTGTTAGTCGCCGCCGTCACCGCTGCCAACGTCAGCGTCGGCAGAGCCAGCGTTGCCGTTGTCTTGAATATTTTTTGAAGTGCGCGCACATGTGGGAAGAGATTGAGGAGAAGGGGTGATTCAGGGCTGTTGGGCTGTGCCTGTGGCTATGCCTCTGTATTGTGACTTCTTTTTTAGTGGCCGTGTTTTTTAAGCGCGTCGTGTGGCGGCGCTTTGGCCATTTGTGTGTGTGCGTGTGTGTGTGTGTGTGTGTGCGGTTGTGCGTGTGCTAAGCCTAAGAGTATAATTTGATTTTTTGTTGTTTCGCTAAGCACATTAACGCATATTTTTACTCATCAACGCCTTGTCAAGAGTTTGCTTTAAAAGTGTTTGTTGAAGATGCTGCAAAGAAGGGAGTGCCTTTATGCAATACTTTTTTACTTCTAGGATTTTTCATAATAGACAGTTATAAAACTGCGATCCTAAAAGTAAAGCTCGGAACAATTTTCTGTTACATTAATTTACAAAACAATGCAATTGCAATACAATCCCGGTAATTCACACAATTCGTGATGATAATGATAATTCTTCTTCTTAACTGACCATAACAACGCGTTATCGGGTTATGGCCTGATGTAAATACATTCTTTCATTGGAATTGTGGTTTTACGTGGTGGGTCCCAAACCCTACGCACAATCCTTTTAAGGCCAACTGGTCTCGAAAGAACCCAGTGTCATTGTTAGTCGCCTCATACGACAAGTTTTGACCTGCTGAGGTGGTATTCTCTAATCCGCTCACCACAGGGGGGATAATGATATTTAAATATCGAAAATATTCGAATTTCCGAAATTTTCACATAGTGATCATTTCAGCAGATGTATAGTTTTTTATGCTTTCAATTATGGTGTGTGGATTGGCTTCTGGTAGGACAGTTTTTATTGACATTTGATAAGGTTTTGCTTAATTTTGGGTTTTCATAACATAAATGACAGGTTTTAAAACATCGCCTTTCCAATCTGCTATATATATTTTATGCATGTATTAATACTTAGTTTCTTCTTCCTCTTATCGTCTACGAAACATTTTAAATAGTTACATACGACTCTTTACCTTAAAAAAATGTATACTTTTGTGTTCTATTATCTAGAGTTAAATGCGGATGTATATTGTCCATAGTTTTTTTTTTAAAAACATAAAACTAATGGCTCTTGGCTTTAAATTTCCGTTCGATCGAACATTGTCTTCTTCATCACTGACGCCGGTGTTATTCAACCGTTTACGAAGTTCAACATCATTGTAGACAAGTAAGTGAATTATTATTATTTCAACAAGTAAGTCAATTATCATCAGAGCTCCATTCTTCGTCATATAAAGATTTTTTGAAATAAACGCGATCATATCACCAAAAACTCAACAAATAACGTTCTGCAACCACCGTGTTCGCCTGATTTGGCACCGTATGTTTCTTATACAGTCTTATAACTCATTTTTGGCTCAAAGAAGCGAGCAAACTGTGTCGGTCACAGAAATTTACTTATCTAAAAATTAATCTTGCTAAACTTTTTCTAACAGAAACGTGAATGATTTCAGGCAATATCATTCGCAGATTTTGAGTATGTTGAATTTTATTGGCCTTCAGTATAAGCTATGAAATCTTAGTGCAAACAGTCCCAGCTCGTTCGAATGCTTCTTCTTGACTGGCCATAACAACTCATTACCAGGCTACAACCTGATGTAGGGCACTCCTCGAAGCGTCGCATAACATCTTGCAGTTCCAAGGCCTACGCACTAGCTTATTAAAGACGGGGCGGGCGGCTTCGCTGCGAACATTAGCCCACTGCTCTCACCGGGAATTACGTGGAGCCTGTGCTTCAAATTGGTTAAGGTATATATATATATAATGTGGCAGTGATCAGGAAGAGAATCACGCACATATATTTTAGTCTTCTAACGAAGACTAATGTATAAGTCTATATGAACTCGACCGTTGATGGTAATCTTTTGGAAGAAACGACTCCCGCTGCTGCTTGTGACATACATGGCAAAAATCTATTCTACCCTTTGTATATCACTCTTTCATATGTAATACCTATACACATACATCCCCACATTTTCAAGTCTTTTATATGTCCAAACACATTTAAAAACCTATTAGTAAGCCGCAGCAGTTCCGCCCTCCGTGCCGTTTACGTATGAAATACAACGTTTCGCACACATTACACCCACCAAATGCCTTGATTAAGCCCTTCAAAACTTTTCAAATGACTTCATTTTCTAATATCCAATTGAAAAATTGCATAAAATTATTTTCAATTCAAAAAAAAAAAAAACGCTGGCAACGCTGTCTCACGCATGGACAAAAACAACAACTAAACAAAAGCAAACAAAACGCACTTCAAGTCAAATGTGTGTGTGTGTGTGCGTGTGTGTGCGTGTGTGTGTGTGCGTGTGTGTGTGTGAGGCATACGCACAAAAGCCAACAAACAATTGCGAAACATTTACACAGAACCAAAGACATCACGCACAAAACAATAATAACAACAAATAAATAGAAACCTCTAATACAAATTCGTCAAAAATCAAAATCGAATCACAGGGAACAAAAAAAAACAGACCGACCGACCGACCGACCGACCGACCGACCGACCGACTGCCTTATGGAGCGACTCATGGACATGGTAAAAATGACTTTGACACCCCGAGGCGCATTAGCTGGGCACGCGTCATCAACTAAAATACGGAACAAAAAACAAAGAAAAAAGGAATCACAGCAAGCTGAAAATAGTGGCGACAAAAACAGTTACAAATTGCCCGATGCTATGTCCAGGATGAGGATGAAGGACGTGCGCCTGGCCAGCAGCTGACTGAGTGAATGGTCGCCTGTGTTTGTTTGCACAAAAGTTTGCAACAATTATTACATTTGTTTAGCAGGAGCTCGATATGGGCGTGGGTCTGCAACTGGAACTAGAGCTGGGAATGCGACTGCGACTGCGACTGGAACTGGTAAAGGGGCAATTATTGTTCTTTGGATTTCTGTGCTTGTGTTTGTGAGTGTGCGCCTGGCAGTCGCTGTACAGCCGCCGGCGGGCAAGTTAATTTAAGAAACAACAAAAAAAAAAGGAACGAAACGAAGTCGCTAAGCCCACGCGAAATTTGTTGTAATCTTTGTTAAAGGATTTAGCTGCCGCCATCGTTAAATCCCCGACGCTTTTGGCTTGGTCCTTGTAGTTCTTCGTCGTGTGTCGCTGCAGTTTCATTTTAATTGCTTGAAAATTGCTCATACGCTTCATTGCTCCGTGAAGAAGTTGTCCGCCATTGGGCCCGGATATGCAGAAGGATATGCGCGCTGTTGCTGCCGGCACTTTGCAGGCCCTGTTTGCCTTTGTTTTATTGTTGTTTTTGTTTGAAAATTGTGCGGTCGTCGCGGCGACTGTGTAAACATTTCACTTGCAGGGAAAGTGTAAAGAAAAATAAACAAAAGGCTTAGAGCGGAGGGTTAGGGAACACTCTTGAGGGCTAACATGAAAATTGTACAACTTTTGAGCTAAAATAACTTGGCTTTATTTACTCAGTGGTAACTCTAATTAAAGTACGGTGGGAATCTTAACTTGGCGTTATTCAATGCTAGAAATCAAGATATTGATCTCCTTGTGATAATAGCTCAATTAAAGTAGTAAAGTTCTTAGGTGTACTAACACAATTGTCTTCAATTCACCCATTGGGAGCAATGAGTGTACTCAGGCGATCTGTGCTTGAAGCAGTTGTTCAAGCAGAAGAATATTAAAAAAACATTTTTCTTAACTGACCATAACAACTTGTTATCGCGTTACGGTCTGTTATAGAGCACTACTCTAGACTCCTCTGCTTTTCTGTCACCAAAGGTATACCATAACTCTAGTTAAGGTAATCTCTACTTGGTTCTTTCAATGGAGACATGCCCTGCCCCTTCGTCACCTTCCCTCAACAACTGCATTGAAGACCTATCTAGCAGTAGCTTCTTCATCCATACTAACCATATAACCTAGCCAGTGGGGCCGTTTGATTTTAATTAGCTTAACTATGTAAAAGCCGTCGTAGTGCACATAGAGTTCGTTGTTCCATCGGATGATCTTACGGAGTACTAACCGCGTCATCACCCATGCTTCAGCGCCATAAACCAAAACGGGAAGGATGAGCGTCGTAAAGAGTATTGGTTTCGTATGGCGAGAGTATATGTACATATATATAATTGAATTTAAATTTGTGTATTTGGCCGATGTTACGACAAACGACTTGATCAGCCATGCCTCCTTCTGTCTGTTACATATATTGCACAAATCTATAAAACCCTTTTACTCTTTGTGTACAGCGTATAAGAAGATTTACATAAATTGACAAAAACACAAAATCTCAAAGCCTATTATTATTTTGTCAAAAAACTGTGCACAGAGTCTGGCAACGCCTACTACTGGCAAGCTTCTCAATAGATGTGACACCAGTCACTATGGGTACCAATATCGAAAGCTGGACTTAGTATGAGGAAGAGGAGGAGGAGGAACAGAAATAGGAAGATGAAGAGGAGGAGGAGGAGGAGGAGTAAGAGAAATAGGAAGATGAAGAGGAACGTGAAGGAGAACTTAAAGAAGAACAGGAAACGTAACGGGGACGAAGGCCCGCTAAGCACTGGTGCTGCGGAGCGGAGCCCCCTAGTAAAATACTATAACCATTTAAGCGTACCAATCATTCACTTAATAACTCTCTTGCACTTACTACTTGTATAAAGGCATTAAACCAACTTTAATTGTCCAATATAACTTTAAGTCCTTCCACTATAATTGCATTAATCAAAATTACACATTTAAACTAACGGTATTCAGTGCTGTAAAAGTTTTTAGCTGTTACAGCTAGAAAGTAGCGCACAAAAAAGCGCGTGGCCATTAATTAAATTAAAATCCATTTAGAAGCTCATTAAATGCAAATCTGGCCAGGAAACCAAAACAAATACAACAAAAACAACGCCAATGGCTATCAGCAAACAATTCTAACCGCAAAAACACATTGAAATGGTTTTTGAAAAAAGAAAAAAAAATTAATATATGTATATAAATAATACAAAATAAAGTTGGGAGATGAAAACCGTATGTTAATTAAAAATCAAACTAATTTCCTAATTGCAAAGCTGACCACCAATCATCGAGTCTGTAATCAGTGACGGATCAATTCATTTGGAGGCCCTTCCAAGGGCCGGAGGCAGTCGTGAAATTGAATTCTCACGTGTGTGTTCCCATCAAAACTGATTTTCTAACGATAAATAATAATTCTTTCAGATAAAAAGTTACTTATTTTGAAACGATTCTTTACGGTATTAACAAATTGTAATTATATCGCCTAAATTGAGTTCGGGTAGTAAATTTCTCTTTAAACTAAGAAGAATCAGATTATGAAGACAAAAATTAATATTCGCTTAGGCAGTTCGTTACCATCATCGATGCATTGGCATGCTAACAAACGTTACCGCGGCCCCGTCGCCGCGTTCATTAATCCGGCCCTGCTTACCCTGCTTAAAACTCGAATGCCTTTGATTTATTTTGTGCAAATTGTTGTGGGTCATACTATTTGAGGGTTACATGGTAGGGCTACGATCCAATTGTCACACGATTAAACAGACAAATTTGAAAATAATTTTTCATTAAATGCAATGCAAATCAAATGGAAAGCCAAACAGTCCTAACAGAACACACATGGCCAACGCATATGGCAGTACATTAATCCTGTTACGAGTTGGCCGTATCCGTTCTTTTTTTTTTTGGCTGTGTGTTGCTTTTGTTGGCGTATTTTGTAACGTCGGTTTTTGCGCTTAATTAAAATCCGCAGCAATATGTTGCAACTGTGCTCTAAAAAATAAAAGCGATCCCAACAAATTTACATACTCTGATGCGAAATCCTTTCCCAACAACAACAACAACAAATGCACAAACAAACATTTTGACTCAATAAATTTCAATTTATTTGCGTAAATCATTTATTTTACGTAATTTTCAGCTTAATTTCATGCGACCCCCACCAAACCGTATATTATCATTCTCCGCAAAAAAAAGCAGCTCCACGGTGTGGGAGAACGGAGAAACATTGGTCAGAAAAACCCTCATAAATCAATTAGACACATCCTAGGCAGATTTTGGCAGCCAATTTTTGGTTTTGCGGCTTTTTCGCTTATGCGTTTTTTGGGGTACACACACACACACACACACAGGCACACACTCAAAAACACACACATTAGAATGTATTAGCATACATATGTGGTAAAATGAGTTTGTTTTTTGGTAATGGGTTGTTAGCCTTGGTTGGTTAGGTGTTTTGGTTGCTCATGCAGTACACAAATACATATATAGAGGACTCAGGTGTCATTAGATGATTGCAAGTCGTTGCCTGTTTATGATTAATTGACTTCATGAAGTTGATTTATTGAGAGTTGTTTGGTTAATAATGGTAAAAGTCATACAGGATACAGGAACAGCAGTCGATAAGTTATTGGGCATTAAAGATGATAAACAAGCGAATATATAAAGCGTGATTTTAATCCTTTTAATGCGATTAAACCACAAATGCATAGAAGTTAGCTGAACATGTCTGACGAGTATATCGCGATATTATATTAGGCGGATAAACAAGTCACACTTTGAGTTGTAAGGTTAGGACACTCAGCTTACATTTCTGAGACACTTGGGCCGAAACTGACACTCTACTAGATGCTCATCCTTTTCGTTTTGAAGCATGGGTGATGGCACAGTCTTGACGCGTTATTAGCGATTACCTCACTCGATGGAATGATCAACTTTACGAGCTCTACGACGACATTGACATAGTCAAGCGAATTAACATTCGCTCCGCTGGATCGGTCATGTTTTGAAAGAAGAAACTCTTTGGTGAAAAGTCTTTACTGCGGCTGTCCAAAGAAGTCGCACTAACTATCTTTGGTATCAAGAAGTGGAGATGACGTGCACGAAACAGAGGCAGCAACAGGATAACGGTGATATGGTACAATCTTGTACTTCTTCTCCGATAAGGTCCAGGACCAAAGGGAGGCCCAACCAGAAGCAGGGACGAAATCCACAAGGTAAGGTGTCAATAAACTTTCTTTTTGGGTGTCTGAGCATTCTTCTGCAGATGGACATGAACATAGAAAAATTCTAGGATTTGCCTCCTCTTCTTCGTTCGCACAGCTCCTGCAGTGGTTGTTAGAAGGCGCATAAAGCCTTGATCCATAGGCGCCAACTAGCAAGTGAACCGATCTGAGTTTTGTGCTTTTTTGTTTGTATCTGGCAAAGTTCATGGGACAGAATGGCTCTTTTGCACTTGTTGCTAATTTAAATTTTGTTTGTGTTTGAAAAATTCTCGAACTTGGAGCTTACAGGTAGCCGTAAGAGAAGCATTTTATCTGGTGCGAACTCACGTACTTTATATGGCAATGACCTAGCCAATGGCCCATTCAAACTACAATTGCACTTAGAACGATGACAATAAGAAACATATATATATATAGGAGAGTGTTGCTTACTTAACAACTTTTAGTATTAGATAAATATTGCTGATGCGTGGCTTAACTGCTGACTACTGCTCCTGCTTCTCAACTTATACTACTACTACTTAAGTCGTCTCTGCTTTTAGCTGGCAAGGATAGGGCGGCCATCTTGTTGTGCATGCGTAAGGTTGCCATCTTACATGAATTTTATTTTCCTAATTTATTGAGATTGTCTCTCACTTACATTAGTTGTCAATCGCTCAGAGGGTAATCACTTTCCTCAAATCTATCATTACAAGATTATAGCAAAGTGACGAAATGTGTGTAGGCGCACCAGTTCGCTTCTGTCATTTCAGAGCGTAACCAGCACTTGCTTTCCCTCATCGCCCCTCTCACAATCATTCTGCCAACATTAGCTCGACTGGCTCAGAAGGACTAGTCTTGGACTACACATTTAGGAGCAATTGACACTCGCGATCTGATGAGTTTGGTTGAAAGTGCTCAACACATTGACAACTTTTCTTTGCTAGCACACATACGCATTTCAACTTGTCATAATCTTTGTTGGTTATATTAACAGGTACAGTTTAGCAATTTTTGCTCTATTTTCTTACCAAAAAGTTCCAAACGATATAATTTTTAGGTCAAAGTTTTACTCAACGTAATGCACAAACCTAAATCAAAGTAGCTCTACACAATATTTTCAAACGAAAAACATATGTACGACGAGAAACCCAGACCTCAAAATACAAAACAGAAATACTTAAGATGAAAAACAAAGACAACAAAGCACAAAACACTGAACAAGAAAAGCTACATCTATACACAAGTATTGGGTAAATGGATTCGCTTACAAAGTGGAAGCTTGGATATGCGAGATATTGTTTGTCGCGAGATCAGGTAAATTATCAGAATATTGCAAAGATTATAATGGATAATTATCCAAGTGCAGAACCATCATCTGCACTTGACATCACAGAAGTTGCTTTAGTATGCATCTCATCCTGATTTGGTACTTGCCTTTAATTTGCAACATTCTTACAAGGCTTTCCAGGCAAATCATGTGTGTGCACGTAGACGCATTATGGACCTGGATATATTTCCTAAACCAGAGAATATATACTGCTATTTTCCAATGTTTAAAGGGACCATAATGCCAAGTTTACGGCCTTGTGGCGAACGACTCCGATTCCACGAGAACTGTTAATCTTTTCAAGGTGGATCCAGATTCCCAGGCGCTTGTGTAATAAGCTGCAGCCAGAGCGGCAGAGCGAACCCATATATGTACGTGAAGACATCTTAAAATCAATTTCAATTTTCAAAATCACTGGCAAAATAGAAAATATTTGTTGCATACTTTTCGAATGAAGTGCTTAAAACTTCTCTGGATATATATATGTTATGTTATATGTTTGCACATAATTTGGGGGTATGCCAGAAATCTCTAGAAGGCTCTGCCTAAAGTTTTATTTGAATTCACTTCAAAGATCCTTCGTTCAGACGCATGACATTGTAACAAGGTCGATCCCAAGCTTGACCCTATGCCTCTCTCAGTTGTGTCCGACTCCCTCGCTCGACGACCTCGAAAACCGATTTTGATTTTGATGGCGAGGGAATGAAAAATTCCAATAGATTTCAGACGATTTTGAAGCAACCTATGTGGTGTTACACCCAAAAAGTAAACAGCTTTGCATATAATACGTTTTTAAGCGAAACGGGTTAAAGATTGCAACTTGAAACTGTGAGCATAAACCACGAATTTTAGATGAAAAAACTGAAATTTAGTAAAAGACTAGAGTACATCACAATAGCTAAGTCCACTTTAAAGGTTAGTTGAATAAGAATATGTTTGTAGTAAATGCGGTGGCTCCTCGAATGAAGTTGGTCCACTCTAGTGCACATTGTGCTAAAAATGGAAGTGTTTTTGAAAAAAAAAAACAAACAAAAAGTCAAAATTAATTTAATTAAATACAGGTTGTGCTAAAACGATGCGACGTCACATTTTGGAGGAGGGTGAGTGACTAAATATAACTAATTTTGACGAAAGGTGAGAGGATATTAGAAGGGTATTTATAAACCACTTTTCATTTCCTTCTCGAGGTACGACCGATAAGTATGCGTCATGAAGGCCTTTGGTAGATTCTCATCTATGAATCAAATCGCCTAGCAGTCGTTCTGCGAGACGCAAGGTTTTTACTATCGCTGTTGTCATGTTGTTTTGCGAACTTAGTAGGATATCCATCAAGTCTGTTACTGTGAATGACCTCCCAATGGAGTGTACCAAGTTTCCTATCAACCATCTATTGCGTTGCCTAGTGCCTCCAGTGTTCGTCATTTTGCCAGTCAATACGTTAATGGCTTTCACTGCTTTTTTGCCCGGTGGAGCACAATCCTGTGATGAAGCATTGGTGCCTCCCACTCGGACTTTTGAGACTCAACTATTTTCCTGCTGCTGATGGGAACTGACTCCGTCTTCAGTGGCGCCAGTTGCAGCACGTTTTCTCCTAGCCTGTCAGTGACTAAGTTGATCGCTGTATTGGTGATGCGCCTTGCAGCTCCTAGCCGACAGCGACTACTTCAAAGTCGTCAGCAAAGCCCACAATGATCTTAACTTCTGGTACCGTCATGAGAATCAAGTCTTTATATATCACGTATGGCATCCTGCACCGGACAAGGTTTGCTCCGTACAACCGCAGGATGCGGTTGTGAAAGTAGTCACCAATGATGCTGACCAATAAATGTGTATGTTATATGCGAAAACAATATCAAACCAAAATGAATATACGCTATAAGGGTATGAAAGAATTTGAAATGGTAAGATTTTTAGCTTCTGAAAAGTTGGCCACACTCACATGTATTTTAGGAAACGTATTAAATAAAATAGTATTATGGGTAATAACTCGCTGTTTATCCTTTTTTGTGTTTGTACTTCTACAGCTTCATATTGTACAAGCAACTGCAATATTTCACTAAAATATGCTTCAAATAATTCAAATTAAGAATATTCAGAAATACGTCTCCGATAGTCGATTTATGGCCGTTTTTACCTGCCTTTAGGCCCAGTATGGAATGCAAATAGCCATTTGAACACAGATAAAAGCAATTATTTCCAAATTGCATTAAGACACTTAAATTTTATTTATATGCATAGTTTATTAACGTTAAACAGTTTTAATATTATTAAATATTCTAGCTTAACTACAGTTCCCAGTGAGTCTTAGTTCATTCGACTTAGCTGCATCCTTAGTTAATTTCATAAATTTCACCTAAGCTTTTGGCTTTTTATGCCACAAATCCATTTACCGACTGCATTTAATTAAATCTCCGGCGCATTTAACTCGTTCACCAAAAGAAAAAGTAAACCCAAAATCTAATTAGCTTTTAGCTCTGACTGCGTCCAAAAACGACAGAAAAGCAACAACTAATTACAGGGAGACTTTCGACGGCGACTTTCATGTTTGATTTCGCTTTTTGTTTTCTCCTCTTTTTGTTTTTGTGTTGCACAAATTAACAAATTGTATACGATTATTAAAAGGAAAGCAAACGAAAAGAGCACAAAAGCAGAGGCAAAAAATTGCAAACGTCATCAGGAGGAAGAACGCCCCTGTCCAGTTCGAAGAGACTCAAGTGGCTTTATCATTGCTAACCGCAGCCTGGCGGGAGACGCCTCTAATATCCTTTTGGATTTGTTGTGGCTGCTGTTGTTGTGTTTTTGTGATTCTTTCGGAAAAGGCAAAAATGAGAATGAAAATTGCATTCAATTGAGCGCATTTATTGTTTGAATTAAGTCATGAGGAAAATTCCATTAGGGCGGCAAGAACTGCATCACATTGAGAGAGCACGTGGGTGGCATGGGCAGGGCGGGGGCAAGGATTGCAGCAGACACATGTGGCGCATTAGAAGGACCTGCTGCTGCCTTGGTCTTTGATTGGGAAAGGTATTAAATGGGATTTCATGTGCAATGCTTAAAGGACTTGATGCCCGAATGTTTAACTGAAGAGCGGCGCATTTTTTACGCCTTTTGTTTGGCCAAAGGCGCACAAAAGGCAACGTTGCAGCAATCAGTGGCAGCTAGCGATACTCTGCCCCACCTTCCAACTGCCTTGCCAATTGCAACATGTCGTCAATGGGTTTGCAGTTGACTGAAAGCCCAAATGATTGACAGCTGCTGTGGCACGCTGCAATCACACACACACACACACTCACAGACGAGGAAACAAAAAGGAGTAAAAACTGCAACGCTTGATTAAGTCTCCTTCTAATGGAGTGAGTAAGAGAGACGGTTTGAAAATTTGTTTTGAATGCCATGCGGTTATTAATTTTCATGTTTTTCTGGCTTTGCTGACTTGCTAATTAGACGTTAGGCACAGCATCGAACCAAAGACCACAAAAGGTTTTTGTAATGGGAACTTACAAAGAATAAAGAAAAAAATGCTAATCAAGAGACATATTTGCCCCAAGTATTACTCTGTTAGCTCCAGTTTGCTACTGAAACATTAATTAATTTTCGCAAACTGAAACTTCAGAACTACAAAAAGCACTCGAAATGCATTTACACACAGCTTATGCAGATGGTAGACCAGACTCGGCCGGACATTACCAGTTGCAGTTGGTCAAATTAAAACTGAAAAGTTTACCAACTCGAGTTATACCCAAACCGAACCCAAACGAACCGGCCACATTGTTTGCCATACACTTCATTTATTTGGAATTAGACCAAGCGGCACTCGCAATGCACTCAACGCCAATGCCAACGCCAACGAATTTGAATCCTTTATGAGGCGTAGCACAAACAACAGACGACAGCAACAACTCCACACATGCTCATGCATACATTTGGAGTATTCATACCCTGGCAGCTGCTGAGTAGCTAGCTAGAGTTCGGGTTCCGGTTTCGGGTGCTGCTCCTGGTACTTGTGCAGCAGACCAAAAACCATTGATTGTCATCGAATGGCAGCCAAGCCAAGCACACGCAAAGAAGAAAGGCATGTAAAAGAGATAAAAAAAACCAACTTAAGAGTTGTCCAGTTGATGCTACTAGTCCTTCCCACCGTCTCCACAGCCCAACCCAGCTGCAGCTGCTTAATAGTCAAAAGTGTGCAACTCCATTTTGTGCTTTCTGCAGTTGGCAGCACCGAGTGTCCATCCAGAGATTCCACAGAGTTCGTGTTTGTACATTTGTTACGCTACACGTAATGCAATGTATGCGAGCACTTGTCCCTTGTACTTTGTCCCTGGTCCTTTGTCCAGAATGTGTACGTAGTCCATGCCACGTCACGCTACACTTGATAAATCTCTAATGCCACTTTGTGTGTGTCGATGTCCCCCTCTCACGCTTGCTGTGTAGATGGTCAGGAACCACATCAACCACATGCCGCCCACTCACTTGCTACAGCATCCATTTCATTGAGTCGCTCTCTCTCACACTTGTGTGTAATTTCTGTTGCTGTCCTGATGTCCTCCCTGTTCGGTTATTAAACGCTGGAAATTTTGTATAAATGTTTGGCTACTTGTCCCTCAGGTGTTTTTCACTGTATATCATACAGTCACTCCTTTGGCCCTTGATGATACATTTGGCCAGTGTTTAATCAAAGGTAATTAGAGTATTGTCTATGCTGCTTGATTGGCCTTAAAGTTCAGCATCGGTTTAAAGTAACAAGAGTTTTAAGGTTTAGACACACACGCGCAAATATCTATATCCATAATTGCCATTCTCCTCATTGTTGAGAACTTGCAGTTGTTTAGAATGGGGTTCCTCTAATGAGCTTTACATCGCCGTGTCTCATTTCACAGACACTGACACAAAAGCCACTTGAACAAAGCCAATGCCAATGCCAATGCCAAAGCCAAAGCCCACCCTGGATGCCTAATTCCTTAATTAAAATCGAAGCCTACTCACAGACTGCTGCCAGTGCTGCCACGCCAGTGAAAATCCATTGACTGATTGCAATATTTCACTTTTAAGTCACATAGCGAGATGACCAACGAACAGACACAGACAAACAAACGAACAAACAAACGCGCCCAGCTTAATTTGTATGACCAAGTGAGGGGCAGGAGCAGTGTGTGGTCACACTGGCTGCCGCTTTATTAAAAAGGACAGCTCGACTCAGTGTGGTCCCACTCCACAAGCGGACAACCAAATCTGTGCAACAAAGTTGCAGTTGGCAGCTCCATTTTAAAATCAAATTTGTAGGCAAATGGCCGAACGAACACTTGACAAGCAAAAACAAAATGGCCACGGCTGTGCAAATTTGCTAGTGTAACGTACTGTGAGCTATAAGGTCCTTGTGCCAAATGCAACATCTTTTTGTGTCAAATGATGCCACAACAGAACCAGAGCCTGCATCAGATTCAGGCATAGGTTCAGATTCGCCAGAATTCGCTGGCAGCACTGGTACACGCGCTTTGCCATAATAAATTAACAAATTTGTCACTGTGTATGTGAGTGACTATATGGCTGTTCGTGGGTGTATGAGTCCTCTTCGATATTCATTCATGTTGCTGACAGGCTCTGACTGGCCGCCCACCTGTGCCCACTTGGTCACTGCTGCTCCTGTTGCTGTCCATTTGGTTGCTGCCAATCATGTCGGATTAATAACAACAGCCCGTGATGCTTTATTCATGCCAAACCATTCAAGCAAAGTTGCCTCCTCTCTGCTTTGACACAGCTGCGATGACGCGACGCCGCTGCCGCCGCTGCAGTAGAAGCAACTACAATGGGCGGCTAAGTGACGCCAACGTCAACATCGCACAGTAGATGAAATATTCAAATTTTAGCAGTTTTCAAATGCGATATAGAGAGCACGGCAAACTACAAAACTCATCTAGCATATAAATTGAATGGTTCACTAATAATGCAAACCATATATAATTTTGTTCTAAAAACGCAAAAGTAAATGCTTAGCTAAATATGAATATCTTGGAAGTGATCTTATAGTGCCTCCCACTCATGTCTGAGAAAATGATTATGTACACAAACAGCCAAGGCAAGGGATAGGGCTAACGAAATGCTAAACAAAAAGAAAATTTTTCGAAAGCGAAGGGGAAAGCGGTGCTGTTCGGACAATTGGAGATTGTATGTGGAAAACACTTGTATTTGTTTTCAGACGAAGCCTATTTGTTTCACTGATTCAGGACTGCCAAGATCTCTGTACGGAAAGCAGGTGTCTACACTCATCTGCACTTACGGTGCTCTCACAGACACTACCGAAGGGCTTGCCGAATACTTGACCACTGATCGTAAGAGGCAGCAAGATATTCATGCTTTTATGTATTCTCTTTCTGAACATGGCTGACCTAGATCGAGTCAAAGTATACTTAACCATGTACTCTCATTTCAGTCTCTCAATTGGACCAATTTTTATGGCTGAATGGGCGAGAGAAATGAATTCTGCATGAAGTTCGCAGCGAAACTGAAAATCGGCTACCCGACTGATGCGAGTGTGTAGCATGAGATTACCTGGTTAAGTATACCTTTGATCAAGGTACTCGTGTATTTAACATTATAGGTTTACTTTGTTCTCTCACCTCTTTAATAAAATAATCTGAAAATATAATGAACTTAAAAGAAAGCTAGCGAGCCTACCTTCTTAAATATACCCTGACCTAAAGTTCCATGCTACTTGCACTTATTTGCAGCGTTTTTATACCCTCTGCATGTAGTTTCAAAAATGTTTTAGATTTGTGGCACATTATTAGTTGCTTGTACCAAAATGATCACCATTGGCTCCTTAGTCTGTGATTTTACGGCGCAATCGGTTTGGCAAAGCGAATTTTCATAAAGCTACCTAGCAGAAAGAAACTTTTGAAAGCTTTATTCTGCCAGCGCTCTGCAAATCATGTGCATGCATACGAAAATTTCTCAGTTGCCAATGGCAACTTTTTGCCGACCCCTGGTCTATACGTATAAACATATGAATCTTGGAGACCATAACTATATTTTTTTAATAACACACAATTGCAAGATGTCTTCACGTATATGGGCTCGATCTGCCGCTCTGGCTGCAGCTAATTACACAAGCGCCTGGGTATCTGGGGCCACCTTGAAAAGATTAAGCGTTCTCGTGAAATAGAAGCCGTTCGCCACAAGGACGTAAATGCGCTTGGCATCCGTTGAACATTAGAAAATAGCAGCATGATTTTTCTGGCTTTGGAAATATGCCCGGCCCGGGTTTACCTGGAAAGCCTTGTAAGAATGTTGCAAATTAAAGATGAGATGCATACTAAAGCAACTACTGTGATGTCAAGTGCAGCTAAGAGCGACAGCAGAGATGGTTCCATTAGAATTTGTGAACACCTTCAGCGGCGGGTTCAGGTATCCATGGTCCCACCCCGGGAACTGGCGTTCAGAAGCATTCACTTCATTCCACTTTCACCCAAGCCATGCCCAGAAGGCACCAAAATACCATTTAAAAAGGGTTAACAACATATG
Organism: Chymomyza caudatula; assembly: GCA_035041775.1. Taxonomy (NCBI): domain Eukaryota; kingdom Metazoa; phylum Arthropoda; class Insecta; order Diptera; family Drosophilidae; genus Chymomyza; species Chymomyza caudatula. The sequence continues at coordinate 3,232,406 of JAWNKW010000133.1, forward strand.
AGCTAAATTCACCTAAATAGTATTGGGGTTCATATGAGCCTAATCATCAAAACTTTGTTGAGCGCAAAATATTGCAGTTATTGCCACAGATATTTAGAAAGCCCCTTGACGTATGATTCGAAAGATAATTAAATAGGTGAAAAAAAATGTGGTGCATACAGTCGGAACGGTGCCCGACAGTGGGATACTCTGTACCCATTTTTCCCATGAAAATTAAATTGATGTGCAAATTTTTGTATAAACCGTTAAAGGGTATGGACATTACTGAGGTAACTGGATTGCGGAGGTTGGGGGGTTGATTCGGCAAAATGTCAACATTGTTTCGTTTATAAGCTTAACATGAGTCTTCGTATTAAATTTGGTGGCTCTAACATAAATGTTAACCTTAACATTGCTGTAAAAAGTAAAATATTGGTGCAGTTTATGGGAGGAAAGTCTTAAAATTGCGAAATTATTATCTTCTTATCTTCTAAAGTTTCTATCCGATTTTTACATACAATATTCACAATAACAGTGTGCATGACTGTGCTAAGTTTCAATCGGATAGCTTTTATGGTGTGGGTGTAAACAGCGAAAGTTTCTAACGGGGAAAGGAGGTGAGATATCGACATGAATCGATAAACTTGCTCTTATCTTATTAAAATGCGCATCCTATGGTAACTTTTTGTGCTCTAACTCTTATAGTCTCTGACTGCAGACAGACAGACGGACATGGCTATATGGACTCGACTATTGCTCCTGATCATTTTTTCCCATGGAACACATGGTCTGCCACGCCTCCTTCTGCCTGTTACATACATTGCAAAAATCTATAATACCCTTTTACACTTCGTGTACCGGGTGTAATTACGAAAGTTGGGGGCACAATTGTCCTTCTTTCCACATTTTATACGGTGCTAAAGACTTTAGTAAGTATTATCAAGCGTTCAGTATAATCGGCTTCAAATCAGTCGACGGTTTTTTGAATTCTATCTCTAGCTTGTTCACTCTGTGCCACTGTGCCTCATCGCTCGCCTCTCATGTTTTTGACTTACGTTTCATTTCGTTACGCCATGTCCTTTCCTGCCCTCTGCCAACAGCTCTTTGGTCAGTCTTTGGAGTTGGGCTATATGCTTGGTTATACACAGCTTTGAGTGTGGCACATTACATGTGCACCCAAACTCTGTGCTGCCTTTAATTGTAACAGGCACCCAAATGTTGCATGCCGAAGTGCATTTGTATTTGTTGCAGCGCCCTTCCCTCTCCCACTGCCCCAACCGCTTCGCTTTGGTGTTGTCAATATTTTGCGTATTTCATTGTTGGAGCTACTTTTGTTGTGCTTGCCGTGTGAGATTCATAAGCTGACTGCCAGACCGCATGTTGGTCCAATTTCTCTCCCGCCTCTCCACACAACCGCAACATGTTGTGGCGCAGCCAAAACCCCAAACCCACACAAAGCAGCGGACATTGTCCAGATTCTTTGGCATTCTGCACTTACGCCATTTTTTGTATTCATTCGCTTTTTACCATTTCCTTATCCGCTTCGTTTGGCACGACAATTTGGTATAGCGTCAGTTTTGGCACCTGCTGTTGTCCAGGCAAACCAAAAACCGACCAAAATTTGAGCTCTATTCATTTTTACTTTTTATGGGTTAGCCATTTCGATTTGTTTACCAGCCAAGTTTAGTTTTTTCTATTTCGAATTTCCGTTGGAATTTAAATTTGGCTTTGAAAGCGCGTGACATTTTATTTGTGTGCTTTTTCGTCGATTTTGTTGTTTCTCTTGTTGTGCAGTGTTGTGGAGTGCACGAATTTGTTTTGAAATTGAATTATATTGGCTTGATGAACGGCAGCCTGATTTGATTGCATTTTCCGTGCATGCCTGTGGGCAAAACATTTTCAATACTCTGCAATTGAATTAACACTGTGGCGCAGCACAAATTATGCAGCGGCATCGATACTTTTTGCCAAAATACGTCAACTCTCAGCACATATCTTAGTAACAACATAAATAAGGCCTATTAAATTTTATGTTCCATCAAGTTGTAAAAACTTTCAACAGCCGAAAAATAGAAACCTGTCAAATTATGTTAATTTTCGTTTTACGAGTTTAGCGCATAAAAAAAGATCGAAACTTTACGACTTTCTAATAAGCGGGCACAAAAATTGCAACTTTTTGCATAACTAATTAGCCAATAAGGCCAATTCTGATGAACCTCATAAAAATTTGGCAAACATTAAAGCACGTGCCATTATTACATGCCAAAGGTCGAGCATTACCGCCAACATCTGTTGGGGTTATAAAAAAAAATTTAAATAGGTCTAGGCGCGTGCCCTTTAACTAAATGTCATAAATGTCCAATGCAAAGTTCATAAATATAATTTTAAAGTTTTCGCGAACGAATTAGTAACGCTTGAATGCGAAATTTGTGAGCTGCAGGCGCGATAAAAATGCAATAAAATGTAAAGCTGACAAATTTGAAATCGGTTCGATTGAAGCCAGTCTGCCAGGGTTGACAACTCGTTGTTGGCACTTTGAGGTGCAATTGCTGTTGGGGTTATACTAGCTAAGAGCTCAAGAAAGTTGACACTTTGTTTTTGAATCAATCTGTGCTGCTATAGTGTATTATACTGAACACATTTTCCACTGTATTAACTCGCCAATTGACAGACTTATTGCAAATTGAAAATAGTGAAAAAAATCTGTGGAAAATTCGTTATGCATGCGTTGTCATTGTTGTTTGTTGCATGTAGTTGTAGTCCCCGTGCGCCGTGAGCTATGCAATAAAAATCAAGCCCGCAACGAATTCGTGCAATCAGCTGGAAATTATTTACATGTTTATACCAAATTGAAACAACACACACACACACACACACACACATACTATATCAGTCCGTGTCAATCCGCAGCAGCATATGTGCCTGGCACTCTATAGAGCAAGGGTGTACACCCCGTACAACTCAATAAAGCAACCAAATTTACATAGAAGCGAACATGCCCCAATCTCTTGCTCATAAATTCCACAATTAATGATGCAAAAAGTGCGAAAAGAATTTCTGTACCAAAATTTGCATTGTTTGGCGTAACGGCGGCAATAGCTGGGCATAAGGACATGTGCGCATATGTTGGCGAAACCCTGCTCTAGACTATATAGTAGTGTTCCAAAAACGCTGAGCATGCTAAGCGTTTACACGAAACGAGATTTGCAAGCGAGGCCGTGTGAGTTGCGTCTCGCACCGTGTGATGGCACGGTAAAATCGCCCGTAAGTTGATATACATCAACAGTTTCCCGTGTGGTGAGCGGGCTAGAGAATACCACCTCAGCAGGTCAAAGCTTGTCGTATGAGGCGACTTATAATGACAGTGGTTCTTTCGATACCAGTAGAGCCTCCCCAGGCCTTAAAAGGGTTGTGCCTAGAGTTTGGAACCCACCGTGTAAAACCCCAATTCCAATAAAAGAATGTATTTACATCAGGCCCTAACCTGATAACGGGTTGTTATGGCCAGTTAAGAAGAAGAAGTTATCTCGCCTGCAATGCATTCTAATATCAAGCGAGATTTTGTGAAAAGTATTGTAAAATGCAATTAAGTGTTCAGTTGTACCTCACAGTTTAGTGCTAAAAGGTGCGGTACAGAGTTGTGTTGTACCTCAGTTTAGGTACAACAATGTCATAGCTAGTCTTGTTAAATTAATATATTAATTAATAATCAATTTTGTAATTTACAGAAACTTTTGTATGAAATGGTAAACAATATCCAGGAGCTTATGAAACGTAGGCATCCTGTTGAAGGATTTGAATGTCTGAACGTCCGCAACTTCTGCATTATCAAGTTCGAGTTGTCGCGCCCTTGTCCACGGTGTTTTAGCCACTCCCGGCTCCAAATACTTCGTTGGCGGCTCTTTCGCTCCAATTTTGCACTTATTTATTTGTATTTCTTAACTTTTTTTTTAAGACAGTGTTTTGAATGGAAATAAGAAGTATTGTAAAACAAGTTTATCATTGAGCCGTCAAAAATCATACTCGCTTCGTGTGAACAAACTGTAATATTATTTGTAATATTTTGACAGTCGCGCGTGAGATTTTTCATTTTCTCGCTTGAAAATCTCGCTTCGTGTAAACGGCGCCTAACTGACTCAATTGCAAACATTTAGGATTGCCGAGCTGAGAGCCAAAACAGGAAACGCAACATCAATTCAGAGATTCCTTCACTCACTCTTTTGGTGGCCAAATAATTTGAATGAAACGTCCATTATTGCTTCCTGTGAGTGTGGCCAGCGAACGAGCGTCCCAGAGACCAAAGGACGCCGAGGAGCATCTTTGCAGGCGCCAACATTAAAGTGATTCACAGCAGTCCGAGCGAGAGAGAGAGAAAAGAGAGAGAGAGAGAGGGCGCAGCTGATGCGATAATCCTTTACTTTCTTTTGCGGCTGTGTTTGCTTAAGTGCTGCACTTTACACGCTTGCCAGTGTTGCCTTTGTTGTATAAAAGGCCATAAATTTAATTTGACCAAATTGTTTTTTTTTCTCTCTTTTATATATTGCAGTTTATTTTCTGGTTTCCGTTTGCTCTTTAGCGAAAATATCTCTCTCTCGTCTGGCACACTTTATTTATATGCAATTTGCATATTTAATGACTTTTACATGCATGTCCTGTGCACAGGGTTGTCGTCCTTGCATATGCAAATGGCTTGTCATCGCAACTCTATGGAACTCCGAGCAGCAGCGTGTGTCATGAAATGCGCATTAAGTTGCTTTAATTGCATTCAATTATGCCTGTGCATAAAGACTTTGCCTCACTTGCATCCAACTCTCATAATGATTGGGACCTTGGTATGGGACATCTCGCGCTGACTTCTTGGTGGACGCCTTCCGATAAGACTCTTTAGTGCAGCCAAAAACTTTACTCTCTGCTTAATTGCTGTCATTAAATTTATGCTGCTGCTGATGCTTCGAATATTATGATTATGCCAGCAGTTACCAGTTCTTAGTACGACCATCTTACCATCCATCTGCAACCCATGTCCTCGCCTCCGGAAACCTCACTACTGACAACCGGTACGCATTATGTGCATACACAATGCACACACTTGAATAATTTTCAACGCGGATTATACTAATTAAGCGCACCAATACACAGCTAGCAAGATAGCGACACCAAACACACACGAGCACACACACACACACACACCCATACACACAGCTTCTCACATGGTCACCTAACGGTCAGCTTCGATAACAAATTTCAAATTCATTATCCGATTATCATGGAACCAATGACGGACGGGCTGGAGCTGTTTGCATTACCTTAACTTAAACTAGAAATTAAAGCTATTCAAGTTACACGTTATGTGCGATATTGCGATTTACTACTGTGTACATACATATATTATGACTTACAAGTGTCCTGCGATTGTGTAGCGTCGTATATTTCTATGAAAAGAGTCTCAGGAGCATATCTGATGTAGAGTTTCTGTGCACCTTCAGGAACAACAGACACACCCTCATGTGTATTTCCTGAGAGCTTACATTCTACGCTGTGGGTCCCCAACCCTGTTCTACCAGAATCCCCGGTAATATAAAGTATTACCTCTACCTCTATATCTACCACTGTAAAAATTTGTTTGAAATCGTTTTCGAGTTTAGCGAGCACATACATGTATCTACATAAAGCATAGCAGTTTTAGTATTATTTGACAGATTTGTACTATCTTATGAATGAAATTCTAGATGAATGAGTTCCAATTCATGGTCGTTCGTAAGCGATTTTGCCCATCATTCATCATTTGCCGCCGAATTTGAAGTACTTTATTTCTTTTGTTCCGTGTGTTTCAAGTAAATGGCAAACGAAATTTAGACCGTGGAATCATCTAAAAACCACCACCACAATTAGCAAATGGTTCCATGTACCCATGGGGTCAAGATAAAAGAGGGCTTGGTCGACCATACGTTTTTATACCAAAATGATCAGCTTCGACTTAGTTACGCTGTGTCCGTATCAACACCCAGATCTCTTTGATCATAATAACGGATATCTTGTTTTTATTCTTGGGGTTCAAGCTATTGAGTTGCACCTAAGCGATTTGCAAGCTTCTTATTCCGTTGGAAACGTGCTTTGGTGTTAAATTTGGTTGTTCTTCTTTGGGAAACCGAGTATTTTTTCTAATTCCTACTCTGGATCATCAAGGCAGTATTCAAAAACTAACTGAATGTTACTTAAACTAAATTAGATATTATTTCTGGTGGGTGTGGTGGCTCATCAAAGGAGGTTGAGGAGTTTTTACCGTAGTCAGCCATTTTCTACGTTTTGGGAAACAAAGTTACAGCGCATCTCACTACCATGCATCCCCTCGATAATATTTCGAGAAGATATTTTTATACCCTGTACACATAGTAATCAAGGGTATTATAGATTTGTGCAATACATGTAACAGGCTGAAGGAGGCGTGGCACATTATAAGTTCCATTGGCAAAAAGTCTTATCATCGACTCATGTAGCGATTGGACCATGTTCGTCTGTCTGTCAGTCTGTCTGTATGAGTTAATAGATCTACGAGGCCATAAGAGCTAGAGACACAATATTTTACGAAAAAATGATATTGATATCTGCACCAGTTTCCCCCAGCAGACCTTTGAATCTATCAACTTGAAATTTGGCAGAGGTCTGCGTCGTAACTATGTGCACCTAATTTATAAAAATTATATATCGCATAAATACATTAAAAATTATAATCAAAAATATGCTAATTTCATGGATACACGTGAGCTAGAGTTACAAAATTTGGTGTGGAGATTTGTGTGACCCAAATCTTTAAAACTGCATCCACCTTTTTCCAATGGAACCTCCCTTTCCCCCATCATTTGATTTGAAAATTGCCACAGACCTTTATAAATGTATTTTTAATCTATGTTACAAAATTCATCGACATTGGCCCAAGAATACTAGAATTATTAAAGTAATTTTTGCCCCCATAATAACCAACTTCCCAATAGAAAAACTTGTCAATTGGAACTTCCCAATAGGAAAATGCTTACAGGCATTTCGATCTTATGAATAGGGACATAAAAGTGGATAGTGTACAGGGTATTCCATTGTCGGGAATACTAATTTCTTTCAGGTCTGTTGTTTCTCTTTTCCCGTCAGCTGTATCCTTTGGCTCTATTGTAAGAGTACAACAGAATCACCGTTGGCACTTTACTATGAAGACAAACAGCCTATTTGTTCCATGTACGTTCGTATGTATGTATGTGATTGTTGTGTTCTAGCTCCATGTCAATATTTTAGATAGGAGGCGGATTGTGGGTCGGGATGGGATGGGATGGGATGGGATGGAACCGTCATGTTAGCTCAAACATATCATTTATATGCAGCGTTTGCAATTATTTGCACTTAATTGTGTGTTAAGTGCTGCTGCTTCTTCTTCTGCTGCTGCCGTGAATGTTGCCGCTGCACCGGAAGTGACGCAATGGCCTGGATATGGCGGCGTTGATTGATATCGCATTCAGGCGTGTTGAAAATTATTTGCATTGATAATTCGCTGATTAATGTTTGCCAGTATCATGGGATGACGCAAATGGGCAACCGACGTGTCGCGATTTTGGTTTCGCCATATTATATACCTATATACATACGCACATACATATGTACATAACTGTTTACGCAGTGTTGATGCATGTGGCTAACGGTATTACTGTTATTATTGTTATTATTGTTGTTGTTGTTGTTGTTGTCACTGCTGAGCTGTTTATTGGATTGGCAGCGGTTTTTGCATTAATTCCGTAAACAATTAAGTGAAGCGTATTAAGTCGCACAACATACCAACTAATTTATAGAGCTGAAGTGGATGCACAGTGGGCGGCGATAAGTAGCCGCAACTTTAAAAGGCAATTTGGAGTAGATACAGTGGGATACGATTTTTTTTACTGTAGCCGGCAGTCCTAGTTACCGTTTCGACTAATTTCGCAATTATTGACAGGAAAATGTTTTTGTTTTGGTTGAAGAAGCGACTTACTTAAAAAAAAACATAGCTAAGAATTGAATATGCGAGTTGGATTATTTGTGTAACCTATATAAGGTATTATAGATTTGTGTAATGTGTGTAATAGGGTAACTGAGGATTCAAAAACTCCCTTATGAAAATGTCATATTTCAAGAGTCCACTCAATAAAGCCAAGTCTTCGGCTATGCATTTGAACAGCTGGACCTCGAAGACCGTTAAAGTAGAAAACACCACATATTGAACAAAAAAATTTGACATTCTCCTGCGCAGTTGAAGTCGAATTGTGTTGACATGTATCCTTTTATCTGCAACAGGACTTCAGAGCTTAGAGCCTTGCCGTTAAATCTGTTGATCTGAAAGAGCTAGGGGTCATGATTTTTCGCATTTGTGCAACGTAAAAAATAAAAATCGGATAAAGAGATTAAAAGTTAAAGTAAAAGTGATACTGCTCTAAAATTTACCTTTTAAAAATAAATAGTTATAAAGATAAAGTCAACATATGTGTGAATGGGCATTTTGTGAGCCTATTTGTTAAAACTTCGGTAAACTTTTGTAGATAAAACTTCCCAAAATCCGCAATTGAGGAATGCATTTGGAACAGGATTCCTGAACCGTATTAGGAATTGCCGATTTTCAATAAGTCTTCTCCACGTAACGGCCAACGATTCCTCTCAATTACTTGCACACTCGTTGACAAAAACAAATAGAACTACAAAAAAAAAAAAGAATTGGGAGCTAGAAACAGTTTGTATTGTCTACTGTTTTACTTTTTATGGCAGAAGCAGAAGGCTCATACACACAGCAATCGCAGTGTATCGCAGAAGCTTAAGGAATTCTCTGTTACACACATTTTAAATTTTGAAAATATTTGTACTCCTTCAAAAGTTATGAATGTTGCCGATAAAAAGTCAGATGGCAACACTGTGCGACGTAGATGAAAATGCTAAACAAAAACATGAAAACTATATATGCTTGCTTATATATTTGGGAAAACTTATAACGGTTCACGGATATCAGTTTCTATAAAAAAATGTATTTCGGTTATGGTACGGTTACGGTTTCAAAATTCAATTTATTGTTTTGGATAACGGTTACAGTTACGATTACGGTTTGAATCCCTGAATTGAATTTATATATCGCACTCCTTTTCATACTACCGTAATGAACGGTTTCCTTCGTTTACAATGCCCACTGCAAAGGAACCAGCGATAGACCTATAGAAGGGCTCTGCAGTTGGCTGCTACGTGATCTGTACGAGTCTACTATTGGGATGTAAGGAAGATGGATGCATTTTCAGCCGAACAAAAACGATGAGAGCTGTATTGACCTCGAATCGTCGCACAACGTTGATCATGGTCAGTGAAAGTAAGACTTAACATGATTTCACTTCATAAAAAAGTTCTTCTATACTGGGTTTCGAGGTATCCAGCGCAAAATGAAACGGCAGCTAAGCCGACAAACTCGGCACCATAGCTAATAGGGACTGTGTCAATTTTCGACACATTTATTATTGTTGATGCTCCGTAAACTTGGCAAAAACATCTTCTAAGAGGGTTTTGTAGTTTTCCGAATTCATACATCCGGATATTTTGCATACGGAGGTCGTGTTATAAAACCAAATCATAAAAACTCAGGTTTAATTCAGGCCAGTAGAGAATAAAAGCCTGAGAACTATTAATGTTAAATTTGTTGCATTTGAAAAGATAATATTTAGGGACTATCGCTCTAAGGCATGTGTTGTTTAGCAAGTGTAGAGTTGGCCATTTTGTGTGGGTCTCTCAAGGGTGGCTTTGGCTTAATTTTCCTCCAAGCCAAGCGATTACTTATGGCTAAAATTTGTTGTACACCATGTTCAAAGAGTGGTAACCTCGAATCAGCCACATCTAACGGCATTTGTCTGCCTCGGTTTTAAAATATGGTAGGATATAATAGATTCTAAATGAATTTCGCGGAGTGTATCGTCAATTTTGTATGAGACGCAAATGCATTCCTAGACTTGAAAGACTAAAAAGTTATCAATACCGAGTGACTACTGTACCTGAGTCTTTTGCTGGGTAACTAAAAATTGAGTATGAGTAGAACGAAATTGTAAGCAAAATCGGCGGGAAATCAATGGAAATCTGTACGAAAACATTATAAATAACAAATCAGCTTATTAAAAGCATTCGCATTAGACAACACACATACATAGATTGAACCCATGACTTACCTTTGAGTAGCTGAAACGTCAAACCGTCGCATTAGCTAAGTAAACACTGGGCTTCCTGAGCCCCCGACTCAATCCTCTGCGTATCCATCTAATGTTTTGCTAATTTATTGCGTTTTAATTCATATGCAAAAACTTTTTTCACTTTTGTTTGTTTGTGATTTCCTTTGAATGTTGTTGGGAAAATAATCAAATATAGATGAAAGACAAGTGACGTAGGTGGAGTGCGGGATTTTCCGGGATTGCTATTTGGCAGTTAAGTGCACAATGCGCCTGATCAAATGTGCACATATGAAAGGCATAAAGAGAGAGGGAGTTCTGAAGGAGGATAAACCTCGCTAAGAAAGAAATTACTTCTTATTCAAGCATTAAATTGTTTTGACTTAAACAGATAAGATCAAGTTCTATCTGCTTTATGATTATTACTTTCTCTATTTTGCTCCAGCTCCCTTATATATATTATAACAATTGCTGCCGCGCCCGGCAAATGCTAATCAAATTACAGGACGTGTGTCTATTGGAGTCCAGGAATGGTGGCTGCTACCCGGCCGGAGTCTCATTCTGCATGCGCAGCTGAAATATTTCTCATAGGATTGTTGCGTCTCTGTGGCACCTTGCCATTTTGTTGTATAGTAATATCTGCTGTTGTTTGTTGTGCGCCTGCAGCGGAATATCAAAAATAATTTGCTTCACAATAAAAGACGATAAACATTAAAATTATGTCGAAGAGATTTCAGAAATACAAAAAAAAACGAAGGCAAAGAATACATAAAAATGCGTTGTCCTGACTCACACTCTTGCCTTTCTTGTCTCCAACGTTGACAACGTTCTCAGCTCATCTCATCCCATCACTGCATATCCTTAATACGCCGGATACCCTGCACCCCTGCCTGGCGACAGCGTCGTCATCGCTTTATGCCTATTGCTGCCGGCAGCGTATCTCTTCTCTACGTGGGCCTGGGGTTGATTCCCGCAGCAGATTTCCGATGATTAGTCCGCTAAATTCACTCGTAAATTTGTCAAATCGCACAAGTTATGCGAATAACATGCCATGCCATGTTTCTCTTCTTTTTTCAAAGGTTTTTATCTGCTCGAATTTGCATTACGGCAAATGTTGAGCTCATGAGCTGTCCCAGGGGCACTTTATCTTTGGCCAGCTTTTTATTTGATTATTAAATTAGATTTTCTTTTTTTTTTTGGTTCTTGGTTTGGTGTTGGCTTCAAGTGTTCTGGTTCTTAGTTGCTGCTCGATCCTTTGCGCTCCTGACAAGCTTCATTAAATATTTCTTTGCAATTTTTGGCGTTGTTATTTTTGCTTGCAGCGCGTGAAAAAGTTTTTCCTCGACAGCATAAAATATTGCTCCAAAATGGTTCTTGTTTCAAGTTTTTTACTTTTTACTTTTATTTTGATATTATTTTTTACAATTTCTTTTTGCTTTGACAATTGTTTGTTGCCATTTTTTGCAACAATTTTTATTTTTTATTTTTTGCATTTCTGCTAACGAATGCTCTTTGTTTGTTCGTTTGTTGCAACTTTTCAATTGTTTGGCTTCTGTCATTACCTTTGACATGGCCCGGCGTCGCCTTGTTGTTGTTGTTGTGTTTCCTGTTGTTGTTGTTGTTGTTGCTGCCTTTTGACGTGACGCGGCCAACATCCGCGGCCTTTTGTCTTTCACGCTTTTGTTTGCATTTAGCGCTTTGATCTGCATGAAATGCATTTTTATTAATTCTAATAATGAGAACGTCGTGCTTGTTCTTCCTACTGTTCCTGCTGTTTTTGTTCCATTCCCGCCATTCCCCTTGCCATTCCAAGTATCTAAAGTGGAGCAGTCATTGTCAACATTTTGGAAAAGCTGCGGCCTAAAGGCGCATTTCGTTACTAAATTTGGTTTCTGATCTCATTAAAATCGATACATAACTGTAACAGATGTTTATAGAGACACACTGCCGACCACTTGATTAAGGACGCAAGTATATATTTTCAAAACTAAAAAAGATAACAACTGAAATTAAACTCCTGTTTCGGTACACTTCGGCACGGTCAATCGGATCGGCTGCTTATAACTTTCATCTTATCTTACTTAGTTAGTACATAAGCATCAATACCACGGGCTACATCGGGTCCGCCGGCGTATTTTTAAACATATAACAATAAGAACTAAACTACTGTACATCAGCCCCTGCGGCATAAAAACAATAAGTATAAACTATATAGACTATTACTAAAGCTATTGAAAAAGCTCAACAGTTTTCATTAAATACTATAAAATGGGAACGGAAGTATCCACTTTTATATCTCTTTTCATAAGATCGATATACCTGTAAACATTAATTAGTAATTAACGTAAATCGAGTGCGGTGGAATGGGGGGTGGTTCTGTTGAAAAAAGTTTGACGCAGTTTTAACGATTAGGGTCACACGATCTAGCTCACATGTATCCCTATCTACATATAATGGAATTTTGAAGCAGTTTATTGGTGAGGTGGGGTGAAATTCGCATATTTTTAACTTTAACTTTTGATTTATTTATCCGATTTCGACAATATTTGAAACATAGATGCAAATAAAGACCACGCATATCACTGAGGAGTTTCGAGTTGATAGATTAAATCGCGAAAGTCTGTCACGGGGGAAGGTGCATCTTGCAACTTACATTTTTCCTTGAAAATGCGCATCTTTTAGTAAAATTGTTCTGCTCTGGTGTCTCTGAGAAACACTTTACAATACGGACAGACGAACAGACGGACGCACGGACAGACGGACATGGCTATATCGACTCGACTATTGCTCCTTATCATTTTGGCCCATGGAACATATGGTCTGCCACGCCACCTTCTGCCTGTTACACAAATTGCACAAATCTATAATACCCTTTTACACTTTGTGTAATAATGAAAAATATGTGCTGAAGTTATGAACTTAGTTTCTTTTAAAGTTTTATTGGTTTTTTTATCCTTCAAATCGTTGCATTTAAGTTTTAAACATATTTTTTATTTTTCTCTTTTTTAAATTTAAAACAGCTAGATCCGAGCAGTTTTAAAAGTTTAATTTCTAATTTCTTAATAGTTTTGTATAATTTAGTTATATTAGGTTTTGATATAGTTAAAATGTTTTTTTATATTGAAAAATAAAAAATAAAAACAATGCGAAGGGTTAAGCAAAAAATTTGTTGCACTAAGCCTTTAATGGGAATTGTAATCATTAATATTCGATTTTTTTAAAAATAATTATTAAATTATAAATTATAAAAAATACATGTAAGAGTATTCACATGTGCAGCTTTTAATCATTAATTGGTTCACCTACATGAAGAAACAAATTTCAATAACCTATTTGTTTTAGTTTAGAAGGTATAGCCAATCAAATCGAGTGTCCAAAGTTGCCCAAAAAAAGTATTTTATTTTTGCTGTTAATTCACAAAAATATTTTTCATTTTTAAACGAAAGCAGATAGCCCGCTATTTTTTTTCCTTGCAAATTTTTGTATTTACCGGCGGAGTTTTATTTCAGTTGGTTATATTTATTAGTTTTACACACATTTTATTATTTCACAATAAATTTAAAATTGTCCATTTTTGTAGCTTTTCGATCATATTTTTAAACTTTATTAGGCCTGTCCCCGTTTTAACTTTGTTCAACGAAATTGAATTTGCAAATTGTTCGTACTTTTATGCTATTTTTTCTGAAATATCCGTTTTATTTTCCGTTTAGATTTTACAATACTAAAACAAAGCAGTTTCCCGTGTGGTGAGCTGGTTAGAGAATACCACCTCAGCAGGTCAAAGCTTGTCGTATGAGGCGATTTATAATGACACTGGATTCTTTCGAGACCAGTAGAGCCACCCCAGGGCTTAAAAGGGTTGTGCGTAGGGTTTAGAACCCACCATGTAAAACCCCAATGCCAATGAAAGAATGTATTTACATCAGGCCGTAACCCGATGACGGGTTGTTATGGCCAGTTAAGAAGAAGAAGAAAACAAAGCAGTAAAGGCTTATGCGCAATATATGTATATGCTTCTGGTATTCTACGTAGAGTTGATGAATATGTTCCCATTCTGCTGATTTTGCTTGGAATTACGATTTCTCATTTTACTCGAACTATTCACGAAATTCGAATGATACAGTAACGCCTAAAAAAAAGCGACATATGTTTGTTACAATTTTAAACTATGTGAACAGCTTTAAAAAATTTCAGAAATTAAACTAACTTCTATGTAAGAAGTAACTCTCGAAATCTCGAATTTTTTGAAACAGCGTAACGTAGCAAGTGGTTTGGTAGTTGCCTTACTTACTTTGCCATTTCGCTAACGGTTTTGCTCAAAATAGTGTTGAAATATGTATTCGCAAAGAATCAATTTATCCATTTCCAAAGAAATATGTGAAAAAATGATGAAACAAATGCAACTTTTCGAATTTTGAAAAAAAAAACTAAAATTTGTGTTCATTAAATCACAATTGAGTCAAGGTGCGCAAAGCAGAGGCGCTCGAAGAAGTGGTCAATATCAGGCTGTAACCCGGTATCGGGTTGTTATGGCCAGTTAAAATAAAGAAAATATAATAAGGTCGTTAATCATAGTCGTGAGCTACAGATCTCTAGTAGAGCAGACTTAGAAAAATTCCAGTAATGTTTCCAAATATGAAAGGACATAAAGAAAACTAATTAATTGCATTTTCGGAGTGGTTTCTCGCTATTGGTAACAATAAAATTAAAATTTTTGAAAATTTAGATAAAAATTTCAATGAAGAGCTATGATCAGCATTCTCTCTGTTTGCATGGACATACATCTTTTCTTCACCATTATAGATAATAGATACCGAGTAATGGTATTTCATAACCTATGTAAGTATGAAGGGCAGCACAACAATTAGTTATAATAAAGCACTTATGTGTAAAATAAGCAGTGACAAAAAAGGTGACATATTATCATAATTTTATATCAAAAAAGTGAAGCTAGCAGGGGGTCAAACCCATTAGTGTTTAATAATTATGTTGCGCGTCGAGCAGTCAAGCCTAAGAATTTTAAATTAAGATTCTAACAACTATGTACACCTAACAAACGAAGTGCATTTCTGAACCAGTTCCGCAACTGCTTCACCTTGACCCGAATTGGCAAACCCTAGTGCACTAGTATGCAAGGACCCTTGTGTTGCAAATGAAGCATATGAAATCGCATAAGGAACGTGCTCATAACTGCAACATATGCAACTAGTGCATCCTTTTGCTTTCAAGCCCATTGAAAGCGACCTTGAGCCAGCTTATCTCTCGGGTGCTCGCATGCAGCTCATCAAAGGCGGCAGCCACAGCTGCAATCGTAACTGTCAAGTGTGGCTTTAGGGCAACTCGGGAAATATGTGTCAAATAGAGTTTTGTAAGAGCTTAAAGCCGCTGCTAGCTGTGGCAACAGTAAAAATTGCTTCCACTTAATAAAGCACACTAATGATGACCACAACAAGTTGGGAAACTGGAAACAGGGGGGTCTGCAACCCGGTTCCAAAAATGCACTTGAGCACGTAGCAGGCAACATGAAACCACTTCATTGACAAAGGCGGGAGTAGTAAGTATTGCTTGTTTGGCGTATTAACGCTGTAAATACTTGGTCTGTGTACGAAAAGTACTCTAATTTATTTTTAATAATGTTCAAAAAGCCTTTCAAGTACCTTAGTTGAGTACTTTGTATGTTTGAGTAAATATTTTGTTAGTCCCACGTGCGAGTTGGGTTCAATGGCAATTGATTTGCCGCTAGTTTGTGTACTTTCAATTACGAATTGAAAATGTTTAGACTTTGAAGCATATCTGGGAATATGAGTCTACTTACTTAGTAGTCGCTATAAAAAAGTTGATGCCACAAATATTTGCACAAATACCATTACAAAAAAAACGCAAATCCTTTTAAAACTTGTACATAAAAAAAACTAAACTGTTTATTTATGGCTCAGTTTTCCCGGTCGAGCTGGTCACATGCACTTGAGCCCAAGTCCTGGCAATGCTTTCACCACTTTCACTCGGACAGACAGGAAAAAAGGGTTTCCACATGTGATGTGAGAGGTATCATGTTATGCTCATGTGTGTGTGTACACAAAGTGCCAAATCTCGAGGGAACATTTGATTGAATTCAGCTGCGGCAATGCGCATTTATCTTTCACCCGTTCCATTTGGTAGGTTTCTCCTTTTTTTTGATAATCCCCCTTCGCTTATCTGTGTAAAAATATCAAATTTTTTCAAAACTTCAGTTGATTTAGCAAATGTTATTTGTTTTTTCTGGCTGTCCTGATTGATATTACTTATTGTTGATGCCATTGATGGATGGCTCGGTGGTTGGGGATATTCTCAAGTTTAAAATTTTTCGATTTTCGAAAATTAAAAAAGCAGCTTAGCGTGCTACCAGTTTTGCTTCTTAGGCCTAAAGCGCATTAGAAGTTGGCAATCTTTTGTTATATGCCACGTGACATTATTCCAATTGAATGCAACATATCTTTGATCTATGGCAAAGCATTGGAACCCCCTCTTAATTTAAGAAAGAAAATCCTTTTCGTATTTAGTTAATAAAAATTATGTTTTAATTTGCATATGTTCTCTTTAGCTTAGATTTAAGTGTATTTAACCCTTTTTTTGACGGTTTTGTTGTAAAGATTTCTACTGTTGTTGTTGTTGTACTATGTTTCTGCTCGTGACAAAAAGTTCTTGGTTCATTTCACATCGCGCTCTTCTTTTTGAATTGGCTCAAGAAGTCTTAGTTAATATTGCTTAAAATTATTACTAAATAAAATTGACACACATACTAACTTACATTTAACAGCAAAATAACTATACAAAAATATATTTATATATTTATTTATGTTTAGTACTCTAATGCATAACTATTTGCTATGTAAGTATATGGTGTTTGTATATAAGAAGCGTTCTAACTATGCTACATATATATGGTATATCGTTAACATCTAGAAATCGTTGCAATTTTCGTTTTGTTTTAGCATGTAAATAGACACCAAGAGAGTTTTTGTTAAAAAGTTAGTTAATTACTATTACTAGTTTAGTATTTTTGTAAAAAGTTTACTTAAGCCTAAGTAAAGTTGGGCTTGAAAACTAGCTGATGCTTGCACTGGGCCGACCATTTAAAAGTAAATCTTAACTAAGTTTTAAACTAAGTGAGTAATATCGAAATGTGGCCTAAACAGTTTAAACTTATTGTTGTAAGTATAAGTTAAAATAGTTAGTTCAAAGCAGCAAATAGTAAACTATATTCATGTTTTAGCAAAATTATTTATCACATTTGCGCTTGTTAAAGAATTTTCCTTATTCAGCCTCTTGTGACCATTTTTTTTAACACATTATTTCACCGACGGCAACTCTTCGAAAATCATAGGTAACTGTCCGAAACCAAAACATATTCAAATGGGTGGATTTTGATTTCCTTTGGAAATTTTTCACATTTTACATCTCACTGGGCGCTAGTTCTCACCAACGAAAAGTAATCACATGTTGCGCTTAGGAGCCGTACCCTCGCTGGGGCCTCGGTTAGTTGCTTTCAGATATCAGTTGTAGTTGAACCTACTGCTGGGTCTGCGGCTGGATTTGCACTATGGCAGTCAGCTTGGTGCCACTTTGTGGCTGTTGTTGTTGTTGCTTCTGCTGTAGATAGAACTGCTTGAGCACCTTGCACATGGTCAAGGCTAACATCTTCCAGGCTAGCAGTTGCTCCTCGGTGCTGGGCGCTGGCGACTCTGTGGCTGAACTTGTTGCTGTGGGCATTGTGCCACTATGGCTTGGTGGTCCCTCAAAGTCCACCTCGTCGTAGCCAGTTGTAGTAGCAGTCGACGCTGGTCCATCTACTTGATCTCCGTCGGCAATATTGGCTAGACTGGCAGCAGTCGCCACTGCGGGCTCTTCCTCATAGAAAGGTATGGCCATCTCGCACACTTTGAGAATTTCGTCAAAATTGGTATTCTGTTCTATTTAACTTCACTTGTGGTTTTTGCTGACTGCTGTACCGCACAGAAGGCGAGCACTCGTAAGACTGACGCGATGCACTGCTATGACACGCTTATTTATACCCGGGAAACGCTGTCGAAGCCGTGCAACAAGCCATCCACCACAAGCACCCTTACCCAATGCCACATGCCGCATGTAAGCCACCCCGGAGCGTAATATCATGCTCACGTGCTTTATGTGAAAAATAACTTCCGTAAGCGAACGCTGGCGAGAGACTTTGTGCGCTCTCAATTGCATGCTCTCTCTCTGGCCTAAGACTGTGCCGCAATGTCAGTCAATTCTATTGTTGCCCTTTGCCATCACGTGCTGGGGCTCTCGCTCTGAGAGCGTTGTCACACTTGTGGCATGTTACGTTACGCAGACTAACGTGGCGTGACGTAAGCGCTTACGCTTATGTTTTCTTTCCCCTATTCCGGGCTGCCGCAGTTCGAAACAGGGGCAGCTGCTTTTTCGAACTTCTACGAATTCAGCTTTGCCTTTGCTTCGGTGTCCTTGACCAAATTCCTGGCATTTGTCTTTTTCGCCTGACTATGCCAACTATGCGAACATGTGCCTTTCTGAGCCTCCTTTGACTTTTTTTTAAGTTGCGAGACTTTTTTCGTAGACATGTTGCCTGTTGCTCTCCTGGATGTGCTTGACTTGGATTACTTTGTGCATAAATAGTTCCTTTAAGGGACATTTCTTGCTGACTTCTGCTGCCCTGCTTCATGTCTGTGTGTGGAGTGACCATTTCAGACGCTCATTCAATTTCAAGTTTTACATATTTTTACAACCGCAAAACAATCACAAAACATTTCCAAGACACATGCCACAATGCAGCATGCATATTTTATACTAGTAAAATGTCGGGGAGTGCCGCAGACCCCGCACCCACAGCAAATCAATTTCACAAATCAACATAATCAACTCCGCGCCGTAAGTCCCCTCCGTAATGTACTCGCCAGCGACTTGGTAAACTTACCAAAAGAAATAAGTGCCGTAAAAAAATGTAAAAACTTTTTTATAGTTGCATATAAAAATGTAAAATAAAATGGCAAAAAAAAAAATGAAAAAAAACAAGCCAAAGGTACAACAAAAGAAAATTACTGTCGACTGTAGCGCACATAAACATAAAGAAACGCATTGAGCAGCAACAACAAAGGGCAGCTGGGCGTGGCAGGTGAGCAGCTGATAATGACTTCACATAACCTCAAAATCTGGCTATACATGATCTAATTCTCTCAACTCAAGAGCCATACCCTCGGCTTGTAGGGTATCAGTAATTCAATATCACCTTACCATGTCCAACTCCTACAAAGCAAATACATAGATGCAAAAAAAGAAAAGCGAAAATAAGGAAAAATGTTGAAAAGCAAAACAAAGATGAAATTGTTTTCGCTTAAAAGAACATTCAAATGGAAATGTTCTGCTTGGTTCAACACAAACAACAAAAAGCTGGCGATGCAAGCAAACAAACCAACTGCATTTATTTAGTTAACAAAAAGAAAGAATACAAGAAAAAAACACTGGTAAAATAAGAGCAACATCGTCGAAGATTTGATACTCTTCAAAATGTTTGTGCTTGGTTCGTCAAATGCTTACATTTCTGCTTCGAAAGTTATCAGTATTAGACGCTCTGATTTTAGAAACGGGAATAAAATTGTAGAAGTCCTTAAAGAAGTGGGAGAGTGCTACTTAAATCAATGTCAACAGTTCTTAGATTTAAGCTGATATTAAGATTGAATGAACTACAGTTCGATATTGATGATTCAGCTTATGCATGGTTGCACCTTGAGATTCTTAAGCGGCCCATCCATTAGGCACCTTGTGTTTCCAAACAGTTTGGTTATTCGTAAATCAGCATCGGTTTACACAAACACAAATGTATTTTCACTAATACATACAAAAAAACGAGTCAATCATGAAGGGCCGCTTAAAGGAGCAGCGCTCAATACGGAAATGTAGCATTTGACGTTTAGTGCAGCGGTCGGCAAAGTGAGCAGAAACGTTGGCAGAATTTCACTCAGTGTTAGCAGAGAAACAGTGGCAGCTTCTCTGCTTACTTTGCCGGCCGTTGGTTTAAAGTGATGCATTTCGTTTTTGAGACAGTTCAGACATTGTTAATGAACCTCCTTATACCATTTTCCCAATGGAAGTTGCACGACAATTGCTAGCCGAAAATGCCTTTTAAACAAAAACAACAATGCTAACAATCGATTATGTGTGACTTTTATCGTTGTTGTCATATTCTTACACCTCAACAAAGTCGCTCATTCCGAAAAAAAGCAAAACGAATTCATAGGAGCTCCTGGTGCCACTTTATAACACAAAGCGACTTCAAGGCTTCTTACCTTAAACCTTTCCGGTGAAATAAGGATCGCTGATGTCGAATTATGCAAACGCGTATGGATTTTCTAGTACTGTATGTTTTAGCCAAGGGCTTCTTTTTGTTGCCTAGTGTAAGCTAGCGAAAATGTACTTTTAAAAGTAATTATTTACAATTAAGTCTATGTTTCGCCGATTGGGGATGTCGACCACTGATGTAACCTCCAAAATCTACTTCTTACTGTATGGCCTGCTGTTTTGCTAAGGCGCAGCATGTACTACGCTGCTTAATCTTTTGAGACATTCCAAACTTTAGGCACATGTAGCTCATTTTCACAAGAAGAAGAAGCACCTCTAACTTTAACAGCGATTATGCGATTAACGCTGTTAAAAGCTTTTTGTTGTGATATCAATAAAGATACCATTGCAATATTGTCTCTTAACAAAAGCATCCAAAATGTTGTTCAACATAGAAGAGGACCATTTAGACCACATCAACAGGTCAAAGCTTGTCGTATAAGGCGACTAACAATGACACTAGGTTCTTTCGAGACCAGTAGCGCACCCTAAGCCTTAAAAGGGATGTGCGTAGAGTTTGGGACCCACCACGTAAAACCACAAATCCAATGAAATATTGCATTTACATCAGGCCGTAACCCGATAACGGGTTGTTATGGCCGGTTAAGAAGAAGAAGAAGAAATGTAACGGCAAAACTCTGCTCCGAAACTAGAAGAACCATACGTTTGAGACATCTGAAGTGCCAAAATCTAATTTCGAATAGCATGAGAAACATAATATGCTACGCATTATATGAAGAGTATCAAAAAGACAGCAAGAAAACAGAAGAGTATCAAACTGAAGTAGCTACAAAGCGACACACAGACAGACAAATGCATAAAAGTGAAGTGCGTCGGGGCATGTGGAACCCACACAGAAAACGCAGCAACAAAAAAAGTGTAGCATACAACTCTGCGCTTGGCGCACTTTGTTGCCTTCTGGCTGTCAGATTGATATTAAATTATATACCTTATTATCATTTCGCTGTTGTCGTGTTGGTTTTGTTGTTGTTTTTACTGTTGCTATCGTTGCAGTTACTGCTGTAAGCAATATCAAAAAGGTAGCAACGACGGAAAGGACTCTCACATGTGTAGGGTTGCCACCGTGCGAATTCTTGGGTTTGGGTTAAGCCAAGTTTATTTACAGCTAGCAACAATTGTTGCTGATTCTTCTTCTTCTTCTTTTCCCTCCTCATCTACTCATCTTCAATGCTCCGTTGACTGCCTGACTGCAAAGCAAACAATGCACTTTGGGTGCTGCTCAAGTCAAAGGCGGCGACCACTTCACATGTGTGCTCTATCTGTGTGTGTGTGTGTGTGTGTGTGCGTGTGTGTGTGTGTGTGTGTGTGTGTGTGTGTGTGCGGTTGCATTTGTTGCGTAAATTGTTGTTATTTTTCAACAGACAACAGACAGACATTGAAGCACATGCAACATCAAGCAACCTCTTCGACGTACTCATTGTCGTAATATGCTTGATGGTTGCGCCCAAGTGACATTAAATGGCTGCCATTTGGTTTGGGTTTGGGTTGTGGTTCTGGTTCGGGCTGGGTTTGGTTCGGTTCAGCTTGGTTTCGGTTTGCCTGACTGCTCACTCATAAAATTGCTCAAGTGCCAGCTCAAGTGGCAAAGCTTTAAAGCTTTAGACCAGATCGGGGCTCAGCCCTTGATAAAAGGATTTTAAAGTATTCATTCGCCCGATGCACTAGTCAACTATAAAATATTTATTTTTTATTTTAGTTATTTACGTTTATGCACTTTTTATAATGGTTATTAAAATAAATTGAAGTAACATTTCGTTTATACTCTCGATACGAAAATAAATAGGATTAAAGCTTTGATTATTTGTGTCTATCGATTGGCGTTTATTTGTTTTCTTTTGAAGTGGTTTTTCTTTTACGACAGGGAAAGAGTCAAATAAATAAAAAGAACAAAAAATGTACATACATGGAAAACTATTTTTATACCCTTTACACAAAGTTTAAAAGGTTATTATAGATTAGCGCAATTGTGTAACTGGCAGAAAGAGGCGTGGCAGACCATATGTTCCATGGGCAAAAAGTCTTATCATTGACATGGGTGGCGATTGGACTATGTCCGTCTGTCCGTTCATACGTATGAACGTCGAGATGTCGGACAGCATAAGAGTTAGAGGCACAAAAAGATGCGCATTTGTGTCAAGCAGATGAAGTTTATCAAATCATGTCGATATCTTAAACCCTGCTCCCGTTTACACCCACACCAATTGAAATTCGGCACAGTTATGCTCAGTATTACTGTACATGTGCAAATTATTAAAAGCGGATAGAAACTTTAAAAGATATTGGTAATAATATGGTAATTTTAGTGCCCTCCCCTATAAACGTCAACAGCAATTTACTTTTTACAGCAATATTAAGTTTAACATTTACGGTAGAGCCTCCAAATTCGGACTCAAGCTTATATGCTGCTCCTTAAGCTTATAAACCAAACATTGTTGACATTTTTCCAAAACAACCCCCCACCCCCCGCAACCCAGTTACCTTAATAACGCCCACACCTCGATATACAAATTTGTACAGAAATTCGATTTTCATGGGAAAAATTTACAAGGTATACTTTAAATAGAGAGTCGCCATTGTTGGACCTATCTTGGTGCCATCATCAGAAAGAAGAACCATGTCGGCAAGGTGATTAAAATGAGAATCACTCTTGACAATTTATTTTACTTTGTTCTACGTATGCAGATGAGCAGTTGACGAAACTAACACTCCATAAGACGCTTATCCTTCCCGGTAGGGTTATGGCGCTGATGCATGAGTGATGACGCAGGCTGATCAAAAAGTCCTTGCAGTATTTGAGCGGAAAGTCCTCTTTCGCACTTTACACGTTGGCAACGCGTTGATATTGGCATAGTCAAGTGAATTCACATACAGGGGATCCGCTGGCTAGATCGTGCTATGCATATGGATGGGACATCTACTGCGAAAAAGGGGCACACTAACTACCTTTGGGTCACCGATTAAATGAGACGCGCGCCTGGAAAACAAATGGATTTAGTTTGTCCCTTAAAGGTGACAGCTATCGATGTCGACTGTATTGAGTTACGCCTTGAAATTTATGTTAAACATATCAGTTTATATGCAGAGGAGGGTAGACCTGATGTTAACACTTTACGCCAAATTTGATATCTATAATATCGTTGTATTAAAAAGTAAGTATATAAATAAATTTATAGGAATTTTCGCGAAGTCTAAAGAATGTTTTATATTACAATTGGAAAGAATAAGTTAGATTGCACTTAAACGGACCGTTTCGCGACGTTAGGCCACTACTGCCAAACGCGTTTCGTTTCTTCGAAATATAAACTTGGGTATTCCCACC
Source organism: Chymomyza caudatula (assembly GCA_035041775.1). NCBI lineage: Eukaryota > Metazoa > Arthropoda > Insecta > Diptera > Drosophilidae > Chymomyza > Chymomyza caudatula. The sequence continues at coordinate 3,256,301 of JAWNKW010000133.1, forward strand.
AAATTTTTGGAAAATCAATTTTAAGCATTTTGTTGTTGTTATCGCAGAGCTTATTGCTTATTAGTGTGGTTACAGTAAGTTAACTTATTTTGGCGAATTTGCCAAACTAATTAGCCCACACCAAACACTTGTCCACTAATCGCCGCCATTGTCTGCCAGGCAACCAAAAATGAGCTCACTAATTAACAAATTGATTTATGGAAATTAAAATGACAAATCTCCGGGGACTAACTCAATGCCAGGCTCAACATGCCAAAATCCGAAAAAACTCATATGCAAATTTTGACAAACAAAAACGAGAGCAACCCTTCAAATACTTTTGTAGATGGAAAAGTTAACATTGTGGTAACAAATACAACAACACAAATAACTAACGGGACTCAACATTAGACAGACATTTAATTAAGGTGTCTTCATGGTTACAACAACAATGGCATCAGGACCAGGGCCAAGTCGAGTCAAGTCGATTCGAGTGGTAAATGAGTCTAATTAATAACGAGGCATTTACCACATAATTCATATGAATGGATGAATGAATGAATGAACGGCTGAATGAATTGGCTTAGTTGGGATGCGCGCTCCCTTTCTCACTCTCTCTCTCTGTCTATCACTTTCTAGCTTAATTTGGATTGGCAGCGAGGGAAATTATTTTTAAGCCCCTTGTCACTTTATCTAGTTGATGTTTAGATTAGATGCTCAGTTTTTGTGCCTTTTTTTGAATTTAGGAACACATTTGGTCAGCATTTGGTTTTATTTTCCAACATTTTTGTACTGTTTCGTTACATTTAGTATATTCTTTAATTTCTTTGCCTTTTGTTGATGACTTAAGCTGGGCATCGTGTCTGACTTGAATTTATGGCCATGCCGATATGTTTTTCTGTTTGCTTAAATTTATGCAAATTGTTGCCTTTTCCAGGGTTGCCTCCGCTCTCACTCTCTCTACCGCAGAGCCACAATTAATTTTGCTGCAAGTGTTCAATCATACACTAATCCCATAGGCACATTGGCATCTGTGTGTGAGAGAGCTTGCAATTTACAGCAACTCTCTTTTGTTTTCTTAGAGCAGACAATCAAAAACTTCATACATCAAGTGCTGAGTGAAAGCAAGAGCCTTGGCCTTTTGTTTTCTTTGGTCTGACTATAATCGAATTTTAACGATAAACCTTACAATGTCCTTCCTGTCGTACTTTGCAAGTAATTTACATGTCCTGCCACTTTTTGGCCGCATTAAAACTAAACTAAATAAACATTTTGGCCAACAGCAACAGCATCAAAAGCATATAATTTATGGTTCGTTAGGTCAAGTATCGTCCTCATCGACAGCATCCCAGAAACTACTCCCACACACACTCTCATGCTGTCATCAAGTCAACCCACTTGGCACTGCGATTCCGTTTACCAAACTGCCCTGAGGATAGAGTCAGACACTTTTAGTTGTTGCTCTGGCCCTTATCAAGGAACCCCGACTTTGAGCTCTCGTTATTTAAATTCTAACATTCATGCAAATCGTGTTGAAAACTTGCGTATTCATCTTCGTCACTTGTCTTTTCTTATGGCCAGGCATTTAGTTTTGGTCTGGTATTTATTTTATGGTCGATATTGGCAGAGCTGAGGTGTTGCCTCACCCATTAAAAGGCCATACAAAAGCAAGCCCTGAAGGGTCACTTGTACACATGTTGTATCCAACCTTTGCTCCACCCAAAAGTACAATAATTTCTTTTTGATTTGCCCACAAAGAGCAAGCCATACAAGCCCGTACCAGCTCCCCTACATCAATGTGAACTGTTCGAGAAACTGTGGGAAATGAGTCTGACCAAAGCGAAATTTATATGACCAGAACCGGCCATAAAAGGGGACAATGATGTAAAACTTTCAAGAAAGTACGCGATTAGTGTAGAGAAGGTTGGGCAGACAAGAGCAACAGTTTACATACAAAGACGGCCAAATTTGAATGAACAAAAGGAACAGGAATGAATGGCCGGTCTTTCGAGGGTTCTAAAGTTGCGCTCATGTGTTTCGGATGTATCCTTATGTATGGCTGAGTTCTATTGAATGGTCAAATAAGCATAAAAGGCGACAAAAGTGCCACTTGGCTGTAAACTTTTTCTATACAATGTGAAAATGTGTGTGTGTGGGTGTTCCTTCTGCTTTTCTGCTGCTTTTGAATGGGCTTTCAAACACCTTGACTGGGTTCTTTGGGTTGCTGCTTTGAGGATTTTAAAATGTTTTCTTGTTGCTTAAATGATGAAATCCATTTTGGGGGTTCTTCTTTATCATTTTTGTTGTAACTGCTGTTTAGGGGCTCGTTTTGGTTTGGAGCTCGAAAAATTTCATATTAAATGTTTTATGGCTAGACTTTCGAAATTGTTGCCAGTCAGAGGATAATGCATGTATTACTTTTTATTGTCAGCTCAGCTTTTAATTTAAATTATACTATATAACAGAAAATACTTTATTTATTTTTTATGCACGGCAACATTTACTTCTTCCACCATTTATACGATTATTTCTATTTTTTCTATATGCCAGGCAACAGTTCAAAGTAAAAAGCACATTAAAATTATTTTTTATTACAATTTTATTTTCGTTTTTTATTTTTTTAAATTTTTTACTCCACTAACGCCAGGGTTGATTACTTTGTATTGGCAAATATTTTTAGTTTCCTTTTGCATTTTTATTGAGCATTGTAAAAGTAAAAAATTTCATATCTCTGCCCGGCGCTGTGGGTGGTTAGGGTGTGTGGGGTCGTAGTACCGCAATTGGCTGCTTTATGGCCAGGTCATTTAATTTTCAATACAAAGCGCGCCAATTTCAGTTTCGTAAAACGATTTTTAATATGCCACATAAATTTTGCCATGTTACGTTTTGCCAGTTTTATATTTTTAACTTGTCATAAGAAGACTTTGAATGATTGAAATTTATTGAAGAGAGTCTGATATTTTGATACCTTGATGCCAAACATCAAATAAATTTCATGCTCATAAAATTGTCTACACGAAATCCAGCAAATAATTCAAATCTAACGCACACACACACACTTACACACTCTGACAAATGTCTGCACAATTGGCAGTCAAATGGTTTTCGGGCGACTCGGGAGGAAAACACACACTCACACATCGATTCGACTTCCAATTATGAGCAATTGAAGCGCACCTTCCAGAAGAGCAACAAAAAGAAATGCCTTACACTGAGGAAAAAAATATGTTGTCCAGTTACTAGTGGAATTAGATGCAGTCTAACAATCAATTTTTTTTACAATGAGACTAAAAAGTACTTTTTCCGATCTGTCTTAACAATAGATTATGTATAACTAATGCAGCGCAGCAAAGTAAACGTCATTTTGTAAAAAAGATGTACAACAAAATGAAAGAAAATATTATTAGTATTGTATTATCATAGTACTCTTAAGGATGCCCACCACCTGAGTCGAAGAGGCTCAAAATACCGAGAGCGTCACGACGGTGCAGAATGTCGAAATTGAGATGGTCCTGAAGAAACGGCGAATCAACGACATCGCCAATAAGCTATGAGGGATATGATGCCCCCCAGTGGTTTTTCTTTGAGTGGCAGATCTTTTGACATCAGACGGCTCTCATATGATGGAAGGTTAAAACATTGCTGCCAATTTAGGGATCTTAGCGTAAAGAGAAGGAAGTGTTAGCATATTGAGGATTCCCAACAGGCCCTTATTCTAAAATCGGACAGATAATAGATATGAAAAGCTTTTTACTGATATAGGGATCAAAGACATTTTGACTACCTCTTTATGAATCCAAGATGAGATTTAGATTTATATCGTATGTTAGTTTAAAATCAAGCAGAATTACTAGGTCTCTAAAAATATCCAACCTGCTATGAGGGGAGCTACCAAGTTTAATTCGACAAAGACATTTGCAGTATATAATATCGAACTTAACTACTGTTTTTTGAAGCTCCCCTATTCACAGCATATTTATCGCATTTTATCACAGAAGCTTAAGGAATTTTCTGTTTTCAAATTTTTTACATATATTTACTCCCTCAAAAGGTATGATTTTTGCTGAAAAAGAAGTCAGTTGGCTCCACTGTGCAGCTATGCCCATATCCATATCACAGTGTGTGATGATCATTTTGGTATAAACAGCTTGTAGTCAGCCACGCTTCCTCTTATCTGTTGCTAAATCAAATTGGATCAATAATTAATGCTCGAATCCTCAATTTCATGTGATGAAGTCATCATTTTATAACTATTTTTTGTCAAATTTTTGAGAAAAAGATTAAGATAAAGGCGAAGACGATCCAAATGATTTCGCATAATGAGAATCCAATATGCGAAGGAAGCCGATTCCTCATATCATCTCAAAATTTATGCAAAAGTGCTTTGAACGATTTTGTTAAAGGTGATTAAAGCGAAAACGATGTTCCAGGGATTTCATATTTTAAAGTCGCCCTGATGATTAAGCTTGATGGCAGGGGGGAGCATTTTGCGAGCGGAGCTTATAAATGAGAGTACAATTTATCGATAAAATAATTTTACGCTTACGTTTAGAACTGTAAATAGCATTTTTAACAGTATTTTTAAGTTATTTATTGTCCACGGCGCTTCATGTCTTCATGTGTATATTCATAAGAATTATGAATACTTCTTTAAAGAACAAGTTTTTTTCTTCAGTGTACATGACGGTGAGAAGCATTAGGGGGTTGATAATTTATCACACATGCCTACACGTTGGCCAGACGGCGTCAGAAGACTCATTCAAATTTTCATATTCATATTCATATGCACTTTGTGAGTGTTTATCCTTTGGCATTTCGGCTATGATTTGCAGCCGCTGCCAGTAAATCAAGCATAGAGCATTAGATCACAAGGCGCCTTAATCCACAATGTGCAAGGATAATAAATGAATGGATGAATTGTTTATGGACTGTGACAAGGGAGAACTCATCTAGCGAACTGCGTCGTACACTAAGCAAGGAATGAGCAAGAAGTAGTAACCAGAACTGAGAGCAAATCAAAAATAATGCTGGCCCCAACCTTTCATAAACTACAATGTACCGCAATAAATACAATATTAATTACTGATAGGCAGAAAGAAAGCCCATGAAAAACATGCAATTCATTTGCCTTCTATATGAAGTGAATGAGTGCGTGAATGAATGAATGAATGAATATAGGAATGAAATTCAATGCCTGGCCATCCACACGTAAACGTCTGTCAATTGTCAGCGTTTGTTGTTGTTGTTGCTGGCCACATGCCGCTTCCGCCGCCCTCAATTAAAAAGCCCAAAAAGTGTAGCCAAGGGGCAGTGAGTCCGTCAGTCAGTCATTTAGTCATCCAGCCAGGGAGCAAGCGGCGCGAGAGAAAAAAGAAAAAGAGTTCAATTGACGGCTGACATATTCCTTTGTCGTTGGCGGCGGTCATGCAAATTGTCGAAATATTTCAACTGACCAACAATTGAGTGGCAGCACCCGCTCTCCTCCAACTCCTCCGAAGCAGGCTCGCACCCTGCCCAAATGTAAGGCTACCTTTCGTGCTGCCGTTGTTGTGATTGGTTTTGTCTAATGGAACTCGAGCGTGGCAACAATTTCATTGAATTGGATTTCAATACAAAAGAAGGCCAACAGCACCATGGCATGGCGCTCACTATGGGCTTTGGCGTTACTTTTTGATTTTGTTTTTCCTTTTGGAAGTACAATTCGTTGGTCATTAAAAAGGACACGTGCATTGAAGCACGTGACTGACATGGTCCCAACTCCAACTCCAAGCTACGACTCTCTCTCCCTGCTAGTGACTCTTTTGTTTTCACTTTACGTATAAATTTACAGAAAATGGTCTACCAAGTAATATGCATCGGGTTTGTTTACCTAGCGTAAGGGTGTGAGGGTGTAAGTTCTCTAAGAGTGTCCATGTCCGTCTGCCAACTCTTGAGAAATATGTTTCCCAACAATGACTCGTATAAATGGTACGCGGGACAACCCAGTGCATCACACAATGCCCAACATTTTTCGCCTAATTTTTGTTCAAATAAATTCATTATTACTAATGTTGTCATTGTTGTTTTTGTTATGGACTGACCATCATGTTAATTTGTTATTAATTGTTTGTCGCCGAACGTTGTTTGATGTTTATGCTAGCGGTTGTTGATATTGAAGCGTCCACGAGTGTGTGTTGTTTGACTGTCAGTTGCTGGACATTTGATTTTTGTTTTGATTGTTTGCTTGATAGCCTTTTGGGTAATGTGAGCCACAGTGTGGGAACTTTAGTTATGGCAAACTCTACGAACTTTGTTACAATTTTGAAGCATTGTTAAGTTAAAAGAGTCATACTTCTCATAGCAGCTTCAGACATTGTTTCATTATTCATTATTCCACAATGAAAATCAAAATATAGAAATATAATTCAGTCTTTCAGTTTAAGAAAAGAAGCGTGTTATCCAAAGCCACAAAGGACAACATATCTTACCAAGTTTCGATATTCTTTTTCGTTTAAAGTAAGCGTCTAGGAGTTATTCTAGGAGCTTGAACAAATCGATGACTCGCTACAAGGTTTTGAATATCAAATATATCGACGTTGTCCCATCTGAGCATGATACATCCGAGTTAGTTTGGTATGCCAAGCATTTTCTTCGATGTCATACTCAACATTCCTACACTGAATTGTAGGAAAAGAACTAGCTCTTCTATCAGAATGAGAGACTCAGATTGCTCGATTTTGGACACTCCTCTATTTTAGTGAAACATCCTTTTTTCATACACCCTAGTATACCAGTTTGGTACCCCAGCACACCTTTCAATACACTTATGCTGGGCGTTGACGAATGGTTCCTTGTCCGTCGAGAACCCACCGACGGCATCTCCTTTACGAACGACTCAAAGATCAATAGTCGAGTTGGATGTGGCGATTTTTTAGTACCACTTAATATAAAAAGGGGCTTTTAGCCTTTCGAATCACTGCAGGGCACTATCACGCCTTAGAGACTCCAATATCGTTTCGGGCAATATAAACATCTATAGTAATAGCCAAGCGGCTACCAAATTCAAAAGGTCAACATTATCAAATCTATATATTAGTTGGCTCAACTGTTCGTTTTTGTCTGATATGAGTTCCGGATAACCGGGTCATGGAAATTCTGCTTCCCTACTACCTGAGAGAGAGGGATTAAGGACTCTTATTGCTTTAATAATTCTTTAAACATAATCCAATCTAGTAAAATAGCAAAATGTGTTTAACTGTCAGAATGCTGGGCTCCGTTCTCTTAGCTGGGAGAGATGCTCAACAATTATGCGTGCTACTACTGGACACTGACTGATCCTCCATAAGGATCTATGCCCCTAACAACTATCTGAGCAGACTGGACAGACTTCCTAATCGGCTTATCTGAGCTATGAACAGCCTTGTTGAGCTGTAGAGTTCATGTTAGAGCCTACTTGGTCTTCCCTTTAACCATATATATATTTAGATGTAATATTCTGGAAAATCTCGATTTATGCCTTCTTCGACCAAGTCTTCTAAACGTTCTCCTAGTCCCAAGAATTTAAAAATCTTGTGCGAATCTAAGAATCTGCAAAACTTTTAGATCAGCTATAAGCAATACGTTTTCTAATTGCCAAAATACGATTGCATTGATTCAATAAGCTACGTTGTCTTAAGCTGTCTCCTATTTGAAAACAAGTATAAGTAAGTTTGGGAAGATTCTGCCTATAACGAACTAAGCTCCTTAATATCAAATGGATCACAGAAGAATAGAAAGCTCAAATCGTGTCGCTTTAAGGCTGTTGAGAAGTCTTTTAAATTAAGATTGCCGACAATAAAAAAGCATACTTTATTACTGCTATTTCCCTAAGCTTCGCCCTCCATACAATTTTTAAATATTAGATTAAAAAAGTTCCATAGTTCCTCTTCAGCGATTCAAAGCACCCGCTTGTTCATTTCCTGCCACTTATTGGCCATTTGATGCACAACTGTCAAGGAGTTGATGGTTCCAGGACATGCAGGCGCAACGAATTTCAACAACTTGAATAAATTATAAAAAATTGATGCCACAGTTTAATCAACACGCCAGACACACGACTTGGCGTTGTCCATAATCCTTTTAAGTGCAGATAGCGAACAGTAATCGTATGTAAAATGAAAAGGGTTAAATCTAAAATGTAGAAAGCGGGCGTGAAACAAAAACACCAAAAGCAACAACAACAAAAAAGACAAGAGCGAGAACAAGCGGATTGGCCCACATGGAAACGGCTGCTGTTTTGAAGTATCGGACAACTGGAGCAGTCAAAACGATCCTGGCATCAATGCCAGCCATAAATTCATCACGGAAATCTGTTTTGCGGGCGTGCGGTCACGTGACTCACGCGCTGGGCGTTAGATAATGTTTGACGTAAAGTTTATTAATTGTTTAAATTAACGAAAGAAAGCGACAGAGCTGCAGAGCAACGCATCAAAGGGTTGTCGGTTTGCGGGCAAATATTTGGTTGGCCTTTAATGAGTGTATCGAACTTGCCAGTAAGTAACTGTTTCCAACAGCAACAGCAACTACAATGGCAAAAACAAGTTCTATAAACTATAACCAATTAAGTTAATTGCGTAATTCACAACATAATGGAGACAAACGCACAAAAGCTGCGTTCACACGATGCAATTTTCCTATAAGCAGTAAATCTCCGAAGCGCACTCACTAAGCTTTAAAATAGTAAGCATTTTTAATGCTATGTGCCAACAGTTTGTGTTCTTATCTATAAAATTTAGACGAGTGTACTGCGACCCTAAGGATCATCTAAGGATTCATCTTTTGTGCCCCTAGCTAGCTTATAACTACCCCAATGGTTCTATATCTGATATATAGTGTCTGATTATCTTGAATGGTTCTAAAAGATCAAGTTTTTACCCTCCTAGGTGGTTCATTCTTCTTCTTGCCAGTGCATCGCACTCAGCGGGCCTCCATTTCCGTGAACGTTGTTGTGGCCTTTAACCCCCGAAGTGTCAGCTTGTTTCTTCTTCCCAGAAGATCCAGGTTGGCTCGGGAGGTGTGTCCGGGGTCCCGCGACATCAAGTCCCGTGCCCTCATTTGTTAGAGACCCGTCCGTGTACCAAACTATGGTATGCCTTTTTATAGGATGCATCTTTGTCAAGGTGCCCATGCTGGTTTTTTACTTTCAATGGTACAAAACTTTCACATAAAATGGTATTCATTTCATCTTTGGGCTGTTTCAGATTTCACATCTTTCTACATCAGCAAAAGACTAACATTTCCAATAAGAGTATCCAACAGAAGTTACTCTCTAGGCTTATAAGTCGTTCAAGCAACCCACAACTTACGGCAAAAGCTCGGATATCATAAGAGTAGAAAAGTGAGTATGCATATGAGGGTTGTTACCCAGCAGAATGAGTCTTGGATCGATCCAGATCTTTCGGGGACTAATTGGCTCAATACTGTCAGCAGTCATTGAGAAAAGCATCTTGTCTTATAAGACGTCAATAAAGGACAGACTAACAGTACATTTAACAGAACCTATGATGAGCAGATGTAGCTCTGCAGTTTGGTCAGAAGAACGAACCATTGTTCTCTTCCACCCAATCACTGATGCGTATGATACAATAGGCCCAAATAATAGTATCTTTATCCAGTGTAATGCGCTCCGCTACAGCCCTCAGGTTTTACTAAAGTCCGTCCGTACTGGCAGAATGTTGCGTGATATCAGTTTTTCCATCAATGTGCCTTTTCCAGATTAGCTGAAGTATCGTTTACACTGGGTAACACATTTAAATTAATTTGGAAATTTTCGTTAACACTTCTCTTCTTTAACCTTTTACAGTGTAAGGAATCAATCCCATAAAGGACATCTTGCATTGTGGTAAAACTGTCTGAAGAGATCTACCCAATACCAGCAGGCACACATCACCGTAGTAACTTTTTATGCATGCGTATTTTGAATTTCTTGCAGAAGCTGAACCTCAACCAAGCTAGAGAAGAGATGACTGGAGTCCACCTTTGGCACATACTCGTTCTTCTCTTACTAGCTGATGGCACCATTTCTTTCAGTTAGGCAACTCTCAGAATGCATGTATGGAATCTACCTCTCAGCTAAAAATTACTCGTCTGCACATGCCTTAAGTAATACTGCATGAGTGCTTGCATCCCATTCCCGGATCAGCTAGTTAAATTTGGAGAACCCAAACGAAAACCTCAACAAATGTGACTGACTCTAGGTGAATGTCGAATGTTGTCTTTGGTTACATAAATTTACAACAACAAACAAAATGACAATGTCAGGCGCAGCTTAAACAAATAAATCCTTGTCAGGATATGCATGGCATATGGGTGGGTGCAGTAGATGGGGCTGTGTAAGAGTGTGTGTTAAACACATGTCTAACTTTTGGCTCAAATTAGACAGAACGACAGAACAGACAAGGGCCAAAATGGGAATTGCGCAACAAAAGGAACAAAAACAAATAATTATAAGTAAAAATCGCTGCAAGGATAATGGCCCATAATGATGATGAGAGGTACGAAGGGGGAGAGGTAGACGTTGCTGCTAGACATCAACAACGACGAGGACGACGGCAACCCTGGCTCGCTCAACAACTCGCAATTAAACATTTTCAATAAAATTTACACCTGAGCTCATTTTAATTGAGTTCTCCACTCCAAGCTAGACAGGATCAGGCGGCAGCTGAAGATGAGCTGGTTGTCCTTAGAGTTGTTTTTTGTTGACTAATGGCGGCTGCTCTCGAATTATTTATTTAATTGCCTGGCATGAATTGAAAAAGTTCAGCTGAAGTTCAATTCACTTCTTATTTGCAATTGATTTTTGCTTCAATCTAGTGGAATTGATTTGTGTGATTGGCCACGCCCCCTTCGGCTCAAATTAGAAGCCATAAATAATACCAAAAAAAAAAGCGGACAAGTGAAATATTTGAAAATTTGCATAAAAATTTGGCAACCATGGTATTGGCCTCTGGCAGCCACTGAGAAGTCGGCAGAGACATCGACGCTTTTGTTGCAAGGTGCAGGCAAACTGTGAATTTGCATATTGGGCAACAAGAGAGCTACTGTTATGTGTTCGGCTCGCTCTTGTTGTTGTCTTTTATGACAAGGCGACATTCTTGGCTCAATAAACATAAATTTGCAACCATGCAAACCCAGCATACCCCACTCCGACCCATGGTTCGCAACCCTCACAGAAATTGCCAATAAGTTGAACTTGTCGCATGGCCAGGCCCATAAATGTAGCGCATGCAAATTTTGTTGCCAGATTTTGCTCATTTTGTTTCAATTTGCGCTTTGTCGATTTCATTTCTCCTCTTTTATTTTCCTTATTTATTTTTTCATTTGGCGTTTCAATAAAGTCGTATTACGCCAGTCGCATTGCTTGCATTCCTCAAATAATTGCATGATCCTGAAGTCTATATATGGTGGTTATCAGTTTTCAGCAACCATCCCCCTGGTCCAGACCCTGATACCAACATGTGTTTCCTTGTCGCCACCATTCCATTGTATTATGTGTGTGTTTTTTTATGCTTTGCTTTGGTTATGGTAATTCCTTTTTTTTCGACAATGTTGACTGCTCGAAAACTTGATACTTTGGCTGTCTGTTTGGATTATTAGCATTTGACTCTTGATTGAGTCTAATATTACACAAATTGTTGGCAAATTGAAAATGAAAGCAACCCGATGGCTTCAACGGAGTTTTAGCTATAGAGATTCGCGATGAGTTTGAGTGGTGTTGAATGGTATGGGAATTGCACTCTTAAACAAATCGCAGTGAGTATTTGTTAAGGAAGAAGATTACTGTAATTAGTTAAATGTTGATACTTGTTTTGATACTTAAATTTGAAAAGGGAAATATGCAGCTACAGGCCTGTTCCCAAGATAGCTTTTGTTTACAAATAGATATCCTAAAAAATTTTCCCTTGCCTTAGCAATTGCTATTGCCAATAGCGAGTGCGAGTCGTCCTTCTTGTGTTAGTATGGATGTAAGCGTCGTGTTAAGCGTGCTGCTGCTCACAAGCCAGATGAGGCGATAGGTGCAACTCGGGAGAATGCATGCCTATCCATTTTCGGAAAAGTGACCTGAGAAATTGCGACTGGCAACTGCGAAGATTTCCATGCAACATTGACAACAATGACTGAAATTCTGTCGTGTATACTTTCATGAGTGCACTATTACTTTGATCCAACGCAGGAAACATTCCACATAAAATGTTTTCCGGATATAGCTTCACTTGAATTTTAGAACTGTCACTTGAATTTTAGAACATCTGTAAGGCTTTCGACATATCAATTGATACTTTTTCACCTGAAGTGCTAAAAATATTGCCTTCACATTAATTTAAAATTGCATTTAACACAATACAGCAGCAAATATGATTGGAAAGACTTATCAGTTTCTGAAATTTTGGCTTAATCGATTCTATTACTTACTACTTCAACAAGCACAGCTGCTGTCTTCCTAGTTGAAGTCTCTGCTTTTGTACAATTTAACTCTTTCTTTAATATGATTAAATATGCCTTGTACGAACCTTTCTCGGCTGCACCTGCTAATCTCAATAGCAACGCCCATTGGAATCAGAGGAAATTTAATGCAATTAACTGCTCAACCCATCGGAACCTCTGCTTTCTAGCTGTAAACCCTTGTCAGTTGTGAAATTAAATTCAGCGCTACTCTAATTATATTTCAACAAATTTTAATAAGGTTGCAATGCATCAGGCCCCATACACCATTAACAAACAGAAAAAAAAATTGTTAACAACTTCAATTAAATTATCAACTTGCAGCACGTACAGTGCCTCGACCCATGGTGTAAACTTTGGCTCTTTTTTTCGATAAATGCAAAACTTTGGCAACACGCAGATTTAACTCAATTTAACTGTAAAAACTTTTGCGGGTCGGCAAGTCGCATTAAAAATGCTACCTAGCAACGCTTAACGCGGCTTAATTGTGGTCACAGGTGTCGCAGTCAGAATTTTTATCGTTCTGTTCACAGTTATAATGGAAAACTTGCAATCGACTCGACTGTAATCGGCGAGCAGGGTGGCAACATTTGGCAGGACTTAGACCTGCTGCCACCCTTGTGCTGCTCAAGTCATTTGGTTTAAGACAAATTTTATGAGCTTTATGATATTTGCACAGGCTGTGAATACCCTGAAATGACTTTGTCTGGCAATTGTCGGCGATTTGGCGAATCATTTTTATGTTTCTAAGCATCTTAAAAGCACGAAATAGCCAAATTTATTTGTTTATATGTATGTATGTATGTCTGCCAACAGCTCTTGGCCAAAGGTAATTTGATAACGTTTTTTTTTTTCATTTTTAAGTTAAACAACCCTTTTTTTTAATGCAAAATCAAAATAGAAAAAAAGCTTAGCATGCTTTTTGGCGCACTCACATTTTAATTGCTTGAAATTTAATACCTTATTGCTCTTGTTGTTGTTGCCTTTTTTGTTAATGCTAATTATTGTTGTATGCACGAAAGCCAATTATAAAATTTTCATTTTTTTGCACTTTTCGCTGTTTCTGGCTTTTATTGTTGTTATATCTGTTGTTTGTTGTGGAAATTGATGGAAACAGCTTTTCGCTCCGTAATTCGATAGGCGCAATTAGTGCTGAGCAGTTGAAGCAGCGCGAAGCGAAGCCATAACACCAAATAAGCCAATGGGCGGATTAAGCGCTTAAAAGTGCAGAGTCATCCACTGATGACGTAATGCATGAATGAAAAGATGTAGACAACAACATTATGTGAAAAATTTGATGCAGACAGTCGGGACGGTGCCCGACAGTGGAATACCCTGTATCCTTTTTCTTTCTAAAAACACTAATTACGGTAAAATGAGAACGGAAGTATCCTTTTTTATATCTCCTTTCATATGATCGATGTGCCTGTAAACATTATCCTATTGGGAAGTTCCAATTGGCAAGTTTTCCTATTGGGAAGTTGACTATTATGGTGGCAAAAATTACTTTTATGCCCATAACTCCAGTATTCTTGGGCCAAGGTCGTTGAATTTTGTAACATAGATTAAAAATACATTTATAAATGTCTGTGGCAATTTTCAAATCAATATATTGGAGGGTGTGGCAGTAATTAAGGTAAATCGATTGCGATGGAAGGGGGAGTTCCATTGAAAGGCGGATGCAGTTTTAACGATTTGGGTCACACGAGTCTCCACACCAAATTTTGTAACTCTAGCTCACTTGCATCCATATCTACATGTAGTGGAATTTTGAAGCAGTTTATAGACAAGGGGGGTGAAATTAGCATATTTTTGACTTTAACTTTTAATATATTAATCCGATCTCGATCATTTTTGGAGCAAAGATGCACATCTCTGAGTTTCCAGTTAATAGACTCAATGGAGCAGTTGTAAACCGCGCAAATCTGTCACAGGGGAAGGGGGTAAGATATCGTCTTGATTCGACAAACTTCATCTTAAATTAGATTACGCGCATCTTTTGGTAACATTTTGTGTCTCTGGCTCTTATGGTCTCGGAGATCTACCCCCGCAAGCGGACAGACGGACGTGGTTCAATCGCTACCTGAGTCAATGATAAGACTTTTTGCCCATTGAACTTATGGTGTGCCACGCCTCCTTCTGCCTGTTGCATACATTGCACAAATCTATAATACCCTTGCACACTATGTGTACAGGGTATAAAAAGTCCCGCGTGTGTGTGTGCGTGTGTGTGTGTGTGTGTCATGTTTAAGTTGATAAGCGAAACACTTAATAAAAATGCATTGCCATTGACGTTGGCAGTTTTAATTAAATTTGCACCTAACGCACTGCAGTTGCTCTTCCTTTCACTATGAAATGCATGCAGCTATTTATATTTATGAGCTGACCCCCACCTGGCACTCTCCCTCTGCCGCTTCTCGCTCACCTTGCTCTCAGTCTCACATACTCTCTCAGCTGAACTTGCATTATAATTCAATAAATATTGCATACATGTGCGCGAGAGTTTTTTAATTGCTTTTCAATAAAATGACCAACTGGACAACACTGGTTCTCTGGGCGGCAGAGGAAGGACGGCTGGCAGGGAGCGAGGCTGGGGATTGACTCTGTCACTGAACTGATAAGCACAGTGTGTTAAAAATGTTGAAAAATTATGTTTGAAATATTTACAAGTGAATTAAAATGCTAATGCAATTTTGTGAGTTCCGCTCAGGAACACCTCGGCCTGTCGCCCTGCACGCTAATTTACATTTTTGAGTAGCTGCAGTGAAAATAAAAGTTGGGCGAGAAATGCTGGCACATAAAAAACAAAACTGTTATACTCTATACTTCAAATGCATACTTAGAGTTTTTGGAATGTACTACTGAGTACACTTTATAGGCCTTCAGCAGGCATGCGGCCTTTATCTTCTCAATTCATCATGCTAAGTTGTCTCGCCTGCAACCCTATGCGACTTGCTTCATAATAGATCGCATTCTAATTTCGAACAAGATTTGTGTTTAAAATGTTGTAATGTGCGATACATTGTTGTGTTGTACCTCACAGAACATTTTATGATTTGAAATATATCTTAAAATGCCAAAACAATCATTGTTACCAAGTTTCATCAGATTATCTTTCAATTCCACAGATTTAAGCTTATTTGACAACATTGCTAGGTACGCATCAGTTGGAGGTGTCACCACAAAAACATTCATAACTTCCATAGCTTTGAGATCAAACACTTTTTTATTTATTGGATTTTCTTTGTGCCCACGTTAATGAGTATAGTTTTACTTTTTTTCGGCGTCCAGAACAAGTTATTTTTTTAAATTAAAATCCTTAAAAAAATAAAATAAAAATTTTATAAAATTATAAATAATTTATTTTTAAATACAACATTTTTTTATGTCATTTAAAAAAAAATCAGTTATCTCTATTCGTTTACGAGATATGAATTAATTAAAAAAGGACTACCCAAATATTCATTTATCGATAACTCGATAAATAATCGGAAATTGGGAAAACAAAGTATGAGGAAAATTTTCTTTTTCAATACACTACACATATGATTTCGACATGACGAATTTTAAGGGCACTTGAGAAATTCTTACCCAGTTCAGTTCTGTTTTGCTCTTGCATGTCTTTTCCAGCACACCCTTTAAAATTGGCATTTTGAAATTTCAACCTCATTTTTCTTGGATTTATTTAATACTTATTTGTTTTCCAAGACCCTTTTTTGAGCCAGGGTCTCAAGTGGGAATAAGATATATTGGAAAACACGATTAACTCTGAGCTGATTATCCTAATCGCATCGTTTGATGTCCATTGTAAGATTTTGAAAGATGTGCTTGGGTCTTTTCACTTGAAAATCTCGCTTTGTGTAACAAGCGCCTAATGCATGAGTACGGTGTTGTTTTTGATCAAAAATCATGAATAAGCAACGATATCCGGGCGCGTTTTTGTATTGCTTCATGCAAACGGCGCATAAATTCAAGGTAATATTTCTTGTTGAGAATATGACCTAGTGGCAAGATGCAATCGACGAAAACAGCGAGCAAAATCTTCACATTTAACCGAATTTGGCTGCTCTTCCGTTCGCTTCCGTTGGGGTGATTTCGCCGACATAACCATGTACCCATGTTTTTTCTCTACCACGATTTTCAAGTTATCGCGAAAAAATTAAGATGCTTGTATGTGTGGAATCCGCACGTCGACTATGATTTCTATAGGGACTTTTACAGTCAAAATTAAATTCTTTCAACATTTCAAGCCTTATTTCCAAAAATTCATTTAATTTAATACTAGGAGGCTACGAATCCTTGGCTTGTCTCTTGTCTCATCTTGCTTGTCTTTTATGTCTTATCTCTTGTCTTATCACGCTTGTTTTCTATACCTTATCTCATGTTCCTTCTATCGTGCCTCTTATCTCTTTTATCTTGTTCATCTTAGCTCATCTCATCTAATCTCATCTTATCATCTAATCATCTCATCTCATCACCTCATCATCTCTTCAGAATATCTCATCTCATCTTCTTATTTCATCTTATCTCATATCATCGTATCATGTAATTTCATCTTAATTCTTTCGCCTCATTCTCCCTAGTTCCTCATTCTCCCTCACTTATCTCTTCACTCTCTTTTCTCCTTCACCCTGTCCGGTCTGGCTCATCCTCACCTTCTGATGAAGTCTAGGCCAAAATAGCCAGATAAATTAGTAATGCTTTTAATTAGGAGACTGTTTTGATAAAAGCTATTGCGGCACCTGTTAAGCATGGACTCTATTATAAAATGATCTTAGCTAAATGGCTCAAAGGAGGCGCCAGCGATGCGTTTATACCATCCAATCGCAATTCAGATATTTTATAATTTGTGGAATTCTTACATTAGATCAATTAAATTTAATGCAGTTCTTGCAGTCTAATATATCTGATAGTCACAGTAACTGCATACCTACAATATCCCTAGGTCATTGCTTAGATCTGTCTGTATTATAGCCTTAACGCTCGCACAAATGTATTTTGAAAGCAACGTAAACGCCGAAACAGAAGTCTGCGAGTTCCTATAGCGAATGTTTGTGGTAAATGTCGGGATTGCCACTTCAAGAGTAAAAGCGCAGTTAGAAAAAACGACCCAAAAGCGGCAAAATGTAATAAAGTTACCGACCGCATATTGTATGCAACAAATTGTTGCATGCACAGCAGGCCAACAAACATTACTAACTAAATGCAAGCCCCGAAAACATTTTTGTCAACAAAGTGCACGGAAATAGGGGGACTGCACTTGAACAGGGTGGCAACAATGTTGTGTTAATGTTTACACATGTACATGACACAACCACAATGACCAGGTCACACACACACTAACACATCCTCGAAAACCCTCGTGCAAGGCTCGTTGATTTGCCAAAAGCAGACAACAACGCTCCTCTCTATCTCTGACTTACTCTGGCCCGGCCGTAAAGTGCATCAGTCGCGCTGCGCTGCACTCTCGAGTGCCTCAAATACCGGATGTTGGTCACGAGCAGGGATTCAGTGGTCCTCTGCCTGTGCCTGGCCTGCTGCTGGGTGTCGATAGCAATATAATTAAAATTAACATTTTTTGTACAAAAACTTAAATGAGTTGGTCGGGGGCAAGTGCAGGGACGACATTGTCAGTTTTGTTGCATGCTTTTAGGCGAGTTAACTCAATTTGTTGTGTGCAATGATGCCTATGCAGCTCATCATGCCACTCTCTGGGTTTCTATTGATTTTGATGATGGTTATTTAATTTAGAGAGTCAAGTGGGCGTTATTGATGATGGACATGAAGTGCAGTTCAGTTATAATAGCCCCGAGCCAAGGCGTAGTATGAGCTTCTGTAACAGATTTTTGATATCATATTTCCATAGAGCTATTTGAACTTTGGTGCTATGTATTTTGCCTTGTTGCACGAACTAACTGATCCAAAGCAGAGTGAACCCATTGGCGCATCTGCCTGGAACAGAGTAGAGCTAAGTAAATACGAATATCCAATATTTACACCTTTAATTAAAAACCCTAACACGGTTATTTAGAGCTCTTGCTGTTGTTTGCGTCGTTTTTGCTGTTGTTTTTGTTGTTTTTGATGGTTTTTGTTGGCGTTGTTGTAACGCGTCATAGCAGAGTGTGGAAGAAGCGTCTGGCAGGAAATCAGCCAGGAAGTCAGCCGTAACCAAACAACACGGCGAATCGGCAAATGGGTTGGCAGATTGGTGAATTGGCAAATTGCAGAATTGGGAGCTTGGTGTGGCTGTAAAAGCTTTTAACTGAAAATTCCAAAATGAAAATGCAAAATATAATACAGTTCTTGTTTTAATGCAACGTTGAAGGGTGCGAATAAATGGATGACTGACGAAAACTGCATATACTATATATTTAAGGCAGACAAAGTAAATATTATGGGTTAAGTTTAAATTAATATAGATACTTTTTTTTTAATAATAATAACGAAATGAAAGCCGCAGTTCTTGTCCCACTCCCATAGACAAACCATGGCAGAGAAACTTCGAGAGCTGAATCACTTTTTGAAGAGAGTGATTGCTATTTTATAATGCTTGATTTCAAATAAGTTGTGATTTCAGATTGTCAGCAAGCAGCAGCAACCGCTTAAAGGGTTTTTAAGTGAACAAGCTGAAGGATAATGCTAATCTTTCATTTTTCTGTCCATTTAAGCGAGTGCTGAGAATGAGTTGAGTACAAATATGCTATTGCATAATACGCACGCGTCATCACGTACAAATTAGACAATTGCCAAAACAACCTCTGAGCATCGATCGCATTGGCTTTTGGTCTATACCATATAAATAGTAAACCATATTACATATATACTAAGACATTTCCCACCTTTTTCCCTTATATATGAACGATATGACAGATAGCCTTCCCGAGGGAACCTTGGCAAATGGGTGTTCTATAAACGCCCTGTTGTATGCTGATGACAAAACAAAGGAAGAAATTGGCCTCTCTTATACAAATACGTTAGAAGTTGCAAAAGTGGCTAGGAAGGATGTACCTATCAGTACTAATTAGAATCTGTATTGTGCAGCAGTCAGATCCATCATGATATGCTTTGATGCTGAACTCTTTCGCTTACCAGAGGTAACCCACAACCGAATGATCTACTTAGAAACGGGTCTATCTTCCGTTAGCTTTATATAATATAATAAACGAATATATATATTTTTTAAAGTTTCACAACTTTGAGTTGGCAACACATCTTTATCTGACAACCCATTTAACAGCTGATAGTTGATAATGATAATGTGC
This sequence comes from Chymomyza caudatula, assembly GCA_035041775.1. Taxonomy (NCBI): domain Eukaryota; kingdom Metazoa; phylum Arthropoda; class Insecta; order Diptera; family Drosophilidae; genus Chymomyza; species Chymomyza caudatula. Next base: position 3,276,001 of record JAWNKW010000133.1, read on the forward strand.
ATTCCGTGAGACACCGAACAGCGCGCGCTGGAGAAGCTATAGCCGCTGTACAGGAAAGCATTGAAGAAGATCCAAATCAATGACTTCGTCGCCGTTCTCAGCAGCTGGGGTTGTGTCTTTACTTTATAAAAGCTTTATTGGATTAAAAGCTCTCAAGATTCAAGCCAAACGACCATCTTATGCGCCGCCAATTCGGCAATTTGAAACACAAATCGATATTGATATTGAATTTTCATTCAAATTTTCGTTCTCCGACGAAGCCCATTTTTAGTTGAAATAAGCCGAAATGTTACATTTGGAGTGAGGACAATCCACATGCTTTTGTCGAAACACCATTACATTCACAGAAAATTACTGTTTGGTGCGCTTTATGGGCTGGCGGAGTCGTTGATCCAATGTCTTCAAAAACGATGATGGCATTAATCTTGGTGACATGTGGTTTCAACAGGATGGAGCCACATGCCACACAGCGCGCGCTACAATTGATTTACTCAAAAACCTTTGGATGAAAGAATAATTTCACGTAACCCAATTAATTGGCCACAAAGATCGTGTTATATAACACGATGGATTATGATGGGGTTTCTATGAAAGGAGCGTATATGCTTCCAAAGTCACTCGGCGCCGGGCTATAAATATGTATATTAATGTAATCAATAATTTCCTGAAAGTTTAATCTATTTTATTATTTAACGCTTATACGAAAATAGATTTTGAACTTAGGGTATTACTTCGAAATTTCGAGAGGTCAATCCTATCGAAGGCATGACTAAGTGCAGTTGTATGCTACAAATATATATGCATAGTGCACGTGTCCATGCTAACGCCCACTTTGCAACACCCTGCGGTGGCAACTCTCACTCTCTTACGCCCACTAAATTGCAGCTGGCTCTGCATATCGTTTAATTAAAAAATGCCCCAAAAGCATTTACTCAAACCCGATGCTGAGTCAATGCATCGTTGCATCGATGACAACAAAAACACGGTGCATACATTTTAATGAAAACGGAAACCAAGTAATCAGCAAGTGACAATCTCTGCGGTGACCAGCGGACATTGGACAACCCCGCTGGTCAAGCCCACGAAATTAAACAAAGCCGAAAAAGATTTTTCAAATACGAAATCCTAATAAAAAGTGCAACCCGTGGAGCGCATGAATTTAATGATTTAATCGCAGAGCAACCCCTACCTAAACTCACTGTCCCTCTCGCCCGCCTCGCCCTCTCTCTCGCTCCGGTTTTAGCTTGAGTGTTGACACTGCAGCGGCGTCCGTGACAAGAGAATTTGTCAAATGCAACCGCCACGACGCGCTGGTCGCCAACCTCAAGGGAAATATGCACAAAGAGCTGAGGATGAAGCTGAAGAAGGAGTTGCAGGATGATAATCATGCCCGGGGCATGAATGGTTGCATACTTGCAGGCGCAGCACAGTGCACAAAATTGACTTTGGCTCTGTCAAATCCTGGCATGTGGTCAACATTTAAGTGTAATTAATGCCCGCGGCCAGCAGCAGTCGTACGCGCTGCTTCAGCGGAAGTTGCATCATCAATGACGCACTTCCGGCTTGTTTGTGCATTTGATGCCTTTTCCTTTTTTGTTTGTGCACATCGTTGTTATCATCTCGCGGTATAAAATATGAAAAGCAAATATTTCGCTTAATTTGATTAGCGCGTGCTCGGCCCAATGCACTTTTTGCACTCTGCCTCCGGGTAGTTTGCTTTTCGCATCGCTGCAGTCGTCATAGCAAAATGTTCATTATTTTTTATGATTTACCCATAACCTGTCCACAGTCAGTCATGGCAAGCTTTTTGGCTATATATGCCCCTGAGATTAGCCAGGGAATGGATATGGAGAATGCTAATCGAAATGAGCGTCTGTGGGTGTGGGTGTGAGTGTATGTCAGTGCTACTCTACGGTAATTAATAGTTTTTGACACAACTTTCATGTAAAGTTTTTCACTTTGAAGTTTTCTCCATCAACTTTACACATTTTGCTTATGCAAATGCGCGTCAAGTGAGTTTTCTTAGAAAACGCGTATGAAAATGGTTGGGTAACGCCCTGCAAATTGAATTTAAGGCGTGGCAGCAGACAGGTCCCCGTTGCCATTTGTACTTCCACATGAATTTAGTTGAAATAAGTTGCGTTGAAAGTGTGGCCAAAAACCATAGTTTATACTATACGGTAGAGTGGGGCATAATTACAGGCGTTTGGCGTTGATTATTTATATAGTTTCAGAGAGTCAATTAAAATTCACAGAAGTTTTGCACCCGCTGTGACTGGCAGTTGACCTGGGTTGTCCCATAGTTATTTTATGCAATTGACAACTCAAATGAGTTGCGGTCGCTTTGTCAAATACCTCTTGTAAGTATAAAGAGCGTGATTTCATTTAGCATATTGGTAATTGCGAAGTTTTTCATAAATTTTTAAACTTAATGGGCTGCGATTCCTTTGTAATTGAAATCTTGGATAATGAGATGTGATATGTCATGAGTTCTGTGACCAGCCTATATCAAAGTTACACTAATGCCTTGGAAATCCGACGGTGAAACCAAGTTCGTTTTTGGCACAAGCTTACACATTGGCATGACGGAAATTCTTTCTGTTCCCTGCAACTGTTGGTTTTGGAGACCAAAATATGAAAGTGTGTCAGATGGTTTTTGTTTATGTTTTATAGCCATAGTGGCTGAAGAACACAACAAATCGGAGAGTTAAGAGAGATAAGAAAGACAGCTCGGTTCTGGCTCTACGGAGAAGTGCAAAACAAAATTTAAAGGTTTTGCCTAACGATTTGTGACGTCATATTAGTGTCGGTTGTTGACTTAACGTGACAATGGATTCAAAATCGTTGTGACGTCATTAATAAACAGTCCCTTAATCATATTCTTAATTAAAGTGTTTGGTGGTATTAAAACAAGTACGTTTTGTACTCAATGGTCTTAGAATGGAATACATGAAATACATTGTGTTGGCTCTTCAAATTGTTAATTTCTACTTATCCTAATATATAAAGTCGTTAATGCGGAATTCGCATTTCTAAAACTCGACTTCCACTGAACTAAATGACTTCAGATTTGGAACATATATTCATTTGGCTTACAGGAAGGTTTCTCTTGTGTCCGGTAGGTGGACAGGATCAGCAATGTTCTCAAATGACGTAAAATATACATATTAAGGATATTCACTATAAGCTGCTTATTTGCTAATAAGATAGATAGTCGGCTAGTATTTTAATGTGTTTACGATTCACAACTTTGATAAGGTAAACATTTCACTCCGAAATTTGATTAGGAGAGGCTCCAGACGAAGAAACAGTGACAGAAATACTCAAGCCGCTCGACGATCTCGGCCGACTAAATGTAACACCAAAACAAAGTTTTCAAAGTATTTAAGATCTTGCAAATAGTGTAGCGTGCTACACAAACTCCTGCAAAACGAATTCAAAACTTACAGGAGAGAAGAATAAATGAGAGAGAACGCATTACTAATGCAAATAGATTAGCAAATCGAGAAAGATTGCGAGTGACTCACGCATTAACGTTGCTTTCCTGTCGCTTATGGCTTTCGCCTGCGAACCTTATATATATTACAGTGCTCATATGAAAATTGCTATTATTGACATGGACAAAGAACCCTCCCATAGCCATGCTCTAAAATTCAAGAATGAAATGGGAGACATCTGCTGTGCTTCAGGAAAAGTTATATTACCGCCTTTAAACTCAACCAGAGCCACTAAAAACGTTAATCGATGGCGTCAACAGCGTTTCTTATACGGATGGCGTGATGATGCTGTGCGACTTCCGACAAACACTTTCAGTGATTCCGAAATCAAAAGGGGTGGATGAGCTCAACATAATTGTGGCGATACGTGGAAATCATTCCATTGTATATGAATATAAAAGTATTCCTGCAAGAGGATATATCCGCAGAAGTTTTCTCCGAAGAACTGATGGGGAAATGGACAAATTTCGGTAGATACTTAAAATGGTTTAGAATAGATTAGATTAGATTTGTGGTGGGTGCGATGGCTAATCAGAGAGAGTTGAAACCATCCCTAGCACTCAATGTACACCCGAACATGGGTCAAAATTGGTAAAGCGAACGCTCATTTTTTGCAACGAAAACAAATTTCAATAAATTGAATTAGACGATTCAAAACCAATTTCCAGAAGAATTTAGTACAAATCGTTCGATTACGTTAAAAACGAAGACGAAGTCGCCAATTATCGAGTGGAATTCGTAAACTCTTTCGATTGGGAACTGTTGGATCATCATTATGCTACGAAAAAAAACTGTGCAATGAAACATGACTCATTGTGACAAAGCTAATGAACAATTTGATAGTGGCAAGGATTCTAAAAGGGTCGTTCAAAGCAGAAGAATGGCTAATTTCACGAATTCCCTAGACTTCAACCGATGTGTCGTTCCAGTTCCAAGGCATTAAGTTGGCAGTGAAACCTACATTTGCGATAACCATAAAGAAGTCACAAGGGCAGTTGCGACATATATGTCGAAACGTCATGCTTTCCAGACGGCCAGCAATATTTGGCGTGTTTCTGAGTTGGATAGATTTTCTATGCTTTAAATACAATCTACTTGTGTTTTTCTTTTCGTGTACACTGATAGTACTGACTTTAATAAAAAGTTGGCAATCCTTTCATATCCTGGCTCAAATGCAGTTAATCAATCTGTAAAGCATTACTTGTATGCAATTTTGCTATCTTTGAGATTTTTGGTTTCACATTCAAATTCTTGTTCCATACTTAATTCATATTTTATTTGTATTTCCCATAAGTACAACTTTATGTGATGTTTTTTGCGCTTTGATGAAAGCTTGGGGAAAACCCCGACCAAAAAAAAAAGAGAAAAACCCATAGCCATAACGCTCAGTATGATGACACACTTACCACAAAAACCGCACGCACACAGCGGCCCAACGTTACAGAGCAAAGGAGCCCACAAACTAACAACCCAACAACAAAAACAACATATGCAACCCTGTTACGAGTACGCCCATTAACCAGATGAGGCACAGGAAGCGGAACCGAGCAAAGGGTTAGCAAAGGGCTTCAAAATGGCCACTAAAATGCACGCTAATGAGTTTCAATTACTCTGCCGCTGCCATTGCCAACTGAGTAAATGACTTGCCGACTGACAAACTGACGAAATGACACTTCTAAACAATTTTTTATTGACGGCAACGACGGCTACAACCGCTTTGACGGCTTTGGCGTCGCTTCTGTGTCAATTTGAGTAAATTTTTTGGCGTAACTTTGATTGAAACTAAATGGGCTTTATGAGTGGGCGGTCGGGTTTGGGGGGCTGCTCGTGGGTTAGCTGCAGTTTTTCCTGTTGCATATTGCTTGATTTTAATTAAATTCTCTTGCCTACAAAATGCGACGCAAGCAGCAGCTGAGGCCCAGGCAATGAATGACTCGCATTTCTTCGTGTTTTTGTTGTTGTCGTTTTGATTTCGTTTTTTTAACTCGTAAAGTTTTATGATTACAACCTGTTCTACCCCCATACCGCTACCAATCAGCTCTGAATGCTGCGTTGCCGCTTCTTTCCGGCGGCTTGTAGCGGTTTTGAGGGCTGTCACTCAGTTTGTCCGTCGGTTTGATGACAGTGCGGCACATGCTCCAAAACCCACAACGAGTCATCGTCTAAATGGTTATGGCCTGAGCATTTAAATAATTAATGTAGGTGTAGGGTATACAGCACGGTGCGAGCCCTGTAACCATATTTCCCACACACTTTGGCAACAAATAGTAGCCAAAACTGGAAGGAGCAATGCGCCAAATGTAATAAAAATGTTTTTGAGCAAAAGTTTTTGCTGACCAACAAAGTTAAGCAACGCCGAAGGGAGGAGTGCAGAGGCGAGCTACAGTCAACAGAAGCGAAAAACTTACAGACACTTAAAATCGACTGCATTTCAATTCCCAAACGATTATAAACTACCAAGAGCAAGTGCGAGTTGCCAGACCGTTTGCAAATTTAATTTACAACTACACAAAAAGTGCAACCACAACAGCCAAACAACTAGAGATGAGCGTATTTGAGTAACAACGGTGACTTGTGTTGCAGTCACACTGGAGGTGCTAGAGCTCCTGCTAATCGCTGCGGCAAAGTGAGTCACACTGGCAAAAGCCGCAGCCAAACAGCTGCTGGTTTGATAACAAACAGTGAAATGCAAAAAATGGATAGTAAAAATAATTACTACAAGATTGCTATAATGCAGCTTTACCAATTTTCGGAAGCCATTGATAGTATAGCCAATGATGATGATGAACTTGCAGAAGTGCGTCTCCTGCATAGTTCAAAATTTGTCGATGCTTCGACATTTGCTTGGATTAATTACAGAATTATGAATACATTTAAACAGTTACTTATTTTTTAAGGACTGCCACAGCAACTATTGGTAAAAGGTTGTGCCCATAGCAGGTGACTTTATACTCAAAGAAAGTTTCAGGAATGACGGTTGCCCGCCTTGTGTCAATGTTACCTCAAATGGCCAAGAAAGACAACAACTTTCGAAAATGCACATCCCTGGAAAAGCGCACCGTAATTGCCCTCCACACAGTGGGCTCGTCTGCAGAGTTTCACACAATTGCTAAGCTATTTGAAGTGTCGCGACCAACAATGCTGCAAATAACGAAATAATTGCAAGGAAGTATGGACAACTTTAGCGCCGCAATACTTAGGGGAATACTTCCTCCCGGAAGCTAGATTTGAGGAGTGTGTGCAGGGCTTCGAGGATCTTGGATTTCCACAATGCTTTGGCGCAATCGATGGGTACCACGAGATGCTTGTGATTATTAAAATAACAAGGACTGGTACTCCACCGTTCTTTTGTTTAAAATAATGAAATAATTTAGCCTATATAATCAGATGCTTTGCGAGTAAATAATATTGCCACATCGACGAAAATAGTCGATAACACTATGCAATAAAAACAAATTTGATACAGACAGTCAGAACGGTTACTACGGCATTATTGCCTATATCTTCTAAAGTTCCTATTCAATCTTAATAATTTTTACACAAAACATGCACAATTATAACTGTGTCAAGTTTCAATTGGATAGCTTTCATGGTATGGGTTAAAATCGCGAAATATCTGTCACGGGGCAAGGGGGTCTTCCTAGAGAAATTGTGCATCTTTTGGTAAAAAGATTTTTATTATATCCTTATACGCTTTGTGTACAGGGTATAAAAAGCCCATGTCTAAAACACAACTTTTACGGTAAAATTTGGGTCACTTATTTCGAATCCGTTTCATTCATCCATTTTGGATTTTTGAGCACCATTTTCATATTATCGCTATTTCAAAAAATTCGAGATTTCGAAAGTTGCGAGGTCAGAAAATTTCATATATCTTGGGAACCTTAATATCGATTGCAATGAATTGTAACTCGAATTGAAGGTAATTTAAAATCGAATCAATATCTAGCAGACAGTTTTGGTCTAAATTGATTCGATTGCAAGTTACAGGGCAATGAACTTAAATTTTCTTTTTTTTTACTCCGAATGAATAAAATCAAAAACTAACAAAATTTTTGAATGGGTAATTTTTGGATTCACTAAATTGATTCTTTGCTAACATTTCAACACTAATTAATGGAGAAGGAACTAGGAAATATTGAAAAAATTACACAATCGAAATTTTGAATTTCCGTAAAAAAACAAAAAAAAAAACTCTGGAGTAACAAATACCATTTTCCACCAAATCTGTGGTTGCTGATTTTAAATCTGGAAACCCATTGAGGTATCTAGCATGCGTTTTTTTCCGAATCTCGAATTTTTTGAAATAAATAAAATTCGAACGTATTCGAAATCAGCGACCCAAAATTTACCGGAAAAGGTATGTAAGGTATATTTTAGTCATACGCCTTTCATTGAGATCAAATTTGTTGCACAGTGTAACCATCGATAACCGTAGAGTTACTCATCAGTCGCTGTGTTGGATCAAACTATTGTATGGCTTGCGGCTGATATAGCGACTTGTCACAGGGTTTCTTTGTTTGCGGCTCTTTAGCGTCTCCAGTGTGACAGTTACAGTTACATGCTACATACTACATACTATATGCACAGGGATTATAATAATAACGATGGATCATCATCTTTGTTAACATTTAATACCGGGTTTACGCTGGGTTACACAGCATCAAACCAGCCAACCCGTTGGCACATGCTCTACATGTCACACGAAGGAAAGCGTTTTCAATGTGAAGACAAGTAATCGATTGATGTCAGACGCTCCATGTTTGTTTTGCAAATATTATTTGTAGCTTCCTCAATATGTGGCGATACCCAATAAGCGAGTTGATCGAAAAAGGATTCTAGTGATGTTCGGTATTTAATTCTGCATGCTGTCATTTTCTAGAGTCAAATTAATCTTGGCCGACCCAGCAAGATGTGTTCGACCTTGCTCCAATTCATCTTTGCCAACGACAATAATACTAATGACATGCATATTTAATGTTCGCTCACGTATGACCCTTTTCTTACCATAGTTCCTGTTTACGTACTTGTGGCCATAGCGTCAAATAGTGACACTGTCATACTTCAAAAAGGTGTTTACACCATAAAATATTCATTGGCTCTGTCACAGCCGCGTGACCCATAATTTGTGTGTCTCCACTTTCCACGTGTGACAGTCATTGGCACACACAGGCACACGTCACAGTGTATAAGCCCAGCATAATTTCTTACTTTACAGTTACATTTTCGTTTGAAAGAGCTGCAAAGTACAGACTGTTGTTATATGTATCTTTCTGTACAATTTATTCATGTTTACTGTAAATTACTGCAGTACTCGTACTAGAACTTTAAAGTGATTTTTTAAAAGAAAATACTTATATTGCTTTCACTCGGGCAAACTCCCCTTCCAACACTACGCTATCTATGGGTAATGTCTAATCTTCTAAATGGCCTCTGCAAATTCAAGCCCAAATACTTTGTATCAAAACTGTGTTCTTCGTGATAACAAAATTGTGACGAAAGCGTACAAAATACATTCAGCGCTAGCGCTCATAATATTCGGAGTTTATTACAGATCGTAAAACCTGGCAAAATTCGTCAAAAGAAAATGGGTTTTCTCTGCGCATAAAAAAACTAAAGTAAAAACCAAAAAATAGGACAAATATGTCGCACAGAAATTTTTCGGACACGAATATGTTATAGATCTGCTATAAGCTAATGTAACGGCAAAAGTTTGTCGTTTTTTGAAAATTTTGCAGAGAATGCTTTTAAATGCGTTTTGTTTTGGAAAAAATGGGACGACATCGAATTTTGTCTCCAGATTTGCGTAAAAGTATACTTAAAACACATTAGAGTTATGATAGTCTTCTGGTAAATAAGCAATATGTTCTGTTGTAAGTGGTATAATGTAATGGCTAAACCAAAACAAGTATCGTTGAATCGAATCGAATGAAATCCGAAATAAAACCGTTAGCCGAATCAAGAGTAACGATACTACAATTCGGTTTTAATCCCTATTTAAAAACCTATTCCAACAAAAAAAACAAAAATTTTACAAAATAAATGTTAGTGTTATTGATTCCTTTACCTAAATGAGAAAAATTACATGTAGATGGTAGCCGTTGCAGCTGCAACAACTATAAAAGCGAAGAAGACTAGCTTCAAAAACCAAGCTGACGCCGGTGGAAGAAGAAGAAGAGCGCATAACAGGTACAGTTACTCTGAGTTTAGTCGTTTATACTTTTGCGTAAGATTCAACCTTTTTTACCTTTAGCTGTAAGATTTCTCGTCAACAATTATCTAAGTTGTGGGTTCTGCAAGTAATGAAAAGACAGACAATTATCGGTAGACGATGCTACCTTTTTACGCTTATCCTTATTAGTGAGTTTTTATTAGGTGTTAATTTTGTAATCATTTACTAAACAATAGAAACATTGCATTTCTTAGTTTATTACAATAGGTAAGAGTTATAAATTTGTATATATTTCTCCCGTATGGTGAGCGGGTTAGAGAATACCACCTCAGCAGGTCAAAGCTTGTCGTATGAGGCGACTAACAATGACACTGGGTTCTTTCGAAACCAGTAGGCCTTAAAAGGGCCCAAACCCTACGTTTGGGACCCAGCACGTAAAACCACCATTCCAATGAACGAATGTATTTACATCAGGCCGTAACCCGATAACGGGTTGTTATGGCTAGTTAAGAAGAAGAAGAATATATTTGCCTGACTTTCTGTAAAGCATCGGAGCAAATAATTCACAGTATTTTCACAATTAGTGCTAAAAGTGCAAAAAATGTCATTGCAAAATTCTACATTGTTTGAGCTATTCAGAAGCTCAGCAAACGCAAGAGTGTTTGTATCTGCTGTTAAAAATGAACTCAAGGAGAACATGTAGACGAGCTTGGAAATTTAAATCGTAGACTACATAAGATTTATGGCAACTTTAAATCCAAAAGGCAGATTTAAGAAGAAGAAGAACAAAAACTGGCTAACAGGAGTTACTCGCTTTGAAAAGTCATGTAAGGAACCACTTATCTGCAGGCCGGAAAAGAAAGAGACCCACTAAATCGATAGAAGAGTGTAGTGAAAGAAGAGAAAGATTTCTGAAGCCACACAGTTTACCACTGTGGTGGCTTTAGCATTAGTCATGGATTTGGGGCTTTCCAAGGAGATGTTTTGTATTTTACGTGAAGCCTTTTCGAGACACGACGTAAATATTCTTCCTCATTACAAAAAGTTGGAACAAGCGCCAGAAATTACAGGACTAAAAATAGCTACTGATATCAAGATATAGGAGGAATAAGTATCTATTTGAAATTCTTCTTCTTTTTAATTATTTATTTCGCAATATTAAGTTTTATATACAATAAATTAAAAATGTATATTTGTCACACAAATAAAAAATAGCATCTAGTTTAAATGTGTTATTCTTGTCTTCTTCCGCCGCCCTTATACCAGGAGTTTCTTCGTCCATACGGACAACGTGATCGAGCAAATTCCCTTGACCATGTCAATGTGCGTAGAGCTCTTCGTTTCCACCGCAAATTTTTTTTATCGCTTTTAAAGTGAAACTTAAAACTTTTTCTAAGTTTTTATATACACTGCACGGCAATGGAATAACTGAAACTTATTGCCTAAAATGTTTTTTTCTCTGCTAAAAAATAAAAGAAATTGTATGACCTTGTTACGACATTTAATTTGTCTTTGATCATATTTCATATTTTAAAAATCTTAATTTAGAAAAAAAAATTAAAAAAGCAAACTAGACATACTAGAGTGACCTTAGGTGTATGCTGATTCACAAATTGATTCACCTGTTTAACAAAATAAAAACTTAATTAATTAAATAGATAAAAGCAGATATGGAGTCTAGGCGCAAGTAATCAGATAAGTTGTTCACAAGTTATAGCCTTTTAAAATTTCTGATGAAATCTAAAATGCCAAAAAATATTTGTCGTGACTTTTTAATCGTAGCAATCTGAACTTTTGTATATATAAAGTACATTAATAACTGACAAACGTTTACAATAGAATAATTAATTGAATGGAGAGATACTTGACAATAAACTTAGAATTGCATTTCGAAAGTGGAATTATTATTTCTTTGTCTTGGTTTGCCAATCGTTTCGTTCAAGCAAATCAAAGAGCGAGTAAGGAATTGTTCTGTGCTCCTTGACAGTTGCTAATATAAGAGACTAGTTTAAATCAATGTTTTCGACTAAGGGGCTCGCTTTTTGGCCCGAATTTTCAATCCTACAGAAAAACTTGTAAGGACAACTTTATAGAGAATTAAATTTGCAACAACTACCTTATAACTTTTTTTCATAATTGTATTATTTTGTTTGTAACAATTGTCCAACAAAATTTATTTTTTCATTATTTCATTCATTTAAGTCGGAAAACCTGTATAACTGTATAATTGTATCTGAATAAATTTACTACACTTTGTGTCTAGCCGTTTTTTCATAGCTATTGTACTTTTTGCTCTGAGCACTCCAGGAATTTCATGCGCGAGGACTGTTTTTTGGTGTTGTTTTTATGGGAGGGGGTGCCAAATGACGTTTGGAAGAGCAGCATAATTTGTGTATAATATTATCCATTAATACTACAATTTGTTGGAAAGGCAACGGATCTGTTAATGACGGTGGTGACGAGCTGTGAAACAGCGCGCCATATACAACTTGAAAAAAGGATGCAGACACTGTCATCGTTGAGACAGCCATCCTGAAAGCTAGTGCAAATGATATAGTATTTGTAGTTGGATACAACATCTACTTCCTCGTTTTACTCACTGGTTTACTTCCCAAAAAACCACAATAAAGACCGAAGTTGAGTCTTGTCGGCATTTACACCAAGCACAAGAGCAGCCAAAAAAACGCATTCTAGGAATTTACCACTCAATGCCGTGCATATCAGCGACTTGCAAAACGCGCCCAACAAGCCAATCAGGTGTTTCGCTCTACTCGTGTTTCCGCTCCACAACCTCCATCGAATGAAAGATTCCCACAGCAATTTGGTGCCTTTTCTTATGCTGATGCAGCCAGAGGACATCGCGCCCCGCAGCCACAAGAACCGCCAAGACAGGAAAATAAGAACCAGCTTGAATACAAGATTGATGGTCTTCTAGGACGCTTCGACCAATTCATATCCATGCAGCGCGACATGATGGAGATGCAAAAGCAAATGCTCCAGCTCATGACAATGCTTGTCCAAAATGCAACAAAACATTAGGATTCTGGTTTGGAATGCAAATAGCATAGCCAACAAAGCCTTGGAGCTAAAAAATTTTATCCTATCCAACAATATTGACATAGCTCTCCTGTCAGAAACTCATTTCTGCAGTAGAGCAACTTTTAATTTGCAAGGATATGACCTCTACTCGGCAAGCCATCCCTCAAATGGGCGTCGTGGAGGAGCTGCTGTACTCATAAGACGCAATATTAAGCACCACCCGATTACCCCAATATGTGACATAGCGATGCAAGCTGCTATGGTTGAAATCGAGTCAGCCAAAGGTAAAATTACCATATCAGCGATCTATTGCCCTCCGGGAATACTTTGGGGCGCTGTGCCTTTCAGTTCGCTTCTTTGTCATCAAAACAAGCTTTTTCTAGCAGCTGGCGATTGGAATGCTAAGCACCAATGGTGGGGAAACTGGCGTTCATGCACGAGAGGACGTGCGCTGCTTGCAGCTACTAAGTCCATACCCTGTTTTGTCCTGGCGACAGGCGCACCAACGCACTTCCCTTTTGATGCGTCTCGGTCGCCCAGCGCCCTTGATTTCGCCATTTACAGAGGTCTTCAGCCACATCAACTATCCATTAAGTCGCTGGTGGATATGGATTCGGACCATCTTCCGCTAATTATTACTCTTAATGAAGCGGTTCTAACGCACATAAAACCCGTGTCCATCTTGCCCCCTAGAGCTGATGTTAACAAATTCCAACGACACTTAAACAAGAAAATTCAACTAGCGATGGAAATCAACTCTTCGGCTGACATTGACGATGCTCTGCGAATCCTGCGGGAAAATATATGTGATGCTGCCAGTCTAGCTTCACCAAGAAGCGCTAATTCATCGCAAACTGCTTCTCGAACGCCTATTGACCCGCAAATTGCTGCATTATTACGGGAAAAACGAAGGTGCCGAAAAAGATACATGCGCAGTAACCTTCCTTCTGATAAGGCCCTGTTTCGAGAGGCATCAAGGTCTCTTAAAGCTGCTCTCGAGCGTTCGCATCAAAACAAAGTTGACTCCCTTTTGACTAATGCAGATCCGCTAGGACAAGGCGACCGCAGTCTTTGGAACCTGACTCGGTACTTAAAACGACCACCAATAGTAAGTGCTCCCATCCGTGCCGCTAACGGCAGTTGGTGTCGTTCTGATCAAGCCCGTGCAGACGCTTTCGCTTCGCATTTAGAAGAACGTTTCAAGCCTCTCAACCTAAACACCAGTTATGACGTTGCCCAGACTGATGCAGCAATTACGTCGCCCCTCCAAATGGATCTGCCAATACGTCCCATTTCACCGGGAGATATCATGAAACAATTTCAAGCTCTGAAACCCAAAAAAGCACCTGGCTTGGATAAAATTGATGCAAGAGTGGCCAAAGCGCTACCAATGGCGGGGATCCTCGCCCTTACCAAAATTTTTAACGCGATTTTGCGTCTGGCTTATTTTCCGCAGGAGTGGAAATGTGCCCAGATCGTAATGATCCTTAAGCCATGCATGCCAGCAACACAAATAACTTCATATCGGCCGATTAGCCTGCTGCCGTTATTCTCCAAAGTATTTGAAAGAATACTTTTGGACAGAATTTTAGCAGCAGGTAAGTCGGATACACCCATTCCAGACCACCAGTTTGGTTTTCGCCCAAGGCACAGTACACCGGAGCAAGTGCACCGTGTAGTGCAACACATCGCAAACGCTTTCGAGAGAAAACAATTCTGCGTAGGAGCTTTTATAGATGTGAAGCAAGCTTTCGACCGTGTCTGGCATGAGGGTCTTCTTCAGAAACTCAAAATGGCTCTGCCTGCCCCGCACTACCTGGTTTTAAAGTCCTACCTAGCTAACCGAACATTCAGAGTCGCTGTCAAAGATGATTTATCAAAAGAGCACACCATTACAGCCGGTGTACCACAAGGCAGCGTCCTCGCCCCTTTCTTGTACACTATGTACACTGCTGACATGCCATCTCCAGCTATTGATCGGAACGGGGAGAGGCACATGCTTCTAGCCACTTACGCTGACGACTCAGCAGTTTTGGCTACAGCTTCTAAACTACAAGAAGCCTCTAACAATCTGCAAGCCGAGCTAGACAAAATCGGGACATGGGCTAAGAGATGGAACATACAGCTTAATGGTGAAAAATCAAGCTGCGTCCTTTTTTCCCTGAAGGCTGGACAGTGCCCCACCTTTTTAATGAATGGTTCTCCAATACCAATAAAAAGATCCCAGCCTTATTTGGGAATTCATCTTGATTCAAAGCTACGGTGGAGCGACCATATTCGCGCTATAACATCGAGGTGCACAACAAAATTATCCAAATTGGACTGGCTTATAGGCAGCAGTAGTAAGCTCTCGACCCACAACAAAACCACCTTGTACAAAAGTCTTGTGGTGCCCACTTGGACGTATGGCATCCAGATTTGGGGTACTGCCGCCAGATGTCACATGCTAAAAATCCAAATCATGCAAAACAAGGCTCTACGAGCAATTGCGAACGCCCCTTGGTACATTCGAAACCGGATCTTACACCGCGACCTCGGCATACCATTTGTGGGCGATACACTAAACAGTCTCAGTAGCCGCTATGCAGAGCGGCTTAGGTCGCATCCAAATTCGCTTGCTCATGCTCTAGCTGGGCATCAACCAAGAAGACGGCTGAAACGCCTGCACCCAGCTGATCTGCCTAGCAGAAAAATAATTTAAGCGTTACCTTTATTTAACATAGTATGTATTAGTGTAAACTAAATGTAAATAATGAAAATACCCCTATTAATCGTATAAAATTTAGTATAAAATATTTGTTAATTAGTGTGTAATTTGTGTGATAACCATGTTTCAATGTAGTATTATATATGTTATAGTCTTAATCAAAAAATCAGTGTTATGTTATAACGTGTAATGATGTAAAATAGTGCAAATATTGGATTAAAGCCTTTTGTCCGGCTGATTGCCTCTACAATAAAAGAAAAAAAAAAAAAAAAAAAAAAACCACTCAATTCAAGCGTTTGCAAAAATGGGCACTGTGCAAAACCACTGATAGACTCGACTCGCTTCTTAAATTAATTTCTTGCAAATTCGAGAAGCACAACATGTTATATACATAATATTCTGAATTTCTTGCATATTGGTGTGCATATCAGTCCAGCTTTTCGGCATAACTCACTCTAATGCAAGGCGTCGCGTTTTTTGTTGGTCAAAGACTCAAGGACAGGATTTAAATCTGCCCGCTAAATCCTCACCAAAACACACAGTCCTCGCGGGTGTATTACCCCGAGTGATCAACAATTTGTATATTAAGAGATATAATCAAATAATAAAAGTCAATTGATTACGTTTATTAAACCATTTGTTACAAACTCAAGAATATCCAGTATATTATTGTTATATAAATGATCTCTTAAAATAGGGTTTTAGTTAGCGCAATCAAAGTCAGATTAGTTCACATTTGTGCGAAGTTCAATTCCTTTATAGTATTACTAAATTTGAACTCCACCTGTATATAATGCGAGCAAATGTAACCACGCTCAAGCAAAACAACAGCTTTGGTTCACTTTTTTTTAATCTAGTTGACAGATTTTTATATTTGGAGCATTTTCTAGTGACAGGGCAATGAAATCAGCATATCGTGGTCTATTACTTTTGATATAATACAGATGAACATTAGTACGCAAACCTCTCAAGTTCATGGACTTGACGGCGTGGCTGCAAGTCGCGATATTCTGTGGGTGGACGGCGTGTTGGGGAGACGGCGCAAATGTCAAAAAACATCATATTACCCGCGAGACGCGCATTTTTTTATAAAATTTTGTGTCTAGCTCTTATTGTCTTTTAAAAAATATTTTAAAACATCGATATATCGATTTATTTTATATATTATATTTAATTATAAAATTTGTGTTCAGCAATTTTAGGAAGACGGAATTTTTAACACTTTCATGTAAGGACCTACTTTTGTTGTCTAGGACAAGTTCCACAGCAGATGCGACCCTTTCTGACGATGCAGAGAGAGATGCAATGGTGTTGTCAATTATTTTAGAGCAAGTTTTGAAATATGATTTTCATTCCTTTAGCCTCCCCTTTCTTTAAGCAGTTGCACTTCAGCTAAATTCTCATCAACTTCTTTACGTGGATTTGCTCCCTCATATTTCTGTTTTGGATCAGATGATTATGAATTATATTCCCACAATCTTCCGTTTGACGAATTTCCACTGGTTTTCACAATTTTTCGGCACAATGTGGCAAAGAATTTTAATCTAATTTAATTGGTTCATATTTCATTTATCCAAATAAATTACACTCTTTCAATTTTTACGGCACCCTTAATAATAAGCTATTTCTTGGAAAAATACATAGAAGCCGATATTTGACACAAAAAATATCGATATGTGACATTTTCGTCCTCGAAAAAATCGCTCCGATATTAAGGCTGTTAGTTGTCTTTAAATACTATATGCGAGCGCAAGCTTATATGAATTTACAATACCCTTTTACATTATATGTCAGGGTATAAACAGCAAAAAAAAATGGCTTTCTATACCTTCAAATACCATCAAGAAAATTCAGAGCAAAACAAATTGAAGAGTACCTGATTGAGTACCTCGTCAACCTACCCCAAAAATTTGCAGAAAAATGGTCAATAACAAAAACTGAGTCATTACGACTTGTGAGTCCGTTTGCAAGCGTACTCGAGTCTTGGGTTTTAAACTATTGCTGTAAAACTTCAATGAAAGACAAGTATTTCTATTATCATACCTGGTCTTATTCCAGTCTTAATCAATATAATACTTTTCTAAAGTAGACACTCCAAACTAAATCTAGTCTAGAAACCCTATTTTTTATAGCTTACAAAAATAACGTGCTTTAGTCAGAAAAAGCACTCACCAAACATATAAATAAAATCACTACTACATAGAAGGGACCAAACTTTTTTCATTTCAATTTGTGCACTACAAAAAATGTATATCTTTCATATAAAACATTGCACCTATAGCGAAAACTAATACTGATTTGTACACACTGGTAAGCACGCAAACAACAGACAACAACAAAATCACTTTCGGATTAGTTGAATGCATTGTCCTATGCTTGGAGTACATGCGCATTGCTCCGCCTATATAATAAGCATTTACAAAAATGAAAAACCAATTACAAAATATAACACTTATAAAAACGTTGGTACAAGCGAAAAGGTCGAGAAGAGTATGCAAACTTCGGCGCCACCGAAACAATGAGCAACATCTGCTTCAGTTTTTTGGTATGCTTTTGTTTTTGACAGCGACTCACATGTACATCGTGCTCACCCATACAAGCATACAAATATATGCTCATATCTTGCTCTCTCTTTGGCTGTCGGTTTTTTCGCTCTGCGCGCTGGAATCGTCTGCGCCGAAGAACCCTCGGCTCTGTGCAGTATGTGTTTTTGACCGGTTTGATCAGCTTACGAAGTTACGGTGATCAGTCCATCGGCTTCTACCGCGACGAAGTGTCTGGTGAGCAGCAGTTCCAACGTTGTGCGCAAGTATACGAATCAGAAATAGGGTGTGAAAATTGGTAAGCATTGCTCATAAAATATAAATTCCCAAAGTTTTAGTGGAAAATGTGTGCACTTCTGCATTACATTGGAAGTAGTTGCAAGTATGAATCAATAATGGCATAAACAGTAACTTTGAGTTTTGTTTGTCAAGAGCAGCGCAATATGTTGGGAAGGCTGTGTTTAGGGGCGCAGTGTGCCGCCGATGGCGTGCAAAGCGTTGCCACTTTTTGGAAAAGTATCTATTTCTTTTGGTATGGCAGCGCTGCTTTATGTTCGTTCATATTTAACAGACAGAAAAAGTGGCAAATAGAAAAGTTATTTGTAGTTTAACAAGCAACTTGCACATGTAGAAACTTAAAGAGAATTCGCGCATATTAAGTAAGAATATGTATAAATCGATTGCTGATCATTAATAACTATTTTAATATTTGCTTATATTGATCAACACTAGCTAATATTCAAGAGCTCTGGTTGTGTGTGATTTGATAACATTCCCTCAATATTAAACTGCACTTAGTTTCGATCACCCTCAGCCAGATTTTTCATGAATAATACAAAAAAAAAAAGTGCACATTTTTTAGACCTGTGCTCTAAGGTTGTTCTTAGCTATTCATGGATTCTCAGGTAGCGATTAGGATACTTGCAGCTTACCCAAATAAATTTTTATGAGCTCAGTTTAAGATAAGGACGCCGCTGTTATAAGCTATAGTTCGATTTGTATAAACAGGTAGTAAGTTTAGTAATAAGATAAGGTTAAACCATGGGAATATAAGAAATGATCGCTCTTCATTCAAGCATCGAAGTTACTCATTACAATTTTCTTCTTTTTTTTTTACATGAAGTACTGGTTTTGCGCAACGGATCGAATATTCAAATCAGCATATCAACAGCTGCAAGCAAAAATTCTGTATTATATTTTCCCGAAGTTTGGACAGCAGAACACTTCAAATGGATACTGATAGTAAGCAGATACTGCAAAATGCTATACAAATATTTTATTAAGTTAAGAATAGTTTCAGATTACTACAAATGGACCTCAAAAGCTACTATAATGCTTTTGGATTTGTATTTGGAAAACAAGTATAACTTTTGCAACCCGCTCATGAAAAACAGGATCACTTGGGAAAAGATTTTAGAAGAATTGGAAAAACATGGCTTAAAAGGCATAAATGTGATGTGCGCAGATAGAAAAATTCGAAATTTAAAGAGAACCTACTTTAGCATTCAAAAGAAAAACAATGCCACTGGACAGAAAAGTACCACATGGGAATATTATAATGAAATCAAATCGCTTTTAGCTGAAATTGACCAAATTTCTTCCAGAGGCTATCACAGCATTTCGTCTTTTGTGACGGATTCGGAAAACGACTGCCAACATCTAAAGTTAACTGCCTCTGTGAAAGACCATATGAAGTACTTGGAAAACCTATACATAGAGTCAGACGGAAAGTCCGAATCGAATACTATATCAACATCTAATGCCTCCAATAGCTTAATATCGTTAGAACTTTACTATAAAGCTCAGTACGAAGAAGTATTAAATGATGAAAATACCCAAAATGAGGTTTTATACGCTTCTAGAAAGGCACTTGAGCAGAAGCAGAGAAAAAAAAAGGATCAATTTAGTGGTTCTTAAATAAATAAAACTAATAATTAATCTACTTTGAATGAATTGTCTTTTTTTTTGTTGGGAAAAAGACTTCCCACACACTCTGCTCAAACAGTTCGCAAAATTTGTTAAGTAATAGACGTTTTTATAAAGAAATTGTAGACTTATTCTGCTCATCATTCTGAGCAGCTTGCTCATTCACAGTGAAGAAAGCCGCCAATAGAAGATATGCAGTTTTGGTGCTAATAGGTTTTTCCAAAAAGTAAAGCGACTAACTCAAGGAAATCTTTTAGTCTCTGGCTTATTGTCTACCGATGAAGAAAATATAAAGCGTATATTTGAAACTATTACAATGTCACGCGATTCTACTAAATTCCTTCTGTTAAAATCAAAAGCATCCATGCTCTATTTCAGCAATTCATTAATTACTTTTAAAACCACAGTTCCATCAAGATTCGAATGGTGTGTGAGCTTAACCAATATAGTAAAGTTGGTAAGAGGCCGTCGCAAATGGGCAAAAACTTGATGACGTAATATATGGACGGCCCCTAAAACAAACAATTTGATTTTATAAATGAACCCAATTTTGGCCATAGCCTCTAAAATGGAAAAAGGGGGAACAGTGATTGCTTAGCTTATAGTCACTGCTCATTCTTGGACTGATAAGTATCTGTCACTGTATCTTTCACATCAAATAACGGCCATCTCTATCAACATCGAACTAACTGTAGAATACAAAACAGTGCAACAAAGAAGGCCACTTTTGTTGCTTGTTGCTACAGCTGTTTTTAGCTTAGGGAAAAGGTGTTAACAAAACTTTGTACTTTCCAGTTAAAGTCAGTTAAAATTATATTTAGCTGAGAGACTGAACTTTTGTACTTGGACACCTACAAAGGCTGCGCAAGATGAGCATCCCGGAGTAGCCATTTGGTCCACAAGTCATATCGAATAAGCAGCTGTTGTGAGGGGGGAGTAAATTATGGTTATTATTACTTTGGCACACAATTTGCTTCTTCTTGCTGGTTAGCCACCGCACCTTTTGAGCCAAGAAATTGGACTGTGCCCTTTGCAAGCAATATGCAAATAATCAACAGCTTCAAGCTGGCTACCATCCAAATTAATAGCAGACCAACCAAATGGACAAACAGCTTCGAATTTGCCACTGCAGGAGCATCGTGTTAGCAGCCAAAAACACTTTGAAGCGTCTTTAGCTTGCTACAGTAAATTGCACTTTAATTGCACTTTAGGAGCATGAAGGAGTTTCGAACTTTTGTGTTAGAAAAACACAGCACAAAAGTTCCTGGTTTTGGACAATGTTTTGGGATGGCTTGGATGTTTTTTTAGCTGAACTGGCAAGGAAATTGGTAATCATCATAAATAAGTGATTAAAATTAATTAAATTCATTTTTGTCAGCAAACTTTTACACAAGTGAAGAGCATAGCTAAGAGACCGTCTAGTTAAAGGTGTAGTTTATTACACAAGAGCACAAAAAGTGCTTTTTAAATCAAGGTTGCTTAGAGTTATCATAGTTTAAGCTCCACTTCGGACAAATTAAACAGCTCCTCGAAGTCTGGCACTTTATTTCCATTGTGTTTAATGCCGGATAACCACTGGATATATTTCACCGGTATTCCCGTCTCTAAGGCACCCTTTACCATCACCTTCAGATATGTATGTGAAGGTTGTCTATCATAAGGCAAGAATTTGTTTCCTAACATGCGCAAATCTGTGATTGGTTGGTCGGCTAAATGGTAGCAGCGGCAGGTGACGTATTTATTCGTTGCCAGTGACAATACGGAAATTTCAAAAGGTTTGTAAATGCCAAGAGCAACGCCCTCCTGTCTGCAAATATGTAAAAAAAATGTTTCAATAAGTTTAATTCCATTAGAGCTATGATACATACTCATCCAAGTCCTCCAGATTGCATTCGCAAATCTCCCAAATGGCTCCATAAACTTGAGAGGCACATGTAGGCACAACTGTAGCAGGCGAACCTTTCCACGTTTTAGAGGATGTCGCAAAGTCTAGGCGATAACGCTATTAGAAAACAAAAAACTATTAGACTTATGCAATCCGAGAATTATACGTTGTGCACTTACATCTAATTGACCGACTCCAATGCGCTTCGCTGTGGGATTCTGTAAGTGGATGCGTTGGGCCAACATATTGCTGCCAAAACCAAAGTAAAAGAACGTGCTGCACATACTGAGCTGTGAACAATTAGCAAAATAAATTATTTTTTACTTAAATGTCAATGAAAATTTGATTTATAAATATATTGTAGTTAAATAGTGCCCCGAACGTGAATAGTTCTGTATCATATAGCTTTTGAGTGGGAGACATTTAAAGCAGTTACGCTTACACTTTTGGTTTATATTCTTGCTTACTCATGCGTGTTTGGTTTGGAACTTGGATATCCAGTTCGGCAACATATAGATTTTGA
This sequence comes from Chymomyza caudatula, assembly GCA_035041775.1. NCBI lineage: Eukaryota > Metazoa > Arthropoda > Insecta > Diptera > Drosophilidae > Chymomyza > Chymomyza caudatula. The sequence continues at coordinate 3,298,293 of JAWNKW010000133.1, forward strand.
GTGCGACGTGCAAGCAATTCAGCCGTGGGTGTGTTGCTTTGCTAAGTTGGAAAGCTCATGCAAAAGTAGTTTTGAACTTGGCTAAAGTGTTTCATACAACTTAGCTCCTTAGTGTCGCAGCTGTTTTTAAAAGCTACATGGTAATCAGCTGTTCTATCACTTATTTGATTTAAGCAAACACAAAATAAATTCTTAAGTACTTACTTATGCCGATTTGGTAATACTTTAATGGTACGTAAAAATGTGCACTTTTGTAATTAACGTACACTTTATTGAGGACTCGAGCAATTTTTAGCAAAGAGATAATGTTTTTTATCGTGAAACACTTGCTCAGAGCACAACTCACAACTAATGAAAAACAGCGTTCGACTTTGACCATGAGCAAACATATGATAGAGCGCTCTCCGTCTCTCACTCGCTTTTTAACACTAGTTTTTGCCAATCTTGGTTGTTTGTCAACAAACGAAAAGCTCTCTTTAGGTTTTACACTCCACTAAATTTAGAAACGGTTTTCTTTTATTGCTATCGTTTTGGTACTGGATAATTTCCAATTCTAAACTATTTCAACTGTAACTACTACTGATATAATTTGGTGAATATGCTTTAAAACTATATGACCGCACTAGTCCCATCGACAGTATGCTCCTGCAGCACTACATCTGCTAACTGCAACAAATCTTCCAAATCCTTGGTCACACGTCCATTGTGTCTAACGGCCTGCAAGTTCTCGACGTAATCCTTGGGTAAGCCACTCTCAATTGCGCCCTTTACTAGACATTGCAGATACGTCTTCGATGGTTGCCGCACCTCGGGCACCTCTTCGGGCGGCATGTAATGTATATTGGTCACAGGCTGCTTCACCAGATGATAGGCCCTGGCTGAAAGTTGAGTACCATTGAGCATCTTAACGCGCACAGTCAGTGGCACGTAAATGCCCAAATGAACGCCCTCCTGGCTGTAGTGGAACGTGATTACTCTAAGATATTTCTCGGTTTTTCTGAGATCCGCTCACTTACTTGTCTATGTCCGGCAAATTGCTCAGCTCAATCTCCCAAAGAGAGCCCCAAGTTTCTGCCGCCAGCGTGGGCACAATAGTAGCTACGGCGCCCTTCCAACGCTGCGTAGGCTCCGCAAAGTCAAGCCTAAAGCCTTCCAACAGAGCAGCTCCCACTCGCACTGCTGTGGGATTTTGAATGTGTATTCTCTGACTCAGCATATTGCTGCCAAAGCCAAAATAGTAGAATTTGTTGCCATTAATCTCGGCAAGCTCCTCTTGTACCATATATGCCTGAATAGTTCCAAAGGCCAGCAAAAAAAATAAATTGATTATATTGCGCATTGTTGTAGATTTTAGAATTGCACCGCTATAGAAATTCTTATCAGCCTGCTCCGAAGCCGATCCAAAAGCAACTGTGACTTGGAGCAAGAGCTGAGACTCAGGCTCATGGCTTTGTGTTTTTTTTAAAGCATTTGTCTCATAAATTTGATTTGTGCGAGTAATTGAAAAAATGGGAGCGGATGAGTTGTTGTATATCCATTCAAATAAAGTGCAATTGCGAACCTTTGATTCTTAAATTAGGCAATTTTATTTTTTCTGTTCCATATGTTCATATGTAAAATGGAAAAAGTGGAACGAATTCCAATTCTTTTTTTTTTTTGCAAATTTAATCATTTTTTTTTTTTGTATTTTTTTTGGGTAAAGCCCAGACGCACTGTAATTTATACTTGTCAGTTGGAGCTGCAAAAATAACAGCAACGAGCACCAAAAATACGTCACTAAATGTTCTTTTTGTTGTAGCTGCTGACCATTGTACATTGTATGTCATTCAATTTGAATATACGCAACCCGCTGTTTATTTGGCTAGCCGCAACAAGCGAAATCCAACTTCCTCTCTCACATTCAGCCATATATTTTGCCATATTTATAACGAATTTTACATTTTCATTGTTGAATGCATGTTTCAATATTTACCAACAAAATGCTTTCTAAAAGACCCCAAAATGTCAATATAAAAGCGAATGTGTCTCTCTCTGTGAGTGTGTGTGCAACCAACAACAACAACAACATCGGACACAGGTTGCGGCTCATGTTTGTTGCATGGCTTGCGGCTGCGGCAGTCAAGGATTAGCGAGAACAAACAAAGAGTTCCATACTAGATGCAACCAATGGTTAGCATTGCTTTGTTCTGGATTCCATAAAGGTTACATGCCAAAGTGACAAATTGATAAAATGTGAGTGCATTGAAGGTTATTGATGGCTCTTAAAGCGATTTTTCGAAATTGTTTCATTTGCTATTTTTATTATTTTTTACAATTGAATGTTTTTCTTTTCACAATTTCAATTTTTCAAAAAGTGAGCATAAATATTATTGCAAATCAAATTCTGACCAATGACAGTTGCTAATGAAACTGAGAAATCGTTCGTGAACACATGTATTGACATATTGACAAATTTTTCTCTGCCGACACACAAATACTATTACAGCAACATCGGCCGATGTCGCCGATCCCTGCTTTAAAGGCACGTGGGTAATAATGTGCAGCACATTCTGTTCATAACAAACTATTCCAATCAAATTACACTGTTTTAAAGCGCACTCAATCCATATCATTTGCTGTGTTCCAAGTTTGTTTCGATAACGTATACATCGAAACACTTGTTGCTGTTTATGTAAATCACTCAATTAAATGCATTCAATTGAACATGTCGCTGGCAAACTGATACAGATTCGCACTGGCGCAGTTCTGGCAAATGAATGCGGGCTCCTAGCCATGGGAAGAAGCCACATTCTCATGGCATGAATATTCATACTACGCACTGACATATGATATCGTTATTTTCTGGTATCCCTGTGAGGGAGGTGCTCTCATTCAGTTTCTTTTTCTCTCTTTAGCACTGTTTTACTCATACATGAACGCACATAAACAGCATCACATACACGATATAGAATCATGTGTATAATATATGATCTGAGTCGTCAATGTTGCTGTATTCATTATACCCAAGAAGGGCATATTCATTTTGCTATGAAATTTGTAACGCGTTGAAGGAGGTTCACTTGTAAAACAATGTTGAAAGAGAACTATTCAAAATAAGAATAAAAAACAACATAGAATTGAAGGGAATGAACGCTCCCTTGGGTTCGCTGCAAAGCACTTCTTCGCTGGGACAGATGGCGGTCAAATTTGAAATCGCTCATCAAGAGATATTGCCGTCTCCTCTTTCAGCGACGTAGCTCCTTCGGGATCCTTGGTGCCATGTTGGCAACTTTCAGCACTAACACTCTATTTAAAGAAGAGCGTGCAAAAAAAAGGAAGACGAAGAAGAGGAAAATAAAAAAGAAGTGGAAGTAGAAGAAGCAGATGAAGAGGACGAGAAAGAGGACGAAGAAGAATAAGGTGACTAAGAAAAAGAAGAAGAAGATACATATTATTTATGCTTATACAGAAGTCTAGAATTTTAGTGTGTGTTACAATTCACTCCGAAATTTGATTAGCAGACGGCCCAGAAGAGGAAGCATTGCCAAACACACTCAAGCCCCTCGACGAGACAGGCAAAACAAAGTTTTTTGGCCAGCATGTATATGCATATATATAAAGCGATGAAAACGAGGCTAAAGGATGTGTCAAAGAATAGAAACTGAAACAGACACTGAAACTCTGTTTCTGAAACACTGAAACTCTGTTTCTAAAACACTGAAACTCAGTTTCTGTTTCACTTTCTGTCTGTTTCTATCTTTTGTGCAACAAAGAACAGAATCAGAATATATTTTAAACATAGAAAATGTGCTGAATTCAGTTACTGTGTTTCAGTTCCTTTTCTTTGTCACAACAAGCCTGTAACCTTTAAAATAGACTTCTGTGCTATCTTGTTTTTTGAAAACTTAGCATAGAACACAAGTGTGAGGAACTCAAACATCTCGATGGATGATGGAAGACAATTTTTTAAGCCTTTTTTTTAATTATCAATGTCAAATGCATGCTGATAAACTTTACAAATATGCAATTTAGAAATGAATCGAATTCAAAACTCCGTCAAGATTCTACAGTAAGTTTAATTGCAACGTATTCTTTTAAAATAAATAATATCCATTAAGAGTCCAGTTATCCGAAAAAGTGTCTTTTTTCCGAAAACTATAAAACAAAATAATAAATTTTTTGCATTTTTGAGATAGCTGCATCATATACGTTGAAAAAGTATTAGATGCAGAAAAGATATTATGCTGTATTACATTCAGAGGATAAAAGAACTTTTTCTGTACAAAATTTTTTGGCTCAAGACACAAAGTGTCCGGTTTACAACCAGTTTCCCCTACATTTAATTTTCACTTATTGACACAAATTGTACTTATTTCATGCATTTTGAGACCAATTTGTACTCAAAAATGTTCGTTCGCTTATTAAGTACACGGAAACTCAATTCCAGAGAAAGAGGAGACCTTCTAGTGTTCTCCCAGCACATCGTATCTTTGACATTTAAATTTGGTATGGGAAAAAATTAGTTTGAACACCAAATGTGACTATGTGACATATGTTTAAGAAGTACCTGCATTTTTTGCATTTTTACTGTTGTGGTTTATTGTTATGCAAATGCAATCAAGTGTCTCTTTGTCGCTGCTTCTTATCTGTCACACAGTCACAACACACACACACACACACACACACACACTTTCGTACCCAAACTAATGATAAATGTATTTTCCGCTCCTGCAAAGTTACTACATCAGCTGCGGTTTTGTTGCTGTCCTTGTCTGTCTGTCATTTTTTGTGACATGCCACGCCTTGACTTACTTCTTGCTTTTGGCGCGCCTTCAATTCTCTTCCGGGCGCTCCGTCTGCTTCCACTCTGCCTCTTATTGACGTTGTCATTGAAAGTTTGGCGCATAAAATAAAACTTTTCATATAAACATATTTGATGTGCTTCATCTTCCATATGTCTGGATCAGTGTGCCCGAGGGCCTTGACTGAGACAGCACCCATAAATCGTAAAGGAGAAAATTAGCTGCTCTCTTTTTGTATACCATGTGTCTCAGAATAAACATTAGTAATCCATATTTCATTTTTATCGTATTTACACTTCTTCTTCTTAACTGGCCATAACAACCCGTCATCGTGTTACGGATGTAAATACATTCTTTCATTGGAATTGTTGTTTTACATGGTGGGTCCCAAACCCTACGCACAACCCCTTTAAGGCCTGGGGTAGCTCTACTGGTCTCGAAAGAACCCAGTGTTATGTTAGTTGCCTCATACGACAAGCTTGGACCTGCTGAGGTGGAATTCTCTAACCCGCTCTCCACACGGGATCGTATTTACACTACGTTTGTATTATATTTACCTTTGCATTTATGCTTTTGTATTTTCAATTAAAAGTGCATGCATAAATTAATTTAATATTCAACAAAGCGTATATCAATTAAATAAAGGTTAAAAAAACCAGAACTCTTTTAAGTGACGGTAATATTTTTGCTTTTTTGCAATACTTGTAATTAATTTTTAATGCCTTGCGCAATATCAACAAATATAAAATCAAAAAAAATGAATATTTAAATCGTTAAAAAATTGAGTTATTTCGGCTATAAAAATTCATATGTATTTATGTCTGTACGCCAATTGTTTGCAGCGGAGAGCTCACTCATAAGCTTTTTGATGTGCTGCTAAATCCTAGCAGGACATTGGTCAACTAGTAACAGCTTCAACTAGTCGTAAATGTAGTTGTAGTCAAGTAGAAGCGGATAGGTTCAAAAAAGGATTGTGGCAGGATATTAAGAAACGGTAAATTTGCGTTCGCTCAATTGCTCTGAAAGAGTTTGGGCATGTTCCCAGCGGAAAATTGCCAGAGCGTTCCGTTTTATAAGCAATGGTAGCAGCGCTTACTACCGTCAGTTTTGTAAGAATTCATTTACAACGACATGGACGTAATACAAAATTTTAAATTTTCATGGCTGCGAATGCACAGGGGGCACTAAAGTTCTCTGGCTTACTATCGGGAGACGATGAGGATTATTCCGCTTCTCGACGACCACAATTATAGACGATGGCGTGGATACACCGCCGCCTTGCTATGACGAAGTCAGGGTTGCAATCAAGCGGTTCAAGAACAACAAAGCTGCGGACGCAGATGACCTGTCTGCAGAAGTTGGTAAGATACATGCACCAGCTCTTTTGTAGAATATGTCTAGAGGATGTCCAATGATTGGAACCTTGGTGTCCCCTGCCTTGAGGGAGGACAAGAAGGCTGACCCCATGGTGAGCGCTAATTACAGTAGTATCCGTCATCTTTCTATTGCATATAAGGCCCCAGCGTGAGAACTGTGTGAAAGACTAAAGCCATTTGCGCAAGAACTGATTGGAGCTTATCAGTGTCAGTATCACTACGCCAAAGTTTGGAAAAGACCCGCTTTGTCGATTATAAAGCAGCATTTGATGGTCCGTTGAGGGATCGCGTATATGCCGCTTTCTCTGATATAGGAATCCCTGCAAATTTGATGCGACTATCATTATTGTTGAAAACGATACTTTTATGTTGTCAAGGAGAAAGTGTACCTTGGTACCACCGTCACGACCACCGTCACCATCACTCTTGCCAATAGATGTTACTTTGGTCTCATTAGGCAAATGAGTAGTAGAGACCACTCCCGCCAGGCGATGTCTGTATCAAGTTTGTTTTATTTTCAGTGCTTTAAATCAAAGTGACGAACAAATCGTAAGTGATAAGAAAAAATATAAACATACATGCAAATAGAAGCACAAAACATTTAATTACACGGTTGGGATATACTGAATTCTACTTGTATCAAAGCGAATAATAGCATTTCATATACAACTGAACCACTTTGCCGATATGAAAGATACTAGGAGCATTCCACACGCACTAGAACTGGTTTGTTACAATACACACCATGGCCCAATTACTAGTTCTCAACCACTCCTATGACAGTCCAGTGTTAAACATGGACCGCAGACTCATCCTTTCTTTCTGGTTGAAAAGTGGTTCCGTACTAGTACGGGATACAGCTAACAGTGTGTGTGTGTGTCTGTGTGAGGGCCTTTGAGCGAAATTAAAATAAGGCCTAAAACACGCATATGCCATTAAAATGATTAAGCCACGAATTGTTGACAATCTCTTTTCTTGACAAGCAACGGATTAAATTTCTTTCCACTATGTATAAATAACGGTATATCAGTGTATATGTGGGCGTATGTGTGTGTGTGTGAGTGTGGATAAGTGTGTGTTTATGTATAATCAATTTAAGAGCAAATATTAACAAATTCTCAAAGTGTAACATGTGAATGCCGAAATCTTGTTTCCAACAAATACCGTCTTCCGATTTATGTCAGTTGTTTGCGATTGTTTGGTTGTTGTTGTTGTTGCTCTTTGGAAAACTTTTTCCTTTCAAAGCCGACAACAACTTTTCATACGCAAGTTTGACAAATATTTACGCGGAAAAATTGCTAAAAGTAAAAATATCATGATAAATATGTTTTTCTTAATGGCTTTACGGAAAATTCATGTGTGTGTGTGTGTGTGTTTTATTGCATGTTAAAGCTCGCATAACAAGCTTAATAAACAAGAGTTAAACACGGGTAGGCAGCTGACAGGCGGAGATAGACCCAAGGACAGAGAGACTGACCGACAAAACATTCAGCAATCAGTGACATTTCACATGCACGCAAAAACACGTTCACATACATATATACATATATATATATATATATGTGCAAATGCAACCTTGCGTTTAAAAAAATACGAGTATTTAATGCAGAATGCAAAACAATTCCACACATTTATTAAATAAAAGTTAAATAAACTGATGAAAAGGTAGCTAAATTAATAGTTATCTCAAAATTGGTTGAAAGTGGACAAAAACGTGATGACGCAATTTATGTGAGAGTTTGTGAGAACACAATGCAAAAAGCATCCAACAAATATAATAAACCGTTTTTATACCCTACTAGCTGAACCCACGCGCTCCGCTGCCCATTGATAAAGTCGTCAATAAATTCATTATATAAATTATTTTGGTACCAATATCTTTATATCCTCTACCTCTACACTTATATCTACCCTTACCTCTATCTCTATTTCAATTAAAAATAATTTTTTACCATGTAAAATTTAATGCTTGCCTACTATATAAGAAGAAACACATTTAGTATGTTTTATATGGAAAATCGATTTTAGCAATATCTCCGGAACCCCTTGCTCCCCCCCCTCCCCCTTGTTAAAACTAAGATAAAAACACTCTCCAACATAATGGGAAGCTATCCTCAAAATTTAATCAAAATCTGTCCAGTAGTTTTTGAGGAGAAGAGTCACAAAGAATTGGCAGTCATTTTTATATACATAAATACACAAAGTTTAAAAGGGTATTATAGATTTGTGCAATGTATGTAACAGGCAGAAGAAGCCATACGTTCTATGGGCATAAATGGTCAGGAGCAATAGTCGAGTCGAGTCGAATCGAGTCCGACTGTCTGTCTGTCCGTGTTGTTGTACTGTTCTCGGAGACTATAAGAGTTAGAGCAAAACCAAATCTAGAAGATCCAAAACGGTTTCCGGATTCGAAATCAGGAACTCCAACTTTACCTGAAAAGGCATGTTTTAGCCATAGGTCTTTCATTGTGGTCAAATTTGTTGCATAGTGTTATTAAAAGCACTGTACATAGCTGATATTGTATATCTGTTCGTGTTGGTCTCTAAGTCTCAGAGACTATAAGACTTAGAGCAACAACTAGTTACATTTAAAGCTCCTTTAAAGTTTTCAAGATTCTGTGGCAGCTCGAATAACTTTCACATAATCATCGCATTTTGTGTAGTTGTTGTCAGCGCCCACGAAAACTCAAAACTAACGCCAACGCAATGTATTATCCTAACCATAAGATAAGCCATAATATTGCACGTACGCCCATCACAAAGTTTCATAACAAGTCGTCAGCAAAAGTGAATCGAATTTTAGATAAAATTATAGTTATGTTCACGTTTTGATGGATATACTAGAAAAGAACAAAGTCAGACAGCTTCGTTGACCTTGACTTCTGATGTACAGTCATCTGGCAACGAACTAACGAGTAAGGGACAGCCTTCTGCTCTGTTATCATTATGAAGTACAGTTACAACTACAACTACTTGAGAGCATTACTGTTATTATTAGTCTGAGTTTCACTCATTGACAACAAAGTGATAAGCTGCGAGACGGCAGAACAACGTCAAGTCAATTATTTAATGATTGCCCTCCATCTTTGTGTCTGTCAGAATGTCGGTAACGGCAGCTAACATGCCGTTATATACGCTTTCCAAGCAGCTTGTTGGAACTTGTGTTCCCTTTGTAGTCTTCCTATGTCAATACAATGCATTATTTATTTCCGTGTTTGTGTGTATGTCAGTGTGTGCGTTTACAGCTTATTCTGCACTCTTTCAATAATCGTAACGGTATGAGATAATTGTGAAGAGTCAGTCAAAATAACTGTTATCTATTACAAAAGAATGACTATTCGAAGCGTGCATTTTCAGTTACTGTATCTGTGGTACTTGCTGATGAGATGAGATCTCTTTCTTCTTCTTCATAACTGGCCATATCAACCCGTTATCGTGTTATGGCCTGTTGTAAATACATTCTTTCATTGGAATTGTGGTTTTACGTGGTGGGTCCAAACCCTACGCACAACCTCTTTAAGGCCTAGGGTAACTCTACTGGTCTCGAAAGAACCCAGTTTCATTGTTAGTCGCCTCATACGACAAGCTTTGACCTGCTGAGGTGGTCTCACCACACGGCGAGAGATCTCTTTACTAAAAGATAATCCACAATACAGTCAAAGTAAACCAAAACGGTGTGAGAAACATTGAGCCGATATTTGAATCGCTTTAATTTAAGTTACAATTCATTGCGATCATTAGTAAGGTTCTCGAGTAACATGGGACTTGCAAACACTCCAAATCTCGATTTTTTTCATAGAGCGATAACACAGGTCTACTATATTTTAGCTTATGTACCGTTTTTTTCCCTACTTTTGACGTTATGTACAGGGTGCAACAAATTTTTGTGGTCTGTCTCTGCAGTTACATCATTTAATACCCTTTAATTAAAGAGTTCAAGAGATCAATTCCAATTTTTTTTGCAAAGTTATGGTTATTCGAAATTTTAAAATATATATCACCTCGAACTGAATATGATTATTATTAGTATTATCTCAAAATCCTGACGTGATGGCCAATTCCTACCACGGATTCGGATTCTACACAGCACATAACTTCGGAAATGAAGCTTAGCTTTCCAACCAATAAACCATGTTGAACTGTGTAATTCGTAAACCGAGAAAATCTTAAACGATTACAGGATTCGAAATCAGCAACACCAAATTAGCCGGAAAAGTTAAGTTTAGACTATAGCTTTCGTTTGTTTAGTAGTGTGGCCCTTATAACGAAAATTTATAAAATTGTCAATCGTGTGTTTTTTGATATTTCCTAATAAATTCGACATTCCTTTAAAGACTTTGCTTAAATTGTTATTGAAAATATTTGTAAAGAATAAGTTTAAGAAATGCAAAAGAACACGTGCCAAAAAGTTTTTTTTAAATTACTGTAGAATTAAAAAAAAAAAAAAAATGTACAATTCACGAGTTTTAAGAAAGAATTTTTTTGCCCTGTAACATAAAAATAATTCAAGCTAAACCGCTAAATGGTTCTCGAGTAATATGAAATTTTCTGACTTAGTAAATGTGGACATCTCGATTGAAATAAATATAACTCGAAAACCGAGATAGAAAATCCAAATTCACGGAAGAAGAGGGCCTTTCATTGAGGTTGAATTTGTTGTCTAGTGTTATACCAACGAGTCGGTAAAGTCTCAGGCATCTATATTTTTGCTTGACGTGTAAAAGCTTGTATGAAGGTAGAAGTATAGTGGACACTAGTGGACTAAGGTGTTGTTTAAAAAAAAATATCAGCATACTATCGGAGACCATACTTCAGATCACAGAATCCAGATTCCAGAAGAGCCAACAACAAAATGACATTGTAGGTAACATTAACATTAGTCTTAAGGCACAAAAGAAATATTATGCTTTTATTTGAAAATAATTTTCAGTGAAAAGGAAACGAATCTGGAGATTTACACACATATTTAAGCTATCTTAAGTACTGGAACACAGCTTTGGACTGTTCTACATCCTGTATAACGCTCGGTTATGAGCCTATAGTATTTTTTTAATTATATTGATTTCCATGGCCCATGGTGAAGTTTGATCAAGCACAAACATGCATGCATAACCACAGCCTATTAAAAAGTCATTAAATACTTTTTAATTTAATGTCGCTAATGGAATAGATTTATAGACGACTTCAAATGAATAAATGAAATTCCAAATAGAAAAAAAAACTTTATTTATTATAGCTTAAATTAATTAATTTTTATTTGGAGCACTGAGTTTTTATCAATGCAATCTCTAGATTTCCTATAATTGCAATTTAAATGCAACTATTTTTAATAAAGTTTTCGGTTTACTGTTGTTCATCAGCTCAAAAAACTGTATGAACATACAAAAACCGCAAATTGTGTCAAATTTTTATTTTATTATGGTTTTGAATTTATTTTTTGATTGACTATAGAAAATGTTTTCTTTGTTAAATACAATAAATAAAGTTTTGGCTTCTTACAGTACTGATTCCAGAAATGAACAAAACCGTTTGATTTTTGGCAAAGTTTTTAACTTCTACGTTAGGCTCGTTTGTTATAGGAGAAAACCATCGCCACAATAGCCCCCAATGTAGACTACAGTGGATTGATCCAACATTCTTGCCTACTTTAAACTTTTTAATCACTTAAAACGTTATTTTTTCGGTTTAAATGTAAAAAGAGTGAGAAGTCGGTGAGACTTCGTCAAGAAGCCAACGCATGTTCTGCATGTTTGTAATATTATCCTGCAAACACTGCGCCCTACTGGAAAATTAATAAGCCACACAAAAAACTTGGTCCGAAACTCAGCAGCGTACGAAACTTGTGGCTAATTAAATATCCATACAACGAAAAAAGTACCATGTATCTAAGACTCAAAAGCTGGTTACTGAATAGAGACTGACTCTTGAAGGAGATGGTGGGAATCGAAGTTTACAGCAGAGCTTCCGCTTCTTTTATAATCTTTTACACTAGAGTCCATAATATAAGTTATACTTTTATAAGCAGCCTTGCTCTCTTAACAGTGCCGCGTTTTGATTTGGAGGTTCTAGTCTTTAAGTATTGACCGAAAACTTGACAGAGGTACAGAAATTAAGTGAAAAAATGATCAAAATCGACTAAATAGTCCAAAATTTTCTAATAGGTGGAAGAGGGTGAACCTGCTTCGCCTGCATTTGCAATGAGCGAAAATCGGGTGATGATCTATTTGATAAAAATTTTTATGAGTGTGTTTTTATGTTTCTCTTAATTTCGACCAAGTACCAAGTAGTCTTTAAAGTTTAAACTAATGTACTAAGCTAGTTTTAATCGCTATTGGCGACATAACATACCTAACGTCATACACACCTCTCTTGTATTAGATTAAAAGAATCGTTATCGTTCTTTGTCGTTTTGAATTTCAGTTTTTCCAAAGAGGTTTCGCAATAATGCAAGCGAAAGTACATTGAAAATGACTTGCAACCGATTGCAAAGCCTTATTAAAAAGGCTCTTGGTAATACTGTGCAACGCGATGGGTGAAACGACAAATTATCTGAACTTACTTGAGAAACATATTCATTGCCTGGCCAAATATAAAAACAACCTCTTCTACTCTTCAGCATCTGACAACGATAAGAACCTTAGATTTTCATGGACTTGAATCGATTTATTACTGAGCTTCATCAGAAGTACAGTTGGCAGATGTCACAAAAAAAGAATGAAAATAAACAATAGAAAACGTAGACCAGAATTTTAGAAAGAAGAACACGACATGGATGTGAGGCAATCGTGGCAAACTCGTTGTAATGACAAAAGTACATTGGAGTATATTATGGAATCTCCCTTATCTCGTAAAGAGTTTCAATCGAGATTTAGATGACGATTATTTGAGAAATACTACATGATTTTGAGCGCTCTTCTAAAGTATGTACATATGATTGAAGTGATGCTTTGGCGAATACGGATTTTTGGTCAACATATGGATAGGGCTCTTCATATTTGCATTTACAATGTCTCTTGGGAAACGACTTGAGTTCCACTATGAGCGAAAATCGATTGTTGAATTTCAAGAAGAAATACATGTACAATTTTATGAGAATAAGACTGTTATATGAGATGGCTTATCGAAACAAGTTGACCTATCCCTAGCAATCAGGCAGATCTGCCCATTGTATTATAACTGATAGAAGAAGTTAGGAGAGTAAAGGGACATTGAAAAAAGCAAAAAGACCCGTTACCGGGTTTCGGCCTAATGTAAAGCTATTTTCCAGGCGTCTCCAAAAGTAGCTAGTGTGCTCACTAACTGGTCCTTCCAGCGGAGGCATGGTCTGCCCTTTCGTTGCCTCCCTTCGACCCTCCACCTTTCCAGCAGGAACTTCTTCATCCATACGCACATGACCTGGCCAGCGGAGGCGCTGGATCTTAATTCGCTAGATTATGTCAATGTCGTTGTAGAAATCATAGTGTTCGTCTTCCATCGGCCATCATACCGCGTCATCACCCATATTTTGCCATAAAGCAAAACAGGAAGGATGGCGTGAGTGGTCTCTTCTACTCATTGCCTACTGAGACCGCTATTAATTCTTAAAAAAATTCTGCCATGCTGACGGACAAGATAGGCTCTGGTCCAACTTTCTGTAAAGCCATTTAACTGATGAATACCTCGTTGTCCAGGAACCCAGCATAGACTGACTCTTTTATGATGTGAAATCATGTTGAGTCTGGTCTTACACTCATTGACCATAATCTGTAATGAACCAAGTATTTACCTTAGAACCATTTTGAAAGGTGGTCATTAAAAGGGTAATAATAATAAATAATATAAATAATATAAATAATATAAATAATATAAATAATATAAATAATATAAATAATATAAATAATATAAATAATATAAATAATATAAATAATATAAATAATATAAATAATATAAATAATATAAATAATATAAATAATATAAATAATATAAATAATATAAATAATATAAATAATATAAATAATATAAATAATATAAATAATATAAATAATATAAATAATATAAATAATATAAATAATATAAATAATATAAATAATATAAATAATATAAATAATATAAATAATATAAATAATATAAATAATATAAATAATATAAATAATATAAATAATATAAATAATATAAATAATATAAATAATATAAATAATATAAATAATATAAATAATATAAATAATATAAATAATATAAATAATACAAATAATATAAATAATAATTATAATACTAAAAAAATGAAATTTCAAAGTCGATAACAATTGGGTGGTCTATGTGGTTTTGATATTTGATATGGCAACCCAGTAAGAGTCAGGTGGTATTTTTTTAATCAACACTAAGATTCGCGGTAGAAGTCATACTGGCAGGTATCGACAACTACAACTCGGTGCATTTCCGGCCTGCACGGCTATAAAAGCTTATTCCGCGTCGTGGCTCGGTCTTTTTTAACCAATACCCAGTGAAGCGTACACGCTGTTTCGCGTACCTAGCTTTTTTCGGAATAACCCCAAACTCAAAACGTTATCTTTTGTGATTTTGTAAGTGATTCTTACTGAGCATGCTCGGTTTCGAAATTAATTATTCTTAAAATTTTTAGGCGCACGACATTTATCCAGTAAGTGGGTACTGAGGCCCTATAACAATTATTTGATTTGATGGTGACAGGCACAAACCTTAATGGCTTAGTGCACTGGAAAGAATCAATCGGCAGAATAACTAAGCATCGTTCTATGGAACAGTAGCACCCGACAGCAACGCCACTCAGATCATAGCGCACGCGCAGCGGAATAATGATATTGTCCGAGGGAAAGCAGTCAAAACTCGGATAGAGAGACAGCGCAGCGTAGACAACTCGCCCGCTGGGGCTGGCTTCTGTTCGTCAGTGGAGCACCCCCAAAATACAGTGACATAGAAGCAAACAAGCAAACAAACAAGTGAAATCCATTTAATCTAATTATATTGCATTCCAATTTTGCAAATCCGCCAAATATCTGTACGATATAGCAAATTAAACCACGGATTGAAATAATTGATTAACACTTTAGTGCTGGCTATCGGTTTGGGAAAAATTCATTTTTTTTTTCGTGTTTGATTTGTTCAATATGGTTTTTTATGAGTGCAACCAAACAGGTGCAGCGCGATTTCCTTTTTTTTTGCTATTCAATTTTTAAAAGTATCATAAATGTAAAAAAAAGAACAAAAGTGCGTGCCAAGCCTAATATAATATTGTCTATAACCAAAACAATTTGAAAAACCTGATTTTAGAAAAGAATCATTCAACGTTTGAAGGCCTTCAACACAGATTGGATGACGGTGAGTTTTTGGATGTTGGTGGTTGATATTATTATATTGGAAATCCGTCCAAGTGATGGAAACAACTGCTCAAAATTTAAGTACAAATTTGTGTTAAACAGTGTAAAATGATTTAGTAAAAAAGAAAAGAAAAAGGAATGAGCACTAATAATGATGATAGTTGTTTTGATCATTTGATCGCGCACGTAAAAGAATAGATGTAAAAAGTAACGGAAAAACAAAAACAAAATATCTTGTGATAATAATAAAAAAAAAAGCCAACTCTCACCGGCAGATATTCTCTCAGGGCTCATCATGATTAAATCGGTGTCGTTTTTATGCGTTTTCAGTGCATCTTAGGAGCTTATTTGGTTTGCAATACATCTTTCATGGCATAAAAAAAGTGTCCTTTCATCCCCCAAGATGTACAACTAAATGCAACCCATTGGCGTTATACCCCCAAGAAAGTTGAATTGGTATGGTGCAAGTATTTCTGACCACATTCTTCCAGCTCATATCAGCTGTCAAGCTGTTTCCCCATTGCTACTCCTAATAATACTCGATTTTAGCCAATTTCAGAAAGAAACCCAAAGGAAAATGTAATTGGAATCACTTACCCGTTCAACAAGTGGAAAATCTTCAACAATGTTCAGATCACTTTACACTTGCGTAAACAAATTCGCATGCTAATGGAGCTCTTCTGATTGCCAAAGGTAGACGACAAGCATCAAATATATGTATCAATTTGCGTTGAAATCCAATTCGCTTACCCTTCCACTCGCAGCCACTTTAGTCGATTGATGAAGGCAAGGCTCGTATTGCCAGAAGTTCGTGGATAATCCGCCCAACCTACAAATGCCAGAGTAATTTGAATGAGATACTTTTGCTTAAACAATCGAGGTATTGAGAGAGGAGCAATGGCTGCCAGGCAGCCAAACATCCTATGGAGACAGAGATTGTCGAACTGCCAGCTGCCATATGTGCAATGTGTTTGCTGTGACGAATCCATTATATCAAGTATACGTCAAGTGTACAGGGGCAAAAGTAAATAAAGCATGAAATACAGAATTAAAAGAAGTTTCCATGTGTGTGTGTGTATTTTTAGTTGGCAATTTAACAACCAAAATAACCTTGAAACTAAACTTCATTTTGCGTTTAAATGCGAATTCTCTGCGTATTACGTAAAGCCAAACGAATTAATTTGCTTGTTTTTGTTTTCTTACATTTCGACTCAAATTGTGGCTATAAAAGGAGTAGTCTTGCAGATAAGTTCCAACAAACACCAAAATGGTCTTGTGGCATTTGTGCATTTGGAGCGTCTTCGCCATTATATCGCAGGTAGCGTCGCAGACACGCCAGCCTTCTGCTAAGGATATCGCTTGTGGACCAGGTCATTATTTTGACCAGTTTCGACATGTATGCTGGCCGGCTCCTGGAGGAGGATAGAACAAAGAAAAGTTCTGCAAGAAAAAGTGTTCTTTTTATATACTTAATATTTTAAATATGGAAACATTACCACATTTCGTACTTTCTGCAAATTTTTTATCTCGATACAAAATTATGTTTCCTAAATTTTCGTCAGTGTCGGCCAAATAACACAGCAAACTTACTTATTACAGAAATAAAAATAAATAGGCTCTTTTATACACCAACAAGAAGCAAGAAGATATTTGGAAAAGCCGAGTCAATATTCTTTTCTAATCTGTTTATGACTCCGACTCAGTGTTCGAAATGTTAATAAAATAGAGAAACTCGTTAATTAAACCACGATATAAGGCACAGCGTTGGCTCGCACGCTGGATTTGCTCCTTGGGGGCGCAATCTAATAAAAGCAACTGATATATCATAAGATTATAGCATGTGCAATCCCTGCTGACATTGTTACGCCAAATGCTGAGTTCGCTCGCAGTCATAGCGTGGTGTTTCCTCACGAGAGAGCTAGAACGATTCCGGATTCATATTGAAGGAAAACAATCATGTCTTGTATCCAAAACGAAGTATGGTAGTAGTAGGTGGTGGCGGTTTTCAAGTCGGAAATCCTCGCAATTCTGATCGGGAGAATAAGGTAATTGTAGGGATCTGAGATTTGTAATGTGTTTTCAAATTGAAGTAATGTATCTGGAACTATGAATCCAAGCCACACTATTGTCACTATCTACGACATCATCCCTTGGCTCCTATCGACGACTAGCAAAAACAGCCTGTGGGGGGTTCGTTGATAATACCGAGGATAAACATTCCACATTCACAAATAAATAAAAAAGAAGGGGCCCTGCCATAATAGAGAGTATACAAAAAAACACCAAACTTTGAACAAACAGATAGCACCTAAACTCCTGTACTCACATATTCATGTTGCTAAGATGTCGGAGCAACATAGCACTCTATACCCTCCCTACCATTGAGTCTCCATTGCGCTGCCCTTTATAAAAAGACTCCCTAACGACGTTTTACCCTATCCTCTCTACCTTAGGAAAAAATAACCAAAATCTATTCCATAATTATCATATTTTTATTCATAAAATTCATCACTATATACCCTCATTTTCACCTCATTGTCTAGGTAATCATAAACTAAATATTATAAAGGTTAACCAGCTAACAAAAAATAACGAATATAGTACATAATAATTATAATTAAAATTAAATATAGGTTTTGATCGTGTATTATCAGTTAATTTGTTTCATTTTAGTTGCTTAGTTCTTTACTTAATTTTCATTTTAATTGATATCTAAGTTATTTGCTTTTGCGGTTCGAACTTAATCAGCTGTCTATATTATCAAAATACTACCATATTGTTGGTGTTGGGTCTAAATTCGTTGTTTGTTTTGATTCTCCTTTCTTTTCTTTTACTTTCATTGCATTTTTGCTTTTGATTTCTATCTTTGCTTTTCAACTACTTGCAAACACAAGATATTTTGTTTTTGTTTTTCCGTTACTTTTTACATCTATTCTTTTACGTGCGCGATCAAATGATCAAAACAACTATCATCATTATTAGTGCTCATTCCTTTTTCTTTTCTTTTTTACTAAATCATTTTACACTGTTTAACACAAATTTGTACTTAAATTTTGAGCAGTTGTTTCCATCACTTGGACGGATTTCCAATATAATAATATCAACCACCAACATCCAAAAACTCACCGTCATCCAATCTGTGTTGAAGAAAAGAAAAAGGAATGAGCACTAATAATGATGATAGTTGTTTTGATCATTTGATCGCGCACGTAAAAGAATAGATGTAAAAAGTAACGGAAAAACAAAAACAAAATATCTTGTGTTTGCAAGTAGTTGAAAAGCAAAGATAGAAATCAAAAGCAAAAATGCAATGAAAGTAAAAGAAAAGAAAGGAGAATCAAAACAAACAACGAATTTAGACCCAACACCAACAATATGGTAGTATTTTGATAATATAGACAGCTGATTAAGTTCGAACCGCAAAAGCAAATAACTTAGATATCAATTAAAATGAAAATTAAGTAAAGAACTAAGCAACTAAAATGAAACAAATTAACTGATAATACACGATCAAAACCTATATTTAATTTTAATTATAATTATTATGTACTATATTCGTTATTTTTTGTTAGCTGGTTAACCTTTATAATATTTAGTTTATGATTACCTAGACAATGAGGTGAAAATGAGGGTATATAGTGATGAATTTTATGAATAAAAATATGATAATTATGGAATAGATTTTGGTTATTTTTTCCTAAGGTAGAGAGGATAGGGTAAAACGTCGTTAGGGAGTCTTTTTATAAAGGGCAGCGCAATGGAGACTCAATGGTAGGGAGGGTATAGAGTGCTATGTTGCTCCGACATCTTAGCAACATGAATATGTGAGTACAGGAGTTTAGGTGCTATCTGTTTGTTCAAAGTTTGGTGTTTTTTTGTATACTCTCTATTATGGCAGGGCCCCTTCTTTTTTATTTATTTGTGAATGTGGAATGTTTATCCTCGGTATTATCAACGAACCCCCCACAGGCTGTTTTTGCTAGTCGTCGATAGGAGCCAAGGGATGATGTCGTAGATAGTGACAATAGTGTGGCTTGGATTCATAGTTCCAGATACATTACTTCAATTTGAAAACACATTACAAATCTCAGATCCCTACAATTACCTTATTCTCCCGATCAGAATTGCGAGGATTTCCGACTTGAAAACCGCCACCACCTACTACTACCATACTTCGTTTTGGATACAAGACATGATTGTTTTCCTTCAATATGAATCCGGAATCGTTCTAGCTCTCTCGTGAGGAAACACCACGCTATGACTGCGAGCGAACTCAGCATTTGGCGTAACAATGTCAGCAGGGATTGCACATGCTATAATCTTATGATATATCAGTTGCTTTTATTAGATTGCGCCCCCAAGGAGCAAATCCAGCGTGCGAGCCAACGCTGTGCCTTATATCGTGGTTTAATTAACGAGTTTCTCTATTTTATTAACATTTCGAACACTGAGTCGGAGTCATAAACAGATTAGAAAAGAATATTGACTCGGCTTTTCCAAATATCTTCTTGCTTCTTGTTGGTGTATAAAAGAGCCTATTTATTTTTATTTCTGTAATAAGTAAGTTTGCTGTGTTATTTGGCCGACACTGACGAAAATTTAGGAAACATAATTTTGTATCGAGATAAAAAATTTGCAGAAAGTACGAAATGTGGTAATGTTTCCATATTTAAAATATTAAGTATATAAAAAGAACACTTTTTCTTGCAGAACTTTTCTTTGTTCTATCCTCCTCCAGGAGCCGGCCAGCATACATGTCGAAACTGGTCAAAATAATGACCTGGTCCACAAGCGATATCCTTAGCAGAAGGCTGGCGTGTCTGCGACGCTACCTGCGATATAATGGCGAAGACGCTCCAAATGCACAAATGCCACAAGACCATTTTGGTGTTTGTTGGAACTTATCTGCAAGACTACTCCTTTTATAGCCACAATTTGAGTCGAAATGTAAGAAAACAAAAACAAGCAAATTAATTCGTTTGGCTTTACGTAATACGCAGAGAATTCGCATTTAAACGCAAAATGAAGTTTAGTTTCAAGGTTATTTTGGTTGTTAAATTGCCAACTAAAAATACACACACACACATGGAAACTTCTTTTAATTCTGTATTTCATGCTTTATTTACTTTTGCCCCTGTACACTTGACGTATACTTGATATAATGGATTCGTCACAGCAAACACATTGCACATATGGCAGCTGGCAGTTCGACAATCTCTGTCTCCATAGGATGTTTGGCTGCCTGGCAGCCATTGCTCCTCTCTCAATACCTCGATTGTTTAAGCAAAAGTATCTCATTCAAATTACTCTGGCATTTGTAGGTTGGGCGGATTATCCACGAACTTCTGGCAATACGAGCCTTGCCTTCATCAATCGACTAAAGTGGCTGCGAGTGGAAGGGTAAGCGAATTGGATTTCAACGCAAATTGATACATATATTTGATGCTTGTCGTCTACCTTTGGCAATCAGAAGAGCTCCATTAGCATGCGAATTTGTTTACGCAAGTGTAAAGTGATCTGAACATTGTTGAAGATTTTCCACTTGTTGAACGGGTAAGTGATTCCAATTACATTTTCCTTTGGGTTTCTTTCTGAAATTGGCTAAAATCGAGTATTATTAGGAGTAGCAATGGGGAAACAGCTTGACAGCTGATATGAGCTGGAAGAATGTGGTCAGAAATACTTGCACCATACCAATTCAACTTTCTTGGGGGTATAACGCCAATGGGTTGCATTTAGTTGTACATCTTGGGGGATGAAAGGACACTTTTTTTATGCCATGAAAGATGTATTGCAAACCAAATAAGCTCCTAAGATGCACTGAAAACGCATAAAAACGACACCGATTTAATCATGATGAGCCCTGAGAGAATATCTGCCGGTGAGAGTTGGCTTTTTTTTTTATTATTATCACAGATTCACAAGCAATGCAATTGATTGGCTTTAAACACATGAACTAAAGAATAATTCCTTCCTTTTCCAAATTTCAACAAAAAAAATAAAGCTTTAACAAACCGTGTAAGCAAAAACATATTCAACATGAGCACTCTTTGGGTCATAGGTGGTTAAGTAGCTCTGGCTAGTTTTATATTATAGGGCGTGGAATTTCTTATGCCGCCGCCGTCGTCTAGACCAATTAATAATATTTCGTGTCAAGTGTCAAAAAGCAGAACCCACAACAATAAACACTCTAACAATCATTATCCCTAAGCCCATCCATGTTGTTACCATGTTTCTTTACTACATTTGCCGTTATGCTAAAAACACGCTAACTGATTTTTTACGGCTTTGTTTTGAAGTAAAACTGAGATTAGTACGCTGATGAGCAAAGCGTAATAAGTGCATATTAAGTGAGTCTAACTGTCAGTTCGGAAATCAGTGAACAAACTTTCTGGAATTATCTAAAGAGACCAAAAGGTTGGGAAGGGTATGCAGCTTAACGAGAAGAGGACTTAACACAAGGCTAAAACCGTTTCACAATCGCAAAATTCACTTTATATAAATGCAGACTAAACTTAAGTAAGTTTAAAAACTTAAACTTAAATTTGCCACCTAGCTATGCCCCTACCTACAGCCAGAGTGGTCAGAGATTTCAAGTTCCAAGATGGGTTTAAATAGCTTTCAGCACGCTAATGTTTCATTCAGAGTATATGAATAAGTTCAGAGTGTAACAAATTATGCGAAATGGTTAGTTTAAGACGTAGTTAGTTGTGCGTCTATTCGGAGCTTATCTATCTACGATTAGAAACTTTGAACCTCAGGTGGCAAAGAAAATCAATAAAATAGCACTAAGGGCAAAAAAGAAGATCTATAAGAAGACATCTACTAGCGTAAGGAGGCAAACAAAATCAGTTTCATGCTCCTAAGAAATTCTTTCGTCACAGATTCAACTCGAAATTTGTGGTTTTTGTATTGGGGGCACTAAACGCAGGAGCAATACTTAAGCACCAGGCGATGGATAAGTTTCATTAAATTCCTCGGACTATCGTTTAATGTAGCATAATGTAGAGGCATGGGAGTTAAAGCATAGCTTAAGGTCTAACACAACACCTAAATCAGGGAAGAAAGGGATACGTACCGAAGGCGTACAGTAGATTTGCAATGCGGAAAATGCAGCGTTGTTATTGTATTTAAGCAACAATAGCGATAATCGGATGTAAGCCAAAATATTTCAAATACACCTTTAATTTTTTTAAAGCGATAATCGTTTTTAGTTTTGGGTCAAAGTAAACGATTTCACGATTATCAATCGATTAAATAAAAAGCACTGGTTTAAATTCTTAACATTTAAACTGTGCTGGCATTTTTGCATATAACCGATTATATTTTTACCAAAAATTTATCGATGACAGCCGATCGGTACTATATATGCAATAATTGCCAATAAGCGATTTTCAAATAAACTACTATTTTTTTATGAAAATTCCAAACAAAATGCAGTAAAACTAAAATTTTGTTGCATATGAGCAATAATTTTATATAAAAGATACGTCATATAAGCTATATATACTGTACCACTAAAAAAAGTAACTAAATAAACGAGGTTTAGTCGATGTTAAATCATAGACGTACATATTTATTTTATTTTTGATGTTTTGCTCTTAATTTATATCGAAATTTTTGGTAATCTTTGTTGAACAATTCTCCAATTGGCAACACTGGTACTTGATAAGATATTTACCATGCGCCAAATTTTAATATGTACATATACCGTACGAGAAACCCTTTTTTTGGGCCAGCTGATTGGCAGTTACTGACGCATATTCACCAAGTTTGGAGCAACAAAAGTTTTCCTTACAGTTTATAACATTAACGATGGTATCCAATGGTTTGACAACTGCGGCTCATGATTCTTAAAAAACGTCCTAGACATATTTGCATCCGGCAGGCGACACAGGCACAGGCTATTCCTTCTTTGGAAGACGTAGAGAGCACACTAGCTACATTTGGTCAATGTATACTTATAATTGAGTATACTTTGCCTTTAATATTACCGCATGGCACATGGACGATTGCACTATATCAGAATCAGTTTGATACTTCGACCATTTTAATTATTTTTATATTTATGCATGGTTTCTACAAATTTATGTGTTTCTGACGATCAACGGCATTGGCAAAAATTCAATTGACACGCTGCAAAGAAAAAGTAAGGCCATTCGATTGCATGTGTGGTACCGATTACTTCGTAATAACGCAACGTTTTCAGGTGAAACCTGAACCATTCAATAGATAAAATGCTTGCGGTTTTGCAGAATATAAGTTTCACCTGGATAAGTTGCGTTTTAGTCGGATAAAAATTGATTTGAAAAACAAAACCGCAATAAAACCGTTAACTAGATCAGAAGTACCGGTATCACCATAATCGTTACCGTATCCAAAATAAGTTTCTGTTTGAATCCCAGATTCAAATTCAATACCCTATGGTATTTTTCCCCAACTATATGGTAATGAATATATCATTATATAGGAAATTTTCATAAAAAGTGCAATATATAAGTTTTATTCATATATTTGCCAAATCAAAGGGAAAATTAATAAAAAAAAATTGATGCAGACAGTTGGGATGGTGCCCGACAGTGATATATAGCCCATAAACACTAAATCCAGCATACAGTAAAATGGGTACGAAAGTATTTTCTTTAACGAACTTTTAACAAGTTCGATATAAGTAAGTAATTTCCTTTTTCCTAATTTTTGGGAAGTTCCAATTGAGAAGTTTTACTATTGGAAAGTTGGTTTTTTTGGTGGCAAAAATTACTTTAAAGCCCATAACTTCAGTATTTTTGGGTCTATGTTCTTAAATTTCAAAACATAGATCCTAAACACATTTATAAACGCCTGTGGGAATTTTCAATATACTGCGGATTGTGGCAGTGATTAAGGTAAATCTATTGCGGAGGAAGGGGGCCTATTGAAAAAGAGTGAACATACACATATGAAAAATTTGAAAAAACACGAAGGTAGCCGGTCTTTTTAAATAACTTTAATTATCTGGACTATTTGTGAAAGATACGAGTAGAAACGCAGTCGAAATTGTTGCATTTATTGCCTACATCTTTCGGTGTTCCAATCCAAGCTTCTCTCTGCGTGCATCGTGCCTAATCTTGTTTGTTGCACAAAACTCTAAAGCTGTAGACTCCAAGTAAACAGTGAATAAACATTTTAAACACATTTGTTGATGTGGCCAAAGAACTTTAAGCCATGATGGTATTTCATTTTTTGACTGCCAGAACTCTTAACTCAATTAGTTGATGTATGTCCTGCTTAATGAAATTGTAACTGCTCTGTTGACCTTGCGTGCTATCCCTAGAACCACGCCCTGTGTTGCTGCGTGTGAAATTTGTACGGTTCAGAAATATGCAAAAATTATACGAATCGCTTTTGGCTTAAATTAATTTATCACGTGCCGAAATAAAACGCTCATGGCAGCCGCAAAGTACGGCTACGGCCCCACGGTAATTAATTGAATTCTAAGAACAGCGCTTAAAAGTTGCCAACAAAATGGAGGCAACGAGCGGGCATTGCTTAACTTGACTTAACTTAAGTTTAACTTTAACATTAGTCGAGTTTCTCAGCTGAAGTGAAAATTCCAGCACAACAATGCTATCCACTTACATTTGCGATGTTGCGATGTTGCGATGTTACGATGTTGCGATGTTACGATGTTGCGATGTTACGACCAAAAGGAGCCCAACATGCTGTCAAAATGCCAGTCATTATTTTCGCTGCTTGGTAATTATGGACATGTAAGCGCATGAGCTGTCAAAAAGGACGTAACAATATAATCATTCAACACGAATATCCTTTTCATGCAGACATGTTGAGTTGGCCAAAAAGTATTCTATATAATACACTAAAGTGTATTGTATTCAGCTAACTGTTCTTCTTGTTGTCAATTTTTGACATATTTCAGTTATCAAAATGACTGGCGATTTGCGACTTGCGACTTGATCATGTTTCATTCTTTGCCGCAAAGTATGCTATGAAGTTAGAACTCATGTCGCCAGTGTTGCCATTTTGCGGCTTTGTATTTAAACTAAAACTTTTAATGCATATACCAAAATGTCGACGGTATTGTAAAATATCACAACTAATTAAAAAGTTGCTGCACACATGTGTGGACCTTCAGTTAAATGGTAACTAAACTCGCAGCGTTTGTAGTGCTAAACTTTTTTAATTATGTTTGTTCGTTGTCGTCTGATTTCACTTATGCATTAAGCTGATTAGCCTCGTTTTTAATGGCTTTTGGTTGAAATACTTTTGGATGTCACTGTTATATTGAATTGCATTGCAAATTCAAATGTTCTCTCTAGATCTTGGTGCACTTCAACTCCCGGTTTTCAGTAAAAATGCCTAAACGCGATTTAAACGCACCTTTTAAGCCATATTTTCAACTCTTTTGGCTAATATCCTATTCGCCCTCGGGCTAATCCAGTCGAAGGATATCTAAACATTTTAACTTTGTTTGCTGCACTCAACTAGACTCTATTTATTTTCAATTATTATTCAGCTATGCAAAAATGCTTCCATGGCCCGGTCACAGTATCCATATTGGTTGACTGTGTGTGTGTGTACACATTGTAATATTCATATGCTACTATGACTTTGCATCTAAAAGCTGCAAGCGCGAAACTAATAACGCTTTTCGAAGAGAGTTTTCGAGTTTTCCGCTTTTGTTTACTCAATAAGGTTAATGAGTTTTCGCCCGTTTCTACAGCTAAACTAAAAATCAGGCCAAGGTAAGCGTAATGGATGCAGCAAATTTTAGCTTAATGCAAATTTTTGTTGTTTAGCTTTTTAATACATATACCTACAGTAAATAACACTGTGAAAATACAAAACTACGTGGAAGAAAATATCAATAAAACAGGTCAACATAATTCTAGGAATTGGATTTCATATTTCAGATTCTGATAAAGACATCCACACTTATTAAACCTTCGTGGTGTATAAAAAACATCGATGCATGGAAAACATCAAGTTGGCCTATAATTTTCCGATGTGTTTCTTTGTTCTTGTACATAGATCGATGTTTTCAAAACCATCGCACATTTCACCATCTCTTACGCCAACTTGTTCTTATCTAAAGTGTCGCCAGACAATTATTTCCAGAACATGCCGAATTAAGTCTTATTTCCCGTTTTACAAATAGGGTAGCAATTTGCAAAATGAAGAGTGCCATCTCAATGGGTTATTCCCATAATCAATCGAAACTCTCAGAGACAAGCGAAATAGACTGCTGCCGGAACGCTTTTATGTTTTTTTATGTTTACATAATTTAGGCGTAGATCTATTTGGTCAAAAATCTATATATAGTATCTATAAATCTTCTTTTGTTCACATACCTTTAGTTTCACAAACCAAACCATCGATGCATGGATGTTTTTAGTCCGAGGCATCGACCTACAACGATGCACACTGTCGATGGGCTCTGCGTTGGTAAACATCGATGTTTGTTCTGGATCTGCATCACTACAGCCACAAAAATCTAGTATAAATGCTAACAATCTGCAACTTGGCATATAGACAAAAATTAACACTCTGGATTCAAATGAGCAATCATTGCCGTCAGGTGATGTCCCTTATAAAGGACAACGCTATTCTGTGCACTATTAATTCTCACCTGTCTCTTCTAAGTATTCAAAAAACGCATTATTTAATAACTTTTGAAGCAGTGAATTTGTATGGTACTAGGTATTTATATGATATTGTAGAAAACAATGTTTTTCTCTTTTTATACTAAGACATTGACTGCATTTTTTGCAAATAATAACTGTTATTTTAGTGCATCCCGGCATTTTGCAGCGTCCAAGGCTTTTTAATTGGGAAAAATTCGAAGGGTGCATTATGTTGTCCGTGCGAACCTCTGTTGGTGGATGATCTTGCAAACTTATTTTTCGTTTTAAAGAAGGCCTATCTATATCTGTAAGCAATGAACTAGGAGACTGACTTGAAGAAATGCTGATAGCGAGTGGCTCTTTCGCGACCAATTTGTGTGTCAAAGTTTTCCTGAACATCACAGGCTTGAACATTTAACAACACATTATCTTTATCTGCTCGAAAGCTAAATTTAAAATTTAATTTAAATTCCATCCAACTAGATATCAGTTCGAGACAAAATCACGATGAGTCCGTTCCTTGGAATGATTATTAATTCAGTAATACCGATTCATTTGGTCGTGAAGATCTACGCCTCCTCTAATTAACTTTTTGTGTCATGTCATGACCTAACGGAAAAAGGGCACATATTTAACTCTGGTACACTTGGACATGTGGAAGATGTTCTCGAAGTTGCTATCCGAAGAACAGAAGGCTGCTCGTGTAAATATTACGCGTGACCTCTTGAAACAGTGAGGAAATGATCCGACTTTTTGAATAATTTTATTACGTGTAACGAAAATTGCTTTTTTGAGTAAGACAAGAAATTCAAAAGACAAAGTGCTGATTGGCACACGTAAGCTTTCCGACGCGTCACTTAAGCAAGGGTTCGAAGTAGCAGTTGACGCGGGTTCGCTTCCTTAACCTCTTACCGCGCTTCCTGTCTAGCAACTTACCTATTTGATATGCCCTGTATATATTTAGGATATTTATGCAAAAACAAAATCATTACAAACAGCGCAAGTAACATATAATTAAATTCAAAATGGAAAGAAAATGGAGACCCTGATAATCCGAAATTATCATAAACCTCATTTTATATTCGGCACTTGAACTTGTAGCATGGAAAGTATACAACCCCTTAGGCACTCCACATAGCAGGCTTTCAAAATATCTTGCTTAAAAGTTGATTCTTCATTGTATAGACTGTAAGTAATCTAAAATTCCAAGGCAAAAGAGGTTACTTGTAATCTTTGTTCAGTTTGAGTCTAGCTGCAGCTAAGGGCAAGACTCTATTGTTGTATAACAGACAAAGAAACCCATTAAAATTGAAAATTAATTTGGTTGTGTTCGGAGTGAATAAGCAAACCTGCCATTAATATTAACCCAAAGCTGTCAAATATTCATCATTGTGCTATTAGCTGTAGTCGGTGCAAGTTTAAATGCCGAACCCAATGCCTGATGATGATGACGTAGATGAATATTATTATTGGGCAGCTCTAAGCACACAAATGAAACATTTATGTTTGAATCAGAGTATGAATGATGCTTTGGAATGGTCGGCATAATACGCTATTTGACTAGGCACCAGTTTGATTTCCGGTTATTGTTCATGTGTCCGCTCCTTGGCGCTACACATGCCACTTGACTGCACTTCAGATGTGTCCGGCACAGTTGCCAACGCGACAAAAAACTTTCTTGGCAACGGTCTTAGATACTATAAAGTGGGTTGGTTTCTGTTTGGCAATACGAACAATTTGTTGCGCTGTTTATGTATCCTTCCATCAAGTAATAGAAATCAAATACAGAAGCTGTTGTTGGCATTTCAATTGAGGTTGGAGGTGGTTTCACATGTTCTTTGGAATAGGCACTGGAGCCGGAAGATGACTGTCGATGATGAACTTTTAAATTACATGCCAAACATTTACCTTTGTAGTATTTACAATATTATGTTAAATTGATTCCTGCTAACATAATCGGTTTGAACAGTTACCAGTTTCAAATAATAAGACCTAATTTAAAAATTGGTCCCAATATGGGTAATTCTTTTTCAACACACCGAACACCGTTTTTCCCGCTGAAATTTTTGTCAACAAATTAAATAAATACTAATGTACTTGTCTTTTTTTATTTAAAAACGGACTATCGTGGTTTTTCTTTGCTTAATGCTGTGTGGTGAGCGGGTTAGAGAATACCACCTCAGGAGGTCAAAGCTTGTCGTATGAGGCGACTAACAATGACACTGGGTTCTTTCGAGACCAGTAGAGCTACCCCAGGCCTTAAAGGGGTTGTGCGTAGGGTTTGGGACCCACCACGTAAAACCACAATTCCAATGAAAGAATGTATTTGCAACAGGCCGTAACCCGATAAACTGGTTGTTATGGCCAGTTAAGAAGAAGAAGAATGCATTTAAGGCAAATGGCAAAAACCTTTGCTCAGTGGTTTCTCATTCCCTGTTCCTTGTTTAACATTCAATTAAGGGGCTGTTCATAAATGAAGTCACCACCGAGGGGGAGTGTCTCACAGTCAAAATGTGAATATAATCTGAAAAAATCTGTATATTTTCATACAATGCTTACTTTTCATTCGAATTCAAATACATCCATCAAAGATCCTGCATCAAATCAATTGGACAAACATTTAGGAAGCGGAACATAAGGATCAACACTAGCGTAATAATAGAACTCCAATTCTTAATGTGGACAAATTACCTTTGCCAAATTGTAATTTAGGCGTTAAACTCTTTAGTTGTGCTCCAAAAGTAATAAAAGTTTGAGAAGTTCAGAGCTAATAGCTCTTTTGCATCAGGTTCTACGCATTCGACGGAATGATATTTTGATTTGAGATAACAAAAAAATAATTACTGAAGCTCTTCCAAATATTTGTCCAAAAAATATATTAAAATAGATTTCTGATAATAAGGTTCTTCTATTTCCTTCGTAGGTATTACAATTTCTTTAATACCTAATCGTCGGAAAACTGTCAACACTACTCAAAGCTTTTTCTGCTGCTTGAGTTGCCTAAACAAAAATATTGCGAAAATTTTCTATCAAATATTTCGGATTGGGTTACGATCCAAAATAATTTATAATTTTTACCGTTTTCATATATGTTTTACTTTTCTGCAAAAAAGTATTGGGATTGGCCAAAAAACTAAAATCTCTAATTTTATGTTTTCGACGATTTAAGCACTCTGACAACTTTTCCGCCGATTTGGAGATGTTTTTTTGTCTGTGCGTTGTCGTTGTCGATGTAGTGTGTTAGTCAAATAACTTTAGTAATTTTGACTTTAGCAAGCTAAATGTTTTTCTATCGTGTTGGGCATGTCTTCAAAGAGTTTCCTATTGAAATTGAGCACTCTAGTTACTATGGTTGGGTCGCCAGAAGAAGAGTAAGTAAGAGTAAATATTTTCAAAATATTTTGTTTTTTATTTTTTTTTTTTTTTAAATTTGTCCTAGCTAATTTCGGTTGTTTTGAAAAACGTGCAGAAAATCCTGAGTTGGTTACCAACTGTTACTTTTCCGCAAAAAAGTATCGTGATTGGCCAAAGAACTATAATCTCTAATTTTATGTTAGTTTGTTTTTCCAATAATTTTAGTAATCTCCCCTTCACCAAGCTAAATATTTTTTATCATGTTGGGCATTTCTTCTTCTGAATTTGAGCACTCTAGTCGGTATAGTTGGGTCGCCAGAGCAATAATAAAAGTAAATAATTTTCGAAATTTTTATTTTCTCTTTTTTGTTGTTCATTTTTCTCCTAGTTAATTTCGGTTGTTTTGATAAACGTGCGGAAAAGCCTCAGTTGGTTACCAACTGTTTATTTACATATGTATTTATTTTTTCAATCGAGCATCTGTTTTTTTGAAACATGTAGTAACATATTAGACATGTGTATGTATGTATGTATGTAATTTACGTAAATATTTTTATGGTTGGAAATATTGAGTTTAAGAGGGCAAAACGTATGACCACGCAAACCTCAAATGCCATAGCAATGTCAAACATCAATATTAAGGTAATCTTCACAATAGAAAATTTGTTCGATAATATCAGAAGGTAAGTCTGCCTTATTGTCTTGAAGTTCTGCAAGTTGTTATCAAAGCTGAGTATGGAAGGGCATATGTAGGGCAACACAAATATCCAGCCAAGTTTTTTGCTTTGATTCAGTAATCCAAAAAAATCCTGTGTGACAAATGGCATCATAGAGGGCACCGTGAAAAAATTGGCATGAGTAAAGGCAATGAAGATGTTTTTAGTCGACAGGAACAAACACACATTGATCTGATCGCGATAGAGATGCAATTCAAGCCACATGGTTATCAGAAAGCCTATATGGACCACCGGCTGATCCAAAGCTCCGCTGCGGCAAAAGGCGTCAAAGAGATTCCAAAATCGTTCTTTACTTAACCAATAAAATCTATACTTATATTATAAATTCGAAAGCATCTCTGTCTGTGTGTTCCCTTTTACCGCGTGAAAGAAAACAAAACCAATTGTTTTGCAACCCACCACATCCATTTTGTATAAAAGTATGATTAGTCGGGATCATAGAACTGAACGTGCATGTGGTGGATTGTCGGGTTTTTGCGAAATTGGAAATAGGAGTTCTATAGCGCATCGGGTTTTGCTTTCGTTTCACGAAACATACATTTAAAGTGTATTTAACCGGTTCGTTCCATATCATTTCTTTCTGTTGTAGCAAGAGTTGGGACCCGTAAACGTGTTTTTACGTTTTTAACGTGTTTTTTATGTAATAATAAAAACAGGTGAATATACTTTTTTCGCCAGAGAATGTAGTGTATAAAATAGATTTTCAAAGTTTTTATTATTAATGAAAACCTTGATAAATAATAAGCTCTGATGAGCTACAGTTTCTTATGATTTGAAATACCTACATACATAAAACTGCTTGGTTTTAGTTAATCAATTCGTTTGGTAAACACGGTCAGGGATATATTCAAAACACTCGTATTGGGCACATAAAAGTTGAAATCTACTTTCAAATCGGATTCCGGAAAAAAGTCCGGTGTATATTCCATTACGCTTATGTTACGAAAGTAATACAAGCCCTGAAATGTACATATATAATAGTTATAGTTAAATTAGAGCGTAGATTAAACACACAAACCTTTCGTAGTGGACAGCCTTTGGGAATATTACTGTGTTTCCCCATGCTCTTGTAGGCAATGTTCAGAAAAATATTGCGATTGGCGCCGCGCATAAACTGACAGATATCTAAATTCATGTCGAAAAGTTTGCGATATTTGTTGTTGGATCCACTCAACTTGGAAATCTTAAAAAAGGCATTGTATTGATGTAAGTCCTGAGTGTATTCATATTCGGCAAAGATATGTGTTCTTTCAGGTTTTTTTATATAGCAATAATGTGTTTTAACAAAATTTGGATTTGCAACACAGGAAAAGCTTTTCCAGTAGACGGCCAGAAGATGTTTAGACTGAAATGAGACATGAAAATGTATAGGGCTCTGTAGAAATCATTGATTACATACCCTGGCAGGATGCATGGCTTGCAGGAGTAGCAGCATAAGTGGTATAACAAGTAACTGTAATTTAATCATAATATTTTAATTGTTCTTATAACGAGGCTTAAATGTTTTGTGGCAGCTTTTGAATGAGTTATATTATACCTATGTATATAAATAGTGAACTGACATTATAGACATATTAGTATTTAATTGTTAAATTGACTTTTAAATGTTTATTCATGTGCATACGTTTGTTTCCCTTCATTGTGCTTCAGTGATTTCAGTTGAATTTTCACAAATATTCGTAGTTAATGGAACTAACTATTGTCTCTATTCTCTGTAAATAGTGGTTTGCGCTGAAATTACCAAAATTCTACTACGATTCGGTTGTGTGCCAAAAAATAACAATTCGACGCCAATGTTAAGTGGAGGTGCCTAATATATGGTTCTGGGAAACGCAGATGTTGCACGCAGTTTAACTTTTCCTCTTTTCGAACAAATTGTCGAATCAAAAGTCAGCAACAGCGAGAAAACGTTATTTCCGGCATAAACGCTGGTAAATGCTCCTGTACGCTAATAATTCGAACGGATACAAATATTTCAAAGATCTACGCTTATTCGGCAGATAATAATTTTAAATAAAGTTCAATGTGATGAAATTGTATAGTGTAGCGCATATGCTTTGGCAATATTTCTGTTTCCTGGTAAACGGTTCAGTAACCTATCTAAAAATTTGAAAAATTCTCTACACAACTTTGCACCTTTTGTGTTTAGAAAAACGTCCAAAAACATTAAATATAAGAATAATGTAATGCGCAACGTTTTACTAGTTTTGAAATGTCGAACACCATACTTTTAAAGGAGCTCTTCAAATTATGAAACTATCTGCACTGTACTCGCGATAGAAAAGTGTATTTAGGGGCCCCTATTTGTTTTTAGAAAGCTGAATCTCATTCTGGATCTAACACGATAAGCCGTAAACTGTTTAAACGCAGAGCCGTACAATACACAATCGAATTTATTTTTAAGCATTTAAACAAACGTTAAAAGTAAAACAAGGTAACAGCGAACATCAGCATAATTTTCTACTTTTCCGTAGACTCAATAATATCGCCTTTGAATGGCAGCAGCACTGTTTTCGCAAGATGCTCCTTTGCTTTGGCCAAGTGCGAGTTGTTCTCTTCGATTGCCAAAGACCAGGCTTTAAGTTCGGTTTCTGAATCGGCTAGAAGCTCCTCGTATTTATCAAGAGTTTCTGTGCGTAATTTTAGTTGCTCCCCATGTTGTCGCTCTGCAGCACTTAGAAATTCATTAATCTGAAGTTCTTTTTGCTTAACGACCTCCACGTAATGGGCACACTTTTGCTGTAACTGCTCCAATTGTGCAGAGATCTGTTGCTGTTGCACACCTAGCTCGGTTTGTTGTTGCGTCAAAGCATTACGTTTGTCTTTACTACTAACCTCAAATAGTGATAATTTCTGATCTTGAACCCTTGTAAGTGCGAAGAACACACTAATCTCCGACTATAGCTGGGACTTAGCCAATATTGTATGGGCCTTGCCTCCTCAAACTTTTTACGTCGTTCTTCTAGCCGTGTTCTCTTTTCGCTTACTATTCTACTGAGCTTTCCTATGTTAAGCATGCGTGATTTTATGTCAGATTGGGAAGGTGGCAATGCCAGCTGTAAGCCATCCGCCTCGTTAGAGATGCATATGCCTGCGTAGTAAATATAGCGCAAGTGTGTGTTGAACTGTTCTACCTTGTCAAGAAGTTGTTTCTTGGATCGGGAGAGCATTACCTGCTGACTAAGACTGCGTTCCTCCATCGCGCAGCTGGGGCACGTGAACTGCAGCCTCATTCTCAAAATCTATCAGTTGTACTTTCATACTGTCAAATTGCTATAGCGTGCATTTCTGTTGAGCAATCTGGATCCTTAGAGTAGCCAGTTGGCTGTACAAGACTTTCACATCGTCGCTTGTTTTTGTGTTGATGTCCCACAGAATCTTGATCTTTTCGTTGTAAACAATTGTATTAGATTGAACGGACTTCAGCTCCATTTTAAGATGCTGCCTTTCAGTACGCTGCTCATCGAGCTGTTTCTTTTTTTTGACATTGGAGGTTTTTGAAATATACTTCTCAAGATCCACTTGACGTGCAATATCCTTCTCAAGTGCCTCTGTTTTGGGGAGATTACAGCGTTTGGCAATCAACATATCGCCAAACTCTTCCATCTTTAAATTATTCCAGAGCACAAATCCTTCTGGAGCATTTACAAACATGTGTTTATTGACCTCTTCGTCAAGCATGATGGTAGCCTGTGTAGTGGAGAGCGCAATAGAGTCAGCCGTATTTTGCTCGTAACTGGGGTGTTCGGTTGTTTCCAAAAAAGGAAAGTCAATGGGTACGCCGTTGGCTTCCTGCATGGATGGGTAGGGTGGCGCAAAATCTTTGAGAAAGTCCAACATGACAAAGACATGACCGAATGAGTGCTGTGTCGTTGGTGTCATCAGCCAGGATTTGTTCACTTGATGGGGATAATTAAGCTTTTGAAGCGCGCTCATAATATCCTCGAAATGATTGTTGCCAATAGTGATCTTATTGCGCCAAATATAGCTAAACAAGAAATTTATAACCCCAACAAACTGGTTAGTTGACATTTGACGTAGCCCTGAGCTGCGGCTGAAAAAATCAGCGGTAAGCGCTGTATATTGTTTACTGACACCATTTCTCTAATATATTCGGCAATTTGTTGTGACTGCTCCTGCACCCACTTCTTATCCATGTGTGGGGCAACGGCACGCTCAACTGGCGTGCTCCTGACTTTTTTGCTGATGATTTGGTGGTCGACGGTGGTGGGCCCAAAAGCGTGCCACGATCGCGTTCCAATGACAGAGGTTGCCCTGATCGGCGCTGCCTGTAAAATGCGTTATTACACTTGCATTGTATTTTAAATTTGTATTACCTCGAAGAATTACGCTTGCCAGGCAAGGGCGGCGGGGTAACGGCTGCTCGATTTAGCGTTCTTGAATGTTACTTTTCATTAATTTGCGTGTTCAATAGAAACTTCAGATTTTGGCTTACTTGTTCTGACGCTTGTTCGTTGGCACGCCAACTTCGTGAGAATCTTCAAAAAATTCTGTAGTACATTTTAAATATTTTATTTTAGGGGCAAATTGCTATTGATATTTATTATTCTGCTTGTTTGTTTCTTCAAATAAGAATTTCTATGCGGACTTATCGATTATCTTGAATAAATATCGATGTTTCGATATCTTACTTAAACTGCGATTAGTTCTCCATTTGTTTATAGTTATGTTTAACAATCAGGCGTGTTCTGGTGTCTAACTGGGAATGAAATGCTAATTTGAACTCATTCAGTGTCGAGGTGTTCTAGACACCGAATAAGAATGGCTACGTTTTCATTTCGATTATATACAATTGCTTATCGGCAGCAACAGCTGTGATTATGTTTGCGCGTACTTAAAATTTAAATTGCTATGAAAGCCATTTCCAATGTTTATGATTATGACTAGATTATGCAGACAAGAATTACTAAATGCTTTCTTCCTTTTAGCGGTATCCTTGCAAGGAGAACCAAAAACAAAAAGCGAGCTGAACGCTGCCCACTTTGCTTCCAAGCCGCAATGCCATGTAAGTACATATAGTCATATATAAATACTATATGATCCCGATCAACAAGCATCTAGTTCAACTAATAGCGCACGCATGTCAGCTCAAACTATTAAATCTCAGCCATCTGGCCAAAGCAAAATAAATAATCAGCCGATGGATATAGGTCAATTTGAGTCTGCAGTAAATTTTCAAGTGGTAGAAGAGGAAAACTTCCCTATATAAAAATATACACTAAAGTTAGGACACTATTGTTCATAATAGATACTGGAGCAGAGTTCAGTATAATTAACGAAAATGTGTGTCACCCAAAATGGAAGGTGGATGTTGATGCCTGTGTCAAAGCCATGGGCCACATAATTAAAATAAATAAGATATGCGAATTTCCTGCTTTTAAGGAATTTCAAATAGAAAACTATTATTTAGAATTTCTGGAATACAACTTTCATAGAGAATTTGATGGTCTTATAGGTGGAAACTTATTAGACGACTTAGGTGCAGTCGTAGATTACAAAAAAAGAGAAATCACCGTTAATAACGTCAAACTTGATATGTTTATGCGAGTATCCGACAAAATATGTAATTTAGAAACAAATATGACCGACATGTTTCGAATGAATGACCTCAACTATAAAACTAGAAGTTTGTTAGACCCAGTATTAGAGAAATTCAAGGTATTATTCTATAAGGAAGGCGACAACTTAACTTTTACGAACGTAATCAAACATAAAATATTAACCAAAAATGATATTCCAATTTATTCAAAAGCTTATAGGTATCCTGAGATTCATAAGGAAGAAGTAGATAGACAGATAAATGAAATGCTCCAACAAGGAATAATAAGGCACTCCAGTAGCCCTTATAATAGCCCGTTGTGGGTCGTTCAGAAAAAGATAGACGCGTCTTATAAGCAAAAATGGCGCATAGTAATCGACTATAAAAAACTCAATAGTGAAACAATCGAAGACCGCTATCCAATCCCAAATATGGACGAAATTTTTGATAAGCTAGGAGGATGCATAGTTTTTTCAATACTAGACCTTGCCAAGGGCTTTCACCAAATTGAAATGAGCCCGGATGATATCCACAAAACGGCATTTTCTACTGCTAATGGTCATTATGAGTTTTTGCGCATGCCATTTGGCTTACGTAACGCACCATCTACATTCCAAAGGCTCATGAATAACTTGCTTAATCCGTATATTGGACATATCTGTCTTGTCTACATGGATGACATTCTCATATTTTCAAAAAATATTGAAGAACATGTTGAACACATCTCCACAGTATTCAGTTGTCTCGCAAACGCAAACCTCAAATTGCAAGTTGATAAGTGCGAATTTGCAAAAACTGAAATAGAATTTTTAGGTCACGTTATAAATGTAAACGGGCTTAAGCCTAGTCCTAAGAAGGTCGAAACTATTGATAGAATAAAACTGCCCACGAACCAAAAACAAATTAAATCGTTCTTAGGCATGACTGGATATTTGCGACGCTACATAAGGGATTATTCAAAAATAGCGCAAAATCTAAACAAGTACTTAAAGAAGAACACAAGAGTAAACCTTAACGATGCCGAATACATTGAGGCATTCGACAAGTTAAAAGAACTAATTAAAAGTGACCCGGTTGTAGTGTATCCGAATTTTGAAAAGCAATTTACTCTCGTTACTGATGCAAGTAATTACGCATTAGGTGCTGTTCTTATGCAGAGCGATAAAGTTATTTGTTATGCCAGCCGTAAACTAAAACCATCTGAACTTAATTACAGCCCTATAGAAAAAGAGCTTCTAGCAATTATTTGGGCTACTAAACATTTAAAGTATTATTTATACGGCCGTAGGTTTACTATCAAAACCGATCATCGTCCTTTAGTTTGGCTGAACAATCTAAAGGAACCAAATCTCAAGCTACAGAGATGGAAAATCCAGTTAAACGAGTTCGATTTTGATATAGTGTTTATTAAAGGCAAAGAAAATGTTTTAGCGGACGGCCTAAGTAGAATAGTAGAAGACGAAACGCCAACATTATCAGAAAACACTGTAAAAACTATTGACATTAAAGACACAGACATATTTTTGATAGAAAACGATGAAATTTCGCCAACTCACGAAACTAAAGATGTTGAGATAGATTTTTCAACAGACTTAATTCAATTATTCACTAGTGACTGCGTAGATTTAGAAACAGTACATAGTGCCGAATCCGATGATCTTAACTTTATAAAATTAACTGAAAAAGCTCTTAACGTATTTAAATTACAAATCGTAATAAAAGAATCAGAGACAGAGTCACGATCCACCAAAATCTTGTACAAAAATAAAATAAGGCATCTTCTTCAAACTAATGGCAATCATGCAAATATATTAAAATTTATGCAAGAAACACTTCCAGAAAAAGGACTGATTGCTGTCTATTGTGAGAATATTACAATATACCTCATATTTCAAGAATACTACAGGCAACATTTTGCAAGTAATAAGAATATAATTGTACTCAAGTCAGGGTTATTATTAAGCGATATTACTGATAAAGAAAAACTTGTAAACCTTATTGAAAAAGAACATTTAAGAAATAATCACAGAGGTATAAACGAAGTACTTT
Source organism: Chymomyza caudatula (assembly GCA_035041775.1). Lineage (NCBI taxonomy): Eukaryota > Metazoa > Arthropoda > Insecta > Diptera > Drosophilidae > Chymomyza > Chymomyza caudatula. The sequence goes on from JAWNKW010000133.1 coordinate 3,337,103, forward strand.
TAGAGATTAAAAAATTGTATTACTATCCGAATTTACAAAAAGAAATTCAAAAATTTATAAACAACTGTAAAATTTGTAACCTTGCTAAATTTGATCGTAGTCCAATCAAACATAAGTTAAACATTACTGAGACGCCAACAAAGCATAATGAAATTGTACATGTCGATATTTGGTTTCCCCAAAGAAACATTATGTATCTTACAACAATAGATAGGCTCACTAAATATGCTACAGCTCATCATTTAAAAGATCGTTCATGGATATCTTTATTAAAAGCATTAAAAGAAAGAGTACAGCACCTATGAAAACCAGATACAATAATTGCAGACAATGAATTTAACATAGGCTGCATTAAACAATTTTTATTAGAACACGAAATACAACTTCACCTAACAACACCATATAAGAAAACAGGAAACTCGGATGTCGAAAGGTTACACTCAACATTAAATGAACATATTCGTATCTTTAAAGCAGACATAAAAAACAAGGACACTGTTTTTAGCAATGTGTTCAAAGCTATGATCCATTACAACAATACAATACATTCAAGTACAAAAATTAAGCCAATACATTTGTTAAATAATATACTTAGTAACGAAGAAATTCAAGAAATGTCTAAAAAGATACATTTAAAAAAACAAAAATTGTATCTTAGCGATAAACAAGAACAAGACGATAACTTTGAAAATGAATTTGTCAAGAACTATAAAATCGGAAAATCAAATCCAAAGTACAAGCAAATCAAAGATCACAAAAAAGATGGAAACTACTTACTTTCAAATGATGACCCACCAAAAAAGATTTATAAAGATCAGGTCAAAAGGAAATACAAATTTCAAAATTCTAACCAACATGAAGAACCACATGAGAATGACCCATAGCCAATTAATTTGAATAACATTTTCAACTCTTGAATCCTATGTTAAGAATATTATATACTACTTACTATAACCATCTTTGTAACTTTTACCTTCAACAATTATTGTTGAATCTTACGCTGGGGGAGTCATATATAAATACCCTAGTTTGTATTTATAATAAGCACTAGTTCTAAGCTTTATTACAATATACTAAAGCTCTTATAATAAAGCCTATTCTTAGCTTTAAGCAAACTAATAGGAATATGATAAGCTTAGTTTAGTTTGGAACGTGCGACGAAGCACTTCGAAATAAATTCAATTATAATAAAATATATATAAAAGTGTTTAATTGCAACACGAGTTGCAAACACCATTTCCTACGTTAATCAACGAAGATTGGCGTACCTTTAACTATATGTGTCAACATACGTGAAACCGATATTTATCCTATATATTTTGAGTTTCTTCTCGTGGCCCTAAAACATTACGTTTCTTAACATTAAGAAACAATTATTTGATTTTGAATCACAGGCAATAGCTGTCGATATTAGACCTACCACCTTACCCATATTAAATATGAAAATATTTGTTCTATTTCCACCCATTCACCGAGCGTGTTAGCTGGCTGTCGTTTGGTTAGTCCACTGAAATGTGTATTTAGGCCTACAAATTAATGACAATTTCCAATAAAAGATATTTAATTTTTTGTTTGTACTACATATAAAATAAACAGTTGGAAACCCACTCAGGCTTTTCCGCACGTTTAAGGTTGAGGACACACCGGCCGCATCAAGAGAATTTACTGATTTTTTGTTCATGTGCATCACGGCCGTACTAAAATATATGGGGTTTGTGTGTGAGTGTTTTTGAGCATTTAACTTCTGGTGCGACTTAGATGTGATAAGTGTTGTTAAATGTCTTGCCGATTCTCTATCGATATGTTGCCATGACAGCTGTTTTACTGATATTCCATCACTAGCCTCCGTACGCCACATGTAAAATACACATTTAAAATCGAAGCTATTGCATTTATACCTAATGATTATGTTGATTTTAAAGTTTTTTTCATTTCAATTTTACAATTTAGTTGAGAAATGAAAGAACAAAATAATGCTTGGTAGTTTATTTATGAATTGTGGCGAACCCTTCAAACATTCAAATTTCACCGCCGTTTTTATGTAAACTACAAACAGCTGTTTTGTTTTTTCATGATGTTGATGCGGTTGGTCTGACACCTACTTTCATCAGCTGATGCGATTGGCCGGTGTGTCCTCAGCCTAACAAATCAACCAAAATTAGAGTGGACAAAAAAAAAAAAATTAAAATACAAAAAAAAATTTTGAAAATTATTTACTCAATAGGAAACCCTTTGAAGACATGCCCAACACGATAGAAAAACATTTAGCTTGCTAAAGTCGAGATTACTAAAGTTATTGGAATAACATAACATCGACAACGACAACGCACGAACACAAAAACATCGCCAAATCGCCGGAAAAGTATACATAAAATTAGATATTTTAGTTTTTTGGTTTTTTTGCGGAAAAAACTATGTATAATGTAATCACTTTTTCTTCGTTATTGTAAAACATTCCATCAGGTGTGCTCTCTACCTAAACCTTCCAACGAAGACATGACCTAAATCCTTACTTTCGCATCAAATTTGCAGGAATACCAAACTCAGACAGTGAGGCATGAACGCGATCCCTCAATGGGAAATATAAATGCCGCTTTATAACAAAGAGATCTTGGGTGTCGATTTCGTATTAATGGGTGTTTTCCAGGATTTGGAGTAGTGTGAATATCTGGTCCATGGGGTACTTACCAGGTCCAATCAGTTCTTTCGCAAATGGCTTTAGTCTTTCACACAATACGCTTGCATTGTTTGACTTCTGAAAAAGGCCCTTCTCCATCTTCCTCTACGTCAGTCTCCCACAGGTCGTGTAGTAGCTGACTGCAGTGTCCTTCTATAGATGGCATTCAACAATGCAGTGCCTTCGCGACCCTCCATTGGTTCCTCTCGGCAGAGGGCATTGGAAAAGACGTTCACCGGCAGTGCGCGGGGAGCATATGTGCAATATGTTGTGATTGCAGCCTGGCGATGTCTAGCTATCACTGTGCGCTTTGCTTATCCATATGCGAACTGTAGTTGCAACGAGGTAGTGGTCAGAATTGATGTTGATCCCTATGAACGTACGAACACCAATCACACTTTCATCGATCACAACATGATTAATCAGGTTGCACGTAGATTGACCAGTCATGTAGACTTTTGGGTATCTAGGTGCCGTAATCTGGTACTACAGACTACCATGATTCGCGTCGTGGTGCAGTCAATGAGCCGTTGACCGTTGTGAGGGTAAAAAAATCAATGGGCTGAGCTGCGGTCATAGACAGACTCAAGTCTATCGTAGAACGCATCTTTGGTTGCATCGTCCTTGTCCATCATCAAGGCGTGACCGTAAATCTGGTGAATGTTAATGAATTTCGTGGCAGCTATAGTGTAAGGCAAAATCTGCTACCAGGCAGTAGCTCTTCCCTCTCCATCGCAACTCGTGGATGCCGGTCATGTCTGTTTCTCCCATCCTAAGAGTATCCACCAGGTGGGCTGGGGCACAATACTAACTCAGGGCTCGGACATTCCAGGTGCATACCCGCATTGTCAAATATATAGTTCTTTATTCGTTTTCTGGGGTCGTTAACTTTTCGAGGTAACTTTTGTGGTGGATTCGCTGCGCATATAAGGTCATTGCCCTAACAACGTGTGGCGGTTAGGGAATGCAGTTACCAGAAAATAGATTTTTGTGGGGCACAGTCGCAATTTCTCTAGTTTCATGTGCAAACAGCTTTAAGTTTTAATTTATATTGGTTGGGTTAAGGTCATCAATAGAGGATATTTTGAACAAAAGAGTTTTCCGAAGAGCATCGGTATTTATATTCAAAGTCTAGCACATTTAAAGGCTTTGTAGGAAAGGATATGTTGGATGCTTATAAACCAAACCATTGCTTTTGTTACAATAATCATCGAAATTCAATACTCTTTCCGTGCGCAAATTCAATTATTTGCGCCAGAGTAATTATAATTGCTTGCTGCTCCACGTTCTTTCATTGATTGCTTCTTTCAAAGTCAATGTCTGAGGCCCCAAATACAAGGCTGACAGCTCTACAGCATTCAAGTCGCAGGACGCATAGTTACGGTTTGTTGTGGCAACTCATTATACTGTCACCTTAATTATTATTTTGCCATTTCAAGTAACATTTAATTATGCAAAATATTTCCATTTTGACTCAACACTCCAACCCTACATAAGTCCACCATCCATTTTCTAGCTCCTGTGTCCATTCGTCCAGCCCCAGACCCCTAATAAGCTCCCCTATCCGACATTGTGCTCAGTATTCCTGAACCCCTTCCTTTTGCGACGCGCTTCTCTACGGCCTCCTTTGCCAGCACCGAGCTGCTGCATCCCTTGAGCCAGCTGCGTACCGCTTATTTACCCAACTCTCTCCCTTGGTGGCAGGCGTACAAAGTGCTTTCCGTCCGTGTTTAGTTTTGTAGTTTTGTATCTGCACTGTGCCATGAACGGCAACTTGCAGGACTTGCTTTTATTTCTACTATTTGTTTACTTTGTTTTGTTTTACAACATTTTGTTCTGGCTGTACTTATGCGTGTGTGTGTGAATGTTGCCTCTTTTGTTGTTGTTTACTCAGCGAGTTCGAGTTCTTGTTTCAGTTGATTTTGTAACTAAAATCGGCAACATTTTTCTACTTTGATGCGTCTGTGTGAGTGTGTGTTTTTGTAAGCATCGTATTTATTTTGACCTAACAAAATGGCTGACTAGTCGGTTTGGCATTTTCTTAATTGAGTTCAAAATAAACTCGTAGTGTTTTACAACTGGTTAGTTTGGTGATTGGTTGGCTATTTGGACCATTTCATAAACTTTCGCACTAAACTCAAATGAGAACTTTTTATAAGGGACTAAATATTAAAATGATTAACTCATATGGCAATATTGTACTTGTCAAAAATCATTCTCCTTCTTCTTAACTGGCCTGATGTAAATACATTCTTTCATTGGAATTGTGGTGTTATGTGATGGATCCCAATGAAAGTCCGATGAAGTTCCTCTTGGGTTACACACGAACAAGGATTCAAAGTTTATCGTAACTTCTAAAAAAAAAAATACATTATCACTTTAGCAGCTTGCTTGCGCCTCTTACTAGGATATCGGCAAGAAGAAATTCCACTCGGCCATTTTTTAACCACTTCTTGGATCTTTGTTAAGCGTTTTTTCAATGGGCTCAGTTTTTCTTTCTTTAAAAATTTATTTAGAATACATTAAAATCCACTTCACTGAATTTATATGAAAACATAATTTTATACCCTGTACACAAAGTTTTAAAGGGTATTATAGATTTGTGCAATGCATGTAACAGGCAGAAGGAGGCGTGGAGGACTAAATGCTCTGGAGCAATGGTCGAGTCGATATAGACACCGGACCATTCTTGGAGGCTATAAGAGCTTGAGCAATCATTTTTTTACCAAAAGATGCGCATATGCCCGGAAAAATACGAGTTTCTCGAATTATGTCGATATCTCACACCATTCACCCGTGACAGAATTTCCCGGTTTTAACCCACACTATAAAAGCTATCCAAACTGGCACAGTTATGCACACTATTACTGTGCCTGTGTAGTGTAAAAGTTATTTATATCGGATAAGAACTTAGAAGATATAGCTAATAATGTGCAATTTTAGGCCCCCTTTCATATAAACTGCAACAGAATTTAAATTTTTACAGAAATGTTAAAGTTAAAATTTATGTTAACCAAATGTGATACATTAGGCTTATAAACCAAAAATTGTTGATCTTTTTCCTTATCATCCCTCTCCCCCCGTAGAACAGTTACCGTTATTACGCACATACAATATTAACACAGAAATTTGATTTTCATGGAAATAATGGGTACAGGGTATTCTACTGTCGGGCACCGTCCCGACTGTATCGCATTTTTTTTATAGATTTGAGTTTATCGTCGTTTAAGGCTTTTGAGATCGCAAAATAAAGTGTAGAAAATTATATTTCATGTTCGAATGTTTGATGTTGTTGAGGACGTACTAGGTGAGCATCATTATGGATTCAGGAAAGGTGATGGGGCCGTTGAACTGCTCTATTGCGTCAATGATCACATCCTTGATGTAATGCATTGTTTCTTGATGTGTAACAAGCCTTTTTCAGAGTCCGGCATTACGGTTTGCTACATAAAGCAATCTCTCCCCTCGTTCTCCTTCCCGATCTTGAAGTTTTAATTAGTAGACAGGAGTTTCAGTGTTAAACGAGCAAAAAAACAGTTTCTGATTCCAAAGCTGTGCTGGTGTTTGGCTGGGGAATGTTTTGATTCCACTGCTATCCAGTTTTTCGACAGCTGATACGCACACCCTGAGAATGGAGGTGAGTACTTAACGAGCATTGGTAACACTATTCTTTGTATTTATGTCAATGATATGTTTGTTTTTTGGTACTCTTTGGATGAAACTACTGCTGCGGTGAGCTTCAGCTATATTTGTGGCATTTGGAGAATGGGCAAAGTGTCCAAATGCTTGCTACACATTGAAGCGTGATATACCTCCAAAGACACCTGTTATTGCTTTGGATGTTAAAGCTAAATATCTTTGTTTGTTTCTTGACAAGACGCTTACTTTTGCGCAACACATTACTGTACAGGTGGTTAGTATGCGAGGGATGAAGAAGTTGGGTTATCTACTTTCCAAAAAGTATCTGTATGCGTTTGGCCCCCTGGTTTATTAGCAACGAAGCGTTGCATAATGATCTAGAAATTGCAACTCAGCTGCATTATCACAGACTGGAGAGGCATAGCAACAGGCTGACCAATGTTTTGGTTGGTAGTATAACCATAAAAATGGTTATGGTTACAAAAGTTTTTTTTTTGTGTAAATCTCCATAAAAATGACTTTAATTAACCAAATATAGTCAACCGTTCCAATAAGTATGTATACACTATCTGATTGGCTGAAAGCTGGCTTTTTAAATACAGAACAATGAGTTCTAATTGTTGCTTTGAGCGAAGTTCCTTAAATAAAAACTTTAAATTTGTATACACTTACCTACTCATTACCTCAATGTCTGATTTCCACCAATTAACTTAAGCATGTGCTTATGTACACCTCTGTCCGCCACTCCATCCTTCGTAACAACAATTCACGCTCAGTGCACATTGCATATTAATTAAACATTAGTTCGAAAAAGCCAACAAAAAAAAAAAAAAATATCCAACAGAATAGACCTTCATTTGCAGCCTGCCTGTTGTTTGGCAAATTAGCAACATACATCATTGACCGGACACCTCCATCACTCGGTCCGAGCAGAAAGAGTGAGTCTTCCCAAATTGACGACTAACAGCCCAGCTGCGGCGTGGGACAGAACTCCTTTTGGTCCTGCTCTCATTTTGAACCACTTTGCCCAGTGACTGTCAGCAAATTAAAGAATAGAAACAAATCGAAAATAAGCAGATGAAAAACAAAGGCAACAAAAAAGCATGGAAAATGTTGGCCATATGTTAAGTCGAGCGGAAATATCACTTAGGGGAAAACATGATGGAGGCTGGCATGGATTAGGACTCCAACAACAATAACAACAGCAACAGCAGGACAACTGAACTCAACTGAGTTGGCCAGATAGAGAAAATCCGGAAAGAATGTGTCAATAATGACTAATGGCAAGTAGCCTAAAAGTATGCTATGCCAATGCCCCTTGTGGGCTTCACCCATGTGAGTGTGTGTGCATTAGCTTGGTATTTTTTATTTATTTTTTGCATATTTTTTGCATGCTAAGATATTTTTTTTTTGATAGCAAGGCCAACGTTACAGTTACTTTTTATTTTTATACCCTATCAACAAAGTGTAAAAGGGTATTTGAAGTTTGTGCAATGTATGTAACAGGCAGAAGGAGGCGTGGCAGACCCTATGTTCCTTGGGCAAAAATGGTTAAGAGCAATAGTCGAGTCCATATAGACATGTCCGTTTGTCTATTCTATCGTATGAGCCTCAAGATATCAGACACTATAAAAGGTAGAGGCACAAAAATTTACCAAAAGATACGCATTTACACCGAAAAGATGAAGCGTCGATATCTTGCCCCCTTCCCTTGTGACATATTTTTCCGGTTTACAACCGCTCCTCAAAAAATTATCGAAATCGGATAAATATATAAAAAGTTATAGTAAAAAATATGCTTATTTCACCCCCCCCTCACCAATAAACTGCTCCAAAATTGCACTGGTAGGTATGGATACATGTGAGCTAGAGTTACAAAATTGTGGAGACCCTAATCGTTAAAACTGTATCCACCTTTTTTCAATAGAACCCCCCTTCCCCGGCGATCGATTTACCTAAATTACTGCCTCACCCCCCAATATATTGATTGGAAAATTGTCACAGACATTTATAAACGTATTTTTTATCTATGTTACAAAATTCAACGACATTGACCTAAGAATAAAAGTAATTTTTGCCCCCACTTCACAATAGGAAAACTTGCCAATAGGAAAATGCTTACAGTCATATTAAACTGGTAAAAAGAGACATAGAAGAAAATAGTTTCGTTCTCATTTTACCGTATGCTGGATTTAGTGCTTATGGGGGAAAAAAGGGTACAGGGTATTCTACTGACGGGCACCGTCCCGGCTGTCTGCATCAAATTTTTTTTTATTTCTATTCATGTTCAATGAACTGCCGCCTGTCAGGCGAATAATGTCAAAACGATTTGGCAAGAACTGCCGCTGGGAATTATCTGTGCAGAGTTCTTTGGGGATTTTCGCTATAGAAAAACATTGCAATTTTCAAAATTGCTTGAGGGCTGATTCTGCTGCGAAACCCACACACTCAAAAACTATAGTATGCCAAAAGCAAAACATAAGAAAAAAAACTTTTAATTAATTTGAGAATGTTTGATTTAATTAAAAGCGAAAAAAGTTTACAATTCGTTTGTGGTTTGGGTAAGAGTTTCCAAATAGCAAAATGCCAAAGCCCCATTTATATGAACAACTAAATGAATAAGCAATGAATTGTGCGTTTGAGAGCAAAGTGGAATACATTTTACAATCTCTTTGTTGTGTTTGTGAAAACACGTGACCATTTTCGTGAAAAATTACAAAGGCAGCAAGATACAAATGACAAATGCTGGTGGTCGGTCAGGCACTGCAATAAAAGACGGTACGGCCGGAGCAGGGCATATGGTGCTCAGCAGGAATCTAAAGTGAGCCACAAGAATAATAACAGTTACAACAGCAAATGAAATGCTTGTCAGTCGGGAAATTGCCCAAAGGAAAAAGCAACAAGGACCAAATTTCTTGGAAACGCATAAAAAACGTACCAAGCCCGGGCAGAAAATATAACTATGCCAACATACATAAAGCCACAAGCAAAAAATAGAAAAGAAAGAGCGTTCGACTAAAATAACACACATACACCCACACTGGCGGCCATTTTGTAACAGGCTTCCAAAAAAAAGAGGACACGACACGCTGTGGACACGGGCACAATGTGATATTAAGTATACGCCAACGCCTAGGTGTTGTCTTTGACAGGATGGCTGCGGCGCAGGTAGCACAATTGGGCCACCCTAAAGTGTGCTTTATGTAATTAATGTGTTCCGTTTGTCGCTACACAAATGCGGCATGCTGCTGCTGGTTTTTGTTGCAATCACACAAGAGGAAGCGAACGCCCAAAAAGTTTACACAAACCGGAAATTGCTATTGTTTTGTCGCCTTTAAAACACACAACACACCAAAACACTGTATTGTGGCCAGAACATGACGGTGTGGTAGAGACAGACAGACAGACAGACGCAGTGGAAGAGACAGGCCGGTGTACACATTTTCATTCAGACATTTTAGCTTCCAACGCGGCGTATACGCAACGTTCATTGACTTTTCGAGGCTTGCATTTCCTTGTGTAATTGTGTGTGTGCGTAAGTTTGTTTGCATTGGTAATTAAGATGTTATCGTTGCCTTGAAAATCGAAGCTAAGATTTTGGCTATTTGACTTTTGCGCAAAACTCAGCAAATTGTTATTTAAGACAAGTCTTAAAGCTGTTACTACTTTTACCATTTCATTCCAAGTATATATAGCTTCGACGTCTCCACTCGCAATTAAATTCAATAAGAACCAACTATTGACACCCACTTGGTAGTTGACGTTGTCCAACACTGGCCGAGACAAGCTAATTTACGCAGCAATTTGTAGCCAGCGCCCAAGAGCATGCAAGAAGCCCGAGGGGCCATCATTCAGTCGCACTTTATATAATTGATGATCGGGGGTAGTAAAACGCCCAAACAGACAGTAATAACATCAACAACAGAACCGAGGAAGTAATACCAAGGACCACAGAGTGAAGGCGCCAAGTGGCCAGTGGCCAGTAATTTACTTCTTCAGAGCGCGCTTAGGCCCCCTCCAAATTGATGGGCAGTGTATGCCTTTTGGCAGTGCCAAAAAGCAAACTAATGCATATATACATGCATGAGACATATATTAAAACCAACTAGTACAAAGTGAAGAGTGAGAGAATGAAAATACACTGTGCCCAACAAAATTCTAATTACCATAATATACTAGCAGAATTTCCGAGACTTCTGATTTAGTTGCTCAGAGAGCGTTCATGGAAAACCAGTACCTTCTTCTTCTTCTTAACTGGCCATAACAACCCGTTATCGGGTGCTTTCATTGGAATTGTAGATTTACGTGGTGGGTCCAAACCCTACGCACAACCCCTTTAAGGTCTGGGGTACCTCTCTGGTCTCGAAAGAACCCAGTGTCATATTTAGTCGCCTCATACAACAAGCTTTGACCTGCTAAGGTGGTATTCTCTAACCCGCACACCACACGGGGGGAAAACCAGTACCAGATAGCTTTAAAAAAGGTATATGCTCCCAAAGCACGCACGGGCGGATCCAGGGTATGCATACTTGTACGGCCGAAGTGGGTGCCGAAGACTTGAATTAGTTCTTATACAAGCAGCATTGAAGCAAGTTCATGCAGCTTCCTATGCTAAGCCAATCATGCATTTATATGTACTCTTTCTAAAAATTGCCATCCTACATCAAGATACGTATACTTAACAAAGTAAGCTCTGATATATTTCTTCTTTAATAAGATACACAGTTCGAAAGTTTGTCCCAAATATGGTCGAAGTATTCTATAAAAAATCCTATGGATTTTAACATTCAATAGAAAGATAACAGTCTTAAATAATATGTGTGACATCCTATAGAAGACGTCTACAAAAATTAACTTAAGGTGTACAGCTACTTTATTTGTTTTGGTTTACCGATAATACCGGTTCCTATGAAAAAACAAAAGAGCATGAAAGTAGTAGAGTGGATTCGTGAACTTTAAAAAAATTCAAAGTTATTGCTGAAAAGCGATCATTTCCAAGACAGTGTTTGTGTTGCTGTCTCTATTAGACCGACTCACTCGTAGCCAAAATTGAGAAAGAGTCTTTCTTGCTTTTCAGCAAGTCGACTCAATGTAATGGCCAGGCATGCCACTCTATTACTTTCATGCACTATGACAAAAAAAGTGCAAAAAGAGAACTACAAAAAAAAAAGAAGTGGGAGCGAGAAACAGATTGTGTTGTCTAGTGTTTCAATTTTTATGGCAGCAGCAGTAGCACCGGCAGCCTTATTATTGCAGTGTAGCGAATTTTAAATTTTGAAAATATGTTTACTCCTTCAAATGTTATGAATGTTGGAGATAAGAAGTCAAACGGCCCCACTATGCGATGAAGATGCGAATCCGTCACAGAATGACGCAATGATAAACACAACTTCTAAAAATATATATGCTTGCAAAGGAAAAAACCGAATCTGTACCGGTATAAATATATCGGTTTCAATTCGATTATTTCGAAAAAAAGGTTAAGTTGCCACCTGCTATACTAACAACTGTCATACGGACAGTGCTTGTGGATTGAATGAACAGCACAGAATTCGCGCGAATAATACATCTGCATACTTAAAAAAAAAAAGACTAAAGACCGTAGTGACAAAACGACGATGCGAGTTTAGAAGTTATTTGTATCTTCCGATCCAAAAATATTGCCGCTCTAAAAAATACAATTTTACGTAAAAAAGAAATGAATTTGCTAGTTAGTTACTGGAGATGACAGTTTTTCACTTTTTTGGGAATTTCAAACTAATATAACTAAACAATAAAATTTTTTCATGAAAAGTCCCTATACAAGTGTAAACTAATTTTTCACAAAAAATTTTAAAAATGTCAATTCTTTTTTGCTCCAATCCGTTCGACTTGAAAAAGAATTACCCATATAGTATTTCTATAGAGTTGCAATATTTTCACATTGGCACAACTTCTTATTTTGTTCACGTTCAATTTACTTATGCGTAGCTTTGAGTAGTCATTATTTTGAGTATACGTTATACGTCAGCCCATTTGTTCAATGTACCCAAAAAAAAACTCGTTATGTGTACGATCAACAAGGAAAAACTGTTGCACAGCCACAAAACATTCACGATGATGCCTCAAATATCGCTATTGCATAGCGACAATGCTTCAATGCGTCGACGCTAATGTTAACAAGGTAAAACCCATACTTTGGCATACTTTTAGTTAATGGCAGTCTTTTACTCATATGTTATTTGACGTCTACGCTTAACTGCTCCGACGCTAAAAGACTCTTTTAAATGCGTCAGGCTCTGAAATAAATCACTTTTTTTTCTGTGAGTAGCATGCTTCTCGTATTACGTAGTATTGAGTGGTACGGACTAAGGACTACGCAATGCAGGTCTCTGATACTGACAAGCAATGATTGTTACATCACCCTCTCTCTCTGTTTGATGTTACCTATATCTTGCCGTCGCTTTGCTGCTTTGATCTAATCATTATATAAGAATACAAGGTAATCAGCGTTGCTTGACAAGGCAATTACATGCGCAACACAACCTTCCTCATTGACGTTCGCAGCAGAATCAAAAATAAGATACCATTGCGGGAGACGTAAACTTAATAAGCTTACCTTGTTTTCTTTTACTATTGATCCAACTTTTGTTTCGATTGCCATACAGGGTAGGGATGTAAATTCAAACCAAACCATCGATGTTTACCATCGCAGAGTCCATCGACAATGGACATTGATGTAGGTCGATGCATCGGACTAAAAAAATCGATGCATCGATGGTTTTCCGATGTTTAATGCTTACAAACTTTGCTTTTTATTATATAAGAAACTTCGTTATATAATATGAAATATATGAAACTAAAGCTACCTGAACATAAGAAGATTTCTAGACACTATATAATACAGACCAATAGATCTACGACTAAATTATGTCAACATAAAAGTTTTGATAACCCTCCCATTAGCAGGCTTTTTCGCTGAGAGTTTGGCCTTTGAATAAACTTTGAGATGGCACTCTCAATTGTGAAAAAACTATTTGTAAAACTGAGAATAAGTTACTTACTTTGGCGTGAAATATTCGATGGTCTTAAAAACATAGATGTTTTGCCGATGCACATCGGAACATCGGAAAATGGCAAGAAAGCCATCGATGTTTTCGATGCATCGATGTATTTTTTGCACCGCTAGTACAGGGTGCTATTTTCAGCAATTAATGTAACACACAAGATTATTTGCCTCTTTTGTTTGATATCTTTGTTTCGCTAAGTGTACTCGATTGGTGTCCCTGTGTTCGATGATGCTGTGCGACGTGGCAGCTTTTCCTTCAACTGGGCCAATTTTTTGATCGATTTGCTTTGACTTTTATGTGCGCTCTTGTGTATGATGCATGTTTGGCGTTGTTTCAGTCTTTGTTGATGTTCTTTTACTTTTGCCCCTTCTGACAATACTTTTGCTGAGCGTTGGCAAGAAATCATCAATCATTTGGGCTCCAAAGTACTTATGTATATCTATGTATGGTTATGTTTCAGTATAAGAGCTCAGCTAGCAAGTTGTTTGCTATTAATCGCATTTTCATGCTTGCTCAAGTGTATCTCATACACACACAGACACAAGTCTATCGAAAGTATTTTCGGCTTTGTCTTGGCAGTAAAATTAAAACGCCTGCCAATTCAATTTACCACAAAAATTAGAATGAAAATTTGTTTAAATTGCATTGCACAAATTATAAGCTCCAGAGATATCGATTCCGAAAACACTTTTTGCCAATTACGGTACCACACCTAAAAGTATGCTATGCAAATTTCTCGTCTCGCATACGATTCAGCAACTTTGCACACTTCAGCAATTTTTGCTGCAAACGAATGGATGGATTATTGAACGGTGCCCAGCAAATTGCAGCAGAGCGCAAAACTAAATAGAAATAGTTTATAACATTTTATCGAATGAAAAATAAAAGAAAAAAAAATACTGAATGCCAGAGTAACCACCAAATTTTTCAACTCTTCTGCAGCGTAAATTGAAAAACTTTCAATTCGAGTTCTGAACGACGCTGAATGCCCAGGCCCAAGTATCGAAATCGTGGCAATCAAGCAAAAAATAAGCAAGCAAAGCGATAAAAAACAAAACCAGCTGAATGAAAAAAATAAAAATAAAACACATAGGGCACAATAAGTGGCGTTGGCAAGGAGGGGCTCCGGCAAGTCAAGCGAACCCAACAAGTCGCACTTGAGCCAAAAACAAAAAAAACAGCACAAAACCACTGAAGAACTTTTCAATTTGGCCGCAAATTTGCGCAATTTCCTTAACGCAACAGCATCAACTTTGTTCATATGCAGTTGAAGAAGGAAAAGAAATTGTTATAAAGAGGGGAAAGAGAAATTGGGTAGAAAAGTCGTACAGTAAAACAGCTTTCGTGTGAAATTCAGAAATTATAGATTATGCAACATCATAGAGACTGATGACAAATTTAGCCAGTTTTAACGAAGCTTTCGATTCAACATACATAACCTAACAACTACTAAGTTTTAACTTTCAACCTTGAACGCTAATTCTAATTCAGTTTTTCTTTCTTACAAAGTTTTTATAAATTTTTATTTAATAACCTTTAACACGAGAGTTGATATACTTTTCTCCGCCATATCTTACCGTTTAGCTTTAGAGAGAAGACCGACTTATGATGTTGCTGACTACCGTAGCATTGCAGAAATCCGCATCCGCTAAACCGTCAACATTCAATTCGGTCATTATTCTCAATGTATCAGCATGGATTCCGACTTGCTTCGTATGAGAATTCATTCTTATATAGAAGAAGATTTTGGGAAAATATAGCTTCTTGTAAGAAAGGTCTAGGGATTTCAGCATATATCGATCTTCATCTATGGTTGTCCAAGTCAATTCATAATTGGGGATTCAAGCAAATTTTCAAATTGCTGAAAGTTGGTCATTATTTGTTTTTGTAATACACTTCACAGTGGACGATGTTGTATGGGAATGACCGCCAAAAATACTTACAGTGAGGATATCAGCTTGCAAATTTTTTGTTTGACTTTATAATGAAATAAAAATAATATATTTACAAAATTGGCATGGTAAACACCTTCTACCTCCCACACCCCCACCCACTAATATACTGAAATACAAACAATTTAAGCAAATGTAAAATATGATATGAAATAAAACTGAAAATGATAATAATAATACTGGAAAAAGAAAATTAATCAATGAAATAATAAAAGACATTAATAAAAAAAAATATATATTATATTATTCTAACAAATCAAAAAATTATTTCAACAAAATTGATTTGTGCTTGCCCGTTAATTTTCTCTGCCCTGATATGTAAGGATCAGAACTCAACAACAATCTGTTACACAAATCCGTATTTGTTAAAATACTTTCCGTGTATGCTGGTTTCCAAACCTTTTTATGTCTTTATTTCTAGATTCAGCAGCTTATGCAGAAAGCTCTCCAATCGACACTAAAGCATTTTCAATGATATCAGAAGCGCGAACTAATACTTTATGCACAGTGGCTGGGAGATAATACACTGAATATTGTTTTGTCACTTTCATAACGGTTACTTTTAAAATTTTTCAACATTAATGTTGTATACCTATATATTCAATTTCTATCCAGGGCTGTTATATCGGCAGACAATCGACTACCTTGATGCGTTTCCTTCATTCATGAAAGAAAGAGATAAAGAAATCAGAAATGCTTAATGATTTTAAATTAAAAAACTTATGGATTTTAATTGGCTGTCGGGATCCGAATGCGGGGCTACCAATAGTACTTTGTAAATTTGTTTTTTTGCTGAAAAAAAGATTGTGTATGTTTTAGAGTAATTTTACACAATCAGCTCTAGTTTTCCAGATATTCAAAAAAAAAACTAGATTGAATATCCGTTTTTATCGGAGCACTATGTCTTCCCGGCACTCTCCTAAAGCTAAGGAACATTTTTATTTAAACCACTTCCAAACCAATAGCAAAATCAAAAAACAGTCTGTGAATACTTTTATAAGGGTATACGGCTCGACCGGATCAGAAGCTCTAGTCAAATGTTCAAAACTAACTGTAATTTATAGCTAGTGAGATACAGCACTTCGTCAGAGTGCTTTCGTTACAGCGCGAAATACCGATCATAAGCATTGTTTTGTATGTATAAATACTGTTTTTAGGCTATTGGATTAAATTTTAGGCTATTGTTCATTTTAGGTAATAAAATCGAAATTCCTATAATTTCGGGAATCACTTTTTTCTGAGTGTACGTTTCACAGAATATCATAAAATTTTCTTAGAATTAAATCAATTAGGTATAGTGAGCTTTTCAGGGTACAAGGTTTATTATACTCAGCATTTCCAGACTGCATCCGACCCACTTGTTATGGTTAACTTACAAACAATGAATAACTTACAACCCTTTAATTCGCGGTACTTTATCATTTTGTGGAAAGTTTTAATTATCAAGTTTAATTATATTCTAACAGCATAGTAAAATTCATTTTAAATTTATTAATAAAGCAAAGAAAATATTTGTTTTAAAAAGAAATACTTATACCCTATATGCATAGTTCAAAAGCAGTTTTATAAATTTGTGCAACGTACATATGTCACACGGTGACGGAGGCGTGGCAGACTTTAAGTTTTATGGGAAAAAGTTATCAGTAGCAATAACTGAGTCGATATATACGTAGACCTCGGAGACTATAAGAGATAGCCACAATAAATTGTTTTCAAAAAATGCGCATTTTCTGTAGAATCATTTCTATAACTCAAACCCTTCTAGCGATTAGCGTCCACACTATAAAATACAATGACTCTTCGACACTGATCCACTCACCGAGGGTTGCCTTTTATGTTTCGGGAATAAAAGACAAGAGCTCAAACATTTCATCGAAAACGTGTTATAAAATATTATAGATACACTTTTGCATACGCTCGAACAAATTTTCGAAATACTTTTGCCACCCGGAATTGGGTACCTCCAAAACATGTGTCTTGAAAGCATCTACTGCTTCTTTTGGTGTCGAAAACCATGGAACTAGCAATCGTGGATGAAACGAGGATACTAGAGAGCTGCACAAGTATATAAAAAATGTTCTGTCGCTCACACTTCTCTACTGCATAGTACTGACCAAGCACTTCACTTCAGTGTCACGTTGACAACAATGTGACAACAAACCAAACACTGCATGACTTGAAAGGCCTCTGTTCAGCGAACATAGCGCTTGGTTTCTGTTGAGCAGCAAAAAATTAAGACGAAAGCGACACTGAAGAAGATTAACGGTGAATCATAGTAAGAACAGTATAAAATGGTATAACAATTACAAGGTAATAGTCGTCTACTCTTACACTGTTTGTGTGTATGTATATGTTTCATTCTGTAGATTAATCTTACCTTATAATTACTATACCATAAAAGCGTCCTCGTTTCGCGCTCAGATAGTTGTTTTTTTTTTTTTTTGTTTTTACTTCATATTGCTGGTACTTCAGTAGGCTTCTTCGTCAGTTTTTTTCTGCTTTACTTTTGCTTTTATGCTTTATTGGCTTGTGTTGCAATGCGATATAGAAGCTTATGAAGTAGTTGAAAAGTCAGCATTTGTGATAAGCTCTCTAGAAGCTACATCGAAACACATCAAGGTCATTGCGACAATTTTTTGGATGTCTTCCCATCGATTGCCTGAAAAGCGTAAAACGATCAACTGCCATATTATTCAGGCCTGTTTGACAGACCTTAATTTGAAGCAAAAATAATCGGCAAAAGTGCTCTTCTACCCTGACAATGCATTGATGCACCTGTCTATTGTCACGTGACAAAAATCCATAAATTGGGCTACGAACTGCGGCTCTAGCCAGCAAATTTTGCAGTATTACCCCCTATGTCAATTTCTGTTTCCGAAGGGATCCTTGAGGGCCTGGCTGAGTTCGAATGTGTTGCGAAAGGCCGAAGTACATCGGAATGGAACTGTGCAAAGCGAGCAGTTACCGGAGCCTTTGCGGCTATTTAGAAAGAATCTGCCAGAGTTGGTCTGGTTGTAAATGAGAAACAAAGCCTACGTCTGGTCTCTCAGATTGCTGTTGAAGACTTGATGTTGTCAAGGATTTCGTCTACCTTGGCACCACCGTCACAATGAAGAACGACAGCGGATAATGACTCTTGCCAATTGATTTTACTTTGGTCTCAGTAGACAAATTAATAGTAGGAACCACTCTCGCCAGACGAAATTAACAATCTGTAAGACGCTCCCCTCTCCCGTTTCTCTTTATGGCGTTGAAACATGGTTTATGACGCAGTTTGATGAAAATATCCTTGGAGCGAAAAGTAATCCGTAAGATTCCAGATATCTTCTTTGCCAGAAGAGGAAATATCTGCGAGCCTGGTTGGATTAATCACGGGTCACGATACATTTTTCTCCTTTAACTTCCTTTATCCGGCTCTATGGGCAAGGTTATCTGAGTGCTAGGGATGGGTGAACTTTCTCTTATGAGCCATCGCACCCACAACAAATCTTATCTAATCTACTCCGATAGAGCTTTGGCTGGGTCACATTGTGCGTATAGATGAAGAAGCTCCAAAGGGGCAGAATGAAAAAAAACCCCTCGTCTGAGGAACTTGGGAAAACTCATTAAAGCTGATCATAAAATTGACAAACCGCTGAACGAAATATATCGAGCTGAAAGGAGACTATTTTGAGAAATGTAACTCAAAAAACGATTGCAAATCAAAAAGTCGTTTACATAAATTTGGTATGCAAGCTCCCTATTTATCTTGATTACACGATGCACATTAAAGGGAAATTTGATTTTTTCTGGCAAAAATTAGTACAAGGTATCCCACGGTCGGGCACTGTCCAGATCGTCTGCATAACATCTTTTTTGTAATTTTTGTAGTTTTTTTTACACTATTGTAATGAATTTAAATTCAGGAGTTTCGAGAAATGCGAAATCTTAAACCGCAACGATAGTTTAGTTGATTGTTAAACCAGAATTTAGAAAAAAGTAGCTAGTACACTTCTTTGCTCTATTTAGTTTCTCCAGCTCCCACCTGTGGGCTGCGTGTGGGATTAGGTGGATTTAGTTGAGTGTCTCTGCTTAGTAACCGTGTTGTTGTTTGCTCGTTCATGGAAAACTGCTCGGCTATTTCAAATCAAATTTTATGTTTATTTTATGTGCAGATGCATCTGGCCTCACCTTATTAGCGCCCACTTGCTACTGGGGTATATGTATATACTATATATATATATATATATATATATATGTACACTGACTGCTTTTATTCCATGTATATATAATTTTATTTATTTTTTATAAAGCCGAAACAAAACGGTATTTGTTTATTGAAAAATATCTCAATCCCAAGCCATTAGCTTACACATTTAGGTGCTAATGTATTTATAAAGCGACTTTGTTGTATTTTTATAATTCAGAACTGAACTGGCGCACAAATTGTAAAAGTAAAATCAAATTGTATAATTTTATTTTGGCCTGCTCTTTAATCTGTTCATTTTCAGTTTAGGATTTATGAAGTGCGAAGTATTAATTTGATTTCTCGTTTGAAAGCAGCTCTCTATGGCTGACGGTAACACACACCTTTAATAAATAAGGTCAAAATATGTACAGCAGCTAGTAGAAAATTTGCTTTGAAGTTTTCCTTACGCTGCCACGTTCGACTTTGAAACTGCACAAAAGGCCAAGAAGGCAACAAGCCAATTTAGTACAACAAGTTAGAGAATTTTCATAATTCAACTGACAGCTGAGTTTTTTCCATCAATATGCGAATAATTCAAGCAGCGTCTCTCGGTCTATCAGTCTGTCTGTGTGTCTGCCCCTGAGCACACGTCTAGGGACTTCCAAGTGGTTTGTTCTGACCTTAAACTTCAAGTTTGGCGGACACAAGGCAAATGTATCGATGCTAGCAGCAAAACCTGACAGTTGATAGGGTTAAAATGGAGTCGAGTCGTCTACCCGTTGCCCACTTTTTACTGTGTATGTGTTGTTAGCTGGTCTGCCAACACTTGCAGCAAAGTTCCAAAAAACAAAAAAAAAACCAAGAGATGAAAAACAACCTGAAAGTGTAAAAGTTTTGTATCGCATTTCGGAAAACGCCCCGTACCGCCATGGTGGCATGCTGCGGTGGCACTATTTCAACTTGCACTTGTTTACTTGTTGGCATTTTTATTTTGCGATTCCCTGTGGTGCAACAGCTGTTCTGCCGCTTCTACTTGTCTGAATGGAGATGACGGCAACGGGAACATATGGATGCTAACATCCATTGAGTGCATCAGAATGCAGCACAAAGCGTCAAGTTTTCATAATAATTTCTGCGGTCAAAGCAGACTTTAAATGAGAAGCACACACACAACCTTTATAACGGTGTTGTTTTTCTACGTCTGATAATGAAAATTCTTGGAAATCTATGCAAATGCATTTTGCATGTACTATGTTCCTGGAAATCATTCTTTGTGAGTTATGAAAGTGGAAAACTTCAACAGTCGGTGAAAAAGTGCTAAAAGATGAAAAAATATCAAAGAGCGTAAAAATGTGTGAACAATAAACTTTCATTTCAATTGCCGTTTTTTGTGTACCTTCCTCAGCATACGCATGCATCTCCGAGGTCCCTCTGCATTCGACACACTTCCTCAAGTTGTGCCCCCAATCCTTTGTTGTCATGCACACGCTTGCGTTGTTGCCATTTTCTCGTCTGCTATTGTTGTTGAACTGTGAAATGTCTGCCAAGATTCCAAGATGACCCAGCCAGCGGTCATTTGACGTTCAAGTTTTTGTCCTTCTCATGCTCTTGAAGAGAGTCCATTATAATTTGGATAAGTTGTTGACGTGACATGCGTTAGATTTCACTAAGGGGCTGCTCATAAATGACTTCATGAGTTTTACAATTTTGAACCTTCCTCTCCCTTATTCTAGTACAAATCGGCACAATTTGATGACCTCTCCCCCAATGCTGAAAATATCACTGTCACTTACCCGGTGCATCCCACCTTCCTCATTGTCCCCTCAGCGGTGACGTCATTCATGAACAGCCCCTAAGAAGTTTAGCGTAGTGAATCTGCCACCGACTGGCCTACTCGTAAGGAGAGTAATCGCCCTAATGAAATCCGCTCTGTGGTTACATTCATCATATTTGTTATGATTATTTCAAAGCACGAGGTGATCAAAGTCAAGTTAACACTTTGAATAAGTTGATGGTAAGTTGACAAGTTTAAACTAAGATGCTCATTCTAAATAGAAACTACGGTATATATCTATACATATGTATATTTACATGCTTATAAGCAAAAACAAGATAGTTTTCTTTTTAATTTTCATGCAGGAATACTCTTTTTTTTTAAATATCATGTTTCGATCAGCCGTTTCATCGATACATTTTTCGTGCAAATGTTACATGGAAACTTTCCAGCTCTGTTTAACTCAAAGAGCATGAGAGTAATAGTGGAATCCTTGACAGTTATATTGAGTCGACCTGCTGAAATGCGTCCATTCCCAAGACCGTGCATACATGTGCATTTGTTTAGCTCTTTCTCAATTTTGCCTACGAATGAGTCGGTCTAGAGAGAGAGAGAGAGAGAGGGAGCAACACAAGCAGCCTCACACATATATTGTCTTCGGAATGGCAGCAATCCAAAGCAAAAATTTGGAATTTTGTAACCGTCCAGGATTCCATTTTAAAATTTCCAACTCTTGAAATTTTGATCGAGTGCTGCGTAAAAAATAGAAACATGTAAATTCACAACAAATGTTGGTAATTTAACTTCAAAAACAAAAAATAAGCATTCTAAATGAATTAAAAAATGCAAATGCAGCTGCCAACCGATTATAGCTTATCTTTATATAGAATATATGTTTGTACGAATTTTTTTGAAATTTTTTCTTAACATCTTCGTTGAAGTTCGGGAAAGGTTGCATATATGCGACATCCATGTACATCTTTTTTTTAAATAGAAAATTATTAGCTCATAACCTTTAAACTACAACGTTAACGAAATAATTTCCGAAGATACATATATGACCTAAACCGTGTAAAATGGAAAAAAACCAGTGGCTTTTTATATATTTTTTAAAATAATGTTATCATTTATTTTAAAACTTTGATTTAGTGTGAAAGTCCGATCGAAGCTGAGGTGTTTAATTTTCAGCAAGAGTATACAAGCTTCGGACAACCAGAAGTAGGCTTTTCCTTTTCCCCCAATAAGTATTTGTTTTGTTTGCTTTCATTAGAGCTGTGCATTTTTTCGTAGCACATTTCTCTGCAATTCGCATTCTTTTCCCTTTTTTATGCTATACATGTGTGTGTGTGTGTCTGTGTGTGTGTGTGTGTGTGTGTGTGTGTGTGTGTGTGTTTGTGCGTCAGTGACAGCGTCTTTTGTTTTTTCTCTGCTCAAACTATTCCAAGTTTTCTCTGGCCCACGGTGCAGGGTGTAAGGTTTGGTCCTAGGACATTGTTAGCATCTTGTGCATTTCAAATCAGACACTGGCCAAAGCATAGCAAGTGTTTTGTTGTTGTTGTTTCTGTTGTCTATTATCTGCTTCTGTGTGCTGTACTTTGTTGTTGTCTAGTTACAGTTTCCTGTCGTGTTGTTGGCTTCATTTTTATACCCTGTACACAGAGTGTAAAAGGGTATTTTAGGTTTGCAATGTATGTAACAGGCAGAAGGAAGCGTGGCAGACCATATGTTCCATGGGCAAAATGATCAGGAGCAATAGTCAAGTCGATATAGCCATGTCCGTCTTGCGCATTTTCCCGGAAAAGTGCAAGTTTATCGATTCATGTCGATTTTCACCCCCTTCCGCCGTGACAGACTTTCGCTGTTTACAGACCTCAGTGGTAAACATCGTGTTTATGTGCATCTATATTTCAAAAATGATCGAAATCGGATAAATACATCAAAAGTTACTGTCAAAATAATGCTAAATTCAGCCCCCTCGCCCATAATCTGCTTTAAAATTTCAGTACGTCTAGCTACTACATGTGACCTAGACCTACAAAATTTGGTGTTTAGACACGTTTATTTCTCATTGTTAAAACTGAATCCAACTTTTTTCAATTCCCAATATGAAAACTTGTCAATTGGAACTTCCCAATAGGTAAATGTTTACAGGCAATTCGATCTTATGAAAAGAGATATAAAAGAGGATACTTCAGTTCCCATTTTACAGTATTTAGTGTTTATAGAGAAAAAGGGTAAAGGGTATTCCACGCTCGGGCTGTCTGCATGCAATTTTTGTGCTTATTGTCGCACTTGCAGCAGTTGCTACAGTTATGTGTCTATCTGCTTAAATGGACAAGGATACATTTGAAAGCTAAATTGATGGACATAAACTCTAAATGAGAAATAGAGCATGGTTATATGTGTCTAAAACGAGGATGGTTATTTTCGTCTATTACATGCGGCCCTTTGCGGACTTACAGTTGTAAAATGCAATCATTTCAATGTGTAATTTTGTGGCTTTGCATGGTATAGTTCAAGGAAATAGCAGGCGGGAAGTCAGCAGTGAAAAAGGAAGAGCTGCATTGAGAAATATCTGAAAAATATAGGCATATTCGGCTTTTGTGCTTTTAGTGAAACTTTACGTTCGGCGAAATACTAAATCACTGCTCTTTTTGAAGAGGAAGGAATTTCCAGGCTAACTTTTTACCTGCATGCTGCCAAGCCCCAAACAATCTTCTTATAAACAAAATCTGTAACTTCATTAAATTTGCACAATGTGGTTGAGTTCTATAATTGTTAAAATCAAAAAACATAAAACGTTGCACTCCGAAGATACAGCACGCCGAAATCATCTTTCTTCGAATAATGTACAATTTTGGAGGAGATTGCGGTTAATTCCATACTTGGATTGCTTGATCACTGCACTAGACCGTAGATTCTCTTATTAGCAATTGCAAGCATATTCATTATTACAATTGCATCCATCGAACATATTGAAAATAAACATTCAAGATATCAATGAAAAATCTTGAAACCGCTCATTTATCCGCCCTACAGAGTTTCAATGGACCTAATGGGTTTGGACTTCTTCTTCTTAGAACAGATGCAGATCATTGTATATCTGTAGTTTAAAAATTATCGAAATCGATAAACACAAAAGTTATTATTCAATTTAAATAAAAAGAACTATCGCATTGCTTATTAGACAATATGCTTTTTGATCGGACTCCTTGCTAGTTCAAAGACGCGTCCACATTATCTGCGCAAACATCGAGTTGAAAGGCAGAAGAACTCATAAGAATAGGATAATCAAACCCTCCCTTTGTTATACCCCTCGTGTGGTGAGCGCGTTAGAAAATACCATCTCAGCATGTCAAAATTTGTCGTATGAGGCGACTAACAATGACCCTGGGTTCTTTCGAGACCAGTAGAGCTACCCCAGGCCTTAAAAGAGTTGTGCGTAGGGTTGGGATCCATCACATAACACCAGAATTCCAATGAAAGAATGTATTTACATCAGGCAGTAAGTCGCTATAGCAACAGCTAAAAACTATATTCAATTTTAGTTTTTGACCTTCTAATAGTGATTTCAGCTTATAAAAAAGGTCAATAAATAGTATCCACTCGGTTCAGTTTTATTATTTCTTATTATTTCCGGTATATTACTATTCTCGTTATTATATTCAAAATAAGTGTTCATATTTTTGCAATGCTATTCGTTATTTGTATTGGATTGAATTCCACGAGAATACAGCAAACATAATATGATTTCTTTTCATTGCGAACGATAGAGCAATGATTTAAAATCTCCTCATTATACCCAGTTTTTATTTTAAATGATGAAATTTATAATTATTTGTAATCCGAAATTAAAGCTTTTGTCGACATTCGATGGTTTTTATTTTCTATTTTATTGAAGCATCGACATTAAAAATACTATCACAAGTGGTTAAAATTGAACTTAAAAGTCAAATAAATAATATTAAAAAAAGTTTATGCAGACAGTAGGGATGGTGCCCGACAGTGGGATAGCCAGTACCGTATTTTACACCAGTATTTTTTCGATGAGAATCAAATTACTATTCAAATTTTTGTATA
The DNA here is from genome assembly GCA_035041775.1 of Chymomyza caudatula. NCBI lineage: Eukaryota > Metazoa > Arthropoda > Insecta > Diptera > Drosophilidae > Chymomyza > Chymomyza caudatula. The sequence continues at coordinate 3,362,442 of JAWNKW010000133.1, forward strand.
GAAGCGTTATAGAGTATGGGAGGAGGGGTCTAAAATTCGAACTTTATCACCTATATCTTTCAAAGTTTTTATCGGATCTTAAAAAGAAAAGGGAAAATGCGCAAATTTTGTTAAAATGTTTGTGACTCTAACTCTTATAGTCTCTGAGGAACTGAGACCAACAAGGACAGACGGACGGATGGACAAGGCTATATCGACTTGACTATTGCTTCTGATAATTTGTATACCCTGTACACATAGTGTACATGGGTATTATATATATCTGCAATATATGTAACAGGCAGAAGGAGGCTTGGCAGACCATAAGATCCATGGGCGAAAATTCTTAGCATTGCTTTGGATATCGATTGGACTATTTCTATCTATCCGTTCGTCCGTCTGTCTATATGAGTTGATAGATCTGCGCAGTGTTGCCAACTTAATGTCGTAAAAAATCCACAAAAAAAAGCCAAATATATAAAACTTTTATACCGTGTATACATAGTATAAAAGGGTATTAAAGAGTTTTATTTTTTTAATTTAATATAAATCGTTGAATATATTATCGATATCGACGATCTCATCATCAACATTGGAGTAACTGTTGGTAGTGTCGACCAATTTAAGAACATTTTTTGGCAGCTGGTACTGGTAACAGCACTTCCTATGACATTTCAAGCCTTATCAGGAAATTAAAATATCGTTTTCTTTAGTGTTGTTCGGTTCGGTACTCAAAATGGACTTTTAATGACGGTTCAGACGGTTTCGTAACTTTGACTTAATAATATTCATTTGGCTAAAAACCCGCTCCACTTCCGCATTAGACCACGGCAAAGATAGCATTCGGATAGCGAAGTTTGCCAAATCTTTAAAGCGGGCCTTCCCTCCTGCGCCCTGATATTTAAGCACTTCTGGCCAAAATTTTTCGGTGTCATCCTTAAACTTCCAGTTAACTAAATATATATCATTGTATTAACGCTCAATATCTTCAAAGTTTTTTATTTGAAAGTGATCTAAACTTGTGATTATGCTATCTTTTGTGGCACGTAATGTGTTCTGAGCCGAAAACATTTCAATTTTTATGAGGATCTCAAAGTCCGTGCTGCTGTCCTCAAACTTTTGGGCACACAATTCTCCCAAATGGTCAACTGTTGCAATAGCAGTATGTTGCGCTACAAAAAGGCAAATCGCCACCTCCTGTTCAACAGTTTTCGTAGACAACTGCACAAAATCAATTTTGTTTGTTTGGCCATATCCCCTATCTGTGTTTTGATGTTTCTGGTAGGTAATTCAGAAATTTTGGCATTTATATTACTTTTGTAGTAACTGCAAAAACCCGGGAACAATCCTCCACATCTTTTCTAAGCCAGTCCCTGAACTCCGAGCTTGAACACTTTTGCTAGTAAACTTTTTTTGGCATATTTTATATTACACAGTATCGAATTGAGTAAAAATTATAAAACTTAAATTTTCGCGGGTCAATTCAGTTGACTGACAGAAAGAAAAAACATGACAGAAGAAAAAACACCTGAGCATAACTATCAGCTGCTGCAATATCAATATTGTAATTTAAATTGAACTTAAGTAAATTTCGATGTTGCCGAATTTATTTTGCCGAAAATAACAGTCTCTATATTTATATTAAGTTTTGCCAATATAAAAAAGCCGGGAAAAAAGTTAAATTGGCAACACTGGATCTGCGTGACCATAAAAGCAAAAGACACCAAAAGATGCACGTAATCTCGAGAAAGATAAACTCAGTCTTATCGATCTTGTGAAAAGAGACATAAAAGTGGATACTTACGTTCCCATTTAACCCTATGTTGCACTTTGGGTTTATTGGCACTAAAGGGTACAATGTATACTACTGTCGGGCCACGTCCCCTGTATGGTAGTTTTTTAAAAATTGGTCACATAAGTCAACGCCAAGTAGATTCTAAATTCGAGTAAATTCTCTCTCTCGCGACCACATATTTATGCATTGTTTTCATTCGACGATAGCGAAGTTCTAGCAAGCAGGGCTGAATATTCAGGCATGAATCACGCCTTCAAATTAGTCCAAAGCCTCAGAAATTATAAACGTCTAAATAAGTTCCCATCTTTTTAGAGCAATTTTCAGGGCTAAATCACAGCTTCAAATGATTTCAGCTAATAAAAAGCTTTCGTTTGAAGATAGAGAGTTGAGTTGTGCATGTTTGTAATACATTTGATTAAACTGCTCACCACGATTTCATATTCGATTTCATAATAAAAGGCAAGAAATAGTAAGAAAAGCCCTTGAAATTAAATATAACAAAATAAATTGTAATGACGCTTTTTAGATCAGTTGAAATTTGATGAAATAGCGATGTGTTGGCCGATAAGCTAATGCGAAAGCATAGTCAAACAAAACGTTATGCAAAATTCAATAAAAGTTAAAAAGCAAGATTAAGTATAACTGTAAATGAAAGGAACTATTGAACAAAATAAGTAATTTAAAACAGCCGTTTTTGTGGAAATCAACATTGAATCACGTCTGCAAAGATCTTAGCCCTGATCATTACCTATGATTTTAGCACAGAATTTAAATGTGAATCACCTATGATTTTGGCCAATAAATCAGCCCTGAATATGCCATGATTTTTGCTAAGAAATCATCCCCAAATCACCTATGATTTTTGCGCAGAAGTCAGCCGTGAATCAGCTAAGATTTTTGCAAACAAATCAGATCTGAATGACATATGATTTGCAGCCCTGAATTAGCCCTTCAATTGAAGCTCTAAATCACTAGGAAATGTTAAGGTAATAGCCTAAATGCCTATAGACAAAAGGTAGTTGAAAGGCCTGGTCATGAAGTTTCAGGCCTTTCAGGAAAACTGAAGGGCAGATATACTTGCCAAAGTAATGTGCCTAAGTATTTGTGTATGTGTGACATTCCATACAGTGCGCTCTGTGTTTGTAGTAAGTACATAACTTTTGATATCCCTCGAGCTTCATACATAGCAAAAGTATAATCAAACGAAATACATTTTCACTCGTTTAAATTCAGCTTAAAATAAAATTTATTTTTTGTATTTTGTTTCCAAATCAATGTTTATACACTTAAAATTGAATAGTTTCGTTCAGTTCCATAACTGCTTAAATAAATACATTTGCAATACTTTTAATTTATGCACTTTACAACTGAATGCAGTAATGAACTTTATATCTTGCAACAAGAAATATGTATCTACGATTAGCTTAGTTTACATTCAAAAGTACAAATACATTCAAATATTAGCAAATTTTGCAATGCGCAACTTCGTGTGGCAACAAGTACATACACACAGACCAATACATTTACAAACATGTATGAATATTCATAAACGATATTTTTTTATGTACTTTTTTTTATTATTTAAAAGTTTTTTTATTTTGACTATATTAATTTGAAATGTAATTGGTATAAAAAAGTTGAATTTATATTATCTTTTGAGTACAGTTTATTGAATAGTTTATTTTTTTTTGTTTACTTAATTCGTCCTTAATTGTGGCAATTTTATTTTATTTGTTTAATAAATAATTGCTTACGTTATTAAATATTCATTAATTGTGACCTAGTAATTACAGTTACATAATATTTAATAACTTAATACTATAAACTATTACTAGAAAAAACCATTTAGATGCGTTTATTTTTATAGGTAATTTGAAATTTCATTTTTTTTCAGTTTTGTATTTTAATGCATATTAAGAGAACTTTCAAATTTCACAATCACATTGCAATTTAATTCGATTTTCGATTTATTTGAATACGGTTTTCATGACTATTAATGTTTTGCATTCATTTGTTTTATTTCCAATGGAATTGTATAGATTTTTAATCATCATTGTTGTTTCTAGATCTGAAGCTAGCTTTCTATCTAGGTGATGAATATCTTTAGATTGGCCTTCTTTGCTTTCACAAAGATATTCGAATACCTGCTGATATCGCTTTAAATTATACAGGGTTTTGAAAGTCTTTCATATAACTTGAAATTTAATTCTTTGGCTTAATCTGCCAACTAGTACTTAGCAGAGTATTTACTTATATAGAATAACAGTAACAGTAAGGAGACCGCACATCGAGATACATCAAGATGCAGGCCAAAATCTAGAATACCAATGCCAACACACACGCGCACACACACACACAAACGCACACACAGATAGGGTATTTTACAACTTATAGCAAAAACTCTGGCGCACTAAGTAGCTCTTGGTCCAGCTGCATGCGCCGATTACCCGATATAACGACACCTAATTTCACGCTCACTCCTACTGCCACATCTCATCTGCGCGCTATAAACACAATCGTCTCGAGCGGCATACCCGCACCCAACTGAGGCCTGGCTTATAAGTCCGTATGCAGTACTGGTGGCTTACAGTTGCGCTGCTCTGCCTCAACAGCTACAGCTCCATCTACCACTATCAGCGCCGTATTGCACGCCATAGTCCCGGGAGACTCAGCGGGCGCATGCACACAAGTCACTGCATCCGCATAGTTAGGGGGCGAATTACTGGTGGCTGCGGTTGTTGTGGTGGTGGTGGTGGCGGTAATGGTGACGTTCTTTGAGTGCATTGCGTTGTTGTTGCGCGAGGTAACCAAGTTCTTTTTCTTGGCATTGCCCGCAGAAGAGCCACCAGCTGCACCGCCAATGAGGCGTTCAGAGTGACGGCTCTTGCCAAACTTGGGGAACATGCTGTTCTCGAGCTGCAGCTGTGCATTGACATCTTTGCGGGCCGCACAAGTGCAAGCCTTCATGAAGCTCTTCTTGAAGTTGTCACTAAGGAAGGCGTAGAGTATGGGATTCATGGCCGAGTTTGAGTAGCTAAGGCAGCCGCAGAGCAGAAAGACCGCCACTTCGAGTCTCGAGGCGCACTTGCTTGGCGACGAGTTGATAAGCGCAACTTGGGATATCCAATGGGGTAGCCAACACATTATATATACTGTAATCACCGTGAGCACTAGCTTGGTGACCTTGCGATGAGATCGCTTCTTCTCCTTGCTCTTGTGCTTGGGCCCTACCGTGTGCAGTTTGCGTATGACCAGACAATAGAATACCAATATGAAGGTCAGCGGCGTGGCAAAGCCCAGCGCCAGTGAGTACAGTATAAATGTCGTATCCGATTGTGTATTTTGTGCATCGGGCCACTCGATGTTGCACGAGATATGCTCGGCATCGCCGTGCACCATGTGCACGGTGCTGGCGAATAGTATCACGGGCAGCATGAGCAGCACAGACATCATCCAAGCAAAGGCTGAAACGAGCTTCGAGACGAAGGGCGTGCGGTAACGTGGTGAGGATATGGGATGGCAGACAGCAATGTAGCGATCTGCCGACATGATCAGCAGAAAGATGGACGAAGTGAACTGAGTAATGGACGTACTAACCATATAGGCCTTGCACATATAGTCACCAAAGGTCCAGCTGCCAATCTGCATGGTGTAGATAAGTATGGGTATGCCTATAAGGAAGCACTCATCGGCTATGGCCAAATTGAGTATATATATGTTGGTGACTGTTTGCATTTTAGAAAACCTTAGCACCACATAGATTACCAGCGTATTACCAAAGAGGCCCACTATGCAGACCAGAGCGTACAGTACCATGGTGACCAGCTTGACTATCACATTCTGACCATCCGAACAGCCTGACATGTCCTCGTCCAGATAGTCATAGCCGCTGCCATTGCGTGGTAGCCCACCTGGAAGCTGACTCGAATTGAAGCTAGGCAAAATATAACTGCCTCCAGCCACTATCAGACTCTCATTCAGGGTCTTGCCATAAACGCCCGGTGCAGGAACAGCAGCTGGCAAGCCTCTCGTGCTGTTGCTGCCACTGTTTACAGTTGATAGGCCTGTGGTGAGTGTGGGTGTTGTTGGCAATGGAACTGTCGGTGTCGCTATCATTGTTGTCGCCGCTGTCAACTGCTCCGTGGGCGTTATTAAGCTCGTTAGTGTCAACGCTGTCAGCACAAATAACAGTCCAGTATGGCCGCCGACGAGCATGCGGCAGCAGCTGCGGTTAGATCGACATTGCAAAGCCGTCGCCTCCAATAACCCCGTCTCCATCCTTCCGTTCGAATTGTTGAGTTTCGAATGTCCAGCAGCATGTGCTTCATTGCCATCTCTTTTTATACGCTGAATTTTCATGGCGCTACTGTTGTCCCTATTAAGCGGAACTTACTAATTTCGAAAATTTTTGGTTTAGCCTCTTATGTGAGGCGGAGAGGAGTTCGCTGACTCTGCTTATTGGTTTTTAGCAGTTGCGGGTATTCGAATATTTTGAAAAGTTCGTCATTTTTTATGAGCCAGCCAGCTGCCGTGACATTTTGCTCCTCCTTTCCTGTGTCCTTGGCATAAACATTGCTGCGCATCAGAAACTGAAACGAAAAGATGCATATGAGCTTTTAACGTTTTATTGGCATATTTACTAAGCGACAAAAACAATTCAACTCGATAAAGAGAAGGAAAGCACTTTCTTCTTTCAATGGATGCTCTACAGTATAACGTCAGGACTTGCATTCTTTTTAGCAGTTTGTATTTAACAAGCAAATGTATTATTTTCTTATGATACTGATCAACGGGGTTGCGACGAGAGGGGGGTTTGTGGGGTTGCTGCAATCAGCCCCTTCGACGTGTTGGCAGAAAAAGCAATCAACCATATAAAATTTCGCTTATGCCGTGCTGTGGATTTGGAAAAATGAAACAAAAACGGTTTTCTCATTTTGCGATTGAAAAACGAAAAGCTAAAGCCTTTGCAATACAAGACACTCGCTTGCAACCTCCAAGTCCATCGAACGGCAACAACAACTATAACGAGTGGCAATTAGTATTGTATTTTAGTGTTATGTTCTACAGTTCAATTAAAGGCGACTTATCTAGGAACACTTGGATACAAATATAAAAGCAATTTAATTGCACTCAGTATAAGTAAAGTTCTCGGTACTCGATACTCGAGCGAATTTATTGGTAATAAATTTCATTTTTGTTTCACATATATATATATAAGCTGATTTACAGAGAAACTTTTCTTATCGTAGATAGCTCTTATGAAGAATTCTTTAGAATTGGAAATTGTCTTGGCAAAATTATGCAGAAAAATAGAATTTTGTTTAAGTTTGTCATCTTGTCTATGAATGAAATGTCTCTGCTACACTTTAAAGTTTAAACTCAAAAAGCACACCAGATGCTCCGCCAGCAAGAACATTTATCTTTTACATTTTCGTGATTAGTAAGATCTATGAAGTAGAAGTCAAGAAATAGGCTGGACACGCTGACACGAAATTAATTTAATCTTAATTATTCACAGGAATCTTCTTCCTTCCAAAACTCATTTTTTGAACTTTTTTAATTCTTAGCGTAAATTTGGGCTGAGATCTATACTTGGGTCAAAACTAAACAGATATCAACACAATTCAACAAAATAAGCACTTATGGTTTGAAGAGGAAGACGAAGATTAAGATGAAGATCAAAATCACGATGAAGACGAAGACGAAGACTAAACCGAAGACGAAGATGATCTAACTCGAGAGGGGCACATCGCAGACCTTTCATATATATTTATAAAAATATTATAACAAATACCTGTCGAATTATAAATTTGATTTAAATGACATTAAAAATGAAAGACAATTGAAAGTTTAGTTAACAGATATCTATAATCTGGGTCCCAAGCCCGTGGGATGAACTTTTTGGTGATAAGTCACATCAAGGAGTGGTCCGAGACTTCAGATTTAAAACATTAAAGGAAATAAGCAGTTGGTAACCAACTCAGGCTTTTCCGCGCGTTTATCAAAACAACCGACATTAGCTAGGACAAATTTAAAAAAAAAAAAATTATTTACTCTTATTATTGCTCTGGCGACCCAACTATAGCGAGTAGAGTGCTCAAATTCAAAAGGAAACTCTTTGAAGTTATGCCCAACACGATAGAAAAACATTTAGCTTGCTAAAGTCGAAATTACTAAAATTATTTGACTAACACACTACATCGACAACGACAACGCACAGACAAAAAAACATCTCCAACCGGAAAAGTTGTCAGAGTGCTTAAATCGTCGAAAAACATAAAATTAGAGATTTTAGTTTTATGGCCAAAACCAATACTTTTTTGCGGAATCACATCAAGGACGTAAACAAAGATGCAGGATGAGGAGAACCAAGAAAAGACAACAGAAAAATAAACAGAAAGAAGAAAGTTACTAAAAGAAAGTAGATGATATAATTGGTTACAGAACACAGAACTTTTTTTTTGCAAATGAATAAGACCAATCAATGAACTAGAGAAGGCAATAATTTAACGCGATTTCTTACAGGATAGGATGGCTATCAGATATCTAGATTCCAATTCAAGCTACGAAGTGTAAGGGACTCTAAATGTAGGAGCAATATTTTTCGGAACTACGTTTAGTAATTGCCAATGTGGTTCAAATTTAAGCTTATGATTGAACAAAACACCAAGATCACCAGAGTCGAAATACAGATCAGAAACAGGACGATAAAACGTCATAGTCTTACATAAGGCCTTGTGAAGAAATGGCCGCCACAATTGGATTTTTAATAAGTATACGAGAACACGAGGTAACCTGAGGGAGGTTAATAATAAGTAATTATAATCGATAATCACCTTCATATAGACTCGCAGCTCGTAAAAATAAGAAAGATTATTGGATCATTGCGAAAGTTAACTCGACAGCGAGATGTGTAATTACTATAACAAACTCCGTTAAGGAGAAACAATTTACTGCGTATGTCTGAAAATTTTTCAAAAACAACTTGCAATCCATATATTTTCAATATTTTAAAGAGAGGTGACAAGTATATTAGGAGTAGGCAACTACGATTGGTGGTTTTAAGCAAACCCTCGGAGTAGAATAAGGGGCAAAAGGCTTCAAAGGCTGCTTGTAGTGTACGATTGAAGTTATTAGAACTGATTAATAAGTATCTTAAAATGTCAAAACAAACATTTATGATAAATTTGGTAAGATTACCTTTCGATTCCAAGGATTAAAGCTTATTTGAATACATTGCTAGGTAGTCTATAGTTGGAGGTGTCCCCACAAAAACATTCATAACCTCCATAGCTTTGAGATCAAACAATTTTTGTTTTGGCTTTTTTTGGTTTTCTCAGTGAACATGTCCTCATAAAATGAGTATAGTTTTATTTTTTTCTGTTCTGTTATTCAGTTATCTCGTTTACGAGATATGAACTAATAAAAAGGAGGCAGCCCAGTTGCAAGTTCTAAATCATCGGTAGACAATAAAGTGCACGAGTTAATAGATGATAATAATAAAATAAATTCTACGAAAAAATCGCCTCCGTGAAGCACGAATAATACTCTGATCACATTTAGACACATTACAGGCCAAATAAATTTGTAAAGTCAGATGGCAGGGATCCTCGGGTAGTCAAAAAAAAACCCTGCTATATGTGCCATGTTTTAAGGGGGTAAAACAGTAGCCTCTAATGAAAGCTAAACTCGGACTTCTAGTTGTTCCTAAGGACAGATGGACATTGCTATATCGACTCGACTATCGCTACTGATCACTTTTCAATCCTTTTTTCTTTTACGTTCATTGCACAAATCAAGTATACTCTTGGCAGGGTATTAAAACGAACATCTACATCAAAATGTTTTTAATGGCATAATCCTATAAGCAGCGAAGGAATGATAATTTTTTTTATACTAACTTTGTTTTACTTCAATGGTCTTTAATTTGTATTTTTTTTTAAACTTATGCTTATTGATTTTGTAGCCAAAAATACATATATATGTATATGTACAAGAATAAATCCATGCATTTTCTTCTTAAACTTTTTGCAGCTTTAGGCTATGACTTAGCAATAAACAAACTTAAAGCCACTTCCAGCCACAAGGCATATACAAATAGGTTTCTCCTTCTTGTTTAAGTTCACTTCCGACAGAACAAACGCCTAAAAAGACGCCAATAAGTACACAGTTGGGCCAAGTTTATAAGCGTAAGAGGCCAAAAGTTGTTTGTAGGTCAAGGAAATGCCGCCTTCTACTGATTGAGGCCATTGCAGGCACGTTCGATAAGGTTTCCCTTGATTAATTAATTGGCAGAATCCCTTAGATAAACTATACGGTTTGCTGCGTTAATGGTGTTGCTGTGGTGTACATCGATACTGTCTTACGCATAACTGGGTCAACAGACACAGCTCAATGGAACGCCTGCTTTTGAATTGCTCTTCAATGACTCTTTTGTAGCTTCAGTTCAACTGGTTATTGAGCCCCAATTAACAGGCCACAAAATGCTTGCTCACAAATCACTTAATGTGCTGTGCAGTCACCTGGCAAAGGCAACTACAATGAGACCAGATAAATCCCCATAAACCCATCCTAACCAAGGAAACCGCATCATAATTTCCACAATTTAGCTGCAACGGCAACCTAGCAAAGCGTTGCAACTAGCCACCATATCAAGTCGATTGCCTAGCCATGTGGCTGTCTGCTTTCACCTTGATTAGATTGCCTAATCGATTAGACTAGTACTAGTAGCTAGCCTTTTCTAGTTGGTCACTGCTCTGCAAAGAAGGTTAGCTATCATTTAACGGTGGCGCCACCTATGTTTAGTTCTCACAAAGATGCGGGCCAGATGACATGAAAGTGTGTGCCGCCTGATTCCAGTTCGTCGATTGTGGCGACATGGAACACAGGAAATCAACTAATTAGAACCTTTGAAGCCACAATTGCAAAATGTCTATTAAAACTATTGAAGGCTGACATCTACAAATTTTCAAATGAACAATTAATTGTCAAAAAGTATTGGTTTTACAATTGCATTGCACAAGCACAATTACTTTGTCAAGTTTTGCCACAACTTAATATAGATATTAGGACTTCCAAGAAATTTTGAAACAAAACATGTTGACTAAAACGAAACTGGCCAACACTGGAATAGTCAGCACCATTTTCTCAAAAAGTATGAAATTCTCACATATGATAAAATACGACCTTAAGTAACTGTCTTCATGGTTGTCGTCTTCCTTCATAAAAGGATTCACAGGTCACTGCTTGAGCAAATATGTTGTCCAAAAAAAGTTTTGATCTGATTGTATTTAATGTTGACCAACAAGCAGTGCATAAAATCTTTATATCATATCCATCCATCCTGCGCTTCTGAGTCTAGAGAACTAGTGTAGTCTTACTCGGATTTATTGTGAGATTTGGTTTATTGCACCAGGAGTCAATTCTTTCCAGTACATCTTGCATGTAGTGATCTACCCAAATAGACACATCATTAGTTTAATCTTGTATGTGTGCTCCCGTATTTTGAATCTCTTGCACAACTAAGCACAAGATAAGAGGCAACAAGACTACCACTTGGGAGCATACTCCTATTTTACCATTTCCAGCAGTCAGAGAGCATGCGTCGAGTCCACCTGCCATCTAGTTTTATCGATACCATGTCTCTCAGCTGCGGAGCACATCGATTCAAAAGTAGCATTGTCAAAGGCTCCATCAATGTCAACAAACAAGCCCAGAGTGTATTGTTCCTCAATTTTACAAGCAGCATCGTGAAGTGCTGACTTACAGAGATTTTCACTCTGACACGCATGCTGTTAGCCATAGAATTATAAAACGCTCTAGACCTTTGAGAAAGCACGATGTCAGACTGTTGGGTCTAAAGCTTTTAGACAGCGAGTATTCATCCCTACTTGGTTTCGGGAAGCACTTCTCGAAGAGGTGCATAGGTACATAGCCAAATGCGAAAGGCCTTTCAGGACCTTAACATCTCTCTTTAACATAATTGGGTATACTCCGCTAGGCCCTGCGGACTTCAAATTTACGAAACAGGATAAGGAAAAATGTTCAATTGAACTAGTACGTATATGAATGCTTCAACTATTTCTGTAGTGCACGAACTTTGATGCATGTAGCACATAACTTGTTAGTTATGCTTGATTTAAAATAACTTTTAATTTGAAAAGCAACTATTAATTCAAGAAAATCAATTCCGTAATCAAAATCGTAAAAACATTTAACCAATTTTCCTATTTGCATAAAGCATTGTGAAATCACTTTATAGAATTAAAATCTGCATTTATTTTGTAACTCTTATGCAACGTTTGCTTCTCGATAGATGCTCTAAGCGGCTTATTTCAGAGACGAATTTAAATTTTTGGGCAAATTTTTCTTCTTAATTGGACAAATGCAAAAGAAATATTCCGAATTGATTTTTGTTCATGGTCTCCGTGGCTATTTCGCCTATTATCGATAATATTTTTCCAGTTTAATAACATCCGAGTATTACACTGTCGTCGCGGCCAACAAAAAAGATAAGACAAGTTGTAATATTTAGTCGCCCCTCGAGTGTAGCATTTACTTGATATTTATTTGTTTATAATAATCTAATTTATCTTAGTATTTTGATTTACCGCTACGCTCGCTTTCACATTTCCAGCTGGGCCCATTAATTTCGCAGCGCAACGTATCCCAGCGCCTTTGTTTATGCAACATGGACGAAGAGGCATTGCCTCGAGCGTGACAACAGAACAGGAGGCACGCAGCTCACGCTCACGATCACGCACGCGACATGACCATTAACAGCGAAAACAACAGCGGAATAAAATGAAACAGCAACAACAACAAAAAACATCAACAGCAAGTTAACTAAAAAAAATTTGATGCAGACAGTCGGGACTGTGCCCGACAGTGGAATACCCTGTACCCTTTTTTTCCCCATAAGCACTAAATCCAGCATACGGTAAAATGGGAACGAAAGTATTTTCTTTTATGTCTCTTTTTACAAGTTAAATATGACTGTAAGCATTTTCCTATTGGGAAGTTCCAATTGACAAGTTTACCTATTGGCAAGTGGGGGCAAAAATTACTTTTATGTCCATAACTCCAGTATCTCGGGTCAATGCCGTTGAATTTTGTAACATAGATCAAAAATACATTTATAAATGTCTATGACAATTTTCAAGTCAATATATTGGGGGTGTGGCAGTAATTAAGGTAAATCGATGTGGATACAGTTTTAACGACTAGGGTCCCACGAGTCTCCCCAAAAAATTTTGTAACTCTAGCTCACATGTATCCATATCTACATGTAGTGGAATTTTAAAGCAGTTTATAGGCGAGGAGGGGTGAAATTAACATATTTTTTACAATAATTTTTTATGTATTTAACCGATTTCGAAAATTTTTAAAACTTAGCTGCACATAAATACAGTGCACACCTCTGTCGAGTTTGGAGATGTTAGATTGAACGGAGCGGCTGTAAATCGCAAAAATGTGTCATGGGCGAAGGGGGCAAGATATCGACGTGATTCGACAAACTTCATCTTTTCGGTGTAAATGCGCATCTTTTGATAAATTTTTGTGCCTCTACCATTTATAGTGTCTGATATCTCGATGTTCATACGGAAGGACGGAGAGACGGACATGTCTATAGCGACTCGATTATTGGTCCTGACCATTTTTGCCCTTGGAACATATGGTCTGCCACGCCTCCCTCTGCCTGTTACATACATTGCACAAACCTAAAATACCCTTTTACACTTTGTGTACAGGGTATAATTAGTGCTCTTTAAATTCACAACGCGCTTCGCTTCATACTCCCTCACTCTCGCACGTTCTCGCTCTCTCTTGTCTAGACGCTGATTTCAGTTGCTTTTATTTAACGTAAGAAATTAATTTATTATCCTACTACAACTTGGACTTAGCAGACATTGATATTAAGCATTCCTGAAGGCCCGCCAGCTAACGCGGCTACATTTATGATAATTTATGGAGCGAAATCTAAAAGCGCTCTTCAGCCGCTTCCAAGTTGTCGAAATAATCAATAAAATTTGGATTGCTCAACTATAAATCATATTCCATAAACTCATAGCTAGCCAGAGTTGCAAAGTGAGCAAAAAGTTTGCATTTTTTATCGTGAGTTTCCAAAAAATTATAAGCAAACAACTTCTTCTTCTTCTATATTTGATGTGCAATTTTTTTTGTCACCGACGCCGGGCACCTGTGATAACAAAATAAATAAAGTAGAACAATACAGCAACGGTTTTGGGAAGCGCAACGTTAAAATGATAAAGAAAATGTCACACCCAAAATAATGTGACTTCTGAATGCCTTAACAGGTACTCCAAAGAGTATGCAAATTAATAAAGTGGAATCCTTGTGCGTTTTATTTGCTCTTTCCCAATGTTGTCGACGAGTGAGTCGGTCGGACAGAGACAGCCTCACACGTACGCGTGGCCGATTGTGGAATATTTTAACGGTCCAGGACCCCACTCTATTACTTTCAGGCTCTTTGAGGTACTCATGTAACTTTTTAATATTATATGCAAATTTAAAAGATAGGCTAGTCAAAACGAAATTCGTGTATTTATTTGACTAAAGAACGCGATCCGTTCGGGGCTTTCACAAGCTGTAGCAGTTATGGATGTCAGCAATCGGAGTGTCCTTCAGCTCCTTCATCGCATTCGCTTAAATCTTCTCTTTGTCGTTGAACATGTGTCCTTCGAGCGGAGTATTCAATCTTGGCAACAGCCAAAAGTGGCAAGTATTCTTGGGACAGTTGGGAAGCAGTCGAAAATGTGTAAGCATGAAGAATCACCGCTTGCTCAAAAGCCCGGCCTTCCTTCAATAATAAAGGAATACTTAAAAATTCGAAACCAAAAAAAAAGGCACTGAATACAAATGAAGGCTGGGTTCCTTACGGTAGCCTACCTCAATGATGGTCGTGACATTCTTGCTCGGAGTTATCAAGGTCACTCGCTGAGCAGCTTATTCATTCACACAAATGCTGCTTGGCAGCCGTTACCTCGTTTACTCAGAGCTGGGCATTCTTTGCATTAGTTCTACCATTGCCCAGCACACTCTCTGCGATTCCCCCCTAAAACCTTTGAATTTTTGGCGGAAACATATATTGGTGCGCCTTTCGGTTGATACCATGATGGCATACATCACAAAAATCTGTTATTACGCTCGGTGTGGTGGTGTTGTTTGGCTTGCGTGCAGTTACGTTTCGAATGGTTTCGCCTGTGTATGCTGAGGTGGCAGCGGCCACAGGAGAGCGAGAATATCGCACATTTATTTTTGTGTGCTGACTTAGCAGTGAAAGCGAAAAGAAGAGCACACATGCTTATGTTAGGTAGCTGTTGTGGTTCTTAGTAGCTTCTCTAGCACTAAGAAAATTTGGGGAGAATGTGAATGTAGGTAGTTTTTTCTGACGAATAGTTCGCTAAATAAGTTTCGTTAAGAAAATTTGCATATGAATGACGTAACAGTACTTTTTACTGCATACTGAACCAATTTCAGCCGTTGTGCTCCCAATAAATTTACCAAAGAAACTAATGCTGGCAAGCTTAATAGCTTTTTAAACAGACCCTCATTTCAAATAAGAGTTGTAATATTTATTATTATTTGAAAGTAACCGATTTATAACTGCCATTTATATTTGAAATTAGATTTTGATTTGAAATTGTTTAAATAGTTTCAAATTAACGTTTGTTATCGATAAGTATAATTTTGTAAGTAAAATGTGCCGCCAAAACGAGTAGACGCCGACAAAAATACAAAATTGAAACGTAGTTATATGCCGCCGCCACCGCCATTAAATATATATACCTATAGTAATCATTAAAGTTTAAATTATAACGTTAACAATTGAGTTTGCTTTTCGAAATCCTTACAAGAGTATTATAATAAAGCATAAAAATGAGCGACCCGCATTTCAGGATTTATTTTTTTATACCCAGTTTTGTGTTTATGGCAAGTAAAAACTGCATAAGCGAATGGCCTCCTGTGGCTCATTCTGTCTCCATCTCTATCTCGGTCTGAGTGCGTCCGCCTCTGTTTGCTTGTGCGGACTTTTGTTATTTACATATTTGTAAATAAATAATAATATTTTCAATATCGCGCATTTTTCTCTTACATAAAACATTGCGAGTGCTGTAGACAAGGTTCTCAGATCCCAGCACAAGCCTTGGGCTATAAACGGATTTAGCCATTTTAAATTTAACAAGAATTTCGGAGCAGCCATTTTGGGGCTTAGACAGTTTAAAGAGTGTGCCCTTAAGGTGAGATTTCCTTTGTCAATTGCTTTATTTTACTTGTCTTTGGCAATTCTCGGAAATATTTGAGTTTTAATGTTGGGCACATAGAATGGATATACCATAAAGTAAAGACGCTGCTGCTTTGTGTTTAGGGTGCTGCGTTTGGGCTTATAAATGGACCTTGGAATTTGACTAGGCAGCGAATTGATATATTTTCTGTTGAGATTTGCATAACAAAGCATTCCGCATATGTCCATGCTCTTCTTATTAAGAATAATCGCTGTTGTTGTTGTTGTTGTCGTTAGATCTTATTTATGCGCACATCTTAACGTTAAATTGGATAATGGAAATTGGATTTGGGTGCTTTTCCCGACTGAAAATGCGTAAACAAACAGTCCACAACATAAACATTAAAGTTGCGACAAATTCTCGTACATGTTGCAAGATAAAGCTTCAAGTGAAAGTAAAACGAAACTTTCAAGCACTTTCCAGCGACACTTGACTTGATTGCGATGACGACAATGGGGACACGTGTGCCACAACAACAACGACAACAACTACTTTGACACCTACAACTACAACACAAAAACACCTGTTGCGCTTAGGGACAGGCAGCGGTTAGACCACGGAACTGCGGATGTCGGCGCCAACGTTTCGACTCATTAATATTAATGAGCAAATGGTGGACGCCAGGAGTGAGCTCCGGACAGCGCCGCTAACGTCATTACGACGCGAGAAAATTAATAATTAATTATTTATAAATCATGAGTCGGAAGCATATTTTAGTGCGAACAAATAACAAATTAATACATAAATTATGACTTAAATGTTTGCTGCCAATCAACTAACAATTTAATTTAAGAATTGTTAAAAATAAAATAAGTTCTTAAATTCATTCTCTTATATGTGTTTTAATATACGAGGGCAGTTTCAAAACTCAGTGAATATTTGAATGATTGAACTTTTTCTTGGCAAAAAAGCGCTTTAAGTCTTGAAAAAAGTCATTTTAGCTAAGCGTAAATTTTCTTATTTTTATACCCCGTAAAAGTGTAAAAGGATATTATAGATTTGTGCAATGTATGTAACAGGCAAAAGGAGACGTGGCAGACCATATGTTCCATGGGCAAAAATGATCAGGAACAATAGTCGAGTCGATATAGCAATGTCCGTCTGTCTGCCTGTCCATGTTGGTCTCTGTTTCCCAGAGTATAAGAGTTGATGAAAAGGATGCGCATTTTCCCGGAATAGCGCAAGTTTATCGATTATTGTCGATACGTTACCCCGTTTGCCAGCGACAGATTTTCGCCGTTTACACCCACACCAAAAAACTGTCTGCATCGAATTTTGTTTACTTCCAAAAGCATTTGGAAGGTCCAATGCAAAAGAGTACATTTTCTTTTTCAAATGCAGCTGTTTTTGATGCAAATCAATCTCGAAACTGCCTGAATTATATTCGCAAGTGATCATCTTAGCCAGGCGCACCTTAACCTTGCTCACCGTGTGTAGTTATGAATTCATGACTCGTCCAAAAACTTAATCGAATTGGGGTTTGACAATGCCAAACACGTCTCTGATATCTGGTCACACGGTTGCGCTTATACTCGAGTGTAAGCAATTGCAGCCCCAATTGCGCAGGCAGCTTCTTGGTGTCCAAATGATCATGTTAAAATGTGATGTAGCTTCTCAGTTACGAAGCCTCAGCCTCAGCCACCGTACTTTCATTTCTCTACATGTTCAATATCATTCCTAGAAGTTTTTTGGTAATTTTCTAGTGTGACAGCCTCGTTTTGGCAACCTGATCGTTTAGTCACTTGTGCTGCTAAGGATGCCACGGAAACCTCGAAGCCGCTTCTTAAGCCTTAAAATTCCAATATCAAGCATAGTTTGTATTTTCCTAGAAATTCACGAGGTTGTCTGCCTTCAATCGCAGCTTGCCAAAATTCAGCGGTACACTATTAACAGATGGTAGTTGACAGCAGCAGCGTCACATTTAAATATGCAAAGCACATTTAAAGGGAATTCATAATGTCACTAATTTATCAAACATCCCTCGTATTAAAGAAATGCTTTTATCGTGATTTTATTTTCTAAAATATAAGGAAATTTGCCAAGTAAATGATACATGTCATAACTAAAGACACTCCACGGAAAACCGACATGCATCATAAAGATGAAGCTCACCATAAGGAGGCACCACATAGCCAAAGAGGAGATCCAATGAAAACGTAAAGTGCATAAAATGTATGAAAGTGACAAAGTTTAAGCTCCCACAGTCATATCCCAGCTCTTATTCGTGTCGAGGACTGAGTGTATCACTGACTAAGTGTGGCTTGTTATAAAAATTTGATATAGAGAGTAGGAATGGTGCTCGACAAGGGGATACTCTATACAAATTTTTCCATTTTTGTATTAATAGTACGGTCGTACCCGTAATCAAAGTACTGTAATGCGGGGTGTGGGTGTTGATTCGTGATAAGTTCAACTTTGTTTACTTTCTAAGTATAAGAAGGCGGCCACAATCGGCACATTATTACCTATATCTCTTAGTTGAAATCCCTTCTTGATAGTTTTTATAACACACATGCACAGTAACAGTGTAAAAAATTGTGACAAGCTTTGGATAACTCTCACGCGAAGAGGGTCTGAGATACCATTACATTCGGTAAATGCGCATTTTAGGTGTCTCTAACTGCACTATGCAACAAATAAAAAGCCTGTGTCATTTGGGGTCGCCGATTTCGGATCTAGAATCTGTTTTAGCAATGTTTTCGAATTATGGCTATTTGAATAAATCCGAGGATTCGAAAGTTTCCGGATTCGAAAACAGCGAATCTCAAATTTACCGGAAAAAGAATGTTTTAGCCATAGGCCTTTCTTGAGTCGAATTTGTTGCATTGTGCTATGTTATTATAATTTTAGACAATATGGTCAGCTACACTTCCTTCTGGCTGTGACATCCATTGCACAAATCGGTAATAACCCTTTACACTTTTTGTACAGGGTATAAAAATATACCAAAGGATTATTTGACATAAATTTATGAGTACATGGCCAACATTGCCATGGCAACCGCCTCTTGGCAAGAAAAACAAGACATGATGGTGCGATAAATGGACACTGTCCACATAAATCGCATCAGGAATATGAGTATGCGAACGACAGCGGACGGCGGACAGCGGACATGGGACAAGGGACGGCAACATAGACATGGCATGTTAAAAGTATAAAGAAAATAAACATAGCAAAATGGAGGTCAACATTGTAAAAATGGCCGCAAAGTGTTGGATGAAAAAATATATAGCTGTAAAAATATGGCAAGAGAGATAACAGCGTATAGTAGTATGCAGATCATTGAAGTTGTATTATAAAATATGACTTTTTAGGTTATGTGCTCGCACATCGAATAGGAAATAAGCTGACAAATTTATGACAGCGCCAAGTTGCTTAAGTGAAACATGAGCCGATGCGAGGCAATAAAAATATGACACTTGCCACTCTATTGCCCAGCAGAGTTATTACGATTAACAACTATTGATAAAGAGCTACCATTTGTAGGCATCGATGACTTAGTCGAAACTATAGTTTTGACCATAATTTGCAAAAGCAAACTAGAACTTTCATTGGCAATTTGTCACAGAAGTTTCTGTATGAAGTTTTTCTATTTTCGTCACTCAACTTTAAGCTTTTCAATTAGTCACCCGACTGCACAATTAAATTCCGCCCTAACGCTTTCTCTCTCCCTCTCTCTAGCTTTGTCTTACTCTTTTTATCGTTTGGTTTACCCTTTGTTTTTCCGGCAAAGAGCGTGCGTCATTCAGGCTTAAAAACTCCTTGGCCACCTTCTAGTTGTAGACATTTATCTTGCTTGCCGCCCAGGCCAACTTCCTGCATTTCAGTCCCTCGAATGCTCTCGATTTGGCCCACTCTGTTATTTGTTTGCGATAAAAAGAGCAAACTGCCAACTAAGCACAGACAAGGGGTTTGTATCTGAGGCTATAGCAGAGAGTAAGGTGGGCAAGTCTCTGGTCTGGCACAGGACAAACTTGTCGTAATTCACTTGAAAAGGAAGTTTTGCCATCAATAAATTTCCAACGGGCCAAACACTTGTTGCACTTCCTTCGACCTGTCAGAGACGCGTTGCTGACCTTGCTGTTGGCCATTTGGCTACAACATCGATGAAAATTCAGGAATTTATTGAATAAATTTATTATAGTGTTCTTGCTCAGATTTCTAAAAACACGGTGCTTAATTAGTTTGGAACTTTTATTCAACATATTTGTTCTTGTAAATACTCTGCAATCGCTTAATTACACTATGCAAGAAAGAAAAGTCTGAATCATATCATTTCGGGGGGTGCAATAAGGGTGTACATAAGGAACTTGCAGGTAATTTAGGATCAGGCTAGGAAAAGTATGAACTTTGCTATTCTTTCAGAATTTTTAACAAGGCACTGTGTCCCTCCAGCAGTCTAGGGCGTCGGGGCTCCAAGAATAGTGCTAATTGCATCAGCTTATTTCCCCGGAAATAAGCAAATACCATTTGATGCTGATTGATTGCGATGCCAATACACACTATATCCTCTGGGGCAGCGCTAGCTCCAATAAACGAAGTTAAGTTTATTCAAAGGTAGACTTATGCATTTGGAACGTCCTGAGCACTTCGGCATTTGTAAATAGAATCAGGAAAGAAGTTTTGGTTATCACCCTAGTGAGTGCGTCGTTTAGGGGATCGATTAAGGACTGGCAGGTTTCATTAGAACAATCCATGTGCATACGATTACATAATATTTTGTTAAACACTGATTGGCAAAGGCTTTCTTCTGTTACAATCTAACCCATCTAGATATCAGAATGCCCAAGCATCCGCTGGGACTTAGTCACGCTCTACAGGCAATCTTCATATCATATTAAGGCACTCAAAGGCAAGGTTACTCCATGGTGGAATACCAGCCTGGAAATTACGTAAGGTGACACGCATCCTCTTTAACCGTGCAACACAGAATGGTGACTGGGATGCATACTACAACTGCCTTTACAGTAGGAATGTTAGAGTTGCCACGCGACGGAACTACAGAAACTTCTGCGAATCAATCGCTGTTGCTAGGACTTTGGTCACTAAAGAAAATTGATATCACCTTTTCTAATAGCATAGAAGGCAAGCTAAAACTCTTCATGGACAAGCACTTCCCCAGTAACAAATCTGAAGAAATGCCTATCAATGAGATACCTAAATATACAGGAAACCAAAGAGTTAGGAAAGTTAGTTTCAAAGGAACGACTCGAATGGGCTCTGTGCTTCTTTCAGCCATTTAAGTCTTCAGGAAAGGATGCAATTTCACCATCTTGCTTCAGAATGACAGAATTATGATTAGCAGCCTGGCTAGAGGTTAAGTACCATGGAACAAAGCGAAGGTAGTTGCTAGAAAGAAGGACATCACCCACCCAAAAAAGTTTAGAACTATCAGCTTAACATCGTTTTTGCTGGTAGACAGTCACATTACAATACGCTGCTTAAGCAGAACCCACAGCATTTTACCAAGAATGTGTATAGATCAGGAAGCTCCACTGGTACAGCCTTATACCAACTGAAGAATATACTCAGTCGTGCCGTCAACCACAAGTAACACAGCACATGATGCTGTAAGTCAAGCAACCTCAAGGCGGAGAGCGATTGGGATGCTTTCCAGATGGATTTACTCTCTTCTTAAGGCCGCAAAGCGAACTACTATCTCCAATTTCGTAATAACGATAATTTAAAATGCGTTCTAGAAAATTCAAAACGCTTTCCTAATTTGATGTTTTAGTTATAGGCCTCTCATTGAGGTTGCATAGTGTTGCCAGTATTATGGGTATGTATAGTTGATGCGGTCACAAAATACATTACAACCACATTACTAGTCTTTATAATATTGCACAAAGCTAATTAAATTAGCATGTTGGCATTTGCAAATCATTTTGCCAAAAAAGTTGTTCAACGTTATGCAATATTTATGAATCTATCGCATTCTCTCACCAATTAGGAACACTGTCAAAAGCTGTGGCACCCAATGAATATTGCATACAATAGAAACGACAACTCCGCCAGCGAAATTTGAGGTGAGCTCAACGCTTCCAAAAATATGGGGAGGTGCCACTAAGAGGGTAAGCAACTCAGTTTATTTTTGAAACCAAAGAAATGTCAACTTTGGCGTGGCAAAATTCACCTAACCTAATTGCCGCAAATGCTTATAGTATCTTGGCAACAGATTTGTGGACTTTTATTAGTACAGTGGTAGACAGTAGACGCTGCCAATTAAAAAGGAATTGGCTTAAAATGCAATCTACGCAGATGAAGCGTTACGGATCGCCTGGAAGTTGTGGTAGTGACATATGCTAGCGCAACCAAGTGAAAACCACAATATTACCCTTCCTTTATTACACTTCCATTACTAATAAAAAGAAAACAAACTTGTAACCTTCACGCTTTCTTCTGTACGCTGCTAACACAGCGAGCGTAACACCACCCGAGCGTAATAGTAAATTTTCGTGACGGCATACGAGTCAGTCATACTTCAAAGGAGCGCCAACAGATATAACACAACAATAACAACAAGTGTTTATATATAAATGTGCTAAGCAAAAATTCAGTGTGGTACCGATTACTTCGTAATAACGTAACGTATTCAGATGAAACCTATTCCATTCGAAAGATAAAATGCTTGCGGCTTGCAGAATATAAGTTTCACCCGAACACGTTGCGTTTTAGTCAGGTTTAAATTGATTTGAAGTAAAAAATGTACTGCAGATGTTAGAAAAGAACAAGAACAAAATACATTTCGTGTTTACTTTTCTGCTCTTCGCAATCAGCTATTATGAGAGCGTGTATTAAGTCGTCGAATGTCGACGACAACGCGAATACTAGTTTTCGTTAAATACTTAAACTATGAAAGTTCGGTTCAAGTTGTATTTCTGTAATTTGTGGCTCAATTCTAACTTTCATCGGCTCCGCTGGCTAGGATATGCTGTGGGTAGAAGCTACTCCGAAAAAGGTCATTGATGCTGCTGTTGAAGGAAGGCGACGAAGGACCAGCTAGAGAGTAAACTAACTAACTCAGATGGGCCAATAGGCATGCCGATTGGTGCACTGAGTTGGTCAAAGACATTCTTTTGACAGACAGACAGGCAGATTGTTCGACGTCGTGGTCGCCAGCCAACCTTTTTTTTTTAAAAGTCGGTCACAGCTGCAAAATGAATGAATCGATAGTTGCTCATAATTAGTATCAGGATGAGGTTAAATAAATATGGTTGCAAGTTCCAACTGTAACACATTCCGTGTTTAGGTTTCCGACACAGCTGATTCGCTGTTTTGATTGTATTATTGAACATACGACTAGTAGCACTATTTACTTTTTTGCAAAATCTGGCAACACTAAGGGCAGTGTAGTCAAAACAACGAATTAGCGCCCCACTTTTTTGATTTGGTATCCAATGAAAAGATGATGAATTCAAAAACCATGTTGTGGATGTTTCACTGTAAAAAGCACTAATTGCGCTCATATGACAAAACATTCTAAAAAGGGTTTTGCTCAAAAATGTGAAACTTTCAACAGACGCTGACAGTATTAGGAACGCCAGGGCGCAAAATACACATAGTTACCATTGTGTATGTTTACATTTACGCAGACCGAAATTCAATTTGAGGCATCACAT
This sequence comes from Chymomyza caudatula, assembly GCA_035041775.1. Classification (NCBI taxonomy): domain Eukaryota; kingdom Metazoa; phylum Arthropoda; class Insecta; order Diptera; family Drosophilidae; genus Chymomyza; species Chymomyza caudatula. The sequence continues at coordinate 3,386,141 of JAWNKW010000133.1, forward strand.
TTTTGCAGAGCATTGTGTTTTTATACGACATTAGTTTTAATACGACATAGGGACAAAATGATAAATCCTTAACTCCTGACTTTTAAGCCAATGACTTTTTAAGTACCTAAACCAAAACTTTACCTGATTGGAACATAATACTTCTTTGTAAAGTAACAAAAGCAACTGGAGTGCATTTATATCTCGTAAAAGAATAAAGATAAGTTGCAAATTTTTTTAAAATGAAGTAAAAGATATCTTTAAAAATAAATTTTTTATGTTATAAATTATATTTTTTTTTGTTCTAAACTTTTTTTTTAAATTTGCAAAAAAATAAATCAATACACATTTTACGCGTGTAAGTTCACTGTTAAAAATTTGTTTTTTCTCGAATCTATGGAAGTTAATGCTGTTTTTCTGGCGAAACCTCCAACCAAAGATTAAAATATGCTTTAATCCTTGGAATCAAAAGGCACTATGATCAGACGTGGCAAGAATGTTTGTTTTTTTACGTTTTATGGTACTTTTAAAAAGCCACAATAAATCCCATATCCGTATCTCAAGATATTTGAGGTCAAAGGTCACAAAAATAGTTTTTTTTGGGAATACTGTGTTTCCAGCTATTTGAAATCATTTTACATCTTCAATAGATTTATAGAGCATGAAATTCTACACAAATTTAATTCACGTCAATATTTTCATTTTTATTCTCAAGATAGAACTGATTGGAATGCCAGGTCAAAAATGAAGTAAATCGTTTTTCGTAATAAGTGTGTTTCCAGTGCTTTCAATTAATTTTGTGTGTTCACAGAAATAATTTTGTCTGCGACAATTTTTTCTCCAATAAACCATTCTCGAGATAGAATAGATTAACATTCAAGGTAAAAACTCCTGAAAATCATTTTTCATATACAGAGTGTTTTCGGTGCTTTCAAATATTTTTTTCTCTTCGAAAGAATTAAAGGGCGTAAACTTCTCCACAAATTTGGTGCAAAATCGGTTTTTTTGTGAATACTATGTTTCCAGTTATTTTTAATCATTTCGCGTCTTCAATAGAGATATTGAGAAATTGAACAATTTTTTCTCCAATCAACCGTTATTGAGATTTCTCCATTTTTTTTGAAGACACAAAATGATTGGAAAGAACCGGAATCACTCTATATATGAATATACAGGCGAAATAGAAACCGAATCCAATATATTCATATCATTACTATTAATTAATCTTCTTCTTTTAACCTGGCCATAACAACCCATTACCGGGTTACGGCCTTATGTATTTTTTTCATTGGAATTGGGGTTTTATTGTCTGGGGTGGCTCTACTGGTCTCGAAAGAGTCCAGTGTCATTATAAGTCGCCTCATACAACAAACTTCGACCTGTAGAGGTGGTATTCTCTAGCCCTCTCACCACACGGGGTTTAATTAATAGTATTAATTAATCCGTAACGGAAAATGCGTATTTAAGAAATGTGATGCATTGGCGCTTTTATGTACAAAGACACGAGTTATTTGCCATGTCCATGTAAATCCTATATTAAGCTTTAAAGTCATTCCAGATGCAACACCTGGGGGCACTTCAATTTGTATCTGTGGCACACATACATAGCCAGCTCGCAATAAAGCCACAACAGAAATGTATGACACACCCATTCACTTACACATGCTCACGTAACTTTACCCCATATTTGCACACACACACTCAGAGAGATACGAATTATATATCTGTTTATAGTGCTGGGAGGAGTGCATGCAATTTGGCAGCCAGAAACTGAATGAATGACTGAATGAGTGACTGACTGTTGATGAGGAACTGACACAGCTGACCTGCACAGGGAATGGTCACACTAGACGTGTAAGCGACTGCTGCAGGCCTTGCCTCCGGTTGAATGTAAAACGTGGCAAAGGGGCAACAACTACAACAACAGAAACAAGTGCATTATGCAACAGCATCTGGCCCAAAAAATGAGAAACTGCAGAGCCTGCGGGGTCTGAGCCCGTAGGTGGTGTGCAATGTGTACGACAGTAGAGTGGATTTCATTTGATGAGTAAGCAAATATAGGCTATACTCCAGCTCGGAGTTGATGAGTTTCCTGTTCATACTTTTACTTTTGAGTGCTCGGTTTTTGCACATGATGACCGTGTCAGTGCAGTCCTCTGACACAAATGATATGTATTTGCATAAGTAATTGAAGTGATCTTGAGCCAGCTCGTGATGACCATAATCAGTTGCAATGGAATTGAAGTTTCAAACCAAATCAACCCTGAATCTATGAAACAATATTTTAATTTCGTTTTATGCAAAGATGCGCTCTATAGAGCCATAAATAACTTGACTAGCCCCTTAACCCATTTTTTATGTTGGTTACCTTAATTTCCTGAACATTTTATTGCAATTCCACTTAAAATCACAGTTGGATGTTGCTTGTATAACATTGGTTTGTGTTTACGAAAAGATGCTGGGTTATCAAAGTGAGAGTTAGAGGATATTGATACTTTTCAGCAGCAACTTTTGATTGCCTGAAATGAAATTTGTGAAAAGCTATTAATTCAATGCAAAAGTGAAGTGGTGGCAAACAGCTCAAAACATTCAATGAAACTTGAAGGCGAAATTCAAATTTATTTCGCAGCTTTTCTGTCCACTTTAAGTATTACTTTTACTCTTGTTGCCCACATTTCGATTTCAGTGCAAAGTTTATCGGTTTCGGCATTCACTTTCCCTCACCTATTGGCTAATGTTGGGCCCTAAAATCAAACAAAACTATTTAAAGAGCTTATTTCAAGCCAAGTTTTTCTCATCTATTCTTTCCAAATTTTGTTGCAGTTTGACGAACCTTTGGCTTTTCCATTTCACTATGTATAAATTAGTTTCAGTTTCCTCATCAATTTTTCCGTTGATGGTTTTGCTATTAATTTTGCTCTTTTTTTGCTTTGCTGTTGCAAAGTTTTCCATTATGCGCCTCTTTGGTCTCATTATTTGACTTTTTCCGAAAGTTTATGAGTGAATATTTTGGGTTTCGGAAACTTTTGCCTTGTTCTGTATAGAACTGTGGCCGCCTGGCTAATCAAAGCAAAGTTTTTGTTGACTGGCTTGTTTATTCTATGTATATATACATATGTATGTATAGTATCTATATAAAGTAGTTGATATTTATGTTAAAAGACCTAATTAGTTTTGAGTAGTTTCCACAACCTTGATTATTGTTACTAATAACAGCACCTACAAAATTTCCGAAAAATGTATCACGATTAAATTTATTACTATCTTGCTAAATTGGCGACTAAAATTTAGGTTTAAACTTCAGCTAAGTACTCTTACAGTAAGCATTTTATTTGAATTATTATTTTACGGTTTACTCATAGATTTTGACGCCAACCACATAAATGTAACTTATAAATATAAAGCCCAAATCAATGGAAAGGTAGCTTACTGTAAACAAAAATAGGTTTTACGTTTAAAGTATTATTGCTAAGCATATCGGAATGAAATCATTAGAATAAAAGGCACTCCACATAAACATATCGAATTGGTTTTCAGTTATTTTTTTATTTATACAGAATTTTGACCATTTGGCGACCTAAAAGTTCAAAATCAACTTTTCTTTTTTTTTTGTTATCTGTGGCAATTTTCTAATCAATATGTTGCGGGGTACGGCAGTAATTAAGATAAATCAATTGCGGGGGAAGGTGCTTCTGATGAAAAAGGGTGAATACAGTTTTAACGATTAAACCCACAAGAGTCACCAAATTTTGTATTGGGCATTTTTTCATCTTTCCCGGGACTACGCGCATCTTTTAGTAAAATTTTGGGTCACTAGCGCTGGTCTCGCAGATCTAGCGACTCATACAGACAGACGTAGAGACAGACACAGTCCAATCGCTAACGGAGTTAATTTTTTACACTTTGTGTACAGTGTATAAAAAGTATATTAGAGTCTCTAACTCCAAAAGATTATAACGTGATAAAAATATATTTAATGAAAATATTTAAAATGTTGAGACCTCACTGTCTGAGTTCGGTAACCATGAAAAGTTTGTGCGACTATGCAGAACGACGTTGAGCAACAAACGAAGCTCGTCAAGCCTCTCCGAACCTTTTCATACTAAGCGAGGCTTCAGACAGGGCAATGCCCTCCCTTTCCTGCAAGCTCTTAAACTTGGTGATTGACAACGTGTTTCGAAAGGCCGAAGTACATCGGACAATATTAAACTACTACAGTGATCAAATTCAAAGAAACTTTGATCAAATGTAAAATTCCCGGCATTTTCGAATCGATTCATTTTTGGTTTCTTCTGTAAGTTCTGTAAGGCAGTACTATTAGTGACATCTGCGCCAAAATCATGTCAAAATATTGATTAGTGCTGGAGATACACTTTGATTTGCGAGGTACTAAAATTGAATTGTGTGATTTTGTTTTAATCTCCTTAATCGTGTCAAAACGGTGTGTCCTAAGTTTGCTGAATAACCAGAAGTCCCAGGTGTTGCGGAACGATATTTGTTGAATTTATGGTGTAAAAAAAGTGTGAGATGTTTTTGGTACCAATCGAGATTTGACTCTTCTCAAGCCCAATTCGTTCTTCAAAAACGAAGTCTCTAATAGCTAATTAGCTAATAAAATTCTTTTCGTTTTTGATCCGGATTCGAAATCAACGATCCAAAATTTACCTGAAAAGGTATGAGGTCAAATTTGTTGCATAGTGTTGTCAATCGACTCATTTTAAAGCACCATTTCTTTGACTTGCTTGACGTGATGTTCATCGGTCGATGTTTTTCTTTATTCTTTCAATTTGATCACAATAGTTAAAGAGTGTCCAGTTGTTAGCATACGCAAATGATATCGATATCAATCCAAACACTTAGCGAACGGTTACGAAAGCCCTTGCGGCTTTTGAAAGAGAAACTGCCAGGGTTGATCTTGTTTTAAATGAGTGCAAGACGAAGCATATGTTTTCTTTGGGTAAAGAAAAAAAGTCGTGTACTTTAGACTTAAGGGATTTTCACGCCGTAGTCTATGACAAATATAAAACGTAAAAAATATTGTAAAAACATATGAAAATGGGTATTTGATCTGGCAACCGTCATATGAGCAGTATTTCTCTCAGGTTCATTTTTCAATGTTAGAAAATGTCAAGTAAAATTCTGAGCAGCGCTGGGACTACATGAAATACGAAATAAGTTATGTTTGTAGAGTCGGAAATGATATATAACATCACAACTCACATGAGATTTATTCACGAATTCTTTTGTATAAACAAAAAGCGACTTGAAGCTCTTTTATAATCATTAAATTTTACTGTGCAAAAGCAGAAATTAGAGTCAAAACAGTCAGACAGACAGAATCAACAAAGCAAATAAAATGCAAGGGTTATTTTATGTATTTAAATAGCAACAACAACAAAATATTACTAAACTGCTGGTTATTATTATGGTTCAATAGGTTTACGATATTAACAGCAGTAACAACAACAACAACCACAATTACAAAGGCAACTACGCAGCTTTTTCAGTCGATTTCATTTAGCCAACTTATCAAAGCCGCTAACCAATACATGGACAGCAAAAACAGTTGGCTCCGTTTAGCGAAATTAATGTCAATTTGTCAGTAGTTTTATGTATGCGAGTGTGTAGGTGGCGCTGGTGGCGCTGGCAGATAACAACGTCGATTTAATTACATTTCATTGACGCCTTGCTACTGCTGCTGCTACTATAGAGAAGGGTAAATGACACAGCCGGCGCCGCAGTCGACGCCAACGGCAGCTGCACGTCACTCTTATCACGCCCTTATCAAATATCAGGCGCACATAATGGCCAACAGATATGGCTATCTAAGTGCTGCTCACTCAAATTTTTTGTACTTATCTAATTACGCCCCAAACCAAGCCGACATTTTATATGCCAATAGTCCTTATTGTTGTTGCCAATAAGCAGTTTATTATCACACACACACACACACATGCTTACTGTATATGTGTATGTATAAATTACATATATAGTAACAAAACACATTATGTAATTATGTTTAATTATCTACATTGAATTTGCGGTATTATGTCAACACACAGTTACAGGCCACCAACAGCTTCTGTCTCTTTCTGTGTGTTTATTAATTTAACTTTGCTTTTATCTTTGCCGCTCAAAAGCAATGCAATTGTTTGAAGGACACACACCCACACGCCCACACGCCCACCACCCACCACCCACACACACTCACACACATACATTGATGACATGTGTACATGTACCTTTATCGGTAATCCTGTATATAAGAAAGTGAAATCTATGCAGCAGCTCTTTGTGGTTTAACTGTAAAACATTTTTGGCTGCGTGCCCCAAAAAGTATGCTGCATTTTCTTGAGAACCACTGCAACGTTGGCAACCTCCTGACTCACTCGTCTCTTCGGTTCTGGCCTTTGACGCATTTGGAAGCAATTTTTCTATGACTTTTCCATAAAGCAACCCAGACTTCTGGCAACCAATGGCTGCCAATAATAAGCAAGACACTGTCCCTTAACCTCGTCCGCGTGTGTTCCACACACGATTATTATTAAAGTTGAAGGGTCTATCAAAAGTAGAGAAGCATACAAGCTGTCGCTCGGTTTATTGGGCTAAGATTCCTTGGAACTTCTGCGGTTTATATAAATTGATACACAGGGAAAAATGCAATTTAATTTAAACTAATGTGAATATGCGATTTTATTCTCGCTGTACTATTTTCGCTTCTAGAAGTTAATCCATTCAGTGCATATCAGATGAGTTTGGTCGGCAATTGGCATTTACAGAGTTATTTGTGGTACAAAGAATAGTTAGGGTTTTTCTTAACTCGCAATACACATACCAGAGTGACGAATAAAGAAGCATCTCTAAAGAAGCTAAGTAATGTTGCACAAGTAAAAAAAAGTAGCAAGGTAAATTTATTTCTAAAATTATTGTGTTGCTCCCATTTTTGTACGAATCGCACTAAAGTTACTTGAGCCTAACTAGGATTCAATTTAGTAGGCAGTTACACTCTCTGTACAAAATTGATATGAGAAAAAAGATAAAAAACAGAGACACTAAAACAAGTTCTTTAAGTTCACAACTGAACCGAATTTCTATTTGTGTTGCTTCTAACTTCAAGAAATGGATTTTAATTGCTCGATTTCGACTAAAAAGTTTAATACAGAGCGTAGAAAGTTGCCCGGCAGCGTGATAGTCTGTTCACATTTTCCCAAAAAAAAGCCACAAATTTCTGTGTAAATAGAAATAGGCGTAGTCAAGGTAAATAAATTGCGTAGATTGAAAGGGTTTTTCGTCTTAAGTTCACCTTTTCTTGTTTATTAGGCCAATATGAGCCTACTTACCAAATATTTGTAGGTTTTGAAGGAGGGGTCTAAAATTAGGAATATTATTGCCTTTATCCTTTGAATTTTTCGTACGATTTTGATATTTTTATTGGTATATGGTGATATATTTATTATGTATATATAGCACCAACATCAATCGATAAACTTCATCTGCGTAGGTGCAATTTTTGGCACAACTTTTGTGTCTCTAACTCTTATAGTACATCTTATATAGGCGGAAAAAATGGCATGGTTCAATATCACTACAAACAACTTACAATCCTCCAAGTCTATTTCCGCCTGTTACATACATGCACAGAGTATTCAAACTTTTTTTTTCTAACTGGATTCAATATTGAACAATTCATATAAGTTTTTGTACTTAACGGGGTCGAAGATATGTTAATGAGCAGAAAACTAAGTATTTTCAAAAATCGCGCTACCACCTGTCGAAAATGGATGCAATGAATGTTAATCTGGCGACTGTATTCTTTAGCCTACTTAAAATAAGTTATATAGGATTTTAAAAATGTACCTTTTTTGCCTTTACGAAGCAGACCCTAAAGGTATGCTATACAATTTGTAGTCTCTCTTACATGTTTATATGTATGTTGGGCCCAGCGACACAGTTTTGGGATGCTTGGTCCGAAAATAAGTTTTCAATAGAAAAACACTAAGAAACAGGCGAGAAATTAACCTGGCAGAAAATCCGTAATCGCCAACTAATTTAGTCTGTCGGACATCATCAAGAAAAAAACTCTTTATTTCAAAGTAAATATTCAATATGCACAGTGGCAATCTTTTCATTGTCTTACTAATTCAAACACAATTTATATTTGTAAATTCGTTTTCTTTATTTTCTTAGAATTCTATTTTAATTATGAATGTTTAAAACGTGGCATGCCAGCAGAGTTATTAAGAAACCTTGATATAAGCACACTCTCTTTTTTTATGTTTAGTTTTAGATATATACCTTGTTCTATTTTAATATGAACCTTTAGGTTAGTTAAGGTGAGATTACATGAGTAGAATCAAAAACATCTATGTAAAATATTTACCTGTAGTAATTTTAGGTAATACGTTGGCTTAAATTTTCACATACGTTACGTTCCTTTAGGTAAATTCTATGACTTTTCGCCACACTTTTGTTTAAAACAAACAGTTTTTCGCTGCTTGTTACTGCCACAACTTGGCTTATAGTCAACAGATTATAACTTTCGTTATTTTTTCATTAAAGAATATATGCACGTTTAATTTGGTTGAGAAATATTCAGTTGAAACATTTTAAATGTAAGACACAATTTTGATTAGCCACATTTATATTTGGTTTAATGTGATCACTTTTATAACGACTTTTTCTTGTAAACAATTCCCTTTTCTGAATCGCCAGTATTTATGACCCGCACAATGAATGACGATAAAACATCAAACAAATTTCAAATTCACTTTTCTTTGTCAACGTGTAGAGCCATTCGTATGGTCGTAAAAAAGTCCAAATGCTTTTGGCCAAAAGCAAAGCGCGCACACGTTCGCAATGTTTTGTTGACAGCCAACGACTGAAGCCGCTAAAGAAATTTTGTGTCTAACATCATCTGCTGCTGCTGCTTGCTGCTCAACGAACACGATGATAATAATGATGATGAAGCCGATGATGACGACGAAGATGATAATGGCCATCGAAAGGCCATAATGAGGCAGAGCACAAAAAGTGGAATATAAACTGCCGAACGTGCAGACGGCGACGCACAACAAAAACAGCAACAACAACTACAACAAGACAAGCCCACACACAGCCGAAACAGCTGTTCACATTGGCTCGTACAGTTGGCTGTTAGTGGGTGGAGAAACACACAGAGAGAGAGAGAGAGAGAGAGTGCGCGCTGTGCTTCCAGCTGTAAGATAACATTGCTGTTAAACTAGCAGAGCGTCTGTTATAACTTAACAGCAAGTCTGTTAAAACTTAACAGAGCGTTTGTACATTTGTATGTCTGTTGCCTCTGTTTAAAAAGTTATTAATTATATTTGTTCAAAGATAAAATATGATGCCCCTCACCCTCTCCCCCTGGTGCACGCTCCTTTGTTTTGCTTTCATGTTGTCCATTCCTTGCTAGATGCTACGCATTGTTTATAAACAAATTAGCGTGTTTGTTTATGGCATTTTTATCGGTAGAGGGCGGCAGGGTACAAGCGCACGGCGTATAAAAACACAAATTGGAATAGAAAATAATAATACAATTATAAATTGTGGTCATAACAATAAAAACCAATTATTAGTAATAAATCAGCCATCGATTTATGTAAGTGTCAATTGATTGCAAATTCAACCTTATTCGCAAGCTGTTTGTGACGTCAAAGCATTGGCTACGCATTTTGCACGTTGTTTTTCAAATAAATAATTAGCCAGCCGGCCATTGCAAGCTCACACTTGCCTTTGGACTATGCGGCGTATGCTTAATATTGTTAAGGCAAACGAGTAGATGATGGTGTGTCGGTTCAGCTGATAATTTGGCCAGCCATTAAATACCATCTTGCACACATTTTTATGATCTTTTAATTGAAACCCCAGAAATTTTAGAAACAACTACATTTACGTAGCAATATTGGCAGACTATTTGATAGACACTTTTGTTCGTTCAATGATGCGAGCTAATTTGTTACCAAAGTTACCAGTGAGCTACAGCTACATACTACAGGGATTTTTGTATCTCCTGACTCCTATTGTATCGTATTGTTTGAGCCACTTCTGGTTTATTTCGTTTCGCGAATACTTCCGACTGGAATATGCTGCAGCAGTTTACGATTATTATGTATTTTCTTATGACAGGAGGAAAATGTATTTTTTTTAATGGAATAGCAACATAAAATTAAGAGTTTGGGGTAATAAAAGAAGAAAACAATTTCTTAGAAAAAATAAACTTTCTTAAATTGTATTTACAGGTTTCGTTTCATAAAAGGCGGTTATCAGCCAAAAAGTTATGACGCCTTTTTTCAATTATATCGGTTTCTATTCGGTTCACCGATATTTCTTTCGGTTTATCGGTTCCTCTACAAAAGAGACCGTTTTCAAGACAGTGTGCGTGTAGTATTGCTTGTGTTGCTGTGTCTGTTAGACCGACTCGCTCGTATCTAAAACAAGAAAGAAAAAAGTGGTGCATTGTACTGGTCTGTCACTCGGAAACGAATAAGAAAAAGCATGTGACTTCACAAGATTACATTTTTTGGCACGTTGTACACGTTCTATGCATACTGAACTCAAGTCGCGTCGCTCTTGTGACGTATATGTGCAGAGAAGCCAAAAATTCCACACGGGAAGTCGTCTCTTCTTTAGCTTCGTTATTTCATGGCTTTGCTCTTTCAGGTTTTCGACTTTTTGAGAGACTAACTCACGGCATTGATCCTCTGTTGTATAAGAAATGCATTGGAAAAAATGATGAAGGATTCTGTTTCAATGAGCTTCATTACGTTTTTGGTTCAACGGTTTTAATCGGCAAACATTTGTTGATTACGGTATTATTCTCGGTTGAGGTTGGAGGCCCAGCTTAAATGTCCACATTTCTCCCTTTTTAACCCTTATCGCCACCGATAGTTGAAAATGTTGGCTTCTAGATGTGTTTTTACAAATTTGTATTCTCTATTGTTACAAAGTGAGAGTATTTTACAGTCGGTATAACGTGTCGCACCATTTTTGTTTATTTTATAATGCGCAAATTTAATTTTTAAGTGCAGAGAGTTAACAGCAAAGGCCGAAAATAAACTGCATTATACATGATGGCCGACAGGACATTTAACGAGCTCCTTTCTTCTCCACCTCCTATAGCTGTTTCGCTTTCTGTTTTTATTTGCATTATTTACAGCACAATAGACCGTAAACTGTAAATATTGTGCATGCCTGCTGACCCGTACACCGCTTTCCACGTAACCACTCTTATTCCTCCTCAGACATTGTCACTCGGCACATGTTGCACTTGACATCTCTAAAGGGCGTCCTGCAGTCAAGAGGAGTGGCATGCAGCCGGTGGCGCCTCTTAATAAAAAGTAAATTAGCTGAAGCACATTAAGTTGATGTGCACCAACAACCAGCGAAAGAGAAAGAGAAAGGCCGAGCGAGGGAGCGAGAGGGAGCAGCAGCCAGCTATGTCCTTTTTTTCTATGTGCAAATTAATTTTTGCGGTGGATGCAGTGTGACCGGGAAGGAGGGCTCCGAGCACGGCAATCTTCTGGCGCAAATTTAATGCCAAGCTATAAAAATTTAAAGACACATTCCAGTAAATTGCTCATATGCGACAGGACACCATGACACTGTAGTCGTAAATGATTATAATGAAACAAAAACGATAAAAATAAATAAAAAATGGTTCATTCTCGGCCAGTTACTTGGAACTGGAAAAGGCTAGTTAATACTGACAGGAGATTAATGCTATACAATAGATTTAACAGCGACGCGTCGAATCATCTTCGAATGGATGCATTTCGGAGCAAAAAACTTTAATTTGCTAAATTTGCATTAATTTTTGGTATTTAAAAATTATGGTTATGTATGTATTTATCAATTTGATTTACTCTGTTATAAAACAAGAGAGACTTTCATTTTTCATTTATTCTTAATGTACCACCGTGTTAGTGGACTTTCAAAACCAAAGAATAAACAGTTGTTCCCCCGTCTCAGTCGGGAAATTCGGACACTGATGAATTCTTTACCCTTCGATACACTACTAGAAATTACTATTTTTAGGTACATATTCATTCTTCTGATTTAGAGTACTCAACAAGGCAGCTATACTTCTACCAGGTCACCCCACGGAGACATGGCCTGCACCTTCGTCCCCTCACTTTACTATTTTTAAGTACATATTCATTCTTCTGATTTAGAGAACTCATCAAGGCAGCTATACTTCTACCAGGTCACCCCACGGAGACATGGCCTGCACCTTCGTCCCCTCACTTTAACTGCCGCATTGAAGACTAGGCTCTTCATCCATACGCACAACATGGACTAGCCAGCGGAGCCGCTGAATGCTAATTCGCTTGACTATGCCAATTCCGTTGTAGAGCTAAAAGAAAGATCCTACGGAGTACGTTCCGCTCAAACTATCCAGGGCATTGTCATAAGAGTTCGGCATCGCAGATGTTTCAGTGCCATATTCTTTCACCAATGAAAAAAAAATAAGGCCTTCAATGTGGCAAGTTCCCTACTGTAGTGCTATGGCTTTGTTCAGTTATAATTAGGCTCATTCTCCTATATGGATTATTGGTTTGGTGGACAGCCCAGAAGAAACGAACATCTCTAAGGAAACTTATATAATAGGAAAAAAGAGCAGCTGTGAACTATACATGACAGAAAATTTTTTACCACTCCATTTACAGCCCTCGACATTAATACCTTAATTCTTCAGGAAAGGGACTTGTTATACTATCAGCTATATGAGCAACTCTAATAGCTGAATGAACTCCGAATATGGTAAAGAGCAAAGTGTCCGGAGTCTTCTACTTATGCTGTACTATTTGTAGTTCATACTCAGAGCAATAGAAACGACTGCTTTTAATATCATTAAGTTCAATATCGGTAACAAACAATTGCAAACTACCAATGTTCCTGTTCACCGGTACTCTTACGGTCCTCATCCCTGAGCAGAAAGGCATTCCCATGGCTTCCTGTAACATCCAAATTCGCAATGCGTCAATCTAAAATGATAAAATGCGCTAAGCATCATACTGCTAAACAAAAAGGCCACAGATATATGATCTGAGAGATGATGAGGAGACGTCCATGCTTGCTTTATTTCGTTAGAAAAAGGGACGAAAATTAAGCACTTCCTCTGTTCATGTTTTCCTGGCTTCTGCAGAAGAAGGTTTAAATACCTACTTTCTAAACAGCTTAAAAATTAAAATCGGACAGATTGCAGACTTGATTTCTGCATCTGGTTGGTCCTCCCTTTGACTATTAGTTCTTCAAACGTGAAAAGCAGTATAAGATTATTCGGTGTCACAACAGCCCGACTCTCGGCTGTGTCCGGAAATAGCCAGGAAATGCTTAGCGAAACAAATCACATATGTTATAATATTTTATTAGTGCAACGAAATGAGGCCTGAGTTCATGGCATCTAACGAAGCGACAGGCGAAAGCATGATAGAGTAGAAAAAGCCCGTGTTGAATTCAGCACTCAAAACCCATACATGGAAGTAATGTGATGAGTTTTGCATGCCTGAATTGTATGCTACAACCATTTTCGCGATGGATGGAAACAATATAGTTACTTAAATTGCAGTAAAGTTCAAATTTTCCTCTCGCACTTTTGCGTAATACCCTTTCTAGCTGTCAACAACTTTGCAACACTTGGGACGTCCTTGCAAGGGCTTCTGAGTTTCTTTTGAATTACTCAGCCCATTAATTAATTTTAAATTACGTGCGCCATTTTGTTTCACGTACGGTTAATGCAAATTATGGACAGACACATGCCGACACCCCCGTGACTCTGCTCCCACACTCACTTCCCACACCCCCGATAAAGTCAAACCCGTCGATTAAATGTGTTTTAAATGACTTCCGTTTTTTTGCTTACTCTTCTCCCCTCCCACCGTCAAGGTCTCGCAATTAATCAGTAACGTTTACCCTGAGGCTCACTGTGGATGGCATTATAATAATAATAATACATTAACTATGCAAATTTTACAGCCTTATTAAATGTATTTTAATTATTTGCGCACACAAACAAAGGGCCCGCAGCATTTAAAAACGGCAAAAAATTAAAACGTGTTAATTATCATTTAATTGCAACACATTTGGTACATGAAATGTAACGAAATTAAGCACAGTGAAGCAAATGCTTGATACAGCATAATTGTTTATTTGTCATATATGCATATTGTTTCACTGTAAGTACATGGTAAGCCCGGGGAGCGGGGGGAAATGGCATGGGGAGGAGTGTCCGGGGCTGGTCTATATGCAATGCAAATTTGCGCATAGCAATCACGCCCGAGGAGCAGTAGACTAAATTAAATAGTTTTACTTTTCATTACGTGCTATTTACCAAGCACTTTTCACTCTAGACTGGACAGGAAAAAGGGAGGAAAGCTGAAGAAAAAAACCTCACGTCGCTTTTAGGAATTTTCATTTCTCCGCTTGCCAGGACTCCTGACGAGATGCTTCAAAATAATTTGCAAGATATTTACATTGGCCTGGCCCAGCAAATGTGTGCTGCTATGTCGAAGCGGTGACTGTAGTCCCACTCTATAGAATGGCTGAGAGATACTAAATAACTTACTATAATCATATATCTATATAACTAGTTTCATCGTTGCCCAATGTGCCCATGTTCTTCGGAAACATGTCAAACATTCTGCTTTCGCTCAGATAGTGACTGCTGCTTCAACATACAAACATATGAGTTTTTCTGCCCTATTTATATGTATATATGTTACATACAGATGGAAAATCTAAGAAATGTTTTCGATTAGAAATGCTTCAATCAACAAAATCGATAAAATAAACCGAATTTTCAAGTAACTTTTATGCAAAACATTACTTTAAGTGAATTTTCGCATAGTAAATAAAGTTTAGCCGAAAATGTAGCTCAGAATTGTAGGCGCATATAGTCCAATATACAAAAGTTTTCATTACTTATTCTTACCACACAGTTTCCCTGTGGAAAAGTAAAAACAGCATAGAATCGGCATAGCAGGCGAAGTCTACTACAGTTTCTGATAATTAATTAAATAAAAGTTTTGCTAAGTTCATACAGCACTGAAAAAAAAATAAAAATTTGGCAAAAAAACTGAGTACAGAGTGAAATTTAACAAAAAATGGATCAAGCATAATGGAAATATTCTGACGATTACTCAAACAAGTCTTTTTGTTGCGACGAACATTAGTTATTCGAAAATTTAGCTTCCCCGTTGAAGACACAGTGGTCGAAATGCACCATTTAGTGTAAGAAAATAATTAATTCCGGAATAATGAAGCATTCTTTGAAAACATTTTAAATTTTAATGTATTTATATGGGATATATTTTTGTATTTTTTTTTAGTAATTTTATTTGAAAACTAGTGGTAGCCCCGCAGCCGGGTCCTGACTGCACATTAAAGTCCATACATTTTTTAAATCAAAATCATTTAGCATTTCGGATTTCTCACTATGATTTAAATGAGCCACTGAGCTGTGAGTCGCAATTACTTATAAAACAGTTGTTCTTCTTTCGAGAAAATGTTCTTGAAAAGTTATCAACACATGTATAGACATGTCAACATAATTGTTTTTTATTCAGTTTATTCATTGATTTGTCAAAATATGAATAAAACTTATATATCGCACTTATGAAAATTCCCTACACAATGGTATAAGTTTCACCGATATTTGATTCCATATAGTTGGTGAAAAAGGGTCCAAAATAAAACTTCCGGGTTTCAAAAACTAGCAATCAATTTTATATAGTTAATATTTAAAATAAAATATATTAACAAACTTTGAAACATTCAGATCAACTGGAACTTCAAAGTTGCGGTTCAAAAAACTTTAAAGCAATGCATCCATACCCCATAAACATAACTCGTTGCTACAGTGCATATTGCACTTCTTTCCATCGAATATAAGGCCCCATCGAGCATAGTGTATAAAAGACTAAAGCCTTTTTCGAAAGACTGATTGGACCTTATCATTGCGGTTTTAGGCCTCGTAAGTCTACCATTTACCAGACAAGACCCACGAACACCATCGACACACACCATCTCTTTGTCGATTATAAAACAGCATTTCATAGCCCGTTGACGGATCGCGTATATGCCGCTCTGTCTGAGTTTCGAATCCCTGCAAAGTTAGCATGACTATGCAGAATGACGTTGAGCAACACACGCATCTCAGTCAACGCAAGAAAGAACTTCTCCGTTTGATACAAAGGAAGGCTTCAGACAAGTATCATCAGTCTGAAGAAAATGCCCTTAGAGTGTTTGAGCGGAAAGTACTCCTTAAGATTTTCGGCACTCTACGCGTTGGCAACAACTAACGCACCAGATGGAACCATGATCTCTATGAGTTCTACGAAGACATTGACATAGTAAAGCGAACTAAAATCCAGCGGATAGGCTGGCTAGGTCATGAAGATGGATGAAGAAGCTCCTGCGAGAAAGGTCTTTAATGCGGAGGCGACAAAGGGGCCTCCGTTGGGAGGACCAGGTAGAGGGCCCACTAGCTACCTTTGGTATTACCGATGGGAGAAGGTGCGCGTAAAGGAGAGATGTCTGGAGGAGATCTTTGCATTAGGCCGTAACTCGATAACCGGTAGTTATGGCCAGTTGAGAAGAAGAAAACAGTGTACATTGGGTCCAATCGATAAATAAAGTTGAACATTTTGTGGAAGTAATTCCCAATTTTAATTTATAAATACATATACCTTGTGCACAAATGTAAAAGGGTATTATAGGTTTGTGCAATGTATGTAACAGGCAGAAAGAAGCGTGGCAAACCATAGGTTCTATGGATAAAAATTATCAGTACCAATAGTGGAGTCAATATAGCCTCGTCTGTTGGTCCGTCCGTGTTGTCGCACCGTTCTCGGAGACTATAAGAGTTAATAATAATGTTAATGGGCAAATAAAGCACCACAACCTTTTAAATCTATTGTGCCCCTTCTGAGCTTACAGCTCCCCTGTCAGTCGTATCTCTGTTCTAAAGTTAATTATATGGGATGGTTCCAACTAGGCCGTGTCGGTCAGCGAGATCCTGTAACCACCGAGGAGCGACAATCTTCACTACCAGGACATAACACTCAGCCAGAATGTGCTGCGAGGATTTCTCCTCAACTTAACTGAACCTTCAGGTACTGGAGCTGGTGTGGCCCAGCTTATTCAGGTGTCCCTTTTACCTACAATGTCCGGTAAGCAGACCTGTCAGAATTCTAATAGGGTTCTTTCCTAACTGTGCTAGATTCTAAAACTTTTCTAGAATTTTAGAGCCAAGGAACAGGTTCTCATTGCTCCTGTCATAAATACACAGACTAGCCTTTGTATTTTCATAAGACCAGTCTTCACTGAGACCCCAAGATACTTGAATTCTTAGCCTGTGTCAATGGGAACTCCCTTGAGCCAAACATGACTCATTTTCCGCAGTCTGTAGCGTCTAGTCAATGGTACCACTACGGTCTTTGCTGAGTTTAGGTTTAATCCAACTTCCTTGCACCAATCGTTGGTGGTATTTAATGCTTTCTGTATAATATCACAGAGAGTTTCTTCAAATTTGCCCGGCGCGATGAGGTTAATGTTATCGGCGTATCCTTATCTTTGAATTCCCTCGCTCCCTCTCCAGTCCTCTCAGAAGTTCGTCTACTAAGAGTGTGACAGCGACAGCGGCTAGCCTCGTCTTGAGAAGTTAGTGAATCAATCTAGATAGAGTCCCTGTCTTGGGAGTGCCTGATTTACTGCATCATGCGATGTGTTATCGAGAGCACACAGTCAATATCTAGAAAGGCGCAGACTGCCACTTCCATATTATCTACAGCTCGACTGAGGATATTCTTCAGTTGATATATTGCCGTGTCAGTAAATCTTCCTGATCTATACGCATGCTGAGTAGAGTGTAGTAGATTCTGCTGGAGCAGAGTATTTCCGATATGATTATCAACCAGCTGATAGGCCTGAAGGATTTTGGGTTTCATCACAGCTTTGCGGATGAATACCATACCAGGATGCTACTCATAAATCTTCTAGAATGGTTGAAAATTCCAGTATTTCCATTGATACGATAAACTTGGAGTTTTCACAGTCTACCCTATCTGGTTTCCTGCGGTCAGTAACCGCGCACGTCCTCAGGTGTGTTTTCCGGGACGTGCGTGTTCTCATAAGCCTGAGCTTACCTTCGGCACTAAAAGTGAAAGTGTTAACTTTTCTTTAGTGAGATATTTCCCTCAGATTTTGCTTTTGTCATCGCTTTAAAGAGCCGACACCTACTTGCAGAAAAAAGAAATTCCACGTTTTAAACTAACGATTGGAATTCAATATCTTGCCACCCAATTTCGAGTACCGGTACACCACAAAAATAAAACAACAGCTAAAAAAAATACCAACACAGCAACAGCGAACACAAACAAACTCTTTTTCGCCTATTTTACTGCACGGAAAATAGCAATTTTTTTCTTTTTCCACAACACGAAGTGCGTTTATACAGGAGAATGCACCTGTTTACGTTTACTTGGTTTTAGGAAAGTAAACCAAATATTTTTGGAAAAATTTGAGAATCTTTAAAAACACATGCATAGTTAGTTATAAAAAAAGGAACAATACTAACGCAATTATCGATGCCCATAATGAAAATATCTTAGAAATTAGTCTACACTTATGTATTTGCAAAGTAGCTATAGAAAGAATGCTAGTTACTTTAATCGCGATAACGTTTTATATCGAAGTAGTCTGCATCCCTGGTTAATGGAATAGATATAGGGAATCCCAGCAAGAAATCACGTAATACATTTGCATATTTATGATTGCAGTAGCAGTAACATGGAAACCAAAGTGTTACTCCAATGCTATATTCTTGCTAACCAGCATACATCCAGTGTCCAAGTGGATTAAGTGGCAAATGATACGCGCACGTGCTGGAACATCTGACACTTGGGTTAGCAAGTTATTCTGCCAACTGAGGCGTGTATGAGTGACATGCGACAAGTTGTGAGTGTCTTTATTGATGAGCTTCCCAGTAATGCCCTATGCACTATGCATATTACGGGGGGAGAACGGAGAGCTAAATATTTCGCGCATTTTTATGGATCATCACAAGCCAAAGCCAATGTGAAAGTGCAAGCAATTATAGTTAAAACAATTTAAACACACGGTCTTGAGCGGATGGTTGGGTCGTAATTGGAGTTGCACTTAAAAGTTCATTTTTATGGGATACATTTGAAATGCGTTGAAGTGCGAAGAAACAGAACTAAAGCAGCAGTTGGTTGTTTTAGTTTCGTGCAACGAACCGATTCAACCGTTTCTAACCAAAAAAATTTGATGCAGACCGTCGAGACGGTGCCCGACAGTGGAATACCCTGTACCATTTTTGTTTATAAACACTATATACTAATTGGGAAGTTCCAATTGACAAGTTTTCCCATTGGTTAATAACCAACCAAAAATTACTTTTATACCCATAACTCCGGTATTCGGTGTATTTTGTAACATAGATCAAAATTACATTTATAAATGTCTGACAATTTCAAAATCAATATATTGAGGAGTTCGGCAGTAATTAAGGTAAATCGATAACGGGGAAGGGGGGTTCTATTGAAAAAAAAGGATACAGTCGGCACGCCAAATTTTGTAACTCTAGCTCACATGTATCCATATCTACGTGCAGAGCAATTTTGGAGCAGTTTATAGGTGAGCGGGGGTGAAATTTGCATATTTTTGACTACAGCTTTTGATGTATAGTATTTATATGATTGCGATAATGTTTGAAACATAGATGCACATAAACACGATGCCCATCCCTGAGGAGTTTTGAGTTGCAAACTACGACAATCTGTCACGGGGGAAGGGGGTAAGATATCGACGTGATTCGACAAACACCCTCAGCCGTTTTTGCTCTAAGTCTTATAGTGTCGGAGAAAGCTGGCCCAACACGGACAATCGGACTTGTCTATATCGACTCGACTCTTGCTCCTGATCATTTTAGCCCATGGAAATTATGGTCTGCCACGCCTCCTTCTGCCTGTTACATACATTGCCCAAATCTATAATACCCTTTTACACTTTGTGGAAAGGGTATAATGACCCACATTTAAAAAGTCGATGCCAACACCAACGCATTCACAGGCAGATACAGAGAAAGGGGGCGCAAGAGAGAGAAAGAGAGAGAGAGAGAGAGAGACAGAGAGGGAGAAAAAGGGAGAAGAGTGAGAAGCCGAAGCGTCAATGTACAATTAACCCAATTGCAAAGTGTTGTCAACATGCCGCAAGAAACGCATGCAATGCCGCGCGCCACGGTACGTATACGTAATGTAATGTAATGCAATGTTATGTCTATGTGTTTTCATGTGTAAGCATGTGTGGGTGTGTATGCTTGCTGGGTAATTGAGTATGTGCAACATTTGCTGCTTTTGTTAAACAATTTCCAAACCATTCAGGCACTTGGCCAACGCATTCAATGCCTTGGCAAGAAAGGCGGGGCATCTCTCCTGCATGAATGCCGCGTCATGTCTTGGAAACCCCTTTAGTGTTTGCTTTGCCTTTGACTTGCATCAGTTAACCAGACATTTACATATAACTGCAGCAGTTGACACAACAAAAGCAAGCTCTCGCTTTGGTTTCCCCCAATAGCGCAACCCCGTTCTAACCGACCAGAACTATTGCCCCATAGCTGAACTCTCACGGACGGACAAAAGCTAATGGCAGCGACATGGCTGACGGCACGCTGATGCTACGTCTTGTTGACATCTGCCGTCTGACAGGCAGTCAAGCAACTGAAAAGGTGCAAAGGTGAGCGGGTAGCGGCAGGTGGCGACTAGTGAACCAGCAAGGTACTTTAATACATTGACAAAGTGCGACAACTGTGACCCAGCACGTTGCCTCATGATATCAGCCCGACATGGCACATTTTTGGCCTGTATCTTGGTGCCTTGTCGAAGTTGCACGTTATACGTGTCGCCTCCAGCTATAGCTTTTTAATTTGCCTGCACGTAAGGACTACGGACGTGTGTGGCAAAGTGGGAAGTAGCCAGTTCAGCTAATGACTATCAGCCAAGGACAGACTAAGTCATAACTTGTCGATAGCTACATTTGCTCTTTAATATTGCTTTTTTAAAGCGTCTTCATTAAAAACTAATGGCTCTTTGCAGCTTAAAGAGTCACTCAATACAAACCACTAACGAACTGTTTCAATAATTCTTCGGCTGGGTGTTATTAAGAGATTAGAAATCTCAGAAGTTTCTGTGAAAATGCAATAACAAGTGGTTAAGGCAAAGCTAAATATGTTATACCCTTAAGTTCGTAGGCTGACACTTCAAATCGCATATGTGTAGGAAAACGGTAGGTTCCTACCACAAAAGAATGTATTCCTTTTTCTATTTTTTCGTATTGCTTTACGCAAACGACGCATAACTTCTAGATAATATTCCTACCTTGTAGCAAAAAGTCAAAATGCGACAAGACACTGGCGTGCTTTTGATCCTGGTCATGGAACTTCTGGCTTTGGTTTCGACTTCATAATAATATATCCATGTTTTAATAACCTGGATTGTCGTTGACGATTAACAGCTTCTTAGCGATACTCAGCCAACGGTTGAATTGAGATCAAAAGTTCATTGAACAAGTTTAGTTCGAAACTGTTTCGAGCTCCTGCTTTGTGTCTTCCAAAGTTGTTTGTCAACAATTCCAAAATCACAAATTTAAGAGCACGAAAACGAAAGATATCATATGAACTGAAAGGATGGATTGTTAAGATTTCAAAAAAGGAAAGAGAGTCCTTCCTGTGTCGATCACACTCTGCGTATAATTCTCAAACAGTCAACCGAGTTACGTCGCGGCACTACCTTATGTTCGTAAACTTTTAGAAGGCTGTTTACCAAGGTAACTGCGAATAGATAAGGAAATCGATTTATTTAGGAGAAAAATACCCACGAAGATTATTGCTGGTTGATTTAGAAGTCCTATCACGCCGCAAGATATTTCGCTTGACTTTTTCGAAGTGCGGCAGAGAGTGAGACAAATGGATATATTGTTCCCTTTTTAGTCGCGACAGACGATATACTGAAAGCACCGTAGCTACATCTGATCTTATGATTAACTGTAACAAGACTACAAAAAATGCGTACTGGCCGCACTGCACATCAGCAAATTATTCTGAGACAGATGCCTGTTGAGGAGTGTTATGGCCGACTGTGTTGTCCTATATCCGTACCGTCGATTAGCTGGCTAATCTAGCTCCAGGGATGGGTAAGACCATCGACTTCAGGAAATTCGGCTGTATTGGGGTAGAGGTGCCCTTTGAGTCATGCTTCCTTTTTCTATGACTCCCTAAGTTATTTGTCTTTCCCCAAATTCTAATCGTCCTCATCTCACCCTAACAACAATTATTCACGTACTCATAATATTTTCACACAACGTTACAATAAGTTTATTATTATATTTTATTATTATACATAACCTTATTTTAATTTAAACCTAAAAAAATTTTTTTCTTATTTATCCTTAATATGGATTCCTCAAATCCAATGTCATATCCGTACTGCTGTATACCTGTGAAACCTGGAGAGCTACTATCGAGACGGATCGCAAGAAAAATGTAGGAATACGTAAGCCGCTACCTGCATTACATTCTTAAATTGTGGCATGTAACGGACCAAAAACTGTTGAATGCCGATATTAGGCAGCGGAATGAGCGCTGAATTGGTCACACGTTGAGGACGTGTTACATAGCTAGTTGGTCAATCAAGATCTACATGGAAATCAAAAGGCTTTTTCGAAGCAGCAGCACAGAGTAAAACGTGGCCACAGCTGAAGTAACTAGCCACAGACCGAAAAGAATGGAGGAAATTTTTCCTCGCCCTATACCCGGGGTTGAAGGGTACACACATATAAGAAAACGGCCTGGTTGGAATCCTTCTGTGTACTCCGAACC
Source organism: Chymomyza caudatula (assembly GCA_035041775.1). NCBI lineage: Eukaryota > Metazoa > Arthropoda > Insecta > Diptera > Drosophilidae > Chymomyza > Chymomyza caudatula. Next base: position 3,409,032 of record JAWNKW010000133.1, read on the forward strand.
GTTAGTTTATTGTTCAGTTTTTAGCCAAAGACGAAAGATGATGTTAAATGGGCCATGTTCAATATTGTAGGTCGGCAATAAAGCTTACTTTTCGGCTGGCTTTAACTGTTATTTATGTAGCTGCAAATGCAACTTACTGTACTCCTTAACCCACTCTGTGCCATAAAACCATACAGTGACACTAGCAAGTTCTATGAATTTGTAAAGAAGAAGCACAAATATCAAGCTGGCCTTCATAAAATCTGTTTCTTTTACTGGCATTTTACGCGCCAAAAAGCAAGCTGCAGCAAATGCCAGAGTAAATTTGCCAGCAGCAAAAGTTATGTGGCAGCCAACACCTTCTGACAGTTAGCAGCAAAATCGTGAATTTGTTAAGCTCTTTTTGTAGCATGTTGCAGGGTTGTCACAAACTTAATCAACTCGTGTTGAGACGCGGAAATGACAGCGGGAAAATATTAAGCAAAATTTTAGGTAGGTTCTCATAGGTGCCCAAGAACCGTGCAACCAACAAAACATTTACCACAATTTGCATGCACTCAAATGCATGCTTCAGAAACGCGACAAAACTCAAGAGAACCAAATAATTTCAATCGTTTATGTCGGCCATCATTTAATTTATTTGCCTGGTCAACTCCTTTTGGCTTTTGACGCAGTAAAAACGAAATCCCTGCGCCAAACGCGCTCATGCAACCAGCGAGCATACAAATCCTGCCCCATCCTTCCGCTGCTCCACTCCCTGCCCCTGCCACTTGCCGCTTAAAGCTCTCTCACATGGATCCCCAACGCTGCCAAGGGCGCAAAAAATTGGTTTGCCTTTACTCGTTGTATATTTGTTAAATTGAAAAGCGGCGCGCGTTGCAAGTGAAGTGGACCATAGTTGGCGGTGGCCACCACGGGCTCGGCTCATGTTGTGCTGACGGCCGCTGAAAAGGCGATGACCAGAAGCATTTGGGTAAATTCCAACTATCGCCCAAAAACTTTCAAAGTAATTGATGCAAGCCACAACACCAGCGCCCGAAAAGCGTGGCTGGCATTTTTTCCTCTCCTGTTTACTGTTTAGATTTGGAAAGCAACAAAAAAAAAACAAAAAAAAGTGTGGTGTATGTTTGTTGGGTATTTAGGATGTGTATACGAAATATTTGAAATATTGCCTCAACAGAGGTACACGACCAGAATTTGTGTAACTGGCTGGCTTAAAGTCGTCCAATCCTCAAATTAAAGTTCATTGAGTTGTAGAGCATAAAAAGACATTTTCAATGATTACAAATCCTTGAACCAAATAAAAGCTAAAAAAAAAAACACAGCTAACCGTGCTTCCTCCACACTGTGAGAATCCCTATAAATTTGGAATAGAATATATACTGAATCATTGTAGATAGGAAGCAAAGAGTATACGCTTCTGCTATGTAAGGGCCGAAATAGTTGAACTTTCCAAATAAAACGCGGGTATTCGTCTAGTTATATATGAATGCACAACCAGCTTTATTCAATGTACAGCGCGAACTAACTTGCGTTGCCGCTCATACTTAACACTAAGGATATATACACATTGGGATTATTAGGGTTGAATAAGGTATGCCTGCCATGTATACAGCCTGCTACAGTTATAAAAGTAAAAGGATGATATTTGAAGAGCCAATAGTTTGAAATTCGATGCAAGATCTTTAATGGATATGTTTGAAATCGAAAGAAAAGTAAACATCGCAAGAAAATATAAAGATTTTTTCTGATTTCATTAACATTTTGATTGTGACGTCACGTTTTTGGAACACCCTACCCAATCACAGCTTTACTGGCAGGGCATCAGCGCCAGCAGCATTATTATTCTTAAGCCGCTTGATTGTAATCTGTTACTTCATCACAGAAACGCGGCGGTATATCCATGACATCATGTGTAGTTGGGGATGTTGGTAGGCGGATTTATTGCCGTTTGGTAGCTACATGTCCAGTTTTTGAGAAGAAACAGGCGACCATTTGCCTTGAAGTGCTTTGTATGCGAACAACTTTTGTTGGCTTTGGCTCGTCTTCGAAGACCCACACAATAAATTTGTCGCTTGTTACGATCTTGTAAACGTCTTTTGGAGCACGGCGGCAATTTTTACACGTTTCTTTATATCAATTGATCCAAGCGATTGCGAAATTATGCAGTTTCCAACGCGAACAAATTCTCTTGTTGGCCAGGGGTGCCACAATCTCACGGTATATCCTAAAAAGTAAACAATTCTGTATTTTGGTCAAATTTTGCCAATACACTTTAAACTTAATTTCTTCTTCTTAACTGGCCATAACAACCCGTTATCGGGTTATGGCCTGATGTTTTACTTGGTGGGACCCAATCCCTATGCACAACCCTTTTAAGGCCTACTGGTCTCGAGAGAATCCAGTGTCATTATCGCGATTGGCCAAAAAACTATAATCTTTAATTTTATGTTTTTCGATGATTTAAGCACTCTGACAACTTTTCCAGCGATTTAGCGATGTTTTTGTGTTGGGAATGTCTTCGAAGGGTTTCCTATTGAATTTGAGCCGAAGGAATAATAAGAGTAAATAATTTAAAAAAGTTTGTTTTTCCAATAACCAGTAATTTCCACTTTACCAAGCTAAATATTTTCTATCGTATTGGGCATGTCTTCAAAGGGTTTTCTATTGAATTTGAGCACTCTAGTCGCTATAGTTGGGTCGCTAGAGGAATAATAACAGTAAATAATTTTCGAAATTTTTTTTTTCATTTTTTTGTTGTTTAAATTTTTCCTAGCTAATTTCGGTTGTTTTGATAAACGTGCGGAAAAGACTGAGTTGGTTACCAACTGTTTATTTTTTTTGCTGTCAGTGAGTGACGGGGCTTTGGTTGATGATGAAGATCCTCCGATTAGGGCTTTCACCAGCCGCAAAGACAATGTGTATTTGTAATGCGACACTTAGAACACTTCCGTATCGATTACTATTCAATGATTTGGTGGCACTGGTTTCCATGATATCTAAACCTGGTAAGCCAGATACTGACATTGAGTTTGCCACCTTGTATATCGAAGGTTTGCTAGCGGCTTTTTTTACCACAAAAAACTTCTTCCGGATAACCAGAATGATGATGAGTTTGATAAGAAGCAGTATGGCAATGGTATCTTTATTGATATCCAATCGTATACAAGCTTTTGACAGAGTATGAACTAAAGGACTTACGTCAAAAGTTAAAAGCTCTCTTTCTGATCAATTCTCCTACATTTGGTATTAATGCTGGGAAATTCTATGGGCATGTGTTGAGTCCTGCACTCTACATTTTATATACTGCTGACCTGCCTGAAGTGTTTGTTTTTACAGCTTTACGTCACCAAAATTTCACTCAAACAGTGCTTTATAATTAACAAAGAGATTGGGGGTAACGATTTGGTATAGCCCCACTGATAAGGTCCTTAATCTTTCACTCAATACGCTCGATAGGGTCTTTGAAAGATAGAAAGAAGAATGATATCACGGTAGTCAGCGCATTCCGTTGGGTCACCCTTCTTGAGGACATCCCGCATGCTCTCTATTCTGCAAAAGTGCTGGTGCATGCACCCTACCTCTTGAACAGCTCTGCAGGTCGGTCATCTACTAAATCCTTCAGCCTTACGCTTGACTTTTTGACCTACACTCGCTCGCGTTTTTGCTGCCCACTTCTTTTATGTCCGAAATGGTGACTCTCCATCTTCGTCATCTACCGATAATGGTTTTGCACAGATCGAGTAGCCGACTGAAGGGCCCTTCTATAGGCGGCATTTTTCACTACAGTGTATTGGCGAAACTAATGATAGTATCATTGGTTCCTCGGCGGTGGGCGTTGGTAGTACGCTAGGAGTGAAACATATGTTTCCAAAATCCCTCGGCTCTATCAGGTCCTGAGGGAAGTCGAGTGGGCTGCTCATAGTGTTGAGCGGAGAAGGCTTCGGCAGTCTGTTATGATCAACTTTCGCTGGATCGTTCTTTCTTTCCGTTGTTTAGCCGCATGCGACCCTGGATGCATGCCTTCCATCGATCACATCGTGATCAATCAGGTTGCGTGTAGATTGATCAGGAGAAATTTGAAATTCTGAACTACAGACTGCCATGATTCGCGCCGCTAAAAAGTCAATTGGCATTAGACCATCGTTCGAGGTCGTCTCGTCAAGGTTGAATTGTCCGACAGTAGGACCAAAGATGCTCTCTTCCAATCTCTTCATTAAAATCGCCTAAGACGATAGCGGCCATAGGTAGCGGTCATAGGCAGACTCAAGTCTATCGTGGAACGCATATTTGATCTCATCGTCCCTGTCCGCCTTCGGGACATGCACGCAAATCAGGATGTTAAAGAATTTCGCCTTGATGGGGATTGTTGCCCAGGTGCATACCCTTAAATCACCAACCTTTCATTGGATTGGCCCATTAAAGCCTGGGGTGGCTTCGCTGCGCACATTGGCTCACTACCCTAACACTGGGTGGCAATTAAAGCACCTAACCAGAGGACACCACGAGAAGCTTGTGCGTCAACTTAGTTAAGACAGAGCATGTGGCTATTGTCAGGTTAATAGTGATCAGAAGGTTTCGCCCTGCTCCAACAGAACCCAGGCCCCCCATTGTCGTAAGTTCCTTATCTCTACCTTAACCTCCCTGTAAGATAATCTGATCAACGATTTTCTACACGGGGTTTAGCAGTGTTGTGCTTAGCGTTTTTGACACATCTTTTAGCTTAAAATATAGATAGCGGTGGGGCCACTATTGAAAAATAGCCATTCTCATTCATTTTCATACATTTCTTACCATTACTTTCATTCGTCACTTACACATAGGGTTCACCGGCGCCTCACATTATATGGCCTTGACCGCGCACAATCAATGCGGCTCACACACTGATCGGATACGGCCAAGCGCAGGACTGTAGTAGCGAGATTTCCATGCAAGTCAGTTGCTGGTCAAAGTTTTTCAATTCCTCTAAAATCTTGTAATGGCTATAACTTTGAACAGTCTTGATTTACTTCACTTTATTTTTGACCTTGTTGGATTGGTATTATGCACTTGTGCATGACTATGTTTTCCCAGGCCTCCGCTAAATTTTCTTTAAGACACTGGGGAGTCAGCTCTACCTATAGCCAAAACAAAAAGCATATACACAGTCTGAGTCTATGCTTTAATACCTTCAAAACGGTATATGGCTCGACCGGATCGGAAGTTTCAATTAAAAGTTCAAAATTAGCTGTATGTTCGCGCGTTTATCGTCGCAGCGCGTGCTACCGCCCTGAATAATAACAACCGTTTCATATTTTGGGGCACCTCAAAATGGAAAAAAAAAACTTTTCACAAAGCAATAATATCCATGGAGACATTAAGCTATTTTATGTAATAACCCGTGCGAGAATAATTTAAAAAAAATAATATATCATTTTAATGGGTTTACTTTAAGGTTTTCCCATTAAAGGCAGCCATTTGTTAGCACAGTGTATTAAGGGGCACTCATGCGTTCAAGTACTTGAGTTCTTGTAAACCCCTTTCCTTGGTTAGAAATGTTATTGAAGCTTGCTGGTACTCATACAGAACTCAGAGGTTCTGCCTCAAAAACACTAATAACCATATTCCGCAAATTAACATTAAATGCCAGATCCATTTATATATTGTTTGCTGTCCTGCGGCCTGCCACTCTTTGTGGCACGCACTTTTATTTGGCATATTCAATTTCAACTTCAATTGCATATTCATAACAAGCCAAAACCACCCAACAACTTTCTACTTTCCTCCCCATTTAAAAGCAATTTTTGAAGGGGGAAAATATTTTTCATTTAATAGCTTTGCAATTTAACTGCCAAACAATTTTGCCATTTTGAATGGTCAGCAAAGCAAGCGCAGTACATGCAACAACAATAATAGGCCATGTGCCACGCCCACGAGTAATTGACTTGCACAAATATCAAATGATGAGAATGGAAAACAGTTTTATAAACCAATTCAATGGTTGTTCAAATTTGTCAATTTGAATGACAATCGATAGAAATGATCAAAAGTTCACAATAAAAACCGAACTAGCTAAATTAATTAAAATTTATTGTGTGCATTTAATAGCGCTTTTTATTTTTTCTCAAAAACAATGTTTATTTAATCAGTTTTTACGTTTCTAGCGAACACATTTGATTATTTATATAAATATAGTTATACTGCAATTTAGTGGCTCGTATGCCGTTATAAGAGAAAGTTTGTTTTGTTCTGCTGTGTTAGTAGCGAGAGTGAAAAGAAGAGAATGCTTCTTAGGTTCGCACGCTCGATGGCGCTACCATATGCCAAGTTGGAGTGAACCTACAGCTGTTCTGTTAGTTTCCATTTGCCCAAAGTAGAAGGTATTTATCAAGGAAACTTATTAAAACTTGCAAATTGTACACCAAAGTGGATTTAATCCTCTTAGTTTTCGCTTGAAGGATCAATTCTTTGTTAAAAGGTTTTGGTGCAAAGAGAAAAAAACAGCAAAAGTAAAAAAAAAATTGTTCGTTCCTCCTCTCCCTTTTCACCGATTACCAACTCCGTGGCAACGAAAAGGTATGCTTTCAAAGGTGGTAGGGCGCACCACGACTGGAAGCAATGTTTTAACCCATCGCCGACTACTGATGTAAGGTAAACTGCTTGAGTATGTCAGTGATCGTGGAGTTCGTCCTTCCCTCGAATGTGTTAATCGTTGCAAAAGTGTAAGGAACCACACATGTTTCCGAGTACTTTGCTTTCGAGCAATTCAAGAGCATCTGCAGCAGACCGCGCTATCAATTATGCTTCAACGATATCAAAATGTGGAATATTTGCAGCTTGTAGAGCTATAACTTCGTCCCTCCAGAATAGTAGTCTATTCTAGTAGACGCGAAAGCCAACTAAGACTCTCTCATATGTTGACAATCATTCGTGATAAATCTGGTGTCAAGGTAGACGCAGTCCTTGGCAACATCGAAAGTCGAATTTGCAACCGCAAACTGAGAATCTGGCAGACCCGTCTCTCTCTTTCTCTATCTCTTTCGCTATATATAAGCAACAATATCACACTTCAACAGTGACACACTTCATCCCAAAGTTAAAGAGGTCTAAGGGGCGAGCATGTGGCTTATACACAATCCTAAATGCTTTCGGTAATCGGGAATCGGTAGAATGTGAATATCTGGCCAAAAGCCCTACCGATCAGTGCTGATGCTAGGGGCTTAAGCTTCTCATCAGGCCCTAAGAAAGGAGTGGAGTAACGAGTACTTACACCCCGGTTTTGGGAAAGCAACAGAGACTTTGAAAGTGAAAGCACCAACCTTCTATTGATTTCGTTACATTTTAAGGGAAAGCATATGTTTTTGCTTTAATTAATAGGGAAATGTTATACCCAACCCATTCCCACAACTCATGAATATTTATATTAAAGCACTGAAGCAAAAACTTGGCTAAAAACATAAACATATTTAAACAATTTATCACACGGGAGAAATGTGTCGCATTGTTGCCTACATTTAGGCATTGCCAAACTTCCTGACACTTTTCAAAAGTTTCAAAAGTTTTTTGTGTATAACTGCCTTCGTTGGCTATACCAAGAATTCTACCTCTCCGGCGTAATCTTCACGGCCGAGACTGCAGCATCTGTCACTCAACCGCCTCCCAACCCATGCTGCATTTCCTAGTTCCTAGTGCCTAGTTCTGGCCAAGCGTGAGTGATGCATGCTTTTGTTTTTGATCGACTTTCCTTGTTTAGAATCTAGACATGGGAAAGTCCTTTTAGTGGCATTTTAATTTGCCTAATTTGTGTGTTTGTTTTTGTTTTGTGTGCGCTGGGGGCGTGGCATGAAGGGATCCAGCTCACAGCTGGTTCCTGCTTTTGTCAAACAAGGCACAAATTAATCGTTGCCATTAACTTTGATTTATTGTCGTGAATTTGGTTGGGCAGCACTAAAATTTTTGTTGGTAACTCTTGCAGCAGTACCATTATTTCTACAAATTATGTATTTATAGTATTTCTTGTATTTGTCGGAGGGTTGACAAATTTCTATTGCCTTAAGCTCTGGCTTACAAATGTTTTCGAATTACTAGTCTGACGAACTTGTCTAACTTTGTATAAGCTAAGGTCAGAAAATGAAAAGAAATTAATTGTTTTTCCGTATTCCTTGCAAATGAACAACAAATTCTTTAGCGGCATCTTTAAATCATCATTAACGGTATCATCGTCTATCGCAGCTTCAGCCAGCACTGCGTGTTTACGCAGAGGCAAGGAGTTTGTTCGTCTTTCATCCTTCAAAACTCAGCTATGCCTCATGTGGCTTGTGTCTGATACCTTGGTGGTACACTAAGACGACGTCTTACCTGCCGTAAGCACATTACTGTGACCACAGCTGCCTGCTTCTCTAAGCTTAAAAAGCTCAACTGAGACTAACGTCCTAGGAGTCAGTTTAGTTATAACAATAAGGTTCTTGTTTACAAGTCTATTGTGGTGTCTACGTGGACTTATGGTTTGCCTATGAGGTCTGTTGCAGCAGCTTTCAATTTAAAAAAGGTCCAAATTATGCAAAACCGGGCTCTTAGAAACATTACTGGAGCACCATGATTTGTGCGTAAATCCACGATTCATCGTGATTTATGCAAGCCCAAGGTGATGGATGAATTCAAACGGCACTCTGGGCGGAATAATGACCGGCTGGATGTTAGTATCAACCCGTTGGCAGGGGTGTTGGATACTAACACTTGCAGGAGGAGATTTAGGCGGTACCACCCTTCTCCAAAGAAGTCTTCATTAGTATATTAAGTGTCCTTGTGCTTGTTGCATGAAGTGTGGTTTGCGTCTACTGGCATTTACTTGTCATTTAACTCTATGTCTTCTAATAATATAAAAATTAATCCAAAATTGTGTTTAGTGAAACGTAAATTGGGTTGATCCACCTTATAGCTCTTGGAATGAAGATGGTTTCTACCAAAAAAATTTTTGGAAAAAGTTTCATTTTGGTGGACAAAACATCGTTAAACTACAAAAGGTGATACAAAATCGCAAAGCCTACTATTCTTTATTTTTATTAAGCTGTTTTCCCGGCTCAAGGTGCAACAAAGAAATTAAAACTTCAAAACTTTTTAATGTTTGATGTTATTTATTGTCCAATATTTCCGACCCACTGAGTAGTGGCCAAGCCTGCTAATAGATGAGACATCTGTCACAATTGGTACCAATATCCGCAGCAGAGAAAAAGAGGTACGGGAAAGGGAACGGAAACAAGAATATGATATACCTCGAGTGTGGGACGCGGATTTTTGAGCGGAACGAGCATGGGGAGGAGCCCCCTAGTATATATCTAAAACTGAATCCAAAAAGAAATATTAAAATAGTACAATAAACTTGAAGAAAATTTCGTAGCATTAGCCGTTCTCGTATTTTCTTGTGGACTGACACGTTGCCGGGTTACCGCCTCATGTAGGACTTCGCTGTATGTTAATTTGCTTGGCTAGGTTAATGTCGTCGTAGGGAGTGAAGTCTTCTTTGACAGTTTCATAATTAAAGAAAATTTAAGGCTAGACAATCTTAAAGCTCTTTCGTAAAACCCAATAAATAATACGCCATACTGTTTTAATGAAAATTACTGCTCCGACTTGCTAGCTTCTTGACTGGCTTGTTTACAAACCGTGCTATAAAGCAACACTGCAAAATATTTTTAAAATTTTTTTGTTTTTTTTTATATCGCTACAAACTCTGTAACTCTACTCTATCTTTGGGCAAGTCTGTTGCACAGCTTGGCACAATTATAGCAAATTTATGTGAATTATTTTTACTGCACTACACATAAGCCATTCACAAAATGGCGGCCGCCCCACTCCAGACATGGAACCATTCACTTCACCCACGGACAAATCCATTTCTCTAGCCAAACTCGTTTCCCGTTAATTTGATTTAGACGTAACATCTCGACGAATCTTGTGACTGAACCTTTTCTTGTTGGCCGTGTTGCTCATTAAATTTAATTTCATTGGCTGCACATTTTGTGAGCACAAACAAAGGCGCCAACATTGGTATGCACACACACGCACACAAACACACAAAAGATGTCGCAAAAGGCTTGCAAACCCTATTTCTTGCGAGCCATTTACGATATACTTTGCGATACGTTTTTGAATAAAAATAGTATTTTTTACGAGCCGGTAGCAATATCAAAAATGGCTCGCGAAAAGACACGCAAGAAATAGTTTGCGGGACCTTTGTTTTATTCCCATTTTGTTCCCAACAAAAAACTGTTTTTTTTTATTAATATTGCTTTTTAATATCAACTGGGGAGATTAAAATTTTATGGGCCAACACTTGTTGCTGGGATTGGGGAAACCGCACTTCTTCATGTCTGTGACACACCACTTTATCGGTTATAAGCAGCAACCAGGAGCTTCTTATAAACTTGTCGTACGCTTTCTTGGAGTTGGCGAGTAATTTTATCTCCTTGAGAAATATATGATCAAATAATTGAAATTTGAAATGTAAAAAAAAAACTTTTAAATTTCTTATCTAATTTTAGAGAGATTTTTCAACGTTGAAGCTTCCCTCGCTCCTTAGCGATAGCAACTCGGCACCTTGTCGGTCCACTTTCGCTATTAATTTTTCCATGTCGGTCTTTACTTCTCGCAATATGATTAATATCTCTGTAAAAATATAAAATAAACCTATTAAACATGCATTTAATGTGCAAATGATTCATTGCATTACTAGAATGATTGCACTTGTTGAAATTCGAGTTAGATATGTCTGAAAAAAGTTTAAACAAAGAGTAATAAGACTTATATTATAACTAAATTATTTTAATGTGTTACCTGGCAAAATTTGGTATGGTGTATTTTCAATTTGTGTATTGAACAAGAAGTGGGAATCCATAATTTCAAGTCAACAAGAAGTCTGCTATGCATAATACAAATATTAAAAATTAAATATTACACTCGTATGCGAGCATTTTACGAGCATTTGGCGCGACTCGCGCTTATATTTTGTGTGACGGTCCGCTGGTCGCATTTTTATCGCAAAACACTCGTTTCAAAGCTCGTATGCAAGTGTTTTGCGAGCCAACACTGTAACACTCGTTTACGAGCTCATTTGCGAGAATTTTGCGAGATTTTCGCTAAAGGCACATATGTATGTTGGTCCACAGGGAAGCTCCATAAATTGGTCTATGATATTATGCTCAGTTCTTTTCGAGTGTGTCCAATAAAACGCTTAATTTACCAGGTCGCTCTCATACTCTGCCTTTCTTCCCTCTTTATGGTTAATGAACAAAATTTGCACACACGATTTTGACTTTGACCACAACAAAAAGCTAACACAACTGATAATGTTGTTGTTATTTCTGGGGTATTGGCCAAGTTTATTGTTGGTTGTTATTATTTATATTGTATATTATTGCCATATTGTGGAACTGCTTTCAATAATCATTTATAGAATGCGTGGTATAGATTTTGTTTGTTTAACATTGGTTGATTGCGTTTTTTTATTTTCTAAAACATACAATTTCCATAGCAGTATGTATAATTTTAAAATTTGATGCTGACAGTGTAGACGGTTGCCGACTGTGGGATACCCTTTACACATTTTTTTCATGACAATCAAATTTCTTATTGACGTAATCAAAGTTACTGTAAAAGTGAGAAGTACAACTTTTTTGCTGTTTGTAGGAGAATAAAATTGACGAATTATTATATATATCCTTTAAAGTTTTGATCCGATCTTGACATGTAGTTTCAAACGGATAGCTTTTATTGTGTAAATGAAAAGCTCAAAGCTCTTCACTGGGGAATGGATTGAAATATCTACTTGATATGACGACTTGAACTGTTTCCTAAAACTGCGCAAATTTTATTAAATTTGAGGTGATTTCCAAGAGTAGAATACACTGTACTGACAAAACGTCACTTGGATTAATGCTATTCAGCTATGATGCAGGTGCCCAGAAATATTTAGGGTTCAATGGACTAATTTTTAGGACGAATATTGCCTAAAACACGAAAAAAAAAAGTTAAGGCAATAAAGTAAGTCCCATTTTCCATAGCTAAAAATTGATGTAAAATTTCCTAAAAATGTTGGAAATTTTAACCCATTTTAGGTAGTTTTTTTTCTGGGTATAGGAAGGCGCCACCTAGAAGAGCTACGTAAGAATACACGCTCCCCTTTCAGCGGTGCAGTACAGTTGACTGGGAGACATATCACAGTAGCCTTACACTCTTTAGCAGAAATACTAGAGAAGTTAAACGATGGAACTACAGAAACTGTTGGGAATCGATAGTTACGACAAACACTCGAGAGGACAGAGGACAATCTTAAGCTTTTGATGGATTTGCACTGGGAGAAGAAGGTTGTTTCCCTTAGGTGGTAATGGAACCCCAATGTCCTATGTAACTCGTTTGGGACTGTAAGAGCAAATTAGGTTTTTCCCAGATATATGACTGTACTGCTCTCCAACAACATGATTATTATCGGTCAAATATAAAATTAATTACTATATATACAAGAGAATCCGAACTAGGCCATCAACCGACTTTTCGACTACTTCATAACTCGCATTTCAACACAAATGCTTCTGTGACGAAAGAGCTTGGTACTGCGCAACAATTGCTTGCCAAAAATGCCTTGAAAACAAAAACAACAATCCTAAAAATTGATCCTACACCATAAAAAATTCGTTGTTATCGGCTTGCAGTTGTCGCGCAACTGTGAATGCAGTACATTTTTGACTATAGCTCATTATCTATGTACGAATAAGTGTTATTATGTAGTATTAAGTATTGAATGTAGTAATAAGATTTGAATAGTTAACAGAATGTTTTGGTTATGTGTTGTATAAAATGTTAAGCTGTCCAGCACTGATATGTGGAAACATCGATAGTAAAAAACATTTTATGCCGGCAGTCGGGACGGTGCCCGACAGTGGAATACCCTGTACCCATTTTTCGCATAAAAATCAAATTTCTTTTTCGTATCGATGCTATGAGCGGTATAGTCGAAATAAAGGTAACTGTACTACGGGGGTAGTGGGGATAAATCGGAAAAAGGTCAACATTGTTTGATTTGTAAGCCTAAAATAAGTCTAAATACCAAATTTTGTGGTCTTAGCTTTAATATTAACATTTCATAAAAAGTGCAATTTTGTAGCTGTATGTATACTTTTATCTCTTAAAGTTCCGATCTGATCTTGATAATTTGTACACAACATATACACAGTAACAGTTTGCATATCTGTGCCAAATTTTAATTGAATAGTTTTATGATGTGGGTGTAAATCGCGAAAATCAGTCGCGGGGGAACGGCGTAACATATTGCGATGAATGGATAAACTTTCGCTTTTCGGGGAAAATGCGCATCTTTTGATTAAATTTTTGTGGCTCTGTCCTTGTTGGTCTCTATTTCTCAAAGACCAACACAGACAAACGAAAAGATGGATATGGCTATATCGACTCGACTATTGCTCCTGATTATTTTTGTCCATGGAACATATGGTCTGCCACGCCTCCTTCTGCCAGTTACATACATTGCACAAATCTATAATACACTTTTACACTTTGTGTACAGGGTATAATAATCGATGGGAGATAACGGAAGTAGCCCAAAATATGAATAAGCAACACAAGCAGTGAAAGTGGTCGCTTTTTAACAAAAATTTTGAATTTTTACATTGCTGAAAAGCGACCATTCCCAAGATGCTCTTTCTCAATTGCGCCTACGAGTGAGTTGCTTTAACAGAGACAGCAACACAAGCAGTCTCACACGTACACTGTATTGAAAATGGTTGCTTTTCAGCAAAAATTTAAAATTTTTTAACGGGCCACGTCACTCTATTACCTTCATGCTCTTTGAAGGAGGACTGATCTGAATAGATGAACATGAAAGACTTGTAAATAGATTTGTGTAAATAAAGTAGATTTAGGGCGTAAATTGATAAAAGTGTTTCATTTAAACGTAATAGCCTGTGGCATTAAAACAACATCTATTTACTATACGATATTGGCAACACCAGTGCACAAAATCCCGAGTCGAGATCCCGACGCATAGCTTGATCAGTTATAAACACAATATGTCACGATTGTCGTTCATAAGAACTTGTGAATAGACGGATATGGATTAATTGCTGTTAATACAAATTACAGTTTGTAACGCCTCCCTATGCCTTGTAAATACAATGTGCAAATCTAGTATACCCTTCACACTACTTTATAGGGTATAATAAATAAAGTCCGTATATGTAGCATATGGAGTTTTTACAATTCAGCTTCAATCTCTGATACACAATATCATTTAAAATGCAATTGGTGACAGAGAAGCTCGCTCAACCTTAAGGGATTCCCATGGACCACCACTAACCAAAATTAAACGGTCATTGGCTTTGGCCTAAATTTCTCAAGCAAATCAAATAAACGATATCGTATTCTACTGTATGTTTATTTTTATATGCAATGAACTTGAGTCGAGCAGAAACCACGCCCCCCCCCCCCCACACACACACAGGCACACACATGTAAGACCGTTTAGGCCGCCATTATTATGCCATATGTGGCATATGGAAACGTGAACAGCGCAGAGGAAGGAGTCCCGGAGATTCCTGTAGGTAGCTTGTCTATTTCCGGTTTTGTGCTCCATTATTGTGTATCCCCCACTTTGGTGGTTTTTGTTGTTGTTCTTGTTGTTTGGTTTGCCCTATGAGTTTGTCTAAACGTTTCGTTGGTTTTTTTTTTGTGCATTTCAATTTTTCCATTTTTTCCAACTGGCTTACGTGTTTGAAGCGCAACGCCCTGGGCCATGCCCGGGCTTGTACTTGCTTTTTCATATCCCCTTGTTTAGCCAAAATATTTTGACTACGTGCAGTTGCCAAAGCCCGAATTCTCTTCTTCTTCTCTACGCCAACTATGTACATATCCTGCTGCCATTTTCCATTTGGCACTGCCGTTATGCCCTCTTTATTATGATTTTGTTGATTCTGCTTTTCCGCCACACAACGACAGAAAAATAATAATAATACTGCGAAATCAACACATACACGGAGCACTTCAATGCGTGAGTTGCGTGCTTTTACTTTAATACCCTTTAGAGAAGTATTATGCAAAAGTAATAGCAGCTCCCTTGGGCAGGTCGAAACCTGCGTGGTAGCTCTTCAGTCACCCTCTTAGCCACATGAAACGAAAAGGTCTCTATCGACCTAAATATCATCCCTGGAGGTAGCACTATCCCAACAACCTCTTCCAGTTTGTCAAACACTAAGGATAAGGAGACTATAGTCGCAAACTATAAAGCAATTGGTCGCCCTCTCCTCGACTATGTTGCACCTGCTTGGTCGCCTGCACTGTATGAAACCCAGTGAAGAAACCTCCGAACGGTGCAGAATGCTGTTTTCAGAGTCGCAACCGGTTACCATGCAACCACGCATGGTGATCATCTATACCTCGAAGTCAGTATGCTCCCCTTCACATGGCACACCTCCTCCTCACTCGCCAGTTCCTTTTTAAGTTCACTCATGAGTGTCAGCCGAATCATACAGCGTTGCATGTCTGCTAAGTCTCGGCCTGTCCGCCACGACTTCTGCCGTGAGCTCCACTCCATTCCAATGATGGACAAACAATTTCTGTTCATCTCCGTTGTTTCTCCAAAATCCTGAACAGTTACTTTCCACGGTTAGTCCCGATGTCTTGGATGTCTGTCCGCTATATGGCCTTGATCCCCACACAACATCTCACCTTTTCGAGTGCCTATCGAAACCCACTGAACTCACATCGTTATCGCTCTGGTTAAACACAGTCGAGGTGGCTCGCTTCCTCGATCTGGACCTGAGTGCTACCAATGTCTTTTAAATCTTCCTTCGTATGCACCTATTTAGCTTTACTTGGTTTAGCACCAATAACCTTGAATACCTTTTAATGATATAAAACACACAAATCTCTAAAAACCGTACAGTTATTGTGTAAATAAAAGCCACTCCACAAAGACACTTATTTGTTCAAAGATACCAGAATGAGTTCTACACAGATAGTGTTCATTTCAGAATCAATAATAGCAAAACGAATCCTACTGAAGTACCTATTTTGCAACATAAGTTATTCAAACGAGTGTGAAAAAGTTGTCGAAGACAAGCATAAAACGTTTTTGCAGGGTATAAAAACTTTGGTAGACTTTTCTTTCTGCTTTTGTTTATTTATTCTTTCTGTCTGAAAACCAGCCCTTGGACCACTTGGTATGTGTCCGGAGTTCACTTGACTTGACGCAATAAAAATATTCAAATAATACGCGCCATTGCCGTCGCATTGTGGCCTTGAGTCCGGAGCTGTCGGTATACTTAGGATAAGCCGAATTTCTGTGGTCTAGGCTGCCATAGGTTACGGCAGCTAACAGCTGACGTGGGCGCACTTAAGGCTCGTTTATGCCTATCTGCTGATAACATTCATAAATGAATTGCCACAAACCATTCCAAGTAGCATGTCATAAAGATGTTTGCACGCTGCCTTCGAAGCATTAGACATTACTCCCATTATAAAAATCAATAATAATCAACTTACCTTAAACCAATTTGAGCACTGAAGTCGCGAACTAGGCATCCCTTCTATAAATGAATGTAAGCGCGTGTCGCGTTGTGGGGATAACATTGGAAGCACAAGCCCATTCCTACCTTCTTCATTTATATCCCGTCATAATTAGAATTATGAATTAGTAGAATTTCATGGCAGTTTAAAATGAAGTTAAAAGTGCACATCTTTAAGCTTCGTTTAGATGGGTCCTTGAAAGTTTGTTGCGTTTTCAATTGTAAACAGAGCTTAAAGATGGCATTAATAAACATTGCTGCATCATTGAATCGTGTACCATGCATTTGATATCATATCAGCATGGCGAAGATACGAAGGGTCACGCCTGCCAATCGATCTTACATTGGCCTCACCTGGCCTGTTTTCCTTATCTCTATCCAAAAAGGCTTCTCGAGCACGTGGAGAGGATGCTGATGACAAAGATGATACCGAATGCGAAAAGCCGGTGTACAAAGTGTACAAAAAACGGAAAACAAGAAAAACAGCACTGAACAGCAGGAGATTCTGCCTCGTAACCAGTACTGCGCGGTTTGCGATAGATCTTCATCTTCGCCTGCATTATGAACAGTTCCCTGCGGCTTCATATGTTTACTCTTATATATAACGTATGTATGCTACATGTAAAAGCCGTGGAAAACCCTACGTTCCTTATGCAAAATATTAAGCATTAATAGACAAGTCCGTATTTCCGTGATTTTCTGATGAAATTAGTAGTAGTACATAACATTAGCGAAATCAATTTTGCTCCATCGCACTAAACTATTTTTAATCTCTGTTTTATAAGCTTTTTATTGAAAAAAGTTTCCGGGTTGTGAAATTATTTCATTTTGGATATTATTACATATTAATAATATAAAATAAAATTATAAAACTGACTTCAGATTTGTACTTGAACAAATTTCGTTTGATTCAAAATTTACCTCTTATTATAAATTTATATTGTAATTAAACGCAGACAACTCTCATTGTTGTCAAGTTTATTTCTTCTTTTTTTTACTTACTTTTTTGTAAGTAAGAAATTATAGAACATTATTAATATGGCGAAATAAAAATTAAAATCCAACTTCAGTTTTATAGTTCGAATTATCGCGTTATTCAAAATTCATATCTTGTTCTTAATTTACATATTGTTTCAGATGGTCATTAAAATTCTTTACAAATATTTATGCAGTTAGCGTAAGTATTTAAAGAACCGAAATGTATGGAAAGCGAGCCCTTTCGTTTTTATATCTAAAATTAACGTCCTTTAGAAATGAAAACCAGCTATCTTAAAACAAATTTTTAGTTCTTTGAACGCTTCAAAATATCAAATAGAGTTAAATTCTCTTGATCCTTCTTATTTGATGTGGCTTGACGTCCGCGTTTCAAGTTCTTTTTTTTTATTGGCGCTTTAGCATTATGTTTCCACGAATCCTGGGTATCATCCGTAAAATCAGAGAATTCATTCATATTAAACAATGGTTTTGATGACCGTTGTTTTGTTGTTTGGTTATAAACCATTGACCTTTCTAAGGTTTCAGGATGTGCAACAGACGGGTTTGGGGCTTCCGGTTTTTCTACTGTAATCTCACTCGCATTTGGAGCTTCCGTTGGATTTTCGTGTTCTGCTGTGTCTGCCTGCAAGAGTAAAAATTAAATATTGTAATGAACTCGGGACGCCGCAATCCGACGATTTCTTTTGACGTATTTCTTTCACAAAGACTCGAAGTTAATCGAAAATATAATACAATTTTATAGTTTTCACTTGGTTTTTGAGATAACCAAAAAAATATTCAATTTCCGATTGTTTCAAGTTTTTTTGTAAACTTTCAATAACAACTTTCGTCTTAGTCGCCAAATATCTAACAACCAATTTTTCGTACCGTAATTGCATGGTCTTTTGTGGGTTGTTCGTCTGTGTTTAGATCAACAGTTGCGCCAGCAGCATTTTCCACCACTGGCGATTGCTGATTTTGAATAATGCAGGCGCTTCCAACAGAACGACCAACTACATTGTTAATCTGATTCATTTTGTACGTCCACTGTGCAATGATATTCTAAAAATGAGAATTAAAAATTAATATTTTACATTGATTTAATGACTTCAAGGCATTAGCTCACATTTTTTTCACGCTCCATTTCGGCCTTTTCCTGTTGAAAAGCTGCTAGTGCCGAAACTTTGAGTTTTAGTTCGTCTCTCAAATCAGTTAGCTGAGTCTGAAAAAATGTATTTACTTTCGCAAAATTTGATTTATTTAACGTTTGTTTTCATATGCTTACCTGATAAGTTTCGGTCATTTTAGCGAACTTTACTTTTTCATCATTTACAGCCTTTAAGTTATTCTCACATTCTTTACCAAGTTGGCTTTTCAACTCATTCGATTCAGACAAACGACTTTCCAGATCAGAAATTGTTGTAGCATTAGTGACTTCGTCCTGTTGTTTTTCTACTATTAATTGCTCAACACGACTTTTTAGATCACGAATTTCGTTACAAAAACGCTCCTCTTTATCATGAAACTCGATTTTCAATGTCTCTGTGGAGCTGTTCATATATTCAATTTTCTTTTGTAACTCATCCAGCTCGCTTCGATTCTTTTCCAAGGTACTTTCCAATTCTTGGCGTTGGAGCTCTGCACTTTTAAGACTGCATCTAAGTTCGTCCAACAAATTATCGCGCTCCTTACGTTCTCGATCGGTGCATTCACGATACTCACAGAATAATAATTCTGTGTCTTTTAACTTTTGCTTAAGCGCAGCAGCATCCGTCTGAAATACATAAAATTTTTATTGAAAAATTGGGATGTTACTCTTTTTCAAACGCACATTGTTGATCTGCTGAATTGACGTGATTTCGTTTTGAAGTCTTATCTTTTCTTCTTCAAATGTATTTATTAATATTTTTTTTTCATCAAGTGCCTCTTCAAGCAACAGTGTCAGGCTTTCAACTTTCGTATTATGCTCAGCTCTAGTTTTTTGAACGTCCTCCCGCATGAAAGCAATCTATAAAAAAAAAAAAAATTGGTGCCAGTTTGCTTCGGAAAACAGAGTTCTTACCTCTTTCGTTAAGTTAACAATTTTCCTTCCGCTGGCAATAAGATCGTATGATTTCTCAGTTAGGAGTATTTTAAGTTTGTTAATTCTGTGAGCGTATGTACTTTCCAAATTTACAAATTTATCCTTGGTACTACTATTGTTTATTTGGAGATTTGTGTTCTCCTTCTTTATAACGTTAAGCCTCTGCAATATTTCGTCGATTCTTCGGTTGAATTCATCATTTCTGTAAACACACATACATACAATATGTTAAATATCGGATCATGTGAAAGACAAATATGGAAATACGAAAAATATACTTACTGAGATTGCAACAACTCAATTTTTTTGTCTTTAACTGCAACGCTCTTTGAATTCTTGTGCGATTGCTCGGCTATTACCTTATACTGCTGTCTCACGGAGTCAATTGACCTTTTGTGATGTTTTTCGTATACTTGTAGCACTTTGGGAAGCTTAACAAATATTTTCTTTAATCCGCAACGATAAATGTTGCGAGGTACTTTGAAGATTTCGGTACTTTGCGTAGAAGTGTTGTTGCTCTCCTTACCCATGTCGGCTTCCAGTTTTTCGCTCATTGTATCAAGAGTTCTAAATCTATATTGCATTGTACATGTTAGTATGTATTAATTATCAATATTTTGAGAATACTAAAGAATCAAATGCATTAGTTTTAAACTCTTCTGACTATTATTTATTTATCACTCAATAGTACAGTAACATACGAGTGCTGCAGCTCCCTATTATACAAATAATATTGAACGGAAAATGTTTTTGGTTGTTTGGTCCACCACCACCGCAATAAGTTAAGGAATACATATGTGTTTCTTAGAGTGATAACACTGTCAAACTTGGCATGTAAGTATTGGCACTACTTTCAACCTTAACATATTATGTTCATTTACGTCTACTTAAGCCATAAGGAACAATATTTATCCAGAACGACCTTATACTTAACATAGGTGGACCATGACGTAACTAAAAACAGAAGTCACGCGAATCTTCGCGCGCTTCAATTTTGACATGTCATTTTTTTTTTCGTCCAGTTGGACTCATTGACTGACGAACACTTTTTTCAGGAACATGTAATTGTTACAATTTTGATGGTCATATACTTTCTGTTTAATTTAGAACAAATAAGTTGTATCGTCCTAAAAAAATCTATTTTATGGTTGTATGCAACAAGAGCAGAGTTTTTAGTATACACATCCACAAAATTTGCAATCCGTGTTTGAAATAGTACAGTTTGTATTAATACAGAAATTCATACGCTCATATGCACTTGCAGCTCAGATATATATTTTGCAATCGTAGCAATCAATAGTTTAAATAATTATGACGATTAACACAAATATATGTATATATGTACATAAAAAGGACTTAAAATAATTCACATGAAGCAAGTAACACATAACGGTGAATAATGGCGTCGGGTCTCAGGCTGACAACACACGAAAGCATTTAGATTTGGTTATTTTATTGCATTAGAACATTGCGGTAAAAATACACAACTTACGCACTCAATTTAAATTTAATTTGCAAATGCTAGCGTGACTTTAACTATTAATTATACAAAAATTAATGGTAAATGACAACTTCGCACTTTTCCCGCTTGGGAGTCTGAACCGATATGCCTTGCGATAACTGATGTACGTGCCGTGGTACGATCATCGATAGTGTCGATTCGTATGAAGATTGCAATGGAATGGAGCAAAGATTATCGATTGTCCGCAGTTATTTTCCAATGCGGCCTATATCAGAGTCTTGCTCGTGTGTAATTTGACGTTTGCGCTCTGTACTGTGTCGCGCATTCGTTCGCTTTACATGTGAGAGCATCAGTTTTTTGTTTTTTGTTTCGTGTTGTTATTGTTTGTGTCTTTGACTTGTGGACAGGATCGTTTAGTATGAATTTGCAAGGGGGTGAATGCGAGTAGCAAGCAAAGTATACCTGCTGCCACCTGACAAACCTATAGGTTATATATATATATGTTACATATGTGTGCATGTGTGTTTGTGCATTTGATATTTGGCGGTCTTGTAGGGGACAAATTTTTGCTTTGACGAAAATAACTTATTATGGAAAAATATATATGTATGTAAATAAAATAAATTTTATTTTTTATAATTGCATTTTGGAAATACTGTTGGCAAATGTAACAGTCGAGCTTTCCACTCTATTAGAATCGATACCCTTTGACAATCTTCATAAAAATCGTGACTATCGATGATCTTAGCACGGCACGCACATCAGTCATCGCAAGGCATATCGGTTTAGACTCCTAATCGGGAAAAGTGCAAAGTCGTCATTCATAGTTCAATTGTCGTTTAATTAATAGTTAAAGTCACGCTAGCATTTGCAAATTAAATTTAAATTGAGTGCGTAAGTTGTGTATTTTTACCGCAATGTTCTAATGCAATAAAATAACCAAATCTAAATGCTTTCGTGTGTTAGCCTGAGACCCGACGCCATTATTCACCGTTATGTGTTACTTGCTTCATGTGAATTATTTTAAGTCCTTTTTATGTACATATATACATATGATATTATATGTGCGTGTAAATACATAAATTAATTTGTGTTAATCGTCATAATTATTTAAACTATTGATTGCTACGATTGCAAAATATATATCTGAGCTGCAAGTGCATATGAGCGTATGAATTTCTGTATTAATACAAACTGTACTATTTCAAACACGGATTGCAAATTTTGTGGATGTGTATACTAAAAACTCTGCTCTTGTTGCATACAACCATAAAATAGATTTTTTTAGGACGATACAACTTATTTGTTCTAAATTAAACAGAAAGTATATGACCAATTGAAGCGCGCGAAGATTCGCGTGACTTCTGTTTTTAGTTACGTCATGGTCCACCTAAGTATAGGGTCGTTCTGGATAAATATTGTTCCTTATGGCTTATGTAGACGTAAATGAACATAATATGTTAAGGTTGAAAGTAGTGCCAATTATACATGCCAAGTTTGACAGTGTTATCACTCTAAGAAACACATATGTATTCCTTAACTTATTGCGGTGGTGGTGGACCAAACAACCAGAAACATTTTCCGGTTTCGCCAAAATATTTAAACAGTTAATACTTTTGATCAGTATATCTGGTTAAGCTTGTTTGTTAGATTTCTATTTACACCTAGATTGCCTATCTGCCTTAATAGGGCTAGCTTTCTTTAAACTCCTGTACCCTACATTCCAGACAGTCAGAAGTTCAATATTATTTGTATAATAGGGAGCTGCAGCACTCTTATGTTACTGTACTATTAAGTGATAAATAAATAATAGTCAGAAGAGTTAAAAAATAATACATTTGTTTCTTTAGTATTCTCAAAATATTGATAATTAATACATATCGATTTAGAACTCCTGATACAATGAGCGAAAAACTGGAAGCTGACATGGGTAAGGAGAGCAACAACACTTCTACGCAAAGTACCGAAATCTTCAAAGTACCTCGCAACATTTATCGTTGCGGATTAAAGAAAATATCTGTTAAGCTTCCCAAAGTGCTTCAAGTATACGAAAAACATCACAAAAGGTCAATTAACTCCATGAGACAGCAGTATAAGGTAATAGCCGAGCAATCGCACAAGAATTCAAAGAGCGTTGCAGTTAAAGACAAAAAAATTGAGTTGTTGCAATCTCAGTAAGTATATTTTTCGTATTTCCACATTTGTCTTTCACATGATCCGATATTTAACATATTGTATGTATGTGTGTTTACAGAAATGATAAAATCAACCGAAGAATCGACGAGTTATTGCAGAAGCTTAACGTTATAAAGAAGGAGAACACAAATCTCCAAATAAACAATAGTAGTACTAAGGAAAAATTTGTAAATTTGGAAAGTACATACGCTCACAGAATTAACAAACTAAAAATACTCTTAACTAAGAAATCATACGATCTTAGTGCCAGCGGAAGGAAAATTGTTAACTTAACGAAAGAGGTAAGAACTCTGTTTTCCGAAGCAAACTGGAACTAATTTTTTTTTTTATAGATTGCTTTCATGCGGGAGGTCGTTCAAAAAACTAGAGCTGAGCATAATACAAAAGTTGAAAGCCTAACACTATCGCTTGAAGAGGCACTTGATGAAAAAAAAATATTAATAAATAAATTTGAAGAAGAAAAGATAAGACTTCAAAACGAAATCACATCAATTCAGCAGATCAACAATGTGCGTTTGAAAAAGTGTAACATCCCAATTTTTCAATAAAAATTTTATGTATTTCAGACGGATGCTGCTGCGCTTAAGCAAAAGTTAAAAGACACAGAATTATTATTCTGTGAGTATCGTGAATGCACCGATCGAGAACGCAAGGAGCGCGATAATTTGTTGGACGAATTTAGATGCAGTCTTAAAAGTGCAGAGCTCCAACGCCAAGAATTGGAAAGTACCTTGGAAAGGAATCGAATCGAGCTGGAGGAGTTACAAAAGAAAAATGAATATATGAACAGCTCCACAGAGACATTGAAAATCGAATTTTATGATAAAGAGGAGCGTTTTTGTAACGAAATTCGTGATCTAAAAAGTCGTGTTGAGCAATTAATAGTAGAAAAACAACAGGACGAAGTCGCTAATGCTACAACAATTTCTGATCTGGAAAGTCGTTTGTCTGAGTCGAATGAGTTGAAAAGCCAACTTGGTAAAGAATGTGAGAATAACTTAAAGGCTGTAAATGATGAAAAAGTAAAGTTCGCTAAAATGACCGAAACTTATCAGGTAAGCATATGAAAACAAACGTTAAATAAATCAAATTTTGCGAAAGTAAATACATTTTTTCAGACTCAGCTAACTGATTTGAGAGACGAACTAAAACTCAAAGTTTCGGCACTAGCAGCTTTTCAACAGGAAAAGGCCGAAATGGAGCGTGAAAAAAATGTGAGCTAATGCCTTGAAGTCATTAAATCAATGTAAAATATTAATTTTTAATTCTCATTTTTAGAATATCATTGCACAGTGGACGTACAAAATGAATCAGATTAACAATGTAGTTGGTCGTTCTGTTGGAAGCGCCTGCATTATTCAAAATCAGCAATCGCCAGTGGTGGAAAATGCTGCTGGCGCAACTGTTGATCTAAACACAGACGAACAACCCACAAAAGACCATGCAATTACGGTACGAAAAATTGGTTGTTAGATATTTGGCGACTAAGACGAAAGTTGTTATTGAAAGTTTACAAAAAAACTTGAAACAATCGGAAATTGAATATTTTTTTGGTTATCTCAAAAACCAAGTGAAAACTATAAAATTGTATTATATTTTCGATTAACTTCGAGTCTTTGTGAAAGAAATACGTCAAAAGAAATCGTCGGATTGCGGCGTCCCGAGTTCATTACAATATTTAATTTTTACTCTTGCAGGCAGACACAGCAGAACACGAAAATCCAACGGAAGCTCCAAATGCGAGTGAGATTACAGTAGAAAAACCGGAAGCCCCAAACCCGTCTGTTGCACATCCTGAAACCTTAGGAAGGTCAATGGTTTATAACCAAACAACAAAACAACGGTCATCAAAACCATTGTTTAATATGAATGAATTCTCTGATTTTACGGATGATACCCAGGATTCGTGGAAACATAATACTAAAGCGCCAATAAAAAAAAAGAACTTGAAACGCGGACGTCAAGCCACATCAAATAAGAAGGATCAAGAGAATTTAACTCTATTTGATATTTTGAAGCGTTCAAAGAACTAAAAATTTGTATTAAGATAGCTGGTTTTCATTTCTAAAGGACGTTAATTTTAGATATAAAAACGAAAGGGCTCGCTTTCCATACATTTCGGTTCTTTAAATACTTACGCTAACTGCATAAATATTTGTAAAGATTTTTAATGACCATCTGAAACAATATGTAAATTAAGAACAAGATATGAATTTTGAATAACGCGATAATTCGAACTATAAAACTGAAGTTGGATTTTAATTTTTATTTCGCCATATTAATAATGTTCTATAATTTCTTACTTACAAAAAAGTAAGTAAAAAAAAAGAAGAAATAAACTTGACAACAGTGAGAGTTGTCTGCGTTTCATTACAATATAAATTTATAATAAGAGGTAAATTTTGAATCAAACGAAATTTGTTCAAGTACAAATCTGAAGTCAGTTTTATAATTTTATATTATTAATATGTAATAATATCCAAAATGGAATAATTTCACATCCCGTAAATTTGTTTAATAAAAAGCCAATTTCGTCTGTACACGAAAAGAGTTTATTTGCTTATTCAATGTGCTTTCTCTTTGCTTATATAAGAATGGCTAGTTGTCTAATGGAACAAACCCAATCTTACGCAAAACACTATCTAGTTTGTTATTCGATTCTCTGCCGGATGGCTTTAATCGATATAAGGTTTTTTTTTAGCAGTAATACTCTTCCTGATTGACCACCATCTGTATATCCTTGTGGCTGTATATCCACCAGGCTGCTGTTGAGGTATGCCGTGCACACATCCATCTGATGCAGACGCAATTTTATATATGCCGCAATCGCCAGGATCAATCGTACGCTCTCCAGTCTGCATACTGGGGAAAATGTCTCCATGTAACTCATTCCATAATTTTACGAACATCCTTTCGCAACCTTTGCATAGCATCGCGCCACTCAGATGCATATTCGCTGTTTATTGCTTCGTCGTACGTAGCCGGAATTGGTATGTCACTTGCTACCAAACCCGCAAGTATATTATACTGCTTCTGTGGTCTTCCTGGCTTGCCCGTTCGAATCAGTTTTGGCCTCCCCGGCGCTACATGTACCGGTGATACGCCATGTAAGGTTGAAGAGGTCGCAGGACAGGGCATCGCCTTGTTTGAAGCTTGGTATCAAAAGGATCGGAGAGGCTCTTTCCTACCTTGACGGAGCTACGTGCATTGCTCAACGTCAATCTGCATAGTCAACTACCAACTTTACAGAATTCCAATCTCAGACAGTGCGGCATATACGCGATCCATCCCCTCGCCTAAGTAAGATTAATTAAGATTGATCCATGAATTTTGCAAGCGTTTTACCCCTTTTGTTATTTTGGGGCGACCCCCAGTTGTTGTGCCAACTGTGGCATTGTTTTAATTATTTAGTATATTAAAGAGATCGTGGGGTGATAAGTATTTGGTTGGAGGGATTTTTTTTATACAAAAAAAACTATTTTTCATCATTGTACTTGCCGCTTTTGTTCGGGAGTTGGCAACAACTCTCCAGCATTCAATCTTCTCGGTACCGCATTAGTTAAAGTAAGAAATAAAAGTTAAAGCATTACAAACCTAAAGGCTCAAATGGATATAACAAATTGGCAAGAGCAACAGAAATTAATGGCCATCACAACAAATAGCTACAATAAGAATAACAACTTGAGAGCAAAAATGAATCCAAGGTAAAGGCAGCCCAAGGCGTCGACCGCATCATCATTACTCAATTCGATGGAACTCTGAACCTAGAAAGCAACAGAAAAACTGCAGCCATCGATTTGACTGTAAAGTAGCAGGAAACAGGAACATCAACAACTACAACAAGAACAGCAATTGTAACAACAACATGAAGGCGGAATACCCCTGAGGTATTGTATGGCATAATTTGTAAATGTCTTAACATGAAATCAGGACAAAAACTGTTTCATATAAAACACATAGTGTAATTTTGTGTGTGTGTGTGTGTGTCAGCAATGAATTTCTTACATAAAACTTGAAACTAAAAAAATTTGATGCAGACAGTTGGGACAGTGCCCGACAGTGGAATACCCTGTACCCTTCTTTTTCCCCATAAGCACTAAATCCAGCATACGGTAAAATGGGAACGAAAGTATTTTCTTTTCAATTGACAAGTTTTCCTATTGGGAAGTGGTGGCAAAAATACTCTTATGCACATAACTCCAGTATTCTTGGGTCAATATCGTTGAATTTTGTAACATAGATCAAAAATACGTTTTAAATTCCTGTGACAATTTTCAAATCAATAAATTGGGGGGTGTGGCAGTAATTAAGGTAAATCGATTGCGGGGGTAGGGGGGTTCTATTGAAAAAAGGTGGATACAGTGTTAACGATTAGGATCACACGAGTCTCCACGACAAATTTTGTAACTCTAGTTCACATGTATACATATCTACATGCAGTGCAATTTTGGCACAGTTTATAGGCGAGGGGGGGTGAAATTACTATATTTTTGACTATAACTTTTGATGTATTTATCCTATTTCGATCATTTTTGAAACATAGATGCACATTAACACGACGCACACCTCTGTCGAGTTTTGAGATGATATGTATAACAGGGAAAGAGGGCAAGATATCGACGGGACTTCATCTTTTCGGTGTGCCTCTACCTTTTATAGTGTCTGATATCTTGACGTTCATACGGAAGGACGGACAGACGGACATGTCTTTATCGACTCAACTATTGCTCCTGACCATTTTTGCCCATGGAACATATAGTCTGCCACGCCTCCTTCTGCCTTACATCCATTGCACAAACCTATAATGCCCTTTTACACTTTGTGTGCAGGGTATAAACAGCAGCTAGCGAACTGCAGAGAACATGACGACAGGCAGTGCCTGCAATGCTCACTGACTTTTCATCCTTGCTGTTGTTGTTGTCCCTGTCTCCGTCGTCGTCATGTTTTCCTTGTCATTTTGGGCAACAGCTGAGACACAATTGGGCCAGGAGTAGCACCAGCTGTTGAATCTGTTGACAATTTTAATGTTGGTTCAGCATGACAAAAAGTTGCCTCCTGGTAGCTAGAAGCTCGCTTCGCTGAGAAAACAAAAGATGCCCAGCCTGTGAACGTAAAATTTGAATATAAGTTTCTTTTTCTTTTTTTTTTGGCTTATTTTCATTAATATAGGCACACTCAGAGAAAAATTCGATTTTAGGTTAAGTACTGCTCAAGATCAAAGTCTTGAATTAAAACTCATTAAGAGCTAATCGACAAGTTGCCAATTCTTTTGAATTTATCGAAATTTTTAGAAAATAAAAGTTCATTACACAAACAACTATAATTTTTGTGGCATTTTTTAATGGATTAAGAAATAAGATCAAAATAAGATCAATTCGTTGTGACTCTTATCCTCAAAATCTACTGGACAGATTTGATGAAATTTTGAGGATAGCTTCCCATTATGTTGGAGAGTGTTCTTATCTAAGCGTGAACAAAATCGACTTAGGGGTTCCGGAGATATTGTAAAAACGATTTTCCATATAAAATATACTAAATGTGTTTCTACTTATAAGGGTGGGAAGAGGAACGGGAAGTGGAAGGGGGTGAGATATCGACATAATTCGACAAACTTGCACTTTTCCGGGAAAATGCGCATCTTTTGGTAAAATTTTTTTGCTCTAACTCTTATAGTCTCTGAGAAACACATTACAACACAAATCTATAACACCCTTTTACACTTTGTGTACAGGGTATAAATATTGCAAAGGGTATAGCCGGTTAAGGTACCAAAAATTGCCACCAACGATTTTTGAAAATAATCATGCAGATCGATCGAAAAACCAACGAGTTAACGCTTAATTTAAAAAACGTGTTTTTCACTTTCTGAATTATTGCGACTAAACTACTGAACATTCTTGAACCACAATTAGCACGATAATGCTTATCAATAATACTTTTTCTTAAAAAAATAAAAAATTAGATTATTTTTTTAAGAAAAAAGAAAAAGAACACAGTCACTATTTTTTTTGTTAGAAAATCCTTTTTTACTTTACTTTGTACACAATGTTAAAAAAAAATAGTACAAATTTTTCCGCCTAATTTAAACGAAAAAAAATGCTTTTTACAAAAGACTTGAATAATTTTCCAAAATTGTGCTGTGTTTATAATCACATTAAAATGAGATGATAATACACAAAATAAATGCTCAAGGCAAAAAAGTACAAAAACAACTGCTCAGAGATAGTATCTCTAATAGAGATATCAGGCACACGTCTGCATTAAACTGTATCCTACTTTTCTAACAGTGTATATAGAAATAAACATACTAATGTGAAAACAACAGCAATAAAAGAAACACAATTTGAATGGCAAAGTTGCATATAAAAAAAAAGAATATAAATAACAGAACAAATCATAATTCATCTTATGTGTATGGGAACAGTTGGAGTAGCTTGGGGCATTATATACTTCTTTATGTAGAGTATGTGCGTGTTTATGTGTATCGATACTTAAATCTGCAAGTTTGTTAGCTTTCAGTTAAGTATTCTGAGACTCAAAGTCAAAGCAAATTGAAATTGCCTTGCTTTCCAGTGGATAGAAGTATGGAATGCTCCCCGGATTGTTATTTGTTTCATGGTTATTCTCTAAACCCGTCGGAGATGTAGATTCAATAATGCAAACGTTGCATCCGTAAAATTCGGCATCCATACAGATTTTAAATTCTGTCAGAGCTGCAGACAGCCAACCAGCCCAAGGCGAGTTTTCTATGCAAACAACAGCGACAGGATAAGTCTATCATATCATTTTGTATTGTGTTTTCAGTGACACAGACATGCATAACGGGATTTTGCTATGCGTTCCAGCAAATATAGAAAACAAAAAATCAGGCTGTTACCAGGAACACAGTGAAATGGAAGCCCGAGAGGAAACAAACAAAAACTTTCCCAGGAATTTAAGTTTAACAGTATAAAGAAAATGTATAATGACTTAATTTTAAAGTGTTTTTAGTATACTCTTTTTGCCATTTAAAGTTGGTTTTTAAAAATACTATTCGCATTGAACGTAAAAAGTGGAAAAACACTCTTGGCACATTTCCTTTTGTTCCAAAATAAATTTTCTCGAAAGGATTTAGTGGTATAGGTAATATAATATAATAGGTAATTAAATCCATTTCTTGCAAACACTTTTTCCCAAATTATGGTGGTTTTCGACATAGCACAAACAGCAGACACCTTTCAGAAATCAAGCGAACTAGGAGATGCCAACTTTGTTGATAGTAAATTGAAGAAAATGCCAAGTTCTGAATTTCCACTTAATTTGATTAAATAATGTTGAATTAACTATTATTCGTTCTTTAAGCTATAATTTACTTTTCCATAATAAACGCGTATTTTTGTTTTTGTTAAAAATAGTGTCGCCGTAAAAAATAGCAATAAAAGTTGGCATGTCTACGTTTTCCCAAAACAAAACAAAAAACAGCTGATTTTATTGCATATTTTGTATCAAAGAGTATCTATTAGAATCGATACTCATTGATTTCGTATGGTTTTGTTGAGCCTTTTCTTAAACTAATGCTGGGTTTACACTGTATGACACAATGACAGTGTTGCGTGTGCCTGTGTGCGCCAATGGCTCTTACACGTGGAAAGTGTTTACATTGGGGGCACACAAATTATGAGTCACACGGCTGTGACAGAGAAAATAAATTTGTTTGTTTAGGTGTGAACACCTTTTTACATTATGACAGGATGACTGTATGACGCTGTGAACAAGAACTACGAAAAGAGTAATACGAGAGCGAACATTTAATGTGCATGTCACTATTATTATTGGCGTTGGTTCATCCAACTCTTGAACCATTATTGACATTGGTATCATGTACAACACAACAATCGAAACCAGGAATTCAAACCGCAACTTATTCCGGATGCGGTTACGATTACGGTAGTACCGGTACTCCTGATTTGGCAAACGGTTTCATTTCGATTTTTTTTTTTCAATAATATCGGTTTCGATTTCCGGTTATACCGGTTTCTATACAAATACAATGCCAAAAGAGAATTGCAAAAATTTGATGCTGCCAGTCGGGACGGTATCCGACAATGGAATACCCTGTACTCTTTTTCTTTATAAATACTAAATACGGTAATAATAATATGGCGGTAAACGCCAATAACCACTTTTATGGCTCTTTTCATAAGATCGATATGCGTGTAGACATTTTTCAATTGACGAGTTTTCCTATTGGGAAGTTGGTTATTATGTGGCAAAAATTACTTTTATGCTCATAACTCCAGTATTCTTGGTCCAATGTCGTTGAATTTTGAAACATAGATCAAAAACACTTAAAATATATGTGGCAATTTTCCCATCAATATGTTGCGGGGTGCGGCAGTAATTAAGGAAAATCGGTTCCAGGTGGAGGGGGGCTTCTATTGAAAAAAGGTGAATACAGTTTTAACGGTTTTGCCCACAGTCTCCACAACAAATTTTGTAACTCTATCTCATTTAGGGGAATTTTGGAGCAGTTTATAAGCGTAGGGGGTAAAATAAGCATATTTTTGACTATAACTTTTGATGTAGCTATCCTTTTTCGATAATTTTTGAAACATAGATGCACATGAATACGACGCAAACTCGGATATTGCCCCTGATTATTTTTACCCATGCCTACTTCTGCCTGTTACATACATTGCTCAAATCTATAATACCCTTTTACACTTTGTATACAGGGTATAAATATGTGTTTGCAAAAAAAAAAAATGAATTCGTACCGGTATAAACTATCGATTTCAATTCGGTTATTTCAGAAAAATTATAACGGTTAAAGCTGTCGGTTTTCCTGAAGAAATTTATGTCGGTAATATAACGGTTACGATTTAAAAAATTCAGTCGGTTGTTTTGGATAACTGTTACGATTACGGTTTGAATGTCTGTTCAAAATATTTTTTGAAGAAAATTCAGATTATTCTTTAATATTCATACGTTACCGACGATTGGGTCTGCAAAATTTTACCAGGTGATAAATTATGGTCTTTTTGTATGAAACAAAGTGTTACATACTATATTTAGTGGTCCGATGAAATTTCTGTGCTTTGAGAGATAGCTTTAAAACTTGACGCGCCTAGTAGCTTTAAACAGCAAGGAGAAACAAAAACACTTTTAACTCGCTGACAACATTTTTCTGCTTGAATTGCGTTTTACTAAGTCGAACGCATGCCTTTGGTTTTTGTCAACTTCGAGACAAACATATGTGCCTCAATGGTCCAGATAGTAAGTATATAGCCAACGCTCGGCACTCGGGCCAGACATTCGCACATCTAGACATGTTAACTGCTGGCCATGAATCAAATCAGCCATTGAGAATTGGCAGAGAAATCCAAATGAATGTAACGCTGGGTGAAACCGAAAGTGAAAAGTGCAAAAGTCCAGACTTAAGCTGCCATAAAACACAAAGTTCGAGTAATTGCCGACACAGACTTCATAAAAATGCCATAACTCAATTCACTTTGGTCTGCTTTCCTCTCTGAAGCATTCTCGGTTGCACTCCCTCATTGTCTTAACCACAGTTGGCAACTCTTTTTCAAGGTTAAGCTCGTAATAAATTTAGCAATTTGCTATGCTGTTTGTTTTTAGAGCGAAAACTTTATGCAAATTGTTTTGGGTTGTGTTATTGTGGTGCGCTCAGTTGTTTTTTTTATGGTGTGATGTTTATGAGGTCGATATGGCGTATGCGTCATAATACGTATACACATTCTCACACATAAGCATACTTTCGGAATACATTTTTGTACAAATTGTCAATTGCCATACACAAGGACAATTAGAGCTTGAGCTTAAGTGCCATGTTTAATGGTCTTTTGATGAGCGGTTGGCGTTTCAGCACTTCGGAAATTCGGTATGAAACGGAAAATATATGGAAAACAACAATCGGGAAATCGCGAATATAGTATGACCTGTAAGTTCGGGCGCACATTGAATACCGAAATGGTATAATGGTATATGGTATAATTGAATTTTCAAGAGATTTCGATGCGTAAGTTGGAAATATTCTTAAAATCTTATGCAACATGTTGTTGCTAGCTAGTTCTTTTGTTTTCCACGAAACATTGATAGATTCCTAGAACTTTTCTGCTATGAATTTTCTGCACAAACTTAAAGTACTTCATTAGGTCATAGCAATTTTATTCTAAAATTCAAACCGATTATCTTTATATATATTATATATCGGTAAGTAATAATTCAGGGGGGTACCGTTTACATTGTACTGTATACGTTAGAAAAAAAACAACAACAACAAAATGCATTGTACACACAAACGTTGTTTTTTGGTGTTTTCTTTTCTACTCATTGTAATCAGCTGTTATGAGAGAGTGTAATAAGTCGTCGAATGTCGAAGGTGAACACTCGTAATCATAAAGGCGGTATACCAAAGATAAGGGTATACAAGCAACTCCTTTAAACGATAAGGGTCAGTATTTGTTATACCGACGTTTGCATGGCAAAGTAACTAAATGATTTGAAAGTAATCTGCGCAGCTCACATTACTACACAGAGAACGCAAAAGAAAAGAGCGAGAGAATTTGGAAGTTACCCCAATT
The DNA here is from genome assembly GCA_035041775.1 of Chymomyza caudatula. Taxonomy (NCBI): domain Eukaryota; kingdom Metazoa; phylum Arthropoda; class Insecta; order Diptera; family Drosophilidae; genus Chymomyza; species Chymomyza caudatula. The sequence goes on from JAWNKW010000133.1 coordinate 3,442,860, forward strand.
TACTCTTCAATAGCTTTTAAAAAGCATTTTATTGTGCATAGAATCCTTGCACAGGTTCTACAAATCAAACTAATGACGCAACTCTTGTAGTTGTCTTTGAATTAGTTAATCTATATGCAATTATGATTTTTTCTTGATGAAAATATTCATTTTATTAATTTGAGTCTGAACGATTTTTAACATTAAGATCCTTAGCTTTGAGCAAATACTTAAATTCCGGATACTTAGAAATTTCCCATTTCTATTCCCCCTTTTGCATTTCGAAGAGCAAGCACTTCGATGCAATTTAATCGAGGTTTACTTATTATAAGTTAATTTAGCCCACAGTAAGCCACGAGTGCGCCACAGAACCGATTAGTTTGCCAGTTTATATGTAAATAGTTAGCTTGGCGTTCAATTCTCTGCTACCCATTTCATTTTCTATGCACAGAGAGAAATAAGGCATAGCTTTGCTGGCAGAGACTAATGCCACGCCTTGTTGGATTTGTATGCGGCGCAGTTTGTTTATGAGTTACCTCACTCTTCTTCCCTTCATTTTAGTTCAATTGGCGTTATGAGGAAAATGGCGTTGTCGCACCGGAAGTGGTTGTAGCAATGGGCCAAACTCAAAACGCTTTTAGCCAACAGGCTGCTAGTCGCCAGTTTTAGCCCTTCTGCTGCTGCTGTGGCTGTTGTTGTTGGCAGCGTTCCATTAGCACGCGGCGCCAAACTGCATTCAAAATGCAAGCCGACAATGTTAACGCTACAAAATTTGTGCATATTTCATAATGCAAATTGGCTGAAAGAAAGAGCAGCGCCGATTGAAGAGGACAAGAATAGTTTTAAAAGTCTTTGTAGTTCGTTATTTTAAGTGAAAAGCATTAGCTTTGAATAAGAGAGAGAGAGAGAGATAATTAGAGATAATGTGGGCAGAAGTTTCAGGTAAAAAATTGGGGCACTGCCTTTAAAAGCTTACAACACTATGTGTTTGGTAGGGGGCACCGCACCCTGTTTGCTCCATAGATCATATTTCGCTTCCCGGGGAAACCCTTCTTCTCTTCCTCTTCTTACAACTAAGGCCTGCTGGGAATATTGGTACGCCCACACAAACTGTTAATTTGAATTCTGTCTTAAACTTAACTCTTTTTCCTTCTTTTAGCTTGGGTCGTACTTTTTACCTTCTCTTGCCATTCGTTTACATCGGTTGATTAGCCCTCAGTTGATACGGCATTGCCAGACTCATTCAAACTCTCTAACAATGTCCACAAAAACGCCAAAACGAAACATTTTTCAAATTTGTAGTTGTTGTAAAATCCATGCTTATTCCGAATGCTATTAAGTAGAGCAATTAAATTTCAATCCAAAACACTTGCTGGATACGAAAACAGCGATTCCAAATTTACCGTTCTTTGAGAGTCAGCTTCACAAATTTTTTTTATTAATTCAATATTGCGCACAATTAAAATGATAATCGAGGTATCCTACATCATTATATATGTCTGTAAACAGTAATTACTAGAGAGCAGCACAAGCATATACAAAATATTTTGCAGGCTATCAGCTGACTTTTCAACTACTTCATAACCGCTCTCACAAGTACTACAGTGATGAATGAGAGTAGACGACTCTTACCTTGTAATTATTAAACCATTGTTCTGCTGCACTCGCTGTTGTTGCTATGATTTACCGTCATTTTACTTCAGTGTCGCTTTAGTCTTTATTTTTAGCTGCTTAATAGAAACCAAGCGTCAAGTCATGCAGTGTTTCTGCATATATAACTGAAGTACAGTGCTTGGTCTATCTAGTTTCTACTTAAAGTGTACTGATTTTTATACCCTTCTCCCACTGAAAGTTGCACGACAATTGCTAGTCGATAACAACGACTCTTGTATTGCAAAGGTATCGATAAAACGCATTGTTGTTTTTGTTGAACATACATTTTTGGGTAGCAACTTCCAGTGGGAGAAGGGTATGAACTAAATTACATACTATAAAATGTGACCTCATACTTTAATCGGATGAAACATTGATCATTGAAGTCACACCGTTATTAGTTAGAAACTTTAACTTATTAATTACTGTTTTCTTAAAAAATAAGATAATTATAAAGGAAATACAGAAAATCCGGAAGAAATATGGAGATATGAAGATATAAAGATGCACATGGAGACATTGACATATGGAGATACATAGGGAGCCACAAAAAGTACACACAAAGTAACCACAATAACAGTTCCTTTTTTGGTGATCGTTGTTGTCGCAGGTGTGCGTCAGGCGTAATATCCTAGAGGATAGGAGTATTCTTAATGTATCGAATGCTTATACATTCTGGACTACTATACTATAGTCGCAGCCTTATTTAAATTTACCAGCAACGTCTGTGTTATTTAGTTTTTTGAAAATTTAAGAGATGTCGCGAAGCACTGCTGAAAACGAGAGACTTGTATGACAATCTGAATTCAACGAAAAGAGTCTGCATGTCATGATCTTTTTAATTGTGATGGCTCATATGTACAACATGCAAATGAAAAAATATTCCAATACAGAGCAGGAAAAAATATCAAACTGGCTTTACTCACAACGGTAATCAAATAAATGATTCAATTGAATGTTTTCCCATGGCCAAAAAATGTTGGCCAAAAAAGTGCAATTAAAAGCGTTTTTTTTTGGCCTCGAGATTTATTTTTATGCCCCAACATTCATTAATTTATATATGAGAAAATATATTTAATTTGCGCAATTGCTGATAGTGACAAATGCATTCAGCCAAACACTGTAAAAGAGTGATCCACCTGCTTCCGATTGTTACATCAACATGTAATAGTTCTACGTCATAGTTGTTCACCCATACCAAGGTGGTTTCTGCCAATGATGCAAAACCAACATCCTTTGTGCCCCTTCCTAGCCATCCTTTAACTTTGTCGCTGTCGTAGCCAGGAACAGTTTGCAGTCACAGCAGTCACAACCATCACAAGCATCTCATTCGTAGTCCCTTGTTTTAGCCATGTTTCCATGAAATCAATTATACACTTATCTGGCGGGCTTGTTGGCTGGTTGGTGCACTGTCTGACGGCAAAATCTCATTGTTTGTTGTGTTTGCTGTAAGTTGTTGCTTATGTAAAGAAGAAGCTATGCAAATAACGTCATAGCACGGCATTTTGATTATGAGTCGATGACGTCGACAATCACAGCAAGCGCAATAACAGCAAGTAGGGGAGAAGCTTTGCAATTTTATCATGCCGAAGTTGGCATACCCTTGTAGTTCACTTTTCTAATAGGTCGGCTGTTGTTCGAATTTTAAACCAATACATAATGGTAAACCTGTTTAAAACCATGGTCGGCAAAGCGGGCTGAGTAGTTGCCAGTGGCCAGAAGACCGATTTCCTGCAGGGTAGTAACAGCTTCAGCTCTTTCCCTGTTGTTGTTTGTGTAAATTGAAGAAATTTGTGTATACACAAGAAAAATAACAAAAAGAATGCTCGAAGTGCAAAGTGTGAAGTTGTGCGAAATTGGTAAGTGCTGGTAGTATTTTGTGTTTTTAACTCAACATTAATTTATTATATAATTTAATAAAGCAATTTTATTTTAGGCAGATGAATTTGGAAAGTTGGAGTGTTTTCAGATAATAAGGTAAGCCAAAAATACGTACATATGTACATACTAAGTACATTAAAATTGTTTTATATGCTGACTCTTCCATTTAGTAAGTAAATGGTGTCTATATATTATTTATTCTTTTATACAATCCATTTGTATGTAAAAAGTATATTTAAAATTTGCCTGTTTTTTATTTTAAGTGCTTCAAGTCAAGGTGCCGAGTAAACCGTAAGTGATAAGAAAAAAAAATGTACAATAAAATTTTAAACAATTAAAACAGAAAATGTTTTGAATAAAGTCAAAATAAATGGATAAAATATAATTTTAAAAGAACACTATAATTGTTTTATTCACGGGCGGAATACACTTAATTCCTACCGATATGAAAGATATTAGGAGCATTCCGCAAGTACCTGTAGTGACACCAAACTGGTATGCATCCATAACCCAAATACTAGTTATATGCCACTCGAAACCAGTTCCTATGACAGGCCTGTGTTAAACATACCACTTGGTTTCAAAAAAAATACTAGTATTGAACCATATTTACATCCTCTTTTAGTGGTTTAAAAGTGATTTCGTACTAGTATGGTTTCATAGCGCAAACACACACCCCAACTGGTAGGTTTCCATTGCCCATTTACGAGTTCCATACCACTCGCAACCAGTTCCTATGAAACATACAACTTGGAGTCGAACAAAAATACTAGTTAAGCACGTTAAAATCATCCCTTTTTTCTGGTTCAAAAGTGGTCCCTAACTAGTATACTTTCCTGTAGGGTGCTGACTCACAAATCCTATTGCAGCAACTGAATTCTGTCTACTATACTAATTCTACTACTGAACAATAGTATATTATAATTAAAGGTTTAAATTGTAGCTTCGTACTTAACTTTGTTTACGGAATTTGTCTTAGTCCGGACACTCAGATTTAAAATTAAGTTTTATATTTATTATATATTAAGGCTAGCTGGCCCACAAACTTCCTTTTGCCCAAAATAGATTTTTTTTAATAAATTAAAGTCGAGCACTCACGATTTCACACGAATTTTTTTTAATCGAAAATTAGCTTTCTTAAGCAGATGAAACAATAATATAAGTTCAATTGTAGATTGAATGAAACATATCCTTTATTTATACGGATTTATAAAATAAACTATTAATTTTATTGAATTCTATGCGAATTCTATGGAAAAAATAATAACAATTCTCCTTTAAGTTGATTTTAAATCGTTTAATTAAATTCATTGACATTATTTTTCGCTGCTAAAATTATGCTTGCGCTCAACCAATCGTAGTTAAGAAATTTTTTACCAATATTCAGATATACATTGAGTGATGAGTTCATCTTTCGTTGAATTGAATTGTATAATGGCATGTGGAATCGATATTAAACCACTGGAAGTAGCTACCGGAATTTGTCCTATTTCGATCCTCAGCAGTTCCTTACAATTAAACCCTCTACATTCATATACAATGGAATTGTTTTCACGTATCGCCACAAATATAATGACTTAAGACAAAACTTAAATTCATCCGCCGCTGTTGACTCCGGAATCGCGGGAAATGTATGTCGGAAGTCGCCCGCCAAGAGTATCATAAGGACAACCGTACCATGCATTTTGCACAACTCCACTATCATGAATGTAATCATTCTTCAATGTCCTTGATTGTAGTATAGAGCATAGGTTTCAGATTATTGTTTTTATATGTATGTACAAATAAGCTTATATCTTTTGTTAAAAATTAATATTAAAATATTTAGGTGGATCATCAAATATAATATATTTACCTTTATTATATTTACGTTCGGTTTAAGTTTAAATTTGGTTTACACAACACACGTCCTCCAAATCAAATGCCGCCTCAAAGAAAAATAAACAGCTCAAGTAATAACGAATAACGGGAATAAAGAATGCCTTCCATTTTTATACCCTGTACACATAGTGTACATGGGTATTATAGATTTGTGCAATATCTGTAACAAACAGAAGGAGGCGTTGCACACCATAAGGTCCATGGGTAAAAAGTCTTACCATTAACTCGGGCACCGGTTGGACCATGTCCGTCCGTCTGTCCGTATGAAGGGATAGATCACCGAGACCATAGGCCGTAACCCGATAACGGGTTGTTAAGGCCAGTTAAGAAGAAGAATAAGACCCCTTCCCCCGCAATCGATTTACCTTAATTAGTTGCACACCCCCCAATATATTGTTTTGAAAATATATAACTTATAAAGTGTAAATTATTTAGTGTTTATAAAGAAAAAGGGTACAGGCTATTCCACTGTCGGGCACCGTCCCGACTGTCTGCATCAAATTTTTTAATTGTAATTTGTGGATTACTCACATACACGATCACATCATACACACTCAAACAAACAAACAAGGTGTACGGCGCAGCATTACCAATGCACTACCTACAGACTTATTTATTTATTTATGTATACTTAATTCGAGCACACTCCTAACTTTGTTACTCCATGCAGAATTACCAATGCACTGCCTATAGACCTACTTACCGAGTGCATAGAAAATTTCTGTTACAGCCACCTTTCATACTGCAGGGTATGCATATGTAAAGCCGCCCATCCGCTGTGATCATGATTGAATACATCACTGTAAGTGTGTTGATGGACGGCGTGTTGGAAGGTCACATTACGCTCATCATGATCGTCAATCAATAATTCGATTTGAGTCGTTGACTTTAGAGCGGTTGTCTAAATAATATTATATTCATTGTATCCATTGCAGCATAGAACGCCGCAATAAACCCAAAATGTGCATGAAGAATATGCAGCTGTCGTCGCCAATGTTCTCAAAAAACTATTTGCAACTTCAAATTTTGATCATTGGAACTGTGGCTTTACCTAGTGGGTCTCAAACCCTAAGCGCAACACTTTTAAGGCCTGGGGTGGCTCTACTGGTCTCACATTATGATTACAAATATCAAAACAGTTTTGATATTCGTTCATCATGGCGTGGTCACGCACATCGGCGTCGGTGTACACAAACACAAATTTGTTCTCACTAATACACACTTTTCAACCAGAAAAAAAGCATAGGTTTATGGTCCATTACTAGTATCCAAGTGGTTTGTTTTACACGGGGCAGTCATAGGAACTGGTTGCGAGTGGTATGGAACTATTAAATCGGCAATGGTTTGCCTACCAGTTTGGGTGTATTTGCGCTATCAAAACCCTACTAGTACGGAACCACTTTTTAACCAGAAGAAGAGAATGTAAATATGGTCAAATACTAGTATTTTTATTTGAAGCCAAGTGGTATATTTAACCCTTTACGAAAATTAATGTCACCAACCAAGTGTTGCCAGAACAATAAAAAGTACCCGCCAGATTTATAAACTCAAGTTCTACCAACAACAAGTTCTTAATAACAACAAGACAACACATCAAAAAAGTGCATCCAATAATATGGTAAGGGACTGTGTAAGTTCGAAAAGTTAGTATAGGTGAAGGCAATTTCCACTATATTTAATTTAGTTGTAAATTGTCAAAGTAAATTTAGGTTCAGAGGACTAATCGAACTATTACATTGAACTAAATCCAAGAAAAGAAGTTTATATATAGCTTTTTGGCCTCGAACTTGAGGGAGTTGCATCGCTTAGTCCTTTGGACTGTGTTCTTTAAAACGAGTTTTATAGTATTACATGGAAAATAATAGAAAATAAAAATCGATCCGTTGTTCCATTGCAGATTTTCCACTTATATTAACATACTTTTTGTAAGGATATGGCAACAATACAGAGACGACTGTCGTCACAAAAAGCACATGCCGTGCTGTTGTTGTGGTGTGTTTTATATAAACTTCGAGATGAGTGAATGAGTTTTGAGTTGTGCGTAATTATGGACAGAGTGAACGGACCAGGTACACGCGCAGCACTACTGAATGTCCTTATGCAATCAGTAATAGGTATACCAAATGATTGGCACGTGGCAATGCGAGCTGCAGTAGTAATAAGCAATAATATAACATTGAACAAGAACAAAGTTACATAAATGTCGGTGTTTTCAGAATCTTAATTTAAGCCCGTGTGTGTGAAAGTAAAGACATGGCTTTCATATATTCGAAAACAGCCAATTCCGGATGCAACGCTTAAAATCGCAGCCATTACTTATAACCCAATTAGCGGATTAGACAAAACCGTTTTCAGTAAACTGTCCAATGTGGTAGATCCCAAGCATATACATTTAATGGGCTCCCTGTTGTTGTTTTTTGGGGGGATTGCAATTTGCATAATTCTCAAAAATGTAAATTTTTGCAATTCTTTATATAGAAAACATCTTATCGGCTCATATATTTGAGAAAATATTGCAAACAAATTTTTATAACTATAGTTCATATTTTGTGGGTCTCACAACGTACGTATTACAATGAACACCTTTGCACAATGATAATTGCTAGTTGATATCAGAATCAGACAATCAGAAACATGTAACTTTTAATAACAGTCTCATAACAGCGCATGTTCATAACAGTGCTTCCATTCATAACAGCTGTTAACAGTTGCTCTCCGATTGTGGTCTAACTCTCGCTCTCTGTTGCTTTTGGTGGGTGATGGTTTCCTTCCATCACTGGAAAAGCAGAAGGAACAGCTGACGCTGCTTTACAACAGTATTTTTAGGTACATATATCCCTAGATGATAGAATTTAGCCATTAGGAAATTCACATTTACTTGTGGTGTTAAAGTTAAGCCAACCAAATTTTAATAAAAAACTGTTTAATGAACATAAAAAGTATTCTGTTTTTTTTTTTTTTTGATAAAAATAATGATATATAAATTTGAGAATTTGGAAATGACTTCTTGGCAAAGACGATTCAAGCAAAAGAAGGTGCTTTTTTGGAATTTACGAAGCTTTGAAAAAGAGTAGTCGGCAGAAGTTCAAAGTATGGAAGATTACTTTCGTGTGATGGTGTTCAATCCATTTTAGGACTTCTACATTATGGATCTTGGAAAGCGATTCATGTATCATAAAAAGGAACAGCTGACGCTGCTTTATAACAGTATTTTTAGGTACATATATCCCTAGATGATAGAATTTAGCCATTAGGAAATTCACATTTACTTGTGGTGTTAAAGTTAAGCCAACCAAATTTTAATAAAAAACTGTTTAATGAACATAAAAAGTATCCTTTTTTTTTTTTTTTTTTTGGAAAGAGACAGTGAAAATGAGACAGGCATTTGATGTATTGAAATAGCGTGATAAAAATAATGATATATTAATTTGAGAATTGGAATATGACTTCTTGGCAAAGACGATTCAAGCAAAAGAAGATGATTTTTTGGAATTCACGAAGCTTTGAAAAACAGTAGTCGGCAGAAGTTCAAAGTATGGAAGATTACTTTCGTGTGATGGTGTTCAATTCATTTTAGGAACGGATACATTATGGATCTTGGAAAGCGATTCATGTATCATAAAAATATAATTGAAAGATAATGTTCGGTATTTGAGAATTACGATTTTATTGAAAATGACAAAACATCTGATAAATTCATGAGAACTTTCGAATTTTTCTGGATTTTCGGGCCACTTGCAGTTTTGTTGTATTTGATTCGCACAGGTGAAATCAAGCCTAAAAATTCACTGGAAGCTCTGGATAATTTTCCAGAAGAAAATTAGCTACTTTGCCGGTATCAATGTTTACTGTCCTCTACATTCTCTATTTTGAAAAGGATCAAGACAATTCAAAGAAACTCGAGAGGAGAAGCGAGTTTTTTATGTGGATTCTATGAAGGAATTCAAAGCTAATATTTGTTTAATTTAAAACCGCTTTCCCTCATTGAACCATATCCCTCTTTTATGACAAAAAGTTTACTAAAGGCAACGGTGATATCCATAAAATGATCTGCACTTTGTTGTGCGTACTGTTCTTTTATGGGTGTTATTGTTTTTGGTGTTATAGTTGTCGGTGTTGTTGTTGTGGATGTTCTTGTTGTGGGTGTTGTTGCTGTAGGTGTTCACGTAGAAAGTCCTTCGATATTTAGAAAATCGCTCAGACAAAGGCATGAATAAATCAAACAATTCACTTAATAAGACATACACATCTTAATCTGGTCAACTTTCTGCCGTTAGAAGAAAAAAGCAGGGGCCGAAAATAAGAGTTATGAAGTTTCAAAAAATCATAGCGAAAAAAGTGATCTAGATGAATTTTAAAACACTAATTATCTTATTTGGGCTATCCATAAAAACGATAAATTGTTATTAGTAATTTATTTGAAATAAATTGAATGTTTATATGTGGACCATATATTCGTTTAGTTTGTAGGAAGGTTTCTCTTCAGTTTGTGTCCGGCAGAGAGACAGAATCAGCAATATTCTTAACTGACGTAATACGACGTATATAGTAGGCTAGCATTTGAATGTGTTTGTAATTCTCAACTTTGATTAGGTGAACAATTCGCTCTGTAATTTGATAAGGAGATGGTCCAGAAGAAGAAACATTGACAGAAATACTACAGATAGATTAGCCAATCAAGAAAAAATGTGGGTGACTCGCGTATTTCGCGAGTTCGCCTACGAACCCGATATAAATTGCAATGCGCACATGAAAATTGCTATTAGAACTAATGGCTAAAAATCTTCAAAATTTTGATGACGTCATTTATGATCAGCCCCTAAGGTTCTTCCTCGTCGACTTACTTTTTTCATGAAAAAAATTTATACTTTTGTGTTCTATTTTAGTAGTTGTTCTATTTTTTATCAACTTGACCAATGATTTCAACCTTTTGCTTGCAGCATTAACCAAAAATTTTAATTGTAAGAACTTCACCTTTTTTGACTACGTTACAAAATAGCACTTTTCGAAATCACCTAAATGGGAAAGTTAGGTGAACCTATGGGTAACCTTTATGATTTAATCTTAATTAAAATTAATTATGTTACTTAAAACTAATAAAAGAACTCAGTTTCATAAGTATTATTTGTTAATTTATACATAGGGTACAAAGGTCAACTTTGTGCTCTTCACAAGCGATTTTTTGCATATAATGCAAGATAATTTTGTCATTATACTCTTATAAAAAAATAGAATGCATAAGTTCGTCGTTTATAGTTATTTTAGAAGTGACTTGGCTAATTTAATCAATGTAATCCAATTATCCATGGTTACAGTTTTTGTCGTATCGTGTACCGATTTTGGTTCCAAAAAGCATTTTTTAAAAACAGTTACTTATCCAAAATGTACGCTCCTAAGCTTTTGCATTCTTCCATATTGGTAACTTCTTGAGCTATTCAGAAAATGAGCTCAATGTAAAGTGTGGAAATATGAGAAAAAACAATTTGAAAATTTTTCGTGTCGATTCAACGAAGAAGAACCATTCAGGGTTAATTTATTGACAATACATCCTTTTGTCCATTTTGTTGAAGGAAATGAAATATTTGTACAAATTGCCCCACCCATAGAGAAGAATTAATTCGGCATGTTTGGTTTATAAGCTTAACATGAGTCTTCGTACCAAATTAGGTGGTTCTAACATAAATGTTAGCCTTAACATTGCTGTTAAAAGTAAAATGTTTTTGACGTTTATAGGAGGAGGGTCCTAAAATTCCCAAATTATTACCTATATCTGTTTAAGTTTTTAACCGATTTTTATAAATTTTACACAGCATATGCACAGTAACACTGTGCAGTTTCAGTTGTATTACTTTTAAGGTGTGGGTGTAAACCGCGAAAATCTGTCTCGGGGGAAGGGGTCAAGATATCGACATGATTCGATAAACTTCATCTGCTTTGATGAATTACACGTCTTTTAGTAAAATTTTTGTGCCTCTACCTCTTTATTGTGGCTGAGATCTCGACGTTCATACGGAAGGACGGACATCGCTATATCGACTCGACTATTGCTCCTGATCATTATTGCCCATGGAACATGTCGTCTGCCACGCCTGATTCTGCCTGTTGCATACATTGCATATTGTATAAAAATTATATGTACATATTTTATCAAGAAGTAAATGGAAAGTTTAGAGGTTGGGTCAATTTTACCAAAAACACTACACGTATGTTAAAGTTTTAAAACATAACAGAAAGCTTTATATGGCATAGAAGTGATAAGCCGAATATCGAATTTCTGCGTATTTGCATTTTTCGATAAACGACGAATTGTCGATTTTGGAAAATGGAAATCGAAATACTAGTAAATTGCAAATTCAACACATTTATAAAAATTTGTAGACAGTGTAGGTTGCCCTCTAGGGTGTCTTACGACTGGCCCACATGGCGTATGCACAATTCGAATGATCTGCCAAGTACGCTTTTACGATATATCCGACCGACCTCTTGGCCATTTATTTGTAAATTGTTCTTCTTCGTGTTGCTGTTACTGTCCCAAGTGTCCGTTCATTGAACAACGAACATAAATTTATTTTGGCAGGTTCAGCAATTGACACAGTTGTTGTGACTTTTTGTTGTCATTTCTATGAATTTGCAATATTGTATTTTTTACAAGCATTATCATAATTTGTTTTCGCTTGACCGTCTGGAAGGATACGCATAAATTAACTTGTAATAATAACCTTAAGGCAGAAAAAATACTTTTCAACTTTGTTGAAAAAAACTTGAAAACTGATTTATGGGTTCTTGCTCTGTCCAGTAGCATTATGCCTCGGTTACGGACGTATTGCATGAAGTTTAATTAAGAAATATAAAGAAAGAAAATAGTTAGTAATCAACAAAAGCGTCTGTACAATCGAACCAGCTTTTCCCCGCTTGTTTTCATTTACACTGCCCCCGAAAGCTTTAGTTATTAATTTTTATTGTTCCTACACTGCCCACGACAGACAGTCAGAATGCAAATGAAACTCTTGCGGCTTGTAATGAAACGGGCCGGGTGAATGGCATTTACTATCATGTGCCACCGACGCAACTACATGCTCCCAAGCATCCTTATTGTGTTCTATTGTTTTCAATTTTTTCTGTTCCCAAAAACTATTTTAATTGCCTTAGTTGTTGTTTTTGGATGTTTGGATTTGGGTACTTTCAGTTTGAAGCTTTGCAATTGGCGAGCAGTTTCTATTTGCAACGTGTAGTAGACACTTGAATAGCGTCGGATATCTGATAGTGTTGCATACGCAACGCATGATAATTACAAATTCATTCACGCTTCGAGCAAAAATTGATTCTCTCTTTAATGGTGACTATTATTTGAATACTTATAACGCAAAGTTCTAACTCATTAAGCCATCCAACCGGTTTACTATACTTTTCTGAACTCCCTTTTTTTTAAATTAAAATTTGCTTTCTTATCTCGCTAGACTATCTTTTACCTGTGATGTGGAATTTGGCCGACTTTTGATAACAGCAAATTTATAGACAACTAACTGATCCCGCGCACTCCGCTGCGAATTCATAAAGCCGTCAATAAAATCATTATATAAATCTTCCCGTTCCTCTTCCTTCTCTTTCTGTCGCTCTTCTTCATACTAAGTTCAGCTGCGGATATTGGTACCAATATCTTTATATCCTCATCTACCTCTACCTCTATTTCTACCTCTACATCTACATCTTCCTCTACCAATACCACTCAAATTTAGATAAGAACACTCTTCAACATAATGGGAAGCTATCCTCAAAATTTCATCAAAATCTGTCTAATAGTTTTTGAGGAGAAGAGTCACAAAGAATTGGCAGTCATTTTTATAAATATAGAGATCGGATTACTGCTTTCTTATGCTTGACTGGTGAAGGCAATCAATTTCCGGCGAGGCGGCTCTGGTTTGCGCGCGCCTTCTCTTACCGTTGATACCAAAGGTGTCTAGTATGCCTACTACCAGGTTCTCCGCTTGATCTCCATGGTGACATCGTTTTTCATCGTGACGGTGGTGCCAAGGTAGACGAAATCCTTAACAACATAAAAACTATAGGTTTCAACATCAATCCGAGAAATAGAATGATCAGGGCCGTAAATAGAAAATTCGAGTATTTCTTTGGGTTATTTCACTGTCTGTAATTATTTTCAGTTAACCACATTCTCACAAAGAGATTGCGGGAATTTGCTAGAATGTCGGAATTGAACATTGTTAATATTTATATAATACTCCAATATGTTACGATGATCACGATGATCTTTGTGGGACATGCTACAGTGATTCGGCAGACTATAAATTGGGCTGTTAGATAAGTCAGCTTCCTTCGCACCTTGATGGATAGTAATGTCTGGAATATGGTGTGCGCCTTATTCCTGAACCCCCTGTCCTCATGTAATCGAACATTATCAATTAGGTAAACCTATGGACGGCCACTTGTCAATCGCTTAAACTTGTGAGGGGCAAAACACTCTATACATGAATGTACCACTGCGAAGGAAATAATGAGTACAATTGCTGGGATTTAAAGTTCAGATTCCAAGGATTTTCAAGCAATTTCCAAAACCAATTAACGTGAAACCTTATAAGCCAAATTGTCTGGCATGTCAGCAAACCTCAGTTGAGTTTGCGTATTTTATGGTCTGCGGTTTCTTGCTAAAGTCTCAAAAATAAAACGAAAATATCACCTTAGTTTTATGTACTTTATATGTGCAAGACTAAAAGCAAATAAAAGTGAGAACGACGCTGAATAAACCTTCGAGCTCGAATGAGAAACGAAACTAAATTTTATTGAGAGCTTTAAAACAGATGCAGCTTTCCATTAAATTTAGTAGGTAGTAATTAATTTTTTATGTTAGCTGTGTTTCGCATGCTTAACCCTTTGTTGCCTCTTTTGCTTTGGAATCAACCTGTTCAAAGTGCTTTTACCTTTTATTTGCGTATGCTTAATGTTAAGGTGAACTTTTGAAAATGTTTCAATCAAAAGTTTTTGTGCACGAGTTTTTGTTTATCTCTAAATATTTTTTATTCTTTTCGTATTTTCATGGAAAAGATACACAAATGAGTTTAGTTCTGGACACGTGTTGTGCCGACATATTGGATTTGAAAGTTTCTGACTACCTTTTTATTGGACTCGAGTGGACTGGGTCTACATACAAGCATATTTAAAGGGCGGCTCTCTGCGCCTTAGGCAACCTGTTAACTCTGTCTGCCAAGTCAACCTTTTCATGATATACCTTTATTTCTCATTCTATCTCCCCTACTATATACCGTATTGTTTACATCTCGGCAAGTGGAAAATTGTTCGTGCTTGAACTGTCAATGGACTTTTGAGCTGTTTTCTGTTCAATTTCACTTTGCTCGTTACGCCGCATTTGACGCCGCATCGCGTATTTCGCAACAGTGGGGGTTAGTAAGTTGGCACGCTTTTAACCATTTAACCAATTAGTTGGCAACAGACCAAAGAACAAACCGCAAACCTCAAGCCACAGACACATACACACAAAGACACACAGATACACGTGTAACTGGCAAACTGCCAGGAACTACCATATATCTCTAGATATACATACTAGTAACTGCATGGCAACTCCCACCACAAGTTCATCCTTGCTCAACATGAGTGTCACGCAAATGCTGTTAGTTTATTTTATTACTTACTCATCTCCAGCTGCATCGGAGCTCTGTTCTCTGTCCTGCCCATCACTGAGCTGCAGGCAAGTTGGCATTTCCACACCGTTTCGTTTATGGCCACCGAAAATGGTTCAGCTTGATTTAAGGAAATTGAAATGAAAACACGCCACAACGTGCCCTACTTAATTGGAATGCCATGAGAAAAGTACGGAAAAGGGTTTGATGATATTTTTTACAGTTAGTTGTTGAAGAAGTGGGACAATCAGAACTTATGGTCTCATCTAGTTTTATTTGTGCACGTTACAGTTGGATTTATATTAAACTTTAATATGAAACAATCCACTTGAAGATAGAAGTGATTTTAAGAATGTTAAATACTTTAATGCATTATAAAATATAGTAAAATAACTCGACTTACCTTTTGTTTTGTTTCAAAATGTGACGACGTAAATCGAATTTCCCTGACTTGATGAAGATAATGGATTTTTCGTTGACTCAATTCGTTTTTACCTTCTTCTCTTCATTTCACGACATCCTCAATCACTAATGACGGAGTCGATATGCCTCCGCGTAGCCAAGACACAGTTAGGATCGCAATCAAGCGGCTCAAGAACAACAAAGCTTCTTATTCTTAACTGGCCATAACAACCCGTTATTCTTTCATTGGAATTATGGTTTTACGTGGTTGGTGCCAAACCCTACGAAAATCCCATTTAAGGTCTGGTGTAGCTCTACTGGTCTTGGAAGAACCCAGTGTCATTGTTAGTCGCCTTATACAACAAGCTTTGACCTGCTGAGGTGGTATTCTCTAACCCGCTCACCACACGGGGTAACAACAAAGCTGCTAGAACAAATAGTCGGTACAGTTCTTCAAGACTGGTTGCGATGAGTTAGTGGGGTGCATGCACCAGCTCTCTTGTCGAATATGCCTAGTCGAGTGCATGCCTGATGATTGAAACTAACAATCTATAAGACGCGCATCCTTCCCGTTTTGTTTTATGACGCTGAAGCATGGGTGATGTGGCGGTCTGATGAAAATGCCCGAGGAGTCTTTGAGCGGAAAGTACTCCGTAAAATCTTTGGCCCTCCGATATTTACAAGCAAGCCCGTCAAATACACCATATACACATACTCCCTATCCTCTATTAATGCTGTTTCGAACGAAATGAACTCCGACTATTACCCATCTAGCTTCCATATTCATTTGAAGTTCATGCAGCTCAACATATTTATCCGTCTTCAGGGCTGTCCACTGCGTGGAGTTTATTCGAAGTAACTATTGAAACCCACGCATGAATATACTAAAATATATAAACAAAATTTGCTAGGTGAATTATATTTTCATAATGGAAAGGAATGCATCTTTATATATAAAATCGTTCGTGTGATGTACGGGTTTCTAAAACTCGAGAACCACTGAACCAAATGACTTTATATGTGGACAATATATTCGTTTGGTTTGTAGGAAGGTTTCTCTTCAGTTTGTGTCCGGCAGAGGGACAGAATCAGCAATATTCTTAACTGACGTAATATATACATATTATTTATGTTTATATAGTAGGTTAGCATTTGAATATGTTTTCAACTCTCAACTTTGATTGGGTAAACAATTCACTCTGTAATTTGATTGGGAGATGGTCCAGAAGAAGAAACATTGACAGAAATTCTAGAGATAGACTAGTCAATCAAGAAAAAGTGCGAGTGACTCGCGCATGTCGCGAGTTCGACTACGAAACCGATATAAATTGCAATGTGCACATGAAAAACGCTATTGGTGATATGGATGAAAAATGCACACATTGCTATGCTCTAAAATTCAAGGATGAAACGACAGGGATCTGTTATGCTTCAGGAAAAGTTGTATTGCCGAATTACACCTACCACCAGAGCCAATAAAAATGCTAATGGATGGCAAAACCGCTAAATCCAAATTATTTTTGAACAAAATAAGAAGATTTAATAGTTGCCGTCACTATCATTACTTATACGGTTGGCCTGATGATACTGTTGGCGGGCGACTTCCGACAAACATTTCCCGTGATTCCGAAATCGACAGCGACAATTCAAGGCATGTCATGAAAATCATTTAATTGAGTATAAATATACGAGTGTTAGTGCAAGAGGATATAGCCGAAGAAGTTTTCTAAAACTGTGCAATGGAACCTGACAAAGCTAATGAAGGGCCGTTCAAAGAAGAAGAATGGCTAGTTCCACGAGTTCCTTTGACTTCAACCAGATCAAACCATAAACAACTCACTAGGACAGTCGCTGGAAGTGCGTGACATTAAACATGGCTTAATTTGAGACTTTAAAGCTGAACTAAAAATTAATATAGTTTCGAGTTTGATACAGTACAATATAGACGTTAATATATCAAATAATAAAGCTGCTTTAAGAAAACCCTTTTTATTCATCATGAAATTGGAACCACGTCTAATGAACTTAATGATCTGCCAAAAAAGTAAAGAAATATATATTTTGTTTTATTTAAAAAAAAAAATCGAAATTTTTATATTGAAGCGATGAATGTTATTTAGCATAATGTAAACATTATTTGGTTTATAAGCTGAGTCTTCGTACCAAATTTGGTGGCTCTAATATAAATGTTAACCTTATCATTGCTATTAAAAGTACAATTTTTGGGACTTTTATTAGATGAGGGTTCTCGACTTGACTATTGCTGTTTGAAACTCTCAATATGCTGTGTGCGCTGACAAAATCGAATCAGTTCAAAACCAGTCCCTTCTATCATATGAGAGCCGTCTGATGTTAACAGAATTGCCGATGCTGAAGGAAATACGAACCTTTCAACCTTTTAGAGTTCTGTCAGGAATTTAATGCCACTTCACAGCGTCAGCCTTTGCGATACTAGTAATATTTTCTTTCTTTTTGTTGTAAGTTCTTCTAAGATTAGACAGGTTTTGTTTCTTAGGTCCTTAGTAGTATAATTAAGATAATAACACAACATTTGATAGTCCGGTGACTAGTCGGCATCCCTGCAAAGGTGATGTAATTTTGCTGAATCAAGGACAGTCGTTGACTCGGTCATGTTGTGTGTCTGGGTGACAAAGTTCCTGGAAGGAAAGTCTTCAAAGCGGCTGTTGAAGGAAGGAGACGAAGCGATTGACCGTGTCTCAGCTGAACTGGTAAAAGGGGCACTAGACTATATACTATAATATACGCCTGCGCGTAGCAGAGGAGCCAAATATTGCTCTATACTGCTTAGGCCAAAGCGGGATCTTCGCCTCTTTCCAAATCTTTGAAAAATATTTTGTAGCCTTGCATATTTTTTTATTTATTAAAGATTCAGCAAGTCTCGTTGACACCAATTTTACAGTGAAACGAATTCAGGAAGAAAGAGGAAATGAAATGCTTAAATCGAATAACGATCCAAATCGATTTTGAAAGGAATACATTTTTTGATGGCGTCAATCGATTTGTAAGTCAAGTTAGTCAATTGTCTATGGATATTGATGTAGGTCGAGACTTAAAACATCGAAGCATGTTGTGAAACTTCGTTATATAATACAATATATGTGAAACTAAAGCAAAACAAAAAAATATTTCTAGATTCAGGCAGCACTCTATTTCGCTTGTCACTGAGAGTTTAGCCTGCTTTTGAGAATAATCTTTGAGTTGGCACTCTCAATTCTGAAAATTGCTATAATATTGGTGTACTGAGAATAAAACTTACTTTGGCATGATCTTGAAATAATTTGACTAGCGACAGTTAAGATGATAATCGGACAGTGTAAGAGATGGCGAAATGTTCGATGTTTTTAAAAAATCGAGGTTTTG
Source organism: Chymomyza caudatula (assembly GCA_035041775.1). Lineage (NCBI taxonomy): Eukaryota > Metazoa > Arthropoda > Insecta > Diptera > Drosophilidae > Chymomyza > Chymomyza caudatula. Next base: position 3,461,693 of record JAWNKW010000133.1, read on the forward strand.
CTGATTCATCGTATGTTCGAGAAGATAGTACAATTACAATCCAACCATCGATGCGTCGATTTATTTTTTACACCACTAGTCTAGCGGCCTTCTATAAGCCCCATCTCCCTATAGCCACATATTGGTATCAAAATAAGTCAATTTCAAGGGATATTCACATTTCGCCCAATTTTGTTTTACTCAGCCTTCTTCATCAACTAAATCACTTTAGTTTTGATTTTCCAAGTTGTTTGGCACTTAATTTCGTTAATGGTTTAGGTCATTTGCATACGTACCCTATATCATCTTCATCGTTTAGAGACCCTATTATTATCCGACGGTTGAAGGCTAAGCTGAATCGGTCAATGCCATCAAAATATTGTCTACAAGCTGCTGTTTTTCATATACCAAGAATACACCAAATTTGGTTAACAATCCTAGACATGGTCAGCTGGCTGGCAGGCTCTCAAGGCTCTCGTCTGACCTTGTCTCCGAGCGTTTTCCAAATGCTGTTTATCTATTGTTAAATACTCCTTTGGGTGTCTGCCACGAATTAACGCTTCTTTTTTGAGCTAAATTCAAAAGGATGTCAGTGAGTGGAGCTGGGGAGCTGGCACACAAAATGACTTCGAGTCACATGAAAAATTCATTCATAAAGAGTCTTTATGCCGGTTTTGTTTTGGCGTATTTGCCTTTCAAATGTAATTTAAGCACCACATGGGCTTTAAGTTGCTTTTAAGCCTACATTTCACTTCTGCGTCAACATTTTTCGTGGGATTTTTATACATCTGCCGCTTAAGATGTCTTTAGATTTGATTGGGTTTTTATTTTATAGGAGCCACAAGAGACTTTTTCATGTTTCATTTTTGCTGAATAAATGGCTATACATATATACGTATTTGTTGTGTGCTCTTGGTTAAGTCTGAGGTTCTTTTTTTAAAGCTTTTACTTTAATTTAACATTTTCCCTGTCGTTGTCTAATTGAATTAATAAATGGGCTCTATATTGCAGGTTTGTGTTGATTGCCATTGTTTCTAATTTTGGTCGGATTTTCTTCTTTTTTCACGCTGTTTAATGGGCAGCTACTTGAATTGCTAATACTGGAAAGCAACCTTTATTCAACATTTTGTTCAATTGAGTTTTTCGAATACAATTAAAAAGGATTTGCTGCGAAATTGCTTTGCTTTGTTGCACCGCTTGCCAAATTACAATTTATTGTCAAGGTTTCGCGAAACCATAGAAATAAATACTTTCAAATATTCATACGTTTTGTAACAATTTCTTTTGATGAATAAATGTTATGAAACAAAAGCTCCATAGATCCCAACTGCCAAATACTCTGCATCAAGATGTTTTTGAAAATTTTCTTGGCAAAGTTTTTGTTTTTTTTAATGGTTAATATTACAAATTTTAATTTTGGCGTAATCGCTGAGACTTAATTCTCGAATCTAATGCAAAGAAAGATCTCCGATGGTAGTGCGATTGCATTTATGTTGATGCCTGGCTTGGCAGCTGCTGTTTCGTTTCCACGGAGTTTTATACCTCAACTTCTTAAGATGTTTCATTAGGTGTTTGTTACACAAATCGTGATTTACAAGCGAAAAAGTGAAGTAAAACACGCGACTGTCAAAATCTCACAGGTAATCTTACAATAGTCATCAAACGATGCGAGTAAGATATTTAACAGCTCACTGATAATCGCGTTTTAACTTACTTATAATTCGCATTTAAAACACTGGGTCAAAAAAGTGTTATGGAATACAAAAAGGCATTACACAAAATAACACTGTGTAATGTAAAAAAAAAATAACGAAATACACTCGACAGGAACTCAAAACCATTTTTATTCCTGGGGAACCCTCGAATTGTCAAATACCGTTTCTTTTATTTTATTTACTAATTGATTGATTTGCGGGCAATTTTTCGAAATTTAACACGTTCTAAAAAGGGAATTAAGACATCTTGAAAATGATATAAATATATCAATTATTCGATTTACCATATTATGGTAAAAGTGTTTGTTTTCCTAATTTTTCCAACTTTAACCACTGTTAAATGCAAACATATATAGGAAAAGTGTCAAATAAGTATTGATTTTCTAAAAGTGCATGCAATTTCAATGATTGCTCGATCGGTAAAATCGGACAAGAATTTACATAGTTATGCCATTTTTGCTGAAGAAGGAATTATGGCCATCCGCGGTATATCTGATGCGTAACCATTTAAGTAAGTATGTAATAGCTCCGATTTGAAGATTATCAAACGATCAAAATCAATCACTTTTGTGAAATTTTTTCATCTTTCGTTCTTTCATGTACCGTTAAGCTCGCAAACTTTTGCATAGCAACAAATTAACTTGTTATTGCTCACTCTGGTACCATGTTAAGTGTACTTTGTGCAAATCGAAAGCAAAGTACGTAAGTGTCCCACCCAAATTGGCCATCGTAAGAACCTGCTACTTCTGCCAAACAAACATCACAGGTCATCGCTACAAAACTTCTGACGCGCTGACTGTAACAAAACCATATCTTAAAGTCAACATAGCGATAATGCTAAAGCCGAAAAGGCAAAAGATAATTCGCCATGTATTGATCAAAGTCCAACTTTTGGGGAATATGATAAACTTTCATCCTACATGGATCAGTCCCGATAGAGCGGCATTTTATGTCGAATAATAATTTTCACAAAATTGTGCGCGATTTGAATATCGAAGGTTTCGATCGAAGATTTTGCCATCCAGCTTGAAACAGTAGAATCTTGTTGAGAGTGAATTCAAGATAATGTCCTTAAGACGGAATGCCGATCGGTTAATTTTCGAACAAATACTCAAAGTTGATGGCGATGCCGAAAACCTAACTTACTGTATTGACATAGATTGGAGCATTGCTTGGATCACGAAAACCAACCAAAATATTGGCGATTATTCATCTATGGATCATGCAAAAGTTAGTAATTTATTAATATAATATATTTATTTCGCATATGCTACCAATATGAAAGAGACGTATGAAACTTTGGCCAAGATCCTTAAAGTAATTAATTACTCTAAATATAATATGGCAAGGTGTCTCTGACCTTAAAGTACTAACCATTCTTTTTGGGTTGCAAAGAGGTTACACGAAATAGCCCTGTTATCTCTGTGAATGGGACAGTTGTTCTAGTTATCATAACGAAGAAAATCATTCCAAATCGGGATGAAATAGGAAATAGGATCTGAGGATATCGTTTTACCATCATTGCACCTAAAATTGGGTTATATAAAACAGTTTGTGAAGCTTCTGGACCAAGACGGCGTGAGTGAAACTGCAAAATTCTAAGACATGCGAAAAAAAAGCGAGTGGAAGCAAAGGAGGCGCCAACGAAGTATTTCGTGCTGGAAGGTTGTGTTTCGTCTCATTTGCAGTACTAAACTGACAATAATACGAAATTACCGTGCCTACAGACTGTGCGATCGCACGGTTTTGCTTGACAATCTCGCTCCGTGTGGCGCCTTATCGTAAATCAAAATAAGTTAAAAGGGGCTGTTCATAAATGGCGTCACCACCGAGATCTTGCATTAAATTAGAAATATTGTTGAATTTTTTTTTGACTCTTCCTTTTTTCGCTTTTATAACAGAAGCCTATACTCTCTTCATTTCATATTCTATTCCAAGTTTCTAGTAATGCCCAAAACTATTTTGATTTTTGGGTTTCACGATTTGTGACGTCACATTAGAGGGAAAGGGGCTTCCTAGATGGACAATTTGTGACAACATTCACGTCATTTATGAACACGTCATTTATGAACAGCCCCAAAGCAGTGAGAAACTGAGCTGTGACTCACAAATACATATAAACATATAAGAATAAATCATATTCTTCCATAGCCCCCACGGGCCGAACACTTGTGGGCTATTTACACATGTGCAAGCTCAGGCCGACGCTCACTGCTTTTGCGAGAGTAATGCCAATAGCAACTGAGAAAACGTTCGTGAACACATGGATGTGTCAACACATTGACAAAAATATGTGAATGAAACTTATATTCTGCACTTTCTATGAAAATTCCCTACACAATGATATGAGTTTCACACATATTTATTTGCATATAGTTGGTGAAAAAGGGGTCCAAAAATTTTCTTTAACCTATTAATATAATAGATACTACTATATTATCATTTACCTCTTGTGTTAGCTGTCTAACCGCTGGTCTACTGTAGTCGTACGCTTACCAAACATTTAAGCCTGCTACAAAGCGGTAAGTTGCTTTTTTGTTGTACTACCAAAACTTTTAAAATATAACATGCGCTCAAAGTTTTGGAACACAGCTGTCTTGATTTATGAACAAGAAATTTAGAACAAAAATAAATTAAAAAAATTGACTATTCGTTCATAATTTCTGAACATAGTTTTTTTTCTATCAGTGTATGCAATTGGTAGAAGGAGGCATGGTAGACCATAAGTCGTATGGATCATATGTGTGCAGAATAATTTGTTATCGAATTTTGTGTTCGATACGTGATTGATTTAAATTTTCATAGATTTTGTTAAAAATTAAGTCACTGCAATAGAAGATTTGTGTGTCAGCATCCTGCGGACCAGCATGCCAGCGTTTAGCGAAAGGCCCCCAATACGCTCGCAAATGACCATGCGAGCAAAAAACTATTGTTACAGTTTTTGGTCACTAAACAACACTCGCATACAAGCTTTCCAGCGAGTGATTTGCGATATAAATAGGAGTGTAAAAGAAAAATGTAAAACCGAAAAAACATGAAAAATTCGAATGTACAAGTGGAATGTTATTCCTAAGGAAATTATACAAAATTTGGTTGAAAGTATGCCAAATCGCATTAAAAGCGTAATTAAAAATAAGGGTCTTTGGACAAAGTACTAAAAAAAATGTTTGATTCTATTTTTGCACAAAGAGCAAAAGTGAGTACATGGGAGTTGTTTTTGTTTTTAATTTTTGTACTTGAAGAATTACACGATTATGTTTTATTTTATATATGGACTTATTAAGATATATTAAAAGAATAACCAAAAAAAATTTGACTTCATTTGCTCTACTAATAAAGTTTCTGGACGGCTCAACGCTCAGTGCTTGCAAACAAGTACTCATATTTGCACGCCACTGTAAGAGAGAAAGAAAATGAAAATAAGTCACGCATTTCACTCGTATGAGATATGATATGCGAGCGTTTGGTCCGTTGGGCAGCGAAAAGTTGTCGATGTGTTGAGCAAAGGGCTTGGCAGCGACCGAGAAGAAGTAACATGTATACAAATATAAATTTGTCTCAACTTCTTTGTGCCGCTGCCGATCCCTGCTTTAAAATGTAATGATGAATGTGCTTATAAAAATGAGCGTCTATTGCAAAATACCAAATATCATAGTATCAAAACGATCATAAATGTCATATTAGATTTTAAGCCAAGTTCTAATTTACTTCTATGTTAAATCAGTGCTCACTAAGTGAGTTTACCCCAATTTACATTTTTAAAGGGTATCTAAACACAACTGTGCCATCACTCCTTAAAAACCTCCTTTCTTTCACTGCGCTTTGTGTTGAGACTTCAATACCTAATGGAAATGTTTTTGCAAAAAACAGCCACAAAACCCCAGAAACACATACCAGACCCAAGTTTCTCGTTTTTGTTATTATTAAAATTTGTTACATTTCACTTGACTGACTTCATTCAGCTTTGTGACGAAATTTGTATTCACTCATATAAGCATATATGTATGTAATTCTATACAATGATTTCATGTTTTCTTTATATATTTCACTTAGCATTCTATTACTTTCCTTTTATTAGCCCACTTCCAATTCTCTGACCCTGTCCACAACTAACTACAAATTTCAATTGAAAAACTTGTAAGGTGCGGAATTGATTGAATTTTTGCATAGGAACAGCCAGGAAAGGGTAAAAGCTACATTTTGATTGATTGTTACAAAGTTTTCAATGACCTTCAAGACATGGTTATCTCTATTAGCTAATGTAACTTTATAGCGCTAGCTGCATTGCGGATTTGATTGATGGTCAGCAACGGACAGGTGGTCAAGAGCTACACTTGGAAAAAATGCAACCGATTTCAGTTAAAATCAATTTTCCTGATAAAAATGATGAAAGCACTTTGCATTTTTTAAACACTTTTTTTTTGTCCCTATTCCAAATATTTCATTCTCGTCATTCAAATTAGGTTAAACAGTAGTTTTGCAGTAGAACCTTTTTATGTTATTGGTTGTTGTTCGTTAACTGTTCTAGCAGTTAAATTTTGCATAGTAATAATTTCCATGTGTATTTTGCTTTTGCAATCAATAAAAGTAAATTTCCCTGCAATTACTTATATGTACATACATATTGATCAGTTTTCATTGATCAACTGTTTCCACGATAAGTGGATAAGTCCAACTGCGTAATGTGTAACTATTGGTATTCGTATTTGGTTGTTTCATTAATTAACCCACATCAGCCCACAGTTAATCAAACTACAAAATTTGAACCATTTTGAAATGTGTTTTGTTTGTTCATTGAACTAACTGTGTCCACGACGGCTCATGGTTAAATCATTCTTAGGATTCGAGTTCCGTATAGGGCTGTCCTTTTAAATATTTCGCATTTTCTGGAGATTCCAAAGGATCCCAATCCATCAGTCTGCAAGTTTCCTAACTCAATTCAAGTGTGAACACGGTAAATTTAATTGTAAAATCTGTAAAAGTAAATGTACTCTGTTCGCTGTAAGAATTGCTAGTTGGTGTAAAATACAGTATATATCACTGCAAAGACAGTAAGTTTTCAATGCGCAGGCTTCACCTTAATTTGAGAGCGCGTCATCGTCTTGGATTGCTAAGATGAACCTTTTCTCGAAAACTTGGAAATTTGCCAGCGTGAGTTCACTGAACTGAGAATCAAGGTGACAAAAAAAGTTGACTTGGTTAGAAAGTAATGGCAAATTGACATGCTTTATGCCTACCTCGCAAAAGTAATGGCAATGAGTAAGTCGAGCTTCGACTTTTCGATGTCTGAGTCTGCTAATTAACCGCAGGAAGCTTTGGCATTACTTTATTTGGTCGTATTCCTGCATTTGACTTTTTTGTTGCTGCTCTGTAACAGGTGTTTGATGTGTGTCTTTGAAGAAAACTTTGGCTTATGTGTGACTGTGTGGGTGTGTGTGCGTGTGTGAACGTCATGTCAGGATTTTGATAAATTAGCTGCTTTAACTGCAATTTATAGCACGAGTATATTCTCCTACATACATATACATATTTGGCAGCCCTAGTCATCGCCTTCTAATTGCAGCCCTCGTCTGTGACACTTCATTGATATCGCAGAAAAGTTGCAAATTATTTGAGCGGAAATTACATTTCACAGCAGGCACTCGATGCAGAGGCGTTACTTTTATTGAAAATATTAAAAAGTTTACACTCGAATGGATACAGCTGGATCTATAACAAAAACAGCAACAACATCAGTCGAAATAACTTGATTATCATAACAAGGCCGTTACTGAGCAACAGCCGGAGAAGCATTTAAGAGAAAGGGAAAAAGGGAGATTTAAGTACACACGTGCGACGGATTTGCTCCCTTACGGAGGCAATTTAAATTGGTCTTTAGCCCAAGCTTTTTGCTAAATATTTTGGGTTTTAATGGGCATTTATCAAGTCAACAAAAATAGAAACTCTCAAAAGAAAAAGACAGTTTTGTAAAGATGAAACAGGTTTCTTAGAAAGATTAAAGATTAAATTGTGTACCAAAAATCTAAACAGATTGCATAATTATGAAAGGAAATTCATGGAAAGGGTTTCTTTTTCAAAATGTACTTATATATATATATTCCTTAGCAAATAATCATATATTATCGATGCCACTTTGGTGTCTCAGTAGGCAAATAAGTTGTGGATAAGAAACTGACACCCTACGCGAGACTCATGCTTCCCATTTTCTGGATGACGCAGTCTGATATCCCTTTGGCCCTGAATGCGTTGTCAATCGCAATCGCAAGGTCAAGCGATAACGTTCAGCGGCTCCGTTGGCTCGGTCATTTTGTGCCTATAGAAGAAGCTGCTGAAAAATGGGTTTCAATGCGGTAGATCGTGTTACCGTAAGAGATCGCGGAGGAGCACCCTAGCCCGGCAAGGCATTGACATGGACACTTAAGAAAAAGAAGGACAAATTCGAGTAAACCAAGGATGCTTTGAGGAAAAACGGTTCAAAAATTAGGGACAAAAACTTTAAAGGCAGCATACAAAGGGGTCAATATAAGATAAAAATAAATTACAAATTAAATATTTTGTTGAATTCACATACTGACACTCTCATTGCTAACACAGTACAGAAAACATAAACTCTTCAGCCATAGCATTCACCGTAACACAATCCGAGCGTAACATTCGATGAGCGTAACACCACTCGAGCGTAATAACAGATTTTCGACGGCTTACGCGGATCGCGTGCTATTTGATGTTTCACATCTTAAAATCGGTTCAGCTACCCAAAACTAACCATGTATATTTTAGCTCATCGCCGCAAATTAAGGTTATTTTTTTACTCATAAAAATGCAAGTGTCCCAATTGGGAAATTTTGTTTTTTGGCTTTTACATTGCAGAGCATTAACCGCTTTTAGAGCATTTATTGCTCACCTTAGATGCTCACTACGAGGGGACCAATCATAAAGAGTATCGATGCCTAAGCTTTTAATTTGTTTACAAATATCCAACCCCGAAGTGAACAACCATGTCAACAATCGAGACATATTCATGTAGGCACTTAACAAACAACCACATAATAGCTTCTTATCGAACGAATGTAAATGGGTTTAACTATATGTCCACATGACTAACCAGCTCCACAAACTATACCAACCTAATCACTCACTTACTTACTCATTCCCGGCTGCCTGCTCCCGGCAGCATTGTTAGCTAATTAATCAAAACAAACGATTTCCATGCTGTGTGTTCACTGTACAGGGTGCATAACACAGGGCATACAAGCCGTACTTGCCCCAAAGGCCACAGGCACACAGACAGGCCAAGCTCTAATCCGCAAGTCACTTGAGTGCACGGCAACGTGTTGGGTTACGGGTATCGACTACCGGCCATCAGGCATTGGACCAAGTACGTCAGTTCAATGCGCCAAGTTTGCAATGAGTCCGATTGCTATTTTCATTAATATTTGGCAGCATTTTGGCTTTCACTTAAGACAAAGACTTGTCTAACATTTTTGGGTGCTTGTTGTCTGTGGTTTATTGTTTTGTTTGTGGGCGGGCATCGAGTTTCAATTGTCAGAAACGCTTGAATGAGGGCGTTTTCATTTGAAAGCGCCATGACATTTAATTAAAGTTTAGAGGAGTGAAGTCGACAGATGTTAGTATTCGAGGAAAGGAGAAGATTCCTTTGTAGTTTTCTTGGTTATGAAATTAAGTTGAATGGAAATTGGTTAACTACTATAGCGTTTAACAAAGAACTACTTGCTTAGGGTGAGGCAGTGACGTCAATAGCTGGGGATTAAATGAATTTAATGAATGATGAATTCATTCATCATACATATTTTGAGTTTTGAATCAGTTTAGAGATTACACCTTTGTACTTTTTCAAATTATATATTACAGTTTTATATGTTGCTAGGGGGCTCCGCCCGCTCGGCAACCCCCGTGCGACATTCATGGTAGATCATATTCTCCTTCCCTCTTTTTCTTTTTCTATCTCTTCAGCTTTTTAAGTCCAGCTGCGGTAAACATATCTTCATATCTATATATCTTCCTATCCTCTTCCTTCTCGTCGAAAGTCGAAGTCGAAGAGGGAATATCTGAAAAAGGATCCATAATTGTTACAAACGCTAAAAGGCAAAGGATGGAGAGGCAAAAGCAGAAAGTAGTGACTTGAGCAGAAAAACGGTAGAAATTTAACTAGAAACTTCTTGTTCTTATTAACTGGCCATAACATCCCGTTATCGGGTTACGGCCTGATGTAATTACATTCTTTCATTGGAATTGTGTTTTTACGTAGTGGGTCCCAAACCCTACGCACAACCCTTTTAAGGCCAACTGGTCTCGAAAGAACCCAGTGTCATTGTTAGTCGCCTCTTACGACAAGCTTTGACCTGCTGAGGTGGTATTCTCTACCCCGCTCACCACACGGGAAACTATAAACTTAGTATACGAAAAAAACTTTTGAATTTGTAGTAGTAAGCAAATTAAGGTTAAGAAGAAGAAAAATAATGAATGTTGATTAAAAGAATGACGATGATAAAAATGAGGAAAAGGACGAAGAAGCGAAGTTTTTAAAGATATGGATATCTATGAGGAATAACGATAAAAATACCTATTAGAGGAAGAGAAAGGTCAAAATGGAGAATTTACAGTTGCAACTTGTGCGATAGGGGGAGAAGGTTTAGAAGATTTATATACCTGAAGAGAGGAGGATCCAGAGGAGGTGAAGACAGATCTAAATATCTATAGCCGGGGATGAAGGAGAGGTAGTAGGATGGCGCCATGGTAGCCATGGCGCAGAACCGGCTGCTCTTCTTCCTTTGAGTTTAAAGTACGGTAGATATGTTTGGTACTATAATTCTTGCAAGAATTTCTCATGAATGTAACGATAGCTTTGAGAGAAAAAATAAATTTCGTAGAAAATTCTTTCAAATTCACAGCCAAGTCATATCCCCTCCCATCGCGAAAAACTAGCTACGCTACTGAAATGAATCCATAGCTATGCACTTCTCTTTTGCACTCTAGCCTCAACAATAGCTTTCATGTAATTACCCAATGTCCATCAACTTAAGCTCCATCATAGAGCAAGATCAACCAAAATCTTGCCACGTAATTACAAACTAAACTAAACGCAATTGAGTGTCACTCAAAGTGGCACACACATGCACACTTAAGCACATGGATACAAATACAAAATGGTGAAAGTAATTCCTCACAACAGACCAAAAGTATGGTGCCTAGAATAAAAAAAATAGTCATTTGATTGGATTTTGTTGTAGGTCTTTGTGTTTAACCATGACCAACATATCAAGAAGCAAAAGGACTGCAAAAAGCACAAAGCCCCAAAAACAAAATGTTCGAGAATGCCTTCAATAAATTCCAGGGCAAAATTGCTTAGTTATGAAGTTAAGCAAAAGCCACTTAATGCTGTTCAACTCTAGAGTCATGCAAATGAGCAAAATTCGAAAGGCCAAGAGCTACTACCGTGTTTTATCATCGGATCTTTATTAGCTACTTGAAAGGGATAACCCAAAAAAAAGGCAAACAAAAATTAATAAGCGAAAATAATGTTTACGCTTGTAATTTAATTTATTTTTATTTTCGGAAGCCTCAGCAAAAGTAAATAACTGCCTCACTTTTATTCTAGCCAAAATAAAGAAACTTGTTGTGCCTCTTTAAAGCAGCCCTAAAAGTTGTGCTTGAGTTACCTGGCAGCAAGCAGCTGCCACGCCTCCAAAAAAACAAAAAAAAAAACAGCCATATAAAAAAGTCAGAGCCACAAATATGGCTGTGCGGAGAACGTGCGCGCGTTTTCGGTTTAACAAAAGAAAAGCCGAAAGAAAAGTTCCCATTTTCATATTTTGCCTGCCTTTTGATATCAGCTGCCGCCGCTAGTCTTGCCTCGAAGCTTTTCTTTTACGAGCACATGTAAAATGTTTTCGCATTGTCCTTGCCAGGTGGCAGCCGAAAAGTGACAGATGACAAGCGAAAGCCCAAAAAGGATGTGCTTGATTTCCATGTAAAAGTGTGCTAAAAGTGTTTATCAAAGCAATTCAACTCTTTTTGATTTGCTGCCAAATGGATTTCTATGGTTTTCAGTGTTCACGTATGTGCGCCTCACAGCGTGAAATTACGTATACGCCGTGTGTCATTCGAGTGTCTAGGCCCCTTTGTTCTGACTATTTTGCATAACAAACGTTAAAGTACAAACAGAAAAGCGGTATATTGCATACACACAGGTATATTACGCATACGCACTGTGTAATTTTTTTTTATTTTAGTGTTTTATTTTTTATTATATTGCATTTGCAGCCTTTGTTTGGTTTCTATTGTAATTTGAAGTTTGTCAACAACTCTGTTCCAATTGGCAGCCTTAATTGGCTTTACACAAGTTTCGTGCTAAGCTTTTATGTTTTTTTGAATATTCCATTGCATGTAATAATATTATTACTCATATATGTATATAAAATATTCAACTCTATAAAATATTGTTTGAGCTTTTTTTAATCAGCTTAACAATCAATTTTGCGCGTTTGAATGCTATGAAAAACTACACTTCATGACAGTTCACCAAGCCAAACAATAGTTCATTATGAACAAAATGGTTTTATAAACTCGAAAATTTTTACAAAACTCTGCCGTTCTTAGCTACTGAAACACAATGAGTATTGTCAGCCTTATTTTTGTGTGTTCATAAACTTAATTAACAAATTAATTGCACCTATCAAGATGAATGTTGATAATGAAACGCGCTGTAGCCAATTTCAAACTGGATTCCTTTAATCGGCTTTAATGATATTAAAGGATTTTCATACAATACTTTTACAGCATTAATTCAGAAACTGACAGCGACGTTTTAACCGCTGCTATGTGGCGTTTCCACTGGAGTCGCAAGCAAAAAGCGGTTACTTACTTACTTACTTAACTGATCATAACAAACCGTTACCAGGTTACGGCCTGATTTAAAGCTCTCCTCCAAGCATCTCTGCTTTGCGTGCGCTTGGTCCAATTGGTGATACCAAACGTAGCTAGCGTAATCTCTACCTGGTCCTGCCAACGGAGACATGGTCTGCCCTTTCGTCGCTTCCCTTCGACAACCGCTCTGAAGACAAAATGACCTAGCCAGCAGAGCCGCTGTATCTTAATTTGGTTGCATATATCAATGCCGTCGTAGGGCTCATAGAGTTCATTGTTCCATCGTATGCGGTAGTCGTTACCAACGCGTAAAGGGCCAAAGATCTAAGGGAGTACTTTCCGCTCAAACACTCCTAGGGCATTTTCATCAGACTGCGACATCACCCATACAGCAGCCATAAAGCAAAACGGGAACATCAATCTGAGAGTCCAACCGCTATGTATATCTACTCGAAGAAAGCATATACTTCGCCTTGCTCTCATTTACCACCAGACCCACCCTGGCAGATTCCCTTTCAATAGCCGCAAAGGCTCCGATAACTGGCCGCTTAATACGCCCGACATTATCGATATCATCTGCGTATGCAAGTAACTGGACACCCTTATAGAATACAGTCCCTTCGGCCTTTCGCAACACATTCTCTATCAAAATGTTGAAGTGGTCGCAGGAGAGAGCATCGCCTTTTCTGAAGCCTCGCTTGGTATCAAAAGGATCGGAGAGGCTCATTCCTACCTTGACGGAGCTGCGTGTGTTGCTCAACGTCATTCTGCATAGTCGTATCAACTTTGCAGGGATTCCAAACTCAGACAGTGCGGCATATACCCGATCCCTCAATGGGCTATCAAATGCTGCCTTATAATCGACAAAGAGATGTTGGGTGGCGATTTGTTTTTCGTGGGTCTTTTCCCGGATTTTGCGTAGTGTGAATAGTTGGTCAATGGTTGACTTACCGGGCCTAAAACCACACTCATACGGTCCAATCAGTTATTTCGCAAACGGCTTTAGTCTTTCACACAATACGCTCGATAGGACCGCGAAAAGCGGTTAGCCGCTAATAATTCCTCACTGAAAGTTGCATGACAATTGCTAGCCGAAAATGTCTTGAAGGCAAACGATTATTATGCCACACAAAAGTTGTTGTTATCGGCTACCAATTGTTGTGCAACTTTCAGGGGGAGAAGGATATAAGACAGACGTAGCTCATGCATCGGAGTGACAGTTTGGTTCAAGACAGCCACCGCCGCGTGTGTTGCGATTATTTAATATGAGTAACTCTGCGTTTGCCACTGGTTTTTCTCTTCAATCCTTTTCTTTTATTCTACTTCAATCCTTCTGGCGACCCAACTATAGCGACTAGAGTGCTCAAGTAGGAAACCCTTTGAAGACATGCCCAACACGATGGAAAAAATTTGATGCAGACAGTCGGGACGGTGCCCGACTAGTACCCAATTTTTTTAGAATTATTATATAAAGTTTAATATTTTGTGGAATTTTTTGTGTGTGGATACAACGTTTTTAGCGAAACCTCCATACCAGAGTCTCTCTGGGCAAGTATAGTTAGTGACAAGTTTATCGAGTGCATCCACTCCTGCTTTAGTGCTGTTGTTATGTTTTTCTTATCGTTGTTATTCCCATCAACTCAATGATGCAGGGAGCTTGGGGGCACAACAAATTTATACTTTTTGAGTACAAAATTTTATTATTTCGCATATCAATAATTTTAGAAGTTTGGTAAGTAATTTTTTTATTAAGTTATCCAATTCTACTATTCATATTTGCAGATTTGTTACCTTGATGAAATGTACCGTGAAATGTCATGTCGAGCCATTATTCGCATCTCATAAGCTAATCAAACATTCACTATTTATACACTCCGGACGATATTGGCAATCCAATGTATGCTTCAAGGTTTGTCACATCGATACAGTTCTAAGTGTCCCCCCACAACTCTAATCCTTTATGGTTTGTCGTTTCGATTACAATTTCTTTAAAGTTTTTTAAATTTTATACTACTGAAGTATACTGAATACTGAAGCATGTTTTGATGGTACCACCTATTGAGTTCAAATTTGGTTTCGGAGAGTTTTACCCTTTAGTGCTTTAAATTGAACATTCCAGAGAACACTTTTGTCTCTTGATAAATATAATGCTTGCTTTTCGTTTCTGAGTCTCTTACTTCATTATAGTTGATTGACAAAAACTCCTTATCATCATCGCTTTCTTTTCAATCTTTATTCTCTTTTGCCTTATATTTATGTTTTTATATTTAAATTTTTATCATTATATTTCAAATTCGCTAAGAATCTAATAGCAAAAACCATACAATTTTAATATTTGAGCCATGTTTCAAATAAAAGATGATAAACTGACTCCACACGCTTGGCCAAGTTGACGCACAAGCGTCTGTTAGCGCAAGGAGCTGATGCGCGCGGCGTATTCTTGTAACGCATTGTGTAAAACACCCCTCCCAATGGAAGATGGTATTAGCCGCCTTTAGAAGTGCCGTACATTGGGCGGTAACCCGGTAACGGGTTGTTATGGAATTCGCTTGCTGAAAGCATTCAAAATATTAACATATTTTTTTTTTACAAATTTTCAGTTCGGATTTTCGCTATCGTAGTCATGTTAAAAATTACGCATACGCAGCGTTAAATGCAATCATTTTATTACATAATGAATAATATGCAATTGTAATCAAAAAGACTGCAATGCAGATGTTTGCCTTAACTTTGGTTTGCTGCCATGTTGCAAATTTACTTAACCCTACGGCGCCAATTATGCCTGTCGATGCCCACAAGAATGAGTGCACACGCATATACATATGTAATTAAACCATACTTCCTTCGACGCCATCTCTCAGTCTGTTTGTATGTCTTTTACTTTGCGTCTTTAATGGCTTATCTGTAAATTTATGCAAACTGCTGAAGGACACACACACACTGATACAGTTATAGCTACAGTTATATGGCCACATAGAGCAATGGCTGCCATGCCAACGTGCATTTCCGTTTCCCTTGCATTTTTTACTCTTTGTTTAATTGCGCTTGCAACAGGAGCGGCCTTTGTTGACATGTGGTGGTATCCACTAGCCGCATCCTCGACGTCATTTTATCAGCTCAGTCTCAGTCTCAATCCCAGTACTAGACCCAATCGCAGTCGCAGCCGCCGTCAGGAACAGCATCATCACGTTCTATAAAATTTCTGTTTAATTTCGTTTTCATTTCCGCGCACATGCCAAGACACACGCACACAGACACCCTTTGTGTATGGATGTGTGTATATATATGTACTAACGCAGACACGCACATGAATGTTTGCTTGAAACATGTAAAGCCAGCTAGCAAACGGGCGACTCACGTCCCGGAGCCAATCAATTCGACAGTTCAAATATACAACAAGCAGATATCGGTGATAGCTATCTGTGTGTTTGTGTGTGTGTGTGAGATAGCAAATACATGTGTATGAGCGTGTCTGAGCTGCGAAGGACAGGCATAAATTTCATTTATATCCTTTGGTAGACTCAGCTGCCCCAAGCTCCCCACAGTCGCTCTCAGCAACAGTCTTTAACATTTACCATTTAATATTCAACGGAAAGAAGCGCAAAAAGTACGCTCGATAACATGCGTGTGTTTGTGCTGTATTTGCTAACTAGTTTATGTGAGTTTAAATCGCAATTTTCATTCGCGAATTGGAAAAGTTAGATCTGTATGTCTCTTATCTATATGTTAATATGGGTGGTACACTTTGTGGCCATAATACGCAGCTGATACATCATTTTTATACCATGGAAATGCCAATACGTGCATTTCCTCTAAGACAATTATCGAGCAGAGAGTGCACTCACTATGGATATGTTATGGTGAGTTTGTTGTTGTTTTTTTATGCGGTGTGGCGGTACGTGACCATGAAGTCTTGTCGTTTATACCATTATAATTTCATCGTCGAAAAACTTTAGGTATATTGTCTAATCATTTCATACTTGTAACCTTAATTGCAGAAAAAAAATCACCTTAATAACGTCATTCGAAAGAGATATAGCGGTTTGAGTGAAACCTCCGCTAATATGCAGATATTCGTAAAATTCTTAAAAATTTAGCATTATCACATAAATCTGAATGCAGTTTTATATTAAGGGAAGGCAGTTAAACATAATTACCCTTCAGAACTCTTGAGTATTTAAATGTTTTTAGTTTTCCAGTGTTTGATTGTTGATTTGTGTTATCAATCCATTAATATGATTAACGTAACGAGCTGGGAAGACAAAAATGGTTATTGAATACCATACCAATACCAAATTGTAGCATTTCTATTAGTAACAAACGGATAACCCTAGAGGAGATGCATCCTATGGAAAAGCACACCATAGTTTGGAACACAGATAGGTTTTTGACAAACAAAGGCACAGGACTGAGAGTCGCGGTACCGCGGACTCACATATCAGAATCTATGGGTGTCCATATATTCCGTATTTCTGGCTGAGGTCTGCGCCATAGGCCAATGCGCAGATATCAACCCAAACAGAAATTATCGGAATAGAATAATAGCAATACTTTCGGATAGTCAGGCCACCATAAGGTCAGTTGCAGAAACCAGAATAAACTTCAAGCTGGTTCGGGCAACCCGATTAAAGCTGCACATTCTGGGACAACAGAACCCACTGTCACTTAGATAGATCCCTGTACACACCAATGTTCCCGGGAATGAACTTGTGGAAAACCTGGCGAGGGATGGTGCTGCGGACCTACTTATATGGTCAGAGTCTTTCTAAGGGAAGAGAAAAGTCTAGGACAAACCACGAACTGGATAAGCACTGCAGGCCTTAGACTGGCCAAAGAGTTCCTCGGCTCTTACAACCTAATCAGGTTCAAGAAACTATCACAGCTAGGAAATAATTCTGGGCATCACGAAGGTTGACTAGGTGGAGGTGTTTCCGAAGTTGGAAGGGGCGTACCCGGGCTAGGCTACAGAGAGTCAGGAGTGAGGGAGAGTGAGGAGTAAGGGAGAATAAGAAATGAGAAGTATGATATGATTAGATGAGATGATAGGAGATGAGATGAGAGGAGCGGAGATGAGCTAAGAGGAGATGGGAAAATATGAGAGGAGATGATAGGAGAGGAGATGAGATGCGATTAAGTCATAGTCAAATCAATTGCAATTTGTAATAACTTTTACCTTATAAACCCGGGATGTACGTTTACGCGCGTGTCTAGGCAATACAATTGCCTTTTTGTGCTCATTTGTCAGTTTGTGTAGGTGTGTACTTCATGGTAGCGGTTTGCATCCTCTTTCCTTTTGGTATATGGTACTAAGGCCTGCGGGCTCGTGTTTAACTTATGTTTCAAATTAAAAGAAACTTAACTCTTCCGCGTTGTCGTGGAAGTTGCTACGAAATTGTCAGCTTCAACAAAGGAAAACTCAAACAACCAACAATACTCAATACAGCCTTGTGTATGTATCTGTGTGTGTGTTTGCACATGAAACATATACGATGGCTGCTTATTTCCGGTAAAAGCTATGAAAATACTATTTGGTATTTTAAAGACTAATCAGAATCAGTGAAATCATTGCACTTTGAAAAATTTGAAATGAATTCAGGTTGAAAATTGAAGTGCTTGAAAAAAATTATTAAAATGCAGTTATATACTCTGCTGGAAAATAGCTGACTATGAAAGAATTCTAAAAAATGATCTATTAAAGAATTGTGATGACGTTTATTAATTGCAATTCAGAAAAAAAATATACCTAAATTCTTGACTTGGAATATAATTTAATTTTTTTTTGTTATTCCAAAAAAGAAAATATGCATACGAATTTCCCATCTTGCAACTTATGAATCTTAATAGGTGACGTTTTAATCATTCTAATAAATCGAAATCTTTAGTTAATATCAGGGACTCAGACCGAAACTTATTGCGGATACGGTTACGATTACGGTAGTACCGGTATTCCTGATCCGGTAAACGGGTTTATTTTGGTTTTCTTTCTACATTACATGTTTCGGCTTACCGGTTATACTGGTTCCTATATAAAAACCAAAGAACTTTAAAGTAATGAAATGGAATCCTGGACCGTAAAAAAACTAAAAAATTTAAATGAAAAGCGATTTTCAAGACAGGGTATGCGCGATGCTGCTTGTGTTGCTGTGTCTGTTATACCGACTCACGAGTATCCAAAATTGAGAAAGGAAAAGAGTAAAAACAAGGCACATGTATGCACCGTCTTGGGTATGGTCGCTTCTCAGCAAGTCGACTCAATGAAATGGCCAAGGATTCCACTCGATTGCTTTCATGCTCTTTGGCAAAAACAGTGCCAAAAGAGTACTACAAAAAAAGAAGTGGGAGCGAGAAACAGACTGCGTTGTCTAGTGTTTTACTTTTTATGGCAGCAATTGCAGTGTATCGCAGAAGCTTAAGAAACTCTATGATACATGCATTTTAAATTTTTTAAATATCTTTACTCCTTCGAAAGTTATGAATGTTGCCGATAAGAAGTCAGTTGGCCCCACTGTGCGACGTAGATGATAATGCTTCACAGAACGACGGAATGTAAAGCAGAAAAAAAAAAAAACCGAAATCGTATTGGTATAAAGTTATCGGTTTCAATACGCTTATTTCGGAAAAACTATAACGGTTAACGGTTATATTTTTTTCTTAAAAAACTGTATTTCGGTTACGGTTACGATTACGGGTTGAACCTCTGGTTAATATCATGACTTGCTTCGATAGTTGACAAAGGGCCGATTAGTTAATAAGTTGATTACATAATATGTTTTCTATTAGTTTTACGTTCCCCAAAACTCATTTACCAGTTCAAGTTCAACCTAAAAGAAAAAATACCAAAAACAAATGATGGTCAGACTAAAGAGGAGGCGTCTTCCCGTGTGCATGTCTGTCCCCATAGAGAAAAAATTTCAAAAAACCGGCCCTCATAGCTTATGTTGAGAGTATCTCAAAAAGCAAGCAACATTTTTATATCCTGTGCACAAAGTGTAAAAGGCTATTATAAATTTGTGCAGAAGGAGGCGTGTCAACCATATGTTTCATGGGAAAAAATTATCAGGAGCAATAGTCGAGTCGATACAGACATGTCCGTCTGTCCGTGTAGGTCCAGTTTTCTCTTGGACTATAAGAGTAAGAGCAAAAAAATTGTAGCAAAAGATGTGCCTTTTTCCAAAGATGACGGAGTTTGTCGAATCAAGTCGTTATCTTACCCCCTTGCCCCGTGACAGATTATCACGGCTTACAGCCGCTCCATTAAAACTATAACTCGAAACTCTACAGAAGTTTGCGTAGTGTTTATGTGCATCTATATTCTAAAAATCGATATAGATATAAATACATTAAAAGTTATAGTTCAAAAAAGATGTTGGACTTAGTGCTTAAAAAGAAAAAGGGTACAGGGTATTCCACTGTCGCGGGCACCATCCCGATTGTCGACATCCAATTTTTAGTACTGGTGAATGTTCTAATTTTATGTATAGGATTTATCTTTTACGTTTGGTGAACAATTTTTACATACTTTTGTGATTTGTACCCCTTACCGGACTCGCCTTACAAAAGACTGCAAGTTTAAAGAGGTGGAAAACGTATTTGAGCAATTTCGGAGCGTTTATTTCAATAATCCTAATACTCCCACAAAAGTGTGCAACAAACAAATGCCAAACGGCACGAAAACAAACTTGCGAATGCATAACTCTGTAGTACATTCAATACGTTTTAAAATCCGGTATCGCAAATGTTTTCCCTTTCATTTATTTTTTGTTGTTATGAAACGGCTAGGAAAATGCAAATTCTTCTTCTTTATCTGTCTTTTTTTAGCATTTCGCTGACGCATATGCGACGCATGTCGTCATCATCCATGTTGGGTTGGTATTCATATTTCGAATGCCATTTTTATGGCTTATTATGTGCAAAGCTTACGACGACAGTTGTCTGTCTCACTCTATTTCTCCCACCGACTCTCTCTACCCCTCCAACTATCTGCATCTCTGCTATTTGTGTGCCATTTACCTGCTGCCACTGTTACATCTGCTGACTACCTTGGAAATATGCAAATGTAATACAGTTTTTCACCGAGATTTTAGTGTTGGGCGAATTTCTGTCATGAAGTTTTGCATCACACTAAGTTTTATAATCTGTTATATGGCACACTTAAAATTGAAGCCAAGCAAAAAAAGTTTATGCGGGACGAAAAATTAAAGTTTCATTTCAAAGAATAACTTGCACTGTGAAAATCACTTGACAAATTATAGCTAAGAAATTCGCCAAGAGGATAAAGAACTTGTCTTTAAATTGGTTATACATGTCGTATGCATAATAACTGAAAATACGAAAGTTAGATAATTAAAGACATGTGTGCATCCTTAATGTGTCGTCTACGCCAACTTCCTTAAGGTCGCTTAACTGCCAGGGATTGGCCAAACTTGTTGCCCCAATTTTTATTGCAAATTGAATTCGGCTAGGACAAGTCGCCAAATGCTACATTTTCTGACCACCGCACACAAAAACACACCCACACATATGCACTGCTTGAACTTGGTTAAAGGGTGTTTAGAGCTCTGAAATTATGCAAAGGCAAACCAACAAGTCTATGTCTATACAGTGACCCTGTATGAATGAGAGATTCCTTATTGTCCCCACGGAAGTTGCACAACTATTTTCGTTGCCATAAAATGCAGCTGCAAACTTTTCGCCGTCTTATTCTGTTTTTTATACCCTAACAGAGAGTTTATTAGCCTCTTTTGTAGATAGAAATATTGCTACTATAAAATCAAGATATTAATGTGCAACCAAAAACTTTCAGTATCGTGAATTGTATACCTCACTACAATGAACATTCTGTCAAACGGAGCAGTGAGATTATATTCGAGTGCTGTGAAAATGTATTGGGACCCAAGAATAACACCCAAAGCTTAGTATTATATCCGTCAACTCTATTGTAATTCAAACCATAAACCGAAAGGCACATATCCTTTTTCCCCTTTCTTATTCATTTTTGTTTGTGATTAAAGTCTTCTACTTCTAGACTGGCAATTACAATCGGTTCACGCGTTAATCTCTAATGTAAGGTAATCCTCTAGGCGCCTCTGTATTCCGAAAGAAGTTTCCACTCCGTGATATACAACAGTAGTTAGAGCGCTCCTACAGAGACTCGGCTTATCCCTGCGACGCCTTCTTTGAACAGCTGCAATAAAGACCTTTCTCCCAGGAGCTTCATCGTCAATACGCACAACATGACCCAACACACTGCAAGAGAAACTGCATCGAACAGCGCCATCCGCTTAGCTTCTCGTTCATCGCTTACTGAGACCAAAGTAGGACCAATTGGCACGAGTGGTCTTACGCTTTATCTTCTTTATGACTGTACAGACAAGGTAGACAAAGTTCTTGATAAGATCAAATGTATAGTGGTCTACTTCTTCTTGCACTTACGTACCCATCGATCAATAGCCGCAAAGGTTTCGTGAATATTGCGCATGGTACCACCAATGAGGCCAATATCATCTGCGTAGACAAGGACCTGGAAACTTATAGGAAAAGGACCTGCTCCGATGGTTAAAGGGTAGTGGGCCTCTCTTGTGAGCAAAGTGAAACCGTAATTGAGAACAGGCAGAGCTGGGAACATAAGAGCGTGAGATCATCGTAGAAGGTGCATGTCGTTTGGCCGCCTAAATAGCTTCGTTTCATACAAGAAATCAGCTCTCACCAACCTAAAAGAACTTTTTCTCAGCTGTCAGTGGCAGCGTTGACCACTAACACTCTGAAAATTCCTACTGCTGTTCACAATACCTTCAGCTGTTATTCTCATGAATGGTCGATTAGCTTGGAAGCGCATATGGGCTTCGTCTTTGTGTAATTGGCTCTTTCTCACAGCGCTCATTGTTGTTGTGTCTACTGGTCAATGTCCTCTATGGGCCAGTTTAGCACGCTGACCCAGTGAACCCCGAAAAGCGTAGCCAAAGTCATCGCCGCATCTATGTCCACAGAGTATAGTCCACAGACCGTGCCCACATGTTGGTCAACCGCCCCAGCGCCAATTCACTGTGCAAACTTTTGTTGTTAGCTGTTGGCCCTGCTGCTGCCTGGTGGCCATCATTTGTCAATGTCGCCAGGATGGGGACACGCAATGTAGTGCTCCATGAACGCCTCTGCATGCCACTTTCCGTCTGATGCTTTCTGCATGTTTTTTGCACGTAATTCCTCAGCGTCAGCGAGTGCGTTGTTTTTCATGGCGTTACCATGAAATTTACACACTTGCGTGAGTTACTACCTGGGCGGGGCTGAGAACCAGAAAAGGCCAAGGCTCCGGCTTTTAGAGTGAAAGGGAGACAACTTTAGGGCATGGCTTGGCCAGTCTCCATAACTTGGTTTTCTATAGAATGCAAATGTGTCAGAGGTTTACAGACATTGCATACTACTCACTAATTAGACGGCTGCCTTTGAGTTTTCCCTTGATTTGCCTTTCAATGCATTTAAGCATTTAATTGGAAAACTAGTACTCTTCTCTTTAGTTCTTAACTGCCATAGAAATGTTGATTGCTCTGAAATACTTATGCAATTAAATCGTTTTTTGTTATTTATTTATTTAATAAGCATTCCTCAATAAGCTGTATAATGAAGAGTTTTGTGATTACACAACGCTCAGCGTGAACTCTTTTACTATATTCACGACTTGTACCGAGGTTTAAATTAATTAGGCACAATAAAGTTTAGTTAGACAGTAACTCTATTTGGCCCTTGAGAGTGATTTGTTGTAGGCACATATATATAATTACTGAAATGCGGTCAGCAAAATCTGTACTGAAATAGGGACAACTACATATACCTATCTTAAATCCTTCTTCCATAAAATTGCATTATTTTACTTATAGCGTCTGAAAGGGGGGAAAGTTTGGAAAACTATCTTTGAAACTTTTGTAAGTTATCAATGCACTATATGTGTACAAAATTTCAGAAAGCTACGATAAAAAAAAATCACGACAAACACACAAAATTTTTTTGGCATTTCAGATTTCGCCAAAATTTTTAAAAGGCTATAACATATCCGATTTACTTCATTTTAGTTTTGTTATGTAAAGATTAATCTACGCATTAATACCTTTACAACGGTATATGGCTCGACCAGATCGGACGCTCCAGCTAAAAGTGCAAAAGTTAGCGTAATTTTATAGTTGTGAGCTGCAGCACTGCTTAGTCGCGCGCTTTACGTCACATCCAGGAGCTACCGCTCCCAGTGATATGTATAGAGAAATACACATTTCCAAATGTGCACTAACATTACAGTGTGTATGTACATATAGTATGCATGTATTTAAAAATGCACCGCATACAAAAATTGTATAATACATGAGCGTTTTTTTTTCAGAAACAAGAGTAAATTGCGCCTCTCTCTTTCGCTATTTCAGCCTCTCACACAATTTTAACAAGGGTCGCTCAACGACGACGTTACCTTGTTAAGTGTACATTGTGCTATTGTATTTATGTGACGGATCAGAATAGATGTCAATTGACACATCCATGTGTTCAAGAACGTTTTCTCAGTTGCTATTGGCATTACTCTCACAAAAGCAGTGAGCTTCGACCTCAGCTTGCACTTCGGCTGTGTCTGTGTAAATAGCCCACAAGCGTTCGGCCCGTGGGGGCTATGGAAGAATATGAATGGTTTATATGTATTTGTGAGTCACAGTTCAGTTGCTCATACACATAAACCATAGAGAGAGAAATCAGAAATGCTAAATTTTGAATTAAAAAATTTAAGGGATTTTAATTTGCATTTTCGAAGGTACTATTTTCGTCTTAATACAAAAGTCGCATTTCGTCAGGAAAAAAAAACAACAATGTCAGTGCAACTTGTATGCGACAACTAGAAACCTGGCATTGTGGAAGAATGCTATGAGGTGGTTATCCTATCACCTCACTAGTCTAAATTCAGTCCAAACGGGTTTTGACGAAATGATGCAGCCACTGCAGTTAACCTTCCGGTGATCGCAATCATAGTTTTCAAGGTTCCCCGTCAAGTTTCTCAAAAACAAAAAAGCCGCTGGCTTGCTTCCAAAAAATGAGAAAATTTGTGTGCCAATTGGTGTGAAAATACTTAACACAGTTCGTACTGAGTCACAAAAATGTACTTAAATCAAGTATAAAAAACTCATAATGAGTTGCATTTTGACCATATTTGGTGTTCTAAAATATAAGTGAGTAAACCTTTTTGAAGTATATTAAATAGTTAAATTAAATATACTATATATTTTTTTTTTGATTAGTTGGTCGGGCCTTGTTTCTTTCTGTGCATAGAGAAAAAAACGACATCCTCAAAATGAGATGCCGCGTACTCAAGCGTTTTTGAGTACAAATTTTCAGAAAATACTTCAATTGAGTAAATTTCGTACTCAAAAAAAAAAACCAAGAACATAATGTATTTAAATCAAGCACATAAAACTCAAAATGAGTTGCATCTTGAAATTTTAAAAATTGAAAGTTCGAGCGTGACCTCTCGTATTTCCATTTTTGAAGCTCTTTTTCTTCTTAACCCAACTGAAAAATATATATCTATGTTGGGAACGCGGCTCAGTGGTTGCGTTAAGGTCGTGAGTTCGATTCCCACTAAGTCACCGCATGTATGATTGGCTTAATGTGCTGTAACAGAAAAGTTTCTTTCACTAATTTTCTCAATTGTTTCCGATCCTATTTATAGAAAAATATAATAAATAAAATATACAGATAGCAAAAATACCATAAGTAAAAAAACAAAAATGGAAAATAATTACAACAACCGACACAACATACATTAACAAAACCTTTGCCACGACTGGCAATCCGAACCAAGGACCTCCTGTTTCTTGGGCAAGCTGCTTAACCTCTGATCCAAGCAAGAGTACAAAAAATTCTCAAAAACGTAAAAAAAAAACAACTTGATTTGAGTATTTGCAAACTCTTAAAGTTGTACTCAACATCAGAATTCAGCACGGCTTTCGTGCACGGTTGTGCTCACTTTGATTACAATGTACTGGATTTATTTTCTCTGTGTGAATGTCTATCTAATTTTGAAACGAATCCAAAGGATCACAGTGCACTATTTCCCAATTGCAAGTCACAGTTTTTGCTCCTTCTTCTCTGGTAATCGTACCAGGGGCTAACCTGGGCCAGTAGCTTGACCGCTAGTTTACTGCTGTGCAACATTGGTCTACAAAATTCTCGAAAATACCTTAATTTAAGCTTTCAACTCAAAATGAGATGTTTTTTACTTGCAATGGTTTCATACACGGATGTGCTCAATTGGGAATATGGTAGAATTTTAGTTAAATGAATACCCCCGTATACGGCAATTATCCCCCCCGCCCCGTATACGGCAATTATCGTCGTATTTGTCTAATTTGTATCTTATATAGTGTTATATCATACGTTTAATTTGGTGGCTCTAGCTTATAAGTTAACATTTGTACAAATAGTGGAATATTGTTGCAGTTTCTTCCTAAAGGGTTACCTATACCTATGGAAGTTTTTATTCGATCTTGATAGTTTTACATCAGCACAGGGCTCATAACTGTACCCAGTTTCAACCGAATGGCTTTCAGAGTGAAGGTGAAAGCGCAAGGTAACACTAGCTGGAAAGGTGGTTAGATATCAGCACGATTCGACAAGCGTTATTTTGCGTCATAATGTGTTTCAGCGACAAATTAAAAAAAAAATTTTAATTAAAAAATGTATATATATTTTTTAAATTCAAAACGGTTTCCGGATTCGAAATCAAAGTTGTTTAATTGTGGTCAAATTCGTTGCATAGTGTTGTTTTAGTTATCTTTCAGATCAGTTCACTTGTCATGTGTGCGCCATGTACTCGCACATTAGTTACACATTTAATAAAAATCCTGGAACAAGGTCCGAACCAACGCTAAGTAAAATGAATTAATAATATAAGAAATTTAAAATGCAAAACATTACAGTTTATTGCGCAAGAAACTCATAATTGTGACGCACAAGCAGCAATTAGAGAACAACATTTTCAAACGAAAAGTTTGCAATTAGAGAACAACATTTTCAAACGAAAAGTTTTAGCTAAAACTCAAAACTGCACAACAAACGAAACCATCAATAAATATCCGTCAGAATGTTCAGTTGGAAAAGCCACAAGCCAAATGCCACTCTAACGCAACGAAACGCTATCCAAAAATGTTTAATGTTCTTAAGTAATGTGCTGGAAGAGATTTCAAAGAAACCAAAAACTGTCATAAAGGCAACTAAGATGTAGGGCAATGGGCTGCGCACGGGCATGAGGTTCGGTGTGCTCGGCGACAGTCGCCACCGCAGGATAGGCAAATGAAATATGCAGGGATAGGGCCATAAACCACTCAATTATTTTGGCTTTAGCCACAAAAAGTCATTATCTAAAATATTTAACATGTCTCGGGGACTGACGCTTGCCAGTCTGCTCAGAGCTGTCAGGATAATAGTAGGTGTTTGTGTGGACAAGAGGAAAGATACGTTAGGTGGCCGCAAGTCGCTTCGCCGGTCTTGGCCATATAAAAAGCAATTAATAGATTTGATTATAACACATAAGTATGCAAACAGCAGTCCGGTAGACAGTAAATTCAATAAGTTTAGGGTTCAATGCTCCGAAACATCTTTGGTTTATCGGTTTTATTGGTCCACCTAAATGTATGCTACGGAAAGTGTTGAAAAGTTTTTATGGCAAACCAGAGACACAAAGCAATGCACACACACACACACGGAGACGCTGAGAGAGATGTGCACAAGCACATATAAAAAATGTTCTGTCGGTCACACCATAGTATAATAATACAAGGTAAGCTTATTCAGTCAACGTCCCTCGCAATGGTATTTTATTTTTCCTTCTTCTTTGAACGTCAATAAGAAAGGTTATGCCCCGCATCCCAACAGAACTTGGCTGTATGAAATTTGTACTTCTCTTCAAAGGATTTTGGAACGTGCAAGTAGTGCTATCTTCGCTTCCTTTGCACATTTGAAGTAGTGCTTTCTGAAGGCAAAATGACGTGCCTGAATTGCTAACCACAAATTTTAATTTAGTTTTAAGTTAAATTTTTTCATTAATTTAAGTACATGCTTAATACAAACTTAATGCCGTTAATAATAATTATTATTTTATTCATTAAATGACATTTGAGATCTTCTTCTTCTTCTTGACTGGCCACATAAACCCGTTATCGGTTTACGGTCTAGTGTAGAGAACTTTTCCAGGAACCATGATCATACCATCTTCCACTGGAATGGGGGTTTTACGCGGTGGGTCTCAAACCCAACGCATAACCCTGTGCAAGTCCAAATACCAATTATCTCAATGCTAATCTGGCAGCTCCGCTGCCCATTGATAAAGCCGTCAATAAAATCATTATATAAATTAATTCTTCCCCTTCCCATTCCACTTCCCGTACCTCTTCCTTCTCGTTCTCTCCCTCTTCTTCGTACTAAGTCAAGCTGCGGATATTGGTACCAATATCTTTATTTCCTCTACCTCTACCCTTACCTCTACCTCTACCTATATCTCTACCTCTACCTCACTTTAAAAGAATTCTTTACCTAGTCAAAGTTAATGCTTGCCTACTATATAGTAGAAACACATTTAGTATGTTTTATATGGAAAATTGTGCAGCAATATCTCCGGAACCCCTAGATCGATTTTGTTCAAATTGTTCTTAGATAAGAACACGCTACAACACAATGGGAAGCTATCCTCAAAATTTCATCAAAATCTGTCCAGTAGTTTTTGAGGAGAAGATTCACAAAGAATTGGCAGTCATTAATATAGATGTATATAGATCTGATATTCCAGACTCCCTGGTATCCACCAAATACCTACACCAGACCATAGTATAATAATGACAAGTTAAGTTTACACTGTCATTCGCCTTCTTTTCGCGTTCGAAATTTGCTGCGCAGGTAGATTGACCTTTAGTAATCATTAATTACAATTACAGTACATCTCGAATGGTGTATGCTTCACGATTTAAAAACCGTGCTAGAAATTTCGAAACTGTTTTTTTGTTGCCTAGTGTGTAATACTATGTTATTGCTTTGCATACATACATTCTGTGGTGCAAAAAAAAAAGCAAATACACTCAGTAATCATACCTTATATTACTCTACCAAATAAGAAAAATAATAACAATATTTAGTTAACATCGATAATGAGAACAATAGAGATAAATGAAATGACAAGTAGCTGTAAGAATAGAAAATAAAACATAACATTAAAGCCAACCAGAGAGTATACACATAACATACATACATAAAATTATTAATTAAATGTAGTAGTCGACTCATATTTCAAGTTGCCTGAAGTATTTATTACCAACAACATTACATTTCAATTCATTATGTGTTATGTGTTGGCACAAGGTATATCTATTGCAAGGTATGAGCCATCTGCCGATGCTCGCTCATTTTTAAGACATTATTTTTCTTTCTGTTGCAAGCGTCAATGAGAAAGGTTATGTCGACGCATGTTATTTGCGCCTCACTTTCTCTCAATGTCAGACAATAAAAAAATTTTGTGCCTTGAGCTGGCAGATAGCTCATACCTTGTAATAGACATGCCTTGGGTTGGGAGACACAGTCGTTAGTGACAATGGTAGACAATTTTGCTCGGAAATAGGTTTTTTTTTAGCGTTACCTTCAGATTTTGGAGGTGTTAGAACAAGAATATATAGTTTTTTTATGATTTAGTAGACAAAACCTAGAAGTTCTTTAAACTTTTTTTAATTTTAGTACTCCATGTTATTTTTGATTTTACTATGTCCGATTGGATTTGTTTTTTACTTACGTATTTTGCCCGTTAAGTTACATATTATGCGTGCAATAGCAAGTTTAGCTCGGAACTTTATCAAATGTTACTCTGGAAAGAATTCGAGACGCTTAAAAGTTTCAATTTTAGGTGTCATGTCTAACATGTTGCACTGGGTAATGCTTTTGGTGGTTATTTGCACACCTCATGTAAGGACACAAACTAAAGGCAAGTATCTAGTGAATTAGCATGAATCTATATAAAAGTCTTTAACACTTTTGTTTGTAGCGACAGTTTGTGGACTTGGCCAGAGTAAGGTGTGCTTACAATATTTTGGAGCCTGCAGGGTTTATGGATGCTTGTCGGGGAAAACAATAAAATAATAATAATAATTTTAAATAATTTTAAAATAGCACTATGTCAATGAGAACAAAAATTTTAATAAACTGTAAAATTTGGTTAAGCAGTGTAGTTCAGTGGAAGGGTACTTTGATCTCTCTCTGCTGAATTCCACTCAACATGAATTGTAAGCTGCACCGCAGCCTAAATGGATCATTTTTTGATGGCGTGAAGCCAGTTGAAATATAACTATCCAACGCGGCAGAGGTTGTTTTATTATCTCCTTAATTGGAGTCCACACAGATGCGTCTGAGCGACTTTTGAAATATTGATGGACTTCTTCAGTGCTCCAAAAGTACAGAAGCTGGTATTAAAAAAGAAACAAGCAATCGTGAAATAACAAGCCCTACTACAACAACAACATTCACGACAACAACAACAACACCCAATACAACAAAACCAACAACAACAGCAACACCCACACAACTAACACCCATATCAATAAAACATAGATCAACAACACCCGAAACTACAAAAAAAAACCCACAAAAAGAAAATCACATAACAATGATTGTAGAAGACGCACTCGAATAAATTTGAATATAAATAAAATTTTTGTTTGTTTTTCATTTAAATTAAGCAATCAATTTTACAAGTTATAAGATCGAAAAGAAAAAACAAATAAAAATAATACAAAATGACCTGTTGAATCCGTGCTCCCTGGGATATTGCGTATGTGACCGGAAGGCAACTCAACAAGCCATACCAAAACAGGTCACGAACATAAACAAATAGGATGATCTTTGAATGTGTCTCTGTCGATTTAATAACCTAGAGCTCGGCAACCAAAGTAAGATCTTGGTATAATAATAACAAGGTAAGAGTCATCTTTCGGCTCTCGCTATCTTTTGGTGGACTATTTTACAGTCTGTTCCAAATATCAATGAGCAAGTTTGTGTCCAAAGTACATTTCTGTTAGTTATGTTTAGTTTCATGCGACCGTTGATGCGGAAGGTTGTGTATCTGTTGTAACCCAGAGGACAAAAATAGCGAGTCTTAACTGACTGACACTACGGTAGTTAGCGCACACCATTGGGTCACCCTTCTTGAGGACAGTGCAGAGAACACCAAGTTTTAATTCTCATCTAACCATATTCTGCAATGGAGCTGCTACATACACCATACGAACTCATTACCGGCAGTCTTGAACTACTCTACAGGCCGACTATCTGGTTTAGCAGCTTTGTTGTTCTTGAGCTCCTCGATGGGGATCCTAACTTCGTCATAGCTAGGCGGCGGTATAGACTGAGGAAAATCTCTCAACTTGACCCTTTACCACACTTCTTTGAGAGGTGTCAAATAATTTTATAGTATATTTGTAGTTTGATTGTTCTTAACAAGAGGTGTTAGCAAAACTATTTCACTATCGGAAACAGATTTTTTTGACCTATGAATTAGATGATTAATTTTCTCAGTTTATATTTCAACTCTAGAAATACGAGGCTCAGGAAAATATTTTCGCCTTCATTTCAAAAATGCCGATGTGAAGAATATTGAAATTGTTTAGTTTGTTTTACAAACCGAATTTTATGTTTTCACGTAGCTAGCTATTTTGATGGACAAAGTCTTTAATTTTTTCATTGTGATTTTCATCAGCTACGTCTTGAAATAATATGAGAAGTATACTTCTTGTAGAACTTGTAGAAATTAATTTGTTCGATATTAGCATCTCCATTTCGCTACCGATTTTGCTCAAACTGGTGTTGAACTATTCGCAACAAATCAATTTATTGAATCCAAAAATAACCTATAACATTTTTTTTTAGTTTTTGATTTTATTCATTAAGAGTAAAAAAAAGAAGGAGAATATTCAATTTTCTAAAAAAAAAAGTGAGTTCATTGCCCTTTAACTTCCAATCGAATAAAGTTAGACCAAAACTGTATGAGAGACATTGATTTGACTTTGATTGATGTTAACTTCAATTCAAGTCATAATTTATTTCGATCGGTAGTAAGGTTCCCAAGATATATGAGATTTGCTGACATCGTTTTGCCTAATTTCAAGACGTTATTTTAAAAAAAAAAAACATGTTCTGGACGCCGAAAAAAAGACTATACTCATTTTACGTGGGCAGGTTCACAAAGAAAATCCAAAAAATAAAAAAGTGTTTGATCTCAAAGCTATGGAAGTTATAAATGTTTTTGGGGTGACACCTCCAACTGATGCCTACCTAGCAATGTTGTCAAATAAGCTTAAATCCGTGGAATTGAAAGA
The DNA here is from genome assembly GCA_035041775.1 of Chymomyza caudatula. NCBI lineage: Eukaryota > Metazoa > Arthropoda > Insecta > Diptera > Drosophilidae > Chymomyza > Chymomyza caudatula. The sequence continues at coordinate 3,493,647 of JAWNKW010000133.1, forward strand.
TACCCTGATGAAAGTTGGTAACAATGATTGTTTTGGCATTTTAAGATATATAAACATAAAATGATTCCCATGTCTGGGTCTCAAGATATTCAAGGTCAAAGATCACGAAAATCGGTTTTTTGTATATAGACTGTATCCAGTGCTTTCAAATCAGTTTGTTGTTTTTTCAAAAGAGTTGTAGAGCGTAAAATTCTCTACAAATTTCGTCTACGACAATATCTTCTAAAATCAACCGTTCTTCAGATAGAGCGAAAAGAGTGGTTTTTTATACTATCGATAAAAGTACAGTTTGATTATTTGCTGAAAAAATGTTGCACCTCATATTATTTTTAACAGTCGGTACACTCTTTGTTCCACTCATCAAAAGTTGTAGTAAAAAATGTGTTAATTGCGTATTTTTCACTTTTTCAATTATTGCGACTAAACTACTAAATATTTTTGAACCAAAATTTAGAATATAGAATTTTTTTTCCCACGTACAGATCGATCTGCATCATTAGTTTTTAAAAATCGCTTGAGGCACTTTTTGGTACCTTAACCCGCTAGACCCTTTGATTAGAAGACGGTCCGGAAGTGGAAACATTAACAAAAATAATAGAGCCCCTCGACGAGGCAGGCAAAACGAGGTTTGTTGGCCAGTTAGTATATACATATATTTAAGGGTTTTAAAGGGTTTCATATTGAATTTGAGCACTCTCGTCGCTATAGTTGGGTCGCCAGAGCAATAATAAAAGTGAATAATTTTGCAATATGTTTTTTTTTCATTTTTTGTTTTTTTTTTTGGTTTAAATTTGTCCGAGTTACTTTCGGTTGTTTTGATAAACCTGCGGAAAAGCCTCAGTTGGTAACCAACTGTTACTTTTCCGCAAAAAAGTATTGCGATTGGCCAAAAAACTGAAATATCTAATTTTATGTTTTTCGACGATTTAAGCACTCTGACAACTTTTCCGGCGATTTGGCGTTGTTTTTGTGTTCGTGCGTTGTCGTTGTTGTAGTCGTTGTCGTAGTCTCTAAAATAAAAATAAAAAATATTGCTGTACATACCCTATAAATTGAAATAAATGGAGTCAAATTTTTTTGCTCTGTACGCACAATTCTGCGACCAAGTGTACATAAAATTATTACTTATTTGTAGTATTTGACTCATATTCCAAGTTGACTGAAGTATTTATCACCAACAACATTACATCTCAACTCATTATTACGTAACACACATTCTTACTGCACCTGGGATCCTGCCCAACAAGGTCCAAACCAAAAACAGTGCATTATCCGAAAGTTTAGTACGCAGATGGCTAAAATATTATTGCACAAAATTTGGAATAATTTTTTTTTAAGTATATATATATATATTATAATATAGATTCTACATGAAAAGCTGTTTACGTAGCGTTAAAATGGCATTTTTTGGAAAATTGTGCCATTCACATTTTAAAACAAAAATTTTGCAATTCTTATCCGATTATTTTAAAATTCACCCTACATAAAAAATATAGTTGCAGTTACAAATTCCATAACGATTCCAAATTACTATGAAACAACTATAATTTTCCCGCAGGAAAATGGCTGTTTTGATGGCGAGTTATTTGCTCTCTACTTTCGTACCATTCGTAAAAAGCACGTGTGAAGAAAATAAAATCATAGCTTTTTCTTTGTTAATTGAGTTACAAATTTAACCAGTAAGACGTGATTGTATGCAGTTTGTACTTCTTTCCACAAGATTTTGGAACGTGCAGTGAGTGCTATCTCCGCTTCCTTTGCGCATTGGCGTGGCCGCGAAAATCATGTGTGATTTTTACCTAACCAAGTGGTGATTTTTCATCAGTTGTTGTTGTAGCTTCATCTTCGAGTATCGTTCGGGTTTCGCTTCCCCTTTCTACTTCCAATTTCACTGCATCTGATGTATTGCTTTCTGAAGGCAAAATGGCATGCCTGATTTGCTCGCTTCACGCATTATGAACTACCAATTTTTCCATGCGATTTTTCATAAATAAAGACACACAAAATTATCTTTGCTTTACATATTATTATTCAGTCAAATTTTAATTCAATTTTCTTATTAATTTCAGTACATTCCATTTATTAGCACAATGGGAAAGGTTGCCTGAGTGCAAGGGATGGTTGCATCTTTCTCTGATGAGCCATCGCATTCACCACAAATCTAATCATTCAATTTATACTAAACAAAGTTTTATATATAAACTTAATGCTAGTAATACAATTTTTCTTAACATAAAAAAGTTTGCTATATTTTTTGCTTATTTGAATTATACAATACTTAAAACGAAGTTCCGTTGGTTCTTTTGTACCTTCATTGCTTTGGACTTCCATTGCGTTGGTACTAGAATGTACATTTCTTTATTCAAATATTCAAATACAAATATTATTCAGATGCATACTTACAATTGCAAAATGTAGTTACTAATTTAATAATTTCTGTTAATTGTTTCACCTTGAAATTTGGTAATAGCAGCGTCACTTGCACTTCTTTGAACAAACAAAATATAAATGACACGCCATTTTCGTATAATGCGTGCTCTCGTTCCCTCTTTTTATTCCCTTCTCACTTCGCTACTTGAGCAATACAGAGATCGTAAAAGGAATGCATGCCAAACTGATGAAAAGAGAAAGCAGGTTTACACCACCTAGTGATTCTTAGGCTGACTACCTACTGAGAAATCCCCTACATTTTCATACTTATTTTATGCCTTCTTTCCTACAGTAAAATTCATTAAATGCTTTTTAGCATGAAAATTCAGTACGAAAATTATCATGATTTTCGAGTCAAGTTCCAAAAAGTTTAACTGGGCATGAGTACGCTGAAGTGCGAAATAAGGTTTTTTTTAACATTACCTTCAGATTTTGGATGTGCTAGAACTTTTTTTTAATTTTGGTTCACCGTGCTATTTGTGATTTTACTATGTGCGACTGTTGCCCGTTAAGTTCCATATTAAGCGTGCAATATCAAGTTAAACTCCGAACTTTATCAAATGTTACTCTCGAAAGAATTCGAGACTCTTTAAAGTTTCAATGTTTGGTGTCTGTTGGGGGTTACAATTTAGTTTTCTGTCTAACATGTTGCACTGGGTAATGCTTTTGCTGATTATTTGCACACCTCATGTAAGGACACAAAATATAGGCAAGTATCTAGTGAACTAGCATGAATCTATATACTAGTCTTTAACACTTTTGTTTCTGATAACGACAGTTTGTGGACTTGGCGAGGTTAAGGTGTGCTACCGATTTTTAACAACCTGCGGGGTTTTTGGATGCGTTTGTCTGCGCGACTTTTTTAATATTGATGGACTTCATAGGTGCCCCAAAAGTTTAGGAGCTGGCATTCAAACGCCAATAACAACAACATCCACAACAACAACCGCAACAACAACAACACCCACAACAACAACAACACCCACAACAACAACCACAACAACAACAACAACACCCACAACAACAACACCCACAACAACAACATCCACAAGAAAATCACGCACAACAACACCCAAAAGAAAATCACCCACAACAACAACACCCACAACAACAACACCCGAAACTACAACACCCGAAACTACAACATACGAAACTACTTTACTCATAACAACAAAAACCACAAAAAGAAAACACAAAACAAAAAAACCACATACTAATGATTGTAGAAGACGCACTGGGATAAATATTAATATAAACAATAACTGCAACTCAATAACAATCGGGTAAATGACATTCCAGTTCATCTTTCTTACCCTCCCTCTTCGATCACACCAACTACCAAATTATTTGTATTCTATTTGTTTTACTTTTAAATTAAACAATCAATTTTACAAGTCATAAGATCGAAGAAAAAAAACAAATAAAAATTAAAAAATAAGAACATAGTTTAAAATTACCTATCGAACACGTGCTGCCTGCGATATTGCGTACGTGACAGGCAGGCGACTTAACTAGCTACACCAAAACGGGTCACGAACATATACAAATACTATGAGCATTGGAAAACTGTCTCTGTCGATTTAAAAACCGAGAGATCTGTAACCAAAGTATTTAATGGTCAGCCGCGTTGAAAATGGCTGTTGCGTTGTGTTACTTTAATTTATTTAAAATTACAAGGTTAGAGACATATTTCGGGTCTCGCTCTCTTTTAGTGGACTATTTTACAGTCTGCAGTCTACAAACCGTGTGGTGAGCGGGCTAGAGAATACCACCTCAGCAGGTCAAAGCTTGTCGTATAAGGCGACTAAGAATGACAATGGGTTCTTTCGAGACCAGTAGAGCCACTCCAGGCCTTAAAAGGGTTGTGTGTAGGGTTTGGGACCCACCACGTAAAACCAAAACTCCAATGAAAGAATGTATTTACATCAGGCCGTAACCCGATAACGGGTTATCAATGAGCAAGTAAGTTGTATCCAAAGTACATTTCTGTTAGTAATGTATAGTTTCATGCGACCGTCGATGTGGAAACCCTGCGCACAACCCATTTGGTGGTCAAAAACGGCTTCTCTACGCACTTTAGCTCACTACGCTAACACGGAGTGGTGATTAGAGCAGCTATCCAGGGGGCAACACGTGGAAGTCGTGCGTCAACTTGCTTAAGGTAGAGACAGGTGTCACCCTGGCCATTCCCCAGTGAATGGCCCTCAGAAGCTTTCAACCTGTTCCACCAGAACACAGTCACACCTGGTTATAAGCTTTTTAAAATTTTGTTGAAATCTGAAATGCCAAAAAATATTAGTCTGTATCTTATGTTTATCGCAGCGTTTTGAATTTTAGCTCACATATGACTAAAACATATTTGTTCTGGAGTTTTCTTCTCTTCCCCCCTATTTGGACGCTATGAGCAATCGAATATCATTAAATAATTATATTACAATATCATTTTTTCTGTTTTGTCAAACTTTTTTATTTAGTTTAAAATAATAAAATGCAGACTTTTTTTTATCAAATTTTTATATACATAATTTTCATACAACTTTAAAAATATCGCCATATACAGTGCTTTTTGTCTCGTCACATAAATGATATACATATTATGATTTGCATACAAGTACCTACGATTTCGTCACATGTTTTTCACTCGAAGATGTTTTTATAAGTTATATTAATAAGTAAATGACATTTTTGATAATAAGTGAATCTGAAGGCAAAAAATCAATCGTGACAAAACTGTTTAACTAACATTGAACAGACACCTAAATATCGTTGGTTCGAGTTACAGTTTATCTTGATCTGTACTAAGGTTTGCTGACTTCGCAACTCGCGAGATCTCGATTTTTTTGAAAATCATGCTAGATGCTTCACCCCGCACCAAAATGTACCGGAATATGTGATTTTTGCCGCCTTCTTTAAATAAAAACGATATAATATTGACAAATCTACTGGCATAAATCAGAAGATGATTAGCCTATAATTTAGAGATATTTTCTTTGAAATCACAAAACAAAGCTTGCACAAGTAAATCTCAGCTGCAATATGTTGCTTTTTAAATTATCTCTCTGGCGCTATGTCACATAGAAAAAAAGCTGCTTGCGTTGCCCCATAGCTCGGAGCCATAAGTCCAGATGGGTTTAATCTTGGAGTTTGCGCCAGGTGAGCCGGTTGATTAGGTGGACGCCCGTTACGTCGCCAGCTTGCGGGATGCGTGCGTTGTTAAGAACCAAAGCAAGGCAGCTTTGTTTGTTGAGTGCAAAGCAAGCCATCTCTCCACAGAGTATCTGTGGCGGGCAAGTTGCGCGGTTGCATTCAGTAGACATCTGGAGCGACTAGGGATCGCGGTGCCATCAGCATGCGATTCAACTGCTCAATCGATCCAGGTTTTTCCCGAAACCCAAATTGGTGGTATGGTACTGTGTTGTGAATTTTGAGGTATGGCGGGATGCGCAACAGGAAGACTTTTTCAAACAGATTTGAAAGGCAGGTTAGTAGGCTTATTGGTCTTTATTGGGATGACTTATTTCGCTAGGCCGGAATTCGATGGATTCTAATGGTTCTACTGTGTCACGTAATGAAGATGGGAGCACAAAAGAATTGGTAGCAGGATTGCTCTTTATTCGTCGCTACGGAACCAGCTGGCAGTGGAAATCCTTAATGGCATGATTCGGTGAGCACTCCTCAACGGATGCTTTGTGCTGGTGGGAGAAAGTTGCTTGACGTTAAACATTCGCTTATTCTAGTTTAAGCGCCTTGGTGATCGTTTGCTTGAATAAGTGTTATACGCGTACTATATACCCGTACCACTCAGCAGACGCACTATCACCGCGAAATATGAAGGTAGACTGGATTTGAACGAGTTCAAAAACGTAAGATTCACTTACATTTACAATTTAACTAAATTTCACTTCTTCGATATTAATGAGCACGAAAATTTAATAACCTACCTTTGTTTACAGCCTGTTACCACGTTAAGGCATGATGTAGAGCACTCCTTCAGGCGTCTCTTGTAATCGGTGATTCCAAAGGTACTTATTGCGCTCTCTACCTGTTCATCCCAATAGAGACACAGCCTTCATAACCTTTCATAACCTTGCTTCAAAAGCTTCATTGAAGACCTTTCTCGCTTCTTCATTCATACGCACATTTTGGTTAAAAATACGCACTATGCCAGCGAAGCCGCTAGATATTAATTGTCGTAGAGCACGTCGTTAAATTCGCGTAATTCGTTTCAAACATCTTTCGGAATACTTTCTGCGCTGAAACGCCATAAACCAAAACGGAAAGAATGAGTGTCTTACTAAATGTTAGTTTCACTAATGATACCAATGCTACATCTATTGGCAAGAGTGACAGCGCTTAATCTTCATGCTGACATCGTTATACCCTGTACACAAAGTGTAAAAGGGTATTATAGGTTTGTGCAATGTATGTAGCAGGCAGAAGGAGGCGTGGCAGACCATATGTTCATTGAGCAAAAATGATCAGGACCATTAGTCGAGCCGATATAAAAATGTTCGTCTATCCGTCCTTCCATATGAACATCGAAATCTCAGACACTATAAAAGGTAGAGGCGCAAAAATGTACCAAAAGATGCGCATTTAAACCGAAAAGATGAAGTATGTCGAATCATGCCCCTTTCCCCCTTCAGACAATTTCGCGGCTTACACCCACCCCATAAAATTTATCAAAACTTGGCCAAGTTATGCACGGTCAAAATTATTAACATCGGATAGAAACTTTAAAAGAAATAGGTAATAATGTGACAATTTTAGGCTACATTCATCGTATAAACGTTAACAAAATTTTACATTTTCCAGCAATGTTAAGGTTAACATTTGTGTTAGAGCTACCCAGTTTGGTACGAAGACTCACGTCAAGCTTATAAACCAAACATGGTTGACATTTTGCCGAATTAACACCCTACCCCCCGCAGTCCGGTTACCTTAATACCGCCGATAACCTTCAACGCTTCGGTATACTAATTTGTACGGAAACTCGATTTTCATGGGAAAACGGGGCATCGTCCCGACTGTCTGCATCAAATTTTTTCGTTATGACGGTAATGAAAAAGGAAAAGTATAGATTTCAACATCAATCCGAGAGTTGAACTACAGCGTCTCTTTACTCGACGCAGTGTTTCTACTGTCTTTGGAACGATCAATGATATCAATATCGTCTGCGTAAGCAAGCAACTGGACATGCTTATAGACTATAGTCCTGTTCCGCAGAAAGGGGCATCGTCTTATCTAAAGAGGTTCTTTCCTACCCCTTGTGTTGTTCGCTCCTGCTCAAATCAAATAAAGGCAGACCAATGAGTGTGAGTAATGCTATGTTAAGTGATTAGCCTGTCAGGCTTGATGCCTGACATAATATCATCTCCCTACGTTGCATACACCATTATAAAGTTGGTATAGCTTCACGCAGAGCATGATCCCACTCTGCTGACTTTGTTGTTCTTGCCATTTGTGAGATGAAATCGCAAATACGGTAGATATGTATAAAAATAAATATTGACAAGTGCATTTTTGGCAGCACTTGGTGATTTATGTGCACGCCATGACTCAACTGATTTATATGGTGCGAACAATAACCAACCGAGCAGATACTATCTGTCCCTCCGGTGTCAAGACCAGACCCCGTCCAGACAGAGACGACAGCGACAAACAGAATAAAATTTGAAAATGTGCTGCGTTGACATTTTGGGCAAACATGCCAATTTCCAGGGCACACTTACATGCACACATGTGCCACCAGGCGGTGGTCAAAAGTAGCGGGGGGCAGGAGGGGCAGACGCAGGAGCAGTTGAACAAATGGAAAGTGGCAAGTGGCCAGCAGGCAAATGATGTGTGAGCGGCAGTCAGTGCATTGACTTGCTTGAACCCAGTCCCTCCATGCGAGCAGCCCGTCTTGGCCAGAAACTGATGCCGCAAGAAAATGAAATGAAATGCATGTGCAAATAGCTTATCGTGGCCGATATTCCCCCCAAGGCGTCGGCGGGTGGGTTGGTGTGTGCTTATGTCGGTCAACATAAAAACTTGCTGCATTCACTTGTGCGTGCCAATCACAAGTTGACAGCCAGGCGGCAAGCAACGCCATCAACGGCACTGACAGAGGCATAGACACTGGCACAGTCATAGTCATAGTCCTCATCCACATGAATCTGTCGGTGTGTCCATCTGTCTGATGTGGCAGCAACGAGTTGACAGTGGTGCAGCTTTTGATTGACAAGCTAAACAGTCCCGAGCTGTGCATAAAGAGATGTGTGCGTGTGTGTGGCAAGCGTTACATACCAAAATTCTCGACGCCAACGGTTTCTAAAACATAAAGCCCCGACAAATTATTGAAATAGAAATAATGGAATTGGTCGTTTTTGTGACATTTAGAGTACGTTTCTTGTGCTTGATGGGCACTTCTCTTTGGTTATTAAATATCCATGGCTAATTCGTTTAGCTTTTTGACTTTGTTGCATTACAAATCGCGCTCTTTCCGCTCGAACTTCTCCCGACCGTGTCCGTTTAATTATGCACAAATAATTAAATTTTATTCATTTGACTTATGCTGCTTATGTTCGCTTATGCTCTCAGATTAGCTAGTTTGTCATCTCATTTTTATTGCTAGTTTTCGAAATTAATGACACAATTATTAATTGGCGTAATCAAATTATGCATGCTGTGCGTGTGTTTGTGTGTGTACGTAAACATCTCGCCCACTTAACACCTAGTATAAATATGCTGCATATTTCATGTCAGATCTGCACAGATTTTATTAAATTATGTTTAGCGCATAATTACTTCTGCGCATATTTTAGTAGGGGCTAATTTATGGACTAATTTGAAAAAAAAACCATTTAAAAGTATCGAATAGCTACTGCAGCATGGTATCGATTACATATGTTGTATTTACTGCATTGAAATAGTTAAGAGCCAGAATAAGCAAAGCCCGCAATGCCTTTGGAATGTTGTCCTCAGTATCGAATTTCAGTCAATTCCAGGCTCATTGCATCGAATGTCCTGTGAAACCGGAAAAGTCTCTGACTCCAGTATGCAGGCATACTTACGTATTACAAGAATTGTCGAAATTTAGCAGCGGAAGTGACGCTTGGTACAATGTATGTAACAGGCAGAAGGAGGCGTGGCAGACTATATGTTCCATGGGCAAAAATGGTTTGAGCAATAGTCGAGTCGATAAAGACATGTCCGTCTGTCCGTGCTGGCGCACCGTACTCGAAGACTATAAGAGCTAGAGCAAAAATTTGATTACCAAAAGATGAACTGCAACAGAATTTCACACTTTACAGAAATGATAAAGTTAACATTTATGTTAACCAATACATATAAACCAAACAATGTTGACTTTTTTCCGCTCCATCAGCTATACCCCCGTAGCACAGTTACCGTTAATACGCCCATACCCTTCAAAGCATCGATGTAAATATTTCCTTGCAATTTGATTTTCATGGAAAAAATGGTACAGGGTATCCCACTGTTGGGCACCATCACGACTGTCTGCATCAAATTTTTTTTGTTTTAGTTTGTCCGAGTTTATTTCGGTTGTTGTGATAAACGTGCGGAAAAGCCTGAGTTGGTGACCAACTGATTATTTTTGCTTTCGTAACATCATCCCATCCACTGTGATCATGATTAACGCGTTTTTGTGTGTTTTAGTGAAATTCGCCGATTTGCGTGATAATGTACGAATATCATGATGTGCGGAACGGAATGGAAACGGTACGTGCGATTCTATGTGTATGTTCGGAATTCCAGTGTTTAGTTGGTGACGAGCACAATTTTTAGCTCGAGTCCTCTTCAGCATTCCGTGGTCTACCTGCACTGTGGGATGTCAAGCCAAAGGATAAAAGATATCGTTATGTTATATGAGCCTAAACTCCGCAGGTATTGCGGCCCTCTTCTGTGTGTCTTGTTTTTTTTATTAGTGGGGAGACCAATGCTAGGAGCACTTAAAAAATTTGAAGTTGTCATACGCAAATAGTTTTTCTATTCCATTGGCGAAGCTAGTTGCATATATAAAGGAGATTTTTGTGGGTATTGGTACCAATTCTTCATTCACATTTTGGGTTTATTGCTGCGTTTTCGGTTTAGTTGCTGTTGCATATTCAATGACCAGCACAAGACAAATTTCGGTCCTGAATACAATATTATTTAGACAACCGATCTATTTGACGATCATGATTTGCGTAATTTCTGCCCTTGATGCATGATGTATTCCATCATTATCACAGTGGATGAGCCGCTTTATATGCGAATGCTCTACTTTAATGTGCCCAGGTGTCTTTAATTTTCAGCTCGCCAAAATAATGGTATTGTTTAATGTTAACCAATTGGAGTTCTTTACATTAAAATTGGAGCTAAAGCTGTTTAGCTCTTTAAAAATCGAATACAAAATGGCTTCTTCATTTCGCTTGTGAGCGAGTCAAACATTGATTGGGATGGCATTACAGTAGTCATATTTTCCCAGAAAACCAACAAATTTGAAAATCGGATAAAATATAACAAATGCAAATATTCGAGTATATTGTAACATAATTTCATTTCGGATGAAATTGGTCGAAAGCTAGTTTTTACTCTTACTTTAGCAAATAGCTATAATATAAATTTTAATTATAAAACGAGGAGTATACTTTTCAACTCAATGCAATCAAAATCAACACATGTTTCCATGAAAAGGTCGAACTTATACGAATTTATTAAAATGAACATGCGCTCAAGACAGCTTGTGAACCGCAGCCCAAGCACCACAAGAGGTTAACCAAACCGGAACAGCAAGCTCTTAGAAACCCGGAAATGCAGCCCTGATTAAAAAGCGCGTCGTACGCAAACTAATGATGTTATTTAATTTGCTTGTTATTTTGACCAAAAAATTGGTTTAGAATATTGACACGTCTGTGCTCTTAATTATCCGCAGTTGTGGGTTTGGCTAGTTGCATTTTCAATTACACAAAATTTTTTGTAAATGATCGAGGGGGCTCGGTGTTTGCTTATGCAAAACAGCTCATTAAAATGCACAGGCACACCCGTTATTTGTTTTCATTGCTGCTCGGTTTGTTTGTTTTTGCATGTTTTCTAAACCACAGAGGCGAATTTAATTCAGGCCTTAAATGGTATATTCTGTTTTCATACTATCTGAAAATTAATTACTAAAGAATGCATTCTAAAAACAGTTCAATTTATGACAGCATAATGTGTAAACTTTTGACATAGAGTGTAACCTATACGGCTGATTTATACAGATTTAAATTAAATCAGAACCTCTATTTTAATTTCTTACGATTTTGGGAAACCACTGAAACTTTTTACAAAGAGCGCAGATATGTCTGACTTTGAACTGCTCCTTAAAGTTAAGCATTCTTTTGTGTACTAAAATTCTCTAAATCAATTTAGCAATTTTAATGAGTTCTAGTAAAAGTTTCTTGTGCTAATTATTATTGGCAGCAAGGTTTTCCACCCCAAATGGAGTGCCAACACAAATGCCTTTTAAATTGTTTTGCTGCAAACATAAACTTTACGAAAAATGAAATTCAATTAGAGATATTAAGGATAACTTGTGCCTCAGATGGAAGTATTACACTTGCATTCCATAAAAGCAAAGTCCCAATTTTGAACTGGCAAATTGAGTAAACAATAAATAGCTCCACTTCAATCAGACTTTGCATACCCTGGCTTTTAAGACACTATTCAGTGTTGGCGGAAAGTGCTTTGAGTGGCAACCCGCCAGGCGAAAGCACAACTAACCTGCCAAAAGGATTAAAAGTTTTACGCAAAAGGCGCACTAAGTCAACGGCGAAACCTCAAAGTAACAAAAAAAAAAATGTTATGCAGAGAGTCGGGACGGTGCCGACAGTGGAATACCCTGTACCCTTTTTTTCCCCATAAGCACTAAATCCAAACTGGGAACGATAGTATTTTCATTTATGTCTCTTTTTACAAGTTTAATATTACTGTAAGTATTTCCTATTGGGAAGTTGGGGCAAAAATTTCTTTTATGCCAATAACTCCAGTGTTCTTGGGCCAATGTCGTGATTTTTGTAACATAGATCAAAAATATATTTATAAATGTCTGTGGCAATTTAAAATCAATATATTGGGGGTTGTGGTAGTAATTAAGGTAAATCGATTGCTGGGGAAGGGGTTTTAAGGGTTTTATTGAAAAAAGTGAATACAGTTTTAGCAATTAGGGTCACACGAGTCTCCACACCAAATTTTGTAACTCTAGTTTACACGTATCCATATCTACATGCAGTGCAATTTTGGCACAGGTTATTGGCGAGGGGGGGTGAAATTTGCATATTTTTGACTATAACTTCTAATGTATTTATCCGATTTCGACAATTTTTGAAACATAGATGCACATATACTCAACGCACACCTCTATCGAGTTTTAAGATGATAGATTGGCTGTAAACCGCAAAAATATGTCACAAGGGAAGGGGGCAAGATATCGACGTGATTCGACAAACTTCATCTTTTCGGTGTATATGCGCATCTTTTGGTAAACTTGTGTGCCTCTACCTTTTATGGTGTCTGATGTCTAGACGTTCATACGGAAGGACGGACAGACGGACATGTCTATATCGACTCGACTACTGCTCCTGCCCATTTTTGCCCATGACACGCCTCCTTCTGCCTGTTACATACATTGCACAAACCTATAATACCCATTTACACTTTGTGTACAGGGTATACAAATAAATTTTGAAAAGTTGTCTTACTTTTGTTGTTTCTGTGTTTTATCTGGAGCTGCTAGCTAGCGGAAGAGAGACAGACAGTCAGATGCCAAGTCTTTTGTGTCTTGCTTCAGGCAAACCAAAGTTTTTGTACAATAAAATGCATACAGATAAAAGTTACTTCCATTTAGCTGCGTATGAATATTATTTAACAAAATGCTTTTAGCTTGTAAAGCACCAGCTGCAAATTTGATATTTTAATGAACAGAACAACAAAACACAGTGAGTTTTGCAAGTAAATAATTGGAGTTAATTCTTTTGAAAAACTTTGAATTTCTTTAGAAATAGAGGCTATGTGCAAGCTTACGAAAAACTGGAATCAATGCACGCATTTACAAAATTCCCGGAACTATTACGAAGTTGGCAAGTCTATCAGTCTAACCAAACGTCTTATACAAGCTCTGCTACTGCTACCGCTAATCTGCTAAAATGTTAACGCATACAACCGAAACTAGCCAATTAACAGAGCGCTGTTAAAGTTAACAGCGTGTCTAGCCTGTGCGTCGCAGCTAACGAAAGTAAAAGTCTATGTTATGCGTATAAGAGAGACTAACAGGTAGAGATTGAGAGAGAATTAATTGTAGGAAATTGCAATGTGAATCATGCAAGTAGCATCACCAAGCTCCAACAACAACAACACCACATGCAGCGCCCGACCAACCAAAGCAACTAGCAACAACAAAAACAACAAGCTCATTTACCAACACACACACACACACACACACATATGGTCAGGCCAATCGGCCGAGAAAACGACGATGCTGCCAACCGAAGTGAATCGTTGCTGCTGTAGCTGTTGCTCTGCATTCGGCATGCAACACAAGCACATTCGCCGGCAACTTGGCGCGCAGTATGCAAAACAAAGCTGAAACGTGCAGTTGGCCGTGCAAAGCCGAGCGAGTAGCCGCCAGAAGCAGTCACCACATCCAATTTGGCCAAAACGACAACATCAACAACATGCGAGCGCGCGTATAAATCAGGCTAAACACTGGCATTGCCGCCGCTTGGCACACTTGTCGCTTTCCGCGGAACCTAATGCAAATTAGCCAAACGCAACGCAAAAATAAACAAATAATTTTTCCAACTGAAGAGAACAAAAAAATAAAATAAATCAACTTTTTTCGGGGTAAAGTGAAAAATAACAGAGGAACATTTGCCAACTATTTTGGGAACCTCGAAAAGTGCGTGGATTTTCTTTAGCTGTAAAGATAACGGGTGTTTGTCATTCAAGATCTGCAAGCGTTGCCACACCGTATGATAAATGCCGTTGCATTTAAACTAACGGTAAGTGAAAGAGTGCTTATATTAATAAGTAGGCTTGACAGCCCGAAATTAAATCCTTGGAATTTAAGGGTAACTTAAAGCTTTTCAAATGTTTCCTAAGCAAAGAACGTGGGTGGATAAAAAAAATGTATTCCTGTCAGCAAAGAGGGCATTGCACTCGACCAAGGATATGTTGAAGTTAGAAATAAAATAACGCGCAAGGGCAACAAACGTCGCAGTTCATGTAATTTATCAGAGGGTTTCCTTCTGGCCCGCCCACATTCGTTGCAACAAAACTGTTTCCTTCCTAACTGTCGATGCTTTTTTTTTTGCCCAGTACGACACAGTCACAGACACAGACATTGACATTTCAGTGCAAATGAAGTGATAAAAAGGGATAGACTAGCGCTGCGAAAGGAACAGAGGCAGCACAACAACGAAAATTGCTAAAGTGCCAAAGCGAAATCACAAGAGAAGCTGAAAGGATGCGGGCGTGACAGATAGACAAAGCGTGTTGAGAATGCGTCTAATTTGATTGAAGCGATGCGATGCATGCCTTAACCTTTGACGGCGTCAAGCAAACAGCAGCAGACACTATCTATCACGAAGAGGAAAAATACGTAGAAACACGGTGACAACACTTCCGTCAAGTCTCAGCAGAAATGATTGAAATCGTAGAGCCAAGTGTTGCTGTTATTTAAACATTTCTGACACTTGAGCCACAAAGTACAGTTGCAACCATAAGCACGTGTGCTTGGCAACAAGTCTGAGAGTAGAAAGGCACTCAATCATACATATATACATATAAAGAGCCTGTCAAGCAGGTAGCAGTGACAGACTTTGAACTATGCAGCAAACTTTTGCAATTAATTACAACAGCGACGATGACGACAAATAAGACGGAAACGAACTTTAAACTAAAGCCCCTTCAACTTAACCTACAAAAAAGTCTTCGCTTATCGCATGGCATGAGACATGATAAGGGACACAGTGCATGCAATTAGTTTGCAGTCGTATATGGAAATTAATATGCAGCCAATGCACTGTGTGGGGTTAAAATGCGCTAGGGTTACCAACTTACTCACACCTTACAAAAGAAGACGTAAACTTTCACTATTGACTTGGCCTAGTTTTCTACAAAGCGCTTAATGAAAGACACCCAACTGATGGCTAAACTGTCAATTAATTTAAGCCAACAGTTGGTCGCTGACTCAATATGACTTGACTATGATCCATGGGCAAATTTACGCGGAAATTGCTCATGAAAGTCGAAAGAATGTTCCACCGACTGCGGCACAAACAAAGAAAAATGATGAGATGAATGCTCCTACAGTTCATGGCAGCAGAAATGGGTGAGTAAGTTGTTAGGCAAGCGCAAGGACAAGCAAAAAGGCATGAAATAAGAAAGCAAAAAGAAACTAGACAGAAAACTTAAGCAGAGTTGGTGCAAGTTAGCGTTCAACAGCTGCTGCAAGCTTTTTTGCTCAGTGTATATTTATTGAAGCAAGGTTTTTATGTGCCACAAGTTAGAGCATAGTAAGCTAGACAAAGCATAAAGTATATATATGTGTGTAAAGATGCGCCAAAAACTATGCTACAGAAACTTATTAAACGCAAGATACGGAGCATATGGCATAGTATTACATAAAGAGGGATTGGGATCTACTACAGCCGAAAGACTTTCGAACTTGTCGAAAATTTCATCAAGTTGTTGTTCGATGCACATTGCACCAAGTCTCAAATTACCGGCACTCTCGACGGTGGGGTTAGGAATATAACCATTATTAAGGCCTGTGTGTATGCGTCTCATGGCCATGATTAATGTTCAAATTAAACAAACGTCAAGCTGACGTTAATGACGACAAAAAGAACAAAGCTTCGCGTTAGTCACTCTGTAAAACTATGAAAAAATATACCCAACAGCAAAAAATAATAAACAATGACAACAGCAATGTGAAGCAGATTACATGATAATAAATTACGAGCGCATTGTAAGGGCTTTATTCTCTATGTCAGGTGGGGAAAAAAAAAAACAAACTTATCTAACTGCATATCAATAAAACAAAGTACTTAATATGAGGAAAAACTGTAAATGTAGTTGCCATATCACTGAAAAAGCAAAAGACTCAGATCGATAATCCCTAATCCAAGGCAGATAAAAACAAAATATGTTCACCTTATCGAGGGCTGCTTGATAAGTCATTAACTCTTTGAATTTCCCACGTAGTAATAATCCCTTCAAATATCTTTTTATAGAGTACTCTCGAAATTAGAAAAAGCTGCACCATTAAGATTGTGTTTGATATCTATTAACAGCAGAAAAACTCGTGAATTGACAACACACAAAAATCGCGAAAATCGATCTGCAGCCTATCCGTCCAATAATCTGCCCACCGTTGCCTGCCGATACGAATCACCTGTTTCGGCTTGCCAATTTTTGACCACCACAGCTGGTTTTTGTATATATAAAAATCACTTCATATAATTTATTTATATATCTTCATCCTCGTGACAATAGCTCATGCTGATTATGAGCAATTACTATGCGCGATTTGAGCAAATCGATTCATTCATTTTTCAGCTGTGACCGACTTTTGAGAAAAAAGTAAAAAATCATATGGACAGTTTTTTTTGCCGATTCTTGGCCACAGTCTAACCAAAAAAACTTTATGTCCGACACAAACATGTGTTTTTGGCCGGATTGGTGTAGTGTACACGTATCTGCAAAACTAACGAAAACGTACATACCGTAAGCGCAACCGTGTGACCACTTTAATGGACTATTTGGCGATGTTCAACCGCAATACGAACGAGCATTTGCGGTGTTTCGTAAGGATGGACAAAACATGAAACCAACGCAATACACTGTAGAGGATGAAAGAGTCAAGCAGTCGATTTCTACGATGCACCAGAGAAGGTGTGTCTGTCATCTTGACGAAAGATGTTTTTTGGCGCTACATGGTGTAATGTGAATAGATTACCAAATATCAATAAATTGGGCTACCAATCCCATCAAGCGAATATTTCCAAACCTGAATAGATAGCACGGTGATAAGGAATTCGGAGCTTTAAATTCGGTGACATCCAGCAGCTCCTCGGTCATTTCGTGAGTTTAGATGAAGTAGCTCCGTGGAGAAACGTCCTCAATGAGGATGTTGAAGGTAGATGACGTGAGCCATTTCTCTGTTGTTAGACGTGCGCGAAATAGATTGCCTGGAGGAGCGCTCTACATTAGGCCGTAACACGGTAACATTTATTTTAATGGGATTCTCATTGCTCATTGAAGTCTTACGCCAAAAAATTCAAACAGTAATCGGAATTTGGTATGAGCATTTAAACAGCTTTAGTACTCTTAACGAGCTGTACCAGGTTAAGCCTGTTCTGAGAACAGAAAGTAGAGGTTGACTCCCGTTTCTTTAGCTTAAACAAACAGCCAGAAACAATGTTAATGCTCAAAATCTGACTTATATAGTGTCCAGTGCAGATTTACTAACCTTGATCTTCAGGCACTAATCACATAATGCCCATTTCTAATAATTTCCGATTTCAAAGCCATTTCATTATCAATTAGTAGTCATGACGAAATGAATGATTGCCTTTGGCCCCAACTGCCGCAATACATCTTTCTCACTCTCACTCTTTATTACACTGTTTCATAATTGATTAGCTGTCATGAAGTGCGAGTGCGTGAAAAAATGAGCACAAACCATGGCGGATATATCAGATATGATAGTCTCCCCATTCTATTGTCATGAATGTGATGCAACAAGCGCCGTCTTTTGCGCTTGTGTGACGTCATAGGGAATGGCATGATGGATATTTATTTATTCACTTACTGTGCTACATGCATATGCATGAGAATAGAAGTATAAAATTAATTAACGGCATGATTTAGTATTAATTGAGCGTCAGCACATAATGATAGATTGTCATGGTAGATCGAAATTATGTACATAGATACTATGTAGGACACGGTGAGGCCTGCCATGAACTCTGGCATAGCAGAGCTCCATTCTCGTGCCACATGGAATTCAATGCCAAAAAGCAATCAATTTAAATTGGCAAAAATACATCTTTTTCATTGGTTCTGCTTAATTGAGCTCATAAAATTTATTGAAAACAACAGAAATTGGCAGCAGGAGCATAGTGGTAGTAGAAGGGGCTTGTGAAGTGTTGGCTACGTTGGCCATGGCTAAAACATTAAAAACACTTCAATGAGCATTGGCCAAGCAAAAACAACAACAATCCCAAGGCAACAAGAACAAAGCGCACTAAAATGCACAATTTGCAAATAAACAAAAATCTCTACTCATTGGCCAACTTGGCTGGTTGGCTGCATGGCGGCTAACCAGCTGTCCCGCTGTCCTGTTGCCAATACTTGAATGAATAAATATTATAAACTAATACACAAGGTACATGAATTACTTGGAAGTTCAATTGTGGTACAACAAAAACAACTATTAATTGGCTGCTCATGTTACTAATTGCATTTCTAACCAACAAAACATAATAGAACTGTTTGCGGGAGGACAAGAAAATACCCAAAACCAGAATTCGCAAGTAAATTCTTGCAACAGTTTCTTGATTTATGGTGCCCTTCATCATTTATTTTTCTCCTTCTTTTTTTGGTTTATTTATTTATTTTTTATAGACATTGACTTGACAGCGACATTGGCAAATAGACAAATTATCAGCTCATCAAAGTTGTCCAAATTATTTAGTCTGAGCTTGAAAACACTTGGTAGCTATTAAAATTGCACTTCAAATGCTTTATTTACCTAGGTAATGGCGTTTGATTGTGTGATTAACTAAGCGAAAAGAACTTGAGAGTTCATTGAAGTCAAAGTAAGGGTATGCAGAAGAGCCTTTTGAGTGTATGACAAACAGTCGGCAATTATAATTGAAGTGTTTATGTAGCCTTTGTATGTTGATATACTAGAATAGGGCATAAATGTTCAAGTGGTCCGGAGCGAAGCGAAAAAAATATGTCGATAACTGAAAAGTTTGGACTCGTTAAATGTAACAAAACGAGGAACAATTTATTTCCATTACAAATACCAATATCGGTAGATGAGGAACAGGAAAAGCGCCAGCGAGACATCAAGATGTGAAGAAGCAGGAATGACGTTAGGAAGTTCTTCCAAAAATTCAAGCGACTGGCTGAAAGATTAAGTTTCGGAGCGTCATCCTGTAGAGATGCAGAGGGAAATCTGGTACTGGATGCACAGGGGGCACTGAGGCTGTGGAGGGAACACTTCTCTGGCTTACTATCGGGCGATGGTGAGGATAATGCCGCTCCCGGAAGTAATTTCCAGACCAATGACGGGTATCAATCGCCGCCTAGCTATGACGAAGTCAGGGTCGCAATGACGCGGCTCACGAACAACAAAGCTATAGGCGCAGATGACCTGCCTGCAAAAGGGTGGCCCCACGATGTGCGCTAACTACCGTTGTATCAGCCTTCTTTCTATCGCATATAAGATCCTATCGAGCATACTGTGTGAAGTCTTTCGACTAAAGCCATTTGCGAAAGAACTGAGTGGACTTTATCAGTGTGGTTTTAGTCATGGTAAGTCCACCATAGAACAGATATTTACACTACTTCAAATCCTGAAAAAGACCCACGAATATCAAATCAAGACCCACCTTCTCTTTGTCGATTATAAAGCCGCATTTGATAGCCAGTTGAGAGATCGCGTATATGCCGCTCTGTCTGAGGTCGGTATCCCTGAATAGTTTGTATGACTTGAGCAACACACGCAGCTCCACTTTTGATACTAATCAAGGCTTCAGACAAGGCTCCTGCATGCTTTTGAGCTTTTCAACGAGAGTGTGTTGCGAAAGGCCGAATATGAAGATTATATCGATATCATTGGTCGTACTAAGCGAGCAGCTACCGGAACCAGCGGCTATTGAAAGAGAATCAGTCAGGGTGGGTTTGGTTGTTAATAAAAGCAAGACAACGTATATGTTTTTATCGAGTAGAAACACACAGCGGATTCTCAGATTGATGTTGAAAACTATACTTTTGATGTTGTCAAGGATTTCGTCTACCTTAGCACCAGGGACCGTAACGGTTATAATTTTTTAATATAAAAATTATAAATTAAGAATTATATATTGATTTTTTTAATAAAAGTTAACATATAAAACTTATATTATATTTGACCAACATGGTCGCTTTTAGTTCGCTTTTGAAATCCGCACAGGTTTGTCCATTAGGTCAGCTTTTTTACCGACTCTTCTTGACCAGACAAAAAGTTGGTAACAGCAAAAAAAAAGCTTTAAACATGTACTGCTTTGTGTAGCTTCCTCAGAGTCCAAGTGGTCGGTGTGCAACGTGGGGAATGGGATCTCTAATTTTTCGAGGACATGCACTTTCTGCAAATACAACTAATACTATAACTGATACAATTGGTTACCTTCACTTCAAGATTCGGAATATAAAACAGCTATTCGCTGCTGATTAAATTCAAAAATTTCTAAAATTGTTTTAGCTAAACAAACATTATCGCATTATTATAGCAAAATTATTATTCGCGGATGGTTCTTAAAAAAATCTCAGCACAATTTCTTTCAAGAAAACCAACTTTTAGTTACAATCAGCATCATTGTCTGGTTCTTTATACTTGCTCTGTATACATGGGTAGTCATGGGCCCTATTCGTAATCTCAGTTTCTTGGCTATCTCATTATCTATTCGATCAATGTAAAGTAATACAGTTGACACAGTATCCGACATTGGGAAATACTGCACCCATTTTGCTCAAAATAAAATTGGTATGCAAGTATCAATGCCTGCCGTCTTTCGCTAAAAGTAGAACCCATTTATATAAAACCTAGAAATTCCAACAAAAGATCAACAGACGTTTGCATATTGACTTTGAAATTTGCAAGTTTTTAGCTATTTATTTCTAAGATTTTATCTAATTAGATTAGATTTGTAGTGGTGCGGTGGTTCATCAGAGAAGGTTGAACCATCCCTAGCACTCAGGCAGCCTTGCCAATGTGCCATGCCCGATAGCAGAAGTTAAGAGAGTGAAAGAACAGTTGAAATGTGAAAAAGAGTACTAAAACGGAGTAGGCTTGCGTAGAGGTACCCTATTTACACAATCTTCCGTAGGAATTCTTAATGACTGAGTAAAGGGAGGGTAAAAACCTCGCTCCTGTTGAGTGTATGACTCCCCAAAATAAGCATTCGTGTCCTTGCAAAGGCAGGACAATATCACTGAAAGTGCTCCGTGGAGTCGGCTTCTTCAAGACAGGCTGTGCAAAATGGTTTATCTCACAAAGTGGTGGATTTTCAGCGTTCCTTACAGATTTGGTCTGTAAGCAATGTGAATGTGATGTGCGGGAAGAGCATAGGACATGACCACCTCTGGTCTGGAATATCCCTATAAAAGACTCAGCAGCTTAATTATCAAAGGTCATCATACATAAAATCAATATTTTGTCTTTGTTTTTGAAATTCTGCAGTTAATGTTAGTCGGAAAGTCCTATTAATAACCGGCTTTAACAAAGGCTTTTCATTGTTGCCACAATTATGTTAAATAATATGAACACTGCCGAACACTGTGGCAACGATAAACATAACTAAGAGGCGCCACCTAGTGTCGTACATTATTTGGCGCTAATTTATGCAAATTGCATGTGTTTATACGCATACATACTAGCTCAGCGTGTGAGCAGCGGTCAAAAGGGGTGACCACCCCCACGCCCTTGCAGTCAGCTGCTCATAAGCTGCAGTCTTTGGGATTAGGCGCCTTAAACTATGCTATGAATTTTGAACTTAAAGTACATTGTTTATGGGCACTCAACTGGGGCATATTAAAACGCTTAAGGTAATTAGCTTAGTGATGATTTGAACCACATTATTGACACGCAACACACAGCTTCGCTGGACATAAAGTTCTTGGTCAGGTATTTCATATTTAAAGGGTTTCCACATTGGCTTATCCAGCGACTGTTCACTCGAGCTCCTCAACTATCCTGTAAACAAACTGAAATAAACACAAATTTTATACGGGTTCTATGCCGACTCAAAATTAAAAAAGGCTTAAAACTGTAAGCCGCTTAAAGCGAAATACTTTGGCTATCTGAATGTCAAATAAAATTTCATTTTTGGGGCACATATTTTTTAATACCCTTAAGAGAGTACACAGATTGTATACTAAAAGTTAACTGTTTTACTGATTATGAACCTATTACTCTCCTGAGATCTCTCTGGTTTCGGTTAAAAATATTTAGTTTGTGCTTACAAATAAAGTAACACCCAGAATGAAAAGACCTTTAACATTATCTATGTTTTTCGAATTATCTCTGTTTCTCGAATACCAAAACAGCAAGAGCATGAAATTTCCTCAGCTTGTGGTTCTTATGATCAGGTTTTTGATTTAAAGCTTAAAGACTTAAATAAATACAACAATGAGTGTATCTTCTTCTAAAGCTACTGACATAGTGCCGGTTACAATTCCCTCTTTTAAAGGCAGCGAGGCCTAATTGGAGAAATACGATTCTATAAAAGATTGTACATGCTAGCGAGAATAGTACCTATTAGTACTTAATTTAGCACACTAATTCATGAAAAAATTATGCAAGTCCAGATGATTCAGTTCTTGGAAAGCTAAGGATAATTTCTGAAGAGTAAATTTCAATATAATTTTTTTAACATAACAAAAATAATTATATCCCCCAAAAATATGAACATCAGACATTTAAAAATCTGGCTGTTGTTTTTTTGAGAGGAAATTTTTGACATTTTTTTTTAAATCACCACAAACACGAAGACATTTTTTGCACATAAACTTAAAAGTAGAAAAAAACGACGCTTGTTGGGTACATAGCCTCAAATATCTCATAATTCTGACGTGGTGGGTCACTCTACGCAAAAGAAAAACTTGAAGAATGACAGTCAACTGACATGAGACCATTATTTGTAGACCTGTGCTATTAAAGTGAGAGTATTCAAAGTAGAGAGTATTTTCTAGTTGGAGATCCTTGAATGTCGTATCTTTGTTTGTTTTTTTACATGTCTTCTTTGCCCATGTGCGACTAAGTGCTTTGACTACTTTCAAAAAAGAGCAAATCCCAAACTAACACACAGCCATGCTCAAACAGAAGGGCGAAAAACTTTTAAGATAATATCCTAGAAAACCCTTGCTAATAGGCTTTTAGCATACACTTTAGTGCCAGGGAACGTATATAACCCAATATACCTTAACGCTATGGCATATCAATTTGCATAGGCTTTAAATCTTTACCAGGCATATCTGCCCTGGCATCTGTGACAAATCGTATAAACCGTTTATCAATGCCCGACCCTCTTCAATAGCCCGGCGGAACAACTTTAAAAGGATATGTAGCCAGCTCAACCCTACAAAATGTGTCGGCTTTTATTCGGGAACATTGCACAGTGGCAACTGCTGGCAACAATGCTGAAAAAATAGCCCCAAAACAGAGGGACAGAGTTGGCATGAGAGCAAAAGGCCAAGCATATAACAATGGACAAAGCCAACCTGATTGCAAATAACAGCGACAGGGTGAGAGGACAGCAGGGTGTTCGGCGAGTGGAGCTGTAGTTAGATTTTGAAAGCTGCCTGCAGTTGAAACCCCAAAAAAAGCAGCTCCACAACCAATAACCACATCAAAGCTATTCAACCAGGACCAGCTCCCTACCAGCTATGTTTGCATTCGGAATACAACTAGCTCTCAGAATAAGGTGTAAAAGTGTATGTGTGTACAAGTTAAAAGTTCCTGCCAGGCTGTTTATTATCTGCCCACCAACCACAGCTAGGTAAGCTTACACACAAGCAAATATGAGATATATGATAGCGTGGATGATGATGGGATTATGGACCGTAGCGCGACGAAAGAAGCACCTGCAGCTACTGCCCATAGGTGGCAGGCATTTGGCTTGCAAATGTACAATGAACACTGAATTATGCTGCCCATTGTAATTGACCTCAAAGTGAGAAATAACCGCAACCATAACCCAGGAATAAGTTGAGTAATGGCTGGCAAAGAAGGTATCGGTGCCAGCTGGTACATAGCCAAATTTCTGTCGCTTTTGCCAACTGAGCATTTGCTAAAGCCAGACATTCAAGAGCAACCGAAGTGAGTCTTGTTATTATTGTTATTGTAGATGCACTTTAGCTATTTATGTACTGCAAGTAATCATTCCTGGTCCCATAAAATTCAGACGGTACCTTTTAGTTTGAAAAGCGAAATTTTTTGGTTTTGAGCATTTCCATTTAAAGGAAGCATAAATGTTAGGAGCACCTACTGGATGCATTCCCTAAAGAAACCGGTCTGTTGAAATATAGAAAATGCATGGCGCCATATATATGTGACCTACATCGTTTATCGACTTTCAATCGCAGCATAGGTATTATGTCCGATATGATAGTGCTTAATATTAAGTTTTGATTGCAACTAGAAAAACCATATACCTAAAATATTCAATTGATGAAACAAATCTATTGCGATAATTGTTTATCCTATAGCAGAGTTCATGAGTGGTACAAACAGTTTCAAATCGGCCACGAGGATATTAATGAAGACCAACATGTTTTTCAACCGGAGACAAATCTGGAGTCCGCTTTCGGCATTTCGTATACCTAATACAAGTACAAATACATACCCCACCTTTAGACATCAGTACCAAAGAGAGGGCCAAAAATAAAAATACATTTTACCAAAGTTCTGAGCTTCAGACTTGCAGTTGGTCATAACGGAGAGCCTCCAGTGTTTACTCTATTTTAGTAAGTGATGATCAACCACGCGGACGAGATTAGACAGAAGCGATTCTTAAGTCATACTTAAGTCATTTAGTTGACAGCGTGTATATAAAAAGCATTGAAATGGATTGTGTTATTGATATTGTCTGGAACCCAGTTCGAAAAATTGAACAACATAACAACATGATCCGATAGGCTTAATTTGTTATAATTTTAATGATCTAAGTAGTATTCTCTCAACGGAACTTCATCCTTCTTGCCTAATTTAAACGGTTTTACAGCATGTTAGAGCTTTTAATCAGTGCATCTTAGAATAGGATACTCAGGCTGTGGGTAGGGACATGTCCTGGTCGCATATAAAGTTCGTCCAACGGGTTGGTGGAAACCTTGCTTTTTTTATTTATTTTATTTTAATTTAACTTTGTTACATATATATTTAAATTTAATTTTATATATCTTTAATCAACCATTTTGTTATTATTGTTGTTGATCTGTTGGCTCTGGAAAACGGGCTGATTCGCATGCAGACCCAAAGATTTTCTTTTCCAAATAATCGATTTGTATAAGAGCGAATCATTTTTCAATTAATTGGATTTGATTGCTGATTAAAACACATCGGGTAGGACCAGTCGTGCCTCCGTTCCCAATGTGTATTCAATGTGCTCAAAGTCATAGAATTGAAGCTATAGCATCCGTCAAATTCGAACAAGGTATTAGAAAGTAAGCTGTTCTGCTACTTTATCTTCAGCATCCCAATCTCGATTATCTTCCCCACTTATATTTTGACGCATAATTGGTAGCATTTTTTCCTAATATAGTCTTGAGTTGTTTATAACTTTACGATGTGACATGACTAAAAAATGTTTCTTATAATTGGTTGTTGGACATTTTCCACTGTGCGCAAGCGTCAGGCGTTGAATCTGTGTGTTGTGTAGGTGGGTGAGCGTCTTGCCAAGCAAAATTTTAGCTTTAGTGATTCTAAAGATATTTATCATCAAAAGAAGAAAGACTTAATTACAATATTGTGACGGCTGAAGAACTGTTTTGATTTCAATGGGATCCAGAAACCAAGTGAGAAGTAAAAGGGATCATCGAGCCAAAACTCTCATGCCTACGTTCGACGGAATAACTCCGCGATTAGTTACAAAATGTCATGAAATTATGACTGCAACTCGATAAGAAGATAACTTTCCACATATAAAAAGGCTTAAGAAACACAAAAACTTTCCCAGTCTCTTGAATACAATGTAGCAATCGTTAATTTGCGTTACCCAAAGAAATATTTCCCTAATTTGTGGACCTTCAACATGCTTTATATCTTCGCTTCGAAGTCCTTATTTATGAACATTATCGTTAACAGTAGCAAATGTTGCACGGCATTCTTTTAACACTCAGTATTCAAAGTTAGGCAAAAATTGACTTTCTTTAAAATAGAAAAAATGATTCCTTTAGGTCTCAAGACTTTCTCAAGGAACCCACTGACAGCCAAATCCAATCCCGTTTTTCTTAATACTCAAAAGTTCCAGCTTCTTGCATAGCTTGTTGAATATCTATCAGTCCAGGGTGTTTCTCAGCTCCAACCTTAAGCAAGCCTTATTGCAAATATATTCCCTTTTAATTCGTAAGAATTTTTTGTTATTTAGCTGGCACTTTTATTTTCATACACTTTTTGATTTTCTTTATAGTTGCTCTTCCTGTGTGTTTTAATTTTTATCAGATCCATTGCGAAAGTGCGACTGGCTGGCAACCTGTAGCCCCAGAGCCAAAGTTTCCCCAAAGATTAAGTGCGGCCGACATGGGCACACAAGTTGACTTTTGTTTATGTTGCACTTTACGGTTGTTGCTTTATAAATACACCCGTACACCCGCACACACACACACACACACACACATACTACTCTAGAATATATATGTGTGCACACAAGTGCACTTGACATGAGGCCCGACATGTGGTGGCTGTTGTGTACATACATGAAAATTTCCTAGTCATATTTGCACGCATTTCTGTGTGTGTGTGTGTGTGCGTGTGTGTGCGTGTGTGTGCGTGTGTGTGTGTGTGTGTGTGTTTTGGTTTGTGTTACTTGGTGTTTATCCAAAAATTATGCGCCTCACATGCGGCTGCTTTCCTCTATGCTTCTATGTCATTTTTCTTTCCGTTTTATACTCTGTACACTTGGGGTCAAGGGTATTGCAGATTTGAGCAATGGTTGTAACATGCAGAAGAAGGCGTGGCACTCCATAAGTTGATACCAGAATGCTTAGCACAGACTATGTCCATCTGTATAAGCAGCCCGATCTCGGAGATTATAAGAGCTAGCCGGAGCAGATAAAGCAAAACAGCTTAATTCATTTTTTATCCAGCACCTTTGGACATTTTATCTATTTTTTATGACACTAGGTCTACAAGCTAGAAGAGGTGAATTCAAAAGGTCCGAATCAACAAAAACAACATATTCAACAACAATACCCAGAAAAAATACATATTAGGAGAAAATAAAATAAGCAATGGTGTATCTACATGTATTCCCGGTTCTAGGGCTTGCAAATCCCTGAGCAGGCTGAGGCCTGCTGCAACTTCGTCAGTTCCTTCTCAAGTCCACTGAAGACTCTCATTCGAATCATGTATGGAAGCTCTCGGCCCATCCATCATCAATGTGGCCTCACTCTTTCTTCGGATGAGAGCAAAATCACAGTTATTCATACGGCGGCCATCGAGGATGTGACACTGTGCGCAAGCCCCAATTCAGTACTAGGTGGTAGACAGTGGACCCTACGGAGCGATAGCTGCCAAGGCAAATGTGTTGCAATCTGACGCAGTTGCGGTCAGGGTTTTCCAAAATCCTGAATCCTGGCCAGAGTGAGCCCCAAAGTCTTGGATGTCTGCCCGCTCTGTGGCATTGGCCCACACAATACGACACACCTTTTTGATTATCCCTCGAAACCTACTAGCCTTGCATCTACTTATATAGCTCTGAACGAACCCAGTCGAGGTAGCTCGCCTTCTCGATCTGGCCCAGAGTGCTTCATATGTGTAGTCCAACCACAAATACCTTTTATTATTTAAATTCCTTATTTTCTCCCTTTCCATGTGTTTGTGTACATTAAACAAAAATTATGTAGCCGACATGTGACATTTACCTTAGTGCAAGCTGATGTCATAGTCGAGAAAAGACTGCTCAGGAGTTATTTCAATCGAATTATGCACAATTGTTGACTTAAGTTATTAATTTTTTTTTCTGTTTATGTAAATCGTTTTTAATTTTTATTTCAACAATGCAAGCGGACAGACAGACCAGCAAGGAGCAACAGTAGAGATTGCCAATATCACTGCCAACTCTTTTCTACGAAAATGTCGGTACATTACCAAAATACATAGATTTCAGTTCGGTTATTTCAGAAAAATTATACAGGTTAATAAGTTATCAATTTTACGGTTACGGTTAACGTTTCGTTTTTCTTTTGACATAGAAATCTAAAAAAATATAAGTTAAAATACTGAATTCCTATAAGTAAAAAGTGTACCAAAATATCAAATGACTAAAACTTTTTTGTTTTTACATTCAGCTATACACTTACTTTGCGTGAACTTTGATTTCTTAAGGGATTTCATAATATGAAAACTACAATAAGTAGCTAGAGTTATAAGTTCATGACTTCGATGATATGACTCCGGAGGTAAATAACACCTAAGAAGAAAATGTAATCCACATCGACAGCTGTAGCCAAAGGTCTAACATCTTCACACTCAAAATTTTTTTAACTCTTGTCTATTTAACACACAAACTTCTTCCATCGATTTGCCTTAATTACGCAACACCTCTTAACGTATGACTCAAATCTAGGCAGAGATATTTACAAAAACCAAAATTTCGGAATTATAGGTTTATTTATAATAAACTTGCAGTCAAATCTTCTTTCAATTTTCCCTTTTCACGCCAAAGCCGCTGAACCAATTGTTTTGCATTTGGGTGTAAAACAACATAAAAGCTATAAACATAAAATTATCAATAAGCTTTACAGCCCAAAAAGAGTGAATCAATTTTCTTTAGTTTGATCCAAAAAATCGGTACTTCCGAACATTTTGACAATTTTTTATATCTCCTTTCATAAGATCGATATGCTTGTAAACATTTTCCTATTAGGAAGTTCCAATTGACAAGTTTTCCTATTGGAAAGTTGGCTATTATGGGGGCAAAAATTACTTCTATGCCCATAACTCCAGTATTCTTGGGTCAATGCCAAAAATACATTTAATTTTCAAATCAATATATAGGTGGGTGTGGCAGTAATCAAGGTAAATCGATTGCAGGGGAAGGGGGGGTTTCATTGAAAAAACGGAGATGCAGTTTTAACGATTAGGGTCACACGAATCTCCACAACAAATATTGTAACTGTAGCGCACATGTATCCATATCGAAACGAAGTGGAATTTTGGCACAGTTTATTGGCAAGGGCCCCCCCTGAAATTAGCATATTTTTGACTATAACTTTTGATGTATTTATCCGATCTCGATCATTTTTGGAACATAGATGCACATTAACACGACGCACATCTCTGAGGATTTTCGAGTTGATAGTCTCAATGGAGCGGTTGTAAACCACTCAAATTTGCCACGCGGGAAGGGGGTAAGATATTTTTTTGTGTCTCTAGCTCTTATGGTCTCGGAGATCTATCCCCTCATACGGACAGACGGACATGGTCCACTCGCTATTCGACTCAATGATAAGACTTTTTTTTTAAACTATGATATATAATATCAACAATTCTAGTGCAGAGTATGCACCGCCTTGACTACACCACCTTTTTGTTTTCCATACTTGTCACATATGTATTCAAGCACAACCAACGCTAGCAGCTAAACATTTGCCAAGCTGTTTACTGCCCTCCGAGATCTGTCGCTATATGAGTGTGTGTGTGTGTGTGTATGCTTTTGAATGTATGGAGTAGCTTTGTGTGTTGTGTGTTTGATTGCTTGTCTGCGCCTTGTTGTGTACTAAAGGGTGTTCTTTTAGCCACATGAGTTTTTCCAATAGGAATATTTGGCATATAGAGTGACAGCAAGTCCTCCATTTTTGTTTGTTTGTATTCAGTAAGCTTTGGCAAATTCATCACGAATTACCTTTTGCTTGAACAACTATTTTAAATTATTGATTTTTGGTACAAAAATGGGCGATCGGCAAAGCAATATTTTCGCGCTGCACGCGTTATCATAATCGAACAAGTGAGAACGGGATTGCGATGAGGCACGATTTTGGTTGAGCGAACACTGGAAACTCGTTTGCATTCGCAAAGGGTCACAGTTTGGTGCAGTTTACATGTCAATGGCATCATGCTTAGCGTTATCCTGACTTGTTGGATAGTTGGTTCTATCCAAATGTTGCTACTCATGATTTAGAGGACTTTTGGTTTCAACATTGAATATTGAAGCAAATATTTGATGGTCGGATTTTGTCGAAAAATGCAAACATCGATTGGCCAATTCGCTCATGCGATATCATACCATTAGACAATTTTCTGTAGGGTCATGTACAGACATTAGTTTATGTTGACAAAACAGAAACGATTGAACAGTTAGAGGCCAACATGCACAACACGTGTTATCTGCGATATTTTGCCAAAAGTTCTCGCGAGAGTACCCAAAAGTAGGACCGAACAGGTGGTATTTTTGAAACGCAGCCGCGCTGGTCTTATGCCCGAAATTATTATAAAACATTAAAGGACACGACTTTTACACTGAATATTACAAACGAAATCGATGTGGCTTATCCCCTTTATCAAAACAACCTAAATTAGCTAGAAGAAATTTAAACAACAAAAAAATGAAAAAAAAAATTCGAAAATTATTCCTCTGGCGACTCAACTATAGCGACTAGAGTCGTCAATTCAATAGGAAACCCTTTGAAGACATGCCCAACACAAAAACATCGCTAAATCGCCGGAAAAGTTGTCAGAGTGCTTAAATCGTCGAAAAACATAAAATTAGAGATTTTAGTCTTTTGGCCAATCCCAACAATTTTTTGCGGAAAAGTAAAAAAGACCAGAAGCCCAAAAAAAAGCACCCTATTCATAAACTGCATACGTATTCGTTTGCACTCATATAATGTTCATTTTGCCGCACTGTTTAACTACATACGCTTGCCGTCTGTCATGGCTTGTAAATTTTGCGCATAATCCAAGCGCGTGCTCAGCAGCAACTGCAACAACATAAACAACAACGTCAACAAGAACAATAACAAAAAAATTTGATACAGACAGAGGAATACCCTGTACTCTTTTTGTTTATAAACACTAAACACAGTTAAATGGGAACGGAAGTATCCATTTTTATATCTCCTTTCATAAGATCGATATGCCTGTAAACATTTTCCTATTGGGAAGTTCCAATTGACAAGTTTTCCTATTGGAAAGTTGGCTATTATGGGGGCAAAAACTACTTTTATACCCAAAACTCCAGTATTCTTGGGCCAATGTCGTTGAATTTTGTAACATAGATCAAAAATACATTAATAAATGTCTGTGGCGATTTTCAAATCAATATATTGAGAGGTGTGGAAGTAATTAAGGTAAATCGATTGCGGGGAAGGGGAGGGCTATATTTAAAAATGGTGGATACAGTTTTAACGATTGGGGTCAAACGAGTCTCCACACCAAATTTTGTAACTCTAGCTAACATGTATCCGTATCTACATGTAGTGGGGCATATATCAACTCAATTCGATAAACTTCATCTTACATGGGATTACGCGCATCTTTTGGTAAAATTTTATGTCTCTAGCTCTTATGGCTCGGAGATCTATCCCCCCATACCGACAGACGGACATGATCCAATCGCAACCCGAGTCAATGATAAGACTTTTTGCCCTTGGAACTTATGGTGTGCCACGCCTCCTTCTGCCTGTTACATACATTGCACAAATCTATAATAGCCTTTTACACTTTATGCACAGGGTATAAAAAACAATATACAAGTCTAAAGTAAGCCAGTGGCGTTTACTTGGGCCATGCCAAGTTTTAATTAATTAAGCATAAAATTTGAGCTTGCAGAATAAGTTTATACTAAATATGAAACAAGCTGCACGAACAATAAGTAAATTTATGCAATTAAGCGTAAGAAATTACATAACTGAAAATCCAAAGCCTGTGAAAAGCTGAGTAATCGCGTAATAGGAAGTTGATGACTTGCACCAAATACCAAGCAACGGAACAAGCCCCAAAAAGTGCACTCTGGTTGACTTGAAGCGCTGGAGCACTGGAAACAACAACATGAAGGCTGTCAAATGTCTGAATGTATATATAAAATCATTCTAAAACTAAACTTAAAGTCGTAAAAGTTTTTAAAGTTTAAAACCAATAATCATTTAGTTTTTAATGAAAATAACATCTTAGTACCAGATTCCCGATATCTACAAGGCTACATAGCTGTCCCCTGATCAATCAGCAATCAGATTGATTATGTTGTGATTGATGGAAGGCACGCATCCATTGTGCTTGATACTTGTACATTAAGAGGGGTCAACATCAACTCTGACCACTACATTGTTGAAGCCAAGGTTCGCATGCGGCTAAGCATAGCGAACACCGTGCGATCCAGCGCGCAGCGAAAGCTGGACATCACAAGGCTGCAATCACAGCAGACTGCCGAAGCCTTTTCCGCTCAACTCTCTGAGCAGCCACTCACTTTGGAAACATATATCCCACTCCTTGCGTACTACCGCGGAGAACGTCCTTTGTTTCCAACGCCCAGTGCCGAGGAACCAATGGTACGATCAGGAGTGTCGCGAAACCACTGTAGTGAAGAACGCCGTCTAAAGAAGGACCCTGCAGCCGGCTGCTACGGGACCTAAAAATCGCGAGCAGGAAAAGCGTGAGAGAAAAAGATCGAGATGTGCAGGAACAACAACGATGTAATAAAGTTCTTCCAAAAAGTCAAGCGTTTGGCCAAAGTATTTAGTACCGGGGCGTCTTCCTGTAGAGATGCAGAAGGAAATCTGGTAGTGGATGCAGAGGATGCACTGAAGATGTGGAGGGAATACTTCTCTGACCAACTATCTGGCCATGGTGAGAATAATGCCGCCCCGGAGTTAACTTCATGACGTCCCCAATTATAGAAGACGGTGTGGATATACCGCCGCCTAGCTATGACAAAGTCAGGGTCGCAATCAAGCTGCTCAAGAAGAGTTGTTGATGATAGCATGCCCGATGATTGGAATCTTGGTATCCTCTGTCCTGTCTTCAAGAAGGGTGACACCATGCTGTGCGCTAATTAATGTGGTATCAGTCTTCTTTCTATTGTATGTAAGGCCATATCGAGCGTACTGTGTGAAAGACTGAATCCGTTTGCGAAATAACTGATTGGACCTTATCAGTGTGCTTTAAGGCCTGGTAAGTCCACCATTGACCAGATATACCAGATACACTACAATATTACTCTACTTGGCAAACCACTCTTGCCAGACTTAACTAATACTCTATAAGACGCTCATCGTTGCCATTTTGCCTTTTGAAAATGCCTTACGAGTGTTTGAGCGAAAAGTACTCCGTAAGACCTTTGGCCCTCTAGGCGTTGGCAACGACTACCGCACCCGATGGAACGACAAACTCTATGAGCTCTACGACGACTTAGCTAAGACAGTTTGAAAAAATTAAAACATCACGTACTTGACAATTGGTATTCGTGTCAAAACTGATAATTTTGGTATAAATAACTTATAACTTGCCGCACTACATAATAACCCCGACACTATAGAGGGTATCAAAATAGTGTAACCTGCTTTTGGAAGAGTTTGTTTAGCTTCGAGCTATTTACGCGAATTCATGTAACTACTAAAATTAAAAAAATAAAAAGAGTTCAAAGTTCTTCGAATAGAACGATATGCTTATCAAAATTTATGTTTTGACAATTGTAATCAATCGTTTGCTTTCATCGAAGAATGTAACGGTAGTTTTTATGATTCTTTGACTGTCACAGCTTTTGGGAAAAGTGTTGACAGGTAACTGTGCCAAAAAAAAAGCCAGTACCAAACTTTTCAATGGTTATCTTTGTAACTGTAAATAAGCTCTGCAATTGATACAGCTTTGCAGCCAGGCAATATTTGACTCCGGATAACAGCAACAGTTGCTACAACAACAATGTGCAGCTACTTTGCCAATTGATAGCACAGCAAAAACCGTTACACGCATGCTGCCGCGATTGGCGTCAACGTTGCGTCATTGATAACGGGTAAATGGGCTGCCAGTAGCTTTTGTTGTACACTTGTCCGGTGGCATTTACTGTCTGTTAAAACCTTCTACAAACAACAAAAGCAGCAACAAAGTCTCACATGTTAATTTTACGCACACGCTGTGAATGTGCCGTTAATTGATTTCGCATCCTACTACCCCGCCCCTTGGCAACCGACAATCCGTTGACCGACAAATTGCATGCACTGCCAATTGTATGCGATTCATTTGGAAGTCCTTGTTCCGAAAATGTTAAAAAAATTGTGCAGACAGTCTGGACGGTGTCCCCAACCGTGGGATACCCTGTACCCATTTGTCACAATAACAGTAAATTTAGCAAGCGGCAAATGATAACGAAAGTATCTACTGTTCTATCTCTTTTCACAAGTGAGATATGGCTGTAAGCATTTTCCTTTTGAGAACTTTTCCAATTGAGGAGTTTTCCTATTAGGAGTACTTACTTTTATGCTCATAACTTTAGTATTATTTTCCAAATCTTGTTACATTACAAAGACTTTTATATATATCTGTGGCACTATTTTAATCAATATGTAGCAGTAATTAAGGTAAATCCACGAAAGCCTCCGTAAAGTTTCGGGTTAATAGATTCAACGGCACAGATGTAAACCGCGAAACTCTGCTAGGTAGAAACGGGGTAGTTATCAATCACATTCGACAAACTTTATCTTTTCTTGAAATTACGCAATCTTTTGGTAAAATTTTGGGTCCCCAGATATAGCAACTCATACATACACACGGACAGATGAACATGGTCCAATCTCTAACCGAATCAACGTCCCTCCTGGCTATTGTATGCACAAATCTATAATACATAATGTCTACAGGGTATACAGAGTCGAATATCAAGCTAATTTAATGAACTACTTAAACGCAAATTGATGGTTAAAAAAAGATTACCTTTAAGCTGTAGTTTTTCATATTTACAGCACTTAACAGTTTCCACAGAATTTTTCATGAATGCTGATTTTAAATTAATATATTTGCAAATACTTTAATTTCTTAATGAACGTTAAATTTATTGAATTTCACTCAATTTTTCTCAAATTGAAACCAATAACAAACTGATTTTGATCAATTTGACTCCAATTTAATAAAAATATAATACTCATGTCCGAGGCTCAGTGTACTACGAAAAGCTGGTTTTTATAATATGGCAAGGGATTTTTATATGCCATATTCAGATGAGTTTTATGATATTTCGCCGATACTACTAATAAGTAGTTAATCCTTGTGTAAAACTTCTGGAGATGAATCATGTATTGCCGATTCATGAATAGGTAGCCCTTGGGCAGCACAAATCCTGCGTCAGCTCTTAGAGGCTGTGGTTCTACACGCAAGACCGAGCCCATTGTTAGCTGTAGGAGAGGTGCACCCCACCACCCACACAGGTGATCCACCTTAACTCAACTGGGTTCCCATATAGAGAACAGTTACTTGGCTAGGGTAAAGTATAGCTCACGGCTTACTTACAAATCGCATTCTCGATTTGGACAAGAGATCATGAATTCTCC
The DNA here is from genome assembly GCA_035041775.1 of Chymomyza caudatula. Classification (NCBI taxonomy): domain Eukaryota; kingdom Metazoa; phylum Arthropoda; class Insecta; order Diptera; family Drosophilidae; genus Chymomyza; species Chymomyza caudatula. Next base: position 3,529,566 of record JAWNKW010000133.1, read on the forward strand.
ACAACAAGAGTAAGAGCAGCGCAATAGATCAGACGATGATGATTAACCATGTGAGACTTGGATTAGCCTTAATAGGTGCTTGGGTTATTGAGATTTCATAAAGGAAAAATGATCCAAGACAACGTTTGCTACTTTTGCTTAGAGTCATTAATGGTCTTTCGCAGAAATATGCTTAATGCACTTCCCCCATACGGCAAGTATCGGCAAAGTGAGCAGAAAAGTTGCCAACTATGAAATTTTTCGTATACATACATGCAAGCAACACATTGACAACTTTTCTCTGCACCAACATAAAATCTGACCAATGACAGTTGTCAATAGAAAATGAGAAAACGTTTATGAACACATGCATGCAAATGTTCTCAACACATTGACAACTTTTCCCTGCCGACACACAAATACCATTGCAATGTCTGCCGACCCTTGCTCTAGGCAAAGTTGTGGTGATGGGATGCTGGAAGAAAATTGGTGAACGGGGGATTAACTAAATAAAACTGTTTGAAAATTCAAATTGTTACAATTGAACAATGAAGATATATTGAAAATCAACGTATTAAAGCAATGTTTTGACCAGAGCTTGACGTGACGGCGACTTCTGGAGCACAATGACTAGAAAAAACATTGTTTCGTGTCGTACCAGGAATAATGTTCTTCAACTCTTTATATTACGATTTCACATGCACATGTCAAATCACAAAGGTAGGCTAGACAAACCACAGGTCCTCTATCCTGCCGTACCCGACAATCGGCAAAAAAGAATCGTCCAGGTTGTGGTTGCTGAGAGATTGTGCGACGTCGTGAACAGATGGTCGACAACCAACTTTTCTTCTCAAAAGTCGGCCACAACTGCGGAATGCAAGAACTAATTCGGAGAGCTTTCTTTTCCTGTACCTATTCCAGTACGATCATATTCCTCTTCCTCTTTCTCTCTCTCTCTCTTCTCTTTCTCTTTTTCTTCGGTCAATTTCATTTTCCTCTTTCTCGGCGGGTAGTCAGGCATGTTGCAGACTAATTTACTTGACTTTTGTTTGTAGGCTCGTCTAACTTTATGGGATTGGCGTGGAACTGTAAAATGGCGGTTAGGGAGAGAGAGAGGGGTTACAGTTGATTACATCATACGCCAATGTCAAAACACGACAAAAATGCACTTACAGCGGTACTAAAATGACAACATTTTTGCCTGATGTCCTAAGAAGGGTGTTGGTTGGCGCATTGTATCAAACTCTTTGTACTATGCTTACACTTAGGTGGCACATTTGGGAAAAGCAATTTTAATCTAACCCATGGAACATGTCAGGTAAAAAAGTCCGGCGTAAATCTAGTTATCTACGAATTCAATGTATGTATAAGTTTCTTATCAGAAGCTGAATAGTCGAATTGGTATAGCTAGATGGACATAGTCCGCTCAGTTTTTTCACTGCGGAGAACCCTAATGGATGCTGTAGTATTAAAGCTTGCTGCTGCTCGTTTTCTTTTTTTTTTTGTTTATTCTTTTCTGTCTTTTATTCTGGGGTTAAGTGTGGGGGAATAGAAAACATTGGGCTTTGTGTTGCCCGAATCTGGTTCACCACTAACTGGCAGTATTATTCGTAATACCCAGCCTGACCAGCGGATTTTCTGGAACCACGGGTGACTGGGATCACAGAAACGGCATCGCTCTCTGCCCTTGGGCTTAAATCCTTTTTGGATTGTGGGGACAAAGTTGGCCGCTTTTGCGGTTTGAATTTACCAACGATAAATGCTGCTTACGCGTACAACTATAGTATGTTCAAATCCATGGTACCCAGTCCGAAACTGTTTGGAGTTTAAACTGCCAGCGCCCTTTGATGGTGCGAGGCCTGACCGGAGGCTTTACTACGGGCGGTCAGGAGCACACAGAACTTGTTTCAATATGGCACCTGCGGAAATATTTTTCGTAGGGTCGTTGATTGGCGTTTCAAATCTGTGCTTGGCACCGTGAGATAGAGCCCACACGACAGGCGCTCACATTAAACACCAGTAATTTAATGTGCGTCCGTGTTGTCACCTAGATCTTAACGACTATAAGACTTAGATTTTTATGGGAAAATGGATACAGGGTAACCCACTGTTGAAAACCGCCCCGACTATCTAATTCAAACTTTTTTATATGCATTTATGATAACCCCTATTAAGTTATGTAAATCCTATTAAAAGCAAACATAAAACAGATTAAATTGCTTCACGTCAGCGTAGAGTATGTAATCCATGTTCGGTTAGATGCCTAAAGTTATGCTTTAAATTTAGCTCTAAATCTTGATTTATGAATAAGCCTCTTTATTTTCATTTCTCACGTTGTTTCATCATCCTCAAAAAGCCAAGACAATATTTATCGGGAAATATGCAGCATCAATTCCTTATGTACTTTATTAAATTTGCCATGAAAATTGGCTTTTGACATGTATAATATGTTTAAAATGTACAAATAAGTACACACATATATATACATATATATAAATGTTTGTCGGTACAAATTGATTTCCAAGGTTTCATGATTTCTCCGAATAAATTTGCAGGAGCATCTTAAAGCATGGATATTTTCTCTTTCGGGTCATTTGTTTTGGACCAAACGTTATTCATGACGTGTGTGTGTGTTGCACATCTTAATTAAAATAGGTGTTACGAATGAGTAATTTAACACAATAAACATAATTCAAAATTCAGAAAACAGCATAAATTTTGACCATTAACACGGATAGCCGTTGGTGTGCATAATATAAAAGTTTTAACATTAGTTATGAATGCAATTTAAAATTGCAAGAATTTAACATATAAAACATCTTAAGGATAACAACTTAATAAAAATAATCGCTCTATTAAACTTAATTGAGTGTACTACTTCTGAAATGTATAAAATAACCCAAATACATATATGGCAAGACTGAACGAAATTTAAGTAAATTTGTGAAGAATGTAAAAAAACTGTCTGATAAATCAGTGACTTTGTGAATTTTCCGCTTACTGTCTTTAAATGCAACACTTCTCCTGTCAATTTGTTAATGGAGTACTGTCAAGTTTGTTTGACAGCCATTGAAAGCCGACAACCTCGTGAATTTCAGCGAAAATGGAAAAAGTGAGTCTCGTGTGCTCCGAAACCAAGAAAAGGCTTGACAAATACTAGGAAAACTCTCTGCTCAATTGATTTCAATGGTTACGAAGTGGCGTACTGAATTCCATTGTGGTCGTACCAGCAGAAAGTACGCCTGAAAGAGGCTGTCTCGATAGAAAACGTTGATAAAATTCATGGAATGACACTGGACAATCGGCAAGAGCAACTGCAAACGGCTTGATTCATTACAGTTACATGAATATTTGAAAATGAAACAGCTAAACGCACGATCAAAGAGAATGAAATTTAATAGAGTGAAATGATAGGCCGTTACATTGAGTCAACTTGCTGAAATGCGACCATTTCAAACACAGTGCATACATGTGCGGTTTTATTATTTATTTGAATTATCCGCAAAAAAGTATTGGGATTGGCCAAAAACTAAAATCTTTAATTTTATGTTTTTCGACGATTTAAGCTCTATGACAACTTTTCCGGCGATTTAGCGATGCTTTTGTGTTGGGCATGTCTTCGTTTCCTATTGAGTTTGACCACTCTAGTCGCTATAGTTGGGTCGCCAGAGGAATAATAAGAGTAAATAATTATCGAAATTTTTTTTTTTCATTTTTTTGTTGTTTAACACAGAAGAAGGGGGCAACATATCGCTATGATTCGATAAACTTTATCTGCCTTACACAAATGCGCATCTTTTGATAAAAATAATTCTTATGGTATCCGAAATCTTGACGTTCATACGGAAGGACAGACATTGTCCAATCGCTACCCGAGTCAATGATACGCCTTTTTGCCTTTGGAACATATGGTCTGCCACGCCTCCTTCTGCCTCCATTGCACAAATCTATAATACCCTTTTACACTTTGTGTACAGGGTAAAAACTTGGAATAACGCAAAACCAAATGTATCGAGCTGAAAGAAAGATAGTTTTCTTGCCAAAATAAATGAAATTTTATTAAAAACGACACGGTCTTATTAAATTGGCTATATCCTGCTATATGACGTAAGCGTTCATTCACATATCAAAATTTGAAGGCTTCAATCCTAAATGTATGAACATTGATTTTGGTTGTGGACATTAAAAACAAAAAAGTTTTCGATAAAATACATTTTGTTCAAAATCAAGTAAAAAAAAAACACAAAATTGCAGCAATTTTTTAATATAGAGCGCCTGCGAAAATTTGTATGCCAAATAGTAATAAAAGTTTTTCACATTTTATGAGCTCTTGTATGTTTCTATCAAAACTTAAAAAGCAAACATTAAAAAAAAACTCTTTGTAACTATTTAGTAGCAGATTTTCTATTAGTTTAGCAGTTTTAAAACTATCGAAGCTTTCAATACAAATTGAAGACATGACTTTATATAACAGAATAAACAAAATACGTTGTAATTAAAAAAGAGATTGGAAAACTTTGGCTAAAATATTAATAACTCAATGAAATTGCTTGAAATTTAATATTGAACATAATTAGATACGCACCCACACACACATAATTCTTATTAGTTGCTATCAAATTTTAAACAAGCAAATTAAATTTATTTGCAGGCAGATTGGCAAAGGAGGCGACAACCCTGGCAGCAGTCAACTAAGCACAGCTTGCTAATGCAACCAAAAGGCAACAATGGGTGGCAAGTGCTGCTGCAAGTGACAAAACACAGCAGTCGAAGGGTGAAGAGCAACATTTATAACGGTGACACATGCACCAGCCACATCACCAAAAACAGAACAACAACAACGACAACAACAACAAGACTAATGTACACCCTAACACATGCATAGGGTGGTGCACATGCACGAGCGGCTCTGACTAAACAAACGTGGGAAAGGCTCTCAACGGCAACAACGAGAACAACAAATTTGCAGTGTTGCACAGCGTTTGCCTATAACAAATACCGCAAGCAAACAGCAGCAGCAGCAACAACAAAACAACACCAAAACAATAACAACAACATAATTAAATTACGACACAACAACAACCACAACAACAACAACAATTGCGAACAAGGCACACTTAACGGTAGTTGTAGTAGATGTACTAGAATTGAAGCAGTACGATTGGATAGAACATGTGTGTGTTGCATAACGTCAGCATTATTGGCATTATTGGCATTATTGGGCTCATGATGGCTGCCAGCACAGGCACAGAAACCGTTAACACGGAACAACAATTCTACACGACAGTAAATTCAAGTGGTTACTATCCAAATGATACACTTTTTGGAAGCAGTACTGTAAGTACCGTTGCATTACCCACAATGGGCAGCTACACGTATTATCCAGAAGATCTGCTAAACTCTACCAGCTTGCCCACCTATCAGCATTGTATTGCGACACGGAATTCCTTTGCGGATCTATTTACAGTGGTGCTTTACGGATTGGTCTGCATTGTGGGTATCTTCGGTAATACGCTCGTCATCTATGTAGTGCTGCGATTCTCCAAAATGCAAACAGTGACCAACATATACATACTCAATTTGGCCATAGCGGACGAGTGTTTCCTAATTGGTATACCCTTTCTGCTCTACACCATGCGCATTTGTAGCTGGCGCTTTGGCGAATTTATGTGCAAGGCTTATATGGTCAGCACATCTATTACATCGTTCACTTCGTCCATTTTCTTATTGATTATGTCTGCGGATCGTTATATTGCTGTCTGTCATCCCATTGCCTCGCCGCGCTATCGCACCTTGCACATAGCGAAGCTGGTATCGGCTGTGGCCTGGTCCACATCGGCTGTGCTGATGCTGCCGGTTATTCTATATGCCAGCACAGTGGAGCAGGAGGATGGCATCAACTACTCCTGCAATATTATGTGGCCGGATGCATACAAAAAGCACTCAGCAACTACTTTCATACTGTACACCTTTTTTCTGGGCTTTGCAACGCCTCTATGCTTTATTCTGTGCTTTTACTACCTGGTCATACGCAAGCTACAATCTGTGGGACCCAAGCACACGACCAAGTCCAAGGAGAAGCGACGTGCCCATCGCAAGGTAACGCGCCTAGTGCTCACTGTAATCACGGTGTATATATGCTGCTGGCTGCCCCATTGGATGTCTCAGCTGGCACTCATCAACTCCAATCCGGCGCAAAGCGATCTCTCGCGCCTTGAGATACTCATCTTTTTATTGCTTGGCTGTCTGGTCTACTCCAATTCAGCCGTCAATCCCATACTCTACGCCTTTCTCAGCGAGAACTTTCGCAAGAGCTTCTTCAAGGCGTTCACCTGCATGAACAAGCAGGAGATTAATGCACAGCTGCAGCTGGAACCAAGTGTTTTCACCAAGCAAGGCAGCCGACGCAGAGGTGGCTCACGTCGCTTGTTGTCTAATAATCCCCAGCCACCGATGCTGGCTCTGAATGCGGGCAACAACAACTCATCGACCACAACTTCCTCCACTACGACGGCCGAGAAGACGGGCTCTACAAGCGCACAAAAATCAAGCAGCTGCAACGGCAGATTGACCGCCTTGGCAGCAGTGCCTCTGCCAGTATCCTCTGAGAATTTGATCATCTGTCTGGGTGAGCAGCAGGAGACATTCTGCACGACAATGCGCAGAGGTTCTGGTCTGGTACAGCAAACAGATCTGTAGAGAAATACGCACATCGGCAAATATTAAGGTATTAAATCTCTGTATATTTTATAAGAGCATTTATATACTAAGAATTTTTAAACTATGTCTAGTAATGCTCTATTGATAAGTTTTTAATGTTGGCGATAAGATAAGTATAACAGTATTAATTTATGACACCAAATCGAAACATTAGCCACAAATTTGTAATACAACGATATCCTAGCAATATCCTACTTACTTGATACTTTTGTACTACTTTATCTCGATGCTAGTCAGTCGCTTGCCTTTTATGCGCTACTTGTAATTCTTGTGAAACTTCGATAATACAACATATAAAATTTTCTGTTCGAAATGTTCTCCTTTTAAAGATTCTAATTTGTAAACTGCTGAATGCTTCTCATTAATCATTTTAATTTTTAATGGTTACACCAAATGGATGCATTAACTAAGGAGCTTACTTTATACTTACATATACCTATAATTTTTGTACTATAGCCGCCGAATAAAGCTATAAACTGAAGAATAAAAACTTTTTTGTGAGTGCTACGAAATAGCTCAGACTGAAATAGCTACCGAATAGGGGAGAAGAGTCGTAGGGAGGGGCTTAGTTTAATTAAAATCTATCGAAATGAGAGCAAGAGAACGAGTGTTTCGAAACTAGTAACTAATAAAACTTATTCAATTTTAAGTGTAAAATGTATAAAAACAAAATGTTGCATCTAAGTAAAATTGTGTCTAAAGTTTTGCATTTCAAATAAATGTATTTTAATTATTCTAATGTACCAATAAAAGGCAGTAAATGGTTGTACATTGGGCGCATTCTTTCACTAACAAACCAAAGTTCCGACTGTGACATAAGAATTAAAAGGTAAGATAACTTAGCCGACGTCGAATATCAAATTTGAGAGCTTAACAGAGTGAGAGTACATTTACTGTGTATATATAGTATATAAATCAGCACTGAATCACCTATGAGAGAGAGAGAGATTTTTGCAAAATAATCAAACCTCAATCAGACAGAATCAGCCTTTCAATTGAAGCTATACTAGGAAATGGCTTTGTGAAATTCATAACCTGAATACCCATAGATGGAAGGGAGTTGGAAGGATTGTTAATGAGGTTTCAGGCTAGGTTCAGGCATGATTCAGGCCTTCAGAGAATTAAAGTGTAATAACAAAAGTGTTTATACACATTTACATAAAGTTGCAAACGTCAACCAATGCACACGCTAATATATGCAAAAGTGTTGGTTGAGAATGTAATAAATGTGGACACAACCTTCCTCATTGACGTTCGCAGCAGAATGACAGAGTCGACCGAGGATTGCAGGATTCTTGACATATCGATTTGCCCGACATTTCTAATATTTGCGAAATATCAAAAATCAATTCTTGGAAAATCGGCAATAAATTTAACAATTTCGATACATCGAAGCCGGAATTTTTTAATACATCAACCATCTTAAGATTATGTACAAAGAGCATGAATGTAATATAATGGAACACTATATCTTAAAAAAATTAATGTAATGCGGCTATTTCCAAGACAGTGTACGGTTGCTGCTTGTGTTGCACTTTCTCTTCCACCCACTCAATCGTAGGCAAAATTAAGCAAAAGAAACGCACAAGTATACAAAAGAAACTGCAATGCCATTATGATTACGTAAAATACCATAAATATTTGTAACAAAACACCAAAATATATTTCTTTAGATATCAAATATTTTTTCTTCGACCCAAGCTTTTTGAGGCTTAAACACAGATTGTTGATTAACGATTTACACTTTTCAAAATAATCAATGTGAAGGACTCCGCGTGCATCGTAAAAGACTGACCTAGTTGGCTGACAGTATAGAGCTGTAAAACTATCGATAGTAACGCAATTTATTTACAACATGCATTGGAGATCCAAGAACGAGTTAAATGCAAGCCTTGCTGAACATAACTTTCGACTCCGATGATGTCGTTACAACCGTGCGAGTTTCTCTCCGAGCCCACTATAAATGATATGTAGAAATGTTTCTTTCACATTGGCGTTTACTTGTAATTTTGTCCCTTGACTGCTAAATCTGAAACAATATAATTTTGATACAAAGGCTAAACAATTTTGTTTTTATAAAAAAAAACTAAGGGCTCTGTTCCGCAAGTGCTTTGTAAGCCAACTCCCCTGCTCCTAAGATAGGTGCAGATCCTTTTGCTCCCTATTCTAGTCCACTTCTTCAGCTTCTGATTCGTATCCATATCTTCATCTCCTTCCCTGTCCACTTCCTATGTCACATCGTCTTTCCCTTTGGCTTATTTTTCACCATGCTGTTGCCCTTTGCCTTCATCTTTGTCTTCCCGTTCGACAAACGACTAACTCAATTCGTTACTTTACTGTCCTGTAATCGATTTCCGTCGGCGCAATCAATCGTTTTAATGGTGTCGTGGTCGCTGGCTCGAACTCGTTACATTCTGATTCTATCGCTTATCAGTGCGATTCTCGCGTGAAGTAGATCTCTGCGCATATAGTTTTTACGACTTTGTTTCGAACGGTAGTTCGAGCAGTGACGAAACCAAGAAACTCTGACGAAATGCTGTACCTCACTGTAAATTACAGGTAGTTTTGAACTTTAGACTAGAGCATCTGATCCGGTCTAGCTGCATTATATACCTTTGTTAAGATATTCAAACGTGGAATTCTTGAAATTAATGAGTAGGTCATTCCGGATTATCGGACAACAAATCTCCAAGCAAATCGGACAGTATGCTTGCGTGTGATGCCATTGTCTTTCCAACAATTCCTTGCCAAAGGGCTGACAAAAGTCAAGATATAGTCTACTGGCGCAAACACACATACTAAATGTATGAAAAGAAAGATAAGGTCTATACATCGGAGGGAAACTTGAAAATGTGAAATAATACAACCATCTAAAGTAGGATTATTATTAGTTCAATGATTAATTGATATAATCGAAAGTTACTCATTTAAGCTAGTAGTTTTATTGTGTATTGTGTGTGTATGTATACTTAGTGAAATGGCATCAAATTATATGTGTAAAGCTTGTTAATAAAGTGACTTTTTATATAAATATAATATTAAATATATATATAAAAAAACAATACGAGTGAGAATAAGTAAAGAAGTCTTTGTTGAGCTGCTCCACTTTAGGGCGGCATTGCAGTACTCAAGTGGGTCAGAAAAGGATTAAGCTGAAGCTTGGAGCTTGTTCTGGACAGCGAAATGCATTTACAACGTAATCCAATCAGAGCAATAATGAAATGCTAAGTGCCAGACACAGTGAGGCCAGACAGTGCCACAGACCTTGCAACAGCATCCAGCAGCCAACACCCGACCGCCGGTTGCACTTTGCACGCACCAAACAAACGAATAAACCGGAGTCGGATTCTCGGTTCGGCGACTACCAGGCAATGCCGTATGGTGTGGTGTCCTCATGCCAACCTTACTTGCTCACTCCTACGTCTCTCTTGCTCTGTCACACTCTTTTGCAGTGGTCACGTTTTACATTTCACGTTTTGTACAGATTTGCCGCAGGTTTTGGCCCAACACAATCAGATTTGGTTTCCATTGCACTTGGCTGCTGCAGCAGTTGCTCTTTGCTATTGCCAGTCCAAATGGAACACGTTGGTTGCCACTTCGGTTGCAGTGGCTCATATGGTGACGCATTCAAATAAATGTTAACCAACTTTAGTTTTCTCTTATTAGGAATGGTCAGCATACTCACACGTATTAGATTACTTGGCGGTCTTAACGTTTATTTGGCTTAATGTGCGCCAGCCGTTGCACATCATTGTGCCCCATCACAACTGATGTGGCCCATTCACTCAGTGAACCATGGCCGTATCAACTTGTCAGCACTGTTGGGGCTGTGGCATCTCATCATCGTGTTGCTGATGATGTGGCTACTCTTGGCTATGCCAGATGGCTGTGTCTTTTGTTGCCGGCAATGCATTTCCATCGTCATTGTGCCTTATTGTGCATTGGCTCAGCAAAATTGGCGACGCCTGGCAGACATGGATGGACATATGCAGGCCATAGAGCCAACAGTCCATGACGCTGTCAAGTCAGTCAACGGGCCCCGTGACACGGCCATTTTCTGTGCTCGCTTCAGTGCTGCAGAAGACAGTAACTCTGATTGGTTTGCATTCTGTTTACCTGCTGCGCCTTAAAGTATGCAACATGCGATTTTTCAAACACACACACACTCTAACATTGAATGCCGGGTTCATTGCGGTCAAATCTGCAATGCTGACCACACACCAGCCAACACCCGTAATTTAATTTCACTCAAGTAAACCGCAATCTGACAAGAAAAAAACCAGAAAAGTAATATTTGAATGTTTGGATACTCTTTTGTGGAGCTTGTAGGTTTTGTACGGTTCACCACGAAACTGTGAATGAAATTTGTCTTAAGCAATTTGTTCGCCTTAAGCCACTTACACCACAATGCGATACCACTAAAATGTCGAATGCTTCAACAGCCCTTTTGGCGTCGTCAAAAATAAGTCGTTAGCTGTCAATTAAGGGCCGTATGGCGGATGGCACATTTATTCGATGTTGCTTGAGCCCATGTGTGAGAGCTGCTATTGTCGTGATGATGAAGGAAACCCGTCTTCCGCGATTAGTTTTCCTCAATTCTGTGAAAACTTGTAATCCAAGATTCGTCACCTGTTACGTTGTCAAAAACGTGTTTGGTTTTCCGTTTTCTGGACAGGACAATGGTCGAACTATGCGATAGCCACGGTGGAACAAATCTTCTTCAGTCGCAAATTTTCATGCAATATTGAATATATACTTGTCCCACTAATGGCCACATGGCAAGTTTTCCATGGATTCATGGATTTGAAAAATTAGCCTTCTAAAGTTGAGAATGCCGTAAGCTTTCGAGAAAGAAAAACGATGATCGGCATATTTGATATGAGGCCAATAACAAATATAATTGTTCTGCCAAAATGAATGAGTTATTTAAAGTAAGTATTTTGTGTGTACAATACCCTAACATTATATTGTGAAAAGATATATAGCATCAATAGTTGAGTATGAACAACTTGATGGCGGGATTTGGTAAAGTGAGCAAAGAACTTTCCACTGGCAACTTTGAAAATGATTGTATCCATGCATGCAACTTATTGACAACCTTCCTCTGTTGAGTCATAAATACTATTATAGCAACTTTTATCCTATTTTTATGTTTTACTTTACATATATATTTAAGAGCCCTGTAAATATTGCGCTATGCGTGCAACCAACAGGTGACAGACAGTTACTTCGTCTGCAACTGAGTTACGGGTCAATCTGACAACCTTTACGTATTTCGTCCTGCAGCGAACGACGGCCACGAGTGAAGTCTTTGTATTGGTCAGTTGGTCAAAGCATTCCTACCTTAATAATGCGCCGTAACCGTTCACAAGTCCATTCAAATTTTTTTAAATGGAGAAGTATTTAATAATAATTCAACTAAAAATACAAAATCGAAAAAATTTTACGTAATTTTTCAACTTTATTTTCAGCAGGTTCGGCAACGTCGGCAGAGGCTACTCAGTGTTTAAGTTGCTGTAATATAATTTGTGTGTCAGCAGAGAAAAGTTGCCAATGTGATCAGTAGATTCACATGTATGTATACGAAGTTGCCCTTGGCCATTGCCGATGGCTGATTTACAGTTGGACAATCAGCAGTCATACAAAAGTCGCTTCTCACTCCCGCTCATGCCATAGGAACACTTGGCTATAACAGTATCGTTGACAGCCTTTACCTATACATGAATACATCTTACACCCTGTACACAAAGTCTGAAAGGGTATTATAAATTTGTGCCAAGTATGTGACAGACGGAAGGAGGCGTGGCAGACCAAATGTTCCATGATTTCGCACACCATAAGAGTTAGAGGCACAAAAATGTTACCAAAAGATGTGCATCATGTCGATATCTTACCCCCATCCCCCGTGAGAGAATTCAGCGGTATAAACCCACACCATAAAAGTTATCCAATTGAAACTTGACACAGTTATGCTCAGTGTTACTGTAACTTTAAAAGATATAGATAATAATGTGGCAATTTTAAGCCCCTCCACCTATAAACATTAGTTGTTAACATTTATGTTAGAGCCACTATATTTGGTACGAAGACTCATGGTAAGCTTATAAACCAAACATTGTTGACATTTTGCAGAGTCAACCCCCTAGCCCCGGGCACCGTCACGACTGTCTGCATCAAATTTTTTATTTATGTTAACTTTTCTTAAATGAAAGGCGAATTTTCATTAAGAAAAGTGATATTTTTAATGAATCTGTAACTCAGGCAATTATCTATCGACTTAAGGTTTCTCGATACATACATTTTTGAAAGGGAAAATTCAGACCCTTCGAATAATATGTATCGTTTCGTGGCATTTCTGCAATATCTGTATTATGAGCACACAATTTTTAACTCAATTCCGACTTTTTCAAAATTGGACGGAAATTCAAAAAAATGTTGCCTCACACAGCGAACTCTTGACCAAGATATATTTAACCGGGTAGGCTCCTTCATTCGCTTGTCTACATTGTTGTCTATCTTGTTAAATATACCTTGCTCTTGACTACTATTGTTGACATTGCTTATCATCATATGTCAGAAAAAGCACAGTACTGCACAAAATACAAGAGTAATTACTTTAACCCTGATTGATGTCTTCGTAGCCAACTGCTTATGTAAATATATATACATTTTTTTATACTCTCTGACTTTTCAATTGTTAATGTAATGTATCCTCTGAAAGGGTATACAAAACAAAGTGACATAGCAAAAGGGCAGGAGAAGAAAATAAAATTGGACAGATACAAATCACAAAAAGCCCAAGCAATCAACTAATTAAACTTAAACAGCCGCAATGCAGTTGTAGCATTCGGGTAGTACGAAACGAAAAAGGGAATAGCTCATGGGTCCTTTGAATGACCCATTTAGGGCTTATGCAAGGAACACTATACAAAAGTTGCTAACAAAAGTAACTAACAAGCACGGCTCAGTGGGTGCCAAAGGCTTTTCGAAATTGTTTTTTAAATCTTCACTGTTGACAAGAGCACCTACCACAAAGCTCGCTTGCTCGGGCTGCGCAGTTCATGAATCAAAATCCGACCATAAATCAAAGCCGGAACGACAGTAAGAGTAAGCCAAGCAACACTAACGGTAAACACAGTCAGTGCATAAATCTTTGAACGATGCTCAACACCAATGCCAGGGACAAAGTGAAAAATTGAGTGAAAAAAAAAGAAAAGAGAAAATCCAAGTACAAAGTGAAAAGCGCAGCGATATGAAAAGCAAAGTCAAAAGTAATAATGATGCTGTATAAAACTGCAAGAGGTAACAATATCCAACAACAACAACAATAACAACGAGCAGATTGGTTAAGAAAAAAAATCCTCACAAATTTGCACTCCAAAAAGTTTTCAGTGTTGCTAAGCTTCCTGCTTTCCTGTTTCCAATCTTACTTTGCTCTGTAAATACACAAGAATCCCCTGTAAACAAGCCACCGAGCTCAACATTCACTTTGGAGTTTTAGCCTTTTTTCGAAGCTTTTCCCATATTTAAAGCAACATTCGTTTTCACTTTGAGTTGCCGTGTTGCAGCAGTCGTCGAAGCAAGAGGGGAGCGAAGTTTGGAACATGGTACCGAATTCGCCTTTTTACCCTGGCGCACACTCAAGAGCATAAATCAATGACAATGGCAAGCGCCCAAAAGTTGATTTAAAGGGCGAATGTTGGTCTTGAAAATAATTGTTGGGTTAGGTATCCAAAGCCATAATGCTTAAAGAGAACTTACTTGACTTAAAGAGCATCGATGCTGAATAAAAGATCCTTTTGTAGATAAGTATCATAGATGACTTTAAGTTTACATGACTCAACATTCATACTCTGATGGTTTCTCATTGAATATGCATCACCCGTGTCTTGATATCACATCTGTCATAACTTGCTTATCGATGTCTCGTCATACAATCTTCTTTTCTAGATCTGCTCCTACAGATCGTATCCAAGGTACGCTTTGGAAACTAATTGAATTTTTCCAGCGGCGGTATCCAATTTTAAAACCTAAAGCTTTTTCATCATACGCTCTTGAGCTTCTATGTCGTCATCATCGTTTAAATAACAAATGATAATAACCATTGCCGCAATAACCACTGATGCAACCAAGGATGCGTTCTATGATAGACTAGAGTCTGTCTATGTCAGGGAAGGGGCAGACCACGTCTCCGTTGAAGTACCAGGTAGAGAACAAACCTTTAATATCACCGATTGAAGAAGGTGAGTGCCTGGAGTGCCGGTAACGGGCTGTTATGGCCAGTTTAGAAGAAGAATAACCCGATAGCTATCTAAGAGGAATATAACCCAAACTCGCAAGCTTAAGGTGAAAGGCGCCTGCCTCTCAAAGACTCAAAAAAAAAAACTTGATTCGTGTCGCCCATCTCCTAATTATAAGCACTGTATACATTCAGCACGTTAAAAAGTGGCACTATAGCGGTCCCGATATGCCAAGTTGTCGCTAAAGTGCCGATTTACATCCGCATCGGTTTGACGTGTTTCCGTCAAGGTAACTAGCGTAAACCTTCATTGAATCCTGTGCGTTGTTCACCTTCTTCCAGGTAGTCTAACGCATTTTTTATCACGTTTCAACTCAATATTGGTTGGTACTTCCTGTGCGACGTGTATGGATAGCAGGCGGGAGTCATGCATCGTCTATTAAGTGGTAAATTTCAAATGTTGGATTCTTCATCGAGTCCACTACATTGCTGAGATTTAGACTAAGTTCATAGCGCTTAAATATATGGTCTGGTGTTCATTATCATTGTGGGTTGATGCCATTAAAGAAGAAGAAGACCCCATTTGATGCAGGTTCTAGATTTCCAGTTTGTAATTTATTAACACAATCTTAAAGCGTGGCCAAAAAAAAGATTGCCTATTTAATCTTCTTCCTAATTGGCCATAATAACCCGCTATCGGGTTACGGCCTGATGTAAATACATTCTTTCATTGGAATTGTGGTTTTACGTAGTGGGTCCCAAACCTTTCGCACAACCTTTGTAAGGCCTACTGGTCTCGAAAGAATACATACGATAATATTTGACCTGCTCAGGTGGTATTCTCTAACCCGCTCACCACACTAAATCCTAATAAAACCATCAATGGGGATCGCTATCGACTACAATTTATAATTGAAAAAAGGCCGGAATACGAGGAAAGACACAGCAATGTTATTCTTCAGCAAGCTAACGCTCGATCACATGTTGCAAAACCAGTGAAAACATACTTGGGATCATTAAAAGGGAATGGCGCTATTGTACACGCTAGATGGCGTTAGCATATGCGCAGCCAAGAAGGCGGAAAAAAATTTCACCAAATAACATTCTATTGCCCTGTAAAAGGGTATTATAGATTTGTGCAATATCAAAATCGGATAAATACATCAAAAGTTTAACAGCGAGCCGGAATTGCTTATATTTACATAATCTCTCAAGGGCACTCTTTAATTCAACTGTCAACAAGTATTCCGGCTGACCAAATTAATTAGATACCAACTAACTTAACTGCTTTTGTCATTAACTAATCCGGAAATATCCAAAGCAATAGCATCCCAAAAAACCACTGTTCCAAAAGATAAAAAAAAAATTGAATCGCAAATTACAACCCAAAAAGTATTAGGATGCTGCAGCGTATGACTTTTATTATTCCGGGCAACGCCTTGCCACATAGCCAAACTACTCATGCTCCCACTTTGGTGGAGCAAGTAGGGGACAAAACTTGCTTTAACTTTATTAAATATCTATTAAGATATACAAAAGAAAAGCAACTTTTGCTGCACTACCTTTTCAGAGTTACTTGTTCCACTTTTTCCACAGCCTTTTGTTGCCAGTGTTGTTCATGCCAAATATTTGCGCGGTAAAATCAAAAATAAAAAGCTTGGAATAACAAAAGAGCAAAAGAGGAGAAATTATTGCTGTTTGCTGTTAGACAAAAATTATGCCAAAAGGAAATGCAAAAGTTAGAGGAAACAACAGATCTAGATGTTGGAGTCTGGGCGGGATTTCGCTGTTAATCAATGACCGGATATGTTTTGCACGCATGAGCCCTGAACTATGACCAGGTCCGGCACAATGGCCTTTGTTGCATGTAAATTTCAAGTTAAATAAAGGAATAAGCCTGGAAATTTCTAGTGGCGAGCGAAAATCGGCTTGTGGCTGCAATTTACCAACGAGAAGACTAGCAAAACTGGCTAAAAACTTTTGTAATTGATATATGCGGTTATAACTTTATAATGGAGCTGCCAACTTGTTTGAAAGTTGTATGAGCACGGTGTTGAACAACGTTTACAGTTAGAGTAGAGCCCATTAAAGGTTTAAAGGGGTTTAAGTCACATAAGTATTATAGTTAAAGCCAACTTCACGGTTAACTATAAGCTTTGGCATCTACCTTTTATTTATTTCTTTGTCTCCCTCTTGCACTCCGCACATCAGAGATTAATGTCATCTCAATTACGTTTCCTTTTAGTCGACAAGTTCAGGCGAAACTTCCGCTTCGTTAGCATGAAAAGTTCACGCACAAATTAACGCAGCAACTGAACTTTCCGCCATTATGGCTGTAAAACTAAGCGACAAAGGGTTGTGCATCCCCATAAACATAATTTCAATTTTAATGAGTAAGTTGGCAGTCCCCGCGCACCTATCGTAAAATGTATGCAGGTTCATAAGTGAAAAAATGTAATAGTGCTTGTTATACCCTGTACACATAGTGTACAAGGGTATTATAGATTTGTGCAATGTATGTAACAGGCAGAAGGAGGCGTGGCACAAAGGCTTATCATTGACTTGGGTAGCGATTGGATCATGTCTGTCCGTCCGTCTGTCCGTAAGACACAAAATTTGACCAAAAGATGCGAGTTTATCGAATTGAGTTGATATATGCCCCCGTTTCCCCCCAGCAGACTTTTGCGGTTTACAACCGCTCCGTTGAATCTATCAACTCAAAACTCCTCAGAGATGTGCATCGTGTTTATGTGCATCTGTGTTTTAAAAATTATTGCTTAAAAATTCCACTACATGTAGATATGGATACATGTGAGCTAGAGTTACAAAATTTGGTGTGGAGACTCGTGTGAGCCCAATCGTTAAAACTGTTTCTACCTTTTTTCAATAGAACCCCTCTTCCCACGTAATCGATTTACCTTAATTACTTCCACACCCCCCAATATATTGATTTGAAAATGGCCACATACATTTATAAATGTATTTTTGATCTATGTTACAAAATTCAACGTTATTGGTCCAAGAATACTGGAGTTTTGGGTATAAGAGTAATTTTTGCCCACATAATAGCCAAATTCCCAATAGAAATACTTGTCAATTGGAACTTCCCAATTGGAAAATGCTTACAGTCATATTAAACTTGTAAAAAGAGACATAAAAGAAAATACTTTCGTTCCCATTTTACCGTATGCTGGATTTAGTGCTTAATTGGGGAAAAAAAAGGGTACGTGGTATTCCACTGTCGGGCACCGTCCCGACTGTCTGCATCAAATTTTTTTTCGTCAACAATAGGAAACGCAACTTATGCTAAGATTTTGCAGACCCTTCCAACATTGCGTAAGCATTTCATTGCATACTTTCAGGCATGAAAATGCATATATGCATTATGCATTCAATGCACTAAGTGCATGCTGATGGATTTAACTAAGAAATTAGGCACATCTCTGCTCATGCATATAGTAGTATGTACTATGTATATATTGTATATAGGTCGTGTGAGGGCACAGCGATGTGTCGACCTCCAGACGAAATAAGCCCATGTTTCACAACAAGTTCATTGGCTCTTTTACGTATACTAGCTTCTTTAGTTTTTCTTTAGCCAAACCGCCAAGAGCTCTCATATAGTATACAAATTTATATATACACAAAAATATTTCGCAAAACGAAAATATATAAAAATTTCATAATCAACATTCCCTTTTTTTAATTTCGCCCCCTTTTTTCTGTGCAAGTTCCACAGCTTTTTGGCTTAAAATGTTAATTGGACGCTGAAATGTTAAATTATAAAAATAAAAAATAAAATCAAGCAAAAAAATGCCAGCAGAGCGTTGGTTGACTGCCTGGAACCGATGCCACTGGGTAGTTGGCAGGCCCCAAAACGCGAAAACCAGCACGCGGGCATAAGCACCTACCCCCAACTACCCACTATCAACGGTATCACCATGGCTCACCCTCTTTTTGCGCTTCGAAAAAAATGTCAGTTGGCTGCCAGCCAGCCAGTTGGGGCAACTGCAATGGCGGTTTGTGGATTTGGGGTGCACTTCAGCATACTACTTCCGGCGGGCAACGCTCTCGGCTGCTTTTACCGTGCACCCAGCGAGAGGACTGCCTGGAAATCAGTCAGCCCATTCAGATGCACAACTTGCATTTTATATGAGGCATAAATTATGAAATTACGCAGAAAATAAATACAAGTCAACGTCAGTCAAGTCCTCTACGTCGTACGTTCAGGCAGCTTACAATTTTTATGCCATCCATTTAGTTTTTCATGCGGTTCTATGGGGTGCTACCAAAATTAAGCCGTTTTCGTGTCATTGTTTTAATTTGCTGCAATTTACATTTTGACTGAGATTTCATTCGGAAGTGTGTGTGTCGAGATAGCAGAACAGGCGTGCCGAGCTAGCTAGAGATCCACCACTATGACAGGGCGAAAGGCACTCAAGTGCTGTAATCGTTTAAGGAGCTTTAGTACCTGCTCCTGACATAGGTAAGTGCTGGCTGCGTTAAGCTTTAATTACCTGAAAATGAGTAATATGAAGTGGAGTGTTCTTTGGCATATTAGGTAATTACTAATGCGTTTAGGTTAATGAGTTTCTAGCATTTAGCATTAAAGTTAAGCAGCTGGCAAATATTAAGAACTCTTCATAATGCCCATCCCCATTAGGATTGATTTTATTGGAGTGCACTTTTTGCTGTTTTTGTTTTATAAGTTTACTGCTCATTTCAACCGTCAATATATGCACTGCATATATTGAATCAGGTTCGATGTAAACACAAATGCACAAATATCGTCTTCTAATCATTCATTTCATTTCAACTTTTCACCACACGGGGTGAGCGGATTAGAGAATACCACGTCAGCAGGTCAAAGCATGTCGTATGACGCGACTAACAATGACACTGGGTTGTTTCGAGACCAGTAGGGTTGTGCGTAGGGTTTGTGACCCACCACGTAAAACCACAATTCCAATGAAAGAATGTATTTACATCAGGCCGTAACCTGATAACAGGTTGTTATGGCCAGTTAAGAAGAAGAAGAATCATTCATTTTATCATTTAAAGTAAGTACATTTTCATGATTCTATACTTAAAATATAGTAAAGAATTAATTATTATTTTTTTTAGGGGGTAGCTAGACCAAGTTCTTCTTCCTGTTCCCATTACCCTTACCGTTCCTATTTCTTCCCTTTCTCACGCTCTCTTTCTCATACTAAGTCCAGCTGAAGATTTTTGTACCACTAACTTCCTATCATCTTCCTCATAACCTTCTTCGTCTTCATACTCATCCTATACCTCTCACGTACTTCCAATGATTCCGCACCTCTCGAAGTGAAAGTTCTGACACGAAGTTAACGCAAACGCGAATCGCGCTGTTCGGATAATTCTACTGCTCCTAAAAGCGAAGTTCTGTCGACGAGGTCAGCATGGAGATCAAACGGAGAATCACTATTGCCAATAGAGGTTACTATGGTCTAAGTAGGCAAATGAGTAGAAGACCACTCTCTCTCTCTCGCCAGACGAAACTAAACCTCTATAAGACGCTCACCCTTCCCATTTTGCTTTATGGCCCTGAACCATTGGCCCCTTTGACTATTTGAGCGGAAAATACTACGTAAGATCTTTGGCCCTTAAAGCGTGGGCAACGACTAACGCATTCGATGGAAGGACGGAAACGGTATGTTATGGATCTTTTTGTTCCACTACACCTATTCTAGTTCAGAGAAAGAAACAAATGGCGCATTCAAATCCCTCTTTTCTGCTTAGATGTGGGTGCAAAGTTTCTTTTCATTCCTATGGGCATGTATTGTTGGCCTTGCCGAATTGCATTGGCATACATTTTGTGTAAATGTATTTCGAAAACACAAAATTTTCCACACCTATATCTAGCCTAGGTTAAGATTTATAATATTTAAGAACCATGTTAATTGTAATGTAAAGTCAGCTGATAAAGCTTTTGTTTCGAAAATTTCCCTGTCTGGATAAGGTAAGTCTCATTAAATTGAGATCATTTTTTGCTAGTGTTATAATACTTGTGTTGTTACATCATGAATTTTCTGAAAATGAACAATTATGAATGTTTGAAATAAAATGTATCAATGCAGCATGTAGAAAACAGTCACTGAGAAAACTGTCAAAATGTAGAAATACTTAAAATGTATTGACATAGATTTTAGTCGCAAATAAACTGTTTTCGCAGTTTTTACGTAAATTCACTTAGGTTCGATAACATTATCAGTTTCGGATCTCAATAATGAACATAATTTTGCAATCCATAGTGTCAATGGATGCAAATCATGATCTCATCTACTCGCTAGGTTTACACTTGTTATCTAATGTAACTTGATACGGTTTTAACACCTTCTTCCTTATGTTTAGCCACATAGAAGTAACTATTATAGAATAGAAATTTTTTATTATAGGAATATTATGGACCGTCGAAACACTATGAAAAATGATAAAAGTTCAACTTACACTAATTTTCTTAGAAGATACAAGGATTCAAAACTTTTATATTCATATCAAAGAATCAACATTTCCAATCAATAATAAGCCAACCCTAACTTTTAAGAAAAAAAAACGTGCAAATTGATATCAACCAATACCTTAAGATTTAACAGTTATTGAAATTTGGGAAAAATCTTACTAACTATTTCTGTGAGGTTACTTAAAAATATCGTCCGCGTCACTTACGTAAAGCAGTTTTGCCTAAGTTACCACAATCAGAAAACGTTCTTATTTAATACTAAAACAATTATTCTCACCACATAAATAAAATACCCAAAAGTAGCCATTAGGATTCCTATGTCCAGTTCAAGCATTAATCGCATCGAAAGCTTTCAATTAAACATGCCGGACATGCCCAACAAATTAGTTTCTTCTCCAATCTTCCCATATTGCGGCCCTATTTCATGCAGCGCTTCGCAAAATTAAAGCAAATCACGTACTAGGAGACTACTCAAGCCACTTACCAAAGGACAGGCTCTGGGCTGACTGGATGGGGCGTCTAGACAAATCCAAAGGCGTCGGCATTTCCGCCAAAGTTGCCTTGAAAACAATGTTGCAATTTGTAGCCAAAATCTCGTTTTCACCCAGAATGTGTAAATGATAGTTGGGGTAAAAAAACAAGGTCCTTACTGCAACGGAAAGAGCACAAATTGGCTGCACTTGAACAACGAGCATGGGTTGCCACTTCCGCCTTGAAACAGAAAAATGTATGCCAAAAATTGTGTCAAAATTAACAATAAATTGAGGGCCCTGCGGTCTGTAAACTGTGCACCGGATTATCATTGCTGACCTGGCAGGCACGTGACCAACAATTTCATGGAATTTAGAATACTTTTGATACATTGGCACTTGGACTGCGGGTTGGACGCAGTGCTAGAAACTTCAATTAAAAACAAATTGAAACAATTTCAATTGCATTTAAGCGCACAACGTGCAAATCCTAAATGAATTTAACGATTGATCGAATTCACAATATAATGATAAAATGGACCAGCGAAATGTACAAGGACAAATTGAACAGATGCAGCAAGATGGCATAAGAAAGCTGGAACGGCTAAAATCGGGCAATCCCGACCCTAATATACCCTATAACCACAATTCATTAGCCTTATTTAAATTTTAGTGCATGTTGTAGGCGAGTTGCGTTAAATTTTAAGACTTTTGAAGATTTGAACGAAGCCCGCCCGAAATACTAGTCCGGAAAATGCTATTAGGGTGAGTAAAAAAAGTCAATAAACAAAAATTGGATTAGTTCGGAACATTCAGTATCCAATTTTACCAATAAATAGTAAATGCGTCCATGCTTAACGATAACATCGGCAGTAAATCCTGTCACAACTTTTCAGGAGTGTTCTGTTTATTGGGCTCTAATGAGTACACCTAATATTGAGACGCATATTTAACAACATTTTTATATACTTTATGAGGCCCTGCATGAAGATGTTGCACTTAAAATTTGTTTCCACAAACTTATATGCTCTAATACTCAATCATAGGGTATATATGGTATAAAAGTGCAAGCAAATTGCTAGTTCAGGTAAAAGAAAATGACGCAAATCTTGCCAGGATGAAAAATTTAATTTTTTTCACAGCAAAATCATGTCTATAGCAGACAAAGAACTTATGCAAATGAAAAGCAACTGCAAGTTAAAAGTAATCAAAGCGATTTTTTATTGCATTTAGTGCAACTTAAACTGATTTTCAAGCCAAAAAGCTTGGCAGAGGTAAAAGCAAGAAAGTAAAAAGCTGAAGTAGTAACTTGGCTTAAAAGGAAATCTTCTCTAGGCTGTGTAATGAGTGCACATTTTCTCTTATAAAATTTAATTTTCCAACACGGATGAGATATGGAGTGCGTGGCATAGTTACAATATAGAGTGCATATTTTTAATCAAAAATCTTCTTGGCAACCATTTTAGATCGTACTTGAAGTAATTAATGACAAACTTATATGCATTGCCATAATAATTCTTGCCATTAGCCAACTAATTAGTAAATTTGATTTAGTGAAAGTACGAAAATTTAATATAATGGTGGGAAAATACTTACTATTTTTATACCCTGTACACAAAGTGTAAAAGGGTATTGTAGATTTGTGCAATGTATGTAACAGGTAAAAGTAGGCGTGGCAGACTATATGTTCCATGGCAAAAATGGTCATAAGCAATAGTCGAGTCGATATATATATGTCCGTCTGTCCGTGTTGTCGCACCGTTCTCGGAGACTATAAGAGCTAGAGCAAACATTTTTTTTTAGCAAAAGATGCGCATATGCCGGGAAAAATACGAGTTTGTCGAATTATGTCGATTTTCGCGGTTTTAACCCACACCATAAAAGCTATTTAATTGAAGCTTATGCACACTATTACTGTGCATTAGAGCTGCAAAACCATCGATATAGTAACTACTCGATATTTTGGATAGTTTTGGGTGTCCACCATCGATACTATCGATATTATCGACTTTTGACTAGAACGTCTGGGTTCTTGGTTGGCCCCCATCGATTGTTTTTACCACTATCGATATTGTCGACTTTTGACTAGAGCGTCTGATCCGGTTGATACGTATACCATGCAAAGGTATTAAAGTGTAAAGGTTTTTAAAGAGCATAAAAGCCCAAATCTGCCTTATTCTTAGAGTAATATATATATGTTCGAAAATCAAAATAAAACAATAAATTCAATTTCAAAAATTTCTAAGAATAAAAATAAATGTTTTTGGTTACCAATTTATTTTATGTGTACTAAATTTCAGAACGCAACGATAGTAAAAATTCACGACAGACAGACAAATAATTTTTGCATTTCAGATTTCGACATAATTTTTAAAAGGTTTTAACTATTGAACAATATATCCTATTTATTTTACTTTAGTCTTGTTAGATTTGTATCCACGCGTTGATTCCATATCTGCTTTTATGTTCTATAAAAACCTTTACGCTTTAATACCTTTGCATGGTATACGTATCAACCGGATCAGACGCTCTAGTCAAAAGTCGACAATATCGATAGTGGTAAAAACAATCGATGGGGGCCAACCAAGAGCCTACCATCGATGTTATCGATAGTCCAATCGATGGTTTTGCAGCTCTACTGTGCATGTGCATTGTAAAAATGATTTATATCCGATAAGAACCTTAACCTCTCCTATTAACTGCAACAAAATTTAAATTTTTACAGAAATGTTAAAGTTAACATTTATGTAAACCAAATGTTATACGTTGGGGTTTTAAGCCAAACAATGTTGATCTTCTTACTGACCATCCCCCCTTCTCCTGTAAAACAGCTACCGTTATTATAATTATAATTTACACAGAAATTTGATTTTCGTGGAAAAAATGGGTACAGGGTATTTCACTGTCGGGCACCGTCCCGACTATCTGCATCAAATTTATTGTAATAGTCGACTTGACGATTATTTCTTACAAAAATCTCCAAAATGTATCGAAAACGTTATAATACCATTTACGTGCTTAATTTTCAGAGACTGTTTCAAATGCATAGAAAATGCACATTTTCAAAACACTTCTAGGAGCCATCTAAACATTACGTCATTATTTGACTTCTTCGAATGCTGTTTCAGCCCTTGTCTTATGTTGACCATTGAACAGTACTCATTTTGTTCTTGCAATCGGCGATGATATTCTGACATTCTGATGTGATGGTACGTCTGTCCCCTTTCTAAAACTTATTAAATTACTTAAATCGCTGTGTAATCAATTTATTTAAAATTAAATATTTTTATTTGATAAACCCTCGCATTTATGCACTTCGGATTAATTTTCACGAAAAGTAAAAGTATTATATAGAATATACCAATTTTGGTATATATATATATATTTGGTTCTCTTTGTTTATCTTGAGATCTTTGTTTATTTAATTTCTATTCAAATATCCTAAGTTAATATTTGATCTTTAGTTGTAAACAAAATCTAAAAAAAATAATGGGAATGGATGTACTTGTATTTTATAGTAGACTACCTCATTGACGGTGACCCAATTATTTATTAAGAAACTATTGATCTCAAATTCGTGTTGAAACATTTGTCCATTTATAGAATTTAAATGAAGCATGAGACAAAATGATGTTAGTTCCCTGTCATCCACGAATGTAGAGCGAAACTGGCTGCCTTAATTTTCTTTAATTTTACCATGTAAAATATCAAATATTGGGTACTAATTTTTTTTCAAATAAAGCCTGGTACGGAGATAGGCGGAATTTTTTTTATGCTGCCAAACTTTATATACAAAAAACTGCGTAGGAATTTCTTATTACGAAATTCCATTCCCCGGTACGCTGCACTGTAATTTGTGTTTCTGGTTTCCGAATCGGAAATTTCCGAACGTTCGAAGTCATTCCGTGTCGTTGTGTTTTGGGTTCCGTGTCACTTCGCAACATAATATTTGCAGCAAGAGCTGTGTTTATTTTTTCGCGCGCAATTGTTATTTTAATTTTTTTGTGTTATTTCAAATATCTGTGCAAGAGTACCAACAACAAAAAGCGAATCTGTAAGCGAATCTTCGAGCGGCAGCTTGGCACTTTTGGAAGCCGCATTGCCATGTATTCGTTTGGGGCTAACTTTGGACAGCTTCGACACTCTGTCGAGAAAGTGCCTACCCAGGTACCTATGACGTCATTTGCAGAGGGCGGGACATGAGCAGAAGAAGTTCGTTTTCGCAACTTCTACAGCGATCATTGTGCGTGACAAGAAGCCTAGCTGCATGGACACCAGCTAGCCAGTGACCAGTAGCGGCTCTAACAACGACTGAGCATCTCTCCCTACTGTGGGAGCAGAGCACAGCTGTTCTTTTGCTATTTATTACTGGCCATGTTTGTCGGGCAGTGCGACAATTTAGCACATTTTGTCACTTTTGATTGGCTTTAAGTTTGCAAAATTTATCGAAGATAACTTATGTATACTTACAAACAAAAGATTTACTTAAAAAATATTTCGCTGATAAACAATCTTCTTATTAAGGTTTAATTTGCCATTTACTTTTCATTCCGACTGCTAAAAGGCTTTTCATAACGAATGGTTTGGAAACGAGAACACCGAAACCAGAAAAGGCCTGATGATTTTCATTTTCAAACTGTATCTGTGTTTGTGACTCAATTTTCTTTTGCGAATTCAACTGAGGTGAAGGCAACTGGAAGCTCACAGCATTCTTCTTAGACTTTATACACATGTACATGACCTCATGCATGTTTAACTGCTTCATAACATTATTTTTGACTACTTGTAATGCAATTTCTTAGCCTAAATGCAGCAGTTTCTAGCAAATTTTCATGGCATTTTAATGATATTTTTTTCTACGCTTTATTTAATGCAAGCAAACTTTTCCACTTTTCTACTTTGCAGAAGCGCACGCCGTTCCGAGTCGTGTTGAGCCTACGTGAAGGAAAACTTTGTAACTTGACTGCAGTTTTGTGTTAAATTTCATATTCATGCAACTAACAACAACCAGGCGGCAACATTGTCGCCTGTTGTTTCCCTTTACCCCTTCCGAACCCCTTCCAACGCCTTCATCAGCATCATCATCATCAACGCCATCATCCGCTCGACGCGTCTGGCTGCAAAATTGCCATAAAAACTTTTGGCTGTCTCAATAGCAAAAGTCGTCATTGGGGCTTGTCGTCAGCGTCGTCCTTTCAGTCTTTCTAGTCGTTTGCATGCGTAATTCACGCAATCTACAGACGGCGCACAGACCATGAACAGACCTACTGGGTTGATCCCAGTGGAGGAAGAGTGCTCAAGTGGGTCTCATAGACTAAGATGCAAGCAGCTGGTTGAATGTTGACTCCCTTTGCTTGGGCCGCAATTTATCAGCAAGCTTTTGTGTAAGCGGGTTTTTTTAAAGCTAACAACTAAATTTTACGCTTAGCTTGCATATGCAGCACCCCTTACATTACTATCGCTCTCCTGACTACCCTTCTTTGGCTGCTTTCAGCTTGCGTATTATGCAAATTTGCTTAGCCTTTCACTTTCTAACTGACTGACTGCAAGGTCAACAATAAAATATGCGCGTATTTGTGCCCTTTTGTGTGCAACATGCAACCAGCTGTCAAAGCAACTGCCGCGGAGCGTTGCAATTAAAACGCTTTAGAAATTGTTTCGGTGTCAGTCAACTATGACCATAGACAAGATTCACTCGTCAATGTAAAGCTTTTGAGTTTATGCATATCATTAGGTCGAAAGCAGAGCCGGATTAAATATGTGAAGCCCAAGAGCCGGGTGCAATGTGGCTCCTGCAATTAGCCATTTACATATCAACGCGTCATTAGTATGGCAATTTTACATATTACATACTTCAATGGTTTATAAGTAGTACACTACTCTACACGATTTCATATTCAAGATCTCTCACGGGTGATCATGTTTAAACTACCTTCCCTTAACATAGCTCCGCACTAAGTTTGTTCCTTTCACTCTCATATTTTGAAAATTTCGCTAATATCAGTACTTTTGAGGAAGTTCCACTCAAACCCCTATTTCATTTTCTTTTCGATTTGCTTGAAACATGACTTATGACCATAGACAAGATTCACTCGTCAATGTAAAGCTTTTGAGTTTATGCATATCATTAGGTCGAAAGAGCTGGGTGCAATGTGGCTCCTGCAATTAGCCATTTACATATATTGACATCAATGCGTCAATTACATATTACATACTTCAAAACTGGTTTATAATTACACTAGTCAACACGATTTCATATTCAAGATCTCTCACTGGTGATCATGTTTAAACTACCTTCCCTTAACATAGCTCCGCACTAAGTTTGTTCCGTTGACCGTCAGGTTTTGAAAATTATATTAATATCGGTATTTTTGAGGAAGTTCCAATCAAACCCCTATTTCACTTTTGATTCGATTTGCTTGAAACAGGACTTATTTTGTTCTTTACAAATGGATCTACTGACTTAAGAAAAGTCTTATTAAAAATTATTTTGGCAACAGACATAAAATTTGCCTTTTTTGTTGAAATTTCAGGCCCGAGCGTCTTTCGAGAAGTGTGTCCTGGACCTCAGTTTTGAATTTTGTCGACTAGTGTACAGCAACAATAGCAATTCTTCCAGATAATAATAATAATATTATTGTCCCCAGTACAGCACCGCGACCTGTTATCTATTGTGCCCCCTACTGAGCCTACAGCTCCCCTGTAAGTTCTATCTCTGTTATAAACTGAATTATATGGGATGGTTCCAACCGGATAATATCGGCCACCAAGATCCTGTATCCACCTAGAAGCGTCAGCCTTCGTCTTGCCAAGGCATCACACTCAGCTAAAATGTGCTGGGAGGATTACTCCTCAAGTTTACAGAACATGCAGGTGCCGGAGCCGGTGATGCTCAGCTTGCTCAGGTGACCTTTGAGTCTACAGTGTCCAGAAAGCAGACCTTTAGCTTCTTGAACCTAATCTGGTTGTAAGAGACAAGTAACTGTTTAGCCTGTCTCAGACCTGGAGTGTTTTTCCAGTTCGTGCCTCGTATTATTCTTTCCTCTTCCCTTAAAAGTTGCTTGATGGTGTGTCTGTCAATGCCACAGAAAGGTTCTGTTCCTATCAGTGGGTTCGCAGCACCATGCCTCGCTAGTTTGTCCGCAAGATCATTTCCAGGGAAATTGGTGTGCCCGAAACCCATCTGAGTGAGAGTGAGTTACGTTGTCCCAGAAGGCCCAGCTTCAGTCTGGTTTCCCGAACCAGCTTGGAGTTTATTCTGGTTCCTGCAAACGCCCTTATGGCTTCTTCCAGATAAAACTTTTTAATGTTTTTGCTGGTACGATTTTGCCTTTTTCAAAATTAAGTTTGGGAAGTAAAGTTCTTTCGGAACTCGAAAGAAATAGATGAACAAGTCATGTGCGTACGAAGTCGATTTTCGATCATCTTGAGTTTTGAAAATTATTTTTAAAGTGCTAAGATTTGGCGACACACCTTGACTCGATGTTTAAGCTTTTTAACTTAGTTTTATCTTCTGATATGTTGGAGACACCTACAGGAATTCATATTGCTCCGTTTACTCTGTCTGAATCGCATGGTACAATTAAGAATTTTAACAATGAGAAGGATGCTGGTGCATATAGGATTTGTAATAGTACGCTTAAAGGTCTACCGGATAAAGCCATGGAATTTATTTTGGTTATTTTTAATGCTATTGTTTCGTTTTCCTATTTCCCTTGCCATTATGTATATGATTTTCAAAGCTGTTAAACCGGAACATGACCCTGTATCTTATAGGCGCCTATACGTCTTCTGAGTTTACTTTGCAAAGTTTGGTAAAGATTACTTTTTGGACAGTTGTTTGATATCGTCGGGGTATTTTTGCCTGAACATCAATTGGGTTTTACGTCGAGGGACTGTTGAGTTACTTCATCGCTCCACTGATCATATCCTGAAAGCATTTGATGCGCGTCATTATTGAAATGCATTATTTCTTGATGTGGAACAAGCTGATGCTCAAAATCCTGAGTTAAAAGCGTTGGAGTGCCTCAATGTATGTTAAAGCTTACCATTCCCCCAAAATGAGGTTTTAATAATTCTCTTTTAACTGTGGACAAAAGACTTACAAAGCTTGTCACTGTGCGAGCCAGGATGAAAAAGTTAGGATGGCTCTCTTCTAGCAATTCTAAACTTAATGTTGATCTAAAACGTCTAATTTATATTCAGATTGTAGCGATTTTCAAAGATCTGCATTCAACCCCTTCAATTCAATTCCTGCTCGCTGAATTTTAAAAAAAGTTTTACGTGGTTTTTCGTAAGTCTCGAAAGCATACTTTTTTTTACAAAAGTTTGTATTCTCAACGCATAGAGCTGAGCGTTCCGGTTTTTGTTTTGTTTTGAGAGCGAAGCTACGGTTGGAGTTGTACGTGGTAGTTGTGCTCCATTGTTGTTTTAGATATGACCACATTGGTTTCATGACGGCTTTGTGGCTTGTTTTTAGTGCTCAGTTGGAGATGTGTCTTTATTTTTAGATTAAGCTGGAGTCTGTTCGTCTTTAGTGAGGTGCCCAAGGGAGCCGAAGCCTGAGGCAACACGTGACTTGGGGTAGATTTTTCGGCGTTAACGCAGATATTCCAGCAGGCAAGCCAGGGCTCTATAGCATGAAGATGATCTTGCAGCACAGCCGAAACAGTATTTAGGTTGCCGTCTGTAAACGTGATACTGTGATCCTTTCTTTGTACAGAGTGTAGAGAATTGGACCTAACATTTTGATTATTTTGAAGTTTGATTTAACCTCCTCTACTAAAACGACGGTGCCCGACATAGGAATACCCTGTACCCTTTTTCTTTATAAACACTAAATACGACGAACCACTTTTATATCTCCTTTAATAAGATCGATATGCCTGTAAACATTTTCCTATTGGGAAGATCAAATTGACAAGCTTTCCTATTGGGATGTTGGATATTATGGTGGCAAAAATTACTTTCATACCCAAAACCCCAGTATTCTTGGGCCAATATCGTTGAATTTTGTAACATAGATCAAAACTACATTTATAAATGTCTGTGGCAATTTTCAAATCAATATATCATTTGCGGGGGAAGGGGGGTGATGTATTTATCCGATTTCGATCATTTTTGAAACATAGATGCACATAAACACGACGCACATCTCTGAGGTGTTTCGAGTTGATAGATTTAACGGTTGTAAACTGCGAAAGTCTGCTGGGGGGAAACGGGGGCAAATATCAACTCAATTCGATAAACTTCATCTTACGCGTCTCTGGCTCTAGCTCTTATGATCTCGGAGATCTATCCTCCCATACGGACCGACGAACGGACAGACGGACATGGTTCAATCGCTACCCGAGTCAATGATAAGACTTTTTGCCCATGGAACTTATGGTGTACCACGCCTCCTTCTGCCTCTTATATACATTTCACAAATCTATAATACCCTTGTACACTAATAGTTTAGTTTAGTTTAGTAATGTGTCGTGCAGCTGAGAGTGCTCAGAAGCAGAATTAGTTAACCAATATTTTTATGTGGGGAATTTGGGCCGCAACCCATGGCATTGTCCGGCCCTGGTTGTAAGTTACATGGCCTCAAATGGTATGGTGTGGATTGGCTAAAGTTCTTTACTATTCTGCCACTTTGTAAACAAATTGATAACAGACAATTTCCATTGAGTTTTATTTTAGCCAATTTCTGCATAATTTTGCAAGCCTTTGTGGCTCAGTTGCTGGCAAATGTAATTAATTATGCTGCCATCAGGGTCAAATCGGTCTAGGCCAAAGAGAAGCACTTGAGTGTTTGGCATATATTTAATTAATTGCATTTAATTGAAATGCATTTTATATGAAGTTGCCAGACAGAATTCTGCTACAAATGTTCTTTGCCTGTTTGTTATTAAGCGTTTAAGTTTTCTTCGCCTCTGTATCTAACCCAAATTGGTAGCGGAAATACCACCTGTTTGTGGTTTTTCACAATCACATAAAGCACTTATTGGTTGTTTAATTAAAAATTACATTTGTTATTGAACTACATGATTTCGAACGAAATGGTAACACTGTGCGACAAAATAAAAAAACTAAATACACCCGACAAATAACATAGTGTTGATTGTAGTTTCGAGTAGAACTCAAAACAATTTACTTTTGTTCTGGGGAACTCTCTAAATGTACTTGGAGTTGGCATAACTTTGTTAAGAGGGTTTTGCGTAGGGTTTGGGACCCACCACGTAAAACCACAATTCCAATGAAAGAACGTATTTACGTCGGGTCGTAACCCGATAACACGGGTTGTTATGGCCATTTAAGAAGAAGAAGTGAAAAGTAAACCCTTTTTTTGTTTGCCAGCGAAATATTTTTTATATAAATCTTAAATGTATTACAAAGATAATGCATTATTCATTGGAAAAGTATGTACCTTATTTCATTCATTAAACAAATTCTAAAAAAAGTTTGTACGTCAAGTAATTAATTAAATTTCAAGCTCTTTGGTAAATATTCACATGTATTCTTCGAAAAGTTATATGTTGCCGCACTGCACAAATTCAATTACGAAAAATAATTTGTGGTAAAGGCCATATGGACATACATCTATGTGCTTTAGTTTTAGAATAACAATTGATTTCGTCGACAAACATAAAAAATAGCAAACTTTTTTGTTTCACTTGAATAGCACACTTGACTTTAACTGGTTATAACTTTTCAACCAAAATAGTTTTTCTCATCACCTTTATTTTGCAAAATTTTTTTATCACAATTAACTGTGGTCACAGTCGCCTGTATAGTTTTCTTTGTATAATTTAAAATTAAAATTACTGTAAAAACCTAATTAAAACACATTTATCTCTCATTTCTTCGCTGTATTAATAATTGAATTCTTTATCAAATAAAATTTATTTCGGTGAGTTACCTTTATTAATATAAAAAATATGGGCTATTAAGCTCAAAAAAAAGTTTAAAAATTTATAAATATATATTACTGCTATGAAATAAATAATTTTTTTCCCTTTGAATGTGTGGAAATAGTGAAAAACTTCTAATATTTAATATGAGTAATGCCGGGCTTACACTGGGGCACACAGCGTCACACTTTGCTGTCATTCCTCAGTGGGAACAGCCAACCCGTTGGCACAGTTACGAAATGTCACACAAACGAATGCATTCTCAGTGTGAACATAAGTAATCGTTTGCTTAATAACTGATGCATTCTGGAGAACAAACTGTCACCGCAGTGTAGTGATGTAAGTTCAGACCAAAACATCGATGTTTACCAACGCAGAGTCCATCGATAATGGACATCGATGTAGGTCGATGCATCGGACTGAAAATATCGATGGTTTCCTGATGTTTAATATTTACAAATTTTGCTGTTTTTTATAGAAGCAACTTCATTATATTAAATGAAATATTTGAAACTTAAGCTATCTGAACATAAGACGATTTCTACAAACTATAAAAGACAAATAGATAAACGACTAAATTATGTCAACATAATAGCCATTGAATAATCTTCGAGATGACACTCTCAATTCTGCAAACACTATTTGCAAAGCTGAGAATATGTTACATACTTTGGCATGATCTATAATAATAATACTAGGTTGGCGTACGAGATGGTGAAATGTTCGATGGTTTTAAAAACATAGTATGTTTGAGAACATCGGAAAATGACAGGCCAACCATCGATGTTTTCGATGCATCAATGTATATTTTACACCACTACCGCAATGTAAACAGCTGTGTCATAAAAATGGTTCAAATGAACCATTTTTCGGTGTACCAGCATATCGAACATGCTTGTTCTTTTTTACCCTGTGACAATAACAACGTTTGTTTGTATGGTGAATACAAAAAAATAAAAAAAATTATTTAAATACAAATTTTAAAAAAATGGATTCAAAGAATAATACGATTAATTACCCGAAAAGATTTGTTGTAGACATAGGTTTTTTTTGTTGCATATGATTTCGTCTTGCAGTCTAAGTAATCCAAGTATTTGTGTGATGCATTTTAAGTCTTAATGATTATGGTGAATGGTCGCTTTTCAGCACGCCAACTCAATGTAACGGCCAAGGATTCCCCCTGTTAAATTGCATGCTCTTTGGCAGCGTCCAAAGTGCCTGAAAGTAATACACTAGCTCCATACCTCGCAACCAATTCCTATTGCACTTAAGGTTAATGCACCCTTCTTTTGTTTTGGCGCATCATTTTAATATAATTTATAATTGTGTGTGCACTTCTCCATATACATATATAGACGAATTACGAAACGCGCTCGTCTTTCGTCACGAAACCAGCTGTTTATTAGTTCCACAAATGATCCACAAACACTGTTAAGTTGGCAGCACTCATTATAAATGTTGGCAGCGCAGTTTGCATTACCAAAGAATATAGCACAAAATAAATTCCACTCAACTGCGTAGTAGGCTTAAACAAAAATTTTATTAATGGACAATAATCTCACCATTTTTTTCTGGTTGAAAAGTGGTTCCGAACTAGTATACTTTCCAGCAGGGGGCTTAAACGGAAAGTGGAAGTATTTTTGGTGTATGTGTTGCATTCAGAGATAAGTGCGTGCAGAAATAGAGCACCGAGGCAGCCTTAGCCTTAGGAGGTTGATATTAGTTTAAGTAACGAGGAAATTGTTTGTACACCAATTCAATTCGAGCTTGATGCTTATTTAATGGGGGCACGAAGTTCACTGATAATGAGTGTTAAATTTCGCATTCGAAAATAACATCCTAAGCAGTGACTATAGAAATAGTATCAAAAGAGGTTTATATCAATGAAACACATTTGGAACTTATAAGTTCAAGTCATTTAAAGATTTCAACGTGCACTCGATATATTATGGAACATAAGAGAGATGTAATATCACAATAGGGAGATCATTGATAAAAAGCAGTAATCCGTGCGAAACCACTGACTATGTAAATAATGGTACATACGACAAGCTATAGGGTGTGAAAACAAACTACAAAACCACACTTATTAAGAAGAGTTTTCTTAAAGCCTGACCTTCACAATGCCTTTATATATGAAAGAGGTGACTAATCATCTCAACCTGACTTTTACTTGTTCGTTTAACAACTATAAAATTTTAATTTAATTGGCAAATTTAAACTCCTATCTGAAAGAATGAAACTATAATATTTTGTAAAGCCATCTGGCTAGCTACATTGAGTGCAAGTGTTCCTGGGTCAACAGAATATTTAACCAAATAAATGACAAGCATACAGACCAAAGAGCTTTGAGCATTTGGTCATTATCTATTCATAAAATCAAAACAAAGAGAAAAAGAAATTTGAGTTGAATCCGCAAAATGTCAACACTTGGAGCTAAATTGAACGCAGCTATGCACAGGATTCCATCCGACTTGGGTTTGGCCTTTTATATTTGCTTTCACTGTGTGCTTACCTCACCTGCCCAGTGTCGTCCTGCCCGGCAAACCCTTGTCCATTATGACCCTTAGCTTAGCGTCTAAGCAACGTAAAAACACAAGGACCAGTCATTTGGTTGGTTAACTTCCTCTACGCTTCTGTTTCAAATTTTATGGCTGAGCTCCGGCAAGAGTAACCGTTTGCCATGGTCATGCTCAGTGATTTAGAGGTGTGACGCTTGTAAAAGCTGACAAACTCCTGCCAACGGCGCTCACAGACGTTGCTCGGGGTAACTGGCTGTACGTGTGTGTTCGAGTTTATGATCCATATTTCTTCAGAATGCTTGGGTATTAGGTCTCTGGCTTCGGTTTCACACTGCATGGATTGGCCAGCACTTTTGCACTTAGTTTTGATTCGGTTTGAGTGATTTTACGAAATGTAATAAACTTAGTTGCAGGTATCAAGTTTATTGTGTTTGTCGACCATGCTCTTATCAAGTTGTCTACTCTCTAGTGCTTTTATATATTCGAACAAGTTTCCTATCCATGTGCATGGTGGAAAAGGCACTTAGGTCCCAAGTCTAATCGAAATATAAGCAAAGGCGAAGACGTATGCTTCGGATTGCACGAGGTATGTATATGCGCCACCATCTGATAGCAGTTCCAGCTAATTGTCTCTTTTCAATTTTTCCTGTTAGCAGATAAGATACTTCTGCTTAACTGGCCATAAGAACCCGTTATCGGGTTACGGCCTGATGTAAATTCATTCTTTCATTGGAATTGTGGTTTTACGTCCCAAACCTCACGCACAACCCTTTTAAAGCCTGTGGTGACTTACTGGTCTCGAAAAAACCCAGTGTCATTGTTAGTCGCCTCATACGACAAGCTTTGGCCTGCTGAGGTGGTATTCTCTAACCCGCTTATCACACAGGGGAAGCAGATAAGATATAGCGGATGAAGAAAGCATTGGCATCGCAAGTATTGGTTGTTTTATTTTTACTGATTTTAACTCAGATTTCTACTGGTCCTAAAGAGTGTTGAGCATCTTCAGCTCAGGTTTTTCCAGAAACGTCATAACTTTTGACTTTTGTCTGATTCTAGCCCAGAGAAATCGAAACTTGGCAGCTTTTAAGACTTCTTACGTCTTTAGAATTGATCGCTTCAGCTCCACAGGCTGGACACGCCCAACTACCATAATTTCTGGTAGAGATTCTTATTTCTCTGTGGTATAAGGTAAACATAATATGTCAAAGTTTTAGCGAGAAATTACAAGCTACTAGGAATCCATCAACTAAGGCGCTAAGCGAGATTTTCAAGTGAGAAAGTGAAAAAATCTCTCACAAAATCTAGCTCGATATTAGAATACAAACAGTGTGAGATACAAATCACACGGTCTTGCTTGACAATCACGCTTTGCGCAACAGGCGCCTTGGTAAGCGCAAAAAAAAAATAAGGCCGCTTTTACCGGAAAGCTTCAATACAACTTGTACTTCCGATTCGCAGATGCCAGAAAAAAAAAAGCTTAGGAAACACAAGATGAAATAGATACAATATAATATGTATTTGTAGTAAAAGGCCATAAGTTGATTATAATCAATAATTATTGAAGAAGAAAGAGACATATTGAAAGGTAGATCAGTGAATGGTATCCCAAAAAGACCTTTGAAGTCTAAATGAGTTTACATACTGATTGATGAGACCGTCGCTTTTCGGCAGACAGATTTCAAATAGATGTCAAACAAAGGTTTTCTTTTTTGACATTTTCCATTGTAGCTCCGCAGTTCATAATCCATGCCAATGGATTATACTTCAAATTTTATTTTTACCAAATGATTAGGTTTCTTATTAATTGCTCGTTGTGAATCTCGCTGCTGTGAATTTCGTATTCTAGTACGCATCTGATGCAAAACATGATCAGGCACGCCGCCTTTGTATTCGGTGCACAGATCTATTGGCATCCAAGGGAAGCATTTTGAGATAATTATCGAAAATCTTGTTCGTATTTGATGAGCATTTGACGAAATCACAGCATGTTGGAAGCTGTAACCCCAAAGAGAGTTTTTATACCCTTTGCACAAAGTGTGAAAAGGTATTATAGGTTTGAGCAATGAATTTAACAGACAGAAGTAGGCGTGTCCATGTTCAAAAATGATCAGGAGCAATAATCGAGTCGGTATAGCAATGTCCGTCTGTCCGTCCTTCCGTAGGAACGTCGAGATCTCAGACACCATAAAAGGTAGAGGCACACAAATTTTACCAAAAGATGCACATTTGATCAAAGCAGATGAAATTTGACGAATTATGTCGATATCGGTTTACACCCACACTGTACAAGTTATCCAATTGAACCTTGGTACAGTAATGCACAGTGTTACTGTGCATGTGCTGTGAAAAAATGATTAAAATCGGAAAATTTAAAAAAAAAAAAAGGTAATAATGTGACAATTTTAGGCCCCTCCTCCTATAAACGTCAACAAAATTTTACTTTTTACAGCAATGTTAAGCTTTACATTTATGCTAGAACCACCAAATTTGGTACGAAGGCTCATGTTAAGCTTATAAACCAAACATTGTTGACATTTTTACGAATAAACCCCTCGTAGTCCAGTGACCTTAATAACGCCCATAACCTCGATATAAAAAAAATTTAAACAGAAATTCGATTTTATGGGAAAAAAGGGTACAGGATATTCCACTTTCGGGCAACGTCCCGACTGTCTGCATACAATTTTTTTTAGTAATCACAAAATTTGTCGGGCTCTATATGTGTTACACATATTGCAACCCCAATCGAATTGGGAATTGCAATCTCCTAAATTCAAATGGCTAAAACCGGACACGCTTTGCTGTGGTTCATTCTGATGTGAAATGTATTGCGTAGTAAACAAAAGTGTTGTGACGAACATTCACTAAGGAAACACATCAATCAGTTTAATATGTTGCTTTGTGTATGCCTTAGGACTTAATATGCGGTTTAAGAGGTGCACATGATTTGTAGAGATGTAATCTGCAACCCGTTTGAGGCTATTTAGAGACAGCTACAAGGCCAAAATCAAGACAATTTACGGTTCAATAGTTACAGCGCTTTAAAGATATTGGTCCAAATCATTACATTGTAAAATGGTGGAGGCGGTTCAGTCCATTGTTCCATGGCAAAAATTATCAGGAGTAATAGTCGAGTCGATATAGACATGGCAGTCTGTCCGTGTTGGTCTCAGTTTCTCAGAGCCTATAAGAGTTGGAGTCAAGAAAATTTTATCAAACTATTCGCATTTTCCCTAGGTAGAGGGAGTTTGTCGAATCATGTCGATATCTTACCCCCTTCATATGCATATTTTGTGTAAAAATCAAGATCGTGTGAAAACTTTAAAGGATAAAGGTTTTTTATAGAAATGTTTAGTTAAACTATGATTAACATTCCATATCAATAAAAAAAGCTAAGTAAATTTAACAGTTAAGAACAAATACTTGCTTCAAAATGCGTATTAAC
The DNA here is from genome assembly GCA_035041775.1 of Chymomyza caudatula. Taxonomy (NCBI): domain Eukaryota; kingdom Metazoa; phylum Arthropoda; class Insecta; order Diptera; family Drosophilidae; genus Chymomyza; species Chymomyza caudatula. The sequence continues at coordinate 3,568,320 of JAWNKW010000133.1, forward strand.
CCTCTAATGCCCAGTCCCGCCTTCAGACGGCCTTCACTAAAACAGTCATAAAAACAACACAAATTCACTTCAAATGCAACAAAAAAAGGCATATAGTATATCTAAAATAAAGCCGGTAAATCGGATTCAGATTTCGGATCCGGCAACCGTTTTGGATTTTCTAGTACCGTTTTCAAAGTATGACGGGTTTAAAAAAGAAGAAGTTTCTAATTTCGAATAAAATATTCGAACAACATTAAATTATAGTTCATCTCGATCGGTGGTAAGTCTACCGAAAAACTTGAGATTTGTTGCCTTCGCAACTTTGTAAATCTCGTAGTTTTTTAAGTAGCCATAATTCAAAACGGTTTCAAGATTCGAAATGAGCGACCCCAAATTTTCATTGAAGTCAATTTTGTTGCATAGTGTAATTAATTCTGCGCAAACAGTGATTTTCAATTATAAAATATATAGTGAATGTTGTCGTACGCAATTCTAAAACTCTGGCCTTTTGTAAAAATGTAACTTACAACTTTGTAACACAGGCTCAAAAAGGTTTTTTTTTTAATTTTTAGTAATGCGTGAATGCCTAATCCCGCCATTGGGCGGAGTAGGTATTTTAACCTGTACCAGGAAAGCTTATTGTCGAATCGGCATTAGGGGGTTAAACGTTTAGTAATTGAGATTGTTTTAGATGAAAACTGCTACATCTTTAAGTTAAAGCATAAAAAAGCGAAGTACACATATCACTAGTTCCTAAAATTTTCTTCTCTATTCTTAAATATTTATTAAATTTTGCATAGGAATTGGTGTCGCTCTTCGCCTACCCCTTCTGCCGCTCAAACAACTTAATTAACTTTCCCCTCTCGTTGGCTCTCGTGGCATTGTTTACACGCCGTCAAATAGAAAAATAAATAAAAGTGAAAAATGTGCAGTTAGCGCAGTACCGCTATAAAAAATGGCCAACTGGCAGGCAAAACAGAAAGCGAATTTAGAAATGAAAGCAGACACAATAAAACAAAACAGTAAAAAGAGAGAAAAAACATGAACCGATGGTGTGAGTGGAACAAGGTCTCTAAATAATCATTGTACACTTGCTTTTGTTAATTCCGAGGCACATATTTTGTGGCGAACGCTTTAAGTGAGCCAAAGTAGACCACACTCAATGAAGCGTAACAAAAAAGGGAAACGGAACTTAAGGGACTGCAGAAACCAGCACTGACCAAGCACTGTCCAGGCGAAGTACGAGAGCGAAGGGAAAGCCATTGTCACTGGACCACCTTTAACCAAACCGGAGCACATGTTCCCCGCTATTGTGAGCTTCCATGATGTGGTCTTTGTCAACATGGTTTACCAGGCGTAACCCACATGTATAGGCAGAAGTAGAGAAAAAAACGTTAGGCGACAGCCAGGGACGGAGTAAAGCTTGAGCACAAGAGGCCCCCACATGACGATCACAAAAAAATTACCTTGAAGTATGAAAAGTATAGTTATCAACATAAATGTCCAACCTCAGTGTCTCTCTACTCGAAGAAAGCATATACTTTTGGTACTTCTGGCAGACTCTCTTTCAATAGCCGCAAAGGCTCCGGTAACTGCTCGCGTAGTACGCCCGACCATATCGATATCATCTGCGTATGCAAGCAGCTGGACACCCTTTTAGAATACAGTCCCGTTCTGATGTACTTCGGCCTTTCGCAACACATTCTCCATTAAAAGGTTGAAGATGTCGCAGGAAAAGGCATCACCTTATCTGAATCCTCGCTTGCTGTCAAAGGGCTTAAAGAAGCTCTTTCCTACCTTGACGGAGCTGCGAATGTTACTCAACATCATTCTGCATAGTTGTATCAACTTTGCAGGGATTCCAAACTCAGACAGTGAGGCATATGCGCGATCCCTCAACGGGCAATGAAATGCTGCCTTATAATGGACAAAGAGATGGAGGGTGTCGATTTCTTTTTCGTGGGTCTTCCAGGATTTGGCGTAGTGTGAATATTTTTGTTCAATGGTGGACTTACCAGGACTAAAACCACACTCATACGGTCCAATCAGTTCTTTCGCAAACGGCTTTAGTCTTTCACACAGTACGCTCGATAGGACCTTATATGCAAGAGAAAAAAGTCTGATACCAGGGTAATTAGCGCACACGGTGGGATCACCCTTCTTGAGGACAGGGCAGAGGACACCAAGGTTCCAATCATCGGGCATGCTCTCATCTAGTCATATTCTGGAAAAGAGCTGGTCCAGTCTTGAACAGCTCAGCAGGCAGGTCATCTGCGCCAGCTGCTTTGTTGTTCTTTAGCCGCTTGATTGCGACCCTGACTTTATCATAGCTAGACGGTGGTACATCCACGCCGTCGACTATAGTTGGGGATGTCGGGAAGCTAACTCCGAGGGCGTACCGCGACACGGTATCAGCAAAAACTAGTTTTATCTGCAAGAATTGCTAGCGTGCTACGCATTTGTTGTAACTGAAAAAAAATCGTATAATATCATTCTAGGCTCCCAAAATGCCTACGGTCTTTAGACCCCTACATATTGAATCCGGCACTGGCGCCAGTAGAAAAATGTATGGGTGGTTACGTTGGGCGCCTTGTGGCTGAGTGCAGCTGCGTGTCGCCTTGAGGTCCAATGTGGGCACTACCCGTTTTGTTATATGCTGCCTGGACAGTATTTGGTTTTGAAGTGCAACGAAGCGCTTTAAAGTAGTTTTAATGGTGCTTAATTGCTTGTCACGCTCATAAACTAATAAAATAAATAAGTCGGATTTTAGCTAGAAAACCTGACGCAGCTGTTGGGTAGATATCACCGCCAGGTGCTAAGTAGAGGTACTAAGGCGGAGTGACTACCTAGATGGGTCTAAGCATATTGCACAGATGAGCGCGGCTTAAAAGGGTTGCCGGGATCCTACCTGTGCACTCTACCTGTAGCAGCCCATTTGCATATAGTATATAAAGCAGTTCGTACATCCAATATATCAAACAGTTACACACTGCACTCCGTTGAATAAACAACTTAGCAATTTTACACTATCATTCAACTATGTTCGAAGACGAGCCTGTAGCCTCGAATTTTCTCTTTACCAACAAAGAGAACAAACAAATCTTCCAGCATAAGTGGTATGCCAAGGGCAAGTTGCACGAATGTCCCACATGCTGGAGTAGCATTGATCAGGATGAGCCACCCAGTCAGCATTGGCTGCAACGTAGCGACGAAGAGCTCCATATGCTCAGTAAACAGCAACAGGCCATTCTGGACATCATTGAGGCGCGACGTATCGAGACCTTCTTTTTCTGTGATGAAAGTTCCGAAGACAAGATGGACCAGTTCCTCGGCGAGACGTGCAGACGCAGTGTACCTGAACTGCTGCGCTGGATGTTCCACAATCGCACGCGGCGTATAGAATTCAATGTGGCGTTCTATGTAAGCGTGTTTAATCAAATAATGATTTTCCAGAGCGGCACACTATACGTTGAGCATCATTTTGACATCGATGAATGCGTGTCCGTCATCTACGATATGCTTATGAAGCGTGTCGAGAACTATCTCATCTGCGGTCTTGACGTATGCGTGGAGGATTCAAGCATAACGCGTGTGCGAGTACAAGTTAAGCGCGAAAGACGGAGCAGCGATGATGAAGAGCATAGCTCGCAATCGATGGTCTTGCCAATGCAACTTCGGCATGAAGCTGCAACGATGGCTTCTAGTACAACAAGCAAAGCGGAAATGACCAGCTTGCGAGCTGCATACATTAAATATCAGCGCGAATGTCATGGCTATTTTCCTTCCAATATGCATGCCAATCTCTTCGGTTTGCAACAATGCAAGACGACCAAGGAGCTGTTTGTGGCACCCTATCACATAAGCGAGACGTTGCAACAGGTACCTAATAAGAATTTTCTTATTCTTAACGATGTCATGGGTAAATTTGAGCGCCTACATGAGATGAGCTCGATAGTGGCAGTTGGAGAAGCGCCACATCCCAGTCAGCTTCAGTGTCGCCGTTGTGGTGCAGAGTTCTTAGAGCGGACAAAGCTGCAAATACACCAGCAACTGCGCTGCGGCGAGGACTTTAGTGTGGACACCATGCATACTGACATTATCGAAATCTATGAGCAATGTTTGCCCATTTCACGCAACGAGTTCCAATATGCTTGCTATGGAATAACCAAACCCAAAACGATAATGCATAAGGGTCACTTTGTACCAATTGAATGCGATTGGCGGACCGAAAGCTCCGTAAAGGTACAGCATGGTCCTTGCGTGGTGATCAGTAATGCACAAATATGTAGTCCACTTAAATATGTTTAATAATGTCAGATAACAATGATTGTAAATAATAATTATTTAAGCATAATCACGGTTGTTTTTCTTTTTGGTATATAAATATTTGTATACAAGAAGCCTAGACATCGCTTATGTAAGTAGCCTAGACATCGGGATATATTCTAATCAAGCGAGCTGCCACGATCTGAGCAGCCCAAAGTGATAGTGGTGTGCAGGGAGGTCAGACACCCAGGCACAGACTATTCAGGGCTTGGACAGTTCTAAACATAGCTGGACTTTGGTGGACTTTGCTAATCTTAGGATCTGCTGCTCTGAGGAGTCGCCGAAAATCGTACGTAAAAAGGGCATGCTATTGCTGTTTCGTTTTCGTGGGATTCCTAAGTGACAGTTTTCTCAAACGGGGGCTTACTTATGGAGATGGTCGCTACGCTTAATCCCATTAAAACCTCTTGCAACTAAAACTGGTGCAGTGTAGTCGAGGAGTGGGCGACTATTTTTGTATTTTGAAGGTGACGGCATTGCATCGTTTTCACAAGGTACTAGCGCGGATAGGGCGGACCGCACTCTCTCTGGAGATAGAGAGAAGAAAGACAGAGACGATATCCAAAAAGGGGACCTCTTAAGTCCATGTGGGGAATATATATTTGGAGGATTGGTTAGTCATGACTGGTTAAGGCAGCAATTTGAATAGGTAGCTGTTTCCCCTGACACAAAAAAAAAATAAACAAACTAACTTAATCAACACATTAGCTTTTCGCGTTCATATTTAAAGGAACTAAAAAAAAGGCAACCATGAAGGTTTTGGACATCCAGTGCGAAAACAGAATAGAACAGATCATATTCACTACTGACTGGATTCTGTGCACGACCTGGCTTAAGTTGTTGATCATCGAGGACCAGGGCGACGTTTATCCTTAGACTCTAGACTCTTAACCGATAAGGATGTGTTGTCACCAAGCGGCTGTGCGAATACTACGTGGAATCTATGTGGTTTGTATAAGGGCTGAACACACATTTTATGAAAGAATACTTTCGTGGTAAAGTGGTTAATATAGCCTTTTAACTCGGTCGTTTCATTTATCTAAAGCACTTCAATGTTTAACGTATTATAATTTAAATTAAAGCCAATTTTCTCCAGACTAACAGCTTATTTCACTTTCAAGCTTTATTTCCATTTAAAATATTACACATAATCAAACCCAACCCAAAATGCAACGCCCAAAGCAAAGCATACGACAAGCCACACCAAAAATATCAACAACCACAGCGACTACAAAAAACTTTGCAGACAATTTAGGGATTTTCTCTGGCGATTTTCACAGCTATTATTAAATGAAAATGTCGAGCTTGCTGCCAGCTAGGCCAGCAGCGGGTTGCGCAGCCAGCCAAAAAAAGAGCCACCATGAAAATGGGTTAGCAAAAAACTTTTCATAGCTCAAAACGCCACAACAATCAACCCAGCTACCCAAACTACTGCCAACTATTCACCTATCCTTTCACTACTCCACTTGCCACCACCCACTGTCTGGCGCTGACTTACTGGACATTTATGTATTGCGGTTTTGTTTTGTGTGGCCGCGAGCCAAAAAATGGAAAGTCAAAAACTACGGCACTTCTCTTCAGTGGTTGTAAAGATTGGTGTGGGAACAATTTCAGTGACTTGCTTATTATGCAAAATCCTTGCACTCACACTTGATTCTTAATTTTGTATGTAATGAACTGAGAAATCGTTAAAAGGTTCTGTTCATTGTATAATAATATTTCTATATTGAAGGAGCTGCATAAAATTAATTAGATATTAATCTAATTAATAATTCAAGTCCACTTCAATTTCGTTTAAAGGTCACAATCACACTCGCACGAATTACAGCACCCGAATTTAGAGATGGTTTTATTTTCAATGTTAACAGTCTGTCCGGGGGCATGTGTTCCGGAAACCATCAGGATGAAAATGGGTCACGGAGGATGAAGTTTTGTCAGAAGCGTCCAGCTCTTTAATTGAACTCAGTTTTATTTAGATTGGCCCATTTTTTCCGCAAAGCAGTTGAGTTTTGAAATTTTCCAGTGAAAATAACTATCCAACATTGTGGCATATCAGCTTATTGACTTTTGTATGATACCATACTAAAATGCCTTAGACATAGTGAAGACCTTACGATCCTGCGTCAGAGCAAATAATTGGCGCATATTTTCGCGCTCCTGCAATTTCCTTGGTGACGTCATCATTAAAAGCTTCTTTGATATGTTGCAAATCCACTTGTTCTTTCTCTTGACAACCCGTTAGCAACATAACAACCCTTACCGGGTTACGGCCTGATGTAAAGCTCTCCTCCAGGCGCTTCTGCTTCGAACGCGCCTTCTCCAATTGGTGATACCAAAGGTAGCTTGGGTACTCTCTTCCTGGTCCTTCCAACGGAGACATAGTCTGCCACTTTGACGCATCCCTACCACATCCGCATTGAAATCCTTTCTTGCAGGAGTTTCTTCATCCATACGAACATCATGACCTAGCCAGGAGAGCCGCTGGATTTTAATTCGCTCATAGAGTTCATTTTTCCATCGGGTGCGGTAGTCGTTGCCAACGCGTAGTAGGCCAAAGATCTTACGGAGTATTTTCCACTTAAACACTCCAAGTGCAATTTCATAAGACTACGTTACCATCCATGCTTCAGTGCCATAAGGCAAAACGAGATGGATTAGCGTCTTATAGAGTGTTAGTTTCGTCTGGCGGGAGTGGTCTCTACATTTGCCTACTGAGACTAAAGTAACATCTATTGTCAGGAGTGATTCTCCGCTTGATCTCTATGCTGACATCGTTCTTCATTGTAAAGGTGGTGCCTAGCGTAGGGGGATTGATTCGGAAAAATGTCAACATTGTTTGGTTTATAAGCCTAGCATGAGTCTGCGTACCACACTTAATTAACATAAATGTTAACGTTAACATTTCTATAAAAAGTGAAATTCTGTTGCAGTTTATAGAAGGAGGGGTCTAAAACTGGCATATTACCTATAACTTTAAAAGTTTCTATCGTATCTTAGTTATTTTCACACCACACATGCACAGTGTGCATGTTTGTGCCAAGTTTCGATTCGATAGCTATTATAGTGTAGGTGTTAACCGCGAAAATCTGGGGAAGGAGGTGAGATATCGACATAATTCGACAAACTTGATCTGCATAGGGATGTGCATCGATTGGTGAAAAAATGTTTGGTCTACTTCTTATAAACTCCGAGAACGGTAGACAAACATGTCTATATCGACACGACTATTGTCCGTTACCATTTTTGCTTATGGAACGTATGATGTGGCTCGTCTCCTTCTGCCTGTTACATACAAATCTATAACACCCTTTTACACTTTGTGTGCAGGGTATAAAAACACTATCATGACGAATGAAAAAATTAACAGTTGGTAACCAACTCAGGCTTTTCCGCACGTTTATCAAAACAACCAAAATTAGCGTAGACGAGATGAAGTAAACAAAAAAATGGAAAAACTAATTTGGAAAAAAAATTTTGGGAATTTTTAATTAATGTTTGTACTTTAATGGGTGGGCCTGGGTTCTGGTGGAAAAGGGTGAAAGCTTCTGATCGCCATTCCCCGGGGAATGGCCAGGGTGATACTTGTCTCTACCTTAACCAAGTTGACGCACTACCTCCTCGTGGTGCCCCCTGGATAGCTGCTCTAATCGCCACCCGGTGTTAGAGTAGTGAACTAATGTGCGCAGCGAAGTCCTCCCTGGGCTCTAAATGGGTTGTGCGTAGGGTTTGGGGCCCACCGCGTAAAAACTTCGCCCAATGAAAGATGATAAACCTGCCTCGGATAGGAACGCCCCCAAAGTTGACGACCCATGGAAACGTACAAAGGACTATGATTTGAGGGTATGCACCTGGAATGTCTGGACCCTCAATTGGGATGGCGCCTCTACCCAACTGGCGGATGCTCTCAGGATGTGCAGAGCTGACATTGCCGCCATCCAGGAGATGCGATGGACAGGACCGGGCTGCTGCGAAGCGCCACGAATTTGGGTGCGGATTTGTTGTTGGCCGGAGATTACGCAACCGTGTCTCCCGGTTCACACCAGTGAACGAAAGGCTGGCAACAATCCGCATCAAGGCTAAATTCTTTAACATCAGCCTAATTTGTGCGCACGCGCCGACGGAGGACAAGGACGATGTGACCAAGGATGCGTTCTATGATAGACTGGAGTTCGTCTACGACCGCTGCCCAGCCCATGATGTTAAAATCGTGTTAGGCAATTTTAATGGAAGGTTGGAAGAGAGCGCATCTTTGGTCCTACTGTCGGACAATTCAGCCTTCACGAGACCACCTCGAACAATGGTCTCAGGCTAATTGACTTCGCCGCGGCGCGTAACATGGTAGTCTGTAGTACCAGATTTCCGCATCCCGATATCCATAAGGCTACATGACTGTCTCCTGATCAATCTACACGCAACCAGGTTGATCATGTTGTGATTGATGGAAGGCATGCATCCAGCGTGCTTGATGTTCGTACGTTCAGAGGGGTCATCAACTCTGACCACTACCTTGTTGCAGCCAAGGTTCGCATGCGTCTAAGCATAGCGAAGAATATGCGATCTACTGCGCAGCGAAAGCTGGACATCACAAAGCTGCAATCACAGCAGACTGCTGAGGCCTTTTCCGCTCAACTCTCTGAGCAGCTCACTCAACCTCCCTCAGAACCTGATAACGCCGAAGGACTCTGGAAGCATATATCCCACTCCTTGCGTTCCGCCGCGGAAAACGTCCTTGGATTCCAACGCCCAGTGCCGAGGAACCAATGGTACGATCAGGAGTGTCGCGAAGCCATTGCAGTAAAGAACGCCGCCTATAGAAGGACCCTGCAGTCGACTCCTACGCGATCTGTGCAAGATCACTATCGGGAAATGAGGAGGATGGAGAGACGCCTTTTCAGACGCAAAAAAACGCGAGCAGGAGAAGCGTTAGCGAGAAGCGATCGAGATGTGCAGGAGCTAGAATGACGTTAGGAAGTTCTTCCAAAAAGTCAAGCGTCTGGCTGAAGGATTTAGTACCGGACCGTCTTCCTGTAAAGATGGTGCACTGATGTTGTGGAGGGAACACTTCTCTGGCTTGATATCGGGCGATGATGATGATGACAATGCCGCCCCCGGAGTTAACTTCCCGATGTCCCCAATTATAGACGACGGCGTCGATATACCGCCGCTATGACGAAGTCAGGGTCGCAATCAAGCGGCTCAAGAACAACAAACCATCTGGTGCAGATGACCTGCCTGCTGAGCTGTTCAAGACTGGAGGCAATGAGTTGGTAATATGCATGCAGCGGCTCTTTTGCAGAATATGGCTAGATTAGGGCATGCCCGATGATTGGAACCTTGGTGTCCTCTGCCGTGTCCTCAAGAAGGGTGATCCCACGGTGTGCGCTAACTACCGTGGTAATGACGTTAAGCGACACGCGCAGCTCCGTCAAGGTAGGAAAGAGCTTCTCCGAGCCATTTGATACCAAGCGAGGTTTCAGACAAGGCGATGCCCTCTCCTGAGACCTCTTCAACTTTTTGATGGAGAATGTGTTGCGAAAGGCCGAAGTGAATCGGAACGGGACTGTATTCTATAAGGGTGTCCAGTTGCTCGCATACGCAGATGATATCGATATCGTCGGACGTACAAAGCCAGCGGTTACCGGAGCCTTTGCGGCTATTGAAAGAGAATCTGCCAGGGTGGGTCTGGTGGTAAATGAGAGCAAGACGAAGTATATGCTTTCTTCGAGTAGAGATACAAAGCGGTTGGACTCTCAGATTGATGTTGAGAACTATACTTTTGATGTTGTCAAGGATTTCGTCTACCTTGGCACCACCGTCACAACAAAGAACGATGTCAGCATGGAGATTAAGTGGAGAATCACTCTTGGCAATAGGTGTTACTTTGGTCTCAGTAGGCAAATGAGTAGTAGAGACCACTCCCACCAGACGAAACTGACACTCTATAAGACGCTCATCCTTCCCGTTTTGCTGTATGGCGCTGAAGCATGGGTGATGTCGCAGTCTGATGAAAATGCCCTAGGAGTGTTTGAGCGGAAAGTACTCAGTAAGATCTTTCGCCCTCTACGCGTTGGGAACGAATACCGCATACGATGAAATGACGAACTCTATGAGCTCTACGACGACATTGACATAGTCAAGCAAATTAAGATCCAGCGGCTCCGCTGGCTAGGTCATGTTGAGCGTATGCATGAAGAAGCTCCTGCGAGAAGAGTCTTCAATACGGTTGTCGAAGGGAAGGACCAGGTAGAGAGTACGCTAGCTACCTTTGGTATTACCAATTGGAAAAGGCTCGCGCAAAGCAGAGACGCCTGGAGGAGAGCTATACATCAGGCCGTAACCCGGTAACGGGTTGGTATGGCCAGTTAAGTAAAGTAAGTAAGTACTTTAATTCTTTTGGCGACCCAACTATATTTTTGAAGACATGCCCAACACGACAGAAAAACATTTAGCTTGCTAAAGCCGAAATTACTAAAGTTATTTGAATAACTTCACTATATCGACAACGATAATGCACGAACACAAAAACATCGCCAAATCGCCGAAAAAGTTGTCAAATCGTTGAAAAACATAAAATTCGAGATATTACTTTTTTGGCCAATAGCAATTTTTTGTGCGGAAAAGTAAAATAATTAACTACAATCTCTAAAAAGTTTATGTAGAATAAAGAACAGAAACTGTACCGGTTTAAGGATATCGGTTTCGATTTGGCTATTTCGGAAAAATAATACCGGTTAACGCTTATCGGTTTCAATGAAATATTTAATTACGGTTTCGATATTAAAATTCAATCGGTTATGATTACGGCCTTTGAAACTGCGGAAAACTGACTTTAAAATACGAATTCGCGCGGTCTGCCTATGCAAATCCATTAAAAGCTTCGAGTTCTTTTACTCAGTATACACAGATAGAAAGTGATGCTGAGAAATGGCGAGGCCCAAGTGCGGTCGTTCGTGTTGGATGCGATAAAAACTCAAGTGTCACAACACGTAAATCAACACGTGAAATTGGATTATTAGAGCGGCGCGTGTGAGCAATAAAAGCACAAATAACAAATTGGAATGATAAACGGCAACCGCAGCAGACGGAAAGTTACCCACCCACCAACCACATCCCAGAAAGGTCGTTCGAAATGGCAGACAATGTCAGAGACACTGCCAAACCAATGGGCCCTACTCTAAAGAGTTCTTGAAGAATGAACAAGTTTAAAGGCGCAACAAAACCAGAAAAGACAAGCACACAGCCATAACTCTGAACAAACTACTGGGCTCTACGATTTTTGAAAAAAAAAAAGAAGAGCATTTATTGAAAGAAATGCAAAATATATGGCCCATTGAAACTTTAAATTTAAGTCAGCTGAACTAGTGATTTATAAATCAATTTCTCTTTGTAGATATCTATGGATATAAATTACACAACGAAATGACATGTTGTCCTTCATCAAAGTCACTATTCCGTTGTCGTTGCCATTGGTCTTAGTCGTTAGTGAATCGTTTGGAATTTACGAGCCGACATTTTACACTTGTCGTTCCCGTGAATCCCTCGTTACCCGCTCAACCTCGATAAGTGCACTTTCGAAGCGTAATGCGTTGTAACAATAATTCAAATTTGGCAAGCAACATATTAGTTCCGGTATTCGGATCAGTACTATACCCGTTTTGATAGATTATGCTGCGTGTAAGTACAACCAACAGGTTGATTGACCTCAATATCATAATCGCAACGAGCAGAATTGGATTACGAGCTTCCACAATTTGTAAACAGTTCATAAATGTCAGTGAAAAGTAATTAAGTAAATGCGCATTTTATTTCATTTGGACAAATGATTGATGGCAACGGACGGCCTAGCTATGGCTCAAAGGAGGCACTTGAACGCATATAACAGTTCATGAACATTAGTTCCATAAAACGTTCTCGCCAAAAGTATTAGCAAATAGCCATAAAAATAGTGCGGTGGCCATCATAAAACTGCACTGTCTGAGCGAATTGCTCATCCATCCATCCAAAGGCACTTACTTATGGAGTGGAAACGGTCTGGGCAGGAGATTTAGCTAGAAGCTCATTCAAATAGCAGCCATAAAGAGCAGACAAAACACATAAAGTAAATGAAGCGCCGCAAATAATGCAAAAAAAACACACACCCAGAGACACAAACTGACTGACAGACAGACAGTAAGTCAGACAGACAGACAGACAGACAGACAGACAGACAGACGACGACAGTGCGTCGAGTATTTCTATTTCTATTACAATTTCCATTTGCCTTTGTCGTAACTCAATGCTATTTAAAGCCAAAGATGAAATCAAAATCAATTGTTGCAATGAAAACAGTTTTTCCTGCACAATAAATGAAAAAAGAGTGACTGTCAACAGATTCGAATCCCCAAGATTGGTACTGCTTTAATAGAAAGATAATCATTTTGAAAGGACTCATAGTTGCTGAAATGCAGCATATAAGAGTTGGAGGACGATGCCCGACAATGGGACAAACTGTCTTGTTGCACAAATATGTATATAACACCCTTCTACACTCTATGCACAGGTTATAGAAACTTATATAATATATTGCATAAATTGGAACAGCGGATTGTTATAAACATCTTAAGTGCTGGTTGTCGTATTCTGAAAGTAAAATTGAAACTCTCAACAAGTTTGATGTTACTTAGTATGACATCAAAAACACGTTAAAAACGTAAAAAACTTTGTCGGGTCTCCACTTTTGCTGCAACAAAAAGAAATGATACAAAACGAGTCGTTTAAATACACTTTAAATGTATGTTACGTGAAACGAAAACAAAACCTGATGCGCTATAGGACTATTATTTCCAATTTCCCAAAAACCCGACAACCCACATGTAAACACATGTGACAGACAAGAAAAGAGGCCTGGAGATGCAAACATGAATCTGAAGATGCAATACAAAAAAATTGTATGCAGACAGTCGGGACGGTGCCCGACAGAAGATGTTAAAAAAAAATTTGATGCTGACAGTGAGTGCCCGACAGTGGAATACCCTGTACCCTTTCACAAGATCGATATGCCTGTAAACCGTTTTCAAATTTTGTAACTCTAGTTCCCAAGTATCCATATCTACACGTAGTAGAATTTTGGCACAGTGTGTTGGCGAGGGGGGGGGGGGGGGGGGTTAAATTAGCATATTTTTGGGTATAACTTTTGACCTATTAATCCGATCTCGATTACTTTTTAAACATAGATGCACATTACCACGACGCACATCTCCGAGGAGTTTCGAGTTGATAGACTCAATGGAGCGGTTGTAAACCTGAAATCTAAATCTGTCACGATGGGAAGGGGCTAAGATATCGGCTTGATTAGACAAACTTCATTTTACATTCTCATGTACGCGCATATTTTGGTAAAATTTTGTATCTCTAGCTCTTATGGTCTCGGAGATCTATCCCCTCATACGGACAGACGGACATGGTCCAATCGCTACCCGAGTCAATGATAAGACTTTTTGCCCATGGTACTTTTGGTGTGCCACGCCTCCTTCTGCCTGTTACATAAAAAAAAGGACTTACTCAATATTTTTTTTTTCACTTTTTTGCACACATAAACACAGAGCTGTGTCGGTGTGAGATGCGTCCAGTAAATAAGCCTTATAATAAGACGACCCGACAAGCGCTTTCGAACGAACGCTTAGATTAGGCGAAGCGCTGGGGAAAACGACCCGACAAGCGTTTTCGACCGAACGCTTAGATGTTAGGAATAGGATTGGTGATATTTTAAAATATATCGTATTTCGATATATATGTATAAAAATTGTTCTATTTACAATATCGCCGTATCGCTAATATCAATTCTAAAACATCGATACATCGATTTATAGCCAAAAATTTGCGGTCAGCGATTTTAGGAAGACAGGATTTTTAAAATTTTCATTTAAGGGCCTACTTTTGTTGTCTAGAACAAGATCCACAGCAGACGCGACCGTTTCTGACGTTGCAGAGCTGACTGGTGGTATCAAATATTTTAGAGCAAGCTTTGAAATATGATTTTCATTCCTTTCGCTGCCCCTTTCTCTAAGAAGTTGCACACTAGCTAAGTTCTCATCTTCTTCTTTATGCCGAATGCTCCCTCGTATTTCTGTTTTGGATCAGGTGATTATGAACATCCCACAATCTTCCGTTTGACAAATTTCCACTGGTTTTCACAATTTTACCGTTCAATGTGTCAGACTTTTAATTGGGTTATATTTCATGTATCCATATAAGGTACACCTTTCAACTTTTCCAACACGCTTTTGCTATTTATTGGAAAAACACATCAATAATTAAAAATATCGCGCATATCGATATAATATCAACAATCCTAGTTAGGAGATTCAAAGAAAATGTGACTATTTATTTTTCTCAAAAAATATTCATTTGATAAGCGCTTTTTAGTATTTTCTTGAGCTCTGCCAGTGTTAGCAATAGCAAAAGGTCGTAGAGGGTCAATAAAACGACTGAGCCATTGTGAGGAGTCAATTTGATACCTCACAACGCATTCTTATTTTTTTAGTGGTTTGTAAATGGACTGTTTTTTGTCAAAGAGCATGAAAGTAATAGAGTGGAATACTCGGCCGTTTCATTGAGTCGACTTGTTGAAAATCGTCCATTCCCAAGACAGTGCATAAATGAGCCTAGCAAGCAGCATCACACGTACACTGTCTTGGAATTGGTCGCTTTTCAGCAACAATTTTATTTTTTTTACTGTTCAGGATTCCACTCTATAATAGCGTTTTTTCACTATGTCACTATTCGATTCTTTACAAACTTTGCTTTTCTTTCAAACAAATGCGACTTAAAATGTGACATTTTATTTCAAAGTAACTAGTTTAGTCGCATACCGACGAGCGAGTCGGTAGAATATTTTAAATACCAAATAATAATATAATTGTGTATATTTCAGAAAACAAGTCTAATGTTGGCCGCTCCTTGTTTACAAAAATTTGTAACTAATTTTTTGCCGCCTATCGTATTTATGTTTACGTAGAATATGTATTTTAAATGTATATTTTAAATATAAAACAATTATTATGATTTTTTAAATTGAATTTATTTAAATCAAAGCAATTAAAATTACACAAATAAGTAAACATCGTAGACCGCAGAGATGAGTGCACGAATCAGCTGTTAAACTAAATGCGAAGGCGACGTAATGGAAACACGAAATGCTACTATTCGCATTTCGATAAAAAGCGAATGACAAAAAGCTATAGTGGAAACACGCTATTACATTCATGCTCTTTGGATTTTGTATAGGAACCGGTATAATAGGCAAACCGAAACACATATCGGTGAATCAAATCGAAAACGATATTATTGAAAAAAGAAACACGAAATAAAACCATTTACCAGATCAGGAGGACCGGTATTACCTAATAGTAACGGTATCCGAAATAAGTTTCTGTTTGAATCCCTGATGAACACACAATCAGCGGTTTGGATTTTAATCCAGAACATAGTGAAAACAAAACTTGCGTCGATAACGATAAATCATGGATGCGATGACAAAACATATGTTAAAGAGGTGCATAAAGTTCGATCGCTAGCCAATAGATGAAATGACACAAATTTGGTGTATTTGAAGAGATTTTGCATTGCCGTAAAATTGTGTGTATTCACGTGTTCATTGCCATACTTGTCAAATGTATGTGAACATAATATAAAATTCCATGTACAAGTGTGTAGTGGCTTTGAGTTTTGGATGGAGCAAGCATTCGATCTGCTCCAAGCTGGAGCTTTCCTTCGTACCAGACGACACAAAAGGTCAAAGTCCTCGCAACGGAATTCAACTGATTGCTATATATAGAGCATTATAGCAGTTAAAGTTATCTACATAGCTGCTTGGTATGTCCTCTCCAGCATAAAAAAGCTCCCTAGCATTACGATCCAAGAGGCATTGGAATGGATGCCTGCCAAACTCGAGCTTTGCTACGATGCGGCAATCAACACAAAAGTCAAAGTCCTCACAACGAAGGCACTTGTATCGAAAGTGTTTAGCTGTATTTTTGCTCATCCATTGCACTCTATACGCCTAAAGACTTCTTCCGGATTCTAAGAGAAAACCACAGCAAAAGTGAGAAAAATACAAACGGATTCAAAAAAGTGTAGGTATTAAAAAATAAAATTGGACTCATTAATAATTCAATTTTTACATTCTCAATTGCAGCTTGCTACAATATATACATACTTAGTGTATATATAGAATGATTGTATTTATTGTATTACAATCAAATTTCTAGTTAGAAAACTTTTACATTAGCAAAGCAACAATTCGGACTTAAGGTAATTAATATATTGATTTTAAATACAAAGCTCAAACTATATTGATGTGTTTCATGTTTTTATATGATACGAATAGACAGGGAGAAGGCCAGTAAGTCAGTCGCAGTGGTTCTGGATTGACCATTCAAAAAGTTTGCAACCAACGCTACTAGTCGGGCCATTAACACCGCATTGCCCGGCAAATCAAGTTTCACATATGAACAAGATTCCGCCCATGATACATAATTGATAGGTAAGTTGCTCCAGTTTACACCACTTTTTTGAATCCGTTTGCCTTTTGCTCACTCTTGCTGTACCTTTCTTTTAGAATCCGGAAGAAAACCTTTGGCATATGGTGTCCAATGGGTGCGCAAAAATTCAGCTAAACACTTCCGATATAAGTACCTGCGTTGTGAGGCTTTTGACTTTTGTGTCGATTGCCACGTAGCAAAGCTTGAGTTTGGCAGGCATCCATTCCAATGCCTCTTGAATCGTAGTGCTCGCGAGCTCTTTTATGCAGGAGAGGAGATTCCTAGCAGCTATGAAGATAACTTTAAATGCTCCACTTGTGATAGCTGTAGGACATGCTGAAAACCTCTTAAGTATGAACACGGGTACATGACAAGCTCCATGCAAAATTCAAAGGCTTCTACTATGCACAGGTTGGCAACGTCTTCTATTAGCAAGCCTGTTAATATTCAGAAATGGTACCAATAGGAAAGGGAAGGTGAACGGGAAGAACAATATGATCTACATCAAGTGGGGCACGGGTTTGGCGTCCTAAATAACATACATTTGGCAACTATGCTAATGAATCCATGGTAACATTTCCACATCAATAAAAATGGACAAATGCTCTTCAAATACACCAAATCCAATAGTTTTTTGTTTTTTTTATCAATTAACCATTTATTGTACTTTTGGTTACTGTCGAGATCTTTTTGAATATTGAACGGAGCCTTGTTTGTTGCACTATTGTTTATCCAAGAGTAAGATTTTTGGACCTGTAGCAGTCTATTTGTATGAGTTTGCTGTATTCTGATAGAAGCAAGAGATCATGTTTTGATCGATTGAAGGCATGCTGCAGTGTGATTGATATTCGTACGTTCGGAGGGGTCAACATCAACTCTGACCATTACCCTGTTGCAGCCCTGGTTCCAGCGAAAGCTGCACATCGGAAAAGCTGCAATCACAACAGTTTTCCGAAGCCTTATCCGCTCAACTTTCGCAGCAGCTCTGATGGCGTCAAAGAACTTTGGAAGCATATATCCCACTTCTTGCTTACGACCGCGGTAAAATTCGTTAGTTTCCAACGCCAAGATTGTCTTGCGAAGACACTGCAGTGAAGAATGCCGCCTTTAGAAGGAAGCTGCAGTCCCGATGATTGGAACCTTGGTGTCCTCTACCCAGTCCTCGAGAAAGGTGACCCAACGGTTTGCGCTAGCTACCGTGGCGTGGTATCAGTCTTCTTTCTATAGCATATAAGGCCTTATCCATCATATTGTCTGAAAGACTGAAGCCATGTGCGTAATATCTGATCGGACCATATCTGTGTGGCTTTAGGCCAGGTAAGTTCACCATTGATCCGATATTCCCACAACGCCAACAAACAGAAAAAACCGATTTTATTTATTTTAGTAGTGAATTTCTTAGTTATAGGGATTACTGGTTTATGTCTCAGCGAATTAAGTTTCTGGTTTGTCAAATACGTATGAAGCGTGCTTTTAGGGCCCTGTCTTTTTTAAGAAATGGAATGGATTTCTTCTGTAGGCCCAATATTCTTTTATGTTTGGTTTACGAATTTCAGTGTTTTCAAAGCTGTTTTAATTGTAGAAAATACAAGCACTTGATGAAATCCGCTTGAGTTTTTCGCGTTCATTTGTGATTAAGTCATGCAAAATCAGCACAAAAACAAAAAAAAAAGACGTTGGCCTATTAAACGAAACGTTTTTTCTTTCAATTCATTTCTTCTTTCTATACCCCGAACACAAAGTGTTAAAGGGTATTATAGATTTGCGACTCTAAGTTCAATTATCAGGAGCAAGAGCAATAGTTGAGGTCGCTATATCTAGAAGACAATACAAATTTTACCAAAACATGTTGGGCGTAGGAACTAAGAAATGTTGACCTTGTGGGGAATCAAGCACACACCCCCTGCATTGCAGTTATCTTGATTTTGGATGTAGAACGACCGACTGCTACATCGTCACGACAATCTGTTATTTCGCTCTGGCGGTGTTACTCTCGGCTGTGTTACGCTTGTATGTGCTGTGTTAGCAGTATCCACGGGAGAGCGAGAAGGTTGCACTTTTGGTTTTGTGTGCTGTTTTAGCAGTTAGAGCAAAAAGAACATGCTGCCTTATATAAGGTTGTTAATGTTCTAGCAGTAGCATATGCGCTCGTTAGATGGCGCCACATTATACCTTCTATCTAGGCCAACGTGTGTTTGGAACTAGTATAAGTGCTGGTGTGGTGCTGCTTATTATCGCGAATTGCTTATTAATGCGAAAAATATTGGCACAAATACCGTGCCAACGAAAGCACACGCTTTAAAACGCACACTTACATACATATGTACATATGTATGCAATATGGAATATGATTATTATCAATGGCTGATGTGGCGCATAGCAACAGCAAATAGAAGAGAACACTGCGCAGCCAGACACTTAATGTGATTTGTTTATTGAAGAGGAATTGATTGGGCCCTTGGGCTGGCGTCTGGTATAGGGAGACTCTGTAACAATAAAGTGGCTTGGAAGTCCCCTACCTTCCGGGACAGTTGAGCTAGCTTAAAGCGTAATTTGGTAAACAGAGGATGCCAACAGACAGGCATGTATATTCATAAATAACCGTAGGGCACACAAGTTCAAGTGTAAATTTGCCATTTTTATGGTTTAAGTGGCGCGTCGTTGTAATTTGTTTGAATGTATGGTCAAGCACTTTGCATTGTTTATTGACACATTTAAACTTTCCTAAATGGAGCGACGACGTTTTAAGAAATATTTATGACCAAAACACGCTGCTATAGAAAACAATCTAAAAAGAAATGGTTTGAACATGGCTTTAATACTCTTTCCATAGAAGTTTTCAACAGGTATCGCAAATCATAACAACATAGCGATAATTCTTATTTTGTGATTTTTAAAGTATAAGTTATAATCGTTACGGTCCCTGGGACTAAATTGTTAAGCCTTTTGGTATGTCAAATTGAATTTTATAGAAAGCTATTATAAAATTGCATATACTTTTCTCGGGAAATTCTGCTTCTATTGATGTATTCATGTATTTTATGTACGACTGTAACTTGAAAACTAATGATCGGATTGTCATGAAATTAAAACTTATAATTTGGAGGTTGGTAAAATCTAAAAATAATATGGGTTTTGAATTTGTGACACCTGTTATATGTCGGACAGGGAACTTTTTAGGCGCTGTAATATTTTAGGTATTTGTAATTTAATTCATAACTCAGGTAGTTCTTGACTGATTTTCATAAGTGAACCCTTGTTTGACTCAAATTTAAATGTAATGCGGTATGCGGTAAATATCGGCTAAAGTTTGAAATTTTGGGTTAAATTGAAAACCTTACTCTCTACAAGTTTAGAAAGGTAAGTCTCTCCCCTTTCTAAAACATAATAAATAATAAAAATCGGTTGAAAAATGACGGAATAATAAATTCATAAATTCATTGGTAAAAAAAATAGTTATTTATCAATAAAAAAAATTTGACTGTTCCCCAGAAAGAAAGTAAATTGTTTTGAGTTCTACTCAACCAGATCTTAAAACTATGTTTTTTGTCGAGTGTATTTAGTTTTTTTAATTTTGTAGCACAGTGTAATGTGTGATGATCGCGGAAAAACGAGATACCGTACAGCAAACAAGACAAAGTGATTGTCCAGTTGTTCCGGAGCCATACCAGGAGTGATACTGAACATTTACAAACGTGAAAGGATAATTCAGAAGATTTTGCGTGCTTTTTCAAACACTGTACGTCTCGTTGAAAGTATTGCTTGAAGATTAATTTTACTCAAATTTATCTACTATATTGATGGAAAATATCGAATCGGATATCTCGAACTTCTTAAGCGAGGAAATTTTGACTCATTTGGAATAAAAAAAAATATAGTTTAAAAAACTAAAAAACACACGCTTGAATGGTAAACAGAACTAAAAAGTTAAAAATAATTTTTTAATATAAGAATATATGTAATTAACTAGAAAATTAAAAGCATTGTAAAAAAGAATAATACAGAGCAGCTGGCTTAAAGTTATTAACGAGAAAATAAATAGAGTTGTCAAAAAGCGTAGAGTGCTCGATATCGGTTGTCATAAGTACTCGATTGGTATGATTCCTAAAAGTAAAGTTTGTATGAAAATATGATAAAAAGTACCCCACGCTGTGAGAGACTAAGAGAAAATGACGAGAGATGCTTGACAAAAGAAGTATTCCATGGACTCAGTAAAGGGTACAAAACAGTAAAAAAAAATTAAACGAGTATGAAGCTTGTAAAAAATAAAAGAGAGAAAAAAGGGCAAAAACATATTGGCGATTCACATCTGCTGGCAATAAATTTCAAGAAATTTTCGTTTTTATACGCGTGGCGGCGATTAAAATTCTCATAAAGAACAAAGATTCATTGTAACAAATATAAAGTTACGCTGCATTGAAATTTATAGTTTATAGTTGAAAAAACGCAGGCAGTGTTTAGCTGACTTTGTCGCGCCTACCCTTGAGAGGACATATAGTTTATCTAATTATATAAAATTACTAGCTGGCCACAAATAGATTGTTTGATTAAATTAATCCACGATTCAACTCTTTTTAGCGATTTTTAAGATATGAAACAATAATATATAATGAAAGATTGAGTGAAAATATCCTATATTTATACGGAAAGCTTTTCCGGCCATTGGCGTATTGATCTCAGATGATCTTAAAATTATCCAGTCATTTCCAAGAAGAAAAGTACATTAAAATATCTATGTTAGTTTAGAATATATAGTCAATAATGCATTTTAACGGGCTTCTAGATTTATTGGCTTAGGACGGGTCTTTACTTTAGAGGGACGGGTCTATTTAAATGTGGTGCTTTGCATTTGGGACAGTTTTTGATGAACACTTGCGATTTACCACGCAGCCATTTGATGCCACCTGCGGAGTAAATACAAGCATAAACATTACAAAATTAATATTAAAATTGATTGAACTTACTCCATTTATCGCCTATGATTACCGGGCAGGAGATTTGCAGTTGTGTCCAGTCGGGCTGGCTGTCTAAATGCAGATTCTGAAACATCAACATGGAACCCTTATTAGGCTTCACGCGCAGATTTCGGAATGGGAAAACTGTTTCTCCACCATGCACGACATCTGACAACTGCAATGAAAAGCTAAAATTAGGAAACCTAAAAAAAGACAATGAAAAATCAAGTGCTTTACATAGAGCAGCACAGTTACAGTGCGATCGTCTGTCTCCCACATTTCGCTTGAGTTGCGATTCGCAAAGTCATGCCCGGCAATGCCATAATTCATGATTTGCAGCTTTTCTGCGTTTTCCCAGCTCAAGCCGCTTGCATCAGCTATACGTTGATTTAAAGCTTGCAACACCTTTTGCCTATCGTCGACCAGATTTGCGGTCTTACAAGTGCGACTGTTGGTGTAGTCCTTGAAAGCATTTTCTCTAAATGGGCCAGAGAGCTTACCCCGTTCTAGCTGAGGTCGCGATAAATTTTTTATTGTCTCTATCTCGTCCTCATTTAGAAGGTCATGATACAGAGATATGACTGGCTCAGGTGTCAACTCCTCCAATTTGAGAGGCGCTAATTGCAGAAAGGGCGTTGAGCGCTGGTAACGACAATGTACACCCTTCACCCACGGAGCGTAATATTTGCGGCACGAGTCCTTATAGGTAATTCGTTTCTGTGGAGGAGGTTTGCTTTTATGGTCTTGTGCACTAAGCTCTTGTAATTTGGTAAATTGGCTTTTGATGTATGCGTGATTTGGCTGCAAATCCAATATTTCGCCGGCATAGACCAGAGCAGCTGAGTAAAGACCTGAAGAAAAAAACACATATAAACAAATACAGTAGGCATTCAATAGATAACAACCTTCGCTTTTTGCGGACTCCACCAAAAACTCCAGTATGTCCTCGTAGTTCCATCCCAACATCTGAAGTACTTTTGGATTTGGATGCTCATCGTAGTAGTAGAGCGCTAGCTCGAACCAATATTCCGCATCCTTGTACAATTCTTTGCCATGATAATATACACCCACCATAAAACATTCTAGAGCACCCCAAGGCATTTTACTGAAATGGTAACACAATTTTAGAACTCACATCTGAAGAGATCAGTTATTCACCTGTGGCGCTTTCCACGCAGTATGCCGCCTGCCAAATCGCCAGGATCGAAATTATATGTTGTTTGTAGACGATAAATGGCTTCTAGGCCCTCTAAATAGTCCGTGGTTGTGGGCAGCTTCGGTAGCAGTTGCTGCGCATAAGCATGCTGCTTGCTGCCCACTGGTTTCCTTATGAGTTCAAACCATTTGGGACAGTCCAAATACATATGTCGAAACAGCCTGTATGTAAAAATACGATTGTGCATATATAAATCTAGCTGTTTTTTTGAATCGCCCAGCAGATCTTTCATATATGCCGTGATACTGAAAAATAATAATGCAGTTTATGGATAGATAAAGTAAGACATGCTTTCGTCTTGACAACTTACAGCTTTAGCTTGTGCTTTAATGCTTTTAAATTGTTCACATAGCTCTCAAGATTCTGAACCGACTGCTCTTTCAATTTGAGGAGCGACAGCATAGAGTCCAAAGATATGGCATAGCCATGGTCTGCCAATTCATCACCACTGATGAACACGCTGGCCGCCAAAGTAAGTAAAATGCACAGCCTGAACATAGCGTTACCTTAACAAAACTGTCTTGACATGAGCTTCCAGCGAAAAGTTCTATAAAGCGTAACTAACAGGGTGTACCGAATGCATTTAAATCACTTGGTTCCATATTATAGATATTGCAAATTAGAAGTCGGCAAGTATGTGGCATTGATTATGTAATTTCGGCCCCTTTAAAGGTAAATCCAGCATTCGTTAAAATGGGAACGCAAATATCAACTTTTATGTATCTTTCCACAAGGCCGACCTGACTGTAAGCATTGTGCAGATGGAAAGTTTTCCTATGGGGAAGTGGATTATTAAGGGGGCACAAATTACTTTTTTGACTTTAAGTTATGATGTTTTTTACTATTCCGCAAAAAAGTATTGCGATTGGTCAAAAAATTAAAATCTCTAGTTTTATGTTTTTCGACGATTTAAGCACTCTGACAACTTTTCCGGCGATTTGGCGATGTTTTTGCGATCGTGCGTTATAGCCTGAGTTGGTTACCAACTGTTTATTTTTGTTATTATTTTTGGTTTAAATTTCACAATAATCGTTCGCAACGCGATAGCGGATATATGTAATTCTTTAAAAATATTTTTTAGAAAAACAACAAAAAAAAAACTAAAATTAAATGAAAATTCAATAAGGTGTAGTAAATTTTCGATGGTATGGTATATGGCGGTATATTATAGTCGAGATGGACTACTTTCTACTACAGACGAAATTAAAACTCTACAGAAGGCCCATCTAATTGCCATATGCCATTTTTGATACCTTTCTCTCACTGGAAGTTGGACGACAATTGCTTGCCGATAACAAGAACTTTTGTTCTTGTTTTCAAGGTTTATCTCGCTAGCAATTATCTTGCAACTTCTAGTGGGAGAAGAGTATAAGCGAAAAATATCGAAATATATCTCTTTGGCAGTTTACACGTTGCAACCCGTTGGCAGCAATTATCACATTCGATGCACGTTATCGCTGGCTGTCTTGCCGTTAGTTGAAAGAACCAGTTATAGTATATCTCAGTATCTTTGGTATCACAAACTTGATATTTGCGAACACAAAGCCATAAATAAGCCCTAAGTCTGGTAATGACTAT
Source organism: Chymomyza caudatula (assembly GCA_035041775.1). NCBI lineage: Eukaryota > Metazoa > Arthropoda > Insecta > Diptera > Drosophilidae > Chymomyza > Chymomyza caudatula. The sequence goes on from JAWNKW010000133.1 coordinate 3,592,898, forward strand.
TTGTAGCCAGTCAAGAAGAATGGTTTTTGTCGTTCCAAATTTTCCAAAAGTATTGCAAATTTTAGTCCGTCGAAATGCTTTAATAACCTTACAATTTTAAACCTCGAAAGTTTTAATAGAATCAGTGTCAAAATACTTATGCGCGACACTTTAAAATGCAAATACTCGTAAATAAGTGTAAAGCCCTCTTAATGCATGAAATCTAGTGAGGAACCCTTTAATTATTTGTACTAACAGTACTAACTGCAGTTTAGTGTCGACCTGCCAACATTATGCAGGGATTTTTGCAGTTGATTTGCCTGCTGCTTGGGTTGCAGGACATTTTTGCAAATGAAAACACCACAGCCAAACCCATCGACGAGGAAAACTACACGGAGTATTACAGCTCATCTGTTATAGGGCTTTTAAAGCTGTTGGAATTAGAGCGGTCGTATAATAAAGAAGTGAGTAGTTACGCAGATGCACTGCAGCATAAAGTGGACACCATACGGACGTGAGTTGGTATACAGTTTTCGATATTGTACACTAGCTTCGAGTTTAATTCTATTTAGTTATATAAATTCACTTGAGCGTACAAAGCTTACAACTCTTGAAGAACGTGAGCAGCATGTTGCCAATCCTTTAAACGCTTTTGCACTATTGAGACGTTTACATCAGGAATGGCCTCTTTGGCAAAACTATACAAAAGCAACAGCGGGTCAAGGTAATCTATAATAATATATATTTGATGCACAACTTAAGAACGTCAAATCTAACGTAAAATGTAAACTCTGCAGCACATTTGCAAAAAATGGAAATGTTGTTAAGATCAGCGCCTTGTGAAGCTGATATGCACGAGGCCCTCAAGGGCATGGATCGAATCGAAAAGACCTACGATATCGAACCCGTTAATATGGCAAGGGGAAAACTTCAAAATAAGCAATATAGGTAAGTACTTACACAATTGACAAACCAGAAGTTAAATCTGCTAGTTTAAAGAAACATTAATATATTCGTAATGCCCACAATTTTCTAATGATGAAACCTTTTCTTGCGTTTTAAACAAAAACAAATACTTTTGTACATTAAAATGAATTAAGTCAAAAGTTAAAAAAGTTATAGAAAAAATGTTTGATTCCTTCAAAACCTCACCACACGGGGAAAATATTGCAATGGACTAAATTTTCGTGAAGTCATAATTTTTTAAAACTAAAATCGATCAAGTCAAGTCGTATTCTAGTTTTTTAGTCTCTTTGCCATTAAAAAACTTAAAACGCCGTTTTTTTATCCGAATCGTCTTTGCCAAGAGAGTGATAAGGCACGTTTTTCAGCATATGGTAAAGCGAGGAGTCGACTTCATTCACACCTTTATAGCCAAATATTAAATCCGTAATTTTAGAAACGACTGAAATATCGTGTTCGTCTCAATGTTCATCTTTTTCTTGAAATATAGAAATAAAAAATATATAATAAAATCGTCTTTCCCCACCATGTAATCAAACGTAATCAATTAGGTAACCCCTTTCTCCTATTCAGTGATAACTTAAAATGTGGACGGCCCTAAAAATTATTATTTTTTGGATATTTATTAAAGTCAACTTTTGTGTTTTGAAATGAAGTAGCCCTTTCAAAGTCTACTAACGTGTTATAAGTGATGAAAGCTTAAGGTTTGAGCATGTATCCAATAAGGGACTGTATACCACTTAATATGTTTTTAGCACTCAGTTTTCAAAACGCGACTGCTTGAGCTTAGCCGATTACAAATTTGAAATGGGTGATTTCGTCTATGCGGCAAAGTGGTACCGGATGGCCATACAACTCGAGCAGCAATCAAACGAAGAGATGCACGATGAAATATTGGGCCCCCAAACCGCTGAGACGCGCAACATGTTCGCCAAAGCTTTGCTGGCACATCGTAAGTAACTTAAACTCTACTTTTGACCATTATGTAAAAGTCTTGTCGTACATAATCAGATCACAGCATTGGTAATAATACTTTGAGCGACCCCGAAAAAGTAAAGCGAGCCGAAGTTATGCTCTCCGAAACCCGCTCGGATGATATTCAAGATTTTGTAGATCAAATGCTGAAACTAGATGATATGAAGCTGGATGCATTCATGAATATATCAAAGATTGCACCTACAATTACTCAGATCGGCTGCCGAGGGCTTTATACTAAACACTCCAACCTCAGTTGTTGGTATAATTTCACTACTACATCGTTTCTTAAGTTGGCACCACTAAAAATGGAACAAATCAATCTGAATCCTTATATTGTAATGTTTCATGATGTGCTCTATGACCATGAGATTGAGGACATGCAGCAGTTATCATTGCCGCATATGGGTAATGGCTTTGCTAGTGTTCCAAAACAGAAAAAAGTTAAGCATAGGGAACGTGTAGCACGAATCGCCTGGCTAATAAAGACATCTGCATTTAGAAAACGCTTGAATCAGCGTATTATAGATATGACGGGATTCGATTTGACTAATATACAGCCTCTCCAGGTGGCTAACTTTGGCATTGGCAGTTACTTCAAGGAGCACTACGACTATATGGCTGACGACGCTGTGCCACAGAAGGATGTGCTCTCCTTGGGCGACAGAATAGCAAGTCTTGTATTTTATGTGTGTAATCTTTATTTAAAGTCAGATCATATAAGTAACACTCTCTTTCTGCAGGCTAGCAAAGTGCCGCTAGGGGGCGCCACTGTATTTCCCTTTAGTAGAATTGCTGTCACTCCGCAAAAAGGATCGGCTATATTCTGGTTTAACCTAAATGACGACAGCACTAAAGATACACGCTCGTTGCATTCTGTATGCCCTGTAATAGTGGGTTCCAGATGGAGTAGGTTTTCCTCATGTAAAAAATTTTGATTTATATTTATTTTTCTTACTTTATTTAGCTCTCACAAAATGGCTGCACGACAAAGATCAAATGTTTATTAAGCCGTGCGCTAAGCGAGATTGGAAATAGTGTAAAAAGAGTACATTTTATAAATAAACCATTTAATTCAATTAATTAACTAACAGTTTACAGGATAAGACTAAATTCTAGTGCCGAATTCTCCTGTTTGGTCAGAGACATGGCATAATATGCCATGCCACTATGCTGCCAACGTGAGGACTTAAATCAAGCAATACACACACTTGCATACGCCAATAAGGAAAGGCAATAGCATGTGCGGCACAACCTTCCTCATTAAAGTTCGCAGCAGAATTATGGTCAGACTTATTAATAGACCTATAAAAGATTTCTCTGTCCGACAACAAGAAGTCTTTTTTATAGTAATTTAAAGTCGCTGAAAACTGGCCACCGTGTGGTGAGCGGGTTAGAGAATACCACCTCAGCAGGTCAAAGCTTGTCGTATGAGGCGACTAACAATGATACTGGGTTCTTTCGAAACCAGTAGGCCTTAAAAAGGTTGTGCGTAGGGTTTGGAACCCACCACGTAAAACCACAATTCCAATGAAAGAATGTATTTACATCAGGCCGTAACCCGATGTCGGGTTGTTATGGCCAGTTAAGAAGAAGAAGAAGAAAACTGGCCACCATTTTGCTTAGCATCATAGCCCGATAGTAAGCCATAGAAGTCTTCCCTCGACACACGTTCTTCGCTTTACTTTGCCGCATGCGAACTTTGGCTGCAACGAGGTAATGGTCCGAGTTGAACATCAAGCACGCTGGATGCATGCCTTCCATCAAACACAACATAATCAATCATGATGCGTGTAGATTAATCAGGAGACAGCCATGTATTCTTGTGGATTCGAGAGGCTGAATTGTCCGACAGTAGAACCAAAGATGCGTGCTCTTCTAAGCTTTCCATTAAAATCGCCTAACACTATTTTAACATCATGGGCTGTGCAGCGGTCATAGACAGAACCCAATCTATCATAGAACGCATGGATTGTTGCCAGCGTTTCGTTCACTGGGGGGTCAACGTTCGGGGTATCCTTATTCGAGGCTTCTTTACATTAAATTTTTGGCACATACATTTAGCAAAATAAGATTTAACAGCTTTTCACAAACAATCTGATGCGGCGTTTTAAGTCAATATATCCAGACAATACAAAGTCTGTGGAATGGCAGTTCTAAATCAGGCAAAAACCGAGTTTTCGTAAGCTATTATAACAGACAAGGCCGAAGTGCCAAACGAACGCATGACTCACTGCCTATAAAAGACGAGAAGGAGCAGTGATAGAAGTTCATCGGGCTCATTACACTAACAAATTCAAACTTTCTTGTATTCCCTCTCTGAACACGTATTGTCTAAAAGATTGAGAAGGGGCGATAGGCTAGGCAAGCCACCAAAATGCTCCTACACGTGAACGAAGGATGACTAGTGTTACATTCAAGCATTATGTACTCAACTGTTGTGATATATCGCCGAAAGCCTCCATGTGCTGCAAAGTTAAGACAAGCATCAACAGCTAAAGATACATTGTCCAAATGTAACTCGCAAAACTGTGTGCGGCTACTGAAGTTTGTTTCATAACAGAAGGACGAACTACCTTACAACAAGTGGGTCGTCTTTAGTCGGGACCGCACAAATATTCTGTACACTTTACAACGTGTCCCCACAGCTTAAGTCCGATTTGAAGCATTTTTTGAGATTGGAAATGATCACGAAATAAGGTCGAATTTGGCTCTGCAAACATAGTGTCGATGGTAGTTTAGATTTGTTGTTGATTTGACAACACAAGGAGAAACAAAGGGCGTATTGGAAGATAAGGTCAATATGCAAAAATGAGTATAGGGTATCCCACTGTTGAGCAGCGCTCTAACTGTCTGTTATATACTTTGTGGGGTCGTACTCGTTTCCTTCAATCTTTACAATACTAGAAATAATTTCTTTCTTTGTTGTAAATTTTTCTCTTTTTGTTTTTTAGTCGTATTCTATGGCATTAATAATAATGTTATTGGGGAGTAGTGCACCACGACCTTTAAGATCTTGTGTGCCCCCTACATCCTTCTCCTCACTAGGGCAGCACATTCAGCTAGTATGTGCGGGGAGGATTGCTCCGAAAGTTCACGGAACCTACAGGTACTGGAGTTGGTAGTGCCCAGCTTGTTCAAGTGTCCCTTCATCATACAGTGTCTAGTAAGCAGACCTGTCAAAATCCTAATAGAATTGTTTCCTAGTTGTGATATTTTCTTGAACCTATGTAAGTTATAGGAGCCGTGGAGTAGCTTGGCCTGTCTGAGGTCCTGGGTATCCTCTTGTCTTAGTAGCTGCTTAATAGTATGTTTTCAAATGCCGCAAAAGGGCACTGGCCTTATCATGGTGTTCGCAACGCCGTTCTAGCTCATCTGTCCGCAAGTTAATTTCCGGGAATGTCTTTCTGATTTGAGTAAAAGTTTTTTACGTCTGCCTAGATGGCATGCATACTTTAAAAATGAGAAGTTTTACCTAAATAGTGTGCCTATAAGAGTAAGGCACACACCACTTTTTTTAAATGTATTTTAATCTTTAAAATCGAAACGCTCTCTGTGCTGCTTTCAATGGCAGATATATTTCTAAGTGTGTTCAACTTCAGCTTGAAACGAAATCATGAAAAACTTTTTGCCACTTTCATGTATCTGGAAGCTACTTTGGCACTGGACTAACTTTTAGTTTTAGAGCACAACTGAACACACAGACACGCACACACACACACGTATACATAAAGCAAATAGAATTCAAGCACTTCTTCTCGGTGTTAATTTCGGATTCGCTAAACAGTTTTCAAGTAACGTAGCTTGCAGAAGCATTAAGTTTCCAACCGTCACGCCAAAACATGTACATGCTTAATATCGTAGGAATAAGTTTTACGATGTAGTATTAAGTATTCAATGTACTTATAGGATTTAAATAATTAACAAAATGTTTTATTTGTAAGTGTTGTATAAAAATTTAAGCTGCTCATCACTGATAAGTAGTAACAACATCGATTATTGATAATAATCGACAAGAAATAGCGCAAGGTGCGCAAAACTATGAACAGACAGGGAGACTGCTCTGGATAACTGATCATAAAAGAAGTGTAAATAGTTTTGTTACATAAAATACAGTTAAGGCGTGTTTTATTTAAATGTACTAAATCCGCATTAAACGTATGTACATTGATATGGGCTCATAAAGCTGCTATTAAATAAACACTCGGGTTGTACGAAACCTTACGAATGTTCTGGGGTAATTGAAACATTAAAGTTTTTAACCAATATTCTCGAAATCTGGGGAATTTTAAAATAAAATATTTCCGACATAACACTCTTTTAAAAACCAGCTCAATAAATACTCTCATAAAAATATATATTCTTTCTAAAATACTAACGAAATTCTTAATCAACATTCGCCGAGTGACTAAATGTGAAAAAAAGCCCATCTGGGAGAAAATCGTTAAACATTTTTTTAATATCACCTTTAAAAACGTTTGGATCTTTTGTTCTTAAAGCTGTTTTACTAACATAAACTCCTCGTTAACTTCCATTTTAAGCGTGTAAAGTGAAACTCATAACTTTATTAAATTATACTCGGGCGTCAAGTCGTGACGCTTTAAATTTATCCATGTCTTGTGTCACTTGTAGGTTTTTCTGTAGTTCAAAGTGGAACATGTTGCACTGGGCTTTGGTTTTTCTGTGTTTTTGCACACCTAATGTCCTGACACTGTATACAGGCAAGTATTTAGAGAACTAACATGCATTTATATACCAATGTTTAACGCTTTTGTTTCTTATACGACAGTTTGCCGCGTAGGCGAGGTTAAGCTGTGCAAGACATTGTCCGCGACCTGCCAGAGATATACATGCGTCTGTCTGAGCGATTATGTATATATTGATGGACTTGTTAAGTGCATAAGTAAAACAACAACAAAACTCAAAAAACCAGCACTGACAACACCCCAAACAACAACACCGGTGCTCCTTGACTTTGCCGCACCAGTTTGGTCACCCTCCATAAGTGATACGCAATGGAGAAATCTTCAAACTGTGCGAAACGCGGCACTCAGAGTTGCCACTGGTTGTCATGCTATTACACATGGCGACCATCTTCAGCACGATGTGCAAATGCTTCCCGTCCGCGACCACTGTACTCTTCTCACCCGACAACACCTTCTTAACTCCACTATGAGCCAACACCCAAATCACAACGCCTCTACTCGACCCCCTTCCACTAGGCCTCGCCCAGTACGTTTCGATCTTCGACGTGAAATGCCTGCCGTCGAAAATATCATCAGCCTCCAAATTCCCACTAAAGATATGCTACAAGTTCTGCATACGGAGGCTGTTGAAAAACACCTTAATACCGCCAGACCCAACATAGTCTTGGGCGGTCGTCCGCCCCCTATCAATCCGTCCGAATCCACACTCCCAAGACAAACTAGGTCTGCCCTCGCCCAACTTCGCTCTGGCTATTCCTCACTGCTTAACAGTAACCTAGCCAGAATAAACTCTGAAGTGGTGGACGCCTGCCCCCGCTGTAACATCAGCCCCCACTCCACAACCCACTTATTTAAATGCGCCCTGAACCCCATCGATCTTACACCAATGGCACTCTGGACAAATCCAGTTGAGGCAGCTTGCGTCGGCCAGCTGGATTTGTCGCTTTCGACAAACACTATTTCTCATCAAAAATAATAATTAATAATAATAATAATCGTTTTCTTCCTTCACTTTTCTCATTTTCTCATTTCTCCGCCTGGCTACTTAATACATATAACAAATTAATACCCCCTAACCTACATACGACGTGGTCACAAAAGCCGTTACAACAACAACGACTCTCGCAGCAATCGGGTCTACGCCCCAGAGTCGACGCAGGTTCCACAAACCTGCCCAAGGATTGCTACATACCGGACACGGGATCACAAGTATGTACCTTTTCTCTATCTATTTTTCACCTACTGCGCAGGCAACTCCGGCCTGGCTGCTCAGAATAACCCTTCTTCGTGCCGGTGACGTCGAAAGCAACCCTGGCCCTAGGGTGTATGTGTGCCCGGTGTGCTCAAGGCGCATTTCGCGAGGTGTGTGCTCTGTGCTTTGCAACTCTTGCAAACTATGGGTCCACCTTCGCTGTTCTGGCCTTCAGCATGCTGATCAAAACAGCACCAACTTTTCCTGTCCGAAATGTCCAACAACTACAGGCAATTTAAAACCACCGCTGGCCATGCCAGCGTCTACTTCCGTGTCGCCTACGTTGCGTCAACCTGCCCCTACGCAGTGTCGCTTTTGCCGGAAGTCCTTAACCAGGGCAGCCATCCCCATTCCGTGCAGTGTGTGTAGAGAATACAGCCACCTCCGCTGCTCCGGGCTCCGCAACTCCAGCTTATATCAAGCTAACTTTGTGGGCCCGTGCTGTTTTAGGCCAACACCTGTCACTACCCCTTTCCCCCCACCTACCCAACAAGCACTGCCCTCCCAAACCCCCTACCAAACGCAAGCCACTGTCTCCAGTAATGCTAAGAACGACCAAACAACAGTTCTGCAATGGATTGTTCCCTCTATCCCGCTGTGCTACTCTTTTCTGCAGGCAATTTGTTGAACACCCGCCTGCCCCTGACAGTAGTTGCCGTAGCATCAAGAGCCACCTTCTTCTCGCCAGAACAAGTCTGGCAAGCCATCAAGGACGCCAAAAACTCCACCGCAATTGGCCCTGATGGTATCACACTTCTATCCCATGTTATCAAAATTCTTGAATCCCTCCTATTATCCACCCTCACTTCTCACCTCGTCCTCGCAGACCACCAACATGGTTTCCGTGCTGGTCTGAGCACCACCTCGGCCCTCTGTAATTTATCTACTCATATTGCCGAGGGTTCAAACAGCCAGCGTCGTCATGAAAGATCTATCCTGGTCGCCCTAGACTTGTCCAAGGCGTTTGACACCGTAAACCACGGTGTTCTCCTCCAGGATGTTCTTCTGCTGGCTATCTGTCTACATGGCTGGCAGACAGACCTATGTTGAGTTCCGTGGGGCTTCATCAACATATAGGAAATGTAAGCAGGGGGTCCCCCAGGGGGGAGTTCTCTCACCTCTGCTTTTCAACCTCAACATTTCTAAGATGCCTACCCTTTTTACCACCTGGACCAAAGAGGTTAACCTTGACCTCAATATTATCTCTGATGACCGCACTATCCCCACAGAGAAATACCCCAAAATCCTAGGGGTCTCCTTCGATAATCTGTTCCAGTTTGCCAAGCATTCTGAAGAGGTTGCCAAAAGGGTCCGGGCAGAAACAAGGTCCTCAAAGCCTTAGCCGGAAGCACCTGGGGCAAGGAGAAAGAAACTATAGTTTCGACCTATAAAGCCATAGGCCGTCCTCTCCTTGACTATGCCGCACCAGTTTGGTCACCCTCCATAAGTGATACGCAATGGAGAAATCTTCAAACTGTGCGAAACGCGGCACTCAGAGTTGCCACTGGTTGTCATGCTATTACACATGGCGACCATCTTCAGCACGATGTGCAAATGCTTCCCGTCCGCGACCACTGTACTCTTCTCACCCGACAACACCTTCTTAACTCCACTATGAGCCAACACCCAAATCACAACGCCTCTACTCGACCCCCTTCCACTAGGCCTCGCCCAGTACGTTTCGATCTTCGACGTGAAATGCCTGCCGTCGAAAATATCATCAGCCTTCCAAATTCCCACTAAAGATATGCTACAAGTTCTGCATACGGAGGCTGTTGAAAAACACCTTAATACCGCCAGACCCAACATAGTCTTGGGCGGTCGTCCGCCCCCTATCAATCCGTCCGAATCCACACTCCCAAGGCAAACTAGGTCTGCCCTCGCCCGACACCGCTCTGGCTATTCCTCACTGCTTAACAGTTACCTAGCCAGAATAAACTCCGAAGTGGTGGACGCCTGCCCCCGCTGTAACATCAGCCCCACTCCACCACCCACTTATTTAAATGCGCCCTGAACCCCACCGACCTTACACCAATGGCACTCTGGAGGAAGCGAGCTGCCTCAACTGGATTTGTCGCTTTCGACAAACTCTATTTCTCACCAATAATAACAATTAATAATAATAATAACCGTTTTCTTCCTTCACTTTTCTCATTTCTCCGCCTGCCTATGTAATACATATAACAAATTAATACCCCCTAACCTACATACGACGTGATCTCAAAGCAGTTACAACAATAACACCGGTGCGATCAACACCCGAAAGAACAACAACGCCCAACATTATAGCATCCGAAACAACAACACCAACAACAGCCCCATCAGGTAGGTTCTCAACAACCATAAAAATCTGTCAAACCCCAGTATGAGTGAGCAGATGCAAATCTCCTTTGGAAATGACAGCCCAGCAAGCCCATCCTGCTGTGCTACTCCTTTCTGCAGGCAATTTGTAGAATACCTGCCTGCCCCTGACAGTCGTTTCCGTAATATCAAGCGCCACCTTCGCGACCTTCCAAACGAGACAGCACTCTCCTTCTCGACAGAACAAGTTTGGCAAGCCATCAAGGACGCCAAAAACTTCACCGCAATTGGCCCTGATGGTATTGCCACGGTCATGCTGAAGCATATTGGCGACTCCGGTTTCGCCTATTTGACCGACATTCTAAACGCTTGTCTGGCGAGCCTCCAGATACCGGACATCTGGAAAACTGGTAAAATTATCCCAGTTCCCAAACCTGGGAAACAACTCCACCTTGGCTCTTCTTACCGACCTATCACCCTTCTATGCCCTATTATTAAAATTCTAGAATCCCTTTTATTACCCACCCTTATTTCTTACCTTGTCCTCGCAGATCACCAACACGGTTTCGTGCTGGTCGGAGCACCACCTCGGCCATTTGTGAGTTATCTACTCATATTTCCGAGAGTCTAAACATCCAACGCCCTCATGAAAGATCCATCCTGGTCACCCTGGACTTTTCCAAGGCGTTTGACACCGTAAACCACGGTATCCTCCTCTTCACCCCTCCCCGCCAGCCTTAAAAGCTGGCTCTCTGTCTACATGGCTGGCAGACAGTCCTATGTTGAGTTCCGTGGGATTTCATCAACATACCGGAAATGTAAGCAGGGGGTCCCCCAGGGGGGAGTTCTCTCACCTCTGCTTTTCAACTTTTACATCTCTAAGATGCCTTCCCCTCCCCACGGGGTAAAACTTATTCAATACGCAGATGATTGCTCTATAATAGCATCTCATCGCGACATTAAAACAATCGAAGAGAACTCCCAAAATCCTTGGGGTCTCCTTCGATAATCTGTTCCAGTTTGCTAAGCATTCTGAAGAGATTGCCAAAAGGGTCCAGGGCAGAAACAAGGTTCTCAAAGCCTTAGCCGGAAGCACCTGGGGCAAGGAGAAGAAAACCATAGATTCGACCTATAAAGCCATAGGCCGTCCTCTCCTTGACTATGCCACACCAGTTTGGTCACCATAAAGATACGCAATGGAGGAACCTTCAAACTGCGCAAAACGTGATGCCTGTCCTCGCTGTAACACCAGCCCCCACTCCACCACCCACTTATTTAAATGCGGCCTGAATCCCACTGACCTCACACCAATGACACTTTGGAACAATCCAATTGAAGCAGCCCGCTTCCTCCAACTGGATTAAGTTGCTTTCGACAAACACTATTTTTAACATTAACATTATTAATAATTAATATATTTATTTTGTTTTTTCTTCCTTCTCTTTTCATCTTTTTTTTCATTTTCTCCACCTTCATCTCCATAAAACCATAACAAAATTAATTCCCTAACATACATACGACGTGGTCTCCAGCCGATACAACAACAACAGAAAAACTCCCAACAAACACAACCCCAGGAACAATAATACCTACAATTAAATCTACAGCAGGCGAAATACCCGTCGAAGAAATTGCTTCCTTTTGAAAATAACACAAAATCATAATGGACATTAGGTTGCCTTCCATCATATTAAATCCAACTTGTCTGCATCGCAGAAGGAAATATTTCAACAGGACAGATTCGTTTCTTCTTGTAAGGTGTACAGAGAATGCAAATGGGACTAAGCCGGACAGTCACCATGTCAGTCGTCGAAATGTTCGAAATAACCGTCGGGGTTTAGCACCAGTCTCCCCTACTTATAAACCGATAAGCGGCAACAAATCATTAATATTATACATTACATTGAAGGAATGTCTTAAAATAGCCATCTCATATTTAAAGAAACTACAAAAAATCGCTATATCAGGAAAAAACCAAAATAGCGACCACTGAAAATAAAAGCGCAAGCTATATTATTGAATTGTTCAGTTAAAATCCTGGACCTAAAGAGAATCTTTGATGTACTTTTTCCAAAGAGGTTTATCCCAATGAAAAGCAATAAACAAAACTTAATCAATTAAAGGATGTAAATTCTAAGATGAATAATATATGTGTTTATTAATTTTTGATTTTGTTTTACTCTTTAATCTTTTCGGTATTGGACTTGAAATTTGTGTTTTTTAATCCAGTCTTCTGTTATTTCTATGACAAGTCTTGAAATCGTTTTTAAATACAATTTCCATTCTAAGAAGCCGCAAATAATAGAATTCGGCTGAAAAACAAAACAGTTGCAACAATTTCAACATTATATCCGAATTTTTGTGTAACGGATATTTTCGACGATATGCTTAATACACTGCAAGATAAATTGATTTTGTTCTTCGTCTTTCATAAGAATCCCCTTGTATCGTTCATAAATTGTACACTGCGTTAACAACGAAAAGATCGCGACAAACATTAAAGCTAAAGGTCAGACGGTCGGCATTTTTTCGATAACGATTACAAAGGTTGAGTAATCGCTTACAGTTGGCATTGGCAGTGTAAATATTGAAAATAACAAAGCGTCGGAAAGTGCTTTAATTATAATGCTTGGACTGCAGCTCTATATGCTTATAGACAAAAAAGAAAGACGAAAATGATGAAAAGGAGTATTTCATCAGATTGTTTTATCGATGTCTGATTACGATTGCAGCCAAAGTTATACTATTGATATGCTTGTTGTAAAATGGCGGTATAATGATTTATATTATTATTATTTTTTTTTATTATTTTACTTTAAATATGCATTTTGAAGTTGTGTTCATCTATTATTATATCTATATTCCTAGGTAGGCCGTGTCGGTTCTTACATTTTGTTTGCAAGAACCGACTGACAAACTCGATAAAAGTTTGAAGCGTGGTGTTCACACACGCCAATTTTAAGCTGGCAATAATTGGCACACCGACACAGCTGACTCGTTTCGGCGAGGGTCGGCATGCAAATTATTGGGCGGTCAGACATGTTGCAAACAGATTTGCGCGTGTTTGCATGCAACTTATCGTCCTGTCTGACCGTAGCTTAAGTAGTGCCCTAAACTCAGAGGGTGTAATTTTACAATTGGAAAAGCAAGAGATGGAAAATATATTGAAAAAGCCTTGCCTACTCTGGCCATTTTATAGACACATTTGGATACAAAACCCTAATAAACTTCTTACAGCAATGAAATCCTGCAATTGCCACATAAAAATTTCTAGTGACACTAAATTCCAAGTCAGACTTGGTAAGCTTGCTACACCCGGAGTGCTAGCTCTACTATTCAAGGCTTATGTGCTTGCCCCCAATACCATTTAGCAGAAGTGCGCACTTCAATAATAGAAGTAGAAACTCCATGGCGACAATGAAGCTTACGTTGACAATGTTGCAAGCGGGCACTTCAAAATGACTGCCACTTGTAGCCAAACATGGAACAGGGCACAAACATAAAAGGGTGAACCTCCAACCAATTTTATGCAATGCAGAAAGCTGCTTGCTAGGGGTTAAGGCCAGAGAGACTGGGTTTTCATGAATACTTCATGCAATTGCATAATTTACAGCAACAATTTACAACACGAAAAAGAAGCTTGGAACTAAAAACTAATTGCCAAGATTAAGCAAACTAAACATAAATAAGGGGAAAGGCGGCCAAATAGTTGCACTAATTGGAAAATTTCCAACTGCCGCCAGTTTCGAGCTGGCTGAATTAGTGTTTAACCGTGGCACAGTGGATCCAACTGACTTCTTTTTCGGCGAAAATCATAAGCTTTGAGACAGTAAAGATATTTTCAAAATTTAAAATGCATAATAGAGAATTCCTTAAGCTTTTGCGATACACTATGATAAATATGCTCTGAAGAGAGGGAGCTTCAAAAAATGGCTCGATATTATATACACCAAAAGTTTTATCCTTGCACCTATAAAGTGTGCTTATTGCTTAATAAATCGTTAAAATTTTAAAAATCTGTTGGCAACATATTTGCTGTCTATGTCTTAGTGTACACACGTTCGCCAGATAGACAAACTTTCGACGAGGACGATTTGTTGAAAAATAAGCACAATTTAGAACATGGAATTTTTCCGTGACATATAAGGATAAGACATTTGCAGTATATAATATCGAACTTCACTACTTATTTATCGCAATGTATCGTAGAAGCTTAAGCTTTTAAATTTTGAAAATATCTTTACTCCCTCAAAAGTTATGATTTCGCCGAAACAGAAGTTAGTTAGATCCACTGCGCGTGGTTAAGTTGTCGTCACCGTCGCCTTGGAATTTTTCCATGACATGTAAGGATAAGACATTTGCAGTATATAATATCGAACTTTACTACCGTTTTTTGAAGCTCCCTCTATACACAGCTTATTTATCGCAATGTATCGCAGAAGCTTAAGCTTTTAAATTTTGAAAATATCTTTATTCCCTCAAAAGTTATTATTTCGCCGAAACAGAAGTCAGTTAGATCCACTGTGCGTGGTTAAGTTGTCGTCACCGTCGCCTTTGCTATCTTTGCCCATTGTCTGTGGTTTTGGCACATTGAAACTTATACGTATAAGTTTAAAAGCAACTTGTTGTCGCCTTAGCGTGTTTCGACAAATAAAATCAGCATGAAAGCAATTGTGTAAGTTATTCAAGAGCGCCTAGAGGCAAGGACACAGACACAGAAACACCATTTGCTGCTGTCAACAACAATAAGGAGACTACTCTTAAGTACGGACAAAGTAAAGTACTACTTACGGCGAACAGGTTGGACAAAGGCAAGGATTAACTTATAAAAAGCTTAACCGTAACAATTAACATTTTCTGAACTCTGTCATTTGAACACAAGAAACATTTTGCTTCACAATCGATTGTCGGATTATAAATCCCCAAATGTGGTGTGAACATTATCAAGATAGAATGACGACAGACACACCACTCTTGTAATGAACTCCAACAAAAGTCCACTTTTCGTAGAATTATTATTAAGGTGCTTAACATATTTATACATGGCACAAATTTTGACTTCAACATTTTGCCTTTGTTAACCAGAAAAAACACGTATCTTTATTTATAGACATTTTACTAATCTGTTATATAAATAGGCTAAGGAAAAATTAGTGGACTCCTTTTTCAACAACTATATGGAAACAAATATGGGTGAAACTTATAGCATTCTGGAGGGGATTTTCATAAGAAGTGCAGAATATATGTTTTATTCAGGGATCGTAACTGTTGTTATATTTTAAAATAAACAGTTGGGAACCAACTCAGGCTTTTCCGAACGATTATCAAAATAACCGAAATTAGATAGGAGAAGTTTAAACAAGAAAAAAATTCTAAAAAATAATTATTTATTCTTATTATTCCTCTGGCAACCCAACTATAGCGTCTAGAGTGCTCAAATTCAATAGGAATCCCTTTGAAGACATGCCCAACACAAAACCATCGCTAAATCGCCGGAAAAGTTGTCAGAGTTAATATTAGAGATTTTAGTTTTTTGGGCAATCGCAATAATTTTTTGTGAAAAAGTAAAAAGCTTTTTACTCAGAAAATAAAACTTAAATTTGAATTTTATTATTTGCTCGGAACAAATAAAACTTATGAAGTTAGTAAGTTCGAAGTCATTCCGAGTTCGTGTCGGAATAGATTGGTTTTTCAATTCTATAACAATGGCTTATCAGCTAAAATAGCAGTGTTTGCGCGCTCAGTTATTACTTATTCAATATTAGATTTATTGAATACTGGAGTTAATTTGGCTCGGTTTTATTGCAATCTCAATCCTTTTGCTGTTCCATGCATTAAAGAAATCATGTTTCGTTCAAATATTTTGTTATTATTTAGTTTTACGCTTTTTTGTCCATTAAAATAAGACTTTTTTCACATGCCCAGTAATAGTTTGCAAAGCTGTGCTAAGTTTCGATTCGATAGCTTTTATGTTGTGGGTGCAAGCCGCGAAATTCTGTCCCGGGAGAAGGGGTTAAGATATTACCCCAAAAAATAGCTTATTTTGTATTCCAACGTCTTATCTGTCTCTACACCAAAATGCAAAACAATTGGTTCAGCGGCTTAGTCGTGTTTCATTATTAAATCTAAAATAAATAAACACATAACACAAATAACACTGTGCGACAGTGAAAATACACCCGACAAATCATATAGTGCAGATTATAGATCTGATCGTGTAAAACTCGAAACAGTTTTTTTATAGAAAAATAAATCTCGTTGGTACTCAAAAAGAAAAGACGTTCCTTTCTAAATCTATATAGAGTGTCTGGTTTTTCGTAACTAAATAGGAATTTTTTCAATATTATCATCTTTTCCAAAAAAAAAAAAATTTTCGAATTTCGACCGACATTTAATAATACATTAATACCTTATTACGAAAGTAATAAATCAGTCAAATCAGAGTCAAATAAGGGTTTACATATGAAGATCGATCAATCGAATTACCCAAGCTATGAGTTTGTTAGCTGCAAAAAAGGACTTCCCCATTATTTTTTCATGTTTTTGCATTTAACAAGCGATGTGTTGCTCTGGTACTTTATATTTTAATTCATAAGATGGCCGATTTCATAACCCTTTGATTGCAAAAGTTACTGCAAATAGCTGCCAAAGTTAGAAAAATGTGTAAAACTTGGAAAATTTTCTGATTAAATTGAAAAAATCCCTACTTAGTTTAAAAAAATCATCTTAACTCCATATATATTAAGAAAGATAAATTTTTTCCCTTTTTGAAAACATATTATATTACGAGAAACGATAGAAAAATGGGGGATTAATAAATAGATTCATGTGAAGCCAATCAAAACCGTTATTTGTCTATAAAAAAATTTGACGGTTCCCCAGAAAAAAAAGTAAATTGTTTTGAGTTCTACTCGACCAGATCTAAAACCTACACTATATAATATGTCGGATGTATTTCTTTTTTTTATTTTGTCGCACTGTGTAATAGTTGTTTTTAAAAAATTATTACAAAGCGAATGATTTTTATTTTCTGAGCAAAAAATATAACTCACAAATAAGTTTTATTTCCTGTGCAAAAAATAAAACTAAAAAATAAGTATTATTTTCCAAGCAAAAAATAAAACTCAAAAGTAAGTTTTCTTTATCATTTTTAGCGCATATTCGCATCCTTATATTAAAATGGTCAAACCGTGTCGATCTAATCATTTCCATCTGTGTGTTTATCTGATCCAAATCAATAGAATTAATTGCAACATTTCAGTCGGACGAAATCGTAAGGTTTTTAAATGCACTTAAACCAAAGCGGTTCAGAATAGTGAAACTGCACAAAATGATCCCCATTACGATATTCTATTACGCGCAAGATGAATTCATGGCAAATGTAAATAAACACCAATGAGTTAAGAAATTGGATACATACAAATGTCCACTTGACATAAACACAAATATGTCGATATAGCAAATTCATATGTGATTTTTGAGTTCAATTGAAAATTCATCTTTAGGTTTCAAATTTCTGTTAAAACCACGCCACATATTTAAAACTTGATAATACTTTTTCTAAAATATACAAAAAGTTATGGTTTAGTAAAAGTAAAGCAACATTCTTGGTGACAAAAATAATATAAATTCCTAACTGAAAGCCAAACGAACCCATATGAGTAATGAACTTGAATGCATTCAATAATTCTCACTGCACACAAATAAATGTAAGTACGAGCCAAATAAAGTCCTACCTGTTATAATGGCAATGCCAACAGATTGCAGATGAAAAAATGCTCCAACGACAAATTGAAGCAAAGGAAGTTTCCAAGTGCAGGAGGCGACACTGCAGCACCGCAGCCAACGACAGGAGCACAAACTGCTGCATTGATTTATCGTCCGGCTAGTTGGTGAAGTACCAAAGTAGATCGGCAAGAAAGAAAAAAACCATTGAATAGCAGTCCAAGTTGTTGAGCCAAGTGAAAACTGAAAAGAAGAAAAAAAACAAATATTAGACGAGAAAACAAACTTTTATTCTACACGCCGAATTGGTTTTACACTTATCTCCCAATATGAATTACTTAAGTCTTAAGATATTTAATTACCATAACAACCCGTTATCGGGTTACGGCCTGATATAAATACTTTCTCTAATTGGAATTGTGGCATTACATGGTGGGTCCCAAAACCTACGCACAACCCTTTTAAGACCTGGGGTAGCTCTACTGGTCTCGAAAGAATCCAGTGTCATTGTTAGTCGCCTCATGTCGCCCGCTCCCCACACGGAGGGCGGGGGGGTTTCAGGTACACAAATTTTAAATAAAATGAAAACAAAAAAGTTTATCTCAAGATGTAACAGATGTTAAGTAAACGGTTTTGATAAACACAACGACAGTCACTTACATACATAACAATATATTTGTAATAGAACCTTTGTTGGGATTTTAAATTTGCAAAAAAGTGAGAAACTTCTCCGAAGGGTATAGAAAGCAAGACACGCTCAGTGGAAGCGCAAGAAAACGTAGACGCAATCTAAATCGTTTGCCATTGCTGCTGCTGCAGCACTTACCACTTCGTTGCACCGCAATGTGTCCGGTGGGTGTTGGTTGCATGTTGGACTCGGGGGCTTTGTAAAGCGATTCCAAAATGTGTTGAACTTTTAAGTGATTGAATTGTTATCGGGGACATGCATTTGTTTGCGATTTGAATAGAGTTCAGACGTGGTGCTTTGGGTACCAAAAAGTTTCTAAACATTTTAAATATGGAAATAAATGGGTTAATAAAATAAGCTTCAAATGGAAAACGAAATTTAATACAATAACAAGTTGTTGCAGGCAGCATAAATTCTTGTAGCCGATAATTCTAGCAGCATAAATTCTTGTAGCCGATAATTCAAGTAATACAGCATCATCCACGTAATACAAAATAGCAACCTGAAAAATACAGATTCAGTAAAAAAAATAGAACTAGAGGGGCCAATGTAGAGCTAACAACCTTCTATTTCACTTACTATGCGCATTTGCCCATAAGCCGCTTTTCTCTGCTCTGCTCACCCTTCAGCACATATGAAGAATGCAACGTGTTGCAGCGTCAAGCTGTTGCCTATTCCATTATGGTTTATGGTGTCCTGAGCGCCACGTTTCCTTTTCTCGGCTTATGTTGAACTTCCTTTGGTATTTGTCCTGTACTGTACTGGGTATGTCTAGGCACTTCATAAGTGTCGCGTAGATTCCTATGTGCCTAAACTTGTCTCTGGGTGACTTTATGTGTGCTGCATATGATGGTGTGGTATATTGATTTAACTAGTGATGTTGGCACTGAAGTAAGTGGCTTTCAAGCATGTTAAATTGAGACCAAGTCAAGAGTTGGCATCCGTATATATGGATAGTAAAAGGTATATATAAAACTATAAACATATGAGTTTATTAGTGAACTGATATAGTCACATGCAATGTCATATTGGCACTTTGGTAATAACAGACGACTTGATTTATGCCGACGGCCATAGTCGTAATCTAAAATGCATAACAGTATGCAGTATTCCCAAACATAATGAAGCACACTATACTTTCTGATGAGAATATAACATGGCCACATGATTAACTCAAAATGTAATTTAAATACAAGCACATACACATAAGTAAGCATACTTAAACAACTCTTAAAATTACTGCACGCTTGGGATTGGCAATATATATTTAAATTCTGCCTGATCCTTGAAATCTTCTTAATCAAAAACTATATTTAAAAGTAGTTTGGCAAAGCAGTAAGGTTTCATGTGCCTAGTGCTATTGAATTTCTCGTGAAATGCTATTGAGTTGATATTTGCAAACGTAAACTACTCTCACTTTAATTTTTTTTATACAAAGCCCACACATTGGCAATTTCGCTTTGTAATCTACTTTGTTGTAAACTTAATGATTATTTACTAAAATGTGAAGTGGTTTTATTCAGCATTGAAGTAATTTGTAAATCCTCGCAATCATTGGGCAAAGTAGCCTCTTCAATTTGGCGCACTTGCTCCCAAGTTAAAGGCGACTCAAAAATTACTTCAGTGGTTGCCAGGCAGTACGGGCACTGGCGCAGGTCCATTAGGAAAAACTCCTGCCAAAAGATAGTCCATATTATCACTACTACTACGATACGCCACTAGTATTACAACACTTACGCCTATATGTTGGTCGCATTTTTCCATAAGCCTTCCGTACAAGTAATGATGACACCGTCCGCATTCATATGTCTTTGCTCCGCGGTAGCATACGTATTTTGTAATGGTGTATTCATATTTTGAGGGCAACTCATATTTTAGCTCGCTGCTATTATTGTTTTGATCGTTTTTTGTTTTACTTGACTTGGTGTCGAAGGTAAAAGTACGTAAGGTGTTTGTAGGAACGGTACGTGGGTTTAATGAATTTCCGCATTCTGGAGCTGCGCTTAGTAGACGACCTTTCCCAGGAATACCGCCTGAAACGAATGCGTTTGTCAACATTTTCATATTAGAATCATTAATGTGAAACCATCTTTGTTGGAATCATCATTTAATTTGTAGTCATAAACTAATAATAATTATTGATTAGCAAAAATTAATACAGTGATAGTTTCATAGTTACCCATTTTGGAGCCGTCTATGTGCGACCGATTAGAGTTGATATTATTGAGAGGCTCAGGTGTATTGTATAGAGCACTGTTACAAGTTTCCATGTTCTTGTGTAGCCATTTGTTGTGATCTGCATTTTAATTATTAGAGTATTTGGATTACATAAAATAGTTAGATAGGTCCCCTCGATTCATCTTCTTAACTGGCCATAACAACCCGTTGCCGGGTTATGGCCTGATGTATTTCTTTCATTGGAATTGGGGTTTTACATGGTGGGTTCCAAACACAGTGCACAACCCTTTTAAGGCCTGGGGTGGCTCTACTGGTCTCGAAATAAACCAGTGTCATTATAAGTCGCTCCATACGACAAGCTTTGACCTGCTGAGGTGGTATTCTCTAACCCGCTCCCCACACGGGGTATCGAGGGGTCCCCTCGATTAGCAAAGTTATTAGAAATAGCTCTTAAGTTACAAATACTTTTAGCAGTTAAGAAAAATTTAGGTGCAACAGAATCAAAACAATGCACTTTCTTTTACCCATTTGAGCATTTTCCTTGCCGTGCAATTGTTTTTGACTAATGGAGACAACTGTATGCTGTGAGTCCATATTAAGAGGACTATTATTGTTTGAATTTGTATTTCTGGTTATTGTTGACTGGTTACTGGCAAAATTTTTAACACTTTGAATGAAGTTATGTTTCTTTGGTACAAGTATAAACGTAACGCAGCAATTATTTTTCAATTTAAAAACTTCTCGCGTTTCCTTTACTATTGGAAGGCACTGTTGGTGTGCAAGTTTTTGTTAATGGTTTTTAAATATATGACAGTAGCCAGCTACTTTATTAATGCATTTTATATTTTTTAATTATTTTCTTGTTGATCTAATTGCGCAGTTTCTTGCATTTTAATTCGATTTCGATTCATTCGAATAACGGATCTTTTCAATGCTGGGTAACTACAAATTAATAAAAGGAAAATGTATCGATAACGGCTAGGCCAATTATTTATAACTTTCTTTTCTTTTTTTAATTGCGCAGAAATTATTTTTGACTTGCAATTGATTTAAAACGAGATATATAGCTGCTTAATGCATAGCTCTATCAATTACGGGGAAGAAGTATCGATATTCAATAAAAATAATAAGATAAAAATAATTATTTCAAATATATATTCGCCAATGAATTTGAAATTAAATACATATGTATGTAATTATTATAAAATACATATGTATTATATACAATGCAATATAAATACGAACATACGAAATATTTCGTAAGAGCTACATATCCAG
Organism: Chymomyza caudatula; assembly: GCA_035041775.1. Lineage (NCBI taxonomy): Eukaryota > Metazoa > Arthropoda > Insecta > Diptera > Drosophilidae > Chymomyza > Chymomyza caudatula. Next base: position 3,614,943 of record JAWNKW010000133.1, read on the forward strand.
TATGTTAATTCTCTATTTGCTGCACTTGTTTTAAGTGGGTTCCGGAAACGCCACAATAAGGACAATTACGTACATCCATCAAATAGAAAACCTAAACAAATATACACACATATGCGAGTTTGTTACATAATGATATAAACTGCAATTAATATATATGTATGTAGAAGCTCACCTCAGGATGCGACGGGCAGCGCTGGCTTATACGCCCCATCATCGTCGAATTGCAGCCAGAGCACTTAATCAAGCCGCGTTTGCGTTCACAAATGCAATTGCGTAGTTGCTCTGCTTCGTCCTCTTTGTCAAGTATTATTTCCAATCTTATAGTTTTTGATGGGTTTTTGAAAACCTTTTGTTGTGGGGCACTCATTTTACGTCTTGATATTGTTTCGCTTGGGGTTGAGATGGACGTCTAACCGCTTCGACAATACACAAACATATGTAGAGCTTGCCTTTTGTTTGTGCGCTAAAGTGCTGTAAAAGGCCTTTTAATCGCTGATCTGGTAGCGCCAGATCGATCATATGGTCGACAGCAAAAAACTATTTTAAAAAACATACCATTTAGTTGAAACAAATTGTGGGGATAACATTGGGGGTAGTAAAACTAAAAATATTTTTTTTTTCGAAACTATCAAATTGAACCTTTTATTTTGACTCACTCTAATCGTATACCACAAGTGCACATTCCAAAAAATCAAAGATCTTCAGTTTGCCCAATAATATGCATTTATTTCATATTATAATTTATTTTTTAAATAAACGCGCGCATGTGGTTTGTGTCTTAGCTAACAATGCTTGCATTTATCACAGACTACAGCACACTATAGTCATCTCTTTCTAGCCATGCGCACCAGGCAGTGCAAAAATAGCATAGCAACAACGAACTCATCCAAGTTCAAGTACACAATATGGCAAAGCAACTCCAACCGGCTCGTTGGTCTAGGGGTATGATTCTCGCTTCGGGTGCGAGAGGTCCCGGGTTCAATTCCCGGACGAGCCCAAGTGTTTCTCAAATCCAAATTTTTTTTGTTTATTTACTAATTTTTAGTCGCCAGTCGATAACTCATCAATTTCGTAGAAATTGCAAAGATCGCTAAATTGTGTTCTGACATAAACAAAAGAAACGAGTGCTACTTGGCGTCAGTTTTTTCATAGTGTTTTGTTTCTGTTTGTTCGCAAAGCGTGGTTTGAATGGATTTTGTTACTTTTTAAATGCTTTTTTTTTTGTATTTTTAACTATTATTTTGTTTGTTTTGTTTTTTTTTTATACCCTAGCAGGGTGATTGATCTTTGTAACGCCTGGAAGAAGCCGTAGCAGTTCATAATCATATTATACCATACCCTAGCAGGGTATTTTATTTTTGCTATATTTGTATTGCACTGAACGAATAAAGGAATCAAAGAGATCGGACCACTAACATAAAAAAGTCGAATTGAAAATTCTAACTAGGCTAAAATTAATTTAAATCTTCTTGAAGGGTCAAAATATCCTGGCTAGAAGAACTGATAGAAATTTTTGTATAAATATATGTATGAGTAGGCTGATATTAGCAAAGATATTAAAAAAGGAAAACATTTTTGAAGTTGGTAGTCAATTTTTAAGTTTTTGACCAAAGCGAAAGATGTGACCTGCTAGGGTACGTAACCTTCGGCATCCCGAAGTTAGGCGGTAATATTATTGTTGTTTTAGCTGTCGATGGTTCCATATTCAGCATTTGTTTAGTGTTAAGTTTGAAATACTTAGAACATATTATACATTTTTAGTTTTGTTTAAAGATTAATTTTTTTGTTGAAAGCGCTGCTGCCGCAGCCGCTGCTGCGTTGTCTCTATGTGTGTGTGTGTGTGTGTGTGAGTGTATGTGTTACAACGTTTCTATAATGTTCAGTTTGTTGGTTTATATTGTTGATTGTGTGGCTTGGATCGGTTGCGCTGCATAGCCCAGTCTCTCTTGGTAAACTTCTCGCAAATACTTCGTTCACTCTCACTCATACTCCAGCACGTTTTTATGATAGAACAATAAATAGCTGTAAAATTCGATATCAATTAAAAATAATGTAAATAGTTATTTACCGCTAACTCCGACGGCGTCTACTGGTTACTCACCCCTCGCTGTCTAGCACCTGCTTAAGTGATGCCATCGTTATCACATGATCATCGCACTTGACCCACGTGTCCTTTTGATGCCTCACATACGCTGTATAATGACCCGTGTCAATAGTGCCGACATGATTGACCACGGCATAGAGCGAGAATCTAAAATCTCCATAGGCATTGTTCTTCTCCGACATAAAAGGTGTCATATCGAACTCAACAGGAAACTGAATAAACGAAGAGATCTTCCGATCAATTAGAGCTGAGTGCTCGAAACGCTTTAGATGAAACGACACAACGCTCGGTAACGTTCGCAGACTGAACTGCTTGGTGGACTCTTGATAGGACTTGCAGGTGGAGCATTTAATTTTGGCCGCAGAGCCCAGATGTTCCGCGCGTGTATATCGCTCCAGGCAATCGATAAGTGTCTTGGGTGTCACACCACCATGCGTTGTCGTCTCGCCGAGATCGAGTGAAATGTCCCAGAACGGATCGAATGTGGTTGATACGCCGTTGCACGCTTGGCACACCACGTCACTCTGCAGCATGCCCGTGAATATCTGATCTATAATGCAATTGCATTGGCCATAGCAATGGCCGGCTGTAGCATTTGCATTGGATGTGGAGTTGTTGCTGCCACTACCGCTGCCACCACTGCCGCTGGTGTTGGTTTTGCCCTCGTGTTCCGACTTGGCCTTGACGCAGTGTCGATGCAACACATCCAGTGTGGCAATAAAGAACTCGTGCGCATCCTGCTGCTCATAGCCGGCCAAATGTTTCGCATGGTTCCATATTAAATGCAGCAGTCGATGTAGTGAGAGCGGTGAACGGGAGCCAGAATAGAACTCCTGTGGTAGGCAAGTATGGGGTGAAGATATAACAGCTGTGCACACACTCTCTGCAACTGCGCAGACGCTCACAGCGCACACTCACCTGGAAGAGCCTCGAAACCTCACAAACCAAACACTTGTGCGACGACTTGGTTCCACAGTCATGCCGATCCGACATGAAATAATCGCTGAGTAGCGGCGTGTGCACAAGTGCCTGCAAGACCCAATTTTCGAGGGGGTTAGCAACAGTGTCGGCTGCTTCTAACAGCAACTCACCTGGACAATGCAGTTCATAAAGCAGGTTGCGCCCAGATTGAGCAAACCTCTTAGCCCTATAGTCTGATTAGGTCGCACCAGTCGGCGCCGCGCGTTGGCCAGCAGCAAATTGGTCTCCTTGGCCGTGGGTATCCAAGGTTGCCAGCCTAGACTCTTCTGCAGGTCCTTCGCCTCTAGCTTGCGATTTATTAGCGCATACTCTCGACTTCGTGCATCGTAAATAAAGTCACGACAAGCATAACAATAAAGCGTCCCGTGCGAGAGTTCCAGGGCGATTTGATGCTTCTTAGCACGCAGGTGGCTGGTAATATGCGCCCCACGACACCCAAAGTAGATGCAGTGCAGGCAGGCGTACAGCTGTATGCCATAGCTGCCGCACTCGAAGCAATTGCAGTGTATGGCCTTAGGGTGAAAGGTCATACAAAGGGGAAGTCAGCTGTGTAGGGGAAAAAGTTGGTGGTTCATTTGGTCTTTCGGTCGGTCACTCACCTTCTTCTCACGCGCATCTTTGTTCACGCAGGCCGCAAAGTATGCATCGATAACGCGAAAAGTGTCGTAGCTGTGCTCCTTTACGTAGCTCTGATAATGCCTGCAGCCCGTTTCAGACATGACGTTAAGGCCGCTGACGACTTCTACGTTGACGTTGCCGTCAATTTCAGCAGCAAGACTTTGCACAGTTAATAAGCAAGCTGACAAATGCGTCGCATTCAAACTAAGATTGTGAGCAGTGGCTGTGACCTGGCCCTTTGTTAGCTGTGAGCTGGCGTAGATGCTGACGTTCCTGCTGCTGCTGCTGGCAGCGATGCCGCCCCCACCGCCCCACCCACTTCTAACAACAGTTTCGTCGGCCGTACACCGGCCGGCAGCTATGGGCTTTGTTGTTGTGGCGGCGGCGGCCTTGCTTCCTTTAGTTGTTGTTGTTGGTACTCGAATTAAAACGTCGGCCGCTCCCCGGCCCGCTGACGCGTATGCACGTTTGTTGTTGCTACAGACGCCGCCGCCGACGCCGCTGCTACTACTTCCACTACCACTGCTACCAATACTACTGCAGTAGCTGCTAGTCGTACTATCAACACTATTCTCTTTTGTTTTCGTTCGTTTTGTACACGGTTGTTGCACGTTTGTTTTATCACACTTTCGCTGTTTTCGCCGAATTTTGGCCACTTTTGTATTGCCCACACACAAACAGTGTAGAGTTGGTGATAGGAACTTTGATTTAGTGTGCACGCTTAACTTTAGAAAAAGCCGAATTTTTGCTTAGTTTATATTTTTTTCCGCTACTCACGATTCTGATTTACACCAATTTGCACGCACACACTAAACACACACACACAACACACACAGGCACACTCACACACACACACATACATAAACAGCAGCACACAGCTGAAATTTTTATATGGCACTCTCAGCGCAGCAGCAACACAATTTACAGCGTTGCTGCGCAGCTATCGAAATAAATCGATTTTAGCTAATGTTGACAATCGTATTTAACCGCCAACAAAACTTTATGGCATTCACGTGTTTCCCGCGATTTACCATGACTATATATGCTAAATATAAGCAGAATTCAAATTATGATACGCTCGCACATGTTTATATAAAAGAAATTGCATTTTAACACAAATTACCTTACAAATGAAACTCGATTTATTTGAATGATTAACGTTTTATATTTATATATCGATTATCAAGCTATTACGCCAACCAACACTGTACAAAGTTAATCAACACTTCAGCATTTGAAATACTAACATCTGCCTTGAACAGGCATTCAGAATTAACAAAAATTATCCAAAATCTTAACAAAAAATTGTGAAAAAGTTGTATGAATATGTATACTAATGAAGTGCTAACGCCGCAAGCATTGGATTCTGGAACTTATGTCAATTATAGCGAGGTGAACTGTCTTAAATCAATCAGCAGCACCACTAGCAGACGCAGCAACAAAAATGACGATTGCTGTGCTAGCGGCGTTGACAATGCTACGCCGAAGAATGGCGCCAAACATAGCAAATTAAAATGCAGTCCCTTATCGAATATGAACACACCGCCACCCAAACGCTTTCAAAAGGTGCGCAATCCCTTCGAAGGTGTCTTGGCCGATAGACTGCATTTGCCATTAATTGCAAGGTGAGTTGTCTAGTTCGGCTTACAATCATAGGTCATTGTTTCAACAAACTGTAACGATATTGCAGCCCCTCGCTGTTTCAGTGTCGCTCCCGCACACCCCAGCTTTCTTCCACGCAATTCGAATGGGGTATTCACGAAGTCTCCCAGCTTAAGCCGACCAATGTTGAACCACACGAAACGCAGTTTTATGACTCGCCAGATCCCGAACAGGAATCTAAGGCGCAGCTAGCCATTAGCACCTTTTTCAAGGAATCTCAAATTGTGCCTAGTCCTGTTGACTGTCCTTTGAGAAGTCGCCGCATCATACTCTCTGAAATTGATGGTGACACGCCCATTTCAAATAAGCTGCGTTCCCGGCGTGTGCGCGACTGCGAGGTGCAGACTGAACTAAGCCTTCCTCCGATTCTGCCAAAAGCCTTGGAGGAGGCTTTGAAGCCGTTCCTGCAGCCCCATTTAGCTGGCAGCATATCTATACGCAATAAATCTTCTGACATATTCAACAGCTCCATGCGCCGAAAACTTTTTGACCTGCACAATGTTATTGTGTTGGACGGGCCCGATGCACAAGGCCAGCATACGCAAATGGTAGGTTCTAGTCCACAAGCCAAGCAGACTTTGATTGCCGGACGCCTCTCTGACTCTGCTAGCGATGGGTCCAACAGCTTTGGCTGCCTCTCGCCTATACGCAACCAATGTGGACTGCCAGCGGGCACGCCCGATGATGGCAATAGTCCGCGGAGCGACCGCAAGCAGCTTTTGAATGAGTTGGAGCTACCTTCACCCATTGCGCCATCGGAGCACTTAAGCCGGCGCATGCATAGTGTGGTTCACTCAAAGATAAGCAGCTATCAAGAGCAGAGTAATATTAGCGAACACACCACGCTTTCCGAATTGACGGGTACTGGTCGTCAGGGTTTTACAACTACTCAATGCAATTTTACTCCTGATCGCAGCTCATCGCCTATGCAGGCGTTGGAGTATTCCTCTACGGATAGCAGCATTAATCATCGGGTAAGTCGTTTGCGTGTGAATAGCACTCGGCGTGCTCCAAGTCAGTTGTTTATTGAGGAGATGGAGCAAGTATTGTTCTTGGGAAACGATGGGGATGAGGTAGAGGAGGATGAAGGCGATGCTGAGGAAGAAGCTGAGCAGGAAACTGATGAAGACGATGGCATGCAAATATCACGGCAAAGTTTTAACTGCAGCTCATCCAATTCAGATACTCCACGTGGACATAGGCGTCGTGGCTCTGCAAATCGCAAGAATCTTTCGCAATCTTTTAATGCCAATTGGTTGGAGGAAGAGCAGCTGCACCAGCCCGACTCCATTGGGCCCGACAAGCAGATCAACGACGAATTGCCAACAATTGCAGTTAATACTAAAGACACGGATTCTGCTAAAAATGGTGCTTCTTCGGCCTTGGCCGCAGAGCGCGCTGTATTTTATCGCACCGATAGCGGATTCAATGAGACAAGCAGCACATTTGCATTCTCCCAGGAGCTCGCAGTTATCAGCAATGGCACAAGCGATGAAGTTGCTTTAGACGTTAGCATGGTTTGCTGTTCCACACCTTCGACGCGTTCGTGACGTAACTTAATTTCGAGTTTAGTTTTAGTCAAAATTTTATCACAACGGAATAAGGCTGCAACGTTGCCCACCGAATACGTTTTTTTTTAATTTTTGTAGTGTTTGTCATATTTAATATCTATTGTAAATTGTTTAGTAAATATTACTTTTGTGTCTCCTTATTTGCCAAATAGTTTTAAGTTAACGTTTGCAATTTTACACATATTGAACAAGCTTGATTAAATTTAATAGTGATTCGGCCATTTAAATAAATAAAATATATATTTTGAATAAATTTCCCGAAAAATATTGGTTAAAAATGTCCCACTGGTAGAATAGCGTTGCCAACTAACACTTGGAGCTGCCAGATCTACAATATGTAAGTAATGTAAGAGCGCTACCAGAATGCATAAATAAATGTAAGCATAAGAGCTATCAGGTGGTACACAGTCGCAGTCGGTCGAGTCAGCTGCGAGCATTGTTTACTTTAAATCAATTCACAGTTTTGCCGGTAGAAAGTATACAAAACCAATTATTTAGCAGATTATAATAGTACAAAATACTGAATGTATCTTCAAAAATAGTAAACCGCTTAAAATTTTGAATAAAATGAAAAATAAACTAGTTGGCAATTGAGCCCATATCCTTTCACATTGGCAATATGCTGTTGTGTGTTTAATTCTCAATGCAACCAGGGGATTGTTTAATTTTCGCAAATCCCAAATGTTTCACAAATAACGTGTGAAAATGCTTTTATAAAAAGTTGTTGATGGAAGTTTCAATTTTGGTTTCTATCAACTGCTCAAAATAATTACAATATTATTGTAGGATAAATTTCATTTTAAAATAATTCATAGAATACTTTTCATTCTTGTTCGAATATTTTGATAAACTTATTTTGGCTCTCAACATGTTCTGAATAAAATCTTTATTGTACCTTTTTAAATGTCTGTTAAAATCAAATATTGGTGTTTTGCCTATGCCGTGAAAAAGGTAAACAACCAAATAACGTTACCAGATTGCTTAAAAAAGTCTAGTAGCCAATTGGCTGGCAACGTCAATTGATCAGCCGTGGCGGCTTGTTCTCATTCTGTTGTTTTTCACCGTCCGCTGCGCCCACGACGACGCGCTCTTCGCACTGGTTTAACTTAAATAACGTCTGCATCAACAAATTTAAGTACTGAAATATATTAACTTGTAGCATTAAATGTTAAGTGCATGTTTTTGTGCCGTAAGTGTGCTATTATTTACAAAATTGTAACCTTCGGTACGGGTATTTTAAGAAAAACAACAGCAACAACATCAAAATATCTACAAAAAATTCTGGCTGCACTAGTTTTCACCTGTGTGTAGCATTGCAATGTGATTGTGTTCGTGTGTGCGTGTGTGGTTGTCTTCGTGGTTTGAGTGAAATTTTATAAATAGAAAAAGGAAAATAAAGATCACTTCCACTTCTTGAAAACGTATCGCAATGTCGGCGAATACTATCAAAAAAGAAAGTGTAAAACTAAGTGTGATTTAGCTATGCTTAGCGAAAAAAATCGCATCAAATTAAATTAAAACAAATTAATTAAACCAAATTTATTAACTGCGCCTACGACAATTTTCATGTTACAAACATCAAAAGCGAAAAAACCAGTTAGTTGGCACCCCGCTAGTCCAGTCTCAGTCCACTGTACTTGTTGAGCCGCCTGCATCCGTTTGAGCGAAAGTTTTTTATGGTGTCCACTGTGCAAAAAGTGTGCAAACAAGATCTTGCTAGTCAGTCAACTAACTAGCTAGCTGTTGCTTGGCAGCCAATCGGCCAGCTGTGGGCCAGCTTCTTTCCTCAACCAATTAATTGATGCCGCGAAAGTGTGTGCTGCATTTATAATACATGTATTTGTGTCTATTCATTTTTTGTTGTTGCAATTCATAGTGTTTGCTGTTATTTGATTAAAAGTGTGCGCAGCTTTGGAATTTGAAATTGAAAGCAGCATCAGCGACACACACAAACCTAAGGTGAGTGCATTCATACATAGTTTACCCTTGCTAAAGTAAGCATAACTTCCGCCATAGGCAGTAACTGTAATTAAACAGGTGGAAAGGTAAACACACTGTAGAAAAATCATCAATCATAGAACAGCAACAGAAGAAGAAATAACCTGCAGCAGTAGCCGCCGTTGCACCAGTCTCAAGCTTACTCTCTTTGTCAGTTTACTTGTTGTTGTTCGGTTTTGTTTGTTACCAATTGTGTAGATACAACATGCCGACAGCTTGAAAACCGGTTACAAATAACATTAAACTCAAAATTCTTACAGCGTTGCCATACCGCTGCAACTTACACAGCTCATAAGTCTGGCTTAGCTTTGCTCTTTTATGTGCTCTCTTTCTCTTTCTCTTGCACGCTTCAGCTTGCGCTCGTTTTTTCGTCGATTTGTCTAGCTGTCTGTCTGGCTTGCACGCATGCGCATTGCCTGCACTTTCATTGCCGTTTGCCGCCGTCGTTGCGTCGTTTTAATTCAAATTTCTAATCTGTAGAACCCATCCATATATAGAACCAGTGTTGAAAAGGCAAACTTGTTTGGCATCCTTGTGACACACTGACATCTTTTGAAGTGCACCAATATGCTTAATTAAATATATATTTTCTTGGTATTGTAGTTGAACTTGTTTCGTTTTACATTTTTTTGCATGCGTGTGCCTGTGTTTGTGTTTTTGTTGTTGCTAACTTCGACTTATTTGCATTGATTTGCAAATTTTGTATACGTTTTTTTACGTAATTTTTTCTCGTTAGTTTTTTTTCTCTATGGCCTTTAGCTGCTTTAGTTTGGTATTTACATACCTTTGTCTCACTAATTTATTTGAATTTTATTACAATTAAGCTTTGATTAGTTGCCGCGCTTAGCAGGAAACATTTTGCAGCCCAAGGGCAGAATTTAACGTTGAATGCATGTCAAGGACTGAAAATAATATTCCCACATGGGTTTTAAACAGTTGGTAATGTAAAGTCTAAGGCAGGTAGCGCATGGTAGCAGTGTCTAAAAAGCAGCTGTTTAAATAAACGAATGTCTGTACACTTTTATCCCAACAAAAAGTAAATTTATCTTTTTATCAACTTATGTATCGATACCTGAAGTCGTATCCTAGAACAAAGCATTTTTACAACATCCAATAATCAAAAACTTCAATGTAATCTCTAAATGAACTAATCTATTTTTTCGTTCAGTGTACAAGTTGCAAGTTGTATGCTTAGTACTGCATTGCGAGTGCGCTTTGCAGCTCACTAATAAAGGGACGAACAATCCACAAAACTTAGCCAGCTCTTGCAACTGGCCTAATCTATGGCCCAGCTTATAAGCCATCGTAGCACACTGAGTGGCTCAAAACTTTTTACAAAGTTTCAGTTTTCATTGTTCTACATTTTTGGTTAGGTCATGCCGCCCATTGTCGGGGTCTATCTTTTTTTACCCCTCCCTCTTGGCATACCAAAGAACCAAATAACAATAGCCATAACAACAACAAAGTTTTCTATTTCCGAAAATTTTTGTGGGTGTTAACGTCAGTTAAAGTAGCGCAGTGCGTCAGCTGCCCGACGCCCACACAATCTCCCTCATTTCAAAAATCAGGCATGTGACTCTTAACTTTCTGAAGCAACAACTACTAAAACAATACAACAAACACAGACAAATAACAAACAATTGTGCTTTTGTTTACTAATTTGTTTGTAGCTCGTTGTTTTTGCTGCTGGGCTTAACTTTATAATTTGTTTTGTTTACTTTCTTTGGCACGGTTTAGTGTGCAGTTAGTTTGTTTGTTTTGGGCAATTTTTTTTGCTACTTTAAAGTTAATTTGCCATTTTAATTGCCAGCTAATAGCTCGAAAGTTATTTCGATTGCTTTTCACCGATACCAAATTTATATTGACATAGTAATTTGCAGTAGATTGTACAGGAAAGATTGAGGAAAAGAAAATCAGAAATAAAGTTAATTAGAAAGCCCATGCCGCTCACTTAATTCCGAATTACAGATAAGACAACCTTCAATAGAAAAATAAAATATGGAAGATCAGCCGCTTTATTATTAGCCAAAGTCTTAGTGGCTTTGGTATAAATATAAGAGATACATAGTAAATTCTTAAGAGATACATGGAGAAATTGACTGTTAAGGGATTAAACTATATACATGTGTGCTTTTGTTTTTAAGATATGCTAACTTGATATCTCAAAAATTCCACTAAAAGTTCAATGACGAATGCTACTCAATAAAAACCAAAATTAAATCTATTTATATATGCATATATCAATCTAATGACGAAATTTTTTAAATGTCCCTGCTCGCTAATGCCTTATGTAGCTGTCACACTGGAGCCTCTGAAGAGCCGCAAGAAAAAATTTGATGCAGACAGTCGGGGCTGTGCTCGACAGTGGAATACTCTGTACTCTTTTTGAAGTGTCAACTTTTATAACTCTTCTCATAAGATCGATATGCCTGTAAAGATTTTTCTATTGGGAAGTTCCAATTGACAAGATTTCCTATTGGGAAGTTGGTTATTATGGGCGAAAAAATTACTTTTATACCCATAACTCAAGTATTTTTGGGCCAATATTGTTGAATTTTGTAACATAGATCAAAAATACTTTTATAAATATGTGCAGCAGTAATTAAGGTAAATCGATAACGGGGGAAAGGGGGGCTATTGAAAAATGGTGAATACAGTTCTAAGGATGATGACAATGTTGATTTTTTTCCTGATCATCCCCCTCCTCCCATAGAAAAGTTACCGTTATTACGCACATACCCTTCAACGCGTCGACACAGAAATATGATTTTCATAGCAAAAATGGGTACAGGGTATTCCACTGTCGGGCACCGTCCCGACTGTCTGCATAATTTTTTTTTATATATATAGTTATCAATGCTTATATTACAACCTAAGTTGTCAAAGAAACCAAATTCTAAAGCAGTAATAAAAAAACGTCATTTTTTTTCCACAATCTTATTACCAAAGGGAAGTATATTCCAAACATTGGTGTGAAAAATTCAAAAACATTGTTGTTTTCAAAATCATTTCGTCAAAACTTTCTATTCAAGGAAACTCTTTTAACAGCTGTTTTCTGTAGTCATCCTATGCCTCCTTAAGTCAAAAATATCCTTCGTCGAATAAATGGAAGCGATGTTTATTCCTTAATTGGATTCCTTGATAACTAACCTAGTACTACCTACGTAATATGTATAAAATCCAACTAAATTGGTGAACTTTCTTTTTGTTTTTGGCTAGCCACAACAGACCGTTAGTGTAATGTAGGGCGCTAGTCCAGAATTGTTTGCTTAGCGCAGACCTTCTTTTACCACCAGTAGTTACCCTTTACCTGGTCCCGCCTATGGATACACGCCTACCCCTTCGACGTCTTTCTCCAACAGTTAGTTACTTCCAATAGTTAGTCTCAACGTCGTGGGAGAGCTTGTAATCATTGCCAACGCGTTAAGGGCCAAGAGGTGAACTTTTTGACCCATAATCAAAATTCTGTGTACGCCCCTCTGCTCTGATGTTATTTCTTTCAACTGCTACTTGTTGCTGTGCCATACAAATCTATAAGATTGCTGGGCATACACTGTGTAAGTTTTGATCAAAGATTTATAAAATAGACTACATGTACAGTGGTTGCACATTAACGACGCAGCTCCTTATTAAAAAAAAGATGTTTTATACATTATTTATTGTATAAACGTAGTATGCCTCTTGATTGGTGGAAGGAAACTAAGAAAATTTAGCTAGCATCGTATCGAGCTTGAAAAATTTGTCCACTTTTTCTAAAATATATTGACGATTTCAAGCAACTGTTCAATGACAAAACCAACAACAATCGCGATAACGATAACAACAACAACAGAGGCCACAATTCAAATCAAGTTGTTTTTGATTAGATCATTTAAGCAAAAATATCAGTCAACTTGCGTCAGTCATTCATTCATTCATTCATTCACTCATTCAGTTATTTAGTCAAAGCCAACAACAAAGAACGACAAATTGGGGGCCGGGGGATAAACTCGCAGTTGGGCCAACAAAAAGACAGACAAGTTAACCTGCTGCGAGCGCGATAATTAACTGAAATATACCCGTGACTGCCTGACAGTCACTTCAACAAAAACAACTACATACATATTTATAAAACAACAATTCTACATAGATACATATATCACAGCGCATATATAATAAAATATGACTTATATAGTATGTACTATATACAAACTATAGAATGTGGGCACAATTGGCGCTGTTTGTACTTGAGGTGTTCCAAAAGAGAGCCAATGACTGATTTAAGATAGAGAGAGCCCGAGAGGGAGAGAGAGTGAGAGAGCTGACCAAGCAAGCATGCAAAAGTGTAGTTATTGTTGTTATTGCTGCGCTTGTTAGTTAGTTAGCAAACTTTAAAAAATTCTGAAAAAAAAATTATAAAAATTATATAGGTACAAAAAAGCTTGCGTTTTTTTAGCTGCAATAAAACTTTTTTGTTAACTGAAATACATTCACTTCGGGTACGACCAACATGCAGAGAAAACAGCAGAAAAAAAGCAACCAAAAGAAAAACTCTATGAGCAACCAAAAGCATTTTGCCTTTACAGCCTAGAGCATTACAAATGCTTCAAGCCAGTTTTTTTAAGATTTCCCAAGAATACTGTTCTTTCTTATATACTTTATACCCTACAGACACAAGTTAAGGGGTATGTATGTTGAGTGATTGCAAAAAAAAAAGTTGTCTGTAACATATAAAAGGAAACAAGGCCATCCAGCAGCTTGTAGTATTTTCAAAAGGTACATTTTATTCACTAGATCTTCAATTCGACTTCTCTTTCGCCAATATAAATATGAAACCTTGAAACATGGCACAAATATTTCTTTTGCTAGATGCAAAATTGGCCAACTGAATCCCTTTAATCCACAAGATTCACTAAATGCCAACTATTTGTAAGTCAGTTTGTAAAAAAAAAAAAATCCGGCTGACACGATTTTCACCTTTTCGACACAAACTATTAACTGTGGAGACTTAAAACCTAATACATAAGATTTAATGAGCATTTTCGAACTAGGTCTCTAAGCGTCAAAATCGTACGAGAACTGTGAGTTTTTGACGTTACAGGGCATATTATAGTCGGGATGTTCCGGCTGTAGCTGGCCTACTTATTTCTTTTTATCTTCTTTTTTTATGTCTTGGCCTGCACTTTTTTCATTAATAACTTACGCGCCAGTTGGTGGCCAAGAGTTTGTGAGTAACAAGTTAATAGCATTAGCTTACAAAGCGAAGCGACAAATGCTATGTGTTTCTTACACTTCTGCAATTTACCAGAATTTGTCTAGAAATTTGTTTAGCAACAATTTGCCAACTCGAGCGTTAATTCTATGCAGATTTTCAACAACCAAAAAGACTTAATTGGCTTTAAGTTAAAATTTTTAACACTTTGAAGTTTATCCGATTTTACTTTAGTTCATTTGTTATTTTAAACATTACACAGAAAGAAATTTGTTGTTTATGGCTCAGTTTACATTTCTAAAAATTTTAAGTATATAGTATTGTTATATTTTGTCCAAAAAAAACGATGTAAAGGAGAACTTATACATACCTTACTGGTACTAATATATTAGCATAAATATAAAACGAGTCGGTTAAATACACTTAAAATGTATGTTTCGTGAAAAGAAAGCAAAACCTGATGCGCAGTAGGACTTATATTTCCATTTTCCCATAAACCCGTGTGTTTCGGCTAGGTTGTTCCTCTCGCAGAAGCTATGCGCGCTTAACAATGAACGGGCATGATTTTGGGAAGCCTGTTTTTGGGCTTGCTCAGAACATTTATCAAGTACTCAAATTATGGGCTGATATAACCGTTGCACTTGGACTTTTACCCAACTGTTTTCATCAGTGCATACCTTAGAACTGTTTTGGGTTGAGATTTTATGTTTCACCACAAGCACAAACACAAACACTAATTGACCATTAAGTGCTAAAATTTTGTGGTTTTTCCAATTCGCTCGCTTCGATTAGTCATCAGAACTCGGGCATGAGCATTTATCGCCTTTGGACAATTTAAGTGGGTCTTACTTTGGCTAGCTTTTCGCAGCGACAGCTTTTAAATAATGACCAGGTAAATGCTACTTCTAGAATTTAGTATAACTTGGACATTGATAAGCGCATTAACTATTATGTATAGCAAAACATACATACATATATGTGTGCAAAACAAATACATAACTCTTGTATGCTGATAATTGAAAGGTATAATGTAATTGTTCATTATAAATCATATTATATGTTTGACAAAGCAGAAATTATTTATGTTATTGACTAAATGAATAAATGGCGCTTTGTTGGTTGTTAAGGTTTTTGTGTGGTTATAATGAAATATGATAGAGTACTTTGTTGGGCATGCCAAAATAGGGTAACATCAAAGCTTTATATACGTACATATACTATGTAATTCCAGCAATTCCATTCTAGCCTTTCTGACAGTCTGCCAAAAGACAGCTGTCAAATATTTTGTGGCTTATTTTTTTCATTTTGTCTATCGAAATATTGAACTCATTTAATTTTTTAGACAAATAGATAAATTAGAGAGAGAGCAAATTAAAGACATATGCGCGTCATATGACTGACAAGCCTTTGTTTATTTACATGCCACAACAAAAATCATTAATATTAATAATAACTGCAAAAACAACTACATATAAATTCCACACATTTATATTATATCATTTATTCATTGACTCGTTTTGTTGACACTTTTCCGATGCCATAACATATGAAACAAACAAATATGGCCAAGAGATATGGCTGCCAGCAAAAAATATAATAATACGGTTAACAATTAAAAGGCGCGTGGAATGTGCAGCAGAATGAGAAAGAGCAAGAGATTTCGAGCGAGAAACCAAAAACTTGGCCATTGACCGCTGTCTGCATTTGTTTTTGGTTTTCGAACCAAAATTTTGCTCAGCAAAAGTTTACGGTCTCAACAATACTAAACAAAACCAGCAACAACAACAATTATTATAAAAATAATAAGCCCCAGAAGATAGAAAAGCAAGAAAAAGGTTAAAACAAGAAGTAAAAAGTTGCCATCAAATTGAACAAAAGCTATAAGTTTGATTAATGGTTCAGAGTCTGGTGCTAGGTGGAGATTGTTCTTGCCGCAGCAATTATAAAAAAGGCTTAGATAAATATAAAAAAGCATTAGAAGAAAGAGAGAATAAGAAAAGGCGATGAGGAAACAAAGTTGAAAGTTAAGAATTTGAAAGATAAATCTTGTGGCAGGAACTGCCACAGGAATGCAAACTTATGGAATAACTCAAGTGTAAATTTCAAAAGTTCAAGGTTAAGTCAATTTAGGAAGTTTAACATTAGTAAATTAAGTATAATTGATTGATTGGAACCAAACCGGTACAAGCCCGGATATCCGAAAAGTTTTGCCATCTGAATCGTGCGACCAACCAAATCCGCTCTTATTTTAGCACTGTGAAAAGGAGAGGTTTTTTCCGTTGGCTTTTTATAAAAAGACGAAATTTTAGGAGTAAACCGGAGTCCGATGGGACTTTAATATGTTAGTGGCTTTTTGGATAAAAAACCAGACAGACAGTCGGGACGATGCATAGGGCATAATATGGAATACTCTGTAGCCATTTCTCCCATGAAAATACAATTTCTGTGCAAATTTTCGTATCGATATGTATGGGCCTAATAAAGGTAACTGTGCAACGGGTGAAGGGGGATGATTTTGTTGCTCTGGCTTAAATATTAACATTTCTATAAAAAATGAAATTTCGTTGCGTTTATAGGAGGAGGAGTGGTCTTAAATTATAACTTTATTACCTATATTTTTAAAAGTTTCTATCCGATCTTGATCATTTTTACAAAAAATATTCAAATCAATGTCGATTCAATTCAAGAACTGTGCATAACATTTGTATGGGATTGTTCAACACTCTTCAAGATACGCGATATGAATAACCCCACATGCATAACAAAAAAAAAAAACTGTCGCAATGACCTTGTTGGCCGACAGACCCTTCTTGGCCTTAAGGAATCAACTGCTTCGACTGCTTATTATTCTCCGGTGTATTGTGATGGATCCATGTTTTCTCATCGCAAAACACTCCTTTGAAGCGGAACGAACAAAATGATGCAGCATGCTCACAATTTTAGAGCATTCTATTAACAGATGGTAGTTAAGAGGAGCAGTGTTGCATTACAAATCACTGACTTTTCAGACAGTAGTTTCGTTCTTTTGTCGTAGTTTTGCTCTTTGTTGTGAACTGTTTTGTGAACCTTGGTTCAGAGGCCCAAGCAATCCTAAAGCCTAGCAAACCAAAGAGTCAAAACCGCAAATAAGAAAATTGGTTTTTAAGTGAAACCAGGAAGGGAACAAGTCGGAAGTGAACGACCTATTATGGTCGAAGTTAGGCTCACACTTAACCAATATATTCTTCGTGTCCATTCGCCGATGTTTCTATATAAACTAACAAAACAATACTCCATTTGTCAATACTATTTCTCTTTAAATTTTGTCGAGATGACTGCAAAAGCAACTATGAGTAGTTAATATAACAAAGTTGTATAGTTTAAAACGGAACTAAGGTGAAACTTATGCGTGATTGTAATGTTTAAACTTTATCCTAGCTCCGCTCCGCTCTCTATCTACGCACTTGTACTACTGATAAAGTGACTGACTTTTCAGCGCTGAAATATGTATGCCGTTCAGTTCAATTCCGCTTGCTGTGTGCCCGGTGCCTAAAGGCTTCAATAATGATTGCGCACTTAATGCAGCATCAAAAAGTAATCAAAGAATTATATTAAATAAACGACAATTTTCAGTCAATTAAAGAACAAACTTGCTGCAATATTTATGCTTCAATGTGTAAAATTTAATAATAAAAAAATCAACCAAAACATTAAAAATGCAATTTCAATAAAAGCAACAAATAAAAATAAATTTAATTAAAATAAAGTGTAACGCATACTACAAACACTTGCACACACACACACACACACACACACACACACACACACACACACACACACACACACACACACAAACACATACATAAACAGCAGCACACACACAAACACACACAAAAACAACAATCAACAGAAACTGTAACAATAACAAAAGCTATGGGAACGATATACATACAATATACAAATGTGCTGGACAGTCAACCAGCCAGAAAGCCAGCCAGCCAGCTCCAATCTGTTAACGCGGGTCAGCTTGTTTTCTTTGTATGTGTGTGTGTGTGTTTATGCATATGGATACTATTTATGTGAAATTGTGGCTGTAATACAGGGTTTACACTGGGGCACACAGCGTCACACTTTGCTGTCACACGAGCACACCTCAGTGTAAACAGGCAGCCCGTTGTCACAGTTACTACATGTCACACGAACGAATGCATTCTCAGTGTGAACACAAGTAGTCGTTTGGTGTCATACGCTCCGTGTGACAGTAGCTGGCACTTTTTGGAGAACAAAATGTGTCACCGCAATGTAAACAGCTGTGTCATAATAATGGTTCAAATGTACAATTTTTCGATGTGCCAGCATACCGAAAATGCTGGTTCTTTTTTACACTGTGACAATAAACACGTTTATTTATGCGTTGAATTAAAAAAATAAATACAGCTTTGAAATTCAGTTAAAAAAAATAAAAAAATTAATTCATAGAATAATAATATTTGTGTGCGTCGAATCTATTAAAAAGCTAATTCAAGCCGTGGAGGAGTCCGAATGTTTTTGCAATGTAGGCTATAAAAATCATGAAGCAAGAGAGCAACTGGGGTATAGTAACAGAGCAAGTCAACATCAATAAAAAGCCAACAATTGCAACCTTTTTTTGGAATTCATCTTTGACAACGACAATAACATGCACATTTCATGTTCGCTCATGTATGACTCTTTTCGTAGTTCTTGTTCATGTACTAGTTCATTGTTTACTTTTTGCGCACTTCTGATCACAGCGTCATAATGTAAAAAGGTGTTTACACCAAAACATATTCATTTGCTCTGTCAACGCCGTGTGACTCATAATTTGTGTGTCCCCAATGTAAACACTTTCCACGTGTGACAGCCATTGGCGCACACAGGCACACGTCACACTGTCATAGTGTCATACAGTGTAAAGCCAGCATTAGTATTTGTGGCTTTTTAATGAACTCGCCAAAAGTAAACTTTGCTAGCCACAAATTGCATATTAATTTATGGCACTTACAAATGTTGCACCCTGTCAGCCAAAACGAAAACCCAAAATTCAGGGTAAGTTGAAAGTTCAGTTTGTGCTAACTGCAATTAAGCCATGTAATCACAGTCAGTCAGTCAGTCGGTCAGTTGGCATTAAACGTATCACTTAGTTCATTGTTTTAAAGTTGGCCCATTAAATGTACAAATGCGCTTATATTTTTGCAAGACTTGTGTTTTTAATGGTTAACGCACTCAGTCACAAGTATGAAATGTAGTTTATGGAAAATATTGAAGTGGATATGATATATACAGTAAAACAGGTAACAATGTTGACCTAACTAAAAACACAACTATTCTCACAGAATGTTATGGAAAAACAATTTCCCCTATGCTACCCCACAAGAAGAAGCTGTGCAAAATGCCATGCTATGCATTTTAAGGTACAAACATTTTCGAGCATTTCCTGTCATACAAATATTTTCATGTAGTAGCTTTCTCTTTAACCCTTCACATCATGCACCATTCATCCCATCCGCCAGCCAATGCTCCCCGTCAGGGCTGGCTGGCAATGCAACACTTAGTAGTACTTCAACTGACTGGCAACATTGTTGCTGAAACTTTTCCACGGCACGCCAAATGGCAACAATAAAAGCAAAGGCAAAAGTTTTTTGTTTGATATGAGCACAGCTGTGGAAAACTCACACAATGAGGAGGAGCTCGGGAGGTCGCACAATGTGGGTACATACCTCGACGCGGCTAAACAAAAAACAAACAATGTAATAGCCGCAACAGAAAAGCAACGTGGAGCACCACGCACAACAATGTTGATGGCACCACAACGCAGCCACCGCCGACACCAACACTAGAATAATAACCACAACCGACCCAATGAACCAACTAGGACTAGGACGAGGGAGTAGGGGCCAGCTGGCACAAGACCAACAGCAGCAGCAGAAGAAAAGTAGGAACAATGCGAACGACATGTTGCGCTTGAAAGGTTTGCCATGTCCTGCGCAAGATTGACCTTTAAAGGCTGCTAGTGAAAAGGGAGGAACAAAGTGCGGGTTTGTGAAAGAGAGGAATGCTACGCTATGTGCACTTTGGATCAAATTGACGGTGCTTAGGATAATTTGCTTACAAGTGCTCAGCTTATGGAGATGATAATACTCATATGAATAGATAGCAGGTAACTTCGTTTACCTTAGTCGTAACTAACACAAGCGTGGAATGTTAGATTAGAGGAATAACCCCATTGTTGTTTTGATTAGTTTGTGGAACAGCATGTATGTATAGATTGAATAGAATAGTCGGTATAAGAAGATTAAGATTAAGAAGTTCCCTATCGTGGTATATTTTCATTTCCCAACAATTTGGCTAGAGGAAAAGCGGCACAAACTTTGCTATTAAAGCGTAGACTACCTTGTATTTCAATTTGTATAAGCAAGTTGGACTTATTGATTATTTTTTATAACCAATAGAAGGCCACTTTGCTTCAAGAATAACACGTTTCAAGCTTTTAGGCATTCGGCTTCTGCACAGATGCATAAATCCATGTGTACTTGATCTAAGGAAGTTATTACTTGTCTGGTTTTTGACACTTAATGGGAATGATTCAAGTACGGAATACTTGATTTTTGGTTGCGTCCTCTAAAAGATAGAGGAGGTTTGATAATGAAGTGTAACCAGGGATTCAAATCGTAATCGTAACAGTTTCGAAAACCACCGATTGAATTTTGAATTGTAACCGAAATACATTTTTTTGCAAAAACGGATAACCTTTAACCCTTAGAATTTTTCCGAAATAGCCGAATGAAACCCTGTACACGATGTAGACGTGTCCTTGTTGGCCCAGCTTTCTCCGAGACAATAAGAGTTAGCGCAAAACAATTTTACCAAAAGCTGCGCATTTTCTCAATGCTGAGAAAGCGGGTCCCCTAGACAGAGGCGTGCGTGTTTATGTGCATCTAAGTTTTAAAAATGATCGAAATAGGATAAGTATTATACATCAAAAGTTATAGGCAAAAATAGTCTGATTTTAAAAATACGAGCCGTATTAATAATAACTCCGATGGAGCCAAACTAGTATTGAAACTGTGGAAATATACTCTCTGGCTACAAAAATTCGAATATTAAAAAGGTATGAAAAATAGAGAGATATTAATTTGTTTTTTAACATCGCGTTATTCAGCAATCCTGAAGTTTAATAAGTCTTTGCTGCAGTTGATAATCTTTATTAAAACCACGTATTTAGCCTCCCTAAGGGCCACATTCCAGTGTTTTCCGAATTCAGTTGAGAATTCTAAACCGACAGGACGTCGAAGAACCAAAATAGTAGAAATATTCTTAAAGAAGACAAAAGAAACTGAATAGTAGACAGTAGAATATAAGAAATGAAAGACTATAACAACACAAATTTTGGTCCACAACTGGTAATGGTGATATTAAAATTTTCTTATTTTTTTAGTTAAAAAAATGCCTAAGCATTACTTTTAGTAAATGTTAGTGTCGTTTTATTACTAAAACAATAAACAATGTGAATCATTTAATTGAATGTGTTTTTATGACTACATTTGCAGAGAAAATTAAAGAACCCTACATAAGTTTGCACATAAATTGTTATTGGCTATATTGACTTGATATCGTTGCTTATCTATTAAATAAATGTACTTTATTGCATACTTCTCACTAGACTTATATTGGACCTGTTACCAATTTTGAACGCGTATTGTATGAAAATGAAGCGGTGCCACTTAATTGTATGTAAAATGTTTCGCAGAATTTTTACGGTATATTTCACAAATGCAAAATAGTATATTCAGTATGTTTTCCTACCAAATCAGTATATTTACGCTTTCAAAATTTTGGTCACACTGCTTGACGCATAAAAATGATCCAAAAAGTGAACTTAAGTGGGTTTGCCATTTCCTTACGACCCATGATGCAAAGAACTGCAAAGTGCAAAGTGACGCAAAGGAGTCCGATCTACAGTCCCATTATTCGCGTCTCTCTAGCAGCTATATAATGTATCGGACCGATTTTGATAAAATTTGGTACAAATGTGCAGATTAAGAAAAAACTGTGCTGACATAAATAAAGTTGCGTTATCTATAAAAAAACATAAAGTGCGTTTGACTAAAACTTTACGATAGTAAAGGCATTTGGTGATAGGGTTTTCGGCCTTTACTTCGGATACTGATCCTCCTTTCCCACAATAGTGTTTCGCTGCTGTTTCTGTTACAACTTGAAACTTGGTACATAGGCTTAAATTACATTAAAACTGCTGGTGTTAGTTGCAAAATTGAAAACCATTTTTCATCCAAGCTCCATCAAATATGACCTATTCGTTAATCTGTAAAAGTTCCTATTCTTAACTGGCCATAACATTTCTTCTTTTATTGGAATTGGGGATTTACAAGATTTACAAACCCTACGCACAACCCTTTTAAGGCCTGGGGTGGCTCTACTGGTCTCAAAAGAATCCAGTGTCATGATAAGTCGCCTCATACGACAAGCTTTGACCTGCTGAGGTGGTATTCTCTAACCAGCTCACCACACGGTCTCCATATACACTCGTGTGGACCCAAAAACAATTTTATTTCTGGAAACAACCCCCAATGCTCCCAAATAGTTTTTAACTTTTAACACCCACAACTTGCAACAAAGAAAGTTGAAAGTTGACACGTCTAACAATTGTACAAAGCGCGTCAAAATCAATACAAACTCGAATTCTGCTGTAAACCTATCAAAATTTTACATGCATTTCCCACAAACTTTACTAAAGTTAATTAAAATGCAATTTCCTGACTGTAGCCCGCCCTTTTGTTTTATATTTATTTTAGTTAGACTGATTAGCTGGTATGTTAATACGCAGTAATATATTAGCTATTTTTTGGCATATTTATGCACGCGTAAAATTTAAATAGGTTATTTTTGGTTTTAAAAGATTGGACAGTACTGTTTTAACTGTAATAACTTATTCCATACAAACACTATTTCTTTTTTTTTTTATTTTGTATATATTATTTTATATATATTATTTTATATATATTATTTTATATATATTATTTTATATATATTATTTTATATATATTATTTTATATATATTATTTTATATATATTATTTTATATATATTATTTTATATATATTATTTTATATATATAATTTTTCATAAGGTCCGATTTGATTAGATATGCAGATGTCATGTAAACGTTCTAAGTCGGTTAGCTACGCTCTTGTTTTAATACTTATCTTACGACCAGAAAAAAGTACCAAACTAAACTTCTAAACTCATGCAATACCGAAAAAGCCTTTCCCGTTCCATTTGCATCTGAACATCTTTGGTCTTCATTAAGCCGGACCAATGTGGTAATTGTCACACCAATCACGCATTGAGTCTGTCCAAAGCAATTCCTTCACTTTGCGCTTCGTGGACTCAACTGGGATGCTAGTATTCCCATACCTCCATACCTTTGTAGGTTGCTTTTGATTTATTTGCCTACCTTGTCCAATCGTAGGAAAATCCTTGGTGCTATTAAAAGAAATTTCGTCCTTCTTATATAGACGCAGCAGTAACTTTGACCTTCACGACCCTTTTTGTGTTGTTTTCAAATCTTACAATGACTTTCTCCACATCACTTCTAATCTTTCTCTATCTATTCTAAAGCTTACTATCCTAGAGTATCTTGGAATTAATGAGCGCCTCTGATCAAGTTTGGCTGTGAACACAGATTGGCATCCTCCAAATGAAAATACCCTTTACTGGTCAGGGGTTAGGGATCTCCTAGCAGCGAATGACTATAAAATGGAAGTGAGCAGAGGCATAGCATTTTTTTGTTTTTTGTTTTTTAGTATATTTGTTGTTATTCTTTTCTCCTATTTTCAATTTCACCACTTATTTTTATATGGTTTTCAAGTTAACTTTTAAGATTTTTTATGGCAACATTGTTTTTGTCACTGTTTTTCATAAAATAGTATGTTTTTTTTTTTATAAAAACCGAAGGTATCGAACTTGAAAACCACAAATTTTAAGATTAAAGATAACGTTATATAACTTTTGATTCAAAATTTCTGTTAAAATATATAAATAAGTTTCTGCACTGTGATGAAAATTAGTTACTTACATCTGTATGTGAACAGTTGTTTCTTTCTGGTTTCTAAATGAAAACGCTGAATGAAAATGAAAATCGCATTATTGCAGCTGAAGTAGGGAAACGTTCAGTTCCTAATTAATTGAATCCAGCCAACATGGTTAATCACTGCCACATTTGGTATCAACCCATTTATTAACGAACACAAAGCTTGCTCTAATAGACAAGCCCAATGCCTCAAGAGGCACACACAATTTTACAGCCCATAAAGCATTTAATGCGTATCTCGTATCTCTAATAACTCCTATATATAGTATATTATATGCCTGCCTATTTATCATATTAGCCAATATTGCACCTTATCAAATCAAATATGTATGTATGTAATTAAAAAGGGTGGACGGAAGGGAATACCCGATGGGCTGTGAAAACGATAATAAAGTTATGATGGCAACCTTCCGCTTTTTGTTCTTCTCCTATTGTTGTGTATATATGAATTGTGGTGTTGTGTGTTGTGTGAAGTGCAGGGTAGGGTATCGGTAAGGCGGCAACAACAAGAAAACAAGTTTGTTTAACAAAGTGGTTTTCAGCACCCCATAAAAATGCCCAATGTACAACAACAAAGGCAAACAACAATGGTAAAATAAAAGAGCAATAAGACTGGCGGCCAATGAAGCAGGCAAATTTCCGTTCCATGAACGGCGTTTATAGAACAAAAGTTAAACAAATAAATAGCCCACAAAGTAAAATGTAAACAATGCGAAAAAACCATGCAAACCAGGGCTCCGAGCAACAAAATTGCACACAAATCTAGAAAGCAGTTGAAAGAAATGTCAGCAAAAATGGAAGAGAGGAAGAAGAAGAAGAGCCGAACATAAGCAGATAGTAAATAAATAGTGCTAAACTAGCATCCAGAGAAAAGAACAGATAACACCGAAATACGATACCAGAAATATGTCTATACAGGGAAATATATGCCTGCAAGAGCTTCAATAACAATAACTAAGACCTTAACTGCAACAACATCGAAGGGAATGTCAGCAAACAAATTTAAAGGCAACCAAATGAAATGGAGCAAATATTTGAGACAAAAAGCGAAATGTCGTTTCGAGGCAGTAGTGGAGGTGGAGGGTGTTGCAACAACAGCAGAATGAGTAGCAGCATTACAAAAAAAACAAAAATTTAATGCAGACAGTGGAATACCCTGTACACTTTTTCTTTCTAAACACTAAATACGGTAAAATGGGAACGGAAGTTTCCACTTTTATGTCTCTTTTCATAAGGTCGATATGCCTTTAAACATTTTCCTAACTTGAGAAGTTGGCTATTATGGGGGCAAAAATCACTTTTATACTCGTAACTCCAGTATTCTTGGGCCAATGTCATTGAATTTTGTAACATAGATCAAAAATACATTCATAGATGTCTGTGACAATTTTTAAATCAATATATAGGAGGGTGTGGCAGTAATTAAGGTAAAATAATGGAAGGGAAGTTTCTATTGAAAAACTCTAGCTCACATGATCCATATCTACTCGTAGTGGAATTTTGGCACAGTTTTTAGGCGAGCATATTTTTGACTATAACTCTTGATGAGTTTATCCGGTTTCGATTATTTTGGAAACATAGATGCACATTAATACCACGCACATCTCTGCAAACTTTCGAGATGATAGATTCAACGGAGCGGTTCTAAACCGCGCAAATCTGTCACGGGGGAAGTGGGTAAGATATCGACTTCATTCGACAAACTCCCTCAGCCTTGAGAAAATGCGCATCTTTTGGTAAAATTGTTTTGCTCTAGCTCGTATAGTGTCGGAGAAAGGTGGCCCAACGCGGACAGACGGACATGTCTATATCGACTCGACTATTGCTCCTGATCATTTTTGCCCATGGAACTTATGGTCTGCCACGCCTCCTTCTGCCTGTTACATACATTGCACAAATCTATATTACCCTTCTACACTTTGTGTACAGGGTATAAAAACTACAACAACCTATTGATAAAGCACGACAGAATGAATGACAGTCGTCCCACTGTCCAACTTCAATGCCGAACAGCAGGCGCAACGTTTCGGAAACAATTTTAAGGCTATAAAAGTTGATGTGGCGGCAGTAAAAGGAAAGACTACTAAGAGGCTGCCATCGCATCGGCTGAGCTGAAGGTGAAAACAGTTACAAGCTAAGGGGCTGTCTCAGATATACATTTTGTGCGAAAGGAGGGGGAGAGTGAGCAACTTTGCTGGGTGCACAAGCAGACAACAGCAAACACAGCTAAATATGGCCATGGCTTCTTCTGCGATGGCTGGCAACGCAGCAACCAAACAAAAACAAATAAACATAAAGCAGCTGTTTTGCTCAGAGAGCGCCAAAGAGAGAGAGAGAGCGAGAGAGGGAGAGAGAGATTAGGCTCAACGCACAAATACGCCACCTGGGCACGCTCTGCCGGCTAGCCATGCACACTGCTCATGCTGGTATCAATTGGTGAGTGCAACTGGCGTTGCACATACGCACTGTGGTACACACTCTTGAGTAAAACGTCATTCTACATATACTGTACCTTGAGGGGTGAAGAGTATTAGAGGTTTGTGCAATGTATGTACAGTAAATATCGCTTATATGACGTATCGTTTATATGAAATTATTCTTTATATGCAAAAAAAATGGTTTTAAAGCATTTTGTTTGCAATTGTCATACAAAAATAGTCGTTTATATGAAAATCACTTATTAGCAATTATTGTATATATAGAAGCGATCGGCTGTTACATCGATAAACTTTTGGTAAATATATGATCGGTTATATGCAAACTTTCCAACACAGTTTAGTTATTGAAAATATATAATGCTTTTTTTATTGCATCGATATTTTGCATTTATCCGATTTTCGCTGGTATAAATTTATCGCTTATACGCAAAAAAAGCGGTGCATTTTCGTTATTCCGTATAAACGATATCGATTCATATATCAGATTATCGCTTTTATGAAATAATCGCTTTAATGCAATAACAGAGCTGCTTTTTGCCATTGCATATAAGCGATATCTGCCGTAATGCAAAAATGATCAGCATCGGCTACAGTATCAAGCAGTCCATGGCCATCTGTCCATATGTATGTACACTCCAAAACTAAGAGTTAGTTAGATAAAACATTTTCGTAACTGACTCCTTAAATAATACCATAATAGTTGAAAAAAAAGCATAGTATATCCAACATTAATATGCTGTAGAAAGTTTGTTTAACATTTGATTTTATCAAGGCTTAGTAGTGCTTTATATGTTCGCTTTTTCTTTTCTGCTATACGAAACCCTTTTCTCAATAATCGAATTGCACTTGCACCACTGTGTTGCTGCTGTCAGCTTTCAGCTCTCTCTCTCTCTCTCTCTCTCTGAAAACATAGAACATCGCAATCCGTTCGCAATGCCGCTCTCTTTTGCCCTTTTGCGCTCTCATTTACCCTCACACTCACTCACGCACACACACACACAGGCACGCACACACGTAGGCTAACCGCCCACTTGTCACTCAGTCATTCATAGCCAGGCCCAGTGTACCTACCAACCCCCTTGACGTTGCAGCTTGCCTTTGCCCCGTCTGCTCTCTACATTCATTGGCAGCAAATGTTTTGGGTGCCGACGACGATGAAGACGGCGACGTTGCCGACAACGCTGCGGCATTTTGGCCACGGCTTTGGCACTTGGCCAACAGTCGAGTTGAGTTCAGTTTCATTTGTGTTGCTGCAGCGCTAACCACGATATGCGCCAATGTGTGCGCCCCAACTGCGCCGTTTGCTGAATAATAAGCGCGCGCGTCTCGACGCTTTATTTTATTACGTATACGCCGCGTGTTGTGTGGTGCCCGATGCCATTGCCGCTATTTGAATTGCAATTTATTTGACTTGTGTCACAAGGTACGAACAAAAAATATGAAATGAATATGTAAATCGGGACAAATGAGCAACGGCAAAGCCAGAAGCATGACAAAGTGATAACAACAATTGAATGAGAAATAACAGCAGCAGCTACAAAACCAAAAGCCACGAAGAATCAACGTTTAATAGAAGAAAAACGCGCGGCAAACTAATATTACCGAAAAAATTGCCAAAAATAGCAAAAATATTCTGTCGATTTGAAATGCCTTTTTTTTTGCTATATATTTCATGATATAGGTATAATATTTTTTGCGCTAGTTTTCACGTGATGTGCGATACGTAGATAAGCAACGGTAAATTGTGTGCTAGATTGCTTAAGTGCGCGGCATATGGGGCGTATGCTTAATGATGGACACTTAGCTAAAAGCTGATGATAAATAATTGAAATGGCAATACAAATATTGCAAAACAAATAAACCCAAAAGTTGCGTTCGAGCTAAAAGATAGATAAATTAAATTAATAAACTTAAAAATACAAAAAGAAACGGTTAACGCTTCTTACAAAATGCATTAGTATCAAAACAAAATCAAAACTTAATTGAAGCTAAGAAATAGCAACAACAATAACATCAAAAATCGTTTAAAATCATATCGAAGTGAGAAAACTTGGCCATTAAGAAAGTTCAACTGTCAAAACTTTGAGAAATTGCAATAAAGCCAACAACAGCGAGAAAAATAAGAAGAACAGCAGCAATAACAACAACATTGGCTACAAAAAGTTTTTCAATTGGCTCAAACAAACCGCCCAAAACCATCATATACTTTCTTGGGCAGCCAACACTAAGGCTAAGCCCCAACAAATCCACTCACTTGTAAGCAATCGCCGCGTGTTAGTGTGTACGTACGTGCATGTGTGTGGCCCGTACATGTGTGTATGCGTGTGTGATGATTTCTTTTTACGCCCGCAGTTTTTACTGACAGCCCATAATTTATGGGCCCACTTATTGATTAAGCAGCGTCAGCTGAGCCCTGCCAGAAACTCAGGTAAACCGAAAAGCAATCGATTCTAAAGATCTATATCAATAAGTAAAAAGCGAACTAAAATTTTGACTTTTTGTTTATGATTATACAATTTTATTCGTCTTAATACACTTGGAGCTTTCGAACCAAAAGAATGTACAAGTTAATTAAAAAGTATTCATTTCAATTAAGTGGAAGCGGCCATTGTTTAGGTGTTATAGTCGAAGAATTGTGTGCAAATGTTGGCAAAGCCTTTCACAATCATTAGCTAGTATTTGTAAAGGAATATCTTTAGCAAAAAAAAAACGTATCTTATTATTTTTCGGTTTAAATTCAACGTTAGATAAAAGTTTTAAGAACTAAATTTATTGTCAAATACCAATAGATCTCAATATAAATGTTTTTTTAAATTTTTTTTTATTAATTTTAACAATGATTTGTCAAAATATAGGAATAAAATATATATTCTGCACTTCTTATGAAAATTCCCTACACAATGATATAAGTTTCACCCATATTTGTTTCCATATAGTTGGTCAAAAAGGGGTCCAAAAATTTTCCTTAGCCTATTTATATAATAGATCTGTAGCAATTTTCAAATCAATGTGTTGCGAGTTCTATCAGTAATTAAGGCAAATCGATTAAGGGGGAACGGTGACTTCTATTGACAAAATGTAAACACAATTTTATAACACTAGCTCCCATATATGTACATGCAGATGCATTTTGGACCAGTTTATTGGCGTGGGTTGGTGAAATTGAAAAATGTTGGTCATTTCCAGTTTCGAGTTAATAGATTCAACGTAAAATTCTGCTGGGTGAAAACGGGGGCAGATATCAACCCAATTCGTCAAACTTAATCTTATCCGGGATTTCCCACTTCTTTTGGTAAAATTTAGTGTCCCCAGCTCTTATGATCAGCTCTAGCAATTCATACAATGAGATGATGTTAGGTGGTGCAAAATGCACGCCAGGTTTGCTTTTTACACATTATATGGTTAATCGGTCCTAGTCCACATCGAGGCCTAATGAGGTGGTTGGGCGGCCCTGTTAATAAGCCGCTGGTTTCCGGTTGGTACTGAGCAACATTATAGCAGTGTTGCGCCTAAAGCTTAGCTATTCAAGCTCTCCGCCTTTTAAACCGTGGAGATGCACCATGTCGATGCAATGCATCAACTACGGAACGCACCATTTTTTACCATTGAGATTCTGTAGGTCTGAGCGATCGACTCCTCCCATGTTTCCATTATAGAGGTAAACTAAGCGTGACTGTATGGTTTACAACCATAATTGGGTACCATTGCTTCACGATGGGATTTTCCACACATTTTTTATTCAACAGGCGAAAAATAGCTTTAATTCCGCAAACTTGCCCTCCTTATTCAACATTTCGTTGTCACAAACAAGCTAATTTCAGCTAAACCTGTGATTTCACGATCGTCTTCCGAAATTGAATTTCATGAAACTCTCAAACATTTGAAATTCTCTAGCGGGGGGAATAGGTTGAGAAATCCACATAATTTGATAATCTTCTATCATAATTAGACAACTTCGCTGCGCCAAAAGTGCCAAAACTAAAAATTGCTTTTGATACTTACCCAAAGTTGGTGCCGATAAGGGAAGCGAACAGCCAGTCGTTGATATAAGGATTCAATTAAATTTTTTCTTTTGATCATAAAATGGATGTACTTTTAGACTAAGACTTTATCTACGTCAATGCAAACTCAATGAACAAATGTAACTTAACTTATTTAATAGTCATTACGGCGTATGGCAAATCAGTAAAAATCCCAATATAAGCTTCTTGTTAGCTAACCAATTAAACAGTTAAACCGAAAAAAAAAATTACGGCAATAATTTGTCTTTTATTAAGGATTTTGGCAACGTGCCGCTTAAACTCCACCCACTCGATGCAAGATACAATCTCTGTGGTCCATAGCAGCCAACCGGAAATGTCATGCTCTGTGCCAGCCGCTAGCTGTTTCCGGTCATTTCAGTTTGCCGCAAATTTTTGCAATTGTTGCAATTTGTCTGCGATTTTTGTGGCTGTTGTTGCCTATTCGCAAATTGGACAACTCTTTTATGGCTAATCTTTTGCCAATTTGTAGCATTTTTGGCAACGTTTTGTGGTCATCCTTGTTAGAATCTGTGTCTAGTTGTGTCTGTGCGCTATGGCGTGGGCCGTTTTAATTGCAAAATTCTATGTCGTTGTTTGGCATTAAAAGGCTTTAAGTTATTCCATATCTCTATCTGGGTCTCACTTTGCGCTGCTCTTCATGCTCTTCTCTATGTCTTGGCTGTTTTTCCGTGTTTTTCTTCCCTTTTTTCCCCCCTAATTTGGTTTGGGGTTCATGAGATTTGCATAATTTCAAATGCAATTTTCTTGGCTGTATTATGCTAATATTCAACGTCTAAGCATAGGCTATGCCTAATTTTTATACCCTGTACACAAAGTGCATCTATAATACCCATAGATTTGTGATATATATGTAACAGGCAGAAGGAGGCGTGGCAGACTATATGTCCATGGGCAAAAATGGTCAGGAGCAATAGTCAAGTCGATAGAGACTGTCCGTCTGTCGAGATATCAGACTCGGCACAAAAATTTACCAAAAATTGCGCATTTATACCGAAAAGATGAAGTTTGCCGAATCACGTCGATATCTTGCCCCCCTTCCCCTGTGACATATTTTCGGCTGTTTACAGGCGCTCCGTTCAATCTATCATCTCGAAACTCAACAGAGGTGTGCGTCGTGTTTATATGCATCTATGTTGCAAAAATTATCAAAATGGGATAAAAACATCAAAAGTTATAGTCAAAAATATGCTAATTTCATCCCCTCGCCTATAAACTGTGCCAAAATTCCGCTACGTGTAGATATGGATACATGTGAGCTAGAGTTACAAATTTTGATATGGAGACTGGTGTGACCCTAATCTTTAAAACTGTATCCACCTTTTTTCAATAGAAAAATTCCCTTCCCTCGCAATCGTTTTACCTTAATTACTGCCACACACTCCCCCCACATTTTGATTGAAAATTATCACAGACATTTATAAATGTGTTTTTGATCTATGTTACAAAATTCAACGGCATTGGCCCAAGAATACTGGAGTTATGTTTCTCAATTTAAGTTTCCCAATCGGAAAACTTGTCAATTGGAACTTCCCAATAGGAAAATGTTTACAGTCATATTGAAGTTGTAAAAAGAAACATAAAAGAAAACGCTTTCGTTCGCATTTTACCGTATGCTGGATTTAGTGCTTATGGGAAAAAAAATGGTACAGGGTATTCCACTGTCGGGCACCGTCCCGACTGTCTGCATACAATTTTTTTTTTACCCCTATATATTTTATTCAGCAATATTTCTTCTTGTTGTTCTAATTAGTAGTCTGACGGCGCTTAGTAAAAATTTATGCAGCATAAGCTGAACATTGTCGGCTTAAGGCTTGACATAGCACACTTAGCGCTCAACTTGAGAAAAAGCTCAACAAATGGCTGAGTATTTTTTGAGGTACTAAATGTAAATGAGTCGAAAAAGCCCAATTGACCCAACGACCATACTAATCTTATATATCGCTCAACCACCTATCTTGACATAATCCGCAGTATGCATCAAATTTGTATGACGCTTATTTATCTTTGCCATTTTGCAAATAAGAAATTATTACGCCATCAATGAAAACATTTTAAAGTCAGTCGTGTGTGAAAACGACAGCCCTAAAGTGACAAGCAGAGGCTAATGTCAGCTTTCAGCTTTGAAGCGTTTTGCTAGCGATAAAAAACGCGCGCGGCTGTTTCAGCGCTGAAAAGTGTGCTATGGCTTTTTGTGCATGTAAAACTCATTTATCAAAACGCTAACAAACAAGCGAAACCCAAACAAACCAACCAAAACAGCGTGCAATGACACAAATTGTAACAGAAACAGCAACAAACAAATTTTTTAAATTAATCCACTCAAAAAAAGCCAACACCAAAAGTGCCAGGCCAGACCACAAACTGAACACAAACAAAAATGAACGTCACAAAAACAACAATTACAACTACAACAAAATGACAAACATGTGACAAAAAACATAAAGCAGCGAGGTTAAGTGGACAAACATAACAATTTGCCCAACATGCCAAATAAAGGGAAGCCCAACTGAATGCTGAACTATATAATGTTGTATGTTGAATACAAAAATACCCTGGCAATCCTTACATATTATTATATGCTCACGAATATACTATATATATTATGTGCATAAAAGGCTGTTAGGATCGCCAAGAGGGCGTGATGTACGTGAATTGCCATCCTGCATGCCGAAACTCAAGCGAATTGTTTTCAATTTCAATATAAAGGCAAAAGGTATGCCAACGATTTGCACAAGGCAGCACAAGCCGGTTGCGGTTATGCACCCATATGTTTGTGGAGTGAGGTTGCGCCTCCTAGAAGGGAAAAAATAAAGCGCGCGGCACGCCTTTTAAGTGGGTCACACACTTGCCGCCGTCACAATTGTCGGTTGTCAACGTAACGAGGCGACCCGCTTTTGGCCTAGACAACGTCAGGGGTGTTCGGCGTGGACGGTGTTCATATGGCTAAGCACTCACTCACACGAACACTAACAGACAGAAGAGGCGAAAAGAGAGAGAAATGCGGCGTGTACAGTAGGCACTCCATTTTGTGCAATTTGTAAATAAAAATTAATTTGCCACCTTGAAATCAGGCATGTGCGCCCTTAGCTCACGCTGGTCACGCCCATACAGACGCGACCGAAGTGCTAACCGAACACATTACCACCTGTTTTCTAGAGACAAAAAGCAGCATTCAAATTGTTACATGCCACTCATTAAACTGCTTCACATTCTCGTTTTTGTCCGTTCTCTTCCTAAACACGCCACGTACAGTCACTTTATAACTCGTTGTTTCTTCTTCGCTCTTTTCATTTTGGTCAAATGAAAACACAGTTAAAACATAGTAAACATTTTCTTCTGGTTTTAGACACAGATCTGTGTGGAACTTATTGCCCCGTGTGGTGAGTGGGTTAGAGAATACATCCTTAGCAGGTCAAAGCTTGTCTATGAGGCGACTTATAATGGCACTGGATTCTTTCATTCATGGATTCACCATGTAAAATACCAATCCTAATGAAAGAAATACATCAGAAGAAGAAGAAGAACCTGTGTGGAACTTAAGCAAGACCGTAGTTTTATATACTCATTTCAATCGCCACATGTCAAAAAGATTTAATAATGAATTGAGGTCTCGCTCGCTCTTTAAATAGCATTTTTCTTTAGTTTTTACTGGAGAGAATTTACAAATGCACTCTTAACACAAAATCTGTCCTACAACAGAAATAGAAATGCATTTTTCAAATATTAATTCTTATGTAAATTTGTAAACTTATCGATAATAATTTTCTAAAATAAAATGTGCGTTGTTTATATATTTAATAGAAGCTTACGTGAAAATTTTGTCACGTAAAGCTTGTCACGTCGTGTACGCTTGAATAAGATAAAACTTAGCAACAACTTTCAAATCCTGTCACGTCAGGAATCACCATTTGCTTGCTAAAATCCGAATACCATACTCTTGACAGCTCATAGCTCTTACACTGATTAAGTATAAGGTTAAAAAGGTGTTATTTGAATATCAAAACAAGGGAAAACAAATTTTCAAGTTCTTTATATTAAAGACGTACCACTGTCAATTGCATAGCCATGGAAATGTCCATATGCTTAAAGTATTAAATTACATGGAATTGCCCTCAAATTTGGATTTTTCATCGGATTTGCCTTCCATTTTTATAATTATCTTCAAGTGCTATCCCATAATAGTCCAATTACTTACTTTAACGAGTTGGCTGAGCAAAAAAGAAGTTATTTATTAGTGCTTAGGTTTTAAAATCCGATATCGACTGGTTGAAATGACGAAGGTCAACATTCATAAAACTTCCCGCAATTTCAACGAAGATTTAAAAAAAAAAATTTCAAGTTCAATGTATTCAGACATACATACAGAAATTATGATTTGGTACTGGGTTCTTCATATCAGATTTTAGTAAAGAGCAACTCACATATTAACGAAAACATAAGCCTTACCGAAAAAGTTTGGTTTTGTGACCACCACGATGGCTTAAAATTTAAAAAAACGTATTTTCACCTCTTAGCCGATCAGCTCCCATTGGCAACTTAAGTTGCCAACCGATCTTGATTTTGTGTCGAACAAAAATATGATCCAAAAAAGTGTAAAATATCAAAGAGAATACAATAACGATTCCATGTTGGGGCAGCTGCATTTTGTGAGTACAAGCACGTGCAAATTTGAAAAAATAAAGAAAGTTCCGGGAACCAATGGGTTAAGGCCTAATGTAGAACACTCCTCCAGCCTCTGCTTTGCGCGCGCCTTTACCAATCGATGATACCAAAGGCAGTTAGTGTGCTCTCTAGCTTCCTCCTTCCAACGGAGGCATGGCTTGCCTCTTCGTGGTCTTTCTTCCAGCTTCTTCATCCATACGCACAACACGAGGTAGCCAGCTGAGCCGCTAGATGTTTATTCGCTTAACTATGTCAATGTCGTCGTAGAGCTCATTGAGCTCGAAGCTGCCAGAGATCTGCTGCGCGTAAAGGGCCAGAGATCCTACGGAGCACTTTCTGCTCAAAACTTTAAGCGGCTTTCTTAAATGACCCCCTTCCCCCTTGGCACAAAGAGTCACACTTGGGCAAATTAGGAGAGTCAAACATTTTAAATTTAATGCAACATCTTTGATCAATATGTAAAATACAGATTTTTTTAATTTTTATTAGCATTTTGATTGTGCTGCCAAGTTTTTAGAACACCACTGCTCCCGCAGCGTCACAAAAAGTCACAATTTGACGAAACCTTTATTAAGGGACAATTCTAACTATTAACTAAGTTACAATGGCTTAAACGGTACTCTGAATTCGTGCCGAAATTGAATGTCACCGCACGGAATTCCTTTTAAACTTAATAGTTTGAACGAATTTTGGGCTCTCATCTTTGCCCATAATTCTGAGCTAAAGAATATATTTTGAAAAGTGTTGTCAATAATGTGAAAATAGACTGCATAAAACTTAAATGCTTTAATTAAGTTCATCCAACTGAATTTAATTGTTCAATTTATTGTTCTATAAATTAAGGCGCGCTTAAGATAGTCTTTAAATTGTGGTTTTACTGTAATCCAACGACGTCAGCGATTAAATCAGTTGATCGTTTCTCCTCTTTTTTTTTATCGCTACAGCCAACATTTTTATTGCTTCCTTGCGCGCATCCTTGCAGTTTTTTATGGACCCATCCGCACTTAGTTTTCTATATACTTGGTTTTATTGTAATGCCTCTCCTGCTGCACCACACCTATCCTCATGCAATCCCTTCTACGATTTAAGGCAGTGCACGTAACCTGCCACGCCCACACAATGACATCGCTGCCTAGGCAACTTGCCACATGCATATGTGTGGGTGTGTGGGTGTGTGTGTCGGTGTGTCTCCGTCTGCTCCCGTACCCCCTTGCAAATTGTTATTTACAGTTATTTTAGTATATTGCATATGCATTTGTGTGTGTAAGCCAAGTCTCAGCGGAAGTGGTGCTCGTGTGCAAGAAGGTTTGTTGTTCCTGTCGACGCTGACTTAATGCTCTAAAATATATTCGCAAAACGGACACACACACACACACACACACACACACACACACACACACACACACACACACACACACACACACACACGCTCATGCATACACAAATATTTATGCATTAAAAGTTCAAAGCAGGCAGAAAAAAAAAAAAAAAGTTCGTTTGGCCTGACAACAAGAAGCGACCACAAAAAAATTTAAGGAGAAAAAAAACAGAAAACAACTTGAAGCTAAACTCACGCCCTCTTAGACACTGATTTTGGTCCCCAGAGGAGCACCCTCGAGAGCAGGGTGCATATGTTGGTTCAGATTGTGGTTGGACTTGGACCGGCATTGCGACATCATGTTAACAGAAGTTTTCTACAGAGTATGCGGAAATTTTTCTTGTTTTCGTTTGTTGATTTTGTTGGTGGTTGCCAAACAATTTGGCCGAAAGAAGAAAAAGCTCGTTAGGACAAAGCGGGCTAAGGGCTAAGAAAAAACGCTTGATGGTGACTTTAAAGAAACGCAATGATTATGTGAATTCCGCAACAAAGTGAGTGAATTCGAGAGGAAAAGTATAAAAAGAAAACAAATTGAATAAAATGAAGCGGTTTGTGATTACCAAAAGGAAAGATTGTGATTATGATATGGCATTATGAAACGGTAGTTTTTGTTATTTTTCGATTTAAAATTTAATGTTTTGAGACACGGACAAAGTAACACTTTCCAGGGTTACCAAAAAAAAAATCGTCATCATCCTGATTTAGTAAATGCAGCAACAAGAAGCATAGTCATGCGAACTTCTTTCTTTCAATCACTGTTTAGCATCACTGTTGAAGTTACGAAATCACTGTGATTCACAGTATTTCAACAAATCAAGTTGGTGTTGTTTCTTTTTATTAATCACTACACAAATGCAATGACTGGTATTATCATCAGAAATTCATGCTCGATTTTGGAAAACTTAGCTGATGGAATGGAACAAAGAATCCGTTTGTTGTACATTTAAAGTAATTGAAAATGTATGATGATTGAAATTACGCTTGGAACCGCCTTGTGTTGTGTATAGCACCTAATGGGTTTAAGCCGGTATTAACTAATCTTACCTAATGTTCGCCTTGTCTTGAAGGCAGCACCCTTTTGGTTTTCACTCTTTCATTTGAGAGGTTACACTTGGTAACCGAGCCATTCATGCATATTCGTTCAGCATCGCCTGTCTGACGACATTTGCGCGGGCAAATTTTGTATATGTTTGTTGTTGTCTTTCATGTTTTTGGACCCACAAGTAGCGAAGAAGGGGAAAATCCACCTGCACAGATATCCGTATATGCAGGTACGGCTACTTAGAACCGGTGGTAGCGAATTGCCAGAGCCCAGACGTTCGCGACTGAGCTATTTTTGAAAGACCTGAGTCACCAGTCAGGCTGACCGTTCGGATGACACCTTAGACCGGCCCTGTGAGGTGTGGGGGTGGGATTATAACATGTTTATATGTAGGAAGGTAGGAGTGTGTGTGCTACGTAGGCGGCATTACAAACAACTCATCAATGCAAAGGTCGTTTGTGGACCCGCTGGTTAGTGCATTTGCAAGAAGTCTTGCTTATTCGCAGCTAACCTCCCGGTAAAAAGTCGTTTGCTAGCCGCAACCCACGACCACTCTGATGGCCTTCAGCTCGGCCCCCTTAGAACCATCCCACAGATTCTGCAGACCAGAGGGCAATAAATTACAATATAAGTGTGTCAACGTTTCTTTCAGTCTCTCACAACAATTAGGTTACTGGCGCGAGGAGAGTGCGTATACCTTATTAAGTTTGCCTTTTTTGATTGAATGCAGTCAACCTATTGACACTTATCACTGCTGACACACAAAGCAATTTAAGTTCTGCCAACGTCCCTGCTGGTTTAAATTCATAATCAAAATCGCTGTATTTTGCAAATAACACGACGCAGTACCGCAGCCTTCAATTACCATTTACATTACTCTCTAAAATCAATCAATTAGGATGAACACTGCAATTACAGTAACTCAAAATAGATCATTAAGAGCTTTTGCTCAGTGCTTACTTGAGAGTTCTTTGAAGGTGCCCTAGAACCAATACCACAGTGATGCAAAAGAAAGCACGTCTTAGCGGCTACGTTGAAAAATACACCCCACGATACCAATACTAAAACCAATTTCGACGCATAAAGTAAACACAACCATCTTAATTAACTCAAAGCCCTCAACAAGCAACCTCAAATGAAGCCATAGTCGGTTCATATAGCACGCTTCGACTACGCATTGTCAGCCGCTACGCTCGAGTGCTCCTACTGTACTCTGCCCCTAAACCCTTTCTGTGTGGCACCACATTTACTTTGTGCGTGTGTGTGGTGCGTACAAATAGGTTTTGTATGTGCGCTCGGAGCAGCTTTACGAACTTAAGAGCCAATTATGTGCTTTCATATGCCGTTTGAGAAAGGCATCACTATCTATAGTATGTATAACTTTTATAGGATCACGTGTCCAATTATTAAGTCACTAAATAAATAAATAAATACCAACATGGCAACACGTGCGCCGCTGCAACCAAGCTGCCACTTACGAGTGGCCAATACACACACGAACACACATAAGAGATGCTTGCGGTGAGACTCAATCGCATTTAATAAACTCTCACAAAGCGAAATGTCACACATTACTCATACGCCGCATTGACCGCACTCAATATGTGACCAAGATTACGTATACGCAGCGCCGCGTAAATGTGTCTTCGCAAAAGGCATCCATTGGTCCTCTTACCCATACATATAAAGGCAATGCAGATAAATCACTAGGCTGGTCATTAGGTCGACGCTCTATAGAATTTAATTAAATGGGCAAAAAGAATTGAGCCAAGTCCTTGGCAAACTTTCTGTTTGCCGTAGCCTCATTGTGGGGTGATAAAAATCGCGCAATTAGCTGGCGTTGATTTTGCACACCACCCAACCACACACACACATATATAAATATAACTAGTACATTAATCTAGCGCAGAGGGGGGAGGACGAGCAGGAGGTTTACGGAGCTTATGGTCCGTCTAATTTACTGGCCCGTTGGCAGGCATAGCGCAAAAAATATAATTCACCTTTGCACGGGGCGGAGCAACGCAGAGCAGGGCAGAGTTCGCCAAGGGGCCCAGCGTTTAAATCGAGGTGCAAATTAAATCAACATGCATATCCGTTTGACACCATTTCACACACAAGCCATACATATATGTAAATTTGTGTGTGTGTGTGTGAAAATAGCACCACAAAATGGCGCATATATTGCAAATGACCGAAAATGCCGTAAACAGAGTAAAACTGAAAGCAACAATACAGCCAAGCAGAAATTTTAGTCATGTGAAAATTAGAGGTGAGTTTCATGCTGAAGACCAGATCAAGCACGAACACGAAATTACCATTAAAAATAAAGCACGAACACGCACAACAAAAGCTCCTTACCCCAAAAGCAACTTTATTTGGTTTGTTTTTCTTTTAAGTTTATGAGAGTTTTCTTCATTTGCTTTCGCAGCTGAATTATTGATTGCTCTAATAAGCCAAGCAAGTATTGACCATAAGTAAATTAACAAAAGACTGCAATCACAATATGAAATCATAGTCCTTGATTTCATGTATGCAAATATTAAATAAATTTCGCAATTAACAAACTTTACATTATGTTCAGTGTGCTGCATTCGGCTCAGAGCAACTGCTT
This sequence comes from Chymomyza caudatula, assembly GCA_035041775.1. Classification (NCBI taxonomy): domain Eukaryota; kingdom Metazoa; phylum Arthropoda; class Insecta; order Diptera; family Drosophilidae; genus Chymomyza; species Chymomyza caudatula. The sequence continues at coordinate 3,655,349 of JAWNKW010000133.1, forward strand.
TTAGAGATGGCACTTAAGATATTCAGCTATCGTTACGTTCGTGTTTAAATCGATTCATATTTGAGCCCTTTAAAATTAAAATCAATATTTTGATAAACCATATAGTTGAATTTATGGAATTAAGTCAAAATTTTAGTCGGACTACGAAAAAAGTCAGCAACATCTGCGAAGTGAAGAAACGCGATATTGAGATAATATTCGTTTCAAACTTATCGATGTAATATTAACACTGTGGCTGTTGAAGATGATCGAGTTTAAATTTAAGTACTACTAGAGGTCGCCCTGCAGTCGGATACCGACAGCGAATTAAAATCCATAATCTGATTTCTCTCCCTCTATGATTTATATGAGCCACTGAGCTATGAGCGCGAATTTTTTATCTCTAGCTCTAAACATTATCATTTCTATAAAAATGTTGTTGCACATTATTACCTATATCTTTTAAAGTTTTAATCTTATCTTGATCATTTTGAATCACACATGCACAGTAATAGTGCAAATTAATGTGCCAAGTTTCAATTGTATAGCTTTTCTGGTGTGGGTGGAAACAGCGAAATTATGTCACGGTGAACGTGTGAGATATTGAAATGATTCGACAAATCTGCACTTCTTATGAAAATGATAAAAGTTTCAGTCATATTTGTTGCCATATACTATAGTTGGTAAAATTGGGTGCACAAATTTTTCCTTAGTCTATTTATATAATAGAGTTCTGGTTTTATTTGACACCCATCAAGAAGACTGTTTCTGCCGTATTTCGAGAGTGATTTTACCATCAAAAACAAACAATTTGCCAAATACTCCACGATTGTGAATAACGATTCTTCTAAAGTGAAGTGACGCTTTGGCACAGACGAATGTTCAGTCAAAATAGCAGGAACCATATCGAAGTTCTTGACATTTGCTTCAAAAGTAATGTTCACTAATTCTTACGTGTAATGTCATATTTTTTTTGCTTTCCAATTTAAGTTATGAAAATCGACTGATTGAATTTGTCGCGCGTAATGCTCATCGGAACTATTTGGTAAGTTATTGAGAGAATAGTTAAGTCAAACTATTGTATGTAGACGCAAAACGATAAAAGAACAATTAAACTAGTTAATATTTTAAATTTTCATACAAAAAGCGGGAGGGAAATCCGGGGTTACTTATTGTCAATAAAAGTAAAACTTTCAGTTCACAAAAACAGTTTTCCAGTAAAAAGCCATCAATAAAAGTCTGTCTAACAGTGATTGTAGAGCATGTCATAGAAATTTTTGATTTACATTTTGCACTTTTTTTATTCCGCTTACTCTTACTCCTCCCTTGCCTGTATTTCTTGTTTTTTACATTGGGCCCGGGCATGCACGAAATTGGATTTTGAAATCCTAGTCCAAGCATAAAGCTAAGGCCCGCGACCATCGCTGATATAAATCTATGTGTGGCGTTGTGTTCGTCACATGTGCTGCTAACCTTGTTTAAAACTTTAGTAGGGCAGCCAAGGGACAGAAGTGAACATTTTCTGTGGCTCGACAAAAATTTAAGCGCACAACAAGAAGAAGACTAAGACGGGAAAACAATATATATTCTCAGTTAATGCCACAAGATTCCATCTGACAGACACGACAATATAATGCACTCTGTTTGTACAACAACTCATGCCGCTCCACATGCGCGCCGCTTAAATAAAAGATTTTTTAATTAAAAATATTTCACCTGAAGATGATGATGATGAGGTTGAAGAAGATGAAGCAGCAGCAGGAACAGAAAAATAAAAAGAGCATCAACGTCAACACCAACGACAACGACACAATTTCCTCACACATAAATAAATGTGCAGCCACGCAGACCAGCAACAACAACAACAACAACAGCAAAAGTATATAATTTAAAAATTTGATGCAGATAGTCGGGACGGTGCCCGACTGTGGAATACCCTGTACTCTTTTTTTCCCCATAAGCACTAAATCCAGCATACGGTAAAATGGGAACGAAAGTATTTTCTTGTATGCCTCTTTTTGCAAGTTTAATATGACTATAAGCATTTTCCTATTGGGAAGTTCCAATTGACAAGTTTTCATATTGGGAAGTGGTGGCAGAAATTACTTTTATGCCCATAACTCCAGTATTTTTGGGTCAATGTCGTCATAAATCAAAAATACATTTATAAATGTCTGTGAGAATTTTTAAATCAATATATTGGGGGGGGGGGGGGGGGGTGTGTGTGTCAGTAATTAAGATAAATCGAGTGGATACAGTTTTAACGATTAGGGTCACACGAGACTCCACACCAAATTTTGTAACGCTAACTCACGTGTATCCATATCTACACGTGGAATTTTGGCAAAGTTTATAGGCGTGGGGGGTTGAAATTAGGATATTTTTGACTATAACTTTTGATGTATTTATCCGATTTCGATAATTTTTGAAACATAGATGCACATAAACACGACGCACATCTCTGTTGAGTTTTGAGATGATAGATTAAACGGAGCGGCTGTAAACAGCCGAAAATATGTCACAGGGGAAGGGGGTGTGATTCGGCAAACTTTATCTTTTCGGTATAAATGCGCAATTTTTGGTACATTTTTGTGCCGACTCTGATATCTAGACAGACGGACACGTCTCTATCGACTCGACTATTGCTCCTGATCATTTTTGCACATGCAGCATATGGTCTGCCACGCCTCCTTCTGCCTGTTACATACATTGCAGAAATCTATAATACCCTTTTACACTTTCTGTACAGGGTATTAAAAGAATAAAAGAGCGACACGTGCCAGCACAGTTGGTGGGCGTTGCATGTCCAGTCAGGTAAATGAGCCACTGGCCCTATATATATATGTAAGTACATATACTTACATATACGATATGTCGAGCTGCCTGCAACAACATAGATGATAGTAGCCGCAGCACGTAAACATAAATAAATGAGGCAGCAATGAGAGGAGGCAAGAACACACACACACACACACACACACATACACATACACACACACATACACATACACACACACATACACACACACACTCGTTCACAAGCATGCCATGCCTGTATGGGTGTGTGCGTGCGTGAGTGTGAAAATGCAATTAAAAGCAATATGTAAACAATTGAACGATAGGTGGCGCCAACAAACCGCAAAGCCAAATGAAAATTGTAAAAGTAAAAAGCGGAAGAGAGAGAAGTAATGTGAGTTGAAAATAACTCATGAGTTTAAAATTAAAGTGTCCGTGAGTTATAAAGCGGTTCCGTCATTAACTACGTATACGGGTGTGTATGTGTGTGTGAGAGAGCTTGGTAAGAAAAATTACATAAATAATGACAGCCAGAGAGAGCGCTTAAGTCAAATGAGTGGCAAGAGAAGACACTACGATGATAACAAACATAAAGAACGTGCTGGCGGACAACGAGGACATGAACGTGAACATGAAAGGCGACAATGACAATGATGACGTCGACATTGCTGTCTAGGAGGATGTGGTTTTGGCTTTGGCTGCTCCTGTCTGTTGACAATGTATTTAGCCAGCAGTTGCTTATATTCAACGTTCTTTATACCCTATACACAAAGTGTAAAAGGGTATTATAGATTCGTGCAATGTATGTAACAGGCAGAGGGAGGCGTGGCAGACCATATGTTCCATGGGCAAAAATAGTCAGGAGCAATAGTCGAGTCGATATAGACATGTCCGTCGGTCTGTTTGTCCCTGTTGTCGCACCGTTCCCGAAGACTACAAGAGCTGGAGCAAAGATTTTTTTACCAAAAGATGTGCATTTTACCTATTCAGTGCAAGTTTGTCACATTATGTCGATGTCTCACCCGCTTCCCCCGTGACATCTTTTCGCGGTTTAAAACCACACCATAAAAGCTATTCTATTGAAACTTGGCACAGTTATGCACACTATTATTATGCATGTGTAGTGTAAAAATTATTCAAATCGGATGAGAACTTTAGAAGATACAGCTAATAATATGCCAATTTTAGACCCCCTCTCCTATGAACTGCAACAGAATTTCACTTTTTACAAAAATGTTTAAGTTACATACCCCTCAACGCGTCGATACAAAAAATGGGTACAGGGTATTCCATTGTCGGGCACCGTCTGATTTAATTTTTTTTTTTTTGTCCGCTCACTAACTTAACTTGTGTGTGTGTGTGTGTGTGTGTGCGTTTGTCATCAGCAACTTGATTGAGCTTTTGAAGCGTCGGACAGCATTGTGCTAAAATTTTGAGAGATGGTCAGATGCCAGCCAGAGCAGCCATAGTTGACGCCATTGTTCAAAATGAACTAACCACAAACACCCAAAGGCTCACACACATACGCACACGCATTCATAAGGGTGATCTGTGATGTGATGGAAATTAATGAGAAATACATACAGTGGTGCAAAAATGATAAGGAATTAATGCCAACAACGAAAATAGAATTATAGTTATGAATGGTAGTCTCAATATGTATTTAGTTCATGAAAATTATGACAATTAGTAGTTTTTAAGAAGAAGAAGAAGGAGAGGAAAGATAACATTTAAATAGACGAAATAGGAAATAAATATTCCAAATCAATGAGTACTTAAGGTAAAAAAGCTAAGCTGTTGACTAAACTGTACCCGACTCGATGGACACTTTTATTTGACAGCTTATCAGCTTTGCTCCATCACGCAGACAACAAATTGACAGTTCAATAGCCAGATGTCCTGTCCTAAAGCTACCAACCTCTGAACTGTAGGGAGATGGCTAGAGCAACCCAGAACAAGCAGCGGTTAAGGAAAGCAGGACGAAGTTTCTAATACTGCGTAGTGGAACAACTAACCAAAGCTGAGTTATTAAGCTTGAGAATTGAATTCTACCATTAAGAAAAAATTAGTTGATTAATTTGACTACTTGAGTACGGAGGTACGAAAGGAATATGAGGGTTTCAATCAAGTCTATGAAGCGCAAAAATATGGAAATGCTTGGGCAGAGATTCAATGCGAAATAAGTGTGCAATATACTGTGGGACTCGGACATCCAAACAGTATTCAAGAGAGGTATGAACAAGAGCCGTAAAGTGGAGTGGATACATAGATTAAGGGACAAATATGAAAAGAACACCTAAATCAGAAACCGTAGAGATATATTTTATACTTAAAATAGGCGGACACCTGTGCCCCGAGAAAAGAAAATTAAGAGCAACCACCTGTGAAGGGACTAACATCAATCTGCAAAAGATTATGAGAAGAAGGATAATTATACAGCATACATTAAAACGCAGCAAATATGCACTAAGTTAGTAAAGTCAATAATGAAAAGCGAGAAAAAGAAATGACATGGTGGCTACCCTGTGTGGAATACCGAAGGCAACTTAAACTGCTTTAGAGCAAGACGATCCGTATGCCACTTTTTGAGCTCTATGCCGCAAACTACTGTAGCCAATCCAAAATTTTCACTCATCTTAAGCACTGTAGACGAACAATTGTAACTAAGTTTAGTCGTTATTTAATAGTCCTAAAACGTACGAAATACCCGTGGGTGGGTTGTCTCTCATTGTGCTATTCCCAAGATACGTACCCAAACCACTCTACCATTTAACTCACGTCACAGTTGATAACAACAACAAACCGAAGTACAACACGGCGTATGCGTGTTATCTACGTCCAGCCAAGCAAATGCGCTCTCTCTACCTTTCTCTTTCTTACTCTGCCATTTCGCTTACTGTTTGTGTTTAGCATTAGTTTTATTAGTATTGTCAGACCCTTAGTTAAAGTTATTTTTGTTGATTTTTGGGCTTACTTGGGTTCAACTTTTTACAACTATTAAACAATAAAAGCAGCAAATCATTTATAAACAACAACAAAAAATACAAAAACAAAACACCTGCCCAAGCGATAACGATAAGATAAAACGTTTTTACAGTTATTGCACCTTGAAATATTACACACACACATTTTTACAATGTGAGAAATACAATTTAAAAAAAAGAAACTCTCAAAGCAAATTTAACTAAGTGGCTCAGTCATCGTCGTCAACGTTGTCGTCTTGGCCACTTGGCGGCTTTGGCGGCCAACATCATAGGGCAACGGTAGCATGAAGAGGCAAAGAGCAGAAATGCTGGGAAAATTAATGACACTCGGCAGGTGCAACCTGCAACCTGCAACAACAAGTAGAGCAAACCACAACAGCAACCGAGCGCCCAACACCTCGCACATACATAGTTTGTTGCAAACAAGCTGAGACTTTAGTCACAAAATGCTTGACTTTGGAATGCACTGCGTTTTTTTTTAAGAATTAACTAAAGTAATTTTGAGTCTGTGGATATCAAATGGAATAAGAAAATAGAGATGAGGAGTTACAAATCTCTTGGTTGACTCGCACGCTAAAAGAACATGCTCTTCACCTCTCCACGATGCGGGCGAAAAGTGGCACCGGACTCGCTTCCTACCTACAAACTGCTAAACAAACGCACTTTTGACTGATAGTATTTGTATTTCATTCCTCGCCGTTTCATTTAGGCGCACGATTGCAATATACTCTACTTACACATTTTATAGCGGTTAGGATATAAGAGCAGGGCATGCACCGGGTTGGCGGGTGTCTCTAATGAGTGGCACTACCGGTTGGCCTGCTAAGCCGGCTTACAAGTGTTGGGCTCGTGCTCGAGGGCAGCGAATTATGTGCTTGCATTGAAGTGCATTAGCACAAAGGAGGCTCAGGCTCAGCCATGGGCCTAGGAATGGCCCATTAATGATGTTAGTCTGAGCCTTGGCAGAAGGTAAGTTGTGGAGGCGTCGTGCTAGGCACTGAAACGACTCACATGCACTGCCCTACTGCCTGCCATCATCCACTGCAATGAATTGTGTTTTATTTCAATGTGTTGCAACTTTGTTGTTTGTGCACCCAAAAGTATGCCAGGGCAATGCAATGCCTGTTGGCTGTGCTCCAGCTGTGCATGGCAAATTATAGCTACCGTATTTCTATAGGCTCCAATTCCCCACTACACTCTCTATGTATGTGAATGCTCGTTGGGACCTCCAAAAAAACCAAAATCATATAATGCCAGTGCACGTGAGCTCAGCTGAGTCGTGCTGCATCGAGCACAGCGAATCTCCACGTTCTGGTCGCTCTGGTGGCCTTCTCCTCCTGCTTCTGTACCGCCCTCTTGGTCGGACAGAGACCATGCAAATTAAATTCGAGTGCTGATTGTCTGTGTTTATTTTGTTACTGCTTTCGCTGCCTTTTGCCTGACCAAAAAAAGGGTCACAGGTGTGTATGTAGTGAAGTAGTGGTAGTAGTAGGACTTGATGTGTGTGTTTGTGTTGTGCCAGTTTGCATTGGGGTTGACTTGCAAAGCTTTTGGGACGACGTTTTCTAGGCCATCAGCTATGAGTCGGGGAGCTTAGAGCTAATACCGCTTATAAGGGATAATTTAATGAGTCTATTTAGAGTGGAAATTGAAAGAATGCTAAGAGCGTTGGAACTACTATGTTGCAATTGGATTCGATATCAAGTTGAGACTGATAATAATAAATATCTATAAGACAGTTCTTATGGTGTGCATGTAAACTAAGATGAGATACCGACTTGATCTGCATACGGAAAATGCACATCTTTTGTTAAAAACAACACGCATAGACGATCCTGATCCCTTTTTCCCATGGAACTTTTAGTTGTCCACGCCTTACAGTCTACACTTTGTGCACGAGGTATTACGAAACTGCATACATCTTAACAACACTAGGGGGCTCCGATCGCCAAACCACGCGCTCCTCTCTATCCTTTGTCCTTCTCGTTCTCCTTTTTGTTCCCCTTAACATTCCTCTCCCTCTCTCTCTTACTCTTCCTCATACTAAGACTAGCTGCGGATATTGGTATGACATGTTTAAAAGTTTGCGTATCCACACAAACCGCCGAAAACTGCCAAAAATTCTATACAAACCTGAACAAATGGAAAATATGTAAAGCGATTCGCAAATGGCAATGCCAAACCAACTTAACAGCATAATCGGAAAACACATATATAGACAATCATAGATTTTAAGGATTTAAGGTTGCTTCCGCATGCACTCCGTTGTCGTTCGTTTACAACGGTAAGCAGGCCTACTATCATTAGACCTCAGTTAACACGGAGTTGCCAGACTCATTCAAACAACTCTAACAATGTTCTCCTCACTCTCACTCCCTCCCTCCTTACTGTCCCTCACTCTATTACCCCTGGCCACGCCCCCTTTTTCTCCTATTCCTAAATTAAAGCTCAGAATGCGTTTAATAAAATTAGACGCAAACATTTCAAACTTTATTTGATTAAAAAAGTTATAGCTACCATTTTAAGAACTTATCTACAGAGCACTCTCTTTATAATTAACTTTCGACTTATTACGGTAATGAAATGTGTAAAACTAGCGAAGAACTTGTCAAGATATCGCTAAAATTTAACTTCGCTATGAAGTGCAAACTTGGCAGTGTACATAATTCAAGCCAAAATTAATAATTATATTTGGCCTGATAAATGACAGAAAGATATTTACCTTGCTTGATTAGAATACAAAGTCGTGATGCCATTTGTGTTTGACAAATTTCATTTCAATTGCTTTTTGAGCTTCTTTTACTTATTACCTTGACTCAATAACGATGTTCATACTTTTACTCGATAGTTGATTTTAAATGGATGCCAATCGATATTTGGCAATTTAATCTTTAAAAAAACTTAATCGTATTAAAAAAAAAGTGATGCAGACAGTCGGGACGGTGCCCGACAGTGAAATACACTGTACCCTTCTTGGAAGTTCCAATTGACAAGTTTTCCTATAGGGAAGTTGGCTATTATAGGGGACAAAAATTACTTTTATACCCATAACTCCAGTATTCTTGGGCTTGAAATTTTGTAACACTGATCAAAAATACATATATTAATGTCTGTGACATTTTTAAAATCAATATATTGGTGGGTGTGGCTGAAATTAGGGTAAATCGATTGCGGGGGAAAGGGGGGGTTCCATTGAAAAAAGATGGATGCAGTTTTAACGATTAGGGTCACACGAGTCTCCACACCTAGCTCACATATATCCATATCTACATGTAGTGGAATTTTGAAGCATTTTTTAGGCGAGGGGGGTGAAATTAGCATATTTTTGACTATAACTTTTGATGTATTTATCCGATTTCGATACAAACCTCTGTCGAGTTTCTAAATTATAGATTGAACGGAGCGGTTGTAAACCGCTCAAATCTGCCAGGGGGAAGGGGGTAAGATGTCGACAAACTCGTATTGTTCCCGGCATATGCGCATCTTTTGCATATAACAAAATTTTTTCTCTAGCTCTTATATTCTTCGAGAACGGTGCGACAACACGGACAGACGGACTGACAGACCGACATGTCTATATTGACTCGACTATTGACCTGACCATTTTTGCCTATGGAACATATAGTCTGCCACGGCTCCTTCTGCCTGTCACATACATTGCACAAATCTGTAATACCCTTTTACACTTTGTGTGCAGGGTATGAAAAAGCTAAACTTTTTAGTTGCAAATTCTTAAAGCTTTTTACTTGCCTTAAAAATTCTCTTTATGCTATTAAGGCAATACACCCTCACAGACATCCACGCCCACACACACACACACACAGGCACAGTCAGAGAAGCCCAATAAATTGTTCATAAGTGGCTCAAATAAACTCAACTTGAAGGCTGCCTGGATTCTGCATGCGGCATGCAACGGAGCGGCAAAACTTGTTTAAGGCTTTAATCCAAAAAGGATGCTTTCCCATCTCTAACACCAACTAACCAACTACGTAGTCCTCACGCTTCAATGCCCAGTGCTTTAGCAGGAGCTGGAGCCGGAACTCCGGCAACCAAAAACAAAAACAGCATTGAGCTCACGTCATAAAATGCAACACGCTGCTGTAGTAACAGCAACAAGGCGTATGTGTGATATTTGATCCATTAGCACAATTGGCCGTACGGACAGACTTTGGTTGACTGACTGCATTTAACAATCCGGTACATCATTGTAGATCATCATTAATCTTGTTGCTTAACAGCATGCAATTTTTGATTTTATTCCGCATACAAGAAGGAGTGAAAGATTGAAACGCTTTTAACTCAGTTTATGCCGAAACTGTTTAAGCTAAAATGTTTTCACGACAATAGAGAAATCGTAAGGACGTCAAAAATCAATCACTGCAAATAGCTTATTTAATTTCTACCAAGTAACCAGAAAGCATATGAATTCAATATGTGGTTCTTTTATATTATTTTGTAAATGGTTTTCGATAACATTGGTTCAGAGTTGCACTTGAACCGGTACTTGCATTTAACTCAAGCACCCCATGTTAGTGGAGGTACTCCTCAAGGAGTGGTACTATTCCTCCTCCTATGGAGCATAGTTGTAAAGAAACTGGTATGAAAGAGTTGGCTGCCAAGTAGTTATGACGTTCTTATCAATTTTCTCATAAATTAAATTGGCATAGGGGTTTAATGGGACATGTGGTGCAACATAATGCTGTTGCTCTATACAGCTATAATTATGGAGTAATAATATAAATGGCCAGCCCTGAGGAGACAAATCTCTCTAAACTCATCAAAGTACAGCTTAACTGTACGCCACTGGTGCCCTTCTTTCCACGACAAGTTCAGACTCAATTTGAATTATCTGAGGAAAGGAACTAGCTCTTCTATCAGTCATACGACTAAGAGACTCAAGTAACTAGGGATGCTCGAAACACGCTTTTGTTCCACTCGAAACAGACTATTGTGTACCAGTTGAGTATCCCAGCTGAACAATAAAGCAATTTCATGATACGAAATTCTATATTGGTAAAATGGAATGGAATGAAATATGAAAAAAATGTCGCAAATTCCTATGTAAGACAGCTGAAGAGTTCATTTTTAGCTTTCTTTGGGTTACAAATGTTTAGCTGATGAGCTAGCCAGACAAGGCATTATGGCTCCACTTCTCCCTAAGATTAAGGTAATAAGAATTGCTACCTGTAAGCTACAAAAACGTGAATACTTCAAATACGCTAAATTGCTAAATGCGCTAAAGAGTTCCCTTGCTCGAAAAACTTCGTTCCAGAAATTAATAAGAACCCCATCAGCTGAGCACAGCATTTGTTGCTACTACTGGACTCACGCTTTTTGACGTCCATGCAGCTAGACTTGCGCAGAAAAATAGAAAATGAGAATCGCTCTTCTCTACAGAAGAAGGCTCAAATACATGGGTAGACATTTCCTTAACAGCTTTTCTAAGCTGTCCAAAATTAGCCCTATTAACCTAACTTTAATCATGTGTCTCAACGGCTGACACTCGACGTAAGAGTGGCAGGAAATAACCTGTAATCCATAGGTTCGAACTCGTGACTAGACCCGTTTCTCGTTTGCCTTACTATCAATTTTGGCCCATCTTGTATAAATAAAAAAGTTTTGTTTAATAATAGAAAAACCCGCGATAAAGCCGTGAGTAAATTTATTATATAAATTAATTCTTCCCGTTCCTCTTCCTTCTCTTTCTCTCTCTCTTCTTCATACTAAGTCCAGCTGCACACAGACGGTTTCAAAACGAAAGATGGGACCGGTGCTGGTTGGTATCTTGATGAAAACTCAAGCTACTCATGCGCGACAGGTAAATTGCCGTCGGTTTTCCAAACAGAAATCTACGCAATTCTAAATGTCGCGAGCTGGGTCCATGAGAAAAAATTGAGTGAGCGATAGTCAGGCTGCACTCAAGTCCCTGGAGAATCCTCACACAACGTCGATCATGGTCATAGTCACGTCACAACAAAGTCAGTCTATACTGGGTTCCTGGACACCGAGGTATCCAGGGCAATGAAATGGCGGATGAGCTGGCAAATAAAGGCTCGGCGTCACAGCCAATAGGGCCTGAGCCAATGTCTGTAAGGAACGCTGGATATCCACCATTGGATGACGCGTAACAAAGAAATTCGTGAAAGAACCCAATCCAAGGACTTCCAGATATCTTCTTCGTCAGAAGGGGACAGATCTGCGAGCCCTGGTTGGATTAATCACAATACATTTGGCCAACATGGGCCCCGTTGACGACCCAACATGCGCAGCCTGTCTTGAGGAAACCGACTCCACGGAGCACTTTCTGTGTCACTGTCCGGCCTTTGCAAGAACTCGGATGCGTATTTTGGGAAGTGATACACTCAATATGAGCGTGGTGTTTACTCTCCCCTTGCATAGTCTTCTTGACTTCCTACGGAAGTCGGGAAGATTGTGACAATAGGGAGCCTGTTCAGCAAGCCTACTCTGTCCTCAACTTCTTTCTTTTTCTTATTTGAACTGTCTTTCTCTCCCCTAACTTCCTCTGTCGGGCATGGAACAATGGGCAAGGCTGCCTGAGTGCTAGGGATGGTTTCATCATTCTCTGATGAGCCATCGCACCCACCACAAATCTAATCTAATATAATCTAAGTCCAGCTGCGGATATTGGTACCAATATCTTTATATCCTCTACCTCTACCTTTAGGTCTAGCTCTACCCCTACTTCTACCTGTACCTCTATAAGTAGTATCACGTTTGGTATGTTTTATATGGACCATTTTTGTCGATATCTTTGGCGTCATCGATTGGAATTCGTCCAAACCTCACAAAAACTTTCTCACTAATACTGTCTACAATGTGTGAAAATTTGGTTGAAATCGGTCAACGCGTTTTCGAGTTTAGCGAGCACATCACTTTTAGAGGCTTAATTTTTATATATATAGATTAAACTATAGACTTTTAAGTCAAGAGTTAACTCAAAACTTTAAATGAAATTTAAATATATGAAAGTTTCAGAGCGAATCTTTATTTAGCGTACTTAAGTTGTCTTTCGAAATGTTTTATTCTCATATGGTTTTTATTCCTTTTTTGATGTAAGCAAAACAAAAACTAACTAGTTTCTAAACGACTGTAACATTTTTACGTATTAATTTTCAATGTTTTTTTTTTCCTCGTCCATTTTCTGCTTGCAGAGTTGTTCAAAAGTTGCTGAAGTAATCAAACAAAACTATCAAAATCAAAAGTAAACAAAGGGGCATTGTGACATTGAAGGACAAGACGATTTGCTGCTAGTTGTCGACGTCGCCGTCGACGCCGCTGCCGCTGCCGCTGCCATGATGTGGCGCGCTTTGGGGTAAAGGGAGCAGCAGAAACAGCTGCACAAATGAAAACAACAACCACAATAACAAAGGGGCAAGGCAAGCAGCAGAAAAATCAAATTCAAAGATGCAAATTACAATTTGCATACAGACGAACCGCAACAACAACCGCAAGAACACGAACAACAGCAACAGGAAGAGGAAGCAGCAGCGCTGCCAGCAGCCAATTGAATAAAACTTGAATTAGTTTTGATAGACATATCAAAAGGCGCACAAAATGATTAAGAAGGGCATTTTAATACAGCGCAAAAGCCAGGAGGATGCCGGCTATACAAAGCAGCTCAAAATGGAGCATGCTGATCTGGTGGCCGAAATGCAAACCGTTGAAAGTTTACCCACACACGAGCGTCTCCAGCTGGCCAGATTGTAAGTATTTCCGTCAACTGAAAATCACTCTAATCTAACTGTTAAAAATCGTAACTTTTCAAAAAGAAAGGTATTCCTCTTGTAATAATCAGGCGTGCTATGGCCCAAACGTCGGAATGAATGGTTTTGGTGTTCTGGTTACCGAACCATTCGTTATGAAAAGTAAAGCCTTTTAGCAATTGGAATGAAAAGAAAATGGCAAATTCCACCTCAATAAAAAATATTTTTTAAGTACATCTTTAATGTATTACAATGACAATTCAGTATTCATTGGCAAAGGATGTATTTATTTTCATTCATAAAACAATTTTTATAAGAATTGCCCGCTTGGACAAGCAAAACGATTGTGTTCGGAATAAAACGAATCTTTTGTTTGTAAGTATACATAAGTTATCTTCGATAAATTTTGCAAACTTAAAGCCAATCAAATGTGACAAAATGTGCCAAATTGTCGCACTGCTCGACAAACAAGGCCAGTAATAAATAGCAAAAGAACTGCTGTGTTCTGCTCCCACAGTAGGTAGAGATGCTCAGTCGTTGTTAGAACCACTACTGGACACTGGCTAGCCGGTGTCCGTGCAGCTAGGCTTCTTGTCACGCACAATGAGCTCTGCAGAAGATGCGGAGACGAAGAGGAGGAGGAAACAGTGGAACACTTCTTCCGCTCATGTTCCGCCCTCTGCAAACGACGTCTTAAGTACCTGGGTAGGCACTTTCTCGACAGACTGTCGAAGCTGTCCAAAGTTAGCCCCAAACGAATAGGAACTATATGTTAGCTTCCGAATGGTGCTCCCTATAAGCATGTACCCACAACGGGTGAAAATTAAAAAGGAAAATAGATCCTACGGTATCACAACAGGCCGACTCTCGGCCTAAGTGTGCTTTGTAGAAATCTAGCAGATGTTTTAGCCTAACCTAATCTACATTCGACAACTTATCTGCTGCCAGCTGATTCAAAGTCAAACGATTGTTTGTTTTTATTATATATTAAAATTAAGGCCAAGAGAAGGAACTCCATATAGGAGCAAATGTCCGTTGCATGTATGTGAGCACCTAAATACATGGCAATGCGGCTTGCAAAAGTGCTAAGCTGCCGCTCGAAAATTCGCTCACAGATTCGCTTTTTGTTTTTGGTCCTCTTGCAACGATATTTGAAATGCCACAAAAAAAAAAGTTAAATAAAAACTGCGCGCGCAAACATAAACACAGCTGTTGCTGCAAATATTATCATATCAACAGAAGCGACACGGAAACCAGAACACCACGACGCGAAATGTTATTTTCCGATTCGGAAACCAGAACAGTCCTGAATATGTTAATAAGCTATCATCGACGAGAGCGAGCTTTTCACCATGTACTTCCGTTCGCGCGCCAATCTTTTGATACATTCCACTTTTTCCTGCATTGAAATTGTAGGTTTGAGTTTCGTTGAGCATCAATGATAATGTTGCTCCAATAACCTTCTTCTTCTTAACTGGCCATAACAAACCGTTATCGGGTTACGGCCTGATGTAAAAACATTCCTTCATTGGAATTGTGGTTTTACCTGGGGGGGTCCCAAAGCCTACTTTTAAGGCCTGGGGTAGCTCTATTGGTCTCGAAAGAACACAGTGTCATTGTTAGTCGCCTCATGCGACAAGCTTTGACCTGCTGAGGTGGTATTCTCTAACCCGCTCACCACACGGGGGTGTGAATGCTCCAATAACCGCTTTAGCTTTTTTAAGTCTCCAGATAGACAGACCGCTCTTATCTCAAGCTACCATGGAAAGAGTAGTATCCTTACTATCTATTGTTTGTCTTTAAGTACTGTACTATGTTAATTGCGCTTTCGCAAAATTTTTATGAACCTACAATATTTAAAAGAGCCGAAGAGCTACTTGGCTTGTGAGAGGCTTGGATTTAAAATCCACTATATACTTCGTTTGGATCTCTCCTCTCCACTGTCTGGCTCCATCTGGGAGGCACTGCTCCTTGGTGCCTCAGTGTATTTAAGGGGTTGGCGTGGGGGTTCAGAACTCATGAAAACTATTACAATTTTTAAAGAAAACTTCGTTATATACATGATGGTGTCAGTTCCTTTCCAAGGCTGTTGATGTGTTCAGTAACCCATCTGAGAGAGATCTTGTTCCGGCAACCTCGAGGATCTACTTTAATAATGTAGCCCGAACCAGCTTGGAGTTTATTTTTAATAGATCCTGCAACTGCATCTATTGCAACCTGACTTTCTAAAAAGTATTGCTACTTGTATTTCCCTATTCTGGTAGTTCCTGACCAGGTTTGTCGCTGCCCATCGGCATACGGCGCATACTTTAGTTTGGAAAACGCTTTTGTATATAGGTACATACATAGATTTTGATATGTCCGTTCATGGTCCCGTAACTTCAAGACCATTGCCTTCATTTCAGTGTAAAAGGCTTGTCAGAGTGCCAAACTATGGTGAGCCTCTTCATAGGATGCAACTCCTCTAGGGTTTTCCATTCTCGTTTATTGCTCATAATTGTACTGAAGTTCTGCGTTAAGCTGCACCGATTAGTCGTTTTATGTACAAAGATCTAATAATTTTAGGAGATGTGCACATGTGAGTGAAATTTGAGTTTCTTACTCTTATCAATTAGTACAGACCCCAAAACAGAGTTGTCGCATTAGTGGGACTTTGTATCTACTAGTGAATGGCTTTTACTGGGTTTGAAGTTTAGGGGTACTTCCCTGCACCAATCGTAGGGGGCAAAAATGTGTAAGTTTTGTGTTTGCGTTTAGTCACAGTTCGGCAAAGTAATTTGTGTGTATTTCACCTCCTGTTTATTTAAACGAACAACATCAGTTTTACGGATATTCTATGATGATGCGTAGGTCCCTCTGGCTGGTCCTCAGCTCGTTAAAAGAAATTCTTACTAAAACTGCCAAACAGTACTTTGGCATTGTGGTATAGGATATAACCTTTTTTCCAAGTAAATCATGCAAACAGTAAAATTGGAATTAAAGTATCTACATCTACAGGATGCACGCTAACAAGCATGTACGGTTATCAAGAATTGCTTCAACTTACACTAGTTCCATAGAAATAATAGTACTATATGGAATTCTCTGAAATGCTATTTCTATTTTTACCATTAACAATAATTTAATCTCCCATTGCAGACGCCGTGCGCAACAGCTGAAGCTGGCACGCCAAAAGGAAAAGGAATGGCTGAAGCTGCAGCGTGCCAAAGGCAACACAAACAGCGGTGGTTCCAGCAGCAATCATCTGAATGGTGGCCTGGACACAATCCATACTACACATCACTTTCGCCAAGCCAATGGCAGCGCCACACTCAGCGGCCGGCGGCACATTTCCTTTGAAAATAGTGTGGTGCTTCTTGAGGCGGCATCGCGCAACGACATGCAGGAAGTGGCTGCCTTGTTGCAACATGGCATAACGCCGGATGCAGCCAATGAGGATGGGTTGACGGCGCTGCATCAATGCTGCATTGATAACAATGTCGAGATGCTGCGCTTGTTGTTGGAGTATGGGGCCAATGTGGATGCCCAGGATAGCGATAAGTGGACGCCATTGCATGCGGCTGCCACATGTGGGCATTTGGAGCTGGTGCGGATACTCATACGCCATGGTGCTAATTTGTTGGCTGTTAATACAGATGGAAATATGCCGTATGACTTGTGCGATGATGAGAACACACTAGATTTTATTGAGGGCGAGATGGCACAAAGAGGCGTCACACAGGAATTGATTGATGAGACGCGCTCATCGACGGAGCGTGTAATGTTGAGGGATTTGATGGAGGTGACACGCACTGGTGGAGACTTGGAGGAGCCAGATTATCACGGCGCGACACCGGTAAGTTTCAATTGAAAGAATACTCGCTTGGCGCTCATAACTCGATTTTAATTTGTTTCTCTAGCTGCATATAGCTGCAGCGAATGGTTATGTGCGTGTAGTGGAGTTTCTGCTGGAACAGCATGTCAATGTTGATGCCATGGATAAGGATCTGTGGACGCCGGTGCATGCGGCAGCATGTTGGGGACATGTAGGTTAACCACTTAAGTTAATGCGAAAAACCTTTTATTTGTTGTTCTGTATACCCTACAGCTCGAGGTCTTGGAGATGCTTGCACAATGTGGTGCCGATTTAAATGTCAGAAACAAAGACGATGAAACACCCTCGGGTAAGTCACAAAGCATTAGGATTGCATTTTTTTTGCATTTGAAGCGGATTAGCGAGAATACTTGTTAAGTTTCAAAAGAATCGATTTGAAAAATAAATAAGTTTTTAAAACTTTGGCTCATTTTTTCTCAGACATATGTGAGGATCCAGAGATACGTGAACGCATCGAACAGCTGAAAACGGAACAGGAGAGCAAACGACTGGCGGAGGCGCAACGACGGCGTGTTCGACGCTCTCAGAGCAATAACACCAGGTTAATTATACTCAAATATACATCCAATCAATACTCCATTAATGAATATATGTTTTTACAGAGCCCAATCGGTGCGCCGAACTTCGTTGCGCGACAAAACGCTTACAACCAAAAAGGATGCCGTCGAAGAGGCTCGACTTCGTCTGCAGGCTCAAGAAGCCACCGACACAACAACATCAACGACAACAACAGGTCTCAATGGTGACTTATCCAATGGTTATGCCTATCATCCGAGCAACAGCAACACCAACAACAACCATGGAGAGAAGCGAACCTCGACGGCTAGTCTGAATGGTATGCAACTGCTGTCACATTCAAAGTCCGCCGATGCGGTGGACACAACGACAACAACAACCACAACAACGACACATTCCTATTTGCCCCGCCGTCCGCCCGATGGCCGGGAGAATGATGAGCAACTGCAGCAGCAGCAGCTAAATGGCGATGGAAAACCATGCGGCGGTAATGAGCTGCAGCGTGCCACCTCGGCTGCTGCCGTTATATTGACTGAAAAGGGCACGGCGGCCAGCGCCGAGGCAGTACAAATTCAATCATCGAAAGAGGCAGCCAATGGCAAAATCAACGTCCAGGTGACCGTGCTTGTGGGTAAGTTAAGAAAATTAGTGTGATTGCGTTTTAGTTGTTAGTTTTTCCAACTTTCGCACAACAACAGGAACAAGTATAACAAAAACAACAAACAGCTTTGCCATCTTAACTCACACAGCTTAAACGTCAATGTCAATGTTTAATGTTTATTTAACGATACTACTAAAAAAAAAATAAAAAAAAAAATTAGAGCGAGCAAGGGAAAAAAATAAGCTCATAAAACCAGAAAGTTAAGGTAACTTTGGGACATTGAAGCTTTAATACTATTAGCAGTAATTAACTACAAATACAAAATTTTAATAACAACAAAATCCTCCATAGTGCTATTTTCTCCCTTCCATGAGATGAAAACAATGAGCTTAAGATTATAATCCCTTAATTTAATCAATGCGTGCACCTTAGTCCATAACTATAGTCAATGCGCGATGAAAGGATGTTCAAAACTATGCGGCGAAAGAGATTAAAAAGCATTACCTAATTATTTCTTTACAAAACGACATGACATCACTGTGATTTATTTTGCAATAACTCTAACAGACTTTATAAGTCACGGTATTATAGTGATTATACACTTTTCAATTGGCATTGTGGTGCGAACTGATATAAACTACATATAATAATTCAAAAACGGAACCTTAAGAACTTACCGAATATATCAAAGGTTCGCTATATCTAAATCGATCGCAAGTTATAATAAATATTTTGGAAAAAGTTGACAGAGGGTATTAAAAAGGCCCCCAACGATTTTTAAAAACTAATTATGGATCGATTTGTAGGTGGAACAATAAGTTTTACAACAAATTTCAGATCGAAAACAACGCATTGACGGTTAATTTAAAAAAACTGTTTTTCACTTTTGAATTATTGCGACTAAACTACTGAATATTTTTGACCCAAAATTTCCACGAAAATGATTTTTTCTCTTTATAGTATAATCATTTTTTCATTCTAATTATATTGGAAAATTATGCACTTAAAACTTAAACTTTTTCTTATACTAAAAAGAGAAAAAAATTGAAAATTTTCGTTTTTTTAACATAATTCCACCAAGTTGCTCTTCAAAATATCTGCAAATCTCTTTCCACCGATTTTCATGCCAAATGCTAAGCGCTAGAAACATATTTTTTGTAAATCTAACCGTTAAGAGATTTATCTAACTAATTAGGAGCTTTCAGGCCAACTAACTCCTCCAACAAGCCATTGTAAATGAGTTTAAACTAGTCACTGTTTTATGTATAATACTAGCTGAACCCGCGCGCTCCGCTGTATAATATTAATTCTATAAATTTTTTATTTATAAATTAATTCTTCCCGTTCCTCTTCCCCTCTCTCTTCTTCATACTAAGTAAAGCAGCGGATGTTGGTACCAATTAGGATTGTTGATATTATATCGATATATGGGATATTTTTAATTTTTGATGCGATAATATCGGAACGATATTTTCGAGGACGATCACATTTCGATATTTTGTGTGTCAAATATGAAATATCGACTTCTGTGTATTTTTCCAATAAATAGCAGAAGGGTGCCGTACAAATTGAAAGGTGTAATTTATTTGGATACATGAAATATGAACCTGTTAAATTAGATTAAAATGCTGTGTCACATTGTGCGGAAAAACTGTAAAAACCAGTAGAAATTCGTCAAACGGCAGATTGTGGGATGTTCATAATCACCTGATCCAAAATAGAAATATGAGGAAGCAAATCGGCGTAAAGAAGAAGATGAGAACTTAGCTAAAGTGCAACTGCTTCGATAAAGGGAAACCTAAAGGAATGAAAATCATATTTCAAAACTTGCTCTAAAATAATTGACACCACCAGTCAGCTCTGCATCGTCAGAAAGGTCGCATCTGCTGTGGAACTTGTTTTAGACAACAAAAGTAGGTCGTAGGTAGGTAAAAATCCAGTCTTCCTTAAGTCGCTGAACGCAAATTTTTGGCGATAAATCGATATATCGATGTTTTAAATTTGATATTATCGATACGGCGATATTATAAATAGAACAATTTCGATATACGATATATTTTAAAAAATCAACAGTCCTAGTACCAATATTTTTATATCCTCTACCTCAATTCAATTGAATTCTTTACCTAGTCAAAGTTGTGAATGTATATAAGTAGAAACACATTTAGTATGTTTTATATGGAAAATCGTTTTTGCAATATCTCCGGAACCCCTTAATCGATTTTGTTCAAACTTAGATAAGAACACTCTCCAACATAATGGGAAGCTATTCTCTAATTATCATCAAAATCTGTACAGTAGTTTTTGAGGAGAAGAGTCACAAAGAATTGGCAGTCATTTTTATATACATATATAGATATAATTTAGCACGTAAAGAGTATAACAGTATTAAGTTCATCACTCTCTGTCTCGCTCGCACTCTCGTTACTGCTCGTCAAAATAATAAGTTAAATAACATTTGCTTGTTTATTTCTGTTTTCTGTTGATTCGCTTTCTGTATGTCGCCCCCGTGTCGTCTACCTGCTCGCACGCATCTAACCATCACTATCATCATCGTCAACCGTTAATGTGTACCATCCCCTGCTTGCTCCTGATGTCAACTGCAGACACAAACAGCACGCATCATCAACAACAACAACAACAGCAGCAACAACAACAGCTCCAGCAACATGCAATACTGCTGCAGCAGCAACAGCAACATGTTGCGCATTCATCAAATATGTCGCTAGATGGCGCCAGTGCGTACAGTGCTGCCACCTTGTCCAATTTGAAGAAGCAACGCTCGCTTTCACGCACCGCCAATGTGCTTAACAATTTTGAGCTATCACCCACACAAACGCACACACTTACATACACTAACGCCAATAATACAATTCCAAACACAACTAATGGTTCTGTTTTAGGAGCCGCCACTACGGTCAATAACCACCACAACCACAACAACAATAACAACACCAATGCAAACAACAATAATAATAACAACAACGGTGCAGCGCCCATTTCCGCACAACCTCTAAGCCTAGGTCACATGAGTCCCAGTCTGCTGGACTTTGAGGTCTCCAGCACAGGCGCCAGCAGCGGCATTGGTGCACCCAGCTCAGTAAATAAGTTCAGCGGAGTTACCGGCGACGTTGTAAGCGATAGTACGAGCTCCAGTCGCAAGTGCTGCCTAATAATGTGAGCGAATAACAGGGTATTACCAGGACTACTACGACTACTATATTACAAAGGATTGTAAATTGCCAGCCGTTAAGCTTACCAAAACTTGGGGGGACGGGGGGGAACTGTCTAAGGGGCAAAGAATTCAAAAGGCAGCTAAAACTTAGCAAAAATTTATAATAAACCAATACAAGGAATTTCGTGAATTATGTCTAGATATTTTAGCAAGCATAAAATAAAAAAAAAACTAATAAAAAATGGAAGCAAGCAAAGTGTCTTTTTTAGCATTTTAGAAAAACAAAACAAAAAAAAAACAATTCTTAAGATTTGTAAACTATTAAAAGTCTAATTCTGTGGATAATTACAATTATTTATATTAGCAAAACTTCAAAAAGCATTATTGATATAAAGCGACTCAAAGTCGCGGCATTTTCCTAAGCAAATGAAAAGGGTTTATCAAGCAAGTACAGCCAAGTACACACAAATATACGATACAAATTTATATATACATATATCTATATATATATATATATATATATACCATATACGAAAAAAGAAAACATAAAAACTTATACACATTTTATTGTTAATAAAAAGAAAAACAGAAAATTGATGTGAGCAGTTTACTAGTTTATATTACGTGGAAATAAAATAATATTATTTAGGTAAATCTTAAGAACTTTTGTTTATTGCTAGTTCTTAAAAGAGTTTTGCCGCGAAAGCAAAGTATTATGCTAAAGTATAATGTATAAAAGTAAATACAAATAGCAAATTATATAGAGAAGCCGATAGCACGCATTCATATTTATCAAATAAAAAGTAAAAGATAAAACCAAGAAATCAAAAACAATTTTATCGACAGCACACATTATACGAGTACTCGTCATAGTTTCAATTGTAAAATTACAGAATTTGCAGCTACCAATTTAAAAAAAAAAAATAAATAAATAAATAAAAAATATTGAAATTCATTAAATGTTGGTACGTTATTTCAAAGATATTATTTAAAATTTAGTATTTGATATTTCAAAGCTAGCTGTAAACAGTTTTTTAGGATCCCAACAAAGTTCAGAAGCCGCCTCCGAGCCGTCTCCCTACTTTGAATAGAGTGGAACTTTAAATTGAAATTTTTTTGAGATTTCGACAGGAACCAATGTTTTTATTTTTAAGTTGGCAAGACTGTCACTGATATCTGTGCCAAATTACACGTCAAAATATTCATCAGTGTTCGAGATACGCGTCCTTTTGTAAACAGCTAAAAGTAAATTTTTCCAAAATTTCCACTGCCGAAATGTTGGAAAAGGCATTTGGTGAGCAAGCTCTATCGAAAACAAGAGTTTATGAGTGGTAACAAAATCGTCGACTGACATTTCGAGACCTTACTAGCCTTGTTGGAATTTCGGAAGGATCAGTGAAAACCATTTTGAGTGACCATTTGGACCTCACAAAAGTGAAATCTCGATTGGTGCCAAAATGCTAAATTTCATGGAAAAACAACGCCGCGATGAAATGTGTGAAACAATGCTTTCCGAATATCAAAGCAAGATGAAATGCATGATTACGGGAGATGAGAAACGGAAACAGCCGATCAATCGGGTGAGTATCGTGCCAGAGGTGAGGCAAGACCGAAAAAACCACGTCAAAGTCGCTCAAAAATCAAGGTCATGTTGACAGTTTTCTTCGATTATCGTGGTGTGGTGCATTATGAATTCCTTGGTTTTTACATCACGTAAATACACCATCTCACAATACGCTCGTAATTCGTGATCATTTCGCCAAAAACTCCATGTTTCGAAAATTAAAGAATCGTTGGCACCAGTTTATTGCATCCGGTGGAGGGGGGGGAATACTTTGAGAAGATGAAATCATGAAACAAAGAATATTTATGGGATGAAATGAGTTTTGAAGATTAAATAAAGATTTTTTGATTAACAAACAAATTCCCGGTATTTTTTGCCCACAGTTAAGTTTGAATCAGAGAATCTGTATTGCATATTAAGTGAAAAATAAGCTTAAGGGCTCTAACGCACTTGACACGTCGACTGTGGCACTTGTTGAGTCAAGACAATTATTATAAAAGACTGTCGAATTGTGCTCAATGGCTTCATAACTGAAGAGGAAACATTCGAATACGATTATGACGTCGAAATCAAAGCCTAATCATGCCTAAAAGAGGCAAGGCCGAAGAAAGCACCCCAAGTTCGCTTTTGTTCGTTGTTCTCGTCGATCATACGCGCATATCAGAAGCGCTTCGAAGATTGGAAAAAGCGTTGTCACTAATGTATAATATCTGGGGAAGATTATGCATTTCCTTGGAAATACGATTACGCCAGGTAAAGACCCTGCGAAGTCCTTACTATTTACACTTTTAACGTTATTCTTGTTTAGATTTGAATTAACAATGCTTAAGAAAAAATTGTTTAAAGAATTTTAATAATTCCTCTTTATAATGTCTAACTTTTTCGCAATAATTCTATAAATGTTTTATGATGCATTTATATGTCTTATGTGCATGCACTTAATAGCCTTATCTAATATGCAGTGTATAAGGACTTAACTGCTTATATATAGTACAAGTTAACACTTAACATTACGCATATAGCAGCAACATGTTAAGCTCGATGGAACAACCTAGTCATTGGAGCACAGTTTTGAATTTCTTAGGTAAGTGTGCCATACCTACATATATTTTCCATATTTTGAATGCGAACAGTGCATCAATATTTTGCCAACTCGCATACCACATGCGTTCTATTGCACCCAAAATTTAATTTCCATTTGGAGTTACCGTGGCCAGTGGTGATCATTGAACCGCAAACGATTGGCGAGTCAGCATTTCTATCCGACGTCTATGACTATGATACAAAACGATCCGATCTTGAACAACGTAACCTAAACTACAACGACTGGATACTAAAACTTGCCGTGGCAATAGAACACTCAAATTGTGAGGTAAGTGCGTGTTTTGTTTATTCAGAAGCAGATATGTTTTTATTAGAAAATGTTTCTATCGATACTTTGAGAGTATTTCGATCATCATCATACCAATTGTCTCCAGCTCAAAAATAAACAAACTTGCAATTAGCCATTTCTTCAGTTGGTCTATAGGCAGAAGGTTTTCAACTGACACTTTCAATAAACCTTTGAAAGTTTTCGTCCGACGAAAGGCTTAAACTTTCCATCTGTAAATTTTACATCAGGGAAGGAGTGCATATATCAACACAATTCGACAAAGTTACGTTTGGACTATTTGGCTTGCCAAATCTATTAGGTTCGCGAATATGGATTTTAAAAACTTCTGCCGGTAACTTACATTGCACAAATCTATAATACCCTTGACCGTATTGGGACAGGCTATAAATACGATACTCAATATAAACGTTTATACGAAGACTATTACTATAATCAAAAATACTTAAAGCACTGTGCAAGTTTTATCGAGGTTATATAAGTTTTTAAGTAACGCTGTAATGTGTCTCTGTTATCAAAATTTTCGGAATCGAAAAAATACATAAAAAGTTGAGTTAAAATTGTAATAATTTCACATGCACACAAGAAGTAACTTTCGCCTAAAATCTAAAATCTCTACTTGAAAATACGGTTGTATATAAGCAAAAGCCTTTAAATTGATTGAAAGTATCCTGTGTGCCCAATAATGTATTGATTAAAAAAAAAACACTGATATTTCCAAAAGTCTTTACAAAAGTGGACTGAACCACAAAAGGTTGAGGCAAAACTCGAAAAAACACGATAGAATCAAGAGCCGTTGGATTCTAATATTTGTTATGTTGACAAATGACAACGCATTTCAACATAATAATAACTGGCAAGAATTCCACTTTATTACTTTCATGCTGTTGGAAAAATAACAATGCTAACAATCGATTAGTACGTCATAAAAAATTCGTTGTTATCGGCTTGCAAGTGTTGCGCGAATCCCAGTGGGAGAAAGGTATTAAAATCAAAATTAAAAATTATCTCACAAACGTTAAATACCAAATTTATAGTCCATTTTCATGATTCTATACTTTACTGTTTTTTCGTGTACATTGTATAATTAACTAAAATACATGTCCACGATGAAGTGATGGAAAAGATGGCGACATTTCAGAATATTAATATACCGATTAGCTCTTATCATGATCCTGTAGATAGATCCACCAAAATTGTTCAATGGCACCATAATTGCCATTTAAAAAGTCAGTGCAAACAAAAGCGAAAACTTGCTGTTTCTACAAATTCCGATTACCATTCGATTTAAAGCAACTTCAATTTATAGAAGTACTCCCAACTAGAGTCAAGAGTGGCTCGGGAGAATATGCTATTTTGTTATTCGAGCAACACATTTCTAGTGTCTCTCTGCGAAATTTCATTGTATTACAGTGTTATCCATTTGCCCAATCCTACATAGAGGTGCGCGCTGCAATCGAAGTCTTTGTCGTAATTGAAAACTTCTATTTTCAAATTGGTTCTTTCTGTTGTGCAAGTCTGTCGCAAACGATCGTTTTGCAGCAGTAACATTCTTCGAACATTCCGCAGCTCTCGAAGTAAAAGCTCTGACACGAAGTTGCCGCAAATTCGGCAGCTCTTAAAATGAAAGTTCTGACATAATTTTCTTGCAAATGCAATTTGAGTTGTTCATTCGATTCCTCAGCTCTCGATTGACGGCTTCTTGATCGGTCTGCCTCAAAACGAATTTTTGGTTCTTCTGATGTTCGCGACTGTTGTCCTTTTCGAGTTGTCCTCCCGATTGGCATCTTTCCCACTTTTCAACAATTCTACTTTTGGAAACAATCAAAGAATAAATATTTATATTTGTGATATAAAATCTACAAACTCAATATAGAGTTAGAAATAGTAAGATTACGATTTTTTGCCATTTTTTTGTGGTTTTAAGATTTTTTCATAATGGTTAATTATGCATATTTCAGCCTTGATCTTCAACGAAGATGTTAAAAAAAATTTGATGGAGACAGTCGGGACGGTGCCCGACTGTGGAATACCCTGTACCCTTTTTATCTCTGTAATTTTTAAAATTTTCAGTTTTAATGGTTCTACTCATACGAGTCTCCGCACAAAATTTTTTTTTGGGGGGGGGGGGGGGTATAAACCGCGAAAGTCTGTTGGGGGGAACGGGGGCATATATCAACTCAATTCGACAAACTTCATCTTACATGGGATTACGCGCATCTTTTGGTAAAATTTTGTGTCTTTAGCTCTTATGCTCTCGGAGATCTATTAACTCATACAGACAGACGGACGGACATGGTCTAATCGCTACCCGAATCAATTATAAGACTTTTCGCCCATGGAACTTATGGCCAGCCACGCCTCCTTCTGCCTGTTACTTACATTGCATAAATCTATACACTATGTGTAGAGGGTATGCACTTCAATCGGTCGAGCCGTCTTCGAGTAAAATAGATTCGGATACACATAAAAAGCTTTCCACGCCAGCGTTTAGTATATATCTTACCTTCTAAATGTTACATATATTGTACGAAACTAAAATACTTTTCGGTACATGGTATTAAAGAGCAAGAGAACTGTGATATAGCAGAATATTACCATTAGAATAAGTTATAGGGGAAGTCGGTACCAGATTCAGTGCAATGCGTACAAGGTTGGCATAACCAATCTAGACGCAACAAATTACAGAATTGTAAAATGGCATCCTGAAATTAAGAATCATTTTGAATAAAGTTCTAAGGTATTTGATTATAATTTGTAAGTGTTAAAAGTTTAACTGAACAATACCTTTTTCTGCAACTCAATCGATGGGTCCTGCTCTAAGGTGAGCACAAAAGGTTTTCCCCTTTTCCCTTTTTTCAGCACACATAGAAGCTCGAGCAAAAATGTTTCGTCTATGTTCCACTGCTTGGCCAATTTTAAATGCTGCAACTTGGTGCAGCTCTCAATAAGCGGTAAAAGTAATCTGTTCTCAAAGTGGCCCTCCATACTACTTAATCTGAGACACTCAAGCTCTGTAAGAAGTGCTAGTTGCTCCACATCGGTCCAGGGTATTTCCAGCGCCTTAAGATTTTTTAATTTCAGTATGCTGCTGATCTCAGACGCACCTAATCGTATTTGTTTTAGCTGAAGTACTTGCAAACGGTTCGCGTAATTTGTCGCCAGTGATATAAAGAGTTGTTCGTTAAGAATGAATCTCCAGCGACTACACAGGCTCAACGACGTTAAATTGACAAAATTGCCCAATTCTGGCTGCTCTCTATGAAAATTATTCAACGTTAAATGTTGCAGCTGCGGACAGTATGCAGCCAATTTTGGTAACTCCTGTGAAAGCTCATAGCCCGAGACGAACACTAAAGTAAGAGTTTTCAATATTTGCATTGATCTGAACATTTGCACGAAATCCTCTGGTGTCAGAGTGGAATCGATACCATCAATAAGCAAGGATTCCAATTGGTTGTAGTTCTGTAAATATCCCACTGAAAGATATAATAATAAAATTTAAAAGGTCGGGTAGCATAAATCTTTTAGCTTACTTTGTGGAGCGTGCGAATTGCATATAGTCAAATGCTTAACACTCATCAATTTGCGCGATGCTTGCAAGATATCAAAATGGCTTTCATGGCGTGTGATTATATACTGCTGTCTTATAAATATTACATGCAGATGGCACAAATTTGGACAATGGTCTTCCAACAGATCTGTGAAGGGCGCAATGAACCCTTCATAGTCATCCCAATGTCCACAACTCAATTCACACTCAACAACGTATTCACCGCATAACTGCAGCATATAGCGCCAGTCCAAAATTGTTGTAAGCATTCTACTGTTAATTTTAGAATACTTTACGCGTGCTTGATGCGTAAAAACGTCGCGAAAATTCCCATGTGCTCGAGCAAAATTGAGTTTGTGCTCCAGAACATTTAAGTATGAGAAAATATGCTCATAGCAATCATAGTTGAGTTGCAATATATTTGTATTGCACTTTTTACTTGTTTTATTGACCAGAAATCTGAATGGACAGCCCAGTTTCCACATTTTCTCTTTATACTGCAATAAGGAAAATTATTCTACAAAATTTTTATTGGAAGTACATACATTCGTATGTACGTATGTGTAATGCTGGGCTTACACTGTATGACACTAGCCGTGACGTGAGCCTTTTGCTGTCACACGTGGAAAGTGTGCACACTGCAAATCTATTCCACCCGCCGGAAGGCTATGTTTTTTTTATTGTCACAGAGTAAAAGCAAACCAACCTGTGCGATATGTTGGCACACAGCAAAATTGTTCAGCTTTTTAGACTGCGGCGACACATTTTTTCTCCAGCCAGCTTTTACCATGGGCCGTATGACTCCAAACGATTACTTGTGTTCACACTGAAAATTCATTCGTTCTTGTAAGGTGTAGTTAACGTACTAACGGATTGGCTCAGAGTATGAAATTCAATAGAGTGGAATCCTTGGCCGCTATATTTTCTCAATTTTGTCTACGAGTGTGTCGGTCTGACAGAGACAGCAACACAAGCAGCCTCACACGCACGTGTGCTGAAAGTGGTAGTTTTTCACCAAAATTTTTTAATATTTTAACGGTTCAGAATACCATCCTATTACTTTCAGGTACTTTGGGGTTGGCTGTTCACACTGTGGAGTGCCCACAAAGTGTGACAGCAAAGTGTGAAGCTATGTGACCCAGTGTAAACACGGCATTATGTTGACTAAACAATATTGTTTTGTTTATGGATAGGAATACTATCGCTTATCGTTGATGCGTGAGCCAACACTGTTTAAATAGAACTACTCCGATAAATATGGATCATTAAAGAGTGGAGCTTTTTTTTGGGAAAGGTAATAAGGCACATGAGAAACAAGAGGCTATGAGCGGAAAACTTCGTCACCCCGAAGATTACCTACAGTTGAAGATCTTATTTTCTAAGTTGGTCAGAGACTTAATAATTAACCCTTTAAAAATTGATTCTTTTCAAGATATATAAAAGAAATGGTCACTTTGACTTATTTATTAGAGCGCATAGTAAAAATATATAGAAACAGCCGGACGCAATATCGACTCAGTTGTTGAGGATGATCTTTTTTTGTAAAAGTAAAAAACATCATTATGCAAATATATTTCCATCCCTAATAAAATATAATACTTGTTCATTAAATTTACAGACTTTTCTGGTGTTTCAAGAAAACATTCCACAGTTTGCACATCATTTTTATAATGCCAGTATTTATTCGCTGTGGAGGTCCATACGTAACCGTTTTATTTTTGCCTACACGAAGGAGCTCTTAAATGACATGGATTCCGATATTTATTTTGATGGCTACATATTTCACGGTTAATTGTATTTTCAAAAGTATTGCTATTTCAGGTACTAACTATATATATTTTAGATCAACCGAATATTCTTCTTGTCGAGGCGCCATTCATAAACTCGAGCTTGTTCCACATCAAAACTAATCGCTTTGTGGGTGCACGGAAATTTGAAGAGAAACCAAAAGCAACACAATTTGATACATTGCAACGTTTTGATGCCATTCAAAATAAATTATTACATGTAGACAGCGTAAAAGAATGGCAAGGTGCTCTTTATGCAAACAAATTGAAGAATTTAAAGGGTCGTGAAATTATCATTGCTTTGTTTGACTACAAACCATTCATGCTGGTGAACTATGTAAGCACGTCTACGGCTGTTTCAGGGAACTGAAGGCAACATGTCTAATAGTTTTTAATGAATTATTACTTTTCGTTTTATTAATGGGCAGGAAAAACAGCCAAGGGTTTATAATCGTGACTCGGAATTTTCAGACGATGGGATCTTTATAGATGGCACCGAAGTGCGTATGATGTTGATATTTTGCGAGCTGCATAATTGCACAGTGCAAGCTGATACATGTAGCTAAGGTAATTTTTAAGGCAAGAAACAAAATTACTTAAATTATTTCTTAAAGCTCACGATGATTGGGGCGATATATACGTCAATGTTACTGGTCTTGGAATAGCGGGCATGGTAATGACGCGTGAGAACGACTATGCTATTGGCGGCATGTATGTGTGGTACGAGGCTTACCAAACCATGGATCTTACTCAATTTTTGGGTCGCTCAGGCGTTACATGTCTGGTGCCTAGTCCAGAGCGTCTCATTAACTGGACGCTGCCGCTGCGTCCCTTTCAGGCCACTTTGTGGTTAGGTGTATTGGTTTTGCTATTGCTGGAGTGTGGCGCGCTGTGCTTCACGCGTTGGCGTGAGGGAGCTGCCCGAGAAAATCACCGCACCTGGTACGAAAGCTTTCGCTTTAGTTATGTCAGCACGTTGAAGCTATTTGTTAACCAAGGCACCAACTATGAAACCACAGCGTATTCTTTGCGTTTAGTGCTGTTGTCAAGCTATATGATTGATATTATTATGACGACAGTTTATAGTGGTGG
Organism: Chymomyza caudatula; assembly: GCA_035041775.1. Lineage (NCBI taxonomy): Eukaryota > Metazoa > Arthropoda > Insecta > Diptera > Drosophilidae > Chymomyza > Chymomyza caudatula. The sequence goes on from JAWNKW010000133.1 coordinate 3,686,384, forward strand.
GCTTGCAGCCATACTTACGCTGCCCAGTCTAGAAGAAGCTGCAGATTCTCGGGTACGACTTTACACGCACAAGCTCACCTGGTCAGGCACTTCACAGGCATGGATAACCACTATTGATCATCCCACAGAGGATGTAAGTACGCTGTGATTATTGCTCATATAATTATAAGTCAATATGAATTACTTTAGCCAGTATTAACGGGACTTGTTAAGCAATTTCGTGTATACGATGCCGATCAAATAGAAGCATTCTCACGCACAGAGCGGATGGCCTTTATTGTAGAGCGCATGCAGTTCGGTAAGTTTAATATTACTATACCAGTTTGGTATGCCAGTGTAAATAATCTGTGCTTCTGCAGGTCATCTTGCAAACTCGGAAATGATTGGCGAAGAGGGTTTAGCACGACTAAAATTGATGATCGACGACATCTATGAATCCTATACAGTGGCATTCGTGCCTCGCTTATGGGCCTTTTTGAGTGTCTATGATGATTTCGTACTTGCTTGGCATTCATCCGGTCTAGATAAGTTCTGGGAGTGGAAAATTAGTGCAGACTATATGGACAATAATCGACAAAATCGAATAGTGGCATCGCAAAAGCAAAACTTGGATATTGGACCAGTCAAACTGGGTCTCGATAATTTTATTGGTTTAATTATGCTGTGGTGCTTCGGCATGATTTGCAGCCTTTTGGTATTTTTCGCCGAAATTTGGTACGCAAAAGCTCAACTTTGCAAGAGCAACACTTGATCAGTGACACGCGTTATCAACGGATCCAATTCATTATATTTTAAATGGGAGCCCCATAATTCATTTAATGTATCTACAGCCAATTGCACAGAGCTGCCCACATATGTTGAATTGGATGCGTGTAATGTTAAAAAAATTACTACCTCTGGGGCAATAGGAGAAATGGTATCGCAGATGGTATGCAGCGCTAGCGCTGCATTTGCTGTTATCTATAAACGATTAATTTAAAGTTAAAAACAGTAGTTTAAAAGCATGAGCACTTACTTTATTGAGATTCACAATCAATAGAACTTTGCCTTGTTGTATTTTCCGTTTATACTGATCTATGGCATATCCATAGTCGCCATTAGGAGCAGCAAAATCATCATGGGTCATTTCTATAAATCGCTTTTTATGATCTAGGGATTTTATAAAATTTAAATTGAGCATTGAATGGTTGACAATACCAAGAACTTACCAAAGCAGGAAGAAGTCTCAATAGCAATGTCATGAATCAACTGTTGCAGTGTCTTTCTGCCACTTTCGCTCTTATCTAAAAACAAATATACATTCGGCGTGTTAGATCGTCCGTTCAGAAGCAATTCAATGCCGGAGGAAAGTGCATCCCACACATCATCCGTCTGTTGTGGTGTTTGCTGGCGAAGTTTTTCAAAACGACAAAGCTTTGGTTCATTCTTTTTACAACAAAGAGCGACAGCAATTAAAGTAATTACTATAATTATTAAACAGTACATAAAGCTGTTTCCTTTTCCTTTCTCGTTGAGACTTTTTTCAGGCACAATTGGTTCATCCCCGTCTGATTCATTTTCCATCTCAGTTTGTATAGATTCATCATTATCGCTATCATAACATGTGGGTGGGACAGATCCTGAATGGATGCTCCTCCTGATAGACATTTTAATCAATAATCAATTGGCTTATAATGCATAAAAGACAATTTTATGCGCAATATTTATTTTCCAAACAAAACGCAAATAGAAACGAACAAATTACTTGGACATGCAAAAGTTGCATTGCAAATTAGGGATGTACAAAAACGTCGATGTTTTGTGCATCGACAATATTAATCAGTTGTATCGACGTTTGTCGATTTTTTGTTCGCCATGTATCGATGTTTAGTCAAACATCGACATCTCTATTTCGATCACTTTTGCCACCTCTTCACAAGAGCCTCTTTAACTAGTTTTAGACCAAGGTATATGAATTACAAGGTATGCGCCAGAGACCTGCAATGCGTGAGAATTTGTGCGTGCTACTCAATACTACGTTTTTGGACGTCAAAATGAGTATGAGTAGAAAACGTATTTTAGTGAAACTAGACCAAAGTACGTCTTTTCCCTTGTTCTCATAAGCGTCGACGCATTAGAAAAACGTCATTAAGTAAAACTGTCAACGCAACCTCACTCATTGACGTTTGCAACAGAACGAAAAATTTGATGCAGACAGTCGGGACGGTGCCCGACACTGTCGGGTGGGGTTCCCACTGGCTTATGTTTCTTTTTTCAATTTATCCTCAATTACGTCAGTAATTATTCAACTTTAACGTGATTTTAGCTTATAATATGAATGCGAAAAACTTTAATGCGTTGTTATAAACTTAAAGGTTTATTAATACATACATACATATCTTGAATGTACATTTATGGCTACAGGTAGGTTTATATACAAACATTTTTCATTTTAAGTAGTGGACATAATCTCCCACTCCTCTTCATCACAAAAATAATAAACTACAATGGTGTTTAAGAAGTAAGCCTATATGGGTTTTCAAATCGAACACCTTTTGTCAAAAATAAGTTTACGTGTTTCGGGATTTTTCGTAAAAAAAAAAATTGTTTTTCGATTTATATCACATTGAAAATCCCAAAAAAAAATAATTGTAAAGTGCATAAGCGTCATGTAATTCAAATGCAATATCTCTGCATAAGCTTTTAATAAAAGTATTTTAAAAATTTTATTTAAATTTATAAACTACAGATAGTAGGTTTAATATTTAAATAAAATTTTCAAAGGCGTCACTACTTTTGAAAAATATAAAATATTTATTATTGGTTGCGTTTTTTTTTATACTTAAAATCGTATTTTTTTTAGATTGGTATCTTTTTAAGATCGTAAAATACTTATTATTTATTAGCTCTCATCGTGGTTTTGTCATTGCTTATGCATTTTAGACAACTTTTTCATGAAAAACTCCGATACACGTGTAAACTAATTTTTCACAAAGAATTTTTGACAAAAATTTCAAAAATGTGAAACTTTGTTAGGCTCAAATCCGTTTGACTTGAAAAAGGTTTAGCCATATAAATACATATCAGAGACCTGCAATGCGTGGTAATTTATACGTATTTAAAAACGTCTTTTAGCGTCGGAGTACTTAAGCGTGGACGTACCAAAGTACGTCTTTTCCCTTGTTCCCATAAGCGTCGACGCATTGACGCTGTGCCCAGGCTATATTTGAGGCGTCATACTTGCTTAGCACAGTAAACTGTATCACAATGACGCTAGACGTTTGCTTCTAGGTTTTAGTACACTTTGCAGTTCTCTTTTAAACATATTACTCGAGATAATTTTTAATTAATAAGAAACTTCACAAATACTTGGTAGTGTTATTTGTTTATCGATGGCACAGTATTTAGAGTTAAGCGCCCTAAACGACCCCACACAAATATTTCGTCAATTGCGCGCTTCGCATAGAATTTTTGCTCCTCGGTTAATTTGCGATACTCCATAGACCAAGTTTGGGCATATATTGTGGATTCTTCTGCTATACATGTTTCATTCATTGGTTGAGATACGCTGGGAAATTGTAGTACATCGGGGCTGTTGTATTGTTCAGAACGTTTGAAAATAGCATGACTACTGCGTTCCGAAAACTGTGGTGATGGGACCCTTGTGGGCGCAGGTACCTTTTCGGCTTCGTCTATTAGTAGCTGATCCATTGGATTTACTTCAATGTCTGAGACCAAGCAAGGTTCGTTTTTAACTTCTGGTGGTTTTTCTACTTGCGCTTTTTTTTCTACCTTGTTTTTTGACTTGCTGCATAGTTTCTTTTTTTTGATGGGGCATTGATCCAATTCCAAATCGGAATTACTTTCACCACCTTCCTGAGAAGCGTAACGACGATAACAGCTGTGCCTCATTAAATTGGATGTGGATGTTTTAAATGCAAATAAATGTTTGCATGACGTACACTGCACAACACCTTCAATGACGGAGCCATCTTCTTGTTGGATTTCACAGAAAATGCGCCAAGCTTTGCTTCTTCTACTGGGATGTGACAATAACTTGTAAGTTCCATTATCCACTTTACGTCTAACGTCTTCTTTATCTCTATCATCAAATTTAGCTGGTGCCCGTTTTTGCGGTTCCATCATTTTCAGCTTACAATGTGAGTGCAACTAAAATTGTTTATAGTAGCATAACAACACACAGCGATGGTAATACATACATATGTTCGATAGTCAAATAATCGGAGTAAATCGGACAATCAGAAGTCGTGATAATAACCGATAATGAGGAACTGCTGATTGTAACAAAAGAAGCAAATAAAATGAAAACCGATATTACTTTGTCCTTATTTTTAACTATCCATTTACTGCATTAAATGTGTATCCGCTATTCTTGAACTTTTTTGCGATGGTAATGTTACGAAAATAAGAAAAATAATGCCTTCTATTTTCGCTGCCACTAACTATCTGAATCAGTATTTTTAGATGGCAGTCGAAGATTTAATTTTCAAATCAGAGGGTTTTTAAACAATGGTCTAGTATATGCATAATTTGTGCTGAACCACAGGAATCGACAGAAAATCAATTGTAATAGATACAAAATGGTCGATAATTTAAGTTATTTATGTATTACTAAAAACTTCTAAATGGGTTTGTATTTTTTATGGTATATTATTATGCACTGTACTTGTATTTTATAAACAGCACTCAACACTTCGTTTCAATGAATTTTTCTTACAATTCCTTCAACAGCGGAGTCGTTTCTGTTTAGAATTGAGATTTCTTTTTCAAATAAAAAATGTATCGATATATTGGAAAAGGTTTAAAATATAATATACTAAAAAATGGAAAATGCTAAATGTACCGAAAAAACGGTCACGCTGATTATTTACACACGTTGGACCGGCATTGTTTAGATTTTTTTATTTTTATTACATACATAGTTAATTTTTAGTTATTTACATCACACCACCTAACAGCAGTGCCAATTGCAATGTCTGTGTCCTACAGTTGCTTTGATTTTCTTGGGTTTCAGGTAAGACAAAAGTTACCAACCTTTACACGAACAATATAATTTTTGGAATTGTATGCATATAACAGGAGGCATTAAAAAAAATGCGAGAAGTAGACGATAAAATTATATATGCCCTGAATGAATTGCCCACGGAATCGTTTAAAGGTCAGGTAGACAGCGAGAACACATGTCGCGAGCTCCATGGGATTCTTCAAGAGACGCATGTCGCGCGTAGTGAAGCCATTCGCAATTGCATAACATTTTCAGCCACACAGCTAAAGGAGCTGAGGGAACAGCGTGGAGCCAATCCAAATGATGTCGACACGAATAGCAAATTTAAGGCGGAGCAGCGTAAGGTATGTTAAAATTTCTTAATAGTTGAACGCTTAGTAATATTTTTAATGTCTAGTTGCGGGTTCTGCAGGCTGAACTAAATGTAGAGGATATAATCAAGGAACGCACCTATAAGACATTTAATGAGCGCTGCAGAACATTCTTCCATGCCGGTCAATGAGATTCAAAAATATTGATGTTTCTACATATTGTCAAGCATTTTTGGGAGCATCAAAACCGATGTGCAATGAAGCTTAAATTGTGTAGTTTTAGGTCATATTTTCACTTATGTATAAACAATATGATACTGTTATTAAAAAAGTTTATTAACAAAGATATGTAATGTAATTTTGTAAATTCAGAAATACAAATTAGAATTTGGAAAATAAATTAAGATTCGTTGTAAGGCAAGTTATATTTCCTGTATATGTCTTTTAAGGGCAATCCATTTGCCACGGCTAACGAGCCTAGGACAACTTGAGTGGCATCCTTGAGATCATTGTAGTTGTGAAGACGATCCAACAGCTTCAGTTTTAATTCATCCAAAGTGGCTACATCACTACTTAGCGTTTTCGTTTTCTTACGCTTAACCTTTTTTTTATAAGTTTTCATGATTGTGCAGTAAGGCCAAGTGGCGTTGTAGCTTTATACAAATTCATTCACAGTTCTAAGCTAAATAAATTTTATTTTTTTGCCAAATGAACCGGAAGTAATTAAGTAAATAACAATTAGGGATGTAAGCAACATCGCCGATTTTTTTAATCTAATGTATCGAAACGAGCCAATTTTTTTTTCGCAATGCATCGGTGATGTGCCGATGTTTGGTACATAGAAATATCGAGTTTGATTCCTTCATAATGCCAAAGTAGTTTTTACTTATTTATATAGCACATTAATTATAATAAATGCTTCTTAGAATAACGGCAAATGGATGTTTTTGTAGGAAGTAAAGCTGACAATGCGTCAAAAATAAAAAATGGTTTGCGTTCCGTAAATAGATAGATGAAAATTATGAAAACATTCCTGAACATAAGCCGACACGGGGCGTTAGGCCAGCACAAATAAAAAAAACAATTACAGAAGTACGCTGCTTAAGAAATAAAAATATAAAAAATTACTGAAACGCTGTTACTTATGATTGCAACGACGTCGAGCCCTTTCTCTATTGTAGCGAATGGAGGATTTTTTCTTACATGGACGTTATTCCGTTCATCGATGCATCGAAATTTTGTATCCAAGTTTAAGTCCAATTTTACATCCCTAATTATAATTAGTTGCAACCAATTTGATTAAGACCGATAGGACAGCTGTACCGTGCCAGCAACAGTCTCTGTGATTGTAATGTTAAAATGTGCAACTATCAGTGTTAACTAACAGCTGCACTGTTAGTTGACAGAAGTTCTGTTAACGTAGTGACGCATGAGCTGGCGTAATTTTCGAGTTTTATTATAGTAATGTAAGTTTAAAAACTACAAAAATATAGGCAAATTGTTAATTTGTGTATAATGAATGTATTATGTTTAAGGGTATCCCTACAAATTAAAGTTAGTTAATGAAAATATGAATGCCTGTAAACGCTGCTGACCTAAGCCCACACGCACACGTGCGCAAATGTGTGTGAAATTTATACACTATATATATAAATGTGAAAGTGTTGTCACATACTTGGAAAACCTAAAATTGCAAATAATTAAAAGATTCTAAGCCAAATCCTGTGTGCAAAAAGAAACAATAATTTTGTGATTTAAACTTTTGGCGCTTAAATTGGAAAACACGTAAAAGTAGCGCGAGAGTTTTTATGAATGAAAAAAAAAAAACTGAAAGTACTAGTAATAGGATTTTGGTAGTATAAAAATATCGAGCCAGTTGGCGTTTATATTTGTGTCATTGCTAATTAAGTTATATCAAAGTTGTGCCCTAAGATTAATATCTATTTATTTTACATAAAGCAGATTCAAACTTTAAGGACAAAATAAGATGTCTGCCACCCACAAACAACGATATAAAAATGCCGCATTGGACTCAACTGAAATGCGGCGCCGACGCGAAGAAATTGGTGTACAATTGCGCAAGACAAAACGCGAGCAACAGCACTTTAAGCGGCGAAATGTGGTTCTGGATGCTCCAACAGGGGCTGGCATGGATAGCAGCAATAGCAGCGAGCTACAGGTTCGTACCTTGACAGTCGAAAGGATTCGTGAATAAATTTTTTGTTTATAGGCGAACGATATGCACATGTTAGACAATGGTCAGACGGGAGCTCAACCAAATGCCACACTTTTTGTCGGCGAGGTTATGCCAGGAACAGTTCCTGCTTCCATAATAAATGCGGAAATGATACAAATGCTTTACAGCAACAATCAGAGCGAACAGTTGGAGGCTACACAAAAGTTTCGCAAGTTGTTGTCGCGAGATCCAAATCCCCCCATTGAGGAAGTTATACAAAAGGGAATTGTACCACAGTTCGTGACATTTTTGAGGAATAATGAGAATGCTACGCTACAGTTTGAAGCGGCTTGGACTTTGACAAATATTGCGTCGGGCACATCGCATCAAACAAAAATTGTCATTGAGGCAGGAGCTGTGCCCATATTTATAGAGCTGCTATCCAGCCCTCATGCGGATGTGCAAGAGCAGGCTGTATGGGCGCTGGGAAACATTGCAGGCGATTCGCCCACGTGTCGAGATCACTTACTTGGCTCTGGCATATTGCAGCCGCTTTTGCAGTAATTAGCTTGCTATTACTTAATATTCAGCACTTCATTTTTAATTTTTTCGTCTTCCTCAGCGTACTCAGCACTTCAGAGCGCATCACCATGATAAGCAACGGCGTATGGACGCTTTCAAATCTGTGTCGTGGTAAAAATCCTCCCGCCGACTTTTCAAAAATCATGCATGGTCTGCCCATACTAGCGCATTTACTCAATCACACTGATGTGGATGTTCTTAGCGATACGTGCTGGGCCATAAGTTATCTTTCGGATGGACCCAATGACAAAATCCAAGCTGTCATAGATGCAGGCGTGTGCCGCCGCCTAGTTGAGTTGTTGATGTGAGTCTAGTTATTATTAGATGCGATCAAAAGTCCATTAAATGTTCACCTATTTTAAAGGCACCCGCAAAATAAAGTAAGCACGGCAGCGTTACGAGCTGTTGGAAATATTGTAACCGGTGATGATCAGCAGACTCAAGTGATACTGAACTGTAATGCCTTGCCCTGCATAAGTCACTTGCTAAGCTCACAGTCCGAAACTACTAAAAAGGAATCCTGTTGGACCATATCGAATATTGCAGCTGGCAATCGCGAGCAAATACAGGAGCTTATCAACGCCAACATATTTCCTATGTTGATGAGCATCATGCAAACAGCTGATTTTAAAACTCGTAAAGAAGCCGCCTGGGCCATTACAAATGCCACCAGCAGCGGCACCTCGGAGCAAATTCATTATTTGGTTCAAGTGGGCTGTGTGCCACCCATGTGCGAATTTTTGACTGTTGTTGATTCTGACATTGTTCAGGTAGCGCTAAATGCGCTGGAAAACATATTGAAAGCTGGTGAAAAGTTCCAAGTGCGGCCAAATCCCTATGCCATGGCTATTGAGGAATGTGGCGGTAAGCAGGAATATATTTCGTACTATTTGATACTCGCGAAAGGTTAAAAAATTGTACCTTCCAAAAATGTCTTATTAATTATTTCAATACGGTTACATAGAGACATTTGCAGCTGTACGTAATGTTCATTTTTCTACTCTACGTTTTATTTTAAATTTTCAAGATGTTTCGAATTAAATATTTAGTTGTTACCATTTTTTGCAACAATTGAGTCGGTGTACCTCTGGCCGTGGGTCCGTCTGCTTGCTTTGAAACATTTTTTAGGCGGACTTTAACATATTTATTTAAAATGGGTAGTAAAGGGGGTTTGGTTATGAATTAAGTATGTAACCATTGACACCTCGAATTAATCCGGCACATACATTTTTGTTTAATAATTGCATACCGTCTATTTTAGGTCTCGACAAAATAGAATATTTACAAGCGCATGAAAACCGTGATATCTACCACAAATCCTTTTACATTATTGAGCAATACTTTGGAAACGAAGAGGAGGACACACGTGTGGCGCCCGTTGCAGGAAACCAACAATATGAATTTAATCCGCAGCTAGGCAATACACCGGATGGCGGCTTTAATTTCTAGCAGACATCATTGGCTGATTTTTATCATGACAACAATAATAATAAAAATTAAAAGCCACAGAAGCAACATTACGGCGTATGTTTGATCTACCGACAAACACAATTGTATGGGTGCAGTCATTAGCTTATAAGTTAGCCACAGCCACAAATATAATTGTTATGTTTTGTTTTGTAAACTATGAAAATTATTATTATTAGATTTATTTTTATTAAAACTTAATTCGAAATGTATGCACCTGGTATGTGCGTATTTATGTATAACTAGCTCATCTATTGTAACTAGTGCATTTCATGACCAAAAGTATAATTTGTATTTTGCATAAGAATAAAGTGCATTGTATGGATGGGAATTTGTAGCTCTATTTCATAGTTTGCTCATAAGTACATACATTCAAAAGAACAAGACAAAAATATTAAGTGTAAAAAATGTTCTATATGACATATGGTTAGCTAATCCAAGTTTATCTTTATTATATTTCTAATGAGTTTGTAAATAATACTACATACATCTTACATATATCCTTACACATATGCAATTCAAATTAACAATGCATATAAAAATTCGCAAAATATTTTATTTAGAAGCTTTTTTTAGTTAAATTTTTGATTATGGAACTTAAAAAGATTTCCTTTCATTTGTTTTTGACCTTGTCTAACTGTTACTATATACAAAATTGTAATATTCCTTCAATTATGAAAATAAAATTCAATTTATTTACTGCACCAATAAAAAACAAGAACCAAACATGTGACATTTACTAGGGGGTGTGGTATCCTGGTAATTGTAAACGTGTATTCAAACGAAAATCAGGACCTAAGTAAACAAGATGGAAACCGAGTCACACAAATCGATAAAAGAAGAGTGTCTTGAAATAGCGATATGATTGTTAAGAAAATAAAATTCCTTGAAATGTGAAACGTTGGGAATCGTCCGATTTTGACACGCGATTGATTTAAATCCAGAGGAATTATTTTGAAGCGATTGTTCGTTTGCTGTCATTTAGGATGAAGTACGTCAATAAATGTACATTGCTTTTTGACAAAATGTTGAAAATGGTTAAGTTTCGTTGTTTTCTTAGTTATAAATAACTAAACTCGTTTGATAAACTGCACTTTGTACGGCTTAGCAGTAAGCGTAATTCCCGGCTGCAGCACTAACGATGGACTTTCGTTTGTCGGCAGCACAAGCTTAAAGTTCTGCACAATCTTGACCAGAAATGAAAAGATGCAGGCTCGTGCCAAGGCATCACCCAAGCAACGACGCCTACCCAGGCCGAAGGGCATAAAGTATTCGTTCTTACAGCATTTGCCTTCTGCATCGATAAAACGTTCTGGCTGGAATTCGCCCGGCTCCTGCCAATGTTCCACATCCATGAGTACCGAGCGCAGACCTATCAATATGGTTGCATTTTTGGGTATGTCGTAGCCACCCAGCTTGGTCTCCCACAGTGCCCGACGCGGCCCACTTACAGGGACAATATGAAAGAAGCGCTGTACTTCCATAATAAAAGCATTCATATAGTGAAAAGATTCGCGCTTGCTGAGATGTGGAAAGGCCTCAGCATCTCCACAGTTCATATTATCTGCAACTTCAGCATATAACTTGGCCTGCACATCGGGTCTCATAGAAAGAAGCATGAGCGCCACATTGATGGTATTGCTGGTGGTCTGTGAGCCAGCAATAAAAAAGTCTAGAATTGTCATGACTAGCTGCGTCTCATTAAAGGTGGCTGAGCTGTCGCCGGACTGCATCTCTCGTAGATAGGCGTATATTAGGTCACTGTCTTCCAATTGGCTGACACCAGCGGGATGTTTTTGTAATTGTCGCTTATGCTCCGCTATAGTCTCCGAGAAAAAGTTATGCAACTCCATATTTAGCTGACGTATAAGATTATAGCCTGTGCGATCGGGCGCTATGAAGCGCAGCCAAGGAAACTGAGTTAACAAACCTCCACTAATGTCAAACAGCTTTGAACGACGGTTCATTAGATCCAGCAATCTATCCAAAGTGCTATCCGATTCACTAGTAATGCACTGACCTGCTACTAGACACCATAGCACATTAAGCACACTCTGTGCCAGGACTGTGGCCGGCCAAATGGGAGCCTCTTTAGTCTGCGTCAAGTGGCGTAGTAAGGCGTCCGCTTCGCGTTCAATGTGCTGCTCCATCTGGCTATATGAATAAAGAATCAGCATTAAATATATAGCATAATTGATAACAAGTAACAAATTATTAATACAACACACCTGCGTCCATAGCCCACATTCCGCATTTGTTTCATGGCAAAGTTGCGATGTTCGTACCAAAGGTTGCCATCTGTGCAAGTTATGCCCTTCCTTGTGCCCATGGTGCGCAGGCGCAGAAAGAAGTTGTCGGGCCGCCCCTCGAATACTTCCTGTAGCTGTACATCACGCACCAGTGTATTCCCAAGTGCTACCACAACGTAATCTTGGCCTAGTTTCAGTCCCAGTAAATTGCTTTTATAACGCTTAGCCCACTGTTCGAAGAGTAGGTGCTGACCGCCTGCAGCACGTGCTTCCCGACGAAACTGCAATGTGTTGCCGAGCCAAGGCGTAAATTGAGGACCTGCAGAAATTCGCAATATAAACTCGATAAATTTGTAACTGTATAAAAAAACTAAATGCTATAACTGACGAAAAATTACTTTGTGGAGAGAGAACTTAGAAAGCCCATTAAAATTACTTTTACATCACACTACATTTAAAAGTGTGGTCGTATATACGCTGATCCTCATTTTGAGTACCTAATATACAAACATCATTTTTTGGAGGACTTCAATAAATGATTTGATAGTCAGTTCGCAGCGGCTCAGCTGGTTAGGTCATGTTGTGCGTATGCATGAAGAAGCTCCTGCGAGAAGAGTTTTCAATGCGGCTGTCAAAGGGAAGCGACGAAAGGGCAGACCATGTCTCCGTTTGAAGGACCAGGTAGAGAGTACACTAGCTACCTTTGGTATCACCATTCGGACCAAGCTCGCGCAAAGCAGAGACGCTTGGAGGAGAACTTTAAGTCAGGCCGTAACCCGGTAATGGGTTGTTATGGCCAGTTAAGTAAGTAAGTCAGTTCCCAGTAGCCAAAACTACTCCAATCACATGCTCTATAATTGACAACACTAATTTAATTAATCTTATCACCTGCTTGACACTAGTCAAATCTTCTAATCGACAAATCATGAAATTCAACAATCGATTTCATATTATAAATATAATTTTAGTAATTTTCTTATCAGTCACAAAACTTTAGCTTTTAGTTTCTAGGGGAGTATGCACATTAGGGTGGGTCGGTTCCAAAATAAGGAAAATGTTTAAAAAAACGGCACCTCATATGAAAGCTTAGTAAGTCGAGAGTAACTTGAGTCAACTTATTGCAATTGGTTGATTGTCCAAATGAATTGGTTGGTCCAAAGAGTGTCGATTCTAATTAGATTTCAATTAGAATCGATACTCTTTGCGGTCTAGGATTCCACAAATAAACTAGAAATATACCAAAACATTAAATGGCTGTAACTTCTTTGTTTTTAAATTAAATTATACACTTTGCATGAATTTTAATAATAATTCATAAGGTGGTTGAATTCTAAATACAAGACTTCCTATAATATCCAAAAAGAAAATGTAGCCAACGATGAGATCTGCAAAACAATAAATCATTTAAGTCCAATGACTTAAATGCTGCTCTTAAATTGGACAGACTAACTAAACTAACGTAGTGGAATACCTAAACGAAGGGTCAATCCTGACGAGATTTCGCTATATTCAATAACAGAATGCGTTAATTTCATATGGAATACGAATGAATCACCAGCACTAAACTAAAAAATTTAATGAAGACAGTCGGGACGGTGCCCGACTGTGGAATACGCTGTACCCTTTTTCTTAAGAAACACTAAATACGGCAAAATGGGAAAGGAAGTATCCACTTTTATATCTCCTTTCATAAGATCGATATGCCTGTAAACATTTTCCTATTGGGAAGTATATTTTTGACTATAACTTTTAATGTATTTATCCGATCTCGATCATTTTTGGAACATAGATGCACATTAACACGCACATCTCTCAGGAGTTTTGAGTTGATAGACTAAATGGAGCGGTTGTAAACTTCATCTTACATTGGATTAAGCGCATCTATCGCCTCATACGGACCGACGGACGGACAAGGTCCAATCGCTACCCGAGTTAATGATAAGACTTTTTGCCAATGGAACTTATGGTGTGCCACGCCTCCTTCTGCCTGTTACATACATTGCACAAATCTATAATACCCTTGTACACTATGTGTACAGGGTATAAAGACAGGTGTTACAAATTGAATACGATTTTAATGCCAGACGCGTGCAATTACGTACACATATCGCCCATTTCCAGTTGGTAAGTGTGTTGGCTGACACTTTAGCCATATGAGGCATGAAGCAGGTCTACTCTATTGCATAAATTGGAACTTGTATCAGGCTGACAAACTATAAGTGGTCGAATTTGCTTGCCTAATTAGATATTGTCGTTGTACGTACATGTAAATATGTGATAAATTATGCGCTTGACTGTCTAGTTCAATCTAGAATCTATCCTATTTGAATACTGATTATTATTTAATATATGTAATTAATCTCACAGATAAAACACTATATACTCTGTACAAAAAGATAAATAATAAAATGCTCAGGACGATAAAAAAAAGCGACCGAAGTCCGTTTACCAGCGTCACAAATATTGTAACCTTGTCTTGTTCTTTGCCTGCATTCAGTTTTTTGATGCATCAAAATCGGTCAAGAACTGAGGGAGTGTCCTAAATGTACTACTACTAAAAGGTACAGTCAGCAAAAGCTGGCAACTTGAAAATGTCCAATTCTTTCAGTGCAATCTCCCCTAACAGAAATTTGCAGTTTACGAAAAGTTGATATTTGATACTGTTTGTATGATGATCATTTTCACTGTGGTATATTATTGGCGGAATGTCGCGGCTGTAACCGGCGCTCTTGTGTCATCGCTTATTAGAAAGAATACTATTATTGTTATTATATATATTTGCATTTGTAAATTTGTGTCAGACGCAAGCCACAAACCCAATTATAGTATATGACACTATTTTTATTATATAATAAGAAATTGTAATTCTTTCTAATTAAGTTTTTCGATTATAAATACCATAGAATTGTATTGATTTAAAACAAACTCACCTGGAGGGAAGTTTTTTGGACGGCGCAGCGAACTTATTAATGAATATATCACAAAGCCAATTAAAATCGTACACAAAAATATGAAAGCACTCATCTTGACAATTATCTACACTTTGAATCTTTTCTCAAATGTTAAACACGTTACCCACACGAAACACACAAAAGCCCAATAAAGATCTCTACTGGCGCACCTAACTGACGCGTCCGCACGTCATGAGCGCTCTGTGCCAACTAAAACCAATAGTTATGCAGGCCCAAGCCTGAGAGTTACCGAAACCCACGCACTGTCGTTCAAGTGGGCAACGGACACCTTTGATTGCCCAAACGACTGGCAAATAGAGCGTCTCGTTAGATCGAAGTGGTTCGTTTTTGGGTTCGAATCAGAAACGTGATATGCGGCTCTTTGTATAAGAATCAAACGTGTCCACTACTATTTGTTGATAAGAGGGTACAAATGACTGCGTCTCTGCTATATAAGTCTTTTGAACAAACCAGCACGTTCGTTTACCGTCCTATTGTACTGTGTGAGCGTTCTTTGAATTTTCGCAAGCTCGCTTACGTGATATAGCGTTCAAAGTCAATGGTTGGGACTTTTTATAGTATCAAGAGCGATTCCAAGCATCTTGGGTTTACTTTTCTGCAACATGCGAATATCAAACAAACAAGAAAAAAAGAACGGAATTAAAAGCTCTTTTTTTTAAATTATTTCAATTAGGCAGATGTACACCTACTGCCGGACAGCGGAGTACCCTGTATCCATAAAAACTAAATCCAGCATATGGTAAAGTGGAACGAAAGTATCTACTTTTATGTCTCTTTTCACAATTTCGATATGACTTTAAGCATTTTTCTATTGGGAAGTTCCAATTGAGAAGTTTTCCTGTTGGGAAGTTGGTTGTCTTTTGAAAAAAGGTGAATACAGTTTTAACGATTAGGATAACACGAGTCATATAAATGTGCTTTCGCTTTTATACCAATAGTATATACTATATATAGTGCATCCTATCTGCAATAAGTCCATTCCAAGTTCCTAGTACAGAAAAGAGCAAGTTCATCGATTCATGTCGATATCTCACCCCCTTCCCGCGTGGGAAAATACACCATAAATGCTATTCAATCAAAACTTGGCACAGTCATGCATACTGTTATTGTGCATATGTGACGAAAAAATGATTAAGATCGGATGGAAACTTAAAAAATATAGGCATTAACGTTCCAATTTTTAACTGTGTACAGCTAGCGTAAGGAAACGGTCAGATAGGCGAACATGGCAGCGTTGACTCGGCTGTTGATTAATATAATAATACCCTGCTGACGTTTTTTTTTTTTTTTTTTGGATGTATTGTTATATACTTAGCTTTCGCTTATACATGTATAAAAAAAATTTGATAAATGATATATAAACTGAAGCGCACATCCCGAATACGTATGGCATTTAAGAAAACCCAGTTCGTTGTGGAAGATCTTCTTTCGGAATATAGTTTAAAAATGCAATAGATAGTTGCTAATTTACATCACATTATACGTTAAAGATTATTATATAGAATGGTACTGGTTTTATCATGGGCTCATAAAAATACAGAATTTTTGGCAATTATGTAGTCGATTTCATTTGTCCAGGGGTTTTTGAAAGCGCGCCATTCACTCTGAAGCTGTATATAGCCATTATCCTTGCAACGAAATCGGTAAAGCTGCGTTGTAACTTTTTCGGGCACCTGCATGACCATCTTGTGAGATTCAACCAATGCGGGTATATCTTCGCTGTGGAAATACTCATAGAAACTGCTGCCCAGTATTTCCTGTGGCAAAAAACCTATAACCAATGTGGCGCTGTTATAGCCAAAAAGTATTTAATTAATTTTAAACTTCTTGTTATTCTTTTAAAATTGATTTCGTACCGTTGATCAATGAACAAAAACTTTCCCTCTGCTGAGTGCCGAGATATAAAGAGCACGTGTCGAATATTTGGATGATTATCCAAAGAAGCGGGCAAAGGTAAATTTAAGACATTAGGTGGTATTCGTCCCACCGCCACTAGACAGGATAGATTTGTAGTTTGTTCATCGCTATCGCCATCCTGATCCTCATCTTTGATGGGCGTCCAAGATTTTAAATACCCTGTGCACTGTATAACCCGATACTTATTATCAATGCTTAATTTAGAATTTCGTTTGGTGGAGCTGCGTGAACTAGATGATGTATCAGATTCGTCTTTGATTTTATTGGTTGCCCGGAGCTTCATGCGGCAGAAAAATGAACGACGCGCGCCAGGACACAAACGACACAGACTTTGTGGTACATCCGTTTTGACAGGTAACATTGCTAAAAGGAAATTATGTGAAAATTAGTGTATAATTACAAAAAAAAAAATCTTAAAACTGGTCTATAATTCCAATTCTAACTTGGTATTCGCATATGAACGTCATCCTCTGTCACCCAATATAATATCTTAGAAAATATCTACACTTTCTAACCAAAGATATATGTGTGTGCCACTGCCCGCAATAGAATTTCTTAGATAAGATCTGCATGTTTTAAGCTCAGACATTTAGTAAAAATCTAGTTATCAATGGTATAAAGTAAAATTATTATCAATCGTTCGAAGTTTGCTTAAGTTATATTCCAAAACATGAAATTGTTTACTTATCAAAAGCCAGAGCTAACAAATTTTGAGTGCTACCTATTGTTTTGCATCTTAATTAAAAAAAAAAACGAAAACTCACATATTGAAAATTAACTATCTTGAAGAGGAAAGAGGGCAAAACAAGTTGCTACCCAAATACAATACCATCTACCAGTTTTCATATCAAAGCTGATGACTTACTTTTGGCATCAATAAGACGTTCTCGCGGGCATTGTTCCAGCGAAGACAGCTGTTCCTTGACCTTGCCAATGTCTTTGGGATGCAACACATCGAACCAACTCTGACCCAGAAGATCGGCCTGTGTGCAATTCAAAACATTTGAGACGGAATCCGAAACATATAAAATACTTCCGCGATCACAACCCACAACAAAGAGAAAACCCTCAGATGCCTGCAATATGATCATTTTTAGTTCCTGATCAGACAAAAAGCTAGGTCTATAATCGCCATTATAAGGATGTAAGCTGCCGCGGATACCACGCAAATGTTGCACAGCCATGCGCAACACGGTGAGCTTGTCCAGCTTACGATGCATGGCGTAGCACATGGGTATCATTGACGATAGTTCATTAATATACGTATTCATTTTGTCACGGCGTCGTTTTTCAATTTCACTGTGGTTTTGCCTGAAAAGCAGATTATAAAATATAATTACATAAAAATAGCCAGCTTCGGGTCCCGAGGCTTTAATACTTTTTTTGCACCGACTTAACACCAAAAGTGTGTTCGATACTCCAGAAGTATATTTATCAAAAAAGCTAGCTGATTTGGACTCTTTCAGATAACAATTTTTTTTAATATCGATCACACATCTAAATCTTCTAAATATAAATTATCATGGTATTAAAAAACGGACCTTGAAATATTTAACATTTTATGTTTAAGGTATAAACCCTAGTCGGAAGTCCGACTATATCTATAACTATCATCATCATCATGTGTACTTAGAGCACCTATAACCACAAATGTTATTCTGGGATATACAAATATTTGTAGTCATTAGTTTTTGCATAATAACACATCAAAAATGGCTTGTATTTAAAGTTTTAAGCAGCAGACATAAATGTTTGTGAGGGCTGCTGCGGTTTCTTTCTTTTACATACCAAAAAAAACCCCTCTTGCAGGATACAAAAAAAAATTCAGACTTTTCGTACTTGCGGTTTTCATCCGAAGTGCGGGCCGACTTTTCATCATCGAATATCTCATCTTCCAGCTCATCTAAGTTTTCACTGAAACAAATAAAATGGGTTTATGTATGAATTTTGTATAATATTATGTAGAACTATTTTAACGTTTATAGTTGTACTTATTAACCGAAATTTCAAAGGATTTATGAATGATATAATTTTATTTCCGGTTTGGACAAAAACTTTTTAAGTGACCACCAAGTCAGATAAAAACTGACTAACTAAACATCGGATAGTCAGGCCGTCATAAGGGCGGTTGCAGGAACCAAAATAATCTCCAAGCTGGTTCGGGAAACTCGACTGAAGCTGGACCTTCTGGGACAATGTAACTCATTGTCACCAGCGAAGCATGGTGCTACGAACCCACTGATAGGACCAGAACCTTTCTGTGGCATTGGCAGACACACCATCAAGCAACTTCTAAGGGAAGAGGAAAGAATAAGACGAGCCACGAACTAGATAAACACTCCAGGTCTGAGACAGGCGAAACAGTTACTTAGTTTTTACAACCAGATTAGGTTCAAGAAGCTATCGCACCTAGGGAAGAACTTTATCAGAATTCTTACAGGTCTGCTTTATGGACATTGTAGACTTAAAGGTCACCTAAGCAAGCTGGGCATCACCGGCTCTGCGACCTGCAGGTTCTGTGACCTTGAGGAGGAATCCTCCCAGCACATTCTAGCCGAGTGTGATGCCCTGGCAAGACAAAGGCTGACGCTCCTAGGCGGATACAGGATCTCGCTGGCCGATATTACCTGGTTGGAACCATCCCATATAATTCAGTTTATAGATCTCACAGGTCGCGGTGCGGTAATCCCCAATACCATTATTATTATTATAACACCAAGGATATCTTATAGTCAGAGTTTAATGAATATCGATTTTTTGGGACAAGTAAACTTGTACGCAACTTGTTTTTGCAAGAAATTGTGGTGTTTTTAAGTTATATACTATTGATATGTGTGTAAAACAGCCCTATTAAAAAGCCGACTACAAAACACATACATTTGCAAATTTATAATGGGGCAACTGTTGCTGTCACTCTTCTATTCCCCCACCCACTTAAGTACACATGTGTGTGTGTGTATGTAAAATGTGTGTAATTAGAATGTAGTATGCAAAATACATGCATACTTATATAATTCGAAGCTTACCAATATTGCTGCATTGTCGTTAATAATTTATACTCAATAATAATTCCTTTCACAGCTGCATTAACTTAATAAAATATCGATAATTAATTTATATAGTCTATAGCTTGTTTACTCCATACATACATAAGCCGACTGCACTAAATAGAAAAATTTGCAAAAGCTGACGGTGTTGCCGGACTGACGGATTGCGCATTGCACTTGCAATTTGAATTTAGCAAAAGATTAGTATTTTTTATATAAAATAAATGATTTTGTATTGCGCGTAGCTTATTGTATAAGCTGATGCGAATTTCATCATGTTAGACAGGCTAATCTTAAATATTGATTTCTTTACGCTGGTTCCGCTGAAAATGCAAATTTATGAAGAAGACCAAACTTAAATACCGCAGTCCCTTTGCAAAAATACCAAATAACAGAAGTTTACATGAATGTGGAAATTTTAATTAACGACTTTCACTTTGGCCAGAAATTTATTTAGAGCAGTCCCAATTTGTTTTTGTTTTTAAATGTAGTCCAACAGCTATGTCTTCAGGGATACAGAAATGCATAATTTAAACTTTTAGTAATGATTTCATGTGATACTAAAATCAAAATTCTTAAAAATAAGCTAGAAGGAATTCCAAAATAAGAAAGCTCACATTACGACACATACTATATTTAAGTTCAATATTTTTTCTTTAAACGTTTCATATGTTTTAAATTTGAAAGAGTGAACAATAATTAATATTTTATGTCCTAAAAAACAACTTAAATATGATACATTTTATCCAAGCATATTGTTATGACCTGCATATAGCGATCCCAGAGGCAACGCGTCTCTTGATCTCTGTAATATTTACAACTTTATTTTGAATACGTACTATTATTTCAAGAAAAATTTTACCTGGATATTTCCAAATCCAATACACTTTGTGTTATGGATGCAAGAAATTTATTAACTTGCTCACGATTCCAGCCATTCTGACGCCAAGGCTCCACTAATTTCTCACAAAGATCAACGAAAAGATCACGCAACTCGCGATTTCTATGCAAATTACATGCAATTGTTATTAATGCGCGCCAATAGGAGCTGCAAAACCAAATCTCTGTTATAATCAAAACTAAAGCGAATCAATAAACAAACCGAAAGTTTGCGTCCATCTCATGAAAAACTCGCTCCAGCAGTACGGGCTTCAAACGCAAACAGGCAAGACTGCAATGCACAATTTTAATATGTAAAATATGTTATTAAGTAGCTTAATCACTTACTGTTTGATTTCCTTTTCTTTATCGAGTAAACAGCGTAGTTCACGCAAATCGAGCAGAAATTCCTTATCCATTTCCGTATCGTAATACTCGGGTCCAGTGTGCTGGTATGTGTAGGTCCAGTAAACCATTATAGAGTGTGACATTGCAAGTAAATCGCTAAAGCTTAGATATTGCAGTTTCTTTTTGGAGGTCTCAAAACGTAAGCAGGCTAAAAACACTATGCAGGCATATTTTCTAAAAATGGATGAGAAGAATGGAAGTCTTTGGTTTTACAGCATTATAATGGTCCATTACTTGGCCAATTCATTTGATATGAAGAAATGCTGCTTAATGTTGTTGGTTAAGGTACCAGGCAATTCTTCCACAGCTTTGAAAATGCGCTTTACATTGTCAAATTGCCGACTGTAAGCAAATTTTGGAATATTATTATTTTATTTGAACGTTTTCTTAACCAAATAAAAAAAGCTTACCGACAAGACTTTAATTTAACGCAGGTTTTTTCTGCCACTTCATCCAGATCCTTACGATAGCGTGATGTTAGTTTCTTGCCCAAAATCTCACGAGCCACAACATCGTCAATGGAATAAAATTTTTCAATAATTAAATCACGCGTTTGTGGTTCTAGCTGAAAACATGATTGCTCCAGTAATTTAATAGGCGCATGCAGCAAACGTTCAATAAGTGAATATGTGCGATAGTGATCTAAAACATCAGAGGCAATTAGATCGATAGGAGCGCCCATTGAATGACCGAAACCTTTTTGTTTCAAATAGCAAACTGCTTCACTGGCTAAGGGTACCAAGTATGAATTATTAAATAACTTATTTAATTGAAAAACTTACACGAAAATCCTTCAATCCACAGCTGATAAATTTCTGGATCCACCAGCGTGTAGTTGCTTATGAAAACATCAACGTCCGCCTGTAAGTTGCTTCGTGAAAATATAGCTAACAATCGAAAGTTGCTTACTAACCATATTATGATACTTATGTACTTTATATTAAAAATAATTTATTTGATTAATATTTATAAGCATAAGCCAATTCTTGCATTTTATTATTTGTATAGCCAGCCAGCTGTTTGTGTTGGCGCTGCCAAGTTGCTATAAAAACAAAAACAGCTGCTGGCGATTGATGGAAAGTAAAGACGATTAACGTCAACTCTACAAAATTATCAAGCATGGAAGAACTCGATTGGCATCTAATCGATTGCTACCATCCACAAATGCTATTCAAGTTATCATGAGGAAGAAGAAGAGGATATCAACTTTTAGAAGACAAATTTTATAAAGTTTGGATTAAAAATGTAAAATGCGAAATTCGAATTATTTGTAAATAGCAAACACATAGTGAACAATACGCATTAAGTGCAAATAGTGCGCGCGTGTTTATAAATAAGCGCGCGAACCTATAATTGCAGCTGCAACAACCGTCGACAGACGTATCCAACAAGAAGAAGCAAAAAGAAAAATATTGTAGAAGTGAAATTTATGCGCGTGTGTGTGTTTTGTGCCTGTGGTGCACAATGGAACAGGTCGATTCCTCAACTGAACTGCATTTAAGCAGGATACGAGAAGTTAAAGACTTGGCTGCATTAGCTGAAGAAGTGCGCGACGTTGTCAAAGAAGAGGTCATACTCGAGAGCCCAAACCATCATCACCATCATCATCAGGTAAACGAGAAACTAAACCAAAACCAAACCAAACAAAAACTGGCGTTGGCGGCAAGGGTGGTTAGTTGGTTCGCTTTGGTTGGACGTCGGCAGGCTAGTGGCTGCTGCCGCCGATGCTGCTACTGCAGCGCAATGCCGCGCAGCCAACGCGCAGTAGTAGAACTGTGTGTGTGTGTATTTGTTCTCCACCGTGTGCGTGTGTATATGTGTGAGTGTGTATGTGTAACGAAGTGGAGCAAGTGTACAGAGGGGGGCGGCGCAACAAAAATGCGCGCGATGCTAGCGCCCAACAACCGACCCACTAACTACTGCCAGTCGCCTGCGCCACCACCACAACTCCAACGTCAGATTGTGGCGCAAATTGTTGTGTATACCGATTTTCATTTTTCCATGCTGTGTTGTTTACTTACATTCAATTTTCTTTTGGTTTCAACGCACGAAAAATTTGGATTTCGCACGAAAAAAAACATAAAAATAAAATGCAAAACGGAAAATCAAATTGAAAATAAATCCTCGAATCCATGTGAACGTCGTACGTTGTAATGTGCGCAATGGTAATGCAGTTGGATACGAAAGTTCGCATGGTCACTTCCTCCTCAAACGACAACAGCGGTAGCGGCGGTGTTGTATCAGTGCCCGTATCGCTGCCCATTGGCTCAATGATTACGGGAACGGCCTTTAATGTGATTACCCCTGACCAGCTGCCCCATTTCAAGCCGATGCTGTGCGTCGACAACAATGGCTACCTGTCGGGCAGCACCGTCAGCATGGGCGGCGACCTCAAGACCATTGTCATTCAGCAACAGCAGACACAGACAACTGGCAGCGGTGGCGGAGGCGGCACCAGCAGCGCTGGTACCACAACTACAGCCACGAATACAATTGGACTGAATCACGATGGCTCCGGCAGCAATAATAGCCATGACAGCATTGCCACGCTCGAGCATGCAGCGGGTGGTGGGGGCACAACGGGGTCCACAGGCTGGGCAGAGACCAGCTCCACTCAGCACATGGAAGTCTTTCAGATACGCTGCAAAACCTTCTGCGCTGAGCTCTATCGTAGTAAGCTAGGCTCTGGCGGACGCGGACGTTGCGTTAAATACAAAGATAAATGGCATACGCCAAGCGAGTTTGAAACCGTATGCGGTCGAGGCTCCAGCAAGGATTGGAAACGCTCAATAAAATACGGTGGCAAATCCCTGCAGTCCCTCATAGACGAGGGCACGCTAACGCCCCATGCAACAAATTGCAGTTGTACGGTGTGTTGTGATGATGAAGCAGGTGAGTTATGGATGACATATAAGGCTACAACTGTGGTTGGTATTGGAGAAAATTAAGATAGAGTTTCTAGCCAAATGGGATATTTTCAAAAAAAGTGACTAAAATAATCGATAGCTTCAAAAGGGAGAATGAATAAAGTTGTTAGGTTAAGATAACTGTTTCGTGCTGTTTCCTTTTTTTTTTTTTTTTTTAGAATCGGTTTGGATATTTGTGGTTTTTTCTTAGCTGGAAATTTTTGAATCAATTCTTTTTCCGAATATATTTCAATTGAACTGCTTAAGAAAATATACAGAAAGAGAAGACTTGGTAGAAAGCCAAATACGCGAACATTGTAATGATTGTTATTGAGATAGTTACTTTTTTAAAGCAAATTAGCGAAAAGCTATACTTCGTGTTTAAGAAACTTAAAATAAAGAATATCAATATAGGATAAATTTGATACATTTGACGTAGTTTCCTTAATATATATTGCATAGTTTAGATATCATTTCCTTTTAAGTTTTTGCTGCCAACTGTATGTGATATATTGCTTAAATTAGACTTGTCAGGAAAATATTGAAAAGATACTATAATTAAGAAAAAGAATACGTCTCTTAAAAATAATGAGACTTACATAATTTAATAACTGACTTTGGATATTAATTAATATATGCACATTTTGTGTCTATGGCAGCTTCCGGTCCTGTACGTCTATTTACGCCCTACAAACGACGAAAGCGAAATCAAACTGATCTCGATGTGGAGCCCGGGCCGAAGCGCAAGCGGAATACGCATAGCAACAATAACAACAACACGAATACCAACAACAACAACACAAGCAGCAGTAGCGTCAATAATGTGGACCCAACGACAGCCACCGCCACTGTTGTGGATGATAACAATATGTTTATAACCGATGATAATATAACATCCAAAGATGAACCCTGGGCGGCGCTCAATGATAGTTTAGACACCTCCACCGAGCTGGTTGACCAAACGCACATGGGAAATCCATACGAGCGTGAAACGTTTGTGGTAAACATTAACGATGCAGGCTCGATAGCCGTATTGGATAGCAGTCAATCTATGAAGAATATTGAACATGTCTATTGCACTATGGTAAAGGCAACCAATGACTTTAAGCGGTTGCTCAATGACATGAAGCAAAACTATGAGCGTCGGCTTGAGGTGCTGCAAAAGGAGCGGGATGCCGCCGTTTCGGCCATGCGAGTGCAGGTGCACACGGACATTGATGATCCAAATATATCCGGCTCGTTGCATGGCAATGAAATCATATCGGCTAAGAAGGTGAGTTAAAAACAAAGGCAAAACCAAAGTCCGTGAGACGGCAAAAAAAAAGATATAAAAAGGGCTAAAAACTCGCTTGAAATCCACTCTAGGATATTCATTTTTGTAGAAAACTCAAAAGCCCATTGTAATTGTTAGATTAGATTAGATTTGAGGTGGGTGAGATGGCACAGCATATAGAGTTGAAACCATCCCTAGCACTCAGGCAGCCTTGCCCATTGTGCCATGCCCGACAGAGGAAGTTAGGAGAGAGAAATACAGTTGAAATAAGAGAAAGGGTGTCAAAAAAGGGACCGGACTGCTGTAAAGCTCCCTATTGAAGGGGAGAGTAAACACCTCGCTCATGTTGAGTGTATTAGTTCCGAAAATGCGCATCCGTGATGCGTATAGTAGGATGTATTTTGAGCTAAGTATATTTATTATAAGTGACGACTGATCTCGCAGATTATTAAGGGAGAAATGTAACATTTGGGCACAAGCTAAAAGAAAAAGTAGAAGGGGTACCATTAAAGGTTTTCGAAAATACGGTTCCTCCTGTTGTATAGTATTGCTTAATGATTCAATCTCTTGTATTTTTGTGTTATACACTTAGTGCGCCAATTGTAACCGCGAAGCATTGGCTGAGTGCTCACTCTGCCGCAAGACGCCGTATTGCTCGGAGTTTTGTCAGCGTAAGGATTGGAATGCTCATCAAGTGGAATGCACAAGGAATCCACAAGCGACAGCGCAACAGGTTATGCTATTGATCGATGATCAGTCCTAAGCAACGTAACGAATTGTATATACAAATTTTACTACTACTAATTAATATGGTCAAACAAGCATACAACTCCTATGTCCTACCCTCTTCCCCTTTACCCTTTTATGGCCTCAAGCCCATACAATAACAAAATGCAGAACCTTTTTAGCAAGTTCATTGATAAGCCTCCTAACCTAACTACCCTTAGAGTTATTCCTATATTAATGTAATTCTTAAACGTACACATAATTATACATATATATATATACATATAAATATATATAAATATAATACATTTTATTATAAAAGTAGGGCATGCCGGCAAAAAAAAAATAGAGAAAAAAGAAAAGCAACAAGCAAAAATCAAAGCAAGTGCAAAGGCGTCTTGGCATAGAAAATTATTTAAGCTAAAATTTGAAGCATAAACGTAAAACAAAAAAAAAAAAAAAAAAAATGAAAAAGATAAAAAATTAACTTGTAATTCAATTTAAATTAAATTTATAAATAGTTGCAAACAATTATAAGTGCAAAAGCGCATAGCATAAAAAAGAAGCTCGAAGGAAAAAAAAAGATGTTAATTCAAGCAGGGAATCAAAACGAAGCTTGTATAGGTTCCAGTTACAGTTAAACCGATTCTTATGTTTGAAAACGTAAAATTCCGCACCAAATTCACTTCGGAAAACCAAGAATATAGTAATTTCGAATAGTTGAATTGACAAAAGATGTGTTCAAATTTTTGCAGAAATTTTCCATAATCAATTAGTCTTGCTAAAAGGCATTCGGAGTGGAAGTTGAGGAACTCGTTTGTCAACCAAAACTGCAATTTAACTATAAATTTGAAAAAATACTGCAAACCACACAAAAGTAACGAAAGCTGTAACGTCTGCTTAAAGTAAATTCCAAAAGTAAAGACTTATAAATAATAGTTTAAATATTGAGGTCTTTTTTAAGGCCAAAAAAATGTGTATTACATACAATTAAATTTTTTTAGCTTATTTCAAATGTTTTATTTTGATAAATTTTTATTGTAAATTATTATTTAAAATAATTTTTGTATATCGTTGTTTTTGTTTAATGTCAACATGTTTTTAAAAGTAATGATACCAAGTTTCTGTAAGTTGACGACAGTATTTTGAATACTGAGCTTCAGGGGTTTAGTTTTGCTGAAATAAGTAGACTTTAGATTAAGGGATTCCGTATTTTCGAAACTGTTGGCTTTTGTTTCTTAAATTCAGTCGATTAACGGTTACCGGTCCCGATTTCGGTTTTGATTTTGATTCCCTGGATTCGACAAACAAAAAACGCAGCAAGCAAAAGAAAACGTAACAAAACGTAAACAGTAATACATACATACATATTCGTCTATGTATACATTTTTCATTAGACTCTAAGCACATAGTTAAACTTTTAACATTTTATTATTATAATTTTATGGATACTACTGCCCGTCGTTACAAGCATCCAATAAAGATTTCAAAACAAACAAAACAAAAAAATAAAATATATATAAACCGAAAACAAAATGTATAACATTTAAATACATCATAGTTGTGTGTAAATGTGTCGTAGTTTTTCGATTTTTTTTTTGTTGAAAAACGTTTTTAATTATTTTTTCTTTTCTTTGTTTAATATTTAAATGCTGTAGTTTTTTTTCGCCAGCTGCTGTATCAATTTCTTGTAGTCTGTAGTCAATATGCTAAACATTCATATATACAATATATATTTAAATAACTAGCTATATATTCCGATTCACGCACACACACACACACAC
Organism: Chymomyza caudatula; assembly: GCA_035041775.1. Classification (NCBI taxonomy): domain Eukaryota; kingdom Metazoa; phylum Arthropoda; class Insecta; order Diptera; family Drosophilidae; genus Chymomyza; species Chymomyza caudatula. Next base: position 3,714,086 of record JAWNKW010000133.1, read on the forward strand.
ACATACACTCAGTCAAGGCATTACTATTCGAAAACGCAGTCCATTCAGTTCAAATTTTAAATGCAGCCACGGAGACAGCACATAAAACTAAAACAAAAAAAAAAGGCATATGAAAAACAGCAGCAAGTCAAAAGATCGATCTAAACAACGATCTTTTGATTCAGGCAGGTCTCTACGCAAATCGAATTTGAAATCTTTATTCTCATGTCTGTAATGGTTTCGGTTGTTGCATTATATTAAAAAAAAAAAAAAGATAAAAAAAAAAATTTTAAAAAAAACAACACAAATCGAAACGAATGCAAGCGCAGAGTTAAACGACGAAGAAGGGTGAAGAAAAAGAAAAATATATACATACATTTAAATGTACACTTTTTCTGGTGTTATTTTATTTTTTACTATCATTTAAAGTCATTCTTTACCCTTATCCAAATTTGAACAGGAACGGAATGAATATTACCCATAATGTCAAAAAATTTAGGAAGCAAATCTATACGAAATACGACGGCTTGATGGTAAGTATATGAATATAGCTTTTCCAATCTCCGCCTGCGAGTTATATCTTATTTCAATCCCAAGGAATGCAATGCGAATGAGTTTAGTTGTTAATATGTACACAGTTTTTCCCACGTATTTACATAATACTAAACGTACTCTTCTTCAGTATATGCGATTGCCCAACAACTATGAAGAAACTATCGAACAGAGGTCAGCTTCGAAACCATAAATAACACTGCAACAAAAAAAGCCTATGTTTAAAACTTACCTTTTTCGGTAAATTTTGGGTCGCTGATTATGAATCCGGTAACCATTTTGGATTTTGTAGCACCGGTTTCGAATTATCGCTATTTCAAAAAACTCGAGATTTCGAAAGTTGCGAAGACAGCAAGTCTCGTATATCTTGGGAAACTTCCTACCGATCGAGATAAATTGTAACTCGAATTGAAGGTAATATTAATATTAAATCATTGTCTCTCGGGCAGTTTTGGTCTATCTTTATTAGATTGCAAGTTACAGGGTAGTGAAATCGAATTTTTTTTTCAAAAATGCTTCAAGTGAATTAAATCAAGAACTAAAAAATTTGAATGGATTATTTTTGGATTCGATAAATTGATTCTTTGCGAATATTTTAACACCGATTTGAGCAAAATCAAGTTATGAGTTATCTCAAACGGTTTTTGAATTATCACTGTTTCAAAAGTTCGAGTTTTCGATAGTTGCAAAAACAGCTTTTAAATTAAATTAAAGTTGATTAAATCCGTTTCAGAAAGTTTTGGTGTAACTGGAATCGATTACGAGTTACAAGGCAATGAAATTAGAATTTTATTTATTTATTTATTTTTTTTTTTTAGTTCGTTGACCTGTAATTCACAATTGAGTTATGATAGTCCAAAACTGTCAGAGAACAATTGAAGCGACACTTAAGTTCCTTTAATTCAAGTTACTGTTCAACTCGATCGGCAGTAAGGCTCTCGATTAATATGAGATTCGCTGACGTTGCCACTTTCGAAACCTGTAATTTGAGTTTGTTCTAGATAACTCAAAACGGTTTCTGGATTTCAGTTTTTCAGTTCATTGCCCTATAACTTGCAATTTAATAAAGATAGACCAAAACTGTCCAAAAGACATTGATTTAATATTAAATTACCTTCAATTCGAGTTACAGTTCATCTCGATCGATAGGAAGCTTCCCAAGATATATGAGATTTGCTGACTTCGCAACTTTCGAAATCTCGAATTTTTTGAAACAGCGATAATCCGAAAACTTTGCTACAAAATCGAAAATGGTTTCCGGATTCATCAATTAGCACCTTTTAATAGAGTACTGAAAAGTTTTTAACAAGATGCGTGATTAGAGTTGTTTTTTTTTTGCAGCCATTGAAAGCAGACAAGGATATCGATGCAAATGAAAAATAACGAAAACAACTCGGACTTACTTTCATTGTGGTCGCAGTGACGTTCAAAGGGGTCGTCACCGTAGAAAACGTTGATAAAATCCATAGAATGAAATTGGATGATCGGGTTATGAAAATATATCTACATATATACATAGACATTCCAACTGAGCGAGTGTATAAACGCAACCACTTTAGAAGAATGTTAGAAGATGTTTAATAGCAATTCGAAACCATCACAACAAAACGAACTCACAGTGGAACAGTGAAAGCAGAGGATTTTTAGGGTGAACATGCACAAAAGAAGGCCAACGTGAGTCTGTCGACCAACAAGGCTATAGTTTTTGGCATGAATCTCTTCTAGAGCGAACGAATCACTGGCGAATATTATTCAGAGCAGTTTGCCTGATTAGAAAAACAAAAAAGTACAGTTTTTACAGATTTTCCGTCCATTGTTAATGGTTTGAACTGGAACAGCAATACGGTTGAAGTCCAGGGAATTCGTGGAATTATGCATTCTTTTCCTTTTGTGATTTGTAAACACATTAAAATGCTAGCCTACTATATAAGCTTAAATAATATTTATTTATAACGTCACGTAAGAATATTGCTGATCCTGACCACCTACCGGACACAAACTGAAGAGAAACATTCCTGCAGACCAAACAAATATATGGTTCAAATTTGAAGTCATTTGGTTCAGTTGTTCTTGAGTTTTAATAACGTGTACCCTGCACGATCGTATTTATATATTAGGAAAATTTGATGCAGATAGTCGAACCGGTGCCCGACAGTGGAATACCCTGTACCCTTTTTCTTTATAAACACTAAATACGGTAAAATGGATAAACATTTACCTATTGGGAAGTTCCAGTTGACAAGTTTTCCATTTGGGAAGTTGGTTAATTATTTTTATGCTCATAACTCCAGTATTCTTGGGCCAATGTCATTGAATGGTCAAATTTTTTTTTGCTTAACACATAATCTCTGAGAAACACGTTACAACACGTAAAGGCAGACATACGAACATGTCTATAATGACTCGACTATTGCTCTTGATCATTTTTGATCTTTTACACTTTGTGTACAGGGTATAATAATAATGTAATTAGGAAGTTTTTCACCGCGACCTCAAAGATCTCTACTGAGCATTAACCTGCCCCTGTCAATCCTTTTTCTGAGATATACCTAATTAACTGGGATGATTCCAACCGGGACACGTTGGCCATCAAAATTCTGTATCCTAGGAGGGACATTCTTCTCCTCTCAAGGGACTCACACGCAGATATTATGTGCGGCGATTAGTTCACCTCAAGTTCACAGAACCCGCATGTGCTGAAGCTTGTGATGCTCAGATTGTTCAAGTGTCCCTTCATCCTACAGAGTCCAATAGGCAAATCTGTCAGAATCCTAACGAGTAGTTTTGTCTGCCTGAGGCCTGGAGTACCAATCCATTCCGTGGTTCATCTTACTCTTTCCTCTGCTCTTAGTAGTTGTTCAAAAGTGTGTCTGCCAATGCCACAAAAAGGCTCTGGCCCTATTAGGGTTTTCGCTGGATCGCTTCTTGCTAGTTTGTCCGCAAGTTCATTCCCGGGAATGTTGGTGTGACCAGGAACCCAACGGAGTGAGAGTTTGTTTCGTCTTAGAAGATCCAATTTGACTCGGATTTCTTCGAGTCTCACTCTTATGGCAAAGACCCATCCGTATGCCAAACTATGGTGTGCCTTTCCATAGGACGTATCTTCCCTAGGGAGTAGTCTAGGCTCGTTTGTTGCTTATGATGGTGCGCTACTCAGTAATCATTTCATATCTGGGTTGCGCGAGCAGGGAAATTGTCTTTTCCTGTTTGTCAACATCATGGGCCCTGATTAGATGGCCCCTGACAGTTTCTTCCACTGACATCCTTAGTAAGGTTGCTTTCATTTGGATCTCCATGATTATATGGAGTAGTTTTAGATCCATGATCAGCATAACCAATAACAGGGTGCATAACAGTAACAAGTTTCAATTGGATAGCTTTTATGTAATCCGCGAAAATCTTTCACGGTGGAAGGGGGTAAGATATAATTCGACTACCTCGTACTTTTCCGGGAAAATGCGCATCTTTTGGTCAAAAATTTGCTCTAATTCTTATAGCCTCCGTGAACGGCGCGGCAACACGGACAGACAGACATGTCTATATCGAGTCGACTATTGTTCCTGATCAGGTTTGCCCATGAAACATATCGTCTGACACGCCTCCTTCTGCCTGTAACATACATTGCACAAATCTATAATACCCTTTTACACTTTGTGTACTGGGTATAACGGTGTCAGCATGGATATCAAGCGGAGAATCACTCTTGCTAATAGATGTTACTTTGACCAGGACCAGGAAGAGAGCACACTAGCTAGCTTTGCTATCATAGATTGGAATAGGTGCTCGCAAAACAGAGACGCCTGTTGGAATGCTTTACATGAGGCCGTAACAGGTTGTTATGGCCAGTTTAGCAATCATAGTATAGAATAGTTTAAGTCGACATAAGAGAATGTTCAGTTAATGTGGTCGGAGGCTTTATAGACGTCATTACAAGTCACAATTCCTTTTTTAAGCTTATGAGCCGTTGATTCCCTGACCCTGACTATTTGATTTGCCTCTCGGTGAATGGCGGTTTGATTCGTCACAAGGTCATCACTGTTTGGCTTATTAGGCTAACAAGAGTGTGCATACTATCTTATACATTGTCGAGACCTCTTGCACATGCACAGTAATAGAGTCCACAACTGTGCAGTGTGGGTGTTAGCCGGATCGGATGCGGTCGGCTTACGACTACCGAGTCCGAAGAGGGTGAAATATCAACATGATTCGAAAAACTTCGTCTTAGCGTACGGCGTATAATGATCTACTTATTTATAGTTACTAGAAAATTGAATAGAAACTTCAATTGCCTTTGTTAGTTCATATTATGCACATGTTTCATTTATTATTGCATTTCATTTTGCATTTGCATTATTATCAGTATTCTTACTAAATCTATATATGTGTGTATATATATAGTTTTAGTATGTATTCGTACCTATTGATTACCAAAAATAATTTCTTAAAACTTGTTTTAATTTTTTAATTTATTTATATTTAATTATTTTAAGTTTTGCAATTCAACTGCTTGGGAGAGGATTTTAATTCGAATTATTCTTGCAATTTTGAATTTTGTTTTCCAGTGGTAACTAGGTAACTTTTACTGTATGTTTCTTGTTATTCGAACTACACATAGAACTCAAACTCGACAGCAGAACTATGAGAGATACAATACTTAATATATGGATTTTGTTGTTTTAGTTTGATTTTTCAAGCCAACTTGAAGAATATATATCATTTTATTATGCTTTGTGTGTTTGTTTTTTAGTAACTAATTTGTGTGTGGATTTTCTTTGCAGCAATTTTCGTGTTGGTTATCAATTTTGTTCTTTTTTGTTTGTGTAATACATACAATATTTGTTTAAAAGATATAATCAATCGATACAAAACATAGATGTATAAACAACATGCCTAAATTTAAATATATATTTTAATTGGCTAAATAATAAGTTTTTGCTCGATTTGTTTTAAAATTTTGCGGCTGCCCGAAGAAGAAAACTATAAACAATTAGCTGAATGAGTGCAAATGCCAAACACATACAAACACAACATCTAATAATAAACAAAGACGAAATAGCGTTAGTAAATAGCTTTTAACTTAATTTGAGGCTCTTGCTTCAAGCGAAACTTTTACATAGATTTTACTCTTTTCTTTTCGGAATCACAAATGTTAGCTAGTTTAAATACACATGTAGGTAAGTCAATAAAAGGAGAAATTGAGTATAATCATATGAAAAATGCTGGTGTTAGAGAGGCTGCTGGCTGAGATGTATTGTTCTTGCCTAAGCGGATATCGTAATCGACAATCAAAAATGGTAACATTGTGAACGCATTAATTGTTGTTGTGGCAAAGTGCGGCAACGACGACGATGATTCGCGGCTTCACTCCAGATTTCGCACCTCGAAGCGCTTGTACGTGTAGTTGATAAAGACCCAATCCTTGGCAATTTCGCCGCCTGTTGGTATGGGCGCCGATGCTGTAATATACAGAAAAAATCTTTAGAACTATCGTTTCAAGAGATAGAGTAATTTTAATAAAAATTTAATTTGATCATTTCATGATCATGTAGCTAATAAAATCAAAGATAATCAAATCTACTACTATATCGCATAGATACGATAGAATGTGTCGTTTTAAAGATTCAATTTTAATTTTTTATTATTTTTTTTAAGCAGTATGTATGTGGGCAAAAGTGGGCATATATTTAAAAAAGGTTTAATATTATAGCAAATGAGATATACAAGGACTGTAGTTAGCATGCCGTCTTATCCAAAATTAGCCAGAACATTAACTATTTTGTTTGCATATTATGCAAACAGAATTTAAATATTTTGTACTCATTAGGCATCAAAACAGAAATAAGTACATTTGTAACCGAACAGAAACAAGTAATTTTGTCGTGCTTCTGTTTGTGTTCAATATAAACTGTTATTGGCGTCACCTTTCATAAAAAGTTAAAATTAACAAATAAATAACATTCTGTTTCTGTTTGGTTGCACGCCCTCAACAAATAGAAACAGACAGAAAGTGAAACAGAAACAGACTGAATTTCTGTTTCTATTCTCTGTCACAACCAGCCTTTGCATACAAATACTTTAGTTTTCCCCTACATTAAATTTATTTAAAGTTCACTTACGTATCTCCAGCGAGACATCCGGAAATTCATCGAAATTGGACGTATCGTCAATGGAGCGCACCTCGACTGGTATGGCAGCGGGTCTTTCCCGTATGTGTTCCCAATCGACCCCTCGAAAGAACGGCACCGACTTCAGATCCTCGAGACCACGCTGTGATCCTAGACGTCTATCGGCCTCGCAGCAAAAATTTATAATTGTCTCCTTGGCCTCTTCAGATATGGGTATTTCCGGTGGAAATATTAAGGTTTCTCGCCAATTCATAACCTTACGGTATGTGTCCTGCGGATTGTCGGAACAAAACGGCGGATAGCCCATAAGCATTTCGTACATGATGACTCCCAGAGACCACCAGTCGCATGCGGGTCCATAGCCGGTTTGCAGGAATACTTCGGGCGCTATGTAGTCGGGTGTACCCACTGTGCTGTAGGCCAAGGCGCGTCGATTACGTTTCCACGATTCTGCGCGCCGTTTTGAGTCCATGGGACTAAAGTGGAAAAAGAAACCAATTTAAAACTTATTACCATGATTGTGTATGTTAAAACTACCTGGCGCAAGTGCCTATAAAATCGGATGGTTTCGCCTGCGACAAATCACGATAAAAATCGGTGCGATGCGATTTCTTTAAGCCGGTACAGAGTCCAAAGTCGGAAAGCTGTATGTAAGAAAACAATTTTAGTTATATTAACGATTTTCCGGCAGTTTTCGTTGCTTACCTTCAGGTGACCGCGTGCATCAAGCAGCAAGTTGTCCGGCTTGATATCTCTATGTATGAAACCGAGTTTATGTATAGAGTCAATCGCTAACGCTGTTTCGCTGATATAAAACTGTGTACCCTCTTCGGACAGCGTATCTTTTTTCATAAGCAATGTCATCATATCACCGCCAGGCAAGAATTCCATTATCAAATACAAATTGACCTGGTCCTGTGGGTGTTTATAAAAAAATTGTTAAAGATATTCCATACAAATAATTCTTGTTTTCTTTAAATTAATCTTTAAGAATGTCGATGGAAAACGTACTAGAAAGGGAAATGTAGATACTTTTTAACAACCTGTGGTACCTGAAACTTCTCAATAGGAGCGAAACAAAATTAAAGTTTAATTAGTTTGAGAATATAGCAAGGTAAAAAGTATTTTGACGCATTAAATGCATTCAAGATTCGACGAAGACGTGGGTTTTCTTTGAAAGCTTGGTCCTCTTTTCAAGGTAATGTATGTTTGAAAGGGCAAAAGCGGTTTACTAATCTTTTAAATATGTACATATTTTATAAGGTCAGAATGCCGAAATAATTTTTGTACGCCGCAATTTAATCCCACACAAAACAAGTATTCACAAAGAAATAAAAATTTATTAGCATATTGATTAACTTCGGAACATGAAATTTCAGAGCACTTCATATTATCTCAGGATAGAATCATATTTGAAATTATTTGCAAATGTAAGGGTAACTTTCACCGCAAGATAGAATATAACATGAATAGCAGACGCTGACTCCCCGCCCCAATCCTAGAATTGATTTACAATTCAAGCAACAAACAACAAACATATGATTGTTGTTGATGACTGGCAAAATAGCAAGCTCAATTGCACTTGTATTGGTTTATTGATTTTCTGATGTGTTTAGCACAATTCTTAAATAAGGTATGTGTGCGTAGAAAGTAGCTGAATGAGTAAGTGGAGCTTACCTGAAAACTGTAGTACATTTTGACCACCCATTGATGATCCGCTTCGACAAGAACATCGCGCTCAGCGCGTACGTGGGCCACTTGCTCCTTTTCCAGCATATCCGCTTTGCGCAACACTTTCATGGCATAAACATGTCCTGTGTCCTTTTTTTGGACTAAGCGCACCTCACCGAATGCACCGCGTCCGATAACTTTTAATGCCTCGAAATCCTCAACACCTAAGCGTAACCGTTTAAGACGCAAATACTCCGTCTCTTTTTGCGCATGTTGTAAGCGTTTTTCTTGACGTTGGGACTCTGTTAGGCTCTCGTCCTTCAGTTGTGCCTCTAATTTGGCCAAACGCTGTTTGCGTTCACCGTATTGTGTCACCAAGTTGCTGTAATAATTCTCCAACGTCACTTTGGCCTTGGTAGCTTTGTCCAGTGTGTGATCGCTGAAACGTATTGAGGAACCGTCCGCTGTGCTGCTGCTCATCATCTAACTGCGTTGTATGTATGTTTTATTTGATGTCGATGTCTGCTGCCTTTGCACAAATAATGCACTTGCAAAACACACACCAGCTTGATATTATGAGTATGGATAAATTTTTTTCTATAATTTTGTAAATTCCTCCCTCTTTTCTTATTTCGTTTATTTCCTTAATACGTTTTGTGTGGTTCTTTCGTATTGTATTTCACTTCTTCTTCCAATTGCCATTCATTTTTCATAACAACTACATCGCGTGTATCGGCATGGTCTATCGATTGATAGAGCTGCCAGATCTACCCATAAGATGAGACATCAGATGTTTTTGTTTTCATTGTTTTTATTAGAAATTAGGGGGATGGGTCATATATTTAGCTAATTATAAGTGAGTATTAAAGATTATTACTAATCGCATACACCTATTGCAGTTAACATTAATAGTTGCTACGCAGTGACGGAAAAGTGGCTTCTTAATATGGCACGGACGACCAATTTTTTGGACTTGAATTTCGATTGTGTGCTCCTTATATTTAAGTTTTTGCAAAATCTAGAGGACCAAGTAAATTTGGCTAGTTGCTGCAAAATTTTTCGTGACGCATTTGTTAAGCTAAATAGCCAGCGTTTTGAACAAATTGTTGACAACGATGTAAAACTAAAAAACATAGACGAATGGCGTATCTTTCTTTGGATGTGTGGTGCTAATGTGAAAACCCTGGATTCGTACTATGACGATGAGCATCCACTACAAATATTGCCGCTGGTCAGGAAGTACTGTACAAATTTGGAAAGCATAACATTGCACAATGCAACTGTGGCCAAGACTCAACCATTTATACTTTCTATGCCAACGCTGAAAAAAGTACATGTGCGTAATTATAAAAGTACCAGCAAAGATTTCATTAAATCATTGCTGAGATTACCCCATATCAGGAGTTTGGGTTTTGATTGTTTTGATCGCAGAGAGTGTAAGTACAAAATATTAAAACGTAAATGGCATTAACAAACAGCAATCATTTCTTCAACAGTGCAAGAACTGCGACATTTTCCGAATTTGGATGAACTGAACCTATACGATGATGTAACGAGCTCCGATTTTTTGTCTATCATAAAACCTATGAAAAACTTGCGCATATTGCAACTGCGTAATGCGAAAAGATTCCTAACAACTTATAGCCTAAAGCAACTAATAGAATGTTGCCAAAAGCTGGAAAAGTTCTCCTTTCATGATTCTGATGCTGAACTTTCAATAATTGCTCAGTTTTCCAATTTAAAATATCTTCAGTTAACCTGTCCTGAGAATTTAAAGACCAGTCTATTTAAAGCCTTGGCCTCAAAATGCTCGACGCACTTGCAGTATCTTATTTTGCATCGCAGACGTTGGATCAATGAGGAGCAGGCACATTACATTGCTAAACTACACGCGCTTAAGTTACTTATTTGCAAACCTGGAGATGATAGCTGTATGCAGCATTTGTCGCTGTTAACACAACTGGAACAGGTATCCATTCAGTGTGCTAGACAAATCAGCGAACTTTCGCTTATGAATTTGGTGGCCTCGAATGAAAAGCTGCGTCTTTTAAATATATGTTATTGTACAAACGCAACAGATGAGTTTGTTAGGTATTTGCTTAAGGTGATAGATCAGCGTTGTACTGGATATAATCGACCCCTCTTTAAGCTGTATGCTGCAGCCACCGATATTAGGCGTGATTTAATGGAAAAAGTAAGATATGCCATTTTTTATTTATTAGCGATTCTAACGATTGTATCTTCTGTTAAATTATTCCATAGTTGTCTGCTGATTCCCGTTCACATTTAGTCAAATTATGTTTTGACTGCTGCATTAGCATAGTTTGTGATGGTCATCAATATTTCGACGATCCAGAATTTAATCGCTGACTTTATAACTCAATAACTGCTAAGCATTCCAGTGCAAATTCTTGCTTATTGTTGTTGATATTTATTATCCATAGCCATCTAGTCATAAATCTCTAATTGAATTACATTTGAGTCATTAAAAACTTTTTTTTATAAAAGCACAAAATTAATAAAAATTGGATAATAGCACATATATTAAGAAGTTATAATAAATACTTTTTATACACTTACAAATAATTAAATTTACTTTGGGGCTGTTCATAAATGACGTCACCATGAATTAAAAAAATTTGGATCCCCCCTTTCCCATAGTTTAAATCACCACAATTTGCTACAGTGGCTTTCCACTTCACATAAACTCCGTAGGAATAAATTAGATATACATGCTACTATACTTTTCAAATAGCTGTATTAATCCTATCAAAACTATAAACGATTAACATTCGTTCCCGAGTAATCCCTGACGCTTCGGTAAGCCGTCACATAAATTGTTTTTTATTTTTTATATAGCTTTAATTTAATTTTAAAAAGTCTGGTTCGCGCTCAGCCCAGCTGTTTTGAACTAGACGGTTCATTCAGTTTGGTTCATAAAAGAGTTAATACTCAGTAATCGATACCATAGCCTATCGCTTTGTTTTTTTTTTTTGTGGTGTTTATTTGCCAAGCTAGACAAAAAAGGCTAAATTAATTGCAATAATCATTCGCATATAGCATTAAAGGGCACTTAAAATGCTCTCGTTAATGCAGGAGAAGCGTCCATTAAAGCGCACACGCTTAGGACCTCCAGATATCTATCCGCAAGACGCCAGGCAGCGGGAGGACGAACTGACGCCCACGAATGTAAAACATGGATTCACTACAACGCCGCCGCTTTCTGATGAATTTGGAACAGCACACAACTCCAATGTGAATGCAAGCAAGGTCAGCGCTTTTTTCACTGGTGTGCTGGCCAAAAAGGAGGAGCTGATGACCCTACAGGACACGGTACGCAAGAAGCAGCAAATCAATTGCAAGGACAATTTCTGGCCTGTGTCGCCGCGACGCAAGTGTACTGTGGACGCCTGGTTCAAAGACTTAGCTGGCAATAAGCCATTGCTTAGTTTAGCCAAGCGCGCGCCTTCGTTTAATAAAAAAGAGGAGATATTTATAACGCTCTGTGAGAACCAGGTCAATATGCAACGTGCTACTTGGTTCATTAAGCTCAGCGCCGCATACACTTTAAGTTTCACCGAATCCAAGAACAAAAAGCGAAGCATCTACGACCCTGCTGCTGAATGGACGGGCAACATGATTAAGTTCATGAAAGAACTTTTACCTAAGCTTCAGGAATACTATCAGCTATGTAAGTCTGTTCTTTTTGATTGATGATTTATACCAAGCTCATTCTTACTTCCCAGCTACGCTTGAAAAAAACTCACCGAACAGTGGTCCTAATTCTGCCAGTGGCCTAAATCCTGGCAATAGCAATGGTCAGGTATTGACCAGCAGCGGTAACAACAACTCGGCACAACAGACTAGCACAGCCGCAAATGTCATACCTGTTCCCACTATGGCCAGCCCTCAGCCGCCGATACACAGTCCAGCAAATGGACAACAAGGCAGCGGTAATGTCTCAAGTAACTCCAGCACACCGGCAGGAGGCACTTCCTTGGCTCCATTGGGAAGTAGTAATGTGAGCGGCGTAGGCGGTAGCAGTTCGACTGTGGGTGTGTCGGGCGCTGTTCCACCCGGTTCAAGCATCTCGGGAATAGGCAGCCAGTTTGAGGATAGTCGAAATGCATTAAAGTATTGGAAATACTGCACACAGCTGAGCAAGTATATGTACGAAGAATCGCTGTTAGATCGTCAGGAGTTTCTTAATTGGATATTGGACTTGCTCGATAAAATGCGCACGCAGGCAAGCTTTGATGAGCCGCTAAAAAAATTGGTGCTTAGCTTTGCATTGCAATACATGCATGACTTTGTTCAGTCGGAGCGTTTGTGCCGCAAGATGGCATACATTGTGGCTAAGAAGCTAGCCCAATTGCTTAACTCTGCTGTAGAGCAGCAGCAGCAAGCACAAACACATATAAAATCTCAGCATATGGAGCTAGATGGAGCCGAGGAGCAGCAACGCAAACCCCAGCTTGATCCCTATGAATGTGCACTGCAGGAATATGTCAGCTGCCCGCATCATCGAGACATTGTGCTTTATCTTAGCACAATACTGCAAATCATAACCATTGAATGCCCCACAGCACTGGTATGGAGCGGCATAGCAGCGCATCGAGCGCCATCATCTCTAGTTGGCAGTCCATTAGATCATTTGCCACTTGCTCCGTCTGTTTTGCCCATGCCCTCACGGTGCGCCTTCACCAACAATGAGATACGCCGACAATTACGCGCAGCAGAGGCGGACATTGTGTTGCGTACACAACATGCCGAACAGCGCTGGTTCGCGCCCAAGTGGCTCAGCGCGGGCAAGAATCATTACACACATGTGTTGGCAACGCTGGATCATTTGGATACTCACTGCTTTGATCGCATGGATCTCTGCAACTCAATTGATACGCTCTATGCGCAAATATTTACGCCATATTTAAGTGTGCGTCGTGAGCTGGGTACCAATGGCGAGCTGCAGGAAACTCGTCAGCCATATGAGCCCAAGCAGGATGCCGATACTGTGAAAATTTTGTGTGAATGGGCTGTGTCCAGCCAACGCTGGGGTGAGCATCGTGCTATTGTGGTAGCCATATTGTTGGACAAGCGACAAATCGATGTAACCTCCACGCCAGCGGAGCAGGAGCAGCACTCCGGAGGCGGTGGTAATTGCGTACAGGATGACAAAGATTCGGTGGCCTCCGGTGCTGGCCTGATTGATGGCTTACCTGTGTTTCAGCATGTGCTTATGTATTTTCTTGATCATGATGCACCCGTACTGGACGAGCACAATAGCAATTCGCAGCAGCGCACGGAGTTTACTAATCTAGTGCAGCTTTTTAGCGCGCTTATACGCCACGATGTTTTCTCGCATAATGCTTACATGCATACGCTAATTTCACGTGGTGATCTTTTGCTTGAGACAACTGTGCATAAGACAGCGGCCAAAACTTCAACGCCAGCGCCTCCGCCGACAACGCACAATTTTGATGATGATTTTGGGACAGGCATTGACTTTAAACACAATGAGTTCGATGACTCCAATGTAGATGATGATTTGGATAAGTTGGTGCAGAACATCAAGGAGAAGGGTCAGCAACATGAGGCGCCCGACAGTCCCAAGATAGGAGCACCTGGTGATCATGAATCGGGCAGTTCGGCAAGCATATCCAGGCATTATGTTTATACCAAGCATTTTCCCATACCACAAGATGATCCTAGCATGTCCACCTACAGCAGCGAATCCAATCAACGTTATATACTTCTCTTTGGCGTGGGAAAGGAGCGCGATGAAAAGAAGCATGCCGTTAAAAAGATGTCGAAAGAAATATGCAAGCTATTTAGCAAAAAGTTTAGCATTGATGTGGCCGAGGGCGGCAAAGTGAAGAAGCATTCCCGCAATGAGTTCAACTTTGAATCTACAACGGCCAAGTGCCAGCACATGGCGTACTTTGATCAGCATGTAGTCACGGCCCAATGTGCGGCCACAGTGCTGGAACAGCTTAACAGCTTTGCGCTGGGCAACAACAACTATTTGCCTGTTCAGGAGCATGTAGCCTTTCTCTTTGATCTTATGGAGCTAGCCTTGAACATCTATAGTCTACTTGAGCTATGCGATCAATTGCTCAAGGAACTGCCCGAAGTGGAGCATCAGCTGCAGCTTAAAAAGTCAAACATGGTGCGTAGCTATACAACTTCGCTGGCACTATACATAGTCAGCATACTGCGTCGCTATCATAGCTGCCTGCTGCTTTCCCCTGATCAGACCTTGTCTGTGTTTGAGGGACTCTGTCGAACTATTCGTCATGTGAGCAATCCCAGTGAGTGCAGCTCTGCAGAGCGCTGTATTTTGGCCTATCTAAGTGATCTGCATGAATCCTGCGTATTGCCGCAAACTAAGGAGCAATCAACCGAGTATTATCAGCAGCTGAATTGCATTAAGCGATTTAAGGATATTTTCAATACGCCTGAGCAGCTAAGGTAAGTGAAGAAAATTAATAGTATTCATTTTATTATAGAGAATCTGGTCGTGACTCAATTTTTCACTCTTAGCATTGCACCACAAGGATACAATCCGCAGCTGCTGCAAGAGCTTTTCGTTGCGCCCAAACGTGGCGGTAAGGTCGAAAGCCATTGGATTCGTCAGTTGCACGAATCCCCAGCTAATGTATATAGTTTTGTGTCCAACGCTTTGATTGCCGTCTGCCGCGAGACTGACAATGATCGACTCAACGATGTGGCCATCTCTTGTGCAGAGCTGACAGCGAGCTGCAATGTACTATCTGAAGAATGGATTGCGGCGTTGCAGAGCATATGTACCATAGGTACCAAGAACCCTCGCTATCCTCATTTATATGGTCAGATGGATATATTCAATGTGAAAACGCACAACTCACTGGCCGTCTTTGTGTGTATTCTCGTCGCACGCCATTGCTTCTCGCTGGCGGATTTTGTCAGTAAGTTTGCCTTGCCCACACTGGCACGTTCCGTGAGTGCTGGAGGCGGCGAGATCACAGTGGATGCCGAGGCGGGAGCACGTTTAACGTGCCATCTAGTGCTTAAGCTGTTCAAAACATTGGAGATACCTCAGCCGGGCATGTACTCAGTTAGCACTTCACCCAATCCTCTGCATGCGGTAGGAAATGCTTTTAGCATTAAGCTTAGTTGCGATCGTCATTTACTCGTAGGTGCACATAAGAATATACCAATTGCTGCAGTGCTGGCCGTGCTCAAGGCAATACTGATTGTTGTGGATAACGCGGCGTTAAAAACACCTGTGGCCAGTAGTGGATCGAGTGGAGGACCATTTGGAAGCGGAAAACGCAGCGGTTTTAGTACGCCTGTGCATCCAGGAAGTACGCCCAAAAGCAATGAACAAAGGCCAGCCGATCTCAGTCAAATACTGGGCACCAGCGATCTGCAGCTTAACAGTCTGAGTAACGAGCATGAGTCTCTTCAACAGACCAGCAGTCTGGGAAGCTCAGCACACGGCCTAACTGGCGGTGGCGAACAAATCTCGTTGCTGGAATTTGCGCAGCATGTGCTAAAACAGATTTGTGCGCAGGAACATGTGCTGGAACGTTGTTTGAAGAATGCCGAGCAGCTGTGTGACATGATTATCGATGAAATGCTGACGACAAAGCAAGCTCAGCGTGTCCTCCATATGATCTGTTACCCTGAGGCAGAATTTAATATAATTTCAGAGCTGGATCAGCGTGCTATGATTGTGCGCATTCTTGAAAATCTGGGACAATGGACATTGCGCATATCCTGGCTAGACTTGCAGCTCATGTATCGGCAATCATTAAGCAATACCAGCGAGCTGAATGCATGGTTAGACACTGTGGCACGAGCAGCCATCGATGTGTTTCACATGGAGGAGGTGCCGGCCATGCAGAGCAGCGGCAAGTCTACGCACAAGGCGAAACCTTCAACTTGGTTAGTTGCACCTCTCATTTCCAAGTTGACGCCTGCTGTGCAGGGACGCATCTTGCGTGTGGCTGGCCAAGTGCTCGAGAGCATGAACTATTTCTCCAAAGTGCCCAAATCAGATTGTAATAGCTCAGGCAGCGGTGATGAACGCGAGAAGAGTAACAGTTGTCATAGTAGCAATAGCTATAGCGGTGCTGCGGCAAGGCACAAAAAGATGCCACTCAATTATCAACCATTTCTTGGCCTTATACTAACATGTCTAAAGGGTCAGGATGAGTACAAAGAGAATCTTTTGGTTTCGCTTTATGCTCAGCTGTCGCAGTGCTTACAGTCTTTCTCGGAGGTAAGTTTAAAGAATTTTTAAAATAACTAGCTGGAAAAGAGGAATGAATAATTTACTTAAAAATTGTGTTTTGTGCGAAATCCAGCTTATTTGTATGTATTATGAATATATATATTTTTTTTTCTTATTTCCAGTTGGATACCATTGGCGGTATTGATGATCCTCAGGCGCGTGAGGAGATCTTGGATGCTTTGCAGCTGCGATTCTCCCTAGTTGGCGGAATGTTCGAGGCTATTCAAAAGAATAGTACACCGACTACGGATTGGGCAATACTACTGGCTCAGTTGGTGTGCCAGGGTGTAGTAGATCTAAGTTCCAACCGGGAGCTGTTTACAACTGTCGTTGATATGTTGGCCACTTTGGTGCACTCCACACTTGTTTCGGACAGTCAGTCAGAACGCGATGAGAACAAAAAACTTTATTTGAATCTCATGAAGAAGCTTAAGAAGGAAATTGGTGAGAAGAACAATGCTTCCATACGGGTTATAAGGCAGCTGTTGCCGCTATACAAGCAGCCTACGGAGGTAAGGGGAAAATTATTAAACAGTTGATTAAATTTTAATGGTAAATGTTTTATAGGTTATTGCTTGCGAGCATGCTGGGGTAGATACCAAGGGCAATAAAATATGCGATATGGATAAGAAGCAGTTGCGCATATCGGACAAGCAGCGTATTAGTGTTTGGGATATTTTGGAGGGTCATAAAAATCCAGCGCCATTGTCCTGGGTTTGGTTTGGCGCTGTTAAATTGGAGCGTAAGCCTCTCACTTATGAAGAGGCACATCGTAATCTCAAGTATCATACTCACAGTCTTGTTAAACCCAGCAGTTACTATTATGAGCCCTTACCACTGCCACCAGAGGATATTGAGCCAGTTCCAGAGAAGATTTGCATTGTAAGTTTGTGGTGTGATAAAGGCATAAAAGCGAAAATGATGAGCGGTGATTTGTGTTTTAATTTTTAAATACAAAAATAATTCACACAACACACATAGTACGGTTTCAAATTTCAATCGTTTAATTTTGGTTAATGCTTTTCGGTCTGATTTTCTAATGTATATAATATGCGAAAAATTCAAATTGTAGAAGGACGAAATGATGAAGGCGGACACACCCTCCTCAGTTGATCAATCGCCAAGCGCCGTGGTAGGCACAGGACGTGGACGTGGCAAAGGTACTACAACGCGCAAACGCAAGCCCAAGAATCCTAAAACACCGCCCGTGGTCAATAACCAGCAGCAACCGCAATTGGCACCCCAGCCGCAACAGAATTTACAAAATGTGCAACAACAACAACAGCAAATGCAGCAACAACAACAACAGCAGCAACAACACATGCAACAACAAATGCAAACAAATCAAATGAGTCAAATGCAAATGAACATGCCGGTAAGATAGATAAAAGAAGCCGGAAGCCAAGTATAAAGTGATTATATTAGGGGTGTAGCTCGTCAAGAAGTGTTGAACTTCATATCGGCCAGTCTGTCTGTTCTAGGTTGTACTATTGTTAAAAAGCCCGATTCAATACATATATAGAAATGCCTACTATTGATTGAAATGTGATGGTATTTTATGGATAACTAGATAAACTGAGTGTACACCATTTCATTTCTGTTGATTTAACAATCATTCCACCTGGGCAGAAAAAAGTTTGTCTAGTTCCATTGGCATAAAATTATAGAGTAAAAGAAACTTGCGTTTAATGATTTTCTAAAATTTCAGATGAACATGCAGCAATTTGCGCCGAATCCAATGATGCAGCAGAATCCAATGATGCAGCAACAACAACAACAGCAAATGCAACAAATGGCACCGAATCAATTGCAACAACAACTTAGCGTAGGCGGCAATGGGCAACAAAATGCACAGCTTAATTTTATGCAGGGCGGAGGAGTAGGCGGTCCACAAGGCATGCCTAATCAAGGGAATATGAACGCCGCACAGCAGCAGCAGCAGCAACAGTGGCACAATGCCCCGCCACAACAACAACAACAATATCACAACCAATACGCAAATCAGCAAAATATGCACAGTAAGTAACTAGCTGGGTGATTTCAATCAACCAAGAGAAGTCGATGTTTAACTGGATCGATCATCTATACTTTGCAGTGAACCGCATTGAACGACCGCCGCTGAATGCCCACTCGAAGCAGGCGCTATCCCAAATGCTCCGACAACGTCAGCCCAGCTCATTCCAACAGCAGCAGCAGCCAGTTGGCTTCAATGCCATGCAACAGCAAGGGCAACAAGCACCACAGCAGCAGCAGCAGCAGCAAATGAATCCTAATCAAATGCGACAGCAGCAGATGAATGCGCAACAGAATCCACAGGCAGCAGCTGCAGCAGCGGCAGCGTTTAATGCCATGCAACAGCAGCAGCAAATGAATCCTAATGCGCAGCAGCAGCAGCCAATGAACACCAATGCGCAGCAGCAACAACAATTCGCGCGTGGCAATATACGTGGCATGGCTCCCAATCAAATGGGTGCCGGACCTCAGCAAATGGGCGGTATGAATATGGGACCACAGGGCATGCAGCAGAATCCTATGATGCAGCAGCAAATGTCTCAAGGCATGGTGGGCATGAATCCAAATGCCAATCAAATGATGCAGGGCGGTGGTGCAGGCGGTGGAGTGGGTGGTAATAATCCAAATATGGGCATGGGTGGCATGCAGCAACAGGGGATGATAAATCCGCAACAGGCGCAATTCCAGAATTTCCAAAATCAGTATCAGCAACAACAACAACAGCAGCAGCAACAACAAGGCATGCAACAGCAAAATGCCGCTGGTCCAGGCGTTGGTATGGCTGGCAATCAACAGCAGCAGCAGCAGCAGGCCGGTCTTATGGGCAACTTCAATCCACAAATGCAGCAGGGGCAGCGCAATAATCCTGACTTTATGGCTGCGGCGGCGGCAGCGGCAGCACAACAGCAGCAACGTGGAGTGCCCGCTGGCATGTTACCTGGCAATCGGGGACAGTACATGAATCAGGCGCCAAATGTAACCATGACGAATATGATGGGTCCGGGGCCGGGTGGTGTAGGTCAAGTACCGCCCTATGTGCGTCAACAGGCCGCGGGTGGCGGCAAGCCAGCCGTAGTACCCACACAACAGCAATTCCAGCAGCAGCAGCAGCAACAACAACAACAACAGCAGCTAAGGCATCAGCAAATGATGCAAATGCAGGGTATGAGTGGTGGCGGCATGGGTGGCGGACCGCAGAATGCTGGTGCTGGTGCGGGTCCCGGCGGTGGCATGGTTCCGCAACAGCAGAGCATGAACCAACAGCAAACTCCGAATCTGGTGGCACAGCTGCAGCGACAAATGCCCAATCAAACAAATATAATGGGCCAGCAGCAACAGTATCAGCACCAGCCACCGCCCTATTAAATTATAAACTAATATTTTAGGTTTATGTTAAGACATACGCATGTTTATGTACAACTTTGTAATAAAAGTATTTTAAAATTTGACATCATTAGCGCGCTTCACTTCAAAACAGCTGCAAAACAGCGCTGCCAACACTGACCGCTAACAAAAATATCGATAAATTAAAACAGCTGTTTGCGGCCATGGATGAACGTGCGTATGTTTGAGTATGTGTGGTATGAGTATTAGTGCAAGAAATTGTAATTTACATGGCAAATTCCAAATTGTTTGTTTTTAATTAGTCTTAAGTAACTGAAGTGCAATACTTAGCGTTCCTATATAAACGCCTGCTCATGTCATACAGAAATCAATACTTATGATAACAACAACACAACTGTGTTTGTTGCGCGCTTTCGAAACATTTTATTCATTGATCGCCATTTCCAGTGTTATTTTTCACGAATAAGAGGTACATTTTCAATATAGCCTGTTACGGAGCGTAAGCAGTCAAACAGCGGCAATATGAACAGCCACGAAGCAGCAGCACCGGAGACCAGTAAAAAGCGTCAAAAGACGGTGAGTTGTTAATATATGTACATATGTATGTACAGTGTACACATTCCTGTTATTTTGTTTGAACAAATGTGTCAAGGAATTGGTGGCACAGTGGCCCCCATTTCCACTCACCCACACAGAAAGACGCAGGTTGTCGTTACTTTTGTTGTCAGTTTTCAAATGAAATTGTTCTGTTGTGTTTGTTTCAACAGCTGTTGGCTTACATTTAGTTTGTCCATGTGGCTTATCTATTGGATATCACAAGTTCTGCATGTATCCATATGGAAAAACCACGTAATACGGTTTCCTTCACTTTTAGTTGAATTACGCATTCCAGTTGAATGGTATAATCTTATCAAAACTTATTGACCTAGCTACAAAATTAAGTTTATATTTTCTAGCTTAAAAGAGCAAAAGTAAAAGTTTATACTCTGCCAATGAAATTTTAACAACCGTAAATTGGATTTATTCGAACTTACGTATAACAATTATAGTAAAGCCACACATTTTGATAGGCAATCTATTAAGGGACAGACTTTACATGGTAACTGCAGTAAAATCCAATATAACATACTATCAAAAGGTTTTGATTTAGCTGGCAATTTTATATATATTCGCATGTCAGAAAAAAATCGCTGAATTTGCATTTATAGTACAACACACATTTATGTACGTATTGCGTACACCAGCTATACATACATATATCAAAATTTTATATATGCATATATATATTTCTTTGTGAATACTTTGTAATGCTTTTACTCAATTTTGCAGTTATATACCAATTAAAAGCCGTCCAGAAGAGTATATAGTGTAGAATGAAGGTTATATTTAACTTTTGGGCGTTTCTTTAATCTTAATCATGAGAACCCTATTTATAAATCAAACTGGTTTGATAGACGTCCAAATTTCTTATCAGCTAAGCAAAATAACTTATTCACAATGCAAATATTTCTTATATGTAAGTTTAAAACAATTTACAAGCTTGTTTTCAATTATGTCAACCAAAACTAAAAAGTTATTTCCGTTGTATTATTACATAAGACGTGGGCTACAATTTTTCGTTGAAAGTTATAAATTTTCAAGCAAATTTACACAAAAAAAAGGCGATTTGAAACTAGTTACAAAATTACAACTTTAAAATACACTGCACTTGTTATATTGACGATTTCGGCTTCTGGCCAATAGACAAATTAAGTAAAATCTAAAAAGATAATACTGAAAATTGAGACAAGTACAAGTAAAAACAAAAACTTACAAGAACAAATCGCGACCTATAATAACAACTTATAGCCTCGAATCAACCTATTTTTCTAAAAAAAAAATAATAATTTGGGAAACAATTGATTTGGAGAAGGAACTTTAAAGTTTTTCACTAAGTATTTAGTTAAGTATAAATATTGTCATAGTGCACTAACTACTGCTAATAATCTAATAGTGCATTATAGATTTGGGCAATTCGTACCAAAAGATGCGCATTTTCCCTAAGCAGTTAAGGTTCGTCGGATCGTCTCAGCCAGTTCAACTGTAAAAAAATGTATACCAACATCGCAAAGACCAACAGTCGACTATCTGTATCACAACTTTTAATAAACTGTGCACAAAGTGTAAAAGGGTATTAGAGGTTTGTGCAATGTATGTAACAGGCAGAAGGAGGTATGGCAGATCATATGTTTCATGGGCAAAAATGATCAGGAGTCGATATAGCATTGTCCGTCTGTCCCTCCTTTCGTATGAACGTCACTCGTTATAAAAGGTAGAGGTACAAAAATGTACCAAAAGATGCGCATTTCATCCAAGCAGATGAAGTTTGTCGAATCATGTCGATATATTGCCCCCTTCCACTGTGAGAGATTTTCGCGGCTTACACCCACACAATAAAAGTTATCCAATTGAAACTTGGCACATGTGCTGTGTAAAAATTATTAAAATCGGATAGAAACATTATAATAAACTAGATGAACCCGCGCGCTGCTCTGCCCATTGATAAAGCCGTGAATAAATTCATTATATAAATTAATTATTCCCATTCCACTTCCCGTTCCTCTTCCTTCTCTTTCTCTCTCTTGTCTTCATACTAAGTCAAGCTGCGGACATTGGTACCAATAACTTTCTATCCTCTACCTTTACCTCTACCTCAATTCAAAAGAATTCTTTACCTACAAAATCGTTTTTAGCAATATCTCCGGAACCCCTATGTCGATTTTGTTCAAACAAAAATAAGAACACTCTATTATAATGGGAACCTATCCTCAATCAATTTAATCAAAATCTGTCCAGTAGTTTTTGAGGAGAAGAGTCACAAAGAATTGGCAGTCATTTTTATATATGTGGCAATTTTAGGCCACATTTACTTTTTACAGCAATGTTAAGCTTAACATTTATGTTAGAGCCACCAAATTTGGTACGAAGACTCATATTAAGCTTATAAGCCAAACATTGTTGACATTTTTTCGAATCAACCCCCCACCCACCGCAGTACAGTTACCTTAATAACGCCCATAAGCCCGTACAGGGTATCCCACTGTCGGGGAACGTCCCGACTGTCTGCATCAAATTTTTTCTTTGTATTAAACTTTAAGCGCAACTTGTTTAAGTTATCGTTGGTATGTTTGCAGCTAGGCCGGTTAGTTGAAAACTTGGTCAACAGCCAGTTGGCCAGACAGTCCGCCAAAAGTTGAATGACACTTGAAGTTGGCTAACAAACAACTGTTTGTTGTTTTTATTGTTTGTTAAATTGCAATAGTAGCGTGAATTGTTTTGCAACTTATTTAGGTCGTTATCATAACTATCGACATTGGACTCTTTATTGAGGTCGTTTAGCTACATATGTTCTAAATGAAAGTGCTAATAAAGCTATTTAGGTGTGCTATTTATTAATGTACTCATAGAGGCTGTTTATCTTTTAGTTATTTTCAATTCGTTGCTACATCGTTTGTACACAATTTGATTATAGAATTGTGTACTTGTTTATAGTATAAAGAAGTGCAGGAAAATCATTTAGCTTTAAGTGTTAATCGATTTTCATTTAGTTGTTTTTAACTTATTAGTTTTTCAAGTATAAGACTTAGTTAGAGTTATATCTTATCTTTGTTGCCGTTCCTTAAATATATTAAAGTTAAACTTGTTTTAAATGCGCTCTTCTCACAGAAATTGTGTCATATTTTCCCAAAGGTCTTAACTAATATTTATATGTGTGTCATAAACAGCTCTATTAAACGCATTTGCTCCAGGTGTTTTCGTATACTTAGCTGGTTTAGAAATTTTTTTCTTTTTTTTACTCAAGTAAGATACTGGCTCCTAAAATACAATATGATGTATGTATGTACATATATGGTCTACAAATATTATTATACAATGCCTAACTGTAGTATTTAAAGACATCTCAAAGAGCTTGATTCCCTTGTTCCTTGGTTCAGGTAGCTGCCACTGCACTAAGTTGAATAACAACCCATGAAATTTCAGTTGCAGTTTTGAGCTCCAGCGAGAAAGTTGAGTATTATTTGCGCCCGGTAAAAACAAGTAAAAACTCTCACTTGTTTTATTGTCAGTCGCTTAGACAACACTTTCTTTTTCTTGGCCACGGACGCGCTTTTTATTTATATTATTGTACAATTTTTAGCTTTGTTTATCTTTTGAAAAACAATGTTTACTAAACGCGCCAATTTGCTTAATTGGAGTAACAACAGCAACAATAACAATAGCAGCTCGAAGGGCAAATGCTGTCTATTAAACCATGAAAAGTGTAACGATTTGGTAAGTTAAAGTGTAAATATTTCATGTGGAAAATGATAACGGAGACTCACGTTGTTCAGTATAATTAAGTTAAACAGATAAAATGTTGTATTCGCAGTTCTAGCAGTTTGTATAAAGTGCAATTCCTGGGCACAAAATTGTCAGTTCCGAGAAAATGTATCAAGGCTAATAGGCAAAATCGAATACCCTAGCAAACTATTGTATAATGTTAAACGTACATATTTAACTAAACACAAAATTTTTCATTTTCGAAAGAAAATAAAAAGTTGGTAACCAACTCAGGCTTTTCCGCACGTTTATCAAAACAGCCGAAATTAGCTAAAACAAAATTTAAAAAAAAAAGGAAAAACAAAAAAATTTGAAAATTTTTTACTCTTATTATTCCTTTGGCGACCCAACTATAGCGACTAGAGTGCTCAAATTCAATAGGAAACCCTTTGAAGACATGCCCAACACAAAAACATCGCTAAATCGCCGGAAAAGCTGTCAGAGTGCTTAATCGTCGAAAAAAATAAATTTCAATTATTGGTTTTCGCCTTGTCGTAGACATTCGACGTCATAATACACGCTCTCATAACAACTCATTACGAAAGTAGGAAGTAGGAAAGAAAACACGAAATAACAACGTTTGTGTGTACAATGTATTTTGTTGTTGTTTTTTTTTTCAAACTTATACAGTACGTTTTTTACTTCAAATCAATTTTCACCTGTCTTAAACGCAAAGTATCCAGGTGAAACGTATATTTGGCAAACCGCTATCATTTTATCTTTCGAATGGTATAGGTTTCATCTAAAAAAGATGCGTTATTGAGAAACAATCTGTACCACATTGCATTTTTGCTTTTTTAAAATGTGTAAATTTCTTCTCTTACAAATTAAGAAAGGTACGGTGACTTATAATGACTTCTATAAAGTTCTAGACCGCAACACATCAACATTTCCTTATGTCGACTTAAGCTACTCTTCCATATGACCACAGATATATAGACTAGTGTTCGTGTGGTTACGAAGAGAAGCAAAGATAACACGAAATTGTTGTTTTTTTTTCTAACGTATACAGTAAATTTTGTACTTCAAATCAATGTTTAGCTCACTAAAACACTATATATCTAGATGAAACTAATATTCTGTAAACCGTTATTGCGAGGTAATCGGTACCACACTGAATTTTTGCTTATTACTACGTATTTATATGTAGTAGGGTGGCCGAATTGTATGGAAGTAATTTCACCTACCTGAAAGTACTCTTAATTCTAAGAAAAAAAGCCAATGGAACCATACCTCTACATTCAACTTTAGCTTGCCGTATTTTTGTTTGCACATTTTAAGTATAGGCCCCTTGTATGAATATTAATATATAAAAACATTTACCATTTTTCGTTGATTTTTTTAAGAAAATCATCAACCCAAGAGTTTTTCGGTACAAGAATTCCGAATCTGACCTACATTTTTTTTCTAAAGTGCCACAAAATGCACATCTTTTGGTAAAATTTGTTTGCTTTAACTCTTATAGTCTTTGAGAAACACGTTAAACACGGACAGACAGACGGACTCTCTCCGCCTGTTACATACATCGCACAAATCTATAATACCCTTTTACACTTTGTGTTCATGGTATAAAAAGTTGCCTGCTTCGAAATCACAGACACGAACAGACACGTTTAACCAAGAGCTTTTTTTTTGTTGCCTAGTTTTATTTAAGGCCATAGTAAAGAAGTAAAGTATTTATGACCCCAACCAATGTTCTTATTAGCTCATCTGTTTATTTGTATTCTTAGAAATATGTAAAATGATTATAAGCTTATTGACTGTAAAGAGAAAAGAAAAAAGCCGGAAAAATGAACACGAAGTGACTTCTTTCATATGTTATGGCAACTACAGTCAAACCTGCAAAGTTAGCCACCCTCATAGGTTGGCCACCTACTTAAGTTGGACACTTTTCAGCAAAATCAAAATATGTTAGTACAAAAACTGAAAATTTTACCTGCCTAACTTGCACCTGCATAACTTGTAAGTTGGCCACTTTTTGAGCGATTTTTAAATTTTTTTAATGCAATTGAACTTTGAAAAGTTGGCCACCTTAAAACCAAAGCAATGTTATCTATGAAAATACGAAGGCTGCAGTTTCGAATCATAAAAATAATGCAAATCTATGGCAAAATTTACAACTGAACGAAATTGGTTGCAGTAAACTCGTTGCTTATAGAAATTTGAATGAAATCCTTGATGGATCCTAGATGGAACAATTCATTGGTTGAAAATCAAAAGAAAGAAAGTCAAAATCCTTTAAATAAGTAAACTTAAAAGATTCTCTTAAGTTACATTAGAATTTTAGTGCAATTTTGAATTTAAATGAATGTACAGTACTCTTGAAACAAGCTCCGACTGCTTTACAACTATGAATTTAAACTTTAAATTATGTATGTATATATTATTATATTTTTATTTTGTAATGTGGAGTTTATGGGCATAGTACATAAACATACACGACTAATATTAGAAACAATCATAATCCATAATATAAAGTTAAAAAAATTTGATGCAGACAGTTGAACAGGTGTTAGAAACACTAAATACGGTAAAATGGGAACGGAAGTATATTTTTATATCTCCTTTCATAAGATCGATATGCCTGTATACATTTTCCCATTGGGAAGTTCCAATTCACAAGTTTTCCTTTTGGGAAAAATTTAATTTAATACCCATAACTCCATTATTCTTGGGCTAATGTCGTCGAATTTTATAACATATACATACATATATTAATGTCTGTGACAATTTTCAAATCAATATATGGCGGGTGTGGCAGTAATTAAGGTAAATCAATTGCGGGGGAAGGGTGGGTTCCATTGAAAAAAGGTGGATGCAGTTTTATTGACTTGGGTCACACGAGTCTCCACAAAAAATTTTGTCGCATGTATCCATATGTACACGTAGTGGAATTTTGGCGCAGTTTATAGGCGAGGGGGGGGGGGGGGGGTAAAATTAGCATATTTTTGACTATAACTTGTATTTATCCGATTTTGATCATTTTTGCAACATAGATGCACATAAACACGACGCACACCTCTGTCGAGTTCCGAAATGATAGATTGAACGGAGCGCTTGTAAACTGCGCAAATCTGTCACGAGGGAAGGGCGTGACTCGTGACCCGTATAAAGCTCTAGAACCCAATAACTTAACATTTTCTTATGTCGACTTAAGCTACTCTTCCATATGACCACAGATATAGTCTGCCACGCCTTCTTCTGCTTGTTACATACATTGCACAAATCTATAATACCCTTTTACACTTTGTGTACAGGGTATAAAAATTAAAGAAACAACATAAAACCACTATAAAACTTACACCCTCATAAGTTGGCCAATAATTCTTGGACCGTGAGTGGCCAACTTAGGCAGGTTAGACTGTATTTGACTTTCGGGCAAAAATTATTTTAAATAATTTAAATAGTAAAAATAAAAAGTCATTCATGCATATATTGCTCCAACATCTGAGCCACAAAGACGCGCGATTCAAAGCAAACCCAAACAACGATCAGTCGCCAGAACAGCTAAAGTACTGGCCAACCCAACGACCGACCGATGACAGATGAACAATCAACTAACTGATCCCAACCCAACCGAAGAGACTTAGAAAACGAGCGTCGGTCTCAGTCTCGGTTGCTGCTCGCGCTCTCACGCTTCGTGGCCATTAAGTTCAGCAAATATGATTGAAAACTTTCAGTTTACTTTTGACGCTTGCCGTGTTGTCTATGCGCTGAATTTCACATATTTTTTGTGTCTGCAAATTTCAAAGTTGTGTTATCTCTTTGGGACTCAATGAGTTGTTAATCCTAACAGAAATTGTGCAAAATAAATATAAAACAAACATTTAAAGTATTAAGTACCTAAAGAATAACAATGCCAAATCCGCCCATTGGTTTCTATCCGCCAATTAAAAGAAGGGTAATATAAGAGTAGCTAACAAGATAATACTTAATACTACTCTAATAGTGCAAAATGATTCTAATCTAAGACCAATAAAACTTGTCTACAAATCAGGTCAAGGTATAGAACTGCTCTGGCAGTGACAAGGCGTGCTCAAAATTAACTTGAAATACAGCATATTTATATGAATAATTATTGAGAATAATACATACTTGGTAAAGTGATGAACAATGCTTTAAACACAAAACTAACTATAAAATCTATAAACCTTCTTGTTTATAAGTATTTATACTAAAAATCATTAAAAGAAATTGCTGAAACTAAAATAACTTGAACAGATGGAATTTTTAGACCGTTATGACTGATTTCACAAAATTTTATTGTTGTATAACATGTGCTGTGTTTATGAGACGAAACGAAACTTATTTCGCGGATTATACAGCACAGATAAAAATAATCAGTTCGTCTTTAGGCGGACTTGGGAAGTAGACTTGACTAGATATAAGATAGAGAGAAACAATCCCGAAAGATTAAAAACATGCATGAGCAACTCTGTTACAAATGGAACACAAATTTTGGCTACAGAGCTTTGATTTATTTGAACTTAGTTTAAATGTAAAAATGAAAAGGCAAAGGCTTTCTATCAACAAATTTCAATCCTAAAAACTAAAGTTTATAACCTAATGTCCTAATAGTTTTGGTCTACCGTGACTCGATTGTGGATGGCAGCGCCATGAATCAATTCGATAATTTATCTTGTTTTTCTAAATCGAAAGCAAAATCAAAAAGTAAAAAAAGTTTGTTAAATGCGATACATTGAATTTGCAAACTTTGTAACACCGATTTAAGTTACAATTCAACCCGATCGGAAAATAACGATAATTTGAAAACAGTGCCAGAAAAAAGTAAAACGGTTGTATGATTCGAAAGCAGCGACACCAAATTTACCGGAGCAGGCGTGTTTTAGCCAAGAATCGTAAATTGAGGTCAAATTTGTTGCCAAGTGTTATAAGAAAATTGCAATTTACTTTTTACTATAAAATATTATTAGGCATTCTACGATAATGTTCCGACTTTGGGTTTCCGAAAATGGGTTATTAACTTTAAAAAAATTCCAATATCTCACTTAATATATAACTTTTCTTTTTAATAACACTACTCAACACGATTTCATATTCAAGAACTCTGATGGTTGATCATGTTTAAACAACCTTTCCTCAATATCACTCCGTACGAGAAGAATAAAAGGAGCCATGTTTGAAGCAAATTGGATCAAAAATGAAGTTATAAGGGTATAAAAGAAAATGCAAAAAAAACCTAGAACCTAATCGATTACTTTCAAATTGAAAAGTGGTCTATGAAAGGATTGTAGTGGTATTTATTAGCTTTAAATATAGTAAAGACTTATGTTGATACTGATACTTCATTTGACATTATAGATATATCGGTTTAAGTGAAACCTCCTCGAAAATACCAATATTCGCGAAATTCTCGAATCCTAAGGGTGACCGGAAAAAACCTGAGTACGGAGCGATATTAAAAGAAGGTAGTTTAAACATAATCACCCATCAGAGTTCTTGAATATTAAAAAAGTTTGAATTTTGTAGACTAGTGTAATCATATTTTTGATCAAATCAAATGTGAAATGAATTAGAGTCTTTAATGAAAAACTGAAGCGGAAGGTTTGTGTGCCAGAAATATCTTTCAGGTGAATTTCAACCCACAAGTAACGTTTCGATGTGTCGTATATCT
The DNA here is from genome assembly GCA_035041775.1 of Chymomyza caudatula. Classification (NCBI taxonomy): domain Eukaryota; kingdom Metazoa; phylum Arthropoda; class Insecta; order Diptera; family Drosophilidae; genus Chymomyza; species Chymomyza caudatula. The sequence continues at coordinate 3,744,039 of JAWNKW010000133.1, forward strand.
TTTCAAACGAATTTCAGCTCAAAACCTTTCGGTGCAGTGACAGAAATCACTTATTTTCCAAGAGAATTTAAATGCAATTTCGATCAAAACCGTCTACAGATTTCAGGCCTGATTATGGCCATATTTACAACTGAAACATTTGAATGCTTCTACTACAAAACTAAACTGATCTTATCTGCACAATAAACTTACTTATTACATTTTGCTTTAAAAAAATTGTATCTCGTATTTGTGCCATGAATAAAAAGCAACATTTTTATGTGTAGCCTTTATTTATCAGTGTTTGCTTTACATTATTGGAATTTATCTTGCTTTAAGCGCCGCTCTTTCGATCCGCTTAAACTTCGCACGTCATATACGCAGCATGCCTGCTTCAGCGCTCTATGTGTATGGCCGATGGTGATTGCGATTCTGTAGAGGTCATCAAACTGCGAAGAGTCTTCAAATGAAATGGCAGTGCTAAAATTGCTTTAGGGTCAACCCGTACCTTATTTTCTTATGTATATAGATATATAATTTGTTGTTGCTTTGAGTCGCCTAAGATTCGACTTTGGATATTAATTTATGTTAATTTAGAAAGCAAGCGGCAGCATCGCTAATTCACTTGTATACAGTTATTCCTAAACATGATTTTGTGTTTGGTCTTTTCAGTGCCTTCAAGTGGCGACGAATGTGTCCGAACAAAAGCATCATGTAACGCGAGAGACGCGCGGAAAGAATTTGGGTCTCAGTCGCGGTTTTCGCGGCTGCACGGTATGGCTGACAGGTAAGCAAATAATCCAAATTAATGATTTTTGATTAAAGGCCCAAATACAGCGAGCAAATTGAGTAGAATTTCTAGTCAGTCATAAGAAAAAACAGCCCTTATTAAGCGCAAACCCTTTTACAATACTTTTAGGTCTGAGCGGAGCTGGCAAGACCTCCATTGCCTTTGAACTGGAGGACTATTTGGTTTCGCGTGGCATTCCTGCCTACGGTCTGGATGGTGACAATATACGCACAGGCCTGAACAGGAATCTTGGATTTACGCCTGCTGATCGCGAGGAGAACATACGACGCGTAGGCGAGGTGGCCAAGCTCTTTGCGGACAGCGGCGTAGTGGCTATATGCAGCTTTGTTTCGCCCTTTGCCGATGATCGAGAGATGGCACGCAAAATACACAAGGATGCGGATTTAAAGTTCTTTGAGATCTTTGTGGATACGCCGCTGGCCGTATGCGAGACACGCGATGTTAAGGGACTGTATAAGAAGGCGCGTGAGGGTGTCATCAAAGGTTTTACGGGCATTACGCAAGAGTACGAAAGACCACAGCTACCTGAACTGGTGGTCAACACTGATGGCTATACCGTGCGCGAGTCAACGCAGAAGCTTGTATCACTGCTGGAACAGGAGGGTATCATACCGCGCTCACTGCGTGATGTGGACCAGCTTCCGGAACTGTATTCGGAAAATGAGACCATGTGTCAGGCATTAAGAAACGAGGCCAGCACGCTGCCATCTCTGCCCATTACCACGGTGGAGCTGCAATGGGTGCAAGTCCTGTCCGAAGGTTGGGCGTATCCGCTGCGCGGCTTTATGCGTGAGGATGAGTATCTGCAGACGCTGCATTTCAACACACTTCAAAGCGGCATGGATGGCTCCTATCGTGAGAATCACTCAGTACCAATTGTATTAAGCGCCAGCGCGGCAGACAAAAAACGTCTTGATGGCGTTTCCGCAATCACGCTGCAGCATGAAGGCCAGCCAGTGGCTATATTGCGCCGACCAGAGTTCTACTATCATCGTAAGGAGGAGCGCTTGTCGCGCCAGTTTGGCACCAGCAATCCTTCTCACCCCTATAGTAAACAGGTCTACGAGGCTGGGGAGTATCTGGTAGGCGGCGAGCTGTCCGTCATTCAACGTATACGCTGGAACGATGGATTGGATCAGTATCGTTTAACGCCGAATGAGCTGCGAAAGCGCTTCAAAGAACTGAATGCCGACGCAATATTTGCTTTTCAGCTGCGCAATCCCATTCACAACGGTCATGCACTTCTCATGCAGGATACGAAACGGCAGTTGCTGGAGCGTGGTTTTAAACAGCCGGTGCTCTTGCTGCATCCTCTGGGTGGCTGGACCAAGGACGATGATGTGCCGCTGGATGTGCGCATGGCACAGCATCAGGCCGTTTTAGATGCTGGCATTCTACGACGTGAAGAGACCGTCTTGTCCATTTTTCCTTCGCCCATGATGTATGCTGGGCCAACGGAGGTGCAATGGCATGCAAAGGCGCGTATGAATGCTGGTGCCAATTTTTATATAGTCGGTCGTGATCCAGCTGGCATGCCGCATCCGAATAAGGAAGCCTATCCAGATGGCAATCTGTATGATGCTACGCATGGTGCGCGTGTCCTTAAAATGGCTCAAGGACTGGACAGCATGGAGGTTAGCTAAAGTTAAGCTTTACAAAACTTATTTAATATCTATTGTTATTTTTTTTTTTTACAGATATTACCATTCCGTGTTGCCGCCTATGACAAGAATGCCAGTCAAATGGCGTTTTTCGATCCAAAACGCAAGGATGACTTTGAGTTCATATCGGGCACAAAAATGCGTACACTTGCTCGAACGGGCGCCAGTCCGCCAGATGGCTTTATGGAACCAAATGCGTGGAAAATTTTATCGACTTATTATCAAAAACTGCCACAGGCGTAATGAGCAATACTTAGCGGCTCAATATCGTGCAATCCTATACACTAACTACCTACTCTTCTATTATAATTGTTGCTTCCACTACCAGAATATATTTAAATATATTTATGGGTGTGCGCGTCTATGTGTCCCATAATACATGTCTTAGGCAGCTCAGTCCTTATTATGCATAATGCGTGATTGTACTTATGTATGCTATTCACCTTGTATCTGGATATTTTTGTACTTTTTGTCATCGTATGTCCTAATGTTCATATCGTAAAATTAATTTTATCATAAAAGTTGTATAATGGTTTGCTAAAATAAGCAAAAAGTTTTAAATATATTTATACTTTAGTATTTGCATTTAATGGCTTAAAATCTTGGCTTTTTTTATGGCTTCAGAAATGAGCTGAAGACATCAATTTATTTTTAAAAATATTATAAGAAAAACCATTATGAGCGACCCACCGAAGCCGAAGACTGTTTCAATGGCGTCGTAGAGCTCGTCGTTCTGTCGAATGCGGTCATTCTCAAAGCATAAAAGGCCTCTGCATCAGACTCCGTTACCACCAACAATGCCCGCGTAGCATCGATTGACATCCTTCTTCGTTGTAATGGTGCTGTCAAGGTGGACGAAATTCTGACATCAAAAGTACAGTTTTCAACAGCAATTTGTGAGTCTAAACAACGCGCCTCTTACTCATTTTCTTGCGCTCATTTGCACCAGACCCATCCAGGTAGCTTCTCTTGCAATAGGCGGAAAGGATCCTCTAACATTTCACTTTGTACGATCAATGATGCCAATATCATCAATCAATGTTACCGTTCGAATTCACTCTCCGTCTGACTTCTTAAAAAGTGGTGCTGCTTTGGAAATAAAGAACCCGGTGTATTCGATTTTAATTAAAAAAATTTTGATGCACAGTCGGGAAGGTGCCCCACAGTGAAATACCTTGTACCCTTCTTCACATAAAAATCAAATTCCTGGGCAAATTTTTGGATTTTTTACAATAAAAATGTAGCACACTTTTAGTCACCAAATTTATTAAAAGTTTTTATGGTTTTGAACAATAGGTAAGAAAATTTACCCCAAATTGACACCCTTAGCTAAATGCATCCATGCCGGTTAACTTGCAGTCCCTACATCCAAAACCGTTAACCGATATTTTTATCTTGCACTTGATGCAACGGGTGCGTGTCCGCGATTTACAGTCCTTGTTACGACATTTACGGGCTGATTTCAGATCGTCTTTTTCGGGCTGGCGAAAGCCATCAAGCCGCTTTTCAGGAAACGGTTGGCAAACAAAACAATATCCTTATGCTGGAGAAGCAGTTGCAACCTCATAAGTTTGGGCTCCAAAGCTCTATTTTTCATTTTTTTTCTTTTTTTTCTATAAACCATCTGTTCAAAATACAGTTTGCAGTGAACAACGCGCAAAACGACCGCGGGATCGAATGATTGATTGCCTTGATAGATTTCAAAATGGAAAAACCGTCCTTCTGATTTAGTGAATACTTCATTTTTTAAGCGAATACCTGTTGACTTATTGAGAATCGGCTACACTCTTGTCTGTGGATTTTCAAGCAAGTATATTGAAACTAGGAAGGCGAATGAGACCCATGGCAATATGCATTTACAAAAATCAGAGACAAACCGTAATCGTAACCGTAACCTTTATCTAAAACAACCGATCGAATTTTGAAACCGTAACCTTACCGTAACCGAAATTAATTTTTTTAGAAAAACCGTGTTTTTTCATGTTGTGTTTTACATTTCATCATTCTGTTAAGCATTTTCATTTAAGTCGCACAGTGGAGCCATGTGACTTCTTATCGGCCACATTCATAACTTTTGAAGGAGTAGATATTTTCATAATTTACAACACTGAGACTGCAACTTTAATAACTTTTGAAGGAGTAGATATTTTCAAAATTTACAACACAGAGACAGCAACACAAGCAGCTTCGCACGTACTCAAAAATTTTGAATTTTTTTACGGAGCAGGATTGCACTCTATTACTTTCATGGTCTTTGGTTTTTTATAGGGACCGGTATAGCCGGTAAACCGAAACAAATATCGGTGAATCGAATCGAAACCGATAAAATTGAAAATAGTAAACCGAAATAAAACCGTTCACGATCGTAATCGTTTCCGTATATGAAATAAGTCTCTGTTTGAATGAAAAAAGTTGTCAAGTTCCTTTCATATTACCTGTCTCAGAAAGCTTGAAGCAAGGTATAAATACTTTTTAAATTTTTCTTCACTGTCCCCGGGCACATACTTTTTATATCATTGCCCGTCATCGCTGGTAAAATATTATGAAACTGACTCCTCCAGAGCTGCTAAAATATCATCATCTGTACAAAATTCAAGGAGACGAAAATAATCAGTGAAGTTTTTGTTAACCTTTTGGTATTCCAAACTATGGCCGCAGAGTGTCTTTGATGTTGTAAAGCTCACCACCAAGCGTCTCTGCTCTGCGTGCGCCTTCTCCAATTGGTGATACCAAAGGTAGCTAGTGTACTCTCTACCTGTCCTTCCAACGGGGACATGGTCTGCCCCTTCGTCGCCTCACTCAACATCCGCGTTGAGGACCTTTCTCGCAGGAGCTTCTTCATCCATACGCACAACATGACCTAGCCAGCGGAGCCTCGGGATTTTAATGCGCTTAGCTATGTAAATGTCGTCGTAGAGCTCATAGAGTTCGTCGTTCCATCAGGTGCGGTAGTCGTTGCCAACGCGTATAGGGCCAAAGATCTTACGGAGTACTTTCCGCTCAAACACACCAAAGGAATTTTCATCAGACATAAATCAAAACGGGAAGGATGAGCGTCTTATGGAGTGTTAGTTTCGTCTGGCAAGAGTGATTGACATCGTTCTTCATTGTGACGGTGGTGCCAAAGTAGACGAAATGGTTGACAACATCAAAAGTATAGTTTTCAACATCAATCTGAGAGTCCAACCGCTGTGTATCTCTAATCGAAGAAAGCATATACTTCGTCTTGCTCTCATTTACCACCAGACCCACAATGGAAGATTCTCTTTCAATAGCCGCAAAGGCTCCGGGAACTGCTCGGGTAGTACGCACGACGATATCGATAGCATCTGCGTATGCAAGCAACTGGACAAATTTATGAAACCAGCTCGAACTTTAAAAACTAATGCGCAACGCCTACAGTAAATCGGTCAGTTCGTCTACAGTTTCATGTTTGCCTAGATTTAAGTAAGTAAGTAATAACTTACGTGACAAAACATTCGAAACGTGCAACATTAAAAAAAACATGACGTTCACTTTTGAGTCGAGGAACACATCTCATCACATCATTTAATAAAATGTACACGACTAACGTAAAGTTTGGACCAAGTTCGGTCAAAAGTACCTGAATGACGGACGACAAATGAGAAAAGAATGAATTTACTTGCACAGCGTTTATATTTATAAAATTGTATAATTTTAATAATAATATAATTACATATTATTATTACAAATAATTAATTAATTTATATCAAATATGCATTTAGTTATTTTTATTAATTTCACACTGTGTATATTTACTGCGTTAAATTTATTTATATTTTATTATTACTATTAGTACATACATGCTTGCAAACGCGCTTGGACAATAGTTGTATATATTAATTAATAATTATTACTCTTTTATTGCATTATATGTACTCTACATAACTGTTTATTGACAAATTGTGTTTGTATTTTAAACAAAATCAAATAATACAAGTGATTTAATGCAAAAAATTATAGTAAAAAAAGTTCGTATTAAGAAGCACCCGCAAATATGCCAAATAATAGAAAATACCCTAAACGGCCCATTAAATTGTGCGTTTCAATTAAAAACAAGTTACATACATAGTTAATTTTAAAATAAAAATATATATAATGGCATTTTAATACAAAGATACGCATTCATTGCGTAGGGAAATTTCTCGGTGAAATGCATAAATGATGAGCAAAAAATAATACACTAAATTAGCATATACAAAATTTATATGTAATATATTTATAATTAGAAATGTAATTAATGATTTACAATTTGCAACAACATGGCTACATAGGATCTACTTGGTATAGGTTTGGGAGAGCGGTCGGTTCGTTTTGGGTTTTGGTTGATTAAATTGCTTTCAACTTGTTAATTTCATGTTTGGTTTTTACTTTCACAATTTTTCAGTACAGCATATGACGGTACATAATGTATCGCATTTATGTATTTATTCTTTAAATTTTTATCCCTATGTATTGTATAATCTAGGCATATTTCGTACACAAGACAATTCAAGACGTGAATTTAAAACAGAATTAATTGAAGGCTGCATATTTATATGTCTAAACGCAGTAAAAATTATATGAAAATCTATTATCATATTGTATATTTATGTTCTTTTATGGGGAGCCTGTTCTTTATTGTTATTGCTGTTGTTGTTGTTGTTCGGTTTTTTTGACTTAACACGAGTTAAGAAAATTACTACCACATACATTATCATAATTATTACCAACTTGCCGTGTCAATGCCAAGTGTACATTGCCACGTCAAAGCAGACTGCACCGTGAAAGCCAACTATCCGTTTTTCGACTCTCTGTCAGTTTCAATTGATGGCTGCCCTTGGGTGGATTGGTTGCCTCCTGGAATCAATGAAGAAACGAGGCAGTTTAGCAAGTGAACAAACCATATATAATTATAGACAATATATAAGAGCGTTAACAATTGCAATATAAATATATATATATAAATCCGAATACCACATAAGTCCAAGTCCAGTGTCATTAGCACAGACTCACAAGGAACTTAATGGAAATATAATATTAATATCTTTGGTCATATGGAACAGAAGCTTAAGTCGACATAAGAAAATGTTGATGTATTGCGTTCTAGAGCTTTATAGAAGTCATTACAAGTCACCATTTTTTAAGTTTATGAGAGAAGAATTATACAAGTTTTAGAAAAGGAATGGTGAATTGTTGTGACCCGCATAAATCTCCAGAACGCAATAACTCAACATTTTCTTATGTCGACTTAAGCTACTCTTCCATATGACTACAGATATAAATGTATTTACAAATCCACTTGCACCACTTGATGTGATATCACGGAATAATTTTATATATATTTTTGGAATCTCGAACCTGCTCGAAAGTCAATTTGAAAAGAAATTAAATTTATTTTCTTTTTGTAAAGCCTCTTTCAAGAACAGTTGCATAGAACTTATCGAATCATTTACCATGCGCTTTTCCGTTTTCGCTTTAATATCGCTGGCTAATGTGAGGAAAGCCTCTTCAACGTTAATGCTGGCTTTTGCGGAGGTCTCCATAAACTTGATGCCATATTCAATAGCCAATTGTTCGCCACGCTCTTTAGAAACCTGAAAAATAAGAGTTTTATTAAGCAAATCGTTTTTTACATATTCTATATATTCTGTTAATATCTTTTAATCGATTACTCTTATGTATATTAATTAAACCTGACGACATTTTTGCCATTATTATAAACTTGTATAATATACGATATTTAAATTATATGTAAGTATTCTTAAAAGCTGTCGTCGAGTTAATAAGATTTCTACGAAATTTAATATAATAATATAACATTTAATAAAAGTTTTAAAAATTGTTCTGTCTGAAAAGTATAAAAAAAATTAAATAACTCACTTCTATTATACTATACAATACTACGCATTACTTGTAGCCTAACTCTCTCCCAAGTCTTTAGCACGATTAACAAAAAACTAATACTAATAACAGAATCTTAACTTAATTAACGTCTTAGTTTAATTATATACCTGTCGCTTATCGTTCAGTTCACATTTGTTGCCCAACAACATTTTCTCCACATCAGCTGAGGCATTTTCTTCAATATTTCGTATCCAGTTTTTTATATTCTCGAACGATTTCTCCTGCGTTATATCATAGACAAGCATAATGCCCATGGCACCTCTATAATAGGCCGTGGTAATAGTGCGGAAACGCTCCTGGCCGGCAGTATCCCTATAGAAAGAATCAAAACGATTACAATAAACTTTAAACAGTATTACTTTCGACAAACTTACCATATTTGCAATTTGATTTTCTTGCCATCTAATTCAATTGTTCTAATTTTAAAATCGATGCCTGCGAGTAAAAGAAAGCACATGATAAGTGAGTTAGTTTATATGTATGTATATGCTTATGTACTTTTATATAGACAACAAATAAATTTGAATAATTTGGCAGTCATCTCTTGCCAAAAAGCCAACAGATTACTTTGGCCAACCTGTTTTTGACCGCAAAAAGTGACGTATGCTTTGTTTTAAATTCCCAAAGAGGAGTATGAGAGCAGAACAAAGACAGAGCCGATAGAGCCAGAGAGCGCTTCTCCTATGTATAATTGGCAGTACGGAATTAATTAAGCCAATGTCGTTGTAAATAAAATACCCAAGATGGTATACAGTACAGGGAAACGTGCCAAAACTTAAAATGTACGGGCATGTTTCGATTTTGTGTATATTTGACTACATACATTTAAACTAGAGTATTGAAACAATTACGAACACTAAACGTTTTATTATTGTATATTCTAATAATAGATTTACATATATCTTTGTTTATAAAAAATATGCCATATGTTGATAAGGGTCATAATTAGATCTTTTTTAAGAATTCTACAACTTGTATTAACCAATGGTTTTGCCATTCTCTTTATGCATAATATCTTTTGGTAAGTTCTTCAGATTTTGTCTTGTAAGTAGAAAGATTTTAAAATTAAGAATACACAAAACATATGTATTGGGAGTTCTAAAAAAAATCGCTGATAAGCTGACACATCTCTTTTACTCTTTCATTTATTTTGTATACATTGGGCGATAAGTGTAGATACGCACAAATAATTGGATTCGAAAGTTCAAAGACTTTTAAGAGCGTCTTATATGCGGCAGGGGCGTAGCTTCTGAACCTTATCAATAAGAGTTTGTTTTCTAGAAAAACTAAACTCAAATCCTAAAATAACTAGAGAAATAAAGAGTTTCCATCCTACTTTTGGGAGGTGATCTACTACGTCTCCTATACGTATATTAACAACAACAATTATGACAAATACCAATACACAAGGGCTACAGAGCAAGAAAATGAGCATTAAATATGAGTCATGTTTATTTTGTTTTTGTTGCGTCGAGCTGAAGCTAGAGTTTGCTTTTGTGTTTGGGGCTGGACGGACGGACTATGGCGATGACTGCCCGGCGGCGTCATAATTAATTAAAAAATTACACGCACACACACAAAACATGTTTGAATGTGTACGAAGATGTTGATTACGCGACGGGCACGATAGCTTCTGCTGATGATGATGTATGCACATTGAAATTTTTGATTGGTTTTTTTTTTTTAAGTACTTACCTATTGTGGATATAAACGTCGTATTGAAAGCGTCCTCTGAAAATCGGAAGAGTATGCAGGTCTTGCCAACGCCAGAATCGCCGATAAGCAACAATTTGAACAGGTAGTCATATGTTTTGGCCATTCTGTTTCTGTTTCTGTTTTAAATTAAAATATAATCACAGTTGCGCTTTTATACTTTAAATGAATTTATAGTTGAGAATGCGTGTTTTGTACGCTAGGGCGGGCGCTAGGAACGGGACGTTCGTTTCGGGTTCGTTGATGATGCAGTTGTTGCCGCTTTTATGTTGTACACGTCGTCGTATTTTGATGCTGATTCGATTTTATACTTTTTCTTCAGATTTATGGCGGGCGGTGGTTGGAAATCAGTGGTTTTAAAGTTATTCTTTTTATTAAACTAATGTGCAGCTAGCTGCGTGTTGTGTTGTATCGTTTAGTTGGTTTGTTAAAAAATTCCTAGACGTAACCACACTGCTGCAGAGACACAAACAAACACACAATTTTCTTTTGTGTGAGTGAGAGTTGTTCAGGCCGTGTAAAAAATGGCGACGTAGTTAAAAATGTGTAAAAAATTGAAATTGTAAATTCACGCGCGGGTTTAACAGTTGGTATACGACGCGTATACACTGTAGTTTGTAATTAAAAACAGCGTTGTTACTCACACGTATAAATTACTCTTAACTATTGCTTTCTAATTACGCCCATACAAAAAATATGATTTGCTCGTTGCAGTGTTGGAAAACTGCGCCAATTTGCGCATTGTGATATGTGTTGTTAAGTGCACAAAAGTATGTTTTGTGTCCAATCGACTAGTCGATTATTTATTGAAAAAACAGCTGCTTATAGCTCGTCTGTTCTTATTAGAAAATGTGTGTGTCTTTATTATGATTATGTGAAAACAAGTAAAACAATGAAATTGTGACGCAGAATTTACTAAAACAAATAAAACTACGCTTTTGTTAAAAAAAAAAAGCTAATTTAAATCTCTGCTCACGATATGAAAACGGCAACAAATTAAACAAACAAATGTGAAAAGTGTAGTGCCAAGTAGCAGCACTTAAGAATTTGCGTCGGAGCACCCAGCGAAAAGAAAAAACATCACGCTGGCTTGGTGGAAAGGAATAATGGGTACAAAAGAATCCAAACATGCTTGCATCAGTTATGAGGATGCCGTCAAACGTGGTAGGTGTCCAAAATGTAACCTTCAAATCGAAAAAAATAGAGTTGGTCAAGTAAGAAATGGGTCATTTGACGAACGACGTCAGCCAGCGCGAGCAGAGCCAGTGAAAAACAATAATACTACTCTACCTATGTACATCAGTATGTACATACATACATTCTAACACAGGTGTAATTACGCTTTATCGATTCTATTGTTGTGTTTCCTTTTTCATTCTACTGTGTTTATTGCTTGTTGCTGCTGTTGGTCAATAGCGTTAACTTACTCGTTATATTCTTACGCTTTTCGTAATTTCATTTGGGCATGGGCATGGGCATGGGCATGTGAATGTCTGTGTCTGCTTGGCCGACGCCAATATTCATGACGTCACAATGGAAAAGTGCACTCTATCTGTCGCTCCCTCACTCCAATCGTTAGCCCTTCAACTCGCAGGGGCAATAACAAACAAAGACGATGATAGCCAGCAAATCAGTAACTTTTGTTTGTGACATTTGCATGGGCTCTGCGTTTTCGAATTGCCTTGGCATTTGTAATTTTGTTGTTGTTACATACACCTTTATATGGTCAGCAGCAGCAGCAGAAGTAAAGGCAAACATTTAGCTGATAAGCCCCGGAACAGACGCGTGTGCTGTTCAATTCACGGACCAGTCAGTACCTATAATACCCATAGCGATTGCAAATTAAAATAAAGACCGCCAACCGGCTATTGCAGTTCATATAATTAAGTGGGCACACTGAGAAATATTGTTTTTTTGTGACATCACGAAATTCTTGATAATTCCGCATCTCTTTTTCACGCTCAATTTGCGATAGCCAATTGCTTCATTCCAGCAGCAAGTGTAACGGTCGTTACTGTTATCGTTGTTATACCTTTTGGTGGAGGTATATGGATTTTTTCATAAATTTTGTGACACAGATTGAGACAGCTCATTCAGGAAGGCAAATATGCTGTAGCCGCTCGTATCGTTTGTACAGACGTTTTAAACTGCTTTAAAAAATTTAGTTTTGTCGTGATCCAAGTATCCGGGTGGGTAGTCATGCCTAGGATACCGACACTCAACAACTTTACGTTTTTCAGTTACAGACCACATTCAATGGCAATAGGTTTTAGATTTGTACGCAAGTGAAAAATAGTACATTAAAAAAGAGGGATCGTCGACAGACGGCTCATGCCTTGCATTCTTATAGTATGGACGAGACGATCAAAATCATATGTTCTGTTAGGCTGCAAGACTATATACTCTGTAAGGCGGCAAAGTAAGCCTTTCTTTCACTGTACCCATAGACATAGGAATGTTATGTTATTGTGCAATCAAGGCGAAGATATTTACAAAAAATTTTTTTTTTAAATAGGTACAGTGTATCCCTTAGTCGCACACCGTTGAGACTGACTCACATTTTTTTGTTTTATGACTTGAAGACTTGGCATTTATAATTGACTTTATTGGCAATTATATATTACGCGCCTATTAATATTACGGGATTTTTTAAAGGCAGAGTTATGAAAGTTATTTAGAGTATTATTAAAAAATGAAATTTTTAATTGAATTATGTTGATCACATTGGTCTAGCTTGGGATTTATTCAAATAAGCTAGACTGCAACCGCAATGTTTTACTATTAGTAAGAAAGTATTTAGAAAATAATATTGCTCATTTTATACCCTGTATCACACTTCGTCTCCTTTAATCTACAACAAGCAATAATTTGACCTTTTTATACTAGCTAGTCTCCACATTCTAACAGGCAGAAGGAGGCATGGCAGACCATATGTTCCATGGATAAAAATGATCAGGAGCATTAGTCGATTCAATATAGCCATGTCCGTCTGTCTGTCCGTGCTGTCGCACCGATCTCGAGAACTATAAGAGATAGAGACCAAACGATGCGTATTTTCCCGGAAAAGACCAAGTTTATCGAATTATGTCGATATCTCGGCCTCTTCCTCTGTGACTGAGTTTCAAGGTTATACCCACACCAGGGAAGCTATTTAGTTGAAACTTGGCACAGTTATGAACACTGTTATTGTTTATGTGCGATGTAAACATTGGATAGAAACTTTAAAAGATATAGGTTATAATTTGCCAGAGTTAGACCCCTCCTCCTACACTGTAACAAAATTTCACTTTTTAAAGACGTTTTCATATATGAGCTAACGCTTCAAAATTCGGTATGTAGACTCGTGATAGATTTAAAAACTAAACAAACGTTGTTGGTTGGCGGTGCGGACAAAATTTAGATAATAGAGCACTCCCTTATTGAAAGATCTGACACAGCATCAATAAAAAATAGTGGTCGTAAAATTAAAAATCACTAAACATATAAAAAGTTTGTGTACACTCAAGACGGTTATTAAGCATCTAATTAGTCATTAATTTTGGGAAACCAAAGTATGAGAACTGCTGTTATTAATAATTTTTATTTGCAGTTACCGAAGCTGAACTGCGACGCCTAAAAGATGCTTTCAAGAAGTCGGCTGGAGTGGGAAGACTATACCTAAGTCGCAATGCTTTCCAGCAGGATGTGTTGTGTGAGGGCGTGCCGCCCAAAGTTACCGATATGCTTTATGGAGCCTGCGGCGGCACACAGCGTGGCATTTCCTTTAAGGATTTGCTGTGCGGCTTAGTGCTCATTACACGTGGCGCTCAAGAAGAGAAAACCAAGTAAATTCTGATTCATTTTTAATACTACAACAAATACATTTTTAATTTCGTTTAGATTTCTATGGAACTTACATTGCAATGATGCTGGCACCTACATTACCAAGTCAGACTATGTAAAAAATGTTAATCTGCCATCCTTTGAGAGTGTCTCCCTGTTCGCACAGGGCGAGCGTGTCAATTTTGAACAGTTTCAGGACTGGATAGTCAGACATCGCAATGCCACAGTGCTATCAAAGTGGCTGCTAGCCGAGAACTGCGTTAGCCTGACATCAGAGCTGGAAACACCTACTTTCTACCAGAGTTTAGCGGGTGTCACACATCTGGAGGAAAAGGTAAAATCCCTCAAAATTAATTTTGAAATACTAATTGTGCTTTGCAGGACATTGGAGATCTGGAAAAAGAGTTCTGGCGTCTTAAGAATACTTCCCAAAATGGTCAAATCGATTTGCAATTTCTTGGGCCGCTAATTAGTCCGCCTATACCAAAGAATGCCTTGGCGGGTCTATTCCATGCCTTCGATGAAAATCGTGATGGTCACATTGATTTCAAGGAGCTGTGCTGCGGTGTCAGTGCAGCCTGTCGCGGTCCGGGCGTGGAGCGCACGCGTTGTAAGTTTATTAAAATACGTACGATACAAAATGGACTAAGAATAGGTGGCTTTATCGCCCTTCTATATATGTATAATAGGCTGGGCCAATTTGCTAACCTACCTCGGCTACCCCCTTACGTGAAAGCACTCTTAATTCTAAATAAGAAAGCCCATGGAACCGTATCTCTAAATTCAACTTTAGTTCGCCGCATTTTTGACTGGACATTTTGAAAATGAAGCTTTGACCTGCTGGAGTGGTATTCTTTAAACCGCTTACCACCCGGGGGTAAGCCGGGGCTCACGGCACTATAATTCCGAAATTATACACAAAAAAAAAATATTTTCAACTCAAAAGTTGTTTGGGTTAAATGAAAAAAAGTTTAAGTTAGTTCCTTAAACTTAAGATGAATGAAGAGGTCTGGTTCCATAAGCTCTTTTACTTAGAATTGAGGGGATATCCGAAGTAAGTTAGGAAATTGGCCCACCCTATTATAAATATATAAAAGAGCGATAAAAGCCATATAATGTGTAGGAAGTCGGGTAATTCCCTTTAGTAAAAGTAATAATTGAATAGCTACATACTTAGTACTGACGGATATCATATTGTTTAGTATAATTTATAACTTTCGCTCGGTTCGGGGTAGGCAGAAACTTGACACATTTGTGTGCCATTAATAGGAGCTGGAAAAGAATGGAAAGCTTTTGACTAACGGTTTTACAAGATATTTCATTTGAGCTTTATTAAGCAAAACCGGC
This sequence comes from Chymomyza caudatula, assembly GCA_035041775.1. Lineage (NCBI taxonomy): Eukaryota > Metazoa > Arthropoda > Insecta > Diptera > Drosophilidae > Chymomyza > Chymomyza caudatula. The sequence continues at coordinate 3,759,279 of JAWNKW010000133.1, forward strand.
AATCTGGCACACCCATATATGATTTCTCTTCTTGAGTGAAACAGATTTGTCGGACGCAGCTGGATCGGTGGTATTTATTTCACAGGTGGTATGCTTATAAACAATCGATCGGGTTATCAGTTTTCGTATGAAATATGGTTGAATATTGAATATGGAGGAAATATTTCAAGTCGCCGAAACTTTTGTACTCTTCAATTTATCAATTCAATTTGTTACTAAGGAGAAGTCAAGAGTTATTTCAATTTATTAAATAGTCTTGATAAGGGTCCATGTCTTTTTGGTGATGGGATCGTTACCACAACTTCTCCCTCACCTATTTCATCTATATCTTTTGTTTACAAATTTTTAATTTATCTTTCATTTAAAACAGTCTGCTTCAAAATTTTTGACGTGGATCGTGATGGCGTCCTTAGCCACGAGGAGACTTTACAAATGATCAACGTGCTATTATTTGTGGCTAAGGAGAACTGTGATGCTCATCAGTACAAGGAGCTAACTAAACAACATGTAATTGGCGATTTATTAGAATTTGCTCAACGCAAAAGTCTGGATGGGGCAAGTAGCAGCTGTAAAACCATTACCCGAGACAATGTATCGCTGACCGCAGAGGACTTTATGCTGTGGAATGTACAGTGTGGGCTGCACCTCATGCAGCCCTTTCTCGATCTCATCTTCGAGCTTTGCCATATAGTGTTCGGCCTGTGGCCGCAATGCAAGCACATGGAGTACGACATTGTACGCGGTTGGCTGCGACGTGAAGAGCGGCGTCAGTATCGCGTTGGACAGTTTTGGTATTTAATATCGCGTGATTGGTGGCTCAACTGGATGCAGTATACGCAGCACACGGCCCACACCTGCAACTATTGCAAACGAGGCGCCAGTCAGCGCAGCTCTAATGTGGCTGCCAATGCCATTGACGAGGCTCTGGTTTGCGATGAAAGCTTCAATACCCATAGCTTGGACTCGACGGCAGCTCATGATAACTACTCATTGGGATCGGCCAGTAGCGGCATTTCGGCAGGCCGTCATTGCGGCCAGTTGCGACCAGGTCCCATTGATAATACCAATCTAATCACGAGTAATCCTTACAAGAATGTACGTACGCTAACTGGAGAGGGTGGACATTTAAAGCGTGATACACCACTAGTTCAAAATCATGATTTTGAGCTAGTGCCGAAGTCGCTATGGAAGGCATTAAATCGGTGGTATGGTGATAATCTACCATTGCCAAGACAGGTAAATTTTAAAATTCAAATTGAAAAGAGCAAAACAAAAGTCATGATGAACGTAATTAAGCGCCTATTAAGAAAGATATGGTATAATTAATACTTTACCTTATAAGTTAATCAAGAAGCTTGTAAAACATTTTAAATCGTAACAGGCATTAAATAACTAAAGTATTTATTATTTATATGTTTTTAATATACTAGGTCATACAACCACCTAACTCCGAAGTGGAACTGGAATTGTACCCCTTAAACCTACGCATTTTGCTGCATCAGGCGCAGCCCACACAATCCTCTGGCAGTACACAGATAAACAGCTGGAGCTCGGTTACTGGTGGCTATGGAGTTATTGCATCTGGTGGGGGTTATGCAGCGATTGCAGCAAGCAGCGTGCTGCAGCCGCCCAAGAGATATCTGGCATATACAGCAGCTTTTAGCCGACTGGCCACAGTGCGACAGGTGGGCGAGTTTCTATGCGAGCAGCTTCGGCTTAAAGCCGAGGATATTCGTCTTTGGCATGTGCCACAAAGCATCTCGATTGATAACAGTGCCATATTGCTGGAGGAGGATACGATGTGCCTCAAGGAACTGCTTATCAGAGATAACGATCAGCTGCTCCTTGAAATACGCAACAAAGATTTGACTTGGCCCGAGGAACTGGGTTCCTTATCATTAGCCAGCAACCAAAGCTACAGCGGTGCGCCTAATGAGCGGCGGCCTACCCGTAGTTCGATTATGTCAGTACATGCACCGGGTGCTACTGGCCTACATAACTTGGGCAACACTTGCTTTATGAATGCGGCGCTGCAAGTGCTATTCAACACCCAACCGCTCGCACAGTATTTTCATCGCAATATGCATCGCTTCGAGCTAAATGAAGCTAATAAGCTGGGCACACGCGGTCAGCTGGCCATGCGCTACGCAGAGTTACTCAAGGAGGTGTGGACGGCTACAACACGATCGGTGGCACCACTTAAACTACGTTTTTGTGTTAATAAACATGCGCCACAGTTTGCAGGCGGTGGCCAGCACGATTCACAGGAGTTGTTGGAGTGGTTTCTGGATGCGCTTCATGAGGACCTTAATCGTGTAATGGAAAAACCCTACAGCGAGCTAAAGGATTCCAACGGGCGTCCGGATAAAATTGTAGCAGCTGAGGCTTGGTTACAGCATCATACGCGTAATCAGTCAATTATAATTGATTTGTTTTATGGTCAGCTGAAATCAAAGGTCAGCTGTTTGGGCTGCGGGCACGAATCAGTGCGATTTGACCCCTTTAGTTTACTGAGTTTGCCTTTGCCAGTGGAAAACTATGTGTACTTTGAGGTGTTAGGTGAGTAGTAATCTAATAATAATAATCGTATATGATAACAAATATAAAGGCAAATAATATTATCAACTAATGCACTCCCTTTTGCAGTAATTCTCTTGGATGGCAGCGTGCCCATTAAGTATGGCTTGCGACTTAACTCTGAATGCAAATACAACGATTTAAAACAAAAGCTGTCTACTTTGTGTGGACTACACCCAAATTTTATGCTGGTTTGTGAGCTTTGGAACTCACAAATACGCCAGATAGTGCCGGACGAGGAAAAACTACGCACGCAAAGCTCAAAGGAGCTATATGTCTACCAGCTGCCAGAACAGAGCAGTCCACGAACTCGTTCCAATTCCACGCTTAGCATGCACATTGAACAAGGACTGAAGGACATTCAACGCAGCTCGGGTAGGTCCAAGCGGAAACAATTTCATCAGTGTTTGGATATTGAAAGTAGTATAAGGTTTTCGTACTCCACAATTGATCGAGTAAGATAGTTTTAAATTACGGATGATTTAAAATTAACAGAAAACTTTGCTTCACAGTATTGACATATTCTAATAGACTTATTTTTAAGTATCGAGAGAATCTCGTTTGAAATGAACAAATATTCCCCATTCATAAGACAATTCCTTTAAAGAGTGATTATACAAAACAAAAAACGTTTTGAGTTCATTCACTAAGACATCTTATACCAATATCCATGTTTGTGACTGCCGTTTTCTTACTCAAAGACTCCCCCGAAGACTTCTTATGATATATTTTAATAACATCAATTTAATCTAAACAAAAATTGTTTATTTTTAGCAGCGCTTATAAATGGACAGGATTCGCTTAGCTCACTAAATACGCTTCAAACGCATACGAACAAAACATCATACAGCAGCTTTAGAGAGTCCGTGTCCGTGAGCCTTTGCAACGGTCACGTTATGCGTGGTAATGGAGGGGAAGCAGGTGATCAGAACGATAATTTGCATAGTCTGACCCATGCCGATGCGGATGCCATGGCCAGCAGCGAAGTGTTGGCACGCTATAGTAACAACAACAATATTGATAATACGCACGAGCTACTTCAAGATGATGCCGGAAAGGTAAGCCGGTGCTTTGGAAAGAGAGAGTGCATGCCCCACAGTCTTTTTTGCTTCAAGGTATGGCTTCTAAACTATATAACATACACGTATTTAATATGTTAGATTTATGCTCCAAAAGGGGCCCAACATATATATAGTATGCTCACGATAATAAAAGTCTTTGTGAATGCGTCTAGGATAAACTCAAGCGATGCGTCTTCTATTTGCAATCTCTGCGCTTCGAATAAAACTAAAGTGACAACAACAAAAAAAAAGAAGAAAAATGTCAAAACAAAATCTAAATACATATTAAATACCAATATGTTAACAGTTGCCTTTTCGCGTGGTTTGGGATAGACCCTTAACGTTTTGTAATTGTACTATATTTATTTGTAATTTCCAAACTCCTAATACTAATCACAATTATTTAATTTGTTGTTTGGCGTTAGTGTTAATATTTGATGTACATTTTGCTTACCAATTGATCCACCTTTTTAGACTCACCTTTGGCTATAAAGTTCTTTAATTTAATATTGTTTTTTTTTTTTGTTTTCAAGTATTTGATTCATATAGCATAAAATGTATATTCCCAGTACTCTTTTTTTTTTCTTTTCTCAAACAATTACAATATTAAGTAGCCTCTATATAGTATACTGTACATACAAGTGATTCAGGGTGGAATTCGTATTAGCTTTCATGGCATCGAAGCATGTTAGACTAAGGCTTTTAGAACTATATACTTACATGGCTGTCATAAAATTTAATTTCCGATTTGTCGAAATGAGATTCTCTACTCTTAAATAAGGCATATCGAATGATTGCAAGGGTTTGGTGGCATTCGATTGTACATCTTTAAGGCATAGCTGACAAGTCAGCAGGAAAACATGCTTGATGCCAAGATCTTGAAGCTATACGAGGGTTGCCTTTTATTTCGAGAATAGAGGACATGAGCACCGCTATTCCATCGAAAAAGGTTTTATTGTTTTTCAAAATTTTCACCACGAAAATGTGCCACTCCGAATGAGATACATGGGCTTTGAACTTTTACTTCTTCAGATGTCGAAAAACGTTGACCTCGCAATTTTTTCATGACGTGCAACGAAATCAAAAAGCCGCTTGGTTAAGTGGATGTATGAGAGCCTGCATTGTAGTGATGAAGGATACGATTACTTTACTTACGTAACTGGCCATAACAATCCTTGACAACATCAAAAGTATAGTTTTCAACATCAACAGCTGTGTATCCCTGGCAGATTCAATAGCCGCAAAGGCTCAGATAACTGCTCGCTTAGTACGCCCGATGATATCGATATCATCTGCGTATGCAAGCAACTGGAAAAACATAGAATACAGTTCCGTTCCGATATACTTCGACCTTTCGCAACAGATAACCCACCAAAAGGTTGAGGAGGAGGGAAAGGGCATCGCCTTGTCTGAAGCCTCGCTTGGTATCAAATGGCTCGGAGAAGCTCTTTCGTACTTTGCAGGTATTCCAAAGTCGCTGTCTGAGTTTGGAACGAAACGATTAGGATCTTATAAACGTGGCTTACAGCACCGCGGCTTTATAATTGGAACATTTCTTTGCACCAGTCGACACGATTTCTGGGTGATTGTCAAATTATGCGGCATCCAATGATAAGAAAACTTCTTGACGCCCAAATGCTTATGCAATAGTAGTGAATATACATTGCTGAAACTAATGCCTGGCGATGCCAAAATCTCAGTGTATGTCGTCACATGATGGTCTTGCACAACATCATGTTTTCTGGCAAAATAGCTGTTTTTGGTCGCCAAAAGTCAAATTAAGTTTCTCGATATAAATGACGTCGAAAGTTGTAGAAAATAATTGCACGAAAATGTTTTCGGTCCAATTTTATTTTTTGGCCGAAGTAAAGTTTTTGAGAGACTCCTAGAATAAGAAAAAGCGCCCGTATGTTAACACGTTACGCTAAAAAATATCAAACTTCACGATGCAAATTTCAGATTTGATCTATCAAGGCTCGAAATATGAGAGCAACCCTCGTAGATGCCAGAAAGCTATTACACTATAGTTAAAACGCTCCCCTGAATCACGCTATTGTACACATTATGGAAACGGTCAATACAATTAATTGCCACATATTCCATTGCCGCCGTAATATTACTACACCCAGAACCACTGCAACCACCCACTGCCAATTTAATTCAATAAGTTAAAACTAATTTGGAACACTTTTAGTAATCGATTTGGATACTTTGTAGACTTTATGTAGACGTTGGTCGTTTATCCTATACAAATGTTAAATACTTAGTAAACGTTAATTGTATATTTTTAAAGAGCTTTACACACACACTCTCTCACATACACAAAACTAAATTAGACATCTATATGATGTATTTTTATTTATTACTTACTAAAACCTTTGTATATAATTATAATTCAACAAACGACGCGACAGGAATCGATGATCTTGAGCTGCAGTCCAGAAAACAATTTCATGAACGGCCCAACCGTACAGCAGAAACGGGTATCATCCACGAAGCTGCTGCACACCGAGAGCAACACAAGCTCTGTATCCTATACCAATCATTCCGGTGAAAATTCCATGGAAAGTTCTCTAACAGAACCAATGCCAGTCGATGTTGACCTCACAACTCGTCATGGCAGTGACGATTGCTCCTTCCACACGACCAATTCCAGTGGTCTAAGCGCTCCAGCTCACAGGTTGGAGGCCACCAATCCTAACAGCTTGGACAACGAAGATACCTGTGCAGGTGAGCCTGAGGAAGATGATCAGCATATAACAACCTCACAACCAGAGAGCACAAGCATGAATCAAACCAGCAGCGGTGTCTATTCGCGGCACTCGTCGCAGCCCTACAAGGTGGGCAAATATCTGATTGCCGTGCATCGCAAGATCACACGTCACGATAGCTACTTTCTTTCCTATCATAAAACACGGCCCAGTTTATTTGGTGTTCCATTGCTCATACCTAACTGTGATGGAGGCACCCACAAGGATCTGTACTGTGCCGTTTGGGTGCAGGTTAGTCGCTTGCTAAGCCCGCTGCCAGCTACTACAGAACAAGCCAATCATGCTGCCGATTGGTAGGTTATTGCTATAGTTAAACCCGAATATACATATAAAACTAACGTTTTTCTATTATGCCTATAGTGATGACAGTCTGGGATATGATTTTCCATTTACGTTACGGGCCGTTAAGGCCGATGGACTCACTTGTGCCATTTGCCCCTGGTCAAACTTTTGCCGAGGCTGCGAAATACGCTGCAATAATGACTATGTGATGCAAGGTGCTCTGCCGCCTATTAATACAACACTTAACAGTAAGCATTGTGTGTTAGTACATAAAATAAATAACAAAAGTTCTTTCATTCGCTCAATAGTAAGGATTTTAGGAGATAATAATAATATGATCTATACATAGCTAACGTTCTGTATCAGGTATCGAGAGTTTCATTCACACTCGGAGATTTCTTTTCTTGATCACAAAATCTACAGGTGTTAGAGCTGGTGATGTCAGTATTCTAAAGTTGTTTTTACTCAAAACCCTCTTGAGTTTGCGGTTCGCCTCAATCTATCCTTCTCTTTTAAAAGTGCCTTAACTGTATGCCTGCTAATGGCACAGTATGGCTCTGGTCTCATCAGACAACTTGTAGCACCCTTTATTCTTAGTTCGTGATACCGGAGTGATACCTTGTTTCTTCTTCCCAGAAGGTCTTGTTTGATTCGTGTTCTTATTTCATTTTAATTTTTTTTCTAGTTCCCGCAATCACCTTCATTGCAGCCTGACTGTCTGTAATTCCTGTCCAGGTTTATATCTGCACATCGATGTTATACCACAGAGAGATTTCCCAATGCAATAAGGACAATGTCATAAGCATAGCTTTGGCCCTGTATTCCCTCATCTTCGAGTCTCGTCAGAAGATTCTTTTACAAAGGGCCTCCATAGAAGCGGGGATAGATATACACCTTGTCGGCAGCCAAGAATTTTAGCAACGGTTCCTTCCTCCGCTGTGGCTATAAACGAATCCACTCTAATATGGGTATGTTCATGACCCGTGAAGGAAGGTGCACACAGCAACCTCCTTATTGGCTCTTGCTCGACTCAGGATGCTTCTTAGCTAATATTGGGCAGTGTCACTTGATCAACCTCCTCTAAACGCAAGTTGAGTAAAGTACGGCTTAATGCCATATAATACAGTACTTCATCGGATTTGTTTTGAGAAAAGTTCGTGCCCATTAAAAGCTTGAACTTATCATCTACATTAATTGTAAAAGTGTTGGAAATTTTCTTTAGTGAACATTTTCCTTCAGGTGCTACTTTTGTCAAAGCTTTGTGAAGTCGAGCAGAACTTACTGTTGTTCCTTAGTTTTGCTTCTCTGATGATTCTACTGTATAGTGTCCGACTACTCTACTATGCATTCCATTCTCTAGCTCGTTTTGCTCGGGAGAGTCACCTTATGTAGCTATTCCATCATGGATTGTCTATCCCTGCGCGCCTTGTTAAGTGGTCAGGTTTCCTCAAATATGTCAATAATGCTTTTATTAATTTCGCGTACTATCTGTTCTTGTTGATATTTTGGTGTTATAGATTCCAGGTTGGCCACATGAATCCCTAGTTCCTGACTGACTGTTCTAGTCAGTTTTTCTGGTATTGGCTTGCATGTGGTGGTTAATTCTCTGCTCAGACATGGATGAGACATGCCAAACTCTAATTCACTGTTTGAGGAAGTGGTTCATACGGGTTAGATCTAGTACCTCTTCCCTACCGAAAGGACAGACCATGGTAGAATGATGTATATTTTAGGCACCACAATTTTTGTAAGTAAGGCAACTAGAGAGAAATGTACTGCTGATTTATGCACATATCGCATGCTTACATAAAATAAGATGTGGTAGCATAGGAGAGAGGTAGGACTACGTGTAAGTGGAAGGGATTGTGTGAAGCTATGCGGGAACACAGGCGCCTGGTCAGATTGTTGCTTGTCTGTGACGCTTATTTGCAAGAAATCTCGCTTAGTCGTAGCTAGCTTCCCGGTGAGGTCGTTCGTTACTTGCAACCCGTCCGGTTGCTTTCATCTTGGCCCTGTTAGAACTATAACACTTCTTCCCCAGACCAGATACTGTAAGAAAGATTAGGAACTAGTCTGCAGTCACATTTCATCGTCTCTGCTTGCCACGAGTTTTATTCGAAGATAGTTTAAGCGCAAGAATCCTACCCTATAAGGACCAGCTCTTGTTAATTATGCCATTGATAAAGGAATTCAAAGCTAATTTGACTGACCAGATTTGTTGTATCTATTTCACGAAAACCAGTTGGTTGGGATTGAGCTACTCTAAATTTAGAGGGTAGATTATGTGAGTATGTAAACAGTAGAGGAGTTCGGTAAAATATATATAAGTGTATTTTATTTTTCAAATGAAACACATTTATTTTCGATCCATAATTCGTAAATTTTGCTTATTACTTTGATCATAGGTGACACTCCTACGCCAAAAATGAATGCAAAATTCCCATCGTTACCAAATCTGGAGGCCAAAAGACCACCGGAATATACAACAAAATATTTCGAAGACTTTACCATTGCCATTGATTGGGATCCAACAGCCTTGCATTTACGTTATCAGAGCACGCTGGAACGTGTAAGTAAACCTCTAGTAAATATCTAACATATACTATACAATTTTGGTATGCCTTTTAGCTGTGGGTCGACCATGAGACAATTGCTATAAGTCGTCGGGAGCAGGTGGAACCCGTTGATTTAAATCATTGCCTGCGTGCTTTTACGTCTGAGGAAAAATTAGAGCAGTGGTATCATTGCAGCCATTGCAAGGGCAAGAAACCGGCAACCAAGAAGCTCCAAATATGGAAATTGCCGCCCATATTGGTAGTTTAAAGTGCATACACTCTATAGCAATCATTCTTAAAGATTAATTGATTTATTGCAGATTGTACACTTGAAGCGCTTCAATTGCGTCAATGGAAAATGGGTAAAATCGCAAAAAGTGGTACACTTTCCCTTCGATGACTTTGATCCCACGCCCTATCTTGCGTCAGTTCCGCAAGAGACAATACTGCGACACAAGGAACTCCTGGAATTTAAAGTGGATGCAGAGTCCACGACAACAAGCAGTCAATTGTCAATGTCGACAAACGAAACGGTCAACGAATTGGATGAGACCGACACATCTGGTAAATTAGATAATCCCAATCAGGCCTTAGAAGCAGAAACTGCCAGCACATCGGGGATTACAATGCGTCAAAGTAGATCCAGTAGGGCGGCCAAAAGACAACGTCTTATTTCGACCAGCCTTACCAAAACGCCCATTGTTGATGGTGAATTCGAGGATTATCATCAACACAAGCTTAAACCGGATGAAGATGAATTCGATCCCAAATACAAGCTGTATGCCGTGGTGGTAGGTTTAAATTTAGTTATTTCCAAATAGAGATGGGCGCGGGCCCATCATAGTTCATTTTTCGGTGCCCACGTGCTCACGCCCATCTCAACTTCAAAATCTCATATTTCGAACTTGTTTCAGAAATAGAATAAAATTTAAAAACACGCTTTATTTACTTTCCATTAATTTTTTTAGTCCCATTCTGGCATGTTGAATGGTGGCCACTACATTTCCTACGCGTCAAACGCAACTGGTTCCTGGTATTGCTACAACGACAGCTCCTGCCGCGAAATATCGCAAAAGCCAGTCATCGACCCAAGTGCAGCCTATTTGCTTTTCTACGAGCGGAAAGGACTCGACTATGAGCCCTACTTGCCTAACATTGAGGGTCGTATGTTGCCGAATGCGGCCAACCTGCAAACGGATGTGGACGAGACTGAGGGCGACCTAAAGAAGCTCTGCGCAATATCCTAATTAATACTTAGATTATCTGGCTATGCCTTTGATGAGGTTAACATTTTGGTTTAGATTTGGGGAACATTACACATCAATGGGATCTTTGTATTTTCGGTTTCATACTTTGTTGGGACAGCTTTTGATATTTTGTTATTTACTATTTTAAGCATTCTTTTGTCCTCAATTAATTCTACAGTAGCTGTATCTAATTATATTCGCCAAATCCTTCGCGAACTTTAGGCAGCGTATATAATAGCATTCGGCACTTATATTTTTTTATATAAAAAGCATTGTAAAGTGATTTTGTTTAATTTGTACGTATTGTATTTATATATGTTTAGTTAGAACCTGTTTTGTTAAATTTTTCCAGAGCACTAACTAATTAATATTTTGTTATTTTGCCTCGGTCGCCATCTTAGTTTTTTTGTTGTTAAATTTTGTTGTTTGTGTTTGGCAAAATTGAATCTATAATTTAGTTGTTTTGCCTTTGTATTATGGGCCACATGAAGCGTTTGTAATTATTTATATATACAATGTATGTATTCCATTTATTTGTAAAGATTATTGTAAATATCCAAATCCCTTAAAAAATGCAAAATCGCTTATACTTTATGGCAGCAAGGACTCGTAAAAGTTTGTAGAAACTTTTGATATTACATAAATAGCAATTGCAAGACGTTAAGAATTTCTGCAAGATCTTCCAACGTATTGCCTAATCTACTCATTAGTATATATGTATTAATTAATGCATGTATACACGCGCATGTGTGTGTTTATTTTAGTGTAACGCACCAAATTGGTTCAGAAATTAGTATTGTGCTTTTCAAATGACTTTATTATTAATTTTATAAATATTATATACATACAAACGCATAAACTTAATTTATATAAACATATAAACAAATATTCAATGCAGAATTATTAATAAAGATCTTGTCGCTTTAAACCTGTGCAATTTCTAAATGATATAGTTTTTTCTCATCAATATCTATAAAAACTTAGTTTCAAATTCTATTTTCCATTGATTGAGCGATAAAGGAAATAGTCGCATTGGCATATCCGTTTTATGTTGAAGAAATAACACATCGCAAGGAACATGATAGATTAGACCGAAATTTTTGTTGTATGAAACTTTTTTTAGCCGCATTCCATTAAGAGTCGGAAAACGATTACAGTGCGGCCAGGACAGATCAACAACGATTGGAAAAATCTCAGGCGCTTGTCCGAAAACCAAGAGGAAGACAATCGCGAAAAGGAAGACGAAGAGGCAGACGAAGATAGATAGAAATATAGATATGTTTTCTAAGCAACTGTTGGACTTTAGTAATGGGAAAATCGCAGATGACATCTTGACCGGATTCACATTGCCCACTGCTTTCCGCCGAATCGCAGGAATAGCTTTTTCGCTGTTCCGGCGAAAATATACATATATGTCAATGATCTCAACGCGACCATTCAAACTCTATTTCACGACTTCGGCAAAGTCAATCACACTAGCAAAACCAAACTGTCACTTCGTTGTAGGGGCTGCAGAGCACCTTAGTTTTATATGAATATTGATATTGTGCTGCACCCTTTCATTTATATTACGTAATATAAGAAAACTATTTGCATATTACGTGGAACTCATTTTACGCTTGTATTTAAAAAATGGGCTTCGTCTTAGGAAATTTACAGGTCTTAGTAATGTTATTTATAAGGAGCCCCTTAGTACATATAGAATTGCTAAAACGGGTTACTTTAGGTTATTAACTTTCGTTGTTAAAATATGAACCCAATCTTCGCCGCCAATCAGTGGATATGTCGTAGTAGAGGGGTGTGCGAGCCTTGCCAGGATTCGTGCTCAAAGCCCGAAAAAGCGCAGTGTATTTTGACCTATAAGTTGTTGTTTGGTCCAGCAGCCAAGCTAAACTAAACTCTTTAAACATAAAGGCAGCAGCAGCAAGAGCGCTTTAACGTAACTGAATATTGTAAATTGCTTTGCCCGCTCTTTGCTGCACTCTCATTGTTTGAATGTTGTCGTTACATTAAGTTTAACTCCTATATATATTCTAATGCTCACTTATTGCACATAAGATTCGTACTTTCACTCTTTCTCGCGACGGTCACTGCACCTTTCTCGCGAACTAGAGAACTTTCGGAAGACAAAAAAACTGGTCAAAATATAAAAAGCCATGTGAAAAGTATACTCCAAGAATTGAATGTGGTAGAAAAATTAAACAAATAATGACGAAAATATAGTTTCCGCTTTCAAACCTTACAAAACTCTATCTCGTGCTTGTCACAATATAAATTTAGTTATGGACGAAATAATTGACAGGAATCCACTTCCTGAAATTGAAACATTAATAAATTGCTCAAGAAAACATGTAAAATACTTTAAGCACTCAGGCCCTAATAGCAAACTGTCGAAAACGCTCTAACAAGATATTAGCACCCGGTGGATTTCGACCTACATTATGCTAGATAGCATTCATGAAGTCCAAAATGAAGTAAAAACTATATTAGTAGAAAGAATGAACTAATCACATTACAAATTTGGAATTTACTTGAAAGTCTTTTAGCTTTTCTAAAACATTTTAAAGAGTGCTCCGAAAAATTGAGCTCCGACAAAGTGGTGGTGCGAAAAATTGGTAGGTAACGATGACGTTGACTCTGAACTAACGAAAGTATTAGAAGCTCAAACTTTAAAGTCCTTGATAACACTATTCGTTCCCACAAGTGCTCATTTAGTGGGCTTATTTCTCAATCCACATTTCAAGGGGATGCATTTTTTGTCAGATGAAAAAAAGCAGAAGGTACTCAGTGCCTGCCCAACATACAAATACCTTTAAAACTTTGCATACGATCTTTATTACTTTTACATCACACATGCAAAGTAACAGTTTCAATCGGATAGCTTTAATGGTGTGATTGTAAACCGAGGAACGAGGTGAGACATCGACAAACTCGATCTTCTCCTGAAAAATTCGCAGCATTTTTTACTCTAACTCTTCTAGTCTTTGAGAAACAGAGTACAACACGGACAGACGGACATCGTCCAATCCCTACCCGAATCATTGCTAAGCAGTTTTCCCATGGACCTTATTGTCTGCCATTCCTCCTGCTGCCTGTTACATATCTTGCACAAATCTATAATATCCTTCAACACTGAGTGTACAGGGGACAAATACGTCGCGCTGGGCCGAGCCTTTCGTGTTCAAGTTTCGAATTTCAAAAAGGATGATGTAAAGGACATTCACACTACGCAAAATCTTGAAAAGACCCACGAATACCAAAGTGTCACCCAACATCTCCTTGACGAATATAAAGCAGCATTTGATACATACTCCTCCGATAATGTGTTCCAGTTTGCTAAACATTCTGACGAGACTGCCAAAAAGGTGCGGTGCAGAAACAAGGTTCTCAAAGCCTTAGCCGGAAGCACCTGGAGCAAGGAGCAGGAAACCATAGTCTTGACCCATAAAGCCATAGGCTGTCCTCTCCCTGACTATACCGCACCAGTTTGGTCCTCATCCATTAGTGATACGCAATGGAGGAACCTCCAAACTGAGCAAAACGCGGCACTCAGAGTTGCCACTGGTTGTCATGCAATTACACATGGCGACCACCTTCAGCACGAAGTGTAAATGCTCCCCGTCCGTGACCACTGTGCCCTTCTTACCCAACAATTTCCAACACCCTAACCACAACGCCTCCCCACGCCCAACAGTGGAATACCCCCCCATAAGCACTAAATCCAGCATACGGTAAAATGGGAACGAAAGTATTTTCTTTTATGTCTCTTTTTACAAGTTTAATATGACTGTAAGCATTTTCCTATTGGGAAGTTCCATTTGACAAGTTTTCGTATTGGGAAGTTGGCTATTATGGGGCCAAAAATTACTTTTATAATTGGGCCAATGTCGTTGAATTTTGTAACACAGATCAAAAAAATATTTATGTCTGTGGCGATTTTCAAAACAATATATTGGGGGGTGTGGCAGTAATTAAGGTAAATCGATTGCGGGAGAAGGGGGGCTTCTATTGAAAAAAGGTGGATACAGTTTCAACTATTAGGGCACACGAGTCTCCACACCAAATTTTGTAACTCTAACTCACATGTAACCATATGCAAGTGCAATTTTGGCACAGTTTATAGGCAAGGGGTTCACCTTTATTAGCATATTTTTGACGATAACTATATATATAAACATAAATGCGCATAAACACGACGCACACCTCTGTCCAGTTTTGAGATGATAGATTGAACGGAGCGGCTGTAAACTGCAAAAATATGTCACAGAGGAAGGGGGCAAGATATCGACGTTTCGGAAATTATGGACATCTTTTCAAATGCGCATCTTTTGGTACATATTTGTGCGTTTTATGGTGTCTGCTATCTCGGCGTTCACACGGAAGGACGGACATGTCTATATAGACATGACTATTGCTCCTGACCATTTTTTCCCATGGAACATATGGTCTGCCACGCCTCCTTCTGCCTTACATACATTGCACAAACCTATAATACCCTTTTACACTTTGTGTACAGGTTATAATCACATCAAATCCGCTCGACCCAACATAGTTTTGGATGGTCGTCCACCCCCATCAATCCTTCCGAGTCTACACTCTCAAGGCAAACCAGATCCGCCCTCGCCCAATTTCGCTCTGGCTACTCTTCACCGGTTAATAATTACCTAGTGTTAAACAAGTCATCTTTAAAATAAAGCGATAGATCTGTGCTCAAAGACATTTGTTTATAACACTGTATTTTTGGTTCTTGAAAAAAAAACAATTTTTTTTGCCTTTTGCGATGAAATGGAATACATATTTTATTATTTTTTTTGTAATTATAGTAATCACAAAGTAAGAAGCAATTATATAATTCTTGTAATATTAAAAGTATCATCCATTAATATCGGGTATATACTTGGATTTATGCAATTGCATACAATACATTGTATGCGAGTTATGCCATGGTTCGTTTCTTAGTGAAACATTACGTCATTGTATCGTGTATGGATCTTTCTCGGGAGCTTCAAATTGAATTGTTTGTCTTTGTGAACGAGTGACAATGTGAATATATTATAACTTTTTTCTTTGCAAATGGTTTTACATATAGTAAGTGTATGATAAATACGATTAAGTTTAGAATAAAATACATAATTGTAATCCGCTTGCTAGATCGTATGAATGTGTTTTTTTTTAGATAGATACGATAAATGTTTTTAGGATCTGTGTTTCAGAGCGTCGTTAAGTCAAACTAATTGCCAGCATTATTCGATAGCTGTCCGGGCACTGAGAATTGTGGCCGGAAATTGGCAAAATTGCCAGCGGGTCCGCCAGTAAAGGCCGGTAGTGTGGTGCCCTGAAAGCCTGCCGGGAATTGTGCCATCAATTGTGCTGCAGTAGGTAAAATAAATAAATTAATTAGTAATAAGATATATAGCAGTATTCAAAATAATAAATAATACTTAAAATTAAACTAAATTCATTTACAATTTTGAAATTTTAAACAATGTGGAGCCGTTTTTGCAACAATACTTTATTAATTGAGGGCGTTTTTGCTCTAGCTACTTTTCCGAAATATCGAATTTGAAATTTTAATGAAGCTTTACTTAAACCACTATAGCTTCATTGCCAATAGAGTTAAAAGTGAATTTTGGTTGCATAAAAAAAGGTGATGAATGTTTAAGCATTATTGGAAAACTTTATAATTTGCTCAGCGCACCCTGATAATATATACTATATATATATAATATACATTATAATACATAATTTAAACAATAATTCAAGAAGCAAACGAACCTGCATTGGAGGAATTACCAGAGGTAGCCGCCAGACGAGATAATATGGAACGCTCGGACATCTGCAAGCGTTGGGCCACAGGTGGAATTCTTGCCAAAGTAGCCGGCAGCCGTGATACATCGCTCTTCATATCAGACAGTAGCTCCTCGAGCTGGTTCAGCACCTTGTGGAGTACAGCGTTGGCTGGCTTGTTGCCAGCAAGCGATTCTTTGCTCAAATGCTGATGCGATTCGGCCAAACACTCGACCTCTGCGAAGCGTGCATTTAGCGACATAGCCGGATGGCTGGGATCCTGTGCAAGATTAAGGAATGCAGCACGACGTAGCTGCTCTTCGATGACCAACGCCTGTTCGAGCAACTTGAAGCGACGCGCCAAAAACTTGTTCTTAATTTCCAGGAAATTTCCCTTACCAACATCCATTTTAAATGGTTCGTTAATGATGGCAAAGCGTATGTCGTTCTGTATGTCCTGCCAGCGTCCATAGCCATGTGTAACAATGCCAGCCAGCAACCAATAGTCGTGCCGACGATGCCAAATCTCATATTCACGACCAGGAACAGCGGCCTTTTCCTCGTTTAGCCAGAGGGTGTGCAGCTCAGTGAAGCCGCCGTCGGCAATATTGAACATAAACTTGCGTTTGAGCACTTCCAGGCTATCCTCGACCTTACCCGCCGCTGCTACGGCTACTGCAGGCTTTTGATCTTTTGGGGAATTAGCGTTGGGCTTTTCCAATTCACCATCTTCCTTGACTATCATTACATCATCATCGTCATCATCAATGATTGTGGTGGTGCTGCTGCTAATGACAGCGCCGGCGGGTTTATCTTCGCTGGAGCTGGGCTTCTCTGGCTCATCTTTGTTGTCTTCACTCTTCGGCTCTTCTTTGGCCGTTTTGATCTCCTCCTTAGGTTCTTTGCCCTCCTCTTTTGTCTCGCTTTTGCTTGGCTCTGGCTTAATCTCTGCATCTAGCTTTTCATTTGACGCAATTGAATCTTCAGCTGACTGTTCTTGCTTAACTGTCGGTTTCTTGTCCTCGCCGTCGACTACGCATGATGTTTCTCCGCTCGCTTCCTGTTTAACTGCATCGCTTATTTTCTCTGGTGACGCCTTATCCAAGATAGCCGACTTTTCCTCACTCTTTTCGGATGCTGGCGCAGGACTTGGCGCAGCACTAGTTGCTGGCGTTGCGCTATTGCTAGTTGTGGCGCTCTTATCTTCGGGCTTAGTCGTGATAGCGCCATCAGCTGCCACGGTCTCTTGCTTGGCCAATGAACGCACTGGCTCGCAAGGCTTTAGTATCAACTCCGGCATACTATAGTAGCCATTAATGTGCTCAAACTCTTGCACCTTTTTGCGTATGAGTGACATAACACCAATACGTGTCAGCACATGCTGACGCGAGAGTCCCTCACGTGGCACACCATCGGCAAAGGTCTCGGCATTGTCGGCGCCAGGCTCGCACAGATGACGCATGAACAGCGAACCGTAAGCCTTGAAATTACGCTCGGACTTGCCGCGTAAATCCCGCACCAGCCATTGCGAATTGAATGCATCCTGCGGTGGCATGCCATAGCGCATGATGGCATTTAGGAAACTCTTTCGCTGTCGTGCATTGAAGCCCAAGACCTCAATGTTGCCACCTACACGAGCTAGAAGAGGCGGGAGCGGGCGATCATCGCGTCGTTCGAGGCGGCGCTTTGCCTTGCGTTCACCACCATTTTGTTCATCAAAGTCATCATCGCCACCATCCTCATCGGAGCCAGCAGAGTATTCGGAATTGTATTCGGAACCATTATCTTGCCAGTTAGAATCATCGCGTGCTGTGTCTGCGGCAACAACGCCACCATCTGTGTAGTTAACCTGTTTGCGTACACGTTTGCCCTTGCCTAAAGTGCGGCCAACATCCTCCTGATGCTGCTCGTAATGATGGCGCAACAACTTAACCCAATAGGCTGGATCGGAGTTCTCTGCATCTTGTTTAATAATTTCAGTTTCCTCCTCTTCCTCCTCCTCCTTGGTGGCATAGGAAGCCACTTTGAAGGAAGAAAGATACTCATTGGCCCAAGATTCTTTCTCTTCAATGCCACGATTGGTGCGATCGAGGAGCTCAGCCACAGCCTTGTCGTCATAATGTATAGCCTCCTCCTTGTCATCCTCCTTGAAAAGATCCTCAGTGCCGAAACGCAAAATATCGTCCAGCTCCTGCTTGGTAAAATTAGCGCCTTTGCCGCCCATGCCAGGTCGTACCACTAAATGCGTAAGCATCATCTTGCGCTTCGCCACCTGTGTGACACGTTCCTCTACCGAATTGCGTGTAACAAAACGATATATCATCACCTTATTGGCCTGACCAATACGATGAGCACGTGAAAAAGCTTGTATATCATTGTGGGGATTCCAATCCGAATCGTAGATGATGACTGTATCGGCAGTGGCTAAATTAATGCCCAAACCACCAGCACGTGTACTCAGCAAAAATACAAACTGCTGTGCGCCCGGCGCATTGAAGCGATCGATTGCCTCTTGACGCACTGGGCCCGTAATGCTACCATCTATACGTTCGTACTTGTATTGCTCGCCTTCAAGAAAATCCTCCAATATATCCAACATTTTAGTCATCTGTGAGAAGATGAGCACTCGATGATTCTGCGACTTCAGCTGTTTTAGCATTTTCGAGAGCAATACCAGCTTGCCAGCGGCTTTGGTTAAAGAGTTCAGCTCGTAAATACCACCCGCTGAAGTGGGTGCCTCCTCAGCTGCCGAAGGAAATAGATAAGGATGGTTGCAGCATTTCTTAAGATCCATCATAATGTTAATAAGCGAGCAGGATGCACCGCCACTCTTTGAATTTAACGCCTCAAAGTTCTTGGTTAAGATGAACTTGTAGAATTTCTTTTGCATGGCTGAAAGCTCAACGCGCACAATAAACTCAGACTTTGAGGGCATGTTCTTCAACACATCGGTTTTAAGACGGCGCAACATGTGCGGGCCAAGCATTTCGTGTAATCGCTTCACCTGTTCCTCTTTCGAAACGTCAGCAAATTCGCCCTGGAAAGCCTGCAAATCATTGAATTTATCGCGACTGAGGAAGTTTAGTAAATGGAACAGCTCCTCGAGGTTGTTTTGTAGTGGTGTGCCGGTCAGTAAAAGTTTATAAGCTATATTGTAACTATTGAGTATGCGGAAAAACTTGCTCTGATTGCTCTTTAAGCGATGCGCCTCATCCACAACAAGCACAGCCCAGTCAATGCTGCCCAGACAGGCGGCATCCATCGAAATCAGTTCGTAACTGGTAAGTAGCACATTAAACTTGTATTGATTGGTACGCAAACGCGACACCTTACTACCACGAATAGCGCCTTCCTCAAAGCTCAACTCATTTTCGCGTATAACGGCACGCGAATCCTTGTCGCCTATGTAGGTGATGCAATAGAAGTCAGGCGCCCATAGCTCGAATTCACGCTCCCAATTGACCAATGTGGATAGCGGCACAGCTACCAGGAAGGGACCACGGCAGTGACCTTCCTTGTAAAGGGAATACAAGAATGTTACCGTCTGAATGGTCTTTCCCAAACCCATTTCATCGGCAAGTATAGTGTCTATGCCTTGTCCCCAGCTATAGCGCAGCCAGTTAATTCCCTCGATCTGATAGGGATGCAGCTGCATACCAGTATTTTCCAGAAAGGCGGGTTGACCTTCGTATTTCTTCTTCAAATCAGTGGTTGGCTTCTCCGGCGGCGGCGTATAGTGCTTCACCGGACGATCTTCATCATCTAGCTCTAGCTTGAGCTTAGATTTGCGTCCCTTTTTGCTCTTCTTGCTACTGGTGCGAGCATTCTCTGAAGTGCACACAGCGCGTAAGTCTTGATAATAGTCTATGGCCTGACGCAGGCCAGGCATATCATCGCCTTCCTCCTCCCAGGTAGATTTGTCATAGGGCAGTTCACGCCATTTGACTAAATACATTGTGCTACCATCGCGTGCCGTACGGTGATTGATTACACGCTGCACAATTAACCATTCCGGTTTAACACCGTTCTTATAGAATCGTTCTTCTAGCTGTTCCGAATCATCGTTCTCTTTTATGCCAGCCTTGTCTTTGTGACGCTGTATGCGCTTAAAGCGTGTATCCGCCTCGTCAAGTGACTCCTCAAATTTGGGCGGCTCCTCCATATCGTATTTACGCTGAAAAGAGCGTATCATAAGCGGATGATGTACATCCAGCTGGGTTTCAGAGACCCATTCGCAGTGCCAATAAGACATATTGTGCCATTTGATAAAGTATTCACGTAATCGCGATTTTTTAGAGGCAGCGCTCTTCGAGGTCGACGGTTCTGTGCTACTTGTATCGACTAACCAGCGCCAAGTAATAATTTTCTCGGCCTTTCCAGTTAATGGTGGACAGCTGCAACGCGGGCAGCGCCAGTCACCGTCCGGTATAGTATCCAATGATGGATTTAAACAGAATGTATGATAGGCCGAAGGGCAGGAGTCGCAGCAAAGCAGTTCACCACCATCCTTGCAAACGCGACAGAATTCCTGATGCTCATCATCGTCTTCCTCTTCAGCGGCGCCGCCATCGGCTTCACAGTGCGGACAAGACCATTTGCCCTCTGGTGGCTCATCCAGCTCGGGCTCAAGGCAAACTAAATGATAAGCTCGCGGACAGGTGTCACACAGAATAATTTCGCCACCTTGCTGGCATACCTCACAGTAATCTTGATGCTCATGTTCGCCATCCTCGCCGTCGGGAAAGTTCTTGGTCTTCTTAAGTTTGTTTTTCTTTTTGAACTTATTACCAATCTTGGTCTTGGCCTTTTTGCGCACCACAGGCGTTTCATCGCTATTAACTGATGCCGGCGCAGCGGATGCTGTTTCGGGTTTTCCAGTGGCAACCGTTGCGTTGCTGGTGGCCGCCTCTTTTTCTTCGCCACTGTCATCCGATTTCTGCAACATGCGTTCGAATTCCAAGTCCGAATCACGTTCAGAGGCGCCACTGGCATCTTGATCATCATCGGAGCTATCGCGTTTACGCTTGCCAAACTTAATCTTCAGCGTTGGCACTTTGCCTGAAGGACGGCGACCCTTTTTGGCACGTCCGCTTCGTTTGCGTCTAGGTTTCTTTTCCTCCTCTTCTTCTTCTTCCTCCTCATCCTCTTCGTAAACATCGTCAGGCTTTTCGTTGCGTGAAGAACGCGAAGAGCGTGGTTCCTCGGGCTCATCGCCAGCATTGCTTCGTGTTTGCTCCTGCTGTATATGCGGATTGCTTTCACAGAACTCACGCCACTTGGCTGCAACCAGCATCATTAGCTTGGGTGCAGCAATTTTGGAGTTTTCCTTTTGCAAAATAGGACGAACATGCTGCGTGAAAGCCCTGTATGTGGTCAGATTTTGCAAGTCCTCGTCGGTGTATTCGATATCAACGTCACAGACACTAAAGGCGGAGCATACATCCTCCACGGAAGGCATACCTGATTTAAAGCAGAAATTGTAGTTAATTTTCTTTTAGTAATATTTGTTATTTGTCACTCACCCGATGATGATGACTCTTTCTCCTTTTGAGCTTGCTTCTCTTCTTTGCGCTTGCGTCCACGCTTTGAGGTAGTTGGATATTCAACCTCTTCATCATGCTGCACAAAATCACTGTCCTCTTCACTTTCATTCTTCTTGCGCTTTTTCTTTTTGCGACCCTTCTCTTCACCTTTCTTCGTTTTACGCTTTTTGCCTTTCTTTTTTTTACGATTGTCCTCCGGATCATAGTCGTCATCTTCATCGTTCTGTTTAGCAGTCAATATAAAAATTTATGACAAATACAGTTGCTAGGCTTAAATACTCACGTTAGGCTTCAACGGCGCATCGGAATCATTCGATTGTTCGGCTACTTGTGCGCTCTCATCGACAGCTTCTTCCTCTTCTATAAAATGCATACAATTGTTATCGATATAGTTTTAAAGGACATCGAGTGCTTTACACACACGATTACGCTTTACCGTACCGTGGTACATGTTCAATGAGGCAAAAGCTGAAAATTCCTGTTGTACGTTTACGATAGTAACAATAAAAAAACAACAGACTTTTTAGATTCAATATTTTATTTGATTCTGTTTTTTTTTTTGTATTTTTTTGTTAAGTTTTTTTTTCTCTCTTTTCGTTTTTTGTTGTGGCCTTAATAATTACTAGTATATAACAATATCTCTTTTTTTTAAGATTTTCATTTTTGCTGGTTTTGTCAGCCATTTTGCTCTTACAATAATAATAATAATAATATTTTTCTCATGTCTCTTGATCTGATTTACTCTTTTTTTCTCGGCTTACACAATCAATTTATCAGTAATAAGTTTCATCTCAATTGGTGTATTGTATGTGTATAATGTGTATATGTGGGCGTGGCATTTATACAAAACTTGTAAGTTTCTTATCTTCTTATCAAATGTCAATGTTGTATATATATATATATTTGTTTTTAGTTTTTTGTATATAAATTGTATATATCAATTTGTAATCGATACAAATCGATTTTAAACTCTTGATTTTATGCAACTTGATCTCATTGTTTCATTTGATTTTCCCTTTCAATTTCTTCCTACTACTTAAATACGGTTTATAAAAAATATTGCAACAAAATAGCTAAAATTTGTTGGTTTTCTTTTGTTTTGCTTCAATTCTTAAAATTTTGTTGTTGTCTTGCTTTCGTTTATATTTTTCCTTTATTTGGACACTAGTTTCAGCAAATTATTTGATAATTTTTTAAGCGAAATTTATTGATTTTGTTTAAGGAAGCGTCTTGTATGTAAACTGTAACATATGATGCTATTCATCAATCTTTTTATAGTTAGCTTACAGATTTGTTTCAGCCATAAAGTAACCGACAAACGAACTTAAATACTTCTTTAACATTTTTACAATTTAAGTATTGAGCAAAATTCCTTAAGGCGCAAAAACAAAATATATTTGAATGGATTTGGCAAAAAGAATTTAAACTTTGATATTGGCATCAAAACAACATACAAACGCAAAACAAAATTAAAATTACGACACAAATAACAAATTCACTAGTGTTTTTTTTTTTTGGAAAATTAATACAAATTTTCTCTAAGCGGCTAAAATATATATGTATATATAACAAGCCGCTTCAAAATTCAGTCTATTGTTTTGGCTCACGCCCGCATTCCAAAAACGCCTCAAAATCTGCACATACATAGAAACATAATTTTGCCAAAGTATAAATCGTGCTGTGCACACTGTGCCCACCCAGACATACTATGTATGTATGTCAATGCTTAAATGACAATAAGACTTTTTGTCGCTTTGGAAAATAAAAATAATTTGATACATAGATATACATAATGTACATTTGCAATGTGAGTGAAATGCAATATAAAAAACATATTTTACTTTGCAAAACAAAGAAATTGTTGCAGTTGTTGTTGGTCTGATTTTTTTTTTTGTTATAACAAATTAAAAAGAGTAAGTTTTAAAAGAGCATAGTGAAAAAACAAAAAAAAAACACGCTATATTTAAAAGTTGATAATAATATTATAATAATTATTACACAAAACGCAGGAAAACTACGATTTTTATTTTTTTTCTCTTTTTGCGCTGCTCAACAAAATTAAGTCTACAACTCGATTTTTCATTTAAAAAGTGATTTGTTTTTTTTTGTAATTTTTTTTTTTTTAATATTTTTGCGATTGTATATATATATATTATACTATGAATGTGCATATAGTTCATGTATGTTGACTATATACATTGCAGTTTGCATTTCCAATTTAATAAAAAATATGTTTTGCTTTTTACGCGATTTTTTTTTTTTTAACATTTTTGTTGTTTTAGTACAATTTCTTATAGAACGTTTTGTAGTTGTTGAATTTGTTGTTGTGGAGGTGTTTTTAATTTAATATTTTACTAAAATAGTATATTATTGTAATATATGCATAATAGTTTCTTTTTTCTTTGCCTTTTTACATGATGATAGTAAATACGAGCAGCAGATAGTAATATGCTGCCGATATTTATCGATATCAAAGTAGTGATTTTGTATCAGTAGCGGTCGTCATCGTCAGTATTGGAGTTGGAATCGTCGACTTCATCGTCGTCGTCCTCATCTTCGTTGGAATCGGAACTGTCGGTGCTGTCATCCGTATCGCTGCCATTATTGTTGTTTGTGTTGTTGTTGCTATTGATGATGTTATTGCTAAATTGTTGGTGCTGCTTCTGATTATGCTCCTGTATCGTTTCGGCGGCATGATGTTGCTGTTGTTGCTGTTGTTGCTGGCGTTGTTGCATAGCGAGCGTATCCCCATAATGAACTGGCTGAGGCTGCGTCTGAGCAACAGGCGCCGCCGTCAGGCTGCCACCACCACCACCACCACTTGTCAAAGTCTTATCATAGTCCATGACCAGTTGCTTAATGTGCGCCAACTTGGCATGCAAATAATCAAAGCGATCCTTGTCCATGCGTATTGTGCGATCGCTATTAATACGCTCATACTCGCTTACAATTTGCCGCTTAATGTGATCATAATCGCCGGTCGTATCACGCCGCCGCGCGTTTTCCAAACGCTCCGACAAATCCTGAAAACGTTTTCGCACATCCTCCACTCTTGTCAACAACTTGCGATACTCATCGTAGTCACTTTCAAATTCAGTCTTGTAGCGGCGTCGCACCTCGAGCGTCATAATTGGAGCATATTGGCTGAAGTCGTACCTTGGCTCAGCATTCACATCCTGCTCGGCCGTTGCGGAGGCATATGCATGAGCTGCCGCGGCCAGCTGTTGCGTGGGCGATGGATGCTTGGCTGTAATGGTTTGCGACGGCGGCGGCGGTACTTGCGGTTGTGTCTGCTGAAGCTGTTGACGTTGCATGGCTGTGGGCGGTGGTACCTGCTGATAGGCAGCTCCTCCCCCGCGCTGACGTTGACCATTGCTACTACTACTCGTGCGCTTCTTGGAGTTAGAAGCTGCATGTGTATTATTATTATATGAATTGTACTCATCGTGAGCGTTACGCTGTGATGGAATCGTAGGCTGAATCTGACTGGAGCTGTTGTTGCTGTTGCCACCACGCTTTGTAGCTGGCACAAAGCTATTGCCATAGCCGGCGATTTTAGCGGACATTGACTTGGGTGGCGTTGTCGATGACGATGATGATAACGACTTGCGACTCGTAGAGGACGCGGCCGATGTCGTCGTTGCCATTGTCATTTGCCGACTATTACGCTCCTGCTGCGTTTCATAGCCACTGGAGCTGCTAGAATTGCTGCCGGTTGAGTTGCGATGATCCTTGCTGTTCCCAGCGCTTTGTTTAGCTGCACTACCGCGTCGACTATTGCCGTAATAGCTAGGACCTTGTTGCTGCTCCGCTGTCATGCTCATAAACTCATCCATATTATCCAGCACATTATAGCTCAGGTCGTTGTGCTCATCCAGCAGATTTGACTGCTGCTGATGCTGCAGCTGTTGCCGTTGAGGCGGTGTATAGGCGGATGAAGCGCGACTGCCATAACTGCTGCTGCGACTGGATTGCTGTGCGCTGCTACTACCACTACCAATTGCCTCTTTCTTGTAATGACTGATGCGCAGCTTCTTAGGCTGCACGGTGCTAAACAAGCTCTCATCATATTCCAGGCTGGTGCGCTTCAAATTTCCGCTAGAAGAACTACCCATATGCGACGATGACGACGAAAGCAAGGGTGGTGGACTGCCCGTATGCGTGGAAGTGGGACTTTGACCAGAAGTGGAGCTCCCCGCATCCGAGCTCATAGGCGGAGTCAGATTCTGTGGCTTGCGACGCTTCAGTTGTTGCAATTCCTGCTCACTAAAGTAAGGCCAATTCTCATCCACATCGTTCCACATCTGACGGCGCAGATTGTACGTGTTTTGTGACATAATGGCAATGTCCGTGAGTATATTGCTAACCAGGTTACGCTCTCGCTCTCGTATTCCCTCATTTTGCAGACGCGTATACAGCTCTGGCTTCTTGTAAGGCTTGAGCGCAAGCAAATGTATAAGACGTTCACGTATCTTGCGACGGGATACATCTGATGTTTTGCTATTCGCATTGGGTCCACTGCCTGACTTGGTGTTGGCATTGCTGCGTCCGCCGCTTGACATTTTGGGGCGACCATTGCTAGAAAGCGGCAGATTATTGCTGGTAATATTATTGCTGTTACTACCATTTGTCATGTCCCTGGGTGAGCTGCCGGAGAGTAGAGCATGTGCGGAGCCATGCGAGACACCGTTGGCAAATGTGGAGGCTAAGGTGGCGGCCGCGCTATTGCTATGATAACGTTGATGGTTGCCAGTGGTGCCAATGATGACAGTGCCGCTGGCGCCCAGCATGCTGGGATTGGGAGAGCGTGATGCCGTGCCTGCTGCCATTGCTGCTGAGTGTGTGGACGACGTCGACGACGATGACATCGGCATGGACATGGAGGATGTGGCTGACGATGCCGACGTTAGGCCATTAAATGGTGAAGAAACTAACTTACGACTATTGTTGCTGTTGTTGCTATTATTATTAAAACTATTGCTGCTGCTGCTATTGTTCCCACTTTGAAATGGAGCCAAGCTGCCGCTGCCGCTACTGCTGCTGCTTGGCTTCTTCACCTTACGCCCAATATCCGATTGATTTGGCTTGATCTCGCGTATACACTTACTCTTCTCCGTCTCCTCGGCAATGGCCATTTTTGTGCGTGTCGTATCATAGACATCGTCATTAGCATGTATGCGCATGCGCAGCGCAAGTGCCCCAAGCACATTGAGCTTCTGCTGATGCTGTTGTATGCATTCGGGTGAGCCTTCCAGATCGTCAATGGTAAAACCAAATTTACGTCCGGTGTCCATGTTAGCGCCGCTGCCAACGCCATTAGAGCCACTGTCATTGCTGGACGCCGGCAATGGGAAGTGTATGACGCCGGAATTGCCAATAAATTGGATTTGGGCCCTTTGGCCAGGTGCCAGTCTGTTGGCATGATCATTTCTTTGATATTCCTCGATTGCACGGTATGCGGAGTCGGTAAGTTTAACAAATATGTACTCTTTGCTATCATCGGAATAACGGTGGCTTTGTGACATACCATAATTGCCGGTCGAGAGTACATTGGGCAGGCATTTTGTTGACGCAATCGAATTGGTCATAACGCGTTTGCCGCAAATTTAATAGAAAATTTTTAGCTTTTATTTTTGCTAAAGTTGATTTGTGTTGTGTCTTATGGCAAAAATGTCAAACAGAGATAGAGATAACTACACAGAACAGCTGTGTGTGTGTGTGTTGGCCAGTGTTGAATAAAATGCAGATTATTTAGATTGGTAGGTGGTGTTGGGAAGATGCGTGAAGAATTCCTCGACGACAAAGACGATCCTTTACTTCGAAGGAAGCGCAATGCATTAAATGGAAGCGTGCTTGGAAGTTGTCGTTGTAGCTAAGTTAAAAAAGATGGATGTTTTTTTTTTTTTGTTTTTGCTTATTTAGTATGTTGTAATCGTAAATAAAATTTACGTTGTTACTAAGACGTGACACACACGCATCGATTTACTCTTATAAACTCACATCAGACAAACACAATTCATATCTATTCTCGTTACATACACGCATGTAATTGTTGTTATTGTTGTTGTCGACGACGTTGACTCTCTTTAAATGACTCGCTTAAAATTTGAAACCAAGCTACTTTTGGGATTTGGTCGCATTTGGTCGCCTTTCTTAAATTTTTAGCTGGTATTACAAGTCAAATTGCCAATACATATTTGTGCACAAGGCATTTAATTATTTTATTTTTTTCAGAATTTCACTTCCGCATGAGCGCTGAGAGCAAGAGCAAGCCAGTTTTAGCGTACTTTCAAAATTGTTGTAAATATTTGCACTCGCTCGATCTGACTATGTGTGCGTGTCCAATAATATTGAAGCACAATTTCTCTTGTTAAATAATATAGTATTTGAATTGGGTTAAGGTTCTGCGATTTTGATGAATAGTAAGCGATATTTCTCCTGCGCCAGGTGTAGCTCAATAACCCAACAACAACAAATGAAAATGTGTGTAACGCGTCAAATCAGGCGGCGGCGGAGGCGGCGACGCGGCAGGCATCGGCAGCCATGAGCAAAAATCAAAGACAACAGTAATCAATGCTGGCTGTTAACACACACACACACACTCACACACTCACACACTCACGCGTCAGTTTGACTGCTTTTGGTGGTGTGCGGACAGACACAGCGGCCGATTGTTGCTGCTCTCGCTTGTTCGTTCTGCTGTCACTGTCGATCGGTGTGTGCGAAAGCGAGACAACTGCTGTTTTGATTGGCTGCACAGTTGTCGCTCTTGTTGTTGTTGTCGCTGGTATTTTTTTCTTTTCGCTTTTTTTTTTTTTTTTTTTTTTTTTGCTAAAAATCATCTGTGTTTGTACGTTCAATTTTTATATATTTCTGTTGCTTATTATATTTATATATATATATATATATTTTTCTTCTATATGTACATTTAGTTGCATATATTGAAACAAGAATATCGGTTTCTTCGTACACACTTCAGCACTTAAAAATTGTTAATTTAAATGGCTTTTTTATTTGCCAAACCACTTTTTGCTTTTGCATTAGTGTGTATGTGTGTATTCGTGCGTGATATGTGGTTTATATATTTTGGGTTTTTACGCGAAACGAACACGAAACGTTCCAACACTTTTACTCAAGACATTTTTGCATTGGAATTTCAATATATTTTCTTCACTTTTCTATACATATATATATATATGCACAAATATGTCAATATATTCACGCACAGCCGTTTCTTTTAGCAATAGTATTATAAAATTGCATTTTATTTCCTTTTTCGAACGGATTTTTGCTTGTGTGTCTGTGTCTAAGGTATCTTAATCAACGTACAAAAGGTATCTGCTAAATGAAATCGAAACGAGTTGCTTTCAAGTGGTTGGTTGCCCGTTTGTGCTGCTCTGTGCACTCGTTTATTACACCGCCTGCCTCTGTTAGCCGTCTCTCGTCTCTCTCAGCAACGCTTCAACGACGAGTGCGACGAGCAAATCGGCAGCACAACTTGACGACGTTGTCACTCACGCGCTCGCTCACTTAGTGGCGCGCTCTGATCGCTCGTTGCTGCTGCCTGCTCACACGCTCGTCGACATCAGTGTTGTTTGCCTGAAAAGCAACAAAAGCAAACCGTCTCGTCGCTTCTTATGACGATTTGAGCAGACCATGTACGTGCCTTGTATCACTTGCTTAAGCTGGAGCTATCTGTTGTTGTTGTTGTTGTTGTTATTGCTATTGCGCTGTAGTTACTTGTTGTTGTTGTTGTGGAACTGAAGCATTGAGCAAAAAGAAAAACAAGTTTGCAATTAAAAGCGCACACTTCGCACTCGCATTCGCTTCAATCAATTCCGTTAGCTACTCTCTTTGCCCATGCGATTCTCTTAGAATATGTGCATTGCGTGTGTGTGTGTGTGCGAGAGTTTGCTCTCTTTGTTTCACTTAAAAGTCATACGTTACTTTTTACAACAACACTATTATCTCTCATATAAGACATAAATTTAACCCTTGTTGTCATTGTGTGTTTATAAAAAAAACCTTGCTTGCTGCACGTCTTAGCAAAAACTTAAAATTTAAGCTTACTTTGTATTTTGTTTGTTGTTTTAAATTATCCACTTTGTTGTACAACTTCTGTAAAATTTAGAAAATAAAATAACTTAAGTAAGAAACAAAGCATTACTTAACACAATGCTTATACTTACAATATTTGAATATTGCTTGTTTTTTATATTTTATTGTTTTTGTATTTTGTTGTTGGCACAGCTGTTTTTTAAACTTTTCCGCTTATGCAATGTCGGCTGCTGCCCACGTCAAGCGTAGTTGAAAGTACTTGTTGTTGCTGCAACCTTTTCTTGGCAACTTAAAATTGCGGCAGCCAATGTGAGTGCCGCACAATCAGCTCGTGCTGCTGCGTGTCGTCGTAGTTGTTTTAACTGTTTTCTATAAAATTGTTACCAATTAAGTGAAAATCACGTTTATGGCATAATTCAAGAATTTTTCGTACTTAATTGTTTCTGTTGTTACTGCAGCTGCTGCTGATAATTGCTGACGTTGCTGTTCTTGTGGCGTGCTGGTGATATCTGCTCTTGCTACTTTTTCTCCCGTTCGTCTTATTGTTTATAATAATTTTGTAAAATTTTACAACTTTTCCACTCTGAACATTTTGAAAAATTTAAATTTGATCATTAGTTTAGGGTACACAATTTTTGTTTGTTTTTGTTTTCCACTACCTCACGTCATACGTCATGCTTGCACTTGTTACGTTACGCGCGCGCGCTCGATCACACGGCTAGTTACGTAGTTTGTTACGTAGCTTGTTACGAGTCACTCAGCTGTTTTGTGTTTATGTTTGAACTCGCGTACTCTTTCAAGCGCTCACTCTCTTTGACTAAAGAGCAACGAGTTGAGCGAGCGAGCGCAGTTTTGTTTTACAAATATTTTTCTCTTGTTCACTTTTGACATTTTTACTTTTTTGCATAGGAAATTTTCCGCTTTCAGTGGTCTACATACATACATACATACATACATACATACATACAAAGCTTTACCGTAGCTGAGATCTTTTTTGCCGTCTTGTGTGTTTGTATGTATGTGTCTGTCCGTCCGCTCGCATTCTTTTCGAATATCTACCTATATATATATATATATGTATGTGCATTTATGCAGGAACTACAGCTGTATGTGATGTGTCTTATCACGGCTTGCTTGTCATTTCAATATTGAAACTTTATGATTATTATAAGAGAAAATCCAAACACCTTACATATACACACAATGTGTGTGTGTGTGTGTGTGAGAGAGAGAGCGTGCAGCAGCAGCTGCTGTCAATTTGTTGTACATATATAGCTCTGCCGACGGCAAAACAAAGTCATAAAATTATCCCTTAATGGACGCTTAAAAGAAAAGTTAGGTACTATACATACGTTGAAGATCATTTCGGAACCTTAGAGAAATATATGTATAGCTATTTTATTCAAGGGGGAATAGAAATGCCCTTGGCACACAAATACTCTTTTCCGTTAGTTTTAGTCGTTGAATCTGAATCTGGCAACCATTACATTCATTTTCT
The DNA here is from genome assembly GCA_035041775.1 of Chymomyza caudatula. Lineage (NCBI taxonomy): Eukaryota > Metazoa > Arthropoda > Insecta > Diptera > Drosophilidae > Chymomyza > Chymomyza caudatula. The sequence continues at coordinate 3,790,658 of JAWNKW010000133.1, forward strand.
AGTGGTTTTCTGGATATGACGAATTTTAGAAAAGGTTGATTTATGATAAGCTTGAATATAAATCTATATATACAAAAATGACTGCCAATTCTTTGTGCTCCCTAACCTCGAAAACTACTAGACAGATTTTGATGAAATTTTGAGGATAGCTTCCCATTATGTTAGTGTTCTAATCTAGGTTTTAACAAAATCGGGGTTCCGCAGATATTCCAAAAACAATTTTCCATATAAAACGTGCTAAATGTGTTTCTACTTTTATAGTAGGCAAGATTTAACATTCACAACTTTGACTAGGTAAAGTATTTTGATTTGAGGTAGACGTAGAGCTAGAGGTGGAGGTATACGCAGAGGAAGACATATAGAATGGGAAGAATTAACTTATATAATGATTTTATTGGCGGCTATATCAATGGGCAGCGGAGCGCGGAATAGTAAAGCTGACTTGTTACCCAAAATGTATGCCAGATGTTATTTGGTTCATGTTTTCTACCATAGACGTGGCAAAAATTATAAATATTAAATTATGCTTCGCTTTCACGGTGTGGTGTGACCTTCCAAAAATAGGGTCAAATTTGATCCTAACGTCCGTTTGGACTTATACAAGAGCTCTTTGAGTGTGTATATCAGTGTGTTGTTAGTTACTCTGATTTGGCTGTTGTTGAAGTAAACAACGACGCACTAGTCACGCCTCGATAATATTTGTACAAAGTATCTATTCAGGATGCCTTTATTGAACTTAGTTTCTTTTTCATAGATACATACATATGTACGTATGTATGCAAGTCAATGTTGTTGTTGCACATTTATCATCATAATTGGATTATGAATTTAGTTCTATGTAAGCATTATCCTGTTCTAACCAACTTGGTAAAATTTGAGCAAAAAAGTAAGACCATGCTTAAAAAAAATACTTTAGTCAAGCACTAACACTAACGAAGCCTCCTTCAAGGTAACATTAAGTTCATTTATAAATATAAACATACAACGATGCCCCTGGTCTGTCGGTTTTTCGCTTTGTATGCGTGTGCCTCAATAACAGCAAATTTTGCAGCGAACTTTTAACAAATTAGCCAAAAAAAAAAAAAAATTAATTTTTTTAAATCATTTAACCAACAACAATAAAAATACAATTTCAAGTTTGAAGCCCGCTGCTTCGTTGTCGTCGGCGGCCATTTGTTGAAAACGCCGCTCAAATAGCATTGAGAGCTGGGCGAAAGGCCAATGCACTGCGTGACGACGACGATGACGACGACGACACCAGGCAAAGGCGCACAAGTAGACAGTATACTTCCAATAAGTTTGTATTTGTGTGCGGATGTGTGTCCGTACGTGCGCACGGATTGGTCGAGCAACAACTAAAAGGATTACACTCTCCGCAGCTAGCTCCGGCTGCAGTCAGGAGCAACAACCACCGAAAAATATAAAATTTTATAGAAAATATGCAAAGGAATGCCAGCACACTCGCATACACATACACTTCCACTTCCACGTCCACTTCCACAACCGCGTGAACGCACAGCACATTCACCCATTCACCCGAACAAACAGCAAAATATGTCACATAAGAACACTGAAAAAACACTGCAGCTGTCAGCTGTGTAGAGAGAATCTGTAACTGCGTTTTTACAAAAGAATACATATTTACAAACATTAACAACAAAAAGCAATGAAAGTACTCCAGAGCTTAATGCAAGAATCGATTAATTTGTAATCGATGTATGTACATATATGTAATCATATACATATGTATGTACATGTACATGTGTACAAAGAACTTATAGCTGTTTTGTGGTGTTATCGAGCAATTTAGCGCTGTTATCGTGCATTGATACAGCTGACGCAAAAATAAAACAAGCGAAAGGTAAATTATTTTCAATTTCATTTTTGTTGGCATACATTTATTAGCGCACCTAAGGGTACGACATGCTCGTATGCCTTTACAGTCGTATGGCATGACGCTCGCATGGCTTTACACCAAACTAAAACAAAAGAATCGAAGATAGTTTGACACACTTCACTGAAAATTTAATATCGATCGAAATAGTTTAGACCTGCATGTTGTTGACACCCATATTTTGATGTTAAACTTTTAATGGCGCGACGCATTTGATGCATATGCCGCATGCATGCCGTGCAATGTTATGCGACGAGAGCAAGTCATATTTAAAACAGACGAGGTACTAAGAAATTGATAAAATACAATCTGCTGTCGAATAAATTATAAACTTGACCATAAAGTATTGCGAATAGATGCACTCGTACATTTGGTTTCTTAGAAAGGTTCCAGCAATTAAATGAACTATCTGATGGATAAATTTCCACGTGTAGTGAGCAGGTGAAGAATATCAGAATGAGAATATCACCTTAGCAGGTCAAAGCTTGTCGTATGGGGCGACTAACAATGACACTGGGTTCTTTCGAGACCAGTAGAGCCACCCCAGGTCTTAAAAGGGTTGTGCGTAGGGTTCGGGACCCAACAAGTAAAACCACAATTCCAATGAAAGAATGTATTTACATCAGGCCGTAACCCGATAACACGAGTTGCAATGGCCAGTTAAGAAGAAGAAGAAGAAGAGAGTATTGCGAGTCAATGCTCTCGTGTATTTGGTTTTTTAGAAAGGTTCCAGCAATAAAATGAACTATCTGATGGGTAAAATGAACCTGTTGGTTTGGATTTACAGAGTCTTACTTGCCCCGTTGCGTTTGAATTTTGATGAACGATATTCAAAATGGAATCATGCAGACCCTTAAAAATACTTAACTAGAATAAAACTAACTTATGACTGTCCGGAGAATAGCAGACTTGCGTCTTTATCGATAAATCGTGAATGCGATGACAAAACGATTGTGGTTGAAATCATTTATTAGCAGATCTTACTGCTCAATTTCATGCCATATTAATGCATATTCCACTAAATGTGTAGATGCACGCTTATATGCACACAGAAGAAGCAACGACAGAAGCTCTAAATTCTGTAGGTACGTGTAAAGAATTGAAAATTGTATATTATATTCAGATGCGTATATATGCACAAGGCACTGACAGACAAGATGGTAAGAGCAGCAGAAACAAACAGATGTTCGTATGAGTGGCCACCGAAACTAGAGTAAGAGAATAGAATAGGGGAAAACAAGTAGTATGAGATTGACACTAGTAAACAGGGTGCTTGCTTGGTATTTTGAGTGAGAAAATGTGAGAAAAAAATCACATTCACATTATCAATAACAACATCTGCGTCGACGTCAACAAGCCAGAGCAAAATGTACGGATATAGGCGATTCTAAAGAGTCAAGAGTGTCGTTTCGACTCATTGGAGGTATTTACCCGAACGGGAATCCCACAGAGCAATTTGTATTTTGTTAACAAATTCAGTTGTGTGAAAAACCAAAATATAATTTTTAACCAATTTGATTTTTATTGAACATATATGTACTATTATTATGGCGGCATTCGCCTATTTTTAGCGTTAAAAGAATAATTGTGCGCTGCTTGGGTGATTCATTCCAAAGCATTCAGAAATATTTTACAAAGAACACAAAGAATGCGCTGCACGAGAAAAGAGTCAGATATCTCACTTATGTATACATATTAGCGTATTTTAGCAAAACAGTGTATATTTTGTTGTTGTATGAAATATCAATAAGAGTAAAAATATAAATTTCCATGTTGTTTTTGAATCAAAACTAGTTTTAAGCTAATTTAAGTTAAGTACTATTGATTACAAGATAAAGCAGCAGCTGATTTATGTAAAAATCTAGCAATTATTTTCGAAATGTAATCGTAAATATGCCTAGCTTCCGATTTAATTCGTGTTAAAGGAAATGCTTATTAATGTTCCACAGAACATGAGCAATTTGTATACATTTAGCTCGAGTTCTGAGAAATGTCTCAAGTAGTGTGTAATTAGAGAAATGGCATCGAAATGACATAAAACTATATCAAATATGCTTACGAATAAATTATATTTCTTTCAACATGTAATATTAGCAATGTAAATGTTAAAACGGTAAAAAATACGAGCCGCCGTCTAACAATTGAAATAATTGAAAAATACGAAGCTATTTGATAAATCGGACAGTATGTCACCTTGAGAGAAATGTTTGGCGATGTTCATTGAGTTTTTGCAACGCTTTGCAATCGTGAGGAACAATGGAAGCAATGGATTTCTTGTAGCGAACGCGTAACAAGGACGACCAAGGTGGTATGCACGTGGTGTGATCTATATCGATTATCTTGGAACGATCACCAGAGTAGGTTATTTAGAGCTATTTGGACAGATGTTGATTTAAAACAAAACCCGCTTCTCTTTCACCACAATACCTTAGCGAAAGTCCTCATATTGGGTGACAATCTGCTATCCAGCATATTTTTCAGATTTAACTTCATGAGAGTATTTCCCGTTTACGAATCTAAAGAAATTATCAGTAAGTGGGTCGCTGAAACAAACACCTACATTGAGTACATTGAGAAAATCTATTATTTAGAAGTGATCCAAAAGCGCTGGACTACATATATTGAGCTAAAAAGCGACAATGTTAAGAAATAAAATGATTTTTAAGTCACCGACTTATCAAACTGCCCTCGTAAATTGTAATAGAATTGCAAACATGCATAAATAATGTGATGTAAATCAGACTTTTTAAGCAAATTCCTTTATAGATCTTGATCGCAGCTAACGACAACGTTCAATGACCGATTTAAGTTCCTAAGTTGTGTACATACATATTTTTAACAATTTTTAACGGAAATACTCAATTTTGTACCTTCTCATACTGACACAGTAAGAAAATTTATAATCGATTCGGAAAAGCATTGACCGTGAATCGACAAATTTTTTCGTATGTGATAATACATATATGTATGAACATAACACAAATATAAGAGTACGTAAAAGAACATAAGATTAGATAAGCTATTCGTATGTGTGTGTGTCTGGTTCTTGAGTATTTACGTGACAGTCTTATCTCTTAATTAGAAAACAAGAAGTTAAATAACTACCGCATTAAATGAATGGAAGAAAGCATTTAACAGCTGCTAGAAGTTTTTATATACATCGTCGTGTTGTTTTTTATTTTAATTAATTTTATGCAAACCTATTAATGAGCATGTGTCCAATGATTAGAAACAAATTGCGTGTAGAAGTTGTCTTAGATTTCTGGTTTTCTAGTTTGCAATTCATTAGAAAATACAGCAACAAATAAATGATTATTTAAATGAGTTCGAAAGCTTGGTAGAATCATCGCAAATACCGGTATAGAATTGGGACTTTTGTTTTAAATAAATACTATCCAAACACTATTTCGAAAATCAACTGGCGTTTTTATACTTTTATCGATAAGCATTAATGCTGAACTATCGGAACTATCGTTCAGAAGAGCGTGGTAAACAAATGTCCATAGACTTGTTTTTTGTTTTTTTATTTTATGAGCGCATATAAATAGGTAAATTAAGTCATACAAATTCTTAATGCAGGTAACTAACAAACAGTTGCAATTATGGCGCATTCAAATGCAAAGTTATCTTCGTTTTTATTTTAATTTCTATTGGTTGCCCCTGTTGTCGTTAGTTTAACCGACTTGTTTTTATATTTGAAAATAAAATAAAGCAATTTTATGAAGCTTTAAACAAATGGAGTGAAAAACTTAATTTTTATATACAAGTATTTTAAAGTTTCGTAACTTGGCGGCGTCTTCTGCCAAGAGCAATGGCGAATGCTACCAAGCAACACACACACACAAAACCACACACAACAAATATAACCACTCTATACATGCTAATCAACGGCAGTAACAATAACAACCCAAAAGCCACCAAAAGCCACCAAACTGATCGAAACTTGGATGGCTAGTTGGCTGAATTTGTCTGTCTGTTTGTCGCTGTGCTTCACTGGGGCCACATCTACATGGCTAGAAGACAAATCGAAGCCAAGTTGTTGGTTGGCTGAAACAGCGACCCAAGCGATCGAATCAGCGTTCAAGTGGCAACAAGTCAAAAACTTGTCTTGCCAGATTTTTAGTTGGATTTCTTATTGGAGCAGCAGCAGCAACAGAAACTCAGCTACAGCAATTTTGAACTGGACTAAAAATCGACTTAAAAAAACAACAGCAGCAGCACAGCCAGCCTGCCCAGCCGCAAATACAACCAAGAGATTGGCAGACCGACCCAGCCCCAGTCTCAACTGAACTCGGGGGTCTGGTATTTTCCTCTCTTGCTTGTTATGAGTTTGTTGTTGTTATTGTTGTATTTTTCGTAGCTGTCTTTCATTATAAAAAATGAATAAACATATTATATATCTGTTTGTCCGTATGTTCGTATATGGCTATATCTTTAAAATGACTGAAGGTCAGTCAAATTGAGCGTACAATCAACTTTTTAATATTTCATTATACACATTTTATAATATTGTTAACGTTGTTGTTTTCTGGCTTTATATAAGATTATACCAAATCATATGTGTGTACATATCTATCTATTGAAAGTAAGTTCCAATATTTGATTTCAGTTTAAAGTTCTCCCTTCCCTTCTAATTTTCATTGCATTATATAAACTGTAACCTGCTTTTTGCTTTTTATTTTGAGTAGAACTTCCGCAGCGGTATTTCGTGTTTTTATTTTTTTTTTTGTGTGCTATTCTTCTACCTCTTTAACTTCCTCTGTGTGACATTTACTGACACATAAATATTCTGAGAAGTTTTTTCAACAATGTTCTCCATCCACATACATAATAATATATGCGATTTTAAGTGTGAATATACATAGCGAATTGCAGTCCTCACCTTGTCTTGTATTTCCGGTATGGATATATTGTTACGTCTTATAAGAAACTTCAGAAAAATACGTGTTTGTTTGGCAAAAACCAAAAAATGCCGGTTCACTTGCAATACACTTAAAAGGCTTAATAAGCTATTATCCTAAATAGTATTTTTTCAAGAGCAGCTAAAAACACAGAAGAGCTGCAGAGTAAACTGAGAATTCAACTTAATAGGGAGGCCAAGCCAATCAAGGTTGCCTCACTTTACTCTTTTTTTACATTATTTGTATCATCCCCGTAACACGTAGTTGAAATACACACTCATGTATTTGCATAAGTTTTAAGGCCAAAACAACATGCGTGGAGACAACCTTCCTCATCGACCTTCTAAGCACTAAACTGAAAAATAGCGAACTAAAAAGAGGGTACGCGACTGAATAGTCAGGTAAATTATATAAGGAGGACAATAAGTTTCTTTTCGCAATAGTCAGATTTTTTGCATCTATTCATCTATCTGATGCAGTACTATAGTTAGATATCGTAATGAAATTTTGCTGCTTTTGTTCGTACACCACTATAGCTTATGGTAAGCGGCCTTAGAAATGATTAGTTTTTGAAGAAATATGTGTTTAAATTTACACATATATATGTATAAGAAAAAGTGGGTCGTCATAAAAATATGAAAAAATTTTTAGATCAGTGTGTTACCACCAACAAAAAGAGTTTACTTTATAATTATACTAGTTATTGGCTACATCTCTATATCGAACTACTGCTACATTCAAAGATTAGAAATTTCTCACGTAGCTAATTATAGCACTTTCCATTCATCATGTAAAACTATTTTGGTTACATTTGAAGCCATTGCCTCTGCTGCAACTATAAAATTGAGTATATATAGAGATAAATCCTTATTTTAAGGCGAAAAAAATTATATAAACACCATAGAGGCAGACAGGCTACCAAAGTGTATGTCTGCATGGCTAAACCAACCGCAATAAGCAACAACAGCGATATGTAACAAAAGTCGAGCTCGCAACAACAAAATCGAAGGCTCTCCGACCACATCACCAACAAGCGACTAGAGCAACAATGGCGTTCAGTTGTTGTCTTGTTGTCGGTTATTGTTGTTGTCTCTGGTGGTTGGAAATTTTAATGTTGGTTTTTCAGTTTTATTTTCTGGTTTCTCGGCTACGAAACTATGCCAAAGTTAACGACAGATTACAATAATCAAACATACGCTCAAACACATGTACAAATCAAGTGAGACATACATATGAACATGTACATGTACAGTGGGGTGGTGTCAATACCTGAGAGCTTTTATATAAATTACTTCATACATCCAGCTATAAATAAGCCATTATTCTGATCTAACTAAATATCTAGTCTATGGTAGGATAAACGTTAAATTTGTGTTTTTGAAGGGTGAGACATGTATAATTGCATTGGATGATAAAACGATTTGAAAATTTAAAAAGCTTCGGAATCGATTGTCCGAATACTCTTACGTTGTGAACCTTGCAATGAAATGAATCTTCTCTTAGCAGTGCGGATAGGACATATCGCTCATGTAACAGAAGAATGTGACACAGAATTATACGTTATTATTATTATTATTCGTATGTTGTGTAAAAATTTCTTCTTTATTCTCCGTGTGAGAAGAGAATTCATATAGGCTGGAAGTAAGGCCAACAATAAACGAGTTTATTTTTTCAAGTTATGACAGTCTTCTATTAAATTATTATTACTATATTTTTAGAAGAGCTACTCTATCTCTAAGCTTCTAAGTATTCAAATAGAATTTGATGTTATTTGGCGGATTAATAAAGTGACCTTAGCTACTATTTAACTTTGCGCCAAGAATATCTGGCTTATCACAACGATTGTTTTCAAAATTGCATTCTGACTCTATATTAAAGTTAATTTTTAGAACTTTCTTTTGGTATTTATTTTTGACTTCCGGAGCTTTGATTGGGTTGAGATGCGTTTTTCAGCATTAAAAATTCAAAATCACTGTGACCAGAACTAACTTTTCAACATTGATATATCGGTATGAAAGTATATTATAATAATCTCTGAACCACTGTTAGTACTATTAAAAATGGCTGTGTTTGACACACCCCCAGAAAGCTAGCATGTACACGAATTATGGGTTGGTTACTTCCTTTTTGTATGCGTTATTTTTGGTAACAATTCAAAATAAGTTAAGCCAGTGAATCAGTCATCATTACACTATAAAACCAATTAAGTTAAGCCTATTTAACAAAAAGTAACTATTCATTGTAAATACAAAAAATGCCCCCTGCACAGCGAACACATTGTAGTGTGTGTGTGTGTGTGTGTGTGTGTGTGTGTGTGTGTGTGAAAAAGAGAAAAAATGCTGTTAAAATGCCGCGTAGGCGCGCACTGAGAGCACGAAATCCACAATGGCGACAAAGGTGTCAGTGGCAAATTCAAGATAACCATTTTAAGTTTTGGCATTTCGTCTTTGCACTGTGCTTAATGCGTAAAAATCTCCATATGCAAATAAAAACATACATACATATGTTTGCATGTATTAATGACCTTCACTTTCACCTCTTTTTATTAAAATAAAGGTCTACTGCAGGAGCAATTACAAAGTATGCGATGAGATGCAGCGAACAAATTGTAATAAGGTCAGTAATTTGCCAAACAAGGAAAGAAACGACAACGTATGATGAACATACCTATACATGTGTGTACATATACTCAAAATAAAAATACATTGTTTATCGATAAATGGCGGGGCGGAAAAACTATTAGTTTATCGATCACCAAGATAAATGAACAAAATAAATAATTTAAAATTGTAAAAATATACATACATCTGTCCGTACATACTACATATTTCATAATATAAACTAAATAGTTATTTTTATTACAATGTGCCTGAGAGTAGAAGCTCTTTTAGTGAGCGAGCAAAACAACAAGTGGCACACGTCGCTCAGTGTACGAGCGATTGTTCAAATGTGTCTGTGTATGCGTGAGTATGTGTGTGTCTGTGTGTGTGTGTGACAAATGAACTGAAACAAAAACAGCCGACCTTCTCATGCGCTCGTGATCGAGCAACACAATTACTGTAAATAGGTGAAAAAGACAACAGCAGCAGCAGCAGCAAGCAGTTGCACAAATATTAAAAACAACAACAATCAAGCACATACACACACACACACACACACACACACACAGTTATTACGGTAATCAATGTCAAATGCTGCCGATTTCATTCGCATAAACAACAACAGCAACTGACAGTCTGTCAGACTGACTGTCTGTCTGACTAACTCATGCTCATTGCTATTTTGTTGTTGTTAGTTGTTTTTGTTGTTCGTAGGCACAAAACAAATCTACAACAATTTAACGCACACGTACACATCGATTTATACGAAAGCGAACTCAAACTGAATGTGGGCGACGACGCACAGTGGATCCAACTGACTTCTTTTTCTTCTTTTTCGAAAATCATAACTTTTGAGGGAGTAAAGATATTTTCAAAATTTAAACATTTCTCGAATATTCGAGAGGTCGTTAAGCTTCTGCGATACACTGCGATAAATAAGCTGTGTATAGAAGGACTGCAAATGTGTTATCCTTGCATGACATGGAAAAATTGCATGTTCTAAATTGTGTGTGTGTGCTTATTTTGCAACAAATCGTCCCCGCCGAAAGTTTGTCTATCTGGCGAACGTGTGTACACTAAGATCAAAATAGACTGCAAACATGTTGCCAATAGATTTTTAAAATTTTAACGATTTATTAAGCAATAAGCACATTTTATTGGTGCAAGGATAAGACTTTTGGTGTATATAATATCGAACTTTACTAACGTTTTCTGAAGCTCCCTCTATTCACAGCATATTTATCGCAGTGTATCGCAGAAGCTTAAGAAATTGCCTGTTATATGCATTTTAAGTTTTGAAAATATCTTTACTTAGTGAAATGTTATGATATTCGCCGAAAAAGAAGTCAGTTGGATCCACTGTGCGACGCAGGCAGATCAGCAATGCCGCTGCTCCCCTATTTAAGCTGTCGCTCTCTCTTTCTCTTACTCTACCCAGATACTTGGTCAATTTGTATCGCTGTTCCATATGAATGTGCAAAAAATGTATTCGTTAGCTACTCCAATAATCTAATTTATAATATACATACATATATAAAAAACTCAATTCTCCTAAGATAATATTGGTTTAACTGCAGTTACTAGCGGTTTTAAATGTCGATCTCTTAAGCGCAAGTAAAACTTTTGAAATGATAAACTTTAACACATACATTTTATGTGCATATGTATGTGCAACCACAATACCACTTGTTGCCTGTCTGCTTTGTTTGGAATTATAAATTGCAATACGTGCGAGCGTGACGGCATGCATGCGATCGATCGCTCTCGCGCGTTCGTAACACAACAGCTACAATTCACACACACAAGGCATGTGCCGTACACACAATACTTTCACTTCTCATATAAAATTTTTTTTTTTTTGTTTAAGCTAAACACGGCGGTATATGTGACGCCTATAGGTTTGATTGTTGCTCTTTTGTATAAACATATATATTTTCAAAAGATTTATGCAAGTTAAAAATATGTTTGTGTGTGTATTTGTGTCTGCGTTAAATACAAAAACAACAATTTATTTATTAGCACTTGGCAACAGTATCAGTAAACCAGTGTCTACACACGTGTCAGTATGGTAAATTGAAACAGTGTGCACCCTTTTCTTATTTAATATTGAAAAAATGTTTAAAATTTTATTTAAGTTTTTCTATGTTAAATAATACATTTAATCGATATTTTCTACCCAAAAATTGGGCTGATTTTTCTGCTGAACAACTAACAAAGCAGCGTTGAGCTGTTTGATCTCAAACGAGATCACAAAATATTTAATACATATTCAGCGTATCTTTCGCGATGCACGCGCTCTCTAAAATGCTTCTACATGTGTGTATGTACTATATACTGAAAGTTTTTAAATTTATACAAATTTCACACATATGTATGTACATATATTGAAGTGTTTTTTGCACGCGTTTAAAGTTCCATTGCTTGTGTATAGTTAACATCTTCAGAAATACTACACAATTTGTGTCACAACTTTAATCAATGTTTGCCCTTAGGCTAGAATTAGATCAAAAAAATAGTAAAAACATCACATCGCCCGATAACAGGTGTCGCAAACTCAAACACACATATTATTTTTTGACTTTAACAACTTCCAAATGCTAACAGGGAAAATTGTATGACAATTTTAAAATATTAATCTCATTGTTTTTCTCTCCTACTTTATAGTGTAGTTCGTAAGTTGGTCAATTTTTCCTTTCATAAGGAAACTCATTTAACTCGAAATTGGAAATTGTTTTGAGTTCTACTCGACCAGATGTACAACCAACTCTATTTGGCGGGTGTATTTCGCTAATATTTGTTGTCGCAGTGTTATGGCTTGATTTTATCATCTTTTTTTGTTGTGATTTGTGCTGATAGGGCTACATCGACAAAGCATTTGGCATATGTCTAAGAATTTTCATAATATGTGCTGGTACATACATAAGTTCTTGTTTGGGACAAATTATTGGGCCTGCCTGACCTTAGCTTTACTAAACGCTTTAATCTTATCTATAGAAGCACACGAATACTGCCTGTAAATACGTAAAAGCTACGTACGTCATAAGGCACAAACAACGGATCAGTTTTTTTGTTTTTTTAGTCGTCGATCGATATGGGTAAATTAACTGTATATTATACATTTATAATTTGTACGAATAATTAAAAAAGAAAAACTCTGGCTCTAGATTTGGTAATTTTTGAACTTTTGAAGTTATCGGTTAGTTATCTTTGCAAGATTATATTAAAATAATTAGTTTTATACTTGAAATCTTTCTAATGCTGTGGTGGTACTATGTCAATAAAATCTAGGCTATAGAATATTCCATGAAATCGTGTTAGACTTAACATTTAAGCCTCTACTTAAGAAACAGTCAAAATCAACAGGAATGAGTGATAATGTATCTATCACCTTTCAATGTTTTCATAAATGAGAGAACAAGGAAAATATCAATATCTAAGGCAATAAAGGATTCCCGTGTGGTGAGCGGGTTAGAGAATACCACCTCAGCAGTTCAAGGATTGTCGTACGAGGCGACTAACAATGACAGTGGGTTCTTTCGAGACCAGTAGAGCTACCTAAAAGGGTTGTGCGTAGGGTTTGGGACTCACTACGTAAAACCACAATTCCAATGGAAGAATGTAATAAAGGAAACCCACAAGAAGCAAACACATCGAAAGAGCTTAACGGCTGATTAACGAACCACGCACGCAAGACCGCTCTCTCTTTCTGACCCCTCTCATATTCATCTTTTTAAAGGTCCGTAACGCTCTTTAGTAGTTTTTGTTTGTGCCATTTATGCAATGCCCAATGTTTTTTATTGTTTACTTATAAGCGGCAATGACTAATATTGAATTACGCAAACAAGTATTGATTTTATCTTTTCTTGACAAAGTCTTGCCTAAAGAAGAAGAAAAATGCAATAAATTGCATTTGAACTCTATTATATTGTTTAATGCGATAAGACATAAAAAAGTATCAAATTAGTGTGTATCCCTGGTCTTTATCGTTTGCTACCTGGTGAAATCAAACTACCAAACTCACACACACAATTACACGTGCATATGCATGTGTTTTTTCCTCTTTATTTTACATGGCTTTCTGGCAAGGTGTATGGCAATGGTGGTGGCTGAGGAGCGGCAAATGCAGACAGCTGTTGGAATGTTGCGACGTTGCGAAATAGGCAACGAACGAGTGCAACTGTCTGTGTGTGTGTGTGTGTGTGTGTGTGAATGAGTGCAAAGCGGAGTACCGGGTCGGCGTTAGGGAAAAAAAAACAAAGGCATGCACGGCAAGACTTGCTGCTGACGTCACAACTATACGAAATACTTGTAGTTAGCAGACGCAGCTTCAATTTCATTAATAACTACTAGAACAACGGACCAAAATCAAAGTCAGAGAAACGTGAGAAGTGCTTACAGTTTTCAAGAGAGGCTAAATAGATATATTAGTTTATTTTTTATTATAACTTGCACGCCCTTTATGCAACAGCGTCATTAACGCCCTGATGACGACACAGACTGAATGCAGGAGGAGAAAAAACGTGTATGGCATAAATATCAGCTGCGTATAAACTTGCAAATTAACAAACTAATTCGGAATTCGAACAGGGGTTGATTTTTTAGTACAAATTTTCTGCGTTTCAGCTAACTTTATGGGGGGTTTTTTTTTAGTCTGTTTATTATATGACTTAGGCTTACTTATTTATTGACCAATAATTTTAGCGACACTTTTCTGATACGTACACAGGTATTTTTAAGCGAAAACTGCTGATTATTATTCATTGCATTTGTTGTTGTTGTGGGGAAATAAAATTATTTTTTAAATTAAATTTAAATCGCGTGAATTACGTGAGACAAAGAGGGGCGACGACGACAATCGAAACAACTTCGCACACGGACAAAAAATTGACGACGACGACGAGTGTGGCGGCGGCTTGACGTTTGCGTTTGCGTTTGTCGGTGGTTGAGAGGTTGAGCGAGACGACGAAGACGGGCGACGAGAGCTGGAGCGCGTGTGCACGCACACACACAGATAGCTTGTATAAAACGGGAGCCACCGCGACGGTGCAAATGAAACTGGCGAACAAACGAGACTACTTACACACACACACACGCGCGCTCATAGGCAGACGCGTACATGTGCACATATACACATGCATATGTATTAAATAAAATATAACACACGGCTGCAGTAATGATATTGAACGGCAACGACGGGGGATTCGACAAAGCGTCAGACGACGATCCGAACGACTCACAAACTGGAGAAATCAATCAAGTGAAGAACGCGGCGTTAGGGAGTGGAAAATAACATATTTTAATAGTGTAAATGCGACCAAATTTTACAACTTTCAACCATGCATATTTTTCTTATTCGTTTTGCATTTTTTTTCTTTCTTACACAATATATATAAATATATGTATATTTTTTTTATAGTTTGCACACAATTCACATACTTAGTTTACACTTAATTGAGCACTAGCAACGATTTCTGCTGCCTGTTTGGTTTATAATGCACGTATTCCCCTAAAGTTAATCTCTATAATTTACAATGTAATTTTAACAAAAAATTGTAAGACAGTCAGAAAATCACGTCATGGCTGCCACGTCCAAGCAACAATGAATCGTATAATTTCTAAAGCGGCCCACTTCACGCGTTATCGTCGTTGTGGTTGCGAGTTGCGAGTGCGATTTCGTATAGTGCGCTTTTGATGTGATATATCGAAAATATGTAACGATATTTGTATAAAAACTGCGTTATCGATAGAAAGTGTGTACACACAATTTTTGAAAAACTAAATATAATTATAGCGCGCTATGCACTCGTTAGTGGGAGACAACTATAATGGTTAATGACACTAATATAGAACAAATTGGTAAATAGGCAAACACTGCTTATTTTTAAGTTTGTGTTTAGCAATAAAATGCATGCTAAAATACAAAATTAAAGCACTCTGGCCGTTTAAAAAGCCTACACAACTAATCTAAAATTGTACAAATGGTACTGTGTGACTGCCTTAATTCAATTATAGTAAAAATGCATTTCATATTTATGAGTCATTTTGCTTATTTGGTAGGACGACTGCAACACAACCTTGGCGATAACACCAAAAAAATTGTACACATACTATACTTAAATAAAAAAAAAAAACAAATTGAGCACACCGAACTTTTTATAAATAATTATTAATAAAACGTTTGCTTTTTACCAGGAACAACGCGGCGTAACATATGTTCTCAGCTAGCAAATAAACACACTAATTGTGCAAGCGAGATGGCTATTTATCGCCGGCACTGCATTCGCAAAACACGAACGTATAAAAATGCAATAATAAATGTGTAGAATGAAGGAGGCGCAATAATGAGAAAATAAACGCGCGCCACATGTAAATTTCACAATATTTATACACATGCATACACTCAAATATATTTTTGGCTTATTTGAATAGTTGACCACAACAAAATGATTAACTATATAAAATCAAAATGAAAAACTTCCGCCGCGACGAGTTGTCGTCGGCGGCCGCTGACGCCTGCTCGCTTGAACATGACCACGGTTCGTATTCTTTTCTTTTTTTCAACACGCCAAAATTTTCAGCGCAAAGAAATGCATAAAAAATATTGTACTCACCCTGAAAATTATCGTCATTTTCCTCCTCCGATGCCATGCTTGCAGTTTAATGCAAATTTAATGCGATTTATGTGTAGTAACCGCTAAATTTTCACAACAAATATTTGAGCACACAGACACGACAAGAAGAAAATAGACAAAATTACTTGGTTGTAAGCGGCTTCAAAAAAATGGCGGAGAGCACATACGAAATTGAGAGCAAAGCACAGAACTATCGATAAAACGTACCACCAACTTGACAGATAACGATTAGACAGTGTGATGGTAATAATAATAGTATTTTATAGTTATTGCGAAAGTAGCTTAATAGCTTTATAATTTTAAACTCACTTTCAATTAATTCAGGCTTTATATATAAAACAAAAATTACATTTTCCATCGAGCATGTTAAATTAAGTTGTGTCATCTCTAATGTAATGACAGATGGACAGCACCGTCTGCAACATTTTCCTAACTTAAACGTTTGCTCGCATAATTTGTGTTTCTAGCAAAAATTCCAAAGACATAACTGTAGTAATCTGTGGATTTTAAACGGAATGTGCAAAGATTTTGGTAAATAATTTTAAATCTTTAGCCAGACAAATTTAATTGCGTATTATGTCGTCCATTATAACGCGTAAGGATGTCGAAAGCGTCGACGCCGCAGCCGATCAAAAATTGTCCAAAAAGCGCAGCGCTGGCGTAGATGCTGTCGATGCACCGAAGAGGTCTCGCTTTGACGTGAAGGATAATAAAAATGGCATTCCAATCACAACGACAAACGTCAAATCTGCAAGCGAGCAATTGGCTGCGGCCAGCTTGGCGCCTGTGGATGCAGGTGCAGCGTTTAGCTCCACGCAAATCAAGCTGATGATGGCTCATGCACAGCGTGAAATCGAAGAACGCAAGCGGGCTTTAAGCAATCTAAGGGACAAGGACCCACTGCTGGCCTCGCTGCCGCAAATTGGCATGCCAGTGGCATTGGCTACACAGGCGCTGTCGAAAAAACCCACACCCGAGGATGCAGATAAAGCCAAAAAAATAGCCGAGCTGCAAGCACAAATTCGCGCTAAGCTTACAGGAAATCTAGCCAATCTCATACAACCCTCGGCTGTGGCAGCGGCCGCTGCAGCAGCTGCTCAGCAACAGGAGCGCCCGAAGCCTTTGATACTCGACGAAGAAGGTCGCACTGTGGATAAAAGCGGACGTACCATCAACATACCCACAGTTACGCCCACCCTTAAAGCTAATATACGAGCCAAAAAACGTGAGGTTTTCCAGCGCCAAGGCCATGGCAATGAGCGAGGTGGTCTTGGCGGCTCTGCAACGGGGGCCGCTCAAGATGAAGGTGTCAAGTATTTTGATGACCGCATAGCCCAAAAGCCCATGTTGCGGAATAAGCGCACACTGCGATTTCATGAGCCTGGCAAGTTTCAACAGCTGGCTGAGCGTATGCGTATGAAAAATCAGCTGGAGCGGCTGCAGAATGAGATATCGCAGATTGCGCGCAAAACGGGAATTTCATCGGCCACCAAATTGGCGCTAATAGCGCCTAAGCAGGATATGCCCGATGATGTGCCCGCTATGGAATGGTGGGATTCTGTTATACTAACACAGGATTTAGAAACTTTAGATGAGACCAGCGGCAAGATAAGCATTAGGCACACAGCAATTAGCAATCTAATAGAGCATCCCACTCAAATGAAACCGCCTAGTAAGTAATTCTTATATTTAAAGACAGATTTTCGTTCTAAGTCATACTTCGCCTACAGATGAGCTCTTGAAACCCGTGTATTTGCCCGTTTTCCTAACAAAAAAGGAGCGTAAAAAGCTGCGTCGTCAAAATCGTCGCGAAGCGTGGAAAGAGGAGCAGGAGAAAATACGTCTTGGTCTGGTAGCACCGCCCGAGCCTAAGCTACGCATTTCCAATTTAATGCGTGTGCTGGGAACTGACGCTGTTCAGGATCCTACCAAGATTGAGGCGCATGTACGAGAGCAAATGGCCAAGCGCCAAAAAGCGCATGAAGATGCGAACAATGCACGAAAGCTGACCACCGAACAAAAGAGCGAAAAGAAACAACGGAAGCTCAAAGAGGATACAAGTTGTGGCGTGCATGTAAGCGTCTATCGCATACGCGATTTACAGGACAACCAAAGCAAGAAATTCAAGGTTGAAACGAATGCCAAACAACTTCAGATGACCGGCAGCGTGGCGTTATTTAGGGATTGTTGTGTGGTCGTGGTAGAAGGCGGTCCCAAGCAACAGAAAAAATATCGCCGGCTTATGCTGCATCGCATAAAGTGGGAGGAGGACTTGGCCAAGGGCAATGATGGCCAAGACGTGCCCAACTCGTGTGTATTGGTTTGGGAGGGCACCAGTCAGCGTCGGCATTTTGGCGAAATCAAATTCAAAATATTTCCCATGGAGAAAATGGCACGTGAATTCTTTCAAAAGCATCAGGTAGAGCACTACTGGGATCTGGCCTATTCTGGAGCTGTTCTAGAGGCCTCCACGGATCAACAATAAACTATGGACACACAAATTTTGTTAAAACTTTTAAAAAATTAAGCGAATATTCTTACTAAAAACTTTTATTTTTATCTTTTGGAAAGCAAAAGAGCCTTGAACTTTTTTTTATCTAGGCACATAGCTATCTTCTTTAATATTTGATTGAATGAACTCGTTGATGCCCTCATGCTTCAGGCGTTCAATTACTGCCGTCAAGCGTTCGTCCTCCAGCATGCTCTGGGCTTGATCATGCATGTCCAGCTCATGTTGCTCTTTGACACGTTTCCTCAGCGCACTATTTATGTCCTCTCGCAGGGCTTTGTTGATTTCAAGTGTATAATCCAATAAACGCACATAAGTCTCTGGCGTCATATATCCGCATTGCTGGCATTGGGCCAATTGCTCAAACGTTTCCATGCTGGCTGTTATAAGCAGACCATGCTCTTGAGTCGTTGATGACGTCCCAGCTGAAGCTGTACCTAATAAGGCATTGCCGCCACGGTGCTGCCACAAGAGTTCTTCTACCTTTGCACTGGGATTAACAAATACAAAGTCGCGGTAAATGCAGGCTGTGGATGCGGTTATAATGTCGTACGTGGATATACCGCACTCTACTAAGGCTACACCACAGCAGTTGATTGCCGAGCTCAATAGACAACCATCATCTTCCAGTACAAGTACTCGCACATCTAACTGAAAGTTTAAAAACTCATTTCTGCAAACTAGCGGTTCTAAGGCCTTGGTTAGCATACTGCCCAAGTGCTTTTCACGCTCGGGCACAGATTCCAGATCGCTGGTTGCAAAAGCAGCAAAATTTACAAAACAACTAATTACGCCCATATTGAGACGACGGGCGCCGGTGCGCACCAGTTCATGTGGAGGCGTTACAATAGCTATTATCTTGGTATTACCATATTCCATGTAGGCAGATCCCCGCACTGTCGTCAATACACCGGCACGGACATCTGCAAGGGGTTCACAAATAAATATTAGGCTGGAAATAAAGTATTTGCTTACAGATTGAACGTGGAACGGCCAGTACTTCGCTGGATTTTTGTAAGCTTTCAAAAAAAGCCTCGCAATCTTTGGGCGTAGTATAGAGTTCTTCTGCAATGATGGCGCCATCAAATAATGCATTTTTGGTTTGAGTTGTGCGCAGCATATTATAAAGATATACACAATAATGCAATTTTAATAAATCAAAAACATGTGTGCGCGCTGCGGCTGATTAATAGTGCTGATAATTATGAAATCGATATTTTTTAATCGATTTACATGCCATGACTTTGACATTTTTAACAAATTTTTTTAAGCAAGTTGGCAAGCCTTGGCTTTTTGACAGCTCAAAAAGCGCTTTGTAATACTGCTGAAAAGTAAAACGTAAAGTAAACGCCGAGTTTCCCAAATTAACCAATTCAGAACAAAAGCAACTAGGAATTTTGCAAAACCTTCAAAAACATGACGGGTCACACCAAACTGGAGAAAAAGCAGCCTCCCTCTGATCTCAAAGATCTAAAGGCCAAGCAAGAAAAGGCACTGGATGACAAAGCTAAAAAGGAAGATGCCAAGGAGAAAGAACAGCCCGAACTCTCAGATGAAGATCAACAGCTGCAGGAAGAGCTTGAGTTGCTGGTACAGCGTTTGCAGGATAGCAACAAGAAATTGTATCAACCTGCTCTGGAAACGATGGCAAAGTTGATACGTGCATCTACCACTTCAATGACTTCGGTACCCAAACCACTCAAGTTCATGCGTCCACATTACGAAACTATGAAAACTGTGTACAAGCATATGCCCGATGAGCAAACCCGTCAGCTGTGCGCTGACATTATTTCGGTGCTCTCCATGACCATGGGCAGCGGCAAAGACTGTCTGGCCTATCGTTTCCTATGCGATCGTTCGCAAAAGATAGGAGAATGGGGCCACGAGTATGTGCGTCATTTGTCGGGTGAGATAGCAGCCCATTATCATGATACCACGGGCGAGTTCCGCACTCAGCTCATCGAGCTGGTCAAACAAATTATACCCTATAATATGGAGCACAATGCCGAAGCCGATGCTTGTGATTTACTAATTGAAATCGATCATTTGCATTTGCTGGCCGAATATGTGGATGAATCGGCGTATCCGCGTGTCTGTCTATATCTGCAGTCATGCTATCCCTATGTGCCCGACCCAGATAATACTATAATCCTGGAGACGGCCTTGCAGCTGGCGCGAAAATTCACTCAGCACACCCAGGCCATGCGCCTAGCGCTCATGCTGAATGATATGAACAAAATTGGAGAAATCTTTAAGGAGCCCAAGGAACCGGCCATGCAAAAGCAATTGGCTTTTATGCTGGCGCGGCAGCAAGTGTGCCTGGAATTGGATGAATCCATGCCGGACTATGATGATCTTATGGAAATTATGTCAAATGCTAATCTAAATAAACATTTTTTAAACTTGGCCCGTGAGTTGGATATTATGGAGCCGAAGACACCGGAGGATATATACAAATCCCATTTGGATAATTCACGCTCTCGCTTTGCTTCCATACAGGTAAGTCAAAATGCAATCGAGTTCGTATAAATATGGGTAGCAGCTCATAAGATCTTTCATTAAAGGGGATTTATTGACATAAATAAAGCTCCGAGCTGCGTAGTTCTTTTTTTATTTTTATTATTATTTAAATAAGATTGTGACCGTTACATCTCTGGGCTCTCTTTCAGGTGGACTCAGCCAAGCAGAATCTGGCTGCTAGTTTTGTAAACGGCTTCGTCAATGCAGGCTTTGGTGTGGACAAGCTGTTATCTGAGGACGGCAATAAATGGCTGTACAAAAACAAAGAGCATGGCATGCTTTCCGCCACAGCGTCGCTCGGACTTATACTATTATGGGACGTCGACGGCGGGTTGACCATGATTGACAAATATTTGTATTCTACCGATGACAATATTAAATCTGGAGCGCTGCTTGCCTGTGGCATTGTTAATTGCGGCATACGCAATGAGGTGGATCCGGCTCATGCGCTGCTATCGGACTACATTGATAACCCAAATACATGCATGCGTATAGGTGCAATTCTGGGTCTGGGCATTGCTTATGCCGGCTCGAATCGCGGCATTGTAATTGATACTTTAAAATCAGTGTTCGCCAGTAATGGCAAGACTACGCCCACCGTTGAGATTCTAGGCATAACATCGCTGTCTCTAGGTCTGATTAGCGTCGGCTCTTGCAATGCTGAAATTACTGAGATTTTGCTGCAGACCATTATGGGTCTTACCAAGGCTGATTTGAAGGATACTTATGCTAGATTCTTGTGGTTGGGATTGGGTTTGCTTTATCTAGGTCGTCAAAAGTCAACGGAAGCGGTAATGATGACTTTGGAGGTACTTGAGGAGCCCTATCGCTCAATGGCCACTACCATGGTCGACATTTGCGCATATGCGGGCACAGGCAATGTGTTGAAGATTCAACAACTGCTGCATATATGCTCCGATCATTATGAAACTGTCAGTGCTGATGAGGAAAAGGACAAGAATAAGAAGGACAAGGGCAAGGATAAGGTAAGAGGCTGCTATTGAATTGAAATTGTAACCTAAGACTCATTCAAAACGCTTACTTGCAGGAGAAGGAGAAGGAAAAAGAGAAGGAGCGCGAAAAGGATCTCTCGGCCACGCAGTCAATTGCAGTGCTTGGTATTGCGTTAATTGCCATGGGTGAAGATATTGGAGCCGAGATGGCTTATCGCTCCTTTGGTAATTTGCTGCGGTACTGTGAGCCCGCCATACGACGTGCTGTGCCGCTGGCTTTGGGCCTGATTTCTGCATCCAATCCCAAGTTAAATATAATTGATACACTCAGCAAATTCTCGCACGACAGCGATGCAGAGGTAGCACACAATGCTATATTTGCAATGGGTCTTGTCGGCGCTGGAACAAACAATGCGCGTCTGGCTTCCATGTTGCGCCAGTTGGCACAATATCACTCCAAGGATCCAAGCAATCTCTTTATGGTGCGCATAGCTCAGAGTTTGACGCATTTAGGAAAGGGCACACTCTCGCTTAGTCCCTATCACAGTGATCGCCAGCTAATGAATCCCATGGCTGTGGCAGGATTGATGTCAACTCTTGTCTCGTTGCTTGACGTAAAGAACCTGATATTAAATCGTTCGCATTATTTGCTCTATACTTTGGTCCCAGCCATGCAAGCGCGCATGCTCATAACCTTTGATGAGGAACTGAATCAGTTGCAGGTGGCAGTACGCGTTGGCATTGCCATTGATGTAGTGGGTCAGGCAGGCAAGCCAAAGACTATTACCGGCTTCCAGACACATACTACACCGGTGCTTTTGGCTATTGGCGAGCGTGCGGAGCTGGCTACGGATGAGTATATCTCACTAACGCCAGTCATGGAGGGATTTGTCATACTGCAGAAAAATCCAAATTTTGTCAAGTAGTTTCCCTCTTATATCGTATTTTGTAAGTCTGCAGCACAGCGTTAACTAAAAGAGTTCAGCGAGCAAGTGAAAAATGTATTGGCATATAATTTAATTGTCACGAGTACGAAATACAAACATATATAATAAATAAGTTACTTTCTAACCCATTTTACAGATTGAATTGGACTGGTCCACATTGCAGCTAAAGTATGAAACTGGGAAAAACTTAATAAAAAATTTTTATCAACCAGCTTAGATTAGGAATATTAAGTTAATTACCCAAATGGTCCTTAAAATGAGGTGAAAAATTTCGTTAAGCATAAATTGCGTCCTAATTGAGATCTGGTCTTTTCCCCATGATTATGCACGAGCACGTGAAATTTAATTTTTATTTTGGGCAGCTTTTCAGTATATATGGCTGCTTTAGGTAATACCTACACAGATTTGGCCACTATCAAGGCGCCTATTGGGATCTAGACCAAAGAATGGTTATTTTTAAGCATGCTGTTTTCGGATTCTGTTATTTTTTCACCACAGTCCCAATTTTTTCCATTATTCAATTTTGATTCTTTGCATTTTAATCGCACATAGCCGATAGCTTCGATATCGATTCGGCTTATCGTTTGCGCAGTTTGCTCTCATGCTGGATGCCAAACACAAAAAATTGTTTATTGGCAAATTAATTTGCGTAAAATCAAACACATCTGATAGCGAAATAGTGCGCCCAATTTTGAAATAATACTCGTGGTACGTGCGTACCCAAATTAAACTTTAGGTCGAGATGTCGGCTAAGCAAGTGTGCTTGATTGAGGGTATTATTTACAGTTTTTATTAATAAATACCATTTTATTTCAATTCTGATTACTAGCAATGGACAGCGCGCCAGCCATAATAAGATGGCAGCCGAAGCATACTAAGGTGGCAGCCCATACAAAACGCAAAAAGCGAGTAACAAAACCCTTCAGGACAAGCGACATTCAAAAGTTAATTATACGTGTTCATGCTTATCCATGCATCTGGCAAACAGCTCATAAGGATTACTCAAACAGGATTGCCAAGAAAGCTGCATGGCAAACGATTTACCAAAACTTTGATGATCAATACAGTGAGGACGAGCTATGTGCAAAATGGTCTAACTTACGCATACAATATCGAAAAGCCTTGGTAGCATTAAAGAAAGATCCAAAAGCCGAAGTTACATGGAAGTTTTATGACGATATGGACTTTCTCAGTCGCGACCAAATCGAAGATACCCAGACAATTCGCTCGTACAGTAACATTGATGACAATCACGAAGAGGCATTTTTTGAAGATACTTTAGAAACACTTCCTGATTCATTATGCACTTCATATTCCACCATTGAGGACAGCAATTACGTTGAAATGCAGGATGACAAAGACAGCGTTTTTGAATATGAAGATTCAAATACTATTGCCAGTCCAGATGCGACCCCAGTAGGTTCTCCACGTCATCGCGTTGTTGCTACAGCGCCACATCAAGTGATTGCTGCATCTTCTGTAAAACGTACAGCCGTACGTAATGATCCACTAGAGGATGATCGCGACTCGGCGTTTGTCAACTTTCTGCTCAGTGAACTTCGTTCATTAAGTCAAAAAGAAGCAAATGTGCTGCGTTTTCGATTGCAACGAACATTGTTAGAGTTCACAGAGGAAAGACACACTCAACTTAATATTAATCATGCTAATTAGTTTTATATCCTGAAATGGGTGTATTTCAGTATGTGCGACAACCTACAATCTCAAAACGTAAATAAGCTAATAGTTAAATTATTATCACTAAGGCATTTGTGGGTGAAAGAATGGCTTTGTATCGTTAGATCGATGTTTATGAAATTTTCTTCTGGGCAATTATCCAGAAGAGTTTCCAGTGAATTTTCAGGCTTGATTTCGCCTGTATGAATTAAACATTTTTTCACATTTCCAGCTTGGCAAGAACAGGAAGTGCAAGAATATATTGCTCCTTTACTAGATCCATG
The DNA here is from genome assembly GCA_035041775.1 of Chymomyza caudatula. Taxonomy (NCBI): domain Eukaryota; kingdom Metazoa; phylum Arthropoda; class Insecta; order Diptera; family Drosophilidae; genus Chymomyza; species Chymomyza caudatula. The sequence continues at coordinate 3,815,572 of JAWNKW010000133.1, forward strand.
ATGTAGAAGTCCTGGAATGTATTGGACACCGTCTCACGAAAGTAATATTCTATACTTTAAACTTCAGGTTGATTGATTTTTCTGTCTGTTTTTTTGTCAATGTCAACAAAGATTCATAAATTTGCTAGAATCGTCTTGAGTTCTTTGTCTTAGTCTTTGGCGAGATCCATAGATTGCACCAAATCTAAATTTACCTTTCGAGATTCGCGACTCCAACCTAGACTGATTTCTTCCAGAGTATCGAAAATAATCGTGATTACGTTCTTAGTGAAATTTTGTCTGAAATTTCTACAAACCCTTGACTATAAAACTACCAACTTTGCATATTTGAAAATCTTTTCTTCACCAAATTCGCTAGAGTATACCTTGTTTGAGTTGTTTTTAGAAATCAGTCAGGGCAGATTACATTTAGTAAGCACTTAGTATTTTTTGCAACTGCTAATCTAATAAACATTGTATAGCTCCTAGAGCATTTATTAGGAATCGAGATGGGTATGAACTTTGTGTTCTTTACGACTTAGAATTACGTTATTGTGTGCTTTATTCTCGGGAAGTGCACGATGCCCATACCGTTTTTGCCGTTAAGTCCGTTTACTTCACGGTTATAACGCCCAACATATTTTCTGGATTTGTAGTTATTCTCAATCAAATCAAATATTTTGAGGAGATAGTATAACAAAAGTATCATCATTAATAACTATAATGCCAGAACACATTTTGGCGTTATGGCCGTAAAATAAACGCACTTACCGCCGCAATTGAAAACACCCGAAACGGTATTGGGCGTTAGATCATCCGGCTGTATTTTATGCCACCGAGGAAGACAACAATTTGACTCCTCCAAGCAAAGGAATATTTAAAAAACCGCTATTTTAAAAGTAAGTTACATTGGTACGAGATAATCCTTGCATTCGGAATGACGCTCATAAATATTATACCAATCATATTTTTATTTTATATATTTTTTTTTTTTTCAAAATTAAAGATGTCTCCCCAAATCCAAGTAAAGTAGTCAAGTTAAAATCACTTGGAAGTTTTACAGTGACATGGAATTACTTTTCCAGAAAACTAATAACAGTTTACAAGTTGAAATGGAATCCGGCAGCAGTGGTACTGCTTCGAGAAGTATTGATAATTTCCAAAAAAAAAATTCATGCAGTCTAATTTCTTCATATTTGCTATTTGGCAGACACTAATAAATTTAAACTGTTAAATTTATCATAGTTTTGCGTAATTTTTGGACGTATAAACAAGATGAAGATTGGCTGACTCTCAGACTGTTTATTTCAGAGCTCTCTATGTTTCTAGGGCCAAAATGGGCTTTCCATTGTACACATAAAATATTAGCATAATTATACATATATTATATATTTATTTTAGCTGATTTGCACTAACGTCCTTGCAAAGTTAAAGTTGTAATTTTAAGGCTCTGTACGCGCTGGATTGGATTTTCTTGCAATAAATCTTGACACAAAATTTATGGTTAACTTTCGAGGAAATGAATCCATGATAAATACATTCGTACAACTCATTACTATCAAAATTTATGATTTGATAAAAATGTATATGTGAACAAAGGTAGATTTATTGCGCGCAAATTTTCCTAGTGTGAGCGCTGCTGTATGTTTTTGATTTACATTGTAATGTGAGAAAAACTTAACGACGATTTGTCTATAAACGGAAACAACACAAGTGTACCATTTACCAATTTGTCCAAAGTTTGCTTAATTTTCTTGATTTGTTGCTAACTCACTGCCAGAAGCGACAGTCGCCCTCGTCGTCGGTGGTGGTGGAGGCGGCGCGAAAGTATGCGCCATTTGAGGCGGCATTGGGGTTGGTTGTGTAGGGAACAATCCGCCCATCGAGGGCTGAACCTGTGGGTAGGAGGCCACGGTCTGAGCCCCTGGATACGAAAGTCCCATGGGTGCTGTCATATAGGGTTGTTGCTGGGCCAATGTTGCAGTCGAGAACATGGGCACAGCTGGCGCTGGCAAAGTTGTTGATGTGGCCTGTGGGTACGGTAGCTGGGCAGAAGGTATGCCACCAACACTGTGCTGCGTATGTTGAGTGGGATCATATACGCCAGGTATTAAAATGCTAGCTGGTGGAGGCACAGGCTGCGGATCATTGGCTGTAGCTGGTATTGTTGTTGGTGGTGGATGCACCGCAATGGGCTCAGCTGGTGCTGTCGTTGGTGCTACGGTTTCTATTGCAGCATTTACTGGGTCTATTCCGTCATCAGGATTAAAATAGGCCTTGAACAAGCTTTGCGATGGAGGTTCAATAGTTGGTGGCTTAATATCCGCGTTGGTTGATCCAAATGTATTGGCCAAAGGCGGTATGTAAGGCAATGATGGTGCTACAATGGTTTCACTCGCTACTGGAGCTGTTTGAGCGCCAGGAGTTGCTGCAATGGTGGCTGTCGGTGCGGCGGTAGCAGCGGCTGCTGCTGGCACCGATGGTGCTTGCTGCACCGGTATGCGGTGCAGATAACCAAAGCCAATCCCACAGCCCAATGCGCCTTCACCTCCCCAGGCAGTATTCGGCTTGATGGTTACCTCACGGCAGGCATCATCATCCAAATTATAGACATACATTTTAAGTGGTTGCTGCTCATGCGATTCAATCAACGTAAAGAGGTCATCGTTCTCATGGCGTATTGCATCTGCTCCGATTACATAATCGCTGTAGGCACGCAGGCCTGCCAGTTCAGCCGGAGAATTGGGATGCACTTCAAGTATGTGCCAGACGCTCTCGTTGGCGCCCTCAAAAGAACAAAAACGTATGCTAACGCCTAAGAGGCCCTGCCCGCCCCAACTGTTGCTGGGTGTTAGCGATAGTTCGCGTACAGTTTGAGTTTTGCTGGAATAGACAGTTAGACGCACTGGCTTATCTACATTCTGGCGTAGCAGCTCCTTCAGCAAGTCGTTGTCTTGGTCGAGACGTGTACCAGCTATGGCGACAATAAAATCAAAAAAGGCTTCGAGACCGCTTTTTTGTCCTGGTGAGTTATCCTGAACTTTGAGTACGTGGTAACCTGTGTATGGAACATTATGTTTATTTTATGTGTACGTGGGCGCGTTGGTATGTGTGTGTTTTCTAATTGGTACGTTACCTTCAGTACCACCGCCGGGAACGTGTACGCTTTGACTCGAGCCCATTGCTTTTATGCGCTAGACTGAAAATTTGGGTTGAAATTTGGTAACTAGCAGAGTTTAAATATTTGACGATAATAAACAAAAATTATGTTCTTCGTGGCAATTCTCGGTCAAGTAAAAAGTCTTGTAGTAGTGTTTGAAATGTTCATTTATTAGTCTATCTTACTCACACACATTCTATAAATGCTGCGTTATCGATAAATTGCTTACAATTGACGTGTAATTAGAGGTGAGCGTGACTATTATTATTTGTTTTAACGAAGTAAAATATTGTGAAGTCTGCTTTAATTACAAGGTAATTATGATAAATAAGCTGTAAATATAATAAGTTATTTTTTACAAATGCTCACGAATTATTTAATCACGAATCACGCGATTTTACATGAAATTTATGCCGGCTGCTAAACAAAAGAACAGCTGTTCACTAACACCAAACCCGTAAAAAAAAAAAAAAATTTTATTATTGCAATGCATGAGTTATGATGTATATTGCTGTTTTGGAACAAAACGCAGAATTTTAATGTATAAATAAAGAAATGCTTTGAAAACACGCCTCATCATCACTTCATGGCCGCCGCAACTTGTAATTGTTGTTGAAATTTGCCCACAGCTTCACGATGTTTCAGCATATCCTTTTCCATATTTTCTAGTGTATCATTTGAGCTCTTCAGCTCCTTTGAGATATATTCAATGCGCTTGCCGACATTTTGACGCGAATCCTCTAGCTCCTGTTTGACCAGTACTGGTCCAAATAGTTTAAAGACTTTGTTCTCTGGCTGTAGCAGATTCAATTCGTCCAAGACGCATTTATTCTCATTTAACTGACTCTCCAGGAGTGCGCGTTGTTTGACTACCTTTACGCAAGCTGGAAATGTAAGGAAAAGTAGTAAATAATGGAGTATAGCAAAAAGTACAAATGGGTTTGCTTACACTTTTGGAGGTTTTGATAGGCTTCCACCTCTGTTTGCATTTTTTTGTACAAGGCTGCGCTGTTTTTATCCATTTGTATTCGATTTTCTTTGTTTAAGTATTAGTAATTTTGATTTTTTGAAAACAGTTGCTAGGTTTGGAGCTGAAAATAAATTGAATGAAAAACAAATGACAAGTGAACTTAACTCAAGTTGTTTTTAACGTATTGTGAGCAACTTTATGCTCTAAGCGCATAATTTCATGCATGTATATTCTTACTTTACTTACATATTTTTTGGCAATTGTAGATTTTGCTGAATATTTTAAGGAAAATTAATAAAATTGAAGAACGCCAATGCGTCACTTAACAGAGCAAATTGTTAACAGTGCACGCTTTTAGTAAATAAAATGAGTTGCCAGACTGCTTCAAAGGTGTTGTGTTGCTGCACTGTTAAATACTTTTAAAATTAATAAGCTTTAAATGACAGTCTTATTTATATAAAAAAAAAATGCTATAGTCAAAGCTGCATTTAAATAATAATAATAATTGCAATAAATCATTGTATTGGTCCATCACTATCTGTGCATTGCTGGTATTGCCAGACTGTGTGCATGCATTCAACTGTAATGCAGACGTAACGTGCAGTAGCACCCTTAATAACACCAGTAACGCTGCAACAAAGCGAAAGATTTCGCGCCGAAAAGGAAAACACCAGAAAAAAGAAAACCAACTGAATTTATACATTTATGCATTGAACAACTAACAAAATGTGTTAAAATACAAATTCACTTAAAATCTGTTGCAATAAATTTGCAGAAAGTCCAGCGGGAGCAATAAAGTGCAAGTGTCTGTCTGTCTGTGAGCGTGTGTTTGTGCATGTGCGGCAGCAAGCGGCGGCGCGTTCTGTTCGTGCTTGTAAATTAGTTGGGTCAGACCTCGTTACAAATACAAACAAAACGAAAATCATACAATGGCACCAACGAAAAAACGCGAAAAGGATAGCCCAGATTTAGTTGGACTTAATGTTAATGTAAACGGGATCAATGGAAACCACGCAACGGAAGCAACGTCGACGCCTACTACAGCCGTAGCAAATGGTGCGTTAACAAAGTCAGCGTCGGTGTCTGCAGCATCAGCCTCAGCGGCAACAGCTGAAATTGTTAAACTCAATGGACACCATCAAGAGCAGGAACTCTTTTTGCAGGCTTTTGAGAGTAAGTATTATGATACTGTTATTTGTTTTTATGTTCTATTTGTTAATTTAAACAATTCTTTATAGAACCCACACAGATCTATCGCTATCTAAGCAATCGCCACCAAACCAATGTAAGCTTTTAAAATAACTCCAAAACTCTTTCAATAGTTTATATGTGTTTGCAGCCCATTTTCTTAAACCGTACTCTTAGCTACATGAAGGATCGCATGTCGCGTAACAACAAAAGCAGGGCAAACTTTAAAATCAACTCCATTTTGGACACATTCACACAAAAGTCTGGAATTGTTACACAAAATTACCTGCACGTTATCTTCGACTCACTGGTCGAGAAAGAAAAGCCCGACGATACCGATCTGTTAAAGGACCAGCTCTCTTGCAAAGCCGGCGAAAAGGTTTGCATTGAAGCCACGGTTTATAAAATAACGCGAAGCAAGCGCAAGGACAGCACGCTGGACTTTCAGGAGCTGCTGGTACCTATAGTTATAAAAAGCAAATATTCACATACGATAATATTGTTTTACACATTAAGGCCAAATCATCGCAAATAGTATACAATCCCAAGGAGCATGCATGCGAGCATGCCACCTTCAGTATACCATTGCAGGCAATGCGTCCCATGGGCGAGCCGCAGACGCTCTACAAACTTCTTTTTCGCTTAAAACTGCAGCAACCATCATGCAATGATGAAAATGCAGGTAAGTTGCCATCACAATCGAGATCAAGAACAAAGGTAATTAATTCCGTTGTGTTTGCAGCTGCGACGCCAAACAAACGTTCGCGCAGCAATGAGATATTGTACGGCTACGAGTTAATTCTCTATGAGAAGGCCATCGGTTTCATTGCTGAAGGTTCATACGATGCAGTAATACAGCCGCTTAATAACTCCAGCGTTAAATCTTTCTCACCAAAGAAATGCACCTGGGAGACTATGCCAGACAGCTACATTCCACTCTCGCGGTCTTTCGATGCATACGAGCAAAGCCCCACGATCAAATTCTATTTGACGCTGTCCAACGAGGAGGTGCCTGCTGTTATTCCCGCTTCAGAGCTTCAAAAACATATCCCACAGATATATAACAATAGTTGTGCATCGGCGGATGCTGAGTTTAACCACAACAACAATAATAACAACAATAACAATAACTGCACCATCAAACATGCAAATGGCAATAATGCAAACGGCGCCTTGTGCAAGCCCACGCCAGAGCATATACGCATCGTATATAACTTTATGTACAGCAACAATACACGACAGAAAACGGAATATACTCAGGAGTTAAAGTGTCCCTGGTGCTGTCTTATCTTTATGCGTCTCTATACCCTGCTCAAGCATCTGAAGCTATGCCATGCACGTTTCAATTTCACCTATCAGCCGGCTGTGGATTGTGCGAATATCGATGTTACTATCAATGATGCCTACGATGGCTCGTATGCTGGCTCACCATATGATTTGGCTGGACCATCAGGCTCGTCGTTCGCACGCACCTGTGGCCCAGTACGTCGCACCTCTGTAACCAGTCTAATGGTATGTCGTCCGCGTCGCCAAAAGACCTGCCTGGATGAGTTTCTCGAATTGGATGAGGATGACATAACGAATCAGCGTTCGTATATAACAGGGCACAATAGGTGAGTCGTCTGCACCTAAGCAAACTAGGGCATCAAGTCAAATTTGTAAAAAAAAATTTGGTGTTTATTTACTTAATAAGCTATGCCAGGACTAACAATTTAGATCTAACTCGACAAGTTTGCGAAAAGACCCAAAATTTTACGGATATTTGAATGGTTTTTATCCAATACATTATGATCCTGAAATAATAATATTATATAGTTTAAGAATGGTTATACTTTAAGAAAAGGAAGGACCTAAACCTGGTGAACACGTATGAAAGATGAAACAAATATAATGAGGAATCTTTTGAGTTTATTTAATAATAACTTTTTCATATTAAAATGTTAGTTTTTATTAAATAATGTAATTCTTTTTTAGGCTCTATCATCATACTGAGACTTGTCTGCCAGTGCATCCTAAGGAGCTTGACATTGACTCTGAGGGCGAAAGTGATCCGCTTTGGCTGCGCCAGAAAACCATACAAATGATTGACGAGTTCTCTGACGTTAATGAGGGCGAAAAGGAGCTCATGAAACTCTGGAATCTGCACGTTATGCGTCACGGGTTTGTCGGTGACTGCCAGTTGCCTCTGGCCTGCGATATGTTTCTCGATGCCAAGGGACATGAGATCGTGCGCAAGAATCTCTATCGCAACTTTATACTACACATGTGCTCCCTGTTCGACTATGGCCTCATAGCAGCAGAGACGGTCTACAAGACAGTACAGAAGCTGCAAGGAATCTTGAGCAAGTATACCGCCGGCCAAGAGCTAATGCAGCAGCAACGTGAGTCTCAGGTAAAGTATTGGCTTGAGGTGGGTATGCACAAGAAGCAGGACGAACAGAAGCACAAGTCGCCGCAAAAGCTGACTGCCGCTGATAATGCATCTAACTCACATGCCGGTGCTTCGGGAAGCAATGCAGCCAATGCCATGCAGCCGCCCAAGCGCATGCCTGCCAACCTTAAACGAGCTAGTGCCGCAGCAGCGGCTTCACCATCAACAACGGCATCTACATTGGATGGGAATGGCAGCAGTCCAAGCAACAGTAAGAACGTAGCCAAGAAAAGCGCTGACCAGCCACTAGCCACAACTCGGGAGCGACGCTCGGATCCTGGCCTTAAACGCAGTGCAAGCGGCAGTCGGCTAAACGTAACGGAAACCAGAACTGCCACTTTTTCCAAACGCAAACTAAATGCGAAAGGTAGGTGTTATTTAGTGTTATCAGTGCAATCTCTCTCTGCGCTTTCATAATCATACAGCAAGAAAATCCTCAAAGGCTATCACCAAACATCGATCCTACCATCATCATCATCATCAATCGAGATACTGTCACTTTGCATCCACATTGTGCATAAATTTCTGCTCATAATCAACATTTTCCTTTGTAAATTCATGTCAGATTGCACAGACAATCTCACATGGCAGAATTTGGTAAAGTTTTCATTTAAAAAGTTCTAGAGCTTAGGGAAGAAGCAGAGCAGCAGCTAAAGTAAACGTAAATGGGTCTCTTTTATTATAAATAAAAAAAGTTTGATGCAGACAGTCGGGACGTTGCTCGACGGTGGAATACCCTGTAACCAATGCTCCCATGAAAATTACATTTCTGTGCAAATTTTCGTAACGATTCTTTGAGGGGTATGGGCAAAGTAAAGATCACTATAATACGCGAGTAGGCGTGATCATTCGGAAAAAAGACAACAATGTTTTGTTTATAAGCCTAACTTGAGTCAACAATACCAAATTTTGTGGCTCTATCTTTAATATTAACATTTCTATAAAAAGTGAAATTTTGTTGCAGTTTGTAGGATGATGGGTATAAAATTTGAACTTTATTACCTGTATCTCTTAAAGTTTCTATCCGATTTTGATCATTTTTACACAGCACATGCACAGTAGCACGTGCCGCACACAAGGAAGGGGGTAAGATATCGATATGATTCGACAAACTTGATCAGCTTGGTTTAATACACTACTGTACACTTGGTGTACAGGGTATAAAGACATTTGGCAGTTAAATATGGAAACCGGAAAAAGAAAAGATAACTTGATAAATGAATTATTTACTCTTTTCGCTCTTGATCAAGCCAATATGGGGATAACGTTTGCCACACACACTTGTGTTTTTGTAGATTTTTCGTTCAATATTGGATGTCCCAAAATTGAATATTTTGGTATTCATACGCATTTCTCTTCTGTATGTATATAGCTTACACACACACACACACACACTCACTTACTAACGCCCACAAAGCCACGCCTATGGCTCAACCTTTGCACAACAAAAAGCCCAATGTCATTCTCAAAATGGAAAAAAAACGCGTTACAAAAAACAAAACAGAAAATAACTCAAAATTTTGAATTCAAAATTTAAAACCAAAAATTACATGGCTTTGTATATGGCCAAAATGTTCTATTTCTTTGTTTTCTTTTGTTTTTTTGTTTGGCGTGCATACATAACAACTACTACTGCAACAACAACAAACACAAATTCAGCTGATGGAACAGTTGTGGAACAGTTGGAAGAATTGGTCGCCATGGATGTGCACAATTTTGATGTGGCGAGTAAAGATATTGGTGATGGAGAAGATGTTGATGATGATGATGAAGTTGTTAAAATTATTACAGCGCAAACCTGCTGCACAGATGTCAACGAGAATTGAGATTGTGTATAGTAGTTAGTTAGTAGCAATTGTTAACAATTATATTGGCAATTAACTAATTCGTAAATCTTTTCAAATACTTTCGATGCGCAGATAACTCCCCCCCAGTGCTGAGCAAGCGTCAACGTTACAGCGACGGCGCCGCCAGCGGAATAACGCGCAACGCTGCTGCTGCTGCCAATAACAACAACAAAAGCAATAATAATCATCAAACACTGCCAAACAACAGCAATAAGCGCTTAATCACACAACGTCGCTCCATCTCGGAGCGCAGCAACACTGCCAATACAAGAACGAATGGAGGAAGCAGCGGCGCTGGCGCGGCTTCGAACCACGGACTACGTAGTACGCGACTCTCTGTACCGTCCATGTCCAAATATGAGCGACGCTGACACAAATCCAAACTCAAATGCTGCTGATACTGAAGACGTCGCCGCTTTGTTTGCGCTTCTAAAACCTTCTTCAGTGGGTTTCAAGTGCTGAATTTGTTTATTATTTTTAACATTATTTGAATATTTGATATTGGAGTTGTTTAGTTTAATTTTTTGTTCTTTACTACCGATGACGAGCTCTTCGCAGGGGAATTTCATTCAACAACTTTGTATTTGATATCTTAGACAAGTTTCAAAACTGATGTCGTGTTTAGTTGTCACAGGCAATGTTTAAACCTTAGAATTATATTTGTATAATGAAAATGGCTTGTGTGCATCTTAAAATTGAAAAACAACAAATTACAAAGGTTATGCGCTAAGTTTTAAAATCTCAACTTTAAAGAAAGTTGATAATTTAGTATGTATTTTGTAGGAATTGACTTTTAAGTAAATTAATACGCATCTGAACTCGGCTTAACTTAAAGCTATGCGCCTACTAATAATACTATATGAAATATAGCTTGGCACTGTTATTTTCAATTACATTCTATGAAATTATTCAAATGAAGCAGATTATTTTTAAATTATCTATATTATTTGCGCAACTTCCATTTTGATTTGTAAATCTGTAACTACATAATGGATTGACAAAATAACTTACAGGGCTAAGGGAAGATACTTTTCATTTATGCAAGAAAAAAAAAACATGTAATTGCAAAATTTGTATATGCATACCTATATATACACGTATAGTAATAATAGCTAATATGGCAAATGAAATATATTTTTGTTCTCGATATTGACCAATGGGCATAAAACAAAAGGAATTCAACGCAAAGTACTATATGTACATACTATATATTAAATTGTTACCAACTAAGTGAGTCTATTTTTAAAGCGAATACAATTTACAAACACAAAATAAAATCCAAACTGAAAGATATACTACTTATATCATTTCACCACTACAATATAAATATAAAAAAGAAATTAATTGAAATCACATAATAAAAAATGCATATTTGTATAAAAGCGCAGAGCTGAGGTTTTTAAAAATTATAATTGGAATTGAAACTAATCACCGTTTGCCCGATGCTGAGCTCATTGCGGTGTAGCAGCACTATAACTTCTGTTTCTTCTTAACTGGCCATAACAACCCGTTATCGGTTAACAGCCTGATGGAAATACATTCTTTCATTGGAATTGTGGTTTTACGTGATGGGTCCCAAGCCCTAAGCCCAACCCTTTTAAGGCCTACTGGTCTCGAAAGAACCCAGTGTCATTGTTAGTCGCCTCATACGACAAGCTTTGACCTGCTGAGGTGGTATTCTCTAACCCGCTCACCACACGGGAGAATTGCCTTAAAATTCTATATCTGGGATAAATCTTATTATCTGGAATTGTTCTAATCGGGTTGCATCAGTCATCGAGAGTTCATACCCGAAGTATGAAGGGTGCTGCGGGGATTCCGCCAACAGATGTTGGAGCTGCTGATGTCTAGCTTACTCAATAGCCCATTCAGACTACAATGTTCAGTAAGTAGGCCAGTCAGTATTCTATGGTGCTTTTTACCCATTTGCAAGATATCTCTAGCCTTTTATATCACTAATCCAGCAGGCGTATCGTCTCAATATTTCCTCACTTCTCATAATAATTGCTTAACCGTGCACAGCGTTTTTTGAAAGTTCGTCCGCAAGTTCATTTCCAGGAATGTTTGTGTGACCAAGGGTCAATCGAAGAGCGAGTTTGGTACGTCTTCCCAGAAGGTCTAGTTTCATTCGGGTATTTCGAACCAGTTTATTTGAGATCCTTTCGCCTTTATTGCGGCCTGCCTATCTGATAGTATAGCTATTTCCCTTTATGGTAGCTTCCGCCTAGTTTAATATCTGCACATCGGATTATGGCTAACGTCAGCCTGGAAGATGCTGCTGTCTATGCATATAAATTTCGGAGAAACTCCAAGTCCGGTGCCTTCATTTGTTAAAGACTTGTTTGTGTACCCAATTATGGTAAGCCTTTTCATGGGATGCGTCATCTCTGGGGTTGTTTCTGCTCGTTTGTTACTTGTTATAGTAGAAGTTCAGCTTGAAAGTTATAAAAGCGTCGAAATTGTCTTGAGCAGCTTTTTTTTGCCTTCAAGTGTGGAGCCCTGGTGATCCGTTTCTTAAGGACAAGTAATGGTTCTCCATTACTACTTTATATCGTCGCCTAGCTATGACGAAGTCAGGGTCGCAATCAAGCGTCTCAAGAACAACAAAACAGCTGCCTGCAGAGTTGCTTAAGACTGGCGGCAATGGGTTGGCAAGGTGCATGCACCAGCTATTTTGCAGTGTATGGCTAGATGAGAGCATGCCCGATGATTGGAACTTTGGTGTCCTCTGCCCTATCCTAAGAAGGGTGATCCCACGGTGTGCGCTAACTACCGAGGTATCAGCCTTCTTTCTATTGCATATAAGGTCCTATCGAGCGTACTTTGTGTAAGACTAAAGCCGTTTGCGAAAGAACTGATTGGACCTTATCAATGTGGCTTTATGCCTGGTAAGTCCACTATTGACTAGATATTCACACTACGCCAAATCCTGAAAAGACCCACGAAAAACAAATCGGTGGGTGTCGATCTCTTTGTCGATTATAAGGCAGCATTTGATAGCCCATTGAGCGATCGCGTATACGCCGTACTGTCTGAGTTTGGAATACCTGCAAAGTTGATAAGACTATGCAGAATGAGGTTGAGAAACACACGCAGCTCCGTCAAGGTAGAAAAGAGCTTCTCCGAACCCTTTGATACCAAGCGAGGCTTCAGACAAAACGATGCCCTCTCCTGCGACCTCTTCACCCTTTGATGGAGAATGTGTTGCGAAAGGCCGAAGTACATCGGAACGGGACTGTATTCTATAAGGTTGTCCAGTTTCTTGCATACGCAGATGATATCGATATCGTCGGGCGTACTAAGCGACCAGCTACCGGAGCCTTTGCGGCTATTAAAAAATATAATCTGCCAGGGTGGGTCTGGTGGCTAATGAGAGCAAGACAAAGAATATGGTTTTTTCGAGTAGAGATACACGCGGTTGTACCCTCATATTGATTTTGAGAACTATACTTTTGATGTTGTCAAGGATTTCGTCTACCTTGGCACCACCGTCACAATGAAGAACGATGTCAGCATGGGGATCAAGCGGAGATTCAATGAGTAGTAGAGACCTCTCCCGCCAGATGAAACTAACACTCTATTAGACGATCATTTTTTTTGTTTTGCTTCATGGTGCTGAAGCAGTCTGATGAAAATGTCCTAGTAGTGTTTGAGCGGAAAGTACTCCGTACTCCTCTATGCGCTGGCAACGACTACGGCACCCGATGGAATGACGAACTCTATGAGCTCTACTTTTGAGGTAACCAATCACGCAAACCAAGGTCAAAGCATTAAATTCGACTTTGTGCCCGTATTTGAGTTCGATGAAAAGGACTGGCCCAACTTTTCGGGAAAACCCTACGCAGGTCGCAAGTAGTTTGCTGTGCCACGCAAATTTATGGGCACCAAAGACGACGATCCCAGATCGTTTATTCTGTGTGCTCCGCACTGGGAGCGTTTGGTGTTGTCTAAAAAACAAACTCTGATTGATTCACTACGCTTATTGAAAGAATTTCGCAATGCTAATAATATGCCCCGTTTGGTCAGCTATATGCTCAAAACGGTTTACCTCAATCTGATCTTACGCAATTCGAGTTTTGTCAACTGGAATCAATCGTCTGGTGGCATATTGATACGAGTAAGTAAGGCAACTATACATTTCGCTAAACTAACCCTAAAATAATACCACTTTTCAATGTAGGTATTTGTGGAACTGATAAACTCATCAGACGCTGTGACGCCGATTATTTTAAGGCTGATGTACAACTTGTACAACGTCTTCGGCGTATTTTTACTTTTCCGCAAAAAAGTATTGTGATTGGCCAAAAAACAAAATCTCTAATTTTATGTTTTTCGACGATTTAAGCACTCTGACAACTTTTTCGGCGATTTTTTTGTATTCGTGGGTTGTCGTTGTCAATGTGTGTTAGTCAAATAACTTTAGTAATTTCGACTTTAGCAAGCTAAATATTTTTGTATCGTCTTGGGCATAACTTCGAAGACTTTCCTATTGAAATTGAGCACTCTAGTCGGTATAGTTGGGTCGCCAGAGGAATAATAACAGTAAATAATTTAAAAAAGTTTGTTTTTCCAATAACTTTAGTAATTTCCACTTTACCAAGGTAAATTTTTTCTATCGTGTTGGGCATGTCTTCAAAGGGTTTCCTATTGAATTTGAGCACTCTAGTCGGTATAGTTGGGTCGCCAGAGGAATAATAAGAGTAAATAATAAACGACATTTTTTTTTTTTAATTTTTTTGTTGTTTAAATTTGTCCTAGCTAATTTCGGTTGTTTTGATTAACGCGCGGAAAAGCCTGAGGTGGTTACCAACTGTTTATTATTATTATTTAAGCTATACACATGTTTAATAGATTTTCAGTTGGAGTTGTAGCAAACGTTTTGTTAGTTGGCTTAGCGTTAAAAAAAATTATAAAAAATAAATCGAATATGCGATGTCCGACTGCTAAAAGTCATGGAACGCAAGTCAAACTCGCTAACTAAGCGCTGCTGCTTCTCAAATATGGCAGATTAATTCATGTTAATAACAATTTAAAACTAAGCACTTTGCATTTAAATATACATTTAAAATTATAATATATTACACACACATGTCTGGTTTCATTCAGTATGTTTGCATTTATGTAATTCTTGAAATTAACAATTACGGAAAATAACTTATATTGCTGCAGCTCAATCTCTTGCTCTGTTAATAACGCTGGCTTTCACGATCCGAATATTTGCCGCTGAGTTTGCTCACCGAATAACGATCCCAATAGGCATCATACTTGTCTGCCTTGTAGTTGATCTCCTGCGGCGTATATCCAATATTCTTTTGCCAATGATGTGTCCAATACAGATCTTCATTGCGCACCTGTGACGGCGTCTTGGCATCGCGGCAAACATATACGCAGTAAACCATGCAGCCGATCAGCGTCAGAAATCCAAAGATGAGAAACACAATGCCCAATATCCTGCATAGCATGATTTAGAATCAAATCAAACATCTACATATGTAAAAATGGTACACTTACCACACGTAGAGCGGTTCGTAGAATTGCACCACAATGACAAAGCCCAATGTGACCAGTATAAGACCAAGATTGAGCAACAACATTAGGCAGCAGACGCCCTTGACATTGGGACAGAATGGATTTGGTGCTGACATGGTTTCGATTTTGGCACCACGCTTGGTTGTCGATCGCCCGTCTTGGCGGTGCTAGCCACGGAATAAACGCTACGCGTTGCTCCACGTGACATGGGTCGTTGACTATACCGACTGTTAAAAGAAAATGAAATAGTTATTGCCAGCCAGATTGTTTATGTACATTTTTTTTGGAATTAGTTGCCGCTGCAATTCGATTTTTTGTTTTTGCTATTTGCAGTACTTGTTGTACCGCGCTCGTCACATAAATGTCACTGCCCGCATCACCGCCATGATCATAGCTCAGCGACGAGGGCGGTTCCAGCGAGCGTGGTCCACCAATATCCACCATCTGACTGTGGCTGTAGCTGTGTTGCAGGTGCTGTTGCCCATTGCCTGTGGCGCGTCTCTTGCGCGATGTATTACTATATTGGCCTTGCGGTGAGATGCGCTCGTGAGCAAGCGTATACTCGGAATAGGTGCGCTCAGAGGGCGCACGATGCGATTCCTCGCCATCGGTGGAGTAGCCGCGATTAGAGTGCACATAGGGTGGGTCTGGTGTGAGGCGTCCATGTGTGGCCACATAATGACCGCCTTTTAATCTGCAAAAGAATAGCAAGCGTCAAGTTTTTGCTAGATATGCGGCTACTTTTAGTGAATTTACTTACTTTTTAACACGACACTCGTGCATTCTAGATATAGATACTCTTTGAATTGGTTTAGAAATTGTAGTGTATTTGTTGATGTTCTTGCTTAGCGCCGCTTATTATGATGTATGATGGTCGTCGCTTTCGTTGTTAGCTGAAAACCCACAAAAAGCAGTATCATGACTTGAAAGTACATAAATATACATACATATATATGTTATACAATATAAACAAGCATGAAAACAGCAAGTTTATGCTAGGATTGGCACATTTCATTAAGTTTTTATTAATTTGCAAAATTTTTTATCATATGACTAGCGTAATTCAAGCCAATGTTTAGGTTTAGTTGAATACAGTGAAAGTTCGAAATAACGGCAACTACAAAAGTTAATTAAAAGTGTAAAATTTTGTAAAATACAACAATTTTTGGTTAATTGACGGAAAATGCCTTTATATACATGCTCATACATAGCTACAGTCAGTAAACAAAATATTGGGATATATTTTTTATATTTATATTTCCGCCATCAAAAAGGAGAATAGGTTGGAGAGAGATAAAGAGATTTAGAGCGTAAATGGCATTTCGATGCAATACATTCAGTGTTCCGGTAAGGCAACCACCCAGAACATCGTCATTTTAGGGTTTATGAATGGCTCATCTATTAGTGGAAACAGCTGAAAACTCAATACCAGTCATCGAATCGGAAATCCCCTTGAACACATCTGGGAAAATGTCTAAGAGTATAATAAAGCATAGAATTTCAGTCAAGGAATTATTGACGGCGCGGCTAGAAGGGTTTCCAAGAAAATTGGCGCCCATGTGTCGACGCTTTGAAGCTGTTATTGAAGCTAAACGGCCTCAGATAATATTCAAAACCTAATTCGATATAATTTCCATTAATGTTATAAAAAATTGAATAATTTCTCTGCGTGGAGATTGTATTTATAGAGGGAAGTCCCTTTTTAGTTTGCAGTGTAAAATAATTGTGTACGGAATTTCTTGGAATAACGGCAAATATACACATATATGTATGTATTTTACATATATATAAATATATATGTAAGAATGTGCTGCACGCTAAAGTGAGCCAAACGTGAATTACATACTATGAAGGAAAGAGACGCCTGCACATACGCACTCATATTTTTGTATCCCGTCGGCGCCTCTTTCGCAATAAAAAACGCATTGGCGATAACGAAGATGGTGCGAAAGGCAAAAGGCTAGCGTCGTCAAATTATGAAATAACTGGCAGCATTGAAGTTCGCAACGATTGGCAGCATTGCTGTGCTTGCATTGCTTGGCAGCACTTGTATGCTGCTAAAAAAGAGGAAAACAAATATTTGGTGTACTTTTTAAGTTGAACCTACAAAAAGGTGCCATAGAGTGTGCAACTTTTCACTCTGTCTGCGAGTCGACGTCATTTGATCAATTTTAATGCATTTCGGCCTTAAGTCTTGGCTAAAGTGGCGTTGCACAATGCACCTTCTTTCTTTTTCTAAACGTTGTAGACACTTTTCACAACCTGCCGAAATGCACTCCCATTCATAATTATTTAATTTGCAATTGCTTCGCGGCTTGAGACAGTTTTCTTATTAGAAACTTTTGTCTTATCGAACTGGTGTAAAGCCGCCAACAGACAACATTCTGCTGTTCAATCAAATCAAAATATCCAGTGGTTGTGGTAGAAATCTCTAGACGGTTTTGCCTAAATCGTCAATCGACCGGCTCACTCATAGGCAAAATTGAGAAAGAGCACATGTATGGCATTGTGCTGAATGTGGTCGCTGTTCAGCAAGTCGGCCCAATTCGTGCTCTTTGAAAGGAAATGACTTTTTAAGCTCGCGTCGCAGTTACAGCGTTTCCACAGGGCAAACAGCCGCACATTTTAAGGCAACAGTAGAAAAAATTTGATGCTGACAGTCGGGTCTGCAAGTTTTTAAATCGATGCGTTGAAGGTTATAGATGTTAACTGGAACTGGACTGCGGGGATTGAGGGGTTGATTCGGCAAAATGTCAACATTGTTTCGTTTATCAGCTTAACATGAGTCTTCGTACCATACAGGGGAAAATAAACTGTTGATAACCAACTCAGGCTTTTCCGCACGTTATCAAAACAACCGAAATAAGTGTAGACAAATTAAAAAATAAAAATGAAAAAAAAAATTTTATTTGATTTACTTCAATTTTTTTGGCGACCCAAATATAGCTACTAGAGTGCTCGAATTCAATAGGAAACCCTTTGAAGACATGCCCAACACGATGAAAAAAACATTTAGGTTGTTATAGTGGGGATTACTAAAGTTATTGGAATAACACACTTCATTGACAACGACAAGGCACGAATACAAAAACATCGCCACATCGCCGGAAAATTTGTCAGAGTGCTGCGGATAATGCCGCCCCCGGAGTTAGCTTCCCCCATTATGAACGACGGCGTGGATATAGCTGCCTAGCTATGACGAAGTCAGGGTCGCAATCAAGCGGCTCAAGAACAGCTTGGCTTATGGCTTGGTGTCCTCTGCCCTGTCCTCAAGAAGGGTGACCCCACGCTGTGCGCTATATACCGGGGTATCAGTCTTCTTTCTATTGCATATAAGGTTATATCGAGCTGGTAAGTCCACAATTGACTTTGCGCCAAATACTGGAAAAGACCCACGAGCGTCAAATCGACACCCACCATCTCTTTGTCGATTATAAAGCAGCATTTGATAGCCCGATGAAGGATCGCGTGTATGCCGCTCTGTCCGATTTTGAAATCCATGCAAAGTTGATACGACTATGCAGAATGACGTTGAGCAACAAACGCAGCGCCGTCAAGGTAGGAAAGAGCTTCTCCAAACCATTTGATACCAAGAGAGGCTTCAGACAAGGCGATGCCCTCTTTTGCGACTTTTTCAACCTTTCGATGGAGAATGTGTTGCGAAAGTCAAGAGTACATCGGAACTGGACTGTATTCTATGAGGGTGTGCAGTTGCTTGCATACGCAGATGATATCGATATAGTCTGGCGTACTAAGCGACCAGCTACCGGAGCCTTTGCGGCTATTGAAAGAGAATTTGCCAGGGTGGGTCTGTTGGTAAATGAGAGCAAGACGAAGTATATGCTTTCTTCGAGTAGAGATACACAGCGGTTGAACTCTCAGATTAATGTTGAGAACTGTACTTTTGGTGTTGTCAAGGATTTCGTCTTCAATGCGGTTGTGTCAGGGAAGCGACGAAAGGGCAGACCATGCCTGCGTTGGAAGGACCAGGTAGAGAGTACACTAGCTACCTTTGGTATCACCAATTGGACCAAGCTCGCGTAAACAGGCACGTTTGGAGGAGAGCTGTAAGTCAGGTCGTAACCCTGTAACGGGTTGTTATGGCCAGTTAAGTAAGTTAAGGGTCTCTGTTAAACTGCATCGGGAAACAGCACCCTTGCATGAGGTCAAATGTTTAATATGCGTATGCTGCTACAGAGATCATATCGTCTTGTAGAAGTGAAATTAGAGAAGCATATTATCTTCTATCAACGCTTAGACTTGAACGCAGTTGGTTTTTAGGTTATTGATAAAACGAGACTTTTACTCAAATTTAAGTTGTGCGATAAACTTCAACCGTCTCAAAAAACGACTGCTAAAACGAAAAACCGAATGTTTGGATGAAATGAAATTAGAAGTAAAATCGGATCTTATTCGCTTGGCAATCTCGCAACGTGTAACAAGCGCCTACCTGTGGTCATACACCGTTCATATACGACGAAGTGGACAAAAGAGAGCGGGTTCATTTGATTCCCTAACATCTTTGATTAATTATAATGCCTTTGTCCAACACCGCTGGCCTTCATATTACCAATTACGCGGGAAACTAAATGAAAGAAGGCACTTAGCGAGAAGAAACCGAGTAAAGTGGTTTTGAATCGTTGGTGCAAGCTGCCTACAATTTAGATGGCGGCTTTTAAAAAAAACTAGGCTATTAAAGGCGAGCATATTTCTTCAGTTTGTCTGTGTCTGTAACCAGTCGTTTGGGTTTTTGATCATACTCAACTCTTGCCGAGCATCTCAATGCAATATCAATATCTTTGGCCAAACTGCATTCACCATTGCACACGAAACAGCTTAGATGGGACAAGTCGTTCCTGTTGCTCCTTAAAAAAATATAGATTTAAAAATTGGCTAGAATATTTAAATTTTGTATACCTAGGATAGTAAATTATGGGGAAATTTTTGTTAACAGAACTCACTGGACCCCGTGTGGTGAGCGTGTTAGAGAATACCACCTCAGCAGGTCAACGCTTGTTGTATGTGGCGACTAACAATGACACTGGGTTCTTTCGAGACCAGTAGAGTTACCCTAGGCCTTAAAAGGGTTGTGCGTAGGTATTGGGACCCACCACGTAAAACCACAATTCCAATGAAAGAATGCATTTACATCAGGCCGTAACCCGATAGCGGGTTGCTATGGCCAGTTAAGAAGAAGAAGAACTCACTGGATGTAAGTCAAGAATTTGACGCAAAATCCCGTCACAGCTACATTGGTCTCCAAGAAACAGACATATTTGTATTCATGTCTTTACGATAGCTTTAGAGTTATTCTACATACGCCATTTTTTTATCACTTTATTAAATTTAATCTAGTAGGTTCATTTTATGTATGCACATTAATTTAGTTACAATATGATTCTAAAGCTGATCTATCATTCTGAAAATTGTACAATTTTTAATGCTATCGATTCAAAAACACATTACCAATAGGTAGACACAGAAGACATCTAACCGTACATCTTTTATTCATTTCTGAAAAAAGTTAGAAAAAGACAATATAAACTTTTATTGAAATTATTGAAAAATAATAATTAGTTAATATATGTAATTTTCCTGTACAATGCTTTTGGCACAATATAAACAGAATATCAAAGCAATACGGTAAAAATATATTTGCGGCTTTTTATGGAATTGTATTATTAACAATTTTCAAATCGATAAAGTTCTTAGGTAAATGAAAAAAATATAATTTTTTAGGTCTTTAAAGTAAAATGTAAAGCTATTTAGTTAATAATAATTGCATAAATTAAGCACGATATTGCAAATGCGTATGACAGTAGCAACTAATAGTAACTATATAATCTATAGGTCTTCACCGAAAGAATTTCTCATCGACAATGCGGCAAAACTCCACTAAATGACTGTATTTTTGAACAGTCTGCGCCAGCGCCATGTTTGGTAAATTGGTTGTCAATATGGAGAATAAATGTCCAAAAACAATGGCATCTAATTCACAAGGCTGATCACCATAGAAGAAATCCGTGTCGGGTGACTCCTTTAGCTTGAACTCCAGCGTTTCACAGCATTTGGAGACCTTTTGAATGACGTCATCAATGCTCAAGTCATGCCATTGGTAGACCTTAAGCAAACGCAAGGCATTGCGCCGCTTGGAAAAGTTTTGCTTTATATTAAGTGGCCAGGGAAATACGGTGCCGTTACGGGGGGCTGTGACGGTATTATAAACACGTTCAATCTTAAAACTGATATATAGTTCGGCCATGGTGAAGATGTTCTCAGCGAGTGACACATATGTGCGCATATCGGCTTTTTCATCCTCGTCTTGCCAACTGCCAATGGACATTTCCTTTTGTTCTACAAAGTTTACAATTGGTTCAAACTCGGCAAAGATGAACGCGCCAGCACGTATGAAAGGCAGTTTGGTCATACGTCCACCGGGCGACATGAACTCGGCATTGGCGCAGGAACGCACATTATATGGCAAGTTGCACATTTTAAGATATGCTTTTACGGCAAGTACGCTCGCATTTTCAGGCAAAAGAACCTGTTCCACTTCGTAGGGCTGGTAGAGTGTTGCATCTTCTGGCCAGGGCTCCTCGGCTAGCTTGTCAGCAGTGTGCATGTGATTCAAATACTGTGATGATTGCATTTCTAAGCCAAACTTTTGCAAATTTTGTAAATTTTAAAATGTTTTGAAGCGATGAAGTAATCAGTTTATGAAACACACAGCTGTGTGTGCCATATTGGCGTTGCCACACTACATAAATTAGGGCTTCTTATTTGTAATAGGTTAGCAGCGCCAAGATTCACTTTGTCATTTTTTTCGTAGACCGTGTTTGCTTTGCGCTGCGTGTTTTTAGTTTTGTGCTTACACATATAAATAAAATTTAATACTCGATTCTTTAGTTTTGCGTGTTTTTGTGTACAAAGTTATATTTGTCGGTAATCTGCCCTTACGTTATATATGCACATTGTAAATTCGCAAAAAAGGTGAGTGCTTGTACTTGTATATATTTTACATACACATACATATATAAGAATACAAATATGTATAGAAGTTTGTGCAAATGTGCATCAAAGGAATGCCTATGCATAAGCGAATCGGCATAAAGACGAGGTGTTTAAAACACAGATAATACATAGACATCTCTATGTTAAACATATGTTTGTGTTAAAAAAGTTTGCTTATCTGGAAACCTAGCCACTCCTAAAAACACGCAAATCGGTTTGCCGGTTTCGCCGTGCGAGTGTGATTCATGCGTTTGTCGAATTTTTCGTGCATTTTTTTTTTTATCAACTTTAATACACGCACTCTTTCCTCAACACTCACATAGTCGCGAGCAGCGTCATCGGCACGTACTTTTCCTTGGAATTATCCCCAAAACAACAAATCTGTGGGGTCTGCTTATGTATGTGTTTATTTGTTTTTTTTTATGTTTCGTTGGATCCACTCGCTACTCGTCGTTATTCACTGTTGTTATTGGCGTTTTATTGTTTGGATTTATATTTAAAATTTCTTTTCTTAATTGTTTAAAATTGTTGCCTTTAACCTTGCGCAATGTGTTCACACTCAATTAAATACATTTGAAAGCAGATAGTTAAGTCCCATATTTTAAGTAAAATGTTCATGCATCAAAATTTCCCTTTTTTTTCTATAATTACCATGATTTTTGTTACTTTTCCGCCAAAAAGTATTGGGATTGGCCAAAAAAGTAATACATAGTTCTAATTTTATGTTTTTTTTCGACTATTTAAGCACTCTGACAACTTTTCGGGCGATTTGGAGATGTTTTTGTGTTGGGCATGTCTTCAACTTCTTTCCTATTGAATTTGACCACTCTAGACTAGAAGGAGGCGAGGCAGACCATATGTTCCATGGACAAAAATGATCAGGAGCAATAGTCGAGTCGATATAGCCATGTCCGTCTGTCCATCCGTCTGTCTGTCCTTGTTGTAACGTGTTTCTGAAAGACTATAAGAGTTAGAGCAAACAAATTTTACCAAAAGATGCGCATTTTCCCGGAAAAGTGCAAGTTTATCGATTCATGTCGATATCTCAGCCCCTTCCCCCGTGACAGACACTCGCGGTTTTCAGCCGCTCGCTGAAATCGGATAAATACATCAAAAGTTATAGTCATAAAAAGGTTGATTTCGACCCCCTTCGCCTTTAAACTGCTCCAAAATTCCAATACCTATGGATATGGATACATGTGAGCTAGAGTTACAAAATTTGGTGTGGAGACTCGTGTGAGCCAAATCATTAATACTGTATTCATTTTTCACCTTTTTCCAATAGAAGCCCCCTTCCCCCGCAATCGATTTACCTTAATTACTACTGCCCGCCGCAACATATTGATTTGAAAATTGCCACATATATTTATAAATCGTGTTTTTGATATACATATGTTTTAAAGCTTAACGTTATTGGCCCTACTTTTACACTCACAGAGTGTTACTTTTGAACTACAAAGCAACTGGACATGAAAATAATAACAATTTAAAATAAATATGCATTACGATTGTGCATTTAAATATTACAATAACGTATTTGGCCAAATCAAGCTGATCAACTACAGTTATTGAAGGAAACGCTTCGAATTAACAACAGTGGAAATGACCAAAAGCCATACCAGCGAACGTACATACATTCATTTGTAGATAATCAAAGCCAATAACAATCCAAGATAATAAAAAACAAAAGCTATACACAATAAATGTGAGGAAGAGAGCTTTGGCAGTACACTGAAAAAAAAAGTTTATATTTGTTTAAATTATGTTTGAAACAGTCTGAAATTTGGAACGATTCGTATTATAAGATTTGGCAGATTTATTTGTTTGTGTATGTCAAAACCCCTTAACCATGCCCAACGAAAGGGAGTAGTGTCTTAGGGTGCCACCCAGTTCTCAAGGGGCTTTACAATGCTGTACCAATAAATCACAACATGAATAAACCAAAAGAAATAAAGGGGTTTGGGACTCACCACGTAAAACCACAATTCCAATGAAAGAATGTACTTACATCAGGCCGTAACCCTATAACGGGTTGTAATGGCCAGTTAAAAAGAAGAAACTATTAGACCCATTGACTATATAAGTAAACCAGACAATTGTTTTTTCTTAGTGTATTAGTCGCCCATTGTGGTCAATAAAATTCAATGACAGTCACTCTCGCTACATGCGTCTCCATGTGTGTATGTGTGTTTGTTGGCATTGCCTTATCTGCTTTTCTGGGTCCCTGTATTAGGTTGGGAGGTTTGAATGTGGCCTAACTACATGGTATAACGTTGGCGGCCAGTCTTCCCTGCCCCAATGCCTGATTGGCAGCTTGGGGAGCGTTTAACTATGCGTTAATAATTGGAATTTAATCAATAAACAATATACATGACCCCCAACAGCAAAAAATCATAATTAAGCTTTGGTAATCAACTCATGTTCTAAATTTTGCTTTAACTTTAGTGAAAATAATCATTTTTAAAATAGCAGCTGGAGCACACATTCAACAGGAAGAATGGCCAGAAATAAAGCAAAACGGGATATAGTCAAGACAAAGAAAAGCCATACGGTTGGGCAGTTGTAACGAGAAAACGTCATTGTAGGTTGAACTAAAGTGGTCAAAACTAGTTTATAGAACAGAATCTCTGGTGGGTGTTCATCTCTAACTAACTTCTCTCAACATAAAACTGCACTCAGTTTTTGTGAGAACACCCTTCAGCCTCTTGAATACTTTGCGAGTATCGGTATTCTACAGGAGCCTTCGCTCAAACTGCCATATCTCCGTATCCAATTGAATTATGAACATTGTAGTGATGGAGGATGAGCCGTTTTTGGCGGTTGTTTTGCTTCACTGATTGCCTCTATAGCAGCTCCGTTTATGAGCAAACATTATAATATGTAATAATGTTAAGTAATCATGTAATAATGATGTAGAAACAGACCAGCAAGTGTTCGAGCAGAGGGTGACGAGTCATGGCGCATGACTGTGTTGGCTCTTCTTTTGATATGACCGGGAACTTCCAAAATTTGCATAGATCAAAGCACTTTAAATAATTACAAACATAAACGAAAGGATGTCCGCAAATGATCAATGTGATTGCTCAAATACTACATCAATGGTAGATCATTCAATATGTTTTAGAGTTGAACATTCCAAAAGAATGTTCGCAATGAAACTAAAATGAGGAACCACATCAGCATAAGTAAATGCTGTACATATGTTTATTATATAGACACAAAGAATGTAGGTGATTTTTATATGTATATACGCATATATTAGCTGTGTGGCTTTCATACTGCCTACTAAAAATATGCGGACGACCCATGCAATGCATACAACTTACGCAAAATGCTGGCTCATTCCGTTTATATTTATGTTAATGACAAATAAATATTTCACCAACTCTTATACCAATACATATTCCACAGAACATAGTGCAAAAACGCAAAACTAGCCATGGCCGAAACGGAGCCGCACCATCATGATGAAGATGTGCACGATGCTAACTATCAAGCGCCGCCGGAGAAGACTATTGAAGAAATCATGGCCGCCGATCAGGAGGATGAAAGTTTGCGGCGCTATAAGGAGGCGCTTCTGGGTTCTGCACAAGCTGAAAAAATAATTGTTGGTACGTAAGAAATCCCCATGAACTTTTTCTCAACTTACACCTAAAATCAATATTTTGTATATTTTTTTTATTTAACATAGATGCCAACGATCAGCGCAAGGTAATTGTCAAGAAACTGGCTCTAGTCGTTGAGGGACGTGATGATATGGAATTGGATTTGAGTGGCGACATAAGCCAACTTAAAAAGCAGGTAAGTGCCAATGGCGTTTGCTTTAAGGTGCTTGTAATTGACATTGTATTCGAATTTCGCTACACTTTCAGCTGTTTGTGATTAAGGAGGGTGTTCAGTACAAGGTGCGCATTGATTTTATTGTGCAACGCGAAATAGTGCATGGACTTAAGTACGTTCAAAAGACCTATCGCATGGGTGTGCCAGGTAAGCATTGTCATTTTAAAAATGAATTATTTAACTATTAAAAAAAAGCTCATTTAAAATTATGTAAAAGTTTATTATCTATTTTATTTGATAATGTGATCTATAAACTTGGTACGTTCCAAAAGTTGACTAAGTTGGGTTGCACAATTTTAGACCCTTTCGTATTTTAGAAATCTGTTTTGTGTGCTCACAAATCTCTTAAGTAATGTTAGTGATTTACACTTCATTGCTGAATCGCCTTAATTTTTGTAATATATCATTTGCTCCTTATTGTGAAAAAACTTGTTCTATGTTAAATATTAAAGTTATACAGATTATGTCTTTGGTTTATAATGGTCTTCTTTGGATTACTCCTATTAGGTTCTCGATTCATATTGTATATTGATGAAAACAAATCTTAACGAAATTCTTTGGTTTTTTGGCCATTAACATGAATTTTAAAAACAATTAGTTTATTTAAATTATCTCTTCCTAAATGGTTATAGCCCTTGACTCATGGAGGAACTCTAACTCGCAGTCTTCAATGAATTTAAGTGCAATGTAAACCACACAATGCACTTGATCCTGATCTCATTTCAAGTGCATTGCACTTGTTTTTTTGCTATCCAGCTAATCCTTCAAAGCATATCATTATAAAAATCCAACATTGAGAAATCCCTTGGGATAGCCAAAGTTTTTGAAAGAACTCTCACGTGACAGTTGCAACACTACTGGAATTCTTTAATATTAGTCTCCAAACGTGGATTTGTAAAACATCGTTCTACTTCAAATTTTGTGATGTTCCTCCCTGATTAATTCTTATAACAAACTGAGGTCATTTACCCAGAATTCAGTAAGGCATTTGATTCTGTTAATCATAATCTTCTTTTAACTATACTCTTCTGTTTGAGGTTTACTTCTTGGTTTTTAAAATGTCAAATGTATTTATCAAACCGTGTTCAAAAGTTTATATTAAAAGCCTGTAGATGATGTTGATCTTTGTAATTCTTTCTCTAATAAAGACGTCTATATAAGGATTTGAATAGGAGGCTGTTCTAATGTAACGATCATTAATTATTTCTTAACATTGTCAACTTGTAAGACTATGACATTTTATCGCTCTGGTGTAAATGGCTATTTACTTGATAGACTCATCTAATCTTGAATGTATTTCGACTGTTTCTGAATTCGGTTTTGTTAGATCATTGGCTTAGGTTTGTTAACAACGCTAGGGAGGTTCTCGCCAGATCTAGAGTCAGTGCAAAATCAATTGGATCTTTTGTACGCAGTTTGAAATAGGATACAAATATTCAATTGATTTCCAAACTCGCCTTATAAAATTTCCTTCCTTGAATAAACGTAGAATGTGCCATGGTTGTTGTATTTGCATAGGCTCTTGCTAGGACCTGATGATGGCACTGAGCTTCTCAGTCAAGTTAGTTTTCTGTATATGCCAAATTAACTCGCAATTTCCGACTCTTAACATTGCAATTTTATAGATGTAATTTTTCCTTGTTCTAACTATACTGACTTTCATAACTTTCTCTCGCAAGTACCTTGACTTCTATTAAGTTAAAATTACGGTAACCTTTGTCTTCAAGTATAATAATAATAAAGTACTAGGTAAGTTTAGGTTAGGTTAGGTTATAACGGCTGCTAGGCTAACAGCCTGCCAAACTTAGGCCGTATTTCGGACCGTTGTGCTACCGTAGGATCTGGGGGGAGAACATTTCCATGCAGCGATAAAGTTTGCGATCTTTTTGGGTCTTATTTCTGACTGGTTTGCAATTGTATTTAGGAAGTATGTGCCTAAATGTTTATGTCTTCGCTTACATAGAGCCGGACATGAGCAGAAGAGATGTTCTACCGTTTCACCCTCTTCCTCGTCCCAACAGCTCCTGCAAAAATCATTGAAAGGGACCCGAAGCCGGGCCGCATGAGCGGCAATCAGCCATTGCCCTGCAATGGCACGTATAACTACAGAATATCTCTCCCTGTTCACAACAACCCGTTATCGGGTTATGGCCTGATGGAAATACATTCTTTCATTGGATTTGTGGTTTTACGTGGTGAGTCCCAAACCCTACTGGTCTTGAAAGTACCCAGTGTCATTGTTAGTCGCCTCATACGAAACGCTTTGACCTGCTGAGGTGGTATTCTCTAACCCGCTCACCACGCGGTGGAAGGCCATATATATGTGAAATTGTCTGCTCATTCTTTGATTAAAGGTGCAATAAACAGATGCCAGAAAAGCAACAGATTAAAAAAAATTGATTGAATTGATACAAAAAAGAAAGTATTGATTTCTTGTTTATTCAAGAGATAATTATTGTGAAATGTATCTAATAGACTTTGAAATCACAATAAATAATGGACTCTTAACACAATTCATTTGCCAATTTCTATGTTGCTTGAAAGCAGGGGTCGGCAGCAGGAGCAGGTGTGAACCATCTACATGTGCCCCATTTGTTTGCAGTATAATAACAATTTAAAAGAAAAGACGGTTCAATAATTTGCATATATGATGCGATTTAAGTGATCTCGTTTTTCGACATTTTTCGTTACTTTCTCGAGCGCTGCTTTTAGTAAAGCCTCTATTTCACGTTCGAAGTTGCTCTTGAGTTGATTCAGATTCTGTGCTTTATCGATATGCACTTTGTACTTCAAATATCTCCACAAATAGATGTCTGGGCTGAGTGAAATCGTGTGAGTGCCATTGTTGTTGGAAACTTGAGTTCCGCTTCTAAGCTCAATAAGCATCAACAAATCCTTAATAATGGCTCAACATCGATCACCGTTGACGATAACTGGCTTCAAGCAAACGACGACCCGATCCCACACCGGAGAGCCGACACGCCTTTCGTTGCCGCTATTCCCGGCCAAATATGTCGTATTCAACTCGATGCAGTTTGTCCTTGTATAGCAGTTGTATTTTATACGGGAATACATATATAAATATGCGTGGGAGACTGGTTCTTGGGATGCTGAATTGCACTGGTCGGCGTCGACTTAGGTCGACCATTCACTGAAAAAAAGATGCCAAAACGCGTTTTAAGTATGTCGCATATCCACAATACGATTTAAATGACATCTTAGTTTATATACTTTTCTAGACAATTTCTAATCGATCCAGTGGATTCCATATGAAACTACTTAACCTTCTACAAGACCCAATTACGTGAAATAGCTTCTGTGTAATGAGAACGCACTTTCAGGTTTTCCCTTGCTATGCCACTTGCCCGTCATGGATTGGTTTTGATTCCATTTTCAGTTCTTGACCAACTTTCGTTTTGAAAACACGTACATAAGTATGCGCAACGGTAGCTTTGATGGAACCGCCCTGCTATGTGGGGTCTTCAGTGTGCTTTATATTGTTCTTGTAACGTTTACAATATTTATTGTAATTATGTGTTAGCTATGTATTAACGATTTGCTCATAAATTTCTTTAAAACGCTTTAACCAATTCAAATGGAATATTTTGTTGCATTGACTTTAAGTCGTCGGTAAGGTCTTAGGAAAATTCTCAAGTGACGCAAAACTAATGCAACTAAATAAACAATTTATTTTTAACATAGTTGACAAGATGACTCATATGGTTGGCTCTTATCCACCGAAGAAGGAAATACAGTTCTATTTGACGCCCGCCGAGGAGGCGCCCTCGGGCATGGTATCGCGCGGCACCTACGCGGTAACTTCGGTCTTTACGGATGATGACAAGCACATACACCTGAAATGGGACTGGACGTTTGAGATCAAAAAGGACTGGGCATAAACCCAAAACACACAAATAAGACCAACTTTGAAAGTACCAGGCACACAGCATACCCAAGAAAAAAACCAAGACTTTGTTAATTTTTCCTAAATTCGTATGATCAATAAAATTTTCCTAAGTATATATATATACAACATATATCAAAGTATTTTTGTTAACGGTATTAAGTCCAATATTTTTGTAATGAATGTAAATTTGAAAATGAACCCTATAATGTATTTTTGATACCATGCGTGTGTATGCTAAATGAAAAGCAATTATCTTCGTCTATATGCTATATAAGTCGTACCATAAAAGTCAGTCAGTTCGAAATGCCATTGCATATGTTAAACATAAATAAAAACCATTTAAAAATGAAAAAAAAAAAAATAATTCTTAAGAAAGTTTTATGCATTTCTCGATGTATTTAAAACAAAACTGTTGTAAATGTAAGAAAAAATGCAATCCTAAAAAGAGAAAATGAACAAATTTTGCGTACTCTTCAAATCCTAAAGTCTAACAAGTACTTATATTTTTTAACTGTAAAATGCATTTGATATTTGGCCCTCTGGACATTAACTGTACTCCAATTTACCTATATACATACAAATAATTGTCGCTAAAGTTTATTTTGTGTAAAATTTAAGATAAATGCGTAACAATTACAAAAAAGCAACTGAAAAGCAATAAAATAAAACTGTATTTAATTATATTTCAAGTTTTGCGTATTTTATTTTTTGTGTATAGAAAATAAGCTAAGGAGCCGACTAAAATAAACTGTAGAAACATAAGATATGGTTCGGGACACAATTAGCAAGTTTTACCGGCTGTAAACTTAGAAGCAGAACTTGTATATCATTAACTGATAGCTGACGACGGAGAATAGCCGCAAACTCGATCCGGAAGCAAAACCAGATCTTGCGGAATAGATATTTGTGCCTTATCACTGGATATGACTGTTAGTGTTACGATAGCTACCTCTCCCAATAAGATGGCTCTAGGGGCGTTGCTTTAGAAACTTGTGCCCCAAACGTTATCACCAGTCAGTGGCCTCAATTCATCCGACTTCATTCCATCCAAAAAACAAAGGACAAAATGTTACATTATAGGATATTCATGTAATCATGATTTTTAACTCATAAGCTACAAAATAAAATAGCGCCACCTTGTGGATGCCGTCTCGTATGTGCATTTAGTAGACTTGAAGGTTATGCATCTTCTTAACTTCTTAACTGGCCATAACAACCCATTACCGGGTTACGGCCTGATGCAAATACATTCTTTCATTGGAATTGTGGTTTTACGTGGTGGGTCGCAAACCCTACGCACAACCCCTTTAAGGCCTGGGGTAGCTCTACTAGTCTCGAAAGAACCCAGTGTCATTGTTAGTCGCCTCATACGACAAGCTTTGACCTGCTGAGGTGGTATTCTCTAACCCGCTCACCACACGGGCTATGCATATTCGAGCTAATTTGGTTTTTGCTTGCCCAAAACTGACTTCCGTATATTCTATACCATTTGACCGAGCATTCAACTTGCCAGCGAATTCTTTTCACGGTTTTATTTCAATGTTTCTAGTTTTTATACCTTGTCCACAAAGTGTAAAAGGGTGTTATAAGTTCCATGGTCTGCCTGTTCGTGTTGTTGTCGCATAGATTTCAAAAACTATAAGAGATGGAGACACAAATTCCAATGCGCATTTTCCGTACACAGATCAAGTTTCTCGAATTATGTTGATATCTCACGCCCTTCTCAGTTATGCTTACTGTTACTGTGCGTGTGTGGTGTTATCAGTGTAATATGATCCAAATCGGAAAAAAGTTCAAAAGATATACATAGGTAATGATGTGCCAATGTTAGACAAATCATCCTATAAAAAAAAAGTGTAAATGGGTATTATAGATTTGTGCAATGTATGTAACTGGCAAAAGGAGTCGTGGAAGACCATATGTTCCATGGGAAAACATGATCAGGAGGAATAGTCGAGATAGCCATTTCTGTCTGTCCGTGTCTGTCTCTGTTTCTCAGAGACTATAAGAGTTAGGTCAAAAAAATGTTACCAAAAGATGCGCATTTTCCCGGAAAACTGCAAATTTATTGATTCATGTCCCGCGACAGATTTGCGCGGGAGTGCTCAAATTCAATAGAAAACTCTTTGAAGTTATGCCCAACACGATAGAAAAACATTTAGCTTGCTAAAGTCGAAATTACTAAAGTTATTTGACTAACACAC
The DNA here is from genome assembly GCA_035041775.1 of Chymomyza caudatula. Classification (NCBI taxonomy): domain Eukaryota; kingdom Metazoa; phylum Arthropoda; class Insecta; order Diptera; family Drosophilidae; genus Chymomyza; species Chymomyza caudatula. The sequence continues at coordinate 3,847,638 of JAWNKW010000133.1, forward strand.
TACATCGACAACGACAACTCACAGACAAAAAAACATCTCCAAATCGCCGGAAAAGTAGTCAGAGTGCTGAAATCGTCGAAAAACATAAAATTAGAGATTATAGTTTTTTGGCCAAAACTAATACTTTTTTGCGGAAAATTAATTAATAAATGATAAGTACATATGTATGTATACTAATATGTGAATTTTAAATAGTGTCAGTTTTGCAGATGCGACTGGAAAATTTGATCGAAACAACAACAACTTTTCTTCCACAAGGAAAGGAGCTTTGTTAGCGTAGAGTTATTTTAATAAAACCAAAGACGGAAAATTGCGAAAAGTGCTAATGAATACAAAACCAGCGAAAACGCAACTAATCTTTTTGAACATTTAATAATAAATAGTCGATTTGTATAATTGAATTAGAAAATACTCTCATATACGGGGTCTGATGCATTTTTCTAGCTATAACATTCGGATAAAAATACCGCATTATAATTTATAAAAAATACCTATACTATCGGTATTTTCAACTGTCAATATCAAAAATATCAAGTGGCGTCAATATTGTTAGTTTTGCAGCTCTAATATAAACTAGAGCTTCCAAATTTGGCATGAGACTTAAACATGAAACAATGTTGACCTTTTGCAGGGTGAAACCTCTACCAACCAGCAGTAAAGTTACCTTAATCATCCCCACAACCTTCACCGCATCGAAACAAAACTTTACTTTCATGGGTAAAATAGGAACAGGGTATCCAAATGTCGGCCACCGTCCTGACTGTCTGCATTAAATTTGTGCAATGTATGTAACAAACTATAATCAAAAAAATTTTACCTAAAAACGCATTTTCCGGGAAAAGTGCAAGTTTATCGATTCATGTCGATATCTCACCGCTGCTCTGTTGAATCTATCAACTCGAAACTCGACAGAGGTTTGCAACGTCTTTATGTGCATCTATTTTATACAAATTATTGAATATGAATAAATACATCAAGAGTTATATTCAAAAACAGGTTGATTTCGACCCCCTTCGCCTGTGTTATACAAAATTCCAATACCAGTAGATATGGATACATATGAGCTAGAGTTACAAAATTTGGTGTGGAGACTCGTGTGAGTCAAATCATTAAAACTGTATTCACCTCTTTTCAATAAAAGCCCCTATTCCCCCGCAATCAATTTACCTTAATTATTACCGCACCCGGCAACATATTGACTTGAAAATTGCCAAATATATTTTTAAACGTATTACTTTTCCGTAAAAAATATTGCGATTGGCCAAAAAACTGAAATCTCTAATTTTATGCTTTTCGACGATTTAAGCACTCTGACAACTTTTCCGGCGATATGGAGATGTTTTTGTGTTGAGCATGGCTTTAAAGGGGGGGGGGTTCCTATTGAATTTGGGCACTCTAGTCGCTATAGTTGGGTCGTCAGAGGAATAATAAGAGTAAATAATTGAAATTATTTTTTGGTTTTAAATTTCACCTAGCTAATTTCGGTTGTTTTGATAAACGTGCGGAAAAGCCTGAGTTGGCGACCAACTGTTTATTCCAGTTTTATGGACCATACATATCCTCGCTTTCTTCCATGTGATAAGTTCAGATTTAGAAAGGAAGTTTCTGAAACATTTTTCTGCGTTATTAGCGGCTGCAATATATTCAAGTTCATGTTCCGTCTTCATTCTAAGCCATGCCTCACATTTGAGACTCGAACCCATCTCTAGTGTGTACGTTCTTACACATTGCCCTGTAAGTCCAAAACTTTGCCATCATAATTAGGTCGAACTACAGGGATATTTCCTACCAAAAAACGAACGAAGTTATCCTTTATGTAGTGTAGACCCTGCAATTCCTTATAAGTTTCATGAGAAGTCGAGTCTATAGAGCCATGTCCATAGCTCCAGACGTCAGTCCGTCTATCCATATGTACTTTGTGATTTTCACAAAGAACTAAAACTCCACCAAAAGATGCAAATTTTATTTTCGAAGATTAAGCTTGTTGAATCGTGTCGATATAACACCCGCTTCCGTCGTGAGAAAATTTTGCTATTTGCTTTTTACCCACACTATCGGACGGAAACTTCACTAGAAGTGTCAACATCAAGTTGAAGTATGTAGATATTGAGCTTTAGCCTAAAACTGCAGCTAAACAATAAGCAAAACACTAACTCATCGAAGGCATTTCATCCAATGAAAGTCCTTTTTTACGTAAACTGTGTAATTTAAATCATGATACAATAATCTACTTCTACTCCAAAATCATTGCGAGTGAGAAAGCGTGAAAGAGATTGGCTTGCCTGCAGTTATGCGGCGAAAATTTTTTAAGCCAAAATAAGAGCAACTGCTCTGAGTGAGCGTACCTTCTATTAATGCTTCATGATGATAAGATAGTCTGAAAGAGCGGTTAAGCGCACGCTATTGGTAACACGCATAAGACAACCATCCTCTTCAACGTTTGCACTTTACTCAAAAATGCCTAACCGAAAAGAGACAAGTGACTGAGTGAGCCCACCTGTTGAAGTATACCTGGAACCAACATATGTGCTCGACCCAATCAATAGACCAATGTTTCAATCAAAATGCACATATTCCTTAAACTTTCCTGCCTTAAAGACATGAAGACATTTTCAATTAGATGAACAAGATTTTGGCCCACTTAAAAAATGACACGTTTAATTGGCTTCTTTCTGAATTCGAGAAAGCGTACCAAACTATGTTCGAAAGTTCGAAATTGCGCCAAACTTCGTACTAAAATGTCCAAATGGTTACGCTGATGGCGCATAGATGGCGCTTTGCAGCATGCTTTTGTAGCGCCGAAAAGTGGAATGAAACTCGACTAACTCCGTTAACTACTACAACTAAACAATCGATGAGAAAATAGAACTAGCAAAAATTAGAAGTTTGTACATCACTTTAGCGAAACAACATTTGAAAATCGAAACACTAAGTACGCCATAATTAGCCGCTAATTTGTACTAAGTTTTTAATACAAAACAGCAATTAATAAAATTATTATGGTTATTCAAATTATTTTCATAGATGGCGCCATCAAAAAATTAATGACATGGTTACATTGGGAAGCAGCGGTTCAAATATTCGCATAGATGGCGCCTTGACAACTTTGACTAAAAATTGTAAAAGAAGCATTCAAAAATTAAATTTTAAGATAACTGTCTTAGGCAGAATGTACAAACACTTAATCGTTAATTATTGCGCTTAATTTGTTTGATTTTCAAATGTTGTTGTCGTACATCAATAAATAATATTTGGCATTAAAAACCATTAACAGCAATCAACCAAAATTGAAAATTCCTATAGGAATAGGAAAGTCTACAAGACGAATTCATTCTAACTGAAAATCTTCTGTCTAATATGAATAAAACAACATTCTTGAATTTAAATGGCATGGAGCCATGGAATGAAGACGAATTTGAATCTTATAAAGAGATAAAGAAACTCCAAATATTTCGTACAGCACTTTAATAGATACCGTAGCGCAAATCGTTCTTCTTTCAAAGTTGGTTTAGCAATGAATATTTCATACCCTCTGCACAAAGAGTAGGCGTATTATAGATTTGGTTAATGTGTTTGAGGTCAGCCTCATAAGTTCAATGGACAAAAGTAAACTGTGCTATAAAAAAAAGCATATGCCTAAAACATACCATTTCCCGTTAATTTGAAGTTGCTGATTTCGAATCTAGAAAACATTTCGGATTTTCTAGCACCGTGTTCGGTGTTCGATATTTCGAGAGTTTCGATGTCGGCAAATCCCATGTTACTTGAGAGCCTTACTACTGATCGAGGTGAGCTATAATTTGAGTTAAGGAAAATCAATAATATCTGCTAAATGTTTCTAAGACGGTTTTGATCTACCTTTATTCGATTTCGAGCTACTGGGCAATAAGCTCAAATTTTTTTTTCAAAATTACAAAATTTTCATTTTATTTAGAAATTCTAAAGTAATTAAATTTAAAATAACAAAGAGTTTCTCATATGTTCATTTTGGATACAATAAATTGATTCTTTGCGAACATTTCAACACCAATGAAGCAAAATCGGTAGCGAAATGCCAGCGTTAATAGGGAATATCGAAAACATTCACAAAAACATAACAAAGACCCAGAAGTAGAACATTTGAAGTCGCTTATTTCGAATACGCTAAGCGTTTCAAATTATCAAGGACGGTTTTTGAAATAAAGCCATTTCAAAAAATTCGAAGATTTCAAGAGTTGCAAAGTCAGCTAATCTCACGTTACTCGGGAACAGTTCTGCCAATCGCGATGAACTGTAATATGAATTGAATGTAATTATATATTGGTTTAATGTGTTTAAGATGGTTTTGATCTAAATTGTTTCGATTGGGAGTTACAAAGCGCGTTCAGCAATTTTAAGTTGTAAAATTCTGAAGATAAAGTATCGTTTCTAAGTTCCGTTACACATCTTGTCTTGACTGTAAATTTTCGCTTGCTTTTGCATAAAAATTAATGTTTATTAAGCCATGGATAAGAGAGGAGTAGAAATTTGTGTTGTGGAAAGAAAAACTACTATAAAACTCTATCTAGAGCGTAAATACTGCAGAGAAATTGGACAAACGGTGGGCAGAGCTCACTCATCAGTTCAAAGAGTAATAACAAACTATGTTTCAAACTTGTTTTGATCCCGGCTTGTACTTAAAATTTTTGAGTGCGGATCGTACTAAAAATACTCAGATAAATCAAAAACTAGGATGGAAATAAGCAGAAAACAAGTTTACTAAGTTGCCTGTGGCGCGCTTTTGCCCAAAAAACTTCGATCTTTTCGTGATAACGCACTAGTTAAATCAAAGCAAAAATGATTTATGTATATATATATAGATTATAGCAAATCCGTTAAAGTTCAAAGCATTTACGATTTCAACCGACATTTTACTTTTCCGCAAAAAAGCATAGTATAGTCGCTATAGTTGGGTCGCCAGAAGAATTATAAGAGTAAATAATTAAAAACATTTTTTATTTTTTTTTGTTTTAATTTGACCTAGGTACGATTTTTGGCCCTATACGCATTGACAATGACTACCGAATACGATGGAACGATGAACTCTATACACCGCCGACACTGACATAGTCAGGCGAATTAAGATCCAGCGGCTGCACTGGCTAGGTCATGCTGTTCGTATGGATGATAAAGCTGCTGCGTCGGTCGAAGGGAGGCGATGAAAGTGCAGACCATGCCTCTGCTGGAAGGACCAGGTAGTGAGCACACTAGCTACCTTTGGTATCACCAATTGGATCAAGCACGCGAAAAACAGAGACGCTTCTAGGAGATATTTGCATCAGGCCGTAATCCGGTAACGGGTTGTTATGACCTGTTAAGAAGAAGAAGGTAATTTCGGTTGTTTTGATAAACGTGCGGAAAAGCCTGAGTTGGTTACCAACTGTTTATTTTCTATATATGTCTTAAAATTCAACATTATTGGATCAAGAATACTGGATAATAATGACCAACTTCCCAATAAGAAATTGTTTACAGCCATATAGATCTGATGAAAAGAGACATAAAAGTTGATACTTCCGCAGCGTATTCCACAGTCGGCCACCTGCATCCAATTTTTGGTTGCACTGTTAGGGTATGCAACATAAATCAGAGCTGAATGATAGCATTAGTTTATTAGCTCATTCGATAAGTCCACTTGATAGAGCAACTACTTACCACATATGTACAAACTGGCATATGTTACATACTAGTTATTAGCTGAACTCATCGGCTGTGTAGGACATAAGTTTAACACTTGTTATAGTACGTCTTATCTTGTGCAACGTAGCAAAGAAAATAAAAAGTGATAAATTATCGCTGCTTGCCGCATTTCAAATTACTTTTACACCATACGAGATTAACAGTTTTTGCTCGCTTAACAGCAAACGTCGCTGTCTCGAGAGAGAGTGCAAGAAATCTAACAGTTGACTCTCTGTTTACATTTGCTCTTGGCAGCATGTTGCTAAGTTGCCTGTTGCGTTGATTGGCAACATGTTGCTTTGCTTGGCAGCATGTTGCGAAACCCGTCAACCAGTCAACCGAAAGCAGCCATTTTAAATGCACAAAACAATAACAAATCAAAAATGCGAAGTACCATTTGTCCTAAATATGTATGCGTAGGCTTGCATAAATGATGTAAGTAGAGGACGGAATACTTGTACAAAAAGCTTAATGCACAGTTCCGTAATGGAATGTGTGTGGGAGGGTCAGGGGGAGTAAGTTACTACAATGGCATTAAGATCCTAGAATAATTTTAAGATCAACTCGGTGGTTCAAAACATTCAGATTTTCTTTCAGGAGCCCTACGTGTGACGTTTCATGAGATGGTGGGGGAGTCAAATCTTGATGATATTTATACATTTGAGACCCGTGAGTGTACCAGGAAGTGATATTGCACTCATAACGCGAGTAATTGTTTACTGTGGCTTGTGCGTCTGAGGCCCGAACCTTTTCTAAAATGAGGATGGAGTAGCGAATGAATAGCGTGTGCCACAGATGATAAACCATTTTTTTTGTTCTTAAGTTAAGGGAAAGGTTATGCTATCAATCCGCCTAAATTGTGTCACAATTTGGTGAATGTATAATCGAAAGTTACCCGAAATCGAAAACCGCTCATCAAGCTTGGAAGATATTGTGTTCCGTACATGATGTGTCTTCTTTATAACGAAATGGGCCACCATAATCAATGTTTTACTATAGTAACTGATATCTTGTCGCTCAGTTTTTATCTTACCGCGACCTTGAACTTTGGATGGATTACAAGCATAAATGATTAACGGGACTAAGAGTCCGATTGGGTGTGGGAATTCAGTGGGTAGACTTGAGCCAGCAAACTGACAGTTTCGGAAAGCCCATTCTATATGTTTATGCCTCTACTTAAACGATTTTCTCTTTCTCTGAACACGGCATATTTCGCAGATCTGAGGAAGAAGCCGAATTTAATCCCATTACACAAAAAGGGTTATAAATCTGACATCTCAAATTAAAGAGGCATTGCTAAATTGTCTGCCATCTCCAAATTGTTTGAGAAAATTATTACTCCTAATGTGCAGTATGGTTTTATGAAAGGCCTATGGTCTACTATGACCAATTTTCTTGAGTTTACGTTTTATATAAATAAAGACTCGTTGCAGAGTGAAGTTATCTTTACTGATTCCAGAAAAGCATTTAATTCTGTTGACCATAGTGTACTTCTCCTTAAGTTAGATCTAATTGGGTTCTCTTTAGTTTTCTTGAATTGGGTTGAGTCATATATAACTAAAATAACTCAGAAAGTCACTTATCGGTCCTCACTTCTGGGATTCCACAGGGCAGCCACCTGGGTCCATTGTTGTTCTCCCTTTTCCCTGATTTAGACGTCCTTTTTGATTCTAAGTTGTGCTTTAATCTCCATATCTCTTCAATTGTGAATAAATCCCAATGCACTCTTGGCTTTATTAAACTCTGGGCTAAGGAATTTAATGATCCTTATACTTATAACCAAACTCCTCTTTACGGCTCTTGTTCGTCCCTTGTTGGAATACTGCTCCGGTGTGTGGAACCCTCAGTATATTTTGCACCAAGCACGTTTGATTCTTTTTGCGCTACATGGACTCAACTGGGATCCTAATATTCTCTTACCTTCATACCATAGTATGTAGCTTTTGATCTGCCTACCTTGTCAAATCGTAGGAAAACCCTTGGGGCTATTATTCTTCACAAGTTAATTAGTCAAGAGGTTGACTGAGGTTGATTTAGTCAGTCAGCTGACGTTTCTTGTTTTTCTCTCCTTCAGTCAATGCAGCAGTAACTTTGCCCATCATGACCCTTTTCGTGTTCCATGCATTTCTTACAATGACGGTCACCACCTTATTTCTTCTAATCTTTCTCTGTCTAGAGTATCTTAGAATTTATTAGGGCCTCTGATCAAGTTCGGCTGTGGGCCGGAACACAGCTTGCCATCCGGAAAATGAAAATTCCCCTTTCTGGTCAGGGGTTAGGGAACTCTTAATACAGTATACCTGCTTCTAAGCTGTCTCCGAGTATTTGTTTTTAAAATCTTTTTTTTAAATATTTATACCTATTTGCTGTTATCCTTAAGTTTTCTTTTTCTTCTATTTTCAATTTAATCACTTTTTTTTTATATTGTTACCTTTTAAGTTAACTTTTAATGAATTTTTGTGACAGCACAGTTTTTTTCAAGTTTTGAATAATATTATTATATTATTAATAATATTCACCAAATTTGGTGCTACAAAGGTTTTTCTTACAGGTTATTACATTAAGTATGGTAGCAAGTCATATGTAATTATATTATTAACTCCAGGGATTCGAGCTGCTACCTTATAATTCTAAAAAAATGTCCCGGGCTTATATTCATCGTTGCTATTTCCTTGAACTTTAGAGCAGTCTATTTTTAAGATAATGATTTCTGTGTAAATGTTTTTCAGCTATTTTGTTTTTCCTTCGAAGCTCTATTCTTGTTAAATGTTTCTCCATTTCGTGGGATTGTACAATAGACGCAAGCTTCAAAATAAGCCTTGCCATGCTCGAAATTTTTGAAAATCGTTTTGATTTTGTTCAAAAATGGTACTCTTCAACGTTTAAGATATATTTGTCGGCTCATTAAAACTTTCCCATCAACTATAGTGCGTAAACTCATGATTGATAATAATGGCTTTTCCTTCAGTGATTTTAAAAAAAATCCCATCAATTGATTTTTAATATCAGCTACAGTGGCTCTGATAAGGACAACTTAAAAATTAACGGACGAAAAAAATGGACTAACGAAGGACGAGGGTTCTTAAAATGTTCGGAGTCCGCGCTCCTTAGCTGTAGACGCACAGCAGGTGCCATGAACATGTTTGCTTTTGAAATAGCTTTGTCATCTGTAACTTTTTTTGTTTTTATTCCTTGTAAGCGCTCTGTTCAGATGTTCTGTCACAGCCCTACTTGTTTATCAATGTGATTTTCTGTGGAAGAAGTTTAACCCGACCCTTACGCAAACTCTCTAAAATCAACACGCGGTATGGTCTATCAAATCCTGAAGCTTGACTTTCGCCTCTGTTTAGGAAAAAAGTTGACATTGTGCAGCGGTAAGGTACAGTCCCAAATCCATTGATAGTTCAAAAGCCTCAGCCTCAAATTAAACAGTGTGGACACTTAAGTCCACTACGGTCAAGTGAATTAATTAGATAGTTTCTTTTCTTAGTTTCCAAAGTTTCTTTTGCAAGGTCTCTGGAACCACTGTGCGTCACTTTAGTTGCTTGATAGGACTTACAATCCTGTCTAATTTATGTTTTGTACAGTACTCTCAAAGAATGAAATTGTTTAAATAACTGTAATACAAACGTGTATATAAGCTATGTGCATACATTGAAGAGCAAACAGCTCCACACAAAGTTTCCTATAAAATATATATCCATACATATTTACTCATTCACTCCTACTAAATCCTTTAATTCACATATGCAGACAAATGCGTCCTTGTCTGATCCTGTGCCGGTACCAAGTTAAAGTGCAAATATGACTGACAATATCCACACCCTGTTGGATATATATTGGCAGTAGACTGTCATTGGCTCTTGCCTTGATGCGGGCGAATGCGTGTGCCATGGTCGACTACGTCCAGGGACAAGGTTCAATGAAATTTGCACTGACAAGAGAAACTGACTGGTAATAAAGTAGATATGAAATCAAAGAGTAAGCGATGCGCAACAAGTGTCCCCTCTTGTATGCGATACTCTTCGTGTAAAAACATTGGGTTTGAGGTACATACATAACACAGGGACACTTTGGGCATCATATTATAGATCCAATAGGTTTACACCATGCAGGATCAAAGTTGAGTCATCGGCCAACATTCTCACATATAATGAGAAAAAAGAGTGAGAAATTGCGTCTACAAAAGGTACATTTTCAAGCATCACCAATGTGTATAACTAAGATAGAGGTGGAACCCGGTCAGTTGCTCCTAACAGGATTTCTCGAATAAGATGTGCTATGCCAGAATTTGGTTGCCACATATCATATTAAAATAAAAATCAAATTGGACCCAAAAAAACCAGTTAATGAATCGTGATGAAACATAATTCCTCTTAAGTATAGCTTCAAATTTTCGTAGACAGATGACTTTAGGTGTAAACTTTAGGTCGTAAATGATATTTCAGCAAAAAAACTAAAGAAACTCTTATTGATCTTATTACTTTGAACCGAACCTAGAATTAAGAAAAAAACTACAGTGTTTCGAAAAAGTCACGAAAATGGAAACTATGACCGTTAGCATGAGACTTTTACCAAAATGATCTGTGGAAGCTCTTGGTTCGAAGACTTTTGTCCAATGTAGACAGGGTTTCCAATGCATAGATTTTTTACGATTTTCAGTGTTCTCTGTTTTTTGGTTGATTTGAGATCATTTGCTTGTTAAATTTGAGACATACAAATTCCATCATATGGAAAAACAGTGCTGTTAAATTCAGTGTGCAATGTACACAGACTTTTTACAAAAGGAATGGACTTAAAAATACCACAAAAGTGTCCAATTTTTAAGGTAGACTGGTACCAGGTGTAAATACACAGTAGCAAAAATTCAATATTGAATGAGATATTTTTTTTTATTTTTTTGTAAAATGTCTAATTTTGACAGGATGTCCAATGTTCCAAATTTATGCATTGGCCAAAGAATGCTGAAGTTATAGGCATAAAAGTAATTTTTGCCCCTTAATAATCATCAAGGCAATATTATAAAAGCAAACTTCGTTATGTGAAACTAAAGCTATGTGAACAAAAGAAGATTTCTCGGTACTATATAATACTCCCCAAATAGATCTACGCCTAAATATTATAAACATAAAAGTTTTGATAAGTTTTCCGGCAGCATTTCGCATGTCACTGAGAGTTTGACTTCTTCTAAAAATAACCTTTAAGATGGCACTCTTTTACATTATTTGTAAAACTGATATTACAACTTTGGCATGATCTTGAAATAATTTGATTTTAGATAATAAAACGTCGCCGGAAGAGATAGTGAAGATGGTTTAAAAAACATAGATGTTTTGCTGATGCATCGTATGTACGAAAACATCGGAAAACTACAGGCCAACCATCGATATTTTTGACGCATCGATGTATAATTTTTTACACCACTAGTGAGGGCAACAACAATGACAGTGAAATCCTGGACCGTTAAAAAATTCAAAATTTCAAAAATCGACTCAATGTATTTTCATGCTCTTGAACGACATTTAAATTTTCGATGTGAAAACGCGAAAAGCGACATAGTTCCGCATTTGAATCATGTGGATATCTCACACGCCTCCTTCATTACCGAACTTCATTATTTCACTCGATTGGAACTTCACAGTTATGCAGCCTGCTACTGTGCATGTGTGGTGATAGATAAAGGTTATCAACTAAAGATTCCCCGTTCTAAAGCGCAAAAAAATATGTTATTGTATTAGTATGCTGAGGTAAACATAATTGTGGGGCTAATAAACAAAGTGATTTTGACCTCTTCAACCACCAAACAATTTGCACTGAAATTTGATTTTCTTGGAATAAAAGCGTACAGGGTATTTCACTGTCGGTCACCGTCTCAACATTCTCATTGTGTGCCAAGAGAAGACCCATCCAAACCACACGGGAAAAAAGTGCATGTTCAAGTGTGAGAGCGATATGCAGGGCTGCTCTGTATGCACATACCTAACGGTCAGCACACTGTGGAGGCGTACTTAATTGCAGCTGTTGGTCTCCGCCTGAATGTATGCAATGTTTTAATGCGTTCATAAATTCCACTGTGAGCCAGTTCTATCGTTGTTGTTGTTTCTGTAAAAGTTTTTGTTTTCAAAGTATAATATGTGGGCATCTGTGTCTAGTGGGTTTTTTTTTTTTGATTTTTTATGTGTGTGCAGCCTTGTGGACCAATAACTTCAAATTAGAAACAAAAAATGGTTTTGTGTAATTTTGTTTAAAAATTTAAAAGCTTATAGCAAAGATTTGTAACTAAATTTGTGCTATAACCGTATTTGAAGATAATTACTGCGAAATCAAGTAGATAAATCCGATTTTATAGTATGCTGTATGACAAATAGTTTTCGAATGCGAAAATTAACTTTTATAATTAACATTTTCGTAATTTTTATACTCTGTATACAAAGTGTAAAAGGGTATTATAGATTTGTGCAATGTATGTAAAAGGCAGAAGGAGGCGAGGCAGACCATACGTTCCATCAGGAGCAATAGCCGAGTCGATATAGCCATGTCTGGCTGTCCGTCCATCCGCCCGTCCGGGTTGTAACGTGTTTCTCAAAGACTATAAGAGTTAGAGAAAACAAATTTTACCATAAGAAGATTTCTCGGAAAAGAGCAAGTTTATCGATTCATGTCGATATCTCACCCCCTTCCCCCGTGACAGATTTTCGCAGTTTTAACAGACACCATAAAACCTATGCAATTGAAACTTGACATCCCCCTACACCCGTAGTGCAGTTTTCTTTACCCCTCAACTCATCGATACAAAAATATGCACAGAAATTTGATTTTCATGGGAGAAATGGGTACAGGGTATCCCAATGTCCGCATACAATTTTTTTTTTTCAACTATTTGCGCTGTAAAGTAGGGGTAGCCAAAATATAAATTATAAAAAGTCCAGTAGGCAATTGGACTTGTTTAGGACTTCTCATCTTAGTATTTGTATTGTCTTTGGTTAGGCGTCAGTAATAAGACACATGAATATGGATGGGCATAACCAATTTCTACGGATTATGCCGAGGAAAACTAAATGGTTTTATAGAATACAAACTAATGATGTCGATGTGTAAAATACCGACAAATAAACTTGAAATTCCGGGTGCGGAAAAGTTCACAATGTTGCAGATTGCCATTGGTGAATTGACTATGTTGCATGTGTATGTTCATAAGTGGTACAAACTCTTCAAAGAAGACAGAGAACGTTTTGATGACTTGGAACGCACCAGACGATCCCTTTTTCGCCCATAAACACTAAATCGAGCATACGGTAAAAAGTATCTTCTTTTATATCCTTTTCACAAGTTCTATATGACTGTAAATTTTCCCAATGGGAAGTTCCAACTGACAAGTTTTCCTATTGGGAAGTTGGTTATTAGGGGGGCAAAAATTACTTTTATTCCCATAGCTCCAGTATTCTTGGGCCAATGTCGTTGAATTTTAAAACACTATGTGTACAGGGTATAAAAACCCCTTCGCGGTCATAGCTTCGAATCTATGAAAGAGATCAAACGTGAATCGCCGCGCGCTTTAAAGGCTATACGGGAGTACGACTGTTTGGCAAGCTTTGAGGAAACGTTGACATAAATGCATTGTATCGAAGGGGGATTACTTTAGAGGTATTGAAATTTAATTGCTTTATGAACACAGCAGTATATCCCCGATATAATATCTTTTCATGACTGTCAAGAGAATACATATGAATGACTGCATTTTCTTATAATATTTGTAATCACCTTTGGATAAAGCTTACATAAAAATCTTGATTATATAGAATCTTTCTGGGAACCCTTACGGAAGTAAACCCGAAACAAAACCTTCTAACAAAACTTGAGTTTCAGTTTATAAGAGAATAGGAATCAGGACCGAAATACTATGCGATTTAATTTCCGCCAATAAAAAAAATTTATCCTGTTGCTTCGTAATCCGATTTCAAAAATGAACAAAAAAACATATAGGAATCTTTAAACGAGCTGAATCAAAACCAACTAAGTTTCAGTTTTGTAGCCTCATATGTGCAAACAGTACACAGTGAACAGAAAGCATAATTTGCATATGTCAATTTTAATTAAAATTCCTGGCCTTAACAGTATATACAATGTACGTATGAACTTTAAATATCGGAGGGATTCGTGTGGCACATGCAAATAATTACCAATTGCCACAAGCAACGTGGTTTAAGGATAGCTTTTCAAGCTCAAACCATAACAAAAACGTAACTTTGTACAAATATTGTTTCTTATTTAGAAAAATATATGTGTAAAGTCCATATTATGTGTTAAAACTTAATAATCCCATTTAGTGAGCAGCTGACCATCAAAGCTCGACATGAATTTTAATTATGAACTGCAGGGCTCATAATTCTAATTTGATCAAAAGAGCAAAATAATTTTCATATTTTAAAAGAAAAAATGAAATAGAATTTAATCATTACTTTGCGAAAGATTTTCCTAACTTTTCAAACTAGCTGCTGCTTTATTCATTATGTATGCGAGGCGCGTACAAAGTGCGAAAGTTTCTTGTTAGCCAGCGGGTAATACGTGGCGTATGATAAATTTCATTTTCAATATGCAGCTTGGCTTTAGATTACATAATATATGTGCATACATACTTATATGACAACAGCTTATTGTTCTTATTATGCCAACGATGTGCTTTGTCTTGATAAAGTCCGGAAAAACTTTACTCAGAACTATGTGCTGCTTTGGGTCCATTGAGATAAAATCATTGTTATTAGGTACATACTTAGGTCAGTCAGCTTACACTTGTCTACAAAGAAACAAAACAATCGAATATTTAATTTCTATTTTACGGAAGTCATCTTAAGGACAAGGCAAAGTCATCGCTTGGTCGCAGTGTATCGGAAGCGATACTTCAACCTTCCATAAGAGTGCTCGTTCTAAGCGATAAGAGAGTCGTACTCTTTGCAGCTATTGAAAGAGAATCTGTCAGGTTGGATCTGGTGTCAAGAGACGTGTCCATGATTAAATAAATCCAAGGTATGTTCACTTGAAGTCGATGCCTCTTAAAATAGTTACCAATTTCAAAGCTGCTTGCACAAATTTCGTAAAAGTAATCTTCTGAGATCTTCTCGTGAATCTTTGGCGAGATCCTTAAAAGTCGATTTATGACTTATAAACTAATCACAAGTTCAGCATTTGGAGTCCTTTTCCGATGTACTCATCTCTTCTGGAGTTTGGAAAAAAAATAACGGGAACAACTGTTGAGAATCGTCTACAACTTTGTTTTTGATTCCCTTTGAGTCAGAATCAATCTCATCAAAGTTTTTGCTTTCGAATTCCATCAGATTTTTCGATAATGCTTTTCGAAACTACCCTTCTTTTAGGTTTTAATGGTGATAAGGCAATCGTTGATGGTTGGATGTATAAAGCATGTGAAATTGACAAACTCATACCCTTTCCCGACTCAGTAAGATAGATCCAGATCACAGTCTTTAAGATTATCTACCATTAACATGACAAAAACATCACCTGCAAATATGTATATCGTAAGGCTAGATAAAATAAAAAGGAATCAATTGACTTACTCACGTATCGAGTGCACAGTGTAAGTTGTTCTATTTTGGTTGAGTCTTATACAAATCTTGAATTAAGAGCTAAAAACTTGTAGAGTCTTAAATGTACTAAATGTAAAATAAAGTACAACATTTCTTATAGCCAGATACATACTTGAGACGGGTAAAATGGACTTAAGTCTTTAAAAGACTCTTAATGAGCTACATACTATATGTACTTAAATTGGTCGTACAAAAAGAGAAAACTGAAAACAATTGAGAGAGCAAAACAATCCCCTTAAAAATGCTCTCGCTTTTCTAATACGCCAACAATTAGTACAAATTTTTTGGCTCATTGATGACCATACTGGCTGGCATGTATCAGTGGTTAAGATCAAGCTCCCAAAACACATTTGGAAGTTTCTGCTTGTAATTTCGGGTATACAATTTATTTCCTGCACCTCTAACTTTAATTTTAAATTACTTTTGGGATTTACGAGAGTTGCAAAACTATCGATAGTGGCGCCTTTCGATACTTTCGATAGTTTCCGGAAAATGATTGATGCTATCGATAATACTATCGTTTTTCCTTTTTACAATCTTAACCTTAGCCACTTAGCTTATGTTTTAATTATCGAGTGAGACACAAAGCAAAAAATTCGATTTATTGATAGTACTATCGACAGTTTTGCAGCTCTACAATGAGCCGAACCCTAACGCATCAATCTAATAATTGTATTTTACACAATTGTTCATTATATTCAATACTGACTTATTGACTTGTTTAGATGGAGACGGTTGTGAGGCTGTCTGCCTGACACACCTAAGCAGAAGTTCGGCCTATTGGTCCTAAAATAATATTCAGGTGTACAAGTACTATCCCCAGCTATTTAGCAGTTTTACTGAATGATGGGAGACAACCATGACGCTCCCTTGGAAAACTACAAAGTCTATTGACCTGCCATGACCCCACAGAGACTTTGAGGAAATATTTCCAGTAACATAATCAATTACATGGCAGCTAGCTCCTTCTATGTCGCGCAGCTGTTTTTTTTACTACTATATACCATCGAAGAGAAGATAGTACACCTCCTTTAGGCGAGAATTTTAAGTGAGGCCGTGTGATTTGTATTTCGCATCGTTTGATGACATGGTAATATCGCCCCTAAGTAGTCTCACCTATAACCCTATGCGACTTGCTTCATATTAGAATGCGTTCTAATATCGAGCGAGATTTTGTGTCAAATTCAGAGTAGATTAGTGAAATTTTTAGGTGTAGTTTATTTTTTTTTCTTTTGCTGTTCACGGATTTCATTTCCACTAATGACGCTAATTTACAATCTCTCAGAAACCAAAAGGCATTCTGATTCAGGTACAGAAATTTGCATCTTTCCAAATTAATAAATGTACAAATTTTGTGAATTACCAAGAGAATAAAAATACACCTCGACTCAACGAAATGTCCTGGCAAAAAGTTCATCAATCGAGCTTAACAGTCTCCTTTGATTTCAAACCTTCATTTCGGCAGTAACTTATAATTTAAGCCTTGTTAAGGCTTAAAGTTCGTTTGAACAGTTTTAAAGACCATTAAATATCTCAGCAGAAAACACAAGCCACAAAATGGACAACACGCTGAGAGACATTCATCAGACGGTCCCTTAGCGAACACCAAACACAACATTGGAGGAGGAAAATTTATGCGCAGCCAGGCCAAGAAACTCAAGTTGGTCTGGTCAAATTGGCAAAAGTCGCTGGCCACTGAAGTAAGCCATGAATCTGAAAAAAGAATACCAAACTGGGTTGGGTGGGGGTTCGGGGCTGTTTGATTTTTCTTCTGACAGCAAAATAATTTGCGTTTATATTGAATTTTTTTCTCCTTTTTCACGAGATATTTTGAGCTTATTTTTGTTGTTGTTCACGTTATTGTTTTGAGGGAAACCGGCATGATTTGCAAATTTATTCATTCAAATGGGCTGTGGCCTCATCCAGATTCTGGTTTATTCGGTCAGTTTGTGTGGGGCATTGATTTTTGAGATTGGCAGGGATATTGTGTTATTTTGTGTAGGTGTATTGGTCCTTGAGCTTCTTTAAAGGGTAATCAGTTTATGAAGGTTTTATGATGAATTGTTCGTAGGAAATTGATTGGGAGTCCACTACTATTAAAGATGTCTAAAAATCAATAGCTGCAATAGCTTTTGTTGTGATGTAGGTAAAACTAGATTTCAGGTATTATTTTTGTTCTGTCTAGGTTCAAGATACGGCTGTTCAATGGCACTCCGGCCATTTGCAACATAGACACAGTCAGAAAGTTGAAGTTGACGCCGACTAGTCTGAAGCCTCACACTTTATCAAAATGTTCGAAGAGGGCCTTTCCTACATCGACAGTGCTAAGTGTATTGATTAACGTCATTAGGGACAGCGAACTAGGAAAATGTACTGAGCCCTCAAGGGGCTTTCCATTGTAATATTTAACAATTTTCACATCCATAGGAGTAATGGTTAAGGTGCTATAGCCATAAAAGAGGAGCTACTTTTATAAAGATTAGAAAAATATACTTAAAATTGTTGATCTATGCTAATTTCAAAATCATTAGGTGCTTGAAAGTGATGTGTCAAAATATTACTGGTAATCTTACAAAGGCCATCAAAAGATGCGAGTAACATATTTAAAAGCGCACTGATAATCGCGGTTTACAGTACTTCCAATTCCGATTTAAGACACTGGCTCAAACAATTGGTATAAAAAAATACAACTACAGTGCTTACCAACATTATGGGACACTTTTGAAATTTGACATTAAGCACTCGCTATATAAATGCTATTGATACTATGACTCTATTCTAAGTTAAAAAAGGAAATATAAGGGATGAAGAGTGATAGAGACTAGGTGTTTGATATTTTGGGTGTATGTAATTGTAAAAGAATCGTTAATTTTATTACAAATGTTGGTTTTTGTGCTAAGCTATATATATATAAGAGTATATCCAACTTACTATATTTTGCTTTCGTCACAGCACGAACTAAAGTTCGTCGTGATAGTTAAACCTAACACAAGAAAGCTTATCAGCGGCGGCTGTTTGCTCAGTGGAAACGCTATTGCTGCGACGCTTTGTTTAGTATAGACGCCTTGCGGCGCCAGTGTAAGCAACATAAATGTGTGGGTTTTACAAAGGGCGCGCGAGCTACCCCACATGTCCCCTCTGGCGTGGCACCATATGGGACACTGCACATTGGGACCAAATTTTTGGTATAAAGTCCCAAATTTTGTGGAAATAAAACGCAATTTAATGTAAAATTTTTAATGTTATATATTCTATCTATAAATAATCGATAAATATTTTAGCTTTTTGCAACCCTGAAATGTTTATCGATTTGCAAAATCAGATGTTGAGGCTTGATTCCGTCTTTATTTTGTTGGATATATATGTATGTCAAACTTTCGAGTGCGCCTCTTAGTTCGCCCATCGGTGATAGATATCGGACTCCTCCGATAGTTAATTAAGTCATTTTTATACTTTTTTAACAGCTTTCTATAGTATTGCGGTCCCTTTGTGTAATAACAACAATTTTGCCCATCCCAGTTTTATGCATCCTAACTCTTAGTCTTCTCCAGCTCCGTATTGCGCATATGGGTATCACGAAGGATTTTGGACCAAAATAACATTCCCAATTATAAAAAAATGCTCTTGCTTCATTTTCAAATGGTATCTGCACGGGCCGTAACCCGATAAAGGGTTGTTATGGCCAGTTAATAAGAAGAAGAAGTGGGCGTGGTTTTGCGAAAAAGAGTCACAAAGCGTACATCTAAAAATCTGCATACTCAAATTTGATGTTCCGTTACTGATATGCACATATAATTATTTTTACTAGAGTTGATAGAAGTGTAGCCGTTAGTAGGCGACGAAAATTATGACATTGCAATTTCTACGTAGTGTCAAAAGTGACAGTTGAAAAATTACTTTAACTTGAAGAAGGAAAATTATAGTGCTGTTTAAGTAACAAATAAAATCTGAAAATTGGCAAAAATGCTGTCTAAAGAAAAAATGCGCAAAGAGAAAGAAAATCTACAAATGGAAATTTTGAGCACGGACTCCTGCAAGCCAAGATCTATGTTATCATTGCCGGAATTCGATGACAACACGGAGCTCCTGCATGGCGACGACTCCACAATTGCGTACAATGCACCGACACAGTTCCAGGAAGATAAGCTGCCGATGCAGGTAAGTGCCTAAATAGATGCAGGCAATGTTTTGATTTTAAATTGGAACGCTGTTGCAGCCACGCCGCCATGAACTTGATCCATGCTTGGCCTACCTTACCAAAGACTTGGGTGACTTGCACTTCGAAGAGGAGGACGTGGATGCAGACTCATCGGTTGCCAAAGAGTTGCCGGCACATGCTTGCAAGTATTGCGGCATACACGACCCGGCTACGGTAGTTATGTGCAACAGCTGCAACAAGTGGTTCTGCAATGGACGTGGCACTACGTCGGGCGCGCATATTATCAATCACTTGGTCCGTGCCAGACATCGTGACGTGACCTTACATGCCGATTGCCCCTTGGGCGAGACCATACTTGAGTGTTACTTATGCGGCGCACGTAATGTCTTTGGTTTGGGCTTTCTACCAGCCAAGGCTGATTCGGTGGTGGTGCTACTTTGCCGCCATCCTTGTGCAGCTCAGAGTTTGCTGAACGTGAACTGGGATCAGGAACAATGGAAGCCGCTGATATCATCAGATCGTTGCTTATTATCCTGGCTGGTCAAGCAGCCCAGCGAGCAGGATCAGCTGCGTGCACGTAAGATATCGGCTGCACAAATCAACAAACTGGAAGAGCTTTGGAAGGAAAACAATGAGGCCACTTTTGATGATGTGGAAAATCCGTGCATTCAGAACGAGCCGGCACCAGTGCTGCTGCGCTATGCGGATGGTTATCAGTATGAGACAACTTTTGGGCCCTTGGTGCGACTAACGGCGGAATATGATAAGAAGCTTAGAGAATCAGCCACGCAGGACAACATTGAGGTCCACTGGGATGTCGGTTTGAATAAAAAGATTATTGCCTACTTTAGCTTGCCCAAAATTGACTCAGACACGAAGCTTATGCGTGGAGATGAGCTGCGCCTACGTTATGTGGGCGAGATAAATAATGCTTGGCAAGAAGTTGGTCAAGTTATTAAAGTACCCGATAACTATGGCGACAATGTGGGCCTCGTGTTCAAATGCTCGACAAACGCGCCCATTAAATGCACTAGCAATTTCTCTGTGGACTTTATATGGAAGTGCACATCCTATGATCGTATGATGCGCGCTCTACGCAAGTTTTCTGTGGATCGCAGCTCAGTTTCCAGTTATATACACTCACGTTTATTGGGCAATGGATGTTCTAATGGAAGCGATGAGGTCTTATTTTTCAATCAGCAGCCCAAGGTATGCAGTGCGCCAAATTTACCAGAACTAAATCGCTCGCAGATCTATGCTGTAAAGCATGCCCTGCAGCGTCCCTTAAGCTTGATACAAGGACCACCGGGCACAGGCAAAACCGTCACCTCGGCTGCTATAGTCTATCAGTTGGTCAAGCAGCATGGTAGCACTGTTCTGGTATGTGCTCCTAGTAACACGGCCGTAGATCAGTTGACGGAAAAAATACATAGGACCAATTTGAAGGTATTGCGTGTTTGTGCCAAGAGTCGGGAGGATGTTGACAGTCCAGTGAGTTTTCTGGCTCTACACAACCAAATACGCAACATGGAATCCAACACAGAGTTGAAGAAGCTGCAACAGCTGAAGGATGAAACCGGCGAACTTAGCTCGGCGGATGAGAGACGTTATCGTACTCTTAAGCTGAACTGTGAAAATCAGCTACTACAAGCTGCAGATGTTATATGCTGCACCTGTATTGGCGCTGGAGATAGCCGATTGTCGCGCATCAAATTTAGCGCCATATTGATTGATGAAGCCGTGCAGGCCACAGAGCCAGAATGCATGGTGCCTGTGATACTGGGCGGCAAGCAGCTTATTTTGGTGGGTGACCAATGTCAGCTGGGCCCGGTGGTCATGTGCAAAAAGGCGGCACGTGCTGGACTGTCGCGGAGTCTGTTTGAGCGTTTGGTTATGCTGGGTATACGACCATTCCGCTTGGAGGTGCAATATCGGATGCATCCCGAGCTGTCGCAATTTCCTTCGAATTTCTTTTATGAGGGCTCACTGCAAAATGGTGTCTGCGCTGAGGATCGCCACTTGAAGTTGGACTTTCCTTGGCCGCAACCTGACCGTCCCATGTTCTTTTTGGTTACACTGGGACAGGAGGAAATTGCCGGTTCGGGCACTTCATTCCTCAATCGCATGGAGGCTTCTAACGTGGAAAAGATAGCAACACGGTTTCTCAAGACTGGCGTGAAGCCTGAACAAATTGGTATTATAACGCCTTATGAGGGACAGCGTGCTTATTTGGTGCAGTTCATGCAGAACCAAGGAAGCCTACACTCGCGTTTGTATCAAGAAATTGAGATTTCCAGCGTAAATGCTTTTCAAGGACGCGAAAAGGATATAATAATCATGTCTTGCGTGCGCTCCAATGAACGTCAGAGCATTGGTTTTCTTAATGATCCGCGGCGCCTAAATGTGGCGCTCACGCGTGCTAAATACGGCATTATCATAGTGGGCAATCCCAAAGTCTTGGCACAGGAACAACTGTGGAATCATCTACTCAACTTTTACAGAGATCGCATGGTTTTGGTGGAGGGCTCACTCAACAATCTAATCGAGTCGGCAATACACATTCCGAAGCCCAAGAATATGTGGAGCATAAATGCCGATGCCAAGAAAAAATTTGCGCCAGGCCCCTCTTCGGGAGGGCATAACAAGTGCTTGCTAAATCAATATGGTGTGAATTATGGCGTTGCCAGCGGCAACGAAGTCACTGGTGGTGGTTCACCCAAGACCAGCTGGGCAGTAGCTCGGGTGCAACACGATCAAATTGGCTATATATCCGATGCACATACTGCCGGGTCTCTTATGAACTTACCCGTACCTATAGGCATATTTATGAACATGGGAAGCTTACCACCACTCTCCTACAATAAGCATCAACAGATTATCATGGCAGCCAAACAGCATCGTGCTGCTCCACTGATCGGAGGTCTTGGACGTAAACCGCGAAATCTTGGCGAGAAGAAAAGCAAATTGAATAATACGGTGGAATTAAGCGCCAATGTCGACGGAGTTGGTAGCAACGTTACCAATACTAACAATGAAGAGCCATTAAGTCAGCCGCTCGAAGTGTCGCTGGAAATGGAACAGCCGGATGGATACCTATATCCAGAGTAGCCGGAATTGTCGCAGGACTATTGCCAAATATCATAAATCAATAATCTGCTCCCAAAGGATGTTTCTTTCAATGTGGTAAGCGCAGTGTGAGTCTAAAACATATTTTAATTTCAGTTCATAATATCTATCGATCTCTATTCGAACTAGTAACTCAAGAAACTTAAAATTTTGCAAGCAAACTGGGTAAAGTGTGCGCTAAAGTAACATATCGGAGCTGAACATGTCAAAATCTAAAGAATATTCCAAAATGAACCATTAATTATCAAAAACTTTTTCCTGTGATGCATACATTGTCAAATAAAATGTTGACCATTCTTTCCAATTGTTAATCTTTCAATAAACTGTTAACTCTGTTAGCTAAATAAAATACTTCCAAAATACCGTTTTCTTTTAGACAAAAGAACGGTGTTTTCCTATATTAGTTTTCTAATAATCACCTGATAACCGACTTAACGAACAACAATCTGGCAAGCCGAGAAGCATTGTGTTATTAAATTCTGTGTAAAACTTGTACATTACAACAATGAAGTGAAACTAATGAATACCCTAACTGTACATATTTGTAGAGCATTTGTATATGCATATTTCATAAATTATTAATTAATCTGTGACACGTTTCAGTGTCATGCCATTTGAGCCTTCTTTTTGAAGATTATTTTCCGGTTTCTCACCAAAAACACGATTCATATTGTCTTCCAAGACGGCGATAGTTGCTGGCTTTTCCGTATAGATGAGATACTTTACATATCCCCACAAAAAGTAGTCCAGCGAAGTCGAATCGCACCATCAAGGCGGCCAATACACAGGTCCAAAACGTGTGATGAATTGCTCACCGAATTCGCCTCGCAATGTGCCCATCGCTTCGCGTGTTGTGTGATATGTCGCGCCATCCTGTTGAAACCACATATCGACCAAACCCAGCTCTTTCATTTTGGACAAAAAA
The DNA here is from genome assembly GCA_035041775.1 of Chymomyza caudatula. NCBI lineage: Eukaryota > Metazoa > Arthropoda > Insecta > Diptera > Drosophilidae > Chymomyza > Chymomyza caudatula. Next base: position 3,871,147 of record JAWNKW010000133.1, read on the forward strand.
AGAAGGTCGAAATCATCAATTTCGAATTTTGTGGATGCATTGGCAGTTCTTGCAATTCTTCTGGTTGTTCCTCGGAACAACAATTTCCTTATTAACGTAGAAAAGTGTTTTGTCGCTGAACAAAATTCTTCCAAAAAAGAAGCAGATCTTCTCGCCTGGCTTCAGTTCTTGCTGTATTTTGTATAGTTTTAGATGGTCGATTTACACATAACCAATTGCTGCGATGATGATATGTCAGCAATATTCTCTCCTACACAAACCAATCGATGATTTAGTGTCGAATAAAGTGAAATTAGTGCGATATTTGTTCACAATGGCGTGAATAGCTCAGTAGGACGATTATGACGACCATAAAATGGACGAAATGCTAATCACATATTTTACTGAGCACAATTTTTGTTAATAAAAGTTGCAAACGTTGTTCGCGTGTAAGTCTATCCATGGTGAAATGATCATACTTTGACACGTGACACGAATCACGAAAACAAAATCTGGCTGAAAAATCAAACAGCAAAAAAAATCACCCGTTATAAGGCAACCCTTATAACCCTTACTTGGAGAAGAATTTTGGCACTTTTGAAGTGAGTTCATCAAGGTTGTATGTCTAGTCGTTGCAATGGAACCATAAAGGGCTCAAGTACTTCATCGTACCAATCGCATCGCCTCAGTCGAATCCTAAACTGACTAAAGAATCGTCTTTTCTTGAGTGTTGGCAGCCGTACTGTAGATCTATCTCGCAGTAGTTTCTTCATTCGTATGTACAATATGACCCAGTCAGCGGAGACACTTGACTATGTAAATGTCATCGTTTCGCTCATAAGTGCGTCGATCCATCGAATTCAGTAGTCGTTGCCAATGCTTTAAGGGCCCAAGATCTTACGCAGCTAGGCGTATTTCTTACTTTCTGCTAGACACAAACCCCCTTGAGTATACAGCTGTTCTAAGAAACTCTTTTATTTATGAAATTCAACATTTCCGCAGAAATTCACAATCTCAAAAACTTTGTCTCAACTTTGCCTTGAACCGCTTGTTACCTATAATAAGCAAATATACCGATGACCTGTAAATCGTAGAGTGAACTTTTTTACTTACTAAATTGAATATTTCTGTAAATTTTCAATTTATACGCGAACTTAAGCTTATTGCGTCACAAATTTTAAAAATATATAGAAGCTTTAAAATAAATAAAACTTATCCTACCTCAAATCAAAATGCAGCAACACAGATATAAAAGTTAGTGCCACAAGTTAAAAGTCTTAGGGGAATATTAGGGCACGCTTCCGGCGCTTGGAGATGCAAATGTATCTGGGCCATTGGCACAATTGAAGTTCAAATGAAAATAGCTTTTTAATGAATGACCCATTAGACGCCCTTACCTGACCAGCACACCATCAGCACAGTTGTTGTGGTTTTTGTAGTTGAGGCATTCGTAATGAGCATCTGACCCTTGAACTTTGACACAAAGGAATACAAAGTGAGCGGGTCGGCGTTGGGAAAATCAATTCAACTAGCTGCAAGTTGTTGGCACAGTGTCAAACGGCAGTTTGTTAACAACACAAAAAACAGGAGAGTTTTAAATTAGCCCTGACCACTAGTAAAGCGTCGGTATTTTGTATTCTACATGAGCCTAATTACGAAATGTGCTTTAATTAGTACGCTTGACTTAATTACAAAAGCTGCAAACTGTAAAGTCAACTCGACAGCAACAAAATCTAGTACGGAAAATAGCAAAGAGTTAAACCAACTTAAATCCAGCATAATTAAGCATATATGTGTGTGTGTGTGTTTGTGGAAACAGCTGCTTGTGCTTTATTACAACTTTAGAATTTGTGCACTTTAAATTTGGTGTTTAACACAAAACCCATTTAGAGAACTCGATTGGAGGGAAAGCGCTTTAATATTCACAATTAAGGGCTCAAATGGCATGACACTGAAACGTGTTACAGATTAATTAATAATTTATGAAATATGCATATACAAATGCTCTACAAATATGTACAGTTAGGGTATTCATTAGTTCCACTTCATTGTTGTAATGTACAAGTTTTACATAGAACTCGATGTATAGAACTGTGGCATCCTTTTTGCACCAGCTGTTTTGCAAGTTCAAATTATTTAAATTGTTTCTTTAAATAAAGGGATGCTAGTTATGTATATTTCAATTATCTGTTCCTTCTATTATATAAAAATCTTGGTTACTGCTTATTTCTTAATTTCTTTCTTCTTATTTCTGTTTCTCATCAATCTTGTACAATCAGGACTATTCTGCTTTCGACTCCGAACAAAGCATGCGGAGTCGAAGTGGTTTGCCGTTCTGGATTTTGATTCCGAGCAAACTTACCCATTTTCAAAAGTAAGGCCTTTAAGTACTCGGAATGAAAAGTAAATAACAAGCAAATACTGCGCATTATCAGCTTAGCACACTTCCGAGGAACAGTGGTTTCGGGTCAATTTAAACAAAACTAAAAAAGTAAAATTTTTGTAATTAAACAGGACCTATTCCGAATGTAGTTCATATTTAGGGAATTTAATAATGTAATGTGTGATCCTCGGCTTCGTTCAGTCGGTAACCACTTTATTTTTTAATAATTTAAAAAATTTTTTAGCTGCTAAGCTAACACATCACAGAGCTGCATCGAGTGGACACAACCTTCCTCATTGACGTTCGCAGCAGAATGAAAATTAAGATACCACAACGAGGGATATCGACCGAGTTATCTTACCTTGTAATTCTTATACTATGGGACTGGTCAACTTTCAAAATTTCAAATTTGTGATGGAGAGTATGTTGCGATAGGCGAAGTATATCGCAATGGGACAATATTGAACTATAAGCTGCTCGCCTAAGCATATTACATTGACATCCTTGGTAGTACTAAGCGAGAATTTACTGGAGCTTTCACGGCTATTAACGGAGAATCAGCCACTGATGGGTCTGAGAATGCAAGCAAGTCAAACTTTACACGTTTTCTTTAAGTGGAGAGAAGTGGAAGTTGGACTCTGAAATTAATGTTAATTATACTTTTAAAGTTGTCAAGGATTTCGTCTACCTTAACACCACCGTCATAACGAAAAATCATGTCAGCATTGAGTCCAAGCGGAGAAACACTCTACTCAATAGAAGTTACTTTGGTCTCAGTATACAAATGAGTATTAGAGATCACTTTCCGCTGACGAAACTAACACTCTATAAAACGCACATTCTTCCAGTTTTGATTAATGTTTCAGTTTACAGTTTTGAGCGGAAAGTACTCCGTAAGGTCTTTGACATTCTTCTTCTTCTTAACTGGCCATAACAACCCGTTACCGGGTTACGGCCTGATGCAAATATCTCCTCCAAGCGTCTCTGTTTTGCACGTGCGTGGTCCAGTTGGTGATACCAAAGGTAGCTAGCGTGAACACTACCTGGTCCTTCCAGCGGAGGCATGGTTTCCCTTCCGTCGCTTCCCTTCGACCGCCGCATTGTAGACCATTCTCGCAGGAGCTTTATAAGACCGCGTCATCACCCAAGCTTCAGCGCCATACAGTAAAACGGGAAGGATGAGCGTCTTGTAGAGTATTAGTTTCGTCTGGCGGGAGAGGTCTCTACTACTCATTTGCCTACTGAGACCAAAGTAATATCTATTGGAAAGAGTGATTCTCCGCTTGATCTCCATGCTGACATCGTTCTTCATCGTGATGGTGGTGACAAGGTAGACGAAGTCCTTGACAACATCATAAGTATAGTTTTCAACATCAATCTGAGAATCCAACCGCTGTGTCTCTCTACTCGATGAAAACATATACTTTGTCTTGCTCTCATTAACAACCAAACCCACTCTAGCAGATTCTTTTTCAATAGCTGCAAAGGTTCCAGTAACTGCTCGCTTTGTACGACCAATGATATCGATATCATCTGCGTATGCAAGCAACTGGACACTCTTATAGAACATAGTCCCGTTCCTATTTACTTCGGCCTTACGCAACACACTATCCATCACAAAGTTGAAGAGGTTGCAGGAGAGGGCATCGCCTTGTCTGAAGCCTCGCTTGGTATCAAAGAAGGAGAATCGGAGAAGCTCTTTCCTACCTTGTCGGAGCTGCGCGTGTTGCTCAACGTTTTAAAAAGTTTAAATTTTGAAGAATAGTGTTATTGATTTAAAAATTGGCACAGATTTTAATATATGTTTATATGTCTTTTCGACCCATTTTTTTTTTTAAATTGAACAACATTGGAACTTATGTTATTCAATAAGGATAATCGGAATTTTCTTACAGTAATATCGCTGTTATGAAAAGAGCCATCGCTACTTTTGTTCCCATTTTACCGCATGCTGGATTCACTGTTTATGCGACAAAGGGTATCCCAACGGTTTCAGACTGACCCAGCCTTGTGTATAGGGTACGACCATTAGAAAGACAATTCAATTTGGAAAAAACTACACTTGTTTAAGAATTTATGTTGCTGTGAATACCATCACTACGTTCATTTTACAAAATCGTTTAAAACATGACCTCCAAAAGAAGTCCTTGTACTCCCTCTACTGTACTTGGTGTGGCTTTCATACCGATTTATATTCTTATACATACTTATATATGCATTAGCACTTCTCTTTTTGAGAATTTCTTTCTTCAAGGAACTGCATATAAGTATTATGTATTTTTAATTTAATTAATCTAAATGCTAGCCCTAAATCTTTAGACTGAATTTAAAGCCAGAAAACAACTTTTTACATACTTCACCCAAAACTTTTCTATGCTATTGTTACAAAAGATTTTTCATCTTATTTTGCCTTTTCATTGAAAGGCAACAAACTTTTTGTAAGATGAACAAACAAACAAAGAATGAAAAACAAAAATGAAATTGAATCTGTGCAAATCCCTTTAGATTTTTCCAATTTTTTACCAAGCACACGAACACAAGAGGAATTTTATAACTTTTACGCGAAGCTGACTACGTGCTAATGCCACTGTAAGTACACACACTCACACACAAACACACGTATACGCCTGATTATGATAATGATATCGATTATATATATATATTTTGTACAAGTTACACTTTTGATGAGATGCCAACAAATGGGAAGGGTTTTAAAGTATTAAAAATTATAAATTGCGAATGCAAAACGAAAGATTTAAGGGAATCATAGTGTAAAGAATATTTTCGAATTCCAGAGCCTTCCACTTTCAAAATTGACCATGGACTTTCTGTATTACATTAATATTACTATTATCAAATATTTTTGGGGTAAAACAAACAGAAGCTATAAATATTTCGAAAAAACCCTAGGATTTCAAACTTTATTTTAGAAAGAGAAAGACTTCGGATACTTGCCAGCCCCCTGACCCTCTCGAGGTAGAGGAAATTCCTCCTCCCGTTTCCGTGCCCCTTCCTCTTACCCCTCCTCTTCGTCTTCCCCAACCTTTTTTGTCTCTTTCTCATCCTCTTCCTCACTCAAAAGCTATAAGATATAACACAATCTGATGTACGTTTTACTCCGCCCCCTCTCGCTATGCTCATCAACCCCAGTGACCCTGCCCAGGTGGATCATATTACTATTCCACTTTCTTTTCTTCATCCTCATTCCGAAAGCTACAGCCCGATCTACGATTCACTCCGCCACTTCACGCTTCGCTCACCACACCCTACGCCTTTTGCCACGCTGACTTTGTCTTTAGGGCATGCCCCATCCGCTTTCGGCAATGGCCCCTTTTCACGCTCCCATTCCTGATCTGGTCATGCCTCCTTTTTCTCATGCCCCCTTATACTTTTCTTATCTCATCTTTTCCGCCTTCGGCCACGCCCACTTTCTCCTTGGCACATGCCATCTTCTCACGACGAATGCCATCTTCTCACGGCCTTCGGCCTTCTTTTTCCGTATTTGGCCACTTTTCCGCTTTCGGCCGGGGCTGCGTTTTAATATAATAATTATAAACTAGTTGGCACCGCAACCTGCTTGCTCCGCTCACCAGCCCACTTGGCCCTTTTGTGGTAATCTTTTTCCTCTTCATTTTTCTCTGCCCAGTCCACTTCACGTTTCCCTTTCAGTTCCCATTTACAGTCGGTTCCCTTCCCGTTCTCATTTCCTTTCCCATTCCTAACCATCTTCTTCCTTGTCCTCATCATACTAAGACTGTTGAACACTTTGTTCATTGGTATCTACCATTCTTCGAGCTGCTTCATTGTAAGTACATCGCGAACAGCTTCCAAAATTCGATCATCTTTATACTTGTGGGAAGACACAAACCAATCATCCTCATTTCAAGAGTTATAAAGCTACCAGACATAGACTACACACAAAGTATATAACTTCGAAACAATCGCGTTTAAATATTCTGTTCTGGATAGCTCGATAGGCTCCTAGGGCCCAAACCCTTGTGAAATTTTGAAAACATATTCTCAAGGCGTTGTTCTTTCAGAATATGCAACATACATTTTTTTCCTGTTTTGCAGCCCGCACAAGTATAAACGATCATGTTCAAATCACATTAACATCCGGAAATCAAGTTCGCAATCCTGGTTTGAAAGCTAATACAACTTATCAAAGTGATGGATACGTGTAACAAATGAGAGAACTGCTAGGGCACGTAAACTTCGGATCGTCTAAGTCTCTTTATTATATTGAAACAAATTTGTAAATATTTTATTTTGCATTTTTATATGAAGCCACTTTAGTGAAGAACTCGAGCTACAGATGGAATCTGCACACGGATACTATGCGAGCCGTGCGAAATCGATATAAAAAGATGGGCACGTCAGTGACTAAGCTGATCACTGTATTGGTATTTCTCTCAGCACATATCCCTCTCCTTCTTCGTAATGCATCACGTTCCACAGTATGAGACCCAACAACCCTGTGGCACGCCGACAACTTCCAGCATGCATAAAGGTCTATAGGCTGAGGGCTCCTGGTCGATGCACCTGTTGAAAAGGTCGACAAATGGATTTGCAATTGTAGCCTTGATGGCCCCTGTGAGTACGACACCAGTGCCTTAATGAAATGGATGCAGGTCAGGGTTTCAAAAACTTTGGCCTCGTCAGTGAGTATTTCTGATATGCTACTGCCTCGTATTTTGTACCCTCTGCGAGAGCGGGTGTGACATGCATTTACGTCCCACCAAAATCATCTCCCATTTATTAGAAAGCTCCCATGTTCAGCTCTGATACGTTAAGCGGATACTATACCCAGTTTGCTTGCAAAATTTAAAGTTTCTTGAGTTACTAGTTCGAATAGAGATCGATAGATATAATGAACTGAAATAAATGTATGTTTTAGACTCACACTGCGCTTATGATATTTGGCTATAGTCCTGCGACAATTCCGGCTACTCTGGATATAGGTATCCATCCGGCTGTTCCATTTCCAGCGACACTTCGAGCGGCTGACTTAATGGCTCTTCATTGTAAGTATTGGTAATGTTGCTACCAACTTCGTCGATACTCGCGCTTAATTTCACCGTATTATTCAATTTGCTTTTCTTCTCGGTTCACGTCCAAGACCTCCTCCGAGCTACTGCCCAACTGGTCTTGGGTGAACCTGTAATGGTCGCGCCTCTGTGACTGGCTACGTTTTTTAGATATGCACATTTTTCTCGCAAGCCTTTTGTCGACAGCAAGTATCGCATGCGAGAAAAGTTAGTCGCCGACACGCCAGCTTTTGTCAGGCAGCGATCGAGCAAGATGTCTCCGTTTAAAGTACCACAGTGCAGCCAGCTGCAAGTCGTACGAAAGCTTTTTGCTGGATTTTTTTTGTATAAAAGACCTGTTGCAACCTAAGAAGGCCTCTTTGTCAAAATTTTTCTTGTAACGGACGGACAATCCGCGTCAGTTTAATCGTCGTACACGTGGGTGCCGCCAATAACCCAAAAAAAAAGAAGAACAAAACTTTTAAAATATCAATTAAAAGAACCACCATACATATAAATACCATAAAAAAATATAAAAAAATGTGTTGCAAAATAATGCAAAAAAAATAATTATTACAATTAAAGCAACATACCAGCAAAAAAATAAAATATAAATATATATAAAAAAATATAAAATTTATGTAAGGAGATCCGGCCAACCTGGAATATAAGATATAAGAGGGAATATCAATCGCAGGGCGAATATCAATCGCTTCCCCGAGGTGCAGCACGTGTCCAACCCCGTGCAGGCGCCATAGAATAAGCATGCAAAATTTGAATAGTCATTTTGGCTCTATTATCTATTCTAATAGTGATAACATAAGCTAAATCGAAACGTTCTTCAAATAATAGGAAAACCCAAAAATAATATACAACATAATATGTGTGCAATTCTATTCTCCTCAGAAAAAAAAACAATTCGACACAACGCTGAAAGGCCTTTCATCGCTGGAACCATGCATGTAAGTTTGCTCATACATATGTATATATATATATATTTTGTTGTTTTATTTTGGGTAGATCTGCATTTCGGAGCTTTTCCTTTACGCACATTATCGGTTACAGTAAAGTACAAGAGTAAAGCATCAAGAGAACCAAATTAGAATGTTTAAAAGGTTAAACGCCGAGGTCAATGACCTTGCTTTCCGATCAGCTGTAGCCTAAAGTTCATTTTTGTTACGCTTTTGATTTATTATAAGTTTGCTTAGACAATATCGAAAAGTACTGCGCATCACATAATATTAGGAATTCTTATTTTTAATTATGAAATTACTGGAAGCTAAAATTTATTAGTTAAGGTAGGTGTTAAGAAGGGACGCTATTAGATTAAATACTGATGTTAGCCATTAAGAAAAAGGAACGGAACCCCTAAGAAGCAAAGTCTCATTTTTTTTGTAGATCATGTTTAGTACTATAAATGGGGTCATTTCCGTTTCAAGAGCGTAGCTCTCTGTTAAAATACAGTAGGGACTCTATAATTAATAATATTATTTAATCGGGAGGTCAGGGAGGCAGCAACCCATCCCACACGCCCAAGAGCTAGGGAATCAAAGGGTCCCGCTCCTCTGTCTGCTCTCGACCTCAAGGCCGTTCATATCCACCGGTTCACGTGGATATAACTTATTCCTCTGGAACGCATGCAGTTACAGATTATAGAAGTTCAAGTAATCAATCGAGTCGAGAGTCTATATTCAAGTTGAAAATTTGATTGTAAAGTTAATAAAGTTGTTCTGAAATGTTGATAAACTTAAACGTATGAATGGTAAATTTGTTAAGTTGAGATCAAGCCGTTGGTAAAAGCAGCCGTTTTTTTGGAAAACTATCTAAACTAATTAATCTAAACTTTTATATTATTCTTCTATATAATTCTACATACATGTGATAGGACTGTAGGACTCCCTTTCTCGACAGCCCCTACTCGCTCTTCTACTCATTGCTCTCTGTCATCGATGGTATCGGGAAGCGCTGCCAGGGTTCCCAAAAAAGCGAATGGGTAAGGATCAATAATGCCAGTTACCCCATTCCCAAAGACATAATACACAAAATTCAGACGGAATGAACCTAATGGCTTTAATGGCCAATATATCTATAGAAATGGGGACCATTACCGAACTTATCGATTGTTCCTAAATAAAAGCAGGATATAAATAAAGAAAGAGTAAATAAAATTCGCTCATATATATATCAACGTATATCTGTTAATGAACAAAACCAAACCATAAATCAGTTCTTCGTACCGAGTGGCTTAATAGGTTATTCTGAGGGATTGTTTTTCCATTAGTTCCTCACTTGCTAACTAAGTACTTACGAATAAGCTAGCGTTAACTAGTGTTCATGCCTTAGTAATGAATGTAATGAGAGCGGCAACTGAACTTAACCACAATGCCTGAAATGACTCGATGTATTTATGAAATTTTCAGGACCTTGCCAACTAAAAGCTTTCCGTTTCCACGCCCTCGCTCACTTTCACACCTACACAGCGGCAGTGGAAACAGCCACAACAAAAGATCCTTAGGCCATCAACACACCCGTACAGTGTGCTGTTTACGTGGTCTGCTGGCTGAGTCCACACACCATACCCAAAGGCCTTAACTTGGCAGGAACAGTGTTGACGGTAAACATGTTTTGACTTCGATTAGGTAATGTATTATATCCCACCGCCCCTTCATATATCAGCGCTCCTTCAGCGTAACAACCAATTACCAATGTCCAGGCATGAAAAGTCTTTTTCCTCTCTCTCTGATTTTTCCTGGATTTCATTAATTTATGCAATGTCCATTTGTGTGTTCAATTAGTTTATTTGTGTCGTGCTCAAATCGTTGGACGTAATTGCTTCTATTAGAGATTTGCACATTTTAAATTGGCTGTAATGCCAGTTGATGCTTTAATCTCATTTCATATTGTTGTTTATTCATCAACTTAAAATTTCACTTTATTTATGCAAATTGCAAAATGGCGAACGTGTGTGGCAAATTTATGCGCAAATTGTAATTAGCCAACTTTTCGTGTTGGTAGCAAAAACAAAGAGTTCTATAATAAAAAGCATCAAATGTCATTTTATTTAATGTGATAATGTAGTATATGCTGAATTCTAAATATGTTATTAAGCGGAATTATTGCAAAAAGAAATACAACTTTTTATGTGGAATCAAAAATTAATAAACATTCTTAAATAAATGTTATTAGTATTAACTTTCTTCTTTTTCATATTTATGTTATTTTAAATTATTTGATATTTCACTAAGAAATAATAATTGTGATATTTTGGAAATCGAAGCATTCAGTTTCCGTTTTTCCTTTATGGTTTCAGGTATCAAACATTTTTCAATTTCACAAACAATTTCACTTTTTACAGAAATGTTAACAACGCCAAATGTAGTACGTTAGGCTTATAAACCAAACAATTTTGACCTTTTTCTGCACCATCCCCCTACCCCCGTAGTACAGTTACTGTTATTAAGCCCATACCCTTTAAAAATATGGGCACAGGGCATTCCACTGTCGGGCACCGTCCCTACTGTCTGCATCAAATTTTTGTTTGGCTATTTTCGTGCATCTTGATACTACCGTCACAATGAAGAACGATGTCAGCATGGAGATCAAGCGGAGAAGCACTCTAGCCGATAGAAGTAACATTCGTCTTAGTAGGCAAATGAGTAGTAGAGACCATTCGCGCCAGACGAAACTAACACTCTATAAGACGCTCATCCTTCCCGTTTTGATTTATAGCAGTCTGATGCAGAAGTCCTTGGAGTGTTTGAGCGGAAAGTTCTCCGTAAGCTCTTTGGCCCTTTATATGTTTAACGACTACCGCATTCTATGGAACGACGAGCTCTACGAAATCCGCTCCGCTGGCTAGGTCATGTTGTTTGCACGAAAGAGCTAATGCGGCTGTTGAAGGGAGGGGCAGGCCGTGCCTCCGTTGGAAGGTCCAAGTAGAGAACACACTAACTACCTTTGGTATAACCGATTGGAGAAAAGCACCTACAGCAGTGCTCTACTACAGGCCGTAACCCACTAATGGGTTCATTTGGCCAGTTTAAAAGAAGTAAAATGTTGTTGGGGGGCAGTGCCCCTACTTAGCATCACTGCCAGTTCCTTTTCTGAATTAGGCCTTATTAGCTGGTTATAGTTACAGTCAAGCTCAAACTTGTTGCCTAGTGTAGTTACTGCCGTTCAACAAGCAAGAAAAAAATGTGCTTTTCTAATAATATGACAGGGTGCTGTAAATATCAACTTATTGGAAAAATATTTATGAATTTAAAGAAAAAAATGTACTATGAAAATCCGGTTCAGCATTAAAACAGCGATTTAACAGGTTATGTTCACACAGGCACACATTTTCATTTATGTGTATGTATTTACATAGGTTTTTCTAAATGTGTCCGCACGCAAAGTTCATTACGTATACGCCCCGTATTGTCAGACGGAAATTGCACAAGTCAGCAAACAAGCTGCAAAGTACTTTGTGTATAGCTGTGTGTGTGTATGTGTGTGTGTGTGTCCGTGCTCGTATAGAAAATTTGCACCCCATGTTTTCCACAATTCGTTACGTGTAGGCGGAAACAAATGTTGACAATATCCTGCTAAGCAGAAATTAACAAGTGTCAATGAAACTGTGAGTCAGTGTAACCTGCAATTCGATTTAAATGCCACTTATCGCGACGGGAAATTAATGTTAAGTGTGAAATTACGGTAGCTATGAAGTTCAAGATTTTCTGGTGTTACATTACGCATTCGCCGAAAACTGTTGTTTCAGGGCTAAAACGCTGGCTGTCAGTTAATCGTTATCGGTGTTTAACAGAGTGATTGATGTGCGGAGAATGGACCTACGGACATCGATGTGATGCGATTCGAGGTGTCCGCTGAGATCAGCTTCCAGACCACCAAGGTAAAAGAGCAAGGCAGCTATGTTCCTGGGTTGACAGGTTTGCTGGTGTTCCGCAGCGGACCGTTTTGGACAGCTGATGCCCAGAGGGTTATAGCTTGACAGGCGGTACTAACACATTATTTCACGATATAATAATTTTTTGTTACTTTCCGAAAGAAGCGACAAGTTACAAGTTATGTTATTCTTGTAGCATCTGGACGATTGGACTATGCACTGGAACATAAAGAATAATGTCAGGAGAAGTAGACTTTGAGGCGTGGTATTCTTCCGAGACTGCAACTGGGCTTTGTACTTGTCAAGAGGCAAAATTTTACGCAACACATTCTGGAAGCGATAATCAGTTACATGCAAAAAATTCAAATCAGTTTTTATACTTTTTTTTATGTTAAATTTAAAACTTTAATCAATTGACTTAAAATCAGTGATAATCGCTTACAGTTAATATCGCTTATATGCAACGGCAAGAATGCTGCCCCGGTGACGCATATAAGCGATAATCGGATATATGTAAAATTTTTTATATGATCAGTTGCCAGCTGCAATAGTTTTTTTTTTCATTTATAGAGAATGGTTATTTTTTGTTCTGAATTTAAATTAGGTCGATGCATTACTGCACAAAAAGTAAACGATTACTTTATTATCAATCGATTGAATAAACAAAATGGTTTAAAATGTTAATCGTTAAACTGTGCTGGAAAGCCTTTGCATATAACCGATATCTTTTTTACCTAGAATTTATTGATATGCAATAATTGCTAATAAGCGGTTTTCATATATACGACTATTATTGCAAAGCAAATTGCATTGAAAATATTTTTTTTTGCATAGATGCAATTATTTCATATAAAGGATAAGTCATATATGTGTACTGTATCAGCTATCGCCGACCAAGATTAACATACTATATTTAAGAAATTGAAAACTTATACATATAGAATTTTGAATTCACTCAGTTTCAAAAACTTGATCTTTTAAGTTTGCCGTCTTATTTTCTTAAATGGATTACTTCGTACCTTATCGCAAAAGCTGTAATCGGAGACAGTAATCGTTAGCTTCATTATAACGAAAATTTCTTTTGTATAGTTTCAAGGTCACCACAAAGAAGCCTGGACCCGTGTTTTTTTATACCTTTTGCCAATATTTTTCCCAGGTTAGTATTTATTGCTCGTTTTCTCTTGTACGCCGACGATGCAAAACTTTGTTTCTCTTAAAACGATTTTACATCGATTTTACTACCGGATGAATTAAGCTTCTTTCACGTTTATAGAATTGTGATAAGCTGATTTTTTTGGTCGTTAGCTTTGATTAAATGCACAACAAATTGCGTATTACATTATGCTCAAAAAACTTCCCCTAGCTACATACTCTTATTAGAATAACTGCCGGCATACAGACATAGCTGGCCGGCAGACAAATAAATACGTATTCCCCAATCCCCCACATCGGCTCAATCCCCCACATTGCCAATTTTCCACTTTTTTTTTGCCACAGACCACAAATGGCTTTGGGCATTGCCTGCTTGTGGGCAAATATAATTTCCCCAACCGTTCGCTGGCAACAACAACTAAACTAATATAAGTTAATTCTCTGAATTACGAGGGCTGTCTGATAAGTCAAAGAGCTTTTGCATTTCCCGCGTTGTAACATTAAATGACACGCTGCTTCTGTCAACTACGGCAAACTTCTTCTTCTTCTTCTTAACTGGCCATTACAACCCGTTATCGGGTTACGGCCTGATGTAAATACATTCTTTCATTGGAATTGTGGTTTTACGTAGTGGGTCCCAACTCCTACGCACAGCCCTATTAAGGCCTACTGGTCTCGAAAGAACCCAGTGTCATTGTTAGTCGCCTCATATGACAAGCTTTGACCTGCTGAGGTGGTATTCCTAACCCGCTCACTACTATGGCAAACTTGCATTTTGAAAAGTTTGGATTTTTTGATTGACAGCCACTCAAAAACTCTGTGAGATTGAAAAAACGTGAGTTTCTTGTAACATCACCGAAACGAAGGAAATTAAAACTTTAATTTCTAAGATGTCGTTTATTGAATTTTGTTGTACCAGCACAAGAAACGCCGAACATTTAGGTCATAATTGGGAGTCATGCCGGAAAACGTTGGTAAAATTCACGGAATGGTATTGGAGGACGGGAGCATGAGTTTGCGTGAGGTGGCTGACTGTATGCTTCTCTGAATAAGCTGTGCTCGTGATGGATGCTGCTATAGCTCACACTTGACCGTAAGCACAACCGTGTGACCAATTCAAAGGAGTGCTTGGCGATGTTCAACCGGAATCCGAATGAGTTTATGGGCACTTTCGTAATAGTGGACGACTCTGTGAATTCATCACAGCAATGTTTGATACGCTTTGATGAATCCACCCAGGATGGGCCTGGCTTCTGGTGGAACAGGGTGAAAGCTTCTGATCGCCATTCACTAGGAAATAGCCAGGGTGATACCTGTCTCTAACTTAACCAAGTTGACGCGCAACCTCCACGTGATGGCCCCTGGACAGCTGCCCTAATGTGCTAATGTGCGCAGCAAAGCCCTGGGCTCTAAATGGATTGTGCGTAGGGTTTGGGACCCGAAAACTTCAGGCAAACAGACGTTTGCATACCATTCTGAATTGACCGTCTTACGTCTCTTTAATGGTATGGGAGCTAATTTTCGGGAAAATAACAGGCGTTTATTTGCTTCGTCCACGAAAACCTTTTGTTTGATTTAGTTCGTCCTCGAAAATGCTTTTATTCTAGTGACATTTTTTATCCAGGTTTAACGCATAGGTCTTAGATTCGTCGCCTGTGATTTCCGATTTTGTTTCATTGCCAAAAATCACATTAAGTTCGCCACACATTCTTGTGGAAAGAAATTTGGTGGAAAATGTTCATGGGTCAATATCACTTTTTGGCCGAGGTAAACTTATCAAGAGACTTCTAATAAAAAAAAGTCTTTTTTCGTTAAATATTAGCAAATAAAAAGTACCAAAAAGTCTAGAATGGTTTATTCCCGATATATGAGCTCTCGTCTAGCTGCCATGATAAAACTCTACAAATTAAGCTCCGAATTGCAAATTAAGACCCCCGAAGAAGAGATTTGGGTCGAATAAAGACCTTCTCTATCCTAGAGAGAGAGAGAGAGAAAACGTATTATTTAAAAGGAACAAAGAAATTGGAAAAAAGCTGGGGAAGACCTTAAAGAACAAATTTCGTTCGCTCAAAAAGTCGCTTAGTTATCAAACTGCACTCGTAGTATTCCACCAAACGTTCGGTGGAAACTCAACTGAGTTAATTATCCGAACTATTAGTGAGCTTTTAATATCTAAACACTGCCCTTGGTGTCCTTTTAAGAGTCAGCGGTGTAGTTTTGAGAGAGTAAATTGTCATGTCGTGCGGGAAACTCGAACCACTTCTGCACGCACATTGTATGTAATATCGATACGGGTCTTGACTCATGTCTGTATTCCCACAGTCATTAGTAACTGTTTATATTCATCATGTAGTTTAGTAAATATTCATTACAAGCAATAAAGACTAGCTATAACTCCAGATAAGCTCAAAATTGTATTCATTATTTCATATCATAAAGATGCAAATGGATATATTTATGTAGCATGAATAAAGCTATCAATTGCTGTGTGTTAAACAAAAATAATACAACAATAAAATAAATGCGAATAAAAAAAATGTCGAGCCATTTTTCGTTCGCTAAAAAGCTGAAAACGATCTTTTCGTTTTTTTAATGAGTTAATGATCGACAAATAAAAACAATATTTATTGATTGATTAATTGATTAAGCGGTAAAAACAAAAACAATATAAACACAAACAGTTGATTGGAAACGAGTTTTGGCAAAAGCAAAACCCGCTAAAAAATTAAGTATACGCAAGGCATAGGCGGGTGTCCAATGTGCGTGTGTGTGTGTGTGTGTAATGCCGGCACTGTGAGTGAGATTTCACAATGAAAAACCAAAACAGAGCAACAGACTGGACGCGCGCTCTCTGGCTTACGCTCTCGCTGTGACTGTCGCTCAGTGTTTGTTTGCGTGAGTGCGAAAACTGCTCACGCAGAATGTTGAGCAACATTTTGTGGCGCAAGGTCGGCAACATGTTGCCTGGCCTGTGTGTGTTGACAGCCTGTTGGACGTTTGTTGCCTGCGCTCAGTTCTAATTGGAACCTGCGCGAGTGCGGTTTAGGTTCGGAGCACAACGCGAACGGTTCGTTAGCTCGTTCATAGCAAGCGCGCGACTCGCGTGCGTCTGTTCCTCTAGCTGTGTGTGCTGTGAATGTGTGAGTTTTTGTTTGTGGCAGTGAATTCATTTAACAACGTGCACGGTTGAGCATAATATTAATACGCACACATATATAAATAAATATATATATTTATTGATATACAAAATTAAGCTCTATAATCTATATAATTTATGTGTCAACGGCGTCAATAGCCAGCAGCAGCAGCAGCAACTACAACAAATCGTAGGTATTTTATCTATCGACTATTATTTCATTTCATTTGATTTCATTTCGAACTGCGAACTTTTAATTAAGCCAAAAATATGCAAACAAAAAAGGCGGCAAAGTGAACCCAAGTGTAACTAGCTGTAACTAATTGTTTATTTCAATAGCAAAAGCAAAAAAAAAGCGAAAAAAAACTAAGCTAAAAATAGCACTAATGATTTAATGCAAAATCTTAAAGTGCAAAAAGCAAATAGAAATTCTTTTTAAAAGCCTTCTTGCTAGTGTGATATTTCTAATCATGCGCGGCATCTAAAAATAAGTGCACAGAATTTTCAATAGATAAAAAAAAATTATATCCAAAGTTGTTCTAGCTAATTATAAAAAACATACAACAAGCAACAAAACACTTTTTATTAAAATATATATTTAGAAAAACACAAACAAAAAAACCTTTAATATTATGTTGATTTCAGTTTGGCAGCTGCGACACTTTATGTCGGATTTTTTTCAATTTTATTTTAAACCAACGGACGCGCTTTTTATACCCTGTACACATAGTGTACAAGGGTATTATAGATTTGCGCAATATATGTAACAGACAGAAGGAGGCGTGGCATACCATAAGTTCCATGGGCAAAAAGTCTTATCATTGACTCGGGTAGGGAGACCATGTCTGTCTGTCCGTATGAGGGGATAGCTCCCCGAGACCATAAGAGCTAGAGACACATCCAATGTAAGATGAAGTTTGTCAAATCAAGTCGATTTCTTACCCCCTTTCCCCGTGACCGTTTTACGTGGTTTACAACCGCTTCGTTGAGTCTATCCTCATAGATGTGTGCCGTGCTAATGTTCATCAAAGTTACAAAAATGATCGAAATCGGATAAATACATCAAAAGTTATAGTCAAAAGTATGTTAATTTCACCACCCCCCCTCGTCCATAAACTGCTCCAAAATTCCACTACACATGGATATGGATAAATGTGAGCTAGATTTTCAAAATTTGGTGTGGAGACTCGTGTGAACCTAATTGTTAAAATTGTTAAAATTTTTCAATGGAACCCCCCCCCCCCCCCTTCCCTCTCAATCGATTTACATTAATTACTGCCACACCCCCCAATATAATGATTTTAAAATTGGTTTTGATCTGTGTTACAAAATTCAACAGCATTGGACTAAGAATACTGGAGTTTTGGGTATAAAAGTAATTTCTGCCACCATAATAGCCACCTTCCCAATAGAAACGCATATCGATCTTATGAAAGGAGATGTAAAAGTGGATACTTCCGTTCCCATTTTACCGTATTTAGTGTTTATAAAGAAAAAGGGTACAGGGTATTCCACTGTCGGGCACCGTCCCAACTGTCTGCATCAAATTTTTGTGTGTGTGTTTGTGTGCAGAAATACATATATAAGTTTATTTAGCAGCTACAGATACATATGCACATATGTATCAACATTGAACTAGTGTCTGACCATTATTATTATTATAACAAATTATAGTCTAAATAATTTATAGATCTAATGCTTGTGCAAGAGTGCACTTTAGTTTTATTGAAAAGTTATGGGAGAATATAGGAACATTAAGTATACGTACTACGTCACTTATGACATCTTTGTACAATATTTTAATAACAATCTCGAGTCTTTTAATAGTGGGGACAAAGAATTTAGAGTCTTATTAAAAACGTTTTGAATTGCATCCCGGAGAAAAAAGGACGCAATGCATCCATCGAGTGCAATCAGTTAGTTGCCAATGGGCTAAGATATGAAGGGCAACTGAGAGTCAAAGACTTTTAAGCAGAGCACTAAGCATTTTAGCATTTCATTCTCAATAGTTTCGTCTAAAGCTACAACCTCTTGCTTAGTTACATTTTTCTAAAGTTTCAAGTTTTTCATGTTTCCCTCCATTTTTTCTAACACTGTCATCTACAGACTCAATTGAATCAAACCTTTTGCCCATATGTCTAGTCACTCAGGATGAAACTTGACAAACACCTAAACAATTTTCGCTTACCTTTTTTGAACAGCTTAAAACACTGAATTATCTGAATGTAATGTTGCCTTTAGGCAAGATTGGTACTACTAATAATATTTGTTACGTCTTACTCTTGACTTACTTTTATCTACATATAGTTAAATCTTAATTCGCTGATGTCATTTGCATATCACGTCACAATTGTCATATCAACAACAGAGGAGAAGTGCATGGAATGCACTTGGAATCTATAGTGCCATTGCTGAGCTTATAAACCCAATTATGGTTCCAACAAGGTTTCCTCATACTCAACGACCTATAGGTATTGAAGCTGGTGATGCTGAACTTACTCTAGTGTCCTTTCTGCTTACACTTTCCAGCAAGCAGATAAGTCAGAGTTCTTGCTCATTTCTTGAATCTGTTTAAGTTAGAGGAGCTGTTTGGTCTGGAGAACAGATACAGTCTGTGGTTCTTTTTGATGCTCAACACTCTTCCAAAGGGGCTCTTTTAAAGGGGCTCGCAACAGGTGTATCGCATTTCGCCCATGGATTCCAACAAATATCTGAGTGACTCGTCTGCATGTTTATGCGGCGTGGAGCTCGAGTGTGCTCTGTGCGTGCCCCCTGAATGCTTATGTGCGCTTCTGCAGCACCGCGTTTGGTATGTGTTTCAATTATTAGAGATTCCGGTAAAGACGAGGCTGTTTGTATCATTTACTGATGTTATTAACACGTAACATGTTCAGAGCATTATGACATAACTGGCTAGGTTCCCAAATCCGAGTGGAGGAGGGCAATCCGAGCCGCTCATATCGTTACCACGAGTTATGCAGCTTTTCGGCCCCTTTGTGGCAGTATCGTGGTTGTTGTGGTAGACATCAAAATCACGGCTTCATGTTCGGCGTAATGTTCAACCGGTATTGCTGTTACCAAATAAACAGAAGAGGGCATAGATGCATTACGCCCCTACCCAAGGGGAAATGTATGCTCACCAAAATGCATACAAAGTAGTAAAGAGGTAACAGTATCAGGAGCGTTAGGTTGAACACAAGACAATCATCAGGTAATCCAACAAATGCAACACTGCGGCACGTTCTGCTGTCTGTTTACCAAAGATTGCCTTTTAATTGGATGCATCTCCTTTAGGGTTAAAAGTGTTTATGGTGCTGAAGTTCACCGTAAAATGGTACTAAGTAGCCATCTAATCCCTAGGTTTTAGAAGCGTTGAAATTGCGTTTCAGACAATTATTATATTGTAAGTATTTTGCCATCTCCTGCCACTTATATTTTTAATAGTTTTTTAATAAGGCGTTTGCAAAGTTGCAATAAGTTCGACTTAAATGACTTATAGAAAGAGCCCCTATCAAGCGTTACAAATATCGTCGAAACTTTAATATACTCCATATCTAGAAATCCAAACTTCCTTATCTAGCCAGTGTATTGGACATAGTGAAACCCTTGAAAACCACTTTTAATAATTTTAAATATTGTATTTGTATATCAAAATTAATGCCCGCTGACAGTTTGTTTCGTGCCATAACAAAATCCCAGAAGAGAAAATCCTAATGTAAATAACTTGGCAAAAATAAATACACGCTGAATATATCAAATTTAATTCTAATATTTATTAAAGTAAAAATAAGCTGGTTGATTTCGTGTTGGCCACTGCAAAGTGTTAATAAATTAACGCCCACACCGTCAACATTTCCACTTTTTATCTTTATTGCCAACAAAAACATAAAAAAGTGTATACCTATAAGTATTAAAGAAGAACGCCATGCAATTCATAAAAATCAACGCCATTTCTGAAATTCTGTGGAAATACTTATGATAACCCGGTGGGGTTGGGCGTACTTTAACCAGAGGCGAGTTATGGCAGCGCCAGTTACTTCTTCAATTTTGGGCTAGTCCATTATCAAATTCAAAGACGGATAGCGATAGCGCCGATAAAAGAGTTTATTGAAGACCCAATAATGCCAAAGACAAATTGAAATTTCGTATTTGTTTAAGTAATCATTTTCATTTCTGATTTTATTACTTTATGGTGCACAAGCATTTATTGAGTCATTTTGTCTGTAGGAGCGAACTGGGATTTGGTCACCAAATCGAAGAGCGAGCTGAGGCAAGAAAGAGTGTTGCTAATGCCTGCTGACAGTGTTGAGTTAAATGTGAATCGGCAACAAGTACAATGTGATGTTTGCTCCATGACAGAGCTCCAGCGATCTAGGACTCGTGTTGATTGGAGAACACCCATGTCATCTATAGAGACGTTTTCAAAACGAAAAATGAACATACGAACGACAGGCAGTTTGGCGATGTTTTTTCTCGCAGAATTCTTCGCAATTCTGAATGCCGCGAACTGGTTCCATGAGAGATAACTGTGTGCAACAATTATAGAGAACTGTAGTGACATTCAGGCTGCGCTTGGAGCCCTGGTGAATCGTCACACAACGTCGAGCCAGTCTATTAAAAGCAATGAAATGACAGATGATTTCGCAAACAAAGGCTCAGCTTCACAGAGAGTTGAATATTAAAATAACAGCAAAGCTCAATGTTAAGTAACAAAAGCTACTCTATTCTTACACTTAAGCTAATCTTATCAGAAGGTCAAATAGGTTCCACAAATTAACAACGTAAATTGTTTAACCTCTGTAAGCCGGCGTCAAGCCTCTTTTCCAAGTGCACACAAACCGTACACGATAATGCACATTTTCAAATAGTTCTTAACCTTAATTGCTGGGAGCAACTTTTACGTTTGTGCCCGACCTTGGACCTCCTTTAGCGAAAGCAAAGAACAGATAGCACGCCATATAAACGAACTTTGTGGGGAACACTGGATAGCCTTAACTGGACGCTGCGTAACTAAAGACTTTATGAAATAAGGGCTTCAGAGGATACCAGATGTCTGCTTCGTTAGAAGGGCGTCATAATATATATGGCGAGCTTCTCCTCTTTAAGCGAACGATGCGACATAATACTCTCTGTGTCACCTTTACACGGACACAAATGGCGGCAAGATGGTCTTGAGGGATTAAAATCTAATTTTTTCTCGTATAACAATTGGCAACACTATCTTAGTTCCAGGAATGGGTCAACTGCCTTCATGGAAGCATCTCGCCGATTACAAATCTATCTTATTACATACGGTGTACAAACACAACATGTTTATAGTTAGATTAAATAGAGAATTTTTTAAAAATTCTCTTGAGAAACATGCTTTATACCCTACTTATTCCAACTCAAATGACTCTTAGATGTTTACGCCTTGTAAACGAATTACGTGAGACTTTTGGAAATACGAGTTATATGGTATTGGCTCCTTCAAAGTTATGTCTTAGAAATGCTCAAG
This sequence comes from Chymomyza caudatula, assembly GCA_035041775.1. Classification (NCBI taxonomy): domain Eukaryota; kingdom Metazoa; phylum Arthropoda; class Insecta; order Diptera; family Drosophilidae; genus Chymomyza; species Chymomyza caudatula. The sequence continues at coordinate 3,893,206 of JAWNKW010000133.1, forward strand.
AGGGGAGAGATAACTGATTTCGGCGGCGAAAAGCCGTTTCTTCTTCTTATTCTTTTGACTTTAATAATAACATTTGGACTAGTAATGTGGAGAACTGGGAAGGGAAGAGGAAGATCTTTAAAAAAAAGGTACTCGTAGAAAAAAAAAAATGGCTAGAACGTTCCTTCCTCTATCTGTCTATCAGATGAGTGAGTTTCTTAAAGACAAAAACATATGAAAGTAAAACGTGATTCAATTGTTTCCTCTACAATATCCCTTCTATTTCTGTTGTTATGCGAAGATATTATTTTTGGGAATATCTATATATATTATATATATATATATATATATAAACGTTAGCGAGATAAATAGATGTTAAGATGTTTACAAAAGCTAGTTTCGAATTTCCTTTGTATCTATTCTGTTTATATCCTTACTTTCCTGAATCTTTGTCTTTTGTAATTAATGACGAGTTGGAGCTTCAAATTTTTTATAAAGCCCAGAATTAGATGACAATGCAAAGAAAATGCGGAAAAAAAGATAGTTCTCTTTTTTGTATTTTGGAATTGGCCTTGGTTTAACCCTAAACTTTAAAATCGCAGAAATATGCGAAAAAGTTGTAATATACTGCCTGATAGGTAGATTTTGACTTAAAAACCAAAATATGTAAAATCTATAACTTACAATAAGCCTGACCTTAACTCAGTGTAACATCGTCCAATACTTTTGGAAAGTTCAAGTTGACATGACCAGTCGCATGGTTAGCACAGTCCATCCATGAATCTTACTATAAAGAACATCTCTGACTTTTTTGTAATATAAAGACAAGTACGCAAAATACTTACTTATTTGAGCTTGACATTTCAAAATAATGACAGATTCTATTTTTTTTCTTTCTTCTTCAATAATATTCTAATAATATAACATTCCATCTACACTGATATCATTATTGCATAAATTTATTTTCTTAATGAAATAATTCTTTCCAAGCTTCTTTTTTTTCAAAATCGGTTGGTTTTCGAATTTGCGTTCCATTAAATACAACTTATTTAAATTAAGCAGCAGTAATAGATGAATATTTTTGCTTTAAGTGGTGGATGAAATTTTTCTGGGAATGAAACAGATTTTCGGTGACGTTGTTGTGGGAAGTAATGTTAATAGTATTTGCTAAATTTGCTGGCTGGAGCTCACTGGTTCATTTCACTGGCATAGGAAACATGGCTGTCTCGTGAAAACTGACTACTGTTCTAGTATCGTAGTTACAATTTAAAGATCATCAGATATTGGAAATTTTTTTCACGTTAGTGCCATATAATAATTTAGCCTTTTTTTGGAATTCTTAATAGAGATGATTTTTTATATTAAAGATACATAAAATGTGTACACCTACACCATTAAAGCTATGCAATTGAAACTTGAAACAGTTATGCACACAGTTGTTATGCATAAGTTGTGCATAAAATTATGAAGATAGGATAGAAGTTTTAAAAGATGTAGGTAATAATATGCTAATTTTTGACCCCTAATTTTATAAACTGAAAGAGAATCTAAATTTTTATCAAATCTTAGACTCATGTTAGACTCATAAACCAAACAATGTTGACCTTTTTTCGAATTATCCCCCCTACCTCCATAGTACATTTTCCTTTACCCCTCAACGCATCGATACAAAAATTTGGATTTGCATAAGAAAAATGGGTTCAGGGTATCCCATCCCAGATGAGTTTCACGAAATCCGTTGGTAAGCGAACGGCGGCCTCTATTGAAATAAAATTGATTAATAGTTGATTCAGTTCCGTTTTTTGAGCGAGGTCAACTTTTCAAGACTTCGTACGTTCAAATGTTCTAAGTATTTCTTTGCTAAAAAGTACCAAACTTCAGGGATGAACTAGCAAAGCTAGAAATGCACATTGCCGAAATATAAAAGGCAGCCCTCCTATATACACCTAAGCGCTGCGGATCATAAGGCTCGATCTTCTTTCCATTAAAGACATGTTTTCTCTTATTTTGACAAAAACCATTTGCTAATCCATTTCCATTATTTCCAAAAGAAGAGCTACGCTAATTCTAGTCAGCTTGAAAACACATTGCATGCTGGAAAACACATAAGATATTTTCCGAAAACTCTTCAATTGGTTCGTTGACTTTCATTTGGATTATTTTAAATTCTGGTTTCTTTGCCTTTATCTGTGTATTTATGTGTAAGTCCAAAATTAGTGTACCGATAATTATGCTTAATTTAAAGCAATTAAAAGTCTATTGTTTGAGTTGTCTTTTTTTGTATTTTTTGGGCGGCGAGTAACTCGCCTACTCCATAAAACAGCTAATTAGAAAAACGCAAATAAATATTGTTTTTAGAAATATTTTCTTTCTTTTGGCTGGCAGTCGCTCTTAAAATAAATTCGTGGGACTATTTCAATACCTCGGATAGCGATAGTTTTTTTTTTTATTTTTTATTTTTTTATTTGTTATTGCTGCCTCTCGTTCTTCGTCATTACACATGTTTATTCTTTCTGTTTTGTTGTTGCATGTTTTCTCTGTTGGCTTTGAATTTGATTGCGGCCGACCGGCTTATTATTGTTGCTGTTGTTGTTGTAGTTGTAGTTTGATTGCAAGTCGAGGCAGACACATGGCGGGCACTCAAATTCACACACGCACACACACACACACACACACACACACACACACACACACAAACACACACACACACACACACGCACACACACACACACACACACACCGATAGCGTATTCGTCAGATACGACAGATACCTATGAAATTTAACACAAATGTGCAAATTTAATTAAATTCAAACGAGAAATAAGTATAAGTGTGTTGCCTACATGCCGTCACACGCACACAAGCACACACACTTTTTGTGTGTATATATGTATGTATGTGTGCTCTGTGAGGGGCGCTCTGCAAAAAAACCAACAAAAAAAATTATGTGACGCTGCGGGAAAATAAACACAACAACAACGACAACGTTATAGAAGAAAACAGCTTCTGCACAAACTGAACTACATAGAAACGAAATTTTCACAATTTCATTTTGCTGCGTTTTGTTTTTTAATTTAACCTGACAAAGTCAAATTGCTTAGGAACCAGTAACCAAAAAATTTGATGCAGACAGTCGGGACGGTGCCGACGAAGCAGAATACCCTGTACCCTTTATTTCCCCATAAGCACTAAATCCAGCATACGGTAAAATGGGAACGAAAGTGTTTTCTTTTATGTCTCTTTTTACAAATTTAGTATGACTGTAATCATATTCCTATTGGGGAAATTAGCATATTTTTGACTATAACTTGAATTTATTTATCCGATTTTGATAATTTTTGAAACTTAGATTCACATAAACACTACGCACATCACTGAGGAGTTTCGAGTTGATAGAATCAATGCAGCGGTTGTAAAACGCGCTAATCTGTCACTGGGGAATTGGGTAAGATATCCACTTCATCTTTCCTTAGATAACGCGCATCTTTTGGTACAATTTTGTGTCTCTAGCTCTTATGGTCTCGGAGATCTATACCCTCATACGGACAGACGGACGGACCGACGGATATGGTCCAATCGCTACCCGAGTCAACCCCTCCTTCTGCCTGTTTTATACATTGAACAAATCTATAATAACCTTTTACACTTTGTGTACAGGGTATAAATATGAAAATATGTCGTATATGTTTGTATGTCTATGATCAAAAGTCTAAAAAGAAACCGTGAGTGTTTTCATTGGTCTCTCTGTGAGTGAGTGTGTGCGTCAATAAATGTGCCAAATTAACCGAAAACCGAAAAAAAATGCAAAAGTTCATCTGTATAATTTGGCAAGCGTCTTGGGACACGTTATTCTGTTATTAAAAGAATTTTTATATTAAAGCATTTTACGAGTATTATTATTCATAATGACATTATGTTGAGAGATTGACAGTGCGGAAAGAAACGTTGTGTGCATGTCTTTTGAGTAATTTTTCTAATCATTGAGATTATTGTATAAAACTGTTAGTTAGCAATGCAAAAATTTCTTCAACTTCTTAGTTATGAATAAAACCGACAGCTTTATTCAAATCTTTTCCGAAAGATAGTCAAAAGTTTGGCAACAAAATATAGTCCTTACAGTCTGGTACATTTGGAGTCGCTGATTTCAAATTCGTCAACCGTTTTGGCTCTTGTGAAATCAGTTGTGAAATCAGCAAGCCGCATATTACTCGGGTATCTTACTTCGAGCTGAATTGTACCTTCAATTTAAGGTAACTAAGGGGCTTCGTCTCCTGCTCGCTTTGCTCACCAACCCCTGTGCTTCATAGAGGTAGACAGGTGCTTCCCTTCCATCTTTTGACTTAGTCGTCTCTCGGCGCTTGTCACTTGGCTTTTGCCTTTGTTCTTTTTTTTCTTCCTCTGTAAGGTTTAGTTTTTTACGACCCATTTATTTATTTTTTTTCCCTTGACTACTACAGCGCTTAGGTACCACGTACCAAGGATAAGATAGTAGAAGTCATGATAATGTTTTTTTTTTTAATACAGAGATTTAATATCGGTTAAATATCTTTCAGACAGTTTTGGCTTATCTTGGGCAATGAATTCAATAATTTGTTTTGTTCGTATCAGTCTAGGTACTGGAGAGGTTTCCAAAGGCTCATTGTTTAATTTTACAAAGGGTTAAAGATGTGTTCTCAACTGAATTTTGGAATTCAAGCTAAAATAACCCGAACAGGCTTAATAATTCATTATCAAGTGAATTCAAAAGTTTGGTCATTTCATTTAACATTTGTTGTCATTTTGTAATTTAAAAAAAGGTTTAAAATCAATCAAATCTAAAGTGTATTAGAAAAATACATAAAAACAGACAGACTGAGTATGAATAAGTATCTCAAAATATCCACCATCACAAACAAATTCGCGTTTATTATAATGCATAGTTTGAATTTCAGAATTTTCGCATTCTCATATTCAAATATCGTTATTTTTGACACCTGAGAGCAGCTTTTCACTCATGTTTGTTTGGAGCTGTCTTTGTTTCGCACAAAGTGTTACTCATCCATTGAACTTATTGTTTCCTTTGTGGTCTCTAAAACAAACATCAATTCTGCATATGAGTGGCAGAAATGTTACGTATACGTCTTGTTGAGCGTCTTTGTTCAATCATAATATGACATACAGTACATAATAATTTAAATTGCATTTATTGTTGTTCTGCGAAAATGAACTTGACACGCCCAGTAAAATAAACAGTTCATCTCTGAAAAGTGATAAGGTCGTGTCAATATCGCTTATTTCAGTTATTTGGTTAACTAATTGCTGCTTTAAGTGTGTATGACTGTCACGTAGATATTAAGATTGTAACGCAAAATGTATTCTAATGTATTTTTGCGGAAAGACTCTGAATCTCAGAGTTTTCAAATTCGTAGCATTCAGGCAGCCTATTGTGTCATACCCCATATTACATAATAATACCTGCCATTAAGGCTTAATCTTAAGCCTCATTTTACTCGTTAATCAACGAACCCATAGAAACATGGGGCAAATCCATAACTTCCATTTGGAGAAGTTGTGTTAGGTCAATTTTCTTCTACCTTGGTTTGGCATTTGGGCTAACCTAAAGCTATCTTGGGGTCAGAAAACAGAGAAGTCACAAATGGCGGTGCTTCTTCAACACAGTCTTTCCGAATCCCGTAAAAAGACGCAAAGGACACGCAAGGAAAGCGTATAAACCTAACTCATATCAAGTGTATCACTTCCTGAGCAAATGCCTCAGATTGCTACAAAATGTGTTCTGTTGAGTCGCCTTCTTCAAAATAGTTGGGTCGTCAATGAGGCCCATATTGGCTAGTTGCTGCCCAGCAAATCTTATTTCTTCTGACGCACAAGATATGGATTCTTTCATAAAGTGTCTAGTTATGCGCTGTCAAGTGGAGCTTTTCAGTTTACTTTATAAATTTTGCTTCTGCTTTCCATCCAATTAATTTTGGCGCGCTGATCGGCCCAAGCCCTTCATTTGCCATTTCATAGCCCTGGATAGACAGTCTCTATTATGACGAGAAATTATGTTCAGTTTGGTCTTGCACTAACAGATCGTGATTTACGTTGTGTGACGATGCTTCTGATCATAACGATGCTATCTCCCATAGATCCAGCTTGTGGCGTTCAAAATTACGAAAATTGTCATCTGGAAAACATTCGGCCAACAAACAGTCGCGAAAGAATACCTTAAATTTTCATCAACATACGAATTAGTACAGAATCCATTCTACATTTTGGAACAGTCTGTATATGGTAGATAAATTGGGTGTTTCTCCTTCGCTCAAGCTGTGTCGCGGAAAGAACATCACGTTGTAGTGTCAACCGAACTTGACATTTGGCACAACACTGTCAGCTGACATTGAGAACACCAAGCACTTTTCACTCCAATGCTCTTTTTTTCAATACGATTTGCGTTTTAAACAAAAAAAAAGAGATGTTATTGACGAGATTCTTAATTTCTGTGAATTTTGATACGTTGATCGCGAACCGAAGGCCTCTTTATGGTATATTAAATAATAGGTAAGACGCAGTTTCGGTATAACTCTTCTATAAGTGTTCCTTGGTGTTGAGACTCATTCGTTTGACGTAACAAAAATATAGTATCAAGCATGGTTGGTGTTACGCCTGTGTGGTGTTACGGTTGTGTGTGGTGGGTTAACAGGAGCGACGTTTGCAAAGCGAGCGAAAAGAAGAGCTTGCATATTTATGTTAGTTTGTTGTAGATGGCGCCTCATTATCGAGATGGAGATAACTCACAGTTAAATTTTTCAACAACAATCCATTTCGTCCAACAACTTAAGGCAAATATTCAATATATTTTTCAGTAACTTGACTTAAAATAACTTGAGTAACTTAGCTCAAACCAATGGTAGCAAATAAAGAGTCTTCATTAAAGATGCAGTAGCAGAGTTCCTTGTATTTCCTGCATTTTTACTAACTTGTTTCCGTCCAATATCGATTGCTCGTGCTTTAATCTGCAATCCCTCATGAAAATTGCAACTTTACTAACCAGTTTGTACCCATAAACTTAATATCAAATCTAACAACATTTTACAACACATTTCGCACTATTTGTGATTCAAAGTGTCAAATACTATATATATTTTTTCTGCAAAACATTTATCAACAATTTCAGATTCATTTAGTTGGCCATAATTTTTAGCCATACTTCAAAGTCCACAAATTGCCAAACAAAACTGACGTCAAGATGAAAAAAAAATGAAGTCAATATATTGGCAAATCGAACGCATTAACACAAGTGTTTGGGCATTTGGTGACCACTAACCACTATGGTCAGGCCATAAGCCAAATGGGCGCGAAATTGGATTTTATGGCAAATCAACTTTATCTTGCACATTGCACGAATTTATTATTTCAACGCACAAGTCCGAAATATTGAAAATAATTGAATGATTGAAATGAATTTGCGTTGGCTTTTAATTAAATACAAATGAAAGGCCAAGCCTAATGAGATACATATTACAACAAGTTGTGGAAAACTTTTTCAATTTTCGTTCTATTTTTAAGCTTATTTACACAATTTATGTTTTGCGGAGCACATGTAATTATACTTATACACTTCCTATCATTCGGTTAACTATGATAATTAAATATAAACTTTTCTCCGAATCGACTCTTGAACTCATTGTTATCAATGATAAGTTGCAATATACTTATAAAGTCTGTAAGTTGTAAGCAATGTAAACTAAACAAGGTAACGTCTTCGTTGCGACGTCAGCATCGCAGCTTTTTAACTTTTCATTCTCTTGGGAATTTCAATGAGGGAGGTTGTGTGTTGCGCTTGCTATTTCAGCTTATGTTATATGTACATATATGTGTATGCGTTGCTTTTCCTCTCTTTCGCTATTTCAAAAGTTTAAGAAGGGCCGCTCAACGACGACGTTACCTTGTTGTTAAGTATACATTGGTTCACAGTGTTTGCTATCCGCGAAGTGGGCTATTCATTGCCCCTCTATTTTTGATGTCTGACTTTTGTTGTTTCAACATATATTTTATTGCATACGTTGACTGTGTCTCCAGCTCATCATATGTAAACTGTAAACCAAGTTTGTGTTATCCAACATGTACATTTTTCTTTTTGTGTTACTGAAGAGTTCCGCCATCTTGTATGCCAATGTGCTATTGTTGTGTTGTCTCTGTCGTATATATCAGTATTTTTTTCGAGCCGATCCAATAATTTTGTTATTATACTATATAACTATATATATACTATAACAGTCTTATTTCTTGGTGAAAAACCGGGTCGCACGTATCCAAAATCCTTTGGGCAAGATTGTTCGCTGTGTTCATGATCATGCTCCTAGGATGTTTTGACTTTTGATAGCAATTAACATTCAATTGATTTATTTATTGTCTTTTTCTATTTCTTGAGTAAACTGTATGTCCTTATGTTATGTATTCAGCTTTAACAAGATTTCCTCAATGTCACTCTCTTTGAAAACTGCAAAAATGTCATCTACATATTTGTCGAAACCCTTTTTTGTGCAAATAAGGAAATTACGTCATAAGAAACAAGTTTTTCTTCATCATGTAGTATGTGTAACTACTGTTAACTTTGTTCTTAAAACTCGTCATGTTTCTTAAAATGATTGACAAGAATCTACATAAATGGTACGACAGAGTGTTGATCATTCTTCTTTGTGAATCTTGGGGAGTCCATAAATCCGAGATGGTAGCACGATATTCGTTACGAGCTTATTTCTTTCGCTCCTTGAAATAAGTTCCGCGATCAGCAGTTGATCTACAAGAGCATTGTGTTTTGTTTGTAGTTGTGATGTTGAGTGCTTCCGTAATGTTCTATATGTACTATGCTTGCTTAAAATATTAAGTACTTTAATCATATTTTTCCATGGCGACAGTAACATTTCCTTTATCAGCTTTCAGTATAAGCAGGCCCGGATTTAGGAATTTGGCGACCCTACGCATTTCAAAAATTGACTTTGGGTGTATGATAAATATTTGCGATTTCACGTGACTACGTGACAATTTTTTACTTTTCCGCAAAAAAGTGTTGCGGTTGGCAAAAAAACTAAAATCTCTAATTTTATGTTTTTCGACCATTTAGCCACTCTGACAACTTTTCCGGCTATTTAGCGATTTAGTTTTTGTGTTGAGCATGTCTTCAAAGGGTTTCCTCAGAGCCACTGAGTAAAGGGTATTGTATCGTCGATTTGCTCTCTCTCCCAATTGCTAATCTGTTGTTTTTCCAAACTTTTAATGGCTGGGTTTTATCGCTAAATGGGTAGATCATAAAATGCTTAACACATTTTTGAAACATTTTCTTTTGTGAAAGCCAATAAACAAGCAGCACACACTGATATTTTGATTTTCATGAAAACAGAATTGAAATCAGAGCCAAGAATTACTTGTACATATACACTATAAATGAAGCATGCTGTATTTTTGTGACTTTTAAAAAGTGCAAATGCTCTCTTATATATATGTATGTGATTTAGGTGTTAAAGCATAGAGTATATATTTATTGTGTTTACTTTAAGGAAATATACTCGGTATGCCAAAAAAGTGAAAATTTCTTAAGCAAGAGCATTTTAATACATCTAGAAGGATCGTATACTATAACCTGTCATCTTCATGTTGATACATCGCTGATATTTCTGCGTTTCCCAAGACAACGACATCGAACTGTAGCAACACTCTCCTCGGCCAGTTATAACATACCACTAGTTTGTACAGAACATCCGGGACTGTGGAACAACTTTATATTAGCTAAAACTTCTAGTTAAGCACTGATTTCATTACCTGAGAAGTTAGTTGAGTTTTGACTCATCAAGTCTAGTAAAAAGGATTTTAACAATGGTTTCAAAATGGCGTAACTTTTGAATAGATATCTTTTATAAAGAGCATTGTGGACTTGTCACGATATATATCTTGAAGAAATAGTTTTTTTGGGCAGTTGTCTGTTCGTAATGTTGCCTTACAAACTAGATTCTAGATACAACGATTTTCAGATGACTTGTCAAACAGTTACACATTCGTTAAAAGCCAATGTTCAGAACGTACATTTTTTTGGCGTAATTCCGATTGCCTATCATATTATCACAGACGAAATTCGTAGAAAATTTGAACCTCTACACTCTCTCTATGGAAGACATAAACTGATTTGAATGTACCGGAAACACTAACTTTACAAAAAATCGATATTAACGACCTTTGACCTAGAATATCTTGAGTCCAGGAATGGGATTCATTATGGCTTCTGAAAAGTATCATAAAATATCAAAACAAACATTCCTACCAAGTTTGATCATATTAACATTCTATTCCAATTATTAAAGCTTATTTGAGTACATTGCAAGGTAGTCATGTTTTGGAAGTGTCACCACAAAAACATTCATAAAAAATCATAACCTTGGTTATAGGAGTCAAAGAAATATGTGACACAAACTTACTTGGGGAGACTGTGGCCGATTATCGGCTACTATAAAAATATTGTTCAGAATTTTACTGCTGTCGTGGTTCATTTCTTTTCTTTTCAAAAGTCGGTCATAATTCCGAAATGTATTAATTCGTTTCGATTGGAACTCGCAGAGCATCGTATTCCTGTGCCTATTCCTCTTGGTCTTCGCCATCAGGTTCATCTTTGGTCATGTTACCTCTATTTATTTGTCTGCCTATTCCTCTTCGTCTTCTGTAATTTTTGTACCTTTCAACAAGAACCCTTTTGTGTTTGTTGTGTTTTCATCCAAATTTTTCGAGTTGCAATCTTGAAACTCGTCGAGAACAGCGTTTTATTCAAAAATTTAAGCCACTTTCGATTTAAAACTATTTGATTGTGAAATAACTGCCAAAATTACCGTTAGTTTTAACAGTTACCGTTAGTTTTAACAGAAATTGTTGATTACGACACATACGAAGTTGGACTGTTTTCGAAATTCGCTCTATTTTGTTATAATTTATTGCAAAAGTACCGCAAGGAAAACCATTATCTGATGAAGAAAAGAGTTTGGTCATTGCCATTAAAGCTCTGGCTATACTTCGATTATGTGATTATACAACATCTATTTTTTTTTTCTGAAATTCACTAAATATGGTATAAGTTTAAGCTTTAGAACGAAAAAGATCGAATCTTAAAATACGCGGAGCAATTGAATGAACTTTGCAGCTTATTATCTGTTTATAGCAGTATCGCAAGGAAGGAGCATATGATATTTTTGTTGCGCCGTATGGGCGTGGGGATAATCTTGTTTAGATCAGTAACACTTTTACTCTTATTAACTGGCCATAACAACCCGTTATCGGGTTACGGCCTGATGTAAATACATTCTTTCATGGGAATTGTGGCTTTACGTGGTGGGTCCCAAACCCTACGCACAACCCTTTTAAGGCCTACTGGATTCGAAAGAACCCAGTGTCATTGTTAGTGGCCTCATACGACAAGCTTTGACCTGCTGAGGTGGTATTCTCTAACCCGCTCACCACACGGGTAAACACTTTTACAGCGCTCCTAAAACAAGAGTTTTGACTACTTATGTGCGAGTGTGAGAGTATAGCCATTTTCTATTCCAGTAAGAAAAGTGCATCTTAGGTTCGCATGCCTTAAAGTTATCAAAAATCAGTTGAGACTTCCAGATTGAAGTTCAATAGACAACCTAGTGAAATGAAATTAGTTACATAAATGCTGACAATTTTATGATCAAAACGCATTTCTGTCGTATAAATACCATATAAGCTTTTTACTGTTACATTCTGTATCCACTTTGTCCATTTTTCAAACATTTGTGGTCACTTTTCAGGAAGTTTACTGAATGCTTGCTTTCACCGTCAAATACACAGAAGGACATGACTCTCTGGTAACTGATGTTGACGCTGCTCTACAAAGACAGGGTGTGTCACTTTCTATCCGGAAATTCAGATATTTTTCGGAATTGAACAGCATAAAAAATCAAAGCTAGGAGTACATGGGGCGTACCATATTAACAAGTAAAAGTATTCTTGTTGCTATTTGTAGTATAAGGCAATATCAATAATACGCAATGTTGGCCATGACTGTACTTTTCTTTGGGGTGTGCTTCAGGGATTTATATCTATATAAGAAGTACATACGTTTTTAGCAAAACCCAGTTTGTTGCAATGAAAATTTAGCGTTTTCCAAGCTTATTTTTATGCTTCAAGCAAATGTGTATAAGACTCACACACAAGTATTTCGTCTTGGAATTGATTATAAGTTGTGCGCGGCATTTTCCGGCATCGTCATCTGTTTTACGTTTGTTGGCCTAAGGTCACCTCAATGTGCCGCATTCTAAAGCAATTATTTCATAACGATAATTTTATTAAAAAGCTTTGTTTTTTATGAGGTAGAAATAATTGCTGTTATGCAGTATTTTGGGGCGCTGCTTACGTCAGCTTCAAAGTGTGGCAATAAAAAATAACTTTTGTTTAATAACAATAATAAAATTTAATTAACATTTAATTAAAGACGCAAAATATAAAAGCCAGATGATGAAAATAAAAGAAAAGAAACCATAAATTGGCATCATGTACTTACAAAATAATCAAAAAATTGCGATCAAAGCAATTTGCGGTACATTTGAAGTAGTTGACCAAAGACCTATTTATACTGCAGTTAACTAGGGTGCAAGATCTGTAATTTCCGTGCAATCAACAATGTTGCAATTGAGGGGTACATCTGCAGCTGCTTTATATATATATATATATGTAAGGAAACTGATTGCGTATACGCACCCTTAGCCACATTCTACAAGAGTGCACTCATTGTGAATAGCCGCAAATGTGGTGTCCTAAGCCAAAATTGTGGCCAAAAAGAGAACTTGGAGGGGTCCTGCCTGTGCTTGGGGTTTTATGGTTTGTGGTTTTTTTGGCTTTTACAGCTAAATACATGAATACGGGTTCATTAAGAAGTCTCATACACAACATTTAAAAGCGCATTAGTGTGGCTGCTTTTTCGGTGGTTAGACGCTGTGTTGGTGGTTTTACCCTGGCACGTGTCTGGACTCTTTGATTGGATTCTAGAGTCTAATTAAAAGGAAACAATGTGGGTTTGATTTTGTAGTAACTTAATTGAAGCAAACAGTTTAGATCCGTGTCTACTGCAGAATATGGATAGAATGTGTAGGATATGCATATGTACAGGAATTGTACCAAAAGTAAGCTTTTTTGTAGGGTGTTTGGGGAAGCCAACATCAGTTGCTTCTCGGCTGTTCCGCACTACGCAACGCTCCTAGTTCGAATTCTTCTGTAGTTACGAGTCGTAGTTTAAGATGCCAAGCCGCTGCTGAGGAAAACTTATAGCGATAATACCATGGCCCAAAATATGGTTTAAAGCTGGAAAAATATGTTTCGGGAGGGCAGAAAGGACGCTGTCAACGAATATCGTTCTGAACGAAATGAGTGTGATATCCCTAAAACTATTATGCTTCGAATTGTTACCAAAAACTTTGATTCCCAAGTTGATTTTCGATAAAGAGAAGGCTGCTTTCGCCATGATCCCAAGAGACCACTTTGAGTAGTCTAAAAGTGATAAATCATGAATTTTCGATAATAACCCGGAGTCCAAAAAATATAGGGCTGTGCGGCACACGGCAGCTTCTCCGCGTCAAGAGAGCGATACGCACTATGAAAGAGCCTGCAGACAACTGACGCGAGAATCGTTGGCGTCCCTAAACCCCCCTCCAAAAACTAAAATAGCTAGGGGCTCTTCGCGTTAAGAAAGAAATAGTTGCTTACCGATAAACAAGTATAACCTTAAAAGTACTGTGCATCCTATTGTTTCCGAAGATGTGGGAATGCGAAAGATCTGTGCAGAGATGATCTCCAAGTTGCTTTCTGACAAATATAAGGCTGCTTATGAAATGATCTCAATAGACCTTTTGGTGCATTTTAAAAGGGATGTTAGTTTATCGGATAATGTCATTACGATTAACAAAACGTCGGTTTTCGATTACGAGCTTAGTCCAAAAATTAAAGTAGTTTGTGGCTTATTGCAGCTTTCCCACGCTAATTAAGCAATAGTTGCTTTGCGATAAACAAAAGGCTATTGTCCAATGATCTTAAGAAACCTTCTGGTGCAGTCTGTAAATGCTCCGATTTTTTGGGATGATGCGATTATGATTGCAAAACATAAGTTTTCGATTACGATCCGAAGTCCAAAAAACAAACTACTGTGTGGCACACGGCAGCTTCCCCGCGCCAAGAAAGCGGGGCTACACCAAACCGCCTACCACATTTCCCGTCAATTGGTGCGCCTTGCTAGAGGTTGGCTGTGGCAGCTCGAGGTGAATCAACTTACTGGGTTATAAACTCTGTATAATTGCTTATGGACGAAGGCTATTTTACTTTTCGTTCTCTTAGCAGAGTAGATGAAGTTTTCTGTTATGTTTATGACCCATAAACGAGAGCGTGTCAGGCCAAAAGTCGAGGTTGTTCATAGTTTAAATTGTAAAGCTTATAGCTATCTTTACCAGCTGCCAAAAGCAATATTGGAATAGAGAAGTCACAACTAAGAGAGGGATCGTCAAGCTGTGAGCATTGCTAACGTTGGGGGTATTCCGAAAAAGTGACGTAACTTTTCGAAAATTAAAAGCTGCAGTTAAATTGATAATTTTTGTTTTTGCTTAACAATTTGTGATGTCATATAAGTGGAGAGGTAGACTAAATGCGACAATGTGGGCTTTAAAATTATATAAATCATGGTGACGTCATTTCCGAGCGAAACACTGAAACTGAAATCTAGTGAAACACTTAGATGCGTTTTCTCAAACTTGTGGTCTTGAGTTTTTATAAAATATATAATGTAAGCAAGTATATTTAACTAGAGATGCAGCTCAATGCCACTTGTTTCTAAGCGCTAAAATTGAGATATAGCTAATTCTAAATAGTTTGCACTAAATCAAAAAGTGCTTAGGGCGCAATAAACAAAACATTTTAGAGCATGAAAAGCAAAGTGAGCGCAATCATTCATCATGTACGGTCAAAGTCAAAGATACACACACACAGACACACACACACACACGCGCACACTTGATGCATGCAACATGGATTGGGAGACTTTTCTGGTTTCGACTCGACGGTTTCTTAATCAATTTCAAACAACAAACACTTTACGCCAAAAGAATGCAAGGTTCCTTAAGCAAATATTAGTGTATAAAATTCGCTGAGAGCACCAAGTGAGTGTATGTGTGTGTGTGTGTGTGTCCGTGTCCGGGTGATATACATGTGCCAGATGTACCCACTCAAATGTGACTGAGCGACGTTTGCCAAATTGAACAGTTTCACACAAAGCTTATTGAAGCTGGCCTCTGGGTGCAACAGGGCGTATGTGTGTTGTGCTGATGTGCGGCGTCGGGCGATGTGACCGTTTTTATTTGTTTTGCTGCCGCTGAAAAAAAGTTAGCCGGAACAAATAGATGACAATAATTTAACGAGCGTGTTTTTCGCTTCACGTTTTCTGCTCCCAATTTTTTTTTGTCTCAATTTTTGTTTGTTTTTTTTTTGGATGACTGAATGTCTTATGATAATTATGATAATAACTTAAATGTAAATTAATGGTAATTATCTAGGCAAGATTCTAGTAGATCATTATGGCTCTAGAGATGCATACGTAATGTGACATTACTCATACGCAGCGTTGATGGCATTGTAAATAAAAGCTGCGAATTTAAAATTAGCAAGATTTGAGTAATGCATGGCAGTTGACAACAAAATTCTCGAAAAAATATGGTATAAGCTTCAAGCGAAGTGAGCGGTTTTTAAGTGAAACGTATAAAGCTAAACTTAAGAGTCAGCTTATATTGGGAATACATTTGTAAGCCAAACACAAAAAGAAATAGTCCATCTGGCAATGTTTTTACTCCGAAATGTATTGAAATCGGATAATTCTATATATTGCACCCAAAAGTGCACTGTAGTGAGCAGGCAGAATGTGACGTAATAGCTAGGTTTCGTTTAGAAATATGATGACTGTCAATAGCCCAGTACGTCTGTCCTTATGAAAATCTAGATCTCGAAGACTGAACATTAGTGTAAATTGCAACTAAAAGATATTGATATATATCAGAGAACTGCAAAGCGTACTAAAAACGTAGAAACAAACGTATAGCATCGCAGGCGGCATTGTGATACAGCTTCACTGCGCTAAGCAAGTATCCATGCATCACGTACTATTTGCTAACTCGTGGTTGTGAGTAGGCTTCATTTTGTGTGGACGTCATTTAGAGTAGACGTCCTTTTGAGTAGACTTAGGGAAAAGACGTACTTCGATCTAATTTCACTAAATGACGTTTTACTACTCATACTCTTTTTGACGTCCACGCTCAAGTACTCCGACGCTAAAAAACTTTTTTAAATGCGTCACAAATTTTTTTTTTCTATGAATAGCGGCCTTCCCGTTGTTGCTGTATTCGTATGCATGGAAATGTAAATGATCACGCATTGCGGGTCTCTGGTATCTCTATCATATGTATACATATATGAGTGGCCATAACAAATCGCTATATGGTTACGGCCTAACGTAGAGGCTGTTTCTTACACGCCTCCAATTGGTGATATCATATCACCCATGCTTTAGCGTCATAAGGCAGAACGGGAAGGCTAAGCATCTCATAGAATATTAGTTTCTTCTTCTTCTTCTTAACAACCAGTTATCGGGTTACGGCCTGATGTAAATGCATTCTTTCATTGGAATTTGGGTTTGGTCGGTCCCAAACCCTACGCACAACCCTTTTAAGGGCTGAAGTGGCTCTACTGGTCTCGAAAGAACCCAGTGTCATTGTTAGTCACCTCATACGCCAAGCTTCGTCTTGCAAAAATGGCCGGTAGCACTCATTTGCCTCTTCGCTTGAAATCCATGCTGATATGATTTTTCGTCGGGACGGTGATGTCAAAGTAAATGAAATTCTCGACAACATCAAAAGTATAGTTTTCAACATTATCTGAGATTATAACTACAGCGTCTCTCTACTCGTTCAAAACAAGTACTTTGTCTTGCTCGCATTTACAATCAGACCCACCCCAGCAGATTCTCTTTCATTAGCCGCAAAGGTTTTGGTTACATCTTGCTTGGTACGACCAATAATATCATTATCATCTATGTAGATCACCAACTGGACTCTGTAAAATGGGCCCCTTCCGATGCATTGCAGCCTTTCACAGTTCGCAGATTAGGGCGTCGTGTTCGGAAGCCTCGCACTGTATCAAATGATTCATAGAGGTGCTCAGCGCCATTTTGGGCTATCCAACGCTGCTTTATGATCAATACATTGTGGGTGTCGATTTGGTATTTGTGCGTCATTTCCAGTATTTAGTGTTGTGTGAATATCTGGTCAATGATGGACTTACCAGGCCTAAAACCACACTGATAAGGTTCAATCAGTTATTTTGCGAATGGCTTTAGTCCCTTATACAACACGCTCTATAGGTCTTTGTATGTGACAGAAAGAAGGCTGCTACCACGGTATGTGGTGCGTACCTTTATGTCAACTTTCTTGTGGACAGGGTATAACTATATAACAGGGTACACTAAAGTTCCAGTGATTAGGAATGCTCTCGTCTAAACATATAACCGACAGACAGAGCAGTTTCCGCCAGCAGCTTTGTTGTTCTTCAGCCGCTTGGGTGTAACCTTAATTTCGTTATGGCTAGGCTGCAGTATATCCACGTTGTTATCTGCGATTGGAGACATTGGAAAGGTAACTCCGGTGACTGCATTTTTCCCCTCAATAAGCCGGAGATGTGAGGCCTCCATAAACCCAGTGTGTACTTTTACTACATCTTCTAGTGGGAGGGGAGTTTTGTGTGGTGGGTGCCAACACCCTGTGGAGACGCCGCTGTGCACATTAGCTTCCCAGGGATCACCATGTGAAGGTTGTACAAGACCTTTATTAACTATAGACATGCTCTGAGTAAACGAGGCAGCGGCTGCCAGGCGGCATAGATTCATATTGTATTGGAAATCTGAGCGTCTTTGCGTCGCATTTTTCTGGCGTCTAGTCTCAGGGAGTCCCATTGTCAAAACGATTAAGATGATTTGCGTTTCATCTTTTATGAGAAATAGCTCATCTTACTACCAAAATAACACCCAAATAAGCTTTATTCTGTTTTACCTTTTGCATTTAAGTTCGAAAAATATAATTTACCAGAAGTCTCCGCCCCCTGCTTTCTGCAAGTTATAAAATAGTATATAATAGAGTTTCTATTACTACATTTCAATATACATATGTTCTAAAAATACGAAATTAGCGACCTGAAAATCTTCTTAAGGTGCTTCGGCAAAATGAACCTTCACCCGGAGTAAAAACAACTTTACATATTCTAAATAAATGATTAAAATATCAATCAATTTCATGCTATCATGTCAATAAGTGCGTGTAAATTCGCAGGCAATTTAAGGCAGGCAAAATAAGATGAATCATTTTTGTTTAAATTGGTGAAAGCGGAAGGCAGTTTCATCCATGGCAGCTTTTCTCCATTGTTTTGTTGTTTTATGCATTCCTATTAAACTGCTTAAAAGATAGAATGCCCAAAAGATAAAGTGTTCCGCAAATGCTGAACTGGCGTTCGTTCCTCTATTTTAGTCTAAACAAAAATCTCGAAAACAAATGAAAATATCTCCGCCAGCTTACAAAACCTAAACAAAACAAAAATAAAACTTAAACGGAATGCTTGCTTGCATTTATTTATTTATGAGCATGTATTTTTTTCCGTTTATTTTTTCTTTTATAATTCCGTTGTTTTTTTTTGAGTCTGCAGTTACGGGTCAAACGCGTGGCCGACGTCTGTACGTCCGTTTGTCGAGTAGTACTTAGAAATGCGAAAATCTACAAGTGGCTGGCGTTGAAATTTGATGCGCACCAGGCAACAACAACAACAACAAAAACAACAACAAGAACAATGAAAAGCGGAAATGGGAATGCATTTTTTAAACCTTTCTAAACGAGCTTCAAAAATGAGTGTATTTATAGTTTTTTATCAGATGTGCAAATAGAATAGGAATTTTTTTTTTGTATTAAAGACATTTTTGAATTGTAAGGCGGAATAAGGAATGTTAAATGGTAATAATAGAGGAAATTATAAAAGCATATTTGGCTATTATAATACTTAATCAGGTCTACTATGATTATGCATGATAAAAGCTTACTAACTCTTTTCAAAATTCATTTTTTGAATATCGTTTATATCTTTAATCCTTTAGCAAAAAGCTAAAATTTTAGCTTCAGTTAAGGTAAACATTCGGTTCGGTTAAATTGGTGGTCGTTGATTTTGTTTTCGGTAACCGTTTTTTTTTCTACTACAGTTTTCGAATAAACGCTTTATCAAAAAAAATCGGAGAACTCGAGTTACAAAAACAGCTGTTCGGCTGCGGCTTTTTGACCACTCTAGCGACTACGCTATTAGTCTACAGAAAGATTCTCCTTCTTCTTAGAAAGTTTTAGCAAAGGCTTAATCCCTACAGGCAGATATTTAAAGTAGTCCTGATATTTAAATTTTTCGTATTTATAATACGATTCTGCAAAACATACGAAATTAATTTTCTTAAAAAAAAATAAGGACTGTTTTAAGTGAAGATGTTTTTTGCCGGCTAAGTTTCAAAAAATATCAAGTTAAACTGAAACTTCAAAGTTTTTTAGTTTCATATATATTTTTTTATTTCCCAATATTTGTGACTCTTTACGGAGTGCGTCTTTAGTGGATTTTAACACAACGTTTAGCTGCTGCGCTTTAACTTAAACAGCTAAGTTTTCTGAAATATCGAGAAATAAAATTTTTGAAACAAAAAAAACTTATGTTTAATTTTTTGTTTTTGGATTCAGGTTGCTAATTCTATACATTACTGTTTTAAGGTTAAATAGTTCATTTCCATTAAAAATTTATATTTCACTCTCTTCAATATTCAATTAAATTTTTCGATCAACCCCGATATCTTACTTTTCTAAAACACATCGTACTTACCCACACAACGTACATCGCCTCGATAAGTAATGGGCCGTTAATGCACTTGAATACTTAATAACTGGCAAAATTATGACCCCCTAAGAAGCTGTGGAGTCGAGGTATTTATGAAAAACTAAGTTTTCTGATATTGTATTTTATTATTATACTTCTAATAGTTATCCGATGTATCAAAAGTGTAAGTTTATTTAATTTGAGTTTTCGTTCAATTTAAGTTCAAAAACTAAATTTTACTATAATTTTGACTTAAACTAATGCCGAAGCGGTCCAAGCTAGGAAACTCCTTATGTCCAACAAAAAGAGAAGAATGAGCAAATACTAGACCAACTTGCACTGCAATCCCAAGGTTACAAAAAGCTTTGATGCAATTAGTACTCTACGAACTCTCGATGAACAAGCTCCAAATTTAGAAATATTAGTGTTTATACGGAAAGTCAGAATCCGCTTCGTAACAGCACAAAGGCTGGCCAGCATAGCGAGCACGAGTCGGAGCCCCCTAGTATAAATATATTAATATGACGTTTTCATAAATAGTTCTCATTTCATTTCAATGTTAAGCCTGGAAGTTTTTAATTAGCTTTAAAACTCCATATACAAATACTATAGCGAAATTTTATTTCACAACAGTTGCCATCTGTTATACTAAGAGTTGCATATGGACAGTTTTTGTGGATTTAATGAATAGCTGAAAATTCACGAGAATAATACATTTTCCATCAAAATCATTGATAATGGAGCGAAAATTTAAAAAAAGAGAGATGTATAGGGAACATAAGAAATAAACAACATGTGGATGGATGGACTTTTACATTTAATTTAACCGCAACGGACATGAAACTGCTAACAAACCAATGTAGCTATGATATTTGTGTCCTTTTTCACACTTCTCTTTGTTTATTTCATTACCATCCATCAGATTTCGTAGCGAAAAATTTCGCGTATCTCCGTACTAGGCTTTGTTCAAAAACGACTCGTAAGGCATATGTAACTAACTTTAATTTATGATAGGTTTGGTCCCGATTGGTCTTACTGGAATCCAATCAACCAAATCATAACCTAAAACTAACTTAAATGGCTGTTATAAATTTTTAATAAAATCAATTTTTATATAAGATATTTTCATGTCTAAGCACGTGACTGTTGTGCGTCTTTAATATGCTGAAAAACAATATGTTGTTTTGATGTTTGTTTAGCACTTAAGTAGCCATATATAAAGTGTAAAAGGTCTGACCCGTCGCTAGTATGGTATGCAAAGCAAAGAGTGATTCGTGACGGGACTGTAAATAGTGGCGGTCGCAAAAAGAGCCCTTCTTTGAATTTTTTGTTAGTTAATTGTTTTTGTACGACAGCTTTTACGTTGTGACTGCAATCGCAAAGCTTCTCTTAAATAAGTAATAATTACGAAGCAAATGTTATTAGATGAGCTTAAAAGTTATAAATTCAATTCAGATGTAATTTTTCTTATCATTTCAGCTGTAAATTCTTAAAAGTAGACAATTTTTAAACACATTGACTAATTGTCACATTATTATAAAACCGTATTTACGAAAACAACAGTTGTGGTTAGCCATTGAAAAAATGACACAGAAGTTTTGTGTGTACGCCACTTCAAGTTAAACTGACACAATTTAACTTCAAAAGCGCCAACGTCAAACTATAAAACTGTAACTAAAAGATACAGATACAAGTGGCAGGCAAGATGCAGAAAACGTACAAACTTTTATAAAATGTTCTCAAGCAAATAACAAAGGGTTGTTAGTAGGTAAGCATAAAAGCACAAAAGCCACTGAGCAATGTGTGTGTGTGTGTGTGTGTGTACTTGTGTCTCTGTCTCCGTATGCGTTTGTGTGGGAATTGTGTCTGTCTGTGTGTGTCGCATGCCTTGAGGATATTTAAGAACTTTGTAAAGTTTCGTGCACACACACTCGCCATATGTAGTAAGCTTATGTATACACTACGCATATGTATATATAGGGAAACGGCACGCACAAAGACTTCAGAATAGGCTTACCGCACACACACACACACACACACACACACACACAAACAGTCGTCACGGCAAAGACCACTTTGTACCACTCACTACTGCAGATCATTCCAAGGCGAATGTCAACTTGATTCGCACTATGACATGTTTCTTGATTGTAGATCAAAGTAAATCAAGTAAATCAAATGTGCCTGGAGCTCTTAAGTCACTTATGACGTTATGACACTTGTTGAAAATGGAGCTGGAATTGATTATAGAGATGAGAAGATACAATAGAAAGGCAGCAGCTTACATCTTAGAATGTTGTATCGGAGATACTTTTAAATTGTAGCAAAATAAATACAAATTTAAAAATGAAATAGAGTGTTTTGTTACAACATGTCTTTTGTAGGTTTCTTGCTCTTATCTGAGAATCCAGAATCTTCTTATTAACTGGTCATAACAACCCGTTACCGTATTACGGTCTGATGTAGAGCACTCCTCCAGATGCTACTGCTTTGTATGCACCTTTTTCGATTGGTGATTTCAAAGATTAGATAGTGCGCTCTCTAACTGGTCCTTTCAACGGAGTCAAGACCTGCCCCTTCGTCGCCTCTCTTCGACAGCCGCGTTGAAGACCTTTCTGGCCGGAGCTCCTGCATCTATACGCACAACATGCCTATGTCCATGTTTAATCGCTTGACTATGTATATGTCTTCATAGAGCGATAGTCATTGCCAACATGTTAAAGGCCAAGTATCTTACTTGGAGTACTTTTCGCTCAAACCCTCCAAGGGCATCATAAAGCAAAACGAGAAGAATGAGTCTCATTGAGAGTTTGTTGCGTCTGACGAGAGTGGTCTCTACTACTTATTTGCCTTCTGAGAACAAAGTAGAGTGTAAAGTGCCATCTATTGGAAAGAGAGGTTCTCCGATCGATCTGTGGACACGATCAGAACATGGCTTAGTGTGAATATCTGGTCGATGGTGGTCAGTCTTTTACACAACACGATGCTCTCATCTAGCCATATTTTGCAAATGAGCTGGTGAATGCACCCTACCAACTCATTGAGGCCAGTCTTGAACAACTGTGCTGCTTTGTTATTGAGCCGCTTTTTGCGACCCTATCTTCGTCATGCCTTTTTAGAGGCCTATCTTTTCGGCAATCTATTGTGATTGCAGATTTGCGTTGTCTCGCTTTCGATGCACGTTCTTCACTTTGCTTCGCCGCATGGGAACCTTGGATGCAATAAAGGAATGGTCAGAGTTGATTATGAACCCTTTTAACATACGAACATCAAGCACACAGAATGCATGCCCATCATGGACATCGGTATGCTGAAATCTGGTAGTATTGACAATTAGCATTAGACCTTTGTTCGAGGTGCTCTCGTGAAGGCTGAATTGTCCGACAGATGGACTAAAGATGCGTTTTCTTGAAACCTTGCCTTTAAAAGTGCCTAAAACGATTTTAATATCATGGGCTTGGCAGCGGTCATAGACAGACTCCAGACTGTCGTAGAACGCATCTTTGGTTGCATCGTCCGTGTTCTCCATCGTTACGTGCGCGCACATCAGGATGCAATTTCGCCTTGATTCGATTTGTTGCTAGCCTTTCGTTCACTAGTGTGAACCGTGAGACACGGTTTCGTAGCCTCAGTAGACAGCGAATCCGCACTCAAGTTTCCAAGGAGCTGTAGTAAATGGCGCAGTCTGCTACCTCACAGATGTATACCATATGGTTTTAACCTACGTTCTGCGCTTTTTCATCGCTGTTACGTAACTACAAAGTGTTTTTAAAGTCTTTGCGCATCTCACAATGTTGACCAAACTTCACTAATTTTTGCAATGAAGGAAAGCGCCCGAGGAATTTAAAGATATATGCACAAGAACAAAGAAAGGACAAGTTTGGGTGCTTCGATAAACCCCTCCAACCGGACTCAACAGGACCAACAACAGCTGAAACTGTAAATTATGGTTATCTTCAAAGTTGGCAGCTGTCTCCTGCATTTTTAATGCCACTAAAAAGTCTGACCTTAAACTAAAAAATGACAATGCAGAACTTTCGGTTTACTAAAGTTTACAGGCGAAACTTTTTTTTTTTGCATACACACATTAATCATTGTAAATGTACTCAAAACATACTTGCATATTGTATCACTGGACACGAAAGAAAAAAGTTCCATTACAAATGTTATAAAACAGAGTAACTCGATAACTTTTAGATAAAGCTAAAATAAGAAGGCAACAATTAAACAGAAATAAATACACTTTTGTTTCAGGGATGTAGAAATATCGAAAAAAACTGGGTTACAAAATGAAAAAAAGGTACAGCTGCGACTATATTTTTCCTTAAATGAAAAATACATTTTTTTAAATTTAGTTTAATAAGAAAATGGCAGTATTTCTTTATTTTTTTTTTCAATTCCAAACATAGCTACTGTTGATTCACTGTATGTCAAAACTTTTCATCCAACAACATTAAGAGCCTTGGAGAGTTGTAAATATTTCTATGATACTGGTTACCCGTATCACTAGTTTGAGCAATTTGCTGGCAACATACAAAACCCCACAAAACATTACATATGAAGTATTTTATTTTTATGTACTGAATAAGAAGGAGGCGTGGCAGATCATAATGGCAAAGGTTCAAAATGATCGATATACCCAAGTATAAGTGTCCAGCCGTGTAAGAAACACACAAAAGTTGGTATGCAATATCATTTACCCGTGAAAGTATTTCGTTGTTGACATCTACACCATAAAAGATCAGATCGGATACAACTATAAGTATAGGCAATAATCTACCAATTTAAGATAGCTACAAAAAAATCACCTTTTTGAAAAAAAGTATGTTAATACATACATACATAATCAAGAGCCACCAAATTATTGACTCATGTTAGCTTAATAAGCAAAACAATGTTGATCTTTTGCCAAGCTTCTTTACAAATTCTTTGAAGTTCCTTGTACCAAAATATAAATCAGCATTATCTACAGTTTAACCTTGCATTGAGACCCAAGACAATATATTGGCAAACATACGTCATTCTGCTGTGCCGTAACTTCCTTTGACAAGGAATTGTAGTGAGATTAGTCTCGTTGAAAATCATCTTCTTCTTAACTGGCCATAACAATACGGCCAGTGTAAAGCAATCCTCCAGGCGCCTCTGTCTTTTGCGCACCTCCTCCAATCGGTGATATCAAAAGTAGCTATCTGGTCCTTCCGACGGAGGCATGGCCTGTCTCTTCGTCACCTTCCTTCAATAGCCGCATGGAAGACCTTCCACGCAGTAGCTTCTTCATCCATACGCACAACATGATCATGTTAGCTTAATAAGCAAAACAATGTTGATCTTTTGCCAAGCTTCTTTACAAATTCTTTGAAGTTCCTTGTACCAAAATATAAATCAGCATTATCTACAGTTTAACCTTGCATTGAGACCCAAGACAATATATTGGCAAACATACGTCATTCTGCTGTGCCGTAACTTCCTTTGACAAGGAATTGTAGTGAGATTAGTCTCGTTGAAAATCATCTTCTTCTTAACTGGCCATAACAATACGGCCAGTGTAAAGCAATCCTCCAGGCGCCTCTGTCTTTTGCGCACCTCCTCCAATCGGTGATATCAAAAGTAGCTATCTGGTCCTTCCGACGGAGGCATGGCCTGTCTCTTCGTCACCTTCCTTCAATAGCCGCATGGAAGACCTTCCACGCAGTAGCTTCTTCATCCATACGCACAACATGATCTTGTCAGCGGAGCCGCTGGATGTTAATTAGCTGGACTATGGCAATATCACCGTGGAGCTCTTAGAGTTCATCGTTCAATCGAATGCGGTATTCCTTGCCAAATTCCCTTTCTATCTTATTATTTTATTTTTTCTTTTTCTTTCGAAAGCACGACTTTGCAGATTTAGTCCCAGAGCTAGAGAGAGAAGTGAAACAGTTTAAAATTTATATTTTGTATATATATTGTTTGACATCTCTTTCTGGGTCATCATATTCCATTAACTATATGCAATACATGACTGAATGGTTGCATGTCCAAATTGTTCGATTTTCTAACTCGTGGCATCTCTATTCATATATACGCAAACATTTTTACCCCCAAGCGAAACCAATTATTTTTTGGGGTTATGAAGTTTCATTAATGGTTACAAGGTTAGTTTTTTTGAAATAAATTGCATTACAGATTTGTTTGTGGTCCAAAAGTGGGTAATGTGTCCATTTAGCTATGCATCAGTGATAGCGCCATCCCAAGCTGCAAAATCACGGCATGTGTGCGGCATAGAAGTCGGTTTTACAACCAAGGCTCTAGATGTGTCACATAAAAAAATAATAGCTGCTCTTTTATTATATAGATTTCCTCATGTATTCTTCATAGATTTAATACTATATATTAGTAAAGTATAACGAACTAATAGTACAAAAATTTAAATAATATCTACAAAATATCCGCTTTTTACAACCTGCAAACTGCTCTGAACTAGTTCGATGGAACAAAACTTTTCATTGAACTTTTTTCGAAAATGTTCATATACATGCGCTTAACTGGTAAAAAACAAACACTGTTACAGGGTTCTAATTTGGTCGAGGAGTTTTTTCAGCCATTCAAGGACCTCCACGAAAAAAACTGCATTAACAGTTTATCCTTATCACGCCTTTCAAATTGTTCTGGCGTGGAAACCTTTGAGTGTGCTATTTTGCGATTTGACGTTTGGTCTTTGGGTCATACTCCTAAGTTCATGTGTCGTCTCCGGTAGCCACATTGTCTAATAAATCGAAATGAAGGCCTTAGCAGATTCGTTTGCGAACTCCATTTTGATCCCCTGTGACGAGGATACTTGCAAAAGGCGTGCTGACATCATTATTACCGATGCCTATGCTTAATTGCTAGCGCCATCTAGCATTCATTTATGCTAGCGCCATCTTAATTTGATTAATGTAAAGATATGCTAGCGTCATGCCATATGAGCGTGATGGCTTACGAGTCAGCCCCCTTAATCGAGCTACTTTTCCACTATAATTATTTGTCCTCTGCTATAATATTATTGCTTGTCACTAACCTAAAAATGGAGATGAAGTCATAATGGTTGAAGCAATAAGCGTCGTTTTAGCGTTTTCATCGAAAATAAAATCACATCCATCGGCTCGTCGCTTTGCAAACTGTTTTAATAACAACTGACAAAATTTGCACTTCTTAAACATTAAAAAAGAGGAAGAAACAACAACAAAGGAAATCTTAGAAAACTTTTCAACAACAAATTGCCATCAAACATCTTAACACAAAGAATAAAAGTTTTTACTAATTAAATCGTTTTGTAAGTAAATACATATTTAAATCCAAGTCACATTCAGTGAGCTGTAAAAGCAAGTTGAGAAATGTCTTAAACATAGCTTGTTATTCCTTCGTTTCCTTTCAGCAACAAGTCCAAAGCCCAAGTAAAGCCTGCTGGGGACAGGTCCCCATCTTGGCACGCGGCAGGCGGCATCTGTAACTTTTCGCAATGGTAAAGCACAATGCGGAAATTGTGAAAACGGAAAATGGCACGAACGCAGCCATCATTGTAAAAACAACCGGAAATGCAGCGCATACGAAGACGGCGACAACATTGTCGGATTCATTTACCGACATAAATGGTCATGAAAATGGCACGACGGGTAAGTGCATGTGACCATATCCTAAGCTAAGTGCTGACAATCAGCAAAAACCCGTATTTCGCTCAAATCAAGTCTAATTTATTGAGTAACTGGAAGTTTAAGATACTTACTATATTTCTCGTGTAATGAGTATCTGCGAGCTTATGCATAATTCCAAATTTAATAGTCATACATAAAATTCTTTAGGAAATTGATTAGTAAACTTCTATATATACTTCCAGGTAGACCATAAAATGCCATTCTAAGGAAATTTTTATATAATTTCGGAAAAATAGTCATAAATGAACATTTGTATATATTTGCACTTAAATTTTGTATATATTTTTCTTTTCGAAACGATAACACTTAAAATGCGATTAATTGTGTAGAGAAACATTTGAAGAAATGTTATAGCAAAGATCTTGTGAGTGCGATGGAAAGTGGAAAGTACACTTCTTGTTTTTCGATACCAAGAAAAAGGCATACCTTTATTTAAATAAGATTTCCCCAGCGCTAGTACGCCACTTTATTGCATTGTCAGCCGACTTGCCAACAACGACCCGTAACCGGGTTACTGCCTAATTGAGGACACTCCTTTAGGCGCCTTAAAACATCTTTCCCTAGGAAAGGCTATGCACAATCCTGTAAAAGGCCTGCAAAATGTGTTGCACAGACTGTTACCTAAACGTTCAAATGTTAAGCAAATTTGCAGGAATGGCGAACTCAGACAATGCGGCGTATACGCGATGCCTCAATATCTTATGATCAACATTTGGTAGGGTACACACTTAGGCCATAATTACGGCCGATTGTGACACCGTGAGATTTACATACTCCTTCCCTGTTTCTGACAGAATCAAAAGGGAGACAATTCAGATGCAGAGTCTAGTCTGAGTTTAGTCTGAGTTCTGACAGTTCTGATATGCTGCTAAGGAACTAACTGCCTAGATATTTGAGCCTGCGTCTGCAGTCCGTTTCTTCTTCATCCTCTTTCCAACAGCTCCTGCAGAAATCGTTTAAAGAGTCAGAAAGTCTGGCTGCATGGCCATCTGGTGATGGCGCGGTCGACATCAGAGCATCGCTCCTGGTCAAGGGAACATAGTTTTATTGTGCGTTTTATATGACAAAAAGTCGCAGCTAGACTAAGTATGAGGGAGAGGAAGAGAAGGAGGAGGACGAAGGAAAAGAGGAGGATGAAGATTAAGTATAGAAAGATATTGGTGGACTTAGTACGAGGACAAGAAAGAAGAAAAAGAAAGGGAAGAGGAGAGGAGAAAGAGGTTATGGAATGGGAAAGGGAAGAATAATAATGATCTAAATCGAGTGTGGCACGAGGGTTGGCGAGCGGAGCGAGTAGTATTACTTACTTACTTAACTGGCCATAACAACCCGTTACCGGGTTACGGCCTGATGTAAAGCTCTCCTCCAGGCGTCTCTGCTTTGCGCGAGCCTTTTCCAATTGGTAATACCAAAGGTAGCTAGCGTACTCTCTACCTGGTCCTTCCAACGGAGGCATGGTCTGCCCTTTCGTCGCTTCCCATCGACAACCGCATTGAAGACCTTTCCCGCAGCAGCTTCTTCATGCATACGCTCAACATGACCTAGCCAGCGGAGCCGCTGGATCTTAATTTGCTTGACTATGTCAATGTCGTCGTAGAGCTCATAGAGTTCGTCATTCCATCGTATGCGGTAGTCGTTCCCAATGCGTAGAGGGCCAAAGATTTTACGGAGTACTTTCCGCTCAAACACTCCTAGGGTGTTTTCATCAGACTGCGACATCACCCATGCTTCAGCGCCATAAAGCAAAACGGGAAGGATGAGCGTCTTATAGAGTGTCAGTTTCGTCTGGCGGGAGTGGTCTCTACTACTCATTTGCCTACTGAGACCAAAGTAACACCTATTGGCAAGAGTGATTCTCCGCTTAATCTCCATGCTGACATCGTTCTTCATTGTGACGGTGGTGCCAAGGTAGACGAAATCCTTGACAACATCAAAAGTATAGTTCTCAACATCAATCTGAGAGTCCAACCGCTGTGTATCTCTACTCGAAGAAAGCATATACTTCGTCTTGCTCTCATTTACCACCAGACCCACCCTGGCAGATTCTCTTTCAATAGCCGCAAAGGCTCCGGTAACCGCTCGCTTTGTACGCCCGACGATATCGATATCATCTGCGTATGCAAGCAACTGGACACCCTTATAGAATACAGTCCCATTCCGATTCACTTCGGCCTTTCGCAACACATTCTCCATCAAAAAGTTGAAGAGGTCGCAAGAGAGGGCATCGCCTTGTCTGAAACCTCGCTTGGTATCAAATGGCTCGGGAAAAGCTCTTTCCTACCTTGACGGAGCTGCGCGTGTTGCTCAACGTCATTCTGCATAGTCGTACCAACTTTGCAGGGATACCAAAATCAGACAGTGTGGCATATACGCGATCCCTCAACGGGCTATCAAACGCTGCTTTATAATCAACAAAGAGAAGGTGGGTTTCGATTTGTTTTTCGTGGGTCTTTTCCAGGATTTGGCATAGTGTGAATATCTGGTCTATGGTGGACTTGCCAGGTCTAAAACCACACTGATAAGGTCCAATCAGTTCTTTCGCAAACGGTTTTAGTCTTTCACACAATACGCTTGATAGGACCTTATATGCAATAGAAAGTAGACTGATACCACGGTAGTTAGCGCACACCGTGGGATCACCCTTCTTGAGGACAGGGCAGAGGACACCAAGGTTCCAATCATCGGGCATGCTCTCATCTAGCCATCTGCAAAAGAGCCGGTGCATGCATATTACCAACTCATTGCCTCCAGTCTTGAACAGCTCAGCAGGCAGGTCATCTGCACCAGATGCTTTGTTGTTCTTGAGCCGCTTGATTGCGACCCTGACTTCGTCATAGCTAGGCGGCGGTATATCGACGCCGTCGTCTATAATTGGGGACATCGGGAAGTTAGCTCCGGGGGCGGCATTGTCATCATCATCGCCTCATAGCAAGCCAGAGAAGTGTTCCCTCCACAACCTCAGTGCACCCTGTGCATCCACTACCAGATTTCCCTCTGCATCTTTGCAAGAAGACGGTCCGGTACTAAATCCTTCAGCCAGACGCTTGACTTTTTGGAAGAACTTCCTAACATCATTCCTGCTCCTGCACATCTCGATCTCCTCTCGCTCACGCTTTTCCTGCTCGCGTTTTTTGCGTCTGAAAAGACGTCTCTCCATCCTCCTCATTTCCCGATAGTTATCTCGAGTAGTATTAGTATATGTTATTTGATACCTTATTCTAAGCTTTTCTGCGACTTTCCAAAGCTTTTCAAGAGTTTCCCTTCGTCAGCCTGTCAGCCTGTCCGCCATGGTTCATTTTTTTTGTTTGCTTGCGGCGTTTATGACAGCCTAGATTGGCATTGGTTTTGACTTGGTTCGGCTTGGCTAGTCCTTTAAATTGAATTACGCGCTGACTGGGCCAGTCGGTCGGTCGGTCGGTCGCAGGGCTCTTGTGATTCTGGTGATGTAACCTCCGTGCTGGTTAATTTGGGTTTGTCACGATAACATCAGCTCAGCTCACGCCCATTTACCCTTGTGGTTGCTTATGGCCATTGCCTGCCTAGACTGACTCTAGCCCACTCTTTTTCCCTCGCATTCTCTCACTCCCTCTCGCTGGAAATGTTGTTTTAATTAAATTTGTTTTACTTAAGCCAACTACGACGTCACAATATGGCCGCCGGCCCTGAGCCGGGTTAATTATAATAATATTGTTTGGTGTTATCCTTGCCAAGCGCTTAATGCACGCCTAGGCCAAGTTATAATGTCATAGGGCTCCAACAAGTTGCTTGTTAGTAAAGCTGTACCCAAATTTTGACTTTAAGTTGAGAGAACGTCAGATTTGTGCCAATCTTCACATCTTGCTCTTTAACTTGCACAATCTTCTTTTGCTTTCAAGCAATTTAAAAACAATTCATTAATGAGCACCTAAAGGCAACAGTTCTAGTAGCTCCACATTCTGTGGAACACTTGCTGCTTATAAAGCTATAAAAACGAGATAAGGATGAGTTTGTGTTTGTAAATAAAATATTTGCAAAAATTTGTTAAATTGTTTGACACGACTTGATGAAAATATTTATTTGACGAGCTCATATAAACGAAATTAAATTAGGCAGAGTGAACTGCAAATAGCCTCGAGGAACTACTCTCGCACTCGAATACGTCTCCACACAAATTTATCGAAATAAATGTAAAAATGAAAAAAATGATTCAAATTGTATGGTGCAGTACAGTAGACGCTCTCATGTGAGAAAAACATTGCAATTTTGTGAAAACCAATATTCCAATTTTTACATAATAACATGCTAATTCCAAAATATGAAAAAACACGTATGCTTTGGTTGAAAACTATCATAAATTCACGTGCGGCATGTCGAATCAATATACCAATTTCGGTGACTGTAACTTTCACCCAAATAGGAGGAAAAGGTAGCAAAGTTTAAAAACTGAATGCAATTGACGAGCATAAAAAGCTAATATTGACTCAATTTTATACTCCTCTTCTTCTAAACTGGCCATAACAACCCGTTAAGGATTACGACCTGATGCAAAGCGGTACGGTAGTCGTTGCCCACGCGTGAAGGGCCAAAGATCTTAGGGAGTACTTTCCGCTCAAACACTCCCAGAGCATTTTCATCAGACTGCGACATCAGCACTGCCGCAGCGCCTTTAAATAAAACGTGAGAGATGACGCGTTTTGTAGGGTGTTAGTTTCGTCTGGAAGGGGTGATCTCTACTACTCATGTGACAAGTAAGACCAAATTAGCACGAATTGGTAAGAGTGTACTTCCAGTTGATTTTCATGCTGAAATCGGTCTTCTTAGACGATGGTGCAAGGTAGAAGTACAGTTTTCAAATGCATTCTAAAAGTATAAGTGTTCTCTTTACTTGAAGAAAACATTGACTTTGTCTTGCTCTCATTTGTCAGCAGAACAATATTCATGCAATGTTTACTTTTCCTTTCGAATTCAAACATCGATTGAAAATTTGCATGAAGTTATAAATGTTTGATCCTTTAATTATGCTTCTTTCGCTTTTACAACATCCGCGTATACTTTGGCCATTCTATCTGCAATGATTCAGTTGATATTCTATACCAAGTTTCTAGTAATGCACGATTTTTGACGGCACATTTGGGGAAGGTGTTTGCCTAAATGTGACTATTTATGACAAGGGACAAAGGAAGAAGCAATTTGCTCAAAAGCAAGCCCTCCAAATAGCAAGTGAAATGTGTACGAGCAGCGTTCCCTCTCATGTCTGTCTTCCTCCAAGTCATAACCAAATGAAAATGAACACAAAAGTCTAAGCCAAACGAGAATTGTGCCTGAGAGTCAAAGGAATAATGGGGGGATTATGCTATTCGCCTTTGAAACACACATAAAGGAAGAATATGAGCCTGAAACTTACTTAGTTTTGTTCCCACTAAAACTGATACTATTGAAGCACATATTTGGTTACACCGATTCAAATTTTTTCGGTACACGAAAACATCGCTGCGTACGGTAAGTATTAGCATTCATTTAAAGACTAAAAAAGGCCCTTGGGAATCTGTTGAGTATTATGGAGTTGACCAAATACATAATTGAAATATACAATACATATTTGTACACATATTTGAAGTTAAGAAAATCATGACATGGCAAATATATTGTTTGAATTTTGTCACATTCAAAATATTCCGATTTATTTGCTTTACTTATTGTGCGTGTTTGTTATTATCTGTATTCATATATGAATACATCTACATTCACGTGTTTGTGTGACAATTTGCATGGGTGTGTATATCCGTTTCCGGACTTATCAATGTCATCTGCCTGCCTTTGACGCTTTGACACAAGCAAAACGTCTCAATAAACATCCTTCCGGCAACCATTTAGTAACACAAAATTCTTTTTTAACTTAAAAGACTTGCGTCTTGTTCCTTAGGCTTTTGCTGAAATGCTCTTAATTGTTTTCAGCTTTTATTGACTTTTAATAGAATATTATTATCGCATAGTAAAACCTTATTGATTTCATTTGAAATTCAATATCATCCTAAAAACAATGCAGAATATATAAAAGTCAAATAAAAACATAGGTTAAATAATGATGGTTATGCCCATTTATGGCATTTATATTGGGTTACCTAAAACAACTCAGTTTAACTCAGCAAGAACAATTATAATATTTTTCCATAGAGTACAGTCATTGCGAATGTTTGCAACTCCGATAAGTAGGCGTAGGAAACCTTCAATGCATCAGTTCATTTTCAGTCGTCCATCCATACAAATAAACTATGTTTAGAATTCAGAAAGTAGTCGAAATTTAACCCAAAATTTTCGGGCTATCGAAAAATGTGTACCGATAACCAAACCAAGTGTTTTATCCTTAGAAAAATGGTAACAGATCACTATTTTTAGCGTTTAATATCTAGCATCCTTGCAAATCGCTTATATTTTCTTGTCAGCATGCTTTCATCCGAGTGCAATAAGTTTTCTTCTACTTTCTTCAGGCTTTTGTATTTAAAAACCTTTCGGTATTTTGCATATTTCAGAAAAAAAGCTATACTTAAACGGCTTAAAGTCTTTTACAAATACGTAATGTTACGAGTTCCGCAAGTAAGTCATCTAGAAATCCCGTTTATATCATGTTTACCTAACGTTAAACATTCGTTCAACCAATTAAGAATATTTTTTGGAAACCCTACAGGACCTAGTCTAAGAATGAGTTGTTTATGGTTTACAAGAACACATAATTTTTCGTAATAGTATTACATTTTGGAAATGTGTTGGGTCCGCCTTCTTCACTTCACTTCACGACGCAAGTGTACTAGGTAGTAAGAGGCTCGAGGTTTCCTTCTAGCCAAACCCAACAGTACCATATTCAGAAGAGGTTTTGTGAACTTTAATGAATGCTTTGTTTGTGCGAATACCTAGATCGCAGAGGAGGAGCTAGACACATGAATTTATCAAAAGATGGGTATTATTCGTACCTTCCTAACCCCGTTTCACCGTTGTTGCGAGGCGTCGCCAGCAGCAGCGACTGCACAAGGTAGATTTATAGGTGGTTAGCCAACTCAGCGGCATGCCGACATTTTTTTTACTCATTTGCACTTTTAAGCGACGTTCGACATGGATGGTTGTGTTCAATGTATACTCAATTAGGTAATGTCATCGTTGAGCGACCCTTCTTAAAATTTTGTGAGAGTCTGAAATAGCGAAAGAGAGAGGAGTTACTCTCGTTGCTGAAAAAAGAATGCACACATACGGTTGTTAACATAAAGCAAAGCATACACATACACATATAACATAAAGCACACACAGTAGACGCATTTTCAGCTATCTGAGTGAGTTGAAAAAAATAAGTAAAAGTCGCGACCGAGTTATCCTACCCCCTATTAATGTACATTGCTGCTGAAGTCCATTGCTTGGGCGCATTTGATCAGTGTGTGAGAAGCATTGATTGAGCGCGGTCAATTAAAAGCAAAATAATGAATGATATTTACCGAAAACCGTACCACAAGTAAAAAGCCGTGTTTTATAATGAAGAAGGAGTCGACATAAATTGACAGTTGTATAGTTAAGCAACCTGTTACTGCGTGTAGTTAAGATCAACAAATTTGATTTACAAAAAGAAAACAACCTGTCGATCGTTTGTCGAAAAAGTCCGCCACCCGATACAAAATTCGATAGAGATATTTGCACACAGTTGTTTGGATCATATATTTTCCTTAACAGTTAGAACAAATTAATCTAAAGAATTAGATTAATTTAAATTGACTTTTTTTGCCGTCGCGATATAATCCCATAAAAAGCTACTTAGGACATCCGTATGGCAGCTCGCATGATTGATAGCAGTGAAAATTCATTTGCCATCAAGTATGTTTCGAAAAGTGTTGAAGAGCCCTAGAACCAGCGAAAAAGTCAAATCCCAGCTTTGTATGAAAATAAATGAAAAATATGGCCGCATAGGTTGCTGCCAACTGACACAGATACAGCCGAGTCCTCAACCCCTGTCACTATTCAATAATAGAGCTCATCTATCATCATTGGATATGTTTGATTGGGTGTGTGTGTGTGTGTGTGTGAGTACTTTTATAGCTCCCCGAACCCCTAAGTCCCAAGCAGCATCACAACGTACCATGCATCGTGTTTATAGCATCTTAATTGAATTTCAATTTTCAATTTCGCCTTTTAATTGAATTCAATGAAAAAGTGTCGATGAAACGGTATTCAGCGTATTCTTTGCCTTCCCCTGCCTAACCCCCTTTCTATAGACGACGCGTCGTTAGCATCGTCATCATCACCACATCTCTGTTGTTGTTTTTTTTTATGTTTGTTGTTATTTTTGTTGCTGTTTATTCAGCTGCTGATGCTGCCTGACTCGCTGATGGTGCCTTTGCCTTCGGAAAAGACCACAACATACGGAAAATAAAAATAAAAAAATGGAGAAAACATTATACATAGCCCTTAAATTGATTCGCCTTTAAGTGTGTGTGTGTGTGTGTGTGTGTGTGTGTGTGTGTGTGTGTGTGTGTGTGTGCTGCATAAGGGCTGCTTTCTTTATTTTGATTGATTCCTGATTGACTGCAAAGTGAGTAATATATTAATGGAGTTGAAAACGATGAGCAAAACGAGATAAACAAACCAATTGCTATTAGCGATGTTTATAACCCTTGTTTATAATTGTGATGATATTATATTTAAATACAATATTATTATTCCTCAACATGAGCGAGGTGTTTACTCTCCCCTTACATAGTCTTCACTACTTCCTACGGGAGTAGTCCTTCTTAACCAAGTTGCCGCCTAATCTTCACGTGTTGCTCCCTGGTTAGCTGCTTTTATCTCCATACGGCTATAGAGTAACATATGCAACGAAGTCTTAACAGGGTTTTACGTTAGGCTTAAGACGCATAGTTTTTGCCTAACAAATTCAAGATTACAAATTTCGAGATCCTGAATCCTTGTGCTGTTTTCGGAATGGAGATAACGTTAAGATAAAAAACATTTTTTCTCTCATCCCACGCAATATCTGATAAATTTGTATGTTTTAGTTATACTTTTGGCCAAAGAGAAGCAGTACTGCCACGGGGACACGGGGGCCACAAGGGCATCTATTATGCATTGGAATTCCTTCATTATGTTTCATTGATGCTGCCACTGTTAAGCCCGCTGAAAATATACTCAATCCTACTCATAGGGTCTTTTTGTACTACTCTGCAAGGATTTAGTGGCCAACTTTCTCTGAATGGATTTACTAGAGTTGGGTTCATCATTTAACACATATTTGATCACATGTGAAAACTTTAACCAATTCGAATTTTCCGTTCCTTTAAATCTCGACAAAATAAAAATTTTGCATCTATTTTAGCCGTGCAAAGCAAAGCAATTGGAATGCAAATTATTGCAACTTGCATACAAAATGAGCATTGGAGACACATCTCGAGAGATATACGTTGGTATCATTTCAAATACTTGACGGCTCATTATGCGCATCTCTATTGCTTCGAGCTATGTACATCCCAGCCACCATCAAAATTTTGCATTCATCATGCATCACTTAACGTGTTAAATTAAATAAATACTTTCGTATTTAGGGTTCTTTCTTTTTTGGGTTTGTGTTGCCCGTGCGGCTAACTCCAATTAATAATTTTATAAGTTTTGAGTTTTTATTTTATTGCGACACCGCCGGTCTGGCTGAGTGTCGGGCTAGTTAATCACTGACTCCCACATTCGTTTATTCTTAAGCTAAGCCTAACCCTAAAACTCTCGATCACGCTGTGGCGAGCCCATCGAGTTAACTCCTCCGTGACTCAAATGAAGGCCGTCCTCGGTCTTCCTCGGTTGGCGGCCTGGACGTCCTAATAAGTTTATTCTTCCGTTGTCGCTTGATATTGAGTGATGAAGCAATCGGAGAAAATAATAATAGTAATAAGAATCAGGCGGACCAGTGCTGAGTTGGTCTTTAGCTGCGTTCTTATTTCGTGGATAAAGCGCAGATTTTTTTACGCTTATCTTGTGAAGTAAAGGCAGCCTAAGCCTTCCGTCGATTAGATCTGTTTTTAAGTCTCCAGCACGTAACAACTGTGGGAATTTTTCCTTAAATCGCTTCCTTACATAAAGAGTAGTTTTTGAGAGGTGCAGCTGCCGAATTTTGTTCCCATGTGTCAAAGCTACTATGTCATCGTCGGCAAGATCGAGAGTCGTAACTCCATTTATAGAAAAATTTTACTTTTTTACAAAACTATTTTAGTCTAGAATTATAAAGTGTAATTATTAGTTTTTATGCTTTATCTTAATGCTAGATACCACTAGGTATGATAACACTGATGAATTGCTCATCGACCAAAAGTCACATTGTTGTCGCCAAGGATTGCTTAGTTTGCCAGTTTCATACCACGAAATTTGTAAGCTATACTATTTAAGGTTGTCTTTATGGACCACCCTCCCTTTTATAAGAACTGTTGTTCCCAAATCTGCTTCTATTGTCTCTTCTACACATAGGGGCGTTAGCTTGTTACCCAATCTTCTGTTCGTTTTAACCAATACCTTTTCCCCTACTGTAAAAGTCCTATATCTTCTGTTTTCATTGTTTCTTTGTAATTGGACCTCCTGTGCATTGCGCAGCTTTTTTTCAATTTCCTCTTCGAGCTCAGGCGGTGCCGAGTGAATTATGTCTACTGGTGTCCTACCTGTAACTGAATGAATGGATCGGTTATATTCTATAGTCGCCTGCAATATCAAGTCAACGGTGTCATCAATTTCTCTATCAAGCTTTAAGCACCTTGCGATTTCCAACAGCGTACTGTGGAACCTCTCGACCTGGCCGTTTGAGGTGCTGTGTAATGGAGGGGCATTTACAATACTGACATCGAATCGATTTAGTAAGATTGATTTAATCGTCTCTGAGTTTAAAGAGGCTTCATTATCACAAAATATATTTTTTGTCTTTGGAAAAATGTTCATGAGCTGAAGAATTGGGAATTTTACATCTGCAATCGTGCGCGAGAGTATTGGTTGAACCACTGCAAACTTAGAAAATTTATCGGTGCATGTCAAAAAATATTTCTTGTCTGTTGAGAATATATCTACATGTAGCATTTCCCCAACGTATGATGGTATTGGTGTTCTACCTATTAGATGCCTTCTTTGGATGACGGTCGTATTTAGATCTAGAGCACACTCTGCAATTTGAAACGACCTCATTTGCTAGTTTCGTCATCTTTGGGAAAAAGTAGGTTGCCATGACCTGTTTCACATTCTCCTGAGCTGCCCTGTGTGCCCTGTTATGCTCGGCAGTAATGATTTCTCTTTGTTCTTCCTGATTAAAAATATCATTAACGAAACTTTTAGCGTACCAAAATTTGGTTGTGGGGAATGCCTTGACAAGGGAATGTTGAATATGTGCAAGATGGGGCAATTCGCAGTATATGGCATTCACCACATCTTTCTTGACTACCCCCTTCACTGCATCTATAAGAGCGTCTTTATTAGAAAAGTAGACAAGGTGTCTTAATTTCTCTTTAAAGAGAATAATTGTTTTTATAGACGCGATTTGTGTCTCTTCAATTACTATCTGATTCCTAAAACAGTTCAAGGGCTTTTCAGTTGTATCGATAGTATATGTGAGAGATTGCTCGCTATGTATCGTAGCCACATCCGATTCAGGTCCATTTTCTAATGCATTTATTTTCTGGCGTGACAAAGCGTCAGCTACATTGTTTTCTCTGCCAGGCTTATAAAATATTTTAGCATTATGCTCATCTATAAATGCTTTCCACCGCTTAATTTTTGCATTTGGATTTCGATCAGAAACCGCGAATGTTAATGGTTGGTGGTCTGTATAAATGTTAAGGTTTTTCACTCCGTACAAATAGTAGCGGAGATTTTTGAGGGCCCAAACTATGGCCAAGAGCTCTCTTTCGTTTGTCGCAAAATTAAGTTCCCTATCTTTAAGCGTTCTAGAAATCATAGTGATTGGCTTTCCGCCTTGGGATAACACTGCTCCTAAACCAAAGGATGAAGCATCCGTAGTAAGATCAAATGGTTTTTTATAATCGGGGTACAAAAGCAAAACATCCTCCGATGTCAATACTACTTTTAATTTATCGAAGGCTTGCTTTTCCCGGTCATTAAATTGTATTTTAATTTTCTTAGATTTCTGGGCACCAACTCTTCCGTTTTCGCCTTTTAAAATATCGGTGAGCGGTTTTGCTATAGAAGCAAAGTCCTTAATAAAGCAACGGTAATAACTGGCCAGCCCTAAAAAGGATCTGATTTCGAAGAGTGTGGCAGGCTGAGGATAGTTCTGGATTGCCTTCACTTTATCTTTGCTTGTCCGAATGCCGCCTCTTGAGACTGTAAAACCGAGGTACTCGACACTAGTTCTGAAAAATGTAGACTTCTCGCTTGATACTCTCATGTTAGCATTAAACAGGCTTTGAAGCACCCAATCAATGTCTTTGACGTGCTCCTCCTCGGATTCGGAAAATATAATTACGTCATCGACGTAAACAAAGCAAGTTTTTCCAATTTGCTCACGTAAAACGTCGTCAATGGCTCTTTGGAAGATGCTGGGTGCGTTTTTTAAACCAAAAGGGAGACGGCAAAATTCATATTTACCATTTCCGACAGAAAATGCTGTCTTCTCTCGATCTCGCTCAGCGAGCTCGATTTGGTGAAACCCTGACTTTAGGTCCAGGGTTGTAAAAAATTTTTGGCCTTACCCAGATTTGATAATATTGACATAACGTTAGGTATTGGATATTTATCGTCAACAGTGATTTGATTTAGTTTCTGGTAATCAATGACAAGTCTCTTTTTGCGGTCGCCAGTTTCTATTTCTATCCCTTTCTTATCAACTACCCAAACGGGGCTGTTATAAGGGGATTTAGATGGCCTGATAATTCCATCTCTCAAAAGTGCTTTAATTTCGTTATTGACGAAGTCAGTAACGCCCATCGGATATGGGTATAACTTTGAATATATAGGTTCGTTACTTTCGGTACGAATAGTAGCGACAACATTTGTATTAAATGGCAGTGCCTCGTTAGAGGCTGCAAAAGTTTTCTCCCTGCTTTTCAACATTTTTTGAAAATTTGATTTCACGGGTAGAGGAACAGGAATATTCTCTATATCAATGAAGTTTACAGTCTCACACTTGAGGTAATAAACTCTTTCAATCCCAAAATCGCAATGGAGTTCTTGACGTCTTGGCAATATGGAAGCGTCAACCCGCACTTTGCAAATCGAAACCAATTAGTGCATCAAAAGTTCTGAGTTCAGGCAGTATAAAAAATGTGCTATTGATTCCGAAAATTTTAAAGAAGCATTTATGCTTAATTTTATGAATACCATGAATTGATTTAACCCCAAAGGGCTTTTTTACTGGCACGATATTTTTTATTTCTTTAAGGGGTTTAATATAGTTTTTTGAGGTCCCTGTATCTAACAAAAGTTTTACTAATTTATTCCCTACTGTCCGGTAAATGAACGGCAGCAGGGAGTCGTCCCTAAAAAATTAATCTCATCTAAATATAAATTTTCGGCAACCGACTCGACCACATCTGGTTCCGCTAAAGCCGCGAATGAATGGCCGCTGAGAGGTGTGCTTAAAAAATTAATTTCGTCAACGTATGGGTTTTCCGCCTCCAACTCGACCGCCTCTACTTCCGCTAAAGCAATGTTGTCGTATGTGTTACGTTGTGGAGCGATTAGGCAAGTGGAGCTTAGCTCCGGTGATATATGATTGACCACCTGTCGCATTTGTCCTGATCGTCTTTCAGAGCCGTTGGGTCTCTTAACCGATTTTCTATCACCCCCATTTGACTGGTAATAGGTAGGTTGCCTGTAACGCGAAGAGCCAGGATCTATATCCATTGGTTCGGCTTGGTCATGATCAACAGAGGTTCGTTGCTGACCTGTTTGGGTTTGTTTAAAACTTAGCTTGTTGTAATGAGGATTTTTCAGTTGTCCCTCAAAACCTTGGTCCCCATGGTTATTGTTGGGTCTTGCTTGCCATTTGTTGGTTCGCTGTGTTTGTGACTTGTTTTCAGAATTTCTGTCAAATCTGACTGCAAACGCGTATCTTTCGTGGTTACATTCAACTTCTTGGGCCAATGCTAATGCAGAAGGCAAATCAGAGGGACGCGCGGCGAACAAGACGTCACTTAAAGACTTCTTTAAGCCGGAAACAAATATTCGGAGGGCATCCTGTCTGTACTCCATATTAATTATCTTAGCTACTTCGCTGCTATGCATCATAATGGTTTTGTTAGTTAACAGAGTAAGTCTTTTTTCAACTTCGTCATAATATTGAAGTATAGTCATATCACCTTGTCGCAAGGTGCCCAATTCTTGTTTAATAAGTTGAATTGGCCGCTTATCGGCATATGTGAAATCTAATCTCGCTATAATAGCATCGAAATTCAACACGGTGTTGAATGAAGCAAGCACAGCATCAGCTGAGCCTCTAATTTTATTTCTAATAATGGCAACTGATTGGTAGTGTTTGGAAGAACCATCATAATTCCTAAAAACTTTATATGCAGCGTAGGCTGCCTGCCTCCATGAGACATAATTTTCAATTTTTCCGTCAAATTCTGGAATAGACTTGACCACGTCTAATGACTCATCACACCTTACACTTGCAATTATTTCCACTTCTTTATACACCTGCACCATTGGTTTTAACGAGGCCGCAGTCAAGCTTTCAAATTTTTCAGTAACTTCATTTAATTTTTTTTCAAATACTTTACTTTGTGATTCAAGCGCGGCACTTATTGCGGTCTGTAAAAGAACCTGTAAATCTGAGGCGTTCATTATGGATCTGTCTGTTAGTTTTTCCCTTCTGACATGAAAACCCTTGAGATCCTCAAGCAATTCTTCAAGTTCACTATCACTCATAGAAAAGCGAATTATCAAAATATATATGACA
The DNA here is from genome assembly GCA_035041775.1 of Chymomyza caudatula. Lineage (NCBI taxonomy): Eukaryota > Metazoa > Arthropoda > Insecta > Diptera > Drosophilidae > Chymomyza > Chymomyza caudatula. The sequence goes on from JAWNKW010000133.1 coordinate 3,935,710, forward strand.
GGCACCGTCGTTATCGTGAACAAATTTTCACAAAATTAATATTTAATAATTTGCGAATAAGAAGCAGGCACTTTCTTTACAAAAACTCAATATTGGCAGTGACGTTCAGCAATCGCTTGCAACTGGCTTTATATTATTGTATACCGATGAGCAAAACACTTACATGATTTTCTATGTGTACTTAATTGATTTTATATTAGGTTATAATACACGTGTTGCCGTAGGTCAGCGCTGCCTCAGTTTTTGTCGTTGTTGTTGACTATTGAGAGGTAGCAAATCGAATTTTTTCGCCTGGGTGGTAGCCGTCCAGATTTTAATTAATAATTTGGTTGCTGGTTTGTGGAATTTAAATATTTCTGCCCTTGTGGTAGAACAGATTTTGGTTTTTATTTAATGTACCGTTCCAAATCGCCAGCAGCCGTCCAAATTTTGTCTTTTTAGTACGAATAATGCAGAAACAGTGATCGCACCAACAAGAGCGGAGCTTTCATCAGCAAAAGGCCAACGCGCAATGCAAATTGAGGAATGAGCATAAGAAAAGCACTCAATGTTGGCATGGAAATGTTGTTGTAATGTTTCTGCTTTACAATGTTTCTCCTTCTAAGTCGTGCTCGTTGCAGATTTTTACGAAGTTCTCTCTTGAGTGGGTGTGTAACTTCACGTGGTTTTTGAGTGACATATAAATTAAATAGTTTATGTAATTTTGTGTTTTAATTCACACACGTTGGGCGCCAATTAAATAAATACTTTCGTATTTAGGGTTCTTTCTTTTTTGGGTTTGTGTTGCCCGTGCGGCTAACTCCAATTAATAATTTTATAAGTTTTGAGTTTTTATTTTATTGCGACACCGCCGGTCTGGCTGAGTGTCGGGCTAGTTAATCACTGACTCCCACATTCGTTTATTCTTAAGCTAAGCCTAACCCTAAAACTCTCGATCACGCTGTGGCGAGCCCATCGAGTTAACTTGTATAAGTGTGTGTGTGTGTGTGTGTGTGTGTGTGTGTGTCACATACGTGTGCAGAAGTGTAAATCTTTAGTATATGTCATTCAGTTTTGCTTCGGGCTGAACCGATATGAGAATTATGTCACTCAAGCTGCCACGAAAGTAAGAAAAAAAAAAATAATATCATACAATGCTGGTCCATTTGTATGCTGGGGTTAGGCATATCTATTGTAAGTAGTACACATCTACATCTACATAAGCATTTGCATTGTGTATGTATATAGATGCGATAGTGTGAGTGATTGCGATTCTGCGATTCTGAATAGAAGCTGAAAACGAAACGAACAGAATTGCAAAAAATGCAAATTACTTTGACAGTGAAAATGTGCCCCTGTCATTGTCAACTGTCTCTCTCTCTATCACTTCTCTGTTCTCTGCCTCCCCCATATATCACTCTCTCTTACTCTCTTTAATATGTAGCTGTTGCTGCTGTTAATGTATTAATATAGCTTTTATCGCAATGTCCATATAATGCGCATACGTGTTTGTCTCTTACTCGCATATTTTTCGATGCAACCATGAAGATAACTTTAGAAGATTGCAGTGTTATTGCATATCGATTTTTCTGTAAAAATGATTCTTAGCTTGCATTGTTAGTTAAGGTTATGTTAGCTGTAGGTTCTCATTAGATGCATTTATAGAAAACCCCACAAGATATGGGATTCTTGACAAGTCTGCGTACATAAGTCAAGTTTCTCTACACTCGAGTGCACAGCACCAAGCAGTCATTCTTTTCCCAGACAATGATTTACCTTTGCAATCAATACATTTGATACGCAAAATAACTTTCTGAGACAAATTACAAATTCATTGCGTTACAACGTAGTACAAAAAAATTGGATGCAGACAGTCGGAACGGTGCCCGACAGTGAAATACCCTGTCCTCTTTTTCTTTATAAACACGAAATACGGTAAAATGGGAACGGAAGTATCCACTTTTATATCTCCTTTCATAAGATCGATATGCCTGTAAACATTTTTCTATTGGGAAGTTCCAATTGACAAGTTTTATTATTCGGAAGTTGGCATAAGTTATTATGGGGGCAAAAATTACTTTTATACCCAAAACTCCATTATTCTTGGGCCAATGTCGTTGAATTTTGTAACATAGATCAAATATACATTTATAAATGTCTGTGGTAATTTTGTGTGTTTTTAGGGCGTGGAAGTAATTAAGGTAAACCGATTGCGAGGGAAGGGGGGATTGAAAAAAGGTGGATGCAGTTATAACTATTCATTTTGTAACTCTAGCTCACATGTATCCATATCTACATGAAGTGGAATTTTGGAGCCGTTCATAGGCTAGGGCGTGTGAAATTTGCATATTTTTGACTATAACTTTTGAGGTATTTATCGGATTTCGATCATTTAAACACGACGATCACATAAACACAACGCACGGTTGTAAAACGCGAAAGTGTGCTGGGGGAAACTCAATTCGATAAGCTTCATTTTACATGGGATTAGCTCTAATGGTCTCGGAGATCTATCCCCTCATACGGACAGACGGACATGGTCCAATCGCTACCCGACTCAATGATAAGACTTGTTGCCCATGGAACTTATGGTGTGCCACGCCTCCTTCTGCCTATTACATACATTGCACAAATACCCTTTTACACTTTGTGTACAGGGTATAAAGAATAAGTCAAATGTTTTTCATTTTGAAAGTGAAAGCCATTTGCTTGCCGGCCAAGTGACTTTACAAAAGAAAATGGTAGAAAAAAGAGTCGTAACGCGCTGTCGAATAGCACTACGCACTTACGCGTATTTCTCTATCCTTTAGCTCTAGTATTGTTTATGGAGCTACACTGGAATACACACACCAACGAACACTCTACCTATTAGCCTTTCCGGCTGAAACACACGCAGGACATAAAAAAAAGAAAACAAATAAAAATGGCTGACATTATGGCGTTTGGAGGAACGGTAAAAGTACGTGAGCTTTTGCTTCGCTGCTTGAAGTATTGCCGGACTGCTCGCACATTGCCAATTTTGCTGTTGCTTCTCGGTCCCGACAGCACCTTGATTAATTCGTAGCCGTGACACTTGGTCTACGGAGTTGTCAGGAACAGCTGCTACGGCTACGCATTTTTATTGTTTTTGTTCAACGTGGTGACCCCTAATGCGCAGTGTCAATTTACGGAGCTACTAGCGACTACAGTTACTCGTCCTTGGCTTTTGTCACCGGGACACATTATTCATTGTACAATGGTGTTGATTACACTTGTCGGTTAGCTAAACAAAGCTGTTGATTTATTTTGTGGACGGGTGTTTTATGTTCGCCTCAATTGGCACACAATTTAAACGAAACGCCTGCCAATTAGGTGTGAAAACCACAAATGGAGAAACACAATACAATTTACATATTGTAATTGCAGAGGTCACAAGGTCAATGACAACACAACTCTACTGCAAGAGAGCTTAAGTCGCAGAGCGGTCATAACTAATAACTGTTTAAATGAAAATCATCTTAAATATATAAAAGTAGTGCAGCCGTGCTTCTTGCTTGTAGGCAGGACACGGCGAACTTTGTCATGCCTAAAATTGATTTTTCGATTTAAATAATTTTGAGCACTCACGATTTCACCAGTCGATATAGCCATCCTTTTGTCTATCCGAGTTGTAACCCAGATCTCAAGGACCATAAGAACAAGAGACCCGAAAATAGTACGAAAAGAAGCGAGTTTTCGGGATGCAAAGGATGTTTGTCAAATTATGTCGATATCTCACACTCTTCTCACTGTTTTGCGTAAGAGCATTTCGCTGCTACACACACATCATAATAACAATTATCCGATTGAGGCTTAGCGCATTGTCGTGATCGTATAGAACCCTTAAAAGATATAATCACGCTGAAACTTATTATAGACATGTTAATACACCCTCCGGATTACAGTTTACTTCAATATAAAAGTTTGAACAGAAATTTAATCTTCTTGGGAAGAATGGGCACTGGGTATCTCGGACACCGTCCCGACTGTTTACATCAAATTGTTTTTTCATCGCACTTTCGCATTCAATAACAAATGACGCCACCTAAATTTCAATAATTGATTAAATAAAACACCTTTCGTATACAATAACCTTTATTTGCATTGGAATGTAAATGTATTTTTACATGAACGACAATTTTTATACTCTCAACACAAAGTGTAAAAAGGCGTTATAGATTTATGCAATGTATGTTATGTAACAGGCAGAAGGAGGCGTGGCAGACTATATGTTGCATGGGAAAAAATGATCTGGAGCAATAGTCGAGTCGATATAGTTACGTCCGTCTGTCTGTCTGTCCCTGTTGAAATGTGTTTCTCAGAGACTATATGAGTAAGAGCAAACAAATTTGACTATAAGATGCGCATATTCCCGGAAAAGAGCAATTTTCTCTATTCATGTTCCCCCTTGACAGATTTTCGCGGTTACACCCGCACCATAGGAGCTATTCAATTAAAACTGCACACTGTTACTGTGCATGTGTGGTGTAAAAATCATTGAGATCGGATAGAAATTTTAAAAGATATATCTAATGATATGCAAATTTTAGACCCCTCCTCCTATAAACTGCAACAGAATTTCACTTTTAATTGAAATGTTAAGGTTAACATTTAGGTTAACAATTTTATTATTATTTAAACAATAATATCATAAAATTTTCACGTAGCACATAACAGTCAACACATATTTCCAATCCGCTCTGCTCACTGAAAAACCGAAAAAAATTATATCAATTCGGTTTCGTTCTGAGCCGAACAATTTTTTTCGCTGCGCTTGTATCCTCGGTCTTGTGTTGATGGTTGAGCGAAAATTCTGTGCGGTCTTGTAGAAACAGCTTAACAGAAACCATTTGGTCATGCGACGCAAAGTATGTGCTTCTAAAAGACCGAAAAGAACAAACAGGAAACGAAAAGGTATTTTCTTTGTTGTTGTTGAGTGAAATAGTTGTGCGCATGAGGTGAGGCACGAGACATACATATAGTGTCTATGTATATTTGAATTTAGCTTAGAAGCTCACAAGTCATGTGTGCACACAAAAGACCTTTTGCCAGTTTTTTATCTTCGAAGTTGTCCTGGAACATTGAGCCAATAGAAACCGAAAAAATAATGTTTTTCGTTGAGCGTTGACCTTTTGCGCAGCAAAACTGGCTGCATTGGACTCTATTTAATGTGTCCTGCAATAACTGGTTTTTTGCAGATACCTCTTATACTAAAGCTTAGAGCTGGAAATTAGCAATCGTTGAGCTGTGTCAGTGTGGAACACAGTGTAAAATCCAGCACTACATCACAAACCAAACACTCAATTTTGCTTTCAACAGTATGTATCTCCATGTAATGCAGTCTTTAAGGCTTAAAGTAATCGGTACGTAAGTAAGCTCAACAGATGTAACCAATGTCTTGCCACTTTCATTGACTACAACAAACTTATTCGTTGAAATTGGATTAGTTTTAGTTCATAAATATTGTATTTTCAGTTAGACACAATTGAGTTGTACTAAAACTTGTTTACAATTCTGGCAAATACAGTTAGATTTCAATAGAGAAATAAATTTAAATAGAAAACTTGGTTGCTACAAATTGCTGGCAACAAAAGTGCAACCAGCCGCAAAGCCACTGCAACGTTGGCATATAAATGACAGTGACTAAAACGTGTTGGCCAAAGTTGGCTAGTTGCTGTTGTTGTTGTTCCTGGTAAGCATCTCACGTTTCTGTACAAAAGCTTGTAATACTTGTGCAGGCTCAATGCAGGCTCCAGGACGTAATTTACAATGTTGCAGCATCTATGTGGCATACAAGTAATTCTGGTTACTTTCTAAAAGAAAACAAGTATTTCTTGATTGTGCAGCTCTGTTATTAGTCTTACATGTCGTATACGTAATATTATCTACGTGTTGCATACTTTTTGGGGCATATTTATTATCCATTGTTATACTCATTTGCTTTCATTATAGTTGTCTTTCTTGTTGTTTGAAAACTTAAAAGAAAGTTCAATAAGTTATGAACAAATTAAATCTGGAAAATTAGCGCCACTTTTATCTATAAGGCAATCAAATTAAGTATACGCTAGGTACATTGTACTGAAAAGCCAATCAGCTGGGATCAGGTATTTCGAACGCCCAGATCTAAGACGATCAGCTTAATGGCTAGTGAGGCCATGTTCTTGGTGCCTCTGGGGATGGAAAGTTTAAAAGTATACAAAATGAAGCGAGGACGCTGCCTTGAGGTACTCCAGCATTAATTGCGTGTTTTTTTGATAGATCGTCTTTAACGAAACCTCTGAAAAAGCAGATGGTGTAAAATTTTAGGAGCATGTAGTGCGTGGCAAGTTGTGCCATTTTAAGATTTTGAAGAAGCTCTTCATGGCAGACACATTTGAAAGCTTAATGCCCAAAAATGCTCCTAAGAATCCGAACTGGTAGTCTGAAAGGAGTGTATATGGCTTTGCTACTGTTCAGATTCTGCCTAGAAGTATTGTTATTGACGTTATTTCTGCAGCTAGTATGCAGTGCTTAGAGATTGTTGAGATCAGGACACAATATCGCGTTGAGAATTATGGTGAGCGTTAGGATCTTGGTCACCGGTGCGCTACTCTCTCGTGAATTCTATCCAAGCCAACTGATTTTTTACGTTATGACGCTAAAGCACGGGTGAGGCAGTCTGATACGGATACCCAACGGAACGCTCTAACGTTTAAGCGGAAAATACTCTATAAGATCTTTGGTCCTTTACGACGGTGACAGTACTAGAGCCGCTGTGCTGGAACGTTCATGTTGTGCTTATTGACGAAGAAGCTCCTGGGAGGGTCTTCAATGCGGCTGTTGGAGAAAGGCGACGTAGAAAGTGTCTCATTTTGAAGGACCAGGTAGAGAGCGCACTTCCAACATTTGGTATCGCAGAGTGCCCTGCATCAGAAGATGCTTCTTTGGGACTTTAGGGCTCAAAATTTTTCTATAATGTCTAAGCAAGACGAAATTTGTTGTTAACTCCATTGGAGTGGGTGACGCAAGAGCCAAACAGGTGTTTAAGCTGAACAGCGTGAAACACGATTTCAATTACTAAATTAAATTCCTTGTATCTGACTCAATTCCAATTAAAATATAAGCATTTGGGGTAAACAGAAATATAAACTTGCACATACTCTAGCGGAATTGAATGCCTCATTTGAAACATGTGTGACAACCGTTTCAAAGCTCGAGCAGCTGCTCGTTTTCATCATAGATTTGAAGTGATATTAAGTTTTTTTTTTTATGTCAAGCATTTAAAAAGAAAACCATAAATAAGCGTAATAAAAAGCAATAAAGAATGAAATCTCAACTAAATACATTTGAACAGCGCTCAAATCCGGGTGACACATTTTGGCTTGGATTATTATACACTTTGCTGCAAAAATATGCTTTTAAAAAGCATATTGATTATTACGTAAAGAATGTACCTTTGCAAACCATGGAATGAGTGACGTTTCTGTCTGTCACAAAGCTAAAGTACAGTGTTTACTATTTTTTCAAATAAACGCAGTTGTCAGTTTCACGCAAATCTCTTTATAATTAATTCAGAAAATTTTGTACAATTTGTTATTATGAAGTTAAAGTTACAGAGTCATTATCCTGATGTTCCTAATTCAATATGTCTATCTTTTTACCTGTTTGCGCTCAGTTTAAAATCTATCTATTGAAAGCTAGTAGGTAATCCAGTAAGGAACTTTTCCATTTAAAACTCTATATCATTCAAACCAATAGCCAAAGCAAAGAACCGTCTACGAAAACCTTTATCTACGCTTTAATATCTGTACAAATATAAGGCTCCAGTCAAAACTTCAAAATTTATGGTATCTTATAGCTAGTAAGTGTGTCAGAGCCGCTGTTCGTAGTGTAACTTTTTTAAGGGTTTCTTTTAGTAACTTTGAAGTTGTATTGAGAGAAATTAGTATAATGCATTATATTGAAAGTACTGGCCAATCTCGCCGCCAACGAATGAAAAATTTCCTCGACTGGAACAATTGGTAGTTGGAAGGAGCAATACGGCCAGTGCTGTAGGACAACCCTTGACTACTTTTGCTCTTGGGGACGTTTGAGCTTTAATGCTCGGCCAGATTATTACACTTGGTAACAGTCCCCAGTAAAGCTTTCTTTAGGCTGGATTAGCTCACAGTAAGCCATTGGAACAATGGTTCGTAAATAAAAAACATATTTCAAAGTCTATACACATCTGTTTGAAATGGCATTTGAGTCCCTCCCAAGGTTTCAGCAATGAATCTGAGTCCAATAATGCCTACACAGCAGCGATTTTGAGGTTTACTAGACTACCTTTGAGTTCTTTGTCGCTGGCGACCAAATCCAAGATGGAACATGTTCCACGTACGTATGCTTCACACAGAAATTGACGTCAATCTGCTGCTCTTTTCTTTGACTAAAAATATCAAAACAGCAGCGTTTCCCGTAATTTGCGTTTTGCTCTCACAAAGAATGGCATGATTAGAGCACAAAATGAGTTTCTTGTTTACAACTCAAAACGATACTTTTTGAAAATCCCTCACGGCATATTTTCACATCAAGAATAAGTGTATGGCCTATCAGAAGGAAGGTACATGGCAGGGTATGGGCTTTGCCGGTCTTTTTTCCGAATCCTTTCTGTGCTGTTATATACATAAGCACTTTAGGCAGATAACCTTTCATCTTTTCGTTTACCATTACAGCTTTTGAGTATTTCCATGACAACTTTGCTTAAAAAACGGCATTAAAAATCAAAGTTTAGGAGAAAAAGCAGTATCAAGGTGAATCATATTCATAGTAAAGTTATATCTTTAATCAAGTAGGTCCTTGCTGTAACTCAACAACCACAAATTTAATAGATTGTGTGTTAACGTGTTACAAACATGATAACATATCTAGTTTACGCTATATTTAACTTTGACGGAACAATAAGAAAAGGTGACTAAATATAGTCTTTATTTTGGCTGTAAATATTATTTATGGCCAAGATAGGCGATGTCAGAAAATAGAATACTTTCAAATAGGCGGAGCAACTCTTATTGACGCATAATAATAGCTTAATAATACGCAAATAATAAGTAAAGGCCAAAAACTAATTTTTTTAAGAGTGGTTATCTTCATTCCTATGAGGATAAATGCCAAACCAGCTGCCAAACTTGACTTGTGTCCTTAACTTTTTTGTTCAGTACATTTTGGTAAGTTAATACTCTTACTCTTTATTACCGAAATTCGCTGTCTCTGCACGAAATTCAATTCATATCTCCGTATACTCTTAAATCCTCAATAAGCTCACCCTTGATTCTGACACGATGGCGCAACCTGCCGTAATGCAGACGAAACTGTGGATTTTCTGAGGTGTCCATTTTGTATCGAAAAGTGGACTACTATCAACGATTCAGAAGCTGGTAACCAAAATTATTGGTATATGTGCTCGAAATTATCAGACAAGAGACTCGAAATTGGATCCATCGATTGGACAACGTGACTCGGGTCACATGCCCAAAATTATAGTCCTGTCTGATTCCAGTCTCATATGGCTGATATTTGCCTGAGTGTTAATCATTCTCCTGGCATCATTTTCACCGAAATTATGAGAGTCGTCTTTGTTCCCATCTGTTAGGAGTATCTCACAAGCTTCATGCTTCATCGATATGGGGAAGCATTTCATAGTCTACTTTTATTTTTACAAGATTTAGGCGGCGGATTAACATAACAATAACAACACTAATAACAGAAACAGTTAAGTTAAAGAGTAAGTCACTTATGAACAAAATTTTCGTTAAGGTTCTTAACTTTTTGCATTCCGTGCAAACCATTATAACTTTTTCGTCTTACTGGAAATACGGCTAATTTTTTCTTCGCTATTGACTATTGATTATTAAAAAAATTTGTGTTGGCAACAGGTAATCTGCTTAGGTAAAGACATAAATTTTACACTTTTTTGCTCATTAAAACTGTGGTCCAAGAGCTCAAATCGAAATATGACCTCTAAAACAATTGAACTTGCATTCACTCCCTTTATATCGGAAAAATAATAATTTTGATATTTCAATTGGCAATGAAGATACAGCGCTTTGCGTGTAACCACCTCAAAAATATCGATATTCGTGACGTTCTTAAATTCATAGGGCAGGTAGCCTAAATGTTCGCCTATCAGAGTGGTCGAATATTAAAAATGATGCGGATTTGGTAGGTAAGTGTAACAGGTGTGCCAGAAATTATAAGACACATTTGCTATAAGTTTCTTTTGATATTTCTTGTAATATCCGGTGGTCAAAAGCTTTAATGATAGATTTTCGGCGATTTTGATTCGTATTTCCGATACATCGAATGATTGCTTGGGCATAACGTTCTGTTGACAACGATATTTGACACAAAGAAGCAATGCTGATGGTTAGAAATTCGTTTAAAAGAAATTTCTGGGACATTTTCGTAGCGTGGTACATAAATGATATACTTAATAGCATTTCAATCAGGGTCCGATGTAAATGTAAACGGCAGGATTCTTTATAGCAATGTAATTTATCAGAAAAGGACAACGGTAGTAGGTAAAGCACATTGGAAAACGGAAAAATGTGAGTGTCATATTGTAAAATCGCAAGAAATTTTCGAGCCATCTATGAAAAGCAGCACATACAAATTTCGTTCTTTGCCAAAACTCTTGCCTTTGTACTTACTCTCTCTCTCTCTCTCTTATTCTATCTCTCTTCCCCCTTCATGTGCCGACATATGTCTGCAGAGGCTTGTGCTTAATCACATGAAATGGCATATAAGCTTGTGGCTTTCAATTCGCGCTGGAATGAAACAAAATCTATGCCGAAAGCCTTGAAGTCAACATCGCCGCAGAGTTGTCGACGCACAGTGGATCCAAGTGACTTCCTTTTCGGCAAAAATCATAGGGAGTACAGATATTTCAAAATTTAAAATGCATAGAACAGAGAATTCCTTAAGCTTCTGCGATACAGTGCGATAAATAAGCTGTGTATAGAGAGAGCTTCAAAAAACGCTAGTAAAGTTCGAAATGTCTTATCCTTGCATGTCATGGAAAAATGCCGTGTTCTAAATTGTGCCTATTTTTTAATAAATTGTCCTAGTCGCAAGTTTGTCTATCTGGCGAAAATGTGAACGCTAGGATCAAAATAGACACCAAACATCTTGCCAACAGATTTTCAAAATTTTAACGATTTGTTAAGCAATAAGCACATTTTATAGATGCAAGGATAAGACTTTTGGTGTATATAATATCCAACTTTACTACCGTTTTTTGAAGCTCCCTCTCTTCACAGCATATTTGTCGCAGTGAAATTCACTGTTACATGCATCTTAAATTTTGGAAATATCTTTGCTCCCCCAAAAGCTATAATTTTTGCCGAAAAATAAGTCAGTTGGATCTTCTGTGCGACGTCGCGACGTCCTTAACGTCGTCCTTAGTCTTCAACGGTTTCGCTTTCGTTGCTTTATTTTTTTATGAGCTGAAACGCAGCACGTGACGTGCAACAGTAAAGGGAGTGGCAACCGTGTGTCTAACAGTAAATTTTGCGTGTTTGTGTTGCCTCTTAAACATACACTTACACCCATGTCCATACACACACTCTTTCGAATACACATTGGCGGCATTTACACCCAGCTGTTAAAGCCAACGCTTTTAGTAGATGTCAAAGGAATTTCTATTTGATTGCAGAAAATAAACAAACAGCAGCTATGCCATATAAGCTTATTTCTCTTTTCATTATTATACCCTAGCCAAGTATGCAAAATCTACTATCTCATTTGTAACACATCGAAGAAGGCGTGGCGTAGCGTATCTGCATGTTACAAAGTTACCATAATCAAACAACATTTGATATGTATGTCTGAAGGACGGCCTTCGTTTTTGTTTTAGTGATATTTACTCGATCAGTTTTAAAAGGTATTTTAACGAAATTTAGAAAATTTCTGAACAATTACATCTATGGGTCGAAATTGCTTACCACAACTTTCAAACGACCGACGAAATCTGGTGGTTCTAAACCAAGTGTCGGCAAAGTGGGCAGAGAAGTTGTCACAGGCAACTGCGAAAATTTTCGTATTTATTTACAACTTTTCTCGCGCTTAAATTGACGCTAGTTTTTCAGCATTTGTCGAAAAATGAAGATCGTAATTTGCTGCAAGACGATGAACATGTAAGCTAAAATCAGTGATTACACCAGAAGCCACCGAAGATCTGTGTCAATTTACAGAAGATAACCGATATCCGGTCCTAGGCACATAAAAATGCAATTAAATGGATTTATCGCATTTGGCTGACGAAATTGGTCTGCTTCAAAGTAAACAGACTTATCCCAGTTTTTTTTTTACCAAAAATGGCATTTTTCCACATGTTTACCTGTTCTGTAGACTGCATTTTCCCATGGAAGGAAATTGCTATGCCGCCGTAAAGATCATTCAAAAGGCATCGACCGATATGATAAATAGTATCCCGGCCAGCGAGCTAAAACACTCATTCGAAATGCTTCAAGGTCATACAAATCGTTCTATTAACTTAGAAGTATACTTACATTTTTGAAAACTCCTGTTTATTTTGAATGTTCCAGATCATATTAACCAGTCTTTATAAAATTAATTTGATAAATTTATATATATATATAATTTTAAACACAAACTAATATAAAATAAACAGTTGATAACCAACTCAGGCTTTTCCGCACGATTATCAAAACAACCGAAATTAGTAAGGCGAAATTTAAACAAACAAAAAAAATGAAAAAAAAAAATTTATTAAATTATTAACTTTTATTATTCCTCTGGCGACCTAGCTACAGCGACTAGAGAGCTCAAATTCAATAGGAAAACCTTTGAAGACATGCCCCACACGATAGAACACGACATTGACCGACTAAACAATAATCGTCCTTTCATTTTCTTCACTTCCTCTTTTGGGCTTGGCGCAATGGGCAAGGCTGTCTGATTGCACCTTTGATGAGCCATCACCCCCACTACAAGTCTTATCTATGACATCCGCTCATTGGATTCAGCTCCTGTTTATTCGCTTGACTATGTCAATACGGTCGTAGAGCTCATAGTTCGACTTTCCTTCAAACGCGTTGGTCGATGCCAACGCGTAAAGGGCCAAAGATCTTAAGGAGTACTTTCCGCACGACACTGCAAGGGCATTTTTATCAGACTGCGGCATCACCCATGCTTCAGCACCATACAGCAAAATGGGAAGATTGAGCGTCTTATAGTGTTAGTTTCGCCTTGCGACAGTGGTCACTACTACTCATTTGCCTACTTAGACCAAAGTAACATCTATTGGCAAGAGTGACTCTCCGCTTGATCTCCATGCTGACATCGTGCTTCGTTGTGACGGTGGTGCCAACCAGAGTGAGTTTCTAGTCAAAAAATCCTATTTATAGCCAGACCCATACTGACCGATTCTCTTTCAATAGCCGCAAAGGCTCCGCTTACAGGTCGCTAAGTGCGACCCATGATATCGATATCAACTGCGTTGGCGAGCAACCGGATGCTCTTCGAGTTGTCACGTTGCTCGGTATTAAAAGATTTGGACAGGTTCTTTCCTACCTTTTTAAAGCTGCGTGCATTGTTTAATGTCATTCTGCAAAGTCGCACCAACTTAGCAGAGATACTAAATTCAGAGAGTACGGCAAGCGAGCTATTAAATGCTGCTTTATTATCGACGGTTTGGTATTCGTGGTTCTCTTCGTGAATATCTGGTCCAGGACAGGCATAAAGCTGCACTAATAAGGTCCAATCAGTTCTTTAGAAAAGCTGTTGCATGCACCCTACCAGTCCCGAACAGCTCTGCAGCTTTGTTGTTAGTCATGCCTAAGCGGAGGTATATCCACACGATCTGTGATTGGGTACGTCTGGAAATGAACTGCGGAAGCGGCATTATACCCATCATCGCTCGATAGCAAGCCGGAGAAGAGTTTCCTCCACAACTTCAGTGGAAGCTGTGCACTGTCTATTATCAGGTTTTCCTTTGCACCACAACAGCCTATGCAAAAGCTTCCTTACGTCATTCCTGCTTCTGCACATCTCGATCTCCTCTCTGAATCTTCCGATAGTGTTTTCGCTAGATTGCGTAGTAGCAGAGTTCAGGGTTCTTCTAAAGGCTGCGTTCTTTACTGCAGTGGCACTTAGTCCTGATTGTACCATTGCTCGGCATAAAGTAAAAGAAACCGTAAGGAGTAGGATATATTCTAAAGTCCCTCGGCGCTCAAGTTCGATGGTTGGTTGAGTGAGCTTCGCAGAGAGTTGAGCGGAGTACGGTAGTCTGTTGCAGCTTTGTGATGTCCAGGTTTCTTTGACTGCAATAAGGAAGTCAAGACCTCTCTAAGCGTACGAACATCAAGCAAACTCTAGACACTTATTAAATTTAAATATTATTCTATTGAAGATTTGAAGCTAATTATAAGAATCAATTGAATCAATCATTATAAAGGATCAAATATGCCGAGAAAATAACTAATTAAAGGACTACAATAAGCGTACTTATACAATAGAGCTTCAAATTGCTATGCTCATTAACTTTGCTTATCGAATATCGCTTATACGCACTGTGGTTTTGTTTGCTATGGAAACATACAATAACGCACACACACACACACACACACACACACTCGAATAGAGGTGTACGTCATTTGGCGAATTTAGCTTCATTAATTAACGTGACTCGTCTGCCTATTTGAGATGATTGTCAGAAGCAGACGAATTTGATTTCACCATTTGTTTTAACGGAAGAATTAAGCTTTAAGAATTTCTTTTGCTATTTCGTCCTGTTTTTATTGATTTACTGACGTCACAAGTTGTTGTTCTTGTTGACACAATGGCCTAAAACCACGTGTAGTAGGAAATTTAAACCAGAAATTTAACGAAAGTAACAAACTGTGTGAGTGTGTGTGTGTGTTCCTATTAATAAAAGCGCACAAAAATATGTTATAAAATATGGATACGCCAGTGTCAGAATATATGTAACACAAGTATATTTATAAATCAAACACTTAAAGCGCCGCCAAGTGCCAAACAATCGATTGGCAAGGCCTATCAATATCGATTTTGTTTACAATTTATGCACAAAACAAACAAAAGCAACAAAAAACATAACGAAACAATAAATTCAGTAAATTGTCTCATTGATTTAATGAATGGGAATTATACGATAGTTTATAATTGTGTTAATTTGTCTGTTGGCAATGTTGTTGCTGCTAATTAACGTATTTCAATGGGCTATAATAGAGCTCAAATAGCCATAAATAAATTCCCTGTGGCTTAAACAAAAACGCAAATTTTCGGTAAAACCACAAGTTCGGAAGTACAATGTTAATGTGTTAATATGTATAATGAAAGCTAGTACACTGCAGGACATTGACGTAGCTCCCTTTTCTTAAACCAAGAAAGCTATAATGCTTCCTTCTCACTATTGCATCACATTCAGCCAGTATGAGTTGTGAGTATTCCTACTTGAGTACTCCGAAACTACAGAAGATTGAGCTCGCGATGCAAAGCTCACTCAAGTGTTATCTTAGTCTATAATGTCCAGTAAGTAAAGTAACAGGTATTCTAAGATTGTTTGAGAGCTATTAAGGTTGTAGGAGCTGAGAAGCTAAATAGCCTGTCTGAGGCGATGAGTACAAATCTGCAGCTGGGTTGGATTTCACCTCGTTTATGAGTAGCTGATTTTTCTAAGCCGCTGTTAGGGTATTTGTGGCACTGTTTCTTGCTAGTTTGTCTGAAAGTTTATTTCCGGAGATACTGATACAGGCACCCATTTGAGATAGATCTTGTTCCGTTTGTTTAAATAGTCTAGTTTTTGAACCAGCTTAAAGCTTATAGCGTTCTCGGTCCCGTAACTCCAAGGTCGATGCTGTGAGGATGTATCTCCTCGGGAGTTGTCCACTTTTCGTGTGTTGCTCCTATTGGTGTTGAATTTTTACTTGAAGCGTTATTTAGTAGCCATCTCTATATTGCGAAGAAATTGCACTGTCCCTGTTTATCTGCAACTATTTTGACCTCATTGAAAAGTCCTTGGGCAAAATATATTATGATTATGAGTCCTGCAACTGGTTTGGCTTTTCTAGCTGGGTTTCGGATTATCACGATATTTCAAAAATTATGAAGTCAGCAATTCGAACATTATTTGAAAACCTTACGTCAGATTGCGATGAAGTTAAAATTCAAGAGTTTTAAAGGTAATCGATCATGGTGTTGACGTAGACCATAACTTTCTAAGGGACATTAAACCAATACTTTAATTTTTGTTTATATGTATTGCGATTGGAAGTAAGCTAATACTGAACTAAATAAATGCAAAATTTTGTGCCCAAAATATCGATTAAAAGGATATTTGATGTCGATTATTTGCACTCGATATTTTTGGATACAATATTCAATGCGATATACATTGCTCTTCGTCTTGAGAATACTTGTTTTGTTGGTTTAATATCCTTTAATTGGTTGAAAGTCAGTTCTCTTTTCGAAGGTAGTGCAGGGACTTAAAGACAAAGCTATGTAATCTTGTGTTTTGCACTACGTAATCTTTTGAGGTTTGCAAGACAAAATTCTTTGTTGCCTTTTCGATCTTTTGGATTGTATTCATAATGACAATGGATTGTATTCATAACTGAAGAAAATACAAATTGCAGTGACTTTCACATGCTTTTTATACGAGTATTTCGAGTGTTTTTAACGACTTTGAAATGAAAGCATACAAACATCTGCCTCACGTTAAAACAAGAATTCTGCACAAATAAGCGAATCACGTCTTGTTGGCACCTACAGCAGATGGCGAGCACGTGACGTCACTGTCTGATGCCTGAAAGACCACAGAGGTCGCTGAAACGTGTTGGCGTAGGGCTATGAAAGCAGGTCCGCTAATTTAGGGACACACCTTGCATGTAAATAAAGTTTTTCTCGTGCATTCACAAGGATTTTGATAAAAATTTGGTGATCAAGTAGAGCGAATGGGTAGATTTTTTAATTAAAAGCTAGTCTTAATGTCAGATAGACATGTTTTCATCAAGAGGAGTGCAATATCTGCAGAAATGAAACTATAAGGAAATCTATCACAAACCAGCCATCGTTATGTAACGGTCGTATCTCTGCGAAATAAGCCATTTAGCTGAATAGGTTAGGAGCTCCAAATCGGTTTCACTCTCTTTAAAACCAAATTTGTCAGGCTCGCTCAGCTTTTTTTTTATAGGACAATGCCATGTTGGCACAATTATATCGTCCTTTGCGCACAATGCTACTGTGACCTGGCATACAAAAGGGGCTTAAATCAAACTGTTCTAAAATCTCGTTTAGAGACTTGTGAAAGTTTATTGTCTCGCTTCGAGTTGCTTCACATATTGTCAAATGACTAGTATCTGAGCTTGAGTGGGCAGGGAGCCTCTAAGAGAGATTAACAGAAGCCCAGAAATGGGCTCCAGACAGGATGTGTTAGTTATGTGATGGTCTTGGAATAGGGATAATAACCCTGAAGTGTTTTATGACAATATGTTGTCAGGCGGCTTAGAATTGCATGTGTTTACGGGTTGACCACACAAAATAGTAATAATGGTAAACATCATTTGTAGTCTTAGAGCGAGCAAAGATTAGTTTGTTAGCTGCCTCTTCACTGGGTTCAGCGACTAAGAATTTTCAAATCTGAAGACAACTCAACGTCAGGAGTTCAATTACAATGTATAATATGTTCAAACGAACTTGGTTAAAACTGAAATTGAGGGTTGCAATATGACCTTTAACATTTTGTAGCATTTGTTGTGGGTCATTGTAATTACAAGTTGCTAAGCAAGTCATAAAAAACGAGTAAAATTGTTTGCAAGGACAATGTATAAGTTTGTCAGGCAATTTAAGTGCGTTTTCGTTTGGATAAATGCAGCAGTATAACTGTACATTGGAAGCTCGTAAAATGCCGTTTAGTCCTTCGCAAGAAATTGAGCGCCTTACTAAATTGAGTATTGAAGGTCAGAAAAAATGGATTTTTTTTCAGCTATTTTAAGTGTTAAAAGCAGTGTTGCAAATTGTAAAACAATTATTGTAATTGGTTTTTAAGTTAAGAGTTAGTATAAATCAATTGTTTTTAGTTTTCTTGTCTTATTTTAAAATTAATTAGTTAAGTTGTCGAGGTTCTTGGAGTCTAGTGTACGTTAGCACAGAGCGAAACTGCGAATACGCCCCATTTCACTACAACAGTAGAGTTAGTCACAAAGAATGACAAATCCCTGAATATAAAAGAATACACTCTCAACAATGTGGTCATAGAAGCAATTACCGGGTCACTAACACATTGGGGAGCCTATTGGTAAAGCCAATTGCTCCAAAGCAGATTAAGTCACTCTTCTCTGCGTACATAGAATTGAACAATGTATGTTAGTAGGGATACTACTCAAGATGGGTAACTATCCCTTTTTTTATAGAACATATTTGTAATCAAGTTGTAAGGCACAATAAAAGGAGTTTCTAAACAGTTTCTCTGATGAATTTCCTCAAAACATTGTATGACAACTTAATAAGACCCACTCTCCGAGTGGATAGCAATGAGTGTATTAAGTGTAAATCCAGACAGAACAGACTTCGTCTTCAACTGATTCCCAAACTCCTTCGTCCCGGCAACATATCTGCAAAAATCGTACAACTTCTGAGCATCTCCTCCGACTATTGAGCCATATAAACATATGTTAAGACTTACGGCAATTTGTTACCAACATCGAATTGAAGGATATTAAGCAAAAGGATGAATGATAACTAATTGGCTTCAATTGGACATTTTTATATTGCCCGGCATATTTTTTCAGTTTTTAAAGCATGTTAGTGTCATGTTTATGGTAAGGACCTCCGCCTTGAACACACTAGAGCAGGGAATGGCAGCAACAGCAGAAATGACAGATTTTAGGTTGCTTCAATAATATTTTCATGGTAGTGACTGAGCAGGACTACCAATTGTGCTGCCACTACACTAGAGTGATCTGAACTACTAAGAGCCCAATTCAAAATGAGATGTTCTGAAAATACACCACATCCAAACAGGTCTTCTAGCTTCGATTAGTTCTTCAAGAAGGATGTGGCGATGGTGAGAAGATGGAGAGACCAATGGATCATTCTTCCCTACACAAAATAAAAGAACTGAAGGTAGTATAGGACTCATCCGGTATAAGGCAATCTGTCTTGGAGAATCGAAAGAGTGTTTAAATTGAGGGGTTCGTCCAGCAGTTCTCTAGAAGGTCCACAGTAGAGACAGTACGAATAGTATTTATTGGTACACAAAGATTGTTAATTTCATTCCGAACCCGGATTTTGTCTCTACGTTCCGGAAAGCACTAGGCATTATGCTCTTTGTACATAGTTTACGTATTCGCTGTGTTTTGGTAAGTCGTTTTAAGATATTTGCGTCTCCATGCTTAGACTCCATTAAGGATGATGGATCTAATTACTGTTATAGCCATATGACAATATTTGGGAAAATAACCCATTTTTTATTTTTTCGCAAAAGAAAAGAAAAAGAAAAGTAAGACCGTTAGCTATTCCCGAAGCTTGACTGTACACATAGAGTTGTGTGTGTCTGTGTGTGTGTGATATGCGAACAAAATGGTTAAATGTCAAGCATAAATGCCAAGCGAAACACCTCTTTATACCTCCTAACTTTTACGTTGTTTTGGTGGAGGCGTTTCGGTTTCCGCTGTCTTCCTCAAATGTGTGGTGAATGTCAATTAAATGGCATTGTGGCAGACATGTTATCCTTGAAGTCATGCCAACTGCATATAAATAAGTAAATATTATAAATTACCCATAACACTTCAAGCCAATGCCAATCCATTTATCCTTGTTTGCACTTTTTTTTGCAGCCGAGGACATACATTTGGACGACTTGTATACACGATATCGCCAGCGGCTACGTAAGTCGCTCTTTAGATCAGGATTACTCATATCGCTGCTGGCATGTGTGACATCCATTATAATTGGCATCGTTTTCGAACAGGTAAACTATATATATCATGCTCAAGTACTTGACGGTTTGCTTTAATAAGCCTATCGTGATTCCAGCACTTGTTCCAGATCCTGCTATTGGTCTTGGCGGGCTTAATCTCGGGCTCAATTCTGACGGCATTGCAGTTTCCTGCGGTGTTAAGCTCACCAGCTGCTGCCTTGGCATTTGCCATTGTTACCACTTTCTCGCTAGGCACAATTGCGGCCATAACTGGCGATGAGTTGGCCCCGTTGCCCATGTTTGCTTTGTTTCTGGTAAGCTGCAAAGATTGCTCTGTCAATATGCTCTGCACTGATTGTGTCTTTGTGCGTGTGCGTTTGTGTGTGTTTTTTTAGGGTATACACACCATGCTGCCCATATCCTGGCCGGTCTCTGTGGTCTTAGCGCTATTTATGACCGCCATACACATCGTTTATAGAATTGGCACAAGTCTGGACTATTCGCCCAATTTGCCGCTGGTAAGTTTGTCTTTCATTTGCATTTGTACACAGGAAAAACAAGCACTGTACCAACAAAATCATTGCGAGTCGCAAATGCAATAGAAACTATATAGAAAATGAAGTATGCATTGCTCTTCAGTTTATTTTTAATTGCAAAATGCTGGCACAGTGGTACGAGACATAGACTTTAGTATATAATTTAACCCTTTTTTAATAAGCATTAATCTCTCTTGCAAATCAGAAAGTATTGGTATGACATTTTCGATAATCCCTAATAATTTCGCTATTTTCCTACGGATTTTCTCAAATCTTCATTGAAAGAAAATAATTATAATAAAACTAAGAACGAGACTAATTTTTTAATTTAAAAAAAGAAGTGTGATGCAGAGTGTAGGGACGGCGCCCGACAATGGAATAACCTATACCCATTTTTCCCATAAAGTTCACTGTACTACTACGACGGGTCCTAAAATAGTCTTGAACTCTTGAAATCTCTATTTGTTTTAAATTTCCATAATTCGAAAACTGATCTAGCCTATAATTTGTCTCAATCTTTCTTCGTCTCTTAGTAATCTTCAGAGACCTTAGACGGATTGAAAAAATATGGGCATAAAAGTATCTTTTTTTCCACCAAGATAATAGACCCAAGAAATTAAAATCTTAAATGTAGTTTATCTCAATCGGACATAAGTAGGAGTGCGCCAGAAATCTCTAGACGGTTATGCCTAAAGCGTCATGAATGCATGAATCTCTTTCCACAATGAACGATTGCTTTCCAAGCAATCTGACAATTTGTCAGAAATATCTTTAGCGGCGCTCACTAAGTGTGACTAAGAGTCATAAACATGCTCTTCCACTATGATAGGTATCCATCATGGAGTTATTTTACAAAGCCACAAAGGTATCATAGGAAATAAATTGACTGATGCTGTTGCAAAATCCGTGTCTTTATAGGTATACCACCTTCAATTTGATTCTAACCGGCGAAAAGAACATTGCTAACTAGCTTCGTTTTCAGATATTAGAGAAATGGTCATCTCTTCAACGAAATGGTCATATATCAACCCTAATTTTAAAGTTTCGGTAGCCTGCAGGCTTTCAAAGAACACAGCCATTGTCACCTGCTAACGGGTGACATCAAAGCACCTTCCCTCATTTGTGGATAAGATTCATCCATATTCTGGATGCATATCCAAAATTCGATGAAAGACCATTTCTCAAACGCATTACCTTCCTCGTATCCTTCATTATAAAATGATGACTTCATAGAAAAATTGATCAACTTTAAAGAAAAACCAACGTATAGACTTATGTTAGGAGGCCAACCCAAATGATCATAAGATGTAGGCAGATTTATTATTCTCTTCCTAATTCTTATTCAAATTTCGTTCTTCAACTTATTATTCGTATACATATCACTATTGCCTTCTCTCGCTTTTTCGACTACCACTTCTCCTTTCACTTCCACTTACTTTTCACTCCTTCGCCCACTGCTCGTTGCCTTCGTCTTCCTCTTTAACCTCCCCTTCCTGTTCTTCTACGTCTCCTTTTCGTTCTACTCTTCACCTTCCTTTTTATTTTTGGACACACGACTTACAACGTTATTGATCTGTCCGCAATGTAATCGATTTTCAAATCGTTGGTGCAATCGATTTATTTATTTTGACGTACTACGAATCAGATGGCCGAAAAAAACGCAAGAAAAGAATTCTAAGCAAATCGGCCGTTCTTTTTTCTTGTGATGTCATTACAAACATTTTTTTGGTGCATTCGTTAAAGAAGAGGTGGAATCATTGACGGTCGAGAGATTTCTGCCAAACTTCTTTGCCGATACCTGAGCTAGATGAATACAATATTAAAAGATAGATGTGGTTTTTCATAGCTTTATATACAGAGAAAAATGAAGAGTATACAGACATAGTCATTCATCTTTTTCTTACAAATTGATTGCAAAGGTATTAAAATAAACACGCCGTAGATACTGTTTATTTTATGCGCCGTGGTTGTACAATCAAGCGGTTACCTCTAGCAAACATCCCTTCAATACCCTGAGCTAAATTGGCACACATATCATCGTATATATAGTGGAGCTTGTTAATGCGGTGTTCCTTATGAGCATACAATATACGGCTATGATTTTTAACGATGCTGTTTCAACTCTTAGCTCTTTGGCGAAATCGTTATGCTGGCCAGCGCATCCGTATCCGGTCTATACTATCGCATCATGTCGGATGCCGCACACAATCGCACCGTCGACGGAACACGTACAGGCATAGAGCAACGCGTAAAGCTGGAGTGTGAGCGGGAGCAGCAGGAGCAGCTCTTACTAAGCGTCATA
The DNA here is from genome assembly GCA_035041775.1 of Chymomyza caudatula. NCBI lineage: Eukaryota > Metazoa > Arthropoda > Insecta > Diptera > Drosophilidae > Chymomyza > Chymomyza caudatula. The sequence goes on from JAWNKW010000133.1 coordinate 3,958,463, forward strand.
CCAGCCTATATAGCTGCGGAGGTGAGTCTGCAATGGAGGGGGTGTTGCCGCATTAGTATTTGTTAATCCTCTGGTGATTTACTTGACCAGGTCAAACGCAGCATCATGCTGAAGATGGCAAATGCCTGCCAACGCGCTGGCGGACAAGCCTCCACATCGGCCACACGTTTCCATGAGCTGCACGTACAAAGGCACACAAATATTAGTCTGCTCTTTGCGGATATTGTCAACTTTACGCCACTCTCGGCCAGCTTATCGGCCAGTGATTTAGTAACAACGCTAAATGATCTCTTTGGACGTTTCGATCAGATTGCGCAGGTGAGTGAAAGCCTTTAATTTAAATGTAAATCCTTTAAATATTTGCTTTTTTATGCAGGAGAATCATTGCCTGCGCATCAAGATTCTCGGTGATTGCTATTACTGTGTGTCGGGACTGCCCATCTCACGTCCTCAACATGCCAGCAATTGTGTCAACATGGGCTTGCAGATGATCGATGCCATCAAGTGAGTTGCTCCCAAAAGGACCAAAAACATTAACAACAAAAGCTGAATGGTTGCTGTCTGCATGGACGGACGGCTGTTTATTGTGCAAACATAGCATACTTTTGTGCGTCGTTACGCCATTTTGCTACTTTGTGGCAATGCAGCCGCTTGTGTGTGTGTGTGTGTGTGTGTGTGTGTGTGTGTGTGTGTGTGGGTATGTGTGTATTTGGATTGCTGTTTACACTGGCCTTGGCGTTGGCTTTGATGCGGTTCAAGTGTAAATGTTGGCATTTGGTTTTGTACGCAGCTTATGAAAACTTTACTTGATTTTCATTTTGAAATTTTCATTTGAGTATTTTGGGTAGAAGACAGAAAAACGCTTAAAAGTACTTGAAGGTATTTAGAAAAGTATTTATAAATGAAAGTGGTTAATTATATAGCAAAACTGGTCTTAAAATCTTGAACTATGCATGTTGCACTTAAAATAAAAATGAAAGATTCTAAGACACTCTGCTTAGAAGCCAATTTAAATCTGTATATATATATATATATATATATAATTTACTAGATGCACTCACAGTGAGCAACCATTATAAACTTAACAAAAGTATGGCCAATGGATCTTTTAAAAAAGCCACACATAAATTTCATTAAGGTGCTGAGTCCACTCGGCTCCAACTGAAGACGGCCTAGAGAGCAGAATACTCAATGCAATGCCAGCTAAAGCAGTGCTGTTCTTGGTTCTTGTGTTCAATGCTGTGTGAAGATTGGAACATCTCCGAAGTCAATGTAAGAAAGCAATGATCTGTATGATCCATAAAGCTAGAAAAAAAAACCCCTCCTTCCTGGACTCACACTTACTAAGCTTGCTGCCCACTGTTGTCAAGCTCCTTGAACGCTGCCTGTTGACCCGCTCGTAGTCAATCAGTTTTATACTTAAGGGCTTCGAGTTTGGCAGAAGGAGGAAGACCTCTGCAAAGTAAAACCTGTGTTGCCGGCTTCTCTCGTGCGTAACGTAACGGAGCGTTCCTTCTCGCTGGATGGTTTGGAATCTAGCGTCAGAGTCGTCAGAGCCTACAATGCAACTGATGTTCTACTGCAGTAACTCCATAACTTTGAAATGAGGGCTTTGTAACATAGGCATTAATCCAAGCAAATGCGTTTATGTGAGTTACACACTGCGTAAGGATCTCTGCCCTGGCGTTTTCTTGAGCTGATATATGTAGTTTGGTGTGCATTTAGAGGAGTGAACATATCTCCAGCGCCCTTAAGAAACAAAATTAGCAGGCTCAGAAGGCTTCTAAACGGCAAGAAGCTATCCCTATAAAAAAACAATATTACTTGTGTGTGTCTTTTGTGTGGTGATATGGATTGCAATTGTATGGAATTACTGCCAAAACTCATCTAGGAAAAATCCGCAAACACTTCATGAAACATCAAAATGGTTGCTCATTAAAGAAATTCAATTTTAACTAATATTTGTAAGTCATATGTGCGGAATCGCAATCATATGCTAGCGTCCTCTAGCGTACGCATATAATGGGGCCAAGAAAGGTTTCATTATCTTGCAGGCCGACTGCTTACCATTACACTAACTAGCATCTTGGATGCATAGCATTAACCCAAGCGTTCGCTCCTCGTCGTTCACTACGGCAGTGGACCAGCGATTACATTGCTGGCACAAGCAGCAGCCGTAATCTAGTTCAATCCCCAAACAACACATCGGACGCATGCTGCTATGTTCGCTCTCTGGGCCCTATTGTACACAAAAACAAACGTGCGGTGCAACATTCTCGCCGTCCGCAATCTCCTGGAGACGCTGCCAACACAGAAAAAGGCGAGTAACAGCACACCAGTCGCACAACGTGTAACACACCACCGAAACGTGACGACTTATGAGTCGAACATTGGAATATAGATGCAGATGTATTTCTTTCTAAAAGCCTGATAACTTTTAGTTATTGCTACGGAAGCCTATGATGCTTTACTCTGTATAAGGCCTCTTCTCGGTTGTTCAATTTATCTAACTAAAACATACACAGTCTTGGTGAGCACAGTTATCACATCACATCATATTGATGATACCAGACTTTCCAGCGCGAGCAAAAAGCAAATGGCTACCTTTAAAAGCAAATATTATATCTATTAAGTCTTCACAGTAGGTACACATTTTGTCGTCATAATGGACGAAGATGTACAGATATTTGATAAGACATCCGTTGCCTGATAAAAATGTATTGATTGTAACGCCTACTAAGCCAGAGTCTTATTTTGAGGATCAGCCCATAGGCCCGGCACCCTATAACCGACTCGTTTCATCTGTCCGGCCATTGAAGCACGATTCGCTCACGTGCTCGTCGTTTTTCGTTAGTTCCCGTGTATATTGTACAATAGGACTATCACGAGCTCGGAAGCGCACTTGCTTGAGTGACCCCAGAAGGTCCTTGGGCATTATGCTTCATTCACATCATACGCGCACGTCGCTTCAACTCCTTGCCTCTATATACGCTGTACGCTGTACGCTCAGTATAAGCAACCCACTCAAACCACTTGCTGGTGATTCTTTGTAGGACAGTCGTGTGTCAATCATCACTACAAGATAATGAACCTCTATGAAATGATCTGCGTGGCTCCAAAAGTTATATATATGCTTGCTTCACTTGATTGCTGGTAATTATCAGAAATGATTGTTTTTAGCCTTATAGATGAGGTTAATTCCACATGGATTACTACTAGGGTGGACATGTCATCTGCGTATCCAACTGAGTATTTGGAATTTCCAAACATGATTTCATGGTATGTGCAGCTTGAAAGCAAGGTGTGCAGCAGTGAGCCATGTGGCACCCCACCTCCATTAACCTTCTCCTGCTTCTGTTTCGTACTGAAGCTATAAAGTACGGTAGTGCACTTTACCATACTGTTAAAAAAAAACGAATTTTCGCTTTATAAAAAGAAAGTCAAACATTAATATCCTCACGTTTTTAACCTTCAGCCCTTTTTCAAAAAGCCCGAACTTTGGGTAAAGAGCTTCAAGTCTTAATGCTTTCCTATAAAGTTGTGAACATTAAATGAATTCTGGCTGGCCGTCATATGTATCGTAACTGCAAGGGCATTTCGTATAATGCCAAGGGCGACCTTTGTTTTACGGCGCCTATTAAAGTCGTATTATTCAATAAAAGATCATGAAACGGAATAAAGGAATTATGTACCTACAATAAAAATATTGATGAAAAAAGCCATTTAAGCTGCACGCCAAAATGTGTTTGTCAGTGCCCCTCAAGGGTCCCAAGTGGTTGGTTGCCCAGACCTTTAATTTTCATGAATGTTGCACAATTCTATTGTTTATTGTTGCTGCTTTGTTCAACATTATTTTATGCACATTTTTTTTTTGATTTCTTGTTTGACGGGCTTTTGGCCTTTTAATCTTTTGACGGTCCGACGCCATCTTAAGTTGCTTTGTTGTTGTTTCCACAGACCATTGAGCATAAAATGCGCTCCACCAAAAAGGCAAGAGAATTATTACCAAATTCTCTTTGTTGTTGCCTCTTTGATATGGACCAAATTTTCATTCAAACTTTTTCATCATCTTTTGTAGAAGACTTGTTTTTCGGACGTAAAGTTTAATTGTCCGCTGCAACATTCTCGTAGATGTTGTTGTTGTTGCCTTTGTGTGTCGCCAACTGCCAGAAATAAAGAGGAAATAATTTTAATTGGGTTGTTTGCGCTACTTTCAAGCGATGCTTTAGAGCACTTATTTTAAATGTAATAGAACTTTAACCATAGACTTCAGTAATAGAATACATTCATTTCGAAATTAGGTTTTAGTTTTGAACACTTGAGTGTTTTCTGTACTCAAACTCATGGCAACAACTTTGTCAATCAAAAAAGATGGGCAACAAAGTCAATTGTTTGCTTTAACCATATTTTTCTAACTTTTTAACTAATTTCGATTCGAAAAAGATTTTATTATAGTTAAACAAAGCCTTTTATTATATTAAAAAATAAACAGTTGGTAACCAACACAGGCTTTTCCGCACGTTTATCAAAACAACCGAAATTAGGTAGATCAAATTTAAACAACAAAATTAAAAAAAAAAATCCAAAAATTATTTACTCTTATTATTCCTCTGTGCTCAAATTCAATATTCTCTTTGAAGATATGCCCAACACGGTAGAAAAACATTTAGACGAAAATCATAAAATTAGGGATTTTAGTTTTTTGGCCAATCCCAATACTTTTTTGTGGAAAAGTAAAAATTGTAAATATATATGAGTTCTCTAGCATAGTTCGTGAACAGTTACCAATACATGTAAACACATCTTAATAGAAAATACAAAATAATTTGGTTTTTACTAATTTTACCTAAGTTTTGGCAAAATATATGAACAAAACTTATATTCTGCACTTCTTAAGAAAATTCTTTACACAATGATATATATTTCTATATTTGTTTCGATATAGTTGGTGGAAAAGGGGTCCACAAATTCGATGGAATGCATTTATTGGCACGCCTTGGGAGTAAGACGGGTTCCTTTGCCACCACGGAAATCTCGTATGGTAGATTTCGATTTTCTGTTGTAATTCCTCGATATCGGGGATGCCTGAATAGACATACAGTGTGGAACTACCGTTACCGCACATCCACTACCTCTACACCATTCTCCGTTTCCCTCTCAAGGTATGACGTCTTAATATCGCTAAGTATTACTTCCCGAAGACGTGAAGGCTTCAGGTAGATTTCAATTTGTGTTTCGAACCAAGTGCGGTATTCATCAAGTCTTTGACTATGAACTCCCAATGTCAAGGTTTAGCTCTTTCAGTTCAACACAGAATCTTGAACAGCCAAAAAAAAACATGTTCTGCCTCATCATTGATTCGTGCACGGTATCATATTTTAACCTTTACAAATAGAATTTACAACAGTCATGTACCTTCAGTAGTTGGGTCAAATCCAAGTCAGTTTGTCCGTGCTTCCTGCGCACCTGGGAATATTTGGTGAAAGTTTGTCACCTTTCCTGCCATGTCGCTATGTTCGCCTCACGCAGAACAGCGTGCAAGGACCAGAGCTGCGTCCTGGGAAACCTTGAGATAGGCACAAAGCACTTGCGCTTCTTCTGTATGCATAATTGCACCCGCGGCTGTAGGAGCCCACCGTCAGTACAAGTACCTAACCTGCCGATGCAAAGAGCAGAAAGGACCGTACACATTCGCCAGCCAGCTGCTGCATTGCCTAGGGCTTCCAGTGTTCGCCATTATGCCAGTCAGTGCATTTATGGCTTTCGCTGCTTTATCGCCCACTTGCTAAAGGTGAGGCTTCAGCGTCGAGCGGTGGTCATATGCTCAAGCATTACCATACCATTACATACGTACCATATAAAAGACTTGTAACATATGCCTGTTCCTTAGGGTCGGATTGCAGTCTCAACTTTTTTTTTCTGCTACTAATAAAAAATTCTCCCCGTCTTGAGTGACCCCAGTTGCAGCCCGATTTATCGTAGCCTAGGCTGATAACTACTACTTCATTTTCATCAGCAAAGACCAAAAAGGTCGTACCTACTCTGACGGTCAGGCGAAACACAACGTCGCACATCACAGAGTAGGAGATCCAGCACTGATGCCTGTGAAACGCCGCCGATTTGCTGCTTTTGCCCGGAGCAAATGTCGTCTAGCAGGACGCTATTGGGGATGTAGTCCCAAATGATGTTGACGATATAGTCTGGTGTTTTGCACTATGCTGAGTGCTTGCTTATTTAAGACATATATTACGTCCAGCATAGTGAGTAGAAAGTATTTATTGTTGTCACCTCACTAAATTGTACACTGCATTGCACTGCTGGCACTGCAGAGCAGAGACCGTGTTGCTTTTAGGGTTCAGTACCATCCTCTGCATCTTCCGTCTGTCAAGGATTCGGTATGCGTCGATGCATCTGTTGAATAGGGCAACATAGGCACATGACTGTGCGACAGTTATCTGTGTAGGTACATACGTCGTGCGATGATGACCAAACCTCGGACAGCTACTTGCTTAAGCTGTTGAGGAGTGCGACATTGAGGGTGGCTAACGCCTGTCTGCTAGCGCCCATATAAGAGCGAGAAGTTTATTATTAGTTTGTTATCGGAGCACACAAGAGAGCGACAAGACATGCATGCCTATGGATTGTTCCGGTAACTGCTTAGTACGACCAATGGTATCGATATCATCTGCAAATGCGAGTCCAATTGACACGCGTATAGTTCAATATTTTCCCTTTCCGATGCACTTCGGCCTTTCGCAACACATATTCTATCCCAAAGTTAAGGATGATGCAGGAGAGGGCATAACCTTGTCTGAAGCCTCTCACGCTAGATGGGTCCACATTGTGTTGGAAAAAAACTCACAGCTAAATGAAGAACATACTTCAGACAGATATACGAATGTGACGTGAAAAATGTGACCGGAAAAACTGAGTATGGTTTGATATTGAGGAAGGTAGTTTAAACATGATCACCCAGCAGAGTTCTTAAATATGAACTAGTGTTGAGTAACAGATTTCTTTTTTCATAGTAAGACTTTAACACCTTTCCTTCTTAGAGCATGCGATTCCCGCCTAGAAAATAGCTACATATTTCAAAGCAGAACTGCGAGCATCAGAATTTCTTAACGATTCGAGAGTCTGAACGTATGAAATGCTTGAGTTTAGATACAAGAACGAAGACCTGTTACACTGTCTGATCTTATCTGTTCCTGTCCAGTTCTTAATAAATAAATGACCACCAACAGAAATGTCTAATTGTTGCTAGCCCTTCTGATGATATTGGTTATATATGTAAGAAGTACATACATATATCGTGGGATCCAAGGTGACCCATTACTTGATTATTTCTGCCCTCCATATTCCATTAAACTTAATTGAAAGAAAAATAAAAGTTCCTAGCTCAAATTGCGCTTGTGTAAATTTTTGTTGTTGCATGTTTAAACATACCCACATGTATTTTAATGTTCAAATGACCTTGAGCAGAGAAACCATGACCAAAATACCAGGAAAAAAATCAAAGTTTAAAGGGTATCGAAGACATTTAGCTACGTTGCGGCTCATTTACGCACTTTAACTTTTTAAATAGCCAACCGTTAATAATTCAAGGACTCACAGGCTTCAGCTAACAGTAAACTAGAAAATAGTTGTTTTTGTTATTGTCGTTGTTATGACTGTTCCGTAGTTGGCCGCCAGCTGGACAGGCGCGTGTTATACATCAAATGGCAAGGAGTTTGCCTAGTTTGGCTTGCTCAGTTTTACGGCCTCATAAAAGCGTTAATAGAACTCTATAACTTGCGCTGAGCATAAAATATACACTATAAAATATGAACGTGCACATAGGCATATATGTATGTATACACAGCAAAAAAAATGGTTCACTTTAGTTTTTGGGCGCATAGTTAAAAAAACAGCACTTTCAAAAATCTATAAATCTGTCTGTCTGTGTGTCAGTTTGTTCCCTTTTCACGTCTAAGCCGCTGAACGAATGGTTTTGCATTTTGGTGTAGAGATAGATAGGACCTTGGAATAAAAAATAGGCTCTTTCCCCGTGACCGAATTTCACACTGTGCATGTGCGGTGTAAAAATTATTTTAAAAAAACTCTTATTTTGGTGGACAAAAAACGTACAATAACATAAAATGACACAAAATCTCAAAGCCTACTATTATTTTGCTCAAAACTGTGCCCAGAATCCTGCAACACCTACTAAGAGGAAATGTAACCCGAAGGACAGCGGGAAGGGGAATATGAAGAGGAATGTGATCTACTTACAATGGGGCAACGAGCTGTGAGATATGCGAGAAGTGCGCGGAGTAAAACGTAAATCTAGAGAAGATTCTATTTATATATGTATATACAAAAAACTTAATGCAGGCAGTCGGGACGGTGCCCGACATTGGAATACCCTGTACCCATTTTTTCATGAAAATAAATTTCTGTGTAAATTTTTGTATCAACGGTAACTGTTTTACGGGGGCAGGGGGGATAGTTGGAAGAAAGATCAACATTGTTGCCTAACGTATCAAATTTGGTTAACATAAATGGTAACTTCAACAATTTTGTAAAAATAAGATTCTTTTGCAGTTCATAGGACAGGGGGCCTAAAATTGTCACATTATTAGCTATATCTTCTAAAGTTCTTACCCGATATGAATCATTTTCACACTAGACATGCACAGTAAGAGTGTGCAACTATCAAATGAAATCTTTCATATTTGCCCAAAAATCTTTCAAGTGTCAGATTTTGTATATTCATTTATCTTTCTAGCGATAACATCATATAACAGGAAAAAAATGTTTTTCTTTGTCTTACTTAGGATGTCTCACTACTTCGGAAAAGTATAATGCTATCTCTGGTGTGAAAATATTGTAGCATAGTATTATCCAAAGAATTATCGAAATATTCTTGAAAGTTTTATGCCAAATAAACTTTATGAAAACTATCAACTGCGTTAAATTGGCAGATTTGTTGCAAGAATTCGTGAAATCCGCCTTCAAAGTTAAGAACATCGACCAATGCTACATCTGGTTAAAATCGAATTAGTTGAAAAGTGGATTGTCTTAATCTAATTTATTATATATCATACAATTGGTCTTTATGGAAAAGGATTGTCCATATGTCATCACATTTTTGAGCATATCTACTTTGCAATACAAAGAAAAAAAAAGAGTTTTGAGTTTGTGTGCAACTTTCTTTAAATTCGAAATTCAAATCCGCGTACTTTTATCTGTAAACAAGCCGGATTAACCTAGTTTTTTATCTCAGTGTACGCACTCGTATGTGCCAGTACTTGGGATTGTGTGTGTGGAATTCATTTTTTGTGCTTTGTTTGCTTTGTTTGCTTTATGCCGTTATTCCGTTTTGTTTGTATTTTCGCATAGACACGTGCGTGAGGCAACCGGCATAAATGTTGACATGCGAATCGGCATCCACACTGGAAACGTACTCTGCGGCGTCCTTGGCCTACGCAAGTGGCAATTTGATGTTTGGAGCGATGATGTTACACTAGCGAACCACATGGAGAGCGGCGGCGTGGCAGGGTAAGTGTCATCCACTCATCAGAGTGCACACACACAGATACACACATATAAACATATACAAATAGAAAAAAAAAATTTGATGCAGACAGTCGGGACGGTGCCCGACAGTGGAATATCATGTACCCTTTTTCTTCAGAAACGCTAAATACGGTAAAATGGTCACGGAAGTATCCACTTTTATATCTCCTTTCATAACATCGATATGGCTGTAAACATTTTCCTATTAGGACGTTACAATTGAGAAGTATTCCTACTGGGAAGTTGGCTATTAAGGTGGCAAAAATTACTTTTATACCGAAAACTCTAGTATTCTTAAGCCAATGGCGTTGAATTTTGTAACACAGATCAAAAATACATATATTAATGTCCGTGGCGATTTTCAATTCAATATATTGGGGGGTGTGGCAGTAATTAAGGTAAATCGATTGCGGGGAAGGGGTGGTTTCATTGAAAAGAGTTGGCTGCAGTTTTAACGATAAGGATCACACGAGTCTCCACAACATATTTTGTAACTCTAGCTCACATGTATCCGTAAGTACATGTAGTGGAATTTTGAAGCAGTTTATTGGCGAGGAAGGGGGGGAGGGGGAATTAGGACTTTAACTTCTGATGTATATATCCGATCTCGATCATTTTTGGAGCATAGATGCACATTAACACGACACACATCTTTGAGGAGTTTCGAGTTGATAGACTCAATCCAGCGGTTGTAAACTGCGCAAATATGTCAAGACATCGACTTGATTCGACAATCTTCATCTTACATGGGATCACGCGCATCTTTAGGTAAAATTTTGTGTCTCTAGCTCTTATGGTCTCGGAGATCTATGCCTTCATACGGACAGACGGACGGACAGACGGACATGGTCCAATCGCTACCCGAGTCAATAATAAGACTCATGGAACTTATGGTGTGCCACGCCTCCTTCTGCCTGTTATATACATTGCACAAATCTATAATACCCTTGTACACTATGTGTACAGGGTATAAAAAACACTCACACATCATGTAGACGATTGTTGTACAAATGGCAAGTACACAAAGAGTAAGAATAAACAAACATGGAGCACCCCCAGAGGGTGCGAGGTGAACAAAACGCCAAGAATTGTGGGCAGGTGGAAAACGCTCTAATGATAATTTAAATTGGCCACATGTAGATGGAGGCACCTGCTATTAAATGAGTTCAAGTGTTGTTTTTGTTTCACACAGGATAATGAGGCAAAGAGAAGAAATTTAATAGCTCGAATGTTAGCAAATTACACACTATATATTCATGGCAGAAATCTCTAGGCGCTTTTGCCTAAAGTTTCGTTTTAATTTTCTTAAATAATCTATCTAAATGGGTTCAAAAATCCGAAGCACTGTAGCACTGTGTAATCGGAATTTCGCAAAATAAATGTAAGTGGTGAAAATCGGCCGTCTCCTCAATCGAATATGCACAAATCTTGAAAAACCAAAAGGGGCTCCTTACACCAATAAGTATAAAAGAAGACAAAGTAAACTGGGAAAATTCTATAAATAAAGAAAACAAAAAGTAAAGGCAGTCCAGGGGTACCCCTAAAATGACCACCAATTAACTTAGAATTACAGCTTTTGAAAACAATCTTCTGCTCAAGGAAGAAATGCAATATTAAGATGTAGTCAGAAAACTCAAACGTGTTTCAACAATAAGAACTTATGGTTAACAGAGTCCGGATAGATATGTCAAACCACTCATATTGAAGGAGAGCAAAATTCCAAAAAGTTATTACATATTAAAACTACAATGGTATTGCAATTGTAGGGCTACAATCTGTTAAAAATTCTTAGAGATTGAAGAAAGCTTCGCTATGCAACGGTAGTTAAGTTTTCAACATTGGACTTAAAACCGTTCTTATGGAGAACAATAAAGAATTAATTATAAATGGCAAGAGGACAGAGGTGTTTCAGGGAACAATGTTGGATACAGAGAAGGGCTTAGTAAGGGAAGAAGGAATGAGGCTCGAGGCCAGCACAGTAGGAGGATTTAAGAGAGGAAAGGTTGTGGAAAACACCGTCATCAAAAATAAAAGAAGAATAAATATAATTAGAATTCTCCAAAGTAAAAGGATACACAGAAGGAAAATTGTAGGAATCTAAAAGATAGGTTTTTTGCAGAAATCGGCTATCCCATGACTACGTAGACTCCGAAATTTTTTTAAGAACTACGAGTTCTAAAATCTGTCAAACTTATGAAGTTCACTAAAAAGCAAACGGCCGTTCCAACTTAACTTAAGTTTGAACATTAAACCCAAGGTACTGTAAACGCATAAGCAAGGTTAGTGGTTATACCGATCACCGAACCTGCAGCATCCCTGGTAAGTGTCCGAAGTAGCTGAGTAAAAACAGAAATTTCTTTTGTCATATAGTAGTAGATGAAGTCTCCACAGGCGGCCCGTTGGGAAGCATTCAGTCCATGCGCGCTTGCACCTAAGATTAGTTGTTCCATCAATTCCCTTCCACATGATCTTGGGAAGCATCCAGACCAAGTGCGCCTCCACCTTAACTTCGAAGCGGCCCGTTGGGTAGCATTTAGTTTTGGTGTTCCACCCATGATCACATGATTTTGGAGCGGCCTGTTAGAAAGCATCCATACTAGGTGGGCCTCCAGTTAATCTTAGTAGCGGCACGTTAGGAAGCATCAAGATGGGGTGTTCCATCAATTCCCACCACATGATCTTGAATAGGGGTCCATTGGGAAGCATCCCGACCGTGTGCTCCACCCAATCCCAATCAGCCACTCGGGTACCAAGCGACCTACGCACTTCAGACTTTTTCCAAACAGCCCCAAAAATAAAAATAACGCCCTCTAGTCTTTAGTGTTGTGTAAAACTTACCATCAATGAATAAATATAAGGTGCACACCCTAACGTTATCTTTCATTTTATGAGCGAAAACAGCGCACCAGTGGCACCAGAACGCACAAATTTCTAAAATATGCCTGCGAAATTTACCCCAGCCTGAAACATCGTTACAGAACCTTAGAGTACAAACCATTTAAAGATAGAAATTTTCTGGAATTTTTATTTTTCTATGTTTTTAGTTTCTTTTAAAAAGTTCTTTTGTTATAATTCCAACTTCCATTAATTCACTCTTTTTTATATATTTACGAAGCGAAGTAAAACATACATTGTTGTTTTTGTGAATTCTACTTAATGTTAATGCAGAAAACTGCCCGCAATTTATCAGCAAATAAATGACCAAGTTTACTTAAGTGCTACATAAAAAATCAATATGTTAGTACATAGTAAATTATATGTGCTGCAACAGATGACCTTGAGTTATTAGAGAAAACCCAATAGAGTGTCTAGACCATTTATAGTCCATAAACAGTCCCTTGGGATGGTTCGTCTATGACCACATAAGCTTCAATTACTTGAAATTGAAACGAAATTGAATTGAAACATTGATCAATGAGCCGGAAAATACTTACGCTTCCCTTTTGACTTTATGCACGAACAACTTGCGCTGCAAAACACAGAATAAATGGGATGACAAAAAACAATCCGTAATGCAGGAAATGTGTGAGGGAGGAAGAGAGGTTGGCATATTATTTACGTGTTAGATGTAAAAGTAATGAAAACAAATGGCCAAATAAATTACAGACAAACAAATAATATCACTCATACGCACCATCTGACGCATTTCATTTCGCTCAACAGTCGCGTGCACATTACAAAGCAAACTTTGGACTTTCTGGCTGATAAATTCGAAGTAGAGGAGGGCAATGGAGCAAGTCGGGATCCCTATTTGGCTGATCACAAAGTTGAATCCTATCTCATTGTGCCACCGCGGGTAAGTAGTGACAAATAAAGTTTCGACTGTCATATCGAGCTCCATAGCGTGTCAGGTATTGATAAATACATATTTAAGAGAAGCGTCTATCAAAGTTTGTCTATTGAGTTGTTATTAGATTAAATGGTAAAATAGAAATGCAAAATTTTCTCCTTCGAAAAAATAATGTTGTTGGTTTGTCAGCGTAAAACAGCGATTTCAAAACCCCCCCAATGAAAAGAGTCCAATGGGTGCAGATTATGTGCAGACGGCCAATCCATAAGTCCGCATTTCGACATGAATTGAACGCCAAACAATGCTCCACCAGGTTACGCTATGCTGGCTATACCAAATGCCTTCCAACTTCCAAGTGGCGTCTCAGACAGTCATGTGGCTTCAGTTCAACTGAGACATTGTAAGCCCCCAAACCTGGTAATTTTCGCAAAGTTTTCATCATAATAGACCAAAAACACGAAGACACATGCCAAGTTTCTTAGCCGCTTTAACAACTATCCCACCAAATGGTGTTTTACTGGCGTTTGCAAACGAATTTCCATGAAAATTCCATTTCTATGCCAAAAAAGGTGCGCTTCCATTGCACATGTTGCGCTGGAAATTCTAAACTCAATTTGGTTGTTTTTTGTTTTCAATATCAAATTAAGTATTTTAATAGTTTAATTGAACTGACCACGCCTACAGCCCGCCTACACGCACAGTGTGCCACGCGTTGTCGAGGACATAGAGAATAACGAGGACCAGCCAGAAGATTCAGTCGTCGAGGCATCTACATCCAAACATGACAGCAGCGATGTCACAGAGAAGCTATTGTCGCATGAGGTAAAACCAACTGTTGGCGACGCAACTCTAGCCAGCAGCGGCAGCACTAGCGTATTCGGCGGAGGCGACAAACTCTCACCCTCCTCGATGAACAGCCAGGAAGGCGCGTTGCATGCGCCGCACGCCTCGGCCGCCTCCATGTCCATCAAGGAACTGTGCGAAGAGGATGAGGATGCTGCTGCCGCCGAACCGTTGGTTGTCAGAGAGCTAGAGTCAGAGCTCAATGCTGCAGCAGCAGCGCATCGCGGCAGCGGAGACTCGGCTGCCTCCTTGTCGGTTGCCAAGTCAACAGCGCTGTCGCTGCCCGCAGACGATCTGCTCAGCATGAGCGGCAGCGAGAGCGGTGTTTCACATAGCGGCGGCTTGAATGCGCCCACACCCAGCGATTGTGGCACGACGGCCAACACAAACAGTGTGACGCCAACTCACGGCCCTGCAATTACGCCAGCCGGCGGCAACAGTCTGACCGTAACCGAGGCGCCTGAACGCTCACGCCGCAAACTCTCCGTACAAGGTAAGTTCGAACACGGCTGCACCTGCTTGGCGCTTTCGTTGTTTGCGTTTGTAAGTTTTGCATCCTACCTTTATTACAGGTCTCATGTCCTTCGCCGATAGACGTCGTTCCTCGGGCGCCTTCATCGAAGGACGCAAGTTGTCCATACACAGCGGCGAAAGTTTTCGCAGTCATGCGGGTAAGTTGACAGCCATAAAAAACAACAGTTTAAAATCACTTTCAAAAATGAGCTGAGTCTATTGTATATTTTTTTACCGTTGCTAGGCAACTTTGTCCATTCATAATATTGCATTGCAAAACTTTGTGCATACATTATTTGGCTTTGTCATTGTCTTTGGCTTCGGCTCTGGCTCCGGCTCCGGCTTTTATGCTGACCAAGTAAATAAGGTCCAGCTGGGTTACGGCTATTATGTTACTTTTACATCCTGCTGAGCTTTGTTTTTTCCTTTGTTTTATTTTTGGGGTGGTGTGAATTTTATTACTTCATCTTTGCCATGGAATTTGCAATATAAAATCGCCTCTGATAGCTTTTGATGAATATGAACAAACAAAGCAATTGAACGAATAGAAAGTTGTTCGATTGCAGTTAAAAGAAGAAGAAAAAATCTTTTAAAAAAACCATTTTGGCATTTAAACACCATTTAGCCTTCGTACCAAGAAAATCATTTATATGCAACTAATTGCTCTCATTTGGCGTTATGATTCGCGGTTTTGCAGAACAAAGCTCGATCGATCTATAGATGATTTGACATTGCACCGTGATCTGGTTAACGCTTTGGTGGAAGACCAGATTATAATGTGATACTGACAGATTTGTCTGTTCTTTAACGACTGCACAGCATTTTGGGCGGCTAAAGCGATGCTGTTTTTGTCATCTTTGCAGATTGAGATTTTTATGGTGTCCTTTGAAGTGTTTGAAACTAGCTCAGAAAAAATAATATATCAATATTGGTTTTACATGCATTTTTAACATTATTATAATTATTACATTATAATATAACTTTAAGTAGCTATTCTGTTTGCGATAACGATAAATGCGATAAATGCTGAAAGGTCGTTACCAGTTTATGGACTGACGCAGAGCACTCCTCCAGGCTCCTAAGCTATGTGCGGGTCTTCTCCAATCGATGATACTAAAGGTGTGTGCTCTATACCTGGTCCTTCCAACGGAGACATGGCCTTCCCCTTCGGCTCCTCCCTTCCACATCGGCATTCAAGAAGTTTCTCGCAAATTCTTATAAATTCATACGCACAACATGGCCAAGCCAGCGGAGACCCTGGATTAGCTTGACTATGTCAATATCGTCCTAGTTCTTCGTTACATCGAATGCGGTAGTCTTTGCTAGCACGTAAAGGGCCAAAGATCTTACGGGTTACTTTCTGCTTAAACACTCCAAGGGAATTCTCATCACACTGCGTCATCCCCGATGCTTCAGCGCCATAAATCAAAACGGGAAGGATAAGCATCTTACAGAGTGTAAGTTGCGTCTGGCGAGAGTGATCTCTACTACTCATTTACCTGCTGAGACCAAAGTAACACCTCTTTGCAAGAGTAATTCTCCGTTTGATCTCCATGCTGAAAGCGTTGCTCATTGGGACGACGGTGCCAAGGTACTCGAAATCCTTGACAACATCAATAGTAAAGTTTTCAACATCAATTTCTCTACTAGAAGACAATTTATACTTTCTTTTGCTCCCATTTACAACCGGGCTCATCTTAGCAAATTATCGTTCAGTAGCCGGAAATGTTCCGGTAACTGCTCGCTTAGTACGACCAATGATATTGATATCAACAGCGTATGCGAGTAACTGGATACTCTTATAGTTTAATATTGTTCAGTTCCGATGTACTTCGGCCTTCCCAAACACATTCTTCATCATAAAATTGTAGAGGTTTAAGCGACACTTCTAATCGTACCATTGGTTCCGCGACAGTGGACATTGGAAACCAATTACAAGGATTGCGATATATGCTTCCAAAGTCCCTCGCTATGAGGTTCGAGTTGCTCAGACAGTTGAGCGGAGATGAATTCAGAAGTCGGTTGTGATTAGAGCTTTGCGACATTCTTCGCTCTGCTTAGACGCATGCGGATCTTGGCTGCAACAAGGTAACGGTCATAGCTGATGTTAACTCGAACGTACGAACATCCAGGCGACAGCCTTGTGGATATAGGGGTGCTGAAATCTATTACTACCGTCTACCATGTTTCGCGCCGCGCCGAATTCAATTAGCCTTAGACCGTTGTTCCAGATGGTCTCGTGAAAGCTGGACAGTCCGAGGGTAGGACCAAAGATGCGTTCTTTTCCACCCTTGCCATTGGGTTAGGTTGTGGTAAATTTAGGCCTATGGTCGGCTCAATGCATGTTGATTACTATTGAACATGCATTGGGTTGGCCCATTGTGATACCGTCGCCTATACTGGTTTTAATATCATGAGCTCGGTTACCGACAGACTCAAGTCTATCATAGAACGCATCATTGGTCGTATTGCTCTTCGTAGAGGCGCAAATCAATAAGTGCTTACCCGCATTATCAAATCATAGTCCTTTACACGGAGGATCGTCAATTTTCGGGGTTTCCTTATTGGAATTAAGGTTTCCGTGGTGGGACCCAATCCCTACGCACAATCCTTTTTAAGCCTGGCGTGGCATCGATGCTTATATTGGCTTACTGCCTTAACACCACGTGGGGGTTGTGCGTTAACTTTAGGCAGATCCCCTCTTCTTCTTCATATTGTCTGCTTAAAAAACCGAGTCGCAAGTGTTGATCCTATGTGAATTGTATATATTAATCTGTCTTAGACGGGCAGCTGGAATTTGTTTTTTAAGATAGGGTAGTGGGGTTTTTAAACAAAAATTAGCTTTTTGTTCCATTATGCTGTTCTTCTTCTTGACTGGCAATAACAACCTGTTACCCGACGCAGACAGGTTTACATACTCACAACAATTGGCCAACCGATTGTTGCATGCATGGGTGGCATCGTCACATTTTTCTTTGGAAGGGACGCTGTATGCGGTGGATCCCAAACCCTACAGACAACCCTTAAGTCCTTCTGAATCATGTCATTCAGCGCTAAATTGTTCGATTTTTATGATTCTAGCTGTTTTTATGGAAAATAACAACACAAAATCGAAAGTTCTACATAAAGAAAACTGAATGGTTGATAAACACATTGATAAAAAATTAAAAATAAAAACCTTAAAGTTAAACCTTAAACCTTAGATTGCATGCAGCGAGTAATGCTCAGATTCAACTCAGATGCACAACTTTGTTTTCCTTCCAGGCCATGTCACACGCAATCGTCCTTCATCGAAGATGACTAAATATGTGGAATGCTGGGGTGCCGACAGACCCTTCGCCAACATAGCCGAATCGAAGCTGGTGAAGAACATTGGACTGGCGGTAAGTATTGGGGGGTACTGACCAAAGGTCAAGCAGCAACAGAAGCAGCAGGAGTAGCCGGATACAACATGAAAATCAAATTTAAATTGGCAGGAAATGTCGCACAACTTACTGAAATTGAATTGCGTTGGACAAGAAAAGTTTGTTGCAGATAAAATTCGATTTGGAATAGAAATGTGCAAAAATAAAAACAGGAAGGGCATACTATAGTATGTATGTGTATAAATCTGTTGTAGCATTGTGAGAACTACCACTACTCCTGCTGCTGCTCAGGAGCATTTAAAGGTTAACCAAACTAAACCAACCATATTATCCTTTCTGATTGGCATACAAACAGAGCATTGCCATGATTGAATCAAATTTACTGCCGCCGGAGCGTAAATGTTTCAATTTTAATTTCTTTGGACCACCCACGGAGCTGAAGCCTTTCACCATGTGGTACCGTAATACTCCCCGAGAAGCCATGTACCGAGCCCAGCCGGATACACATTTCCGTTTCGATTTGATATGCGCCTTTGTGCTCTTCCTATCGCTGGCCGTGGTGCAGCTGATTGTAATCGAATTGTAAGAACTCCAATGTGACAAGTCAATTTGATTTAACTCTTTAACTCAATTATTGTTTGGCAGAAACATTGCACTATTGGGCTCCTTGGTGGCCAGCTTTATATCGTTGGCTCTGTTCCTGTATCTAAGCAATATGTCCGTGCCGGATGTGCATGCCTCGGCCACGGATCGCAATGGGCCCGGCCAAGTGGTGGCCAGTAGTCGTTATCTGCGTCTGGCTATGTTCCTCATAGTCAACATACTCATTTCGGCCTGCGCCGTGTTCAGTGTGGTAATGCGCATCCATCACTTAATCGAATGCCAACTAAAAGCCTGCTTATCACAGATAAATTACACCATGACCGATGAGGACAGCTCGTGGGATGGTTTTCCTAAGGGCAACCGCACGTTCAATGCCACCAATAGCAGTGAGCTGCTGGACGAAATGCAGCCCCTGGACTTGGCTTACGCCATACCCATAGCGCCCATCTTTTTATTCTGCTGCGCCATCAGTTTGGCCAGTATATCGGCCTTTTTACGCTCTGGATTCATACTGAAGCTTATTGCCATGTTGGCAGCGCTGGTGGGACAAGTTATCGTACTTGGCTACAGTGATCTCTATGTGCAGTATAATCTGCTTAATCCGGAGCCGGGGTAAGTTGAAAGCCTCTAACATGCAAGCAAATTCAAATCATTGTCTTTTGATGGAATTTAGCTTGCCATTGGAACTGAAGGGCTTCTTTTTGCTCCTGCTTATCATCGCTGTGTTGCACACTCTGGACAGGCAGGGCGAGTATGTGGCGCGCACGGATTTCTTGTGGAAGGCCAAGCTTAAGGTCGAACAAGAGGAAGTTGAGACCATGCGTGGCATTAATAAAGTAGGTCAATGCAGCTGCAACTGCGCTACGAGTATAAACTTTGTGTTTTCCTAAAGATTCTGCTGGAGAACATTCTGCCCGCTCATGTGGCCACACACTTTTTGCATCTGGAACGTTCCACGGAACTGTACCATGAGAGCTATTCCTGCGTGGCCGTAATGTTCGCCTCTATACCCAATTACAAGGAGTTCTACGATGAGACGGATGTTAATAAGCAGGGTCTCGAGTGTCTACGCCTCTTAAACGAGATAATTTGCGATTTTGACAAGGTAAGCCGCAATTACCCTTAATTGTATAATATAAACAAAATTTTTGCTTTTGCAGTTACTCTTGAAACCCAAATTCAGTGGCATCGAAAAGATCAAAACCATAGCCAGCACTTATATGTGCGCTTCAGGTCTGAGACCCGGCAAAGAAGATGGCGCTACGGTAAGTTACACCGCGCTACTGATTCCTTACCCTCTACAGTGGTTAAAATTTCATATCTTATTATTAATTTGTATTTCTACAATGCTTTACTAATACACTGTAAATAACAACTGTACAAATATGCAACGCCTATGACTATTTTATCTAAGTAGTCCCGTAGCTTTGCGGTAAGTTCCCAAACCTTATGATGTAGTGATAGAAACATGTATCGAAAGTAGTAATAAATTAGTTTTAAGCACTTTTAATGTATTACCTTTGACAAGAAAAGGTTTCGTCTCAGATCCCCTACACAATGTATATCTGTTCAAAAGCTCCTAAATAGATTAGTGGCAGACCATAATTTCCATGAGCAAATAGTTCAGGAGCAATCGTCGATTCGATATAGCAATGTCCGTCTGTCCGTCCTTCCGTATGAATGTCAATATCTCTGACAACATAAGAGTTAGAGGCACAAAAATTTTACCAAAAGATGAGCATTTGTGTCAGGCAGAACAAGTTTGTCCAATCATTTCGATATCTTACCCCATTGCCCGTTAGATATTTTCGTAAAATTTTTTTAAATCATGTAACGCCGTGTCCGTCCGTCCGTGTGAGTCGCTAGACTGCTACTTGAGGTTAATGTGCAAAAATCTCCTCTTAAACAGATTAGAAGTACAAGACTTGGCAGGAATTTCTCCATTGAATATTGCAAAACGGTTGGAAAATTGCAGTCGCATATGAAAAATCAATAAAAACCACTGATTTTCGACTATAAAACTCAATTTTTTAAGTTTATTCAACTAATTCAACAAAGTTTCGTATTGTATTGGACTTCATATCAAAAGTGTATGTTAATACAATTGGGCAACAAAATAATACCCTCTCCTGTTTATTCTGGGTCCCCTTATTGCCGTGTTGGCCACGAAAATGTTACCAAAAGATACAAAAGATTCTTGTCGATAGCCCATTTGTTGAATAGTGTTATTTAATAAAATCTTCAATTTCACTCTTTTTATTTTTGCTGTTGTTAAATACGTGTTGTAAAGCCAACTGAAGGTCATACTAGTAGTCCCTTAAAAACAAACTCTGTCAAAGCTACTGAGACTCTAATATGTAAGAGTATTCTAAAGCAATTTGAAAAGTATGTAATTCCTTAGTTTCCTGGCCCCACATGGCAATAAACTTTAGGGATAAACATATCTTTTGACTGTTATTTACTGTTCAAATTCCTTTTAATCGTTGCGTAAAACTTTAATTAAATTCTAACAAGTGAAACCACGTAAGAGGAAATCGAACAACGGCCAAAACAGATTGAAAAAAAATAGAAAACACTTTCTTCAAATTTACTTCGCGAAGTTTGTATGCTCTACAACTTGACACATAAAGAAACCCATGAAGTTTGCAAAGGAATTTTTTAAAAAAGAATAACTTTGAGCCTCAAACAAAGAGTTAGCATACTGTTTCTGATCTTCCCTGATAATTTTATTTCCAACAAATTCGATCCTATGGACTTGACTGTAGGGACAATAGTTGCAGAGATATCAAATACAAATACTAAGCCCCAAATTGACGAGTGGTTCCCCTTCAGGACATGGTTATATACTAAAGACATGCCAAACATACCTAGAAAGTTTCAGGCTATGTGCTTGTCCCGTCTTTATTTACTGTACTTAAATATGAAATTGAAAAAACAAAATTAAACCGTACCACTGTATATTTCGGTTACAATTCGGTTATTTTGGAAAAATAAGAAGTGTTAACGATTATCGGATTTTATAAAACATTTACAGTTTCATAACTCATGCAAAATCTACTACTATAGAGTTTATCCTAGATCGTTAGTTTACATCTTTGAAACAGCCCATTCCGCGATACCATACTGGTTGTTTTGGATAACGGTTACGATTACGGTTTGAATCCCTGATTTTAAGCATTTCATAATATGCCCAAAAATGATTGGCATGATATCGCGCAATGGGTTGTTTCACAAGATTTTAACTAACGATGTAAGAAAAGCTCTAAAAGTTCAGAAACTAAAACATTTCGCAAATTCGAAGCACACGAGAAACCTATAAGTTCTTAATTGCGAGTTCCTACTATACTAGTTTAGAAAATAAGTTGTTTTTTCCATTAGATGAGTCTTGTCAAAAGTATTAGCCAAAGATGGGTTCTGCAGAATTCAACGGCAATATTCTTTGTCTGACAAATATTGGTTCAAATAAGGCCGTGTGAAGTGTAGACACGGTAATATCGCTACCGTAAGCTATCTCGCTTGCAACCCTATGCGACTTGCTTTATATTAGAATGCATTCTAATATCGAACGAGATTTTGTGATAGATTTTCTCACTTTCTCTCTTGAAAATCTCGCTTCGCGTAACAAGCGCCTTAAGAACTTTGCAGTCCAGTTGATGAAATGGAGTTCACAAACCTCTTAGGAAACCCACAGTACTATTGCCTATGTGAAGAGTATGAAAAGAAATAAAGCGAGCTAATACGGGGTTAGTCAGTTTATAGCAAGGCGATTACCTAAAATGAGCCCGGACCAAATACGCTCAATTGGCTTTTATGTGTAAAGGACAAAGGAGTGAAGGAGGAGCACTAAAATATCGAATAGAATAAAATGCCGAAATCAAATAACTAAATTCTTGCAATGTACATTTTTTCAAGTTTTTTCTTTTATTTTTGCTCCTTTGCCAGGATGAGAAACGC
This sequence comes from Chymomyza caudatula, assembly GCA_035041775.1. Classification (NCBI taxonomy): domain Eukaryota; kingdom Metazoa; phylum Arthropoda; class Insecta; order Diptera; family Drosophilidae; genus Chymomyza; species Chymomyza caudatula. Next base: position 3,981,089 of record JAWNKW010000133.1, read on the forward strand.
ACGGAGGAGCATAATGTGGTCATTTTGGTTGAGTTTGCAATTGCTTTGATGTCCATATTGGATTCAATAAATCGCGAATCCTTTCAACGATTTCGGCTGCGCATTGGACTTAATCACGGTCCAGTCATAGCCGGTGTAATTGGCGCACAAAAGCCACAATACGACATCTGGAGCAATACGGTAAATGTGGCATCACGCATGGACTCCTGCGGCGTGATGGGACGACTACAGGTAAGCCGGAGCTGCTATATACATAAGTAAGTAGTAAAACTGTTTGACTTTTTGCAGACAACGGAGAATACCGCAAAGATTTTAATGGCTGCCGGCTACGAATGCGAATGTCGGGGCCTGACCTACGTCAAGGGCAAAGGAAATCTAGTCACTTACTTTGTAAAGACGCCATTCGATGGCAAATTATAATTATGTGCGCAAAGTTTCGGGCGCCATTTGTTGTTACAGCTCGTTATCCTAATTTAGTTAACTTAAACTTAGTTTTTACACACGGAAAACACACACATTTTGATTTAGTGCGTGACGGCATGTTGTTACATATTACAGATATTTGTTTAGTTCTCGTTTTGCCATTTTAGTTGTTAAGCATTTCAAGCATTTAAAGCACGTTGCATAACAAACTCCTTCAGACATGTCTATGTAAATTAGCAACAATTTAAGCTTAAAATTTTATGATAATTATAATTATTAGCAGAACTATGTGCAGCTCACTTAAACAGCGAATAACTATAAATATGTGTAATTAAATATATGTAAATTATTAACTAAAAACTATAGATAATTATTCATTATGTGTACATGTTATAAACCAACAAATGCAAAAAAAGCCCACCCTAAAAATATTATCAAAACTTCTTAAACAAAATAAACAATCTAATATACCGATTAATCAAAGTATTGTGCAACCCGCAAGATGCATAAAAAGTTCCAAAAGAAGTTTTCACTTTTAATGTATTTTATTTTTATTTATTTATTGAGTAGTTTTATTTTTTTATATCATCTTTACAATGAGTTAGATTGTAGCTAACTTCTGATGGAACTCATCGTGTAACACATTATATAAGCATATTAACCAACAGTTAATTAAGTAAATTTGGCTTAGTACACAGTAAATGTACCTAAATGTTAATTAAATGGCAAATTTTTCAAATCTTAAAATAATTCTACAGCGTGAAGACCACCTTAAACCGAACATATAAAATGTGCTTAAATTGTTATTGTATTTATGTACATTTTGTGCAATTTTATGTAATATACAAAGACCTACACTTAACTGAGTCCTCCGATAAACATAATCTTTAACTAGCCTAAAAAGCAGAGCCGAATTGATCTGGCTTTCTGTCATTTGACACACTAAAAAAAAAAAGTAACTCGAAACGAGATGTATCTATTTCATATACATATATCGACGCTGAATTTGAATCCGCCATTAGAATCGGCCCTCAAAAGACACCTAAAAACCACAGAATTACTCGAGAACATTGTCATATATTGCATCAGGCAAATTTTTACCTTAAATACAATATTTGCAAATCGTAAACTAACCCTGATTTAAGATACTCTAGTCCTATCTTTTTCGGTTGAAAATGACATGACCATATGTCAGCACATTCCTATATCTTTTTGGCGTAGTCGTATTGAGTTTTATGGTTATGTGAAACTTGTAGGCTATTTATATTTCTTACCTCAAGACCATACAAAAAACTTGAAACGTCAAGGAACGCCAGTCAGATGTCGCACTTTCAGATGAAAGCTCTCTTGGCACATCCAAAAAAAAAAAAACATACCATACACATTCTTCTTTTTTGTCGCTCGCATTGCTACACTGCACACAAATAAAAAGGTGCGACCTTTTCGCTCTCTTGAAAGCGTAACACTGTCCGAACATAATACTAGTCGATCTAAAACGTATGGCGCGCCAGTGGATACACATGATTTCTCAAAATTAAAACTTAAACTTAACAAGTGCTCAGTGTTTACATCGATGAGCTAGAATTACAAATATTACAAGCCTGTCAGTTTATAAATGGGGGGTCTTACTTGCCATACGTTATATAGACGGGCGCCTTCGTGGTATTCCCGTTCCTCTTCATCTTCCCCTTTCCGTTCCCCTTCCTCTTTCTCATCATAATGATAAGCCCAACTTCGGGTATTGGCACTGCCTGTTGAACACCTTGTTCATTGGTCTCTTCCAATCTTCTATTTACTTCATGAGCAGTACGCAGTATACGTATAGATTACCCTCAGGCTATTTTCTTTCCCTCAATAAAAGTCAGCATTCATGATTTTATCCAAACTTTTCTGGCATCCGGATATCTTAACCAGGTCCGACTTATATGAAATAAGCTGTCTACAGAGGGCAAGGTATATGGAAGGGGTCTTGCCCATACAATTACACTTAACCACATTCATATACGTAACTATTGAATCCTGCGTTGTCTTTGTAGGCCTAGCTGCAAAAGTTCTGGAATAATATAACTACAAATTCGGGGCAGGACGACGTATATGGTGGTGTATGCTGTACTATTACCAGAATAACAGTGCGAGGCGCACGTTAATACTCGCCCAGAAAAACGGCAAAAGTGAACGACGGATCAAAACCACAAGTACTAACAGTTGGCGAGAGTAAGGGCGATTTAGGGGCTGTTGTGACCCTAATGTGACGTCACCAATCTCTCTAGCGAAGCATCAAAGCCCTACTTTCAATTGTAGTTTTTGGCTTTGTAATTGTGGAAACACTTTTTCGGAGCACCCTCACTCCCCAATGATCACAATTTGAGGCCCCCTCAGACAAAGCTTGAATAGTGAGAGCTGAAAATTCTGTGGATCAACCAGACTTTCCTCGTTAAGTAATTACGAACTTTGGTGAAAATGGTGAGATTTTCAGGGAATCCGTGTGAGTTCTCCCTCACACCGTTTGTAGGCATGAAAATGCCCGTAAGCTGTCACGATTGCTTCATATTTGAATGAATTCTACTATCAAGCGAGATTCAAGTGCAAAGTGTTGTAAAGTGCGATACAGTGATGTGTTGTACCTCACAGTTTCACGTCACCAACTACTGCGTTGTCGCCTCTTTTGCACAACAATTTGTTTCATAACATTTTTTGAGCCATCGGTGAGCTGTCAAATATCTTACTCGCATCGTATGATGACCATTGTAAGATTACGTGTAAGATTTCGACAGTCAGGTTACACTAAGTTGGGTTAGGTAAGATCAGGGCAATTGTAAGGATTGCGCTGTGCAGACATTTGCTTTAAGATAAATATAGTACTGGCAGTATGTCACAAGTTTCTCGCATATTTCTGTGATTAGTAGGTGAATTTGAGGTTAGGGTTGAACGAAGATTCAAAATCAATCCACTTTCTTTTTCGACTAATTTGTTTACTCATAACAGTCGACATACAATAGTCATAACTGTCGCTGCAAAACTGACAAACTCTCAAAAAACTAAAAGATATTATCATATAATATATGATACTTGTATATGTGCATAGTACCTACTATTAACACTTTGTGGTATGAAAAATAATACGATATACTTGGTTCAATCTAAAAATGTTTTACGCTATATTTTTCTACGAATTTTTTTTGCACAATTTTTTTTTAAATTTTCAACATATCCGTACAAATTTGTATGTTGCAATGAAATAATCAATTTGATATAAAGTCAACACTAATATTAATGTATAAGCGCACGATATCGAAATTTAACACTAAAGTATAATGTAAATGGCTTTTTAAACATATAAATTTGTTATTAACTATAAAAATGTGGTGCCAGTTCTCACTTTGCTACAGTTTTTATATGCTATAAAATTTGTTATATTATTTTATATAGATAAATTGTTTAGATAATTTATAAATCATGTTTTTTTATGTTGTAAGAAATAATTTGAGCAAATATTTATTTATGGAAAAATAAAGAAAAAAAATATAAAGAATATTTTCATATTAACTGATTTCGAGGGTAAGTTGTAACGAAGTCTCAGGCTGGGGTAAAGCTCGCCGGTTGCTGCTACAGAAATTTGTAGGTTCTGGAGCCACTGGTGCACTATTGACGCTCTTTAATAAAACCTAAAACCTGTTTACTACATTTGGATTATTATGGATGATATCTTTAACACTACGCTTATACTAGAGCGAGACTCAACGACAAGTGCCTGAGCTGAACTCCCTTTCTGCCGTTTTCGACGGCACTATTTATACAATTTCTGTTCATTAGAAAAGAGTCCGAAGTGCGTCGGTCGTTCTGTGGCAAAGCGGCTTGAGAGGATTTGGAGGAGAACATTGTTACTTGCATGCTTCTCTAGGCTAGCCGTCCACTAAGACCATGTGTTAGATAGTTCGAGGATTCTCTAGGTGAGCCACTCCCAGGATTGGGTGGAGGAGCACATGGTTACTTGGATGCTTCTCTAGGCGAGCCGTCCACCAAGACCATATGGCAGATGGGTTAAGGAGCACCCAATTCTTGACGATTCTCTAGGCGAGCCGCTCCCAAGATTGGCTGGAGGGGGAAAGGAGGATTCGACGGTACTACTGCTACTTCTAACTACTATGAGGCACATACCAGTTGATGCTGCAGGCTTGGTGATCAGAAAACAAGTGAACCCGTATGTATATAGTGCTATTATCAAAATATTGTCAGCGAATTGCGGCTTATCTCTGCCTTCCAAGTCCCGTAATCCTACTGTGGTCTGTTGTCTCTTTGTTTGTGTTTCTCTTTTGCGTTTTGTTATTGTAGTGCGTGTTAGCGAGCGTATAACGGGGACTTGTTTACGTCATGGGTAATGTGATGGCTTAACCGTGGGTCGAGGTCGATATGTTTTATGTTTATGTTAAGTTGGAACGGCCAATTGGTCTTTACAAGCGTCGGTACAACGTAGTCATTTAAGCCTTACTCTAGCAGCAACCACATACATTTTGGGATACCTCATAGAAACAATTTGTATATTCGTTTTAAAAAGTTATCAATGCATGACAAACAATTGAAACCACCCACGCAGAAGCGTTGGTCAATCCGTTAGCAGCAGTTGAATTTCGATATATTATAGCGATAATCCCAAAAGGATAGACATGTTGGTTCACTACATAAAAGCTTCGCTTAGGTATCTCATAAACGCCGGCAGCAGTCCGCTTACTTGTGGTACCTATTAGAGTCCGAAGTGAACAATTAGCTAACTAAAGTTACTGCATAAAATTTATGCAGCAGTTTATTTATAAAAGGGACGGTTTCTCTAAAGCGGTGTGTTTCTTCCTAAGGTTGTGGTTTTCAGTGGTGCCGTTTGGACCCAGAACATGTACACACATTGGCAGCCAGAGCCTTCCTTATTGTGTTGGGAAAGCAAAAGAGGATTTTGTTTTGGAAGAGGAAGGCCACATATCGATGACGTTATCAGCGCACCAACGTGACCTACCTTTTCGAATAAATTTTTGGTCGCTAAATTCGAATCCAGCAACCGTTTGGACTTTTCTAGAATGGTTTTTAAATTACGCGATTTCGCGTGTTACGAAGTAAGCATTTCTTATATTTATTGGGAACCTTACTGCCGTACGTAGTGGTAGACAACGTGAGCAGGAAGAAGAGATCGACATGTGCAGAAGCTGGAATGACGTTAGCAAGTTCGTCCAAAAGGTCAAGCGTCTGGCTGAACAATTTAGTACCAGTTCGTCGTTCTGCAGTGATGCAAAGGAAAAAATGTTAGCGGATGCACAGGATGCACTGGCTTACTATTATAAGTCCATTCGCGAAAGAAGTGTTTGTTCTTTATCTTATCAGTTTACCAGATATTCACCCTACGTCAAATTTTGGAAAAGACCTTCGAACACCAAATCAACACCCACCAACTCTTTGTCGATTATAAGGCAGCATTTGATAGCCCGTTGCAGGAGTCCCAGCAACCTCTTCAACAATGTTATGGAGAATGCGTTGCAAAAGGCCGAACACTTTGGGAACGGGACAATATTGAACAATAAGAGAGTCCAGTTGCTTGCATATGTAGATGTTATCGATATACAGTGGAGTCGCGATAGAGTGAACACCCGGTTATGTGAACTTTCGCAAGAGTGAACAAATTTTTTTTTATATTGACGACTCTTAAGAGTGAACAAGTGTAAAAACTCGAAAGAGTGAACCGTTTTTTTATTTTTTGAATGTAGGAAAATATATTCCATAATTAAGGCGCGTGAATTAAGTAAATGGGAGAACACATGTTCTCAGATAACAATCCTGCTATGCATGATTTTTAATTAATTTTAATCGTATTTCAAGTCAAATACCGAAAAGATTAACGAATAACACCAAATAAAGTTCTTACTTTGTGATCGAATTCATTGCAAATTTCAGATGCGCTTTTATTTTTATTGGCCACTATTTTGATTTTCTCTTGATGTAGCTATTTGTATAGCTTTTTGTCATGCTTGTTGGTTGGTTCTATGTTGTACTTTAAGAACAAAACTACCGTATTATTATTCCTATTGAGCTTAGAGATAATCACCTTAATGAAGACCTCCATTTAATGATGGCGCTCTTTAGCTACGAGATGAGATGATTTGTAGCCGCTTATTGATAAAAACTTATTCTTTGTGATGTATTTAAATGGTTTATAAAAAAGGGAGACGGGTGCTAAACCGGACACTTTTTGTCTTAAATCAAAAATAGCATAGAAAATGTATTTTATTGCCGGAATGTAATACACCATTCGAATGCTTGATCCTTCAACTCAGTTTGGCGCAAAATGGATCAGACAGCACCAGCCTTAAAATCAAAAATTTCGAAAATGGTGAGGCTATTCCGGACAGCCACGCTATGGCCCAGTAAAGAAAGAATTTTGATATTAAGTTGTGTGGAAACAAAAGTTTTAAACCTTTATTGATAGAGGACAACCTTATGTCCATTAAAATTTTGTGTTATTGTTAAATGGAAGTAATTGCTTACTACGAATGAAGGTCGAAGAAGAATTTATAGTGTACATAACATTAATTAATATTGGCACAAATAAATTTTAAGTGCATAAAAACACAAATGTTAAGAAGTCAATCGGAAAACCAGGAAAAAATTGGAAGCAAATGTCTCATAATTTAAAAAAAAAAAATTTTAAACTAAATACATGATAACATTAATCAAAATTGATTTTATGTGGTATAGTTACTTAAGTTATGCAATGAAAGTTTACATATGAGATGAAATATAGGAAATTAAGTCTCTTTTAAGCATTCAAATTATTGGAAAATAATTGTTTTTTGATTTATAAATCAATATTGGGATTTCCTGACTATAATTGTGCATAGTATTATTTGAATATATGATAAAATGTTCGAATCGATAGAGTGAACAAATTCGGTATTGTGAACACCCTTGGTTTTAATTAGTTCAAAGTATCGCGACTGCACTGTAATTGGTCGAACTAAGCGAGCAGTGTGTGTCCGGTTGTAAAAGAGATCAACACAAAGTATATGTTTTCTTCGATTAGAAAGACCGCGCGGTTTAACTCTCAGAATGATATTGAACACAATACTTTTTATGTTGTTATGGATTTCGTCTAACTTGGCACCATCGTCACTATGAAAAAGTATGTTAGGATACACATGAAGCGGAGAATCACTCTTCCTAATAGATTTTACTTTGGTCTCAGTGGGTAAATGAGTAGTAGAGACCACTCTCGCCAGACGAAACTAAAACTCTATAAGACGTAGTGCTGATGGCACAGTCTGATGCAGATGCCTTTACAGCGGAAACTAATCCTTAAGATCTTTGACCCCTTAAGCGTTGGCAACGACAATCGCATGATCCATAAATCAGTTTCCAATAAATCGTATCCACTGCATTAATAAACATTCCGACCCCTGGCTTACATTTTTAAGTTCTTTTTAAGTGTTCGATAAGTAGCACTCTTTCAATTGCGTAAATAATCGGCATTCTCTGCAGTACTCCATTTTTTCCCGATTTTTTGATCAGCACCTATGTCTAATCTGATTTCTATTAAGACATAACTGCTTTTAATGAAAAAAAAAAAACATTTTTTTTTGTTTCATAGCTATTGTATAATTTTGAACTATTTTATTAAACTTCAAACGGAAGCGATATTTTTTTAAGCCACTGTTTTTCCTACCTTTTTTTTGTCCCAACGATTATCGATTCTTAATTTTCTTTAATGCTATTAACGGCCTTTCCAACAACGTGGCATCTGGCCACGCATTGGCACATAACGATATCTGAAACATCCTGTACAGCAATATTTTAAAGGATATTGTGGATACATATTCTGGCACGAATGTTGCTTTTCTTGTTGGAGCTGGGGGGGCAGGACATGAAAGCACGTGAACAATCACAATTTTGAAAAGATGAGAAGAAAAAATTTAACGGTCTGAGGTCCGTGTGGTTTAACTAGCACTCAATAAGCTCAACCGTGTTATGGGAACTACGACCGCAGAGCGGACAAGCGGGATTTTGGGATTCACCAAGAGCAGCCGTTCTGAAGGATTTAGCGCCCAAATCCCTAGGTAACGGAAGTACATGTACATACCTGCTGCTGCTGTTGTTGTGGCTGAACCCCGCTCGGTTGCTGCCAGGAACTACTCGCTGCTTGTACCATTGGAATCGGTACAACATTTTCTGGATTTTGTGTTTGTTTCGATCCGGCGGGTTGCGGTACAGGCTGCTGTTGTGACTGAAAGTTTTGACCTACGCTAACCCCCAATTCGACTTCAAGTCTGTTACTTGATTTTGATGACATCCCGTTCTTCTCGTCTAATGGATCGGGTGGTGTAGGTTCTGTACCTGCTGTATCACCCAAGGATTGTGCGAAAAAGCTATCTTTATTTGATCCACCGCCACCAGTTCTTCCTTGAACCGAGGCAAAGTAATCCAGCTGTTCCTGAATCTTCGCGATTTGGGCTTGAGCTTGGGCCATTTGAAAATTTAGCCGTTGAGTTATATTGTCTAACATGAAATCTTGGTTTTTGCAATATGGTCCTAGAGCTTTCGCCTGTTCATGATACTGTTGAGTCTGGGGCTGGGCCTGAAACTGTTCCTGAGGTGGCGCTTGTTGTGTTCCATACGGTGGGCACATTCCAAAGCCCATAGATTGTGACTGCCGTATGAATGAATACCTTGATCTTTGCTGCGCCAAACAGTTTCTGCACCAATACGACGGAGACTGACCGGCAACCATGCAATGCGGCATGCAGATTCCAGGACCACCTGTCATACCTGCATTAATGTTCATGGCAAATTTGGCAGATGAACCCGACTCGGCACTGAACTGCTGTTGCTGTGGCTGCTCAACCAACCCTCCACTCGGGCCAGGTGAGTCTACAGTGTTAGGCTGTACTGGAGCTGGACCGACAGCGCTATTTGGTTTGCAGTTGTATGGGGGCATGATTGATTTTTCGGATGCACAGTTGGGTTGCCTGTTGGCCACACAAAACGGAGCTTTTTGCTGAATTGGTGCTTCTTCTGTTGGCGAATCATCATCAAGTCCGATCCTACCGCAAACAATTGTAGAATTAATTTCAATACCCGAGCTTAATTTATCACTTTTATACCTCAGATAATGTGCTTCAGTGACCTCGCCACTGCTAACTTTTTTAGCCTCGAGCGTAACCTTTGGTCCTTCGTTACACAAAGCAAACATGGTTCTACACTTGGGTCCAGTACTCTTGAACCACTGATACATGCACGGCCTATGACGCGTAGGATACTCACCCCGAAAGCTGGGAAATAGTTTTGGTATAAGCGAGTCGTCACTTCGAAGCTCACCTTCCGCTTTTCCATTTTTAGTTTCACTTTGGTTTTCGTCATTATCAACTTCCTTTGGGGGATTTTTGTCATTGCCTACACCTAAATTATACCTTGAATTATATGTGGATAAAGCCGGTAGTGAAGTGTTGTGATTTAAGTGACTTTGCACATGTGCCTCATTTGCCTCCAGAAATATCTGCGGCATCGACACATCAGGTCTATCGGCTTTTGCTTTTGCTGGTAATACCTCTTTTTTTTTTGCTTTCGTTACCAAACAGACACTGGGACGGGAGTTTTTTACTGACGATGTTGGCGCTCCCAAAAAAAGCAGATTATTGCTGACCTTTGCATGACTAGGCTCTTTGAGGGGTAATTTACGAGATTTATTTTCCGACAAGCGATTTTTGGGCATTACTGGCGGTGATACCTTAGTTACAGTGCATACCTTTTGGTCTGGGCGCCTGTTCTTAATGCTATTAGGTTTGTTTTTGGGGCCATCGCTTATTGCCATTTCGTCAGATTTAGTGGTTAAAAACTTTTTCAATTCTTCCTTTTAAAATCAATTTCCAACATATTACGAAAATTTTAAGATAAATTAAATTTTGAAACAAACAAATTATTTGATAGGTAAAATTGAGGTTAGTATGACATGTTCTTACATCGAAGTTCTCGTAAGCATTTTTCGACGTACTTATCTTTTGTTAAGGTTTCTTGTCAAAAAAATGGCACTGCTTTTGGGGGCAGCCCATGTATTACGACACAAATATCTAACATATATAATAGAATACATTTAATACACCAACTTCTTCAAGTGGCAGTTTTAAAATATTAAATTCAATTTTCTCCGACTGTCTTTAATACGACAATTCTTTAGCTTTTCGAATGTTGTTTCCAGCCAATCCTTAACATTGGAAATTAATGGAATATCGCATTCGCCTTTATCTTTTTGAAAACTTGAAAAAATGTAGTGATAAAATGATGATGTCATCATTACCTTTACTTATAAGGGCTAAACAATATCCCCACCAACGTGCTGAGTGGGCCAATAAGGCTCGTCAGGAAGTGCATCAACATCCTCGCTTTCTAATCCTGGTTCGAACAGCACATTGGTATACAAATCTCTCCTAGTTTTTTTCTATTACATATAAGGCCCTATCGAGCATGCGGTGTGAAAGACTAAAGCCGTTTGCTAAAGAACTGATCGGAACTTATCAGTGGGCCTGGTATGTCCACCATAGACTAGATATTCACACTGTGCCAAATCCTGGGAAAGACCCACAAATCGGAACCCATCATATCTTTGTCGATTATAAAGCAGCATTTGATAGCCCTTTGAGGGATCGAGCATATGACGCTCTATCTGAGTTTGGACGCCGTGCAGAATTGGTGCGGCTGTGCAGGTTCCGTCAAAGTAGGAAAGAGCTTCTCCGTGCCTTTTGACACCAAGCGAAGCTTCAGACAAGGCGATGCCCTCTCCTGCAACCTCTTCAACTTTGTGATGGAAAGTGTTTTCCGAAAGGCCGATGTAAATAGGTACGGGACTATGTTCTATAAGAGTGTCCAGTTGCTTGCCTAAGCGGATGATATCGATATTACTGGAGCATTTGCAGCTATTGAAAGAGAATCTGATAGGGTGGGTATATGTTTTCTTCGAGTAGAGAGACAATGCGGTGGGATTTTCAGATTGATGTTGAAAACTATACTTTTGATGTTTTCAAGGATTTCGTCTATCTTGGCACCACTCATGGTGGTAACGATATCAGCATGGAGATCAAGATGGAGATCAAGCGGTGAATCATTTTTGCCAATAGATGTAACTTTGGTCTCAGTATGCAATTGAGTAGTAAAGACGCGGTCTGGTAAAAATGTCCTTGGAGGGTTTGTGCGGAAAGTACTCCGTAAGATTTTTGGCCCTTAACGCGTTGGCAACGATTACCGCATACGATGAAACGACGAACTCTATGAGCTCTACAACGCCATTGACTTATTCAAGCGAATTATGACCCAGCGGCTCCGCTGGCTAGCTCATGTTGTGCGTATGGATGAAGAAGTTCTTGCGAAAAGATCTTCAATGCGAGTGTTGAAGGGAGGCGACGAAATGGCAGACCATGCCTCCGCTGGAAGGACCAGATAGTGAGCACACTAACTATCTGTGGTATCACCGATTGGAGAAGGTGAGAGACGTTTGGGGGAGAGCGTTACATTAGACCTTAACCCGGTAACGGGTTGTTATAGCCAGTTAAAAAGAAGATATGCTGTCCATATTGCTAAAACAAAGAACGATTATTAAACATTGTTTGTTGATTTGAGAACAATACTTTGATGGAGGATCTCTCAAAAGATCAAAAGTATTACCATGAAGTTTAAACTGATTATAAAGTTCGTTTCTTTCAACCCAATGACTTGGGAAGCTGAATTTAATGCCTTGTTCAATTAAATATGTTGTCCTCTGGGCTAAGATATGAAAGGTATAACACTTCTCCCTACTCAATTTTGATACTTTCAAGGACAATTCATGCATTGTCTGTATGAATCCATAATCGCGGCTTGCAATAGAATCTAAAGGTTGTAAATTAAGCAGTCCAATTTATAGTTGAACGTTCAAACTACCCTTCTGTTGACGGCATGTCAACTCATAGAACGTTGAAGTCAGAATAATGTGCTTCTATAAAATTATTTATGCGATTGTCTTGACGACCAAAGATAGCTCTTAACTCATTAATTCACATTGGCAACTTAAGTTTCCAACCGAGGTGCCATCCCTCTCGCGCTATTTATGCAGACAGTCGGGATAGTAATACCAACATTGTTTGGTTTATAAGCCTAACATGAGTCCACGTACTAAATTTGAATATTAACATTTCTGTAAAAAGTGAAAATTTGTTGCAGTTTCTTGGAGAAGGGGCCTTAAATTGACATATTATTACCTATATCTTCCAAAGTTCTTATCCGAACACATGCATATTTGCATACCTGTGCCAAGTTTCAATTGGATAGCTTTTATGGTGTGGGCTAAAACCGCGAAAATCTGTCACCGAGGAAGGTGGTCAGATATCGACAAAATTCGACAAACTTTATATAATAAGAAAAAATGCGCGTCTTTTGGTAAAAAAATGTTTGCTCTAACTCTTATAGTCTTCGAGAACACGGACGGAATTGGCTATATCGACTCGACTATGGTCTGCCACGCCCCCTTCTTCCTATTACATACATTGCACAAATCTATAACAACCTTTAACACTTTGTACAGGGTATAAAAAAAGCTAAACATCAAAGAGAGTACAATAACCAAAATCTATTTTGGCGCAGTTGCTTTTTGTGAGTCAACGCAAGTGCTTAATATAAGCCATTGAATTCGGAGCAAATTTTAAAAACAAAGAAAGTTCCGGCAACTAATGGCTCTAACTGCAGTGCCCAGCAGCTGCTAATGCAGTCTAGCACTTGGCCGGCCTCAATCAGTGTGATTGAGCGCGTTCAAGGCCGTATAGTGTGACGCGCAGACGAGGAATATTTATTATATATTTTATGTATAAAATAAAATGAATAAAGAATTAATGGGAAATAAAGATTTCATCCATGCTATATTATATTTCCGTATCAAAAACCTTACCGCAAATGAAAGGCCGCGTTTTGTTTTAAAGGAGGCTCCACAAAATTGGACCGCATCTCCGCGGCCAAAACACGACTCAATATGCAGAAATCCTTAAGTCCGTTGCTAACTTCTTAGTAAAATTTTCTCCCATCATTAATTTTCCTGTACATCAAAATTTTCCCACATTTGCATTTTTGCTGGTAATATTGTTTAAGTCTAAAAAGTCGCATTTCCTGTTACCTCATTTCCCAATAGTATTTTTGCACATATTGCGTTTAACATGCTTACAAACAGAAAGTAACTGAAAAAACAAGTTCGCATGCCAATTTTGATTTATGATTTTTCACTGTTCACATTTATACTGGGTTCATTTTTTCAAGAAATAATGGCATCAGTCAATACACAAACCAACAGTATAGTTCCTGCTATGTATGCTCAAAGCTTTTTGGTAGTTTGCGCCATCTGGCGGCAATTTCAGATTTTACATTTGTGTAGTAAAAGCATGCAGCTATATCTCATCTTTACTCGGTGCTACTCTTTCACACTGTTTGTCTTGTTCTTGCTTGCGCAATCTGGCTTTGGCTCTAAGCCTTTCCTACTATTGTATATGTCCATTGAGGTATCCCAGCAGACCAACTTACGTACCTTTAGCGAAAATCTCGCAAATCAGCTCGCAAGGGAGTGAAAAACGAGCGTTACAGTGTTGCCTTGAAAAACACTCGCATACGATCATTTAGCGAGTGTTTTGCAATAATGAGGCGGCTGCAAAGAAAAATGTAAAAGCAAAAAAAGTTTGCTGCCACAAACTGATCGACATATGAATCCTATTCGTGTTTCTTAAGCATCTAAAAACGAGCGTACACTCGTATGCGATATCATATACGAGCGTTTGGTCCGCTGGGTATGTTAGCCGCGCACCGGTGCGAATTCCAGGTGGCTGCGGCTACCACAACTTTCCTCTTTTAGAGATCGAGAACTCTTACCTTAATAACTATACCACGGCATTAATTGCAGCTCTCGTGCAGCGAATTGCCTATCACTTCTAAGTTTACGCCAGCTTCCTGATTGTCATGTTTATCAATATGCAGTGACGCAAATACGCGACGTTGACGCAGTGCTGGCAGTCACTTATAGTCTCCGAGAACGGCGCGCTAACACGGACGGACAGACGTTACTGATCATTTTTGCCCAAGAAACTTATGGTCTGCCACGCCTCCTTCTGCCTGTTACATAAATTGCACAAATCTATAAAAACCTTTTAGACTTTGTGTACAGGGTATAAAAATACTACTTTTTCTAGATATGTAAATACATTGAAGGTGAAGCCACCAAATTTAAGATTCTGAAAAACGGAAACAAAGCAAATATCCCAACTTTTGGCAATTAATTTGCAATTATTACGTCAATACTCCTCAACTTATCGGCACAAACGTTGACAGATATATTTTTCTTTTTGAAATTTCTACCTATTGGTCTAACCTTGCAGACCAACTTTTGGAGCATCACAGCAGTTACAAATACTTGGGTGTACACTTGGACCTTCGGCAAACATATCTACACGTTACAGGCGCCCTTAAAACCAGAATAAGTATGCTGCGATAGCTCCTGACCATCGAAAAACTATCCCTAAAAAACAAGGTGGCCAGTCGTGCATAGCTCCTGGTTGGTGAATCCCCGGAATTGCTGCGACGTCCCATTTACAAAAAATCCTAATCCTGCACGCAAAAACTCTTGGCATGCTAACTGGCGCCCCTAGTTCATGCGAACTGCAGATATAGAGATTGACCTATATGTACCTTAAGTTGGGGATGTCTTAAAAGAGCAAGCCGCGCAGTACATGCTGCGCCTTCAAAATCAAATAAAGCGATTCAAAATAGGACGCCATACAGTAAGAAAGAGATTAGTGATGTTACATCCAGTCGACCTCGCCAATAGGTGAAAGTTAATATGTATTTCCCTCTAAGTTTAATTTAAGTTGCTTTTAAAAATAACTTCTTAAGTACATATTGGATATAGCTCTGTATGGGAGGTCCTGCTACAATATGAAAACTTTGTCTAAGGCACATAGTTAGCAACATTTCAAAATTATCAAATCATTATTTCTTTACTTATCAAAATTTGTCAAGTTAGTTAACACTTTAAATATAACAAAAAATATTTTTTAAAAATTGGAGCTGCAATGCCAATGCGTTTGGCAGCGGATTCCGTTAAAATTGCAAATTTTTAATTGAAACAGTCATCCGAAAACTGATCACATGCAATAATAACGCATCTGACGGATAGTTTTGTTTTTCATTTAATCAAAAATGTGTAATTTTAACTGGTGTAGAGGACTTCAGTGTTGTCAGCAAAGAAACAATTGCGGCTGTTGCCGACGGCCGCCAGATCATGGCCATAACCTTCCCTCTGCTGAGAGTGTAGAGAGTTTATCAACAACCAGCACTGTTCAGTCCTCCCCCAAACTCAAATCAAAGACTATGCAAATGATTTCCTCTGGCTCAGTGGAAAATATAAGAGCAACGTCACGCCGATCACGTGGTAGCGCATCTGCAAAGTCCAAGACTGCTGGCACAAAAGACGCTGCAACTATGCCATGCACGTCCCTTTGCAGTTGCTCCAGAAGCTTATCACAATGTTCTTCTGAGAATGATATGGGGATCGCGGGTGTCAGCAAACACGATGAAACGAACACAAATCGACCCATCCCATCTAGATGTTGGTGCTCAACCAAAACACACTTTCGCGCGGAGCCACGTAGCAAGAGCCTTAAGAAAATGGAATGTTTAACAAACGATAGGGGACGGTCCACAAATTCTTCCAATGGCAGTTCGAAACCCTTACCGAGCGAATACATCGAGCAACAGAGATGGTCCAAATCTAACGAGAAAGAGTCCTGCAATAGTAGTCGATCTTCCAGTGATCGAACATCTGCTGAAAGCCAAGCCGCATCAAATTGTTGCTCTGGTAGTTCTTGTCAATTGGATAATCCTACACTAAAGAAGAAAAAGAAAATCATGTCGGATAAACATTCACCGAAAATCATACCTACTGAAGACCCAAGTACGGATGAGGGAATTTGGTAAGCTAAGCTAATTTAACACAAAGAATAAAAATTATAACATACCAATCAATTTCTTAAACTAAAAATATTATTCGTCGAACCTGATATTTAATCCTGATTCAAGTTTTTGCTCCCTTAATATACTCTACAACGAAAAACTGTTAATTTAAATTCCAATTACAGGATTGATTGCAATTTGCCAATGTGCGTTAACCTACCCACCATCTGTATGCAGAGTTTCTACGAAGCTTTTGATGACCTAAACTCTACTCAAACATCATCGTCAAAATTATGTAGTGGTCGGGACACAGTAAATTTGCCACAAATCTACGTTTACGTTGATAGCGGTGGTGCTACCATTGACGACGACCAGAAGCCTCCATTTCCCACCTCTACGCCCACTGACCCTGTTTCTACATGCAAAGCTAAGAAAAAGAAACCAATTTCACCCGAATCGAAGGAACCTCGGCGATCACAACAGCAGGGTACTCAAACTTGCCATTGTTTAGATTCCAAACCAACATATGGGATGATGCATGAGTGTAAAGTCTATCGTGGGGACGATCAGCTAATATGTGATAAGATAGCTAGGCAGCTGGAACATTGTAATTCTCTCGAAGATGTAGATTACATACCGCGCCCCGTCATAAACGCAAATAATTCAAAGTCCAAGAAATTTATGAGTTTGCCGACAGCGACAAAGGATATTAACAAGCTCCCAGCTCGTAAGTTATTAAATGTGTCAACGCTTCACCGCTGCACTAAACCCACTAATTTTTCATTCATATTAGACGCCAAGCGTGATGCCCATATTATTCCTCAATTAATAGATGACGATAGTAAGCAATTTTCAACCAATACCAAGGAGCCACCAATGAAGAGCAGCATCAAAGCTTTATCCCCCCATAGTGCGAGAAAACAAACACGAAACAAGGATGAGGAGAGTGAAACATGCTGTTGTTGTACATGCGAATGGCTGGAAGAGCAAGCCACTAAGTTCCCATCCACATTAAATGCGAAGCCCGAGGCCTATAAGACTCCTCAAATAACAGATGATGAAAGTAAGCCACCGTCTATCCACTTGAAGGAGGCATCAAACAAAAGCATCATCCCAACCCTATGCGCCAATAGTTCGAGAGAACAACCACGCAACAACGACGATGAGAGCGAAACATGCTGTTGGTGTACATGCGAATTGTCAAACAATTCCAAGGAGGCATCAATGAAAAGCAGCATCACCGCTTTAGTCCTCGATAGTTTAACAGAACAAACACGAAACAAGGACGAGGATAGTGAAATATGCTATTGCTGTACCAATTCAAAGGAGCCATCAAAGAAGGGCAGCATCACAGCTTTAGTCCTCGATAGTTCGACAGAACAAACACGAAACAAGGATGAGGAGAGCAAAACATGCAGTTGTTGTACCAATTCCCAGGAGTCATCAAAGAAAAGTAGCATCACAGCTTTAGTCCTCGATACTTCGACAGAGCGAACACGAAACAAGAATGAGGAGAGCGAAACATGCTGCTGCTGTACCGATTCCAAGGAGCCATCAGAGAAGAACAGCATCACAGATTTCATCCTCGATAGTTCGACAGATCGAACACGAAACAAGAATGAAGAGAGCGAAACATGCTGTTGCTGTACCAATTCCAAGGAGTCATCAAAGAAAACTAGCATCACAGCTTTAGTCCTCGATAGTTCCACAGAACGAACACGAAACAAGATTGAGGAGGGCGAATCATGTTATTGCTATACCAATTCGAAGGAGTCATCAAAGGAAACCAGCATCACAGCTTTAGTCCTCGATAGTTCGTCAGAACGAGCACGAAACAAGAATGAGGCGAGCGAAACATGCTATTGCTTTACCAATTCCGAGGAGCCATCAAAAAGGAGCAGCATCACAGCTTTAGTCGTCGATAGTTCGATAGAACGAATACGAAACAAGGATGAGGAGAGCAAAATATGCAGTTGTTGTACCAATTCCCAGGAGTCGTCAAAGAAAAGCAGCATCACAGCTTTAGTCCTAGATAGTTCCACAGAACGAACACGAAACAAGGATGAGGAGAGCGAAACATGCTATTGCTGTACCAATTCCAAGGAGCCATCAAAGAAGGGCAGCATCACAGCTTTAGTCCTAGATAGTTCCACAGAACGAACACGAAACAAGGATGAGGAGAGCGAAACATGCTGTTGCTGTACCAATTCCAAGGAGTCATCAAAGAAGACTAGCATCACAGCTTTAGTCCTCGATAGTTCCACAGAACGAACACGAAACAAGATTGAGGAGGGCGAATCATGTTATTGCTATACCAATTCGAAGGAGTCTTCAAAGGAAACCAGCATCACAGCTTTAGTCCTCGATAGTTCGACAGAACGAGCACGAAACAAGAATGAGGCGAGCGAAACTTGCTATTGCTTTACCAATTCCGAGGAGCCATCAAAAAGGAGCAGCATCACAGCTTTAGTCGTCGATAGTTCGATAGAAAGAATACGAAACAAGGATGAGGAGAGCAAAATATGCTGTTGCTTTACCAATTCCCAGGAGTCGTCAAAGGAAAGCAGCATCACAGCTTTAGTCCTAGATAGTTCGACAGAACGAACACGAAACAAGGATGAGGAGAGCGAAAAATGCTATTGCTGTGCCAATTCCAAGGAGCCATCAAAGAAGAACAGCATCACAGCTTTAGTCCTCGATAGTTCGACAGAAAGAACTCGAAACAAGAATGAGGAGAGTAAAGCATGCAGTTGTTTTACCAATTCCCAGGAGTCATCAAAGAAAAGCAGCATCACAGCTTTAGTCCTAGATAGTTCGACAGAACGAGCACGAAACAAGAATGAAGAGCGCGAAACATGCTATTGCTTTACCAATTCCAAGGAGCATTCAAAAAGGAGCAGCATTACAGCTTTAGTCCTCGATAGTTCGATAGAACGAACACGAAACAAGAATGAGGAGAGCGAATCATATTGTTGCTGTACCAATTCGAAGAAGCCATCAAAGAAGAGCGGCATCACAGCTTTAGTCCTCGATAGTTCGATAGAACGAACACGAAACAAGAATGAGGAGAGCAAAATATGCAGGTGTTGTACCAATTCCCAGGAGTCGTCAAAGAAAAGCAGCATTACAGCTTTAGTCCTAGATAGTTCGACAGAACGAACACGAAACAAGGATGAGGAGAGCGAAACATGCTATTGCTGTACCAATTCCAAGGAGCCATCAAAGAAGGGCAGCATCACAGCTTTAGTCCTCGATAGTTCGAAAGAACGAACACGAAACAAGGATAAGGAGAGCGAAACATGCTCTTGCTTTACCAATTCCAAGGAGTCATCAAAGAAAACCAGCATCACAGCTTTAGTCCTCGATAGTACGATAGAGCGAACACAAAACAAGAATGAGGAGAGCGATACATGCTGTTGCTGTACCAATTCGAAGGAGGCACCAATAGATAACTGCATAACAGCTCTATCCACAGATAGTTCGGAAGAACAAACAGGGAACAAGAATGAGGAGAGCGAAACATGCTCTAGCTGTAAATGCACATGTGTGCAAGTGGAAGCCACTAATTGCCCATTCGTATTTAAGACCGAGCCTGAGGCCCAATTGACTCCCAAAATAATAGATGAGGGAACTAAGCCACTTTCAACCAATTCGAAAGAGGCATCTAAGGAGAGCAGCATCACAGCTTTAGTACCCGATAGTTCGTCAGAACAAAAACGAATCAAAGATGAGACGCAAGAAACATGTAGTTGCTGTACATGCGACTTGATGGAGGACCATAATATTGCACCTTCTTCGAAAAATTCACTTTTGGCAAATCGCAGCTCAACGACAACCAAGAATAAGACTAAAAAGAACGAAGCACCTGAAGAGACGAAGCAACAAAATTCTATAATATCCGATATGTACCTAAGTGGAAATCAGGTTACCAAGGCGTTATATAATGTTACTTCGAAAAAACCAATATCTACAAAAACAGATTCGAACCAAAAAACAGATCAGGTTTCCAAAACGTTCCCTACGAAAAAAAATAATTTGAAAAAACCACCTGAGGCCAATCATAGCTCACCGACGAAGAATACGAAGTACACATTGAAGGCAAAACAGAGGGAAGCTACAAAATACGATATGTGCCAAAAAGTAACGAAAAAGCCACCTGGAGCCAAGGATTGCTCACCGACGAAGAATACCGAGTACACATTGCAGGAAGAACTGGAGGAAGCATCTTGTGCAATGGACTGCATACCTAAAATTCCCTATAATATGTACCAAAATGTAGCGAAAAACCCATTGTTCGTCAAATATAGCTCACCTACGAAGAATACGGAATACACATCGACGAAAGATTTGGAGGACACATTGAAAGCGAAACAGAAGGAAGCATCCTGTTTAAAATGCTGCTCACTTCGATATACTACAGCTGATAAGTGCCGAAATGTAGCGACGAAACCACCGGGCACCAAGTATAGCTCACCGACAAAGAATGCGGAGAACTCTTTAAAGGCAAAACAGAAGGCAGCATCCTGTTTAATATGCTGCTCACGTCGAAATACTACAGCTGATAAGTGCCGAAATATATCGACGAAAACACCGGGCACCAAGCATAGCTCACCAGCGAAGAATGCGGAGAACACTTTGAAGCCAAAACAGAATGCAGCACCCTGTTTAATATGCTGCTCACGTCGAAATACTACAGCTGATAAGTGCCGAAATATAGCGACGAAACCACCGGGCACCAAGCATAGCTCACCGACAAAGAATGCAGAGAACACTTTGAAGGCAAAACAGGATGCAGCACCCTGTTTAAAATGCTGCTCACGTCGAAATACTACAGCTGATAAGTGCCGAAATATAGCGACGAAAACACCGGGCACCAAGCATAGCTCACCAGCAAAGTATGCGGAAAACCATTTGAAGACAAAACAGAATGCAGCACCCTGTTTAATATGCTGCTCACGTCGAAATACTACAGCTGATAAGTGCCGAAATATAGCGACGAAACCACCGGGCACCAAGCATAGCTCACCGACGAAGATAGTAGCGCCAATGCAAATATCGCAACAAATGCAGGACACCCATCCTTTAGACCCTTATGATTATAATATTAAGAGCCCAAACATGAAACACGAAAATGGAATGACCTGTATGCCGCGCAGCATGGGCTATCAAAGATCGTGTTACGGAGCATTTGGGACATCTCATTCTACGTACATGTGCAAAAAATGGGTACTTGATTCTAAAGATGACAAAGAGAAAATTGGGTGTGAACGCATAAAAGAGGAAAATTCCATGAAATTATTGGGTAATGCTAACCAAAAGATAGAGACGATACCGGACAAAAACTCACAGCCTGAAACTAGCTGCGATGCCAACAGCAGGTAAGTAACCGCAGAAATATCAACACCCGTGCAATCTAACAAGCCCACTAGTGAAGAAACTATAGATGGAAATCGAGAGAGACATCTAAACAACTTTTTAATACCAGAGATTGACTCCACAATGGTCCGTCAACAAAGACCAACGGTTATACCGCTAAGCGACCAATTGGGCGGAGAATCCAAAGCCTACGATGCCTTAATTGATGCCGCATTGCAAAAGTGTGGTTACACTTCCCAGGACAGAAACAAAAATAGGCTCTCTTTAGGTAATAACCAACCGGCGCAAAAAGGTGGCAGCGAAACGGTAGCATCAAGCGATAGTTTAAGTTTACATCAGGCTTCGACCACAAATAGATCAGGAATCTTTGACAAAACTGGCATGGAACCTGATAACAATCACCATTCGGAGACAGAAACTGTCAGGTAAGACCGATACTTTTGCTTTTTAGATCATTTGGATGTGTACAATCAAAGAACGATTGCTTTTGGTCTTCGTATATTTTATCCCATTCACCAAGAAGTTTTTTAAAGTCATATTCTTCCAAAAAGAGAAATTTATTATCTTTATTCTGTCTAAAAACTCTATTAATCTTGATTTATATTTCAGTGAATCCCATACGGATGCGGTGGCCTATGTGCCTTATCGAGCGAAATCACAGGTAACACAGCCCTCAGGCGGTTTAACGAACACTCGAGGTGAACGCCGGACCGAGCTAAAACAAAGGTAAGCAGCGTAATTCCAATTAAGTTTCTTATTTTCGTTATTTTTTTATTACCAGTCAACAAAGGAGGCATATAACTTTACCACCGATAATAAGGCATAGAAATGAAGCACAAAACCGAACTCACCATTTGCCAAATTCAAAAGAAAAGCTAATTGACAAATTTGTTCGAGCTACAAGTCAGCATCAGTTGAGGGTGGAAATACATGGAACTCAACCTCAAAATCGGACACAGCATTTGCCAAATTTTAACGAAAACGAACAGCCCAGAACACAACTCCAAAATTGTCCTCACGATTTGCAAAATACGGACCAACGGCCTGTTGAGGAATCTGCTCAAGTTTCGAATCCCCATCAGTTTAAAGCGGATAGACACAAAGCTGTACTGTTAGAATCGGCTACCCACTGCACTATGCATGATATGATTTCAACTTGTGCACGACCACCTGTCAACTTTTCACAATATCAATACAATGGTGTACCATCTTTTAAAGATCAACAAATAGTTGATCCTCAACAAAAGCTACTGCCCTCCCATAGTTCAGTGCAAGTGCAGCAGAGCCATGTGGAAATGATAAATAACTTTGGGGCGAACGCAGAATGGATAGATCCGCGAGTTCCACTATCACCACTTAACTTGAATCAGTACTCAATTTCATACCAAAGTCTTTTTCAAGACCTTTCGATGTCTCAAAACTCTTTTCTCCAAGACAACGTCGGCTTCGACCCAAATGTGAAAATGCCCGGAGAAAATATTCAGCACATACCAGTTGGTTTCTATCAACAGACTGTTAGTAAGTATGGCATCGTACCCATGGACTCATTTTTTTACTATCAACCAGCATCTAACAATGGTGAATATTCTCCATACGATACACCAGAGTCACAAACCGAACCATCTGTCGATATGGACTTTTCTTCAGGAAACGAACAGCCGTGTTGTTCGACGATGCACAGCATGTCATATACTCCATATGATCAGCAACAGCACTATCAGTAACATTAGGAATACCTATAATTAAAAAATTCTTTTTATAAAATTTGTCTAGTAATATTATTATCTCATAAATCTTCCGATCTAAGTTAAAAAAAATTAAACCAATAGACTAAACGAAAACCAATTACCAGTATTTTTTTATTATAATGTTATATCATCTCCAACAATATTATTATGTCTAATAAATTCCGATCCAACTAAGTAACAAAAAAAAATCCAATAGACTAAACGACAACCAATTACCAGTATGTTTTATACCCTGTACAAAAAGTGTAAAAGGGTATTATAGTTTTGTGCAATGTATGTAACAGGCAGAAGAAGGCGTGGCAGACCATAAGAAAAAATTATCAGGAGCAATAGTCGACTCGATATAGCCATGTCCGTCTGTCCGTCCATCCGACTTTTCGCCTGTCTGTCTGTTCGTAATGTAACGTGTTTCTCAGAGACTATAAGAGTTAGAGCAAACAATTTTTACCAAAAATGCGAATTTTCAAGGAAAAGTGCAAGTTTATCGATTCATGTCGATATCTCACCCCCTTTCCCCGTGACAGACCATCGTGGTTTAAAACCGCTCTGTTCAATATATCAACTCGAAATTCTTCAGTGATGTGCGCCGTGTTTATGTGCATCTATGCTTCAAAAATTATCGAAATCGGATAAATACATAAAAAGTTATAGTCAAAAATATGCTTATTTCACCCCCCACGCCAACAAACTGCTTCAAAATTCTACTACTTGTAGATATGGATACATGAGCTAGAGACAAAATTTGGTGTGAAGACTCGTGTGGCCCTTATCGTTAAAACTGCAGCCAACTCTTTTCAATAGAGCCCCCCTTCCACCGTAATCGATTTACGTTAATTACTGCCACACCGACCAAAATATTAATTTGAAAATTGTCACAGACATTTATAAATGTATTTTTGATCTATGTTACAAAATTCAAAGACATTGGCCCAAAAATACTGGAGTTATGGGTATAAAAGTAATTTTTGCCACCATATAATAGCCAACTTCCCAATAGGAAAATGTTTACAGGTATATCGATCTTATGAAAATAGATATAAAAGTGGATACTTCCGTTCCCATTTTACCGTATTTAGTGTTTATAGAGAAAAAGGGTACAGGGTATTCCACTGTCGGTCACCGTCCCGACTGTCTGCATCAAATTTTGTATTATAATGTTACATCATCTCAAATGCATCGAAGACGATGGAAGTGCATATTTTCGCAGAGTTCACCGATTTACTAGACAGTCGGTGCTCTACAATAGTATACCAGCTAAGGTTCAAATCCAATGTCAATCTGCATGTGTCCGTCAAGCTGGCAGAGTAAAGTCAGCAGAACAAAAATTGATTATGCCTATAATTAAGTGCTAATTACAAGCTAATTTAGTGCCGTAAATAAAAATTTAATGCTCCTCTTTAAAAAAAAAACCCCATGTTCTGCTGGCTTGACTTCAAGGCAGCAGAGCAAACTCCTAAAAAGCAGCTAATCCAAATCTTTTGTATGGCAATAATTGAGTGCTAATTATAAGCTAATTTAGTGCCGTAATTAGAAATTAATTCCCAATATCGTCTGTATTTGGCCCACATGGCAGCAGAACACTACTAAGAGGATCATCAAAACAAAGGATAATCCAAATCTTTTGTATGGCAATAATTAAGTGCTAATTACAAGCTAATTTAGTGACGTAATTAGAAATTAAATGCTCATATATATATGCCAACATTAAGGTAAGTACCAACATTTTCAAATTGTTACAAAAAAAACCATATATCAACCATAATACTTTGGTGAGACAATAAGCTGGACTGATATACTCAGAATAGAGAAACGTGAGTAAGAAGGGAAATAAAGTCCACGATACAATGAACTGAGTGAGATAAATAAATGAATGAGTTGGATCTTGACAATGTATTGATTTTTTGCGCGGTAAGAGAGATAGAAAATCACTTTTCTCATACTTATATTGAGTTTAATACGAACATATAAGAATTGGCCATATATGTATGTTGGAAATATATTGTTTATGAATATAAATGATTATTGCATTTATTAATTATAAAGTATTTTTATTTAAAAAATAAAATAATTTATGTATGTATATACAGCTGTGTTCACGAAAATAGTAGTGCAGTTGAAACTTTATTATTACCCGGTTAAATCAAATAATAAATACAAAATTTCCATAAATAGCTAATCAAATAGGAATGTGTATATATTTTAGAGAATATCAAAAGTTTTTTTTAGTCAAAAACTCTTCTTCTTTCTCCAACTTGAGCTAATTAAAACAAAATGGCCAAAATTGGGCTGTTCATGAAAATAGTAGTATTTAATACAAAGATTGAAAAAAACAACGAAACTTAAAATAATCTTCATTTTACATGTTCTACATGTTTGGTAATGCTTAATATTTGGTTGTGAAACCCTTATTGCTTACTACAGCCTTGCACCGACGTGGCATGGAATCAATAAGATCCCGGAAACGCTTTAAAAGTATTTGAGCCCATGCTTCTTGCACCACTTGCCACAGCTGAGCTCTGCTCAGAAGATTTGCTTTTCCCACAATTTTTTTCACGTCTCCCAACAAATTTCCAATGGGATTAAGATCCGGCGACTGAGCTGGCCATCGCATTACATCGATCTTTTCATTGGAATACCAGTCTTTAGCGAGTTTGCTAGTGTGCTTCGGATCATTGTCCTGTTGAAACATCAATTTGAATGGCATTTCCCAACTGGCATATGGCATCATTGTGTTTTTCAATATTTCGACGTATACCGTTTTGCCCATGATACCATTAAACATATGGATGGGACCAACGCCTGCATAAGAAAAGCAAGCCCATACCATAATACTCAGCCCACCATGCTTAACCGTCTTATTTGCGTATTTTGGCTGGTATTCTGTGTTCGGTGGACGACGAACATACTGCCGGGACCCTGTTCCACCAAATAAAACTATCTTGCTCTCGTCAGTCCACAGTAACATATTGTGTATGTTACTGTTATGGCCCACTTTTCAGCGGGCCAATTTAAACGAACTTTGGCAAACTCAATCCTTGCGGCCACGTGCTTTCGGGTTAAAAGGGGAACCTTTCTTGGCCTTCTTGGATTTAAATTATTTTGAATAAGTCGACGACGAACTGCCACATCACTGACTGACAGATTTAAATCATTTTTTATCATATTTGAGGCCGCTGTAGGCTTCATCTTGCAGTATCGCACAATTCGTCTATCCTCTTATACTGAAGTCAGTCGCTTACATCCACGATTTTCAGGCTTCTTCTTATAGTTAATGGCGTTAAATACCATAGTAGCAGTATATCCAACTAAGTTTCAAATTTTTTTTTAAGTCTTGCCTTTATTTCTTTGATTAACTATTAGGTCTCTTTTCTCGACTGAGCAATGCTTTCCCCTACCCACTAAAAATAAATTAATAAATGGGTATTACTCAAAAACTAGTAGAGCATTAATTTCTAATTACGGCACTAAATTAGATTATAATTAGCCCTTAATTATTGCCATACAAAAGATTTGGATTAGCTGCTTTTTAGTAGTTTGTTCTGCTGGCTTGACTTCAAGGCATGGGTTTTTTTTTTAAATTAAATTTTTAATTACGGCTCTAAATTAGCTTGTAATTAGCACTTAATTATAGACATAATCAATTTTTGTTCTGCTGACTTTGCTCTGCCAGCTTGACGGACACCATCAGCAGGACAAAGCATGACGTATGTGACGACTAACAATGGGTGCTTTCGAGTTCAATAAAGCCGCCCAAGGCCTTAAGGCCCCCACGTAAAACCACAATTCCAATGAAAGAATGTATTTACATCAGGCCATAACCCGTTAACGGGTTGCTATGGCCAGTTAAGAAGAAGAATACCTATGACGGAGCTACATTGAATGTGCGTATGGAGGTTGGAGCCAGGCAGATATAGGGCGCTGCGATTGGTTGGCAGAACAGCGGCCAGCACCATAAATGATAGACAGGTTGCTTCATACATGGACCTGCAGCATCACCGATAAGTGCCCAAAAGAAGCAAGTAGTAGTTGTACCTAGTTTTCCCTAATCTTCCTCCATTTGATCTTGGTTCCGGTCCTCTGAGTCGCATCAAGATCAAGTGCCTTTCCGAATCTTTTTCTTCATGATCTTAGTTTTGATTATATGGTACGCATCATGCGGTTTCTCTGCCTACACACATAATTTTTTCGCTTAGTTGAATAAAAATTTTATTAAAGGTGCCGTTAAAAGCGCCGCTTTTCTATCAGATCACCTGGATACATCTGCGAAATTTACCCCAACCTGAATAGTTACACCACGTACCATTTTTGATAGCACTAAATTTGAAGGTCTAAAAAGTTTCTGTCACAAAAAAGCAAGGAAATAAGTTTTTTTTTCTCTACTCTCAGAACAGTCCAATTGAGTTTAACCGCTCTGTGAAAGGTGTTTAACGAAAGGTTAGGCCTTGTCTTCGTTGGAAGAACCAGATGGCGAACTCGCTAACTTTGGTATCACATAGTCGAAAAGTCGTGCGCAAAGTAGAGGCGTCTGGAGTAACCCAATAACGGGCTGTTATGGTCAGTCAAACAGAAAAAGAAGGAGCATCTTACTTACGATCGGAACATTTAAAAAATTAAAGTGGAAAGTAAGACGAACCTCAGTCCTGAAAGTGAAATCCGGAGCAGGTCTGAAAGCTGTAAAGTCCGGATCTAGTTAATGTTTATTTAGATCTTAATATTACTTTGGCGATAATGTTTACAATCAAAAAAGAGTAGCTTTAAATTATCGATCCCTTGCCATTGTTAAAAAATATGCTTCATGGCTGGCTCATGTTTCCTCATGTACCTGGAAAAAATTTAAGTGGTTGTTGGGCATATTTTGTCACATCATGCAGGTGCGTCCATCATTATTTGCTGATATTTCCTGATTAGCATCAACTGTAGTAGTACCACCAGCCAAAACACGGGTGTGCTGACGCTCGCTTGCAAAGATTTCCGCTCCGTGTGCTTTTGCCTGCCTTCGTGCCTGCATTAGGATGCGCTTGTCAGTCGTCTGTGATCTTGGAGGTACCACTAGCTGATTATAGAGCCTCACACGACAGTTTCGATTACTGTTAAGGTGACGTCGCGCACCACCGTTATCCATTCCTCGGACTGGTGCTGCTGCTGGTTCCTGGGCTATGTATTCAGAAGTCATAGGGGTAAATTGGTGTTGCACGTTTCCACCATTTATGTTGGAAAATATCTGCTGTTGTTGCTGCGTAGCATTATAGTAGTTGCCATAGTTTGGTGGCTGCTGATACATATGGCAACTGCTGCAGTTGGCCGAAGGGCAAGCCGAATTAGCCATGGAGACGGGATAATAAACGTAATGCTGACCATGGCTTAAAGCTGTGGCTTGTGTAGGCATGGCTCTGTAGTCCGCTTGGTTTTGTTGCATCACTTGCTGGCTGTACATTCTAGGTAAGTTTAGACCATTATAGTAGCTGGCGACGTAGGGCAGGTGATGTAATTGATACCGAGGCTGTGGTTGCTGCTGTTGACATAAAGTTTGTGCACAAGTCCTTTGTTGACCACAACTGATGCTGCCATGACTCTTGGCTGCATATAACAGATGTTGAGGCAAGGTATTTAGCTGTCCGTCGCGCTGCATCTGCGCATTGCCCACACAAGGACACACCTCGGTGGGTTGGGTAGCATGGTGCAATGGCATAAAGCTGACCGTTAAATGCGGTGATACTTCAGATATCTGAGAGTGCGCATCATGTCCAGCCAAATGTGATGATGCTTCCTTGCAGTTTGAGGCCATAGGTGCATTGCCGTAGCTATAGTTGCCAGCATAGCATTGCTGCTCCGAGGGACTTTTGATCTCTTTTCGTGCTGATTTTTTCCCATTGCCTGTACCTGACATGTTCACGCTGCTACTGACCACCTTGGAAGGAACGACGTTCTGCTGAAAGAGACTATTAAAGGTACGAATACGTGCAATACGTCGCATTAGTTGGACATTGACCCCCAGAAACTTTTTGTTAGCCACCCAACGTCGCACGGATGGGAAACAGGTTCGAATAGAATTACTCGCTATGAAATCACTCTGGGATGGGCTGCGTAGCCCGCTTGACTTTAAAAAATCATCCATCTGGAAGCCTGCTTGAGTGCTGATTTCGCAGGATGAATGATGCGGCGTCTGTGTGACCTTCATCTTTGTTGAGTTGTTCTCATCTTGCATACTTTGCCCAGGGCATTTGGCCTTTAGCGCATCACCAAGCACCACAAAAGAGGGTTTAGCTTCTATGCGTCGCTTGTGCTCCCTTCGATATTTTTTGGCAAGGTGATGCAGTGTATCGGCAGGAATAGCAAATCCGCGCTTGGAGTAGGGTTGAGCTTCAATGCCGCGTCGCTCGTGGGTATCGAATTTTCTTGTCTCCTTTTCCATGTCCCCGCTACAATTCTTATTATGGACTCTTACTTGTATGCGACGTTCTGTACTATCCATTTGATCGTTCGTCTTATCCGCTGCTATGGAACTTATTCTACAGCAGCTGGAACGGCACGGTTGTACACAGTCCATTTGGCCATTTGAATATATGTCAATGTTGCCATCTTTTTGCACGGTAACTGTAAAGCTGCACTTGCCATTCTGTTTTTCAATTTCGAAAAAGCTACAAGATTTTGAACGTCTTTTAAGTGCCATTATTTTATTTCAATATTTTGGAGATCCGGAACTTTTTTTTACTCTTTTAAATTAGAACATATCTAAACTGAAATTTATTTCAAAGTGAGCTATTATATTTTGTAACTTAAAAGAGTTTTCACAGTGAACTAAGCTACAAAAAACTGTAACTAATTTAAAAGAATTTTGTTGTTTTGATTTTCTGATCCACGCCGACTGGCGTCTAAACCTAGAAGCTCTGCGTTAGTGGCAATGTTTAACTTCCCTAAAAGAATATTAAGAGTACTTTTCTTTATTGGCCATACCTACACAGCCTGATGTAGAGTGTTCCCCAGGCGCCTTAAAGACCTTTCTCTTATAAGAGCTTCATTCATACGATCAGCCCGCTGCATGTTAATTCAATTGTTTCGTCAGTTTCACCGAATACGGAAGTAGAGGACCACAGATCTTAAGGAGCACTTCAGGCCTATAAGAAAAAGCAGAAAATATGTGTTTCTTGTCAATTGTTGGTTTCGTCTTTCGTGAGTGTACTCTACTGCTCATATTCCTACTGAGACCAAAGTAACATCTATTGGCAAGAGTGATTCTCCGCTTGATCTCTATGCTGATACCGTTCTTCATTATGACGGTAGTACCAAGGTAGACGAAATTCTTAACCACATCAGGAGTGTAGTTTTCAACAGAAAACTCTAATTGTCAAGAAAGCCTTAATACTAATGCTAACTCCTGCAGATTCTCTGTCTAGTGGCAAACGCTCCGGACTAATACTGTCGAAGCAAGTGGACACTTTTGTAGAAAATAGTCGCATTTCAATGCACACCACCCTTTCACAACACACCTTCCATTGCAAAGTTGGAAAGGTCACAGGGTATGGACACTTTTCTACCTTGACGAACCTGCGTTATGGACAAAGAGCTGATCGGTGTCTTCGTACTTTCTTTGGTATGCTCCATTTTTCAAGGCTTTGGGATAACTCAAATCTAGTTTTCCCCCTAACAAAGCAAGCATAAATTTATGTGTAACATTTTACTTTAAATGTTCAGAAATGCTTTTATTTCGTTCCATAATTATGAACTAAATTAAGTAAATAAATCACAGCTTCTTTTTTTACTTGGCTATTTTGGATTAGCCAAGTATACAGCTACAGTAAAAGTAAACTTCTTTTAAAATCTGAACACCATGGATAACAAACGTGGTCCTGGGGACAATGCACCCACAACAACTCCATTGCTACAAAACGAAACGGATTTAAGACAACTTCAAAAACAGCAGCAGACGGATTTCTACTATGGCAATATGAGGGCACCGCAAATAGCCTATCCGGAGCCAAGGCATGTGGGCATGTTCTATGTAACCGAAAGACCAGAGGGCTTAACGTAAGTAAAACCGCTAACTGTAAAGGAGTAAATTTCCAAGATTTCCAAAACAATTTATTGGATAGCTTCGTATAGGAAAAGAAAACGAAATGCTTATAAATAGGATGATACAGTTATGATTGTGTGAGATTTGTTAAAAATATAAGGTGACATAAAATTTAATAGAGTGGAGTCCTTGGCCGTTACATTGAGTCGACTTACAGAAATGCGATCATTTCAAAGACAGTGCTTTTTTGCTCTTTCTACTTTTTTTTATTGGTTTTGGTTTGTGTTTGATTAATATAAATATTAGACGTAATTTGATGTGCTTGGCGCTTTATCTGCTCTCAAAACAAATGGATCGAAATGTGTATTCAATTTTGGGTGCAAAACAATTTTACGGATATTGTTGTCTTGAAACGAGTGGTTGTTCCGATTTTGCTAAATGTTAAGCAAAGGTACCGTCGGATGAGTATCGCGCAGGAGCTGTTGAATGTCATAACTGGTGAAGAAACATGGGCATACGGTTATGACAGCGAAACCAAAGCTCAATCATTCCAATGGATGCGACCAGAAAAGCTAAGACCGAAAGAAGCACGCCAAGTTCGGTCAAGTGTGGAGGTTTTGTTCATTGTTTTCATCGATTAAACGGGCATGATGCATCGTAAGTTCGTTCCACCAAGGCTTACGATGAAGAATAATAGGGTGGCGCTCCTTCTAGCTATTTAGATCCATCTTCGTCTCCTCCGTCTCGACTTTCCCTTACAAGTATTAAGATCCTTCTAACCCTGCTCCAACTCAACCAAAGCGCTAGTTACGATTGCGAAACGCCCTTCTTTCCTTTTGTCTTATTGTTATTTAGATCCAACTTCCGCATATATGTATATACATATCTTCTACATCGGCGCTCATTTATTTAACATTCACCTTCCTTCTTATCATCATCGTCTTTATCATTGATTAGATTCATCATTCATATCCTTTTTGTGGAGGATGAGGTCCTCTTCGGTCATATTCCTTTCGAAGCTTCCTCTATACTTTAAGATTTTTCACTGATAATGAAAAGTTGGGAAAATTATAACCATTCTGTACCTCTATGCCAAATTATATAAAATAAGCATTTGGCTATATAAGGCTGAATGCGGTAGTATTGTCAAAATATATGGTTCAGAATAAGCCTTCCTGTTTCGATATAATGATGTTTAGCGTCAAAAAGCGGCCCGATTTGTGACTAAATAATTGGCTTTAGAACATGCTCACAAATCTCTGCTTATTCGTGATTTTCTGGCGAAATGTTTTTGTAATTTAATCTTTATATAATGTAACATCTACACTCTGCCTTTTCACAGCAATGTACCCTTGCTCAACTCAATAGGCAATTACGAACCGTCAATGAGTCATCACAAAATGGATAATTATGAGGGACACCTAATACCCGTGCCACAACATTTTGGAAGCCATTTTATGCCTATGCCAGCAACATTTCCATGCTATGAATCCAACACTGCGTTGCCGATAGCATCAACAATCCAAGCAAACTGGAACGTTCCGAATAATGCGGCTCAGCCCCAGACATTATCTCAAACACAGCCATGTCAAACAAGACCTGAGTGCTCTTTAAGTTCTAAGTCTGTTCCGGTGAATTCTTTGCAAATGCCCCAAGAGCAGCAAGCAACCTGCTTGAACTGTGCTGATCATTTGAATTCCTTGCCCCAAAAATCACAAATAATTATTTCTGAGCAACCCGCCTTTGTGTGTGGCATGATTCCAATGCCAAAGCCGCTGCAAATGCAGCAGCAGCCGCCATTGCAACCAAGCCCACCAATGATGCCTCAATTTCAAGGAAACGGACTTGTGCCACAGCCACATATGCCACTTTTTCAATCGGAGTTCTTACGTTATAATTTTCCCTACCTTTTAGCCGAATATAGAGGGGACTGCGGTTGCTATGGACTAGCGCAGCCCCTGGCTCTGCAGGTATACGGACCTACTCTGGCGCTTACGTATAGACAAGGCATGGTAGTAGCGCCACAGCCAGCCACAAGCCCATCGAACCTGACGGCCACAGAAGCATCACGCAACGACTCGACATCTTTCCCTATAGAAAAAGAGCGCTCTTCGCCCACTGATGCTGCAGCATCAACATCGAAACAGGCTTACACGGATCGCAACAAGGAGAGCTGGAATATAAGTACAGCTGGAGTCAATTCTCAATCGCAACACTGCATGTGCAATGGATGTCAAAACTTCAGCAATTGCTGGCATTGCGCATGCTGCTCCAATTGCCGTAGACACCCGACAGTATTGCATTAGGGAAACGATAAGACCACTTTAACACTTCTTTAATTCGAGATGCTAGATAGACGATTACTTTTACTGTAGCAACCATATTCGATATCATGCAGCCCCAAGTAAAAATAAATTATTAAAAAATAAAAATATTTAAAATATTAAAAAACTACAAGTATAACTTTTTTGAAATTTGTGCATCCTTTGCTAAGTCCTTCAGTACGCAAAGTGTGAAGTAGCGTTAAGGGGAGACGAAAGCTTATGTTGACTGCCACCGCTGCACTCTTTTTGCGACAGTTAGGTACTTTACAAGTGCATTGACAAGATGATGGCAAGAGGAGAATTGAGAGAATACGAGTGATGGCTGCGCTCCGAAGCGGACTGCCGTCGCTAAACTGTTTTTTGCGATAATTGGGAATAAAGTATACTTGCATAGACTGCCTCCTGCAGGCTTGTCGTTACCAGCTTTCTATTCGGCAAGACGAAAATCTTATTTGAAAGAAAATACCGGCTTCCATTATTCTTATACGCGCTTCAATTTTATTTTGCGTAATGCTTAATGCTATTTGTATTATTTAGTTCGCTGTAGGACCTTAAATATTATTTTTCATAATTCTTAGCAAAAGTTCGTTTCTTTCTTCCCCTGTTTATAAAATGAAGTAGCCGCTTCTGCGAATTTGTTTCAATCCACATACTCTCTAAAGTCTTACTCTCCTACGTTTTACATTTCTAACGTATATCAATCTATTTGTTTTTTTATTCCTCCTATAAGCGATGACGACCTTATTTCTGGTAGCGTATCCCTGCAACAGGCAACAGATCTGAAATTTTTAACTATCGTGGTATATCTACATTCTCCCTGAACCCCAAACTGTTAGATAAGATTTTAGTTTCCGACCTGATTTATTTTTGTTAGTGGATTTTCTCTCCTTTCTAACATGGCTTCACGAAAGGTCATTTAACTGCGGAAAATCTCCTGGAGTTTTCGTTTTTCGCATTTAACTGCTTTTCTAATAAACTTTCAACTGATTTTATATACTTACTAGCTAAGCCCGCCCGCTCCGCTGCCCAAGTATAGAGAGTTTTTGTAGTGTAAGGGTCTTTAAATTCCTTAGACCATCGTTTGATGTAGCCGAGAAGACTCCTAGCCTTGTTAACCATGGTGGATACATGGGGAGTCAAAGCAAAGTTTCGGATCTAATATAACACTTGAATCAGTAACCAAAGAGATACGTAAAGTGATAAAGCCGTCAATAAATTCATTATATAATTTAATTCTTCCGGTTCCTCTTCCTTCTCTTTCTCTCTCTCTCTCTTCTTTATACTAAGTCTGCGGTATTGGTACCAATACCTTTATATCGTCTACCTCTACCTCAACCTCAATTCAAAAGAATTCTTTAACTAGTCAAATTTAATGCTTGCCTACTATATAAGTAGAAACACATTTAGAATGTTTTATATGGAAAATCGTTTTCGAACAAACTTAGATAAGAACACTCTCCAAAATAATGGGAAGCTATCCTCGAAATTTCATAAATCTGTCAAGAGAGGCAACCCTGGTCTGCTGGTCTACGAACTTCAAACTTTTTATATATTTTAGAACTCTGATGGGTGATAATGTTGAAATTACCTTTCCTCAATAACGCTTTTTACTCCGTTTTTCCCGGTCACCCTCAGGTTTTGAGAAATTCGGATTTTACAGTACTTCTAATTCCAATTTAAAACACTGGTTCGAAAAAACGCTATATGAAGGTTGAAAAAGAGAGCAAAAGAGGCAAAAACGAAGCATTTGGATCCGGGCGTTGTGTTTCGATCCACTTCAAGCACTAAATTTTGAGGTACAATACAACACT
The DNA here is from genome assembly GCA_035041775.1 of Chymomyza caudatula. Lineage (NCBI taxonomy): Eukaryota > Metazoa > Arthropoda > Insecta > Diptera > Drosophilidae > Chymomyza > Chymomyza caudatula. Next base: position 4,016,763 of record JAWNKW010000133.1, read on the forward strand.
GTAGTGGACATTACAGCACCAAAGTCACACGGAAATAAAACGTAATCTATTATAGACGCTCCATTTTACCGCGTCTTCAAGTCGCATCATTGTGTAACATGCGCCTTACTGCTTGTATAAGGAACTTAGTATCTTTCGAAAGATAGCGGCAATAGACCCAATTCACTCCTGCCTATGACATTGCCAAGTAAAATGCGTGAGCTTACACAGCCAACTGACAGTTGTAACGATGTCTCAGGCTGGAGTAAATCTCGCCGGTGTACATAAGTTTGTGTGTTCTGGAGCCACTGGTGCCCTGTGCCCTGTTGACCTTATCTCTGCCTACGCATGTTTGTCTTAGTCCCGTTATCCTAATGTGGTCCGTTGTCGGAATGTTTGTTCTGGTATTTGGTCTATTGTTAGTGTAGTCAATGTTAACGTCTTGTGTGATGCGTTTGCTGTACCGTAGTTCGAGGTCTATATGGCTTATTTGTTCAACTTATGTTAAGTTGGAACGGTCGTTTGCTTTTTGCAGGGCAAGCTTCGTTACACAGTGGTTTTGCTATCCACGGGATTGCTACATCGCAAAAGAGACTGACGCAGCGTGAGTCACGGAAATGGCACTGAAGCATGGGAGATTACGCAAGTACCACATAAGATCTTTTGATCATTTTACGAAACCATTAATTTGACATAGTCAAGCGAATTAACATCCAGCGGCTCTGTTGGAAGATGATTCTGGATAAAAAGTCTTCAATGCTGCTGTTCAAGGAAGGCGACCTACGGAGTAGACCTTGTTTCCGTTGGAGGAACCAAATAGAAAGCGCACTAACTGTCTTTGGCATCAGCGATTGGAGAAAAAGTGTGCGAAGCAAGGAGTGCAAATGACAGCTATAAAAGTCAAATATTTCTCCCAACGTCTTATTTTTGCGTTAAAATTCAAAGTTTAAGTTTTAATAATTTATTGTGAAAATTTAAAAAGTATTTAGAACCACTCTATCATAAAAGTGTGGTATATAGATATATAATATAATTTATATATTTTTTGATATAAATTTATATAAGTTTGTCTATAAATAGTTTATTTCTTTTTTTTATTAATCTGATGTAACTGAAAATGTGATTATGGGTCTCGCATAGCCGTTTCTTAGTATTTTGTTAACACAGTAAACACTTGAATAACACGAACATTTAATTTGAAATTCATAATCTTGCTTCGAGGCTCTGACCTGGTATTATGGACGCCATTTTGTATCTATCATATTCTTTGTTTGGTTGGCTAACAAAATGGAATTATTTTCATCTCAGTTCATTATTCTGCTAAATATATTAAATTTAAAAAAAATGTTAAAAAAAAGGATTAAAAACAAAAAAAAACTATCAATTAAATAGAAAATTAATGCAGTAAATAAATCAACTCCCCTTTGCAACGTCTTGAAACTCAATGATTTCCATTTCCGTTAGAGAGTTTCTTTTGTTTAAATAACTAAATTGTGTGTAAAGTAAAGTTTTATGTTTTCTAGCAAACTCGAATATGGATCCTATTATTAACTTATACGATCCTGAGTAATACCAGTGGGGTGGCGGAGTCGTCGTGGTGACGTCATTTTGATTGATTGAACTTCTTTTTTTTTGTCCTTTTGTTGTCAAAAGTGTAACATTTCCCATTACACTTTAATATGGATATTTTTAATGACTTTTACGATCTTCAGTCATACCGTTATTAGCCGTTTGTGGATGTATGCCGTGATTTCTGGACGTTGCAGAATTGGTGGTTGTCCCTTGCAACAGCAGTTGGTAAGCTGTTGGTGAGAAGAAATTGTTGGCTCCTCTGTTGTCAACGGTATGGCGACGTCTGGTAATGCGCGGTGGCGTAGAAGCAACACTAACTTGTGGGTTATTAGATGATTCGGGGCGAGGCGTTAATATGGGAGGTATGCACCTATTGCATTGGCGCGTCGGTATGGTTGGACGAAAGAGAGGAGGCGGTGCCATTAATAAGGGTTGTCCATTAGCTTGGGTAAGTTGTGGCTGATTTTGGTTGTGTTGACTGGGAGCGGGCGTGGGCGTGGGCGTGCGCTGATGAGGATTCGGCTGGCTGGAACTGGGCCGAGGGCAACTTGACTGCCCGTCTTGACTGCTTTGCTGTACAAAAGCATCCCGAAAGCATAGTAACTGCTGTTGCTGCGTTTGACCCTGGGATATGTTGTGTTGTTGTCGATAGGCAGTTTGGTGATGCTGTGAGTGAAGCTGTTGCAGGTGTTGATAAAGAAAAGGACTGCATGGTTGAACTGGTTGCATCGGTTGAGTGGCGTACAAATTTGGTTGCTGCTCTTGGGCAGCACATGCTTCCGGCATACGGAGCTGATGATGCTGTGTATTGGGCTGCGGATGTTGCATGATATTGCTTTGATGTTGCCGTTGTTGTAGTAACTTTTGTTGTTGATGGTGTTGCAGTTGTTGCTGCTGGTCCAGACCCATGCGCTGCAGTCGAGGATCTCCTCTTACCATCAGCTGAGACCATTGCTGTTCTTGCCGCATTCTGTTCTCTTGTAGTTGGCAAGTCATTTGATTTATTTGCCGCTCCATATTGGACAATTCTTGCTTAAATTGATTTTGAAAACTTTTGTTTTCTTCCGTCAATTTGTCCTCTTCCTTTCTGCACTGCTCCAATTTGGTATCATGTGCCTTTAGCGCTTTTGTGAGTTTCTGTTTGGCATCCTCTCTTTGTGCATTAATTTTTATTAACAATTCTTCGAAATTCCGTAAACGTTGCTCCTTTTTGGACATTAGCTGCTGACGCATATTTTGCAGCTGCAGCAGTTGCTTTTCCAGCTCCATTTGAGCTCCATGATGTGGCATTGGTTGAACCGCCATTTGCAATACTGGTGGCGGTTGCAACTCCATTTCTTGTCGTGGCTCTCTTGCAGCAGCACTGCCTTCTGTCTCCATATTTTGTAAGTTAGTTAGAGGGCATGTCTCCTGGGTTTCTATGCTTACTTCACCCTGCGAATGTTGATCATCGCCACCTACTTGGGTATTGGTCGGTTCGTTCTGCTGTTGATATTGTTGCTCAAAAGTGCACTTTACCTCAGTCATCAACTTGTTTATCTCAGCTTGCAATGCAGTTTTCACATAGTTATCAACGTGCACCTTTGCCCAATTCAGCACCAGTTCGACTGGTAATAGTGTCTCAATCAGTTTCTTTTGAAATTTTTCATATAGCACCTGGTACGTATGTGTAGAGTGAGCTTGCTGCAATTCTTCGGCACTGTAGACAAGTGTCAAGATGTTCTTCTGCAGCAGTTCTTCAAATGGCATTGCAATACTATGTGGAACTACCCCTTCTTGCAATGTTGCCACATTTTTCTGAGTTTGATCTACTTGTTCGGCTTGATTTTCTTCTATATCTGGTGCTAGCACCCCTGTCAGTTGTTCCTGCTGTAATGCACTATCACCTGCTTGTTCTTCCTGTTGTTGCATTGCTTCTTCCTGTAGCTCTTGTGTTAGATTCACTAGTGGTTCGCCCTGCATATCTTGCTCCTGTTCATTCGCTACTTGCGGTGATTCCATCATAAGAGTCGTTGCCGCTTCCCGCGATTTTTCATCCACTTCTGGTTCGTGCTGTAGCTCTTGCGTCTCCTCATTTGATACTTGGTCTTCTTCTACCAGCAGAACTTCATTTTGCTGTTCAACTGTTACATCAGTATCTAAATTAGCGTTTTGAGTTTCCTTTTTTTGAGTTGTTACTTGTCCATAGTACAAATTTATTTTGTTGTCCTTGGGCAATTTTAATAATTTAAGCTCATTAAAGTGCTTTAATACGCCCATTTTAATGGCGCTTTCGCAGCTGCTTGGATTGTGCCAGCGAAAGATTTCAATTTTTGGCAATGGTTGACTATTTGTCTTGGCCTTAACTGTACTCTGACTAGGTGAACTACTTCTACAATTGGTCTGTATTAGTTTAAATACCATTTCATATATGTATATCGCGCACGATCACTTACCCCATCTCGATTTCCTCTTTCGGTTCCTTTGTTGTTTCTATTGCCAAGAAATTGTTCATTTCGTCATCGCTTTCGGGTGTATTTAAACGATTTACTATATCACACAATAAGAATTTAATTTCATCGTCAGTATTTTTTTGCTGGTCTATTTCATCTCCAACATCCATAATGGGAACGGTGGGTGAGATTCTTGATTCTAGACTGACTGCTTCTAATACGTCCTTCTGCTTCTCGATGTTCTTTGTATCTGCGTTGGCTGGTTCTGAGTGCTGCTCGTGCACCTCCTCCTCTTTAATTTCAACATCTTGGAGTAATAGGTCATTTTCGGTCACTTTCTGCCGCTTCAATTCCTCAGCCACCTCTTTGGCACGACCCGTCCCAACGGGAAACGTTAGCATACGTTTGGAATGATCGTTATTTAAATATTGTTCCACTGTGGCCAATGTGGAATTACGCCTTTTAAAATGTATGTTTCGCTGATGCACCTCGGTACGTGCCAGCTCCTTTGGTATAAACAGACGTTCGTCGGAGTAGACACTGGCACGACGTTTTTTGGTCTCCGCGCTAAAATTAAAACAAAATTTTAGAACGTACGATATAAATGTTATAACTTATATATAAATGTTATAACTTTAAAATACATATAGTCTTTAATAAAAAAGAGAATAACGGACAAGATAACAGGGTTCGCAATTTTTCCGAAAACACAAGGGGAACAAATATCGGGTTAGTCTTAAGGTAAGAATATAATATAGTGTAGGTTGTAGATCTGTTCAACTAGAACTCAAAACAATTTACTTTTTTTGTGGAACCCTACAATTTCTTTTTTATTGGCAAATAACGGTTTTTGTTACTTTGCCCATGAATCTATTTGTTACTCCATTTTTCAACCGATTTTCCTTATTCAGTATGTTTTAGAAATTACCTTTCTGAATCTATATAGAGTAGGGCTGGTTTTTAGAAACTAATTAGGTATTTTTTTCAATCTTATCTAAAATAAAAAGAAAAAACGAGTTCTTCGAACTTTGACCGGCATTTAAAGCGTATTTTCATGAAAAAGGGTTATATGTTAATACCTTATTTCGAAAGTACATTTAAATCAGAGTCAAATAATTTAGTTATGAAAATAGATCAAGAATTAACCGAGTTATGAAAAACCCATTCTATTTTTAGATTTTACCAATATAATAATCATGACAATCCGATTATTAGTTTTTAAGTTCTTTTTCTCAACTGGCCATAACAACCCGTGTAATCGGGTTACGACCTGATGTAAATACATTCTTTCATTGGAATTGTGGTTTTACGTAGTGGGTCCCAAACCCTACACAACCCTTTTAAGGCATGGGGTGGATCTACTGGTCTCGAAAGAACCTAGTGTCATTATTAGTCGCCTCATACGACAAGCTTTGACCTACTGAAGTGGTATTCTTTAGAGAGTATTCTTTAGAGAATACCACACGGGGAGTTTTCAAGTTACAGTCCTTTTAGTTTTAGCTGATTTTTTAGCTTTAAAATTTGAATTTTCCATTCTATTTCATTTGTGTGCATTTAACAGACGAAGTGTTGCTCTTGTACTTTATATTTTAATTCATAAGTTGGTTAATTTTTGACCGACTTTTATAAGGAAGCTCTCGTTTGACTCGGAATTGAATTTACTTACTTACTCTTATTCTTCTAACCAAAGTTAGAAAAATGTGTTATACTTGTGAAATTTTCAGATTAAATTGAACTTAGTTTAAAGAAACCAGCTTACTCTATTTAGATTTAGAAACATCTATGATATGATAAGGTATGTTTTTTTAAAGCATATTGTATTAAGAGAATCTCTAAAAAAAAAAGGGCGAGTAATAAATAGATTCATGTGTAAAGCCAAAAAAATAACCACTATTTGTCAAAATTCGAGGTTTCCCCAGAAAAAAGTAAATTATTTTGAGTTCTACTCAACCAGATCTACAACCTACACTATGTTATTTGCCGGGTGAATTTCGTTTTTTTTTTTTTGTCGCACAGTGTAATTAGAGATCGCATAACATTTCCACAAATTGGTTTTGCTGATTCCGGCCACGCCTTCTCTTGCCGCTCATATAAAATGGCATTGCGTATACGTACCTTAATTTTGAAGTATATGGGCGTGATTGATTCTATTAAATGTTAGTATGATTGGTATACATACCAAATTTGGTGGCTCTAGCATATATATACTACTATATATCTATAGAAATGTAATGCAAACAGTCGGGACACTGCCCGACGTGGAATACTCTGTATCGAAGCGAGGAAAGTTATGGGCGTTGTTAAGGTAACTGGACTGTGGGAGTGGAGGGTTGATTCGGCAAAACGTCAACATTGTTTGGTTTATAAGCTTAACATGAGTCTTGCTTATTATCCAAACGTGTGAGTCACCTGACTAAACATCTGGCTTTGAAGCACTTCCAAAACTTCCGGGTTGTATAGTACATACATTTGTACATATATAGTTTAAAAATGTTTATATTAAAATTGCGTTTCATTTCATAAAAATTTTCGACTTTATGCCAAAAATTTGGCGATTGGGCCCAATGTGCAACGTAGAAAGTTTAAACTTGACACTTGCAATTTACCTATTATTTCCAAGCTATATTTCGAAGTTATTGTCCCACCCTACACATGTATTTATAGAAAATAATTCTCAGAAAAAGTTATATATTTACCTTTGGTGTCTATGAAGCTATATGATATTGTCATTCTGTTACATGCATAAGGCAAAAGCTCGGTTTATTCGAGTGCCGCAATGTTTGAACGTTTACACTACGCGCATTGCTTGGACAAAGAAAGGCATATATATTAGAAGCTATAAGCCATCTGCTAATGCTCGCTCATTCTTAAGGACACTTTTTTGAATTCTGGTGCAAACGTCAATGAGGGATGCTGTTTTCACGCAAAAATAGTGCCTTTAGCCGGCATATAACTAATACCTTGTAAAACATATCAGAGACCTGCAATGCGTGGTCATTGTTGCGTGCTACTCAATACTACGTTTTTATTTAACCTACGCATAAATATACATTTTCACGCATACAAATAAAGCTACTCTTCACGCTATTCATAGAAAGAAAATGAGTATTCGTTAGAGCCTGACGCATTTAAGAACGTACTTAAGCGTGAACGTCAAAAATAGTATGAGTAGAAAAACGTCATTTAGTAAAACTCTTTTCCCTTCTTCTCATATGCGTCGATGTATTGAGCTGTGCACAAGCTATATTTGAGGGCCCAATGCGAATTTCCGGGTGTATGAATGTTTGTGTTTTTATGGCAGTGCATGTGGTTTGGTGGTTGACCTAGGTCGAGAGCGTGTTGTACGTCGCAAAAAAAAAAAAAGGAAGAAAGTCTACTTCATACGCAATATGACGTCTATTCAAACGGACGTCTACTCAAAATGACGTCTACTCAACCGGACGCCTACCACGGGTTAGCAAATAGTACGTGAAGCACGAACAGTGAGCAAATGACGCTTGTGACGCAACACGTTTGCTTCTACGCTTTTAGTACGCTTTGCAGTTCTGTGATACATATGCCTTGGGGCTGAGTAGTGTCAAATCACAGTGAGGGTGACCAGGCAGCGCTCAGCCACACAAAATGTGCGATTGTATTGGTGAGCACTGTACTGTGAGCGTCAAAACATATGTGACAACCAAAGCGCGACTAAATAATGTGCCAAACACTTGAAAATAAGCAGTGCATCACGCGCTGCAGCGCCTTGTTTACTCTCGCACATGGAGTGAGCGACGCACAGTGGATCCAATTGACTGCTTTCTTGGCGAAAATCATAACATTTGAGAAAGCTAAGATATTTTTATAATTTCTTAATCTTCTTCGATACACTGCGATAAATATGCTGTGAAGAGAGGGAGCTTCAAAAAACGGTAGTAAAGTTCGATATTATATACACCAAAAGTCTTATTCTTGCACCTTAAAAATGTGCTTATTGCTTAATAAGTCGTAAAATTTTTGAAAATCTGTTGGCAATATGTTTGCAGTCTATTTTGATCTTAGCGTACACACGTTCGCCAGATAGACAAACTTTCGACGAGGACGATTTGTTGCAAAATAAGCACAACATGGAATTTTTCCATGACATGCAAGAATAAGACATTTGCAGTATATAATATCGAACTTTACTACCGCTTTTTGAAGCTCCGTCTATATACAGCTTATTTATCGCAGTGTATCGCAGAAGCTTAACGACTTCTCTATTCTACGCATTTTTGATTTTGAAAATATCTTTACGTTATGATTTTCGCCGAAAAAGAAGTCAGTTGGATCCACTGTGCGACGGCCGCGGCTACCACTTCGGGCGTGTGTGTGTGTGTGTGTGTGCATAGGCGAAGAGCTTTCAGGCCACGCACACAATGCGCTAAATCATGAGAGAATGATCAACGCTTTACGAACTCTCTTTGGCACAGACATGATCATGATGGAATAAACAAAGGTATGCTCATTCTCAGTATTTTCAGTTGCCACAATTTGTTTGAGCGAAAGCTCAAAAGCCCAGCTATGTGTAAAAGCTGACATGCATACAAATATGTTGACAAAGCTTGCATTTATGTGTGTGGCGTAGACTAAATTGGCAACAATTTAAAGAGACACATACTGAGAGTGAGCACACCTTTCTTTATTCCACCATGGACATGCTATATATAAAGAAGTCCCAATGTTTATGTCAAAACTTGAACTTTAGCTTTTTTAAAGTATCTTCTCACTTACATGGAAAGCGTGTGTCTGACCTCAAGCAACAGCGGCTTCTCTTCTGTTCTTTGCAGAGCATCCGTTTCCAAAATGTTTGACTCAGCTCCTTCTAATTTACATTGCTTAGTGTCCGGCTCTAGAGTATCGCTTTCCTTGACTTCTTTCTGGTTTTTCCTTTTGCGCGCCTCAGTATTTGCGCTGTCAATTAACAGTACATCACAAGTTGCATATTACAATTCAAAGGTATTTGCGCAACAACTTACTCAGCCTTTGTTTCCTGCTCAAACATTTCTTTAAGCTCGCACTTCGATAACTCACTTACAACGTCCATATATTACGGAACTGCTGTGCCAAATGCTGCCGCTGGGCTTGGTGCAGCGGTTTTTATAGCAAAATCAAGCCGACTTATATAAACAAATAATTTGTTTTGTTCTTTAGTACTTAGAACGAATTCAGCTGTGGAATATTTTTTTGCTGGAGCACTATAAAAAATTAGTTGGTGATTTGATTATTGAGCTGAGACGCAATCTGATCATAACATAAACAAACCGTTGCAAAGGAAGCAAAAAGCTAAGCAGCTACGCTTGCTTCTTGTGGCAGAGCAACAGAGAGACGAACTTCAATATGTTAGGTACGAAAACGAGTCTTACGATGTGCTGTAATTGACAACTGACTTCTGGCGAGGGTTTTTAAAGATATATTTATTTTTGTCGATAAGTATTGATTTTTGTGCATCATCAGATCATAAATTGCTCATGCAGCGCGAGTCCCCCCAAGATCTAGGTACGGTTCTGGAATTATCTCACGCTTGCCTAGAAAGGCATTTCCAGAAAGTTATGTGTTCAAAAAGGTATCTTAATTAATAGTCCAAATATAGTACATTCAACTTTACATTGTATTTTAAATCTTTATTGAAATCGGAATTCGTAACGGTGTTGCTTTGCCGAAACATAAATATAATGAAAATTTCTGAAATTAAATTACATTTTTATATGTTACGGCAATTTCTACATTAGGTACAAACCGATTTGGTTCAAATTTTTACTTTATAAAAGAAATTTTTTAAAACAAAATCTTGATTTTTTTAAGTAATGAACTAAAAAAAATTAATTTTCATGGCCCTTATTAATAAATATTATCGTGGAAATTTTGATTTAAAAATATTAAGTAGTTTAGTCGCCATAATTCAAAAAGTGAAAAACAGGTTTTTTTAAATTAAGCGGAAACGATAATTATTCGATCTGAAGTTTTTTGTAGAACTTTTTTTTTCACCAATAAATCGATCTGAATCATTAGTTTTTATAAATCGCTGGGGGCCATTTTGGTACCTTAACCGGCTATACCCTTTACCCGGAAAATGTATGTTTTTGCCGTAGGCCTGACCTATGAGGTCAAATTTGTTGTATAGTGTAATCCGCATAAATGTAGCAGTTGAATTTAGAAACAAAAAACATTACATATTATGTACCACTTTTTTTTGTGTGGTCAATTTATACAGGGAAATTTTCATTGGAAATATTAAAAAACTTCTATAAAAGTGATCGGTCACCTTAAGAGTTATGCATGTTCAACTTAAGCAGTTGAAAATATGTAAATTTCTATTAATATTTTGTGGTTTTATTAAAAAGCAGTCGACTTAAACAAGTGGTCAGCATATGTGAATGGTCAACTTGACAGGTTTGACTGTAACTCGACTTTTGCTACTAAACATTTTTGCCCATAGAACTTATGCTCAGCCACGCCTACTGCTTCCTCTTACATACATTGCTCAGTTCTAGAATACCCTTTCGTATTATGTGTAGGGGTTATAAAAAGCACTTCACTAAAACATACCTGTATTACTTAATGTTTTCGTTGATGTTTACGCTTTATTTAATTATTTCACTGTAATTTTGTCGACAGCAAATACAAAATAACAAATAAAATAGAGTTTTATGCCAGGTTTTGAATTGCAGTTGAGTCTGCATCGTGTTCGAGATCATATGAAAAAAGTTGATGCAGACAGTGGAGACGGTGCCCGACAGTGGGATACCATGTTCCCATTTTTCCCATGAAAATCACAGGTGAACGGCATAAGATATTGACATGATTCGACAAATTTGATCTGCTCCCGAAAAATGCGCATCTTTTGTTAAAACTTTGTTTGCTCTAACACAAAGACATACAGACATGGTTATTTCGGCTCGACTATTGCTCCTGATAATTTTTGCTAATGGAACTTTGCAGAAATCTATAATACCCTTTTACACTTTGTGTATAGGGTATTATGGTTGATTGCACTAGGCATACGCAGTAAATTTAGGGTCGCTAATTTGAAATACGGCAACCGTTTTGGTATTTCTAGCATGATTTTCGATTTATCGCTATTTCGAAAAGTTTGTTATTACGCGATGTCATAAAGTCGCATATTACATAGAGGTTCTTGCTCAAATCGCAAAATATCGATATTTATACATATTTATAGATTTGTGCAATGTATGTACCAGGCAAAAGGAGGCGTGGCAATCATTATCAGGACCAATAGTCGAGTCGATGTAGCCATTTCCGTCTAGCTGTCGTTCCGTCTGTCCGTGTTGGTCTCTGTTTCTCAAAGAATATAAAAGTAACTGCAAGATTTTTTACCAAAAGATGCGCAATTTCTCGCAAGTTAATCGATTAATGTCTATGTTACCCCGTTCGCCTCCCGACAGTATTTTGCGGTCTACACCCACACTTTAAAGGCTAACCAATTGAAACTTGGCACTTGACCTGTTTCCGAATCATCCCCCCTACCCCCGTAGTACAGTTACCTTTATTACGCCCATACCACTCAATGAATCAATACACAAATCTGTCTGCATCAAATTTTTTTATTTTAAATGAACTGATATTTCTTTCCCCCGTGTGGTGATCGGGTTAGAGAATACCACCTCAGCAGGTCAAAGCTTGTCGTATGAGGCGACTAACAATGAGACTGCGTTCTTTCGAGACCAGTAGGCCTTAAAAGGGTTGTGGACCCACCACGTAAAACCACAATTCCAATGAAAGAATGTATTTACATCAGGCCGTAATCCGATAACGGGTTGATATGGTCAATTAAGAAGATATTTCTTCTTTCAATTAAGAAGATATTTCTTCTTCTTCTGGAATGTTACACAATAACCCGTTAGCGGGTTCAGGACTGATGAAAAGCAATCCTACAGGCGCATCAAACATTTCTAGACTAGAAGAGACTATTCATTTGCCTACTGAGACCAAAGTATCATCGGCAAGAGTGATTGGACGAAAATATGCATATGTCATTTTATTTTACTTTTTTTTACAAATATTGTGAATAGTACTGGCTAGTATTTAATTGTATTTAAATTTTGGTTAATTTGAAATATTTATTCGTTTCGATTCCTTTCCGCTCCTTTCATTATTACCTCTGAGGCAGCCTGATGATGATAATTGTATGAGAAAAGTCAGACATATAGCATTGACCCAGCACTATCGCGACTTTCTACAACAAAACGTAAGATTGCTCTGAAGTTACCGTCGTTATATTCGGGCATCTTCATTGATAATTCAGCTTCATCTCTAGGCCCACGAAGTGGAAATCTTTGTCAGCCGCATAGTAAAACTGTTCAAACAGTAGGCATTAGTTTTTTCCATTTTACGCGTTTCGTTTCTTTCCGGCCTTGGTCGATGTCACTAATGATATCGAATTTCTATTTTCTTAAATCGATTAAAAGTTTAGTTGGCTTTCTTCCAATCGTTAAACGGAAATGTTATAAAAACTTTTGCGCTCTCGTCCTTTCCCAACATTTGTATGTGCTAATAATACGCAGAATCGGCATAAGATCCATCCTCACACCCCATCACAAAAGTTGAATAGGTCGCAGGAGAGAGGCATCGCGTGGTCTGAAGCCTCGCTCGGTATTAGGAGATTCGGAGAACTTATTTCCTACCTTAAGTAATTGCAAATACAATAAAAGGGACGTTGGGTTCAAACAGTACTGGTTACAATTATCAATTGTTTACAAGTTCAACATTTTTTTAGGAACACGGAATTTTTAACATTTGCATGTAAGGCTCTATTTTTGTTCTCTACAACAAGTAGTACAGAGAAGGTGCCACCCTTTTTGACGATTCAGACTGGTGGTGTCAAAAATTTTAGACAAGTTTTCAAATTTGATTTTCATTCCTCTCAGACATTCAATTAGCTATTGAACCTGCCCCTTTCTCTAAGTAGTTGAACTTCAGCTAAGTTCTCATCTCCTTCTGTACGCCGCTTTGCTCCACCATATTTCTGTTCTGGATCATGTGATTTTGATCATCCACAATCTTCCGCTTGATGAATTTATACTGGCTTTCATAATTTTTGCGCGCACACCTTTCAATTTTTACGGCACGCTTTTTCTATTTATTGCAAAAATATGGATATGTGATAGTAGTTTCGTGGACGAAAAAATCACTCCGATATTATCGTATCAAAAATTTAAAATCTCGAGCATAACGATATATCGATATAATATCAACAATCCTACTAGCGGATTTTTGAAAATAGTATTAATTCGTACACCCTGCTGAAACTTACCGGAAGAGGTATATTCTACCCAAGGGCTTTCTTGGTAGCTAGTGTAATCTAAAATAGAATTCCCAGAATTTTAGCCCGGAAAAGGTGACGAAATTAATAGAGGTGATAGAAAAAATGCTAAAATCGAAAAATTTTCAATGCTTTCGAACTTAAAAATGTGCTTAAATTGCATATTTAACGACTCTGTTGTCTTTGCTATTTGCTTACCAATTTCGCTTAAGTCGGTATTGAAATACTCGCAGAGAGTCAACTTATAGACATTATATCATTTCCGATTAAATTACTTTGGAAAATAAACAATAATAATAATAAATTATTAATCCAAAAATATTATCGAGTTCATTGCCCTGTCATCCACAAACGAATCAAGGAAGACAAAAACTGCATAAGGGGCACTAAGCCGATATGAAATTACCAATTACCAATTATATTGTTTCTCAATCGAATGCAATGTTTCCGATAACAAGTGACTACATAACTTTGCAACTTGCTGGATTTTTAAATTTGAAAATTTTGTTAGAAAACAAATCTGTTGCCATATTCTAAGAGAGCTATCCCAAATTTAACGCAACAAGTGTGGATCTTAAATCTGAGATTAAATTTTGTTGCCTAGTGTAATCGCATATTTTTCATAATCAGGGGTGTGCCGTAAATCTCTAGACGGTTTGCCTATAGTCTCATATGAATTTTCTTAGATTTTATGCCCATGCTCTCAGTGCTAGTTTTAGCTAATTGCTAACTAAAAAAGATATCTCCAATAGCGGGATTTAAGGCACACTCAACTCCAATACGAAACCTTTCACAAAGCACTTTTTTATTTGTTTATGATACGGCTTTCCTCTCGCAGTCACAGTAAAATAATTTTAGTATAAACATTCACGAAAACATAAACACATACAGACGGGGTTCGGTTCCGGGGAACTCGATTCAATAAAGACGTCGCGTCGCAACCCGACCGAAACCGCAACATATCGTACAAGCGTTGAATTGCACTGCCGAAAACTGAATGAATGCAAGTGCGATTAACTAATAATACTGAGTGGTCAGCCGCTGGGACACTGGAAGTGGCTACTACGGTAACTAATATTGGACAAAAGCGCGGTAACAACTGAGCCCTAGTACCTGCAATTATGGCACATTAAAATGGTATAAAAAAAAAAACGGCCGAACTGCAGATACACACACACACTCTTAAGCGAAGATATGTGTTGGCAGGTTCCGGTGTAAAGACACGTCAGTTCTCCTCAGTGGGCAACGTGGCCAAGTTTGACCCAGAGCTTACGGCCGGCTAAGCGGTCATGTTGCACTGCTGTTATTGTTATTACTGGGGTTGTAATGCTTCGCTAACAGAAGTAAGGCCAAAGTGTTTCAGGAATGTGTACCTTTGACTCGATAGTTGATAAGGCGACAATTAAAGCCACTTTGTTTGACACACTTCTGTTTATAACTTTGCTAATAGTCTCTTCGTCTATAAATAGAAAGAGTTGCGTAATGATTCTTGCCAAATTAGCCCTTTAATGCATTATTTTTCTATTTTAGAATAATTTTTTGCCAAAATAACAGAATATAATAATAATGTAGTGATGGAGCTGGAGCAGATGACGCAGTGAAAAATAAACAGTTGGTAACCAACTCAGGCTCTTCCGCACGTTTATCAAAACAACTGAAAAATAAACAAGGCAAAAATTTAAAAAAAAAAATTTTGAAAATTATTTACTCTTATTATTCCTCTGGCCCAACTAGAGCGACTAGAGTGCTCAAATTCAATAGGAAAGAAGTTGAAGACATTCCCAACGTTGTGAGAGTACTTAAATCATCGAAAAACATAAAATTAGAGATTATAGTTTTTTGGCCAATCGCGATACTTTTTTGGGGAAAAGTAAAAATGTCACGCATAGCTGTCAAAATATTACATGTAATCTTATAATGGCCATCAAACAAAGCGAGGAAGATTTTGGACAGGTGACTGATATTCGAGTTTGACAATACTTCTAAGACTAATTCAACACTGACTCTAAAGAGTGTTATGAAATACAAATAAGTATTAAACAAAAGCAAGAAAAAAAGATTATAATTGCAAAAAAAACATGCGAAAAAAGGAGACGAAGCAAAAGGGGCGCCAATTTGGTGCCGGGAGGGTGTGCTTCGGTACAACATAACGCTGTATCATATTTTACAACACTCGATATTAGAACGCATTCTAATATGAAGTAAGTCGCATAGGGTTGCAAGCGAGATAAGTTACGGGCGATATTACCGAGCCAACAAACGAGAGATACCAATTACACGGTTTAGCTTCGTGTAAAAGGCGCCTAAGGTAAACAAGCAATCTAACAACGATGCATAAAAAATATCGGAATAGATTAGTTTTCTTCCCCATTTGAGAGGCTTATCTGGCACATACATTTTTGCGAAAACATTAGCTTATCAACACAGAGTCATTGGGGCTCGGAAACAGCTTCGAATCTCTTGTTGGAATACTTAAGAAGTGTTATTATTGTAAACAATCGATTAGGGCCAGGTACCTCTCAAGTAGCTGCTATCATTTTACTTTTTCGCAAAAAAGTATTGCGATTGGCCAATTGTTTTTCGATGATTTAAGCACTCTAACAACTTTTCCGGTGATTTGGCGATGCAACTATAGCCACTAGAGTGCTCAAATTCAATAGGAAACCCTTTGAAGACATGCCCAACACGATAGAAAAACATTTAGCTTGCTAAAGCCGAAATTACTAAAGTTATTTGACTAACTCACTACATCGACAACGACAACGCACGCACACAAAAACATCGCCAAATCGCCGGAAAAGTTGTCAGAGTGCTTAAATCGTCGAAAAACATAACATTAGAGATTTTAGTTGCGATTGGCCGCAATACTTTTTTGCGGAAAAGTAAAAATATTAGAAACAATCAAAAGATGTTTTTATACCCTGTAGATTTGTGCAATGCATGTAACAGCCAGAAGGAGGCGTGGCAGACTATATGTTCCATGGGCAAAAATGGTGAGGAGCAATAGTCGAGTCGATATAGACATGTCCGTTTGTCCGTGTTGTCGCACCGTTCGGCGACCATAAGAGTTAGAGGTAAAATTTTTTACCAAAAGATGCGCATATACCGGGAAAATTACGAGTTTGTCGAGTTATGTCGATATCTCACCCGCTTCCCCCGTGACAGATTTTCGGGTTTAACCCACACCGTAAAAGCTATCCAATTGAAACTTTGCACAGTTATGAACAATAGTACTGTGCATGTGTAATGTAAAAATGATTCATATCGGATAAAAACTTTAGAAGGTATAGCTAATGTGCCAATTTAAGGCCCCCTCTCTTATGAACTGCAACAGAATTTCACTTTTTACAGAAATGTTAAAGTTAACATTTATGTTAACCTAATGTGATACGTTAGGGTTATAAACCAAACAATGTTGATTTTTTCCTTGATCATCCCCTCTTCCCCCCTTAGAACAGTTACCGTTATTACGCACATACCCCTCAACGGGTCGGTACACAGAAATTTGATTTTAATGAAAAAAATGGGTACAGGGTATCCCACTGTCGGGCACCGTCCCACTGTCTGCATCAAATTTTTTTTAATATAATTACGGGGTAACACAAGTGTGAAACATGGTTTTTAAGGTAATTTTTATACTTTTTTATAAAGGTTTTTTATTTTTAGTATTAGAAATACTTTCAAAGTAATACAATACAAAATGGCGCTTGTAGAGAGCTACGAGAACATGACTATTTTTCGGAGAGGCATCCACGGCTGCAGCTGCATGACGTCGCCATTGAACTGGAACATAAAAAAAATGTGTTTCCTTTTAATCTATGGACCAAAAGCAAGTGAACCACGTAAGGGTCTTCAAAAATATCAATTTAAAAAAATTTGTTTTTCGATGAAAATTAGTTTTAAAATAAAAAGCTTTTACTATTTTGACAAAATCCTACGTTAACTAAAAAATTATGTTTTAAAGATTTAGTAAAAATTTCAAATCGATCGGATAAAAATTGACTGAGTTATTCGTGAAGGCATTAGAAAAAAGTGGTTTCGAGAAAAACGCATTTAAAGTTTTAAAACTAAAGAAATCATACACACTGCTTTGATTCAAAGGACTTCCCATTGCTCTTCTACGGACATTGAACTTTGTACTTTTCCGAGAAGCATAGCTGATTTTACTCAATTCCATATTGAATAAACTTTATAAACAGTTAACTTATAATTTTGAATTGCTCGAGCGGTTTGTTACGGCTAAACTACGGGGTGCCGTGCTGACGTCGCCGACCCCTGCTCTGGACACACTCACATATTGTGATCTATTACTAAAATAAAAGTTTTTTTAGCTTTTATTACTATTTTAGTGGCATCGGCAGGCGGAACGGGGCATTAGAGGGTTCAGTGCTACTCAACGTGCAGAGTCAACAGTTAAGTTACAGCTCCAAATAAGTATGCTATGAAAATGATTTATGTACCAATAGCAAACTTTAGAAAAACTTCGAAGCTCTGTTGGACTACCGAAGTACAAGACTATATGTAAGAACTGCATCATGTACAAATGAAGAAAAAAAGTGAGTCGAATGTGGCTAGAGATAACAAATTGTATCATGTCAAAGTTTTTGTATTGTGTACCCCTCTAGAGTCTATGGTACTATAGATTTGCGCAATATCTACCACTCTTTCCAACCAGTAAACCGCACTTTACAGCGTAATAAACAATGATTTTGGACATATGATATTTCACTGTATCCCTCAGTTTGTTTCAATTTCGAAAGGTTTTCACAAAATTATCATATGTATCTGCGGATATACAAATATAGCCGAGAATACCAAGGAATCGCTAAAGAGACATTTTAATATAATAATTTTCATAAAGTTTTAAAGCTTTCGAAAGTTTTTTGAAAATTCAACACAATTTAGAATATGAAATGTCTTCATTAATGTAAGCATAAGATGTTTTTTACCCCGTGTGGTTAGCGGGTTAGAGAATACCACTGCAGCAGGTCAAAGCTTGTCGTATGAGGCGACTAACATTGAAACTGGTTAGAGCCACCCCAAATCTTAAAAGGGTTGTGCGTAGGGTTTGGGACCCACAACGTAAAACCACAATTCCAATGAAAAAATGTATTTATATCAAGCCGTAACCCGATAACAGGTTGTTATGGCGAGTTAATAAGAAGAATAAAATGTTTAGAATATATAAATTTACTAACGATTTTTCAAATCAATTTTTTTTCACATCACTTTTATATTTAAATCAAAGCTTTCAGTCGAATACGCTTGTCGGGTCGTCTCCACCAAGTGATTCGCCTAAGGCTTATTTACTAGACGCATCTCACACCAATAGAGCTCTGTGTAAATGTGTGCTGTCAGTGTGCCTAGTCTCTGTAAGTGTGTTCTATCGGTGTGCCATTTGGGACACCTGATTTTACAAAAAATGTCAAACAAAAAGAAGTGATATGACGTTTGGAACGTGTTTTTTAAGGTCATGTCTTTACTCCTTCGAAGGAAATAATTTCCGTCGAAACAAATAAAAACAAATTTTCCAACTGTGAGACGAGCAAACTTTATTCGGTTATGATTTTTTCTTTTTTGTGGTGTTTAACTGAATCAGACATGAAGAGCCCGGTTTTAAGAAGTCTGTTAATATGTTATGAACATTTAACTAACAAAAATTGCAAACACAATAATATTCTATTAATCTAAACCTAAAAGCAATCTTTCCGCGCTCACTCACGGGGATTGAATTCCAAGAAAATCTTGAGAAATCCCGTACAGCTCTGGTAGTGTGGCAGAGTTTTCTACCCACCATTTCAAAGGCCATACATATATTACGTTATCACGTTTTTTACCCTTGACGTCAAGTGTAATCAACAGGTCTTCCCCTACCCTCATCCTACCACTATATTGTCGTTAGCATGAAAACTTAACTTTTTATCACATAATTAGATACTATACCGTTTTGTGTACTTCTGATATACATTGCAATATGTAAATTTTGTCCCTTGACTCCTTCGAATGGTGTTTCGGTTATCGGTTTTTATGAAATATTGCTTCAAAACGGTTTCCGGATTTGAAATCAGTGACCACAAATTTACTGGAAAAGGTATGTTTAGCCAAAGGCCTTTCATAGAGCTCAAATTTCTTGCACAGTGTAATAGCCTCTATAGGTACAGGGTAATGTATTAATGATGTAATCGATCGTAAAAGGTAGTAATATAAGGACACATCCAACAAAGTCTAATTTTTCTACACTAACGCTATGAGCTTTGCTTTTGCAACTTTATAAGCTTTCTTAAACTCATACAGCATACGAATCTTCATAGAACGGCGTTTCAAAAAGATATCGTTTTAACAGCGAAAAATCTTCATATAAAACAAAATCTGTAGTGATGGACTCAATAAACATTTATATACATAATCAAATTTTTAGTACATTTTTGTGCCTCTACCTTTTATGGTGTCTGATATCTCGACGTTTATACGGAAGGACAGACAGATTGACATTGCTATACCGACTCGACTAGTGCTCCTGATCATTTTTGCGCATGGAACATATGGTCTGCTACACCTCCTTTTGCCTGTTACATATATTGCACAAACCTATAATATTATTATAGATAGATTGAGTTGATAAATGCCCCCGTTTCCCCCCAGCAGACTTTCGCGGTTTACAACCGTGAGAGACGTGCGTCGTGTTTATATGCATCTATGTCTCAAAAATGATCGAAATCGGATAAATACATCAAAAGTTATAGTCAAAAATATGCAAATTTAACTGCCTCCCTCTCGCCGATAAAGTGCTCCAAAATTCCACCGCATGTAGATATTTAATACATGTGAACTAGAGTTACAAAAACACTGGAGCTGTGGGTATAAAAGTAATCATTTTGACGAAGGATGACATTCTAGGGTTAAAGATGATGGACCAATTAAGTGATACCGGACGGTGTGTATAACCATAATTTTAGTTCGAATTCCCAATAGTGTATAGCTTACTTTCTTTTATTAGAAAAATCTAATCTTGACTACTACTTCTTATAAACTACATTAAGGCTTATAAAACCTGTAAAACCTAATTGTTATTAAAAACTTATCAAATTTTTTTGTCTCGAAGTGCGAAATTCCCGTTTTATGAAATGCGACAAGTTGATAAATAACAGAAAATATATGGATTTCAATCTAATGCGCGATGCCTTTTTTCAAATTAATCATAAAGTGTTCATTGAACCAATTCATGAACAAAAACGCCTATCGATATATTTCGCTGGGGGTGGCAACACTGCATAGACAAACAAAATAGTATCTGGCAGCGCCCACTTTTTATTTTAACGCGAATGTTGCTGGTGCAATAAATTAACAAAAAACTGTAAAAATAAATAAATAAGCTCTATCAGAGTATTAAGAATGGATAAATTGACCACAATAAGCGCCACGCTGTTTATGGCAGCCGATGTATTCGCCATTGTAAGCTTAGCCATGCCGGATTGGATTATCACTGAGGAAGCTGGTAAACAAGAAAAACCACAATAGAAATTGCAAATGAGCTGAGAGAAGTCTCGAAAGCTACGCAACAACAAATCGCATGCAACAAATGATAACATGTTTATATTTTAGGTGACATACGCCTTGGACTAATGTGGACCTGCATGACGCTCTACAATCGCCCACAAGTCTGCTACACGCCCGATCTGCAGCCGGAATGGCTTATAGCACTTGTTTGCATCTTTATTGGCTGCATTTGTGTTACAACCACCGTGATTCTACTGGCCACTAGCACGTGGGACCGAAATGTAATACCCTACGCACGTTGGGTGGGATTTGCGGCAATGGTGCTGTTTTGCCTGGCGGCAGTTGTGTTTCCGTTGGGTTTTCATATTGAGGAAATTGGCGGACAGGCATATCAGCTGCCCAACACTTTTAAAATTGGCATATCCTATATAATGTTTGTGTTGGCGCTGTGGATCACGGTAGTTTCCGAATTGTTTGCGGGAAAAGTGTGTTTGCCGCACTTCTAAGTGCCATTCAAAATTTGGTTAATATTTGTTTTTGTTTTGCTGGTTTTGATATTATGGTTAATCCTAAATTTTCTAGAATAATTTCTGTGATTTTTTTTTAACATTTAAACAATTGTATATATGTATTTTTTTTACATTTTATATTTTGTTGACCCAACGAGATCCGCAAAGACCTGCAAATCCAACTTTTTAGAACATTTCGAATCTACTTAATTGTTAGTTATGTTGTATGGTAGTATTAAGTTTAATCAGTATATACATACATACTAACCATGTAGTTCTAAAATTAAGCCCAGTATTTAAACAAAAACTCATAAAATTATGAATCTGTGCTCTTGCTTGTGTCCTATATATTAAATGTTTTTGTGCAATATATTTGTTTTTAAATGCTTCTAATTTCACGTTTCAAAATCTCTTTAAAATTACAAAGGAGAACAACTAAAGACAGATTTCGACCAAATATTTAACTTAAGCGGTGTAATCTTTAAGCTACAAAAAAACGAATATCAAACAAAGCAATCCATTTATGACTTTTACACATGCTTTTGGAAACATAATACAATAAATTTTATATGTTGGAATACGACTAGGCACAGCTTATAAAAACTCCTGGAGTTAAGTTGTTGCTGGCACGAAAGTAATGCGAGTGGGAAAAAAAGAAAAACGGCGGAACGCATGAGATCGCATTACTCTATAAAGCCGCCAGCAAGCTCGTTCCATGATGGCAGTGTGTCGCCTAAGCAAACCACAATCAACCTTAGAACAACTGGACAGTTTTGATGACATGTACAAGACTTATAAGCCAACAAATCTTGAGTCCGCAGCATCTACTACATCAACACTTCGAAACGTTAATCTTGATGATAACGAAGATTCTGTTGCAGACTGTGGTGTTAATTGTGCAGGGTTCGGGCAACGTTTGAATGTGCGCTAGTATGTAGATCTCTCAAGAGTTAGCCTAGAAATGTAAATAATGCCTTCAATTTACAGCTCGCATTTCCGTATAGCATCTGGCCAGATTTCAAGCAAACGCACAAGCAACCATATTTTGTCCCCTGAATGTATGTATATCGAAATTATGTCTATTAATTATTATCTCTACGCGGTCAATCCAAAAGAGGCACAAGGGCTACTCCTTTTACGTCTTCTTTCAACAGTCACAGTTAAAGAAAATATGTACTTCGTCTTTCTTTCATTTACTACCAGAATAACCCACGATCTGGTATTCGTGTTTTTTTTTTTAGCATTTGACGTAGTGTGAATGTCACACAATATGCTTGACAGAGAACTACGAAGTTCCAATCATCGGGCACGGTCTCTTCCAACCACACTCTTCCGCTTCCAAGCAACCCTAACTAAGCCTAACCAAATATTTCGAGGTAACATTATCCAAGAAGTGTCCGTAGCCTCTGTACATCGTGTGCTTCCTCAGCAGATTTTCCTCTGCATCTATAAAGGTGTACACCCAGGTACTGCACATTTTGATCTCATTACCTTAACAGCCCACAACAATACGTTACCTGGTTACGACCTGATGTAAAGCTCTCCTACAGGCGTCTTTGCTTTGCGCGAGCCTTTTCCTATTGGTGATACCAAAGTTAGCTAGGTAGCTATCTTTACCTGATCCTTCCAACCGCAGCATGGTCTGCCCTTTCGTCGCTTCCCTTCGACAACCGCATTGAAGACCTTTCCCGCAGGAGCTTCTTCATGCATACGCACAAACTGACCTAGTCAGCGGAGCCGCTGGGTCTTAATTCGCTTGATTATGTCAATGTCGTCGTAGAACTCATAGAGTTCGCCATTCCATCGGGTGCGGTGGTCGTTGCCAACGCGAAGAGGGCTAAAGATCTTACGGAGTACTCTCCGCTCAAACACTCCTAGGCCATTTTGATCAGACTGCAACATCATCCATGCATCAGCGCCATAAAGCAAAACGGGAAGGATGAGCGTCTTATAGTGTTTGTTTCGTCTGGCGGGAGTGGTCTCTACTACTCATTTGCCTATTGGGACCAAAGTAACACTATTGGCAAGAATGATACTCCGCTTGATCTCCATGCTGACATCGTTCGTCATTGTGACGGTGGTGCCAAGGTAGGCGAAATCCTTAACAACATCAAAAGTATAGTACTCAACATCCATCTTAATTTTGCCTATTGGGACCAAAGTAACACTATTGGCAAGAGTGATACTCCGCTTGATCTCCATGCTGACATCGTTCGTCATTGTGACGGTGGTGCCAAGGTAGGCGAAATCCTTAACAACATCAAAAGTATAGTACTCAACATCCATCTTAGAGTCCAACCGTTGTGTATCTCTACTCGAAGAAAGTATATACTTCGTCTTGCTCTCATTTACCACCAGACCCACCAGGCAGATTCTCTTTCAATAGTCGCAAAGGCTCCGGTAACTGGTCGCTTAGTACGCCCGACAATATCAATATCATCTGCGTATGCAAGCAACTGGACACCCCTATAGAATACACATTCTCCATCAAAAGGTTGAAGAGGTCGCAGGAGAGGTCATCTCCTTGTCTGAAGCCTCGCTTGGTATCAAAGGGCTCAACTCAGACATTTCGATCTCGCTAGCTCTGAAAAAACGCCTCTATTCTTTGTTCATATCCCAAAAGGTTTGTCACGCGGATCGCGTAGCACCTCCTGCGAGGTCTTTCTATAGATGGCGTTATTCACTTTAGTCCTTTTCTGACATTCTTAATCGAACGACACCTTGGAAACGAAAAGTGGCGTTAAACTAACTTAACTATGTTTGGAAAACAGTCGTTAAGGAACCTAAAAACTATATAATTAAACTTGCAGATGACAGGTTTAGTTCAAATAATGCGATCTTCAGTACATGCGACGCTTCCAAGCAATGCGATTGCTGTCAATGTAGCGCAGACAGATCCGCACAAGCTGACGGTTGTTGTAATTACTGCGAGTGCGATTCATCTACGGCAAATGAAAATGAAACCGATTTTAAGAGATGGAGAGTAAATACGGGCACCCAATGTTATCAAGACGCTTCGTCTTTTTGTGGCTCCAGAACTAACGACATTGGTTATATGAACATGGAACAAAACATGCCAACATCTGTACAATCCATGGGACAGCAAGATATAAATGCTTATTGCTCCTCGAATTACCCTCCAATAGGTTCTACAGTTTCTGAAACTGCTTACAGCTCTAACTTTAACTGCCTCGATCCAATGTTTTATGGAACAAACGAAGCCGCGAGCGTGCCGTACTGTGGATCAGGGACCATGAGCGGCTATGGAAGCGGTGTATATGGCATGACTCCAAACATAAATATGGCTTGCTATGGAGCGACTGGAGGAGCAATGAACATGCCATGTTATGGCACGAGTATGAATGACCGTGGTGCAATTGGACCCATGAACTTGGGTGGCATGAATCCATGTTCTGCAATGTCTTACACATTCTGCCCAATGGCTACTAATACGCCCATGTGCGACTGCAATGGGCCTGGTAGCTGTTCAAATGTGGAAGGCTTTTTGCAGAATTTTGCATCTCCTGCCACATGCCAACCTAATTGTCAACCACTGCAATCCCCGCCATGCATGGACTATAACCAAAACATGTGTCATACCAATGGTTCATCTTGTGGCTGCGTTAACGATCTGCTTCAAACCCAAACGGTTTATACCGCGGACTATAAGCCAATTTCTATGGGCAATAACTTTAATCCATTTTTCAATAACAACTTTGGACCTGGCATGGATTTGAGCTGTTTTTGTCCCACTTACTGCGCGCAAAGTGGAGCGGGAGTTGGCGGTAATTTTTTTAGCGTTCCTTCGAGTTCCGCCTATGGTATGCGCGAAAGCTGTTATCCAGACCCCGGACAATTCAATTCTCTCGGCTACTTTAATACGTGTCGTTAGCTTCCATTTCGTTAAGTGAAGCAACCTGTTTAAGGCATGTCTTGAAACTAAAAGTAGCTTTAGAAATTTAAATCTTATTAAATTTGTATAGGCTGTGTCACCAGGAGATCATGATTTAATTGGTCAAAAGAATAGTGCAAGGGTAACGGAAACAGACTGCCAATATGTGTCACTTCAAATCGTATGACTACGAGTTTTGGTAAGCCGTAATATCCTTATACAGTTAGCAACTACAAAGTAACGGTTACAGCTCTTTGAAAGAGGATTCTGAACAGCATTATTTTAGCGGAAGGTAAGCTACATTACATTGCTTTTCTTCGCGAAATAGATCTTTGAAACTAGCTTTTTTAGCAAATTGTGCTCGAAGAAACGCTTTCCTTTTGTAGAAGAGAAATTTTCGAATATGATTCCGACCAGCTTCTTAAGCAGCACTTCAGAATTACAAAAAAGACGTGGTTCGCTTCCAGGAACAAATAACCGTCAAACCGTCAAACCTAGAAGCTCTTCGCTAGCTCTTCCAAGGAATCAAGAAAGTGAATTTGACACTAAAGCGGAGCAAACGAATGCAGACATAGCTAGCGTGTCTGTGCCAGGCAATGATGCAAATGCCTTAGGAGCCTGCCCTAGAAGTTGCATGCAAGGAGATGGCACAGGAATAAAGCCCCAACATAATGTGCTAGGAATGCAACAGTACTGCCAAATGCCAATGTGCTGGGGCCCAGTCGGCTATGGTTTTAAAACTGCGGCTGCGGGATTCCCCGAAGGCATTCCGGGATACGCTGATGCATGTCAGGAAGTGACCATGCCTGTCGCGGGTTTACCGAGCAAACGCGTTCCTCCATTTAATCCTTGCACCGGTGAAGAATATGATATGTCAAATGATCCGTTGACTGGGGGACAATGTCCGTACTGCCAAGCCGCTGAGACGCCATATTATGCTCAATTCAATGACCAAGACTTCTACGGTGAGCCGCCCATTTACGGGTCATATATGGTCCAACCAATGGCTCCTTATGAAGAAGAACAACAACAAGCCGCAGATCAGAAGGCGCATTTAGACCCGGAAATGAGCATGCGGTAAGAACTCGAATATATTCGAATTTTACGTCAGACTCTTCCTAAAAAGTAACAAAAATGAAATAATTACTTCAAAACTTCGGGTTTCTTTGTCTTTCCTGCAGCTTTCGTGAAGCGCCTCAAATACCATGTCCTCCGTGTTGTGCTTGTAAAACTGGCCCAGATAGCTCTCCTTCTGTTCCAATGAGTAACCGTCCAAAACGTAAGGGCGAACCAGCCAAATCGAAAAAATCTAGCCAAAAACCAAAGGCTGTCACTAGTTCCAGGTCACTGACCCAGAAGCGTACCAGCCCAATAACCAAAAATCGCTCCAAGTCATTGACGACCAGAAGTTCCATTAAGTCGAAGCCTATGGAAAAAACACTCGAAGATGCTAATGCGCCGGACCATTGTGATGTAGTTTCAGGTTGCCCTCCCAGTGCGTATAAGAATGGAGAAAGCCACACAGCTATAGGCACCTGCTCCTTTGGATGTATGGCCAATATTTGGTAAGTGGCCCAAATTTGCATACAAACAATAGCTTCAACCCTTTTCTAACCCTTTCAGTTGCGACACTTCAGAACTCGGCACTCAGACTGTCCAGAAAGCCGATCAAGACAAAAATTCTAGCAATATCAACAAACCTCAGTGTTCTGCCTGCAGGCCTATCTGGTGTCCCGGCTACTGCGGCAACTGGTATCCGTATTTTTGTTGTGGTAACTGCAATTATAATTACTGCAATCCCTATTATTGGCCATGCTATTATGGTTGCTGTGGCTGCAATTCCTGCTATCGTTCATGTCTACCCTGTTTGCCTGAACCGTCATTGCCAACGGTGCCGCCTAAGCCACAAACAGCTAAGAATAAACCAACTCCCGCTTCTGCAGAGGCTAAAAAAGTTGAAGGGATAACTAAGAAGAAACCCGGTACACGAATGCAAGCCGGCACTTTTGTACCCTTTAAACCCAATCACAGACCATGGACACCTCATCAACAGTATAATCAGTGTCCTACCAATGCACACATGTGTCACCCATTGTACTACTGCAACTCTACCTGTGGACTACAGCAGCAGGCAGGGGCAAATCGTAAGTCCATGTCACCACACCAATTGAGTTGAATGCTACAATAGTATCAATGGAACCGCCTAAAACAAGACTTAATAACAAAAATTTTTAGTTGAAAATAAAAGACATGAAAAACTGCAATGTTAGCCAAAACTTATGACTGAAAGCCGTGTTTGTGCCTAGGTAAGGTATTGGTCAGGCAACCGACCACTGAGCTTACACACCAAGGCACATTTTTCCTTAAACGGCGCGGACAGCAGGCAGATAATTGTAAAAGTCAAAAATGGATGTTCATAAATTATGTCACCACTGAGTGGAAAGGGGGGCTCATCAATGAGGGGCTGTTCTACGATACAGTGATGTCAAAAACAGAAACTCAAAAACTTTTTGAAATTTGCTGTTTAAATAAACTAGGTGGTTCCGTTCGCCCATCACCGTAGTGAATACTTATGTTAGAGCCTCCAAAGACTCATGGTATGCTTATAAACCAAACATTGTTGACATTTTTTGAAAACACACAGACGACAGACTGACATTTCTGCCCATGGAACATTTGGTCCGCCACGCCTTCTTCTGTCTGTTACACTTTGTGTACAGGGTATAGAAATCCCAAAAGCAATTTGGTTTTAGTTTATATGCATCCATCCATCTACACAAAGTGTGAAGGGCAATAGGTAATAATGTGACAAGGGTGCCCTCCTCCTTTAAACTTTAACAAAATTTTACTTTTTACAGCAAGGTTAAGATTGACATTTATGTTAAAGCCACCAATTTTGGTACGAAGACTCATGTTATGCTTATAAACCGAACATTGTTGACATTTTGCCTAATTAACCCTTATCCCCCTCAGTCCGGTTACCTTAATGACGCCTATAACCTTCAACGCTTCGATATAAAATTTTTTACAGAAATTCGATTTTTCGATTCGGCTACAGGGTATCCCACTGCGGGCACCGCCCCAACTTCCTTACAACGGAGACGGATGGTGGGCCTGGGTTCTAGTGGAACAGGGTGAAAGCTTCTGATCGCCATAGACCGGGGAAACGGCCCGGGTGATTCCTGTCTCTACCTTAATCAAGTTGACACACAACGTCCACGTGGTGCCCCTGGATAGCTGCTCTAATCGCCACCCGGTGTTAGAGTATTGAGCTAATAAACGCAGAGAAGCCCTCCCAAGGCTCTATATGGGTTGTGCGTAGGGTTTGGAACACGCCGTGTGAAAACCTCGAATAGGAACGTCCCTTAAAGTTGACGACCCATGCAAACGTTTAAAGGACTATAACTTGAGAGTATGTACCTGGAATGTCCGGACTAAAATAAGATGGCGCCTCTACCCAATTGGCGGATGCTCTCAGGACATGCAGAGCAGATATAACAGCCATCCAGGAGATGCGGTGGAAAGGGCAAGGCTGCTGCGGGGAAGCACAATGGAGGACAAGGACGGTAGATTGGAGTCTGTCTATGACCGCTGCCCAGCCCATTATGTTAAAATCATTGTTACCGAAAATTAGAACCGAGCTAAAATTGAGACCAGCCTAATCGGCCCAGCAGCATAAATAGCTGCAAAGATAACAGCATCAATAACTGCAATAGATAGCTGTAATAATTATCGTATGTTCGATCTCTGCTTTGTGCAAGCTCTTCTTCTAACGCAAAACGAAGCGACACATAATTTTTTAGGTGAAAGGCATGCATTCAGTGTGCTTGATGTTCGTAGGTTCAGAGGGGTCAACATGAACTCTGACCTTTTGTAGCCAAGGTTCGCATACGTCTAAGCGCAGCGAAAGCTGGACATCGCAAAGCTGCAATCACAGCAGGCTGCTGAAGCCTTCCCCGCTTAACTCTATGAGCTCAACCTCCCTCAGAACGTCCTTGGATTCCAACGTCTACTGCCTAGGAACCAATGGTACGAACAGAAGTGTCGCGGAGCCACTGCAGTAAAGAACGCCGCATATGGAAGGACCTTTTCAGATGCAAAATATGCGAGCAGAAAAAGGGTGAGCGTGAGGAGATCGAGATGTGCAGGAGCAGTGTCTCTTGTGTCTCTCTACTCGAAGAAAACATATAATTTGTCTTCCTCTCATTTACAACCATACCCAGTCTGGCAGATTCTCTTTCAATAGATGTAAAGGATATCATCTACATATGCAAAATCTGACATCTGGGACATAGTCCGATTTACTTCGTCCTTTCCCTATTCATTACGAAAAACTAAACTATAACGGTAAACTTTTACATATAATAGAGGGATTTAAACATTACAGATAACGGTGTTTGTTTTGAATTAAAAATGGGACTATAACCATGCTCATTAATGACGTGAGCAGCGAAAGACGTCATCTGAAAACATCTATCCATCAATTATTTGAAACGCTTTTAGTAAATGGTTCGATTCTGGTATCTCGTCACTGAACAAAGTATTCAGAGGCTCTGGAGGTATTGGCAAAGGCTTCAATATCACTTTGCATGCCATGCAGCCTCCACAAGTTTCCGATGTGAATTTTAAATCGTAGCAATGGACACACACTACATTCAACGAGCCAATATCGTGATGCAACTCGACACTACTTCCTCTTCGTCCAGCATCTTACTATGCCGTTTATATTATTATTATTGGATTCTTGAAGATCCGCAAATGTTTCACTCAAATCGCGCATTGCGAGTTCGTGATGTCCGTCAAATTCAATTGGATACAATTGGATTGGTGTTAGTTTTGTCTGCCAGTCATGGTTTCTACTACTCATTTGTTTATTTACCAAAGTAACATCTACTGGCAAGTGTCGCCAGGCGAAACTAACACCACATAAGGCGCTCATCCTTCCCGTTTTGCTGTATTGCGCTGAAGCATGGTTGACGACGCAGTCTGATGCTGATACCCTTGGAATGGTTGAGCGGTATCAAGAAGCAGGTTCTTTTCTTTCTTGACGGAGCTTATGTGTTGCTCAACGTCATTCTGCAAAGTCGCACCAACTTTGCAGATATACCGATCTCACACAATGCCTCATATACGCGATCCCTCAACGGGCTACCAATTTCTGCTTTATAATCGACAAAGAGTTGGAGAGTGTCGGAAAAGTGTTTCGTCCAAAACTAGTAAAAACACTGCATACACTACCAGAATTTTCCTCTGCATGTCTACAGGAAGACACATTGGTACAAAATCCTTCTTCCTTTTATCATCAACGATTCATACTGATGGCAAGAGTTCTCTAGTGGAAGTATCTTCTTGGAATATACAAAATTAATACAAAAAATGTCAGATATCGATGTAAGTTTAATTTCATAAAAATTTCAATTCAATGTTTAATTTATTGTATTTATATTTATTAGTTTAAATGTTCTTTGTTTCATATTTTTATACACTTTCGTACGTGCTTAATTTTTTTGTTTTTTAGTTATGTATTAATTATTTATGCATAACGTGGGCTTGTAAAAAAAACAAACATTGGTTGGAAATCTTGTGGCAATAAAATAAAAACTTTTGTTTATAAAAAGAAACCCTAACTAAAAACTATGAACATAGCACAATATAAGTTTTGTATACTTGTTTGTTTTGTTTTTGTGTAGTGCAGCCGTAAAATAACATAAAAATTTGTTAAAAACTCAGGCATAACTAGGTTAAACTATTGCTAGACCAAATTGACGTACAGTGAAAACTGTATAATCTGAACATTGTTTAAATTGGACATTCTACGAGAAACGTCCATTTTACGTCCATTCCCTTTGTAAAAAGTCTTCTTTGGACACTGCATATCGGAGCACTGTTTCTACAACAAAAAGTGGCTTCGGGCATTACTTAAATTCTTCCCAAACTATTTTGAAAGCGCTTTGGTGAGAAGGAGCCAGTGCCGACTACAAAGTGACAGAGGTTATGATTAAAAAAAATTATCTCTAAGACTATGCACACAAATAACTTAAAAATGTTATTAATGTGTAGGTATCGAATGTAACAGGAAAACAATCTCAAATCCAGCAAAAACACAGAACATTGAAAATCTTTGAATTCCTTTACATTGGACACCCTGCCTACACTGGACAAAAGTGTTCGAACCAAGTGTGTTCAATGTAGACAGTTTTCACTGTAATACATTTGAATATATATATTTTTAAAAATTATTTTTGTTTTTTATAAGCTAAACTCAGTTGACTTGCATATTGCCCGTAATGTTGATTGATTCATTGATTAGCTCTTTATATTAAGTTACATTTTTATATTATAAGATTTAAACATATATATGTGTATGTTTTTAGCTTAGAAACTAAGTGGGCCTTGTAGTGCAAGCACTTTTGGATAACTTTATGAGTTGTAATCATTATAAGTTTTAACAATTATGCCCATTGAAATAAATGAAACGGGTGAAAATCAAATACTATTAAACTATTTACATAAGATAATCGGTCGGTTCCATGTTGTATATACTGAAAAGAACTCAACTTGACAGTTTACATATGTGGTTTGCGGTTAAGATGATAGAATAGATTTGTTTTAATCACATGTTGCACGCCCAAACTAACCCGTAACTAACTTAAGGAAATTATGACAAAAAGAGAATGCCGTCGTTAGTTGCTAATAGCTAGTTACTAGAGTTGCTCCTTGCTTGCTTCCTTCAGGCATTCTCATCGGTCACATAGATATAGCCATGTTGTTGCAATATGCTTAAACGTTTCTCCACGGCATCGCGATCTACAAAAAAAGAGAGATTAAATTAGTTGAAAGTAAAATATGTATTCATATTAAAGAAACTATAACAGGCAATATCTACATGTTTGATCTTATTTCACTGGCTACAAACACATTCTAATGAATGAATATAAATGGCCAAAGAACATGAAAGTAATAGAGTGGATCCTTGGCCGTTACATTGAGTTGACTTGCCTACGATTGAGTCGGTCTAACAGGGACCGCAACACAAACAGCTTCACACGTACCACTGTCTTGAATATGGTCGGTTTTCACCAAGTCAACTTAATGTAAAGGCAAAGGATTTTGAATTTTTTAACAGTCCACGATTCCAATTTATTACTTTCATGCTTTTTGATAAATGGCGCAGACTTAAGCTGCAAAATCCTATGTCGAATGTTGGAAAATTAACTAGCAAATCCAAGCAAGCCGCTACTGATATGATATGGCGAACTCAGAGCCGCCAAAACAGCTCCATTACTCCAACCACTTTTCTAAAATTTCTTGCAGATGATACTCAAAGCATTTCAAGGAGCAACAGAGAGACAACAGGTGAGATAATGTATCTTCGCTTATGTCTACAAAGTTCACATCCTTTTAAGGAGCGAAATTTAGTTTAACTCGTGTACAGAGCTGCAAAACTATCGATATTACTATCGATGACGATATGTTTTTCTTTGTGTACCACTATCGATGTTTTTTGTTCAGTATCGATAGTTTTAACATACGTTAAGCGGCAAAGGGTAGGAATGAAGGAAGAAAACAAAAACGTTAGTACTATCGATAGTATTGAGTCTTTTTGAACCGATTAGCGATAAAGTCTCAAATCAAGGTTTTTTGACATATGTACTTCTTTTTCTCGACAAAAAGTATGGGATATCAACTTAGTTTTAAACTGTGTTTTTTCTGAAAACAAACAGGATTTATACTTAGATCACAAATTACATTTAAAATATTTGATTTAAATAAATTTACTTTGGTTGGATCGAATTAGAAGAACATTTCGTACAAAATAATCAGGGGTGCGCCAGAAATCTCTTTCAACCAAACAAAGATGTGTGGACTAACCAGCCGAAGTGTAAGACGAAGAGGAACGATAAGAGGAAGACGAAGATGAAAGCGAGAGGATGTAGAGTAGACGAAGGCAGAGGAACTGGGGAAGTGGCAAGGGAAGTGAAAAAACAAGTCGAAAAAGATACAAGATCTTGAAGAAGAGAAGTCGGAAGAAGAGGAGGAGAAAGACCTGCCTGCATTTTTATTGAAAATCTAAGCGATTCATAGCATTTTTTCTGTAACAGTTTTTTGATAAAAAAAAATGCGCTAAATAGGTAGGCACTTTAACAATGTAATATTTTGCTTTATATGCTTTCATAGAAAGCAACTGAGTTTTAACTCGTCTAATCTAGTAACTTTTGCCTTACATGTAAAAAAGTCCTTACAAATTTCAAAGTGTTGCAACTTTTTACTTTTACAAAAGGCTCCTTAGACTTGTCAAGATATCTTTTGAAGAAACGGCATTTTGGACAGGTGTAACATTTGCATAGAAGGTAGAATATCCTTTATAAAAGACTCCCTAAACTTAGCAAGATATCTTTTGAAGTAACATCTACTTTATGCAGTTACCTGTTCGAAATGCTGTCTTAGATACCAGTAGGACGAATTTTCAAACACAAAACGCAAAGTTTGCTAGATTCGAAGGGAAACTCAGCTGATTTCTCCGATCGTGAAATTGTGTCTTTAAATTCTTTTGTTGAGTATATGTCATTTTTCATTTTAAATATACAAAGATCTGTCTTGCACATAAGTTATTTTATTTCGTTGCCGACCAAATCGAAGTCTTTTGTACGTTATTCTTTCTGAATTACATTGTGATATGATAGGCCCAATATGCGACAAATGAACTAGTCAAATCAAATACAATGCGAAGGAACTAGTTACTCCTACAGTTACAGTTACAGTTTTGATGGTTAAGAACGATTTCTCAATTCTTTGAGCGAAAACGCGAAATAATATATATACTTACATTTATTCAACAGTAATTTGTCCTGTGGGTGATTGCACTTTTGTACCAAAGAATGGAGTAGAATGTGTGCGGTATTGTAGCGTTCAAAGCAATTCTTGGTATTCTTTAGTAGCTCATCCAAAGCAGCAGCTTGACACTATATAGGTGAGAATGAAAGAAACATAAGAACTATCACTTATCTATATATAGTACAATGGAAAGTCTGTCTTTGTGATGTCCGCTTCCTTCGTATAACTCATCATCTACCATAAATCTAATTTAACCTTTATCTAATAACTTAAAATTTAAAGTTAAGTTTGCAAATTTTTGGTTTAACATTTAAACAAAAAGTTCTAAGACATCTAAAAGCTGTACACATTTGCTTATAAGATAAGACCCTCCACTCTACTTACCATATCCAAAGCATAATCATAGAGTATCTTATCGGCTGTTATATTAAATGCATTTGCTTTCTGCAACAAGCCGCTGCCATTTAAACGCTTCGACTCGAACAATATGCTGCGGTATTTTTCGTTCATTGTGAGTAAAGCTAAATAATGGAAAAGCATATATTTTAGTTGAGAAAAAGATATACTACCAAAAACAACAAGCATCCCAACTTACCAATCTTGACATTCGACGAGGGCTTAAGCTGTCCCGAGCGTAGCTGCTGTGAGGCCAGATTTAAACCAGAGGACAACAACTGCAAGGCGCGTACCAACAATACTAGTCGTTCAGCACGTTTGCAATGCTCAGGAGCATGCGGTGGAATCTGATGGTCATTTGCCACCGTATTGCTGGCAGCGACCATCAGTGTGGAAAGGGGCGCACAGCGTGAGTCGGCCACTTCCTGTATGCAGTCGGTCAGAGCCAGCACAAAATTGAGCTTGGACAACGTTTCATTATGCTCGCGATCCATTAGCGTCTCTTCGGACAGCTCGGGCGCCTGGAATGCATGTTGTTCGTGTGGCACACCGCTGTTGGGTATGCCAGCACCCGTGTCAAGCAGGCTTTGTAATCCACCTGTTGCGCCCAATTCGGGCAGCGTAAAAGCTCTAGGTCCTAGCATGTGATGTTGATTGTTGTTCTCCGAGCCGCTGCCAGCGGATCCAATGGAGCCAATAGAGCCCAGAGAACCAGGCGCAACCAATAGCGTGGGGCTGCCCAATGTAGGCAGCTTGGTTAGCGCGGCGGACGGAAGCACCGGTGAGCTGTTACCCGAGCGCCGTAAAGGCGACTGCGAATGACCAGGCGACACTTGCCAAGTGCAGGGCGCATGCGGCGGTGGCGTCTCTGACAGTGAGCCGCCCGATGCCGAGCGTATGCGTGTGGGTGGCGTGCCTATGGCGAACTGCACTGCAGGCGGCGAAATGGAATTGATGTCGCTGCTAATGCTGCTCTTGCGTTGATCGGCACGCGGCTGCTTCACGCTGATGGGTTGGGAGCGTGGTATTTGTTGACCTGCCAGTGTGGCCACAGTAAGCGGCACACCGCTTGTTTGTGTCTGTCTGGCTGGTGAGCCGGAGGCCAATGCCTTTTCTGCATTGTAGCGGCGTGCTGGTGCAGGAACTGGCTTGGGTTCCGAGATCGGCAAAGTGCTAGGCCTTGGCGGACTGGATTGATTTTGCTGTTGCTGCTGGTGCTGATGCTGCTGTTGTTGTTGTTGTTGCTGGGCACGGCTGCCAATGCTATGCCGCTTCTCATACTCAATAACTTGCTGATCCTCTGGCAAATTCTTGGGCACCAGCACAAAATCATCAGAATCCTCGTGAGAACTAGACGAGGCGCTATTGTTCTCACTGTCGCATAGTACGCCCACATTAGTAATGGTGGCGCATATAGCCGGATTGGCTACAACGGAGACTATGAAGCAACAAGATTACAAATCGAGCAACTCTTATGTTTTAAACCAACACTTACCTGTGTTCTCCTCCTCGGCTGCATCTTCCTCTTTTTGCTGCTCATCGGCCAGCCTTTCTAGTTGCAGCTCTTTATCCAATTGCTGCTGCAACGGGCTCTTGTTCTTAATGGGCGGTGTGCCTCCCAGCGGCGGCATATCAACTGCAAATGCAACAAATCATTGAATATTCTACATCTTTAAGTTTTAGATAGGTAGTGTGCCCTTACCAGGCGATGTGGCGGCTTTCTTGCCTTGCAAAAATCGATGAACAAAGAAATTCTCATATGAAATTCGGTCCTTGGAATTGCGACATAGCAAGCAAAGCAGCAGATCGCGTAGATCAGGTGAGACGCCATGTGGTATTCTGGAAACAAGTTAAATATAGAGTAAAGCTCAAGAAGGTTTGGCTGCTCTGTCTTACTTGGGTGCCAGATTCGCATTCTGTTCGTAATAGAATTTCAATTCGTTGGGCGTTTGTGCATAGAAAGGCGCCTTGCCGGTCAGACATTGATAGACAATGGTGCCCAATGACCAGAGATCCGCTTTAGCATCATACTGCAAGGACATTATGACCTCGGGTGCCTAAGTGAGAAAAATTTAGTTACTTTGTGGTTCAACTTATATGAAAAGCAAGAGATGATTCAACTTACCATATACATTGGGGAACCACACAAAGTAGCTGCCATGACACCTTCGTTCAGGAAACGCGCGAAACCAAAATCAGCTGTGGAAAAAAATTAAGGAATTTAATCCAAATCCAAATCCAATTTCCAAAAATTTTAATTTGCAATGAAACCAGCGTTGGCTCGACATTGTAAAGGAATATTTCACCGTCTTGGACAAGTTACCAGAGACTGACTGTCTTCCGAAGTCAAGTAATTAAGGAATAAATTTGAAGAACCTATTTAAAACTATCCAAGGAAGCTGGGCATTAGCAGCTCTAACTCCCGATGTTTTTATAGCTGCAAAGTCTTGAGGAATATGCTGTATAATAAAACTGTGGGCGGAGCAGGGTCACAATAGATTCCACAAATTCATAGGAAATCTTTAATTTCGACTCGTTGTAGCTTTGTGTGCAGCTTTTTGTCTCAAACCTTCGGCTAGCACTTCGGTCGTGTCTGTGTTATCAGAGGACGAAAGCCTGCTTTAGAGCTAAAATCTCAATCACTTAACTTCGGCTGACACTTTCTGCTCCGAATTAATTCCCCTGGTCTACATCTCTTTTAAAAGTTCTGCTTACCAATCTTAAGCGTTATTTTTGATGGTGCTGGCAATGTTTTGCCATAATTGTGCGATAATAATATATTTTGTGGCTTGAGATCACGATGCACAATTCCTTTGGTATAAAGTGCTTTCATGGCACCAGCTGCATAGAAAAAAGAGAAGTCATATTACTTTCATGTTAAATTTAAAACGTTTTTCATTCAATTTTACTTACCGAGTTGTATAAGAAACAGTCTAACTGTATCCTCGCTTAGTGTGCCTTTAACGCTCAAATAATCCGCCAAATCGCCGCCATTGCAATACTGCAAAGAGAGATAGATAGTTGGATTACTTAGATTTTTTAGATTTGTGGCTCATCAAAGAAGATTGACCTTAGTATAAAGACACTTATCATAACATGAGATATTCTGTTTGAATGTTGTTGCTACTCAAGATAGTCTGGAGCACACAACATAAATCTTCTGCCCACAACATTTTTCTTCAAGCAAAGCGCGTACTATGCGAATGAATTAAGTTCAATCAGAGCTAAAAAATTATTCCAACTAGCGTTTCGCATAATAATCATTATATATACACCATATATGACTTGCAGTGCTGATTCCATTCGGAGAGGTCTTTTGTGCGACCGCCAGGCAATTACAACGTATCCGCCAAGATTCTGACAAGGTCAAAGTTAAATTTGATTTATGAAATTCTATATCGAGCAAAAAGAAAACCTGAACTTTGAGAGAATTGGGAAAATTAGCTTTAATTGGTTGGGTTAATTTAGGCAAGAGATTTAAACAGTTCTTGGAAAGATCTTAAGATCTGTTTGACAAATTTTAGCTGCAATTAAAACAATAAAGTGTTGCAGCTGTTTAATATATGCATTGCTCTAGAAATTGCATAACACGTACGCAGAAACTGTCGTCTGGCTGTTCCATAATAATTTAAGCTCTAACAATAGGTTCCTGCGGTGGTAGTGTCCTGAATGACATGCGCATTTTGCGCAGTATTTTGAGTTTGACAAAAACTATTTATGGCAATCAGACGCCTCTGCTGTTTTACTGTCGAGGTATGTTCTTAAAGTTCTCAGCAAAAGAAAAAGGCAACATTAATTGAGAAAATTTTGAAATTCTGCTTTGACTTATCGCATATGCTAGCGCAAAAGGAACAACCTAACATAAGAATGCATGCTCTTCTTTTCGCTCGCACACAAAAACCAACGTGCCAACTTCACGCTCTCACAAACGAAACACCATCTTAGCGTAATAGTCGGTCTTATTGCCAAAAGATGTTTTACATTTAAAAAATTTTGTAGAAATTTGATATCGGAAAGATGAGCTTTATTAGATTAGTTTGGTCTATATTAATATGTTTATGCGATAGAACTGCCAAAGTTTCAAGAATTCAATATCAATTGATAGAAGTCGCAATTAATGAAAATTCTCGCAAAGCTTAATCGAAAATTCGCAACTTCTTGAATGATATACTATATTCTCTCCACTGCAAATGCGCTTCTGTCCTTTGGCAAGAGTACTCAAAAATTCATAACGACTTTTACTAATTTCCTGAAACCTGATTTTGTGTTCGGTTGAAATCTTATAAGTAAAAATTTGTAGTTCTAGCTTTAGGCTATGCTCGATGCATATCTTTTTTAATTTTTGGGAAATTTTACTAGCGACCCTCGACAGAATTCAACCAACCGAACGAGTCACTTATATAATTTTGCGAGACTTTATGAATTACAAAGAATTGAGCAAACAAAAAAGGGGTTCTTGGCATATAATTTGTGAGTGTGTGTGTGTGTGTGTGAAGCCTGTTTATGGCGTGCCAATGTCAAAGGATTGACCTTGAGTTGGTCCTAACAACAAGGAAATGGCAGCTGAATGAAAAGCTTGGAAGTGTATCTGAAATGGTTGGAAAAATGTGAAATATACAAAACCATAGATATGCTCGTTTCTGGGAATTATGAGCATATGTTTGTGTGCACTTAAATATATGGCACTTACACTTTAATGAGCCAACAATGAATTTGAACAACAACAAAAACAAAACAATTCTAAAACACTTTTTAATAAGCAATTAAAATGACAAAATTGAAATGACAAAAGATTTCACTCGCTTTTGTGGAAAATCAAGCCAACCAAGCTGAAGGCATAACAACAACAACAACAAAAGCAGCGAAAAATAACAACAAACACCAGAACAAAGTCATTGACATGTTAAGTACTTCCATACATTTGTAAAAAAGTAAAACAAGTGGGCCAACAATTGCAGTCGCGCGATATCTCGACTACCCTCCAGAACTCAATACACCTAATCGATTTAACCTGTATATTTCTCCACTTTCCAAGTTGAAGGGTTTGGGTTTAAATTGTGATGTGTCACATTCTAAGCCTGCAGATCCAAGATCCGCAAACTTCACTAGCTATAGAAGCAGGTTGTCGCTAAGATGCGACTCATGCATCAATAAATGGCACCTTCCACCTGGAGATACGGTATTCAGAGCTGGGGAATCGCCGCAAATTCAAACCGAAAACGGTTACAGACCCTCCATAATAAAGCCCCAAACCTTATTAGAGGATGTCCGATATTGCACCGGAACCTTAATTCTTATCTTTCAGATATAATGATAGGCTTTTGGCACACTGCAATCCGCTGGCTAATCACTTAGTCCATGACGTCCCAATAAGAAGGCATATTATATGTCGCTTTAGATTCTAAAGGTTAGAATAATTTCGGCCTTTTCAGTGACTTCATTACATTCACAGTTGCTTCTTAAGGACATTCCATTGTAATTGCAAGACATAACTTGTGTAGTTCTGTTTGGGTTAAGCTTCTCACTTCTTCTCTCTCTTGCTCTTAAGCTTTAGGGTATATGGAATATAAAAAGACATATATTGTATATTTGAGAATCAGAGAGAGCAAATCGGAAATACATGCACATTATATAGAAGCTCTTAGTCATTTGAGATCAACTTTTAAATGCCAATAATGAGTTAGCATTTTTATAAACAAAAAATTTGATGCAGACAGTCGGTGCCCGACAGTGGAATACCATGTACCCTTTTTCTTTATAAACACTAAATACGGTAAAATTGGAACGGAAGTAAGCACTTTTATATCTCCTTTCATAAAATCGATATGCCTGTAAACATTTACCTATTGGGAAGTTCGAATTGACAAGTTTTCCTATTGGGAAGTTGGCTATTATGGGGGCAAAAATTACTTTTATACCCAAAAGTCCAGTATTCTTGGGCCAATGTCGTTGAATTTTGTAACATAAATCAAAAATACATTTATAAATGTCTGTGGCAATTTTCAAATCAATATATTGGGGGGTGTGGCAGTAATTAAGGTTCCCGATTGCGGGGGAAGGGCGGGTTCCATTGAAAAAAGGGTGGATGAGGCTTTAACGATTAAGGTCGCACTAGTCTCCACTCCAAATTTTGTAACTCTAGCTCACATGTATCGATATCTACATGTAGTGAAATTTTGAAGCCGTTTATAGGCGAGGGTGGGTGAAATTAGCATATTTTTTACTATAACTTTTGATGTATGTATCCGATTTCGATCATTTTTGAGGAACATAAACACGACGCACATATCTGAGAAGTTTCGAGTTGATAGATTCAACGGAGCGGTTGTAAACCGCATCTTTTGGTAAAATTTTGTGTCTCTAGCTCTTATGGTCTCGGAGATCTATCCCTTAATACGGACAGACGAACAGTCAGACGGACATGGTCTAATCGCTACCCGAGTCAATGATAAGACTTTTTGCCCATGGAACTTATGGTGTGCCACGCCTCCTTCTGCCTAATACACTTGTACACTATGCGTACAGGGTATAATTATTCAAATTCAAATATTTTATAAAATTCGCACTGCCCTTTATTAAGAGCACAGCTTAAGAGAGCTTTTTCAAGTTCTCTTCACAGAGTGACAACGGTTAAGCTTGTTGCGTTGTTTGCTTGCCAGCGCTGCCTGCTGTCACGCTCAGTCTGCTTTCAGCTCTCGCGCGGAACGCAACGCAAATTGCACTCGCTACGTTCGAGCTTTGAGCTTAATTACAACGACAAAAATAAAAGTGCAAACTTCGCGTCTTTTGTATTTTTAGTTTTCGAAAGAAAAAAAAAAAGAAGAGATTACTCAATTTTGTCAGTAAAACAAACCAAAATGGAAATCAAAGAAACATCAAAACATCGCAACATCGGTACAACTTCGTAATAGTTGTTGCCGCCAGTGACTAGTGACTAAAGGTCAACATTTCATAGCAGCCATAAGGCGATAAAACAAAGCAAAAGCGAATCATGTCGAGCATTTAAACAACGCATATACGTACATACATATGTACATATATGTACTATCTGTGATGTATATATGTATGTACTTGTAATAAAAAAAATTAAAATCAAATAAAAACAAGCGTTTAGCGAAT
The DNA here is from genome assembly GCA_035041775.1 of Chymomyza caudatula. Classification (NCBI taxonomy): domain Eukaryota; kingdom Metazoa; phylum Arthropoda; class Insecta; order Diptera; family Drosophilidae; genus Chymomyza; species Chymomyza caudatula. The sequence continues at coordinate 4,058,292 of JAWNKW010000133.1, forward strand.
ATATATGTATGTATTTGTGTACAATTAAAAGCGAATGACATGGAATCGAGTATGAGAACAAAATAGCCGAAAGGCAAAGTTCTTTCGTATAATGGAACACCAGAGTTCCAAGTCAATTTAATGCCATATGTTAAGTTAAGCAGTATAACTAAAATAATAAAAACATTCGAACAAACGATTCTAGACTTAACTAAATCACGAGAGATAGTTATATTTAGAAATTGTGAGAACCTCGGCAAATTGTATAATAATATAAAAGATATATACATATTTTAGACTATTTTCAAACTTTATTCCTTTTAAAAAAAAGTTATCAACAGTTTAAAAGGCTCTTAAACTGTGTTTTTCTTCTGATATTCTTTTTGAAAAAGAGCTAACAAACTAGGTAAGAGCAATGATACAAACATATAAATGAATGCCAGAAGTGTTGCTTATATCATTTTGGAAGCATCCAATTGATATTCGACTGTTCCTCCTTGCATAAGAATAGCTAAATTTGAGAACCACAAAAGCTGGACACTAAAAAAGATACGCTTAATTGCTATCTAATATCTGATTTGGATCTAATATTTGATTGACCTGAAACTCTCTATGTAGCAGCTTTATGCATCTTAAAAGATAAAAATGAACAAATACAAATTAGTATGAATGTATCCAAAGTTATAGTGAACCACCGCCGTTTAGCAGCTTCACAATTCAAATTTATGGTTATATGATTATATAAAAGTTAAGTTTGTAAATTTGGTTTAAAGGTTCGTGTAATGCAATGTTAACATTTTGTCCACACAAACTCCCATATCTCCGCAATCGATTTGCCTAAAATACTTCCGCACCGCCAAATGTATAGATTTAAATTTTGGCCATATATCTAAGAAAGCAATTTTAGACATAAACATTTCACCAATTAGAAACTGCTTGTTAGATTGCACCAAATCAGATCTAGTAAAAAGAGAATTTGGCGTAGGTTCTCGAGTTCCCATTTCAACGAATGCACGAATTTACTTTTTTGGTGAAAAAGGGCACCAGTCACTTTTTTGTGATTTCTTTAGAGTTTGTGAATTAAATCTGTTTTGATTTCATAGTCCAACTTTTATAGATAAGCGTTCAATTATTGCATATTGTTTAAAGAATACTATTATTACGTATAGCTTATTACGTTTTCAAAATATGTATTTGCATTTCAAACAAACACTTTAAACAAAACTTGCTCTTAATATTGCTGCAATGAATAAACTCGTTTTTAGCCTTAATTATGGCAAACATAATAAAAAATTGTGTCAAACAAAAAAATAAAAAAAAAAAAAAAAACTTACAAAATGAACGCACATTACACATCAAATTAATAAGATTAACGGCGGCAAATCGCAAAAAAATTTGGGGTTCATTTTGATTAGACAAGAGGAACAGTAACTAAGTGCAATAAACGCACAATATAATAATAAAACTAGAAGCAACTATAAATAATAATAAGGGTTTAAAAGAAAAGAAGCAGCATTTATCAGTGAGCGTGTATGTGTGTGTGTGCGTGTGTAATTACAATTGACAAATGACGTGCTAGTTAGCCTCAAACAGAAAGAGCCGGACGCTGTCCGACAGTGGGATACACTGCAAAATTTCTGGCTAACATGATGACTCTACATACTGCATCACAAAGTGTTGCATACGCTACAACAATATGTACAAGAAAGGAACTCTTAATAGGTCCACCGCTTAGTCGTTTCGGGTAAAGTGCAACATACGGTTGGTTGGTTCATAGTATCTTGAGCGGCGATTCGGGATGTTGAACTTAATCCGCTCTAATAAACACGGCGAGTCAACAGCATCTGCAATTTGTTTGTATAAGAATTAAATCCGTCTCTCCTTAAGTCTCCCATATACGTTATAAGGTCCAAATTCCATCTTGACAAAGTAAATAGCATTCCAAACAAGTTAAGAGTGCTCTATCGACCATTTTTTAACGAATTTAAAAAAAGAAATTTGTGTTTATTAACTGTTACGTACAAATTTGGTCATTTAATGAGTGTTTTACATTAGCCTGATTTCCAGTTCCTAACGTTAGTTTAATAACATCAGCTTACATCAACATTTTTCGTAGAGTTGATAGCAGCCTATTGTTATCTTGTGGAACTTCACAGGTGACTTTATAGTTGTGGATAACCTACCATTAAAAGAAACCTTTTGGTTTCTTTCTTCTAAATAGGATTTCATCCAGTGTACTAATGATTTTGAAAAACAACGTTTTCAAAACTTAGAAGTAACGCAATTTTGTAACTTCATCTGCGCAGAGATAATACGCATATTTTTGTGTCGCTTATAGTCTCTGAGATCTAAATGGTCATATGCTGCCTGTTACATGCATTGCACAAAACTGTAATACTCTTTTATCCAATGTTTACAGGGTATAATAAACAACAAAGAAATGTGCCTACTTCCATTCCATAGTTAGCGCTCGCTCTTTGCACTCGGCTTAACTGAGCGCAACGCGCAGTCGCAAGGCATTCATTCGCTCAGCGCAGCTCACACACACACACACACACACACACACACACACACACACACATGCAAGCGCAAACGAAGCAGCAGCTGACGCTGCATTTGGCAAACCTTTGCGCTCTGCGCTCATTCAGAAGTTGAACGTGAGTGCGACAGGTTTGTCTTGTTTCGTGAGTCGAGAAATTGAGCGGCATACCGAAAATTATTTAACAATTTTTGTGAGCATCAAAGATATGGCAATGTAATGGATTACTTATTGTTTGAGTATTGCAATATTGACATAAGTGCACAATTATGAAGAAAGCAAATATATAATATAGAAATCTAGCTGTGAATTGCTGATTTTTACAAATTTGAATGAATTTAATGTGATTTTAAACAAACGCTTTAACAATCCCCTTTTTATTTGACCTTAGACTTGTGATTTTGTTTATCAATTAAACAATTGAAAACAAATTTTTCAATAGTTTTCTCATGTGTAAGTTTCAAATCAGTATTTTCGTGTCTAGCTTTCTATCTACTGAGCACAAATTTAGTCTTTTATAGGAATTAAGTCTATAAAATCCAAAGAAAAATGCAATTAATGTATCTCAAGGTAATTAACTACTTTTAACAATTTATTAAGTTAAATTGTAATGGGACTCAAAAGTGCAAAGCAGCGAAGTGCAAGTGCTTATAAATTTTGATAATAACTTCTATATCTTTGCAGCATGAAAAGTTAACAGCTAAGAAAATGCATACTAATGTACTTTTAAATATAAAATAAAAGAATGTAATTTAAATATGACATGAAAGTATTTGCTTACGCCATATAAACAATAAACCAAAATATAATATTTATAAATTAAAAATAATATCAAAGTTGCATAATTCTTGGCATTGAACAAGTGCTACAACAACAACAACAACAGCGGAGCCGAATTGAATTTCACACAAACTTGCACAAATCGACAATGCACGTGTATTACAAATTTGGATTACTTTTGATATTTTTACTCAGCGTAAGGTAAACAAATACATACATCAAATATATACACTTTAATTTATGCATTTTAGTTTTAATCCATTTTAAGTCATTTCCTTTGCTTTTGAATGAGACGAATACGAATTTGAAATTCTAAGCACAAAGTTTTCTGGAAATACATACTCTCCAAACTGACGCATCTCAATGTGGGGCAAATACTTCAGAACAATTGCAAACCTTTAAGCTCGAAACGCCAAGGTACAAAGTGTATGATATCGTTGTACAGAACATTAATGATTAATATACTTGGAAGTAATAGCTGCGAAAACCCGTTGACAACATTTGCCAACAGTTCTGGCACTTTGAACCCAACAAACAATACAATGAGTTATATAAACACACTTTATACATGTGTACATGTGTATGAAAAGCTAAAATTCCTCATTTATAAATTGATAACCACACACAAGTTAGTCAATTTAAAATTTATATGCAGCATGTATGTAATCATTTTTATAACAAGTGCCAATGCTGTTTAATCATATCGCTCGTAATTGATAAAACTGCCCCGATAATTATGCGACCCTCTCTTATCAATGTGTTTTATACTGTGTATATTTTTACTTACTTGGCGGCAAAAACTTAAAAGCAAAGACTACGACGCTACTGTCCCCGGTCAAGTGCAGAAAAAACATAAGCTACTTTATACTACAGTTAGTATCTTTTGTCTTTGTTTCGGACCACTGCGTCTTTTTATGACTCACAGAAAACGTATATTCTAGCAACAAGCAGGCAAGTTGAACATTTATTGATTTTTCTGCAGAGTTTTCCCTCTCTAAAGTGGATTTAAAGCAGCGGGGAAACTCTTGGCAGCCCGTATTGAATATCATTGTCAGTTTCAATGTTGAAATTCTAGTAAAGTGCAGAGCTTGGGCCATTTTCAACTTGTATGTCTGCGGTGTTCCATTGTAGTTTTAAAGTTAGCTATTTCCATTTCCCATGAAAGAAGCTACATTTAGACGTTGCTACCTGATATAGTAGCAAATCTCTTCCAACCAAGTTCCAAAGCAATTGCAATTATCAGTAAGACCGCATTTGTTTTGGTTGGTTTTAAACCCTCAGAGTTTCGCCAAGAGATTTTGTCCAAAACACCGGAAATATACAAATGTATGTTGAATCTGTATGTATTGTACTTATCTCAAGTACAATAGACGTTTTCTTGTCTTGTGTTGAAAAAACGCCATAAAACAGTTTGTTGTATCGGCAACAAAGATAAATCCCTCGAAGTTCTCTGTCAACGACAGATTTTCTGCATGGTTTGCAAAAAGTTTTTTTCGGATAGCTAAGTTCATATTCTTAGACAGTAACCAACAACTTGTTCCCAATGCGAATGAATCCCTTTGAATTCACTTCACTTTTTCTTTGAAATTGTTTTTGACAGAACGCTTCTCAGCGCTTTTCAATATTGATTAGCTTTTTTCGGTAAAGCATTTTCAATTCGACAAGACTAACTGAATAGCTTAATGAAAAAGTGTGAAAGTACATAAAACATTCTATTCCAATTGAATTTAAAGAACAATTAAGGAATGCACTCAAAATAAACGACACACTATTAAACGTCTATTTCTCGCAGTGTAAGCTTTTGATCATGCCATATGAAGTACCGTTGCAAAGCTTCAACAATTCTGCTTATTTTGCGTGATCTTTGTGTCCATTTTATGCATTTAGAAAATAGTATAAAAATACTATAAAGTTCGAATACACTGATTCTTTACAAGATTTGTCGAAAAGGGAGCGAATAAGAGGTCTAAGGTATTCCCAAATGCTGAGAATAAAGAGTTGATTTTAATCAGCATAAAAATATAAATAAAAAAATCAATGGCGTAGGGCAAGAACTTGAATGATGAGAGTACAACGTATAACTCGTAACAAAACAAGTGATCATTAGTCATAACTAAATGATAGAATACTTCTCTTCAGTAAAGAACAAAATAGAGTGAGTCAGAAAAGGAGAATTTTTATAACAAGGAGAAACGAAGTGTGTAGTTTCTTTTTGATCATCTAAAGATTTCATTAAATACAAGAAGATTTTCATTACAATCCCAAACATTAACAGCAGAATACGAAATCCAATTATTTAAAGGTCCGTAATGCAAATAAGACCTGAAACTTCTTTGTAATTTAACAAAACTTCACTTAATACCAAGATAAGATCTTAAGTAGCACTTGACCTGTCGAAGACAAGATTCCTACAGAGTCACTGATAATTTTCAAGCTTCCAAGCCTCTAATGATGTATTTAAAATCAGCAAACAACTTGGTCAAAATAAAAAATGCGAAAAAAAAGTGAGAGTATTAGTTATAGAACGCAAAGCAGAGACAGACAGAGAAAAACCGGTCAAGTTGTCTTGGCAGCCATGACGTAAACGGGTTTTTCACTTCTACAGATACATGCCAACAACAGATAGATAGATAGTCTCAGTCAGTCAAGATACTTTCATTCATACGAGTTGTGCCAGCCAGCAAGCAAAGAGCAAACATAAACAAAAGCGTATAATGATAATGAGCAAGACCAGGCAGAATCAGAAACTATAAAAATAAATATAAATTTTTAGTTTTTCTGATTTTTTTTTTATATACTCTATAATTCACAAATGTACATACATATAAGGCAGCGTTTTTGCTGTCGCCGTCTCTGCGTGTTGAAATGGGTCAAGTGCGTTAAGGACAAATTGCTAGGTGTGTTCTGCTTAGAAATGATGTAACAACTTTGACGAAATTGGCGCTATTTCTAGGTAAGGCGCTAAACATTAGTTTTGGTCAAAGCGGCTTGTTGGCATTTGGCACAGTTAACTAGATAATTGGCTAGCGAACAACAGGTGTTGTAGCTACGACTAATTGTTACACTATCATCATCACTATACCAGAGCAGTTTAGAGTTAGTTCTTATCCAACAAATTTTTAAACCGCATTCGATTTTTGCAGCATCAGTCACACACATGCAGCGCCCGCCAAGAATGAAACCCAAACCGCAGACGAATACGATGAGTACAGTAATGAACAATATTATGACGAAAATGAGAGCAATGATGCAGCTGCCGAAGGATCTCCAGAAACAGCAGAGAATCGACTAATGCCCACCTCATCGACCACTACGACCACATTTCGACCCATATTTCGTACGTTGCCAGTAAAAGTTTAGTAGAATTTATCTTATAAGGCTTCTTTTTTTTCATAGATATACCCAGACGCAGTAATCATGTGCTGGAGCCCAGCTGTCCGCGTGCTTGTCTTTGCCTGGAGGACTTTAAATTCGTGCAATGTGCCAATGCACATTTAACACATGTGCCGTTAGATATGCCCAAGACAGCGGCAATTATAGATTTAAGTCACAATGTTATTGCCGAATTGCGTGCCGAGGATTTTGCCAATTTGTCCAAGGTGGTGGAGATTAATTTAAATCATAATTTGCTAAGTCGTCTGGATAAGGAGGTAAGCTAAGCAGTAGCACTAACTACAACTATTTGTATGCTAAATTACTTGCTTTTTCTTTAAAGGCTTTCTTTGGTTTGGAGCGTTTGCGCCGCCTGCGTCTGGCCAACAATCGCTTGACCACAATCGATCCCGATACATTTACAGGCGCCACGGACTTGTCGTTGCTGGATTTAAGCAACAACAGCATTATACAACGCAACGATGGCTCCTTTCTGAATCAGGCTAGTCTCAATGATTTCAGTTGCTCCAATTGCAGCTGGACGCATTTGACGCAACAAACATTTGTCAATATGAGTGCTTTGAATACATTGCGTTTGGATCACAATGATTTTAAACTGGTGAGTTGCGCGCCTAAACTTGACGATATACACTTTTTGCGTTATCGATAAACCACAAAACAACCAACAAGTTGGCAGCACTAATAGCGTAAAAGCTACATACAGCTGTTAGTCAACTATACTTTTCCCACTCGCACTAATGTTTCAATTTCGTTTTGTCCACACGCTGCCAACAGAAAATCAATACGCAAGCTTTTACGCCGCTAAAAAATCTCATTAAACTAAAACTGCCCGAATTGGATCAATCCAACATTGAAGAGCTCTGCAATTTACTAAAATCCATAGACAATATTAGTTTTAAACACTTTGATGTGAGCTGCTATGAACTGGTGCTGGGCACATCGTTCAACGAGAGTTTGATTCAGGTCACCGATTCGCCGTTCAAGCGTGTCACGGGCCTTCAAACCACACCAAAAACTACGCCAGCGCCAACACGAACAGGTAATATAAATGAAATGCGATAGTTGCAATTAGTAATTTAATTTGTTTTGACAGCAAATCGCAACAAAGGCAAAATGTCCAATATTACTACATCTGATACACTGGCCAAAGCCGGTATTATGAGTTCAGTGACAGAGAGCAGTCTAGGCGTGGAGGTGGATGCTACTGGCAACGACAAGGAGCAGCCATATCAGGTGCCCATATCACAGGAGACCATCAACACGTTGTTGATATGTAAGTTGTTGCAATATTTTTAAAATCTTACGCTAAATAAGTTATTTTTCTTGCTAGGCATAATGGTCATAGCCGTCATAGGTATTGTAATCGGACTTATCTGCCGCAAAGACATTGGAGGCATAAAAACTAAATGCTGTCGCACCAGCAAACCAGAGCCAAAGGATCAGGTGCATCCCACAGAAGAAATACCGTTGAATAAATTAGCCTAAATTGCAGCTGCCGCCGCCGTCTAAACCAAACTTGAGAACAAAAAATGAATTCCATTATAGAGCATTTCGGAACATTTGTAGTTTGTAAAATGTATCTGTCGGTTAGTTACACTTAACTAACTACCACTACTTCAACTCGTTTATATTGTATTCAATGTAGTTAATTAGCCGCAACCACATTAATGTCACCGGTTGTAGTTGTTATTGTTTGCACATACATTCAACTTGTTGCCAAGCACAACTACCTATAAACACAACAACTTCATAAACAACAATGACAGATGCATTCCAAAATTATCGTTAGTTTTAGTTCATAATGTATGCCTCCTAGTTTAAGCTGACTAGTCGCTTAGCGTTTTCAGAATACATAGCTAGTTAGTCGATCGGACTATATCGAAAAATGGTTTAATAGTTTTATATTTAAAAGGCACTTGTAGCAGTAGCAGTAGCCCAACTCCCCAGGTTTAATGTTAAGTTCATATATGGATAATAATCTATAGATACTATTTTAGTACATAGACGACAATTTGTGTATCTATAATTTAAGGTACTTTGTTTAAGTACACAACTTTTGCCAAGATATAATAAAAAAAATATTGTAAATACTTTTGTAGCAACAAATATTACGAATGAATTTTCTTTTCTACACTTATTTCAAGTTGGTAAAAAGAATAAGTATCAAAAAGCAGCCACTTTAAGATTTTTATCTTAAAAGCAAAACCATTTCAAAGTGAAAGTAAAAAAAACACGTAAATTTATTACGAGCTAGAAAAGTTTTTACGACTAACGATGTTATAATGGTTACCAATGTATTTAATTGATAGAAAGGAATAGTATAAACTATTTGAAGTAAAAAAAAACGAAAAAACGAAAAAGTCGAATCTACCGAATACATTTCTGTTGAAATATGTTCCATTGCTTTAAGTGTTACTTTATCTATTATATACAAAGCTATATGTACTAAGAAAACCCATTTTCTTTCTTTGAAATAGTATAGGTATTAAAGTTTAAGTACCTAGAAATACAGGCTAGGAAAAGCTAAATGTTAAAAACTTTGTAGCTAAAATGTTTTATCGCTTAGAACACTAAAAAATGAAATATGAAATATTGAACTTCTTTCGGACGAATTTGATTATCAAGAAACGATGTTCATCTTCAAAAGTACCACTCAAGATTAGGAACATGATTGAAATGACTATTGACTACTTAAAATTGAGTTGGGCACTTAAGGTTTCTATTGGCCCTTTACGAGATAGTTGGACAGGACTTGTCCAAAGTTAACTGGGAAGCCTGTTTAGGTAAAGAGAACACACACACGCGTTTTCGTGTTGCATATATCCATATTTTATGATATGGTCATAAACACTTTTACAATGGAAATATTGAGCGCCTTATGGGACTAACAAAATTTTCAATTCCGTTAAAGAATCACGTTGTTAAATCAATTAATAAGACAATAACAAAAATATTCGCGAAGTTTTCAAATTAATGTTGAGGGAATATAGCTTAAACATTATCACCCATCAAGAGCTCTTGAATATGAACTATTGTTGATCGTTGTGGAAATTCATTTTGAAACTATTTGACAGAATTTATATGTAAGATCATTCCATTTTAAGAAGTTGATTTGAATGAAGTTTTGGCTCCATATACTAAGAATGACAACGACATAATGACCAAAAAACGACAAAAAACTAAGTTTACAGACTATGTTTTAGGAGGATTTAAATTTTAAAAGTAAAGTCTCCGTTAAGTTTGTCGTAATATACTTTAAATTGTTTATTTACTTCAAATATCTATGAGAATTTTCGATATGTCGATTTAAAACTGCAGTAAATCGTAGATATCGTAATCGGAATCGAGATTAAGAACAAACCACAATATGAATCAATAAAAGAAAACCTAGTGTTTTTTACTGAGGGAAATTGGAAAGGACAGCTGCTAATGGATTTATAGCAACTTAATTCTGTTAGAAAACACCACTTGTCGAATTAAGCGACTAACAATGACACTGGGTTCTTTCGAGATCAGCAGGCCCCAGGCTTTAAAGAGGTTGCGCGTAGGGCTTGGGACCCACCACGTAAAACCACAATTCCAATGAAAGAATGTATTTACATCAGGCCGTAACCCGATAACGGGTTGTTATGGCCAGTAAATTCTTTAAATTGCAAAATTCTAACCAGAAACTCCTTTGTTTACTTCTAAACTATAGCAAGTCGAACATTAGCAAGGTAAACAAAAACAAAGAATAACCAATACAGGCAGATAAACAACCCATTAGGAATAGCCCCCTCTAGGTTTAATAAATTACAGAAGAACGAACTGATTGCATTGGTTAGACAACGCCCATTGCCCGCCGCCCCACTGCAAACAAATAGGAACATTGTGAGAGAACTAAGTAAATCGGGTGAATTGAGGCCAAAGTCAGACAAGCGCTAATAAAACAATAGACAAGCAAACAAGTAAGAATAATAATAAACACATACATATGCATTAGATGTGACCAAAACTAAACAACAAAACGAAATAAGAGGCAATGATGTTTTCTGGTAGAGGCAATCTAGATACTCTTTTTAATACAAACTTCAAAAAATTCAGATGCCATTCGTCGCGTATCGATAGTACTAACGAAATATCGAACTTTTTAGGAAGATAGGTAGAAAGTATCGATATTTTCGCATCTTTTCAATTCGATGGTACTATCCATTTATGTGAACATGCGTTATATTCAATTGCAGTGGAAATGCGACAGTGCCAACAGAATCTAATTTATGAAGAGAGAGTGTCGAAATGAACTTGTGCTTGTGATTCGCCGGCATGTGGTGCTGCATGTTATCGGAAAAAGTTTGATAACTTTTTTGATAAAAGTTTGAGTGTAGCAATTACAAACAGCAATCAATACTAATGTTATGCCGGGTTCACACTGACACTTTGTTGTCACACGGGCACACCTCAGTGTAAACAGCCCGTTGGCACAGTTACTACATGTCACACGAACGAATGCAGTCTCAGTGTGAACACAATTAAAACAAAAATCCAGCTTTGAAATTCAATTTTTAAAAAAATGGATTCAAAGAATAGTAATGTCGTGTGGTAATTGATTCTTGTGTTGAATATATCAAAAAGCTAATTCAAGCTGTGGAGGAGTCTGAATGTCTCTGGAATGTAGACGCGTATATAATTGTCGTAAGAGAGCAACTGGGGTATAGTGCCACAGCAAGTCAACGTCAAAAAAAGCAAACGCCGCCAATTGCAACCTTTTTTTTTGTATTCATATTTGACAACGACAATAATAATAATGACATGCACATTTCATGTTTCACGTATGACTCTTTTCGTAGTTCTTGACATTGTTTACTTTTTATGAACTTCTGGCCACAGCGTCATATAGTCATATTTTCATAATGTAAAAAGGGGTTTAAACAAAACATATTCATTTGCTCTGTCACAGCCGTGTGACTCATAATTTGTAAAATTTCCACGTGTGACAGCCATTGGCGCACAGGCACTCGTCACATTGTCATAGTGTCATATAGTGTAAAACCCGCATTACATAGTAAATTCCCAATTTAAAAGTTAATGGAAAATAGGCATATATAAAGCGAGTCTATTGATAAACATTTTAGCTGTGCAGCAGATATGAAGCACACAAACGATAGATCGATAAAGATACTATTGAAGTGCTTTTGTCGATCGTTACAACATGTACAGCGATTTGACCTTCTAAGTACTCTTTCCTAACTAGTTGTATCCCATAACGATAATGCCTGCTAGCGAAAAGTGTATACAAATAAAAAACTTCATTTCCCTATTCAATCTTATCAAGGTAAAACACACGCACACACACAAACAATATGAAATCCCATAAAAACAAAGCGAGTGTGTTCGAACAATCATTTGACCTATTTTTGTTTATAGATTCATAGACAGTGTGCGCAAAAAGTGTGCCGACACCTTCGCACAAGTTGAACAAACTGATAGATACAATTGGTAATTTTGTGTTGTTTTTGCGTAGTATCTAACTTAAAGTGCTTTGTAAATAAACAAATGCGTAAAAGGAAAGAATTAACGACGACGAAATATTCAAATTGTCTAAGTTTGAGGTGTAGAATTTTCTATGCAACAATAAAAGAATTTCATTTAGTATGAATAGTTTTGTTTTGCATTTGTATTGCTTATTTCGTTTACGAAATACAATTTCGCAAACTTCCGCAATTAATTGCGTAGCATTTCAGCTAAAAGTATACATAGCTGGGAACGTATCAGTTGGTAATGGGCGGTTACGGGTTGAAGGAGGCCAAAGTGACGTGGAACTGCAATATTTATTGTCATAATGAGTCACTCTTTTGGGCCATAAATAATTTTATATTAATACTTGTTTTTGTTTTTAACGAAATGCACGTTGATGGTATAAGTAAATGAGTGAATACGGTAACAAATTTTGATCCTACTCAGTTCAAGTGATATATTTTGTGCCAATAAGATTATAGCATATGATAAAGTATGTATTATGGCCTTGTTCCTTGTAAGTTCTCGAAAGGGTTTCTTTGCATATCTTTTTGGAACAGCACGTCTATAATGTGTCCTGAATTCTCGCAGTTTTACTCAATAGGTTTTTAAGTTGAGCTGCAAAATTATCGATATCGATATCGATTTTGGGCTTGTCGTTCAACTTTCAGTGGGGAAAGGCTATAAGCGGCTAAGGCCCTAGTCACACAGGTCAAAAATATCGGCGCAACTAATTAGTTGTCGATAGTAGTCACGCCGACACGTAACAGAAACAATCACTTACTTTTTGCATCTATAGAGCGCGCTTCTAGTGAAGGGAAAATCCCAATTACAACTGTTTTGTCACCATACATACAACATACTGTCATTCCGATTGTTCTCGGGACAAGCCGTCATTCTCAGGAATGAACTTGCGGATAAACTAAGAAACAGAGCTGCAGCATTCTTGATAAAGCCAGAGCCATTCTGTGGTTTTGGAAGACTCACTGTTAAGCAACTACTAAGGGAAGATTTAGAAGAACTACAGAATTGTTATGTGCTCCAGGCGTCAGACAAGCCAAACAATATCTCCTAACATGTCATGGACTGAGTGTGTACTTAACAATATCATCTTTTTTGCGCTTCAAGCTATCTATCTATCTTTGTCAAAATTAACTAACTTCTTTTTGCCCGAATTTGTATCTTCTACTGTCAAACACAAAATGTAAAACTTTGCGAAAATAAACGCATGGTTAGAAACCAAACTTTCTATACATTTTTACTTGATAGACTCACCTCCATGACCAAATTAACGCAATCCTGCGATTCCTTGCAATCCAACAGTGCCACAACGTTCTCATGATGAAGTTCAGTAAGTTCCTTTAGAATTTTGATCTCCTTGCCGAGTAAATTTTGCGTCTTTATAAGTCCTTTCTTTGTAATGCATTTAATGGCCACTTGCATATGTTTCTGCGAATAAATAAAAGTAAGAGTTATGAGAAATGTAAGATCACTTGCTAAAAATAGCATCTATAACAATAAAGCGTTCTAGAATTGTTTAAATTAATATTAATTGTTGTTAATTTAGCCGCAAAGCGGAGTCACTGTACGCCTAAACTAATTAAAAACTCACAACTTAATCAATTAGGTAAATTAAATACAACAAAAACATATTAATGAATATTTAATTAGCAAAACTAATAAGTAAACAAAGAGTAAAATAAGAAAGTCAATGCCCTGTATATGTTCCAGTAACCCAGGATTTATGTTCATTATTCCTAATTTAAACTTTCCGAATTTATCTATGTGAATGTAATACAAACATATTTAACTCTTATTTCACGAAAATATATCAACGGAAAAGCTTAAACAAGATAAAGATTAAAAACATATCGAAGCTATTGCACGAAAATATCGAAAATTACTCTTCATAATTCATCACCTGGTAAAATTTTGTATACTGCATAGTTATACATAAAAAGTCATTCGATTTGACACAAAATTGACCAAAGAGCATGAATGTAATAGAGTGGAATTCTTGACCTTTAACCTTTACATTGAGGCGACTTGCTCAAATGCGTCCATTCCCCAAGACAGTGCATTTGTTTTGCTCTTTCTCAAGTTTATCTACGATTGAGTCGGTCTAAGTGCCATATGCCACATCATCTCTGAAGTGAAGCGATATTTTTGTTGATTTTGTTAGTTGTTGTAAAAAAATGTATTAGTACAAATAAAAAAATCAATTTGTTTTAAAATTATATTTATGGGAAAACTTTTAAAATTATATAAAAGATTGTTTCATTGAAAAAATTCACAAAATTTTCAAATTATGTGAGTTGAAAGTTTGTGTTCGTCAATTCGATGAAGTATACTCTCCGAGGGGTAAAATCAACGCTACCCTTCTTGGGTAAAGTTAACACTAGATTGCCGGAGCCTAGCTTGCACCTGCAAATCTTGTAAGTTGGCCACTTTTTGGTCGATTTTTTAATTTTGTCAATGCAATTGAACCTGGAAAAGTTGGCCACCTTAAAACCAGAGCTATGTTATGTATGAAAATACGAAGGCTGCGTTTTCGAATCATACAAATAATCCAAATCAATGGCAAAATTCACAACTGAACGCAATTGGTTGCAGTAAACTCGTTGCTTATATAAATTTGAATGAAATTCTTCCAGATGGAATTTTGGCGGAAATTGATTTAGACACTTATAGCAGGTCACTTTAGACATGCTGGATAGCAGGTCTCTTTAGATACGCTGGATAGCAGGTCGCTTTAGACATGCTGGACCGTGCTTAACTCATTCAATATCATCGATCAACCACCGTATTCGCCGGATTTGGCCCCAAGTGACTTTTTTTGTTGCCACTCCGTGGAACCCGTTTCGACACAATTGAGGCCAAAAAAGAAAATTCGCTGAGAGTGCTGAAGAACATCCCGGCCGACGCCTACAAGGCCAGTTTTAATGATTGGAAAAAGAGTTGGCATATGTGTATCGTTTCAAAATATCGATGAAGATAACAAATTTTAGCGTTTTATTTACAATTTCCGACAACTTTATTGTCACAATGTATATATACCCAACATCCATTATCTAGTGATATGTAGTAAGCACTAGTGCATGATTCAAGACTGCTTATTTGCAACAATGAAACTTCAGTTGAGCTACAACATACATACTTAATAAAGAAAAGTATACTTTTATATATATACTTAATAAAACAAACAAAATCCTCCTTTTAAACATTGTAAATCGCTTGGCAACAATTCTTAAGCTTGTTCATAAGCAAACAAATGACAGATGGAAGACTTGCTATCGGTCAGACTGCAAGTACTTTATATAGTATGCATCTATATATTCTTTGATTTATGTTTAACTTTGTTTATTAAGAAAAACAGAAGAAGAGTATAGCAGCTGTAATTATAAAACAAGCGATAATATCCATAGATTTATAGTGAGAAACATTTAGAGAACCCTTTTGTGTGTGTAATCGAAATGACAATCAACTTGTAAGCAATTCTTTAATGAGTTAAACAATAATTCTATCTTTATACATAATATGTACTTATGTATGTATAAGTCGAAAGACTCAGACACAGAACAGTCATCAACAAAGTTAAGTGCAAAGCAAATAGAGTCTGCGGGTCGAGTGTAATGTGCTTATCGCTCATTCAAAAACAACGGTAAAGCTAAAGTCTTAGTAAACATCCATGCAATTCCAAGCAGAACAGACTCCGCCCCAATGCTTTATGACGTATCTAATTATAAACCTCAGTCGTACAAATGCATTCAAATTAGAACTGTGCCCCACCAAAACGCCTTTGTAGTTGCTCGAGTTTCCAGCTATTTCTCCTCCTTTCTGCACGTTGACGCTTTTCAATTTTAGTGCATGTATGTGGCCAAGAGAAGAGCGCTTCGTGCGTGCCCATTGAGGCATATGCTATTGAGAATTTTTTCAAAACGGCAATAACATTGGCAAAAAAGAGTCTTGGCACTAGATGAACTTGCAGGGATTGGCCTATAAGAAGCTATTTTTGTAGACAAAATGATACGTCTGAATAGCTTTCTTTATAGCCCTTTCCTGTGTATGCTTTTATGAAAGGTTTTAATGAAATACTTTTAAAGCAAACTGTCATCCTGAAAGGAACTCTTAAGTTGCTAGACTAGAATTTGGTGGGAGTTCCCGACAAGTTTGTTAACTGAGTGGAAAAGAATTAAAGATACGAGTGTTTCATTTCATATTTCGGGAACAGAGAACAAGTCGAAAGGGGTTTTCTTTTCAAAAATATTCCCCACGACAATCGATACACTTTTGCATACGCTTAAGCCAATTTTCGAAACATTTGCCGCTCCGAAAGAGTTACCTCCTTAACATGTATTTTAAACGAACGAAACCAGCCGCTTCAGGTGTCGAAAAACATGCCAAATCAGAACTATACGCCGGAAGGCCCATTAATTCAACGTTTTGGGTTTTCCAAAAGCCTCTTGTGTGAGAAATTTAATCTAGTCCCTGCAGCCGCTTTTACTGCGACCTGACTGGCTGATAATATAGCTATTTCGCTATATTTGGCCTATGGCGCCTATATACGCTTGTGTGTATGCCCATAGATTTAAAGAGCTGTATCCAGGACACTGTAACACCGTGTCTGGTGCGCTTTTTTGTCAGAGAACCGTCCGTGTACCAAGCTATGGTTGGCCTTTTTATAGGATGCATCTCCTCTAAGGTTACCCATGCCCGTTTGCTACTTATAATGGTACAAAAGCTCTGCATGAAATGGTATTCGGTGGCCATTTCTTCCCTGGGTTTTCAGAATTGTCTTTCCCAGTCTGCCAACCTCTCGACCACTAATTTTATGGCCATTGCCAATGCCTTCCACTGCCATCCTTAGCAGTGTTGCTTGGAGTAATGGTCATTGAACAATTTATCTGAGCTGTTCAAGTATTTTTTTCCCGTTGGTTATTAACAACCACTTTTTTGAAATATGAAATAACATTCAATTTGATCCATAAGAGTGAATGGTTTGTAAACCAAGCTAATTTTTATTCAATGAATGATACTGGCATTTTAAAACGTCCATATATTGTTGATAAGCGATAATTGCTACAATTACTAATCAATAGGTTAGTACCCACTGAAGTTCAGGTGATAAAGGCCGACCAATTTAGCGATTTGATTAACGCTACTTATCTCTTATTTCAACCAAGAAAACACTTCGCCTACTTTATGTCGCTTTCTATTTGTCATTTAAGTTATATTAAAAGTTCGTTTACCAGGAAAAGTTCTTGACCCAATCACCTCAATCAAAGCTAAAAGCTAAGTCAAACAAAGCGAAAAGCAGAAAAACAAAACGAAATGGAGCAACAAGAAATACTATACTGTACATATGTATAGAAACCAAACGACACGACGTCAATCAAATGGGAAAGTTGAGGCCGGTCGTATCAATTTGCATAGCAATCGAGGCTGCTGTGCTTTACACAGCGGAAGCTGATACCAGGCCATGAATACCCAAAGTACCCCCACCAAGAGCCAAGCACTTCGATATACGCACGCAATTCGCACATGGGGTACGTCTGTAGTATATATCGCATATATCTCGATTTCAACAATGACAATATAACTGGCAACTGCGTCGCAGAAAATTAGTTTGGATATGGAGAATCAACGAATTGTCCGGGGTTCAATGCACCTTGGTCCAACCCCAGCGGGCCTTATGAATGATAAGCTAATAAACGCAACAACATAAAAGAAATTTCGGGCGCATTGGCCTTTTACCCAACTAATAGAAACAAAAAAAAAACCAAAACAAATTTAGCCAAGATAAAAAAAAATGGCAAACAACATATAATTGCGCAGAGAAAAATGCGGCAAAGCGGCAAAAGCAAAGTGCAGCACATCATAGCGCACGAAAATGTAAAAGTATCTCTCAGATACACAAACACCAGTACACGTATCCATTTGATTATAGCCAACTGAACTGCCACAACTGGTTTACTATATATGGTGAAAATCATAGTTGAAACTCAAAACTGATGGCGGAAATCTCTTTGCAAAATGCGACGCAAGTTCAGTGTTTTTTTTTCCCAAACGATTTTAGTTTGTTTTGTACCCTGATTTGGGGCGTAGTAACTTTGGCATTAGATTTGAACTCTTTTGGTTTGGTTTGGTTTAGTTTGTTTAAAGTTAATTAATATGGCAGCATTTTGTAGTTCATATTCAAAAACCATTGGGAGTGGGTGCTCAGGTTTAAACTACATTCACTCAATATATAACTGCAGTTTTTTAAGACCTTAAGGATTTCACATATATCTGTATTTTAGAAAAACTTCCACTCAAAGCAATATATCGCCATTGCCAATATATAATAAATAAAGTAGAAACAAAGAAATGTTTCAAGTACGTTTTTGGAATTTGTATTGAAGGGATGTTGTTGGAGGGATGTTGGAGTTGTGGGACACATCGTATCCGAAACAATAGACTATATTTTTTGATTTAGGAGTTTTCTACAAGGAGCTAGCTCTGTGCTCTGTTTGTGTAACATTGCGCCCAGGTTAGATTGCGCCTGATGCTAGCCAGGAATGTCGGTATGAAAACTGCCTGTCTTCATGGCAGAGCGCAGTCCAGCTAACTCGTTTCCTTAAATGTTTCTGTGATCAGTCATCGCTACATCGCAGAGAAGTGGGTTCTGCTGGCATGACGTCAATGGAGCAAAACATAGGATTTTTTTCCTTTTTAGTAAGTAACACACATAATTAGCTTGTAAACTGCACTTAATTATTAACATAGTCAAGTTTTGTTCAACTGACTTGACTCTGCCATCTTGACGAACATCTATTTATGTCGTGTTAATCATGGATATCCCTTCTAACAATTCTTATTTTATCTTTCTCTTAAACTCGAATATACTTTCCTTGCTTGTGAGACAATATATTTGGGATATTTTATATTTATATTTGGGATATTTTGCTCATTAGAGCCACACATACTTCTACTCCGTACTCAATCTTAAAGCCGCCAGGGTACAGTAGATGTTCTCTCAGGGGATTTTACAAGTTTAAGCAGTTTACGCATATTAGTATATATCGTTAATTTTTTTCACAAGTAAAAAATGAAATGCTCTTTAAACCTGTTTTAATTCAGATGACAGTCAATGTTTTAAGAACCTATTTGTAGTCGCAAGCGGTACATAATAAATTATGTAAAATTCGTTTCGCCTAATATTGAAATTGGTATTGAAACAATTGGTGTATCTGCAAGGGAAGAATAACTAATAAGTATTTGATCAAATCAGAGCATGGTGGAACAATAGAAGGTATGTTTGCGATGCCTAAAAAGAGGCAACAACTCTGAGTAATCATACCATATGTTATTGTACCATGCACTAGAGTATATAACTTTCGGCGCTCTGACGTTTTACGATCATATCATTTTATTTTTACGCTTGATTTACTTTTAAAAAAAAAGTCTTTATAGACTACCTTATTGTTATTGCTCATAATTTATTGAGAACAAGAATTCTCAAGTCTAGTCTCCATTTAAAGAACTTGACAAACTGGTTTACGTGAGAAAAACGTTAAAGTTTACATTTATTTACTCGTTGCTGTTTTATGTGCAGTTAAACCATTAATTACACACGTGGCTTGAAAGTGACCTTAAATTGATATGGTTATTTTTTATATGATTGTGAACTTCATCTGCTTCATTGATTGAGTAATTTGAGTAAGCAACGCATGATTTAACTTGAACAAGTGTTTACATTAACTAATGTATCTAATTTATTGCATAAAAAACATTTATCCACAAAGACGTGGGCTTTTATGTTGAAATAAGTCATAAAAGATTATAAAAGAAGCAAAGGGTTAACATGGTGCTATTAATTTAAGTATATATAAAAATATACTTCTTTTTTTTCAAAAAAGCAAAAACAATTTTTATTTTGAATGTTTTTATCGAAACCCCGTTTTCTCTAAAATTTGATTAAGATTTTAATGCACAAACGGTATAATTTTTGAAATTAATCGATTTAAAGGCGTTAAGGCTTGATTTTAAAAATCAAGGTAACTAATTGTGTATATTATAATACTAGGGGGTTCCGCTCACTAACCCCAGTGTCTCTTTCTTCAGCTTCCCCTTCTTTTCCTCTTCTCATCCTTATAATAAGACCAGCTGCGGATATTGGTACTGCTTTGTGAAAAGTTTGCATATCTCCAGCATAAATTTTCAATAAAACTGAAAAAAAAAACTCTTCCCATTCTCCTTACCCTATGTCGTATATGACCACTTTACCTTCTGAAACAATATTCCGTCAACTCTTCCTTATATATAGCACATAACATAGAAAATTACAAAGAAATCATTATAACAGTACGTAGAATGAAGCCATCCTCTTTTCTTAAACTATAACTGGTTCTTTTCTCATCGAATGATCAGTGCAATGGGCACCCAACAGAGATCCGCCATCATGTGTACGTCACAATGTCCTTGGTAACGAGTTTTCATTACCTTAATATCTTAATATCTTGATGGAAACGTTCGCTCTGCTCTTCGGTAAAGTTTCCCCAATTTTCGGAAAATTCGTCAAGGTGTTTCCCCGCACAGAGCTTATTTCGAACTTTGAGCAAATGTATGAATCAGAATCATGTGATTGAGAGACGAGTTGTCCCATTTTTCTTGTAATGCTTGACGTCCCATTAGCCAAGTCACCAACCATTGTAGTGCTGTATATAATAATGTATAATAAAAATGATGCATTCGAATACTTTTGACAGAATTCTTAGATAAAGAGTATCATGCTAAATTTGTTCAATAGATGATGGCTTCGGAAAACTCTTGACAGTTTAGTCATTTTGCTTTGCAAAATTATAGTTATTGAGTTAAAAGTTTCTCTAATTTTATGAATTATATAGCTAATCCAATCGATTCAATAGTTTCTGATGTCGAGCTTTCCCTGAACAATTTTTTAATTTTTTCTTAGTTGTTAATTAATTGCTGATTTTCGTCTCTGTGATGTAGTGTAGTCAAGCCTTCGGCTAACACTTCGGCCGTGTCTATGTGAGCACCCAACGAAAGATCGAACTGCGATTTGATTTCCCTTTGGTTTCCCTTTGAGTTACACTGCTTTTAAATGCGAATTCTTTTTATTATGAGCAATTACGTTACTTTGCTAATTACAGCGTTTAAATTGTAATCATATTATAATATTGCGCCGATAATTTACAGACTTCAGCCAGACGGCGAGACATTTTTTTAAAGCGCAATTCAAACGATTGAATAATACCACATGCAAAAATAAAGAACTATAAAAAGCGACTCAACGAAATGGAAAACTGAAAAAAACCCAAATTATAAAAATTAAATGCATTCAACTAAAAGGAGTCCAAACTCAGTTAAAGTGATTTTTAGTAAAGCTTAGAATTATGGGATGTGGCGCACTACAACAAATTGCACCATAATTTATATTGTATATAGACAATTCGAGTCGTTTCAGTGGGCGACTTTGGGATACCCTATATTAATTGTTCAAATTTCTGTGAAAATCATGATGGGTTATGTGTTACAGGAATGGTGGGTGTGAGAAAATGAGTCTACTTACTTACTAGGATTGAAAAACCGTTCTGAACTAGTTCGATTACACTTAACTTTTTATTGAACTTTTGAACTATATCTTGATTTTTCGATCTTACGGACTTTTAGGGGTCATCCATATAGGTACTACACCATCACAGCTATGAGTGGATCACCTAGATGAATATATTTGATTAATGAGGGGGAGTAAGTCTTTTTTGTTAGTTTGGATCTTTAACATCTTTCAATCTTTTGGTTCTTAGTAAAGTTCATCGACAATGGACGTTGGGAGCTTGACGAGAGCGGCTAGCTAAGATCGCTTAAGCCAAGGATAAGGAGAAAAAGATAATCTACTCTTTATGCCCAGTACACTTAGTGTATAAGGCAAAAGGAGGCGTGGCAGGTTATAAGTTCCATGAGCCAAAATTCAAATGTCCGTCTGCCTTTATGTGTCAGTAGGTCTTACGGACTTTTAGGGGTCATCCATATAGGTACTACACCATCACAGCTATGAGTGGATCACCTAGATGAATATATTTGATTAATGAGGGGGAGTAAGTCTTTTTTGTTAGTTTGGATCTTTAACATCTTTCAATCTTTTGGTTCTTAGTGAAGTTCATCGACAATGGACGTTGGGAGCTTGACGAGAGCGGCTAGCTAAGATCGCTTAAGCCAAGGATAAGGAGAAAAAGATAATCTACTCTTTATGCCCAGTACACTTAGTGTATAAGGCAAAAGGAGGCGTGGCAGGTTATAAGTTCCATGAGCCAAAATTCAAATGTCCGTCTGCCTTTATGTGTCGGTAGGTCTGGGAGACCATAAGAGCTAGGGATACAAAACTGTACCAAAAGATGCAAGACAACTCGGGTAAGATGAAGTTTGTCGAACTGTGTTGATATCTGCTCCCGTGTTCCCTTTGAATATATTAACCCGTACAGGGGTTTACGTCATGCTTATGTGCATATGTGTAACAAAAGAGTCCACAACAAAATTTGTAACTCTAGCTCCCATTTGACCATATTGACATGTACTAGTGTACACGCCATGTCGTCGACATTCGATGACTTAATAAAATATTTATTTCCAATTTTTCTATATCCTCTTCGTAACCAAATGTTTCGCTTCCGCCGTATACACGCTCTCACATCAGCTGATAACGAAGGGGAGAAACGAAAACAGGGAATAACAACGTGTACAGTACATTTTCTATTTCAAATCAATTTTTTCAAGACGTAAACGCAACGTATCCGTGCGAAACTTGTAGTCTGCAAACCGCAAGCATTGTATCTTTCAAATGGTATAGGTTTCACCTGACTACCATGCGCTATTGCGAAGTAATCGGTTCCACACTCAATTTTTGCTTAGCGCATTTATATATAGAAATTGGAAGTTTGGTGCTGTTTCTAGGCAAGGGGGTGTAATTGGTACATTTTTGACTAAGCCAAATTTGACTGGTGTGGTTGTGAACCGCTCATGGTTACAGTTAGCGATATCAACACTATACGACCAATACATCTGCATAGGGAAAATGAGCAGCTTGTTCAAATATTTATGCCTACCGGTTCAATGCTGTTTATTTTGCTATAAACCATCTATAATATATATACTCTAAAGCACAGGGTATAACTATAGAATACATACACTTGTAAAAAGCGTCAGCTTTGCAGTATATGTTTATTATTATTAAATGCACGTGTAGCTGATAAAAATGTCTGGCCTTTAAATGGGACATACTTTAATCAATATCAGGCATAGGCAGCTATTAGATGCATTTACTTTTAAAGTATCTACACGGTATCTTTTCTACTTGTCGCATTTAGTTTTATATCTATTTTTGCCTTAGACTCATTCATTTAATTTTAGACACAATGCCAAGCAAAAGGCCTAACCAAAAGTCTGTTGTATCTTTTGTATACAAAGTATCTTCTGCATCTTTTGTTGTCTACAGCACATGTCCATAGCATTTCCATATGTTTCATTTACAATGGCCTGTCATTTATGGATTATTTTTAGTCAATATTACGGGCTCTGCGCTGTGTTCCAGGACCGCACGTGTATAGTAAGAGTGGTTTTTCCAGCAGCTGTTAAATTTTTCAGAAATCACAACTCATTTCAGAGATATTTTGCAGGTACACGCAGAACCTTTTGCTAATGAAGGTATGCGCGGAATTGAGAGACATTAACAACTAATTAAGTAAGTATGTATTTGAATGCCTAGCAAACCGTGCCTGAGAGTTGAATAACTATTTACAATTTCGAAGTACTTCTGTATCTATACACATGATTGGTAATTATAACAATATACGTAAAGGAAGAAGTATTCGCAGACATCTAGAAACGTCATTTTTGTTCTTGAACCCTAAAAATCATCCAAAACATACGCATTGTCATTCATTCAAAAACAAAAAAAAACTCGATCAGTTTGTACATACACTCATATATACAACCGACTTGTTAATTTGAACTTCTTTGAAACTGGATGCTGCTCATGAAACCCGCTGATTTGCTTTTGAACGAGAAAACGTATATTTGTTTATATTAAATTTAAAAAAAAAAAACCTGTTCATGCGTATAAGGCAACAAACAGCAAACAAGTCAAAAAACAAAACGATCGAAACAAAATATGCAAAGTGGAAAGCGAAAAGCGAATCTTTTACCATGTGTCAAGAGCGGCCAGTTATTGCATCAGCTGTTTGGTTTGTGTATCCGTAAGATACAAGATCTTTCACTTTATTTTTTATTTTATTTCTGTTTGAAACAGCTGTTGTGTTTGTTTTGTATATGTATTTGTATAGACAAACGCATGTATGTTTGAACATCTGATTCATTTTATAAGGCCAAGTGAGAAATTATATGTAGATATGCATATACATATAAGAAAACTGTTTGCTCAGCTTAACGAATATTTTTAAATGCGACCACAAACATACAACTTTATAAATACAGATACCTCTTCTTCTCTCACAGATACAAATAAACAAAGCGCAATGCAATATTTGTTATGTATACAAATTTCATTTGCTTATCTTTCTAAGTTGACACATTTTTTTCTAACTTATTCAAGTTTGTCTGGCGCATTCTTAATTGCAGTTCCGTGACAACAACAATAACAATGATAATAATTACAACAATAGAAGTGCTCCGAACCGTTCAAAATGTCTGACAGACATTTGTCTGACATTTTGTTAATGGGTCTTCATTGAATTTGTATTATTAGTACATCTAAATTTATTTTTAAAGTTCATATAAATGATTTGTTTGCGTTTCTATTGTCATTGTATATTTCAATTTTTTTTTTTTTTTTGTGTAACGATGTCAAGTACATTTATTTGGCTTTTGGGTATTGTATTTCAAAGATTAAATTTGAGCTGTAATAGTTGCTGCAGCTTGAAGTGAACATAAGACATCGTCAAGGTTTTCATAAAGACAATTTGTTTTTACACAGAGCACAAGTTTTGAAACAGAAATAAATCTCTATCTAGGAGTGAAATTATAGCTCCTGCATTTGCATTTTGATTCTCATTTTCATCACTACGTAGGCGGCTTACGTTTTGGATCTAGGACTGCGGGATTTAGAAATAAATGTAGTTCGTCTTTAGAATATGTGAAGACACTATGCTTCTTCTTCTTCTTCTTTTCATAAGTCAAGCCCACAATCAACATTTCCACTACCAATGCTTTTATCTGTATTTGAAATTTCAAACATTTCGTTCCTTAAGTATCTCATAACTGTAGAGAAAACTAAAGCATCAAAGATTAAAACTTGTTTATGATGCCAGTAAAAATGCATCTTCTTCATTTCTTACAATTGTTTTGGGATTTAGTTCGTTAGCGTTTAGTTTCTTGATTAATCAAAAGGGAAATTTCGATTTAATTAAATCATAAATTCAAATGCAATAACCGATTACTATAACTCTTTGCATAACTCACATCCAACTGAATTTAGTTGTTCACATTTTCAATCAGATTTGTACTGAAAAATATACCATATAATCTCATACGGTATATGATATATAACTTTTTACGTTAAAAATTTCCCGTCTAAACATTGAAAAATCTGTTACAGCTGCCTAGAGGGAAGTATCTCCAAAAAGTAAAAGAATATTCAAGAATTTTCACATACAGAGAATTTTAAATGTGTGTAGTTTATATGAGGAGAGTTCGGAAATTGGTACATGAGGCATGAGATCTTGATGATCATGACAAAACATGCAAAGTAACAGGTTGCAAAAATACACAACTCCAGGTTTGAAGTCCCTTACTGGAGTTTGTTAGAAAACTGAAATTGCATGTTGAGTGTGTGTGTGTGTGTGTGTGCGGCGACAATCCATTGCAGTTCCTTTACGGAATTTGCCTAAGTGATAGGGACCAATCGATACCCGAGTCAATCCTGACCATTTTTGCACAGGAAACTTAAGTTCTGCCATGCAGCCTTCTTTCTATTACATTACCTTGACACTTGCCATCATTTAACAATCGCATTTCACAATACTCACAAACTTTATAAAACTGTATGGCGATAACGATCAGAAAGTGAAGGTTTTGGCCGGTGACTGCTCGCACGCCATCAATCGGCCATTTGTCTTAAAGTCGGTCGATGTTGGCACACTTTGTGTGGCCGCAAATGCGTAAAAACGTTCTAAGTGACGACTGGTTCCAAAATGACGGCGGCCAATGAAGTTTGTGCGTCAAAAACTCCTTGTACGTAACACCTACGAACTTATTTTTTGGGGGTTACCCGAAAATGTACACCTGTAATCACCGTCACAAACGCAAAGCTGGAATTATAATGGCTACGCGGTTTACCGAATTCAACAGAGATTAAGCAGTGGCTTTTTAGGGGTGCACTAAAGAAGGCCCATTTCGGTCTGTCGACCAAAAAGGTTTTTTTTTTTGCATTCACACGATTCAAGTGGATTAGCATGAAAAGGATATGACGATCAAAGATCAATGTTCTCGTACATACGATGCATCGGCAAAACATAATGTTTTTGATACCATCGAACATTTCGCTAAGATCATGCCAAACTAAGTAACTTATTCTTCGTTTTACAAATTGTGTTTGCAGAATTGAGACTGTCATCTCAAAGTTTATTCAAAGGCCAAACTCTCAGCGAAATAGACTGCTAAGGGATATCAAAACATTTATGTTGACATAATTTAGACGTAGATCTATTGGTCTGTTTTTTATAGTATCTAGATATCTTCTTATGTTTAGATGGCTTTAGTTTTACATATTTCGTATTATGTAACGAAGTTTCTTCTATAATAAAAAGCAAAATTTGTAAATATAAATGTTATAAATGTTTTTTGTCCGATGTATCGACCTACACCGATGTTTAATGTAGATGGACTCTGCGATGGTAAACATCGATGTTTTGGTCTGGATTTACATCAATCAATATATCAAAGCTCTTGGACACACATTCCACATTAATTTGAAGCGATAACTCTTTTTTTGTCTACGAACTGTTATTTTATCCAGCATATTCTCTAGATTCAGCCCCCTGCAACTTTTTTCTACAGAAAAAGCTCGGCCCAAAAAGTCACTGATTTGTTAAACTATCCTCGTATTTAGATTAGAGTGGGACCATTTTTAATTAAAGATAAATATCTTTAAACGGAATATATCTCTTTTAAAATGTTTGTACACAATTCGACACACTCGAGTCAATGAACACTTGTAAAAATTATTTGTGTGTGACCCTGAATTATTTGAGAGAAAAAAAACACAAGCATACAAATACACATAACAAGCACACATAAACAAGTATGTATTTAGCTCCAAAACATTTTGAGATATAGAAACAAAGCACGTGCGTAAAATCGTGATAGAATTTGTATTGAATTAATTTAATTTAAAGACTACAAACAAAACAATATGCAAAAGGCATAATGTTTAATTAAAACACATGAACATGCATGCATGTATGCATGCCTTCATGCAAATCAGTGATAGAGTGAGAAAGGAAAAGTAAGCGAAAAAAACCTTTAATGAGCCACTGTAATGGCTGGCGCTCAGCTGTTTTCCTTTTTGGCAGCCATATTGCGTTGTAGTAATTTGTTTTTGTTTGTGCCTTTGGCTCTTAGGCGCGTGTGATTATGTATGTACTTTGACAATGGCGCATTGTTAGTAAGTTTGCAAACGCAATTTGTTGTTTTTGTTATTGAGGTTTTGCTCAAAGAGCCAAGCCTCTTAGCAAAATGTGAAAACAATGTTGATATAAACAAGTTTATTATGTTGATGTGACGAATTTGCAAAAAAAAAAAAAAAAAAAAACAAAAGCAATGCATGTCGTCACGCACAGACACATGTGCTATCTCTTTTTGGCGCGTCTTATCTTACCTTGCGATGTCGTCCTTTGTAGACCACAGCAAAGGCGCCATGGCCAAGCATATCCTTGGAGCTGTACTCATAATCCCCAACAATATTCATTGCATGCGAAAAATGCAAAAGATTTCTGGCAAAGCAATCGTTGACGGCGGCAGTGGCGTCGACGTTAGCTGCGCTGCGCTGCTGTCGGTATTGGTATCGTTTTCCTTTCTTTGTTTTCCGCCGTTTTCAAGTCACTTAAGAGTTTGGTTGAGCCACCCTCTCACGTACATTCACACACTTGACTAACGCATGTACGGCTGCTTGTCCGTGGTCGGTGGGTTCGGGTTTGGGGGGTGGTGGTTGTTGTTGTTGTTGTTGCTGCCGCTGCTGCTGCTGCTGCTTCTCTCAGCTGCTTTCAATTGCAATTGCGGAAAATCAATTTTTTCGCATCACTCAAAAGAGCCACGCACAAGTTAAAAACACTTTTAAAGCGTTGCCTTTTATATCTTATTGTAGTGCAATTCACTTGTTTTGTATGATTATAAAAAACACTTTGCTTGCATGTAATTTAATTATACTTTTAATGCTTTTTATACCAACTATTGACACTCACATAAGTGCGGAATTGCTTGCTGGCTATACTAATTTTTGTATGCACGCTTTTTATCATTAAACAAAATATACCGATAAACGCGTGTTTACTTTAAAAACTAATTTTATATGTGTTTGCGTTTAGTTTAATATTTAATTTTTTTTCTCCAATATTAGTGTATTTCGTTTTCAACTACTTCGCGAGACTAGTTGAAAAGGAAACGAAAACATGGACGTCAAAAACACGAATAATCTGAAACCAAAACCAAGAACGAGTAAAAGGCTGATAAGTAGTATTTATACTTGTTACTGCAGTGCTGCCAACTTGCATTTCGATATTCAATTTTTGCAATCGCTTTATGTATAGCGATAGTTTACAAATTGCCATCACTAAGTTAAAACGAGCAAAGTTGAGAAGTGCGAAAGAGTGAAATAAAACTTTAGTGTACACAAAAAATAGTGAAAAACTATTTTTGTACAAAGTGCACAATAAACAAACGCAAGGCAAGTGCAGTTAAATCGACACATATATAGATATAAAAAAAACAAACATAAATCTATATACATGCAAACGCGTGTATGTGTGTGCGTGTTTGTGTGAAAAGAAATTGCAGATAAGAAACCACGCAATAGCAAAAAGAATAACAGAATTTATATACATAGATACATATGTGCATGCCTTAACGATTGATTTGTGTGTTTTTGCAGCATTTTCATCAACAAATTTACGGCATTCTTGGACAGCATGAGTGCGTCAAGCGAAGGTGGCGCGGGTGGTGTGGTGGGTGGCGGCGTCGGAAGTACAGCTACCTCAACAGCAGCAGGTATGTTAAACGATATCAATATATATATATATCTCCCTATATATAAAAGCATATATGCGTGTATATAACATGTATATGTGAGTTCTCTTGTGCAAATGTATTAGCCATTGTATTTGTGTATGAGTGTGTGTTTTGTTGTTACTGTGCATTCGTGGCAGTGTTGCCAACCAGCAAGTAAAGTAACTCGTCATCGGTAATCGTAAAAATCGATAAAAGTAACCACATTTTGTACGCGTCCAATTTCTATTTGTTTTACCTGCATTTACTTGCTAACTTTTTGCTAAAAATTAAACACATGCAGCCACACTCGATATCGCAAAGGCCATTCATACGCACGTACAGGTATTGCGTCATCCAAAACCCATCATATCAACAACGATAGCACGCGCTCATCCACACACAAACGAACAATTGCGTGCCGTAAACAAAAACTCATTGCTTCATTTGCCCGCAGCCCATTCCACAGTTGCCGCCAAGATCACACACTTGAAACCCGACGGGAGCCTTGCCGGCCAACCCGGGTCGATTTCCATTACAGGCGCACCCGTTGGCGGCACCATCATGACCGGAGGTACCATTAAAGTAGCTACTGGGGGCGGCATTCAAACCTCAATTAGCGGTACACCAATTTCACTTAATACAGGCCAGGCGACCACGTCCGCCTCCATACGTGCCATTGGCGGTCAATCCACACAAGTGCGTGTAGTCATGCCCATGATTAAGCAGATGGAGAATGTCTCGGCAACAGGTCGCACACAGATAACAGCCATACCGGCAACACCAGCTCGTAGTGTGTCCAATGCCTCAATCACCGTAACGCGGCCGGTAACACAAGCCACGTATTTACCCCGCGCTGGAGTCACAGCTACACAAATGAGCGGCGTAGGTGTCACGACTGCGCAGCGTTTGGTAACTCCTCTGCGCGCCACAGCGACCTCCTCAGTTTCGGCAAGCGTTACACCTGTAGCAACCGGGCTGACCACAGCAGGCAGCTTCGTGCGTGGCACGGCTGTTAGTCGCACCAATGTTTCTCAGCCATCTACTGTTATTTCGTCGGCCAATAATGCTGCAGCGGCTTGGATGCAAGGCGCTACTGGCCAGGTACAGCTAATACGTGCCATACATCAACAAAGGCACCGCATAACGACTACAGGTGGCGCCGGTGGTCCAATGGGTTCTGGACCGGGTTTAAGCAGCGTCGCAGTCAGCGGCAGCGTAATGACGACAACGGCAACGCCAGTGCAGACGCCCGGAGGCGCAACAAGTTAGTATATGAAAATAAAAAACCAAGGGCGCCTCCTTATAATAATAAAACTACTTTTCACACCCTGTTGTAGCACTCTCTGTAACCGCTGGACAGGCGCTGCCTCACGCACCGCAAGCAGGACACACTCCACAGGCCTACGTCGCCACTGTCTTGCCACCACGACAGCATCAGGCCACGCTCGTCTATTCATCCAATGTGGCCGGGCCACCGAATACGAACCCAAATGCTGGCCAGCAGTTTAATCCCAATGTAGCTGCTGCCCAACGTTTTGCCGTAGCTACCCCCCTGGGAACTACAGCAGCCACCACACCAGGTGGCACCACAGTCACACCGCGTTCCGTGCGTCCCATACCGCTGGGCAAATCTTTTGCCACAAACATTAGCATACGTACGCCTAGCATACCACAACTAAGCGCATCGTTAGCGCCAGGCAGCGTGGGACCCTCCACACCGGTCAGCGTATCCAGCGCCGCCATTACCGGACGTAATGCCAGTGGTGCTGCGGTCAGTGTGGCACCTGTCCTGACCACAACTAATCTACCTACTACACGGATTATACAGCTTCAGCAACCGGCAACGGGCACTGGACAGCAAATTATTGGATCCACGGCGCGACTAACTGGCAATGTAATGCTGCAGCCTTTTATAATGAGCACAGCGGCGGCTAAGATGGGTGGAAGAATACCCGTGACCATGACAGCCAAAGTTCAGCCCTCGCTAACTATTACCCAGCTTCCCATAGGCAAGCTATCTACAGGTGGCAGCGGCACAGCCCCTCCTAATTTGACGCCTCAGGGTGTAGCCAGCATTCAAGCTTTGGGCAGCGGTCCCTCGCCCACACTTGGCACGCCCACAGTATCGGTGGGTGGTGCCACAGTTACGCCCAGTGGGGCTCAACTTGTCAGCGTGTCCCAAGGCGGCAGCGGTGCTGCACAGCTGATCTCGGCGAGCAATCTTGTCAGCTCCGGTGCAGGAACTGCTGCGGCAGGCGGAGCCACAGTGTTACCACTAGCTATTAGCACAAGAGGAGGACCTGGTAATAATATATTAACCGGCGCCCTAACGCCCCTCAAAGGCACAAGCGGCATTAAGATGATGATGACACAGGCTGCAGCCTCTGATGCAGCCAGCGGTGTGCCCACGGTAAGCGTGACGCCGACAGGAGCGCCTACCAGCGTTTTCATACAGCAACGCGCCGGAAACACGGGCAGTGGAGTCACCGTCTCGGCAGCTGGTGCAGGCGTAGCCACATCCTCAGCAGCTGGATCGTTCTTGCCGTCCGGCAGCGCCACAATTTACTACGAGTCCATGCCGGCAAGCAGTGTGCAAGTATCGACGGGTGTGCTTTCACTCACGACCACAACAGTCACACAGAGCACGCATACCCACTCTCAGGCACAACTCGTTAGCAGTGCCGGCAATTTATCCGTCTCGTCATTGCCTTTTGTAAGTCATGCTGGCGGTAGCGGCTCCACGGCTACCTTTACTGTAGTGCCATCTGCAACAGGAGCACGTACAATTGGCCAGATACAACTGCCAGGCTCTACTCGTGAGCTAGGATCAACATTAGTACAGGCCGCTGCGGGGCAGCAGCTAATCATTCCTATACATACTTCTGTAAAGGTGACGACAGGGGCTGCGCCTTCAGGGCATGCAACTACAGGCGGAGGCGCCATAGTCAGCGCAGTGCCAGTTTCTGGTGCGGCGGGTGCCCTAGTTTCTAGCTTTATGCGCAAACGTGAGGCAGATGGATCGCCCATACGTGCAGCTAAGAATCTAGCACCCACACTACTCTCCATGAGCAGCAATACACAAACGGGCGCAGGAGCCACTTTAACGGCAGTGAATCTGCATGCAGCCAATAGTGGTGCGCCCCCTGGTACATCCTATAATTTACAGCATGCCAATGTGACGATAGCATCGACTGCAGCTACGTCGCTGCCTGTAGCTGTGAGTTCTTCGGCATTGACTGTTGAGGCGCTGGCTAAGAAAGACCGCGCCGCTCATGTGACCACAACAACGGCTACGTCCACTCTGTCTAATACGCGCAATATGCGCGCCGATTCGCCAGATTCATCCGATGGATCGACTACAGTCTCGGCCAACTCATCGCCTGGAGTTGAACAGCAAATGCAAGATAGTAATTTGGTCATTAATCGCATTGGCGAGCCAACTGGTGCAATAGCGCGAGATAATAATACCCACTTTAATCCCATTAATGAGGTAAGTGAAAGGTACTACTAGTATTAGTGAAGAACAATTTTGGTTCGTTGAATGGGAATATTCTGAATAAAACTATATTAATTTGGGATTTATGCATCCAGGAGCCTTTTAATAGAAGTTTCAAATGTTTTGGTTAATGATTATGGGACTATTAAGTTCGAAAAAGACGACGGCAAGTGTTATAAGATTACCGCTGGTTATCATACCAAGTATTTGTATGCAATATAACAACTAGCTGTGTTCATTACTTCCCCTATTCTTTTCGGTTTTCAGAGTAATTCATTTCGAAACGGGATCCTTTTCATTCCAATCAGATAAAGAACGTTTAGTTTCGTTAAGTTAGCGGTGTTTGTTTTGGTGCATATTGGCAACGCTGCATATTGTCATTTCAACCATTTTGACACAGTTCGTAATTGCGTTTTTTTAGTTTTTATATCAGACCCATAAACTAGAACAATAATTTACTTAGGTCGAGAATTAATTTATTATTTTATTGCAGTTGTACTCGAGTCATCATATTATGCAACCAAATATTGCGAATGCATCAGCTGCAGCTCGTCCTGTAAACGCTTTTGATGCAGCATCGCAGCCAACTCACCATCAGCCAACAGCACTGCTGGCGCAAGCACACGTGCAGCAGCAGCAGCCATCCTCAACCGGAAACAATACGACCATGGCGCGCATGAATGGAGGAACTAGCTACGAGTGTCCGCCACGCAAGAAACCACGTCGTTCTACGTAAGTGTATGATTTAACGAAGTTAATTCTTGGGTCCTAATGGAGTCTCGTTTAATTAAAGCAATGACAGCCAGCACTCGGTACAGAGTCAGGCCTCTCTATCGCTGCCACCGCCTACAGGAGGCAGTATATCCAGTGCAGCCAGTGGCAGCAGCAGCATAAATGCGGGCGGCGGCAGTGGCTTGGATCTCTTCATGCAACACAACAATGGACTGCTGCTTGCAGCTGCCAGTGTGCAAACAATTGCTGAGAATAATCATCGGCTAAACAGTGTAACAGTTCCAGCTGTTGTGGGTAATAAGGAGAATGCAAATCCTGTGGACTTTGTTTTACGACGTCCCCGCAATTTTGCATTGCTCAATGTAAGTATAATTTGTTAAAAATCTGAAAGCTCTCTATATCGTTATGATATAACTTTATGAACTATCGCCGGACATTTATTGTATCCGTTACGCGTGCTATGCAAAGCAATTAGTACGCCGCCATGTGCCGTTGGCACACTTTCCAACAGCATGCGAAGAAAGAAGCATTCAAATATTTGAACTGTGTCGACTCCTCTTTTTCAACGTTCAAAAGATTTTCTACCCGCAAGCTAATATGTAGCTACTTTTGAATACAGCATTAAATTTAAGATTGTAGCCGGTGAATTCAGGTCTAATTGTTGCTAAGGGAACGGACAACCAGAATTAGCCAAAGCAACGCGTGACTGGGTTCAGCTAGTATGTATATTGATAACTGTCGTATGGATTAATGATGTCCCATTTTTTTTTTTTACCTTTATTATCGTTCACATTTAGTTAATGCAATATTTTGTATGCTCATTTGCAGACCTATAAACCGACACACAAGCTGGCGAACAATCATTTTCACCGATATACAGATGTCAAGCCCAGGGAGGAACGTCGTGCAACTGTCAATGATTTGGCCAATCAACCAAATGTTCAGAGCAAAATAAATGGCTGGAAAATTTATCATTTGCGCTCCCAAATGGAAGATTTGGTATGATAACAACTAACAATAATACAAATAGATTAGTTTACTTAGTTTTAAACTCTTTTTTTACAGAACGAATCTGAGGTAGTCAGTCTTAACCAGTTAGAAACCATGCTGAAGGAACTGGAAAAGGATAAGGAAAAACATACGGAAATCGAGCGCATCAGTGAGCTTTTAAAGGTAAGCTCAATTTATATGATATTAACTATGATACTAATATTAAAATTTTTTAGGGTAATATACAACGCAGCAAAATCATTACAGACGGCATCAATGAGGCACAAAATCAAATAATGAAAATCTTTGAGCACAAGCCGCATGTATCAGACATAATTAATCGTTGTGCCTCGAAACGTAATTTCAAGAAACGAGAAAAGATTTAATACTTGCAAAAAAAAACTCTTAAGCTAATAAGGTTGTAAAGCAAGCATCGACACTTTGATATATGGCCACCTGTTTAACCGGACGTTATCTCGGACTTGAAGCTTAAATTAGCAATATTTTATGTCTTAATGTTACATTTAATCTACAATCTATTACACTATAGCGTCATCCATTTGTAAAACAAACTACAAAACATGCCCATACCCTAACAATATTTTTTCAATTTCTTAAAACAGTTACAAATAAGTTTTAAATTGCAAGAAGTGCAAAATCAAAAGAATAAAATTGGTAAATTATTGTAAGACGTTTGTTTATTATTTAAAATGCATACTGACTACATGGGTGGAGGTGGCGGAACGCCATTAAACATTGGGTGCATGGCCGGCCGAGGTGGTCCAGGCATAGGAAAGCCTGCAGGCGGCCCCAGAGCTCTATGCAAATTCGGTGGAGGTGGTGGCAATATTTTCGGTTCGAATTTGAATGCAAATTGCAAAAAGAATTGCTTCGTATCTCGATTCCAGTGGGTCCAAAACTTGCCCTCAGTCTTCTCCACCTCACGCGATGGCACCTTGAAGCCAATGGTCTCGTAGGGCTCGGCAGCAAAGAGTAGGTACTGCCATTTGCGATCTGGTGGCTCAATCTTTTGCTCATAGGCGGACATAAACCGATGCCGTGGCACAATGCCTTCGGTTATTTCAGGATAATCTATTTGAAACAACAATGATTGCTGGCCATTACTGGGTTCGCGTTGTTTAGTGACACGATAACCAGGTCTTCCAATTTTAACGAATTTCTTTGGTTCCACGCGAGGTTTTTCAGGCGCTAGCAGTGAGGAAGGTGCTTCTTTGGCTTCCTTTGCAGCGCGTCTTGCCAAATTCTCCTGATGCTTTTTGCCCTGCGTATGTGCCAGGTAGCTTCCCTCATTATTGTGTAGCGTCAGGCATAGTTTACACTCGTATGAGCCCAAATGATTTTTCATAAAATACGGATCCTTATTCAGATCAATAGTTTCGAGCGCTAGCTGGCGGAGACGCTCCTTACGGTCCCGATTTGTTTCCGACCAAGAGGCAACACCGCCGCTGCCGGTTTTACCACCGGCTCGATTTTGAAAATCCATTTTTTAATTAAATTCCCAAAAAAATACAGCAAAGCCGAGAAAGCAAACGTTTTGGAAGTAAAAATGCGAGTATGCTTGCTAGGGTTGTCTAGTTGCAAAATTCTCATTAAACAGACGAAAACTTAATTAAATAGACAGTTAGCTGTGTTGTTTGAAAATTTTTTATTTTTTACCATCCTTTTTTTAAGTACTTAAGTTAATTTAAGTTAGCTGCAGCTTAATTTTTTAGAAATTTTTTGGTTTTAGCTCACGTGCTGACAGCTCTACACCATTGCGAAACAGTGTTGCCTCACATGCATTATTTTCATTAATTAAACATGGCAACACTGCAAGAAGTGCGTTTAATTTTGCACATGCTTTTTTTGTCAATAATTTAAGTTTAAAAGTCGCATATGTTGTAATTAATAAATACACATTTTCAAATTTTTTAAATTAAAAGTGCATGCGAAAATAAATTTTTAAAGTGCCCAAAACGGAAATACTAACGCAAGAGACATGCTCTAATTTCGTTGTCTCGGCTTTTTCGTAAGCGTAAAAGCCTCCCTATTTAGTTTTTAACAAATTGTGAAACACTTTAAAACGCAACAAAACAGATTTTCGCCCTTTTAACATAATGAAAGTATCGGAAAACCAACCAATGGCTTCGACATCAGATAGTAATAAGGTGCCGTCGGGTCAGCCTCAGATGCCGTCGCCAACGCAAAACGCATCGCCCAAGCCCAAACGCATCATTAACAAAATACCTGTGGATTTTAATAAGTTACGGAAAGCGGGCTTGGATCGAAAAATAGCGGAGGCATTAAGCAAACAAAAGCTGTTAAAAACTGCAGCAACAACAGGGAATCCAAATACCTTGTTAACTGCAGCTGCGCCTCCAACTGCAGCAAGCGTTTCCCACATTCACCCACAAAATCAATTGCAGGAGCATCCTAATGACCATCCTGGTAAATATATTTGTATTGCATTTATTTAAATAATATTGCATTTCCATCAAATAAATTAAATACACTAAACGAATTGCCGTTTATGTGGTCTATTTAATCTTGTACACTAAAATCTATTTTGTGGCTGCATTGTTTAAGTTGGCGCTCATTAATCCAAAGTCCGTGGTTCGGTTCCACAATTGGATGTTTTGCTCCCCACATTGTTATCAAACCAAGACATGGGTTCAGAATTCTTTTAATTTTTTTCAAACAAGTTATTCGTTAAATACAATTAAGTTTTTAAGATTTCATGTGGTTATTCCGAGTGTTCCTCACCTTTTTGGCATGCCTTATTTTCAAATTTCTTTACTTTTTCGTTAATTACCTTGCCCTTTGTCGTTTCTTTACCAATCCATATCAAAAATTAACTTTTATATTCAAATCTAGAATAACTCCAGTCAAACCGTTGCGAAAAGTGTTCTCTTGATCTTTTCCAGCTCTAAAACTGGAGTACTCTTAATTTTTTTTTTGAGCCTCTATTCTCAGACACTCGTACAAAAGTCGGCCCTAGCATCATAATAAAGTTTTTTCCAATGGCCTAGCCTGTAAATTTGCCAGGCAAAGCGTTAGGATGTAATATCACATAAGGTAAAGTGATTGCCCAGAGTTCAACTCTCACCAAGAGTTAGTCAACAAACTGTTTCTGAAAATAGGGAAGACGAGAATTAAAAAAATAAAAAATATTTATAATTTATTTAAAATCAATCAGAACTCAATTTAATAATTTTTTTAAATATTTAAAAGCAAACCTCAGTAAATAATAATTAACTATCTATGTTGAAGACTGCTATAATATTATGGTGTATACTCTAAAAAAAGAGTAATTTTTTTAAACTCTTCACCTGAAGCATTTATTTAAAAA
Organism: Chymomyza caudatula; assembly: GCA_035041775.1. Classification (NCBI taxonomy): domain Eukaryota; kingdom Metazoa; phylum Arthropoda; class Insecta; order Diptera; family Drosophilidae; genus Chymomyza; species Chymomyza caudatula. The sequence continues at coordinate 4,096,317 of JAWNKW010000133.1, forward strand.
CGATTCTCTTCTAATTCTTAGCGCCACTGGCCACTAAAAGATCCTCCTTAACCGCCCAATACATTCAAAAAGTGGTTCCACCAAGAATAACCATAACTCGGCCAATGGATTCGCCACCCATCAGTCCTGTTCTCACGCCAGAGGAGAGAGCAGCTGCAGCCAAAGCAGCAGCTGAACGTTCCCTACAAATTAAAGCGCTTGTTCGAAGTAAAATATTAAAGAAAACGCAACAACCACAAATAAACATCATAGCTTCATCACCTTCTACTTCAGCGGTGTCATTATCGACTCCCAGTTGTACACTATCGATACCCAAGGCTGATATAAGTCCACGTCAATCTCCGCAAAAACGACCGCCCTTAGTGTTAAATAGTCAATTGGGCAAATCAAAACCTGCAACCATTACGCAACCTGTGATACGTTTGCAATTGCCTTTAATTGTGCTGGAGAACAAGGTGCTGGCACCCAATGAGAAGATTGACTTACGAGCCTTGCGTTTGCAGGGCGCATCAACCAATGAAACAATCACGGATCAAGTAAGCTTGGATCAAGAATCAAGTTCTTCGTTAAGTAGTAGTCCCTTCATGACACCGGACAGTGCGTCAAGCAATACACCAAGCCCTGCCTTAATCAGTCCATTAAGCAGGGAAACAAACTCCACATTCGACGTAACGGGCATTGCATCCTCATCAGCAAATATAGCGTCTGGCTTGACGACCTTTACAGCTACTGTAACCAACACCACAGCTGCACTATCTAGCACTACATCTAGTATAGAAAAAAACATGCCTGTGTCATCCAGTCCAGCAAAGACAACGCACTCTAAAAAAGTAATTTTAAATGCGGATAAGCTGAAAGTGTCAAGGGAAAAACTTGCCGAAATGGCCAAGCAGATAAACAGCCATATAAAGAAACAACAGCCCATTCGAAACTTTTTAAATGTTAATGAAGTTCAAGAAAGACGTTCGCCTTTAACCACCACGGCCGTATTTCAGGCCCCCACCAAGACTTTAAACAATAATTTGTCACCGAACACTGGGTCTGATATGGCATATTCGCCACCAATTATAACAAAAGTGCCAGCTACTCCAGAAAAGCAGTCAGTTGTCGTTGAACCTGAGGTCCCAACTTCGCCCCCAATACTCTCCGCTGTAGACTTCATTACACAATTAACGGCAGCAAATCCTTGCAATTTGGAAACGCCTCTACAACCGTCACCAGAGGAGCTTAGCCTAGATGCTTCATTTCGAAGCCTTCTACCCTCCGTGACAACACAAAGAAAATCGGAAGATCTTGCAATTGGTAAAATACTGAATCTGCAAGATATGGATATATTACAAGCAACAATGGACACCGCAGATAATGCGAATGTCTTGCGCATTAGTCCAAATGCTGCATTACTACGAGGAAACCTACAATGCTCTGAAGCTATTAAGCAATCCGGTTTGCCGATATTGGAGGAACTAGCTACAAATGACTCTGAAGTTTTTGAATCTACTGGGGACCCCGAACCAGATCTAAGTGCAGCTTCAGCGAAAATTGCATCACTTGGTTTGATGTCACGTGCAGAACCAGAATGTACAACTACAGCAACAAAAGAATCAAATCCAGCTTCAGCTAAAATTTCATCACTTGAGTTGGCATCACGTACAGAACCAGATACAGAATGTACAAGTACAACAATAAAAGAATCAAATGCAGCTTCAGCTAAAATTTCATCGCTTGTGTTGGCAACACGGTTAGAAACGGATACAGAATCTAGAAGTACAACAAATAAGGAATCAAGTGCAGCTTCAACTGGAATTTTATCACATCATTTGGTACAACGTGCCGTAGCGGATACAGAATCTATAAGTACTGCTATTAAAGAATCTACTGAAGCCTCAGCTGAAATTTCATTACTTGAGTTGGCACCACGTGCAGAAAAAGACGCTGAATCAAGAAGTACACCAATTAAAGAATCTACTGAAGCTTCAGCTGAAAATTCATCACTTGAGTCGGCACCACGTGCAGAACCAGACGCAGAATCTAGAAGTACACCAATTAAACAATTTAGTGAAGTTTCAGCTGAAATTTCATCACTTGATTTGGCACCCCGTGTAGAACCAGATACAGAATCTAGAAGTTTGCCGTTGCCGCTCGCTAAACGCAAAAAGGGCAAAGTTAATTTGGTGCAGCGTACTAAAAAATCCAAGATAATTAAACCAGTGGACACAAAAACCGTTGAAGCTGATGATTACATAGAACCAGAAAAGATTAAAGAGACCAACTTTGTAGATAAAACAGCCCACAACCTAGTTCAGGAATCTAATGAAAAAGAGTCAAAATGTGTTATTGTTGACAACCAAAGTGAAGAACAGAAGATCTCAGAAATAAATACATTAACAAGTGAGCATATTATTAACGATGATGTCAATAATGTTGATAATGAAGACTCACATCCCGCACAAACAAAAGAAAATTTAAGCGAAATGAAGGAATCACCAGATGACATAACCTCTGGTGTGCCCTTAGCATCAGTAGGACAAAGTATTACAAGTAATGTCGATGACGTATACCCTATCATTAGAACAATAGATGCTAAAACTATGGTTGAAAGCAATGTAGTCAAGCTTCAAGAGGAATTGAGTGTTGCAACAGCTGCAAATGAAACCAGTGAAAACGAAGAAAGAAGGGCGACAAACCAAGATAAATTAAGCGAAGTTCATGGCCCAGAAGAGATCAATACTTTGCCAGTAGAGTTGAACCTTTTGTCCAGTAAAACAAATAGCAAACCGACTAAAGAACGAGACTTTACACAGCTTTATCATCCTCCAAAAATGCCCCAGGCCAAACCCTGTAACAATACCAACGATAATGAAGAACACGTGGAAAGTGTTATCGAAGACAACCGACCGCCGGCAGTATCTTTAGTAGATGTATTGACGCAGGACTTGCCACCAGCACAGGGGCCAGCACAAGTGCCTTTTCGCAAGAGCACAACGGATACAAAACCCAATCCTAGTTGTATAATTGAAACGATGGGAATTCAAAGTCTATTAACACACATTGCGGTGGACAAACTATTACCCGCGGGTATGCGTTCAAAGAACGAACTTTCGGAAACAAACACCAAAGAGATCGGCAAAACTATGCGCAAAAGACTAGTCAAAGCGAGACCTGTGCTTGGCAAGAGGCCGCTTAAAAGTAAACAGTCTGACGCATCAGCGCTAAGTAAGCACGCGGAAGTGCCCATTCCATGTGAAAACGAATTCCCAGAGGAAACTCATGTAATAGAGGTTCAGAATATATCAAAGCCAAATTCCGGGCGAAAACGGGCTAACTTAAAGACAAATGGTCGCACTGTGACCTTTAGCACAAGTGATGATGAATGTATTGGATTCCGAGGTTTTGAAGACAACAAAGAGCCACTTCCCAAAATAACGAATGCATCTAATGTTAGCTGTAAGAGTGTAAATCGTCTAAAAGCAAACGAAACGGATATAAGCGATGATGCAACACCAGACTATGACGAAGAGGAGGAACCTTTACTGAAGTTGGAAAAAAGAACAAAGACAGAGCCAAAGAACAAACGCACAAGAAAAAGCAGATATGTCAAAACTGAGTCGTCAAAGGATACAGATACTTTAGCTGATTTAACGCTACCAGTAAAAGAAAGGCACCCATCGAAGCCGCCACACGTACTGATAGAACAGTCCTCAATGGAAAAAGATCAAGCAACAGTGGTACAGGAGCTGCAAATAGAAGAACAACCACCGCTGGAAATAGAAGTAAAGGAAAAAGCAGAGGAATCCGCTTTGAAAAAACCAGTGCCCGAGTGTGAGTCAACAGTAAGTAAGGCAACCGAAACAGAGATGCTCACCCCCAAAGAAAACAAAGAAGCTCAGCTTAAACGCAAACGTGGTCGCCCTATTGGAAGCAAAGCCAAAAAACAGGAAACACAGATTGAGCAGCCGCCAGCTGAGGTGACTGTACAACATGCAGACATAAACAATGAGCCAACCACACCAGCTTCTGAAACCGTGGCAATGGAAATTGCAAGCCCATCGATGGAATGCACTCCACAACGACGAAGACGTAAGCCCAAATCTTTGGCAATGGCCACACCCGAACAAAAATGTGTCCGTTCTAGCTCGCCGAGAGGGCCTTTAAAAAAACGCAAAGTGGAGGCTTTAAAGCAGAAACAATGCGTCGATGAAACTGACGAAACGCCGCTTTTTGTGCCTGTTTCAATAAGTCGTGGGGTCGGTCGTCCCAGGCTCAATCAAGACCAAACGCCGCCGAATCGAACCCCAAAGACGCAAGATGTCAGTGATTTTAATGTGCGTCTGTTGCTTATAAGCAAACGCGAGCAACTGGACACAACGGAAGAGCTGCGTGCAGGAGCTATCGGCTCTGGCGCTGGACAAGGTCCATACCAGTGCGGTCTCTGTCTTGTGCGAACTAACAGAGCTAATTGGGTTAAACATCTCAGTGAGCATTATGGCGTAGGCTGGCTCGCCGATCAACCAACGCCGGTAAGTAGCAAATCAAGACTTATACACATATGGAAGAATATCAATCTTGCGCTTCATTAGACACTTACGCGCCCCTCTGTGATTAAAATAATGATGACCTATCTCAAAAACGAGGCCAGCCCGAATCGTTTAACTTGTCGCCTGTGTGGTCGTCAGCTGGGCTCTGGCCTGGGCATGATGCTTCACCTAGAGAACTGTGGCGCTGGCCCACAACGCATAGAGTGTGAGTACTGCAAGCGCAGCTATACCAAGTTGACGTATCCACAACATCAACGCAGTTGTGAAGCGCGATACGATCAGAACAGGAAAGGAGAATCTACGGACTCTGATGCGGTGGATACGCCAGCCAGCGAGACAATCTACAGCAACTCAGGCAGAGCTAAGCGCAAGTCGACTTTGAAGTAAGAATCGCAACATAAATTGGCTATTATTAATTAAGCTTTAACACAATTTATATTATTGCACAGAGCGGAAGCCAAGCTTAAAAAAATTGAGGCCCACTTGATTGATCCACAGCCGCCAAATGACCAATTCAATCCAGAAAATGTAAGTTTTTTTTGTTCATGATATAACTAGGGAATTCTGACCTATGGGCAATCCAGTGATGCGATATATGCACTATCTTTTCGGTATAGGTATCTTATATAGAGTAATCAATTCGTTTCTCAAAAGTTTTGCTGTAAAACCAAATGCCGTTGCGCTACAAATGGAAATTACTCAAAAGGAAATGCACGATATATAACGTGTGCCCCTTCAACTGCTGTCTTCAGATTCTTTTAAAACTTCTCAACGATTCGGAGCTAAGCTTCTCGATCTTTAAAACATCTTTTATATTAAGCTATTTCTTTAAAAGCTGTTAGCTCGTTGTCCAACAGCTTAAAACGCTCGTTACTGTGTTAGTCTTTAAACTATAGATAGACCTATATCTTCATCTCGGGATGGTAAAACTTCAAAATAAAAAATTAAAAATCAACAAAATTTTTGTGATTTTTTCCGGTCTCTACTAATACTATGAATAAGGTCATTAAATGAGAAGCTCCACTTTATAATTTAATTTCCTTTCTACAGCATATAAAGCCAGATTCCAAAGACAAAGGGAGCTATCAGTGCAGCATTTGTGATGCGGATTCCACGATTTTCGCCAACAAGGCCAATGCATTGGCTCATGTTCAGAAGAAACATGGAAATGAAAAAGCCCAAGACTTTGATACTGATTCATCCGAATACAACATAAATAATGACAAGGAATCATCATCAGACGAGTTTGAATCAGATGGAGCGGTCTCCAATGAAGAAATCCAGCCAAGTGAAGAAGAAGAAGAGGAGGAAACAGGAGAGAAGGGCCCTACGGTGAAATATCGTAAAGGCAGACGCAAAGTAACTGGAGATAATAATGAGTTGGTCAAAATTGGTAAGTGTTTACAGTGGGATGCTTGAGGTGGATTTTAACAGAATTCAATCAATTTTCGGCCAACATTGCAACATTTGTTGAATGTCAATAAGATACTCAGTTTTCGAGTATGACCAGAGCTCATAAGATCTTGTATCTTTCAACTATTGCTGGAATTTCAAATGTTTATCGGACTTTATGAAAAGATCTGGACATTTCGAAAATGTAGTCTCTTGAGTTTGCTAGAAATCAAGGTAAAAGGTTGGAAGTTAATAATAGGATTTCGATACGAATTTATCTAAAAAAAAAAGTGGACAAAATACTGGTGAACGCTTTAGATAACTGCTCAGCACAAAGATGCTGCTGACGTTAAGTATCCCGACAAAATCTTAGCTCAGACAAGTGCATGTTCCAGTGTTTTGTACTCGTTTTATTTAGTGTTTTAGTATTTGTTACATTAAGTAATAATCATCTCAAACTGTTATGCTTCTAGTTTATGGACGTGTTAATGAATCCGAAGAGTTTATTGCAAAAAGATGGAAAAGTTTGTAAGTGATACAATAAAAACATGTAGATTTGTTGAAATTTTATGAAAATGCCTTTTACAGCATGCAACTGAACTATTCGAAGGACGTGTTATACGAAAAAATGCTGCCGCTTTATAATAAACTAACGCCTGCTGAAGTGGAGCTGCTCTTTGTGCAGCTGGACGCCACATCCATGCGTTTTGGCTATGACATGGGCACCGGCGATGAATGGTTGCAACTGAAGCGGCTAGAGAGCTATATGGGAAAGAGTAAGCATGCCTATATGCCCATGTTGGTTAAATGAATAATTGCAACTCCTTTGTAGATGAACACATCAGTTACTTAGGCGGGCCAATAAAGCAAGTCGCCTGGGTGCCTTTGCCACGAGATGTCAAGACACAGTACTTGTTATGCTCCTTGCGCTCTAAGAACTTTGGCTTTACGCGACAGTGTAAAGTGAAACATGAGAATGATTTGTTACTGGTGCTGGAATGTACGGCAACGGATGCTGACAAAAAGCAGGACTGGTCGTTGCAAACGAAACTACATTATGGAATACGTGTGCCACAAGGACCGGTGCATTGTTTTGCATTGATGCCCAGCGGTGGCTATAATAAGGCTGCCAATCGTTTGGGCCTCTTGGCCGTTGGCAGTGCAATTAGTGAGGTTAAAATATATGCCTTGCCCCTCTGCTTGAATGAGGAAGAGCGCGAGCAGAATGAGGCAGATCTGGAGACAGTTATTGAACTTAAGTCATTGCTTGTACTCACTTTGGATGTGGAGCAACATGTGCAAGATCATTGTTTAAGCATATGTTGGTCTGAGGTAAGCACATTGACACGCCGGACAAAATGTAAAACTGACAGCTGCGTGTAAAACGAAAAACTTTATTTTTCGATCTCTTGTACACAAGGCGTAAAACTATTTTACTTTTGTACATAGTTTTTTGTAAGATATTAAATATTTGTTTGACTTTCCTCCACAGAGCGCGGGTCACAATATCATTGCGGCTGGCTATGGCAGTGGAAACGTTGCCTACTGGGGCATAGGCGAAGAGCACTCACTGAATTGCATTACACATGATAATCAACGCCATTTCATGCCAATTAATTGCTTTTACTTCGGCGAAAGAAGTATCAAATGTACGTATATATGAACTTAATGTGATTTACCTAGCTAATTTGGCTGCTTTCTTACAGTTCTGGAGCTGCACTACGATAGCAATGGACCGCGTTGGCTGGCAGTTGGCACATTCGCACGTAAACTCTTTGTTTATGACATATGCAATTTGGCGTATCCCGTGCCCGTTAGCGGGGATGAGTTACGCTACTATTTATGCAGTGCACACTGGCCACTGCTATGGGAAACACTGATCTCCTGTAGTAGCGAGGTGTACAGAAAGCGTAAGTAACAACGACTGTTTTTTTTTTTTGTAAACATTTGTAATAATTGTTTACTCTTTGCACAGAATTTCCACGCTTCATAGGGTTGAATCCATGTGGGGTTTATTTTAACAACAAGACTATTGATCATACGGTAACCGCTGCACGTAGCGTACACTTTGACAATTGGCAAAATGTTCTAGTCCTGGGCACTGAACAAGGCGATGTGATTTTTATGAATGCACGCGATTTAAATGTGAATGCATCACTACAGAAATTATCAAAAAATTTTCGTGCCTTGGCCAAGCTCGACTTGCACACATTCGGCAGCTCTAATGATCCTACTAAAATTATAACTGCCTCGGACTTTAGGCGTGATTACGGCTTGCTCTTCAAGCCCTTGACCAGCGCTCCGCCGGACAAAAAAAAAGCTACCTATTTGTTGGAAAAGCGTCGACCGCATGCTAACCTATTTAAGATGCTGCGCAATAATTGTGTGCGCTACAATAATAATTCTCCAACGCATCGTTGGGTGGCCGTGGGTGCTGAGCACGGTTTGCTGCGTATTATAAATTTTCAGCGTGACAAATTTTTCTAGAATTATATAATATTTTATTATGCAATGCAAATTTGTACATATATGGTTATAAATATTATGAAATTGTAAAATATTATTGTTTAAGCTTAAAGTTTCAGATTGTGCGCTTTACTGATTGATATTATATTACATAGTTTTCTATAGAGTTTTTAAGTTTGTATGCAATAGGTATTAATATATTGTTAAATTTTGGAAAAGCATGTAAATTATGTACAACAGTTAGATCTTACTATATTTTAAAAATTATTTATAAATATTTTTATTTTGTTATTAAACTGAAGACATTTTTTGAATGATAACATAGTTCTCACTAGTCGCTTGTAGATGAATAAGATGAGGATTAATGGAACTTGTATAGCATTTTAATGTAGTTTAAGGATAAACGATGCAGTAATTGAATCTGTAAAGAACTTGTTCGCTGACCATCTTAATGGCAAATTTCAGAAAAAAAAATCTTTCTCAGATTTATTTGAGTTGATTTTCGCCTGCATCAGGATTATTGTAGCAAACTCTTCAAGAATTTCCTTTTAAATATCTTCAAATGGGCTTTTAAAAGTTGTCTTTGTGCCTTTGAAAGGCTATCATCATTTATACTGGCTACCAATTTCTTTGCAAACTTTTTTGAAACCACATTTGGAACATATTTTTACTTTTTATAGTCGGCTGTGCTAATGCTTTCAAAAGTATTTGAAGTAATGCAGGTATAACTCTTATTAATTGTATTCGACACAAAATTGTCAAGCCTTAAAATTGAATTGTAAGCCTCTGTAAAAAATTAAGTAAATCATGGACAACGACAGAGCCGATAATACTGCATTGCAGGAATTTCAGCAACGTGTCAACAGTTTAATTGAACGAGTAAACCAACTGGAGGAGTCGCTCTCAAATCTTGCTGTGGCCAGCGGTGTTGGGGCTACCAATTCTATGGAGGCGCAGACCACAATAGACCCTAAGGGCAATGATTCAAGCCCAAGTCCAGCCGGAGATGGCGATGTAAGCCAATAACTGGGCAGAGGCGTTGGTTGGACTCTTTTCGTTTTGGTTTTTGGAAGTAATGTGTACATGAAAATTTTGGGCGTTGTTTGATGTTAAACTACAGATGCGCATTGTAATACAATAATTACGTACTCAAAATTCGTATGATGTTTCTTTTAAAAATTGATAGCTTATGTTAGTGCTGAAGAATCTAAGAAAAAGAAAATTGAAATAATCTTTTGTTTTAGCAAATAATACAACTTCCATTGGTTTCGTTATTCGATAATCTGGCATCTTAGTTGAAGAAAACTCGTTTTTTCCACGATACCTTAAAATTGAAGCTTTTAAATGGTTTTTCACACATTGCTTTGCTAACTTCACAGGTCTCATTTAGGGACTCTGTCCAGTATGACGACTGACTTAAATTTGACAGTTGCTTGGATAGTCTTTTCGGAGAGATCAGCAAATTTGATGCTTGTCTGCTTCTCTTTGTCATGGTATCGTCTTTTCCAAAGTGCTTGAATTCGTCAATTTGCAGGGTCCGTTGTTTCCCCGATCTAGCTAGCTTAGCTCCAAAGCTTTTAAGAGCATTTAATGTTTGCATCGCGAAGGGAGAAGATTTTCTGAGCATGTTTGATGCCACCTTCCGTTTTTTTTTTTTAGTCTTTTCGGGGGCAAACGTAAAGCTGGTCTTTTACGCGACCCGCAAGTAAGTCGAATTTCTTTAAAACATCTTTATTTAAAACAGTGTAAATATGGTTGCTAAGATCCTGGGCTAAAAAAGACCAAAAAATATGTCCTAGCACCACTGGCCAATTGTCAAGAAGGTTGTCAACAAACAGATTCATTTTCGTGCAGCATCGAAAGGCTGTGCTGCAGAAGCATTTGAAAGTGCTACCTAGAAGTATCCTCCCGTATCTAGCCTGACTCAGGAACAACGTCTGAAACACGACGTTAAAGCTAAAGCCAAGGGCAAGTAAGTTGAGAAAAATAGGAGCCTAACTACCTGGCGGTTGCTACCAACACCGTCATCAATTTTGATGAACAGAAGAACGCTCATTTAGCTGTGACAGCTCCCCATGTTGATCCCCTTGAGTTGCTTCTGTGCCTGTGCACCACCTTGGCTTTGGCCACCGTTAACGCCAACATAAGCAAGGTCTGCATTGTAGTGGTATTCTGGTCACATTGGCATACACTTTTCGAAGCTATCCCAAACTTTGGTGGTCGAGATTGGTCCGAAAGCAAACAGTGTTTTCCAGCTGTATGCTCTGCAATAGATACAACCACATACTTGGATATATGTATAGCTTTGGCCAGAACTCCAATCCTCTATTGAAGAAATAACATTCCAGAAGCTACAAGTGTCATGAGGAAAACTTTGACTATCCAATCAAATCACTGATTTTTATTTACAACATCGTTTATTATAAGTTTTTATTGTTCTCACTACATTAAAGAACACGTATTTTTATTTGTTATATGTATATAATTTACAATAAATTGTTTCCGAAATACTTGTAACAATGATTTACACTAGTAGATTTATGCTCCGTTTTGACTTAAAATTTGATTTTCGAAATAACATATTTGCGCAGTTGTAAATGTTTTTTGTTTTTTTTTTGTTTTGTTTAAAATAAAGCATATGTATATGTATGTTTTTAAATTAAATTAAAAAAATGTGTTTTTTTTTTCTTTGTATAAGTATATAAATAAATAAGCAAAATGCTTGGCTTAAAAATTAGATACAATAAATGCTTAATTAAAAACTGAATGTTACGTTTGCTAAATTACACACAGATATCTCTCGAGGTGAAATAAATTTTATATATATAAATACACGCATACACAGTTCTATACATAATAAGTTATGTTTTACAAAGAATATCAAATTGAGCACTTTAAAAACAACAATTATAATAATAAAAAAAAACGCTACTGATATTGCTCATGGTTAAAAAAAAAACCGACCAAAAATTGTAAAACAAAAAGAAAATAGGAAAACATGTTTAAATACAATATTTATGCAGCAATTAGTTTTTCTTCTTTTTTTGTATATAAATATTTCTAATTCTTACATAGCTGTTGTCTTTTCTATGGCTTAACAGAGACAGATATTGTGGGACACAGTTAACAGTACGATATCGTTTAACAGTAACTTAACAGCAGCTTAACATTTGCGGTTATTCTTACGCGCGTTGACCTTCAGTCTTCGTTCTTAGTTTTTGTTTTTTTTCCTACTGTGTATTGCAATTCCGCAGCTATGCCAAACAATATTGAACATAAACTTGCAGAAAATCTAAATTCTATAAACAAATTCATCAAACAGAACGGAACTTGAGCTGCACCTAACAAAATGTAACTTTTAAGTGGCCTAAAAGTTGATCGAGTGCCCAGCTCCACTTACTCCGGCTTACTTTTCCGTGCGAACGCCATTCTCAGCGATAGCAGCGGTTTGTCTATTACCAGCCAGCTCCTGCTGTATCTCATTTAAGCTCTTGCCCTTTGTCTCGGGCACAGCGAACATGACAAAGAACACGCCCACTATGGTAACGCCCGCAAAGAGCCAGAAAGTGCCACCAGCGCCTAGTGATTTGTTCAAATCCGTAAAGGTCTTGGTCACGACGAAGGCCAGCACCCAATTGGTGGTGCCTGCAATGGAGCCTGCAAAACCCTTGATGTCGGTAGCAAAGAGTTCGCCCATCATCAGCCAGGGCACGGGACCATAGCCAATCGAGAACATGATTATGAAAACGCACAGACTGGCCACGGGCAGCCAGCCAAGATTTTCAACGCTATTTTTGTCCTGCTCCTGCAGATAGAAATACACGCCCATGGCAATGGTGGACAGAGCCATGATGCTGCCGGAAGCAAGCAACAAAATGCGACGACCCAGTTTATCGACCACCAATGTGGACACAAAGGTGGCAACCACTTGCATGACGCCGACAAGTATGGTTGACAAATTGGGGCTGATGCCAGTGTGAGCGTCCTGCAAAAACAAGAGAATTAGTTAAGACTCCACGACAGTCAATGCTTATCAGCTCGATAACTCACAAATGCACGATCACGCATTCATCGAGTGCGGCTTGTACTTACTTCAAAGATTTGCTTCGAGTAGAAAATGACAGCGTTAATGCCGCACAGTTGTTGGAAGAACATAAGACCCAAGCTGATGCCCAAAGCCTTCAATGTAACCGGACGGCCCAAAGCCGAAAATACATTTACTTTGTTTTCCTTGATTTCGCGATCGGTTTGATGCAGTTCCTCCAATTCGGCCGCATAGTCGTAATCCTTGCCGCGCAGCCATTGTATGGATTTGACAGCACTTTCGGAACGATTCTTGGAGACCTGTGACGGACAAGCATAAACTCCAGCCGATTAGATATGGCACATAAGATTAGTTTTAAAATGGTTAATTAAGTAGCGTGAATTCCACTACTTATAAATATGTGCGTATGTATAAGTGCATATTAATAAAATGTTTTATAGTATAATTATAATAGCTACGGAAAGCCATCTAATCGAAGTTCATTGAATATTCGATACTAAGAAAGCCTAAATAATTGCAAACTAAAAAAAAGATGCTAAACAGAAACGACTGTAGGGGTCTTCGAAGACGTGCCAAATCCAACAAAAGTGGTTGGCAGACGAATCGCTTCAAGGCAAATAGTTGCCTGTTTCTTCGCAAAAACCGCTCATGTAGCTACCATAGAATACCATACATATGCAACCATTTGCTTGCCAGAAACTTTCGCAGAATTAGGAAAACCAACCGCCAAAAACGGATTATCCTTCATCACGTAGTTTTATACATCGTCTCATACAAGGGACTTTTCGAGCAGCCAAAACGTGAATTTATGGGTCCGTCGACGTATGGTCTCGATTTGGCACCCAATGATATCTTTTTGTTTCCGTACACACGTACATACCTCATTCGGAGTGGCAAAACTTTGTCCTCTAAAAGACGGAACTCGTAGTTTTAAAGGCAGCACTCGTAAAAGTAAGAATGTGTTAGTGTTCAGAGTGACATGAAACCGCTTCGATGCTCGTTTTTGTCTCCTAAAAGGACTAAGTAAAGTATTCGGCTTGCACTTCGGCAGTGTATGTGTTAGCACATGACGAGATTGCGAATGCTATAAATGGTTTTAAGTCTATATCAATCGATTGACAAGAGCCGAAAACATCAAACATTTTTTGTAAACTTTGGTTTACAAGGTCGAGCCTGAGTGCGAGTTCCGGTTCACCAGCATTTTCACTAGGGACTTTGTTTCCATCTTGTCGTTCGAACTAGGATTTAATTAAACAATACGAGGTTTTCTCTTTTTGCAAAAATAATGGTCGCTTCGAGCTGCAGAAATGTCGGATTGCTTAGTTGTGCAGTTAGATTCACAAAAGTTCCAGAATATCCGAATTTGACGCTATGCAATTCTGATTCAAAATCTTTAGAAAAATATATAGTATCAAATGAAACAGTCCGAATAATATACGGAACATACTGACTCAGTTTGTCTTGCTAATATCAGCTGCCTTGACAAAAACGGTCAGGATATATCTTATTATGGAATCAAAGTTCTAACTTTGGTAAATCGAAAAATCACTTTTGAAGATCTGACACTTTATTAAATACTAGACTATTTCTTAAAGTAACTTAAAGGTTCAGCAACTTATGTACTTACCAAATATGTCGGAGACTCGGGCATAAACACGAATATGGTGCCAAAGATCAGTGGAATAATAGCGCACACAACGCTCATATAGAAGACATCTAGGCCACTTCCAATGCCATACACAAACAGAATACCCAGGGTGATCATCAGTTGAAAGAAGCTGCCCAATGTGCCACGAATATCCTTTTGAGCAATCTCACCAGTGTACATGGGTGCAGTGACACAAAAAGCACCGCCTGCGATACCAAGAATAAAACGTGCAGCATACATGGTGCCAAGATCCGGTGCCCAGATGAGCATGGCCCAGCCAACGGTGAAGGGCAACACCAGCAACATCATTGTCCACTTGCGTCCAATCATATTGATAAGGAAACCAATCGGTATGCAAACACAAGCAGCACCCAGGGTCATAGCCGAGCCAATCCAGGAGAAAATATTTGAATCAATTTCGAAATCGTAAGCATCACCATCAATAATGCTGCCGGCAGGTGAGGTCCAGCCTAGTAGTGTACCAGCAGCAAAAGCGCCACCGGCTGCTGCCAGTGCGGCAACATATTGCGGAAATGTTCTGGAACTGTTTTCCGTGGATGTGTGCACCATGTTGCCAAGTAGATTCTCCTGATCCTACAAACGAGACGCGAAACGAAACAAAACAAAAGACAAGCGCGTTAGTAATTCTTTTAGCATGTGCTAACCGATCGACTATCCAACTCTAACTGTTAGTGGTACTAGCCTTTAGCCTACTGTATTATTGAACCATTTCGGGTTCCTCGACGATAGCTGTGAATAAGCTGTGATAATGCCCCCCAGCGATTAGGCATTTTATTGCGTCGCTGCGATAGTGTGCGCCGCCAACCCTTTATAGCATTTTAGCTATGCTACCAGCTGATATGTATTTGTCAAGTACATTGGAGCGACACACACACACACACACACACACATACACATATATATATGAAAATGTAAACTGAATGGCACGTGGGATTTGATACTGTTCAGACATCAACGGGGTTGTCTTAAGGCCTCAATAATGCAAAAGTAAAAAAGTAAATATTGTTAAGACTTCATATCAATAGTACGTAAAAATATTTCTTTAATGAAAATTCCCAAAATGATGAAGATCGATTGTTTAATACTAAGGGATATAAGCTGATTTAGCTAGAGAAATGAGTTTTGACAACTATTTCAACTGCTTCTCACAATTGTGGTCATTTATGTTCATTAAGTTAACCTGTCGAACATCTAGTTCTTC
Organism: Chymomyza caudatula; assembly: GCA_035041775.1. Classification (NCBI taxonomy): domain Eukaryota; kingdom Metazoa; phylum Arthropoda; class Insecta; order Diptera; family Drosophilidae; genus Chymomyza; species Chymomyza caudatula. The sequence goes on from JAWNKW010000133.1 coordinate 4,111,625, forward strand.
TTGTTTTCATTGTCCAGATATAAAACGTGCCAAAATGTCGGAAAATCTATATATAAATGAGCTAAGCGAAAATTCACTGTGGTACCGATTACTTCGCAATAACGCAACGTTTTCAGGTGAAACCTATACCATTCGAAAGATAAAATGTTTGCGGTTTGCAGAATATAAGTTTCACCTGGATACGTTGCGTATTAGTTAGATAAAAATGGATTTGAAGTAAAAACTGTACTGTTTGCGTTAGAAAAAAACAACAACAAAATTCACTGTACACACAAACAGAAAAATTGGAAAACAACATTTTATGAAGTCGACGAATATCGACGACAGCGCAAGCACTAGTCTATATATAAATATGCTAAGCGAGAATTCAGTGTGGTACCGATTACTTTGCAGTTACGTAACGTTTTCAGGTGAAACATATACCATTCGAAACATAAAATGCTTTCGGTTTGCAGAATATAAGTTTCATCTGGATAAGTTGCGTTTTAGTCAGGTAAAAATTGATTTGAAGTACAAAATTTACTGTATACGTTAGAAAAAAACAACAACAAAATACATTGTACATACACACAAACGTTGTTATTTCTTGTTTTCTTTTCTCTTTTACGTATTCAGCTGTTATGAGAGCGTTTACTTAAAGCTGATAGTGGCTAAGAACGGGAACGGAAACTGAAACAGAAACTGAATTTCTGTTTCACTTTTTGTCTGTTTATATTTTTGAGGGTGTGCAAAAAAGAAGAGAAACAGAATGTTAAAAAAAAACAAAATAAATATAAATATTTTAGTGCTCTTAAACATATTTCTGGCACATCCACGGATTTCCTTTTGATTCAAGGACAGACACAGTCACTCTAAGCCACACTTAGAGATTGAAGCCGAGTTAATATTCGGTTGCAAGCGATTTCTGTTGCACCACCATAGTTGAATTCACCCGTCGCTGTTGATTTCGGAAGCACAGGAAGTGTTTGTTGGAAGTCGCCCCCAACAGTATCATCACGTCACCCGTATCAGTAAAAATGTTGAAGGCAAATGAGGTCATTTGGAAACAACTATTAAATCTTCTTATTTTGTTCAAAAATATTTTGGATTCAGTGTATTGCCATCCTTTAGCGTTTTTAGTGGCTCCGGTTGTGGCAATGAGTGCATTGTAGCGCACTGTAATTTATATCGGGTTCGTGAATGAAAGACACGCCGAAATGAGGACAATGTTAATGCGCGAGTTACTCGCATTTTTTCTCGATTGGCCAATCTATTCGCATCTGTAATGCGTTGTCTCTCATTTTTTCTAATCTTCAGGAGTTTGTGAAGCACGCATTACAGCTACACGATTTGCAAGATCTTAAATACATTGAAAACGTTGTTTTAACAGACCACCAAACAAATATATGGTAAAAATATGAAGTAATTTGGTTTGGTGGCAAGGTATGCTCACTCTGCCGAAAATGAATAAAGTGTTTCCCATATTTCACTTTAGTGTGAACGTCGATGAAGAAGGTTGTGTGCATGCATGTTTGTGGTTTGCTTTTCTATGCATTAAGGGAACCGACTTCGGCAGAGTTATCATAACTTACTAATTGTACCCTGGGTACATGAACTAAAGAAACTACAAATTAGACCTTTTCGTGTGCAACTTTTCGCTCTCTCTATACGGCACAAGATCAAAATTATCGCACGAGCTTTGTGTTTAGTATGAACAGATCATGTTCAATGTAAACCAAATAATTTGATCATGTGACGTCACATGCCTTTTTTGATAACAAATGCATCTGCTCTTTTTCATTACTTTATGGGTACAGGGTATCCCGCTGTCGAACATCGATTATTTAACATTTTTTCAAAATTCTCCTACTTAGACACATTCCGTGCTCAGGGTTCTAACCCTGCCTGAAGAGCTATGCACTGAAGCATGGTCGCCTTTCGACTGTTACCAATTGGCCATAAACGATTGTTAAATGTATTAATTATTGTTTTTTATGGATATATAGGCGAGGTTATTGCATGTTTGTACAATATTCCAAAATACACAAAAAAACCTAAATACACAGACATCATATAGTACAAACTGGTTTTAGTTCTTGGGTTAGTTAGTTTTCGTACTGCACTCGGCAATGAAAGCTCTCGTTTTTTTTTTCTTTTTTTTTAGTTCCAAAATGTCTAGACGAAAGCTTTTAGGAGAGTGCGATATAAGTTGTTTGTATTGTCAAATGGAGGCGCGTTTATTGTTGTATACACAAGTAGCTATTTACCTATAGTTTATTCATAAGTACATAGTATATAGTACGTATACGCAATATTTATAAAAGAAGGAAAAGGTAATGCGAAGTATAAAACTCGACCTTTACAAAATCATGTACTCAAATCGAGAAAATGCCACAGATACAAGAATCACAATAAGTTTTGCACATGAAAATATCGTATTAAACAATTTCTTTGAGTTCTTGATTTCAATCGGTTGAGCTATAAAGTGGGCTTGTCTGTTGTCTTTAGAGAGCTCATAACTAACTCAAGCTGATTTATAATGCAAATGAGCCTCTATATAAGCAAAGTGCACTTTGCGTACTTTAAAATAATGGGAATTATATGCAGTATAGTACGAATCGTATAGATAGTATAAATCGGAACATCGATTGCCAAACCTACTTTTATTTTATATGATCTAATTGCTAAAAAATATACGCAAATAGGTGTTGAAAGTAGTACGAATATAGTAAGATGTTGTATCGTCTTCTAAATGCTAGAAGTAAGCGATCTTTATCGCTGCCATATTGAAGATAAAACCATTTTTTTATCTTCGCGGTTTAGAGATTGTTTTTTGTTGCCTCGAAACAAGCGGGATAGATCTCAAGCCTGTGAAGATGGGTGCTTCTGAACACTTTCGAAGGAGGTACTTTTAAGTAAATTTGGTAAATCCTTAAATCTTTTTCTGTTGTCTAGTGTCTTATTACATATTAAGCCGGAAATAATTATTCATTTTAAACATTTTTTAAGTGGATTTGACTGATCTTTAGTTCTTTATATAGTTTATTCAAAATAATGAAAAACGTGAGAAAAAAAAACATTTAGAAATGACAATTAATCTTCTTCTATTAGTGTAACACGAGGCTCAGCCATCTGCCGATCCCCGTGCTTCTAACAGGCAGATTACAGCCTATGGTGATATCATGGAAATAACCATCATCACGTTTTTTTTTTTTGACACAAATAAAGATGAAGGTGGACACGAGAAAAGTTGAGTATGAAATATAAGATGAATTGTAAGAGAAAAAGGAAGAAGACGAGAACAAAACGTTGCCCTGTTTTTAGATTTCTATTTGTGCTGTCTTTTCCCCTTTCTTTTCCACTGCTGATTTGGGTTCATCCGAATTTTTTTCGTAGATCTTTAGCCAAAAGATAACCTATGACAATTGGTACCAATATCCGCAGCTGGATTTCGTATAAGGAAGAATGAGAGGAAGAAGAGGAGAGGCGGAACCCCCTAGTTTATACATAAATATCGATAGAAAAGAAAATAGGAAAAAAAACTACTACTATTACTCAAGCTTTGACAAACAAAAGTTATTTTCAAGTAGTTAGTACATATAAGCAAGTTAAGCTCAAAAATATAATAAGATGCTATCTACTTTGAATTTTGATTGTTTAGTAAGTTGGTTTTAAAATGTTTGCTATGAAACGGAGAAAAAAATCTCATAGTAAATCAAGAATGTGTGTGTCTATTAATGTGAAATGCGCTTAATAGCGCAACTTTAAGCATATTATATTTGTCTGCAATACCTTTTAACAACCCACCAACAAAATGCGGACAATCTCAGCTCATATACCATACATGCCGTGACAGCACTGAGTGCAATCAAAGCCCACGCAGAACATAGCTAAAATCACTTCCGCCCATTGCAAGGCGCTAGAGTAAACAGACACAGTGAGTTCGCTTGCAGCAGATTGCAGGGAACCGGCAATAAGGTGCGCCTACGCCTCTGCTTCTGCCGCTCTCTTTCATTTTCATGCAGCCAAGAGACACACCTCTGCAGCAGAACCAACAGAGCCAACAGTGCCGTCTGTCCAGCAGGCAACAGTAAGCCAAGCGTGCCAAGTTAGCGCTGAAATCGATATCAACGACTGGGGTCTATAGGAGATGGCTAGGTGGGTAGTACTAGTAGCTGTGACTGGAGCCGGGCGTGGTGCGGTTTATGTGGTTAATGCGAATGTGTAACTAAATTTAGATATATACGTTGGCAGTTAACTAGCCAAGAACTGGTTGGCGCCTACGCTGCCTGGTATAGCTGCGTCCATGCATACAGTGTGATGAGCAGCATGAGCGCTCAAGGCTAAGTCCGTTGGGTGTCATCATTGACAACATGGTTGCGACCCTGTCAAGTTCATTTCAATGTCATGGCAAACACGGCCCAACTCATTTGGCAATTGGAAATTAAACTCTAGTCTTGTGTGCTGAATTTCTATACGCGTTTTTCCAATATGTATTCGTCCAGAGAAATTGGGAGTAAACATCAAACTTGTTCTGGTGTTGGGCGGCAGGTGCGGTAGGTGGGGTAGGTAGCACTAAGTGCTGGTAAACGAAACGTGTTTGGCATAGAGAAAATTCGAATTATAAGAAATGCCACAAATGATATTTTAATTCCTCCAACCAGTTTCGGACTACTACCAGTTCCTACATTCGACCAAAGCCAAGTGTTCCAGTCAAAAGTTGACCTGCTTAATATTAAAAAAGAAAAATACAAACTAATATAACCGCATAATTGCATAAAGTCGAGCTTATAATAATAAAAATGCTTTCAAGATTCCTTTACGGCTTGATAATGAGCATATAAAGACAAGTGCAGAGGGTGTACTCAATATAGGGAATTTTTTTTTTATAATTAAAATGCTTTCAAGATTCCTTTGCGAAGAGCGTGCATTTAAGCGGTAAAAAGCCTTCTGGAAAAAATTTGCTTAACAATGATAAAAAGTTGAAATTGTGCTGGTATTTAAATATAAAAATACTTGTTTTTTTCAAAGTGTGCACTTAAAACTCGAATAATTAAATATCCGATGCGAAGTCAAATATTTTTGCCAGACAAAACGTTTTGAAATATGTTAATTCAATCGGTTATATAGTCGTTTTCGATGTTGCGCTCTCACTCTCTCTCTTCCGCTCTCTAGTTGCGGCGATTAATACATAATTCAAAGAACTACTGTACTATAAAGCTATCTATAGTTTAACGGGGCATTTCCGCAGTACAACAAAAATTTCGGCAGTAGCAGATATAATAATAATAACAAGTCTTTCGACAAATTATGTTGTTGCACTGCTTATCATCGCTTGATTAAAATGGGGCGTACATGGAAACTTTCTATTTTTGGTTACATGTGCAAGGTCGCGGCACAAATTGTGAATTCATGAATTAATAAATGAATACTACGAGGGTTGCTTTTTATATTTCAAACGCAGTGACAAAGAGGTGAATTTAAAAATCGGAGAAAATAATTTGCCAGATGACCAGAGACAATTTAGTAGCAGACATCCTGTACTAAAAGTTCCCTAACCCCTGGCTCGTAGGCGGAATTTTATTTGCCGTATTGCAAGATATTCCCCGAACTTGGTCAGAGGCCTTAGGAATATCTTATATTCTAAGATAGTCAGCTTTATAATAGAAAAATAAAGATTTAGATAAGTTGGCGAAAGTGAGTATGCGATGTGCATGGTACTTAAGAGTGAAATGAAATTTCTGGTAGTGCAGCCCCAGGGTTTTTCCTACGATTTAACAGAAAAGGCAAATGAATCAAAAGCAACCTACTATCGCATGGAGGTAAGGGAAAAGAGGGGAGGTTCCCAATTGAGTCCAAGCATCTGCTAAAATTAACTTAGGGGTTCATAAATGTCGTCGCCATCGATTCACATCAAAATGTGACTTTTTATGACAATGGGTGAGGCAAGATGTTCCGAAAACGTGATGTCAAAATCAAAATGTTAATAAAATCTTAAAAAATCTTCAAAATTTTGGTAACTTTATTTATAAAGAGCACCTTATCACCATTTCTAATTTCCTTCAAACACCTAGTATTTTTGGAAAGCATTACCGAGAAATCTATGAAAAAACGAAACGATTTTGAAAAGTTATTCTCGTTTGTTTTCAAAACTCTGGAAGACAAAAACAAAAAAAATGCAGGTACGGCTACTGTCTACTACATTCTCTATTTTGATCGGATCGAAACGTTAACTTTGCAATTTGTTCTTAATGTTTGTAACTATACGCCGGATAAACCACTACTTCGATAGTTTGGGTATTCTAAATCGTCATGTGTGAGCCGGTGTGCATGGTGCGTTTTTGGCGGTTGATTTGGCTCATCTTCGATGATCCTTACAGTCGATTGCGGGGGATGCGCATGACGTTCTTACACAATCAGTTCTCGTACAGCATCGATAGTTTCTGGAATAATAGCTGTTTTTGGACGACCTTCACGAAATTCGACAGTGTGCCGCGATTAAATTTGGAGAGCCGCCTATATTTTGAGATATTCGGTGGAGTTTCATAGCCAACAATTAAATGAAGTTCATCGATGCATGAAAATGTTTACTGTGCAATTCCAATTTATTTTCCGAATTATACTTTTCGAGTGTCTTCTAAGCAAACAAGAAGCATTCGTATGCTCTACCACAACTTCATGATGCAAATTTCAGGTTGGAGATATAAAAGGCAGCCCTCGTACTAACAATATTCATATTCGGAATACATGTTGATGAGTTGGGAGAGATAGCGTAGGTTTTTATCTTGAATCCGCCCCTTATTTTTATTTAATATCGTGCTACAGCTAATCATAATAATGTTGTTAACACGAAAAGAGCCTCTATAATCTCATAATTTAAATGAATTTAGCGTTGATTTAAGCTGATTTTTACGATAACACGTTCTACACAGTGCCCAAAATTAGTCAGCATTCAAATTATTTTTATTTATTTTGTGTTATGATAAATGCTTTCTAAGTGAATAATAAGCCAACTGTGAAGAGATACACTGAGCGTATTTTGGAAAAATACTTATATTTTTACTGCGAAACATGTATTGACGTAGGGGATAAGAACAACTTGTATGCCGTCAGGAAAATCTGTTACGACGGTTGGTGTTACGCTCGGATGATGTTACGGTCATGTGGCGTTACGCTTGTGTATGTTGTGCTTACAGCGTTCAAAGGAGAGCGAGAAGGTTGCTGTGTTTGTGTTTTTAATTGAAAATTCGGATTCTCAATGATTCAGGATAAAGATCGTGGACAAAAACAAAAAAAACAAACTTGTGAACTGACCGCTTTATAGCGTAAAGTAAAGTAAAAGTAAGTATTGTGCGTTTTGTTCGGATTCTTAATGATTCTGAGTGAGAGACAAGTTCATGAACAATGCAAATTCCTGACAGTTTTATGGCGTCCTTGTTCTCATTGTCACGCACAGGAAATCAAATAATAATGTGAGTACCAAAAGATTATGAGAGCTGAAAACCACATAAAGACTTCAATACTATAATGGAAAAAAATGGTTTAAATCAAATCTATTGTAGATATTTAATGCGAACAAAGGCGCATTTAGTCAATGGCCAGCGTAAAAGTCTCTATCGCGAGTCCCGCTGAAATTTCGCAGTCTAGGAGCAAAAACCGCACTCATGTTAGACCCGTCGATAGCACATGTGGAATTTAAGCAGGTCTTTAAAATTAAAACTACACTGTGTCATATGCTAATAAAGAGTATCCACACACATACACATCTTTGAAGCTAAAAAAAGACCGCTCGCTGTGCTAATTGTGTGGCCATTGTCAAGGTCAAAGTTAGCATAAATACCAAAACAGCTATTGAGATTATTAGGCAAGGTTAATATAATAATAATTAAATTTAGGTTAGCACCCGAAACCGTATAGAAAATAAAAAGCTTGGTGCCTACTTTCGGATTGGTTTTTATAATTTTTACCGCTTGTCGGGAGCCATATTTGTCTCCATTTTCGGTTGCCTCCAGCAGATGAGAGCTCTCCTCGGTTTGGTTTCCGGGCTTTTTGCTGGGTTCAGCATTGCCCGAATTGCTTGACGATGTTGTAGACATATTTGCAATTTATGTTTTTTTTAATATTTAACGAATATTTGGAGTGGGTGGGGTTAAAGTTTTATTGCTTTCGGATATGTTTGATGGATCAGCTCAACAACTGCGATATGTTATAACTCTTTTTCACTTTCGCTTAATGCGCTCAAATTGTTGAATAATACGTCAATGTTGTACTAAATGTCCTCTAGTTTTTTTGTGGTCTGTCCTGTGGACGCCCACGTAGCACGTAGTATACTTTTAGGCGCATGCGCGTTCCACAACAAACATGTTGCTGTTGCAATTGTTGTTTTCTATGATAATTTTGTGGTTTTTTTTTTGCGACACGCTGTTTGCACTTAATTAGCAGAGCAAACACACATATTTATATACACGTATATACATATATATGTATATGCCGGGATTTATAAACAATTTGAAAAGCTTTAAAAGTGTACAAAAATTTAAAGCACACGCGTGTATCTATCGGATACAGATACGCGTGTATCTTTTAACCGCACGCAACGAATGTTTGCTAGCAAATGGTTGCGACAACGAAATGCGCGCGCCAAATAAAAACCTATGCCGGGCGCTTTACTGGATATATGCTATGGACTGTGGACAAGACGCTGGCGGAGAGCAGTGAAGCAACGACGGCAACAGAGCGCGTCACAGAGAGAGAACCAGAGAGTGGGATAGAGAGAGAGTCAGCGAAAGAGTAAGAGCTATTTGGGGACTGGTCTGGCAACTGACGTGGTAGCGTCTACTACGTACGTACTGCACATATATCATCTTGTACTGTTTCTGTTGCTGCCATTGCCATGGGGTCGTCGCGAGTTGTTCGACGAGGCTATTGACTTGCAGCAAACTGGAATTGGAACTGCAAGCACTTTGGTTTTCCTCATGGTTTATAGTCTCCGTTCTGCTGCAGATTGCGTTCTTTGTTATGGGCATGCACACTGTAGTAAGAGATATGCATATTGTAAGGCTCGGTTTACCAGAGGCAATCCTCTAATTGCATTGGAAGTGCTGCAGTGTGTGGCCCCAATTCATTTCAGCTCTTAGTTGCGCGTAATGCTTTTTGATTGAATCTCAATTGAGATCCTCTACAGAAGAAAGCCAGAATCATTGGCATAATAATGAAACAGTAACTTCAGAAATTGCATTGCTGAACGATGTCAATTGATATGTATGTCTAACAGTTAATTTTTCTTGAAAGAGGACAGTGAGCTATTGGGAAATGTACACTAGGATGATCATTGTTTCAATTAACTGGTGGTTCCTACTTGAAAGCTTTTTCCAAAAGTATCTTAAAGCAAAAAAAAATTTATTGTTGGTCCACCCTAAATTGCAACGAATGAATGACAGCCAGTGGCCACTTTAAATGCCGCATTTTTCAGGTTCCTCCAAGTGTGAAGAACCAAACTGGTGCAGCTTAGTTAAGGGGTAACCAACCTATGGCTACATAGTTCGTGACTATAGTTTCCCTTTCTTTGCCCCATGTGTTTTAAGCTAACGCTTTGAAGATTTTGTTTCCATTTCAAGGATATACCTAGTAGTACGGCTTTCACCGATAATATTGAGTTCGAGGTTGACCTCTTTGTTTCGGTTTGACTAACAAGCAGATAACTGTGGTTGCCGTCAAAAGTTGTTTCGAGTCGCTAGGTATTCATTAAAATTCTCTTATATAGTATAGCTCTTACCTCACGAGAAGAGGCTACAATGGAGCAGTCATTGGCATAAGAAACTAGTCCTCGTGTGAAAGGCATCGTGGAAATGTAGACTTTAGAAAAAGGTGGGAAAGGGGGAGGGTGTGGCGCGGTGGAAGTTCTCCTTGCGCGACCCCTAACGTGCACTTCCTATATGTCATATGATTGTCAACGAGCGATTTAGGTAGCAAGCCAGCGTGAGGGGTGAAAGAAAAACGATGTGGAGAAAGATTCCTTGACGGACGGTATCCGGTCAACAAGGAAACAGGTTTTCCTTGAAGAAATGCAAAGTAAAGGTGGGAAGGAGTAAGGATACTAGCATTTTAGCGACGGGGTGTAGAAGCTTAATTGGGTGATATGAGGAGCCCAAGTGGAGTAGTTGTTCTGATTTGATAAAAAGGACGATTTTGCGGTGTCCGCAAGTTTGCCAGGCAATCATTAAAGGTGTCGGTCACGTGAGGCGATACCATAGTCACCAATGTGTTTCAGCATAAAGGTGACGAAGAGAAGCTTTGGGCTTCGTTGGTGGTCTTCCCAACTTTTTTTGGCGAGAAGAATAAATGAGGTACTAATTTAGAAGTCGAAGGACGAATTTTGCCTTAAAGAGCATATACAATAGGGCAATCAGATTCCTAAAATTATGTCTCGATTTCTTGAATCCAAATTTAGCTAAAACTTCCCTAAATTTAGGACACTTCCGTTTTTTAATGGGCTAATCTAAGTGATCAATTAAAACGAACAACAAAAGGACCCGTTAAGGTATGACATATGCCGAACTTCTTGCAGGACGAGGTGCAGCAATTAAGGAGCTATTAAGCTTTAGTTAAGCTCTGCAATATCAGCTCCCAAGTAATATTCATAAAAACTCCATTCGGCAATGTTCAAATCTTCCCCCGTGTGGTAAACGGGTTAGAGAATACCACCTCAGCAGGTCAAAGCTTGTCGTATGTGGCGACTAACAATGACACTGTGATCTTTTCGGGACCAGTAGAGGCACCCCAGGCCTTAAAAGGGTTGTGCGTATAGTTTGGGACCCACCACGTAAAACCGCAATTCCAATGTAAGAATGTTTTACATCAGGCCGTAATCCCGATAATGGGTTTTAATGGCCAGTTAAGAAGAAGAAGAATGTTCAAACCTGTATAGGCTAAAGCTTGCAACATATATCTTGCAGGGGGCTTCGGAAGTTTTTACTTTATATAAACCCCATCTTATGATGGTCTTATTGAACTGACAAATTCTTTACGCTTACTATTACACAAATAAGCAGCAAACGGCCGTTAACTCAGTTTGAATGTTTGCATTTCGTACAACTTCTTTGGCTCTATTTATTTACGATCTCTCTTGCTCAATTTTCACTCGCTCTCTATTCACACGTTCAGTTCTTTAAGTTTCTTATCATAAACTAGAGAGCATTTGGCAAAAGAAAAAAAACTTTGAGAGTGTTATTTAAAAAGCTGTTACCAATATACTACTCATAGCATTGTGACATAAATGAATGAGCTTGTGAAATTGCATATTCTGATAGAACTTTAAAAAAGTACATTAGATAAATACACACGAAAAAAAGATACGAGTAGCTGTGTAACTGTTAGATATGGGTCACAGCAACGGAGCATTAAAAAATTTGATGCAGACAGTCGGGACGGTGCCCGACAGTGGGATACCCTGTACCCATTTTTTCGATGAAAATCAAATTTCATGCAAATTTTTGTATCGATGCGTTGAAGGGTATGGGCGTAACAACGGTAACTGTACTACGAGGGTAGGGGGATGGTGCAAAAAAGGGTCAAAATTGTTTGGTTTACAAGCCAAACGTACCACATTTGGTTTACATAAATGTTAACTTTGCCATTTCTGTAAAAAGTGAAATTCTGTTACAGTTCTCATAGGAGAATGATATGAATCATTTTCACATTAGACATGCACAGTAATAGTGTGCATAACTGTGCCAAGTTTCAATTTGCTAGATTCGCTAGATGACCAAGTCATCTGTCACGGAGGAAGGGGAGATATCGGAGAGAGATCTCGACATAATTCGACAAACTTGTACTGAATAGCATGAATGCGCATCTTTTGGTAAAGCTCTTATAGTCTCCGAGAACGGTACGACAACACGAACAGACAGACGGACATGTCTATATCGACTCGACTATTGCTCCTGACCATTTTTGCCCGTGGAAGATACGGTCTGCCACGCCTCTTTCTGCCTGTTACATACATTGCACAAATCTATAATACCCCTATAACACTTTGTGTACAGGGTATAAAAATTCATAACCAACGAAATATTATACGCACAGCAGTGATTAACCGTATTGCCTTCAGCCAGTGGAAACCGTCAAACAGCTACGTGGCCAACTAAAACACAACCAAACATTTGGCACGCTGCTGGATGGGATCAGGCGTCCAGAGCGCCTAAAAGCATGCCAAGCATATTTCACCTTTACGTAGCAGCTTTTATGTATACCCGTAAACGTGTCCAGCACGCGCGCACGCATTGCCAGCAAATCTCACTGTGTATGTGTGTGTGTGTGTGTGTTTGTGTGTGTGTATCTGTGTGTATACTAATTATGGAGCAAAGAGCAAAGGCTAAGCTTTAGACTTAAGACGCATACACAGCACACGCTGACGCCGACAGCGACGCTAGCGCCGGCAACGTTATATAATAACAAAGAAAAAAAAAGCAAAAATCTCTGCTCTGTGTACGTCAGCAGCAGACACAGCGTCATGTATCTCACAAAAGCACATTTAAGTATGTATATCAGCTGCAGCGTGACGTCACGAAAGCCAAGCCCCAAAAATCTTAGCCAATCGGCAGCGTTAACGTAGAACGTGCCCCTCACCGCAGAACAATCAACACACACACGCGCACACACACACACACACACACACACACACACACACACACAACAACCGACAGAGAGAGGTCGTGGCATATGCATAAATATTTTGAACACCTGAACAGCTTTTGTGTTGTTGTTGTTATTCCGTTACATTTAGTTCCAGGTAAATCACGCGATTTTCACTAGTTCAAGTGCATTTTAGTACTTATAGCATTTTGCCGATTTGACATAATTTCAATTCGTTTTGCTTGTGTTTCGTTTGTTAAGTATGACCTACATTTGAACTTGTGACGCACTGATGAAACCGAGCCGTAGCGGCATTAAATACAATACGATTTTTATCTTTCCACCCAAAATCAATAAACATACCTCCTACAGAATGACCTTAAAATATCAAATATGTGGGCGGTTTTTGGCAGATGATGAAATTTCTACAGCGCATGATTTCAAAAATATACATATGTATATATGTACCTATGTTTATTGTATAAAAATATGCAGAAATGCAAATTTTGTGTTTAAAAAAACTGAAGTATGTTTTCAGTAAGCTTTTATTGCTTTTAAATTTGAAAAAACTTGTAAAAATACTTACACCGGGAAACTATTTGTTGCTGTTTTCGTAAACAAATTGGAATTTTGCTGAAAGTAAAATTAAAAATACATAAATTTTATATTACTATGCGCATATCATTTAAATATATATAAAAAGATTTAAGAACAGATAAAATTTGCTTATGACGAGCCCCCTTATTGGAGGCCGCTAAAAGCTCTGTAACATAGCAACCACCAATTGCAAGCTATTCGCATTAGTTTGAGAGCCACTGTTTATGAAAGCTGTTTGATGCCTATTAACGTGTTTCTCAAACTGTGGCAACAATACTGAGCGCGCACATTCGAGCATGTCAAACCTTTTCAAACGTAAACAAATGGCACAACAGCAATATTTGTAGGCAAATATTTGCAGTTATAACAATTCTATAGAAAATTTAACAAGTAACACATAATTTTCATATTATTTTATTTCAGAAAGACTTTCTTGCTTAACTGATAACATTTAATGTGATAAACTCTGCCCAAAAATGCAAGTTAGAAATTCTTGTTTTTAAGCAAATGTCGAATTTTTGAGATTTTAAAGAACTGTCGCTGTTTCGTGAAAACAAAAAGTAAATTTAACGTTGCCGTTTTGCGTTTTTTGGGATACTACCATTTCTCTTCAAACAAGATCTTTTAAATATGAGTAGCTTTTAAACGCTCTTGAAGACATTTGGGCCTCATGTATGGAATGCTTTGTTGATATCTAGCATACCGACGAGTTGTCGCAGGATTGAAAGAGATTTCACTGAATATGTTGGAATGAGCATTCGTAAGTAAAAAACCTTTTCTATATTTCACATACGATAATCCGTTTCGCAAAACCATGTACTTTACTTAGCTAATTTGCTATTAAGCGACAACGTTTAATATATATACAACAATAGCTTCGAGGATATATACAAGAAACTGAAAAAAAACAATTACGAGAACTATTTGATAAGACTAATTTTTTTAATTTTCCGCGTTATAACTTTAAGTAAAACAATGCTTCTGTCAACTACCATCTGTTAATAGAGTGCTGTCAAATTTTGAGCAAGTTGTGTTTGACCTGTGAATGTCGGCAGACTATAGTGAATTTGCTGTGTTCATCTGGCATCATTTTTTTACGTAAAAAAATATCACCGAAACCAAGAAAAGGCGCCATCGTACCAACGCTAGTGAAGTCAATAAAACAGAGGCCCTTAGAGAACATCGATAGAATCCATGGAATGATATGCAACGATCGGAATATGAAAGTGTGAGAGGACACACTGTTCCTTAAACGCAAGCGAGTGAACACTTTAGAAGAGTGCTCAGTGACGTTCCACCGCAATCCGAAAGAGTTTTGCACATACCGGAACAATTAAAACAGTTTCTCGAGTCAACGTGTACCAAGGAATGTAGGTGTGTTGGCCAACGAGGTCATAGTGAATGCATTTTGGGATGCACTTGATGTCATTTACATCGATTACCTTCAAAAGTGTTAAACAAGCAAATATTATGTTGTTGTATAGCTTTGATATAGATTTGAAACAAAAACGATTGGGCGAAATGCTCTTCCATCGTGACAACGCAAACGTGTAAGAACCCAGCATATTATCTAGATCTACCCACCTGCAGCTGTTTCCCTCGTATTGGTGGTAAGAGTTTTCCTCATCACTGAAACAATATTTCCTTTCAATTACTTATTTCAGCTCGTGAATAGATAGATTTCCCCTCTGAATCACTTATGCACCTTTATCATATTGATTGCTTAATTACTGTTTCGTTCGACACTAATTATATACTAAATAAAATATTTATGATATACGCCAACTTTGATGTATTTCCATCAATGGGTTGGTTGGGGGTTCTGTGTCTACACAATGTACTAGTTTACTTCTTTTGACTTTCTTTGCCTTGGCTTTAATCTTATCAGAGCGAAGAACACTTATACTATATATGTCAAGACACCATTAAAATTGATTGTAAATACGGTTTTTGCACGCCCTCCAAATCGGAGGTCACACGATCATCTTTCAATAACAATTTATCAATTAATTTTGTTTTTTGTTGTCATTTAGAGGCCTAGCCACTTACAGTTAGTGGAGGTATAAGGAGCTAAAGCGGGAACTGCCGCTTATCAGTTTAATATATTCGTTGTCAAGACCACACAAGAGTTTTTCATATTCGACTTAAAACGACTAGTCGCTTATAGCTACATTGCACCAAAAAACATTTTTCGGTACATTTCTTTCGTATGTATTACTAGTATTATTCTGGGCGTCCCTTATCAGCTGTCCGGCCGGTACTTATGTGCTTATCGCGTTATGTCATTTGCGTTTCACTCGCTGCCAAATCGTTTTATAGCCCCTGTGATATTGTATATTTCTATATCAATTGCCCACTTTCAGTTGTTCAGTTAGTATTTATATGCATGCGAAAATCGTTTATTAAGTGAATTGTGTGGTTCAGGATAGAACGACAAAAAAAAAACAACTGAAATCCCATTGATTGATAAGTTATAAAAAGCATGTTGTTGTCACACTCATACCCACAAATTATACACATATATGCGCAAAGTATATACGACTGTATAGAGTTAAGGGGGGGGGGGTCTTTGTGTATGAGCTTTAACAAGCGATTTCCTTATTAAATTCACTAAAAATATTTCAAGTACCGCAGTGCTTAAATTAAACTATGCTCTAGTAAGAATTTATTATACACAATTGTGTGTAGTTTAGTTTTATTAAAAGAAATCTTTATGACATTTTTTCTAAGCAATAACGGAATACCACAACTTGGCACACCTTTAAGTCTACAAGTCGTCTTTACATGCACACGTTGTGTTCTAGTTCCAGTAATAGCTGTGGTTAAGCTTTTCAGTGTTTTCTAACCCAATTAGAAAATGGGGAATTGAATAATATTTGATTAAGATACATTTTATTGTTTTAAAATCGTTTATAGGTGCCTATTCAGGTAGTGTTCTAAAATCAACCATTGCGTAAATTTGGCAACTTTTTTTATATAATGTGACTTGTACGGGCAATAAGAAGCTGTGTACTCAAAGGAACTGGATCAACCAAGTATTGATGTGAGTTCACACAAATCTGTTGATCTATTCAAGTTCCTTACAGGCCGTGCCTGTAACACCGATGCCGTATAAATTGTCAAGCGAAAGTATTCGTTGGTCTTCATGGGCTCGCTTTGTGTATAAGACAGTTTTGTATCTCCAAGATTAAACACTGGACAGCCCGATGCAGGGCGATCTACCATGCTTGGGGTGTTCTTTCCGCTGTGTCGATCAATGGTAAACAAGTATGGCGCTTTTTTCAAAACCGCCCAAACAGCGTTTGATATGGCCAAGGATCCTGCCAAGACTGGCGCTCTCAAATTGCAAGCGATATGAAACGTGGTGGCTGTGGTTGACACCTACATCGCGTTTAGAACTTTGTGTTCGGCGTGGAGTTGCATTTGACCCGGTTGCAGAAGAGTTGATAGCTATCATTGCGCTCCTACCAAAGGGGGAGTTAAATAGGTACTGAAGAGACTACAGATTCGGCTGAGGTCCTTAGAGAGGCGTTGCACTCGTTGTGCTATGTGTACACTTAGGCGGCACTTTTTGATTTTACTCCAACGCTTTTCTAAAATACATTCTAGGGTGTATGTCACCTCCATTACAGAAAAGCTAAAGGTAATAAGTAAGTAAGCAGTAAGGAAACCAGTCACCACCCTAAGTAAGTTCTTGCCCATTTAGGGACTAGAGACTGCTTGGCCTGCCTAAGGCCTCTGGAACAGATGCAGTCTGTGACTTTTCTGGATCTTTCGTCTTTTAGTAGTGCGTCTTTCAATACAACAAAATGGCTCTGAACTTACTAGGCGTTTCTCGCTAGTTTCTACGCAAGCTCATTTCGGGGAGTATTGGTTTTATAAGAGATCTGTCTAAGCTAGAGTTTATTCCGTCAACCTTAACTTAGTTCGTATCGGTTTGCCTGAGACAGATTAAAGGTTTTCCTACTTACTGCGTCCATGCTATCAGAACTAGATTTAAAATATTTTGTAGATATTTTTTTCATGCTATAGCCAGGAACTTCCCTTAGGTAACTTGACTTTATCCAATGAGCAAGGTAATTCTTTCATGAACTGTTTAACAATTTGACTATAATCAAAAACACGCAATATCTATATAACTAACATGGGTTATTTTGTATACTCTGAAGAATTGTGGCTTTTCTCTACAATCTACAAAAAACATCTGCTCAATGCTGTCTGAGTTTTCATTAAAATTCCTACCAAGTCCTAATCGAATGTCAAGGGTTCTTGAACTGGACCAGCTGATGGTCACAGAGCTAATCGAGCATAATCGAAGCCTCTTTCAAAACTGTTTGTACAGTACTATTTACTTATTAAATTTTGTAATGGTTTGTTGTCAATGTTCAAGTTCAAAGTCTAGTTTCTTTGGCATTGGATTTGCGTAAATCGCGTGCGATTAGACAAATTGTGAATTACATTTGTTGTTCATACTATATTAGATGTCAATTGCGCACATTGACTCAATCTTTGTCCAATGTTTATTGAATTGTTTTCTATAGGATTTATTTGTTTTTTGTTTACGATGCTTTTAATTGGCTCAGATTTGTGGGCTCGTTTTTTGTTAGCGATATTGACGCAAGTGAATTGAACTGCAGTCTACAGTTCAGTAAGTCAGTCTGTCGGTCAGTTTGTCAAAAAGACAGAGTGTGCCACCCGCATCGCCTGACTTTGCTAGAAGAAACGTACGATAGCAGGCGACGTCTAGCCGCCAAAAAGGTCGAAAGGTTTATCAACTTTGTTGAGAGGGAGAGGCCTGTCAGTTGGTGATTTCAATTAAGAATTTAGAAATAATGCCGCTATTCGTTTATAAAGCTGCGCCCCTGTTTCTTGGAATATATTTTCAAATCTATTAGCAACTGTATTGCAATTTGAAAGCAACGTTCAAAGTACATTTGAGTGCATTACGATAAGCGTCTTCTGGTTCAGTGTCGCAGTGATAGAGTTACGGTAGCTGAACTGATTAAGTCTATGACTGATAAGCGCCATAGCTTTTTATGCTAACTAGCATTAAGTAAGTATATGTATGTATATGTGTACTATATATATGTATTTATACATTTTGTGGAACTTTTCCTGCTTCATTAACACGCGCCCATTAGCGTAATACTGATAAGTTGTTGAAAATTGAGCCTCTGGCGGCTTATTGGCTTCTTACTAAGTGCCCTTCGGGAAAGCCAGAACATATGCCAGGTATAGTAATATCTAAAGTTGTGACTATTAAAGAGCTCTTCAATATCAGTCTTTCCAATGGTTTAACTTATATTTGCTTTTTAGTTTCAGAATGTTTAATCAACAAGTCAGTAATTGGCTTGTGCTAAGTTGTAAAAACAGCAGTCTGACATTGAAGCTAGAGATAAGTACCCAGAGGTGCAGGGTATTAGAAATTAGTGCAATGCATGTATGTAATAGGGAGAAGGATGCATGTGGGAATGTCCGTCTGTTTGTAGGAACACCTAGGTCTCAGAGACTATAAGAGTTATCTGTACCAGTTGAAGCTTATCAAATCATATTGGCAACTTAAAAGTCCGACAAATAGCTTATCATCGTCGGAGTGCCTTAAGGCACCTGTATCTTTATCTGATATTAGACACATGACTTACTGCGACCCTCATTTGAAAGTCATTAGTAAAAAAGCTTATTTTAAAGCTGAAAGGATTTACAGGCTCATGAGACACAAGTCTTCGACCCAGTCCAACATCAATATCATACATAGATTTCAGAACAAGTTGTTCCCAAAGTATACAGCCCGTCTAGGTAATAAGCATAATCACTTTATCGTAAACATGTTGGACTAAAGTATGCAAAGGCTAAACCGCTTCCACTCTCTGGATCTACCGTTCTACACTTGCCGATGAACATCTGTTTACATTTCTATCGGTCATTGTAATCAGTCATTAACTTTAGATGTAATACATGACATACATAAGGCATTTTACTTCTCTGTTATGCTGAAGAGTATCCTAATTATTCAACTATTCTTGCCGCGCTATCTACAAGCATATTCCGCTTTCACCTCATTTCTCTACTTTAATATTTGCTTGCAGCCCCACACTGAAACTCCGAGTGGTTTTACAAGGAACACAACATGAAACACGCGACATGTCAATATGCTTATCACATACACAAATTCAAATGTAAATAGTTAGTACTTATCTTTTATTATCAGGTAATGAATGAGTCAAACACATCCAAATAAACTACTATTGTTGTACTTTGTAAAAAAAAAAAACTAATGTGAAACGTAAATATGTATTATGAAGTACTACCTACTTTTAGTTCATTATTCAATTAATGCTTAATTGGTAAACTTAATTCGCAAGTTTTCAATTGTGCTTAATTTAAGGCATTTAAATGTGTACGCTCATATGTAGGTCTGGACAGATATAGATTTTTAAAAGTAAAGAGCTCAATCAAAGGTCTCCTTCAGTTCTTCATTAGAGCGCTCGTACCCAGCGAAAAGCTATTGTATATCGAATATTGTTTAAACTTTACTTTTAAAGCTCAATATTTACCTAAACACGTTTGGGCACACCGCATAAAAAAACAACAAAGACTCATATAGTAACTAATGTTTTTTCGTTTCTCTCTAACCCCTATTCGTCTTGCACAGATCAGCACTAATGTTAAACTTACAATTGGTGCTGTTTTTAGTTCAGTTACACAGAAATGCAAATCAAATTAAACATCAACGTATAGTTCGTCTTCCATTTTATACATAACTGCTGCTGGAATTTATAGAATATCATTTGGTGTTCAAGTTAAATGTTTGCGGAAAATCCCAAACGGTTACCTTGAAATACGAATACATATTGAAATTTCATTAGCTGCAACTACGATATAATAAGCTTACACAAAAACGTAATAACTTTTATCGATAGACATGTTAATTGACTTAATATATGATTTGTTATCAGAGGAGGATTATGAATGACCTTGTATTGGTGGACAACAACAACGACAAACAAGCTTAAATAGGAAAGGTGGATTACATAAACGATACTATTAAGCTCCAATAAAAGTCATACTATATAACTTACTATAAGCTATGAATCCTCAACGTAGCTTAACTACAAAATAAAGAAATTGAATTCCAAAATGTTAAAGCTCAATTTGTTTATCAATAAAGCAATAAATCAAATAAGAAATAGTCATAAAATTTAGCAATACATTTTTCTAAAGAAATAGGAATACTAGTACCCTTCTTGAGAACAGGGCACATGACACAAAGGTTCTATTCATCAGGAAGATTCTGTAAAAGAGCTGGTGCATGCACCTTACCAAATCATTGCCGCAAGTGTCGAACAGCTTTGCAGGCAACGGGCTATCGAATGCTGCTTTATAAGGGTCAAAAATATTTCTTCTCAGATTTCTTAAATGGTAAATAGTGAACTTCTCAGGCCTAAAGCTGCACACCATTCAGTGCTTTCGCGAATTGCTTTAGTCTCCCACACAATACGCTCGACAGGACCTTATGTGCGATAGAATAAAACTGATACCACTCCTGTTGAGGACCCCGCCATATTCTGCAAAAGAGGTGGGAGGTAGATCTGGCGAATATGTTGAATGCAGAAGCGGAACCAGTCTTGATGAAATGTAAATGTAGTCTTGATGAAATGTAAATATACAAGATCCAGTTGAGATGCTCGCCAATCTTTCTATATGAAATTGCTAGTGGTGAAACCTCTTAAACAATCTAGTACATACCGCTTTGCACAATCAAGGCATCATTATGAGATAGTTTTTGTTGCTATGTCATTGCTATGATGCTATGTTTCTATGTGGGAAGGCGATACACTTTAGACAGTAATCAAATTATGTTTCAAAAGTTCAATGATAATTCTATAAAGGCCAACAAAACTGATAAGCGTTCTTCTGGTAATTGAAGAAAAAAAATTTTTAACTCCCAGCTGTGTGTTGTTGTATTAACAAATAGATTTTACGCCTTTCGGTGGGTAAAACAATACAAAAAAAAGAGAAGAAAAACTGATTACTTCTAAACGGGTCTCACATTGGCGTAACAACAAATAACAGATTTCATACAGCTAATCAACTTTTATTCTCTCCCGAATTTGGTTTTCCGCAAATAAAATATGTAAAATAATGTGTTTTTTTTAAAGAGTTTTGAAAAACAAGTTTAGCGGCACTTTGCACAAATTTCCAATTAAAGTTCTGGCTTCACCAATAAAAATCTCAAAACAGTTGTATAAATAAACTTGCACGAATATAGGTTGTTATGGGTTTTTTTCTTGTATAGTATATACGATATGTTATATATGTACGTATTTATAAGCTGGGTTACCAATGCAACTGATACGCCGTCACAAGTGGCTCCTAATTAAAGTAAGAGTGCATTGTTTATGAGAAAGCTCCTGTTTATATGTGTAATTATATATGTACTTGAAAATGTATTTATGGCTAATTATACTCGAAACAACTTGAAATAATAAAGGAATAACATCAATCAGCTTATACTTCCAAGAATTTTGTGTGATTATATTGAAGTGCTATAATGAACTGAACGACATTTGAAAATGTTACGCCCCAATTTATTTCATTTCCCTGTTTCAGAAACCTGCTGCTTATATTTACAACGGGAAGTCGGCTTTTGACTGCTTTACTTACTCACTTGTGCGTTTTCAGACTGAAATAAAGTCCTCCTTCGATATATCACTAATCAGCTTTTAAATGGTGTATTGACACAAATATAGTCAGAAAAAGAACACAAGAGTGAGTCAAAATATATTAAAGAGAAAAAACGTCTGACATCAGAAATTGTGTTTGCTTTAAATTTGATTGAAATCTGTTTAAAATGCTGCAGCAATTTACGGAAATACGTTGACTCCGCTGAGCTTACTTCAAGTAATGGAACTGCATGTTGGTTACACTAGGCTACAAAAAAATATATATTTGGCTCAAATATGGTTTTCGGTACATTTTGAGTTGGTCCAGGAAAAACCGGCAAACTACTTTTATTTTTAATTTAAAACATCTTTTGGCTTGCCTTAGCTGGAGGACGGATGATGTTATACTCGGGTGGTGTTACGTTCGGATGTTGTTAAGAAGGTTGCACTTTTGTTTTTGTGTACTCAATGAGAGCGTTGTTGTTATTGTTTTCACGGCGCCTCATTATGCCAAGTTGAAAACAACTCACAACTGAATGTTTCTCGTATGCCGAGCGTAACGTGACGGTTTTTTCCCAAGAGATCACTATTCCAAATATACGATTTCGCGCATCCCTAAATCCTGATTGTGATCAACCGCAACTAAAACTGTGTTTTAAAGTTTGTAATTAAATAACACTATGCAACAAATTTGACTTTAATGAAAAGCCTATGACTAATGCATTTTTTTTTTTCGAAAATTGGAAATTCTTTTTTTTTACTTTTAATGGATTATTTTTGGATTCGATAAATTGATTCCTTGCGATTATTTCAACACTAACTTGAGTCAAATTGGAAGCGATATAACGCATAACGTAATTTTTTTAATTTTAAAATTAATTTAATCGTAAATTTTGATAGACTGATTCATTTGCGAACGCTTCAAGCGATTTCACTAAACATGGTCTAAAATTTCATAAAAATTTCATTCGATAATTCGAATAATTTTGGAAAAATATCGGTTGCCGGATTCGATATCAGCGATCTCAAATTTAGCGAAAGCGGTTTGTTGGTATAATGACAATAGCAATAAATTGAGGTCTTTGTGGAATAGTGTTATTATTTAACAAATTGTTAAATGTTAATGATAAAATGGGTTGACATTTTATGGGCCCTTCTATTCTAAGTTCAGTAGGTACTGTCAAAGAGAACTACGAGCCCGACAAGGAAAGCTACCCGATTCCCCTTCTCGATATGCCTGGCTATAAATATAATTTGCAACCAAAATCACAATAGATTCCCATGTAAACTTTAAATAATCGATGCCAAATGCAATTATATTACAAAAAACATGTAAAAACTATAAAGATAATAATATTTAAAAAGTATAACTTTTACACGTGATATTATTACATTTTTGTTTAATAATATCGTACGACGCGCTCTGCGTGTTTTTTGCCGTAACTTTGTTTTTATTTCAATAAAAAGAAAACAAGTTTTAAAGCGTAACGAGAAATGCAAACGATGCAAAATTCTTAAAGTAAAACAAACAAAAATACTAAACAAAAACAAAATCATAAAATATATACTAAAGCTACAGCGACTGACAGGTACTTAAGACAAGCCCCCCACATATAAGATACATAAGTATCTATGAATCATTTAAAAAGCCGTTGAAAGTACCCTAATTATAATCCAAAGTATGTGACAAATTAACAATAAGAGCAAACAGCAGATGTCAATAACAATTAGAAACGACATTAAATTATACGTAATTAATTCAAAGTTGAAAATGTAAATAATAAAAGTGCAAGTAAACACTTAAGATGATCGTAAATTCATTTAACGTATTCGGATTCGGCATTAAGTTGCGTAAATTTCGCAACAATGGGTAAATCCGGTTTGGAATTCTGATTGGATTTCCATATTTCTCGGAAGTTGCTTCTTATAATTGTATAAGTGTAAGAACTTATACATAAACGAATCATTTTTGTACCCGTTTTTTGTTAAACACTTAGGAAAAAAAAGTTGGGATAGGCACGATGCACTTGTCGGGGAAACACTTGAGATCGGCATTTATAGCAACTTAATTAGATTGAGTATTTGAAAGTGCTGTTGTTATATGTGAGTTGTCATATTACATGTTCAAACCTTTGTTGATGCTTGGGTTCACATTCACGTGCTGGTTCAAGTGGGCATATAATCAAGATTTTGGTTCGAACTAAGAATTATCAAAACCAATTGACACAAACTTGGTGTTCTCTGTCCTAAAATATGGTAAGCCCAGTCAGTTTTCTTTCTACCGCATATAAGGTCCCATCGAGCGTGTTGTAAGTGCACCATAGACCTTATATTTACACGACGCCGAATTCGGGAAAGACCCACAAATACGAAATACACACAGCTAAGACATTGTAAGGAAGGACTCCTCCGATCCTTTTGATACCGAACACGGCTTCAGATAAAGCCATGCCCTCCATCACAGCGAAGTACAATGTCGGCATGGAAATCAAGCGTAGAATCACTATTGCTAATAGATGCTACTTTGATTTCAGTAGGCAAATGAGTAGTTGTAACCACTCAATCATCCCGTTTTGCTTTATGGCGCTAAAGCATGCCTGATGACGCAGTCTGATGCAGATGCCCTTAAAGTGTTTGAGATGAAAGTAGGCCGTTAGAACCGTTTTTGGCCTTTTACACGATGAACTCTAAAAGCTGTACGACGACATTGACATAGTGAACTGAGCGATTGGAGAAGGCACGCGTGAAGCATAAGTGCCTGGAGGAGTTCTTTACATAAGACCTTAACCCGGTCAAAAAGAAGAAATGCTACAAGGAAAATTGTAAAACTTTATTGACTCTATAAATTTAATTATAGCACTTTGGAGGTAAAGCCGACTTGTTTGCAGCATACATGCCGTGATGGTAGCACATCAACGAGTTTAAGACGCAGGCTACGTGGCGCTAGCATATGCGCACGCTAGATACCAAGTTAGACCGATAATTAACATAACAGCTATATAAAAGAGTGCACAGATTAAAATCGAATAGTAACGGAGATTGGACTTCTTGTGGGTAGCCCTGGGTTGTGGGAATACAGTGCGAGACTCTTTTAAAGAACGTTAATAATGTACCAATATTCAGTTATACTATAGTCGCATTTCAAAGTGTCTGTAGAGACATTACATTAAAAATGTATTACTAAAGATTTTTGCACGTTTCACTGGTCTCGGTTTAAATAATAACACCTATATGACTAGAGAGCAGCCACATGTACATATAACATATATAATTATACCGTTGGGCTGCTCTGCCCGCAATGAATGCGTAGGCGTTGACGCCTCTGTCATTGTCGCCATTCTACTTTGCCGGCTGTCTAAACGTCTTTAAATTTTCATCTTGACGTCACAGAAATTCTTCCGCCTTGTATTTTTTTTTTAATTTTGAGCTTTGCCTTGCTTTTGCAGATGTTTACGCATATCCAAAGATATATATTTATATTTTGCAAAAATTTATATATTGAACTTGATCTTGTCTATAAAGCGTATTCGTTCATTAATTTTCATGATGTAGCTATGAAAAATAAGTTACTTAATGTTAATATTTTTAAACGAACTTTACCTTGTCATTCAATTTTCCAATTGAACTACTTTTACTTAATGGAAATTCAATTAAGCTAAGAGAGTCGCAGTTTTTCAATTTCCATAAAAACAATGAGTCAACTGAGGACAAAAGCGCAAAAGAAAAGAAAAACCGTTACAGTAACTGTAACTGCAGCTGCAATTCTTACGGTGTTTTTGTGTTGGTGCGACTTGTTTCCATTGTATTAGACTAGAAGCAACTTGCTGACGTCACACGTTTTTTCAATTGAGTCGAGTCCCCTGCGGAAAACGCCCCGCAGACACATCGTTTTTTTTTTTTGCATATTATACACGTGATGACAATTTTCGCTGTTAGTTTTTCCCTTATTTACTTGTATTTGTAGTTTGTTTTTCCATAACAACAAATAAGCATGTGAAAATATATTGCAATAGTTTATAAGCAGTTATTAGAAAATTCTCATATTTCTACTAATTAATGACCGGGGTTCGTAAGAAAAATCCCCAAAGTAATATGCGTTGTTACGTCTAGATAATTGTGTAATTTCAAAATTTGATAGCACTTCTTAGTTATTCTCGTTCACTTAGGAAAACGTTATATTTTTGAGTAAATTTAATATGAAAGATAAACCGCTTAGATTTAGCTTCAAAGTGGATTCTATAAATCTATGGTCATATAAAAGAGTAGCTGATGTCCACATAAGAAAATGTTGTGTTACTGTGGTATGTAGCTTGATAGGTCATTTCAGGTCCTTTTTTTTTAAATTGTACATGTCTTCCCTTATAAACTTAAAAATGGAATGGTGACTTGTAATAACTACTAAAAAGCTCCAGATTTTCTTGAGATGACTACTCTTCCATATGACCACAGAAATGTATACAAATAATAAATAATCAATCATGTTAAAAAAACTAGCAAACCTTTAACGCATTCATTATGGACAGTCAAAAAAAATTTATTTTAAGTTCTCAAAAATACACCACGAAATGATTGCAATACAATCATTGTTTTTGAATCAGTGTATCGAAATCTCTTTCTTCTTTCTAACCGGACATAACAACGCCTTTTTCAATCGGCGATACCAAAGGTGGCTAGTGTGCTCTCTACCTGGTTCTTTTAACGGAGACGAAATACAGTTAGAATAACTGTTTATGCCTTTTCACATGCCGAAATGCATTCCCATCTTTAATTTACACGCTAAACTAAGTAATCGTACCGTAAGCTAAACCGACAAATTAGAATCATCTATAGATGGACTTGACGCTCGGTTGGTGCGACACTTGGATGATGTGACGCATGGCGTTACATAAATTATATTGAGTTGGCGCTAGCATACGATAGTTTGGCAAAATACCTCAAACCTTTTTCGAACCAATCAAACTGAAATCGAAGATAAAGCTCTAGTTTAGTTTGGCCCAGAGCTGTTTTTCTTTGCAGTTTGGCACACCAGCGTATGTCGCGTACATGCCGTGATTGTAGCACATCTCATTATGGCTTTGAACGTGTAAATAAATAAGTGAGCGTGACAACAGTTATTCACATTTTATATAGGCGGGGTTCACATTATCCAATAATTGGCATGTCGGTTGTAAGATACAAAGTACTGATTTGATCAAACAAAAGACATCAACTGCGATGTGTGACATTTGCCAAATTTTTAACACAGATTTCAAATTTCGAACTTACTATTTGTACTGATAATTAGGGTAACTTTTAATAGTACAGTGTTCAGGTTAAGCGAAAGTTTCAAACAAGATAACTCTGAGAAGATTGCAGGTACCTTGAATATGATTGAAAACCAGCATAAAATCGTAATTGCCAATTCCACATTGCAAATTTTGGGTATAATTAGTGAACAAGTTTTGCTGGGCATTTTGGGGCACCATTCACAAGTCGAAAGTAATAGAAGACTTGTTGGGGCGGTATTCACAAAAAGTCGAAAGTAACACAAACTTAAATTTCTTTAGCTCAAATTGGTAATTTTCATGATTTTTGCATTGTTAATGTGAAATATCTATTGGCGCGCTTTGGGGGTAAGACAGATTTATATGCCTTCACGAGAGTCTGTTATGTTATGGTGTTACGCTTGGGTGGTGTTACACTCATGCATATCTGTGCTGTGTTACCAGAACCTGGTGTTTTACGCAAAATAAAACGAAATTTTAAAGTTAATTGGAAGTAAACTGTTTATACGCCCCAATTTCACAAAGAATCGGTTGGAATAACAACTACACTTAGTAGACAAAGCTTCAGTTACTAGTGGTGTAAAAAACACATCGATGCACCGATAACATCGATGGTTGGCCTGTCATTTTCCGATCTTCTTCGATGTTCTCGAACATACGATGCATCGGTAGAACATCGATGTTTTTGAAACCATCGAACATTTCACCAAGATCATGCCAAAGTAACTTATTCTCCGTTTTACAAATGGTGTTTTGCAGAATTGAGACTGTCACCTCAAAGTTTATTCAAAGGCCAAACTCTCAGCGAAATAGACTGCTTAGGGGACGGTCATCAAAACATTTATATTGAAATAGTTGTAGATCGTCTGTATTTTATAGTATCTAGATATCTTATTATGTTTCACATATATGGTATTATATAACGAAGTTTCTTCTATAATAATAAGCAAAATTTGTAAATATAAAACATCGGAAAACCATCGACCTACATCGATGTCCAATGTCGATGGACTCTGCGATGGTAAACATCGATGTTTTGGTCTGGATTTACATCATTATCATTTACACATCACTAGTTATTATATTTAAATAGTATTTACTGCGTATTTCGTGGAATATTCACAAAGTTGCGACATTAATGTGCCAGCTTTATTTTCATAAGTTCTACTTTTTGCCTTTGTTCTCTGATGGTATAATCGGTATTAGTTTCATTTTACTTCATTATGGCTCTATTACTTTATTGTTTCTTTACCATATGTAATACTTATGCCTTACTCACACTTCAGAAACTTATCAGTTTCAGTTATATACAAAAAACAGTATATCAGTTGATCATAACAGAAGTCAAAAGTTATTGTCAAAGTGACAACGAGAACCCACTAAATATGCACAAAAAATTCAAATACGTGATTGTTTTTCAATTTAAACGTAAAGCAAAAAATAACAACAAAAACCATACCATAAAATTGTCGTTTTCGGGCATAAACAATTGCAATAAATAGTTTAAATAACTGTAAACTGCCGGGTCTATAGGGTATTTCCATATAATGTGCTGAAAAACTAGAGGATTTTTGATTTATAGTTGGAAAACTTCAAGTGTTATATAGAAAGCTTGGAATAGACCCTCATTATTTAATACGAGTTTATGCAGCTTTTGCAATATTCAAATTGAAACAGGAAAATCTGGGAAACTTGATTGCGGTTAGAGTTTTAAGCTTTGGTTTTACGTTTTTTAAATATATATATATGTAAATCGTGTAGCTTATGAATCAATTTACTTTGCATAATGATGACAACTGACACGTTCCAGTGTCTCACATAAATTTCTTCTTCTTCTTTTTTCAAAACTATGTTTTTGCCGATTTCAGCAAAATATATATATAGCTTGGGCTTGATGAAAGAAAAGAATTACAATACAATTTTTAACTGCTCATACCGCTATGAATAATCACTTGGATTTACATGGAACTCAATGTTTACCTCTGCACATACACTTTAACAAACTCGGATTGTCAGAAGTTGATGCAAACATGTCTGGTACTTCGAACTCGTCAATAAGTCAATGGTTTTCGATGATCAAGCAATCGATAGATTACTGCATGTGCATTCCTAATTACTGCAAGATCTAGACAAGTCTTTCATCGTTTGGGAGCTTAACGCTCTTTTTAGTAAAGTTCAGAAAATAGTTGATACAAATTCCTAAAATTTACTTCGTGTCAATGCACTCCAAAGCCCCAGTTACTTTACTTCAAATCCCGCGAATCGTTTCATTTTACAATAATCAGACAATGGGGCAATAATAAAATAATAAAATCATAAAACATGTAGTATATTCATATCAAAATTAGTACTATGTATGTATATGAAACTTAAATATTGAAATGTTAGTGTTTGATGGTTCTGATAAGCATTTTATTGCCTTTTTATCATAAAATTGTGTTACGCATAAAAATAGCAACATATTCAGCTTCATAAATGTTGTACTTGATAAAGAGATATATATTTAACAAAAAACAAAATAAATTAAACGCATTTAATTTAGGTTTCTATGTTTTTTTTTTGTTGCGAATTTCGACTAATATTATTTATTATTATATCTGTATTTATATATACTAATAAACATAACAAAAAAAAAACCGCATGACATGTGAGCAAGAAGCAGAAAGCCCAAGCAAAGCGGAAAAAGAAAAATATTTTTGGTTTTTTGAAAATTCTAACAAAAAACGCTCAAAATTAATCAACTAAAATAAACACTAAAACTGTCACGGAAAATTTTTTAGTTTTTCACTATTTGAATTTTGGTGCAAGTACTCGATAAATTAATAAGAAACATGTGATACAGACAGTTAGGATGCTGCCCGACGGTGGAATACCCTCCATTCATTTTTTTTTTTTCCAATTTTGAAGAATGATCACGATGCGGCTTCTAACAAAAAACAATGCTTTCAGCTCTTTTAATCTTTGAGAAAGATGCAGCCGCAGAGTAACGAACATGGATAACGTGTTTTTTTTAGTGTGTTCTTAATATATTCTTCTGAGTACATCCCGTGTGGTGAGCAGGTTAGAGAATACCACGTCAGCAGATCGAAGCTTGTCGTATGAGGCGACTAACAATGACATTGGGTTCTTTCGAGACCAGTAGGCCTTAAAAGGGTTGTGCGTAGGGTAAAACCACAATGTATTTACATCAGGCTGTAACCCGATAACGGGTTGTAATAGCCAGTTAAGAAGAAGGAGAACTACACACGCTTTTTCCCACTAACTTAATATAGTACCCCTTACACTATGTCTGCAGTGTATAAAAACATGGATTTTTAAGCTTAACGCTAATATAATTTATATTTAAATAGTTTTCAATAGAGTATATATAATGTTTGGTTTTTTAGCTATATAACAACTTATTGCTTTTATTTTCTGGCTTCTATTATCTTTCTTCTTTGCTGCTTTTTTTCTCTCACTCTGCTAATTTATCACTTGTGTCATACTTTTACTATTTATACATTTTTTTTTTACTTATTTGCTCGTCAAAAACTTGCGGTAAAATAAACTTAAAAAAAATTGCCACCCTAAGCACTAGACTCAAAATGGCCCGTTATGATAGCGCACAGTGCTTGTCAAACTGTAAATTGGCAAATTGCAAGAAGCTCTTTGCACTTACCCAATGCAACGGTAATCACGTGTTTTTGTTGTTCGCCTGTTCGCTGTTGTTGTTGTTGTTGCGTTTAGCTGCAACTTTCTCACACACTTTGAACTTGAATCGTCCTTCGCAGCTTCTCTTTCCTTTGTTCGTTTGAATTTACATTTACCGACAAAAAGCGCGCGTAATTACATTAAAACACATATATAAGCAACCGAAATTACAGTTCAGGGTTTTTTTGGTTTGTTGCTATTTTTCACAACAGTTCCTTGGGCTTCCTGGCGTGCACAAAACAACAACAGACAAACAAACGCTCTCAAATGAACATGAAAACATACACACACACTTATAAAAATCTGTTCAATTTCTGATTTTCTGCCGTTCTTTAGCTGCACTCGGTTTTTGTAACGCGCGCCACGAATTCGCAAAGCCGAATGATATCGCTGATATGACGCGCCTCCCTTGATGGGTAAGTAGCTCGGCAGAATATTACGCCGACGTTGGCAGCGCTGCGCAGTCGCTTCTATAGACGCAGAGGCTGCCGCGGTCAGCGCTTTGTGTTTTGACGCTTTAGTTTGTGGCGCTTGTTATGTGGGATTGTGGGAGATTTACGTAGCGGTGTGTGTTTTTTTTTCACTCTAATTTGTGCAAATCCCAATGCGCGCATTTAATCCAATAAGCGATAATGGTTTAATCAAATTTATTTGCATGCTGTCCGATAAGACGTCACGGAGCGAGAGAGAGCTTGCCTTTTTCTCACAGGATACGGATACTCGCCGTACTTGCAGTTGCTCACGTGAATTTCGTCAGACAAAAGAACACATTTCGTCTGCCTCTCGTTGTGTTGGTGTGTCGGTGTGACTGTTTGTTGTTGTCAAAGGGATGCTGTGTGCTGGGCATTGTCCTTGGCAAAGGACGTGACTATGTGCTGTGCATTTCGTAAGACGTTGCGTAGTCACGTAAGCATGTGGCGTAATACACCGTATGTCAAGATACACTAGTACAGTGCTGTTGAATAGTTGACTAACGTATGCTTTTTAGATGTCATTTAACCTAGCTAGAAATTACTTTGTAGTTATGCATTCTTAATAAGCTTACAGATTTATTAAACATACCAATATACATCACTAAAAACAGTTTGTCTTTAATAGGAAAGTCGTCCTGAACGAAAAGTCGCTACATATATAAAATTTGTATTAAATTTGTGTACCCTGTACTCGTAGTATTATAGACTTGTGCTATGTATGTAAGTAACGGGGAGAAGGAGGCGTTTCGGACTATAAGTTGTTTGTATCAAAATGATCAGCAGTTATCCGGGGAGCGTTTGAAGCCCTGTCCGTAGGCACATCTAGATTTTGAAAACTATAAGAGTTAGAACTCTATCTGTTGAGCCAGAGCACCCACCACACATCTAATCTAATCTAATAAGAGTTAGACACAAAAATTTAACCAAGAGATGAGTTGTCAAATGATTATTTGTCAGATCATCTTGATATCTTACAAGGTATTGTACTAGCCGTCTGCCGGCTAAGGTACTAAATTTTCGTCGACACAACCTCCCTCATTGACGTTTCCAACATAATGAATAACAGTACCTTAAAAAGGAGCGAGAGTCGGTAGACGGCTCATACCTTATATTCTTATACTATGGTTTCACCCACGCCATAAAAGCCATTTTGTGGCTCGGAAGAAAATTTAAATAATTTACCAATTTCTGGCCCCTCATATACCTACAAAGATCTAGGTGAGCATATGGACAGACAACAATTTTTTGCCCATGGGTCTTCCTGTTACATACAATGCACTAATCTATAATAACTTTTTACACTATTGTATTTAAAGTGTTTCGTTGAATGTGCAATAACATTGTAAACATGTGAAATTCTATCACTTCTACTAATGATTCGTTACTAATATAATGGAATGCATACGGTTAATTTTGGTTTTGGTCCAAAATAATGATCTCACCAAGGAATTAAGCAATGTGTCCATAGTTTTCCAGCAAAAGACGACGAGTTTTCTAGAATTTATGAAGCTTAGAAAACAAATAATCGTATGAATCCTGCAGTTTAAAGTATAGCACATTATTTTCTTGTGACTATACAACTTATTCAGCATGCATACATGGCATGAGTCTTCTTCCGATCGTCGGCAAAATAACTCCTGAAAAGAATCACTGAAATTTGCACTTCAATCAACGACAAAGTCACAAATCTTTCAATGTTTCCTAATTTTAGCATTTTTGAACTTTGACAATTATTTTAACTAAGATCAAAATGTAAATGTTGTTCTGCTGTTTTTATCAATCATGGAAGAGATGTTTGATTCAGAAATAAGTTATTAGGATTCACTGAAGACGCTGTGTAATTATCCAGAACAAAATTTCCGGAGGACAAAAGCAACATTGTTGGTATCTACGTTTACTATATAACGAATATTTGAAATTTAATATTTAAAATTAATATCCTCCTCGGCATCGAGAAAAACTATTTGCAATTGCATTGAACAAATCTATAATACCT
Source organism: Chymomyza caudatula (assembly GCA_035041775.1). NCBI lineage: Eukaryota > Metazoa > Arthropoda > Insecta > Diptera > Drosophilidae > Chymomyza > Chymomyza caudatula. Next base: position 4,144,920 of record JAWNKW010000133.1, read on the forward strand.
TTGGCCCTATAGGTGGTAGAGGATATAAAAAGTATTTGTTTGTCACGGGAAAAAATTGTTCCTTTGAACCAGGGATTTTACCGAAACTTATTTCGGATATGGTTACGATTACGGTAGTAACGGTACTCTGGACCGTAAAGAAACTCAAAATTTTTAAGAAACTACGTTTGATGCTAATTGTGTTGTTGTCTGTTGGACCGACTCGCTCGTAGCCAAAATTGAGAAAGAGAAAAAGCTAAAACTGTCTTGGGGATGGTCGCTTTTCAGCAAGTAGACTCAATGAAGCGGCCAAGGATTCCTCTCTATTTCTTTCATTCTCTTTGACAGAAGCACTGCCAAAAGACTACTACAAAAAAAAAGGAGTGGGAGCGTGAAATAGATTGTGCTGTCAAGTGTTTCAATTTTTGTGGCACCAGCAGCGTAATTAGCAGCGTAAAATGGGCCGTAATGCGGCCCATAAACACAGCAATGTATCGCAGAAGCTTAAGGAATTCTATGTTACGGGCATTTTAAATTTTGAAAATATCTACTCTTTCGAAAGTTATGAATGTTGCGGACAAGAAGTCAGATGGCCCCATTGTGCGACTTAGATGGTAATGCTTCACAGAATGACGGAATGTAAAGCAAAACATGAAAAAATATATAAGCTTGCAAAGCAAAAAACTGAGACTGTACCGGTATAAATATATCGGTTTCAATTCGGTTATTTCGGAAAAGTTAAAACGGTTAATGGTTATCAGTTTTTCTAAAACAATTTATATCGGTTACGGTACGGTTACTGTTTCAAAATTCAATCGGTTGTTTTGGTTACGATTACGGTTTGAATCCCTGCTTTGAACTAGAATATCGTAATTGGATGACGATTCTGCTCGAAACCGGCTAGTGTTACATGCCTGTCACGTTTCGCTTATGTTCCGACGCATTTGGCTGCTTACGCTGAATTGTACCACTGTAATATTTAATTTTGCCGTTTCGTGACGCAATTTAAACTCATTGTCAAAAATAAAACAAGTGAACAGTAAAATCCGAAAACTTATGCCTTATCCTAACTTACATCTTTTCAAATTTTGAATAAAATAGTGTGCGAATTTGGAAACAAAATTTTGTTATCATTCTTGCAAGATACGTTTCTTTCAAGTTCATAACTTATAGTTTAAAATATTAGTTGGCTCTGCAATTTTTGGACGCTATTTTTTATTGGAAATATTATAAACCGTTTCCTTGGTCGTTTTGATTATTTTAAGCGTTTCCTTACTAGCTTGTTTTAAGATCTATTATTCTATCTATGATAGATCTCAGTTATTACAAATATCCAATGAACCTACCACCCACTCTGCGTAACCCTCTCAAGTTATCACCTATAAGTATTACTTCTCGAATGAGGGAAGCCGTGAAGGCCACATCCAGGACGGTTTTGGCTAAATTTTCATTTAAATTCTCCTTACAAACACGTCGGTCAGGTGCATTCTTATTAGAAATCCCACGAATGGCTCTTTGACTAAAAATCAGTTTTAATTGATAACTTGCATACCGACAATTTGCATTAGGGTTGAAATTTGGTTGACAGATTGTGCTAGATTGTTTTCTATGATTTAAGGTATTTCGCTGACGTTTAGTGCGACACATGGATTCTATCAACTGTGCATTAGGGTTGAAATTTGGTTGACAGATTGTGCTAGATTGTTTTCTATGATTTAAGGTATTTCGCTGACGTTTAGTGCGACACATGGATTCTATCAACTTCCCGTTGAATCTCATGCTCTGCATCTTCGTTGGTCTGTGGAAATCGAATCCGTTTCATGTGTAGATTTACACAAATAGTATTTAGAGCCGCTATGTCTCGTCTCGTCTTCGTACTTCCTACTCACCCACGGGCGGAATCAGTTTTTTTTTTATCGGCGCCGTTGGATTTCAGAATACGAAGGCTATCTTTAATATTCCGGGAAAAAGCAATTCCAGCATTCTGGGTTTCTTAGAAGTCTCTTGAAATATGTAAGTGATCAGAGAATTTAATCGCTCATCGACGAATTTAGTGAAGCAATTATTCAATTATTTAACTTAAGCATATTCGCTTTGCTGATAGGGGATAACACTCGTATATAAAGTATCTTACAGTATAACAAATTGTCAGATCATTGAAACTATCTAACAGTTTAAAAGTTGTTTCTGTTAGTTCACAGATTCGTAGCATATAGGTTTAACATTTCGATTGGAGTGTATCCGGTAATCTTTTAGATGAAAACGAATGGTAGTTTTTGATAATACTTGTCCGTCAAATAAGTTCAATAAACACGATTAGATTGTTTCCACTCAATATAGCATAAAATGTATTGGTTCAATTATTTTATTTTTAAAATATATTCAAGCAAAATTTGAGACTTTCTTTTGTCTTGTATTTGTTTAAAGTTAAGATTCATAAATAATGTGTTCAATATATATATATATGTATATATCCAATTTGCCTACATTTAAGTTTAATTGTTTAAATAATTGAAACGGTAGTTCATTTGTTGCATTTTTGTTCTCTTTCTTCTCATCAATTCAGCTACGTTTTTAATTATAACGTAAAGCTAACTAGCCGTACTTGCCATTAAAAACTGGTCTCATTCTTGTGATTGCATCAAAATGTTGGTTACCAAGTGTTACTTGCTGTTTTAAAGTTGCTAGTTTTTTTGTGTTAAACTTAATTAAAGCATTCAATTGTTGTTGTTGTTTTTATTGGGACAGTTAAGTTAACTAATTAGTTTCGTTATGCGTTGGAGTCGCATCCGAAGTCTCGTTAAAACCACAGAAACACCAAGTTTCCTCCTTAGACTTAAATAGATTTGTGTACTTTTTGAGTATGCTGGCAAGTTCATTATTATTTTGTAGATCCAAAGATTTTAACAGCATTCCACGCAAGTAGCTGACAATGCTGGCTATATGTACGCCATGAGGATGCAGCACTAGATAGGCAGCGGTCAGAGCAATGATTTTGGCCTCGGCAAGCTCCAGAGATATGAAAGCGCACTGGAATACATATACAAGGAGATAGAATCAACACAAAGTGAGCGTTAGATGGATGTGTACAAGTGATTGGAACAAGTTCTTTGACGAGCCGTCGTCTGTTTTATAAGATTAACATATGCATTTGTTTAGTTACCAAAGATGTATGATTTAAGTTCGTTATAAGTTGAATTTTGTTCTTATTCAAAATTGCACTTACTTCCTGCTTGGGCGATGCTATTGCAGTCTTCTGACTTTCAGCGGCGTTTGCACTACTTTCATCTGTTGAGACAGCATTCGGTTTTGAACTAACTGCTGTTTCAAGCTTTTCATCATCCTCAATTTCGTGTATTTCAACCACACCGCTTTGATGCTCTATAATGCGCACATCGTCATCTACCTTGTCTATATCGATTATCTCTAGTTCAGGCTCGGCTGCCAAGCGTTGCTTACGCTCGGGCTCAGAATCGCTCTCAGAGCTGCTGCTCGTATTGTTGGAAGCCAGCGAGCCACTGATGCTATTCGCCTCTTTGTCTTTTAATTTATCCACAGTCTCTTTGATCTTGGTCTTGAGTAGCAATTGCCTGACGCCTGCCTCCTTGAGATTGCGCTCAAGCTGTTCAATGGTCTTGGCATCCTTTTGCTCTCGCAATTTGGTCTGCAACAACTGGGTTTGCATGTTGCGTATGGTCTCCTGTAGCACCTTGATTTGCTTCTCACGCTGCACGCTGTCATGCCTAATATCGGTGCGTTCCAGTGACATTTCATTGCGTATGGCCTCCAATTGACAGCGCAGTGAATCATTTTCATCCTGTGGCAAGTGCCAAAGTATTAGACTAATCATTTAAGCATTACGAATTGTTAGTTTGAACACTCACTTTGAGTCCATCGCTGTCATAGCGCGTGCGTTTGCCACCACGTTTGTCGTAGTCTCGCTCATCGTCGGAGATTTCCATTTCATCATCATCAATGTGCACCGTGCGCAGTTCCTGTATGTCATTTCAAAGAGTTTTGAATGAGCAATGATTGTAATTTATGGGCACCTCTTGCTGAATGGGGTAATCACTGCTTACAAAAATAACATAACCTAGCTATAAAATTTATATGTATTTTGAAACAAAAATGCATCATTAAATTTTCTGGTCTTGGCTTTTGGTCTGGTCTAATTCGCTTACTTACCTCGACCCATTTCAATAAGCTTTAGAAATTGTTTTTATTAATTGCTTTTTCATAGGATAATTAATAATTTAAAATATCCCTTTTTAGTCTTTACCAACTCAAATCGCATAGCCAATTAAACGCAATGAGTGCCGCAGAAACTTGCAAATGTTAAATGCTAATGATTGTTTTTATATAATTTACTTTTTTCAAAATATAGTATATCCATTTACGAGTTTTGTGGGCATTCGTCTAAAAGTTACTTTTGGTTATAGTAAATTGAAAGCTTATCGCAAAGATTATGCAAAGTTATTTACTTAATAGATGAGAATTTTTTACTAAGCTGAAGTGTTTTGAAGCATTTTTAGAAAGATGATTGCAAAATATAAATCTAATAGTATGTGAAACTGTTCCAAAAAAAATCGTATAGTCTCCGAGCCAAGAAAAAAGTAAATCTACGGTGGCAGTTTGATAAGTTGATACCTTTTTGAAAAAAATGTTTCGCAAAAACTTTTAGAAGAAATAGCTTCAATAAGGCTGTTGAAGACAGGGTACTATGGCGTAGACCGTGTTTACCTTTGGTATCACGGAGTGGAGAAGACGATCGCAAAGCAGAGGCGCTTGAAGGAGTGCCCTACATTAGGCCGTAACGGGCTGGTTTGGCCAGTTAAGAAGAAGAAGTAATGCTTAAAGCTCGTTACACTTAATAAAGGGTGATCCAATAAGAGGTACTTTTTTCAATAGGGGCAGATCTCGCATGACACTTGTCATAACCATGGCATTTGTGTTCAGTATTCATATGTACATTCATTTCCAAAGTCCGTGCTCAGTGAAAAGTGTTTTGCGATCTCTTCAATTCTACTGGTGTTTAGAACCGTGTAACCGAACGCACTATATCACTCAACTTCGATCTAGTTTCACCGACTAGAGTGCGTAGGCGGATCTAATAAGAATATCGCTGCAGGAGCTGAAATTGTGCCTGAGCGAATACAACACGTACTTTTAAAGGAATAACGACCGAAATGTTCGAGAAAGTGTCTTAAAGTTTGACCTACAGCATGAACTATCTGAGAGGTAGTTACGGACAACATTTAAAGGAAGTCATCTTCAAATATTAAATGTCATAAATCCAGCTGAGTTCTTAATGGATCACCTTTTTTTTCTCAACATCCTCAAAATAGGTGTTTGTTTCATTGATGACCCGCTCCAATCTTTTACCGTTGGTTAAGAAACAGGCGCAGTGTGGCTAAATCTGGTGAATATGCTGAATTCTTGTTGTGGAATTGGCATACATGTGTGCATTGTCATGATGGGAGAGCATTTTAATCGATGTGAATGATACCGCGTGCACCAAGAAAAACTGTCGCCATGACAGGCAGACCGGCCCACAAAGGCCACATCCATTGTTTTAACACTTCCCATTTTCGTCCACGGTAACGAAACGGTGGAAACTTTCCTTCGGATTTCGTTTGAAAATCGCCACAATCGACTGAAGAGGTCACACGGCTTTGCTTAGTGTGGCGTTCTCTGGCGTCAAGAATTCTTTTGAGCTAGCTGAGAGGCCGAAGTCACTTGTGCTGCTTAGCCGTTCCTTGACCATTGAAATTTATGGCGTAGAGTTCCCATAATAAAAAATAATCTATCCTTGGTTTCGGTCATGGTTTTTTAAACGCAAAAAATAATGCTTCGTATATACATATATGATTACGACGACGACAAATTTCATTCATCCTGCTCGATCTTTAGCTGTAGCCAAGATTTCCATATAATTCTTGGTCTACCAACTCGCCGTGTACCTTGAGGAAGCCAATCTCCATTTGGTCTCCTGAATGTGTGGCCAAACAGTTTTTTTTGCGTTATATTCCACTATTCTCTTTCAAAAACGATGCATTCTTTTCAAGATTGGGCTACAGACTTTTAAGGTGTCGCAGGCATACAGCACTATAGATTTTACATTGGAATCGAAGAGCCTTGCATTTGAAGCTACTACGCGGAAAATCCAAAAAGTCACTGACTTATCAAACACACCTCGCATATTATTTGTTTACCAAAATTGATTTACTATTTGAAAGAAAGGTTAATGACTATGGATTTCATAGGCTTATTGGTCAAGGATTTATCTTGTAGAGCAGCATTTCATTAAACGATTCATTTTGAAACAGTTTAACTTAAGTTTACTATTATATATACATATATTAAAATGCCTAAAATACTACACAAAACAAATTGTACGACAAATAGTCACACATGATGAATACAATGTGCCAAATGATAGATCATAAATTGATTGCACTTGATGATCAATACAATGTGATAGGATAAATAAACACAAAATCTGTTACAATTATGAGCAGATAAATATATACAATTTTGGACTAGTTAGGATAACATGCAGACAAAAGCGTTTAGGTTAAAATGTCTACAAATGAAGATGAAATACGACAAGCTTATTACAACAACACAGGAATAAGGATTACAAACATAACATTTGGTGGTAACATTTTTTGTTTTATACTTCTGTGAACTTTTCGTAATTCTTGTTTTTGAACATTTTTGTACGTACCGTGGCTAATTTCTTCCATTGATCGATGTTTTTTCTTTGGGCTTTGGTGAAATGGTCCCAAACCTTCTTGTGACTAGCGGCATTGAACACTTTTTCAATCTGAGTGACTGAACAATAATGCAATAATATATAATAATATTAAGGGAGGACAGAGGGTAGTTTTTTTGTTTTGTTGTTTGACTTTTGTTTTTAAACTAGGCTGCGTTTAAATAAAATTAGTACAAAATGATAAGTAGAAGAAAACTACTTGAGAGACCCTCGCAAACGCATGGCATATAGCATATTAAGCTAAGATATCAAAATGGTATTTAGTCTAAAGATATTACAAGTTTAATTGATTTCTTTTTTTTAAATTTTGTTACCTATTTATATGCTTAGTAATGGTTAGTTAATGTGCTCATGTGCGTTGTACAAACGGCCCTAGAAAACTCGGTGGGTGTCTGGTCCAAGAGAGAGAGAGAGAGTTATGGAGATATCTCAGAGCTACGTTTACTTTTGGGTTTGCTTTGCTCAGCGGAATTACAAACCTTTGGCCAGGGCTTAAACTATTTATACTTAAGTGTATATAGTTTTACGTAGATTGTCAAATAGTTGAAAGCTTTTGATTAGGCGTCGCGCAATGGAAGAAAATAGTTGTATGCGAAGTTGTCAGTTTTTTTTAAATAAAAATCATTAGATTCTTCGATCAATCGATGCGATCACAAGTTCTACAAGCTTAGCTTGGGGTTTGGTTATTTAATACTAAGACTATACATGAGCTGATTTCTTGTCTTGTTGTCAACTTAGTTATCACCGTCGACGTACATCTAATCCTTGCCGATCTACTTCATATTCGAAATGCACGGGTGATCAGCCAGCGAGGACACTGAAAATAGGCATATTGACATGTCCGAATTATCGTGAATTGCTGCTATGAAGCTGGAATTAGCAGCATTCCTTTTCCGGTTTGGAAATCAATTACAGTGGAGACAGATCATTAACCATTCGAAAAATATGAGTCGTTTGTCCTAAAACGAAGAGGAAGACGAACTCGAAGAAGACAAATAAGAGAAAGAGAAGCACGCGAAGTCGAAGGGAAAGTGAAGTGAAAGTAGTAGGGCAAGAGGAAATGGAATCGAAGATGGAGACAAATAAGATATGGAGTTATGGATATTGGTTGTCAAGCCTAGTATGAGAATAACAACTTTTGGATCCATTGGAATTGACTTACAATTATGTATTGTATAAGATATCGATAGTTTATTGTTACTTATCATTTAAGTGCAATTGTGAGATGAATTCTATATAGAATTGCAGTAAGAAGCTGCAACTTTTAAAAGCATTATTCGATAAAAGTAATTCATTTGGGATCGGCTAGAATTGCATGTTATATTTGTTGTCAGATAACAAATACATCTAAAATCTAAAAAAAAGCACAAGTTTTATATGAAAATGGTTTTACCAACGTTAATTTATCGCATTTAATGCTAAAACTTTCAGATTGACGGACAAATAAGAATTTAGCGGTAAAAATGGTTATATATCTATCTTATCATTATATAGTCCTATAGCCTAAAATTTTCTTTCATTGCGTGACGCCTTTCTTTGTAGCTCGGCTTTACCTGCTTGCTGCTTCACTTAGCATTTTGGTTTGTATTTTAAGAGCAAATTTAAGACAGTGAGTATAGTAGTATATGTGGAGTTTCGGGAATTAATAGAGCGATGACTAAGTTGCTATCGTAGGTGTGTAAGCGTATATTGAACGTGTTTATGTATGTGTTTGTGTGTGTAAGTGTGACAGTGTGTTCTTGATGTACGCTAGACTCTAACCCAGGCGCAACAAAAACAAAAATTGAAAAGAGAGCGCGCCTAAGACCCGACTAGTCTAAAACTAAAGCTAAACCACGCCCAAATGGGCCACTTACATTGTGTAGACATGGTTCCCATCTGTTTGCGATAACATTCACGCGCCTTTTTTAAATCTTCCTCCAGCTGCTGCTTGTCCGCGTGCAGACGACGTACATGAGCGTGCGTGCTCTGTATCATTGAGTAGAAGACATTAGCATTACGTTTGGTACAATCGCCGCGTTCCAGCCAGGTCGTCATCGTTTGTATAGCCTTGACGAATGTCTCATTATTCCTCAGGTGCTCCGCCACAGCGGTGGCCTCGTGTTCTGTATAATGCGGTATGGGTGGAGGTGATTGCGAGCGCAAACGGTCAAGCGACATGCGCTCACGATGACGCTGCTCACGCTGCAGTTGCCGCTGCTTGCATTCATAATCATATTGATCATCACGCGCCTGGGCATAGTCCACATGCAGACGTCCAAAATTTGGTGGCTCGTTGGCGCTAGAGATGCGCAGGCGATAGCCAGACAGATATATGGCACGATCTATGGCCGACTCATGTCGGTACCTTATGTGACAAAAGTTCTTCTTGGACATACGCAACGTAGTGATTTCGCCACAGGACTCGAATATCTCACGTATGACGTCTTCGGTTATGTTTTCGGGCAAACCACCAACGAAAACCGTTCGACAGCCGGGTGGTCGTTCGCGTATTGTGGGCGGCGGCGCATTGGGATTGGGTGGAAAAAGTACACAGTTTTTGGTTTTGATCACTTCCTTCAAGCCGGCAGGCGTAACACCATCTGGAAATAAACACATAATATTAAATGGGGCCAACATATGTTAAAGCAAGTCGTAAAGACATCAAAAAGTATACACTACTTACCCGCTCCGACTGCTCCTGCAGTTTCAATGCCTGTAGTTGCGGCTGTGTCTGGCGGCATGCCAGCTGCAGCCGCTGCTGCCACATAGCCCGCTGTTGCATAGTTATGCTGCATTTGTTGCATCGCTGCGGCCATCATAGCCGTAGGATCCATTAGCATTTGGGCAGTAGCATTGGGCGCACTAGCCGCTGACGCAGTGGATGCACCATTGCTGGGTGTGGCGGCAGCATTCGCTGCATTTTGCGGAGTGGGGAAGTACAAGTAGCTATGTGGCGGATGCATCAAACCATTTAAATAGAGTTGCGCGTCAGGAAGTGTAAGTGCTGTGGCTGGAAGTTTATCTGCGGGCTTTATATTCAACGCTGGACCTGCTGGCGCAGCTGTCTCAGGGTCATCTAACTCATTATCATTTTCCAAATCCATGGGTGCACTACCTTGCGTGTTTTGGGATTTTATATTGTTTGAAATTTTACTGGGTGATGTTGCATGTGCCGCTGCCGTGCTATTGCTTGTAGTTGTAGTTGTGGCATTTGCCTGGCCACCCACTGTGGCGGTTGTAATGGCAGCCGCCAGCTGGTTTATGAAATTTGGATGATTTGGCAAGCTGACGCCATTTGGCATGGTCATGGTCCCAAAAAGTGGTACTACAATAAATATAACCAGTTTCGAATTTAAAATGATTAGGAATTGCGTACAAAAGAAGTATACCCTAGCCTTTCCTTAACAACTTTTAACATAATTTTATACGAAAAGTTTTTATTGAAGAACTAGCTGAACCATTGCGCTCCGCTGCGCATTCACAAAACCGTCAATAAATATATTATATTTATTGAATCAGGTACATTGTAATCACAAATCCACAAATAATTTCATGATTCCATACTTAGAATATAGTATAGTATTAAATATTATTTTTTAAGAGGGCTCTGTATTCTGCTCGCTATTCTCTTCCGTCAACCCCTGTACCTCTCTCGGGGTAGATCAAATTCTTCTTCCCGTTCTCATTCCCTTTCCTTCTTTTTCTCTCACTCTTCCTCATACTAAGTCCAGCTTCGGATATTGCTCCCAATATCTTCATATTCTCTTACTCTTACTCTAACTCCACCTCTAACTCTAACACTACCTCTACCTCTTAGTAGGCGTTATTAATTTCGGGGGTAATGCTTTTGAGAGAACGCTCAAATATTTTATATTTGATTATATCTTAATATACAAAATCGTTCGTGCAGGGAAGCGCTTATAAAACTCGAGAACTACTGAACCAAATGACTTCATATTTGGACCATATATTCGTTTGGTCTGCAGGAAGGTTTCTTTCAATTTTCAAGCATCGCCAATATTCTTAATGGACATAATAAATTCATATTATTTATACTTATATAGTAGGATTTGATTAGGTAAACTTTGGTTAGGTAAACATTTCACTCAGGAAGAAGTCCAGAAGAGGAAACAATGACCGCTCGACGAGATAGTGGTTCGCGAAAATTCAACACCAGAAAAACGCCTACAAAGTATTTAAGATCTTGCAAATCGTGTAGCTGTAATAAGTACTGTACAAACTCCTGCATAACGAGCTCAAAACTTGCAACTGAGAGATAGCATTACAGAAGCGAATATATTAGCCAATCAGGAAAAAATGCGAGTGACTCGCGAATTTGAATTGAATTTCACCTACGAACCATAAATTGCAGTGCGAATATGAAAATTTCCATTAGTGACATAGACGAAGAATGCATTCATTGCCAGAATGAAACAGCAGGGATCTGTTGTGCTTCAGGAAAAGTTATATAGCCTCCTTTAAACCCACCACCGGAGTCACTAAAAACCCTAATGAATGACACCAAACCTGAATCCAAAATAATTTTGCAATTTACTTCAACGCAATATGAACTAATTCATCTCCAATACACCAGAACTTTGGTCGAAACTCCCGTAGCTACGATTGGTTGAGCGCAAAATAAAAATATGAGAGAATTCATACAATATATTTTGGGCAAAACGAAGTTTGTTGGCCAGCTAGTTATTAAATATAAATCTATAACTAAATTCTATGTTACTGTGTGCTATTTTTATGAGAAGATAAGTTACCAATTTGGACAAACTATGTTTATCTGACAACTTAGATATATATAAACACAACTTCAAATATTTCGATCTCTCTTAGAATATTGTTGATTTTGACAGTGGAGAATGGACATATTCAAAGTCAACTTTGAATGTATCAAAAACAAAAAAAACGATAAAAATGTGTAGCCAAAACGTAAGCATACAACTGCATTGAAGCAGTTATTATTAAATAACTACACACCGGAAAAACACCGACACTCTATAAACTGTCGCGTAATTTTCTGATCCCGCGCGTAATTTACCAAAAACCGGCCCCGTTTGCAACAAAAGTAACGCTTCCCACCACAAAAGGCCAGCAAACTCAAAGGAAAACAAATACAAATAAAATCAGCTGTGCATGCGCACGGCATCCGCGAAGTAAACAACAAAAGATAAGTCGCGATAATTGGCAGCACACAACATAATACGCATATGTATTTTTTTTGCCTAGTGGGGTGGTAGCGCTTCTCTGGCCACTGCTGTCGCCAAAATGGCGTCAGTGGAGCGACTGCGAGGTCAACACAGGAATTTTATATTAAAAAACTCATTTGAGCTAACAAAAACTTGTTCAAAACCACTAAATGTGCGTTAATTATATGTTAAAGATATTTCTGCGATTGCACTTACGCATATTATCAGCCAAATTTGCATAATTGTAAGCCATGGTTTCTGCACGGGTTTATTTAAAGCCTTTAAAGTGCTTACACTTGTGTATTTTATACCGAAAGCATTGGCATTGCTTTTAGAATCATTTTCGAATTTTATTCTTAGCAAATTATCAAACGAAATTCATAAATTAAATAAAATTAGTTTACGAGTAAAAAATGTACTAATAAAATTTAGTTGATGTTGCCAGTTGTTAAAAAAAAAAATTTATGCTAAATGCCACTGTAATATATCGTTTTCAACAATCTGGCAACGCTTGTGGTTTGTTTACATTTTGTTGGTAGTTTACTGTGATATTGATAAGAGCGCTGAGAGAATATAAAATTATATACACTGCAGAATGCAAAATCTGTATTATATATAAAGTTATTCATTTAATATCATAACAATAATATAAGAATGATGCTTAGTTTATTGCCGCAAAATATATTGCTTCTTTTCAGTTTTTGTTGATATACAAAACGGAAAAATACCAAATAAATACTAGCAAATTATAGCTTACGGCATTATTTGTTATTAGTTTATGTTGATATATTGTCTGTACCTTATTTATTATATTTGTTTACATTTAGATTTAAAAATACCCAGCGGCTTATGGCACATACGCAGTTTTGGCATTTTTTAGACAATTTTCGTACATTGCGCATACATGATTCACAAGCTGTCGTCAGTTCGAGAAAATCTAGACGAAAAACAAAAGCAGTACATTTTATTTGGAAACTTGGTCGAAAATTATTAGATAAAATGTCGGTAAACACGGCACATGCCAACAATGGTGTGCTTATTCACGCGGGCGAATAGTAAGTAAAATAATAAATCAATTTGCGAATTTAATTGTGTCCAAAATATTCGGGAAATGATTGCACTGACGTCATGCTATAGCTATTGCGCATATTGAAAAAAATATAGCAAAAATATTGCGTGATTTGCTTGCCTAGTTGGGAAAATAGCCAGCTGGCAGCTTTTGCTTATGCCGAGAATAAGATAAGACTTAACTAACGCTAACTTATCTTACAGCATATTGCTGCATTGCGACAGCGTGTCTATGGAGTTCTCCGGTCAGGATAGTCCCTTGTTTAAAGGCTCCAAGCAAGGACGCATCTATTTGACATCACACCGTATGATTTTTAACAGCAAGAAATCGTCAGATACCATGCAATCGTTCAGTGCGCCATTTGTAGCGCTCTCCGATGTGAGTTTGAATTTAAAACAATCTTAAGACTTGTGTAAACACCTTGATCCGTGCAGGTGGAAATCGAACAGCCCGTTTTTGGCGCTAATTACATTAAGGGCAAGGTGCGTGCCCAGCCAAATGGCAACTATGTAGGCGAGGTCAAGTTAAAGTTGTATTTCAAGGCTGGTGGCGCCATTGAATATGGCCAGGCCTTGCTACGCGCTGCCAAGACCGCGCAAAGTAACTTCCATCGTGGCGGTCTAGCTGGCGATGATCCACCACCTTATACGCCAGCTGGCGCCTGGCATGAGGCACCTCCACCAGCTTATCAGCCTCCACCCGGCTACTATGGCTGGCTGCCGCAGCATGATGCTTTCAGCGGACCTGCGCCAAACACTGTGTTTGTCAGCGATAATCCACCGCCTTATCCGGGCATGTGTAAGTTAACCTTTTCCCATGTCATTCTTCTCGGCTTTTGTTTATGCCCAAGTATTGCGCTGCATATTTCTAAATTGGCCACAAATTTCTCAAAAATTCTATATGCTCGCACCCTTCATTTTAACGCACTTGTGCACACTTTTGCACACTTTTTCTACAGCACCGCCAAACCACCAGCAAGCACCACAACCACAGCCACAGCCAACTGAACCGAACTGGTATGGTTTTTCAGCTCCGCAGCCCGACCAACAGCAACCAGGCTATGGTCCACAAGGCTGGGCTGGTGGCTATGCACAACCGCCGCCATATGCCGCATGTGCACCTAATTGTCCACCGGGTGCACCTTATGCAGGTCCGCCGGCAGCAGGCGGTCAGGGTTATGCAACACCTTATGGGGGCTATAATCCGCCAGTACCAGGCGGCTTTAATACACCAGGCTATATGCAGCCGCAGCAACCAAATGGTTACCCAGGTTCTGCGCCGCCACAGCAGCATCCAGGTGCTTATCCGGGAGCTGTTCCGCCTCAGCAGCCGCCTGTAGCTGGAGGTGCGGCTGGAGGAGCGGCCGCAAGCTTTATGGGCTTTAGTTTACCCCCAGGAAGTAAGTAATAAGCAAATTATAATATATTATCAACAATTCATGGAAACCATTAGTGTAGTGTAATTTTTGTTGGCTAATCTTTCCCCAATATCCAATAACCCCTGTTTCCACTAAAATTATTATTTTTTTTTTAAGTTTGTTGGCTGCGCGAGAAAGTTCATAATTTAACTTATAGACTGATTTTCATTTGAATTGATGGAGTCACAAGCACTTTTGCTACGTGTTCTCAGTTTTAAATTGATCTGTTCGACTCTTAAAAATATTTTGAATCCTTTGAAGCTGTATTAATGGATTTCAGTATTGTTAACTTCGTATATTGTTTGACTATTCTCGGGCAGCCTAAACATACTTTTTATTGAACTTCGCATAAACTACAACGAAATCTAACAAGTTACTGAAACCTTCACCCAATTTCGAAATCCAATTGAATGGTATCTTAAATATTTTTCTTTTTATTTACCTATTCCGCAGTGTAATATAAAGCAAGTCAAGCAAAAACGTAAAAACCAAAATACAAGTAAGCACTGGATTGATCTGCATTTTATTTGCAAATTTGACAAAAGCCGAGCCCTAAAGTGAATTTTAAACTTTTTTGATTATTTAGTAACTTGTTTCACGATTTCTTTCCACCAATTCCAAACCAAACTCTACGACTTTAAAGGGAACAACGGCAGCACGCAATATTATTATCCTCGTATCCTTATAGACCCACATGTTGTGTTTGTTGGTGGCATACCAGTTAGATTACCATTTTTACTTCCATAAAATTGTAAGACGTTGATTTTGTTAGTAAAGCTCTATCAGACCATAAGCTCCTATAAACAATGTTGTACTTACAGATTCCAAAGAAGCTGAGGCTGCAGCAAGCGCCTACAATACGCCCTATAATCAACGTGGAAACAATGCACCAGGCCCCAATGATATGCCACCCTCCTATAATGTATGTATACAACCAAATTTATGCTGCTTCATTGTGTAACTCTGACATTTGTTTTTACAGGATTTGCCACCCAACTATAGCGATTCCTATAGAAAGCAGTAATAGATGCCGCAATCGCTTAGTGGCATATTTTATTATTTTCTTTGCCAATCGCTCTTAAAATTATTAAAACAATATACTAAACAAATGTTGTTGAATGCATTCCTTTTATAGTATGGCATATAACACAAATGTAGGTTATTATGCTCAATGGATTTTTTTCACAAATTAAATGTTTCTATGTTAGTAATAATATTGAGGCAAAAAGGCCTGAAATATTTTTCTAAATATACATCTTATTGTTAAGTATAACTTTAAATTGGAAGTAAATATGTTTGCTCGACTTCTAAAGTCTGTCACAAAAACAATTATTGTGTAAAAAAATTGCGCCTGTGAATTAAACGCTGTTTCACTATAAATATATATGTATGTCTATAAATAGCAGCTAACTGCAATAAACACTGTTTACTGGAATATGTTACATATGTAATAATAAAAATAAATTATATATTGAACTTTAAAACAGTTGGAAAATTACAGCAATAATATTTTATGTATGATATAACATTTGTGGATTATAATTGTTTGATTTTATTGGTGTTTAAGGTAGTAGGTGTGCGTGGTAAAACCTCCTATGTATATTTTACCCTTATTACTGGATTGTTTTGATTTTTAGTTTCTCGACGACTATAATAAATCTGTCGCAAATATGCTAACGGCGTTCTCCACAATCTGTTAAAAGGCACTATATCAGACAAGCAAGGCGAGAGTTATTTAGATGCGAAAATGAGATAACAACGAATTTTTGTTTTTAGTCTTCTTGGCTGGGCATAACAAGCCGTTACCGGGTTACGGCGTGATGTAGGGTGCTCCTACAGGGCCTATGCTTCGCACACACCTTCTCCACTATGTGATACCGAAGGTAGTTAGTGTGCCCTTCACCTGGTCCTTCCAACAGCCGCATTGAACACATCTTTCCATTAGCTCGTTGCCCTAACATCTGGTAGTAATAGGAACGGCTATGCGAAGATAGCTGTTGATTTCCATTTACATAGTTCTTGGTCTACGCGATGTTGTCTTTTGTCTCCTCAACGTGTGGTCAATCCAGTACCATTTCCTCTGCATTATTCTTGAGGTAGATGTAGAAATTTTCTAGGTTTCACTGGTATTCAGCATTACGGATTCGACATTGGATTCGAAGATCCTTAACTTGGTGCCAGTTGGCTTAGCCTCCCAAACGGTCCCCATTGGTTACCTTGTTTCTCAGATGTACCTATAAGCGAAGTCAGTGTCACTAATCGCCGCCTAGTTAAGATGTATTCTGGAACTGGAAGAGTCATAAAGTATGATGAACTTTGCCTTTGTCTTTACCCATCCAATGTTTTATTTAGATTTGAAGAACTCTAAAGTGTCCCGGGTTCAGGGCCTAGATAACTGGAATAATTTGGTAAGGAATAAATTGCTGGAAATATCATTTGGGAAAGTTAACAATTCAACAATTCAATTCGTATTTTACTAAAATCGTTTTAAACATGCCATTTCGATCTAGACAAATTTTTTATCATCACTTGAACCTTAGTTTGTAATTTCTTTAGCTAAAAACCGGTGGATATAGCCCTGTCCTCCATAATTTAGCCAAGATATTTGTAAACTATCTAACTGACATTTGACCAAAATTCCGTTACTACTTAAATTTTACGAGTGTAATGCGAGTTCGTGACTGAATTTGATATTGAATTGGTTTTCGATAGTTCGAAAACATTGTTGTGAATAGATTGCACTTTTTGCTTAAGTAATGTCGTATAATAAACAGAATTGTATATGTACTTCTGACAACCCACAAAAACGACATCGAAAGAGTTGATCTAAGTAATCAAAAAAGATTTAACAGTTTATGAAAAACACATCTATTTAAACGTGTGCACAGATATAATATTTTTTTGGGAAAAACTCATATAGGTTTTTGTTCTAGAATTTCATAATATGACCAGTTCTTGATCCATTTCCAAAATTCAACTTCCGTTTTAATCGGAATTTAATTAAGTTTTTAAGAAACCGTTGAGTCCAAATGCAAATGGAAGGAGTTTAACCAGATTTTTAATTACCTTTAAATTAAGTGATTCATTTTGATCGGAAGTAAGGTTCTCGAGTTTCGAAGTTCGAAACTCTTGCTAGAAAACCCAAAACGGTTGCCGGACTCGAAAACTGTAACCCCAAAATTTATCACAACATGTATGTTCTATCAAGCAATTTTTTTTTTTGCTTTGTCTAGTGGAATTTGGCAAGGTACAGTAGTATCGTTTTTTTCAGTGTATTAACAAGAAGCGCCAATAAACACTATTTTTAAATATTTAGGAAACAAGTAGCTGTCAAATACAAAGAGGAAGACTAAGGAATCATACGTTTAAGATCCTTGTGACTGTCGAATACGAAAAATCAATCATACGCCACATGCGCAGTGCGAATTACTTCAGGGAAGGTGCCAAGACAATTGCAAGTGAACCGAAGGCAAATAGTTGTGCATGCCCTGACAAAGTCAAGTTTTTATTTTTAGAAAGCTTGAAACAAATAATTAACAAAAGTTGCATTTTATAAAAGTGTGACTTAATTAAGTGTTAATAAACAAATTAAAAGTTCAATAGTGCTTACAGTTGCAAACTGCATAAATTCACATAAAATAGACTAATAACAAAGTTATAATTTTCATAACATTGGATATATCAACATCTACTTATATTAATTCTTAATTAAAAGTTACATAATTAAACAAGTTTTGAATATTGTTTTAAATAACTCAATAACATATTGGAGCAACAACTTGCGTCTGTTGTTTATCGATTTATGTTGTTCAAGCACAACGTATAGGAGAGACAACACCCTGTATGAGAGCCAGAACATCTAGCTCGACTAGACAAGAGGCTATTAACTTTACCATTGTGCAGTTCCCCCTTGTACACCTTGAAACAAGTAATTCTTCGAATAGCCTTATAATCAAGTGTCGTCGCATTTAATATGTAAAGCCAATTTAACTGGGCTTCAACTTATATCCTTACAACAAAAAGCTTCATAGCTTCATTACACACACAAACCAATAACTGCAAACAAGAAGGCTCACAATGGACAGTGGTGCACAGGAATCCACTTATGAACCACTGGAGGGACGTGGCAGCAGCGGCGGCGCTGCCGGTGCTGGACTGCGGCACCAGAATATGGATAGTCCCGAGTTCGATACGAGAGCGCCTAAGGATCAACGACATGCCGTATATTTGGCGCTATTGGCAGCGGGCATTGGCTTTGTATTGCCCTATAATAGGTGAGTTTTGGTGTTGGGGAACATTGTACTATGCATAACTATATCAAGAAAATATAAATGTGTATTTCCGTAATATTTGTATTGGGAGTTATAGCATCAGTTGCTCGTCCACATAGATCATATTGACGTCATTGGTCGTATCAATCGAGTTGTTACCGTATCCTTTGCAGCTATTGAAAGAGAATCCGCCAGATTAGGACTACTGGTTAACGAGACAAAGTTCATGTTGTTTTCAAGTAAAGGGATGCGGCGGTTAAGCTCTTAGATCGATGTATTTATGTATTCAAGAACTACCTTGGAACAACCGCTACAACGGAGAAAGGTGTCAATCGATTGCAAATCGATGTTACTTTTGTCCCAGTAGGCAAATGACTAGTAGAGACCATGATTGGGTGTATGGCGCTGAAGCTTTAGTAATGCCGCAGGCTGATGCAGATTCCCTTAGAGAGCTTGAGTGGAAGGTATTCCTTAAGAACTTGGGCTTTTACGCGTTAGCTATGGAAGCAACATTGATATAGTCATGCGAATCAGCGTGCAGGCCCACCATGTTGTACGTATAGACGAAGGCGCTCATGAGAGAAAGGTTTTCATTGCTGCTTCGGAAGGCAGACAACAAAGCTTGTCGATATTTTCGATAGTTTCAGGAAAAAGATTCGAAACTAACGGTAGTACCATCTATTCGAAAAGATTCGATATTATCGTTTTTTTACCTTCTTACCATCCTAACCTTAGCCGCTTAGCGTGTGATTAAACTATCGGCAAAAAAAATGTATAAATTATATAAGGTGTAGACCGTGCCTTCAATGAAAGAACCATGTAGAGGGTGCACTAACTACCTTTGTTATCACGAAGTGTGAATCTCGCTGCAGTAACGGTTTGTTTTGGCCAGTCAAGATGCAGCCATTTTTAGCCTTTGTTTGTGTACGAAACTTTTTTGTAACACTAAATCGTCGACAGAGGGGTCGGTATCCCCAAAAAGTTAGTTATTCAACATATTCTTAATACACTATTCAGAGCCTTGATAGTAGTTCTAAACATATGTATTTATGTAACACATACATAGCCAAAACTAAACAATAATTGAAATAACAATACAGGCACAATAACCATATTATACAGCGTAAAATCAAAGTCGTCAGAATCTAGAGATCAATCGCTACTAGGGAGCAGCCAGGAGCATCGTATACTTACTTACTTAACTGGCCATAACAACTCGTTAACGGTTTGCTCTCCTCCAGGCGTCTCTGCTTTGCGCACGCCTTCTTCAATGATACCAAGGGTAGCTAGTGTACTCACTACCTATTCCTTTCAGCGGAGGCATGGCCTGCCTGTTCGTAGCCTCCCTTCGACACTCGCATTGAAGACCTTTCTTGCAGGAGCTTCTTCATCCATACGCACAGCATTAACTAGCCAAGGGAGCCGGTCCATGTCGTCGCAGAGCTCATAGAGTTCATCGTTCCATCGGGTGCGGTAGTCGTTGCTAACGCGTAGGGGGCCATTGATCCTACGGAGTTTCTTCCGCTCAAACACTCCTAGGGCATTTTCATCAGACTGCGACATCACCCATGCTTCTGCGCCATAAAGAAACACGTGAAGGATGAGCTTCTTATAGAGTGTTAGTTTCGTCTGGCGAGAGTAGTCTCTATTACTCATTTGCCTGTTGAGTCCAAAGTAATATCTATTGGCAAGAGTGATTCTCCGCTTGATCTCCATGCTGACATCGTTCTTCATTGTGACGGTGGTGCCAAGGCAAACGAAATCCTTGACAACATCAAAAGTATAGTTTTCAACATCAATCTGACAATCCAACCGCTGTGTATCTCTACTCGAAGAAAGCATATGCTCTCATTTAACACCAGACCCACCCTGCAGGTTCTCTTTCAATAGCCGGTAACTGCTCGCTTAGTACGCCCAACGATATCGATATCATCTGCGTATGCAAGCAACTGGACACCCTTATAGAATAAAGTTCCGTTCCGATGTACGTCGGCTTTTCGCAACACATTCTCCATCAAAAGGTTAAAGAGGTTGCAGGAAAGGGTATCGCTTTGTCTGAAGCCTCGCTCGGTATCAAAGGGATCGGAGGAGCTTGCCTACCTTGACGCTGTGTGTGTTGCTGAATGTCATTTTGCACAGTCGTACCAACTTTGCAGGGATTCCAACACACTGATAAGGTCCAATCAGTTATTCTCAAACGGGTTAGTCTTCTTCTTCTTAACTGGCCATAAAAACCCGTTATCGGTTAACGGCCTGATGCAAATACATTTTTTCATTGGTATTGTAGTTTTACATAGTGGGTCTCAAACCCTACGCACAACCCTTTTAAGGCCTGGGGTGGCTCTAATGGTCTCGAAAGAAACCAGTGTCATTGTTAGTCGTCTCATACGACAAGCTTTGACCTGGTGAGGTGGTGTTCTCTAACCCGATCACCACACGGGAGAAATGCCTTCGAATCCGCATCTCTCGGTTTCAGTTCACAAGGCATCAAATTTCCTGGCTTATGAATCGTTTCTATGGAAACGGCTTATGGAGTCACTCTTCCGTTCGACTTTTATAAAATCTCTAGTTTAAATGCTGAAGAATCTATTCTTGAAATTTCAAAATCGTTTCCTACAACTTTACCATAAACTTCTAATATCTATAAATCATATCCGATTTGTTTTACAAGGTTTTATATAGTAAACATTAGGGTGGGTCAATCAAGGAAAGTTCTAGAGTATCTCAAAACGAGCAAATTTTGTTGTTTTAGTTCAAAATAAAAACTC
Source organism: Chymomyza caudatula (assembly GCA_035041775.1). Classification (NCBI taxonomy): domain Eukaryota; kingdom Metazoa; phylum Arthropoda; class Insecta; order Diptera; family Drosophilidae; genus Chymomyza; species Chymomyza caudatula. Next base: position 4,166,379 of record JAWNKW010000133.1, read on the forward strand.
TGGACCCACCTTAATATGTTGTGTAATCTCTCAAGGTAAAGCTTATAAATCTATATACATATTTCATATCTTTACAGTTTCATCATTGCCGCTGACTACTGGCAGGCTCGCTTTCCGGGTCGTTCGGTTGCTCTTGACATGTCCATGACCTATATAATAGTGGCCTTCGCCACCGTTTTGCTCAATAATATTGTGCTCTCGCTGGCGCCATTCCAGACGCGTGTGCTTTTCGGGTATTTGGTATCCTTTACCACGCTCATCTTTGTCGCCGTCTGTGAGGTGGCCTGGCACATGTTTGCCTCCAATACTGCCTATGTAGTCAATATGTCGGCAGTGGCACTGACCGCCATTGGATGCACCATACAGCAGTCTAGTTTCTATGGCTTTGCTAGCATGCTGCCCAAGCAGTATACGCAGGCGGTAATGGCTGGTGAGAGCATTGCTGGATTTCTGGTGTCTTCCAATAGAGTTGTGACCAAGCTGTTGATAAACAACGATCGCGTCTCCACGGTCATATTCTTTCTGACCTCAACGCTTTATATACTCTTTAGCTATTTGCTGCATCTGGCCACTATTAATTCGCCATTTGTGAGATTCCATGTGGAAGCCTGCTCGAAGATTGTGCTGCGACCGGATGAGGTGGGCTAATATCACTTTCTCATTAATTCCTTTTTTTAATGTTTCTTTTGACTTACAGCAAGAAATAGATGGCGCCAGCTGCACAGCCAGATACGGCGTGTTATCAATGGATGGCACTACTACAACTACAACCACCACAGTGGGTCCGCATGCCAATGGCGCCAGCAGTAGTGGCAATACGCTGAGTTTCAGCAATCCCGTCTACGAGCTGTCTAATCCCACGGCCGGTGAAAGCATTATCGAGGGTTTAGCGCAATTGCCCGAATTGCCACCCACACCGCATGAGCCGGCCACGCCTACTACGGTGGCCTTTAAAGTGGAGCACGTAATCACGCCACGTCGCTGCCGCCCCAGCAAGCTGAGCGATGTGCGAGAAGGCTTTGTCCTACGCTGGCGTGTGGCCCAGAGCATTTATCCTTATATGGTTTGCATTGCCTTGGCCTATTGCGTTACACTCTCGCTCTATCCAGGCATTGAGGTGGAAATCACCTCGTGCTCGCTGCGCACCTGGATGCCGGTGCTGCTTATGTTTTGCTTTAACACCTCCGATGTGGTTGGCAAAATACTGGCCGCCAGCCCCTATCCCTGGTCTCGTCGCCAGCTCATACTTCTGTCCGGACTGCGCATAGTGCTGGTGCCTATGCTGCTGCTCTGCTGTGCACCGCGTCCGCACCCTGTCATATCCGGTGAGACAGCACCATTTGTTTTTACCATTGCCTTGGGCATTACCAATGGTCTGGCCGGCAGCTTGCCCATGATGTTAGCTCCGGCAAAGGTGCCTGGCACGCTTAAGGAGGTAACAGGCAATATAATGACACTATCTTATAATGTTGGACTTACCGCCGGCTCGCTTATTGGTTATGTATTCGAATCTATGTTGGGCCCACAGCTAATGAATCCCTGCCCTACTTATCCCTATGTGCCAGCCTCAATGCTGGAACACTTCCATGGCCAATTGGCGCCGCTGCCACTCACCACAACAACCGCACTACCCACAACAATGGCCACACTAAGCAGCAGCAGCAGCAGCGCCGCCAGCATACTCTATAATGCCACAATGGCCAATCTACTCGGTAATGTCAGCACGACGGAGACTCCCTCAAGCTCGGCACCAGCACATGGCTCCTTAGCCCCAGCATTGGCCACGGTTGCCACCACAACTGCGCTGGCCATGTACACCACTATTGCGAGCACGGTGTCCAATGTGCCAGAGCTGCTCAATGCTACTGTGTCCACAATTATATCAGCCATGTCCTCCTCGGTGGGCGATATAACTGATGAGCTTGCGGTCAGCACAACAGATCCACAAACACCTGAGGCGCTACTGCAAGAGATCTAAACTGAATATGGCTAGGAATTAATTTTTGCAATTTCTGAATGTGATGTTTGTCGTGGCAAAAGTTCTGGCAGTATACGTGCAAAAAAATCTAGTCGGCAAAGACAACCAACGCCGACAGTAACTTTACAGTATAATTTCTTATCAAGTATTTTTCTGTAGATTTTGTAACCCACAGTAAAGAATTTCTATAACTATTTTGTTGTTGAAATTAGCACAGTAAATTTAACTACAATTATTTGTACATACATTGTGCTATTGTAAAGAGGAACTTTTACCACAGTTAATATATCATAGATATTGTTATTCTCGCGTTTTCAACTTCAATTGTTGCATTGATTAGCTGTGTCCACAGTAAACCGAAATGCCAAAGCCATAACCATTTTAAATGTATTTTCTTGTTTCACAGTCAATGCCCCTGCAAACATTGTAGCTATTTATTGTATTTAGTGGTTATAGTATATAGTAATTTACTGTGTTTGCAGCAAGTATTGTAAGCTACAGTAAATATTACAGTACAAATATCATTAATAGCTACTATGAGCTATAAAGAGTACTGTATACACAGTAACAAGGGAAAATTAGTAGGATCTATAGTTTACTGTACCCACCCCAAGTGTTAATATTTGCTGTAAGCTGCAGTATATGCTACACTGCTCACAGTAGTAATAGAAAGTTACTATAAACGGCAGTAAATGTACTGTGTGTACAGTAAGAATAGCTAGCTATTGCAAACTTTAGTAAATTTCTAACAGAGATTTGCTCTTCACATGAACATTACTGAAAATTTCGATTAGGTTTACCTGTTTTGTTGATAAGCTGTAAACTTCAGTTAATTTTACTACTTTTGTGGGCTGGTGCATTTTTACCAGAAATTTTCGCTTCTATTCGCTTATTGTTACAGTAAATTTACTGTGTGTACAGTATTAACAGTAAATATACTGTGTTTACAGTGAGTATAGCTAGGTATTGTAAGCTACTGTAAATGCTACAGTGCACACGGTCATACTAGCCAGTTACTATAAACTACAGTAAATTCACTGTATACACAGTAAGAACAGCTAGCTACTGTAAACTTCATTCAATTTTACAACTTTTGTGGGCTGGAGCTTTTTAACCGAAATTTTCGCTTAGGTTGGTTTCTTGTTACTGTAAATTTACTATGTTTACATTAAGTGTAGCTAGTTATTGTAAACTACATACTAGCCAGCTACTATAAACTACAGTACAGTTAATATAAACTATAGTAAAGTGCATTTGCAGTAGGTATAGCTAGTTATGGTGAACAACAGTAATACTAGCATATACGCCGTAAGAACAGCTAACTACTGCAAACATCAGTAAATTTGACCATTTTTCGAGACTGGCACATTTTTCAACGTAATTTTCGATAGATTTTCTATATTCCTTTTTACTGTAAAAGTCACTTGATTTTACGGATTTCGTTGGTTGGTGCCTTTATACCATCTATGTTGGTTAGATCTAGATCTTTTTGTGTGTGTCGGAATCTTCGTCTAACTTGTCTACTGTATTTCAAAAGCCAATTGTGCGCAAATACTTAAATGCATACACTTAAGCATAACTACTAAATATATCTGTAAAATCTATTCGAAACTAGCGCATTAGGTTTTAGCAGTTATGTATGTATGTGTGAACTCAAGAACCTAGGCACAATTTATAGACGTACATTTAGTTACTACTTATAGCTACAAATATATGTCAACGTATACTCCAATTAAGTGCTATGGTTTTCAAACTCCAAACTGTTATTTTAGAGTGGTGTATAAAAAAAATATAGTTAAGTATATGATATTGTACTGTATATAGGCATAAGGCTGTATATGAAGTAAAAGGTATATTAATGTGAGAAACACTTATTGTTGATATTAGTGAGCAAAACATACTTTTCATAAATATATTTTGTAAAAAGTGAAAGAGTGATGCAGGGCAGCGATTAGTCCCTCTAGCTGTAGGTTTTAACGTAATACCTATTATGTAACTCAACTATCCTTTTAATACTTACTTGTTATACAACAAAACTAAAACGCATTTCCATTTCATGCTACTATAGTGAATCGAGGCTGATAATGCTCATAAAGAAGCCAAAATATCATAAACAATTTGTAAATCCTTAAAAAAACACTCATATCACCAAATAATACAGCTAGCCTTGTTATTAATTTTTGTTCTAGCCTTATAGCTTAGTTCTATAATACAGATTATATGTAATCTATGTTGCGAGTACAGTTTTTAGGCAATTATTTTTGATGTGAAAATATTTTAGACAAATAAAGTTTTCAACCGGCAGTTGAAAAATATATGTGAGTGCATATTTTTTGAGAATAAATTTTAGACAAAGTTTTTATTTTAAAGAACTGGTTAAAGGATTAAGAACTCGTTGTTAAGAACTTGAGTTGCTAATTTGTGTAAATTATATGCATATAGGATTCACAGTCTTAACTGACTTATTTATGACGCATGCAACTGGCTAAGAAAATAAAAAAATATATGACTACAAAAATATAATGAAATGTAATAAAAAAAAAAAACACAAACAAACAAAAAGTAAATAAAGTGCAGAAGAAAACTGAAACTACTCTTGTATTTACTAGATAAGTTTCTTCTTCTTCCTGATTGGCCATAACAACCCGTCAAATTGCGTGAAAAAACAAAGAAAGAAACAAAGCTAAGACAGCACCCTTCTCAGATGTTTGTATCGACATTTTACGTCTTCACGTTTCTGCCCATTTTTGACTGACTTTAATATCATTCTTTGGCTTTACTCAATGGTGTTTCCAGCCAATCCTTAATATTAGAAGGCAATGGAATATCGTCTTCGCCTTTACGGCCTTTAATAAAATTATTCAATGGAGTCCCAAAACATTTAGAAATACTTTTGAACAAATTTTGACATATTTTATGCTATGAGTTCTTTGTTTTTCTCTTTTAATCTATTTTCGATGTTAGTTTTAGTCAGCAAGCACCTGAGAAAGTCGACTAATTTGTGATACATAAGGATCTTAAAACCTTTTTCGTTTAAAGAAAATCTGGTCAGGGCGAGGTCTATCCACATGCAGAGCTAAAATCTGCAATCCGTTTTGGACTAATTACGGACAGCTACGGACATGAACATGGAGGCGTTCCACCGTTTCCCGTTTTAAGTTAGCTTTGTGCTTTTGCAATCTCTCAGGCGCCCTTTACACGAAGCGAGATTTTCAAGCGAGAAAGTGAAACAAATTCACGTGCGACTGTCAAAAAATTAGAAATAATCTTACAAAGCCTTCAATCGAAGCGAGTAAGATTTTTGATAAACGTGTTTACAATAATACTACATCCCATTCAAAATACTGACTTAAAAAAATTGTTATAAAATAAAAATAAATAAGTGTAAAATTCTAGTTTTGTATGTGTCCGCCAAACTAAAAAAAAAAAAACATTGAAATACCCTGTACCCTTTTTCCCGGAACAAAGTTCACAAGTTCGATATGACTCTATGCATTTTCCTATTGGGAATTTCTAATTGAGAAGTTAGTTATTTTGGAGGCAAAAATTACTTTTATGTTATGCCCATAACTTCAGTATTCTTGGGCCAATGTTCTTAAATTTCAAAACATAAATCAAAAACACATTTTTTCGGAGCAGTTTAAAAGCGACCAATCAATACCTTTGCACTGATATATCATATGTCCTTAAAGGATCAGTGTAAGGATAAAAAAAATTGTTTCTTTTAATGCAATGTGTAAATTTCCAATATATACTGTACTTATATGTCGCAATTATAAACGTTGACTCTGAAATCAACTCAAAATTCCATTGTTACGGAAGAGGTAAGTGGCGATCTCAGGAAACTTTAGCAAAACGGCACAGGGATGCTGAAACAACAACCATAGACATTCTTACCGGGTAATCCTTTTTTAACCACCCGGGGATGCCATTGTTGGCCTGGGTTCTGGTGGGACAGGGCGAAAGCTTGTGATCGCTATTAATCTGGCAATAGTCCAATGCCTTAACCTAGTTGACGCACAACCTAATCATGGTGCCTCCTGGTGCCTAAAAATGATCTTTCCCAACAGTTGCTCGCTTACGCATTCTTCTTCTTCTTAACTGGCCATAACAACCCGTTACCGGGTTACGGCCTGATGTATTTCTTTCATTGGTTGATATTATGATATTGACATTATTGAGTAGATACCAGAGCCTTAGCGGCTCTCTTGGAAAGACTGGGATAATTCGAAACCCGTTCTAGATACCTCAAAACAGTTTCCGGATTTGAAATCAGCAACCCAAATTTAGCAACCAGCAACCAAATTTACCGGAAAAAGTATGTTGCATTTTTTACTACAGGTTTTTTATAGTGTTTTTTACAGGTTTTTTATAGTTTTTTTTTTTTGTACGGAAATGAAAAAAAAGCTCGATCATAGCATTTTTTAGATATTTCCTAATAACTTCTCCATTTCGCTACCGATTTTGCTCAAATTAATCAATCAATTTAACGAATTCAAAAATAACACATTAAAATTTTTTTGTAGTTTTTGATTTAGTTCATTTGAAGTAAAAAAGGGAAATATTAAATTTTCGAAAAAAAATTGAGTTCATTGCCCTGTACCTTGCAATAGAATAAAATAAGAAGAAAACTGTCTGACAGACATTGATTTGATATTAAATTATCTTCAATTCAATAAAAATTTATTTCGACCGGTAGTACGGTTCCCAAGATATATGAGATTGGCTGACTTCGCAACTTTCGAAATCTCGAATTTTTTGAAATAGACATAATTCAAGAACGGTGCTTGAAAATCCAAAATGGTTTCCCCATTCGAAATCAGCGACCCAAAATTTACCGGAAAAGGTATGCTTTAGACATATGCTTTTTTTTTTGTTGTAAAGTACCATAATTACATAATATACCAGGTTGCGTTTGGTTGTAAATGAGAGCAAGACAAAGTATATGTTTTCTACGTGTTGAAAACTTTTGATGTTGGCAAGTATTTCGCCCACCTTGGAACCACCATCAAATTAAAAAATGATCTCAGCAGAGTATCACGCTTGCCAATAGATTTAATATGCTCTCAGTAGGCAATGAACAGTAAAGACCACTCTCACCATACGAAACGAACACTCTATAAGATCCTTTATAGCGCTAAAGCATGGATGACACAGTCTAATGCAGATACTCTTGGAGTATTTGAGCGGGAAGTACTCCGTGAGATCATCACCCAACTATAGCGACTAGATTGGTCAAATTTAATAGGCAACCCTTTGACGTGGCCAACACAAAAACATCGCTAAATCGCCGGAAAAGTTGTCCGAGTGCTTAAATCGTCGAAAAACATCAAATTATAGATTTTAGTTTTTTGGCCAACCGCAATACTTTTTTGCGGAAAAGTAACAGTTGGTCACCAACTCAGGTGTTTCTTCACGTTTATCAAAATAACCATAATTAGATTGGACAAGCTTAGAAAAAAAAAGAAAAACAAAAAATTTTGAAAATTATTTACTCTTATTATTCTTCTATTATCTTATCTTATCTATTTTATTATTATTCGATTAGAGTGCTAAATTTCAATAGGAAACTCTTTGAAGACATGCCCAACGCGATAGAAAAACATTTAACTTTCTAAAGCCGAAATACTCTGAAGTTATTTGAATAACACACTACATCGACAACGACAACGCACGGACACAAAAACATCTCCAAATCGCCGGAAAAGTGCTTAATTCGTCGAAAAACATAAAGTAAAAGATTTTAGTTTTTTGGCCAATCCCAATACTTTTTTGCGGAAAAGTAAAAAAATGTATAGTCTATAAGCCTTTAAGATCTGTAGTTCCATCTGGCGAATATGGTCTGCAGTGTAAGTGTCATCAGTGATAAAGACAAGGGCGCCTATTGAGACTGGATGGATTTCTTCGTATTTCGCTGCTATAAAGAGCAGTGTCACATCAATCAGTAGTACTCCACACGATTTAATATTCAAGAACACTGATGGTTGATCATATTTAAACAACCTTCCCTCAATATAATATATAATATTTTTGAGGAGGTCCCACTGCTTTTATCGAAGCTATATGTCAGCCCGGCACCCCCCTGGTGCTAAGCAACACATTCTTTAAACCACTATATCTTCGAAACCAATAGCTTAATCAAAATACAGTCAATCAACAGATTAATCTACGCCTTAATACCTTTACAAAGGTATATGGTTCGATCGGATCAGACGCTCTAGGGAAAAGCTCAAAACATTTTGTAATTTATAGCTAGTGAGCTACAGCACTTCGGCAGATACTCTTGCCTTCGTTACAGCAGAAGCTACTGTTCGTTGTTTAAATTCAATTTAAAATGTATAGTAAAATATTTTTTTTTTTTCATACCACCAAACCCAACCTTGTAGCTAAATACTTGATAAGCACAAAAATTTTCAAAATGAAGGAAGAAACCGCGGTTACAACACTTTATTGCCAAAATTGTAAATTAGATTATAGCACTCTATAGACAAATTTCCTTATAACAAAAGACATTTTTTCTTATAATATTCCTACCTTTATTTTATGGCTTGTTGACAACTCTATGGACAAATTTTATTATAGCAGGGGACTCTTTTCCTATAATATCCCTTTATTTATTTTATGGCTTATCAACAACTCTATTGACCAATTCGTTATAGTAAAGGACTTTTCGTTATCATTTCCCTACAGTTATTTTATGGTCTATTAACAACCTTATTGACCAATTCGTTATAGCAAGAACTTTTTTCTATAGCAAGGAACTTTTGCTTTAAATTTACCACTAAGGAAACTGCAATAACAAGATTATAAGTAGATGGCGCCATTTCTCATAATCTCATAAGTCAGCCAATCTTTATACTCTGTACACAAAGTGTAAAAGGGTATTATAAATTTGTGCAAAGTATGTAACAGGCAGAAGGAGGCGTGGCAGACCATATGTTCTATGGGCAAAAATGATCAGGAGCAATAGTCGAGTCGACATAGACATGTCCGTATGTCCGTGTAGGGCCAGCTTTCTCCGACACTATAAGATTTAGAGCAAAAAAGTGTTACCAAAAGATGTGAATTTTCTTAAGGCTGAGGGAGTTCGTCGAATCATGTCGATATCTTAACCCCTTCCCCCGTGAAAGATTTTCGCTGTTTACAACTGCTCCGTTAAATCTATCAACTCGAAACTCAGAGATGTGCATCGTGTTAAAGTCCATCTATGGTTTACTTATTATCGCAATCGGATAAATAAATCAAAAGTTATTGTCAAAAATTAATTCAATAAATAATTTCTCGTGAGCACGCGCATCTTTTAGTAAAATTTGTGTCCCTTGCTCTTTTCAGAAAATCTTAACATACTAACATAAGATAACGTAAAATCCACTATTTTCTCTTACTCTACAAATTCATTTTAACATAGCTAAGCCTAAGTAACTAATTAACTAATGATAAGCTCCAACACTTTACATAACGAATGGTTCGGACACTAGAACACCAAAACCATACCATTCCATTCTGACATGCGGAATCGGAAACTAGAACAGTCCTGATTATTTAAAGACAACAATATACACTTTCAGTTTCTTTTATTTTACTAATTTCAGAAATATTTAGTTATTTCTATTCGTTTACTAGATATGGGGAAAAAACCCCCTTTTTTCACACAAATGAATATTAATTTTTCGATAGTTCGTTAAGCCGCTGGATCTTAATTTGCTTGACTATGTCAATGTCGTCGTAGAGCTCATAGAGTTCGTCATTCCATCGTATGCGGTAGTCGTTCCCAACGCGTAGAGGGCCAAAGATCTTACGGAGTACTTTCCGCTCAAACACTCCTAGGGCGTTTTCATCATCCATGCTTCAGCGCCATAATGCAAAACGGGAAGGATGAGCGTCTTATAGAGTGTCAGTTTCGTCTGGCGGGAGTGGTCTCTACTACTCATTTGCCTACTGAGACCAAAGTAACACCTATTGGCAAGAGTGATTCTCCGCTTAATCTCTATGCTGACATCGTTCTTCATTGTGACGATGGTGCCAAAGTAGACGAAATCCTTGACAACATCAAAAGTATAGTTCTCAACATCAATCTGAGAGTCCAACCGCTGTGTATCTCTACACGAAGCATATACTTCGTCTTGCTCTCATTTACCACCAGACCCACCCTGGCAGACTCTCTTTCAATAGCCGCAAAGGCTCCGGTAACCGCTCGCTTTGTACGCCCGACGATATCATCTGCGTATTCAAGCAACTGGACACCCTTATAGAATACAGTCCCGTTCCGATTCCCTTCGGCCTTTCGCAACACATTCTCCATCAAAAAGTTGAAGAGGTCGCAGGAGAGGGCATCGCCTTGTCTGAAACCTCGCTTGGTATCAAATGGCTCGGAGAAGCTCTTTCCTACCTTGACGGAGCTGCGCGTGTTGCTCAACGTCATTCTGCATAGTCGTACCAACTTTGCAGGGATACCAAACTCAGACAGTGCGGCATATACGCGATCCCTCAACGGGCTATCAAACGCTGCTTTATAATCAACAAAGAGATGGTGGGTGTCGATTTGTTTTTCGTGGGTCTTTTCCAGGATTTGGCGTAGTGTGAATATCTGGTCTATGGTGGACTTGCCAGGTCTAAAACCACACTGATAAGGTCCAATCAGTTCTTTCGCAAACGCTTTTAGTCTTTCACACAATACGCTTGATAAGACCTTATATGCAATAGAAAGTAGACTGATACCACGGTAGTTAGCGCACACCGTGGGATCACCCTTCTTGAGGACAGAGCAGAGGACACCAAGGTTCCAATCATCGGGCATGCTCTCATCTAGCCATATTCTGCAAAAGAGCCGGTGCATGCATATTACCAACTCATTGCCTCCAGTCTTGAACAGCCCAGCAGGCAGGTCATCTGCACCAGGTGCTTTGTTGTTCTTGAGCCGCTTGATTGCGACCCTGACTTCGTCATAGCTAGGCGGTATATCCGCGCCGTCGTCTATAATTGGGGACATCGGGAAGTTAGCTCCGGGGGCGGCATTGTCATCATCATCGCCCGATAGCAAGCCAGAGAAGTGTTCCCTCCACAACCTCAGTGCACCCTGTGCATCCACTACCAGATTTCCCTCTGCATCTTTGCAGGAAGACGGTCCGGTACTAAATCCTTCAGCCAGACGCTTGACTTTTTGGAAGAACTTCCTAACGTCATTCCTGCTCTTGCACATCTCGATCTCCTCTCGCTCACGCTTTTCCTGCTCGCGTTTTTTGCGTCTGAAAAGGCGTCTCTCCATCCTCCTCGTTTCCCGATAGTGATCTCGCACAGATCGCGTGGCAGCCGACTCCAGGGTCCTTCTATAGGCGGCGTTCTTTACTGCAGTGGCTTCGCGACACTCCTGATCGAACCATTGGTTCCTCGGCAGTGGGCGTTGGAATCCAAGGACGTTCTCCGCGGCGGAACGCAAGGAGTGGGATATATGCTTCCAGAGTCCCTCGGCGTTATCAGGTTCTGAGGGAGGTTGAGTGAGCTGCTCAGAGAGTTGAGCGGAAAAGGCTTCAGCAGTATGCTGTGATTGCAGCTTTGTGATGTCCAGCTTTCGCTGTGCACTAGATCGCACATTCTTCGCTATGCTTAGAAGCATGCGAACCTTGGCTGCAACAAGGTAGTGGTCAGAGTTGATGTTGACCCCTCTGAACGTACGAACATCAAGCACGCTGGATGCATGCCTTCCATCAATCACAACATGATCAATCTGGTTGCGTGTAGATTGATCAGGAGACAGCCATGTAGCCTTATGGATATCGGGATGCGGAAATCTGGTACCACAGACTACCATGTTACGCGCCGCGGTGAAGTCAATTAGCCTGAGACTGAATTGTCCAACAGTAGGACCAAAGATGCGCTCTCTTCCAACCTTTCCATTAAAATCGCCTAACACGATTTTAACATCATGGGCTGGGCAGCGGTCGTAGACAGACTCCAGTCTATCATAGAACGCATCCTTGGTCACATCGTCCACAAATTGGGCTGATGTTAAAGAATTTAAAAAAAAAAAATATACGTGATGAAAATTGGCTATCGCCTCTTTTGAATACGATGTTACGCAATGTTGACCTTTCGCCGAATCAACCCTCCATCATAAAATTTTTTCAGTAATTTCTTCCAAAACAATCGGTTAGAAAAGTCCGTCGTTTACTTAAATGTTTAAGTAAAAATGCATTTTATAGAAACTTGTATTAACGGTATATATTCTTTTAGCTGAAATTATTAAATAAAATAATTATAATATAATAATTATAATAATTTTATAATAATATAATAATAATTTTCGATTTTGATTTCGAACTTTGCTTCACTATTGTTTATACTTACAGCTTTTGACGTCACGTCCCAGCGGACAAACGGTATTATCAGTTTCAGTGGACCCTGCATTTGACGATTTCTAACCACCTTCAACACTTTGAAGGCTTGTAATATGAAACTTTGAGGTAAATGAGGGTAAATAATGCACCATTTCTTAATTTTTTTGCACTCCTGTAGGATATTACACAGAAAAGCTGAGATATCAACAGAAGTCTTTTCCATTTAAATTGTAAGTGTTTGAAGGTTTGTCAATTGTGCAATAAGTTTCAAGCATTCTGGATAATTCATCTAAAGATTTAATTTGACTTATTATCTTAGTTTCTTCGAAATCGATTATTATATCTTCTAACACCAATTTTTCGAGGGAGTTCTTTGATGCAAACGAAAGGAATAGTTGCTTTAGAGTTCCACTTTTAATAGATGGGCTCCAACCTGTTACTCCAAATTCGATTAATTGAGGCAGGCCAGCTAACGGTGCGTAATTACCGATATTATTGTTTGTCTCAAAATGAAGAACTCTTAAGTTATTGCAAAATGGCACAATGTCTGACAAATTTCCATCATATTTTTGCATTAAATGCAATTCGCGCAAATTTTTATTTGATTTGCAAAACTCTTTTAAATCGATGTCAATAGAAGTATACGAACTCTTTACTGTGCATTTTGTAATCAATTTCAATTTACCCAGCTCATGAAGAGAAATATCTGCAAAAAAATGTAATTTCATCATTACTCATGTGCTAAATTAATAGCAATACTCACTGCAGTGCCAAGTCAATCTGAAGTTCTGTTAAATTCGGAATGTCTTTAAGGAAAATCACCATTTCCCCAAGTAGGTAAATATTGGGCAACAGTGGGACTGCTTAACGCCATATTGCTAAATGTCTTAGAGATTTCATATTTCCTAATTGTTTACAAAAATTGAGAAATAATTACGAATTTCTTGAAAAAACAAAAAAATCAACTATAAGTTTTTCTATGATTTCAGACACTATGAACACTATTCTTTGTATTGCTTCGCAGACCAAGCAACGAAGACTTGACGAAATCGTTGAGAAACTTGTGAGAAATTCACATGATCTTCCATATTAAGATATTCTAGAACACCTCTCAGGCAATATTCGTTTATATCCAAAATCGATTTGTTGCTCATGTTTCAGATTACGCTGTTCTGAAATAACAAAAAAAAACGCAAACAAATTAGAAATAAAATTATTGGGACACATTGTCTATAAATGTGGACTACACCAACATATGTGAAAACCTTTGAATTCCGTAATCATACTCAGTGTAGAATGCTTTCTAATAACGACGTAGATTTTGTGAGAGATTTTTTCACTTTCTCGTTTGAAAATCGCGCTTCGTGTAACAAGTGCCATACAAAACAGTGAATCAGTGTCGTCGCGCTCTCTTGTTTGATGGAGAGACTCGAGTACCGGACCTGCAAATCGTTTTTCTGTGCGTCACCTTGTAGTTCTTGGCATCCTGAGTGTAATACTGCGTAATCGCGCGCTTATCGTCACACAGCCAGGGCTACCGCTCTGAGTAATATAGGTTAAAGACACTAAAATAATTCTATGTGCATAATAATATTTCGATATTACTCACATATGAGTAACGCAATATTAAATGCGAGTATGCAGATATTTAGATGTAGATGACTATTTTTTACAAAACCTCGTCCTCTTTTACCGTTAATTTAGGCACTATTCTTATCGATGTTGATTAGCATACCAATTACATAATGTTTACAATTAAATATATTTAGCATCGATATCTAACACGCTCCCTCTGAGCTTTGTATTATACATTTCATTTTACTTAAATTATATATGTACATGTCGTCTTGTAGCCTTTCTTTTTTTTACAATTCAATTAAGTTCAGTTTTACATTTCAGTTTTACATTTGTTTTTCATTTCAGTTTTGCATTTCATATTTATATATTAATTTTATATTTTATTTTTACATTTTTTTTATTTATATTTTACTTTTCCCAACACACCTTCCCCTCCTTTCGAGGTCTAAGGACTCTTCTTGGAGTTTCATTGCAAGTGCCATTTGCCTGTGACGGAATCTCCACTTTTTCTTCAGAATTTTGTGCATTGTCACAGAGATGAGCCTTGTCCTCAGATGTATCTTTTTCTTTTTGTTCATTAGAACTTATAAAATCATTTGATTTGACAATTTGATCTGTGTGTCTTTTTATAAGACGGTTGTTGTGTGTAAGTGTACATATTCGGGCACCTATGATATGAGCGGACTCTTTTCTGGACTTTTCTGAATTTCTTGACATGGAGCGCAAGCTCCAACTAAACTTTCAATGTCTCTGCCCAGTCCAGGCCACCAAATATATGATCTGGCAAGTGATTTTGTTTTGACAATGCCTAGATGAGACAAGTGTAAATAACTGAGAACCTCAGATTGCATGTTTTTTGGTATGACTGTCCTATAACCCCATAAGATGCATCCATACTCAACAGAGAGTTCAGTTTCTTTGCTCCTATATGGTTTAAATTCATCTCCTTTTAATTGTGATAAAGACCCTTTTTCAATAGCATTTAATACTTTGGCTAAAGTTGAATCACGTCTAGTTTGAATCGATAAGTTCTTGAAATTAAGCTGAAGATAATTATCATTGCTATAATTGAAATCTTGAGTCAAACTTTGTTTTTCTGCTATTTGTGGAATTCTAGATAAGTGATCTGCTTCGTTGGATGTTCCTTTTACATACTCAACTTTGTAATTGAATCCTGACAGTGTGAGTGCCCATCTTTGGATTCTTGCCGACGCCATGAGTGGCAAACCAACTTTATTTTAACCGAAAATAGTGACAAGATGTTTGTGGTCAGTTTTTAAAGTGAATCTTTGACTTAGCAGATATTGCTTTAGTTTAGTTACAGAGAATATAATGGCTAATGCTTCCTTCTCAATTCTGCTGTAGTTTCTTTCACTGGCCTGTAATGCCCTTGAAACAAAGGCTATGGGCCTTAGCTCATTGTTTTTGAATTTACGAGATAAAATCCCAGCTACTGCAGTATTACATGCATCTGTAGTGAGCACAATTTCCAGTTTAGGATTAAAATGTACTAAAACATTGTCAGAAATGATGTCTTTTTGAATTATTTCATACGCCTGTTGGCATTCTTTTGTCCATTTGAACTTTTTGTCCTTTCTAAGTAATTCATAAAGAGGATGCATTTTTCTTGCAAATTGATCTATAAATTTTGAATAATAATTCACCATACCAGTAAATGCTCTAACCTCAGAAATGTTGGTAGGAATGGGAGCTCTTGTAATACAAGAAGTTCTCTCAGTATTCTTTGTGAGACCATGTTCATCTTCATCTATGGTAAAACCTAAGTACGAGATCTGCTTTTTAAAGAATTGGCATTTATCCTGATTAAGTTTCAAACCAGCTGATTCTAATTTTTGTAAAACAGTCTTGAGATTGCTCAAATGAGACTTCATTTCTGTTCCCGTTACTGTTATGTTGTCTTGATAAATAACTACTTGAGGAATGCCTCGAGGTTTTCAATTGTTTTTTGAAAAACTTTAACTTTCAAAACACCGATGTGCGTGCTCCAAGTGCAAATGAATTGCGACTCTTCGTCTAGCAACAACTGGTTGTACGCTTGTGAAACGTCAAGTTTAGTGACTAACTTGCCTCCCTCGAGTGACGCGAAAATCTCATCTATTCTTGGCAAAGGATATTTGAAATCTATCAAATATTTATTAATAGTCACTTTGTAGTCACCACAAACTCTTATGTCGCCATTCGGCTTCAATATTGGTACTAGCGGTGTACCCCACTCTGAGCTGTCAACAAATGCTAACATATGTACCTTGCTTGACTAAGTCCCTTAATATTTTTTCAATTTTATTTCTCCATATTAATGGCAAGGGTCTAGGTTTCATAAAAACTGGCTTTGCGTCAGTGCATAATTTTAAAGATATTTTATCTCCAGTATATGCTCCTAGATCGTTTTTAAAAATATCTGCAAATTCTTGTTTAATGTGTTCAACCAGAATATTATTGTTTGAGATTTTCACTTGTTGCAAAACAAAAAAACTTCTGCCTAACAATGGCGGGCTGCACTATGGAACGTAATTACGGGTTCACACTCACCCACAATGTCGATACGATCACCGTTATAGGTGACATACGGTACACTACACCTTTTAAGTTGTGGCATATTTATTTTGTTGTATAAACTCATGGGTATAATGATACAAGGCGCACCTGTGTCACAGGCTGCATTTATTTCAGTACCTTGTATATTGACTGTAAGTGTATAAAATTCTGTGGAGGTTCCGGCTGAGGCGACACCTATATTAAAAATATATTCGTTATTAACGTTGTCTACAGAGAGTGTTTTAGAAACATAATTAATATTTTTATTCTTATCCGGCTTGCTGTGCAAACGGATGCTAAATGACCTACTTTTTTGGATGTGGCTGTGGATAAAAGGTTGCGCCACCCACAATGTGTGCACGGCTTCATTTTACCGCCTTGACTGCTGTGATTGCCTTGATTTTCCATACGGTCAGTCTTGCCTTTATTCGAACGCCTTATAAAGTTGACGTCTTCAACAGCTCCAATGTTTGCTGTTCTCCTTGTGGCAATTTTTGTTTCCATAATTAAGGCCTTTTTTACAGCTTGCTCCAGAATTAGCGTCTCGTCTTCATCACACATCCTGTCAAATATTTGCTTTTGAAGGCCCCCCACAAATTTGTCTAAAACGAACGCGTTTAGGTGCTCGCAAAATTGCTAGATTCCTCTGCCTTTATTGTTGCTTGATGGAATAGCCTGCGCTCATGGAACACTATAATTGGAGGCATGAACTGCATTTGTAGAATGCTACAAAGCTCCTCTTATGTTCTCTCCGACGGCAGTTCCGGACTACATAGGTTATGTAGAATTCTGTATGCCTCGTCTCCAACCGATCTTATCAAAATAACTTTGCATACATTTTTGTCGCTGCATCCCATTTGTGCTAAGTGGATATCCAGCGTTCTTTCCACATTTGCCATGAGGATTGACTTGGCACAAATTCGGGCATTTCTGAGCGCATGTACATTGTTGTTTCGTTAATTATTAATGATATTTTTTTTAATTTTCATTTATATTATATATGTTAAGCACACTCCGTGGTATATTTACACCTTTGCATAAATTTTACGCTTATGATGGCTTTTAATTTTAAAGATTTATGTTTTCTCCTCGTCGCCAATGTAATGTACGTGTTACTTACATCTATTCTTATCGATGTTGATTAGCATAGCGATTACATAATGTTTACAATTAAATATATTTAGCGTCGATATCTAACACAAATAATTATACTATAGGGGTTTATTTGTTGTCTAAGTGCCGAAATGTCAACATCTATGGAAAAAAAGGCCAAAAGATTAAGGAAATGTGCAAAAGATATCATTTTCGCGGTTTTAACCCATAGAATAAAAGCTATCCAATTGAAACTTGGTACACACTATTACTGTGCATGTCTAGTGTGAAAATGATTTATATCGGGTAAGGACTTTAGAAGATACAGCTAATAATGTGCCAATTTTCCCCCTCTCCTATGAACTGTAACAGAATTATACTTTTTACAGGTATGTTAAAGTTAACATTTATGTTAACCAAATATATTATAAACCAAACAGTTTTGACCTTTTCCGAACCATCCCCCCTACCCCCGTAGTACAGTTACCGTTATTACGCCCATACCCTTCAACGCATCTATACAAAAATTTGCATGAAATTTAATTTTCATGGAAAAAATGGGTACAGGGTATCCCACAGTCCGGCACTGTCCCGACTGTCTGCATCAAATTTTTTTGACAATAGCTTTTGATGAATTTATCCGATTTCTATCATTTCTAAAACATAGATGCACATAAACACACAAGCTTCTTGATTAGTTTCGAGTTGATAGATTCATCAGAGCGGGTATAAACCGCTAAAAATTTGTCACGGGGGAAGGGGGTAAGAAATCGACTTGATTCGATAAACTTGCTCTATTTCGGGAAAATGGGCATATTTTAACTCCTATAGTCTCTGAGAAACGCGTTACAACACGGACGGACATGGAACATATAGTCTGCCATGCCTCCCTCTGTCTGTTACATACATTGCACAAATCTATAATACCCTTTTACTCTTTGTGTACAGGGTATAACTATTGCGGAAACCCAATACAACACAAGTTTTAATGCATTTTCCTGTTGACATAGAAAATGGTGATTTTTACCTTGACATAATAGTACTTGATAATAAAATTATAATCTCCGAGGGTATATATACAGCAAACAATTGGTTTTCAAGAATAGAAGCAATAAATATAAGTAATGAAAAACGAGATATTTTTGTAGAAAAGCCCCTTAAGGTGAAATGGTATAATTCCAATGATTATATTGAAATAAATTTTGAGGTGGCAAATGACTTCAAAGGATTAGCATCAATAAAAGTTGACCGTTTAAATGTCGAAAAAATCTCTCTCTGTTAAAGCTATGCAGAGCCTATGACGAATGGAGACTAGTAATAGATTTTAGGAACTTAAATTAGAAGACCATTTCAGGTAGGTATCCTCTTTTTTCCATATTAGACTTAGCAAGTGGTTTTCACCAATTAGAAATTAATAAATCAGATAGAGCTAAAACTGGTTTTACTGTAGATGGTGGCCACTATTAATTCATATGAATGCCATTTTGTCTTAAGAATGAACCCGGAACCTTTCAAAGAGTCATGGATCATGTGTTACATGACTTAATTGGTAATACTTGCTTAGTGTATTTGGATGATATCATTGTTTTTTCGACTCTCTTCAAGAACTTATACTTCGTTTAGGCAAAGTTTTTGATAAATTACGTTGTTCCAACATTACAGTACAACTTTAAACATCCGATTTCTTAAAAAAGGAAATTTAATTTTTAGGACATATTGTCAAATTACCTAAACATCACAAGAAATAAAATAAACTGATAAACCAATCTGTTCCGCTTCTAGAACCTTGTCGGCTCATGAAGTTAATTACTCAGTTACAGAAAAAGATTTATTAGCCAAGGTTTGGAGCACAAAATACTTTCGGCCCTACCTATTTGGTAAAAAATTTCAAATAGTTACTCATCAACGGTGGCGCTTAAAACTTGAGGATTTTGAATACGAAATAGTAACCAAAAAAAGGGAAACAAAATACCATTGCAGATGCCTTAAGCTGGATTCGATTGGAGAAGGCAGAAAGCAGAGGTAACCCGGTAACGGGTTGTTATGTCCAGTTAAGAAGAAGAAGAAAATATACCTATCTTTCAAAATCGATAAGCTGATTTTTGTAAATTACGATCGAGTTACGAATTTAATCTCAAATTTTCCCGAACCACATTTTTCTATATAAATATATATATTTAGACGTTATTGACGTTAAAAATTGACTTATCGTAAAAAACAACGGAATCTTCAATTACCGCAACCATTCAAACACATAATCTGGTGACAAATTGTTGACCGTCGAAAGTGTTTTAGCGACATTTACATATCCGAAGTCAAAGAGAAGTGGTGATTTTTATTCGGTATCCCGAGAGATAGGTAAATTATATGTAAGTATTTTGATTGACCTAAAAGGGTGTTATAACTTGCAGTTATAAACCTAGATCGATGTTTTTAGAAATTGGTGTGACTTTTTGTTATAAAATGGTCACTTCAACAAATAAAAGTGCATGTGGACACATACATAAACACATACAAATGCATACATAAGTAATCAATGTAAATATATATAATTATTACAAAAATTGGATTGCTCTGCTTTGGTTTTAGTGTCATTGTACAGTTTTAGAGCCACTGCCACCTACCTAATTTAATTTAATTTACCATTTAGTGGACAACTCTTGAAGTGCATAAAGGGGATTTTGGTGTTTGTTCGTGCTCATGAAAATTGTGTATTTACAGAATTTTAACAATAAGAACTCAAATTTTGAGACGCATATTAATAAATTCAGTTTTACTGCAGCTTAGGTATTTGCCCAATATCAAATTACTGGAATAGACGCAATTTGATTTAAGAAGAAATTAATTTCTCGGACAAACAGTAGTTTTTGTAAACATTCAAGTTCCATACGATTTCATAATGTTTAGTTCTATGTACTATAAGTGATAATAGACAAAAAAGAAAGTTAGCCTTGGCTGTGTGACGTGATGATAAGCGCTCACACATAAAAAAAAAACATTCGAGGTAAAAAACATGTGACAAAAGCGTAGATACTATGTATGCAAATCATAAAATAACTGATCCAATTTGTGTGACGTAAAAAGTACAGTGTAGATTTTACTATTTTTCATTGATAATAGAAATTTAACACATTTGTATAGGTAGTTGTTTTTGGGTGTGGAAGTAATTAAGGTAAATCGATTGCGGGGGAAGGGGGTTTCTATTTAAAAAAAGGTGGGTACAGTTTATCGATTGGGGTTACACGAGTCCCATACCAAATTTTGTAATTCTAGCACACATGTATCCATCTCTACATGCAGTGCAATTTTGGCACAGTTTCTAGACGAGGAGGGTGAAATTAGCATATTTTTGACTATAACTTATGATGTATTTATCCGATCTCGATCATTTTTGGAACATAGATGCACATTAACACGACGCACTGCTTACATTAGATTACGCGCATCTTTTGGTAGAATTTTGTGTCTCTAGCTCTTATGGTCTCGGAGATCTATCCCCTCATACGGACAGACGGACATGGTCCAATCGCTACCCGAATCAATGATAAGACTTTTTGCGCATGGAACTAGGTGTGCCACGCCTCCTTCCGCCTGTAACATACATTGCACAAATCTATAATACCCTTTTACACTTTGTGTACAGGGTATAAAAATATGCTAATTTCACCCCCCCCCCCCCCACGCCAAATAACTGCTTCAAAATTCCACTACATTTTCTTACGGATACAAGTGAGCTAGATTTACAAAATTTGTTGTGGAGACTCGTGTGACCATAATCGTTAACTCCATCCACCTTTTTTCAATGGAACCATTTTTCCGTATTTAGTGTTTATAAAGAAGGGTACATGGTATTTCACTGTCGGACACCGTCCCGACTGTCTGCTTCAAATTTTTTTATTTCTAATGTGTTTTTTTTGTTATTTCAGAACTGCGTTAACTGCAACATGAGCAATAAATCGATTTTGGATCTAAACGAGTGTTGCCTGAGAGGTATTTTAGAATATCTTGATATGGAAGATCATGTGAATTACTCACAAGTATGTCAACGATTTCGTCAAGTCTTTGTTATTTGGTCTGCAAAGGTCTACAAAGAATTTAGAATAACAAAGTATAATATGAAAATGTGTTAAATAGTGTCTGAAATCATAGCAAAACTTGAAGTCACTTTATCTTTTGTTCCAAAAAATTCTCCATTATTTCTTAATTTTTGTGAGCTATTAGGAAATATGAAATCTCTAAGACATTTAGTAATAAATTTCGGTTCACCCCCACGATAGGCAAACACACTTGGGAAAATGCTGATTTCTCTTGGGGACTTGCCGCTATTGCCGAGTATTGTTAAAATTTAAAATTTTATTTTTTACAGATTTTCCTCTTTGTGAGTTGTGTAAATTGAAACTGATTACAAAATTCATAGTGTGGTCATATTGTAGTGACACCGATTTGAAAAAGTTTTGCAAATCAAGTAAAAATTTGAGCGAATTGCATTTAATGCAAAAATATGATGGAAATTTGTCAGACATTGTGCCATTTTGCAATAACTTAAGAGTTCTTCATTTGGAGATAGACAAAATTATCGGTGATTACGTACCGTTAGCTAGACTGCGTCAGTTATTGTATTTTGGCTTAAGAGTTAGAAGCGGAGGTTATAAAAGTCAAAATCTAAGGCAACTATTCCATTCGTCTGCATCAAAGAACACTCTTAAAAAATTTCTGTTATATAATATAATCGATTCCGAAGAAACTAACATAATAAGTCAAATTAAATCTTTAGATGTATTACATTGTTATTTCCGTAACACAGAATGCTTGAAACTTGTTGCACAAATGACAAACCTTCAAACACTTACAATTAAAATGGAAAAGACTTCTGTTGATATCTCAGCCTTTCTGTGTAATATCCTAAAGAAGTGCAAAAAAATGAAGAAAATGTGCATTATTTACCCTCATTTCCTAAAAGTTTCATATTTCAAGCCTTCAAAATTAGAATTTCTCAAGAACAGGAGCCACTGGAAATCTTCGTACCGTATAGCTGGCACAGGAAGCCAAAAGCTGTAAGTATAAACAATTGTGAAACAAAGTTCGCAATCAAAATCAAAAACAACTCAAATTTTTTTATTTTATAATTTCAGGTAGAAGAACATAAATCGTTTTTACAAGTTAAATACAATGAAATTTCTTACTTCAACATTTAAGTAAACGACGGACTTCTCTAACCGATTGTTTTAGGAGGAAAGACTGAAAAATTATTATGATGGGGGTTGATTCGGCAAAAGGTCAACATTGCTTTATATATATGCCTAACATCATCTACATAACAAATTTAGAGTCTCTGGATTATATATTAGGCTTAAAATAAGTGAAAATCTCGGAACTTTTTGCGATACCTTGGATTTGAATGATTTTTACCCATTTATTAGCCAATTTCCACCACGTGCATTTTTATGTTGCGATATTTCGATAATTTAACGAATTATCGAAAAATTAATATTTTTTTTTTTAACCTTATACTCAAACAAATAACTCAAATTAATGAAATAAAAGTGTATATTATTGTTAAATAATAAATAGTTCTTTTTTAATTACCTGTTTAAAAAAAATAAATTTTTGCACTTCTTTACACTCTTAATAAATTTTTATCTGACACGTCTCCGCAGTACTTTGCAAGTAAAAAAATTTTATGCGACAGTCGGGACGGTACCCGACCTATTTTTTTCCATGAAAATCACATTTCTGTGCCATATTTTCTATCGATGCGTTGCAGGGTATGAGCGTAATAACGGTAACTGTACCACGATGGTAGGGGGATGATTCGGAAAAAGGTCAACCTTGTTTGGTTTATATGCCTATCGTACCACATTTGGTTAACATAAATGTTAAATTTAACATTTCTGTAAAAAGTGAAATTCTGTTACAGTTCATAGGAGAGGGGGTCTAAAATTGGCAAATTATTAGCTATATCTTCTTAAGTCCTTACCCGATATAAATCATTTTCACATTAGACATGCACAGTAATAGTGTGCATAACTGTACCAAGTTTTAATTGGATAGCTTAGGGGCTAAAACCCCGAAAATCTGTCACGGTGGAAGGGGATGAGATATCGACAAAATTGCACTGAATAGGAATAATTTTTTTTTAGGTAAAATAATTATTTCGCAATTAATTAACGATTAACTGTCTGTACATTGTGGCTATGACAGTTATCTTAAAATTTAATTTTTGAATTATTTTCCAATTATCAGTCAAAGTTGTCAAGGCGCCATCTACGGGAATACTTGAACCTCTGACTTACAGTATAACAATATTATTCATTTTTTGAAGGCGCCATCTATGAAAATAATTTGAATATTAATTCTTTTACGATTAATCAGCAACTAAAAAGCTGCTAAGGGGATATAACTTATATATATGTATATAAAATTAGAGCAACAAAATGAATTCTTTCGCAATTAATTAACAACTAATTATGGCGTACTTAGTTTTTCGATTTTCAAATGTTTTTACGCCCAAGTGATGTACAGCTAATCAGTGCTAATGTTACACAACCCTACATTTCACGACTTTCTTAACTGGCCTTAACAACCCGTGTTATCGGGTTACGGCCTGATGTAAACACATTCTTTCATTGGAATTGTGGTTTTACGTGGTGGGTTCCAAACCCTACGCACAACCCTTTGAAGGCCTGAGTGGCTCTAATGGTCTCGAAAGAAAAAAGTGTCATTGTTAGTCTCCTCATACGACAGGCTTTGACCTGCTGAGGTGGTATTCTCTAACCCGCTCACCACACGGGGTAACATTGAACATTTCACTACTGCTTACCATTATACTGCACAAGTTATACAAATTATAATGTTGACTTCCATACCATTTTACTATTATCTATAGTTATCTGTGGCCAAAATAAACAACAATTGGAGTTATATCGAAATTGAGTCATTGTCATAATTGAAATCTTCATGATCGATTGCATACTGTACTATATGCTGTTCTGTCACAGATCCATTTTACCGTTTATATATCACTGTACTACTGTTACTGTACATTTTATTACTGCTTTCTTTTATACTTTAATACTTGTAGCTTGTTAATTGTTATACTACACACAAAGTTTGTTGTCATGCGAAAGCAGTGTTTACGGTAGTTTAGCAATGACACAAACCAGTTCTTATACTACCCAAAAAGTTTGTTATACATGTGCGAATTAGTTTTAACATTTCGGATAAATTTCTGCTCTTATACTTAGCAGAGACACGCACCAGCGAATTTTCCGCTAGAGCTGCATTTATACCAATTTTTTATTTGGTGCGATTTTGAATACTTTTTAACATTAAAACAAACGCATATTTCAAATAATTTAAAATGTTTATGTTATTTAGTGATAGGTGTATCTTAGAAAATATGAAAACTGCATGAAAATATCCAAGCGTGTCTCGTTTTCCACCTGTATGAATTTGCCTTCTATGTATATTTGAGTGCTCTCTGCAGCTGCGCATTCAGGTCCTGCAGCTTCTGCCAGGACTAGGCCAACTTAAAGCCAGCGACCCAGCAGAGGACGACTGACATTTGAGCTGCTAACTCGCAAGCAACAGCTTTCCCGACGAATACTTTTCCTTAACGACAAAGCCCAACAAACCAACCAACCAACCAATCCTCCCACCCAACAAAACCAACCCTCTGTTGGGGTTGGCTGTCAGCCTGGCCGTGTGGCTATATCCTGTGGCATATACCCGGCACCTGATGCATTCCAAAACAAAAGACATTTATTTAGAATATGGAGCATAAAGCGGAAACGCTGAGAAAATAGACAACAATAACAGAGACTGCGAAACTGTTGTAAATTTAAAAAAAGCGCAAGTTAAAAGTTGCCATAACAACGCGGAAACCATAACAAATGTATTTTCTGAATTGAAAATTTTGCTGTGGCCAAAATAAATCTTTAAGTGGAATTAAAGTCTTAACAAGTAAAATAACTTTTGTAGCAAAATGCAGCTTAAATATTTGCGCACCCTGCTGGAGGGACAGGTAAGCCATAACACAAAAAAATTTTAAGAAACGCATTATTTCAGTCCTTGGCAGGAGCAAATCCAGCGTATAGCTGGCCTGGCCTGGTCGCCGAATCAGCAAAAACTGGCCATCGCCACCTCAGATCGACATATACTACTGTACGATGATGCTGGCGAACGACGTGACAAGTTTTCCACGAAACCAGCTAATCCGGCTAATGGCAAGAACTCCTATGTCATACGTGGTTTGGCTTTTAGTCCAGACTCAACTAAGCTGGCCGTGGGCCAAAGCGACAGCATTGTCTATGTCTATAAGCTGGGCGAGAGCTGGAACGACAAGAAAGTCATTTGCAATAAATTTCCCCAAGCTACTGCGGTTACAGCCTTGATTTGGCTATCGACGGGTGCCATCATTGCGGGTGAGTCAATGTCCGGAACGAAGCATCTTGGATAACGGCACTTTTACTTTTACTACTTAATGACCATTTTGGCAGCAGCTGCGCATCTTAGCCTAATAGTTCATAAAATTAATGGTCATTATGTGGTCACTTAGGTCTGGATGATGGCAAGGTGCGTGCTCTACACTGCAAGAGCAACAAATCTCAGGGTCTCTATGGCGGCGATAGCATTTGTATTTCACTGGCCGCCAATACCAAAGGCAATGGTTTCCTTTCGGGCCATAATGATGGCACGATTATACGTTACTTTCTTACGGAGGAGGCCAACGAGCCGTTGGGTCGCATTGTGCAACATCCAGTGCCACCCTTTGCTTTGGCCTGGCCCCAAGGCGGCTTCTGTGCGGGCGGCTGTGATCAGCGCATTGTGTTCTACGACAGCATGGTAAGTACCTAATTACTAACAGGAATGTATTTTGAGGAGCTAAATTCGAATCCGCTCAGAATTGGCCCTCCGCCAGCGCCTTGCTTCAACCCTAACATCAAAAAATTTCTAATATATATACACAAAGAAGAGTCTTGATCCTATTTTTATTCGTCTTCCCATTCCAATTCATATACCTCAACATCAGTGTAGCAAGCAGGGTTAGAGGTTAGAAAATAGAAATATTAAAAACTAATTTCCAGGGTCGTCAACTGCGCAGCTTCGATTACACACGTACGGAGGGCGAACGTGAGTTTACTGTAGCAGCCTGCAGCCCCAATGGACAAGCTGTGGCCTTCGGCAGCTTTGATCGCATACGCATCTTTGCCTGGAGTCCACGTCAAGCTGCATGGGGCGAGAGTGCCACCAAAGAGATTAGCTGTCTGTACACGGTAACCGCCTTATTGTGGCGTCGTGATGGCGCTCGCCTGGCCATAGGCTCAGTCACAGGAGCTGTTGTTCTATTCGAATCTGTGCTGAAACGCACCATTTGGCAGGACAAGTTTGAGCTGATATTTGTAGCGCCTAGTCAGCTGTTGGTGCGTTCACTGCAGGAACCCACGGAACAGCTAACCATTGAATCTCAGCTCGGTCTGGAAATCGATGATGTGCGTATCATGGGCAAGGATAACTATTTGGTTGCACGTACGGAGGAGTCGCTTATACTATGCGATTTGACGCGCAACTTGGTCAGCGAAGTACCTTGGACGGCTTCGGGACGCCATGAGCGCTTTTATTTTGAGAATCCCACTGTCTGCCTGATCTTCAATGTAGGTGAACTCAGTCTGGTGGAGTATGGTGAAAATCGCATATTGGGCTCTGTGCGCACGGAGTTTGTGAATCCGCATGTAATTTCCGTGCGTTTAAATGAGCGCGGCAATGGACGTGAA
Source organism: Chymomyza caudatula (assembly GCA_035041775.1). Lineage (NCBI taxonomy): Eukaryota > Metazoa > Arthropoda > Insecta > Diptera > Drosophilidae > Chymomyza > Chymomyza caudatula. Next base: position 4,193,690 of record JAWNKW010000133.1, read on the forward strand.
AATAAAAAGTTGGCCTTTTTGCTTGATGCCAAAACTATTTGCGTGGTGGATTTGGTGAGCCAAGTGATCATTGGACAGGTCAATCACGAGACCAAAATCGATTGGATCGAGCTCAGCGAGACAGCGCACAAGTTGCTATTCCGTGACAAGAAGCTACGCCTCATACTCATCGATATCTACACGGGCAAGAAGCAGACGCTGCTGAATAATATCTCTTTTGTCCAATGGGTGCCGCAGAGCGATGTGGTTGTGGCACAGAGCAACAGTAATCTGGCTATTTGGTATAACATTGATTTACCGGAACATGTGACCATGCAGAACATGCGTGGGGATGCTATTGAAGTTATGCGCGAGAATGTTAGTATAGGAAAAGCGACGGTTTGATGTTCTGAATTATGGTTAAACGCTTCTCTCTCATTCCAGGGTCGCACAGTAGTGCGTGCACAAGACGGTCCCAGCGAACACAATTACCAGCTAGACGAGGGCCTCGTAGAGTTTGGCACTGCCGTGAATGATGCCGACTTTGGACGTGCCGTGCACTTTCTGGAAACGCTAGGCGATAAACCCGCTGCCAAGGCCATGTGGCACAATCTGGCTATAATATCCATTGAGGATGGCAACCTGCGTGTGGCTCAGCGCTGCTATGCCGCACTTGGTAATGTCTCCAAAGCCTATTATCTAAACAATATGATAGAGCAGGCTGATCAATACGAGGAGTCGACTGGCACACCAGGCATTCTCTGCCCAGAGGTACGTGCAAAGATGGCGTTGCTGAGCTCCGACCTGCGTACGGCGGAACGCATTTATTTAGAGCAGGGCGACATTGAGGCGGCACTAAACATGTACAAGCAGCTGCGTATGTGGGACGAGGCGGTCAACTTGGCTGAGCGGCGTGGTTATGCCAGTTTGCAGGAACTTAAGCAACAGCACATGGATTTCTTGCTTACCACTGAACAGGAGGAAAAGGCCGGCCAGGTGCTGGAGGATCAAGGCGAGGTGGAAAAAGCCATGAGCATGTTTCTCAAGGCAAACAAACCAGCGCGTGCAGCACGTCTGGCATTGAAGACGCCTTTTCTGATGGATGACCATCAGCTGATGTTACGCGTAACCGAGGGTCTGGTTAATTGCGAGCTCTTCGAAATGGCCGGTGACATAGCACACAAACTGGACAGACCAGAGGCAGCCTTGGCGCTATATCGCAAGGGCGGCACTTATGCCAGAGCTCTGGACTTGGCGCGTCAAGTTGCGCCAGATGAGGTTACAGCTTTGGAAGAGGAATGGGGTGATTTTCTGGTGGCACGCAAGCAACTAGATGCTTCCATCAATCACTATATAGAGGCGGGTGCAACTCAAAAAGCTTTGGAAGCAGCTGTAGGCGCCAAGCAGTGGCGCAAGGCTGTACAGATTGCAAAAGTACTTGATGAGCCAGAAGAGATACAACGTTATGCCTTGGAGTTATCCAAGCATTTGGCTTTTGCGGGTGACCTGGATGGAGCTGAGGATCTGCTGGTGCGGGCGAATTTATTCAAAGATGCCATAGAGCTACTGAATCGTCATGGCAAGTGGGAAAGAGCTTACTCCATTGGTGAGAAATACCTCAAATCTGAAGAAATGCGCGATTTGTTTGTAAATCTGGCTAGCAATCTGGAGGAGCAGGGCAAATATCGCGATGCTGAGAAGGTTTTGATAGCTGTTAATGAGTCTGATCTGGCTATTGCCATGTACAAGCGACGCGAGCTCTACGACTCGATGATACGTTTGGTGGAGCGCTATCACAAGGATCTGCTGGACAGCACGCATTTGCATCTGGCCAGGCAGCTAGAGTCTCGCGGCAAATTCAAGAATGCCGAGGTGCACTTTATTGCATCGGGAGATTGGAAGTCAGCTGTGCACATGTACTGCTCTTCAGGTCGCTGGGAAGATGGCTTTCGCGTGGCCAAACAGAAGGGCACCGACGGCGCTAGCCATCAGGTGGCCTACATGTGGGCCAAATCTATGCCCGTGGAGAGCGCTGTGCGTTTGCTGACCAAACTGAGTCTGCTGGATACAGCTGTGGGCTTTGCCTGTGACTCTGGACAGTTTGATTTTGCCATGGATTTGTGTCGCTTTGCAGGAAAGTCTACGGATGAGGTACATTTGAAAATTGCCATGTCCCTGGAAGATGAGGGTAAGTTTGAGGAGGCCGAGGCTGAATTTCTCAAGGCGCACAAGCCTAAAGAAGCTATACTTATGTATACACATGCGGGAGACTGGAAGGCTGCCTTAAATGTAGCTGAGACTCACCTGCCCGATGCAGTTAATGAAATATTGATTGGTCAGGCAGCGGCAGCGCTGGAAACACGCAACTATAAGGATTATGAGGCTTTGCTTTTACGCGCTCAGCGTGCCGATCTCATTATAGATCACTACAAGCAGGAATCTCTTTTCGAGGATGCGTTGCGCATTGCTGAGGAGCACTACCCATCCGCCTTGAATGATCTTAAACGCTTGCAGGCCCATGAACAGCGACGCAGCAGCAGCAGCGGCGCTGGACGCAGTGATGATTCCAGAGCTTATCTACAAAAAGCTGCCGAGTTTGCCAAGCGCGAGGACTTCCGCAAGGCTGCCGAGTGCCTGATGCTTATAGATACTTCGAATGCCGAGGATGCGGCTACTGTAGAGCGCGCTCTTCTGCGCGCAGCCGAAATATGCAATCAGTTTCTAGAGGGCAAAGATGCCAGTGAGGTAGCCCAGACGCTGGGACCACGTCTGCTGCAAATTAAGCAGATAGGACCAGCTGCACAGCTCTATTTGGCAGCGGATATGCCTAAGGAGGCGGTGGATGTTTTTATACGTGCCGAGCAGTGGTCCAAGGCACGGCGCCTGGCCAAGGAAATCGATGCGGAATTGCTCAGCTATGTGGAGCAGCAGCAAAAGTCGCGTCTAAAGAATGAAGGAAATGTGGAGCAGCTGGCAGACATTGATATTATCAGTGCGTTGGATTTGTTGGCGGAGCAGGGCCAATGGCAACGCTGCCTGGAAAAGGCTAAACAGCTAAATGCCTCGGTATTGCAGAAGTACGTAGCCCTATATGCGGCACAGCTTATAAGAGAGGGAGAGTGCAGCACTGCGCTGGGTCTGTACCTTAACTATGGCGCACCACCCATTGAGGCGCACTTTAACATTTACATGCGTATTGCCTTGGATTGCTTTGCGCTGCGCGAGGAGCAAGCCGGAGAAGGTATCTGGCGAAATCTAAGAGAATTCCTATATAAACTGCTGCAATCCCTACGCGCCTCTGAACATGCCCAAGCCATATTCACCGGAAATGCAGCACAGTTTTTGCTCATTGCCCACTACTATGCCACACGTGCTGCCTGTCGTCAGGTGCAGTCACTGCAACCAGTAGCTGTGCGACTATCGGTAGCTCTGTTGCGGCATACTGATGTGCTGCCGGTGGACAAGGGCTTCTATGAGGCTGGCATAGATCTGCGCAATGCTGGACGAGAGGCAGAGGCTTTTGTTATGCTCAATCATTATTTGGATGTGTGTGAAGCCATTGAGGAAGGTTCCGGCAACTTAGTTGATCACACGGATTTGGCGTCCACTGACTTTCCCAGCTCGGTGCCGCTGCCAGAGGACATACATCTTAAAAACGATCCTAGTCTTCATGAGGAAGTGCGTGAATGGGTTTTGGCTGTAAGCATGGATCAGCAGGTGGATCAAGTGCTGCCCACCGATGATCGTGGTCTCTTCGAGTCTAGTCTGGGACCCAGCGATTTGCCTTGCATGCTCAGCGGCTATCCAGTACGCGGCCGCCAGCCTGTAACCTTCAAATCCACCAGCAATCAGGTCAATCGTGATGTCTGGAGCAAGTTTTCTGTAGCTGTAAAGATGGCACCTGCCAGTGGCGTGTCTGATGTGATCAGCTTTACCGAGAAGTGGCTGGGTGCAGCCAATTATGTCATGCATTGAATACAAATTAAGTTCATTTTAAAGATTTATAAGCACTGTGTCTAATTAAACGTCAATAAAGGTTGGTTACATTTTTGATCGATGCACTATCGATTGACTTACATATTTGAATAAAGTTATTGAATTTTATATCGAATATACAAACATAAACATACACATTAAAGAAATCTAAGATTTAACTTGTTGGTGCAAGGTTATTATTCAATGCTCTACAATTACACAGTACAACAAAATGTTACTTTGCTTCGAAGTCCGCTTGAGGAACGAAACTCTATATACAATGTCATAGGAAAGTCCTTGAACTTTGTTGTATGCGTGATGTTTAGACTAAGATAGATTTGCTTGGAATAAAACATGTAGGCTGCTCATTTCGTGCACAAACCAAATATTATATTGTTGCCTACTTGGCTTCTTGGAAGCAAATCTATCTTTAGATAAACTTAATTTTAATTAAGTTTTTGATGCCATTCATTTGGTAATTTTCAAATATAAAATACATTCAATTGAATAGAAAATTGATTGATAGAAAATTGCAATTTTCGGCTCATTTTAAGTTAAATAATTTTCTGTTACTTCATCCTTGAAATTCTTGAATATAAAAATAAAAAAACTTAATTTTCATGCTCAATTAAATGCTTAGCAGTATTTCTTAACAAATAAACAACAAAGTCAAGTGCTTCACGAATAGATTAAAGTTAACCCACTAAGACATCGCATATAAACAGTACTCAAGCCAACTTGTAAGCAAAATTCATTTAGTATTGTGTCTTCTTCGGTGTCAGCTGCTTTCTTGGAGCAAGATGCTCCAAAATCAATGTATGGTATTAAAGAGATCGCCGGCAGACGGCAATGGTGCTAAGCCGCCAGTTACATCAGGCAGCTGTGTCAAATCCGGTAAATTGGATAAATGATCATGTATATCCTTTTGTAGAGCCAACATCTTGGCTAATTTTTTCTTGTGTTCCTGCAAAGACAGACAGCAAAGTTAGTTACTTAAATGTTTTTCTTGCCAAGTGTGGCAGAACCTACTTCAAAGCGCTGTTCCGCCTGTGTTAGTAGCTCTTTCTGCTCTGCCTGAAAATCGCGCAGCATAGAGGCTAATTTGGTACGTTCCTCCATCTCAGCAGCAAGGCGCGCATTGTAATCATTAAGCAATTCAACTGCCTCGTTGACCTAGAAAATATCGTATTACTTCTATAAAAATCAAGCTCATACAAAATAAACGCACTTTTCCATTCCAACTCACCTGCTTGGCCAACGCTTTGGCCTTGTCCTTATCCTCAAGCTTGCTAATGCAACTGATTTCCGAAATTTCTTGTGGCAACTTGGCTATGCGTTCGCGCACAGCTGCATCACTTGAAGCTGAATTCTCAATGCTTGTTAACGCTTTAATTAGCTCTTCTGGCTCTGGTGGTTCTCCCAAAGGCAAGTAGGGCGATATATGCCCATTTTCTGCCTCCTGTGCAGCCGGCTCTTCGACAACAACAGTTGGATGCACACGCGATCGTTTGGATTTTGAATGCCGCTCCTCATGCTTACGCTTTTCGCGTTTTTCAGACTTTTCAGCTCTATTGCTGCTGCTGTTGCTGCCAGAATGCTCTGCAGTACCAGTGGCATCTCCGGCAGTTTTCTTACTGCCATTTGCGGCACTTTTACTACCAGCGGCATTGCTGCTAGCCGCACCACCCTCTCGATGCAAGCGCGCACGATAATCGGCTATGATTTTGGGATCGTAGACGCCACGCTCTTGCCATATGTTTAAAATGCGTCCCAGGCTACCTAACAGCTTGTCCGAGCTGCAGGTTTCACCAATGTGCGCGAAGACCTTGGGCAGCACATTGCTGAACTCCTTGCCGTACTCTGGACCTTTCTTTTTGCTATTCTGTATAACATCGTTGGCCAGGTACATAAAGGTCAGCTTTTTCGGCTCAGACACTGCAAAAACGTGCGCATTATCTTTAATATAATACAATATTAAGTATTTATGTGTTTACCATTTTGTAACTCGCGCTGCCAGGTTTGAACTATGGCTGTATGGTGCTTACGGTGATGTATTAGCCATAAGGACAGCGTTTGGATGCTTTGCTGGCTGCTGTTCAATTCGGAGAGTTTCTTGAGCAACGCGGTGTCGGTAAATGCTGACATTGCAGCGAGCGGCTTTTAATTATATATTTAATGGCAAAAATTATGTGTTTTACGCGTTTATAAAGCAAATAGAATCCACGCTTTTCATACACACAACTTTGATGAAAAACAAAAATAATTTCTGCTTCTTCTACTATATTAGCCGGCACAGTGAATGGCAAAAAAAGTGCAGAGTTCAGTGCTGGGCAACGATTTAAAATCAACGCTAGATGGCGCTTTATTTATAAACGTTTATTTGAAATGAGCATTATGTTAAAGCTATAAAATTAGTTTTGTAATATTAATGAAACTCCGTTCTACTTAACTTATATATTCCATAATTGATATTATTCTCAATTTGTGCTCAATGAATTGCTGCATTTTTTAAATATATGGTAATCAAGCAGAAAATTATTTTTTTTATTTATGACGCCTTAATAATAAAAAAAATGTATGCAGACAGTCGGGACGGTGCCCGACATTGGAATACCCTGTACCCATTTCTCGCATGAATATTAAATTTCTGTGCAAATTTCCGTATCGATGAGGGATATATGCGAAATAATGTATAATAATGTAATACTACGAGGGTGGGGGGATGATTCGGAAAAAGGTCAACATTGTGTGATTTATTAGCCAAACATGAGTCTACGTACGTAGACTTAACTTAACTTTGGTTAACATAAACCCTAACATTTCTATAAAAAGTGAAATTTTGTAGCAGTTCGTAGGAGGAGTGGTCTAAAATTGGAACTTTATTACCGTCAAATCAAAAAAAGTACAAATTGTCTTCGAACTAATTTGATTTCACAGCACATTGAGCGTTCCAAATTCAATTCTAAGATCGGACTAACAAAAGATGTGAATAGCCTTTTGGTGACATAAGGATACAAGAATTCTTTTCACCACCTTTTTATAAATCCAAGAAGAGATTTCGTTTTACTAACCATAATGTCGACATGCGTCAAAATCAAGCTTAATTCCCAGAAATCCACACTGATCAGAGCAAGCTTACCAAGGATATGGTTATATTGATTGTGAGTCAAAACATAATTTTGCATTTATCGCAGTTCCAATTGAAATGATTAGCTGAACATCATTCGAAGAAATATATTGAGATCGCACTGAAGATTACTCTAACCGTCTCCTAGACAAGAATAAAGTTTAACAATGTCGGCATACATAGTGATTTTGGATGAACGAGGAACTAAATGAATGAAACAGGCGCGAAGTGACTACCTTAGGAAACGCGAGAAGCTACTTTGATCACGTTGGATAATGCGCCATTTAAATTCACCTGTGAGTTTTACCTTCCAAGTAAAACTTTACTCAGTCTACTAAATAGTTCGGAAATACAATCATGTCCAATTTTAGTAGTAACAATTCAAGTTTTACAAAAATCCGGCGATTGAAAGTTCCCTTTCGAGATTTGGATGATATACGTCTTCCGGTATGGCTAACGCAGATGATCGGTACTTATTCGATAGAGCTCCAGCTGTTTGGCATGAAAGTTCAAACCTTTATTTTATATCGTTTATGGTCTTAGTTTCAATGCTGTACATCCCATTTCTCGCATGACTGATTTAAAACAGTTCAAACTTTTGCTTAATTTAATTTTTAATGGTTCCGGTTCCAGTTACTATTCGATCCCCTGGCATTTGCTTTAATTTTAATGCAATACAATTTCTGCGTCCACCAAACAATCCATCAATCAAACACAACGCTGCAAATGCTATCAGACTTACTTACACTCAACCCAAACTGATAGCGCTCCGATCAACAGGTGTGAAAACGCTCGTCGAGAACCCTTTAGCTTAGTCTCTCGTAGCGGTTCCAGTGCGTCGGTCGTTTGTATTTACCTTTTTCCGTGTCAAAACCAAAGCGTGTGCTCGTGTAACTTAATAACAATAGCCGTAGCCCGGGCAATCAAACCGCTTATCAGTTTGCCAAAGAGTAATTTGTGATACCTGTCCGTTTCGTATTGGCATTTAGCAGCGTGTAGCGCTTAAGTGGTATTAATTTTTCCTAATTATTATAGTATTTACTGCTGGCAAATATCGCTGCGGTTATTAAGTCAAGTGCTTTGACAATGAATATTATATATATACAATAATATATAAGAGGCACCTCAAATTTTGGGCAAATACAGCCATATATTTCAGAGCAATACTATAGATAGTACTTGACTCGAGTGTGATTTGTGACATTCATTTACAAACCATTTGCACTATCAACAGATAAATTGCTTAATTAACTGCTACCAAAAATTAATTTAATAGCTTTAACAGGAAAAAAAGCGCTCACAGCTCGCCCGTGCCTAACGCTCTTAACTCTCTGATAAGCCGGAACAAGTGTGAGTGACTCAATGGCTAAGCGCATGGACAAGCGTTAGAAGTCTCTTTCCTATTGCAATAATTGCAGCGATAATACGATTTGTTTGGCCTTTAAAAATGCTAAAACTTTAAACGGTCATAAAAACAGACGCCTCCAACATGAATTCCTATTTTGATTCAGCCATTGAGTACAATCGCACGCATCCCATACAACAATTTCAAACGCCACTCAATGAAAAAAACTGGGAGTGGACATATTTAGTGGTGAGTTAGGTGCTTAAATCAGGCATCGGCATTGGCTATACTTTTGCTCTTCTTGGCTGTCGATGCCGTTCCCTGCTTTGAATACAATTTTTGTGTAAGCTTTAATTCGTTTTGTATGCTTTTAGCGCAAATGCCGTAATCTGGAGCTGGAGGAGTCCTATGGCTTGTACATGCGTCGGCTACGCGATGGCTACTTATCGCTGTTTATATTCATTGAGCTGCTGGTAACCATTACCCATACACTGCTGCTGTTGACTTCCTCAGATTATACCTATGTCTACATAGACATGGGTGTCTATTTAGCCTGCGGTGGTCTTATATGGCTAATACTCTCGGTCAACTTTTACGATGACCTGGTGACCAAGCATAGCTGGGTGGTTTATGCCTCATCATGGTTAGCAGTTTCACTTATGGTTCTAATGGGTACGTATGGTGCGACCAAGATCAACAAAATTCGTCAATCCGTCACTATATACATACATATCCAGGCAATTCGTCTTTCCGGTGTCTATATAATACAAGTATTTCTATGCAGAACCAATCTTATCGTCAGTAGAAAACTTAGTTATTTATGGCGCAAACATAACATAAGATCCCTGCAAATCGATTTTACGTCAATTTTTATAGCACTCATACAAAAATACTATTATCGACGAATGAAATTATTACGCGTATCTTAATACGATTCCGTTACACATTATTGTTATACGTTTTCCAAGCAATAAGTTTGGGACGTTTTTACGGTATTTTTCAAATGATTTACATACTGAAACAATGCTACCAACAGAAACAAACATGACAGCTAATCGTTACACGTTATCGTAACGCGATATCTTGATACTTTATTATACAATCTAATCGTTATGCATAATCGTTCAGGAATGTGGTACACGGGTCGAGGACCGTAATCGATACACTATATTGTAAAGTGGCTTCTTCTTCTGTTTGACTGGCCTTTGCAACACGTTACCGGGCTACGGCCGCTGCTACTGCTGCGTCCACTGGCGCTATCTGAATCTGCGGGTCAGTGAGTGAGCTATTCGGAAAGTTGTTCGGGGAACGCTACTGCAGTCCGTGGTTAAGCAAAGTGGCATTTATATCATCGACAGGATATCGTTACGTGGTATATTTACATTACATTAAATTGTTGTGTTACGTTGTTGTCGCAAAAAGCGAATCGACCGCTCTTATAAAATTCTTAGTTTGGATAATGTTTCGGTTACATTTTTTTGGTGTTAAATTTTATTACAAATGGAAATAAATGCTTACATACTCTCTTTTAGCCAACCGTAACCTTGCAAGGAACACCCAAAACATTAATTGAATATTTTCTTCTTTTTTTTCAGATATTGGCTTAAATGTGTACCATGCCACCAGCAATAATAACATACTAAATCCCATCTATGATGCCTATACGTTGTATGCAATCTACATGTTCATGCCAATACCATATATCCTGCAGCCATTTATTTTGGGCACAGCTGTTACACTCTGCTACATCATCAACTACAGCTTTGTGATTACCTCCCAAGAAGATAACCAGATGCACAGCATACTAAACGAAGCTATCTATCTGACTTGCGTCAACTTCATGGGTGTGTTCTTTCGTCTAATGCGTGATATTGCGCTGAGAACCACTTTTTTGGATAGGCGACAGTATGTCGAAGAGAATCTATTGCTGCGCTATGCTCGTGATCAGGAGAAGGGTCTGCTATTAAGCATATTGCCCGCGCAAATAGCTGATCGACTACAGGAAGATGTCAAGAGCCGTATTGAGCGCTCCAAGCAGCGACATAAAGATCAGGCCCAAGTGAATTTGCGTTCAAGCGACAATTCCCAGACGCTGAAACGCTGGCGTCAACCCGAACATGAGTAAGTTGTTAGTTGAGTAGATGATTGCGGAAATTCAGAAAACTTCGTTGTCTAACTTTGCAGAACTCTCTTTATTGAGCCACACAAGGATGTCACCGTATTGTATGCGGATGTGGTGAACTATACGTATCTGACCACAACGCTGGATGTTAAGAAGCTGGTAGAGGCACTACATGATCTATTCGTGCGTTTCGACATAGCTTCCGAGGAGCATAATGTCATGAGAATTAAGTTTTTGGGCGACTGCTACTATTGTGTAGCAGGTCTGGCAAGTCCCAATGACGATCATGCTAAATGCTGCGTGGACTTAGGGCTGCGCATGATCAAGGATATACGGGATGTTAGGTGGGTAGTGCGGTTTGTAGATTTTCCAACAGCTGCTGCTATATACATGTTTCGTATTACTTGATAGAGAGAAGCGTCATCTGAACATTGATATGCGCATTGGCGTGCACTCGGGCGATGTGCTTTCCGGTGTTATAGGCGCTGCCAAATGGCAATTCGACATCTGGTCTAAAGACGTGGACATAGCCAATCGTTTGGAAGCCACTGGAGCTACAGGACGCGTGCATGTCAGTCAAGAGACGCTAAGATTGCTGGATGGCGAGTACTTTTTCGAGGATGGCACGGAAAAGGCACGAGAGGATCCGGTTCTACAAAAACATGGAATTCGCACATTTCTCATCAAATCCTTGCGCGTGAGTAGTGTTTTTGGTCGATATTAACGCATTACACATACACAAAGTTATAGGCCCCCATGCATGATCCACGACGTGTGCAGCGTCAGCTACAGGCCAAAAGATTGAGTGAGGCGCATAAGTCCAACTTCATGTACAATTCGACGCTCCACCAATACAATCAAGTACGTAATCAGGCCAAGCTGGAAATGTGCCGGGAATTGGATAAAATGCCCATTGGGCGTATACAGTAATGCAGCTTGCTTTAGGCCCAATTGTTAAGTCTGGCTAATGTGTGTGCTCTGTTTTGACAACCGCTAGAATTGCCAAATTCTTCAAACGCAGCACGCATCTGACGCAAGACGAAATCGAGGAGGAGACCTTTCGACGCAACATAACCTCATTCTGCCTATTCTTTCGGAATCGCAATTGGGAGCTACAGTACATAAAGGAGCCCGATGTGATGTTGAAGTACAGCATTGCTTTATCCTGGCTGGTCTATTGCAGTCTCTTGGCCATACAGCTGCTCAGCAAGGAGTATGTAGCTTCATATTATATGTATAATATGAACATTATTTATGGCCATTTTCTTTTAGTCCACGGTATCATTATTGGTACATCGATGGCACCACTATTTGCTTACTCACGGCTTTGCTGGTTGTCTCCTGGTATAAGAAAATCTGGATTATGTATTTCTCAGATGGCGAATCACTCTCACATAACAAGGTCAGCGCCTGGTTCTATAAAATGTCGGATGTTATGCAGCGTAATTGCATTCTGCGCATCATCATCTATATTCTCATCATAATCTCCTACTGTGCGGTGACTGCTATGCAGGTGGTGAGTAGCTGTGACGTAATTGATATTCAGTTGACAGCTCTTTAATCCCACAGCTGGATTGCGGTCATGAGAAATACCAGGTGCAAAATTTCAACTATGAGGAGCGCATACTCTGCTTTCATCCTTGGGTACATAAGTTAAATAATCTCAAAATTCGTTATGTAACACAATTCATACCTCTCTAGATACTAACCAACTCCATGACATTAGTCATTGGCATGTCCTTTCTCTTTACGCGTGTACCGTTTATACTCAAGGTTTTGGTATCTACTGCCCTTACTATAGCCTATGCTGTGCTGGTGGTTTACGAATTCGACTATATATATTCAGCTAGTCCTTCGACGAATGTCAATTTCAATGCCGAATATTCGCATATATTGCTCATTTTTATAGCGTTGGGCATATTTCATCTGATGGAAAGACAGACCGAGTTTATAGCCAAGGTTGATTATAAGTAAGTGCTATATCATATGGCTTCATCCACTTTTTCAATATGACATTTTTTTTCAACAGCTGGAAACGTCAACTTCTGAAAAAACAGGACGACGCTTTTATCACCAACGATACTATCAAGGTTCTGCTTAAAAACATTTTACCATCTCACGTGGGTAAGCCCCATTTACAATCCAACCACATTACTTAAGTGAAACTTTAATTTTTTTTTTACCAGCGGACTTTTATCTTTCAACCCAGCTACAAAACGAACTCTACTATGAGGAGTATGATAATGTTGCTGTTATGTTTGCCTCCATCAAAAATTTTGATACTGACAAAATAGGTTTGCGCGTGCTAAACGAGATTATCTGCGACTTTGATGATGTTGTAAGTAATCTATATATTAAAAGGGCTGTCTCAGATTTTTACGTTTTACATACATACTCTTTAAGGTATTTTGAGGAAATTTTCCAAAAAAAACATGGTTAGGTGTAAATCCAAATCCAATCCACTATGCTGTGCAAAACGAATAGCGGGTAGAGAGAAGCGAAAAATCATTTCAGTATATTTCTATGTGAGCCTTTGAAAATGAGAATAAGTAGCTTGGTGTACAAAAGATGATTGTAATGAAGAAGTAGAGAACCGTTTCTCTTGGTGCGCTGCGCTAATGTGTTTTTGTAGTTGTTTTTTTATGCGGTGTGCCGCTATGTGACTTTATGTGTCAAAATTTCTGTCAAACTCAACGATAACAAAAGACGAATATTATTGAAATCTTCAAATAATAACTATAATAAAATTGTTCGTTCCCGGTGCGGTTGGCTAAAGCTCGAGAACTGCTGAACCGATTGACAGCAAACTTCGACAGTATGCTAGTTTTGGCGGGGAAGGCTTAACGAAGGCTTAGACCCGCTAGGTTGTACAGCAGACCTGATATTTAAATTTTGCGTATTTATTGTACGAATCTGCTAAAATACAGTGTTTAAAAACAAAAATAAAAGTAAAATTTGGACCAGCTGAGGAGTGTTAGAGGCAAGAGATTTACGAAAAACTATAAGGGGCTGTTCATAAATGACGTTACCAAAATTTGAAGATTTTTGGACCCTCTTGTCACTAATAGTCACATTTCAGTTACTCCCCTTCCCCTAATGTGACGTCACAAATCGTGCAAAAAACAAAATCAAATCAGCTTTAGGCATTACTAGACACTTGGAATAGAATATTAACGGAGTCATTGCAGATAGAATGCACAGAGTATACGCAGCTGGTAGAAGAGTCAAACATTTTTAAGTTAATGCAAATGGTAGAAATCCGTATGTAATGTAGCCCCCTAGTTAACATAATTTCCGTCTCCTGTGATTTAATTTTTATGGAATTTAGATTTATGAAACGTAATTTAAGTAAAATTGCGAGGGAAGGTTTTGATTGATTTTAACTAGTTTTGTAATACCGTATTTATACGATCAGCTAAAAACTTAATCAATATTACCAGTGGCTTGGATAGCTTTTTGTTATGCTTTAAATTTCATATTACTTTCTACAGAAGTTCTATTTTCATTCCACGTAACTATATTGGCCACATTTTAAGTTAGGTAATTTAAGTTCTTGAGAAGTTCTTGCAAGATTTTAGCTACTGTCCAAAAAAGATCGCAGATAGTTCTTCACATAAATTTTTGTTTTAATTAGGTTTTCATCAAAGATTTTCGAAATGTATTGCAAAGCGTCACACGAAAGTCATATTCTATGCTTTGAACTTCAATATTCGCAAGGATAATCTTGCTTGTCAAATATTCTTCTGTTTTTGAACAGTTTCAGCGAAATGAGATCAATTGTTTTGCATTTTGGTGTAAAGATAAATAGAACATTCGCATAAAACATAAGCTCGTTTTTGTGACAATATCCCCAATATCCAGTTTAAAAATTATCAAAAATAAAGTCTTATTTTGGTGGACAAAAAGCGTAAAACTACAAAAAATGACACAAAATGCCAAAGCCTACTCTTATTTTTCCCTAAACTCTGCACAGAGTCTGGCAACATCTACTTATAGTAACGGGAAGGGGAACGGGAAGAGGAAGATGAGGAGGAAAAGGTAGAGGAAAAGCATGAAGATGAGAAAGAGGATAGGAAGATATTGATACCATTGTCCGCGGGTGAACTTAGAGAAAGAGGGGGAAAGAGAAGGAAGAGAAACGGGAAGTAGAACGGAAAGTGGAACGATGAATTTGATCGACCTTGAAATTTCGTGCTAAATCATGCATGCTTCCATCTATTTTGGGGCAAAACGAAGTTTTTCGGGTTTGCTATAATCTACATATATAATAAAATAGATCAATCCATAATTCTGTATTTGGCCGATGCTTGAATAAACGGCTTAGAGCTTAGTTTTAATCGACAAAAAAGCTTAAAAATACAAAAAATTACCTAAAATCTCAGCCGACCTTTGTAATTTGTTCACAGAGTGGGGAAATGCTTATTAATAGGAACAGGAAGGGTAAACGGAAGAGGATCGGGAAGAGGATGAAGATGATGAAAAATGACAAATTAATTAGGAATGATCAAAAATATCGATTTCAATTGAAATTTAATGTTTTTTTTGAATGATTTTGTTAAAATAACACTTAAGGAATACGGAAGAAGAAGAATTTATTGCGTCTCGGATTTAATTTACTTGTAAAATGTAAGTTCTTATTTCATTCCCTGTCATGCAAATAGCTGCTGTACATCCCGATTGGGCCCACTGTTCGCAATTAACACGCATTTTGGTGATTCGGACACAGGTTCATCGACCGAAAGAAAACGCAAAAGGGTTTATTTAAGCCAACGGCGTTTTTTCATTGTTGGCCAGTATAATTTGAATAGTGATTTTGCGTTCAGAAGGACGCGAATAACTGTTTTTTTCTAGAATGTAAATTTATTAAGAAGGGATAACTCTATCATAAATTTCGAATACTCATGGGAGGGATTTCATCCCTTAAACCAATCTGCGCCAAATCAGCTTTTACCGTCTATTTATATATCTCTAACTATTCCTATTTCCCAGCTCAATAACTATGCACACAATATGCGAGTGGAGAAAATTAAAGTGGCCAATTGGACCTATATGGCTGCCTGTGGCTTGGATGTCTTACGTTCGGAACAGGTCAATGCGCCACATATGAAGTTTCGTAATATGTCATTGATGCCAAACGGACGACGCAGTCGCTATGGCGGTGCACGGAACTCCGAGTCCGATACACAGGAGCCAGAACGAATGCATTATGGCAATAGCAAAAGTTTGGCTCTGGATCTGGAATGCGGCCAGTATGAGGGTAATGTTGTTGCAAGTGCGCCACGAGGCAGTAACCCTGGATGCAGCCAACATAAAAGAAATGATGAAGTCGTTTTGGTCATGGCACGTTTTGCCTTGGAATTGATGCGCACCATGAGACGTTTCAATGAGGAAAACATGCAATCAGAATATGAGGGTTCAACGGACTATGGCATGCTGCGTATAGGCATATCTCATGGTCGTGCAATGGCAGGAGTTGTGGGCATCTCCAAGCCACACTATGACATATGGGGCAATCCAGTTAATATGGCCTCACGCATGGATTCGACGGGTGCGCCTGGTCAAATACAAGTGACCGAAGAGACGGCGATGATGCTGCGAAAGTTTAATATACAATGCAACTATCGGGGTATGACTCATGTCAAGGGGCGTGGCAGCATACCCACCTACATACTAGGCACCGATGAACAATATAATAACTTTCTGCCGCATCAGCCGGTGAAGAGCAAAACAAGCTAATTTTTTATGTTTTTATACTAGTTATCAGTACCTCTATAAATTAAAACCAAAATATCAAAAAATTACAAATTTATAGATTGTAGCAATATCCATAAGTTAACGGTCAATAAATTTTGAGACAAAATACATAAATAAGAAAGGATAAGTTATGATCTAAAGTCTCTTATACTTATTGGCCAACACACGTTGTATATACTGCCAATGAAAGAGGTCTTTAGGTAAAGATCGATTCCAACTATGGGTAAGCAGCAAAGTAAGTGGCGCGTAGCAGTTATCGGTTCGATCTCGCAGCACCACCCTAAACTTTGCAGCAACAATACGATTTCTTCGCAAATTCTGTTTAACGCTTCCAATTAGTAACCATAATCCTTTATTATTTAGCTGTTTTCCCGGCTCAGCTAAATAAGAATATCAGGTCGCAAACTCTACATATCATAATCCTTTACTCATAAAAAGTTACCCTAGAACTCTTAATTAACCCCAACCATTATTCACCAACATTCTGAATAGTATCCACAACATTAAACTGACATGCAGACGTGTAAATGATACAGATTACCGCACAGGAAGCTAACATATTCGCGGACAGATATCCATCATACGGCAAAAAGAAATTGTCAAGCTCCCTGATGGATTTTGGTAGTGATAGAATGAGGGAAATTAGGCAAGGCTTAGCCAATCCCTTACTTTGCGGCTCTTCACGATCACACGCGAAAAGAGTCTCTCTTCAGTCTATCTTACTTTCTCTATCTCTATAAAACTTAAAACCAAGCAAACCATGTTTAAATTCAAATATAAAATTATTATAAATATATGTTTTAAAAATCAAAATGGGCATGAACTACGAGAATGATCGCAGCTGGGAGCGTAGCTATCTCAAGGTATGTACGAGTTGTATTCCAAAAGTTGCTGACCTGCGTTCATAAATCTAACTAAGAAGCTGCCACTGACCTCCATTTGGGGGGGGGGGAGCCATCGGGTACTCTTACCCCGGGAGCAGCCATAGAAGCTTTCACAGTAAAAGTAATAGTTTAACAACTTAAAGACATAATAGAAGGAGTATCTCTACAGATCTGAGTACCAGGGCAGCTAGTGATTGCTTAGCAACTCTCCGGCGGACGCAAAAGTGGCGCTGTTGGAGAATTCGCGTTGTGCGACACTATAGATCCCACTAGCATCTAGGGAAGCCGGAGAGTTGATAAGCAATCACTAGCTGCCCTAGATTGTATTGGTCAAAAGCGAGATGACAAAGATTAATGCCAGGGCGGAGTTATGAACGCAGACCGAATACTTTTCGCACACATCTCGTACGTCTAAGTAACACTAATTTACCATTAACTAGCAACAATGCAAGGAGAACAACTTGGAGCAAGAATATGTGTCGTATTATATACGCCTTCGCCTTAGCTATCTACCGCCATTCCTCGTGCTCCATAATGTCCTAGTACTTACGCACTGTTTACTCTTGTATACAAACAGCCAAGTAAGTGTGTATAAGAAATATGTAAGGACAGCTAATCTCATTACTGGAAACTGACAAACAGCATTTGCAATTGGTCATTCCCGACATTATAGCGTATTTATGCGGCGCTGTTTTCTTTACTTCAGTGTTGCTTATTAACTTGAAAGAGAATCTTGTTCTGAGACACATGTGGATAATGTACGTTACCTCGATATTGGCCGTGTTCTCCATGGCTGGCGTGGGTAAGTTGGAAAATACTTAGCTATATAGACAAGCAGCTGTTCAATCATATTTCCAGATTTGAGTCTACATCTGTATCACTACTATTCTAAAGGCATGAAGCTGGGCACGTTTTGTGACACCTATTTAATTTTCATAACCTATGTGTTTATACCAATACCCTTTATTTTGGGACCTTTGCTGGTATGTTCGATATTGACAGGGATCTACGTTTTTTATTTCGTGGAATTCTTTTCATCGAAGTACCAATATTTGGTCTATAACGTACATAAGTTTGAATACATGAGCTCAGATTGGTTGCATTACCTATACTTCAATCTGCTAGGCACCTTCTTTCGCTTCATGAGCGATGTCCTTGTACGCTCCTCGCTTATTGACCGCTTCGAGTACATTTTGGAAAATCGTGCGTTTCTCAGTGTCCGGCAACAGGAAAAAGAGTTGCTGCACAGTCTATTACCGCCGCAGATAGCCAATGCCATACAGGAAGATGTACGCAGGCGTCTAGATTTGAGAAATAAGGTGGTCAAATTGCAACGTACCAAGCGCGTTATGGCCATACAAATGCATACAGCAGTCAGTATTCTATATGCGGACGTAGTCAATTACACCCATTTAACCACTAAGCTATCGGTGGAATCTCTGGTTAATTTACTGCATGATCTTTATGGCCGATTTGATATGGCTGCTGTAAAATTTCGAGTGCAACGTATTAAATTCTTGGGCGACTGTTACTATTGCGTAGCGGGGCTGACGGGAGCTAATCCCAAACATGCCGAATGCTGTGTGGATTTGGGTCTATACATGATTGAAGCTCTACATAGAGTGCCGTGAGTTAACTTAAAAAAAAATCTGCAAAGCATATTTGGTCAGCCGAGTCGTACAAGTTATATCCGTCTGTCTATTTTTCTATTATCTCCGTTTTAAGGACTACTAACTATCATATAGCTGATGTCATTTTTGATAGCTTTATTAATATCCTCACTGAAATTTGATCTACGCTTCTAAAGACTAGGGAAAGACACTCGAAGACCACTTCCAATATAGTGTTGACAACATATTTTGGAAATGGGTTTCTGTAAGAAAAGTATCTATTCCGGATATCATAATCAACAAATGTTTAAATGACACTATGCAACAACAACAAAAAAGCACGTCTATAGCATACCATCCGAAAAATTCGGAGTCGCTGATTTCGCATCCGGAAACCGTTTTCGATTTTCTAGCCCCGTTTTCGAGGAATAGGATCTACCTAGAGTGTGGCAAAGGGGTGTGAGCAAAACGATAAGGGGCGGAGTGTTCACATGTTCCTTTTGAGTTCGATAAATTGATACCTTGAGAGCATTTCAACACCAAATATAGAAAAAATGTTACTGAATTTCCGTAAAAAAAAAACAAAAGAAAAGTCCGGAAGTAAAACATACCTTTTCCGGTGACGCTGATTTTAATTCCGGAAACCGTTATGAATTATTTAGAACGGTTTTCGTAAAATCAATATTTCGTTTTTGCAAAATCAACAGCCCCAAATTTACAGGTATATTCTTAGCCATAGACCTTGCATTTAGGTTAAATTTATTGCACAGTGTAATTAGCGATCATTCAAAAACCGTGTTAGCACATCAAAAACTGTTGCCGAGTCCGAATTGGTCAACCTCAAATTTAACGGAATAGTTATGCTCAAGCCAAAAGCCTTTTATTGAGTTCACATTTGTTACCTAGTTAAATTATTAAACGTTTAAAAATAGTCCCAATTATGGTCTGGTTTAAGCAATAAGATCAGATATGGTGATATACAGAAATATATGTATACGTATATCCGAACTTAGTTTGGTATGCCAACTTTTCTGGTGCAGCCCAACTTTAAACTTGTTCTATGCAGCAAATATCGAAATGTGGACCTTAATATGCGAATAGCGGTACATTCTGGCGAACTCTGTGCCGGTGTTATTGGGGATGTTAAATTGCAATATGACATTTGGGGCAGAGACGTTACCATAGCCAATCGATTGGAAGCAACGGGAAAACCAGGCTATGTGCACATAAGTCGCCAAACTTTTGAATTGCTCAATAACACCTATGAGATAACGAGTGGAACAGAGAAGGCTGAAAATGATGTATATCTCAAAAAGAATAATATCAGCACATATCTAGTTGGCCTCCCAACAAGACCTGACGGTGAAAGTGACGAGGATTCAAGCGACGTTTCGGGCCGAATCGACACAAGCTCATTTGTGAGCTTTGCAAAATCCCGATGGAATTTGCATAGTAGTAGTGAATATAGTTTGACTTTTGAACATGAGTTCAAAGAAATGCCTGTTGGTGGCATTAGGTAAGCTTACATTCACATTCAGTTTACATTCTAAACTAAACTCATTTTTTTATTGTACCTTAAAGGCTTTCTGAATTCTTTGGCAGTTTTTACAAAAGACGACAAAAGATCAGAGATGAAAAATTTCGTAACCAAACCACCATGTTCTGTATGTATTTTCGAGATCCGCGCACGGAATGGAGCTATATGCGCCAGCCTGACTATATGCTTAAATATAGCCTACTTTTGGCCTGGATTATATACCTAGGCATAGTTTATATGCAGATTAAACTTAACAGAGATCTTACTATACTTTACGATCTACTCGATCTTGCAGAACTACTATGTCTAACCGCTTTACTGTTCATATCTTGGTATAAAAAGATATGCCTTTGGCTGCATGGTGCTCGCGAGGATTACGTGTACAATGATTTCAGCAAAAACATATTTAGCTTCTCAGAGAACATGCAACGCAGTCTGGGCTTTCGCATATGCATCTATATGTTTATTATTATATCATATTACTCCGTTGTCGCTATTATTCTGGTAAGACTGTACTTTTAGCATACTCGTGTTCTTAGGAAATCAAGTGACCTGCTTTTTAGGCGCAATGCGATCGTGAAGCATATCAAGTATCGCACATTGAGAGCAAAATCTACCAATATGAGCTCGACGAATGCATGTGCTTTCATCCCTGGATTATTACCAATTTTATGGCATTGATTATATTCATAGGCTTTATTTTTACACGAATACCGTTTACCATCAAGTGTCTGGTTGGCATTATCACAACCATAACATATTTGATTATAGTATTCTTTCAGTTTAGTTACATTTTTCATCAAAGTGCGACCACGAATCCATATTTGGAATCTGAATACGTACACGCTACACTCATTGTCACGACACTGGTTAGTCTATATCTAATGGAACACCAAACGGAATTCAACAGCAAAGTAAATTTTAGGTTAGACTTGGATAAATAACAATTTGAAATATTTATGTATAAGTATTTCGTTATTACAGCTGGAAACAGGAACTTATGAAAAAACAAAACGATGCCAAAATGTCCAATGCGGCCATAATTCTTCTACTGAACAACATACTTCCTGCTCATGTTGGTAAGACTAGAAGTTCTTCTCACTGTATTTCTTTACATCTAAGTATATTTTTCTATAGTCAATGTCTATCTGTCCTCACTGGATAAGGATGAATTGTATTATGAGGAATACAAAATGGTTGCTGTTATGTTTGCATCACTTAGAAATTTTCCTATGAGCTTGGCCAGTTTGCGCATCCTTAACGAGATAATAATCGAATTTGATCGACTAGTAAGCACCTCTATTCTCTATTGTAGTTTAATCTTTAAAAATTGTAAATGGTATATTCAGCACACTCTTAATAGATTTCATTCAAATTTTTATCCTGTTAAGACATTTTAGAAAATCCAATTTTTCTATAATTAATAACCAAAAAAAATCGTAAGACACGTATTTCCATTGACGTTTTTTACGCACTTTAATTGCTCAACAATAATTGTTCATCATAGAAAATTTGTTTCTGAAGTGAAACCTTCAACCAGTTAATCTTTGATGAACAATTTCTATAATGAACGACCCAACGTTACCACACATCCGCTCACTGGAACTAGTCCCTCTTCCAACCCTTACCAACCAATCGAAAAACTGTCTGGCGTTTTGAAGCCTAGTATGATAGGTGCAATTTTTCGCAACGAAATAATAGAGAGAAGGGTGAAATCAATCCATATGCTATTTATTTGGTATGTTTCATACGAATTCTCTAGCCTCAATGGCTTTTAGAAGAGCTATTTTTTCTCCCGTTTAAAAGCATCTCGTTTTTTTTTGTGTGTATTTTCGCTCCTCATCAATGATTTTCTTTAATTTTCAGCTGTTCATTCATCCACAAAGCAAAAAGCATGTAAGTAATTGAGTGGTATCCTAACATAGAGTCGACTTGCTGAAATGCGTCCAAGAGAGAGAAAAAGAGAGAGCAACACCAGCAGCCACACACATTCACTGTCTTTGGAATAGTCTCTTTTTTGGGTCTCTCGTCACAAGTAGCCTCACACGTACACTGTCTTTGAGATGGTCGCAATTCAGCAAAATTTTTTAAAGGTCCAGGACTCTAATAAATTTAATGGCCTTTGGCCACAATGATTGAAATGAATGAAAATTTCATCAGGCCGGATGTGTGTGTGCTGCTGCGTACCTCGGAAATAAACATTGGGCATTTTCGTATATCTGCGTACTAAGCTAAGTTAATACGTTATTTCGGTCATATTCCTCATCATAATTATCATCGGTCAAATTTCTCTTCGTCTTTGTCATCCTCTTTATTTTCGTCAGTCTCTTCGTCTTTCGTCACATTTCTTTTCGTATTTAATAATTTAAGGTTTTACACCGAACATAAAAAAAAATTTGAAAAATAATACACAAAATCGGTCTAGGCTCCATATGGGAGAAAGTTTGTTTCATCTATATTTATATGGTCCAATTTGATCCTGGTTTAATCAAACCAATTTCGATTTTAATTTCTTAGCAAACATGTTCAGGCTTTCTTAATTGTTCAGAATAGCAGCAGTTGACCCAAATCTTAGGCAAATAATGTTTCCATATAATCGGACTAGAGCTGCAAACTGGGTTTGATCTGTAGCCATTCATGAAAATTATTATGAAATAATTATGAAGTTTTTTGAAAGGTGTAAGGCGTTCAATCGGCGTCGATGAGATCCTGGGGCTTTTTTATGCAAAAAAAACCCTTCTTGTTCGTCAGTTAATAATCCTATCAACGAATAAATATACTTTTATAAAAAGTAGTGGTAGAATTCCAAAGTAATAATCCTTTCGTCGAATTCATAAATTTTCAAACAAGATGAAGGCCAACCGGCTTTTCGATCTGAGCGCAAGTACTCACATAGCTCGAACCCTTGAACTAAACCTCTTAAGAACTTACAAATACTTTTTAGATGCTAATTAAATTATTATTACTTATTTGTCTAGTTGGGTTACTACAAAGATAATTATGTGGTGGAAAAGATAAAAATTGTAAGCTGCACGTATATGGCGGCCTGCGGCTTGGACTTGCGTTTCTCAGATCGCATAGGCGGTACTCAGGACGATGTTATGGAGGAGGGTATGATTGGTCTTATAAAATCAAAACATTTCGCATTTATTTGAATTTTATCTTGCAGTGGAACACGCCAGAATGACACGTAAAACTGTCAATAAAGATGTGAACGACAACAACGATGAGGTTGTCTTCGTAATGGCTACATTCGCCTTGGATCTTATGCGCACGCTATATGCCTTTGATCGGATTCACAGGAATATTCCATACGAGCCGCTCGTCAGATGCAATGATATAAGCATAGGAATTTCTTGCGGCGAGGTAATGGCCGGTGTTGTTGGTGCATCAAAGCCACACTACGATATCTGGGGAGACCCTGTGAATATGGCCTCACGCATGGACTCAACCGGCGTCATTGGCAAGATACAAGTTACCGAAGAGGCGGCTTTGCTATTGATTGAATTTGGCATAGATTGCGAGTATAGGGGTATGACATATGTGAAGGGACGTGGCGAAATGCCCACTTACTTCGTAAGCGTTGATCCGGACTACTATTTTAAGGAGTCAACGAATAGAAAGCGGAATACAATCGTTACAAAAAGGAGTGTTGCCAGAGATTCCAGTGATAGCGATAATGAGTCAGACCACATAGTAACTTGATCTAGCCCGTCCAGGGATAAAAAGCACGCCCCTAATCAGAGTTCCACCTCACTAGCACATACACAGTGGTGGTTATTTTTCTATTTACCAGAATTTGTAATTTTGTGCAACAAAAAATACGTAGGAAGAATATAAAAAAATTTAAAGCCAAAACCAACTCTACAATAAATGGCATACCTAAACGAATTGCCGCCAACCCTTATCAAAACCCGGTCGATAATCCGATATTCCAAAGATATACCATTATTCTGCATTATGCAACGTCATTCTTCAAAATTGAATCTAATGAGACGGAAGCGTCTCCCTTCACCTTTCTGAAGATCCGTATTACCCTACTGCACAAGTGTCACCGTTCGTTTACTTAGCAGATAGTAGCACTTCCCTTCTTCGGCCCCTACGAAAACAGTGCTATTATAATTAGAATTTTGATGATCTTCAAGCGAATACTTAGAATAAGCCACTAATGTCTTTTATCATATCCTTGATGTTTTTGTTCCTTTCTCGTCTGGTAGATCTTTTTCTAATCAGTCCTCTTGGCTAAATAGAAGACTCTCTTGTCTAAAATATAGAAAGACTGCTTTTCAGACTTTTCAAGTTTTTTGACTCTCACCACAATTTTTTTTTTTTCGTTGATTTTAAAACTCGGCATTCTTTATCTCTGTTCCTTCAAAATTCTTCAGTATCAAGTCACAGTGAGATATACATATGATTGGTTCGCTTACATTTATTCAAATCAACCTATTGAAGGCGGTCGTATAAATTTTCTTTGTATCCTCGCTCTTTAAACATTTTTTTCTCTCCAGCTGTTTTCTTAGTAAATGATGTTGAGCCTTGGCTCTCTGAAATCTTTTCTTATACCAGTTTCCGAGCACATTCCAAGTTTAGAAAATCGAGACACTCTTGTTTCCCGGCAATTTGAAATGAATCCTTTATAATTTATAAAGGGTCTAGCCGGTTAAGGTACCAAAAAGTGACCCCAGCGATTTTTAAAAACTAATGATGCAGATCAATTTGTAGGTGGAAAACGGAATTAAAGAGAGTAAGTTGAATTTTTGCAAACGTCTTCGTTTAGGTATTTAGCAAGTTGTGTCAAAAGTCCCCATGAATTCTGTGTGAGCGTTTTAACATATTCATATTCAAGGTCAAAGGTCACGAAAATCGGTTTCTTTGTTAGCACACTAAAACCAAAAAAGCATTTTGACGGTGGTGCCAAGGTAGACGAAATTCTTCAGAACATCATAATTCCAGTTTTCAACAGCAGCTAATAGACTGGCTTCAACCTAGCCGCCCCAACCTAATATCCCTTTCAAAGTTTGCAAATTGGCACCTGAAGGAATCGTTAGTTTTTGTACTTCTATACAACTATTCTGTTGGAAGGACCAGATAGAAAGCACGCTAACTACCTTTGGTATCACCGATTGAAGAAGGCACGCACTATGCAGTGGCGCCTGGAGGATTGCTCTACATCAGGCCGTAATCTGGTAACGGGTTTTTATGGCCGGTTAAGTAAGCATTCAACTTAGCAGGCCTGTAAAGTTCGTACTTTACGAAGCAAAATATGACAAAAAATCTGTTAGTCCAAAAATTTATAGGAAATAGTTCAAAGTTATATATATTTTCTGCTTTTTATTTCTTTTTTCTTTTATTTCAAAAGTGAGTTCCACAAACGGCGTAAACATCACACACGACTCCAAGATGCCGTGCCCTGATCTAAGCTCGGCAAATCCCATTGTTGAAGACACCTCTCTGGAACAGGCACCCATGTGCGTACGCGACATGATCAATGTATATAACTATGCCAAGGAACATAATCAAGAACTGCAGAAGGCCAAGTCAATTTACTTGAAGAAAATAAGCCAACAAGAAACTTGTCGAGCGGACTGCGGGGATCATGTGGTTGCCAATGAACAGATTGCATTGAGTTCCACCATACATAAGGACCATGTCGATGCAGGAATTCGCATCACTATTGATATATCGCTAGAAAACCCGGTTGGGCCTATTGTCGGCAGCTGAGTGGATGTAAAAATTTCCAATATCTAATTATAGGTTCAATATGAGCCGCAATTCGTGCATTTTTGGCATACTTTACATTCTTGGCAGATTGCAATTTTCTTGCAAAATATATAACACAAACAAAATCAATAGTAAAATAAAAAAAAATTCATTATAACGAATGTTCGATACTTTTTAAAAATGGCATGTTTGCTTCGCGTATGACTCTCCTGGCAAATCTATTATAGATTTTTTCAGGTTTTGGGTCAAAATTGAGGAATTGGAGAAATGTACAGCAGGTGCCCGACTGCCCAGAGCAGTTATGTCTTCTTGGTGCTCCCATCACAACGGAGTAAGTCGCGGAAAACATTCCTAGTACAGTCAAGTCAAATAAGACGAAAAAAAGGGGTCAACCTCGGAATGAACGATATAAATAGTAGGAAACAAGATATTTGCAATATACCGTTTTTTGTGACCTTTGAACTTGAATATCTTAAGACTCTAACACGCTATTCATGGGGGCTTTTGACAAAACTTGTAGGATGCCTAAACGAAGACGTATGCAAAAATTTAGCTTACTATCTTTCACTCCGAGGTTGACCACTTTTTTTGCCTTATTTGACTGTACTAAATATATATTACCTTCTTACTTAGTGTAGTTCTCTTCCTTCTATTTCTTTTTCTATATTGTCTTTTGTCTCTGCTAATCGTATATCTGTGCCTATATCCTTGATGTGATTCGATAGATAATCTTAAAAAACACACTCAATCTCGAGTCACTGCCCGCTCCTTGATGTGATTTGGTGCATGTCATTAAAAAATTTCACCCAACTCCTATCTTCGTCTTCTCTCGCTTTTCATGATTTACCTTATGATTGTCTGTGTTTCGGAAGCAGTTTCTGACCAGCTATTTCATATAGAATATATATTTGTAATATATTACATATAGTACATACAGATATTTGGTTTGTGCACATGATAACACATACATAATTATTAAATATTATTATAATACGTATACAAATAAAATATGCAGTTCAACAATAGCAATAAAACATGATTCATCAATAGCAGAAGAATTCGTCAATAAAGTTTTAAAATAAGCACCAAACTGGTTTTGTGCACATACTTTGAGCTTAGCAGATTACAACTGGCTGGGATTGTAAAATGTTTTGAGAAGATTTGCATTTTAGCGGAATGTTGGCGCCACATGCTGTTGCAGCACACTACTCATTGGTATTTGTTAGCAATGCGGTGTCCTCGGGCAAGGGCTTGCGCTTGTAAGCCGGCTCCGTGGCCAGATAGACCACTAAAGCGCCAAAGACGACATACAGAACGCCAATGATGTTGGTCAGCACGCCAGCAGCGGGCAAATTAGCATAGGTTGGACTGTAAAAAGAAAATCAGGCTAAAATGGTAAGATAGCATAGTATTAAAGCACACTCACATGGCAAAGATGGCCTTTTCGGTGAGACCCATAACCGCAGCAGCAATGGCCAAGACAAAGCCAAACAAACCAAAATAAACATGCAACGGCATAAGTGCAACTTTGTAGACCTCCCTCATGCCTGGCACTAGAAAGGCCACGAAACCCGCCACATACTGCAAGCAAAATATAATCACCGCCGACAAGCCTAGCCAAGAGTGTAGCGAATACATGTTCGGTATGGGCGGACTGGCCAAGTTATGCGAATCGAATACAGTCTTCAACGCAATGACTGTCAAAATGAAGGCGCCCATATGTATGCCAGCGTGGGTGAGCTTCAGTGTCTTCTTTTTGGTCGTGCGAAATCCACGATAGATGAGCATGGCTATAAATGGGCAAAGTATTAGTTCGGTTGCACCTCTTCCGGCTGCGGCTGATTTACTCACAATTTCCATACATATAAATAAAACCAATGGTCATTAGCAACGGATGCCAGTTGAATTCAAGCTTGGGATTGTCCGTGCCTGCCAAGCCGCCAAAATGCTGTCCAACCCAAGTGCCCATCAATACAATCATGGTAAGTCCACACAGCTGCGTCAGCACATACATCACCTTGAAGTTGATCAGTGCTGGATCCATATTGGATTTGTCTAAGTAGTAAAGTGAAAATTAATAGGCTTTCAAATACGATATACACAAAAATAACTTAAAAGTAAACAAGCAAATGGCCACGTGCATGTGATTTTGTGGCAGCTGCGCCACGATTCTATTGATATTACGCATACATCACGTATGCCGCACATTCCTCGATACTCACACATAAAAACGCCAAAAGACGCAAACCATTAATTAGTCCGATATCTTAATTGCATCTGCAACATCAAACAAACATACATTTTTCTTAATGCTGACCCGTCCGTCCATCAGTCACTCTATCACTCAGTCAGTCAGTTAGTCATTTAGTCAACTTGACGTTTGTACATTTCTTACATAGCTGCTACATGAGTTCATTGCAACTCATGATTATCATTAAATTCAATTACATTGCTATGATCACGACATATGAACCCTTGTCTGCTTGCCACTCAAATTGCAGCAGCAGCATCGCATTGCGGCTCCCATAAGACGCCCGCTCGGTAGAAGCGTTTATTTTTTTTAAGGTCCGCGAATTCGCCGGCAAGTGTAGCCCCAGCCCAAACAATATCTGAAGTGTATCTAATTACAAACAATCTTAATGGGCAACTATATAGTGATTAGATTACACATAGACAGTTGGTAAAATAAACAAGTTGTTTATAAATATTCTGAGCTTAAGTCTTTACCCTACCCTACACGAAATTTCTTGAAACTATTGCCAAATAATCAAAAAATTATTCAATTTGCTTTTGTTTAACAATTGTTTTCTTCCAATAGATAAAGTGACGCTGGGTTTGTTATCATCAGCAATCACGTCATCGTCATGTAAACACATGCCTCTCGATCGCTGTTGGTGGCACTTTGAAAGTGATATGAATTCGCTTGCTTGTTGGAGCTATTTTTGAATTGTATCTTTGTTTGATGTTGCGAAAAATGTGAAATACACCTAAATTAAAGATTGACAATTGCACAGCATTTCATTGTCATTGCTTTCCAGAATTAGCACATTAAGAGAATACTCTTATACAAATGTAAAGCCAAAAGATAGGGAATATTAAAAATATTATAATATTTTTAAATATTAAAAAAACATATCTACGCGTACAGTAGATTAAAAGATGAATGAATTCAAAAGTCACTGGATCAACCATAAGATAATAAGTCATTGCATAAGTCTTTAAGCGAAAGCATTGCAGGTTAACCTTTTATAAAGTTAATTGAAATTGAGCACAATTATGGTATTTTTATCTAACAAATATCAATACCAGTCTCCAAAAAATGCAAGGTCAAATATATATTAAAATATGGAACAACTTTGTTATGTTTTACACCTATTGGTGTGCCGTGTACCTTTTAAAACCAACTCGTATGCCGTGACGGCAAAGGGAATCAACGCTTGCATATGTGCACGCTAAATGGCAACACGTTATGCCAAGTTGGAGAAAGATGTATCCAACAACACCATTAACATATCCATCTGTAACGCCTATATTTCTTGTTAATCACAAAAATAATTACAAATACCACCTGTTGCACACCACTGACATCTTTTTGACTCACTAGTATGTGGTTAGCATTGCCTTTCTATAACCATAAATGTTTATATTTTACATCTGGTGTACTTGACGTAATGGCAAATGTGTTTTTGACTCAATTTGGCAGAGTAGCCTCATTGGAAAATGTATAACTGCGACCAATTGACCGCTACATATCTCGAAATTTGGCGTTCTGGAACCACTCTCGCAACAGAGCCAAATTTGTTGCACGTTTTGTTCCAATCACTCCTCATTTAAAGAAAAGTAGTAGTAGTGAAGTTGGTACACAATAAAACTACAAAAGTATCAAGTGACTGACACTTATTTTCATAACACGCAAATAGATAGACCTCTACGATCGCTGCCTTCAATATTTCGGGCACGAGCAATCCTAGACTCTCGCTAGATCCAATCTCAACTAAGAATTTCTTGATGGTAATCTAAAAAATAATTTTCGTGTTAGAAACCATGGATCCGTGAGCGTGAACGGATTGTGCAAGATCGTTATGTGACATACTGTGAGCATGACGCATCCCATTAGTTTCCAACAGTGTACATTCAAAATTGCATAAACATTGGGCCTTAAAGAAGATTTGTTCGCTTTATATATTGCAGAATTTAACAATGGCCCAAAAGAAGGATCGTGCCAACGGGCGCCTAAAAATGTTAAAAAATACAACCGCATTGCTTCCAAAGAAGTTTATAAGACCGCAAAAGTCAATGAATCTTGGATCTAAGCTTTTTTTAATTCAAAATCATTTAGCATTTCTGACCTCTCTCTCTCTCTCTCTCTATGATTTATATGAGCCACTGAGCAGTGAGTCACAAATACCTATAAACCAGTCATGTTCTTCCATAGCCCGCACGGACCGAACACTTGTCGGCTATTTACACAGACACCGCCGAAGTGCAAGCTCAGGCCATAGCTTAATACCAATAGGAGCAGAGAAAACGTTCGTGAACAGTAACCAATACATGTAGACATCTCCAAATAAAATAAATCATTTTGTGTTTTATTACAACAAACTCATGTATCGCACAACTTACGAAAATTCCCTACACAATGATATAAGTTTCACCCATATTTGTTGCCATATAATTGGTGAAAAGGGGTGAACAAATTTTTCCTTATCCTATTTATATAGGAGATTAATAGTTCAATGTTGTTATATTATGCAAATTTGCAGAGTTATTTTTGAAAAGTAAAAGGAAGTAAGTAAAAGAATTGAAAGTAAGTCCATTTTGAAGTGTACACTTGATTAAGAGTTTACCCATTCACTTTCCGGCTGTCCAATAAAGCCTACCGCGACATATTTTCATACAAATAAGTAGTCTTAAAATGTCGTACAGTTCCATAATTAAAGATTCAAGCGGTACTCTTGATAAAAAAAAAACATCCAACAAGCTACTCAATGAGCATTTATCATTCCATCGTGTGTGTGTGTGTGTGTATGAATACTCTATAAGTATGGAAACTGAAGTAGTCTGTATTTGATATGTAAATGATATTTTAATTGAGGCAAACTGCAAATAATGCCAAGAAAATGACTGATTAAAATACGAAATGAAATGATATGAGGCTTCCAACTATGGCAAGGCAAATAACAGTTGTAGTTGTCGTTTTGCCCTACTAAAGGCACGCGCCGTCTAACCACAATTATTGAGCCAACTTTTTTGGGCAGTGAAATTTATGGCCATATTAATTATAAACTATTTATAAGTTGCATATTTTCATTAACATAGTTAAATAGGTGTGTAATTTTCTATGCGTTGTACTTGTTTGTTTTTGATGTTGTTGTTGTTGTCTAGCAAAGCATTGCAACTGATCGTGCGCAAAATTTAAAAGATACAAATAAAACAAAGTCAAAATCTACATAAAAAGTAAAACTTGTACATATTTTGAAAGATGCGCTGCGATGTTGACTTTGGAAAAGCGTAAAATAAAGTTAAACGCAGCAAAAGTAAAATAATAATAATAATAATAAGCAATAGCCAACAAAAACAACAACAAAAATTAAGAGAAAAGGTGGCGCAATCTAAAATGCAGACATTTACATTTGTATACTCTTTACGTACCACTTTATATGTTGTACAATTAGGCCTGTTCCGTATTGAACTTCTAATTCCGACTGGTCGAAATGACAGTTTGAACTGTATTATGAAGTCGGCCGATCGGAAACGAAATCGAAATTGGGAACAGGCCTGAAAAATGAAAAACAATTTTCATACTATTTCGTTGGCAGACTTTACTTTCAATTATCGGTTCTCAAAATGTTTTGGCCTCATGTTTCTTTTGAAATCTTTTAAAGAATCCGTTGGTCATAAGCTGTGATAATAAGTTTTCAGTGCTCTTAAGATCAATTTTCAGTACTTTTACAGAAATTTCTAACGCATCTTCGGAATATCTGCCACAAATTTGTTATTGACGATTCAAGGATCTGAAAGATCGCTTTCGCATAAGAATAGACCTGGGCAACAGTTAATAATACAAATAATAATAAAGGAGTCTGTGTAATAAGTCAGATTGCAGCTCAAAAACTGAGAAAGAAACCGCTGACTAACAATCAGGCGGATATGCGTAAACGATCATTTTGTAATCGTCAGGCACACAGAGAGTGAAGCTGATCAGAAATAACTTGAACTTATGCATGATGACAAACTTTACACTGAAAATCCTGTTTCTGTTCCTAATACCGCTTTATTGTATATCGCTAATGGAGTCTAGTACGACTGCTTTAATACGTTA
The DNA here is from genome assembly GCA_035041775.1 of Chymomyza caudatula. Classification (NCBI taxonomy): domain Eukaryota; kingdom Metazoa; phylum Arthropoda; class Insecta; order Diptera; family Drosophilidae; genus Chymomyza; species Chymomyza caudatula. The sequence continues at coordinate 4,226,066 of JAWNKW010000133.1, forward strand.
CAAAAGTCTTGGCAATGCTACAATACTATTCGCCAAATATAGAGTGTAAAGAAAATGTTTAAAACTAAAGTGAAATTGTTTGTTTGACTGTGCAGACTTTACACTTTTTTTTTAGCGGTTTGCTGCAGTTTTTGTGGTCTGTCTGAGCCACTTAATGTCCAACTATTTATACCCTGTACACAGAGTATAAAAGTGTATTATAGATTTGTGCAATGTATGTAACAGGCAGAAGGTGGCGTGGCAGACTATATGTTCCATGGGAACATAGACATGTCCGTCTGTCCGTGTTGTCGCACCGTTCTCGGAGACTATAAAAGACATATTTTTACGGCTTACAGCCGCTTCGTTCAATCTATTAATTCGAAACTTGACAGAGGTCGTGTTTATGTTGCAAAAATGATCGAAATCGAATAAATCGAACAGTACATCAAAAGTTGTAGTCAAAAATATGCTAATTTCACTCGATTTACCTTAATTACTGCCACACCCCCCCATATACCATTGAAACAGACATTTATAAATGAATTTTTGATATATGTTACAAAATTCAATGACATTGACCCAAGAATACTGGAGTTATGGGCATAAAAGTAATTTTGGTCCTCACTTCCCAATTGGAACTTCCCAATAGAAAAAAGCTTACAGTCAAATTTAACTTGTAAAAAGAGACATAAAAGATAATACTTTCGTTCCCATTTAACCGCATGCTGGATTTAGTGCTTATGGAAAAAAAAAGGGTACAGGGTATTCCACTGTCGGGCACCGTCCCGACTTTATGCATCAAATTTTTTTTGTTCGTTTTGTTGTAACTTTTACTAAACTAAAACGTGCTTTGTTGTTGTTGTTGTTGTTGCTGCTGCTGCATATAACGGCAGTGGCAGTGGCAGTGGCCGACGTTGTCGACTTGTTGATTTTACTTTGCACAAAATCAAAGTTAAAGCCAAAGCCATTCACTTCATTTTAGTCGGCTTTAGTGTTGTTGTTGTTGCTGTTGTTATTGTTGTACCTTTATTAGTTGCCGCACTTGCTGTTGTTGGCTGCACTTGTTCTGCAGTTGTTGTTGTCATTGTGGTTATCGTTGTTGTTGTTGTAACCGCTGGCTCAGCGACTACGGGCTCCATCGTCGCCGTCGTCTCCAATGCTTTGCCATTATCGCCATTCGCAGTTGCCGTTACATTCGGAGCATTTACAGCTGCAGTGACTGCTGTTGTTGTCATTGTTAATTCAACAATGGCAGGAGGTTCCACCTCAAGTGTCGCCTTTTCCAAATCGACAGGCTTCGACATGTTTGCTTAACAGTCTTCTAACACTTGCACTTCAATTACAATTTTTAGCAGTTGAAAATCGATACACAGTAATAATGCCTAATTACTTGTGCCTTTGATTTACAGGCATTTGCATGTAAGTAACAGGCGGTGACAACAAGTGTTAATTGCGCGTTTTAAAACACACACCGAACACGAACGCGCACAAACACAGACAGACAAACGCAGAGAGGTAGCACCAACAGACGAACCGCACGCTTGGACGTGCAAAAATCGAATGAATTTAAAGTTTGTAGTTTTGGTTCGGCCACTTGCGCCGGCAAAAGCTTTCTCAACGAAACGCACAAAATTTCTAGCATGCGATTTTAAATTGAGAGTTAATAATTGGGCTCGGCGCAAAAAGACGTAGCTTTACGAAGAGCAGCCTAAGTAACTAGCATGTGAGTTAGACTTAAAAGTTTAAGCTTTGCTGACAAAACTTAATGAAAATAGGCATAATTTGTTAGCATGCAAGTTTGACTTGAAAGGTACGGGCTTTGGTTCGATATACATTGCCACTATGAATTTCGTTTAAAAGAGTTTATTAAAAGGTTCGGAAAGAAATCAATGTCAATTACTCAAGGAATAGAACTGTTGGATTCCATTTTGTTGAATAAATTGCATGGTTCGGATTTTAATCGAATTATCAATTCGAAAATCAATGTCAATTACTCAAGGAATAGAACTGTTGGATTCCATTTTGTTGAAAATATTGCATGGTTCGGATTTTAGTCGAATTATCAATTCGAAAATCAATGTCAATTACTCAAGGAATAGAACTGTTGGATTCCATTTTGTTGAAAATATTGCATGGTTCGGATTTTAGTCGAATTATCAATTCGAAAATCAATGTCAATTACTCAAGGAATAGAACTGTTGGATTCCATTTTGTTGAAAATATTGCATGGTTCGGATTTTAGTCGAATTATCAATTCGAAAATCAATGTCAATTACTCAAGGAATAGAACTGCTGGATTCCATTTTGTTGAATAAATTGCATGGTTCGGATTTTAGTCAAATTATCAATTCGAAAATCAATGTCAATTACTCAAGGAATAGAACTGTTGGATTCCATTTTGTTGAAAATATTGCATGGTTCGGATTTTAGTCGAATTATCAATTCGAAAATCAATGTCAATTACTCAAGGAATAGAACTGCTGGATTCCATTTTGTTGAATAAATTGCATGGTTCGGATTTTAGTCAAATTATCAATTCGAAAATCAATGTCAATTACTCAAGGAATAGAACTGTTGGATTCCATTTTGTTGAAAATATTGCATGGTTCGGATTTTAGTCGAATTATCAATTCGAAAATCAATGTCAATTACTCAAGGAATAGAACTGTTGGATTCCATTTTGTTGAATAAATTGCATGGTTCGGATTTTAATCGAATTATCAATTCGAAAATCAATGTCAATTACTCAAGGAATAGAACTGTTGGATTCCATTTTGTTGAAAATATTGCATGGTTCGGATTTTAGTCGAATTATCAATTCGAAAATCAATGTCAATTACTCAAGGAATAGAACTGCTGGATTCCATTTTGTTGAATAAATTGCATGGTTCGGATTTTAGTCAAATTATCAATTCGAAAATCAATGTCAATTACTCAAGGAATAGAACTGTTGGATTCCATTTTGTTGAATAAATTGCATGGTTCGGATTTTAATCGAATTATCAATTCGAAAATCAATGTCAATTACTCAAGGAATAGAACTGTTGGATTCCATTTTGTTGAAAATATTGCATGGTTCGGATTTTAGTCGAATTATCAATTCGAAAATCAATGTCAATTACTCAAGGAATAGAACTGTTGGATTCCATTTTGTTGAATAAATTGCATGGTTCGGATTTTAGTCAAATTATCAATTCGAAAATCAATGTCAATTACTCAAGGAATAGAACTGTTGGAACCATTTTGTTGAAAATATTGCATGGTTCGGATTTTAGTCGAATTATCAATTCGAAAATCAATGTCAATTACTCAAGGAATAGAACTGCTGGATTCCATTTTGTTGAATAAATTGCATGGTTCGGATTTTAGTCAAATTATCAATTCGAAAATCAATGTCAATTACTCAAGGAATAGAATTGTTGGATTTCATTTTGTTGATTCGGATTTTATTCGAATTATTGTGGGAAAAAGAAATCAATGTCAATTACTCAAGTAATAGAACTGTTGGGTTCCATTTTGATGAATATATTGCATGTGACCTTTGCTTGCAAGCTACAGTTGGATTTTGTTTAGTTGTAAAAATTTAAAGACTTTAAATATGGCTCCCTGGCAGTGCCTATGTATGCGTATTCATATCTTCACCAAGTTCATTTTCCTCTAATGCTGCATTTATTTTGACTTCCACGAGTTGACTATTTACGCTGTTTCTGAGCCTGTTTAAAACATTTCAACGTTTTGTCTTCTTCATTCAAATTTAGAAACATACAAACAGCACAGCTGATTTCAATTTAATCAAGTCATTTTTTGGGATTATTATTCGTTCGCGAAAATGTCATATTCAGGAGTGTGCCAGAAGTCTTTTTCAACCAAATTTCAACCCAATTGCAATTTGCCGCAAAGCCAGATATCAATTTAAGCCGATTTTCAGCAAATCTTATCTTGCAGAGCATGGGAAATCAAATAAGTACGCCGAAAGATTTTTACTGGAAATTTTAAAAGCGTCTGGAGATTTCCAGCACACCCCTGATTAAATTAAATTTTAATTAAAATATCAAATAGTCAGCCCTCCGTGAACACCATAAAAGACGCCTATTTCTAGAAACTGGAAGAATGTTGCTTTGCATTTTGATATGCAACTGAAATATTCAGTAACTTTCAGTTTGTAAAACATTTTAATATGTAAAAATATCTATGTTGCTCAAACCTATTTCGGCTTTAGCAAGCTAAATATTTTTCTATCGTGTTGGGCATGTCTTCAAATGGTTTCCTATTGAATTGGAGCACTTAAGTCTCTATAGCCAGAAGATAAGATAAGAGTAAATAATTTTCAAAATTTTTTGTTTTTGTTTAAATTTGTCCTAGCTAATTTCGGTTGTTTGTTCCCCCGTGTGGTGAGCGGGTTAGAGAATACCACCTCAGCAGGTCAAAGCTTGTCGTATGAGGCGACTAACAATGACACTGGTTTATACCAGTAGAGACACCCCAGGCCTTAAAAGGGTTGTGCGTAGGGTTTGGGAGCCACCATATAAAACCCCACTTCCAATGAAAAAATGCAAAATAGCCCCGGATAAAGATACCCGGAACGTTGATTGATCATGTTGTGATTGATAGAAGGCATGCATCCAGTGTGCTTGATGTTCGTACGTTCAGAGGGGTCAACATCAACTCTGACCATTACCTTGTTGCAGCCAAGGTTCGCATGCGGCTAAGCATAGCGAAGAATGTGCGACCTAGCGCATAGCGAAAGCTGAACGTCACAAGGCTGCAATCACAGCAGACTGCTGAAGCCTTTTCTCTCTGAGCAGCTCACTCAACCTCCTGCGGGCTACCGCGGAGAACGTCCTTGGTTTCCAACGCCCACTGCCGAGGAACCAATGGTACGATCAGGAGTGTCGCGATCATGTTGTGATTGATGGAAGGCATGCATCCAGTGTGCTTGATGTTCGTACGTTCAGAGGGGTCAACATCAACTCTGACCATTACCTTGTTGCAGCCAAGGTTCGCATGCGGCTAAGCATTGCGAAGAATGTGCGACCTAGCGCATAGCGAAAGCTGAACGTCACAAGGCTGCAATCACAGCAGACTGCTGAAGCCTTTTCTCTCTGAGCAGCTCACTCAACCTCCTGCGGGCTACCGCGGAGAACGTCCTTGGTTTCCAACGCCCACTGCCGAGGAACCAATGGTACGATCAGGAGTGTCGCGAAGCCACTGCAGTCAAGAATGCCGCCTATAGAAGGACTCTACAGTCGGCTGCTACGCGATCTGCGCGAGATCATTATCGGGAAATGAGGAAGATGGAGAGGCGCCTTTTTGGATGCAAAAAACGCGAGCAGGAAAAGCGTGAGCGAGTGGAGATCGAGATGTGCAGAAGCAGGAATGACGTTAGGAAGTTCTTCCAAAAAGTCAAGCGTTTGGCTGAAGGATTTAGTACCGGAGCGTCTTCCTGTAGAGATGCAAAGGGAAATCTGGTAGTGGATGCACAGGGTGCACTGAGGTTATGGAGGGAACACTTCTCTGGCTTGCTATCTGGCGATGATGAAGATAATGCCGCCCCCGTAGTTAGCTTCCCGACATCCCCAATTATAGATGTCAGCGTGAATATACCGCCGCCTAGCTATGACGAAGTCAGGGTCGCAATCGAGCGGCTCAAGAGCAACAAAGCAGCTGGCGCAGATGACCTGCCTGCTGAGCTGTTCAAGGCTGGAGGCAATGAGCTGATAAGGTGCATGCACCAGCTCTTTTGCAAAATATGGCTAGAAGAGAGCATGCACGATGATTGGGACCTTGGTGTCCTCTGCCCTGTTCTCAAGAAGGGTGGCCTCACGTTGTGCGCCAACTACCGTATATACCGCACTGTCTGAGTTTGGTATCCCTGCAAAGTTGGTAGAAAGTGTGTTGCGTAAGGCCGAAGTAAATAGGAACGTGACTATGTTCTATAAGAGTGTCCAGTTGCTTGCATACGCAGTTGATATCGATATCATTGGTCGTACAAAGCGAGCCTTTGCGACTATTGAAAAAGAATCTGCCAGGGTGGGTTTGGTTGTTAATGAGAACAAGACAAAGTATATCTTTTCTTCGAGTAGATAGCAGTTGGATTCTCAGATTGATGTTGAAAACTGTACTTTTGATGTTGTCAAGGACTTCGTCTATGAATGATCTACAATGCGACGGCCGAAGGGAAGCGACAAAGGGAAAGGGATAACCATGCCTCCGCTGGAAGGACCAGGTAGTGAGCACACTAGCTACCTTTGGTATCACCAATTGGACCAAGCACGCGCAAAACAGAGACGCTTGGAGGAGGTATTTGCATCAGGCCGTAACCCGGTAACGGGTTGCTATGGCCAGTTTAGAAGAATTTCAGTTGTTTTGATAAACGTGCGGAAAAGCCTGAGTTGGTTACCAGCTGTTTATTTATTTTTTTCAAGTTGAGATTAAATTTGTTGCTTCGCTAAGTGCTTTCTTACAACATGAATTTTGGAAAATAATTCTCAAATTATTATTGAATGTTAATCTGAATTTAAATGGTCACGACTGCTTATAGTAGAATTTGGCAGTAGGATTTTGTGATATTGTTTTTTTTTTTTGTTGTACGTATGTATGTGGGCGGAATGTATTATGGGACAGCTGCTGCGTTTTACTCCCACACAACCGCACCCACCACATGAGTTGAAGGCTTCATATTGTTGTGCATTCCTTTCGACTTAATTGGTGTGCATTCTTATTATTGTTGTTGTTCGCAAAGCTAGCTTGTGGTTGAATTTGTAGCTGAGCTGCATTTCAATTCAAGTGTTAATAATATTGTCTATGAATAATAATTGCCCATATGCATTTTAATATAAGATATGCACACACACACACACACACTTGTTTTAAACATATAGTAAATAAGTACATACATACACTCACATTATGTACAAGTATTTAGACGAGCATTTTGTTTAACTTACAGAGTGAGGACAACATGACGTATGATTAATCTTTTCTTATCACAATTTGCTGCAATGCTATGACTACAAATTTTAAACACACAAATATTTAACACAATCTTTTCTGTAAATGAATTTATTTCACTTGTTGAAGCAACTCAGAAGACCGCTTGCCCAGCAGGACCTCAGCGAAGGATGTGGCAAAAGCTGCTGCTGCTGCTGCTGTCGTCAACTACGCCGTCAGTAGGTATACACATGTACATACACATATGTAGTATAAGGAAATATGTCCATATGGTGGCATATAAAAGTAGCTGCAAGGGCCGCCCGTCGCTGCTCAAGTGTGGGCCAAAAGCATCAGCGCAGAGAGCTTTTGGTTGTAAGCTCATAGCACTGAGCTTTTCATTGTTTATGCCAGCACACAAGCGCATATATGTATGTACATAAATATGCTACTTGTTGGCTATTGAAAACAGTCAATTCTGGCTTTTTTGTAAAACTAGCTCTAATTACAGAAAGTACTAACCTTAGAAATACAACTAAATACTCAATAGCACACAATAATTTCAATATTAGTTATTTGTGGCACGGGCTTAGCCGAAATAAACCGCAACACAAAGCAAAACTTGAGCACAAATGAGTCAAGAGACTGACGACCAAAACAAACCGCAAGAGCAGCGATCGTCGACGTCAGCGCCGAAGTTATCGCGCAGAACGAGATCAAGCGCCATCATACAAATAATGAGAATTCCGCTATCAGCTGCCACAAAATGAAACAGTTGCAGTTGCCGGTTAGTCCAAGGCCGCACTTTCACTGAAATCATAATCGCATTATAAGCTCAGATTACAAATCGGCACACGCGTCACATTAATACTTTGTGTTTACATATTAATTGCTTGGAAAAATAGCAGACGTATCAAATGTCATCTAAGTAGGCAGTTTTGGCGGCTGTTTGTGTTGAGTACGCCAGCGTTGCCAGCCAACAAATTTTTGAAACTCAACTTTGAACACACACTCTTCATAGTTGTTACAAATGTCATGTCTTCGAAATGCCAATCAAGATATATTAATTATTTTTTTTTTACACAAAAAAAAATTGTTGTGTAAACAGGCCATAACAACAGCTGCGCTTTATCGTGCCTGCCAGTTTGAATAGTCTGGCAACACTGCAATCATAACCACAAACAAAAACAAGTTGATTTTCATTTTCAGGCATAAATAAATGCAAATTGCTGAAACAAAATGCTTTCCAATTTGATTGTTACCAATCAAAAAATTGTGCTCATTATAGGTAAATAAAAAAAGTATAAATATATATAAAATTGGTTCTATATTTACTCCGTTATGCAGATGAGCTAAACCGCGAGCGCATTGCACACAAGTTCGTTCGGCAGCTGCTGCACGAACAGGGTCAGCAGGTGGACAGCATAAAAACGCTGCCAATTGGCATGCAGCTGAAGCACATGGCCAGCTACGAAACACTGCTCAACGAGTGCACAAACAACAACAATAACAGCAACAGTTGCAATGCTGCCAACAGCGAGGAGCTGGCCAACAAAACTGGCTATAATGTAATACTGCCTACGTTGGCCGATTTGCTGAGTTATCAAACACCCGCCTATATCTTTGAATTTATACACAAACTACGCCGCACAGAGCATGTACGTCGTGTGTTCCTATGGGCTTCACCACAGCATCTGCAGCATCAGCGCGCTCCCTACATTTTGGCAGCATGCGAGCATTTAGCTGAATTAGTGCTACGCCTGGAGACAGACTCTACGCTGTCGCTGGTAACACGTAAGCCAGGCGGTGGTGTGAGCTATAGTCGCTACAATTGTCAGATTAACAAAACGCAGTTCCTGGTCACGCCGATGACGGGTTTAATAGATGTTAACGCAGCAGCTGCCTCAAATAACGAGGACAATAAAACCGCCGAGCCTGTCAGCACATTTAAAATTGAGTTGGACGAGGATGAAGTTGTGGCACGTAATGCGCTTACGTTGCCCTACGAGCGGTGCGTAGTTATATTGAAAATTTATACTTGTCTCTAATGCATGCTTTAATAATGCAACCTATGCACTTACACTTACAGCACCAGCGAGCCAGCCGAAGGCAACATTATTTATATGCCCGATGCCGACGACGACTTCGACGAAGAGGATCCTGACGAGGATCTGTGCATCTAAGGCGCTTTAGTTGCAAACGGCAGTACAAATATCGTTGGCTTTACATATTTCCAATTATCTACTTAAAACACAAATACCTTCAAAGAGCAAGCTCATATTCCGCCTATACAAAATAATTGAACATTAAAATTGCATAATTTGAAATTTATTGCATACTAGAAAAATGACATTTTGCATATTTACAAGAAGAGAGATGTTAGTGCAACATAAATGCTGTATAAAAATGTGTTAGTAATACAATTTTTTTTTACACTTTAAACACTTGTCCAATGGCGCTTAGGATTACAAATATATCACATTCTACAAGAAAGAAAAATATTACTGATTACTAATTAATTGTTAGTTTCAAAGTGCAAAAGAGCAAAATATGCAGTGAAAGAAAAACTAGTGCCTTGAGTATACAATTTCTGAATCTAACTTTTCATGAGATATTCATTAAAACACACTCGCATATATGTACAGAAATAGACGAATCCTGCTGCAAGTCTAATAGTCTCTAAGAACTCGGCATTTTGAGTATTCGTTTCATTCCTCTTTTCATTTTTTCGAATCTGAAATGCTTAGTCTCCGTATTGTTTGGAAACGAAATTCAATTTGTTTGCCATTTGGACGCCACACAAGCAGATCTCCATACATCTATACACTGTACTTGCCATTAACTACTATTTACACACTACATTTAGTTAATAACAAATTGATCAATGGTTCCGTTACAAAATGGCTGCACATACAGATAAACAACAAAAGAGCACACACAATTAACCATCTTAACTTTAACAATCTTCATCTACGTTTTAGTAGCGCATCGACATCGCTCTTTGGATCCGGCGCTAGGGAACTCCATGTTGCATCGCTACAAAGCGGCAGTGACCTAACCGCTGCAGTAGACAGTTCAGTGGCCGCTTGATTGACAGCACAGGTTTCACGAAGCTGAAAGAACTTGGTCACCAGCTCATCAATCCAGTTGTGTAAACTGGAGCCGGTTAACCCAGCCTTAGCCAAAGCTTGCTGGCGCAATTCAAAGCTATCCATATCGTTTTGCAAATGTTGCAGCCATTCAACGGGTACCTCGAAATCATTTGGCAGCGCAATGTCCAGTCCGCCATTTACATGCATGGCCAGTTCCCTGTTGTCTATAGGCACAGACTTATAAAAAGCAAGCGGGGCAACTAGAAATTTTACCTGCGCATAAATGGAATTACGCCCGATTAGCTTAGCTGTCCAAATTCCTGGTGTTAGTGGCTGCTTTAACAGCGTCTTTGAATGATTAATAACATCGCTTTGTGCTTCCTCAACGTGCAATTCATTAAAGTCCTGTAGTCTGCCCAATGGATCCAACCAAAGTAAGGTCAAATTATATGAATGAGAAGAGTCCTGTGCAGGCGCACCTTGATATGTGTAACTTAACACCAGTTCGCTGTGCGGGCCTAGCAGCTTAGCAAAATTTCGTGCAATTTGCTCCTTTTGGTCAAAATCTGTGGACACCTCGAAATTGCGTAGTCGCTTGGCAAAACGTGAGTTTTTTGCCACCTTTCCAAATTGTGCAGGACGCACTCGCATTTCTAGCTGCAGCGGCTCCGTAAGATTAGATTGTAGCAAGCTATAGCGTACCAGAAAACCTTTGTACTGATCCTTGTGCAGATAGTGGGTAAGTTCATGGAGCTGCAACCCTGCCAGGTGGAATTCTTTTGCAGCCAGACGTACCAAACTCTCGCCCACTGTGCGCGCCAAGTCATCGCCAGCGCCATGTAAGTCATCCATGTGAAAAAGCGACTGCCAATAACCATGAAGATTTGCATACTCACTGGTATAAGGTCCGAACAACCATTCCTCCAGTTGCAGCAGCACAGCCTGATTGATTATTGGCTCGAATTTGCGCGCAAAATATAAGGACTTCTGCTCCGTGTTTAGCAATCGCGGCCAATCCTCAGGCTTAAAATCATTTGGACTGCATCCACACCAGTCTACGACATGCTTGTATTGACATTTACAGCCTTGCTTGCGCTTCCAGTTGGTCACATGTAGATTATTATCCACATAAGTATCGCAGAATTGTGTGTTGCGTAGCACTGTATGGAAGAAGGACTCCGCGGGCAAAAGCGTGTGACGAAAGATGAGCAGCAATGACTGGAATAGCTGATGTTCCGTATCCTTACTACTTTCCGTAACAAAGTTAACAAATCGGCGAGAAAGTGCCACCCAATCGCTGCCCCCATCTACTTGTATGCCTGCGGGTAACTTGCGATCTCCAATGCGCCACATGTGTGTATCGCACTCAACGAAGGTCTTATCCAGTCCTTGCTTCTGTATAAACCGTTGAGTCTCTCGTCCATGGCTCTTAACAAAGTTGCGGCCGCGATTGGCCGTTAAGAAATCGACCAATTTATCCAACGTCTTGACGGGAAAGTCGCTTTCGCTTAGATTGATGACAAAGTCCCACTGCCACGAAGACTTAAGTAGATCCTGCATGGACTGCAGCAGCATGGTAAGTAAGGAAGCGCCGCCCCAAATGGTTGAGAAGCGAGTTCGTGCCAGACGTATGTTGGGAAATTTAGGCTCCAGTTCCAGTAATTTACGATAGAGATAGTCCTGGCGCTATTGAAAAGAAGGAAAAGCACATTAGTAATCGATTTTATTGTGATTCAGCCTGCTCTAAAGTACAGCTGTCTGACTTTTGCAAAATTGAGTATTGAGATTCGACTCACGAAGTCACTGAGATCAAATTTTTTTATAGAAATAGGCTTATTAGATTACTAGCCTTTAAAGATATGACCTGAAACAAAAATTTTCAAGACCGATTTTGCCTAAAGCAACAAACAACAATATATTTTCTTTATAATTCTATGGTTTTTATATGATATACTTAGTGGTCTGATCCATGTGGCCATTTCTTGATAAACTTCAATTCAATTATCAATTCTTTTTAATTCGACGTTTCATCGAGTGTACATCCGCGACTTCAGCTTCTTCCGTTTTCGGACTTGTGCCTTGCCCGCGCTTATTTTCAATGTACACTTAGTTATGGCCTGCAGTGTAATGCAATGTGCAACGACAGCGAAGACCGATTGCCGACCGTCTGTGTTAAATTGCGCAATTAGCACAAGCCGGCGAATGGACGATCTCGAAACTTGTTTGAGCACATGTTTTAATTATCAAATCCGGTCGGCATATTAATACCCTGCCTGCCCCACACTTACCGCATCGACGTGTATGTAGTAGAAATGATTTGGCGCATAGAGCGCTTTAATCAGTCGATGCACTTGACGCAATGCTCTTCCATTGAGCGTTAGCAGAAATGCAATGCGCACGCGTTCTACGTTTGGAGCTGCGGTGCTAGCCGCCACTTGGGCGGTAAACTCTGAAAGCAGAGTGGAGATTAGCTTTTGAACACAAATTGTGAATTACAAGTTAATTGCTGACTTACTGGCTATGCCCGTCCCGTAGACATTCATGGCTAAGTAGCCACCACAAATTTCCTTGGCATTGCCCTGACACTTGATATTACAGCTGGAGTCGGGTAATTTGGCTTCGTTAGGTGGGGCATCAATGCCGCAAAAGCATTCCCGTCCGTATTGAACTCCCGCAATAGGATAGCCTGATTGCAGGCATTGTTCGATGCAGTGTTTTGGTGAATTGGACGTTTTGAACGTTGTAAAGTAGCCATCCAATAGACGAGCATCCTTTTTGTCGCGGTAGCAGCCCAGGGAGATATTTGCCGTATAGTTGCCTGCAGGGCATGTGCTGTGCAATTGAGTAGCATAAAAGCGTTTCGCCTGTATAGAACATGCTATATGTGCGATATGTTGACGGCAGTTTTTCGTTTTGGCGCGCTGCAGCGCCGATATTGCTTCCTTAGCGGTAATATCACATTCGGGCACAAAGCCCAGCTCGGATGCAGTAAGATGATGCTTGCTGACGGTGGACACAGTCTCGGTGGGCAACTGTACGAGGGGTGACGCTGTCTCTACTGATTGCTCAGTGGCTACATCACGTAGATGCACTGCTGCCTTGAAATCAATGCTGCCAATATCCAGGGACTTATAGGCAAGAAACACTTGTATGCATATTATAAGCAGAATAATTATGAAGAATGGCCGGTAACGGCGCAGCCACCGTACAGACTGGTAGACCATGTTGTTAGCTTTTTATCAACTACCGCAAGTAAATGGCGCGCCGTTTGCCACTACTAATCCGCGTGGTCTTTGCTATTGTTTTCGTTTCGGCTTGACTATTACAGCCAGGAAATGGCATGGCCCCCGACCTTTTTTATGCACGTTTTTGACTTATATAAGTGCTCCGTTATGTGAATTTAACAAACTACATTTAACTTATCAATATGAACGCGATTTATGCATTTACATTTTTGGAAATTAGCGCAGAAGATAAAAGATAAACTTATTTCTATGAGTTTGTGCTGCTTCTTTTATTTAGCCACTAAATTGTCATTCAGCACGCGCACTATGTAAACAAACAGCTGTGCAGCGAAAACTGATACTTTTTAAAACGGTTAAGCTATCGATAGACGATACCGGCAACAACAGCTTCAGAGTAACAGCTGAGATAGAAGCCATCATTTGTTTTGCTATAATTAATTTGTGTCTTACAATTTTAAACAGTATGGTTGACCCGAATCGTAAAATAAACCGCTTGAATGAAGGCGATGTGGATTTTTTAGACGAATGCGAGAAGGAGTTTGCACAGCGCTATACAAAAGACGATGCAGACTTTATGACACATTGCAGCAAACCCGTTCCAGAGCCACCAGTCATAGAGAATTGGGTTAATGGCAATTTTGGAAGTAGTGATGATGGAGCTGGTAGCAGCGGCGGTGTCCGTTCCAGTCCCTACTATAATCGTTACAATGGCGGTGGCCAACGTAGAGGCGGTGAACGTGGTTGGCAAAGAAGAGGTGGCGGCTACCATAATCACAATGATCGTGGTTACAGAGGTTACAAGCATTGGGCTGAATTAACTATAATTTAAGCTTATGAAATTATCTCTTTCGTTTTAGATAATCGACGTTACAATGACCGACACAATGAACGTCCCAATGAGCGACACTATGAACGTCACAATGAGCGTCACAATGAGCGTCACAATGAGCGTCACACTGAGCGTCACAATGAACGTCACAATGAACGATACAATGACCGCCAAAACGAGCCACGCTCTGGACCACCTATGCAGGTTCGTCGCGACTATGGAAACTTTGTGCCTGCCTCTAAGGATTAGCAAACAATATTTTAAATTTATGTAATGACATTTATTTGACATTAAGACTGTTGGGCTTAATCTAATGATGTTTAATAACTAGCAATTTAAACTGCAGACTCGGATATATCTTTTGTTTCATCGTTCTTCGCTGTAGCTGCAGACATGCCGACACCCATGGCATTAAACAGATTAGATACAGGACCAGCGCCACCAACTTGTGACTTATAACTGTCCATCATATTTTTTAATGTATTAACATTTATATTAATTGGTTCAAAGTCCTCAATATCATCAAAGTCATCTTCTTCTGTGCCACGCTTTGTGTCAGTTTGTGTCTTGCCGCGAAATGTTTTGCCCACCGTGGTTTGTGCCAGCTCACGATCCATTTGCTCCATGTACGCTTTGATACTACGATCCAGACCGAATTCCCCACTGGCCGACAACGCATCAAAGTTGCGTTCCAAGTCTTCTTCGTCCGCATAATCGCTCATTTCAGAGTTGGAATCCCAGTTGTCCTCGGGTATTACAAAATCCAGAAAGTTGCGCACATGAGTGCTATCTTGTTCTTCAGCGCCTATCAGAGAGTTGCGTTGGCAAGCCTTGCGCATAGAATGATTTTTCTTGACCTTAGTGCTTGAATTCGGCTTATCGTTGCTGCTACGTGTGGGCGGTTCTTCATCATCCGAATCTAGTTCATCAGCGGCTTGTCCCTGCGTCTCAATGCCTTCAAAATTCGACTGCTGTTCTAAGAACTCGGAAAGCTGCTTTGTAAACTCTGCCGCATTCATGTCCCCATTGGGATTGTACAACTTTTTTGGACCATAACGTTCCTGTAACATAGTGTCCAGCTCCTCAGCGCTTATGTTTAGCCAGTCATCTGCATCACTAGGCTGTAGATTGTTCTGCTCATCTCGCAGCTCATCTACACTGCTATCGTTGGATTGCAGTAGTAAGTCAAGTATCTCAGCACCAACCAGAGGAGCTGTTCGGAAGCGCGTTTGATTATTCTTAAAATATTGCTGCGCTGCTGCTAACAAACGCTCATATTCCGCACTGCCTTCTATGTTATCCTTAAAGTATCCCTTTGCCTGCAAACTACGCAAATAAGCACGCCAAGCTGGCAATTGCTGCAGATCTTCGCCGACACGCTTGGCCTGGCTAGCCAGTATCTCTAGACCACTGGCTATTTTTACACCCAACAACTGCTCCTTATAGCTTTCGGCATTGGCTGGAGTGGTCAATTGCCAACCGACTTTTCGATCTGGCATGTATTGATTATGCATTAGCATCGCAAAGAGACAGCGTGTAAAGGCCAAATTTGTGCGTACGCGTGGCGATTCCGGTGGAAAGTAACGCATAGTGCGCAAGGCTTTGCTGTCAAGCGAATCGCGTTCACAAAACGCGCGGACCGCGGAGGCGATAAGAGTCGGACGCTGTTTAAGAAGCACCGCAGCAGTTTGTGGCAACTGCACAATTTGACGATGGATTGATATGTGTGGCTTGGCCGGCTGAAATTCGCGTAGTCTGGCATTGATACAGTTCTGTATGTCTTTTGAGCAGCGATAAAGCGTTGGATTAAGGCGAATACGTTGCACGGCGCTAGACATGGACATGCGTTTTCCCTTTGTGTTTGAGGGAGAGTTTTGCACAAGTTGAAGACTGCCATTGACTAAGTAGACGCGATGCTCACATGTGTCTGGACTTGCCCAGTCAGGCAGTACGTCTGCAGCTTCAATCAACAAAAATTCACCATCGGCATCGGATATACGGGCAATGCAATCGGGTAGAGCACGTGTCAGCTCGCCTAAGAGGTAAACAATAAACCATTCGTCGCCTATATTGTCACCGTAATGGGTCACACCGTGTAGGTGAGGCGGCAGGGCAGGGCTTTCACCTAAAAATATATGAGGCATGTTATATTTTTAGCACTCGGGAAAACCATACTCACCATCATTGTCGTCATCATCAGCATTTTCATCATTTAGCATGCGTTCCTGTGCGCTTCCGGTGCGCACTTGCAGCTGAAATTCGTCCTTGTGCCAAATATAGCAGCGCTCTGCAACTTTTTGTTGCACAATGCTCATACAATCTGCTCGTAGCTGTTTAAGCACATCACGTACTTGTTGCTCGTCTTGGCCAGCTACATCCAACTTGGGAAATATGTAGTATTCCACAAAGTCATCCTCGCGTACGAATTCCAGATTAGCGCTGGGAAGCTTATTCATTTTCCTTTGTTAATGGTGTCGCGTTTCTTTGTTTGGTGCCAGACGTGACTCAGATCGGGTGTGTATCCTTTGGAGTGGGTGAGGTTTTGGATACTATAAAACAACTTACTGTTGGCTTCCAACTTTAAGGCTGGTCAAAGTTTGCTCAATAATGGTGTACTTTATGGTAGACATAAATGAAATTGAATAAATTTTCATTTAATAACTGCAAATTATATTTTTACGCAAAGCGCCACACTTCTTCTTTACTGGCCATAAGCCCCACACACAAAGAGAATTATGGCATTCTCGTGTGAACAATTTTTTGAATCACTGTGAATGGCAAAAGAATTCCCATTAGCCACAAAAACGAACGATTAATGACTAAAAAATTTAAGCGTGGAACGACCATCAGGGCGAATACAGCCTGAGTGGATAGTCACAGAGTCACCACCGTGGTGGGCAGCTATCACTATGGTAGCACAACGGCTTTTATACTTCTTTTAAGCATCATTACATTTATCAGCATCTTGATAGATTACTTTAACTGGTTAACCACCATGCGGTGAAATAATCAAGATTTATTCGCAGGAATATTTAAAACGCATTGTCGTGAGCAGAGATAATCAAATTATTCGAAAGGTAGATTATGAGTTGTTCCAGTACTTCGCACGCCCTTGCTTGGATAGTTCAGATTGATTTTTTGTGGAATTCCCAGGAATTTATTTTTAGCTAGCTATAAGTTAGCCCGCTATACATAAAAGATTAACTACGTGCTTGGAGTCGAATACTTAGTCCGACCTGTCCGTAAGAATCAATCACAATTGAAAAAAGGATTTGCTCGGTATATCTGTTATACAGGGTTTGAAACCCTAGAAATTTACTGTCAGGTTAGTTTCGAGCCTGTGGAATTCTTACTAAAACAATTTAAAACAAAATATTTTCATATATTATGTTAATAGCTATGTATTTTATGCAGATGTGTTCCGTTTCGTAATGTAAAAATATACCGTAACGGTTCAAACCTACATAGAGATTTGCTGACTTCGAAACTCTCGTAACCTGTATTTTTTCAAATACCCATAATTCGAAAACGTTGGTAGAAAATTCAAAACGGCTTCCGGATTCGAAATCAGAGACCCGAAATGTACCGGAAAAGGCATGTTTAAGCCATAGGTGTTTCATTGGGGTAAAATTTGTTGCATAGTGTTATTAATTCGAGCTAACCGAAACACTGCTTTTGAGTTGAAATTCAGATGAAAGAGTTATCTGACACACTGCTGTATAGGTTCCATGACCTTATGCCCACAAAAAGAAATGTAATACTTCAAACAAAAATATATACTTATATTGATTGCATTGAATGTTACAGAAAAATACCAAATGAGGCAGAACAACTTTAAACTTAAATGAAGCACTTGGCTACATTTTAAATGCGTCTTGAGCTTATATAAAATACTCTCTCTACTAAGTACGATTGCACAATCAATAAAAGTATTCGTATTTCTGTGCATGATGCAGCATAATCTCCATGGATTTTTTACCTTGCAGCACTCCATTGCGCTCCATGTAATTCCAAATGGAAGCCATAAACACACAGAATAGTATAACGCCAAATACAATGAACTTTAGCAGTAAATAAATGGTGCGGAATCCCACAGGAGCGGCAAACTCTACCAGCAGCACAAGCAGGACGAATAAAAAGGTGGCGGCACTGTAGTACAGTATGCGATCAGTGTTAAGTTGCAGCAGAGAAGCATCGCAAAGCGCCAATGCCTCATGCAACGCTGCGGTGCGAGCAGCCGGTAACGAGAAAGTACTTGAGGTACAAGTTTTCTCTTTTGCCAAGTTTTTTGAATTATTGGTCACACCATTTGCATCTCCAGCGCACTCTTCGGGCACTTCACAGGTTTGCTCGGGCTCTGGTACAGCATAGGTAGTCGCGTCGTTGTTTGCGAGGCAATCACCACCGCCGTTAGAAACTGTAGATTGTTGCGTTATTCTTATTTTCGCCAAGACCGCTTCGTGATCCGAAAAACTAAACTTTTCGCCAGGCACACGATCCGGAAAGGGTAGCTTATAGTCCACAATTTCAGCATTTATATGATCCGCACCACGCACAAATATATGATCAATGCGTATGCCTAAGGGATTCTTGGCCAGCGCACGAGCTGTTGTATACGAATTGCGGTCGCACTCGTTGGTGCGAAACATGTCCGAGGCGCAGCTGTCCAGCATCTTGGATGTGTATAGGAGCACCTTGTACGAGATATCCTGTGGCTGCGTATTCAAATCCCCAGCTAGTATCTGCAGAACCGAATTGCCACGAGTAGCCTCAATAAACTGTGCCGTATCGAAGGCCTGAATAACACGATGTGTCTTGTACTCGTCATTATCATTGTCATATTCGGCATGCAAGTGTGCATTATACAGATGCAATATCTGATCGCCCACTAAAATGCGACACATACCGACGCCCTTGCCACCAAACCAATCGGCATGCTGCACGCGATGGAAGTAGCCGTTGACGGACCAGGCATGAAAAAGAGTGCCCAAAATGGGATATTTGGAAAGCACCAATAGACCGGCACCCATGACGCCACTGTGGAAGTAGTGCGCATAGGGCAGTGCACTGGATGTGCAATTCTGAAGTTTTTCGCTATCCTGCTGGGACCAAACTTCTTGCAACGAGACAATATCATATTTTCCGCTGCATAACTCCTTGCATATGGCTTCGACACGTGGCGCACGGTCACTGGATACATATGGAATGCCCCTGAAATGTTATTTAGATAGATAAGTTAAGCATTTATGGCGACTAACCATATTAAGCAACGACGCACCAAATATTCAATGTTAAAATGTTCAGCTCCAGCAGCAGCATTGTTGTGCAGTGTTTGCGGCCAATAAATGCGCTGCCACATTTGTAATTTCAAACACAACACATGGAAGTTGTTTGTTACCGCAGTCGCAGCGCTGATTAGATTATTTATATCTAAACAATTAAGAGAAAGCGAAGCACAAAATAAAAACACAAACGCAAAGCGAATGCAATTTAACAAAGTTGCCACTAGCACTACCAATGGCGGCATGGCAACGCTGTCTGCAACAGTATTGCAAAATGTTTAAAAGCAGCTAAGTTGGTTATTTTGCCGTTTGCAGCTACGTTCACCCTGGTTGTATAGCTTCCTGCGTAATTCACTTCTTTTGACGGTTCGTGTGCGCAAGTCGTGTTGGTTCAAGGAAAATGTCGGGTAATTTTACTTTTGGAGAAGGCATTAAATTTGTCTTGGACAAAATTTCATTGGACAGTAAAGATCGTCAGCTATATACCAAATATGCAGAAATAATACAAAACAAATTCATAGAAGCCATGTCACGACGTGATCCATTGTTTCGTGCGGCCTTTCAGGGCCTCAGCTTGGGCGGCAGCTTTTTAGACGACCTAAAAATTGATTTGCCCGATGAATTTGACATGCATGTGAAAATAAATCTAAACTGCACGTTGCAGCCTATTCCTGCACCCGGAAACGAAGGATTTGTATTTTTAAAGGTGCTAAATCCTATGCGACACCGTTGCATCGTCGACGGCTTTATAGACCGCGAGAACTTACAGGCTTGGTTTCGCGACAACATAAGCGCAGTTATGGATGAATTGCAGAATATTGACTGTGGCAACGCAACATTTTTTCTAAAATACATGCGCCATGGCTATGGCGTAGCGCACTCCCTTAAGGCCACCAATCGCGCAAACCGTGGTCAAAGCATTAAATTCGACTTTGTGCCCGTATTTGAGTTCGATGAAAAGGACTGGCCCAACTTTTCGGGAAAACCCTATGCAGGTCGCAAGTGGTTTGCTGTACCACGCAAATTTATGGGCACCAAAGACGCCGATCCCAGATCGTTTATTTTGTGTGCTCCGCACTGGGAGCGTTTGGTGTTGTCTAAAAAACAAAATCTGAAGGATTCACTACGCTTATTGAAAGCATTTCGCAATGCTAATAATATGCCCCGTTTGGTCAGCTATATGCTCAAAACGGTTTACCTCAATCTGATCTTACGCAATTCAAAGCGTGTCAACTGGAATCAATCGCCTGGTCGCATATTGATACGAGTAAGTGAGGCAACTGTAAATTTCGCTAATATAACCCTAAAATATTACCACTTTTCAATGCAGGTACTTGTGGATCTATTGCATAATCTACTGCGTGGACATCAGGCCTTCTTCTTAGACCCAGAACACAACAATTTTGCCAATCTCGATGGTGAGACTATTACCAATTACAAGCGCATTGTAGGCCGTTTTATTGAAAAACTCATAAGACGCCGTGACGCCAATTATCTTAAGGCTGATGACTTGTACAACTTCTTCGGCGTGGATGCACACTAAAAACAAAATCAAACTGGCTGCGAATTACTACATTTTTTTTTATTATTATTTAAGCTATACACATGTTTAATAGATTTTCAGTTGGAGTTGTAGCAAACGTTTTGTTAGTTGGCTTAGCGTTAAAAAAAATTATAAAAAATAAATCGAATATGCGATGTCCGACTGCTAATAGTCATGGAACGCAAGTCAAACTCGCTAACTAAGCGCTGCTGCTTCTCAAATATGGCAGATTAATTCATGTTATAATACATACAAACATATGCAAGTTTATACATACATTACATGAATAATATTATATAATAGAATAACGCGATGAACGCGCTGACATTAAGTTAACATTTAAACATACAAACTAGCAAGTAACTTGCAGCAGGTACGTTGAGGCGTTGTTAATAACAATTTAAAACTAAGCACTTTGCATTTAAATATACATTTAAAATTATAATATATTACACACACATGTCTGGTTTCATTCAGTATGTTTGCATTTATGTAATTCTTGAAATTAACAATTACGGAGACTAACTTATATTGCTGCAGCTCAATCTCTTGCTCTGTTAATAACGCTGGCTTTCACGATCCGAATATTTGCCGCTGAGTTTGCTCACCGAATAACGATCCGAATAGGCATCATACTTGTCTGCCTTGTAGTTGATCTCCTGCGGCGTATAGCCAATATTCTTTTGCCAATGACGTGTCCAATACAGATCTTCATTGCGCACCTGTGACGGCGTCTTGGCATCGCGGCAAACATATACGCAGTAAACCATGCAGCCGATCAGCGTCAGAAATCCAAAGATGAGAAACACAATGCCCAATATCCTGCATAGAATGATTTAGAATCAAATCAAACAGATACATATGTAAAAATGGTACACTTACCACACGTAGAGCGGTTCGTAGAATTGCACCACAATGACAAAGCCCAATGTGACCAGTATAAGACCAAGATTGAGCAACAACATTAGGCAGCAGACGCCCTTGACATTGGGACAGAATGGATTTGGTGCTGACATGGTTTCGATTTTGGCACCACGCTTGGTTGTCGATCGCGCGCTTCTGCCCGTCTTGGCGGTGCTAGCCACGGAATAAACGCTACGCGGTGCTCCACGTGACATGGGTCGTTGACTATACCGACTGTTAAAAGAAAATGAAATAGTTATTGCCAGCCAGATTGTTTATGTACATTTTTTTTGGAATTGGTTGACGCTGCAATTCGATTTTTTTTTTGCTATTTGCAGTACTTGTTGCTAACCTGATCTCGGAGGGCGCTTTGTAGGCCGCGCTCGTCACATAAATGTCACTGCCCGCATCACCGCCATGATCATAGCTCAGCGCCGAGGGCGCACGTGGCGGCTGGCGTGTAGGTGGCGGTCCCAGCGAGCGTGGTCCACCATTATCCGTATGCTGCGACAGTGCGGCCGGCGCCGGTGAGCTGGACAGACCCATCTGACTGTGGCTGTAGCTGTGTTGCAGGTGCTGTTGCCCATTGCCTGTAGCGCGTTTCTTGCGCGATGTATTACTATATTGGCCTTGCGGTGAGATGCGCTCGTGAGCAAGCGTATACTCGGAATAGGTGCGTTCAGAAGGCGCACGATGCGATTCCTCGCCATCGGTGGAGTAGCCGCGATTAGAGTGCACATAGGGTGGGTCTGGTGTGAGGCGTCCATGTGTGGCCACATAATGACCGCCTTTTAATCTGCAAAAGAATAGCAAGCGTCAAGTTTTTGCTAGATATGCGGCAACTATTAGTGAATTTACTTACTTTTTAACACGACGCTCGTGCATTCTAGATATAGATACTCTTTGAATTGGTTTAGAAATTGTAGTGTATTTGTTGATGTTCTTGCTTAGCGCCGCTTATTATGATGTATGATGGCCGTCGCTTTCGTTGTTAGCTGAAAACCCACAAAAAGCAGTATCATGAGTTGAAAGTACATAAATATACATACATATATATGTTATACAATATAAACAAGCATGAAAACAGCAAGTTTATTCTAGGATTGGCACATTTCATTGAGTTTTTATTAATTTGCAAAATTTTTTATCATATGACTAGCGTAATTCAAGCCAATGTTTAGGTTTAGTTGAATACAGTGAACGTTCGAAATAACGGCAACTATAAAAGTTAATTAAAAGTCTGTAAAATTTTGTAAAATACAACAATTTTTGGTTAATTGACGGAAAATGCCTTTATATACATGCTCATACATAGCTACAGTCAGTAAACAAAATATTGGGATATATTTTTTATATTTATATTTCCGCCATCAAAAAGGAGAATAGGTTGGAGAGAGATAAAGAGATTTAGAGCGTAAATGGCATTTCGATGCAATACATTCAGTGTTCCGGTAAGGCAACCACCCAGAACATCGTCATTTTAGGGTTTACGAATGGCTCATCTATCAGTGGAAACAGCTGAAAACTCAATACCAGTCATCGAATCGGAAATCCCCTTGAACACATCTGGGAAAATGTCTAAGAGTATAATAAAGCATAGAATTTCAGTCAAGGAATTATTGACCGCGCGGCTAGAAGGGTTTCCAAGAAAATTGGCGCCCATGTGTCGACGATTTGAAGCTGTTATTGAAGCTAAACGGCCTCAGATAATATTCAAAACCTAATTCGATATAATTTCCATTAATGTTATGAAAAATGGAATAATTTCTCTGCGTGGAGATTGTATTTATAGAGGGAAGTCCCTTTTTAGTTTGTAGTGTAAAATAATTGTGTACGGAATTTCTTGGAATAACGGCAAATATACACATATATGTATGTATTTTACATATATATAAATATATATGTAAGAATGTGCTGCACGCTAAAGTGAGCCAAACGTGAATTAGCTGGAATTTCATGTCACGTCGTAGATGTACATACTATGAAGGAAAGAGACGCCTGCTCATACGCACTCATATTTTTGTATCCCGTCGGCGCCACTTTCGCAATAAAAAACGCATTGGCGATAACGAAGATGGTGCGAAAGGCAAAAGGCTAGCGTCGTCAAATTATGAAATAACTGGCAGCATTGAAATTCGCAACGATTGGCAGCATTGCTGTGCTTGCATTGCTTGGCAGCACTTGTATGCTGCTAAAAAAGAGGAAAACAAATATTTGGTGTACTTTTCAAGTTGAACCTACAAAAAGGTGCCATAGAGTGTGCAACTTTTCACTCTGTCTGCGAGTCGACGTCATTTGATCAATTTTAATGCATTTCGGCCTTAAGTCTTGGCTAAAGTGGCGTTGCACAATACACCTTCTTTCTTTTTCTAAACGTTGTAGACACTTTTCACAACCTACCGAAATGCACTCCCATTCATAATTATTTAATTTGCAATTGCTTCGCGGCTTGAGACAGTTTTCTTATTAGAAACTTTTGTCTTATCGAACTGGTGTAAAGCCGCCAACAGACAACATTCTGCTGTTCAATCAAATCAAAATATCCAGTGGTTGTGGTAGAAATCTCTAGACGGTTTTGCCTAAATCGTCAATCGACCGGCTCACTCATAGGCAAAATTGAGAAAGAGCACATGTATGGCATTGTGCTGAATATGGTCGCTGTTCAGCAAGTCGGCCCAATTCGTGCTCTTTGAAAGGAAATGACTTTTTAAGCTCGCGTCGCAGCTACAGCGTTTCCACAGGGACAGTCGGGTCTGCAAATTTTTATATCGATGCGTTGAAGGTTGTGGATGTTAATTGGAACTGGACTGCGGGGATTGAGGGGTTGATTCGGCAAAATGTCAACATTGTTTCGTTTATCAGCTTAACATGAGTCTTCGTACCATACAGGGGAAAATAAACTGTTGATAACCAACTCAGGCTTTTCCGCACGTTACCCAAACAACCGAAATAAGTGTAGACAAATTAAAAAATAAAAATGAAAAAAAAAATTTTATTTGATTTACTTCAATTCTTTTTGCGACCCAAATATAGCTACTAGAGTACTGAAATTCAATAGGAAACCCTTTGAAGACATGCCCAACACGATAAAAAAACATTTGGGTTGTTATAGTGGGGATTACTAAAGTTATTGGAATAACAAACTACATTGACAACGACGAATACAAAAACATCGCCATATCGCCGGAAAAATTGGCAGAGTGCTTAAATCGTCGAAAAACATATAGTTCGAGATTTTACTTTTTTGGTCAATCGCAATACTTTTTTGCGGAATAGTAAAAGGGCCTTAAATTGCACTAAAATAATTTGTTTGTCTTGTAGAACAGCATCAAAACCAAAGAATTATTCATTTGCACAAGGTTCCAGGATCTTCGAAAAAGTTAATCGTCTGGCCGAAGGATTTAGTACCGGAGTGTCTTCCTGTAGAGATAGATGGAAATCTGGTAGTGGATGCACAGGATGCACTGCGGTTATGGAGGGAACACTTCTCTGGCTTGCTATCGGGCGATGATGCGGATAATGCCGTACCCGGAGTTAGCTTCCACCATTATGAACGACGGCGTGGATATACAGCCGCCTAGCTATGATGAAGTCAGGGTCGCAATCAAGCGGCTCAAGAACAGCTTGGCTTATGGCTTGGTGTCCTCTGCCCTGTCCTCAAGAAGGGTGACCCCACGCTGTGCGCTATATACCGGGGTATCAGTCTTCTTTCTATTGCATATAAGGTTATATCGAGCTGGTAAATCCACAATTGACCAGATATTCACTTTACGCCAAATACTGGAAAATACCCACGAGCGTCAAATCGACACCCACCATCTCTTTGTCGATTATAAAGCAGCATTTGATAGCCCGTTGAAGGATCGCGTATATGCCGCACTGTCTGGTTTTGAAATCCATGCAAAGTTGATACGACAATGCAGAATGACGTTGAGCAACAAACGCAGCTCCGTCAAGGTAGGAAAGAGCTTCTCCGAGCCATTTGATACCAAGAGAGGCTTCAGACAAGGCGATGCCCTCTTCTGCGACTTCTTCAACCTTTCGATGGAGAATGTGTTGCGAAAGCCAAGAGCACATCGGAACGGAACTGTATTCTATGAGGGTGTCCAGTTGCTTGCATACGCAGATGATATCGATATAGTCGGGCGTACTAAGCGACCAGCTACCGGAGCCTTTGCGGCTATTAAAAAAGAGAATCTGCCAGGGTGGGTCTGGAGGTTAATGAGAGCAAGACAAAGTATATGGTTTTTTCGAGTAGAGATACACAGCGGTTGTACCCTCATATTGATTTTGAGAACTATACTTTTGATGTTGTCAAGGATTTCGTCTACCTTGGCACCACCGTCACAATGAAGAACGATGTCAGCATGGGGATCAAGCGGAGATTCAATGAGTAGTAGAGACCTCTCCCGCCAGATGAAACTAACACTCTATTAGACGATCATCCTTACCGTTTTGCTTCATGGTGCTGAAGCAGTCTGATGAAAATGTCCTAGTAGTGTTTGAGCGGAAAGTACTCCGTACTCCTCTACGCGCTGGCAACGGCTACGGCACCCGATGGAATGACGAACTCTATGAGCTCTACTATTGAGGTAACCAATCACGCGAACCAAGGTCAAAGCATTAAATTCGACTTTGTGCCCGTATTTGAGTTCGATGAAAAGGACTGGCCCAACTTTTCGGGAAAACCCTACGCAGGTCGCAAGTGGTTTGCTGTGACGCGGAAATTTATGGGCACCAAAGACGACGATCCCAGATCGTTTATTCTGTGTGTTCCGCACTGGGAGCGTTTGGTGTTGTCTAAAAAACAAACTCTGAAGGATTCACTACGCTTATTGAAAGCATTTCGCAATGCTAATAATATGCCCCGTTTGGTCAGCTATATGCTCAAAATGGTTTACCTATAACTGATCTTACGCAATTCGAGTCTTGTCAATTGGAATCAATCGTCTGGTGGCATATTGATACGAGTAAGTAAGGCAACTATACATTTCACTAAACTAACCCTAAAATAATACCACTTTTCAGTGTAGGTACTTGTGGAACTGATCAACTCATCAGACGCCGTGACGCCGATTATTTTAAGGCTGATGACTTGGCGTATTTTTACTTTTCCTAAAATCTCTAATTTTATGTTTTTCGACGATTTAAGCACTCTGACAACTTTCCCGGCGATGTTTTTGTATTCGTGGGTTGTCGTTGTCAATGTACTGTGTTAGTCAAATAACTATAGTAATTTCGACTTTAGCAAGCTAAATATTTTTGTATCGTGTTGGGCATAACTTCGAAGAGTTTCCTATTGAAATTGAGCACTCTAGTCGGTATAATTGGGTCGCCAGAGGAATAATAACAGTAAATAATTTAAAAAAGTTTGTTTTTCCAATAACGAAATTTTTTTGCATTTTTTTGTTGTTTAAATTTGTCCTAGCTAATTTCGGTTGTTTTGATTAACGCGCGGAAAAGCCTGAGTTGGTTACCAACTGTTTATTATTATTATTTAAGCTATACACATGTTTCATAGATTTTCAGTAAGAGTTGTAGCAAACGTTTTGTTAGTTGGCTTAGCGTTAAAAAAAAATAAATTGAATATGTGATGTACGGCTGCTAATAGTCATGGAACGCAAGTCAAACTCGCTAACTAAGCGCTGCTGCTTCTCAAATATGGCAGATTTCATTCATATTATAGTACATACAAACATATGCAAGTATGACATTACCTAAATACAATTATATAACAGAATAACGCGATGAACGCGCTGACATTAAGTTAACATTTAAATTTAAAACTAAACACTATGCATTTAAATATACATCTAATTATTAGAAGTTGCAGCAGAGAAGCATCGCAAAGCTCCAATGTTCCATGCAACGCTGCTGTCCGAGCAGCCGGTAACGACAAGTATTTGAGGCAGAAGTTTTCTCTTTTGCCAAGTTATTGGAATTATTGGTCACGCCATTTGCATCTCCATCGCCCTCTTCGGGCACCTCACAGGTTTGCTCGGGCTCTGGTACAGCATAGGTAGTCGCGTCGTTGTTTGCGAGGCAATCACCACCGCCGTTAGAAACTGTAGATTATTGCGTTATTCTTATTTTCGCCAAGACCGCTTCGTGATCCGAAAAACTAAACTTTTCGCCAGGCACACGATCCGGAAAGGGTAGCTTATAGTCCACAATTTCAGCATTTATATGATCCGCACCACGCACAAATATATGATCAATGCGTATGCCTTAGGGATTCTTGGTCAGTGAACGAGCTGTTGTATACGAATTGCAATCCTGAAGTTTTTCGCTATCCTGCTGGGACCAAACTTCTTGCAACGAGACAATATCATATTTTCCGCTGCATAACTCCTTGCATATGGCTTCGACACGTGGCGCACGGTCACTGGATACATATGGAATGCCCCTGAAATGTTATTTAGATAGATAAGTTAAGCATTTATGGCGACTAACCATATTAAGCAACGACGCACCAAATATTCAATGTTAAAATGTTCAGCTCCAGCAGCAGCATTGTTGTGCAGTGTTTGCGGCCAATAAATGCGCTGCCACATTTGTAATTTCAAACACAACACATGGAAGTTGTTTGTTACCGCAGTCGCAGCGCTGATTAGATTATTTATATCTAAACAATTAAGAGAAAGCGAAGCACAAAATAAAAACACAAACGCAAAGCGAATGCAATTTAACAAAGTTGCCACTAGCACTACCAATGGCGGCATGGCAACGCTGTCTGCAACAGTATTGCAAAATGTTTAAAAGCAGCTAAGTTGGTTATTTTGCCGTTTGCAGCTACGTTCACCCTGGTTGTATAGCTTCCTGCGTAATTCACTTCTTTTGACGGTTCGTGTGCGCAAGTCGTGTTGGTTCAAGGAAAATGTCGGGTAATTTTACTTTTGGAGAAGGCATTAAATTTGTCTTGGACAAAATTTCATTGGACAGTAAAGATCGTCAGCTATATACCAAATATGCAGAAATAATACAAAACAAATTCATAGAAGCCATGTCACGACGTGATCCATTGTTTCGTGCGGCCTTTCAGGGCCTCAGCTTGGGCGGCAGCTTTTTAGACGACCTAAAAATTGATTTGCCCGATGAATTTGACATGCATGTGAAAATAAATCTAAACTGCACGTTGCAGCCTATTCCTGCACCCGGAAACGAAGGATTTGTATTTTTAAAGGTGCTAAATCCTATGCGACACCGTTGCATCGTCGACGGCTTTATAGACCGCGAGAACTTACAGGCTTGGTTTCGCGACAACATAAGCGCAGT
The DNA here is from genome assembly GCA_035041775.1 of Chymomyza caudatula. Lineage (NCBI taxonomy): Eukaryota > Metazoa > Arthropoda > Insecta > Diptera > Drosophilidae > Chymomyza > Chymomyza caudatula. The sequence continues at coordinate 4,255,147 of JAWNKW010000133.1, forward strand.
TATGGATGAATTGCAGAATATTGACTGTGGCAACGCAACATTTTTTCTAAAATACATGCGCCATGGCTATGGCGTAGCGCACTCCCTTAAGGCCACCAATCGCGCAAACCGTGGTCAAAGCATTAAATTCGACTTTGTGCCCGTATTTGAGTTCGATGAAAAGGACTGGCCCAACTTTTCGGGAAAACCCTATGCAGGTCGCAAGTGGTTTGCTGTACCACGCAAATTTATGGGCACCAAAGACGCCGATCCCAGATCGTTTATTTTGTGTGCTCCGCACTGGGAGCGTTTGGTGTTGTCTAAAAAACAAAATCTGAAGGATTCACTACGCTTATTGAAAGCATTTCGCAATGCTAATAATATGCCCCGTTTGGTCAGCTATATGCTCAAAACGGTTTACCTCAATCTGATCTTACGCAATTCAAAGCGTGTCAACTGGAATCAATCGCCTGGTCGCATATTGATACGAGTAAGTGAGGCAACTGTAAATTTCGCTAATATAACCCTAAAATATTACCACTTTTCAATGCAGGTACTTGTGGATCTATTGCATAATCTACTGCGTGGACATCAGGCCTTCTTCTTAGACCCAGAACACAACAATTTTGCCAATCTCGATGGTGAGACTATTACCAATTACAAGCGCATTGTAGGCCGTTTTATTGAAAAACTCATAAGACGCCGTGACGCCAATTATCTTAAGGCTGATGACTTGTACAACTTCTTCGGCGTGGATGCACACTAAAAACAAAATCAAACTGGCTGCGAATTACTACATTTTTTTTTATTATTATTTAAGCTATACACATGTTTAATAGATTTTCAGTTGGAGTTGTAGCAAACGTTTTGTTAGTTGGCTTAGCGTTAAAAAAAATTATAAAAAATAAATCGAATATGCGATGTCCGACTGCTAATAGTCATGGAACGCAAGTCAAACTCGCTAACTAAGCGCTGCTGCTTCTCAAATATGGCAGATTAATTCATGTTATAATACATACAAACATATGCAAGTTTATACATACATTACATGAATAATATTATATAATAGAATAACGCGATGAACGCGCTGACATTAAGTTAACATTTAAACATACAAACTAGCAAGTAACTTGCAGCAGGTACGTTGAGGCGTTGTTAATAACAATTTAAAACTAAGCACTTTGCATTTAAATATACATTTAAAATTATAATATGTTACACACACATGTCTGGTTTCATTCAGTATGTTTGCATTTATGTAATTCTTGAAATTAACAATTACGGAGACTAACTTATATCGCTGCAGCTCAATCTCTTGCTCTGTTAATAACGCTGGCTTTCACGATCCGAATATTTGCCGCTGAGTTTGCTCACCGAATAACGATCCGAATAGGCATCATACTTGTCTGCCTTGTAGTTGATCTCCTGCGGCGTATAGCCAATATTCTTTTGCCAATGACGTGTCCAATACAGATCTTCATTGCGCACCTGTGACGGCGTCTTGGCATCGCGGCAAACATATACGCAGTAAACCATGCAGCCGATCAGCGTCAGAAATCCAAAGATGAGAAACACAATGCCCAATATCCTGCATAGAATGATTTAGAATCAAATCAAACAGCTACGTATGTAAAAATGGTACACTTACCACACGTAGAGCGGTTCGTAGAATTGCACCACAATGACAAAGCCCAATGTGACCAGTATAAGACCAAGATTGAGCAACAACATTAGGCAGCAGACGCCCTTGACATTGGGACAGAATGGATTTGGTGCTGACATGGTTTCGATTTTGGCACCACGCTTGGTTGTCGATCGCGCGCTTCTGCCCGTCTTGGCGGTGCTAGCCACGGAATAAACGCTACGCGGTGCTCCACGTGACATGGGTCGTTGACTATACCGACTGTTAAAAGAAAATGAAATAGTTATTGCCAGCCAGATTGTTTATGTACATTTTTTTTGGAATTGGTTGACGCTGCAATTCGATTTTTTTTTTGCTATTTGCAGTACTTGTTGCTAACCTGATCTCGGAGGGCGCTTTGTAGGCCGCGCTCGTCACATAAATGTCACTGCCCGCATCACCGCCATGATCATAGCTCAGCGCCGAGGGCGCACGTGGCGGCTGGCGTGTAGGTGGCGGTCCCAGCGAGCGTGGTCCACCATTATCCGTATGCTGCGACAGTGCGGCCGGCGCCGGTGAGCTGGACAGACCCATCTGACTGTGGCTGTAGCTGTGTTGCAGGTGCTGTTGCCCATTGCCTGTAGCGCGTTTCTTGCGCGATGTATTACTATATTGGCCTTGCGGTGAGATGCGCTCGTGAGCAAGCGTATACTCGGAATAGGTGCGTTCAGAAGGCGCACGATGCGATTCCTCGCCATCGGTGGAGTAGCCGCGATTAGAGTGCACATAGGGTGGGTCTGGTGTGAGGCGTCCATGTGTGGCCACATAATGACCGCCTTTTAATCTGCAAAAGAATAGCAAGCGTCAAGTTTTTGCTAGATATGCGGCAACTATTAGTGAATTTACTTACTTTTTAACACGACGCTCGTGCATTCTAGATATAGATACTCTTTGAATTGGTTTAGAAATTGTAGTGTATTTGTTGATGTTCTTGCTTAGCGCCGCTTATTATGATGTATGATGGCCGTCGCTTTCGTTGTTAGCTGAAAACCCACAAAAAGCAGTATCATGAGTTGAAAGTACATAAATATACATACATATATATGTTATACAATGTAAACAACCATGAAAACAGCAAGTTTATTCTAGGATTGGCACATTTCATTGAGTTTTTATTAATTTGCAAAATTTTTTATCATATGACTAGCGTAATTCAAGCCAATGTTTAGGTTTAGTTGAATACAGTGAACGTTCGAAATAACGGCAACTATAAAAGTAAATTAAAAGTCTGTAAAATTTTGTAAAATACAACAATTTTTGGTTAATTGACGGAAAATGCCTTTATATACATGCTCATACATAGCTACAGTCAGTAAACAAAATATTGGGATATATTTTTTATATTTATATTTCCGCCATCAAAAAGGAGAATAGGTTGGAGAGAGATAAAGAGATTTAGAGCGTAAATGGCATTTCGATGCAATACATTCAGTGTTCCGGTAAGGCAACCACCCAGAACATCGTCATTTTAGGGTTTACGAATGGCTCATCTATCAGTGGAAACAGCTGAAAACTCAATACCAGTCATCGAATCGGAAATCCCCTTGAACACATCTGGGAAAATGTCTAAGAGTATAATAAAGCAAAGAATTTCAGTCAAGGAATTATTGACCGCGCGGCTAGAAGGGTTTCCAAGAAAATTGGCGCCCATGTGTCGACGATTTGAAGCTGTTATTGAAGCTAAACGGCCTCAGATAATATTCAAAACCTAATTCGATATAATTTCCATTAATGTTATGAAAAATGGAATAATTTCTCTGCGTGGAGATTGTATTTATAGAGGGAAGTCCCTTTTTAGTTTGTAGTGTAAAATAATTGTGTACGGAATTTCTTGGAATAACGGCAAATATACACATATATGTATGTATTTTACATATATATAAATATATATGTAAGAATGTGCTGCACGCTAAAGTGAGCCAAACGTGAATTAGCTGGAATTTCATGTCACGTCGTAGATGTACATACTATGAAGGAAAGAGACGCCTGCTCATACGCACTCATATTTTTGTATCCCGTCGGCGCCACTTTCGCAATAAAAAACGCATTGGCGATAACGAAGATGGTGCGAAAGGCAAAAGGCTAGCGTCGTCAAATTATGAAATAACTGGCAGCATTGAAATTCGCAACGATTGGCAGCATTGCTGTGCTTGCATTGCTTGGCAGCACTTGTATGCTGCTAAAAAAGAGGAAAACAAATATTTGGTGTACTTTTCAAGTTGAACCTACAAAAAGGTGCCATAGAGTGTGCAACTTTTCACTCTGTCTGCGAGTCGACGTCATTTGATCAATTTTAATGCATTTCGGCCTTAAGTCTTGGCTAAAGTGGCGTTGCACAATACACCTTCTTTCTTTTTCTAAACGTTGTAGACACTTTTCACAACCTACCGAAATGCACTCCCATTCATAATTATTTAATTTGCAATTGCTTCGCGGCTTGAGACAGTTTTCTTATTAGAAACTTTTGTCTTATCGAACTGGTGTAAAGCCGCCAACAGACAACATTCTGCTGTTCAATCAAATCAAAATATCCAGTGGTTGTGGTAGAAATCTCTAGACGGTTTTGCCTAAATCGTCAATCGACCGGCTCACTCATAGGCAAAATTGAGAAAGAGCACATGTATGGCATTGTGCTGAATATGGTCGCTGTTCAGCAAGTCGGCCCAATTCGTGCTCTTTGAAAGGAAATGACTTTTTAAGCTCGCGTCGCAGCTACAGCGTTTCCACAGGGACAGTCGGGTCTGCAAATTTTTATATCGATGCGTTGAAGGTTGTGGATGTTAATTGGAACTGGACTGCGGGGATTGAGGGGTTGATTCGGCAAAATGTCAACATTGTTTCGTTTATCAGCTTAACATGAGTCTTCGTACCATACAGGGGAAAATAAACTGTTGATAACCAACTCAGGCTTTTCCGCACGTTACCCAAACAACCGAAATAAGTGTAGACAAATTAAAAAATAAAAATGAAAAAAAAAATTTTATTTGATTTACTTCAATTCTTTTTGCGACCCAAATATAGCTACTAGAGTACTGAAATTCAATAGGAAACCCTTTGAAGACATGCCCAACACGATAAAAAAACATTTGGGTTGTTATAGTGGGGATTACTAAAGTTATTGGAATAACAAACTACATTGACAACGACGAATACAAAAACATCGCCATATCGCCGGAAAAATTGGCAGAGTGCTTAAATCGTCGAAAAACATATAGTTCGAGATTTTACTTTTTTGGTCAATCGCAATACTTTTTTGCGGAATAGTAAAAGGGCCTTAAATTGCACTAAAATAATTTGTTTGTCTTGTAGAACAGCATCAAAACCAAAGAATTATTCATTTGCACAAGGTTCCAGGATCTTCGAAAAAGTTAATCGTCTGGCCGAAGGATTTAGTACCGGAGTGTCTTCCTGTAGAGATAGATGGAAATCTGGTAGTGGATGCACAGGATGCACTGCGGTTATGGAGGGAACACTTCTCTGGCTTGCTATCGGGCGATGATGCGGATAATGCCGTACCCGGAGTTAGCTTCCACCATTATGAACGACGGCGTGGATATACAGCCGCCTAGCTATGATGAAGTCAGGGTCGCAATCAAGCGGCTCAAGAACAGCTTGGCTTATGGCTTGGTGTCCTCTGCCCTGTCCTCAAGAAGGGTGACCCCACGCTGTGCGCTATATACCGGGGTATCAGTCTTCTTTCTATTGCATATAAGGTTATATCGAGCTGGTAAATCCACAATTGACCAGATATTCACTTTACGCCAAATACTGGAAAATACCCACGAGCGTCAAATCGACACCCACCATCTCTTTGTCGATTATAAAGCAGCATTTGATAGCCCGTTGAAGGATCGCGTATATGCCGCACTGTCTGGTTTTGAAATCCATGCAAAGTTGATACGACAATGCAGAATGACGTTGAGCAACAAACGCAGCTCCGTCAAGGTAGGAAAGAGCTTCTCCGAGCCATTTGATACCAAGAGAGGCTTCAGACAAGGCGATGCCCTCTTCTGCGACTTCTTCAACCTTTCGATGGAGAATGTGTTGCGAAAGCCAAGAGCACATCGGAACGGAACTGTATTCTATGAGGGTGTCCAGTTGCTTGCATACGCAGATGATATCGATATAGTCGGGCGTACTAAGCGACCAGCTACCGGAGCCTTTGCGGCTATTAAAAAAGAGAATCTGCCAGGGTGGGTCTGGAGGTTAATGAGAGCAAGACAAAGTATATGGTTTTTTCGAGTAGAGATACACAGCGGTTGTACCCTCATATTGATTTTGAGAACTATACTTTTGATGTTGTCAAGGATTTCGTCTACCTTGGCACCACCGTCACAATGAAGAACGATGTCAGCATGGGGATCAAGCGGAGATTCAATGAGTAGTAGAGACCTCTCCCGCCAGATGAAACTAACACTCTATTAGACGATCATCCTTACCGTTTTGCTTCATGGTGCTGAAGCAGTCTGATGAAAATGTCCTAGTAGTGTTTGAGCGGAAAGTACTCCGTACTCCTCTACGCGCTGGCAACGGCTACGGCACCCGATGGAATGACGAACTCTATGAGCTCTACTATTGAGGTAACCAATCACGCGAACCAAGGTCAAAGCATTAAATTCGACTTTGTGCCCGTATTTGAGTTCGATGAAAAGGACTGGCCCAACTTTTCGGGAAAACCCTACGCAGGTCGCAAGTGGTTTGCTGTGACGCGGAAATTTATGGGCACCAAAGACGACGATCCCAGATCGTTTATTCTGTGTGTTCCGCACTGGGAGCGTTTGGTGTTGTCTAAAAAACAAACTCTGAAGGATTCACTACGCTTATTGAAAGCATTTCGCAATGCTAATAATATGCCCCGTTTGGTCAGCTATATGCTCAAAATGGTTTACCTATAACTGATCTTACGCAATTCGAGTCTTGTCAATTGGAATCAATCGTCTGGTGGCATATTGATACGAGTAAGTAAGGCAACTATACATTTCACTAAACTAACCCTAAAATAATACCACTTTTCAGTGTAGGTACTTGTGGAACTGATCAACTCATCAGACGCCGTGACGCCGATTATTTTAAGGCTGATGACTTGGCGTATTTTTACTTTTCCTAAAATCTCTAATTTTATGTTTTTCGACGATTTAAGCACTCTGACAACTTTCCCGGCGATGTTTTTGTATTCGTGGGTTGTCGTTGTCAATGTACTGTGTTAGTCAAATAACTATAGTAATTTCGACTTTAGCAAGCTAAATATTTTTGTATCGTGTTGGGCATAACTTCGAAGAGTTTCCTATTGAAATTGAGCACTCTAGTCGGTATAATTGGGTCGCCAGAGGAATAATAACAGTAAATAATTTAAAAAAGTTTGTTTTTCCAATAACGAAATTTTTTTGCATTTTTTTGTTGTTTAAATTTGTCCTAGCTAATTTCGGTTGTTTTGATTAACGCGCGGAAAAGCCTGAGTTGGTTACCAACTGTTTATTATTATTATTTAAGCTATACACATGTTTCATAGATTTTCAGTAAGAGTTGTAGCAAACGTTTTGTTAGTTGGCTTAGCGTTAAAAAAAAATAAATTGAATATGTGATGTACGGCTGCTAATAGTCATGGAACGCAAGTCAAACTCGCTAACTAAGCGCTGCTGCTTCTCAAATATGGCAGATTTCATTCATATTATAGTACATACAAACATATGCAAGTATGACATTACCTAAATACAATTATATAACAGAATAACGCGATGAACGCGCTGACATTAAGTTAACATTTAAATTTAAAACTAAACACTATGCATTTAAATATACATCTAATTATTAGAAGTTGCAGCAGAGAAGCATCGCAAAGCTCCAATGTTCCATGCAACGCTGCTGTCCGAGCAGCCGGTAACGACAAGTATTTGAGGCAGAAGTTTTCTCTTTTGCCAAGTTATTGGAATTATTGGTCACGCCATTTGCATCTCCATCGCCCTCTTCGGGCACCTCACAGGTTTGCTCGGGCTCTGGTACAGCATAGGTAGTCGCGTCGTTGTTTGCGAGGCAATCACCACCGCCGTTAGAAACTGTAGATTATTGCGTTATTCTTATTTTCGCCAAGACCGCTTCGTGATCCGAAAAACTAAACTTTTCGCCAGGCACACGATCCGGAAAGGGTAGCTTATAGTCCACAATTTCAGCATTTATATGATCCGCACCACGCACAAATATATGATCAATGCGTATGCCTTAGGGATTCTTGGTCAGTGAACGAGCTGTTGTATACGAATTGCAATCCTGAAGTTTTTCGCTATCCTGCTGGGACCAAACTTCTTGCAACGAGACAATATCATATTTTCCGCTGCATAACTCCTTGCATATGGCTTCGACACGTGGCGCACGGTCACTGGATACATATGGAATGCCCCTGAAATGTTATTTAGATAGATAAGTTAAGCATTTATGGCGACTAACCATATTAAGCAACGACGCACCAAATATTCAATGTTAAAATGTTCAGCTCCAGCAGCAGCATTGTTGTGCAGTGTTTGCGGCCAATAAATGCGCTGCCACATTTGTAATTTCAAACACAACACATGGAAGTTGTTTGTTACCGCAGTCGCAGCGCTGATTAGATTATTTATATCTAAACAATTAAGAGAAAGCGAAGCACAAAATAAAAACACAAACGCAAAGCGAATGCAATTTAACAAAGTTGCCACTAGCACTACCAATGGCGGCATGGCAACGCTGTCTGCAACAGTATTGCAAAATGTTTAAAAGCAGCTAAGTTGGTTATTTTGCCGTTTGCAGCTACGTTCACCCTGGTTGTATAGCTTCCTGCGTAATTCACTTCTTTTGACGGTTCGTGTGCGCAAGTCGTGTTGGTTCAAGGAAAATGTCGGGTAATTTTACTTTTGGAGAAGGCATTAAATTTGTCTTGGACAAAATTTCATTGGACAGTAAAGATCGTCAGCTATATACCAAATATGCAGAAATAATACAAAACAAATTCATAGAAGCCATGTCACGACGTGATCCATTGTTTCGTGCGGCCTTTCAGGGCCTCAGCTTGGGCGGCAGCTTTTTAGACGACCTAAAAATTGATTTGCCCGATGAATTTGACATGCATGTGAAAATAAATCTAAACTGCACGTTGCAGCCTATTCCTGCACCCGGAAACGAAGGATTTGTATTTTTAAAGGTGCTAAATCCTATGCGACACCGTTGCATCGTCGACGGCTTTATAGACCGCGAGAACTTACAGGCTTGGTTTCGCGACAACATAAGCGCAGTTATGGATGAATTGCAGAATATTGACTGTGGCAACGCAACATTTTTTCTAAAATACATGCGCCATGGCTATGGCGTAGCGCACTCCCTTAAGGCCACCAATCGCGCAAACCGTGGTCAAAGCATTAAATTCGACTTTGTGCCCGTATTTGAGTTCGATGAAAAGGACTGGCCCAACTTTTCGGGAAAACCCTATGCAGGTCGCAAGTGGTTTGCTGTACCACGCAAATTTATGGGCACCAAAGACGCCGATCCCAGATCGTTTATTTTGTGTGCTCCGCACTGGGAGCGTTTGGTGTTGTCTAAAAAACAAAATCTGAAGGATTCACTACGCTTATTGAAAGCATTTCGCAATGCTAATAATATGCCCCGTTTGGTCAGCTATATGCTCAAAACGGTTTACCTCAATCTGATCTTACGCAATTCAAAGCGTGTCAACTGGAATCAATCGCCTGGTCGCATATTGATACGAGTAAGTGAGGCAACTGTAAATTTCGCTAATATAACCCTAAAATATTACCACTTTTCAATGCAGGTACTTGTGGATCTATTGCATAATCTACTGCGTGGACATCAGGCCTTCTTCTTAGACCCAGAACACAACAATTTTGCCAATCTCGATGGTGAGACTATTACCAATTACAAGCGCATTGTAGGCCGTTTTATTGAAAAACTCATAAGACGCCGTGACGCCAATTATCTTAAGGCTGATGACTTGTACAACTTCTTCGGCGTGGATGCACACTAAAAACAAAATCAAACTGGCTGCGAATTACTACATTTTTTTTTATTATTATTTAAGCTATACACATGTTTAATAGATTTTCAGTTGGAGTTGTAGCAAACGTTTTGTTAGTTGGCTTAGCGTTAAAAAAAATTATAAAAAATAAATCGAATATGCGATGTCCGACTGCTAATAGTCATGGAACGCAAGTCAAACTCGCTAACTAAGCGCTGCTGCTTCTCAAATATGGCAGATTAATTCATGTTATAATACATACAAACATATGCAAGTTTATACATACATTACATGAATAATATTATATAATAGAATAACGCGATGAACGCGCTGACATTAAGTTAACATTTAAACATACAAACTAGCAAGTAACTTGCAGCAGGTACGTTGAGGCGTTGTTAATAACAATTTAAAACTAAGCACTTTGCATTTAAATATACATTTAAAATTATAATATATTACACACACATGTCTGGTTTCATTCAGTATGTTTGCATTTATGTAATTCTTGAAATTAACAATTACGGAGACTAACTTATATTGCTGCAGCTCAATCTCTTGCTCTGTTAATAACGCTGGCTTTCACGATCCGAATATTTGCCGCTGAGTTTGCTCACCGAATAACGATCCGAATAGGCATCATACTTGTCTGCCTTGTAGTTGATCTCCTGCGGCGTATAGCCAATATTCTTTTGCCAATGACGTGTCCAATACAGATCTTCATTGCGCACCTGTGACGGCGTCTTGGCATCGCGGCAAACATATACGCAGTAAACCATGCAGCCGATCAGCGTCAGAAATCCAAAGATGAGAAACACAATGCCCAATATCCTGCATAGAATGATTTAGAATCAAATCAAACAGATACATATGTAAAAATGGTACACTTACCACACGTAGAGCGGTTCGTAGAATTGCACCACAATGACAAAGCCCAATGTGACCAGTATAAGACCAAGATTGAGCAACAACATTAGGCAGCAGACGCCCTTGACATTGGGACAGAATGGATTTGGTGCTGACATGGTTTCGATTTTGGCACCACGCTTGGTTGTCGATCGCGCGCTTCTGCCCGTCTTGGCGGTGCTAGCCACGGAATAAACGCTACGCGGTGCTCCACGTGACATGGGTCGTTGACTATACCGACTGTTAAAAGAAAATGAAATAGTTATTGCCAGCCAGATTGTTTATGTACATTTTTTTTGGAATTGGTTGACGCTGCAATTCGATTTTTTTTTTGCTATTTGCAGTACTTGTTGCTAACCTGATCTCGGAGGGCGCTTTGTAGGCCGCGCTCGTCACATAAATGTCACTGCCCGCATCACCGCCATGATCATAGCTCAGCGCCGAGGGCGCACGTGGCGGCTGGCGTGTAGGTGGCGGTCCCAGCGAGCGTGGTCCACCATTATCCGTATGCTGCGACAGTGCGGCCGGCGCCGGTGAGCTGGACAGACCCATCTGACTGTGGCTGTAGCTGTGTTGCAGGTGCTGTTGCCCATTGCCTGTAGCGCGTTTCTTGCGCGATGTATTACTATATTGGCCTTGCGGTGAGATGCGCTCGTGAGCAAGCGTATACTCGGAATAGGTGCGTTCAGAAGGCGCACGATGCGATTCCTCGCCATCGGTGGAGTAGCCGCGATTAGAGTGCACATAGGGTGGGTCTGGTGTGAGGCGTCCATGTGTGGCCACATAATGACCGCCTTTTAATCTGCAAAAGAATAGCAAGCGTCAAGTTTTTGCTAGATATGCGGCAACTATTAGTGAATTTACTTACTTTTTAACACGACGCTCGTGCATTCTAGATATAGATACTCTTTGAATTGGTTTAGAAATTGTAGTGTATTTGTTGATGTTCTTGCTTAGCGCCGCTTATTATGATGTATGATGGCCGTCGCTTTCGTTGTTAGCTGAAAACCCACAAAAAGCAGTATCATGAGTTGAAAGTACATAAATATACATACATATATATGTTATACAATATAAACAAGCATGAAAACAGCAAGTTTATTCTAGGATTGGCACATTTCATTGAGTTTTTATTAATTTGCAAAATTTTTTATCATATGACTAGCGTAATTCAAGCCAATGTTTAGGTTTAGTTGAATACAGTGAACGTTCGAAATAACGGCAACTATAAAAGTTAATTAAAAGTCTGTAAAATTTTGTAAAATACAACAATTTTTGGTTAATTGACGGAAAATGCCTTTATATACATGCTCATACATAGCTACAGTCAGTAAACAAAATATTGGGATATATTTTTTATATTTATATTTCCGCCATCAAAAAGGAGAATAGGTTGGAGAGAGATAAAGAGATTTAGAGCGTAAATGGCATTTCGATGCAATACATTCAGTGTTCCGGTAAGGCAACCACCCAGAACATCGTCATTTTAGGGTTTACGAATGGCTCATCTATCAGTGGAAACAGCTGAAAACTCAATACCAGTCATCGAATCGGAAATCCCCTTGAACACATCTGGGAAAATGTCTAAGAGTATAATAAAGCATAGAATTTCAGTCAAGGAATTATTGACCGCGCGGCTAGAAGGGTTTCCAAGAAAATTGGCGCCCATGTGTCGACGATTTGAAGCTGTTATTGAAGCTAAACGGCCTCAGATAATATTCAAAACCTAATTCGATATAATTTCCATTAATGTTATGAAAAATGGAATAATTTCTCTGCGTGGAGATTGTATTTATAGAGGGAAGTCCCTTTTTAGTTTGTAGTGTAAAATAATTGTGTACGGAATTTCTTGGAATAACGGCAAATATACACATATATGTATGTATTTTACATATATATAAATATATATGTAAGAATGTGCTGCACGCTAAAGTGAGCCAAACGTGAATTAGCTGGAATTTCATGTCACGTCGTAGATGTACATACTATGAAGGAAAGAGACGCCTGCTCATACGCACTCATATTTTTGTATCCCGTCGGCGCCACTTTCGCAATAAAAAACGCATTGGCGATAACGAAGATGGTGCGAAAGGCAAAAGGCTAGCGTCGTCAAATTATGAAATAACTGGCAGCATTGAAATTCGCAACGATTGGCAGCATTGCTGTGCTTGCATTGCTTGGCAGCACTTGTATGCTGCTAAAAAAGAGGAAAACAAATATTTGGTGTACTTTTCAAGTTGAACCTACAAAAAGGTGCCATAGAGTGTGCAACTTTTCACTCTGTCTGCGAGTCGACGTCATTTGATCAATTTTAATGCATTTCGGCCTTAAGTCTTGGCTAAAGTGGCGTTGCACAATACACCTTCTTTCTTTTTCTAAACGTTGTAGACACTTTTCACAACCTACCGAAATGCACTCCCATTCATAATTATTTAATTTGCAATTGCTTCGCGGCTTGAGACAGTTTTCTTATTAGAAACTTTTGTCTTATCGAACTGGTGTAAAGCCGCCAACAGACAACATTCTGCTGTTCAATCAAATCAAAATATCCAGTGGTTGTGGTAGAAATCTCTAGACGGTTTTGCCTAAATCGTCAATCGACCGGCTCACTCATAGGCGAAATTGAGAAAGAGCACATGTATGGCATTGTGCTGAATATGGTCGCTGTTCAGCAAGTCGGCCCAATTCGTGCTCTTTGAAAGGAAATGACTTTTTAAGCTCGCGTCGCAGCTACAGCGTTTCCACAGGGACAGTCGGGTCTGCAAATTTTTATATCGATGCGTTGAAGGTTATGGATGTTAATTGGAACTGGACTGCGGGGATTGAGGGGTTGATTCGGCAAAATGTCAACATTGTTTCGTTTATCAGCTTAACATGAGTCTTCGTACCAAACAGGGGAAAATAAACTGTTGATAACCAACTCAGGCTTTTCCGTACGTTATTTAATAAGTGTAGACAAATTAAAAAATAAAAATGAAAAAAAAAATGTATTTGATTTACTTCAATTCTTTTGGCGACCCAAATATAGCTACTAGAGTGCTCAAATTCAATAGGAAACCCTTTGAAGACATGCCCAACACGATAAAAAAAACATTTAGGTTGTTATAGTGGGGATTACTAAAGTTATTGGAATAACACACTAAATTGACAACGACAAGGCACGAATACAAAAATATCGCCAAATCGTCGGAAAATTAGTCAGAGTGCTTTAAATTGTCACATTATTACTTTTATCTTTTAGTTTCTATACGATTTTAAACATTTTTAGACAACATATGCAAAATAACAGTGTGCATGACTGTGTTATAATCGGATAGCTTATATGGTGTGGGTGTAAACCGCGAAAATATAAATCGACTTGCTTCTGATAATTGTTGCCCATGGAACATATAGTCTGCCACGCCTCCTTCTACCTGTTCAATACATTGCACAAATCTATAATTCCCTTTTACACGTTGTCTACAGGGTATAAAAATGTATTAATGAGCTTAAAATTCCACTAAAATAGTTTGTTTGTCTTGTAGAACAGCATCAAAACCAAACAATTATTCATTTGCACGCTTTTTACGTTTTCTAGTGTGAACATGCTCTTTTTTCAGTGTTTAATTCAAACTGTCATTTTACTTAATGGGCTGCGGCTATTTTAGCGGCTAGCCATAGGGGTTTGTAGCTTGCGGCGCCAGTGGAAACGCAAAAATCAATTGTTTGAAAGTAAAGTGAGCTAAAAGCCCGTACAAACTTTCGTTTTGCTAAAACTTTACTGTTTGTCAAATGTGAAAATGTCACCACTAATATTTATGAATATGTGTATGTGATTTTGTTTTGCTGGATTTAACTTTTTGCTAAAATAAAAAGCTTGTTATTCTAATGAATTAAGTTGAAGAAATTTTAAATGTGCGTTAAAACCACAATTTTATAACATGCGATTTCAGAGCTAAAGCAATCTCGAAATTGATTTCTTGATATTTGTTTAGTTATTATACTTGTGAGGTATCTTGTGTAATATATGATCGAATCAGTGTGAGGGCTGCCTTTTATATTTCGGAAATGGTGCAGAAGAACAAAGACATCGTTTATTAAAAACGAGAATACTCTCCATGAAACACTTTTTCCACTCCGAATGAGGTACATGCAAAATCTTTGTACCCAACAACCGTTTCTTCAGGTGTCGAAAAACGTTGACTTCGCAAAATGTTCGCTAACCTTTTAGTCGCAAAAATCAGGGGTTAATGCTAAATATCTAAACGTTGGCATATAGACTAAAATGAACATCCTGAAGTCAAAAATTGCAAGCAATCAGATTTTAGGTAAATTATTATTAATATTGAGTATTTACATTTATTATAGGGTTTTAGTTTGAATTGAATATTGTGTGTATTTTGTGTTGTTTTCTAAATTTCGTGGTATGTGTTTGTTTGTTTTAAGAATTCAATGAGATTTTCAATGTTTGTTCTATTCGGATTGGATGGGCAAAGCGAGGATTGTATATTATATTTTTTATTTAATGCCGGACAAATGCCAAGCAAATGTTCGACACTAATTGTTAAGTTACAATTATAAATTTGGCAGATGTGTGAAATATTTTTGCCTATTTGGAGTTTATGTGTTATTTTGGTATGCCCTAATCGCAGTCTTATAAATTTCATTCGGTCGAGTCTAGTTATTGTCACTTGTGTAGTTTGATTAAGATAATTCTTCATCTTAACTGGCCATAACAACCCGTTATCGGGTTACGGCCTGAGGTAAATACATTCTTTCATTCTTTCTACGAACAACCTTTTTAAGGCCTGGGTGGCTCTACTGGTCTCAAAAGAACCCAGTGTCATTGTTAGTCGCCTAATGGTAACATAATTAGATATGTTTAATTTATTTAGATTTATTTCCTCATACCATTTGTTACATGATTGTAGTAATTGTTGTTGTTTTAAATTAAGGTTATTTTTAAGTAGTTTGCGTATGACGTTGTTGTTTCGATTTTGAGTAAGTATTAGTGGCATTTGTGCAGCGTTTTTGGCTTTTTAACCTGATCCGCGAGCTCATTACCTTTGATGTTGGAATGGCCGGGAATCTAAAGAAGTTTGATTTTTGTTGAATATTGTGCTGTTGCTGGCCGTGTTGATAATGGCGTCAATGGAGGATAGTGGGTCTTAGCAAATCATGAATTCGCCACTCCTATTCTTGAACATGTTGATGGCTTCTAAGATTACAGTGATATCTTCCGATAGAACTGTTGAATATGATGGGAATAGTCCGTGTTTTAGAACATTATCTTCTGTCGTTATCGATTAGCTGGTTATGTAGTTTTTTAAGAACCGTCTGTGGATATAAATGTGTGTTTTGTTTTGTGTATTTTCTAAGGTTGGTTATAATAGAATTATTTTGGAGGGTCCAGGGTGGATTTAGGTCGAGGATTTTGAATTGAGAATGGGGTATTTCGTGTGCTGTGCAAAGATCTATTGTTTTGTGTATGACTCACGGCATTAATTTATTGTTTTTATTATTTATTTCTTTGATAATGTCAATGTTAAGCGTTTTGTGAGTGCTGATAATATTTTTGAAAAGTGAGGCTCTAAGGTAATCTCTTTTGTCTTCTATTTCTGGGATGTTTATTTCAAATAGCATATTGTCGATGGGTGTGAAAGGCCCCAAGAGAGATTTGTTAAGGGTTGATTTGGGTGTGTGTCCGTAAATAAAGAGTGCAAAATCTATTTTTGAAATAAATATTAATTTAACTATGTTTGTTAGAGTATAAATGCTGGAATTGAATTTAGAGCTTGCTAAGCATTTTATAACGTCTTCTTTTTGAATATGATTCTTATAAATATTCGATGTAGGAGTGACAATTGTATTTGGAATTAAACAGTAAGCTTAGCACTCCAAGTGAGTGTACTTCGGGAATTTGAATATTATCAGATGATATGGAGCATGAGCAGTTATGTTTCTTGCTTAAATGTAATTGCTTACTTTTTTACCGAAAACTGGCACCAGCTTTCTATATTAGTAAATAGTGGAACTTTAAAATTTATAAATAACTGAAAATCATCTGCGTAAGCGCAAAACTGAATGTTTATATGTAGTGAAATGTTTGCTAATTTGTTGTACGCTATAAGAAAAAGTATCACTGAGAGTGGTGATCCCTGTGGAATACCGTTTACTAATGGGCAAATGTTGAAGATTTGGGATTCTACTCGGACTAGTATTTTTTTTTTGACATGAAGTTGCGTATGCAATTAATAATTTTAGGTCCTATTTTCGTTTCGTAGCGTTGGTTTATTAAGGCGTGTATTCCCATACGTTCAAAAGCTTTCGAAAAGTCCAAAGAAATTATTGTTTAGTGTCTTTTTTTTTGTTACTGATTTTATTATTAGATGGTCTGCTTAAATCAGAGCATCTGTAATTGACTTTCCTTTTTTAAAGCCACCATAGCCTATTTGTTATGATTTTGTCCAACGTTCGATGAGATGGGTCGGTAGGAATAACTTGAGTTTTGTCTCCGCTGGGTTTCAGAATAGGGATTGTAAGGTTGATTTTGTAGGTTTGTGGCATATACATATGTATGTTTCAAATATATTGTTATATAATTGGACGTGGATGAATTTTGTATCAGTGGATATGATATTCTGTTTTGATCCAGGTGTTATGCCTTTTAAAGAGTGCAGTGCTCCGGATAGTTCAGAGAATGCTATTTTATTTTCAACTTGCAGTGAGATATGTAGGTTGAAAGCTATTGTATTTATGTTGATAAATTGCTGATTGAAGTTGCTATCTTGATAGTTATTTGACCAGAATTGGGGAATTATTGGCTATTTCTTTTTTGCATAGTCTCTTCCAATGAAAAAATGCAAAATAGCCTCGGATAAGGATACCCCGAACGTTGATGACCACCCCCGCAAACGTGTAAAGGACAATGATTTGACAATGAGGGTATGCACCTGGAATGTCCGAACCCTTAATTGGGATGGTGCCTCTGCCCTGCTGACGGATGCTCTCAGGATGTGCAAGGCAGACATAATAGCCATCCAGGAGATGCGATGGATATGACAAGGCTGCATTGAGAAAACAGACTGCGCCATATACTACAGCGGCCATGTGGATTCACCCCAGTGAATGAAAGGCTGGCAACAATCCGCATCAAGGCTAAATTCTTTAATATCAGCCTGATTATGCGCTCGCTTCGACGGAGGACAAGGACGATGCGACTAAAGATGCGTTCTTTGACAGATTGACAGTCTGTCTATGACCGCTGCCCAGCCCATGATATGAAAATCGTGCTAGGCGATTTAAATGGAAAGGTTGGAAGAGAACGCATCTTTGGTCCTACTGTCGGACAATTCAACCTTCACGAGACCACCACGAATAACGGGGTCAGGCTAATTGACTTCGCCACGGCGCGAAACATGGTTGTCTACACGCAATCAGATTGATCATGTTGTGATTGATCGAAGGCATGCATCCAGTGTGCTTGATGTTCGTACGTTCAGAGGGGTCGACATCAACTCTGACCATTACCTTGTTGCAGCCAAGGTTCGCATGCGGCTTAGCATAGCGAAGAATGTGCGATCTAGCGCACAGCGAAAGCTGGACGTAACAAGGCTGCAATCACAGCAGACTGCTGAAGCCTTTTCCGCTCAACTCTCTGAGCAGCTCACTAAACCTCCCTCTGACCCTGATAGCGCCGAGGGACTTTGGAAACATATATCCCACTCCCTGCGTGCTACCGCGGAAAACGTCTTTGGTTTCCAACGTCCACTGCCGAGGAACCAATGGTACGATCAGGAGTGTCGCGAAGCCACTGCAGTAAAGATCGCCGCCTATAGAAGGACCCTGCAGTCGGCTGCTACGCGATCTGTGCGAGATCACTATCGGGAAATGAGGAAGATCGAGAGGCGCCTTTTCAGACGCAAAAAACGCGAGCAGGAAAAGCTTGAGCGAGTGGAGATCGAGATGTGCAGAAGCAGGAATGACGTTAGGAAGTTCTTCCAAAAAGCCAAGCGTCTGGCTGAAGGATTTAGTACCGGAGCGTCTTCCTGTAGAGATGCAGAGGGAAATCTGGTAGTGGAGGGAACACTTCTCTGGCTTGCCGCCCCCGGAGGTAGCTTCCCGCCTAGCTATGACGAAGTCAGGGTGCCTGCCTGCTGAGCTGTTCAAGGCTGGAGGCAATGAGCTGATAAGGTGCATGCACCAGCTCTTTTGCAAAATATGGCTAGAAGAGAGCATGCCCGATGATTGGGACCTTGGTGTCCTCTGCCCTGTTCTCAAGAAGGGTGACCCCACGGTGTGCGCCAACTACCGTGGTATCAGCCTTCTCTCTATTGCATATAAGGCCCTATCGAGCGTACTGTGTGAAAGGCTAAAGCCGTTTGCGAAAGAACTGATCGGACCTTATCAGTGTGGCTTTAGGCCTGGTAAGTCCACCATAGACCAGATATTCACACTACGCCAAATCCTGGAAAAGACCCACGAAAAACAAGTCGACACCCACCATCTCTTTGTTGATTATAAAGCAGCTTTTGATAGCCCGTTGAGGGATAGAGACCTCTCCCGCCAGACGAAACTAACACTCTACAAGACGCTCATCCTTCCCGTTTTACTGTATGGCGCTGAAGCATGGGTGATGACGCGGTCTGATGAAAATGCACTTGGAGTGTTTGAGCGGAAAGTACTCCGAAAGATTTTTGGCCCTATACGCGTTGACAACGACTACCGCATACGATGGAACGATCAACTATATGAGCTCTACGACGACACTGACATAGTAAGGCGAATTAAGATTCAGCGGCTGCGCTGGCTAGGTCATGTTGTGCATATGGATGATAAAGCTCCTGCGAGAATAGTCTACAATGCGACGGTCGATGGGAAGCGACGAAAGGGAAGACCTTGCCTCCGCTGGAAGGACCAGGTAGTGAGCACGCTAGCTACAAAATCTTCTGATATTTGCACAAATCTTTGTTGTGGGAGTTGATGGTTAAAATTCAGATGTAAATTTTTTGTGGATTTTTGTTTGCTTTGCTTTAGTTCTCTTCTAAATAGCCTTTCGACTTTTTTAAATTGATTAGGCTTTCTTGATTGATATTTCTTTGGAATTTTTGAAAATCCTTTAATTTTTCCTTACGGAGAATAGTCAACTTTTTGGAATAGTGAGCAATTTGCATGGTTATTCTACTTATGTTTGCATTTTCTTTGTTTATGTATTTATTAATTATAATAGTGTAATTTATTTCCTCTGTTCGTTTTTCGAATTTTTTCCAATTTATATTTTATTTATTATTTACCTAATATTGTACAAAACTATTGTATTCTCTCAGTATAAAGAGATAAACATTGAATTTTTTTTGGCAATGATAAATGAGAGAAATCTGATCCGAAGACAATTTTAACTGCTTATTTATTTGTTCCTCAGTTAATCCTTTTTCCACTTAAGCAACCAAAAATATGTGTTTTTAACAATTGCACTGCAATATATAGCCAAGTACATTTGTCATTTTTAAGGGACGCGTTGTTTACGTTGCTTGCTGACTTAAAATTAATTTTTGCTGTTGTATTAAAAATATAAATAAAAAACAATCAACCAATACGTACAATTTTTTCCATACAATTATTTAAACAAATAAACATTAATTTCCTGGACGAAATTCATGATTTTAGAAAGCTCTTTAAATGAACTTAATCTCTATATCGACTTTAAAGATACAGCAGTAGCCAAGATTATATTAGGCCGTAAAAAATTCAAAAGAAATTGGTCGCATATTAGGTTCATGTATCTGAAAGGGTTAATGTGGGGGAACAGAAAGTCATCAAACTGGGACTATAAGCCCGATGACTCATTAGTTCGACGTTTTGGGAGCCGATGCGAAAGATCTTGCGATAACCTCTGAGAAATAAATCAGACCATTCTACGTATGTCTAATGGTATGGTGGCTAGAAACGCGAGAAACTTTAGTTGAATTAGGCTCGTCTTCGAAGACAGTCGCAATCGATTGCTGTTTAGTTTCGGGCTCATGGGCATATATCTAAGATTCGTCACCTGTTACGATCTTATAAACGTCTTTTCAAGCACCGCTGAAAAAAAAAAACTATTTGCAGCAATTCGCTGCACCAATCGACAAATTATGCGGTGTCCAATGTGGCATCTTTTTGATGCCCAGAATTGCCTCATCTCACGGTATGTCATATGACGATCTTGCACAACTAAATCTTGGCAAAACAACTATTTCTGCACGATTTTCAGGAAATTTGTTGGTGAGCGAACAGCGGCCACGATTAAATTCTAACAACCTTTTATATTTTATGGTTTTCAATGCTGTTTCATTGTCAAAATTCAATATTTGTGTGTGGCAGAGCCCAATAATATGTTGCCGACTTTGAAGCACACAAATTCTTTGCCTAGTTCAAGTTCATGCCACATTTGCATAACCGGACTGGGGAGCGGGGGCCGTTGGCGGGAGTTGGGCTTAAATGCAGCATGTTGTTGTTTGCTGCTGCTTGCAATTTGTCACTTGGGCACGTACATTTCGACGCAACCGACGTCAGTGGCGCCCACTTGAGGTAGTAGTTACAGCAAGGTGACAATACACTTGACATGGTTGCCAAAGCTGTTACCGCCTGGCCAAGTCAAGTCAAGCCGAGTGGCCATTCAAAGAGAGTTGGTTGGCTTAGCTAGCTGCCGCTGCCGCTGCCGCTGCCACCGCCCGGATATGTCTCAGCGATAAGAGCAGACTGGTCGTGGATGCAACAAACTTAATTACAAGTTTCTGCTTTGGGTATTCTAGTATTTATTTTAAATGAATATTATTATCGCCTGTTGTTGCTGATAAAATTGAGTTATTGACTCGATTAGGCCAATTAAAGGGTGTCAGCCGGCCTCTTTGCAGTGCCAGTCCGATATTGTGGCGTAACCATATCATATGCACACGTGCATATGTGTATTTGGTTGTTATATTTGTTGTGCTTCCCAAAGGGTCTGATCTTGGTTTTCTTTTTAGCATTTCCATATTGAATTGCTGCATTTGAAATGCAATCTAGCTTTGATCTGCTGCGGGAGAAATATACACTATCGGAGCGTACACTCGATTTGCTATGCACCTTGCGACACATACAAGTTGGTATTCTGCGCCCTTTAGTAGTTACTTTAGTAAGGAATGAATGTAAAAATGCAGTATAAAAAACTATAAGATTTATAAACAAAGAAACTAAAAAACGGGAAAATTATGTGCGATGACGAGGACTATAGACGATGGCGTGGATATACCGCCGCCTAGCTATGACGCAGTCAGGGTTGCAAACTGATGGCGCAGATGACCTGCCAGCAGAGTTGTTCAAGACTGGCGGCAATGAGATGGTAAATTGCACGCACCAACTCTTTTGCAGAATATGGCTAGATGAGAGCATGCCCGATGATTGGGACCTTGGTGTCCTCTGCCCTGTCCTTAAGAAGGGTGACCCCCCCGGTGTGCGCTAGCTACCTTGGCATCAGTCTTCTTTCTTTTACATATAAGGCTCTCTCGAGCGGACTGTGTGAAAGATTAAATCCGTTTACTATAGAACCTTTTCAGTGTGGTTTTAGGCATGGTAAGTCCACCACTGACCCAAGAATACTTAATCGACAACCAACATTTCTTTGTCGATTATAAAGCAGCATTTGACAGCCCGTCGCGTATATGACCCTCTATCTGAGTTTGGAATACCTGCAGAGTTGGTACGACTATGCAGAATGAGGATGAGCAACACACACAGCTCCGTCAAAGTGGGAAAGAGCTTCTCCGAGCCGTTTGATACAAAGCGAGGCTTCAGACAAGGCGATGCCCGCTCCCCTCAACCTCTTTAACTTTGTGAGGGAGAGTGTGTTGCGAAAGGCCGAAGTAAATAGGATCGGGACTGTGTTCTATAAGTGTCCAGTTGCTTGCATACGCAGATAAAACCGATATCATTGGTCGTACAAAGCGAGCTGTTACTGGAGCCTTTGCGGCTATTGAAAGAGAATCTGCCAGGATGCGTCTGGTTCTTAATGAGAGCAAGACAAAGTATACGTTTTTTTTGAGTAGAGAAACACAGCTGGCTGGATTCTCAGATTCATGTTGAAAACTATACTTTAGATTTTGTCAAAATGGCTTTGGAGTGTTTGAGCGGAAAGTATTCCGTAAGGTTTTTGGTGGAAATATGCTCGATCTTTGTATTTACTTTTAATTGATATGAGATCTAAGTAATTAAAAATGGCTACAAATACTAGTATCTAATTTTAGAATTTAAGTTGCTGCTTTTGTGCTGAAAATGATCGCTTTTCAACAAAAATTTTGAATTTCTTAGCGGTTTAGAATTCCACTCTATCACTTTCAGGCTTCTTTGCTAATATCGTTCTTAGGTAAGTACATAATATATAGAATTTGTTATTGATGAACCTTATGTTTTTTAAAAAGGTATATAATAATTTGATTTAGTATAGTTCTACACATGGTAGAATAACATAAGGGATGATTACTCCTCTTCTTCTGGGCACCACAATTTTTGCGAGTTCTTAGTTCTGGCGATGGATGTCGAAAATCTGCTGCAACCAGCTGATTTCAATATTGTAAACAAAAATGGTGTTCGCAAATGAGGTAGGCATAGCAGCTTCTTGCATGGTTCGGTTCACGGGCACATACTATAGGTGCTTAAAAAGGATTTCACTAGCCGTACCTCTGAGCAAAAGTTTTGGATTAAGCTTAAGCTTACGAAAATAAAACACTAAACACTAAAAAAAACTATTTTGTACTTTTTCGATTTTAACGAAAGATTTTTTTAATGATTGATAGATGGAAATTGTGGACTGGGGCTTTTGTAAGATTCCCCTCGCCCTTGTCACAAATCCTCCTTTCAATGTCACGTCACAAATCGTTAAAGCAGAAAAAACTGAATGCAATTTGTGACTTTGCAATAGTGACGTCACATCAGTCTTGAGTTGTGAAGTTGTTGACTTTTGTTGAACACTTTTGCATATAAAGCGATCCAGTTTAAAATTCATTTAAGGTATCACGAATATCCTTGCGTTTCGAATCAAAAAGTTTCTACAATTCGTTTCAACGTGTCCGAATCACACAAACCCCCCCTTTTTTTCTATGCCATCTACCAATAGCGGTAGAGTATAACAACGAATCCCTTCAAACTTCTGTATCATCATCAAAGAGCGATAGTGTATAACAACTTCGGTGGTCGAAAGACGCTCATATCTTTACATTCGTTGTCGTTATCCTTATAATTTCTTTTAAAGGCAATTTCTGATGCAGTTTTTTGCCTGGCGGTCAATCGCGATACAATTGTCAGTTCTACTATGCAAAAGTTTCAAGTTCAATGCTGTGATTTCTTGCTTCTTCTATGCACTAGGGATTTCTTCGTTGGGTGTGTGTTTGAGTGAGTGTGAGTTTGTGGTGTGTGGTGTGGGCGGCGCCTTCATCAAATGAAAAATCGACAAGCGATTGAGCGGCACAAGAGCGCCTTCGCTTTTTGGCAGCATGTGTGTGGTCCTGTGCTGGTCTTTGTGTCCATTTCTGGACTGGAGCTGCTTGTCTAGCCCTCACTTGTTTCAGTTTCTGTTTCTCTTTCGGTTTCCGTCCATTTGTATCATTTTGTGGGCATCAAAGCCTTTTTCAACTCCCATGAGTTGTATATTTACATGCTGTCCGTTGATTTGTTTGTTCGACTTACTTTGGTTTGTGTTTTGGGTATATCTTTTGGTGAAGTCTTCTGGCCTTAAAACCGTGACCGTACCTACAATGTGCCACATATTTCCTTTATTTTTATTGTTGTTGTTGTTATTATATGTGGTTTTTGTTTGTTGTTGTGAGTGGTGGAAATGAAATTCCATTAAATATTGTTTGTTTTCATATTTAACTTTTGCATAAAATGTGCTTAAGGCATAGCAGCATATTCGGTACAGCAGTAACTTAAACCACTGCCAGAACAGTTAATTCTTTTAAGAATTCCTCATTGGTAATGCAATTTTTTTACAATGCAAACTAAATTGTTTATAATTCACTTCGCTAAAATATACACTTTCCTGCAAATTAAGGGTCGCTGAATCTCGTTCGGCAACAGTTTTTCGTTATATCGCGCTTTAAAAAAGCAGCGATTTCTCGAGTCGAGAATTTCCGAAACGCGTGTTATTAGTGAACAATAAAAACAAGTATAACTTAGGGTTTGACCTATTGGAGTCGATTGCGAAGGATAATGAACTGGTAACATTTTCAAAACTCGAACTACGAACAATTCGAGTCGTACAAAAACAAAATCGTTCAGAAAATTAAAATCTTATCAAATGCGATACATTAAATATAATTTCAGTTTCATTTGGGACGTTTACAGAAAAACATATAGTATATATCGCTTAGTTGGCGCATCCCTTATATAAAATTATTGCTTATATGCAAGAATACATTTCAGTGCATTGTTTTTTGCCCTGTAACTAACAATCGAATCGATGTAGAAAGTTTTTAGTTTTCTTAGCTTTTCTTCATATTGAGCACGTACTACTGTCACGTGCGTGGCCACGGAAATGTTCATTTGTATGGGTTTTTTTTTTAAGTTTGAAAACATTCACTGAGAAAACTGTCAAAATGTAGAAATACTTAAAATTTATTGACAGACATTTTAGTCTTAAATAAACTGTTTTTCATTAATTCACTTATCGACGCCAAGGTTCGATAACATTATAAATTTTGGATCTCAATAGACGTTGTGAAATAGAGCTGCAAAACTATGGGTAATGGCACCATTCGATATTTTGGTTAGTTTCAGGAAAAATATTCGATATATATCGATAGTTAGTTAGTTACCTTTCTAACATTAGCCGCTTAGCTTATGTTTTAACAAACTATAGTGAGACATGAAAGAAAAATTTGATAGTAATGCAGCTCTACTGTAAAACCAAAGAGCATGATGAAGTAATAGAATGGAATCCTTGGCCGTTACATCGAGTCGACTTGCAGCAAAGCGACCATTCTCAAGAACTTTTTTCCCTTTCTCGTTCTTAGTTCAATTCAGCTAAAGAATTTTTGCATGAGATTTAACTGTGTGACTCGAGCTGATTTTCAAATACCTCAGTTACTAACTTGAATTCTATTAACATACCTTAAGAATTTATGTTTGTATGTCATACTCCACAATATTTGGCGCAAATAGGCCCTAAACATTTACACACATTTGCAGTAACATTTCAACTGTACAACCCATAAAAATCACGTATTTGCTAATTTTATGACTTTAGCTAAAGGTTTGGTGACTTTTATATTGTACATTGCATACACTGTGGCGCTTAAGCGTTAACATTTCAGTTACAACATTTTCGCATTCTGGCTAGATTTCGAAACTTTCGCTCTTGCATTGAGACAATGCGACAAAGACTTCCGCCGTTCAGCAAACAAATGCGAAACGGTGTTAACATCGTTAAAAGAAACGCCATACAATGGGCCTAAACAGCCAACAAGAAGGGCCCAAACGGAAGTCGTTACGAAAAAGCCAAGCCAAACGAAACGAGAAGTTAATTTGAAGCAATTTGAAATGACGAAATGAAAACCAGTTGTCGAAATGAGAGGTCTAGCCGCAGCCCCGCAGCTGCTCAGAGTTTTGCTTTGGGCCAAGTGTCATGAGTTGAATCAAACACTTGGCCATGGCCATCAAAGTCACCAGTTATATGTAAGTAGTACTGCTACATATTGGCCTAGGCCGACGACATTTACGTTTCATTCACATGGATTTTGTGCGAGTTGGTTGGGGTCGGTTTATGTAAATTTCATTAGATTCATAGTAGGTGCGGTCCAGTTGCGGCTTAGAAAGTTTTTCTTCTTGCCGTATTTCTGCCACAATTTGCGTGTAGTTAAAAATGAATTTGCTGCTGTTGCATTCCCATTTCCATTTATGTGGGCTTAGTTTTCACGAGAAGACGCTTACACACAAATTACTTGCCTAGATTTACTAAGGCTACACTGATGACTCTGCCTTTTCTTTATAGCCAAAACCACATTCACATACACTACTTACATACATACTTACAAAGAAACCAGTGCCAGGCAATCACTTGCACATATCGTGCACCTAGAACCGTTGGCCAGCGGCTCTAGTCACAAAATAAAAGAAAAGTGTAACGGCCAAACCACAAAACGCCTTTCACAAAAGCAAACTACTTAGATAAATCAAGGTGGAAGCAAAAGGAGAGCAACAAAGTTGCCTGCGGTCTCCGAAAGAAATGGCAAACGCTTTCGAAAGTTAAGGCCCGGCCAATGGATATTGCCAAATTATGAGCTGCGAAGCTGCGTATAGAGACAGTGCGGGAAAGTTATCCCTATGCACATGCAATTGCTATAATTTTCATCACACATAATTGTCGGCTCAATGCCGTCTTTTGCTCAAACAAAGAACTGGTTCAAAAGTTCATATACAATATAGAACGTGCTACATTTAATTCACCAGGCAACAAATTAAACCTATTTGTGATGTCGCCAGTTAGTTACTTAGTCCGATAGAAATGTTTTCTTTTTTCATAATTTCTTCAAAAGTGAAAAAATTATTAATCTGTTTAACTTGAGAAAGAATCGTCCGATTTAAGCTCTTTTGCGTTGAGTTCGACTCCGCCAAAGCAAACTTCTTGCGGCGAGAAAATTTGAAATTTTTCCCAGCAAATTTGGTCGTAATACAAATATCAATGTTCAAAATTTGTAAAAGCTTTTTGTTGGAAAATCTGATACTTCTTGGAAATTCGTTATTGTTTAGTGGTCCGCACATGTTTTGTGATTTTGTTGGTGATTAAAGATGAAATTTTCGAAAACTTTCGATGTTCGGAAGATTCGTGATTCGCCATGAAAATAAAGCCCGCCAGCAACGCGCCAAAGCGAATGATCAGCTTCGAATGCACGTGTCGCGATTTGCCGCAGGACGAACTTAGACGGAACGCGAAGGATATTCAGCTTCTAGACGACTGTTGCAGCAGCGAAATCGCTACCATCATCGTTAATTTGAATCAAACATCAATTGTCGAAGGAGAAGAAATAACGTGAATCTCGAATTACTCAACTCTAAACGTTGGGAGACACCAGTTTTGTGTTGTGCATGTGGCACATGCTAATTATCAGGAAGGGGATAATGAAGATGAGAGGAAGGAGGAGGAGAACGAGGCGGATCCCTCTTGTTAACTATACCTATCTCATCAGAAATCTTTACACAGATTCTTTCTAAACTATTGAAGCCTTAGAGTGGCGAAGCTATTAGCGGGGATCGAAAATACCATTAATATCTATTTTAACGATTTTTCCAATTTAAATCGACTTGCCTATTGAAGATCACAGACGCCAGCTCATTGGCAGTATTTTAGCAGGATTTTATCAAATGAAGTTCAAAAGTGTTGATTTAAGCAAAACTTTGGTGTGGATGGGAGAGATTCTATTTGATTATGGGGTTTATCATTGTCGAGACTTATTATTGATTTAAATGGAACAGATTTTTGACAGTTGGAGAATCTTTCTAACCCTTTTTGAGATGATTGTTCTTGAGCAATAAAATCAATAGTTTCTCTCGGTAAGCCACTCGATGGATAGCGTCGGATGTGCCCTATCTATGCAAACGAAGGGGTTTCACGCTTCACGCCCCAATTGACTTGAAACTAATGGTGTAGGTCTGTGAAGGTTGAAATATCTAGCAGATGCATTCTACGTTTCACATCTCAGAATCTGTACCCATAAACACACGTGGATCTGTAAATGCGTTTAATCCATTCAGCTAACAAAAGATTCAATATTTTCGCGAGTGGTGGGTGTGAAGGCTTGTTAGATGAGGTTGACCCATCTATAGCACTCAGGCAGCCTTTTCCACTGTGCTTTGCCCGATAGAGAAAGTTAAGACAGTGAAAATACTGTTTGAATAAGAACAGAATTCTCCCATTATCACAATTTTTCCGACGTCCGTAGGAATTCGTGAAGTCTCCGAAGTCCTCCAACTCAAGCCATATTGGTGAAGGGGTTTTAAACCTGCATATCCGAAAGTCCAGCCGCCAAAATGACGGAGCAATTACCACCACTGTGGGTACGCCGTGCAGAGTTATCAAGCTTAAACTTCATTCATGAAAAAAGACCTTACACAACTACGGGGTGGCGAAGACCCGAGTAGAGATGTTTTCTAATTTCCCTGTCTGAAAAGATAGTTAGTTGGTAGTGCCAGCAACTCGCTCATTGACCACAATGCATTGTGATCTGTTGGGTCATATCGAGGTGTGTCTATATGCAACCAACACTCTCCCATAACAGCCCGCCGCTACCAGCACGGAAGTACAAGTAAGGTTCGATACTATCGATAGTAATATGAATTTTGTCTTGTTTCATTATTTCTTTACATCTCAATTTACTGAAGAGGTGGTAAATATGTTTAAAAGTATATTAGAAAATATAATTTTTCCGATAATTTTTATTTCATTTTTCGGCCATAGCCAATGGTAATATGGATTCCATTTCATTTTTAAAACTTGTACATTTCTTCTCTCATAAACTTAAAGATGAGATCATCGGGAGGTGCATTCGATTTAAGCGATGCTCGCCTATCACTAATAAGAAAGCCGGCTTTGCTGAACATCCTTTCTGATTCCGTGGAAATGGCTGCCACACAAGATAGAAAGAGTGATATTAATTAAACATTAGCTTGCACTGTGTTTAATTTACTTATTTTCCAGTATTCTAGGTGGTCGATATCCAAATATCCATCCAAGATATCCAAAGTACGTGCGCAATTCTACAATAGCGTCGGATATGTTCGTCCTTGCAGTACTAGCAATGTTTGCTTCTAAAAGTGAAACAACGGTTGCTTTTTCATCTCTGGCTTTGGTGGTAGTCTCAATAATCGTTTCAGGCATATGTGAGGGTGTGATAAGCATTTCTTAATGAACACCTAGTAATTGCAGATTCAAAAGGCGACAAGAACTTTATCAATTGTTGAAAAAACTAAACAGAAATGACCTTGCCGGCATGTGGCTTTAAATTATCGATAGTGAAACAAAAAACATCGATAGTGAGATCCAAATGAAAAAATTCAAAATATCGATAGTACTATCCATTCCTTTGCAGCTCTATTCACCACAGGAGATACCACGAGGACGTCACTGACGAAACAGCATTCTATCGTCACCGCTTGTGGTCGATTTAAGCACGGATTGCTTAATTTTTTCTCTAAGTGTAAGCATTCAACGATTGTCTGACCTGCACGATCTCCGAGTCAACTTGAGATGACTAGCAACCGCAACATCGCCTCCACTTCGTGTGGCTTATTTGTAGAGCATGTGACAGTATAACTGAAAGACTGCATAGACGCATTTATTTATTTATTTAGTCGTTTACACACCCATTCAATAGTATAAAGTTGCATCAACTTAGTTGTATTAATCCAATTTCAAATTGTACTCTTAAAATTCGTGCCTTAGATACATCTTGCTACTTATAGTATTTATTGTAGTTTTTATTGCACTGAATCGGCGACTTTCAGTGCATCATTTTACAAGTCTCAAAGTAGTTCCCAAGCTTTGAAGTCTAGTAATTTAATAAATACTAGCAACAGCGACTAGATAGTAATGCTCGAGCTCCTCATAGCTTTGTGATGAATTTCAGACTGTTGTTTTAGTTAATTGTCCAAGCGCATCAAATTTTAATGCAATGTTCAAAGTGCAGTGGAACTGTGAACCGGCTTGACTTGAAGTGCAAAATGCAATCGCTTGGCTAAGACACTCATACTTGTGGCTGTTGTGGTTGTTGCGGCCATTAAAGTTGCGGCTCGAACTGTGGTTCTGGCAGTGGCCAAATGCAATTTGAGTTTTTAAGTAGCCGGCGCAGATCGGCGCGTTAATCGCTTTTAATTGCTAAATTACGCGCTACATTGGCAGCATTGTCAGACTTTGTGGTAGCTGCGACGCGCTTGTTAACATGAACCGTGTCTATGGCATAATGTTAATGTATAAAAGCCAACTCTATATAACATTTGGCTGAGGCCTGGACCATGCCTCTATTAGTCACTTTTTGTGTCTGTGTGTGTGTGTGTACCCTAGCTGGGCATACTAATGCGTGTAATTAGCCGCAAAAAAGCGGCAAGACCAGTTAACTGATTTATTAAAACGTTTTTCCATTAAATTTTTAACCCTGCAGGCTATTAAAAACACTTACAATGTCTCTCGCATACACACACACACACACACACAAACATATATCAACAAAGGTGGCCACAATTGGCTGGTCTGGGTCTGGGATATGAGTCGTCAACGCACCAACTCGAAAACTGGGCCTTTAAAAGGGGGCAAAACGTTGAAAAATGAACGACATTTAAAATTGTTCTTGTTGCTGCACAGTGGTCTTAAAGCAATGAGTACGCACTCGGCTGGCCATAATGCTACCAAACATCGAAGAGCAGTATTGCCTAATCTATTATATAAATAGGCTAAGGAAAAATTTGTTCACCGTTTTACACCAACTATATTGCAACAAATATGGGTGAAACTTATAGCATTCTGTAAGGAATTTCCATAAGTTGTGCGATATATAATTTTTATTTATATATTTTGCTAAATCATAGGAAAAATTAATGAAAAACAAAATTCCTGTATTTTATGTGGATATGTCGTTACATGTACTGTATGTGGTTACTGTTCACGAACTATTTCTCTGTTTGTTATTGACATCTGTAGTAGTATTTGTGTGTCGACAGAGAATAGTTGTCAATGTGTTGACACATGCATGTGCTGACGACCGTTTTCTCAGCTGCGACGGCCTGAGCTTACACTTCGGATGTGTCCGTGTAAATAGCCGACGTGTTCGGCCCATGTGGGCTATGGAAGAACATGATTGTTTTATATGTACATATTTGTAACCCACAGTTCAGTGTCTCATATAAGTCATTGAGAGAGAGAGAAATCAGAAATGCTAAATGATTTCAAATTAAAAAATTTATTGACTTTAATTTGCAGTCGGGATCCAACTGCGGGGTTAACACATGGAAGTCCCCACTTAATGTTCCTCAATAGGAGTCTTGCAAAAGCAATCTTAGTCCATATATACCGAGGTCTTTTGGCCATTTCCAAAACCCCTTCCCACCGTATCATGAAGCGTTATCTCTTTACTTTCGTTTTTGCACTCGAATACAAAACAATAGTAAACTTGTGATACATATCTCCAGACGCAACTCAAGGTAAAACTTAATTTTTTTTCTATTGATATTAGTACGTCTTCAATAAATTGGTTTCTTTGACTGTTACTATTTCCAAAATATTCTTTATATTATAAATCAATCAATATCCTCTAAGCCTTTATATTAATCTTTTTTTTGAGAATGTCAAAAGATTATATAGGTTTTTCCATGGTGTCGAACGTGACCAATGTACAAAGTGAAACTATTTTTTTTCTGCTAATCTTGGTACCAAAAAAAAAGAAAGAAGAAAATTGATTCGAACGTGACCAAAAATGCAACTGATGCAAATATACGTTCTAGTTTCGAGTTTGGTACCATGGAGAAGACAAAAAAAGTTGATGCGAACGTGACCAAAAAGGCAAAGTTCTCGACTCGAGTTCGTCAATGACCGCTGCCCAGCCCTTAACGGCAAGGTTGGAAGAGAGCATTCCACAGTTGGACATTTCATCATTCAATATGTACCTCGAACAACGGCCTAAGGTTTAATGACTTTGATGCGGCTCGATATATGGTAGTTTGTAGTAGCAGAGTGCAGCATCCCAATAAGCACATGGCTATATATTTGTCCCTTGATTGCACTGAATCTTATAAAGTACATACATATAAAATAAGTTTCATGAATCACATTTTTCACCTACAAATGTAGCACTGTACCAAAAGTGCAGTTAATACTTAATGAACAGAATTCCATATATTAAACATATATACTACATATACACTTCCTTCAGTCTGCGGTTTAGTCTGCAGTTGTAGCCATATGTCAATGTCCACTTGTGCCATATTGGCCACAGCTTATCCAGATAAACTTCAACAGCTGTAAATTGAGCTTTCGTCGGCTGAGGCTGATTTAGCGTTTTTATAAAATTCTCACACTATAGTTTATGGTTACCGCAAGAGGGGTAAGAAGTCTTGACCAGGCTTGACCAGACTTGACCATCCAAAACAGAGGGTAATACAAAAGGCAAATAAATTGACTCAGGTAAAGTGCGCGTCTATGGGTCTTAGTTCCGTAGCGCGATGAAAGCGCGATAAAGACGAAATATTTCATATTAATTTTTGGCATTGCTTTAGTAATTCTGTTCCTGTTGTTGTATTTTGTTTGGCTTTTATCTATTTGGTTGTGTTTTTAGCCACTTGGGCATGCGAAATAAGCGGCGAATACGCTTAAAAATAAGCCATTAAAACCAAAGAGCCAACAAAATAAAAAGATTCAACGCCAACTGAATAAAAGGTTACAATTGCCGTTTGCTATTATTATGGTTGTTTTTGTTGTTGTTGTTGGTAGACAATATTAAGTTCCAACTCTTGTGCGGAGAAAGTTGGGCTTTATATTTGCAGCGGAACCCTCAGTGTGCCCGTTTCCAACATTTCAATTTTTCCCTTTAGTTGTTTATACCCTGTACTCAAAGTTTAAAAGGTTATTACAGATTGGTGCAATGTATGTAACAGGCAGAAGGAGGCGTGGCAGACTATATGTTCCATGGGCAAAAATGGTCAGGAGCAATAGTCGAGTCGATATAGACATGTCCGTCTGTCCGGGTTGTAGCACCGTTCTCGGAGACTATAAGAGCTAGAGCAAAAATTTGCGCATATATCGTGAAAAATACGATTTTGTCGAATTATGTCGATATCTCACCCCCTTCCCCCGTGACAGATCTCGGTTTTAACCCACACCATAAAAGCTATCCAATTGAAACTAGGCACAGTTATGCACACTATTACTGTGCATGTGTAGTGTAAAAATGATTCATATCGAAAAAGAACTTCAGAAGATATAGCTAATAATGTGCCAATTTTAGGCCTCCTCTCCTATGAACTGCAACAGAATTTCATTTTTTACAGAAATGTTAAAGTTAACATTTATGTTAACCAAATGTGAACAGTTACCGTTATTACGCACATACCCCTCAACGCGTCGATACAAAAATTTACACAGAAATTTGATTTTCATGGAAAAATGGGTACAGGGTATTCCACTGTCGGGCACCGTCCCGACTGTCTGAATCAAATTTTTTTCGTTGGTGTTGTTGCTGCTGTTTACTTATTTTGCAAACTCACTTAAAACTGTAAAAAAAAGTTTACTGCGCGGTTTGCGCACAGTTTTAAGAAATCTTTTTTATTGTTTTTGTTGTAATTCTTGTATATCTTTCTTTTGGCTTTGATTCTACAATTTATCAAACTGCTGCCAACTCATCTTTGCGGCCAAATCCAACTAATAGATGCAAAACACGAAAGATGAAGCTAATTTTAAACGCCCAAAGTTGATATACCCTTTAAGAAAAATCTATTTCCCTTTAAGAGGCAAGCAGATACAATGACTTTTTTTTTGATTAACCAGAAATATGTTAAAATCTATTAAATATACTGTTATAGTATAATGTAACTGGCGTTACGGCCAGATCACTATCGAAAGATGAACAAGGAACAAAAGCTCCTTTTCAGTCGTTAAAAAAGCAAGTAGAAAAAGCGCTCGAAAGATAGCCATTCAAGATGTGCAGTAGCAGGAATGGTAGGAGGTTTTGCCAAAAGGCAAGCATTTGACTTAGGTATTTAGTAGCTATTCGCCGCATTGCATCTTCCTCTAGAGATAGCGGGGGCATCTGGTTGCACAGGGTGTACTGAGGTTGCGTAGGGAACACATCTCCGACTTATTCTCGACGATTGATGGGAATAATTCCGCCTTCGGCATTCTGACGTCACCAATCTCAGATGTCGACGTAGATATACCGCCGCCTAGCCAACACCAAGTTAGGGTTGCTATTAAGCGGCTTATGACGACATTCTCCCTGAGTTGTTCAAGACTGGCGGCTAGAGCTGCATGTATCGATGGTTTTTTCCACTATCGAGGTATCGAACAGGTAAATCATTTGCAAATTACAACTATGCAAATGACGTTTCGAAATTGTGATTTGCGGTGAAGTGCTAAAAAGCAGAACATAATCTCTATCTCCTGTATTGCTGAGTATATCAAAGCGCCACAGACTTTGGTAACTAATGATATTATGAGCGATTTGATGGAGTAACTTGAATCTTTTGATACTGCAACAACATGCGCCAACCATAATAATATGAAAACGGAGCTAACATTGAACACTTGTCTATATGTTGTGTTTGAACTGCTAATGAAACGAATGTTCGCAATGGGGAATATGCGGCCACGAAAAGGACCAAAACGCTAGAAAGGCTAGAAATTATACAAAGCAAAGTTACAGGTAAATATAAAACATTGAATTCACTTCCAATAACGGCCGAATCGCCAACAATAATCCAAATGGACGCAAATTCAATTTTTCACTATCAATTTCGAATGGCTTCAAAATCGAGTTTTTGCAGCTATACTAGCGGCAATAAGTTGGTAGGGTGCATATACTACCTCTTTTCAGGAATCTGTCTAGATGATAGCATGCCCGACGCTTGGTACCTCGGTGTCCTATGCCGTGTCCTCAGGCAGTATGATCCCACGGTATGCGTTAACTATAGTGGCATCTGTCTTCATTCTATTGCACATAACGCCTTATCAAGCTTCCTGTGTGAGAGACTGAAGCCATTTGCGAAATAACTGATCGGACCTGATTAGTGTGGTTTTAGGCCTGGTAAGTAAAAGATAAAAGGCCCACGAATGTCAAATCGACACCCAACATGCGAACGGGTCCTTACGGACAGTCAAAAAAAAGATAATGATAAGATAAGATTTGAATGAACCTTATTAGTGCGGTTTTAGGTCTAGTAAATCATTGAACATGGACAGATGTTCACACTACACCAACTCGTGGAATTCTCATCTGACTTCTCACTTTGTAGAAATTAACTTTTGAACGCTGTTGTTCAACATTATAACAACATTTTCAACAAATATGCAGCGATGCCTAATAATATTGCATAACTGTTAGATATTCGAAATAATAATAATAATGTTACTGGGCCCTGCGACCTGTAAGATATATTGTGCCCCTATTAAGCTTACAGCTCCCCTGTCAGTCCCATCTCTGTTATAAACTGAATTATGTGGGATGGTTCCAAACGGGTCATATCGACCAGCAATATTCTCTATTCACCTAGTTGCTTCAACCTTCGTTTCGCCAAGGCATCAGGCTCAGATAGAATCTGCTCAGAGGATTCCTCATCAAGTTCACAGAACCTGCAGGTACCGGAGCTGGTGATGCACAGATTAGATTGTTAGAGCCGAAAAACTGTTTGGCCTGTCTAAGCCCTGGAATGTTTATCCAGTTCGTGGCTCCTCCTAGTCTCTCCTCTTCCCTTAGAAGTTGCTTGATGGTGTGTCTGCCAATGCCAAAGGTTCTGGTCCTATCAGTGGGTTCGCAGCACCATCCCACGCCAGCTTGTCCGCAAGTTCATTCTCGGGGATATTAGTAAATCGTTAAACATATTTTAAAGTAGACACAGCAAATGTACAACATTGTCTTAAGTTAACTTTTAAGCATTTTGACCAAGTTAATGTACTCTCTATAAAGGTATAAAAATAATCAAAGCTACACAAAAATATTGGCATATACCGAAATGCGTCACGTTTGCAACATTAATTTCAATCAACAGTTGAAAGTTCTATCACATTTTGATTGCTTCTGTAAAAAATTCAATTGGATTTCTAAATAAAGAAACAATTCTTGAATTCCCTTTCACGATAACTAAACCGAGGCAAGCAACAGTTGCCCATAACTCTAAAATTCCACCTACTGGGCTGCTAACCCAATAATCTATAATGTGCTGTATCAAAGTACACTATGTAACAACTGTTGCCATAGCACACACTTGAACGATTCTGCAATTCGAAAGACTGGCCATCACAAAGGGGTGCTAATGGTTTGATATGCGGCAACGACGCACAGTGGATCCAACTGACTTCTTTTTCGGCGAAAATCATACCTTTTGAGGAAGTTAAGGCATTTTTATAATTCCTTAACCTTCTCCGATACACTGCGATAAATATGCTGAGAAGAGAGGGAGCTTCAAAAAACGTTAGTAAAGTTCGATAATATATACACCAAAAGTCTTATCCTAACACCTATAAAATGTGCTTATTGCTTAATAAATCGTTAAAAGTTTGAAAATTGGCAAGAAGTTTGCAGTCTCTTTTGATCTTTGTGTACACATGCTCGCCAGATAGACAAACTTTCGACAAGGACGATTTGTTGAAAAATAAGCACAATTTAGAACATGGAATTTTTCCATGACATGCAAAGATAAGACATTTGCAGTATATAATATCGAACTTTACTACCGTTTTTTGAAGCTCCCTCTATACACAGCTTATTTATCGCAGTGTAACGCAGAAGCTTAAGGGCTTCTCTGTTATATGCATTTTAAATTTTGAAAATATCTTTACTACCTTAAATGTTATGATTTTCGCCGAAAAGATGTCAGTTGGACCCACTGTGCGACGACAACGACTACAACTTATAGCTAAAAGCTTTTTAAGCACAATTGTTGCTTGTCAGTGTGCGGGAGAGTATGTGTGTGTGTGTGTGTGCGTGTGTGTTATATGCCTTGTATTGTTTTTTTTTAGTGTCATTTAGTATTACAACCAGTGGCAATTTCTACTCTGCTCATTGTTATAATGAGACATTTTGAAATGGCGCCCAAAGGTTTGGCCATTTGCTCTAATTGGGTCATCAACGTCTGCTTTTTAATTGACCAGGCCAAAGACTTATAAATAGCGGTCATATTTGCAACATGTCTCCAATACAGTCATATATCAATAAATGCTTGACGCATTAGTGTAAATCTTAAAATGGCTTTTATTTACACTTGCCCATGATAAGACCTTTGCATTAAGCTTAAACGTGCTTTCAATTTGGCTATGTGTATAAATTTTGTACATACCAATGGGTCTCATATTTTAGGTGGCTGTTATGGGAAAAACAAATAGATTTAAGTATATTAAGATAAAGCAAGAAAGTATAGACTAAATTTAAAAAAAAATTTGATGCAGACAGTCGGGACAGTGCCCGACAGTGGAATACCCTGTACCCTTTTTCTTTATAAACAATAAATACGGTAAAATTGGAACGGAAGAATCCCATTTTTATACTGGTAACTCCAGTATTCTTGGGCCAATGTCGTTGAATTTTGTAATATAGATCAAAAATACAATTATAGATTTCTATGACAATTTTCAATTACGGTGGAAGGGGGGTTCTATTGAAAAAATGTGGATGCAGTTTTAACGATTAGGGTCACACGAGTTTCCACACCAAAAAGACCAAACGGGCACTTTTCTTCAATATACACTTCCAGTTCTGCCTAGAGTTATGGTTAAGTTCTAAATGATATCCTGGCTTGAAACCAAGCAATAAAGTAGTAAAGAAAAGTGAAACTATTTGAAAGCTCGATAGGTTTCGGTAGATACTTTAAAACTATATTTATAGAGAAGTACATATTTTTTGATGCGAAGTAGTTTTCGCGTATATGCCGTGATGGTAGCTCAAAAATGGTGGAGATATGTACTTAGACGTTTGCTTATACGCATAGCAGGCGGTAGCAAATATGCATCTAGATGGTATCATATTATGTCATGTCAATACTGATTCACATTTTATGTGATGGCAGCTAGTTGTTAGAAAAACTGAGCTGACATAAATTTGTGTGGTATTAGGGAAGAAATACCAAAAATTGTTTCACATCAAATCCGATGTTTCACATCTGCCAGGCTCTCTTGGTTGTTGCCAAGTTTCCGATTATTATTTCAGGCATCATCAAGATTGATCTTTGTATCAGAGCATGTGCGAACTCTAAAATAGCAGCAATTAGTAGGTAAGATCCCGACTTTGGAGCTATTTGAAAACTATGACAAAGTCTTGCATGGCATCATAATCATTTAGATCAAGAAACACAAAAGTAATGACAGCCCTCGCTTCGGGCGAGTACACTGTACTTATAGTTAGTTATACATACTATCCATACACACTTACATATACATACGTACACTGTCTTCAGCTAGCGCACTAAGTATCTGTTAGATACACAATGTAGAGGCGCTTGGCTGATAAAGATCATAAAATGTTTCACTTATTGTTACTCGTATTTTAACTGTAACTGGCGGCAAAAGCATAAAGCTTCTATCAAACATGTGTGTGTGTGTGTGTGTGTGTGAGTGTGTGTGTGTGTCTGCGGCATTCATATCTGTGGCGCACGGTCTAAATGGCACCCAAAACAATGCGCATAAATATGCGGCTGGCAAACCTGTTCACAGAGGCCTCAACACTCAGTAGCAGCGGCACAGCAGCGCATATTTATGGGAGGCAGCGACGCAAAGGGGGCGTGGCTGAGGCAACTTGGTAAGGCCAGACTTAACACCGTTATGTCTTTTGTTTTTGTTGTTGTGCTTTTAGCTATGGCCCCATGTAAGTAGAGTTACTTTCGGTTGAGGCGTTCATTAATAGTTCAAATAACTGCACAAGTGTTTTATGTCGTTGCCAAATGCACACACACACACACACACACACAAACACACACACACACACACACAAACACACACACACACACACAACCACTCAAAAAGTTGGTAAGAACGTGGGCCCTGCTTCAATGGCCAAGGCGAAGTGAAGTTCTTTTTTGTTGTTTCTAAGCAATTAAACGCTTTAATTTAACTGCTTCGCTCAGGAGAGCGGGAGAACAGAGAAAGAGGTCAAGCAATTTCTCCCTCTATAAGTGGTCACAGCTTGTCCTAGTATTTATTAGCCTGGCCATATGTGGTTTACAGTTATATGTGCTATATTGATTGCATAGTTATACTTTTTACTGCATCTCTTTTAATTGCACAACTAGCCAAACTTGCTACACGCTGCTAACAGTACATTTACAACTGCTACATTAGCTAGCAATGAGCTGCATTCAAATGCACTTGAAGAATAATCAGAGTAAGAAAAGGTTAACCGACGCTTGTATACTCTTCAGGTCGGCTATCATCTTTTTTAACATAAAGTTTGTGTTTGTAAGAGCTTTAAGACCCAGTTTTGGCTTTTCTAGTTAGTCCTAACCACTTAGGTCCCAAACATCCCAGCCCGTAGCGGTAATCGGAACCGCAATTGCAGTTTTGTTGCATAGGACTAGCGTCCGATTCACGCCAGCTGGAAACGCTGCCGGCATGACCGTTTGTAGCAACAGGCTTTGTATGAGATTCAAGTGCGAAGAGTTGGCATGGCAACAAACGGACAAAATCTCCTCTAAGGAACATCTCGGTAAAACTGACTATAATACTAAGCACTACCTGAAGATAAAAATAAGCCATACACATACAACAAGTCACTACGTGTGTGGTGTGGTGTGGTGTATGTGCATCTAACTACAGTGCATTTGCGGTATTTATGCAAACTCATGCAGCGGCCTTAACAGCCAGCAGCCGGATTGCCAGTTGGTCCAGGTACTGCCACAGCAGCCGAACCGCCTTATCTGACGCCAGCGTCGACGCCGAAGTCGACGTCCAGTGGTTCTACTCGTTATTGTTGTTGTTTCAGTCGTTACACGTTACAAGAAGCACGCGGTTTTTGCTTTTCCCACGCTCGCTTGGCCGGCCGCAGTCGCAGTCGCCGCCGTAGTTGTTTTGTAGTTTCAAACCGAATGCAAACTTCCATTTGGCTTTTGTGTCCGGTTTTTGAAGCTTATATTCTAATGCGGCCAACACTGAGCACCAGACATGGACTTAATTAATATTGACTGGGAGAAAAAATAACCTGATGTTTAGTGCATTTAAGTTTGCGTACACTCGGGATATAACCGATCTATACGATGGTGGCTATATGTGCATAGATTTGTGCGCCAAAATAGCTATATTATAATGTTGACTATAAGCTCTGCATATTCATCAATTATTTAGAATTTAGCGTACAATGAGTATTAAAATACTTTTAAGAAGCTTTGAAATAGTAAAACAGCGTAATAAAAGCTATATTTGTAGAAATAATTTGAAATTGCTGTAACTCGTTTTTTTTTTTAATTAACTGTATGTTCCTTTTGCATGAGTTCAAGGATTTCTTAAGGGTTTTCATTTTATGGAAAACAAGACTGAAATTAGGGTTACAATTCCAAAAACAAGACTTAACTCCTAAGGTAAATAAATTTGAAATAAATTCCGTGCTCCATTAGTAGTAAAACGTAAAATGCATGAGAAAACAGGACACCACCAGTATGCCAACTTTATAGATTTGCATATGGCTAATAAGTTCACTTTATAGTAAGAAAAGTTGTTTGGGCTATTAAGTCTGATGAATTTTATAGATCCGCTTTCATCGCTAATGGGTTTTTGCATTGAAAATAGAGAACTACTGCAATGTACGCATACATACTATCTATTCCTGTAGAACAATGACACTGGGTTCTTTTGAGACCAGTAGAGCCACCTTAGGCCTTAAAAGGGTTGTGCGTTGGGTTTGATATACGTAAAACCACAATTCCAATGAAAGAATGTATTTACATCAGGCCGTAACCCGATAACAGGGGTGGTTATGGCCAGTTAAGAAGAAGAAGATATAACTGACGATGCAATATGTATATTTATCATAAATATTATAAACATCATTCGATTCAGTCAATTCTGGAGTAAAGTCTCATAAATTTGTAGGCTATTTGTGGGACAAGTAAATATTTTGAGTAAACTAACAAAAGCTGTCTTAACAGCGATCTCTGTCCCAATAACGCGTGCAAAGGGATTTACAAATAAAAAACAGCAACTAATCCGACTCGTACAGAGATGGTATTGATTTCCATAAAACCCAAAACCAGGCGGAATGATATATGAAATTTGAGTCTTGCAACATAGGCAGATTTTAACAGATCTGTCAAAGACCACAGCAGAGTTCTTTGTATGAACCGACAATAACAACAGCAATATGCCGAAGTGCTGATGCTTATAAACGTAATGGAATTATAAACACTCTACACAAATACATACACACGCAATAGGCTTCACTTGACATTTACACAACTTCAGATGTGTGACGTGACTGTATGTGTGGGCAGCATATCAAAAGAAACAAAAAAACACGCCCACCAAAAAATTGCGAATTTTTTGAAGTGCGATACAAAATTATTTCATTATGAGCCGAAACGCAGACAGAAATACATTAAAAGACATCTACCTTTAAAACGTACATACATATATAGTAACAACATCGTATG
Organism: Chymomyza caudatula; assembly: GCA_035041775.1. Lineage (NCBI taxonomy): Eukaryota > Metazoa > Arthropoda > Insecta > Diptera > Drosophilidae > Chymomyza > Chymomyza caudatula. The sequence continues at coordinate 4,297,023 of JAWNKW010000133.1, forward strand.
CCTGTGTGTGTGAGAGCATATTAAAAACCCATCCCAGAACAGAAACAATGCCAAATTATAAAAGTTACGCCCGGGTCATAAATTGCTGTCGGAATGTGCAGCCAAAAAGACCTTGATGCCAAAAAAAACATATAAAAAACAGTTTATCCGAAACTACTTTGACTTTTTTTTTTGGAAGACATTCACTCGGTTAACTGCTCATCATCATAATTATATGACGACGCAAACTTGATCATAATGTTTTGACCACCTTTGGCCAAGTTTGAATTGCTATTCTTTTTGCTCTAAAATCACATTTGGAAAAATGCTTAAATTCTCCCACTTACAATCACATGCGAAATTCATTGCGTGAGCAAAAGCAAAATACAATGAAGTCATTTTTTTTGAGAAACACAGTAACAAAAATATCTTACAAATTGCTTTAATTACCTAAGCTATTTATTACACATAAATCAACTCAATGATGTTCCATCCACTGAAGTTTAAGAACACACACAATACAGGTTTTCAATATATGTATAGTACTCTCTCATTTAAAAAGCTATTGTTAACTAGCTTAAGTGTAGGTCATAGTTTAATAACTACGAGGTAGGAGTCGACTGACGACACGGGTCAGTTAATTCTCTGTTTGCCGGTACTAAGTTTGCTTTTGCAACATATTGGAAAATAGTACCTTAAAAAGGAGCAAGCTTTGGCAGACGGCTCATACCTTGTATACTTATATTATGCTAGTACATAAAGATAAAAAGAGTCGCAAATCATTGTGATAGAGAATTGTATAAACACGTCATTTAAATGTTTGTTGGCAAAGCAATAGCATGCGTGGGCACAACCTTCCTCGTTGACGTACGCAGCAGAATGAAAATTACTGATCCAAAAAGAGTGATGTCAGCAGGCGATTTTTACCTTTTAATTATTATACTTTGGCATGCCAGGTATTTGGTATATTTATCGACTAGTCTTCACCTTGTCGTCGACATTCGACGACTTAATACACGCGCTCATAGCAGCTGATTACGAAGAGGCTATTTCCCTGTCACCAGCACTTGCCCAATCAGAGAGAGCGAGTGAGGTTACCTTGCTAAGTATACCTTGGTGTGGATGTTTGTAATTCTTTTTTCCCCCTTTGTCCAAAAGGGAAGCAGTGAGATTTAAGTGCAAGTGGTCCTATAAGCAGTGTCTAATGCTTTCGTTTAGTGGCCAAAGTTTGCTCCAAATCAACTAGTCAATAATATAGTTTCGAAAAAGTTCCTTAAAACCAATTTGTGCTGAAATATCTTAATGTTAAGATGGACTTTTTATGATTATGATGAACTTTATGATATTTTTGATTTGAAAAGCGGCTTGTCCTTGCGTGAAATCAAATACCTAGACTCTATTTTACAAAATCGATTAAAGGTTTTCAAATTCTAATGGTCAACCAAATTGCGCATATTTCTAGTATTCGATGTGCAACTTGAGTGGTTTCGAATTGGCTTATTGAATTGCTTCCCAAGATTAAATAGTTTGCGTTGGAATTTGAAATATTCATTTCAAAGTTTGAAATGCAAACCATGACTTTGTTGCTTGTATATTTGTTGTTCCTATTTGCTGTTGTGTAAGCAATCTTTGCGCAATGACATAAACATGTGGCATTAATTACATGCAGTTCATTTTATGTGATGAAATCATCATTGAATAGTTGTCTGATTCGCTGACAGATTCATTGACAGTGCAAGTGATTTTATACCCTTGCATAAGTGTGCGTAATTGCGTGTGCATAACTCTGTTGAGCGTTAGTTTTAAGTTCAATTCGAGCTATTTAAAATGTCACTTTTTTAGTCAATTATTGTTTTCATGGCACAGAAAGCTATACTTAACCAGGTTTTGCGAGAGCAACCAATCGAACTGCTAAGAGGTATACCTGGTTCCAGGTGTATCTGATCAAGTATACCTTCCTCGTTTAGGTTCGCACTAGACTGCAAAATGTCGAATTGAAAATAGGGCAAGCGATTGCGTGAGCCTACCTGGTTAAGTATACCTTGCTCTGGCCTGAAAAACATAGATGGTTTTTGGAACTTCACTTGTTTTTGCTCCATTCTTTATATACCATATATGTTCAAATATGTATGGCCCAAATGGCGAGAGTATCGTAAATTCCATTTACATATATTTTCATTACCAATCACATATTACTTCACGAAACTAGTTTTAAATTAGTAATTACAAAAAAGTTGTAATACTTTAGCAATTTTTCGTCTTATTAATGTGAATAAGACGTCGTGACCGGTTGAGTGGATTACTGGAACGTTGTTTTCGAGATTTCGAAATTGAATTGGATCAGTAATCAGCAAAGTAAACTTCTCTCTACTATCATCTTCCCTCTTTCACTTGTGCAGTTTGTGACGACAGTTTGAGAAAACTAAACTTATTTCTTATAAACTGGAAAGATTCAGAAGATCAAGGGTATCTTCTTTTGTGATTTGAGTTTTGAAAATGATCTTTCGTTTTTGCGATTTGTTACTTGTATCGATATTCGTACTTGACTCTTAAGACGAAATGCTGTATTACTGGAACGGTTTTTCGGAATTCAATTTTTTCAATAAAATCTTCGAAATTAGAAAAAATTTCTGCCTAAACTCGGAAAAATCAGATGATTAAATGCCTCATCTTTTAAGTCGATTATAAATCAATTAGGAATCATCTTTCGCTTTTGCATGTTCGTTATGTTCATCGATATTTTTACTTGATTCGTGAGTCGAAATTCTGGCACTGAAAGTTTTACCGTCAATTACATGAGTGCAGTTTCTGACAAGACATGGAAAAATTCATTGTTTAGAATTTTTGACAAAGTTGTTGATGTTTCTTTTGGACCTCTCAAAAGCTTGTAGGAGTTTCACACAATTGACCGCAATCCTTGCGAATTGAATTTTTTGGGAATATCATGATAGACAATACCTCAAGCTTCATTCCTTCACATATTTGTAAGCTAAAATTTGTGTAATTTGATCGTCATGTGGGTGACCCGGTAACCGCAAATGCCTTAATCCGGCTCTGCCTTTACCCCTAGCTATGAGGGTAAATGTGATTTAAGCAATGTACCGCTGGTTCCATTTGCAAAAATATTGAGCATCAATAGTCGAGTTTATGCAGAATACCTAGTCCAGATTCGTTCAAAACTCTGCACATATATATATATATATATGTTTAATATCTTTAGATAAGGCTTTTACGAGGTTTTGAGCCGCTCTGAGAACTCCAAGTTGAAGAACTCGCCGTTTGAAGTAAGTGAAACGAATTCGAAAGTTGCAATGCTTAACTTAAACGATTATGAAAAAAGTTGGAACATATTTTGCGAAAAGGGTGTTGTCTTTTCCGAAACACAATTAGTTTCACTTTTATGCATTCTTTTTCTTTTCATAAAAGGTACGGAGATCACATTTCCCAGCCACAGGCTGCCACAAAAACACGCACAGCAAGCCGTCCATCTTATCTTAACCCTCGGGTTGTTGTTAGTCTTAATACCTAATCATATGTGTAGCTGCCTTAGGAAGAATTAAACTTAGAAGGGAGTTGTAACGGTGTGTATACTTCGATATCTTTTACAGTTAAGTTACGATCATCGCGAATTGATGAATGTTTCAGATGATACAATCAAATGGAGCATAGTGATATTATAGCTTCATGAATATATGTATTTGGTTTAATTTTCGTAGAGGTGATTAGCGTTGATTAATTTGGCCTTTTTGCCTAAGATTGATGAGTCAAATTTACATATGCTGTTGCTGTTAATGTTTGCTACTCGTTGGCATTTGTGAGCTTTGGATGAGTTTTCGCCGCTTCCCAGAGATAAGCAATACGCATACGCAGTGTTGTATAAGCTAAATGTATGTGCTTGCTAGTTATTGTTGTTATTGTGGCTAAAACCTGTCTCAAATAAGACCAACAACTACACACACACACACACACACACACACAATGCGGCAGATTACGTAACTTTCGCTGTCAATTGATGTTGCCAGCGGCTATTGTTGTTGTATATCAGTCGGTGTTGTTGTTGTTTTTATAAACTGCTGGTAGTAGTTGGCGTTGGTGGCTTTTCAGCTGCATGCATCATGTGAATTACGTTTATGACCATGAGCAACTGACAGAAGCAGCCGCAAATGTTGGGGCATCAAAATGAAAATGTAACTAGCCTGAGTTAAGAGTAAAGCAAATTGTTGCAATTTTTATTGTTGCTTGTGGCCTGCCAACAGTTTCAATAGAATGGCATTTAATGGCCAACAAAATATTGACCAGACGCACGTTATTGACATGACGTTGGCAGGCAAAAGTAATCGTTATGCAGGCCATCAAAACAGCTCAAGATGAGTCAAAATGGCGAGTATTTCTAAGCCAAAGACGAATTGGTTATTCTCTTTAAAGACCAAAACTATGTTGAGCACAGTTTGTGATTAGTTCTTTAGTTTGACAATGTTGTGCGTCCTGGTCATCTCCATTGTAAGAAGTACCATTGATATCATGCAGTGCAGAAGGCGTGCACGAAGCAGAGTCGCCTTGAGGAGATCCCTACATCAGACCGTTACTCGGTAACGGTTTATCATGTCCATTCATAAAGAATATGACTTTTTTATTCAAATCATGCTAATCTTGCATTCTTTAAAACTCCTATCAATTCTGTTTCGAAATCTAATTGCGATTGAAGCTTTTGAATCTATCATACAAATTTTGGGTTCATCAATCATATAAAATCAGCAAATCGAGTCGGCGTTAAAATACTCTTTATTTTGACTTCGGGAACATACTTATTAAACTCTATTAATACCTGAAAACTTAGGGCCTTAAGCAGAGAGACACTGTATCGACAGCGGTTTATTTCGGTATATCTCTCTTTGGTACGGTATCAACGGTTTCGACTTTGATTGGCTAAAAAAGAAGAAATATTTTTCAGCCGAAATTTGTCACTTATGATTGTCACTTATGATATGTACATATGTTAGGTATCTCATTCAATCGAATTTAAGCCCAAATCCTTGACTTAGTGTTTCTAATATCTTAGTAGGCTGTTGGCCAGAATACCCAATATAAAGCAGAGAAAGTTTGTCAAACTAGATAATAGATTATCAATAATAGGCAAAATATGGGGCCAGGGGACACCACGAGCAGGTTGTGCGTCCACTTGGCTAAGTCAGACCAAAAGTGGTGACTGCACAGAGAAAAAACGCTGCTCTAAAATTAAGTTTACCATTACTCAAAATGCGAGCTTGTAAGTACAAATTGGTCTGGAATTACAAGAAAAGAGTGCAACTTGTACCTAATTGAACAATGAGACTAAAATGATCTAGAAATAGCCACAAAATAACTTAAGTTAACAAATTTTTTGAGCAAATGTACTTGATTGGAGTTTTTGTCTACTTAAAATCAGCATTTTCAACTTAAATTGAGATTTTCTGTTCTTACGCTGTTTCGTATGCCTAGATTTGCTCAATTTAAGTACAATGTTCTTGAGTTGTGTGTACGGTCAAATTTTCTCGAATCTCTTAAAAAATTACCATAAAGTGAAGCTTCTTTTCTAAAAACTTGACTTATACATGAAACGAACTCGGAAGCATGTAACCGACATTGATTAACAATATGCGTTTTCAATCTTAACATTTTTGAAATAAATTAAATAAACGCTGTATCCGATAATCCAAAACTGCTAGCAAAAACCTTAAATTGGAAACCGTTTCTTCAGCGTAGGCTTAAAAACATATACATGGTTGTTCCCGTTTTCGATTCCGATTGCGACTGGTCGATATGACTGTACTAACTGTTTTGGTAACGCTCTTCTTTTCCTCAAAGCTACTATCTAAAGAGTATCCCCTAAACGGGTCCAGTTCAAGTTGACCCCAAAAAAACGTGAAATAAAAAATTATTACTATCAACATTGTCATCAAGAAAAACACTTGGCCGCTGGCTGACTTGTTGGATGGTTTTTTTTTATATTTTATTTTTGCTTGCTTGGTAAGTTTCTTGAATTCCCAGCTGTTGTTTTACTACTTTTATGAGGCGTTTTGCTTTATGGGAAAATATACAGCCAGCGGTGCTGGGTCACAAAAAAAAAACAGAAAATGTAAGAAATATTGATTTATTAACATTTTCTAACTTTTGAAAAAATGCACTCTGCTTAGCTTCAATTTATCTAAATTTGAACGTAGCTGCAAGATAGTAGATAGAGCTGACTTCCGGTGCATTGAACCACAAGTGGCAGTTGTCTGGCAACACTGTGTGTGTAAGCAATTAATTTCACTTATTGGCCAATTTTGTGCATGTCTAACATGGCTAACAGGCTGTCACACTTACAGCAAGACAAGTTGCCGCTTGCAGGCTTTGGGGCAATGTCGTTTGATCATTTTATTTAGTGTTCTGCTTTGAGGAAATCAAAAAAACCAAACCAAAAACGGCCAATTTTATATGGTCAGCAATGCTGCAAAACAGATGGTAGCATTTTGATTAGGCTAATGGCTTTTCCAATGCAATTGCCAGCGATTTAGCTGCTTCAGCGGATTTCCGCTGCGCTGACAAATTTTTAGCCTTGCCAAAATGACATAAGCAACGCCATTCCATTGCCCATAAATTATAAACAAAAAAAAAAAATGTTCAGAAAGAGCAAACAAACTGAATCATGCTCATAATCGTAAACAGCTTCCTACGCTCTCAGGGTCAACGACTACGCTACGTAACGCCATAAGGTCTAAATTATAGCGCAGTTTATGGGGGCTGCTGCTTAAACGCCCACGCTGACCAATGCCGTCAAAATACTTTGGCTATTAATAACGCTTAAGCTTTAATTGTTAGCTTAAGCTGGCCAAAAAAAAAAAAGTTGTAAAGTGTTTGGCGGAAATAATCACCAGTAACCTTCAATGTGGCCGAAAGTGCTAAAAAGTTCTACAAACAAATGCCCTGCAGCGAGGGCTTAGAGAGGGAACTGCCTAGGGCATAAGCATATCAATCGTAATGGTATTTGAATATGCACTGAGAAAAATTACAGACTAACAGACTCTTTCTCTCTCTCTTTCGGAACATAGGTGAGCACAGCAAAACCCCTAATGGTTCCAATAGAACTCCACAGTGTAGTATACTGCAACTTTCTCGCTGCACCCGTAGTTCCCAAGGAGATCCGAGGGTCAGTACAAATGAATTAACCCAATTGTATGTTACCAGTATAAATTTCACCCCAGACCCGGATCTCATCTCTACGCACAGTGGGCAATAACGCAACAAAATTATAAAATTATTAAAATATGTTCTTCGATATGATCATTTTTCTGGCATAGCGAACCGATAAGAAAACAAAAGTTTCAATTTATTTTTTACTTTACAAAATTTAATGAAAAAAAGTTGTTTGAGCCAGTATTGCTGTCGGAATCACACTATTCTGTTACCACAAAACATAACAAAAACTTTTCACTTTCTTAACAACAAAAAAATGGGTTTATTTCAAAAACGTGTTATTTTGCATAAATTTGTTATTAAAAAGAAGAGTTTAATGAAGAATATCCGAAATATATATATATATATATATATATACCGAAACCGTACCGGTATAAGTATATCGGTTTCAATTCGGTTATTACCGGAAAAATATAATAGCTATCGGTTTTTCCGAAAAAAAACATATTTCGGCTACGTTACGGTTATGGTACAAAACTCAATCGGTTGTTTTGGTTAACGGTTACGGTTAAGATTACGATTTGAATCTCTGCTAGTAACAAACACGGAAAAATGTTTTTAGGACAACTGATGATCTACTAAATAATGTGTTAGCCAACGTTGGAAAATCAAATGTAGAGCCAATAAATGTCGATTTCGCTAGAGCAGCGACATCGCCCACTGTGCGTCCCTGTCTGCAGGTATAACATTTGTCTTACGTAAACCGTATAACGTATACAGCTCATATGGAGAGTAGCAGTTCCTACAGTTCACTGCTTTTAAATAAAACCAAGAAGCTTATGAAAAGTTAAAATTATTGATATTCCTTTTGCGATTAGACTGAAACCAGAGTAAGTTTTGCTAAATTCGATAATATAAATAATAAACTTATAACTATGCAAAACATATTGTTATTAGCTATAACTTATGATAGCGTGAATAATTACATAAAATATATACTTCTTTTATATCCTATATGCAGAGTATAGCTCTGTATTATGTATAGAGGGTTAACGAACACATGAAGTACATATGTGCAATATATATAATGTTGTCTTGAACAAATATTGGTCACGTTTTTCATGGACTCATCGAAACACCATAATACCTTATTGACAATCTAGCTATTACGTGAAATTAGTTTGCCAATTTTATATCTATGCATTTATTTGTATTCCATTGCGGTATCTGCTTATATAGTACATATACCTACAATACTAACTAAACATATATCTGAAGAAAAAAAAAAAACTGGCTTACCTTCTCTCGTCATTGTTCAGTTGGCGTTGTGCCACAATGAGACAGAAAACGGTCGCAGTTGCTTTAATACCAAGTCGAAGTCGTTGTTGCGGTTACTACTATGGTTGTCGCAGCTCTTGTTGTTATATTTGTTGAACTGCTATTGTTTCGTTTATTTATTGTTAACGCTTTTCGTACGACAGGTTGTTAGGTATTTTTTCTTGCCACAACACCTTTCATTACACTCCACTAGCTAGTGCACTGAGGTTAAAAAAAACACAAGTTATACACACAGATACACATATCTATCACACATTCCCATGTGATTACATGCTATGCTTTTTTGTTTCAGCTCTTTGGCCAACTGATGTTGGTAGCATGGCCAGCGTGGGCAATTGCATATGGCAATATGCAAAATGGTTTAAGCCAAGTGTTGGTGTTTCTAGCTGCCACTGTAGCTTTTCTATCTCTCTTTTCGTGTGTCTTTCTCTCAAAATCTTATGCTGAACAAGTGGGCTGCACATGGCCAAAAGCAGCTTAGTTGTTCTGGCCAAAACTTAAGCCAACTCACACACACCATCGTGCAATTGCTACAGATGCCTATATACGTATGTTGATAATGATCGCACAGATATGATATAATCGCAAGCGAAAAACACAGCTGCTCATGAATGAAAGCCGACTTGGCTTTTCTCACACAACAATTGCACACAGAGCAATAAAGCAGCTAACTAAAAGAGTTGGCCAACTTGCTACATGCTACATGCTACAGTTTGCAGCATCTAGTGCTAGACTAGGAACTGACTGCAAATTGCAGTGCCTGAGTATTGGGCATACAATTCGTGTGTCTGGCTGACTGTTTGGGTTAAGTAGGGCCGTTTGTGCCCCATAATGAAATCAAGCATAATCTTGATACGGGCAGCAAAAACAATGGCTAATAATGGCAGCAGGTTTGTGGCAAGCTATGTTGCACACACACACACACACACATACACAAACAATTTAGAATTTAAGCACAGCTCAAATGAAATATTCAAATGCTGCGCAAACTTATCGGCCAAAAGCAGCTATAAATTGTGCGCCATTTTGTTTCGGTGCGTCGGTGTGTGCATGTTTTATTAGTCTTCTTTTTCTTGTTTTTTTTTTTTTTTAAATATATGTACACATTTTTTTTTTGGCAATTTGCACTTGCCAACAAATTTCAACAAAATTCAAATACACTTCGCAAACAGCAAACAACAAAACACAAAACTCGAGAAGAGAGACACTCACGTAATCCGCTAAAAATAGTTGAACGTATTGCGCGCTGTTCTTGTTGTTGTTGTTGTTGTTTTTGTTAGTATCGCTTTTTCGAGTTTTGGGCGTTGCGCTTTAAGCTGCTCTAATGCTGTTGCTGTTGTTATTGTTGTTGTTGTTGTTGTTATGGGCTTAGACTTAGTTAACTAACGGAATGCGCGCACGTTACGATCGCCAACAGTTTTGAACACGAACTGATCGCCAGTTGCGGCCAGCGCACCTGCGTTAGCTTAGGTCGCACAGACGATTTAGACCTAAATAGGTATAAAATGCGCGTGAGTGAGCGTTAAAACCGGTTTAAGCTGTTGCCGCGCTCTGCTTGGCTGCGCTTAAGCTAAGAGAGCGCCAAGGACTAATGACGATGAAGACGCTAATGACGTTCTGACAACGACAACGACGTTGATGATGACGTTGATAATGCTGTTCATGATGACAATGACGACAAGCAAAACGTGCGGCATTGCACTTTGCACTTTTGGCAACGTGGCAACCTGGCAACTTAGCAACTGTGAAGCATGACAAGCTCAGTCCATGTGCCGCTTGTGGCATGTCGCATGTTGCACTCAAACTACATTTAATAACCGTTAAACGCGAACACCGCTCGAACGCAATACATGTGCAACAAGGGCTGCCTCTGCTCCTTTCACATACACATTGGATGCGCGTTTTCCTATTGTGGGAATGGGCAGTTAGAATTTTCATGCAGCAGGCGGCACTTCATTAACCTCAGCGCTGCAACAATAATAATAACTTACTTCGTCAGTCAATCGTGCAACGGCAATGACGCTTTTCCAACTTTTTATACTCTTTTCTGGCCTAACAAATGTTTATAACAGTTTGCAACGCTTTAAGTCAGTTTTCGTTCTTATACAAAAGTATTTTTTTATTTTTATGAATGTGTGTTACATATCGAACTTGTAATTACGAAGACTCTGTTATCAAGCGAAGGCAACCTCAAGTCTGATTTCAAAGCATGTTACAAGTGAAGGCAAAATTTAAGACGATTTAGCAAGATGTGGAACCTAAAGGCCCACAAATATGTATCGATAAAGTCCACATTTTACAGATTGCAAAGATTAGTTAATAAAAAATGATATCCAAAAGAGTTATTTATGGCAAACTTTGATTCCAAATCAGCAATAGAGTTGCTTAAGTTATGTTATATCCAAGATCCTTTCATTGAGGTAATATTTACCTAATGTTATTATTTTATTTTTGCGATTGGGTCGGTGTGATTGGACCTGACTATGTTATAGGTGCACGTAGGTTGGCGGGCGTATCAAGTAGGGGGCACAGCGCTTATAAATAGAACATTTGATAATGGTAATGATTTATTGGGAAATCAGTGGCATTGGGCTTAACACCGAGAGTGAAACTGAACTGACCTGATCTTTTACCTACGGACCTTTCCGATTCTTTTATCTATAGCTAGATTGAAAGATTTAAAGGTGCTGTGTTGTCTAAAATTGGCATATTATTAGCAATATTTCTATCCGATTTTGATTATTTTTCCACTACGCATGCACAGGAACAGTGTGTCGAGTTGGATAGTTTTTATGGTGTGGGTCTAAACCGCGGTAAAATATTCACATTGGTAAAATATTCGACTCTAACTCTTATAGTCTCTGAGAAACATTTTTCGCAACATATAGTCTGCCACGCCTCCTTCTGCCTTTTAAAAGTTGTAGTGCATATAATTCTCTGTAAATTTGGTCTATGACAATAATGAACCTTGGAAGTTTTTACACAATTGACTTTATAATAAAAGAACTCAAAATAACATGGATTCTTTTGAAAAGAAGAGTATTCTGAGTATGCATAATGTAACACCCTGTTGTTGGCCTTTCTATCTGGCTTTTAAATTTTCTAATGGACGACAATTGCTCGTTCGCCTGGCAGCCGCAACTTGGCCAACTGCCGCACGTGACTCTGTTGCAGCTAGTTTTTCTCTCTAGTCTTTTTTTTGGTGTCAACACTTGCGCTAATTTCCATCAATTCAATGCCTAACACCTTCTGGCTGAAAAGTCATTACGAAAAGTGACTGTCATGGTGTGGCAATAGAGCCAGAGACGCCACCGTTGCATATCGATAATGAGCGTGACACGCGGCTGTTGCTGGATGCTGGCAAGAAGTCAGGTGGAAAGCAGCAAAGTGGCACGGTGAGCTTGCAGCTTTTTAATGCCATTTTAATTTAGATAGATAAGAGCTTGTTGCAGCTAATGGGTTTGCTTATAAACTGCCGCGAACTTGACCCAGTTACTGTGGCATTGCAACCAAGTTGCAACCATTTCGCTTGCCGAAGGGCTAAAAGTTTTGCTGACAGGGATCTGTCTCTCTGTCTGTCTGTAAATGTAAATAAAAATTCATATGCAAATGCATGCAGCCCAAACACACACACTGACACAAAAAAAAACCCCACAGACTTTGGTTGCAATAAAAAAGCAGTGTTTTTGTTGGCCATTTTTATGCGCATTGCTTATTTCCTGCTGACCATTTATTTGCTCCCGTTTTTGTGGTAGCTCGGTCCAAAACTAAATAAGTTAACTCTTTTGTTGGTCGGAAATTGAACATGCTCCAAAAATGTGCATAACTTAAATTTAAAATTGCTCTACAGCACAACTTTTTGGACAGGGCGAAAAAACAACTTCAATGTCAACTTGTGTATTTGCACTGGCATATTATGGTCTGGTATGGTAGTAGTATGATGTGTGGTAGTATGTGATGCAGGGCGCCACAGACAATTGTCAAATGGTGCGCCGTGGGTTGGGCTCGAGTTGCGTGTGGCACACTCTCTCTCTTGCAGCAGCGTGGCAATTGTCACATTGACAGAAGCTAAGGTTGGTTGCATTTGACTTATGTACGTGCGTGCTTAGTGGAAGACAGTGGCGTTGTTAGAAAGGAGACTGCCAACTCAGTTTAGAGATATACACTTATGCCCTCGAAATCGGAGTGATTTTCGATCTCGTTTGTTTGGTCATGGGCTTCTATTGTTTTGTTCAAAAAGCTAAATGATTGAATGAGAGGATGACATACTGTTATAGTATCTTTATGACTATAATATGCATCTTATTCTTATAGATTTACATTATTTTATGGCAGCCTTGAGCGAACTTTCATAGGGTACACAGACATAGCCGAAGTGCAAACCGAATGCTTGACTTACAGCTTGTAAGAGATAAATTGAGCAGATGAAGCACTTATTTGTGTTTTCTTTTTGCAAGAGGGAAACAATTTTCCAGTATATTGCAAATTAGACTTTTGTACAAAGTGTAATAGAGGTGCTCCCACTTTAATATTGCGTGTTTGTTGTTAAGTGGATAAACACATATATACAAATTTGGTGCAGACGGTGCCCTTCCAACATACGGTAAAATAGGAACGAATGTATCCACTTTTATGCCTCTTTTCATAATTTCGATATGACTGAAAGCATTTTCTTATTTTTGATTTTATGCCTATAACTTCAACTGTAACTTAGATCGAAAATAGTTTTAAAAATATCTGTGGCAATTTTCAAAAGAATATATTGGCGGGTTTGTCGCTATCTCATATGGTCTCGAAGATCTAGCGACTCATACATATAGACGGACATGGTGAAATCGCTACCCGAGGTAATGCTAAGAATTTTCGCCCATGGAACTTATGGCCTATCACGTTACATACGTTGCACAAATCTATAAAACCCTTGTAAAGTATGTGTACAGGGTATAAAAAGATAAGAGGGAAGTAAGACGACAACTAGGGTTCAACTGGCGCTCGAATAGGTGAATGCTGTTACATGGATTATGGCTGCAGCAGGTGAAAGCATGCGCGACTTCGAGGTTTACCTTGACCAAGCAACTACTCACGATCGTCGAGTAAAATGCACGTAGCTGGGTCAGGGTGGACCCTCGTGTGTTTAAGGAGCTGCCACTTCAAAAGATCCAACGGGTGAAGTCTAATACACTGACCTTGCGTTCTGTACGTTTATATAGGATTTTAAGTTTCTGTCATTGCAAAAGGAACTGGGGTCACATGGGCAAGCGCACATGATGAAAATCGTGGCGAGAACAATCAGACATTGGTATACCTAACGTTGCAGGATGCGGATAAGAGTTCAGAGTGGACCTCAAAAGATACTTGCTAGTTCGGAGGAGGCAGTGGTACTTAACGGAAAGCATACTGTCCTCATGATGTAGGTGGTCTCTGTGTATGATAACAAGAGGCCATTCAGAAGGAAGAATTCTGCACAGCTTGAAGGTTTTACTAACACTAAGTGGAGAAGACCAAACTAGCAGAATAGTCGCGGAGAGGGCGATTCGTTGCTGTGTAGATCGTGGCTATAGTCTCCTTGCATTTACAACCGGTAAAGGCTTTAAGAACTTTATTTTAACCACGAAACATTGGAAACTGAAAGACGCTGTCGATGGAAAGAGGCTAAAGATGATATTAAGGTAGGTAGAAACCTCTTAGGCTTATGCGGCTGATATTTGTTGTTGTTGTTTTTACAGGCGGTGTGATGATGTATGACATTGATTACTAATCCTTCCAGTGTCGAAAACCCTTAGTATGTTATATGCCCAGACATATAACTAGTTAACTTTCAAATATGTATTTATAAACCTTGGTCAACAATGATTAAAAAAAATACCAGTAGAAAAACGGTATTATTATACGGTTTAATTTTTACATAAATTGAACAGTTAGAAGACCTCTTCTGTAGTTTGGCTAATATTAAATACTAAAAACGATGTATCACATAAAGCTGTTCTTGCATTTAAAATTTTACTTCAAGGTCTTACTTTCTGCGCCTTCGTTTTGTAGAAAGCCTCTTTTAGTATTTCGCGCTAATATTCTCATTTAATCGCTGTTTTCTTTTTAAGTTTTCATTAGAAGTAATTGCTTATTGTCCACGTTCTTTTGGAAGCGTTGCACCAATGTTACGCCCCTGTCTAAACCCTGGAAAAAGATGAATGGAGCCACACTTTGGCTTTGTCAGGCAAGTCTTAGACCCATATACTACACCCACACACATGCACACCAACACACTTGGACATTTATATGGCATACACATGCCAAGTTCATACCCGTACTTATGCGCCTCGACCCCCTAGTATTTCTTGTTCAGTATTTCAGTATTTTTTTTCTAGAATTCTCTTTTTTGTTTTTGTTTTTACAGACCTTACTTTGATACCAAAGTCAGACAAAGTCGTAAAAGCTTGGGCGTTGATGTCGTCGTTGTTGTTGCCGTCTAGTTGACGTTGACGTTGTTGTTGTTGTTGCTGCTCTCGTTGGTGTCATAAAAGTTGCATAAAACTGCAGTGACTGCAGTGATTTTTAACAGTACGTCGACAGTTGGATGTCAGACAGAACAAGAGTCGTGAAAGTTTGACAAACATAGTTAAAATATTTAAGCTCAAGCAGACAATCGCATGATGAAAACGGTAAAAGGTCTTTAAAATAAAGGCAACCGACAAAAAACAGAGAAACAGTCGAGCATAAACTTTTGATGGTACAAATCTTAAATCATTTTCAACACATGCTTAGCACTTGGAACTGATATGGTATCTGGATTTAATTTAGATAAAAGCTTCGTTTTAGCATTGGTTGAGGCCTTTGACTTTGCAACCACAGATAATGTATTGAAAGCAATCCAATAAACACTTGCCACAAGCCGTTCCTGCTTATGCTGCGTTCACACTGCTCGTGAGAAAACACAGTTTTGTGTAGTGTGAAACGCATATTAAGCGCACTGGACTAAACTCGCTTTCAAGCATCAACAGATCAAAACTTGAGCTTGAGGATTAAAGCCACAGAAATTCAGAATGGCTCGAAATCCTTCTTCTGCTTTGCGCGAGCCTTTTCAAAATGGTTATACCAAAGGTAGCTAGCGTACTCTCTACCTGGTCCTTCCAACGGAGACGTGGTCTGCCATGACCTAGACAGCGGAGCCGCTGGATCTTAATTTGCTTGGCTATGTCAATGTCGTCGTAGAACTCAAAGAGTTCGTCGTTCCATCGTATGCGGTAGTCGTTGCCAACGCATAGAGGGCCAAAGATCTTACGGAGTACTTTCCGCTCAAATGCGTCAGCGCCATAAAGCTAAACGGGCAGGATGAGCGTCTTATAAAGTGTTAGTTTCGTCTGGCGGGAGTGGTCTCTACTACTCATTTGCCAACTGAGACCTATTGGTAAGAGTGATTCTCTGCTTGATCTCAATGCTAACACCGTTTTTCATTGGGACGGTGGTGCCAAGGTAGACGAAATCCTAGACAACATCAAAAGTGTAGTTCCCAACATCAATCTGAGAGTCCAACCGCTGTGTATCTCTACTTGAAGAAAGTATATACTTCGTCTTGCTCTCATTTACCACCAGACCCACCCTGCCAGATTCTCTTTCAATAGCCGCAAACGCTACTGAAAGGAAACCGGTCGCTTTGTACGCCCGACGATATCGATATCATCTACGTATGCAAGCAACTGGACACCCTTATAGAATACATACCCGTTCCGTTTCACTTCGGCCTTTCGCAACACATTCTCCATCAAAAGGTTGAAGAGGTCGCAGGAGAGGGCATCGCCTTGTCAGAAACCTCACTTGATATCAAATGGCTCGGAGAAGCTCTTTCCTACCTTGACGGAGCTGCGCGTGTTGCTCAACGTCATTCTGCATAGTCGTACCAACTTTGCAGGGATACCAAACTTAGGCAGTGCGGCATATACGCGATCTTTCAACGGGCTATCAAATGCTGCCTTATGATCGACAAACAGATAGTGGGTCTCGATTTGCAATTCGTAGTCTTTTTCAGGATTTAGCGTGGTGTCAATATCTGGTCTATGGTGGACTTACTAAACCTAAATCCACACTGATAATGTCTTTAGTATCTCGCACACTATGCTAGGACCTTATATGCGATAGGAAAAAGACTGATCTTACCTTTATCAGTAATAAATCTTTTCTTCAGGAAATATTCAATTTACTTTAGGGACAGACCAAATCTGCATACTGTATTTTGTTTATAGCATGAACAAAAATTCTTAGCATTGACTCGGGCAGCGATTGGTCCATGTGCGTTGGTCCGTCCGTCTGTTTAGGTCCATAGATCTGCGACAACATAAGAGCTAGTTACACAAAATCTTACCAAAATATGCGCGTTATCCTGGGAAAGATGAAGTTTGTCGAATTTGGTTGATATCTGCCCCTGTTTCCCTCCAGTCGGCGCGACTTCAATCTATCAACTTGAAAACTATGTATGTCTGAATCCAGTGAACTTGAAAACGGCTCGACCGAATAGCGTGAAAATTGTTTTAACATCTTCGCTGAAGTTCAGGGAAAGTTTATGGTGGAAATATGCATAACATTTAGGTAGAGGTAGAGGAAAAGGATCAAGATGACAGTAGGAAGATATGGATACCCGTAGCTGGACTTGGTATCTGGAAGAGGGAGAGAAAGAGAAGGAAGAAAAACGGGAAGGAGAACGGAAAGGGGAACCTATAAGCTGCTCTAGAGTTATTTTACATGTATAATTTGGTGTGGAGACTCGTGTGAGCACAACAAATAAAATGTATTCACCTTCCCTTGCAATAGATTTTGCTTAACTACTGCCGCACCCGCAACATATTTATTTGGAAATTGCCATAGATATTTAGAACAGTGTTTTCGATCTATGTTTTCAAATTTAAAGACATTGGCGCAATAATACTGAGTTATGAACTACTCAATTGTAACTTCCCAATAGAAAAATGCTTACAGTCATATAGAACTTCTGAAAAGAGACATGAAAGTGGAATTTCCAGTGTTTATGGGGACAAAAAATGGTACAGGGTATACCACTTTCGGGCGCCGTCCCGACTGTCTGTACCAAATATTGTTTGTATAGAGACCGGTGTAGCTGGTGAACTGAAACAAATATCGGTGAATCGAATCGAAACCGATATTATTGAAAAGAAAAAACCGAAGTAAAACCGATTACCGGATAAAGAGAATCGGTACTACCATAATCGAAAGACTAATCAAACTAGAATCTATATATAAATACGCTAAGAAAAAATTCAGTGTGGTACCGATTTCTTAGCAATAACGCAACGTTTTTAGATGAAACATATACCATTCGAAAGATAACATGACGCTGCACCTTGACACGTTGCGTTTCAGTCAGCTAAAAATTGTAAACACAAACGTTGTTATTTCGTGTTCGTCTTTAAGCTTCAGCTGTTATAAGAAAGTGTACAAAGTCGTCGCTTGTTGACGACAAGGCGAATGCTAGTAGGTGTAAATGCGTTTTCTGAAATGTGACAACATTGCGGCAGTGTAAACAGTCTATCACTCTGCCTTCCGTTTGTGCCAATGAGAGTCAAAAGCATATAACGATAATGCCAAGAAGCGAAGCATTTATGTTCATGACGTTAACATGCGTATATGTGCGTAATGTATGTGTGAGTGAGTGTGCATGTAAAGCGTGGGATTCCTTTGACTCTCTCTCGCTCTCTCCCTTCGAGTGGGAATAAAATAAAACAAAAGAGCAATTAATTATTCATTGACATTTATTGATTGAATTTGATAATGTTTCTGCTGCTTGTTTGTATTTGTTTTAAGTTTTAACATTTAATTAGCTTTTTTTTATTTTTTAGTTTTGTTTTTGCTTGCTTTGATTCGCTTTTACTTATGTAAGTACAATGTGTTGTTTAATTAATCATACGCACACTTTAAGAGTAATTTTTTTGCATTGTTATGATAAACTTAAGAAAAAAGCAATGTATACTTAACAAGGTAAAGTCGTCGCTGCGACGTCAGCAGCGCAGTTTCTTAGTTCCTCATTCTCGCGAATTTCAGTTTATGTTGTTTGCATATGTAAATTTTTCAGTAACGAGAGTAAATTGCGCCACTCACAAAGTTTTAAGAATGTTCGCTCAGCGACGACGTTACCTTGTTAAGTATACATTGCTTTTTTCTTAAGTTGAAGCTTGCCTGCATTTTAGAGTTATGTGCTTGATAGTAGTTGTTGTAGAACCCAGAAATTTGGCTTTATTTTTAGTTTTTAGATATTATTTTCACGTTTCAGTTTCTTAACAATTATATATGTCTGTATGTATATATATATATATATGCGCTTGTTGTTGCTTGGACTTAGGAACATAGTGTGTGCGTGTGTGTGTGTGTGGGTGGGATTTAAAAATTGTACAAGTATCGGCGGTAGAGTTACATTTGTCTTTATTAAAAAGTTTATACTAAGTAGCCAAAAAAAAAAATTTAATTGCATTTATCCTGTGTGTAAATGATAATCATAAATAAATAATCCAAAATTTAGTTGTACACATTGAACATGGAACTCTGTTGTTACATATATGTCTATGTATTTGTATATAGGCTGCTTGTATATAGCATAGAATCTCATATGTATAAGTTGCTGTCATGTAGGAGGGATTTCTGTTAAGCTTTTTGTCCTTACTGTTTTTTTTTAGTATATTTTATAACTTGAGATATATTTGCATTTTGAGCTAAAAATAAAATTACAATTTGGCCAGCTCATATGTATAGAGTATGTGTTTTTGTAGTTTCTGTTGTTGTAAATGCTGTTGGTCTTTAGCTGTCTTAGCTGTTTTTTTTTTGTTTTGGCCAAGTATTAAATTTGTAAGTTGCTTTTATTTATTTTATATTTTTTGGCTTTAAGTCTAGGCGCATTTAGTGTCTGTTACATTGAATATTCATAAAATTTTGTTATGAACCATATAGGAAATTATTATAGGTACACATATTAGCACAGTACTTGGTTATTTATTAGTTTTTATGCATATTTTAGCAGTAAAAATAAATATGAAAAAAAACCGTTTATTTTATTTACAAATTGAACAAGAAATTAATGTAATTAAAATGACAGTATAATTAAGCATAAATTATTCATAAACTGGGCTTAAGCAGCGTTGATTTAACTTCGATGTTTGCTTTTTTTATATCCGGCTTTTTTTAAATTTATTTTTAATTTCAACTTTTTTTTTGCCATTTTAATTAGTTATAGTGCTCGTCGATGTAGCGTTTGTCAGCCCCACAAAAGAAAAAAAGGTTAATTAGTAAAGCAAGTAACTGAAAATGCCTTTGAAATGCTTAAAAATAAGCTTAAAAAGTTTAAATTAATATTTAGTCGCTTAAAGTTTACTTGCATATAACATATAATTAATTTATTTTTTATATTAACATTAATACTTGTTTAAATTTTTCACGACAATGTGTAAATACTAAAAATACATAGCTTTAATTTGACTTGGATTGTGTTTTTTTTTTGTTGTAGTGTTAGTTTATTTTTGTTGAATTTGTTTTTAAAAATTTGTTGCCTTTTTAAATTATTTACAGCAACTTTCGCTGATGATGCTTCTCGATAGGTATAAAAATGTACTAAAGTTTATAGTTAGAGTTACAGTTTCAACAATTTATCAATAGTTTTGTATCGCATATATGCCTATATATAACATATATAGTGCCTAAGAGACCATTGTATATAGTACAAAATTTACAATTTGAAGTAAACACTTCTAGTAAATAATAAAAAATAAAAAAATAAGAAAAGAAAGAATAGTTAACTGGAAGCTTGGGTTTTGAATAGTTCATAAGGTTAGATTCAAAAAAGCTTTTAAACCTGTATAAAAAGCAATCAGCTGAAGGCTACTTTTGGGACTCAGTGTACACAGTGACATAGCTAACACATGTAAGAGTATATGTGTTAAGTTAACTCTGTTAACTGTGCGTATGTTTGCATGTAAGGTGCGTAACATAATTTTATGACACATGCTAAATTTGATTTTTAGCTTTTGCCGTTTGTTGTGACTTAGAAATAGAAGTGCATAGAGCAGGGATCGGCAGCGGCAGCAGAGACGTCGACTCATTCACATGCATGTGTGTAAGAACTTGTACGCAGTGCCTTTGGCAACTTCTCTGCTGCCCTTGCCGGTATATATATGTATATCTGGTCTAACCTAAAAGCACCATTATTTTTAGTACGAATGATGTTTTTTTCGTTTGGGAGGTACATTCTTGCATTCCATATTATTTTCGCCAGAAGTTCTGTTTTCTATCTATGAGACTATATTTATCTTTGTTAAATTATAACTTATGTATTTACATTCTTAACAAATTCTTCTATGAACTCTAAAGGAAGACCAAATTTTGGGAATTTTTTATGGAAAATTGTATGAATTGTCTGCATAAGTTTAAACTGGAAAATATTCGTTTTGAAATTTTTATTACAAATCTTTTCAGTTTTGATAGATTTAATTTAGGTTGAAAATATCATGAAACATAGATATTAAATTTTCAATTTAAAATTAAATGAAATTTTCAATCAATGGTTAGTTTCGTAATTTTTGGACCGATTTAGCCAAAATATAGCATGTGACAAAAGGAAAAATTTAATTAGTTTTTAAATTAAAGTTCTCATTTCATTGTTCCCTCATTCGGAATCGACTTGAAGTAATAAAACATAATAACCTTTAATTTTAGTTATGTTCTCTAATTGTTGCCCTAACCTCAAAAAACATCTGAAACTCACAGTCATATGCGAAAAATTGAGATATGGACACAAAATTCTCTTGATCTGGAGGTGAGACATATATGAGGTTTGAATAAATAATAAATATATTTTTACCAGTTTAATTTGTATCCTCCAGCAGAACTTGTCAAAACGAACGAAAACGTGTTAGATTTTAGTTAGGATTTGTCGAAAAGTTGAAAATCGATGTAAAAGATCATGTCGCATAATTATGTTAAGCACCTAAGTCATAAATTGTTCTTGTATAAGAAAGTCAGTGTGTCAAGTGTGTGTATGTGTGTCCTAATTTATAATACAAAATGTATGCTCAGAAAATAGTATTTGTAGATTGTATTATTTAAAATTTATTTTAGCCTTAGTTACACTGTCTTTTTGGGCATGATATAATTTACATATATGTATGTATGTGTGCGTGAGAGTTAGAGCAAGATAGGATGCTTTGAAATATAAGCAAATCTTTAAAAAGAAGCTCGGAGTTACGCAATTTTTGATTGTTTCTAAGTTTGCTTCAGTATATGTCTTGGCATGTGTAGGTGTGTGTGTGGGTGTAAAAAATAGTCTTGTTTGTGTAGGTGTGTGTACCCTGTTTACACTGGCTGAGTTCTTCGGGTAGCTCGCGAAGTTTATTTTGAGAAGATTTGCATGAAATTATTTTAGTAAGAGTAGCAAAAGCTTTTTGGATGATGAGCCAAAACTAGCTGGCTTCTCAGACAGTGTAAACAGCGCCGTTATTTAAAAATTGACCCAAAACGTTTTTTCTTTATCTATAAGTATATGTGTATAATATTTTAAACTTGTTTGTTTCTTAAAAGTCTTAGATTTGTTTTAGTTTTTCTTAATTGTGTCAATTTCAGCAATGCTACATACATTTAATTTCCCTAAAACTTTGTGTATGTTTGTCAATAGAGCAACATAAGAGTTTAGAACACAAAAAAGGGTATATATGCCAAGTGGGCTTATCTAGTGCAGTCTGCCAGGTCTTAACCCTTAACTGCGCCTACTTGTTTTACGTTTTTCTTTGCACCATTTGAGTTTTCACTTTTGTTGTGACTTAGAAATAGAAGTGCATAGAGCAGGGATCGGCAGCGGCAGCAGAGACGTCGACTCATTCACATGCATGTGTGTAAGAACTTGTACGCAGTGCCTTTGGCAACTTCTCTGCTGCCCTTGCCGGTATATATATGTATATCTGGTCTAACCTAAAAGCACCATTATTTTTAGTACGAATGATGTTTTTTTCGTTTGGGAGGTACATTCTTGCATTCCATATTATTTTCGCCAGAAGTTCTGTTTTCTATCTATGAGACTATATTTATCTTTGTTAAATTATAACTTATGTATTTACATTCTTAACAAATTCTTCTATGAACTCTAAAGGAAGACCAAATTTTTGGGAATTTTTTATGGAAAATTGTATGAATTGTCTGCATAAGTTTAAACTGGAAAATATTCGTTTTGAAATTTTTATTACAAATCTTTTCAGTTTTGATAGATTTAATTTAGGTTGAAAATATCATGAAACATAGATATTAAATTTTCAATTTAAAATTAAATGAAATTTTCAATCAATGGTTAGTTTCGTAATTTTTGGACCGATTTAGCCAAAATATAGCATGTGACAAAAGGAAAAATTTAATTAGTTTTTAAATTAAAGTTCTCATTTCATTGTTCCCTCATTCGGAATCGACTTGAAGTAATAAAACATAATAACCTTTAATTTTAGTTATGTTCTCTAATTGTTGCCCTAATTCGGGTTAAGCGATCCAAAACAAAAGACAAGGAGAAAATATGTTAATTTATTAATCATTCTCAACTAAGTTTTATCTCTAGTATCTTGGAGGTTCGAGCCACTGAATGTCCCACCCTATCAACGCCAATGATTCGATGGGATGAAAACGATTAGCTGCTGAAAAATGGACATTCTTGCACATTCCAACTTTGGCCAAATATGTTTAATCATAATTTTTTTTTTATTGACATCACTAATTCTTTTGTAATTTGAAGTTTTTTGTTGAAATTAAAGTCCTCAGAACGACATAGACATCGAATTTAAAAAAAACCTGAGCATTCCTGTTAGCAGTAGTCCTACATCTCAAATAACGCTGACGCGTACTTAAAACAGCTGGAAATTCAAAGTCCGAAACATGGTAAGGAAGATCTCAACTTTACGAGCGCTCCAAAAATCAAATGAAACTTAGGGAGGTATGAAGCAATTAGATAGAATTTACACACTTTGTTTACTGCCAATTGCACGGCAGTTAAAAGCCGTAACGAATTCAGTATCTTTGATTGATAAATAAAAGAGCAACAGATAGAGCCCCGTATTGGACTTATACTGGGCTTCGATTGCACTTGGATGAACAGTTTTGACCATGGGTGAGCGCTAGAATATTGATTCTTTCGATTACTGATGGAAAATCTTAGAAAGAGCCATATTACAAATCTCGAAAAAAGCATGCAGCATCTCTACTAAATGTAATTCTGTATTATATCCGTAACTTTTGTGAACATTGCTATAATATTTTACCAGGTGATATGTTAGTTAAAACAACTTAGCGTCAAAAAGTCAATTTCTTTAAAAATGTAAAATATGATAATTCCGCGTAAAGGGGTCGATATGATCTGTGGACCAAAAATGTTCGTTGTGTTAGAGAGCTAAAGCTTCTAATTTTTAGCGAACGCCATATGGACGATTTGGAATTTATTAGAAAACTTGAAAAACTCAATGAGAAAAAGATTGTTTTATAGGGGGAAGCTACAAGGGAGTCTTATTTAGAACTATTTAATAGTTATTAATCATTGTGGTTCAATTCTAACCTCAACAAATCCCTCGAAATCAGCACGTAGTATGCGAAAAATTGTGATACACAAAACAAATTGTCTTGATATGTTTCCTAAGTATTTTGCGGCGCTGAATTCGGGTCTTGTTGCAATGCTAACCTCAAAAAACATCTGAAACTCACAGTCATATGCGAAAAATTGAGATATGGACACAAAATTCTCTTGATCTGGAGGTGAGACATATATGAGGTTTGAATAAATAATAAATATATTTTTACCAGTTTAATTTGTATCCTCCAGCAGAACTTGTCAAAACGAACGAAAACGTGTTAGATTTTAGATTAGGATTTGTCGAAAAGTTGAAAATCGATGTAAAAGATCATGTCGCATAATTATGTTAAGCACCTAAGTCATAAATTGTTCTTGTATAAGAAAGTCAGTGTGTCAAGTGTGTGTATGTGTGTCCTAATTTATAATACAAAATGTATGCTCAGAAAATAGTATTTGTAGATTGTATTATTTAAAATTTATTTTAGCCTTAGTTACACTGTCTTTTTGGGCATGATATAATTTACATATATGTATGTATGTGTGCGTGAGAGTTAGAGCAAGATAGGATGCTTTGAAATATAAGCAAATCTTTAAAAAGAAGCTCGGAGTTACGCAATTTTTGATTGTTTCTAAGTTTGCTTCAGTATATGTCTTGGCATGTGTAGGTGTGTGTGTGGGTGTAAAAAAT
Organism: Chymomyza caudatula; assembly: GCA_035041775.1. Lineage (NCBI taxonomy): Eukaryota > Metazoa > Arthropoda > Insecta > Diptera > Drosophilidae > Chymomyza > Chymomyza caudatula. The sequence continues at coordinate 4,321,769 of JAWNKW010000133.1, forward strand.
AGTCTTGTTTGTGTAGGTGTGTGTACCCTGTTTACACTGGCTGAGTTCTTCGGGTAGCTCGCGAAGTTTATTTTGAGAAGATTTGCATGAAATTATTTTAGTAAGAGTAGCAAAAGCTTTTTGGATGATGAGCCAAAACTCAGCTGGCTTCTCAGACAGTGTAAACAGCGCCGTTATTTAAAAATTGACCCAAAACGTTTTTTCTTTATCTATAAGTATATGTGTATAATATTTTAAACTTGTTTGTTTCTTAAAAGTCTTAGATTTGTTTTAGTTTTTCTTAATTGTGTCAATTTCAGCAATGCTACATACATTTAATTTCCCTAAAACTTTGTGTATGTTTGTCAATAGAGCAACATAAGAGTTTAGAACACAAAAAAGGGTATATATGCCAAGTGGGCTTATCTAGTGCAGTCTGCCAGGTCTTAACCCTTAACTGCGCCTACTTGTTTTACGTTTTTCTTTGCACCATTTGAGTTTTCACTTTTGCTAACATTTACAAACAAAAGAGCATTATTCCTAACAACTACAATAACATACACAATGTATATACGAATATATAGTATACATACATATATATATATATATGTATATATTCAATGCCAATTCTTATGGTAGTTTATATATAGTTTTGATTTTTGTATAGAGCAAAAAAATGGTTCTAATTCTGCTACTACACCGTTATGTTAAACAACAAAAGAAAGTTTTTCTTAGCGCATTTCACTTTCTTAGCAATTTCATTGCATTGTTCAAAATTCGTTTTACAAACATTTATCAGCTCTGCCACACTTCATGCCACACTTCATGCCACACGCAGTGCACTGCTTACCTCATGCATCGTTTAGTATTAATTAATAAAACGAGCCTTTTGCTTGCGTACAAAGTCCTGCGCCTGTTTGTCATTGATGCGTAGCTCCAATATTTGCAGTATGGGATTGCCTGCAGGTAACAGATAAGAGTAAGGGAAATCGAAAGAGAGAGAAGAAGAAGACAGAGATTGACATTGTTAATGGTCAGTTAGTTGACATTGATTGAGTAGACAGCTCACATTTATCCTTTTGCTCCAAGAGCGGCAACTCAATTTGCTTCAGGCCATGGAAATTGTCCACACTAGTGCTATAGTCGGCCACGCCTGGAATGTTGCCCAAGGCCAAATATGCCTCTCCTCCAAAGTCATTAGCAGTTATTACATCGTGATCCATAACGGTAAAGCATATCATGGCGCCTTCTGTAAGACACTGCTCCAGGGTTACCGAGAACTCGAAGCACTCATCAAATATGGGATTCAAAGTGCGCTGCATCAAATAAATTATAATTAGCTTATAAGCCACCAAGTCTTTGTGTTTGATTTGTGCTAAGTTTTCACGAATTACTCATTGTGAAAACACATATTGTGAAATTGACAAAGTGATTGTCACATTTCTATTGAAAAGCTTTGGACAGTTTTCCCATTTAAAAATCGTTACTTTGAAGCTATAATTCGTATTTTGCCTGTGCCTCACACTATGCGGCCTTAACCGCGCTCAATTAGTGCGTCTGGCACACTAATGCAGTCCCTACCTAAGCGCATTTATTGCGAGTGTGAGAGATAAACGCAAGCAAGTTACCGGTATATGACTTACACAACATGCCCAGTAGAAAATGTAGTTCGCTTTGCATTAATCTTGTTCATCATAAGAACTTGGCACTGCACTGAAAGTTCAGATACTTTGATACTTTTTCGAGCCAGGTAAAATAAGAAACAGGATTGTTACAAAAATATGCATTTGATGAGCTTCCGCTTTTAAAAATGTCTAGCCATTCTTTAAAACACACCATTTTTCGTTAAGAAATATGTTTGAGATTCATTTTTGAGGTAAAACATCTATTAGCGTTATTTTCGGGTAATAAGAATGACTTGTAAGTCGTCACGCTTGTATTGTGCGACGCTCGGATGAAGCAGCATAGAACTAGATTTGGCTCTCAATATGTCGATCGAACTTATCTAACTTAGGCGCACGAGTATATCAAAGGAATACAGCAATACCAAATATTACAACAAATTTTGAGTTATTCAAATGATTATGAAGTCGGGCTTATTAATTAATAGCATCTCTAACCAAGAGTAAAAACTCGCCGCAGTTTGACTTTCAGATTGTTGTAGTTAATGTCAAGGATTTTCATCTATCTTCGCAACATCGTCACAATAAAGAACGATGTCACAAGATTTTGTGACAACATAAATCGAGACAGAGAGGAACGAAATGTTTGTTCTTTGATGGTTGGCACTTCCATTGTGATATGACACATCTAATATCGCGATTTGTGGAAATTTCGACCCGTAGGCCGCATACATGCCCTAATTGTCGTACATTCATGATCTTGAGATGGCGCTAGCATGGAAGCACGGTAGATGACACATTTGTTGAGCATACGCGCACGCTATATGGCGGCATACTCCGCTAAGTCAAGGTCCAAATATGAAGATAATTCACGCCACTAATCTTGATACTCCCCGCTTTCAGGCTAATAGTGACTTAACTCCTTCAGAACTCTCTCGGCCTCACCAATCGTCTAACCAAGAGTAAAAACTCGCCGCAGTTTGACTTTCAGATTGTTGTAGTTAATGTCAAGGATTTTCATCTATCTTCGCAACATCGTCACAATAAAGAACGATGTCACAAGATTTTGTGACAACATAAATCGAGACAGAGAGGAACGAAATGTTTGTTCTTTGATGGTTGGCACTTCCATTGTGATATGACACATCTAATATCGCGATTTGTGGAAATTTCGACCCGTAGGCCGCATACATGCCCTAATTGTCGTACATTCATGATCTTGAGATGGCGCTAGCATGGAAGCACGGTAGATGACACATTTGTTAAGCATACGCGCACGCAATATGGCGGCATACTCCGCTAAGTCAAGGTCCAAATATGAAGATAATTCACGCCACTAATCTTGATACTCCCCGCTTTCAGGCTAATAGTGACTTAACTCCTTCAGAACTCTCTCGGCCTCACCAATCGTCTCAAATCGTTACAATTTAATGTGAGCAGAAATCCACTCAGTGGTGTCCATGCTTCTTTGTTGGGACAATGTGAATAGTTAGGGGCTTAATATAAATGATAGACCCACTGAAAGGCATTATCAAATTGTGTGGATGGGGAAGGCAGAGAAGTGTACCGAAAAAGTAATTACAAACTTAATTACACAATTAAATATACGATTTGTGAACTGTTGCTTGTAGTATCAAGAAGGGAAATAAAATTGTCATCATTAAGACAAAGGAAAATTTTCGTAACTTGTTCTACAAAAAGTGGAAAAATTCGTAATATAAACGACGCATAAACGTAGCTTATATAATATAAACATTGATTATGGAACTTACCTTGTGCACATTGGTCTGCTGCTCCATGCAATGCAAGAAAATGCGTCGTGGCAGCAACTCAATGACCACAAACGGATCACTGAAGCCATTTGGATCCAATGGCACAACATCCCTTGCATGCAGCACTTCCACGCACAGCGAATCATGATTGAAATAGGCGCGCACAGCCAGCGAGCCATATGGACTGGGCGTAACAGCCATCAACTGCTCCCTCAGTCTATTCATATAGAACATATCAATAAGACGATCCGTATCCGTCTTGTGAAACTGCAGGCGTTGCTCAATGCGCCAGAAATCATCGGTGTGCAGACACTCTAGCAGCAGACCCTGACCCTCGGCATGGAAGAAGTCCACCAGCAGCTGTAGCGCTTCGTAGAGACGCTTATGAAAGTGCGTGGGCTTGTCGGTCTCATCGCCAGTTTCCATTTGACGCGACATTTCACCCAAAACTGTCTTCCAAATGAAACGCAGTGAGCGATTAAAGTTCTTGGTCAGCAGTGCGCTATTCAAAGCTGCCAAATGGCAATCCAAGTACTCCAATAGCGGCACAATGGCCTGATTTGCGGGCAGCGAGTCCGGCGACCAGGCCAAGTGAAAGACAGCCTTTTGTAGTGACATTTGCATGAGCGGCGCCAGCTTGGAGAGTATGCGCTCGCAACGATTCTCCATGTGCGTCAAACTTGACTCTAGCAGATTTTCGGCCGATTCCTCCAACGGCTGTTCATCGGAGCGAAATTCGGCCAGCGTGCGACGCACATACTCCACATTGTTGACGGTCACGCACATGTCATCAGAGCAGCGAAAAGGTCCCTGCTGCTCATAGTAGCCACTATCCGCCAGCGTGGTATGTATTAGATCACAATAATGCATGGCCGCCGAGCAGACTACATCGATCAGCTGTGACTCCATCATAATGGCCGTGTCCTCATCGGGCCAGTTGATAACCTTCCAAAACTCCTTGATATTAAGCAGCGTGGAAGCCGTGTCCACGGAGGAAGAGCTGTAGCGTACAATGCGCTCACCCTCGCATATGGCATCCATGTGTATGGCTGCACGTATACGCTGCAGCGCCTTCGCCTTGCTCACCATCATCCAACGCTCGAATGTGGGTATAAACCACTCATGACTATTGGAAAGTGCCAGTGGTTTCTCTGGCGGCTGCGGCTGTGCGGACAAATGTCGCTTCAGCTGACAGAATTCCTGCAGCGCCAAAAACAATTCAAAGGGTTTGGTATCCACAGGTTCGGCATCACCCTCCAGCACCGCATATTGAGCCAAATTCATGCGCACACCTGGCACCTGGCCAGCAGCCATGCGCGTGTACACCTCATCCCCCACCATGGCGTCATATTGTTTGTAAATGATGCTGAAGTACTGTATGCCATTAGTGCTGTAAACATATAACCAGAGAATTGCTTGGTTAGTCTTACCCCAAGTGTTACTCAAGGTTTTGTTAAGGAAAGTGTTGGTGCTTGTAAAGGCCCCTCTCCGCCAACCTGACCACTGGTTAAACCATTGCTTCAAAGCAGCTTATGTCCAGGGTTTTAAGCTGTAAATCGATACTAAATGTTGTGCGCAGCTATTTGGGTTTTACTAGGAATTTAAATTGCATAAATGCCGCAATTAACTGAGGATTGCTTCTTCGCATGAATTTCCTAATGACTATGCAGCTTTGTTTTATACCCTTTACCTATGAAAAGCTACACAAATAATGTGAACTTTAGATGAAAAGTAAGAGGACGAACTGACGTGCGTTTCAAACCTGTCTCCGCATATCTGTCTGTCTCAACGACTGTACTACTGTCAGTTCTTGGAACTTTATTGTCGTTAGAGCTGAAAACATGAAATTTTAATCGCCCCAGTAGTTCACCTTCGTTTATTTTTCATTCGAATTTTGTGGCTTTCACCAAATGTAATAAGTTTTAAGCCAGTTTCAGCATCAAAATCATATAAAATTCATATAAATACTGGAATAAAATTCCATTTTTATGTGAATTAGGGGCTTACATTCAATTAAGCTCTAAAACTTAAATTGGTTCTTCCACTGGGGAAACCGCTCTCAATCGCCAACAAATGTAGCACACATGAAGTGTGCACTGAAAACAGCAGGAACTATTTTTAATTAGAGAAGGACCATGTTTTGAGCACTATGTATTGGAAATGCTATGTCTGTGTGTTGTGTCTTCGTCACTGAATAGATAGATAGAAATAGAAATAACATTAGGCAACAAATTTGTCTTCAATGAAAGGCCCTTGGCTTCAAGTTTTGGGTCGCTGATTTTGAAATCGGCCAACGTTTCGAATTTTCGTTTTACAAAAAATACTAATAATGTTTCAAATGTCAGCAAATTTCATATTACTCAGGAACTTAACTGCCGATTTATATAACCAATAACTAGAATTTAAGGCAATTTCACATCGTTTCAATGTGTCTCCAATGGTTTTGCTCTATCTCGTCCCGATTGCAAGTTACAGGGGAATAAACTAAAAAAATCTTTGAAAATTTTTTTTGTAGTTCATTGCCCGGATATACGTAATGTATATAAGATAGACCCAAGCCGTCTGTAACACATTTAACCGGCACTTACCTATCTTTGATTCGAGTCATAGTTCATCTCGATCGGCAGTAAGGTTTTCGAGTAATAGGAGATTTGCTGATTTCGCAACTGTCGAATCAGCGATTGTTCAAAAACCGTTAAAAAAAATCAGCTACCCCAAAATGTACCAAAAAAGAGATATGTTATAGCGAAGTGCTTTTTTTGTTGCCTAGTGCAATTAGAACTGATCCAAAAACTGAAAATAAAAATGGATAGAATCTTCGATTTCAGGATTCATAGAAAATGAATGATTCACAATTTCTATGTACTCAAATATTTATTAATGTGTTTAATGAAAATTTATATATAAAACACATAAAGAAACAAATCAAAGTTCGATGCCATATGAAATTTTTATTTTTTTTAAGGGGTTCCACTCCCTGCTTAGTTCGCTATTCAGCTAATTCCAGCTAACCGCCAAGAAATTTGTTCTCACAATAACGATAAGAATTCAAAATTTGCCACACAAGCTACATATAACGTCACACCGCTTAAATAACAAACAACAACATATATATATATGAAACTTCTGGTAATTGGATAGCAAAGAGTTATCGTAATAATACTAATAATATTTGCAAAAATCATTGATGTGCTTCACGAATGCAGCGTATCTGAGAGTCGGCAACTTTTCGAAGCATTTAACTTGTTCATTATATTATCAGTTTGCAAGTTTTAGTCGCTATGGCGATGACAGCGCGTGCCTTTTATAATGATAGCTCTGGACATTGGTTAAATGCCTCATTAAAACTGGTTGTGTGTGTGTGTGTGTGTGCGTGTGTGTGTGTGTGTGCACTCTTCAACGAGAGAACATTTTTATGGCAGCACAATTAATTTGAGGCTTATGTGAGTTAGCGCTCCAACCGACCATTTGCCACAGTACTCCACTGAGTGAATGTGTGTTTTTGTGTGTGAGTCTGCTATTTATGTGTTTTATGAGCTGACTAACTAGCGGGATGTGTGACTGATTAGTACCTTCATATGAACATGCTCCTCACTAAGCTGCGGTTCAAAAAACAGATATTCGCCAGAAAACCAAGTCAATGCGTTTGTAACGGCAACTAATTGTAGTGGGCTGTATATCAATCATACGACATGTTAGCCTTGCCTTGATGCTTGTTTAGTTGAACTGCTTGTAAAATTTATTTGCTCGACTAACTGAGCTGGGTGTCTATGTGTGTGTGTGTGTTTGTGCAGGGTACAATCTTCGAGCGAATTTTATGTCCGCCACGTGCCTGAAATATTTAATTCAATTTTGAGCACTCGACAAAGGCCAACCCAGCACAGCAATGTGGATGCAACAATAAAAGCGACAATGACAGCTACAGTCGCAGTGGCATCAAATACAAAAGTCGGTTACTAGACCGTTTACACTAGCGTCACAACGAAGGACTGTGTTTACATGGTTTATGGGAGAAGTAGACTAAAAGTCAACAAAAGCCTCTTTTGGGAGTTATGCCAAAATTTGGTTTTTAATGTGCGTTTTAAGGACTTAATAGTTCTTAATTTTTTTTCTAATACGCTTTACAAAAGCTAAATGCTCTTCTCTAAACCAATTAAGCCGTTAATAGTAATCCATGACGTCGAATTGCTAATTACCAAGGAAACGCAAAAGTGAAATCAGAATCATATTATATTCTCATATTTGTTTACAAAGGACATAACTAATCTTAGTTGATCGCTGCAGAAGGAATGCTATTGTCAGTAAGTCATTCTAAAAAGAATTTGTATTAAATAGTGACTGTTTCTGGTTGCAATGTGAAAACTAAACTGATGAAGAGGTTCACGAGTGATTGTTAAAATATTGGACCTGTAAATAAGTTCCCAAACTACTCAAATCTGCAAAATATTTCTGCATTGCGGCGTCAGTCTGAACAGGCTATAAAGCATTTCCAGCAAATGCCACTCATAAAGTTAGCTTTGCTCTGTGTTTCGTGTGTATTGTGGGCGTGTTGGTGTTGTCTACTCACTTGTCAAACAGCGCATGATAGTAGGTCTGACCCAGCTGGATGTCGGCGGTTAATGTTGTTACGAAATTGGACAGGGGATTGGGCAAACATTGCGACTCCCGCAGCACATTCTGTCCCCACATAATGGAGCCCTTGCGCAACGCATTGACCACCTCGCCGCGCACGCCCTTGTTGAATGGACAGACGGCCCGAAAGGCGCGCATGGAGCCCAGCAGCCCAAGGCAGCGCAGCAGGAATTCCAAACGTATAAGCGATGGTGGATTGAGCGCGGGAAAGATGTCGCGATGGCGGCGTATTTGATTGAGAGAACGCTCCACAAAACCATTCATGGCCTCGGCCAGCCACTGCTCTAGATCGCGTGACAATGCCTCTTGATTGGGCTGATTCCATTGCTTTTCCACATCGCCCAACAAACGATGCAAAAACTTTGGATCCAATGGCGTTGTGCAATTCAGCTTGGCCGCGGCCACATATCTGTTGGCAAATAAACAACTCTTTAGGACTGTTCAGTGTTGACATGCTGAGTCGCCACCTACCTTGCCATGGCACAATGCAAATCCGACAAGTCTGACTGCACGGCCAACTGATGTAAAATGGTAAGCGCTGGACCCGGCAAATCGCCACACCAAGTCCAAGAAGGCTCATGTGTGGTCACCTCATGCTGCATAAACACCATTTGCAGCTGTTCGACTTTGTGCAAGCCAAGCTCGTTACTCTCATCGGATGCACCACGATCCTCGCGTGTAGACAGCCACATCTTGAGCCGTATGCGTCCTTGCACTGTGCTGCGTTGACTGCGTGCCTCCAGCTTGAACCAGGCATCCAGGCCAGTGGATGGTATCTCTGAGATTGGTATGTTTATCGAGCCCAGAAAATCATCCTGTGAGCCCTGACGCGCCGACTGACAGACCTGCTTGAAAAAGCGACCCAAACCGCGTACGCCGCGCACCTCATTCAGTCGCGAGACAGCGTCCAGAACGCAGCTTTCGTCATCATGGTCCCAAATGTCCAAGTGAAAGGTGTCCGTATTGATGTCATCGATATCGCTATTAACGATAAAATTGCATTTTATTGTATTAGTTGAGCAATTTGGCAACACTTTTACGATAGTTATTAAACTGCTTCTTTTTAATGGCTTAATTATTAAAATTTAAAAGTATTTAACTATAAAGAGAATACTTTACAGAGCCTGGATTGCACTTTTCTTACAGTTCGTACGGCTCTTGAACGAAAAATACCAACATACCAATAGAAGGTGCAAATACCTATAAGCCAAATAATTATTGTAAAACTTTCTCGAAGAAATACTTAACAATAACAGAGTTAACGGCCAAGAAATACCGCACGATATTTTGGACTTGCTGTTTGGGTTTGTAAATGCAACGTACAAATATTTGAAGTATTTACATTAGACTTAGGACCAAGGGGAACCAAAAGAATTAAAATTGAAAAGTTTTTGTTGCAAAAGTATTTCACATCAAATTTGACTACGGATTCAAATTAAAACTTTACTTTTTTAACACGCTTTATATTAGCTTCACCTATATTATATATTTTTTATACTTATGTAGTAGGCCCAAATTTCACTTAAAGGTACTTCCAAGTCGCTGCTGAGTAACAAGACTTACAGTCAATCGAAGCGAAAGTCGCTCAGCACGATGTTGAGTATCCAGACTCATAATCAGAAGAAGGCAAAATCGCTCGCTTACAACAAGCGCGCAACACGGAACTGAGTGTCGAGACTCACAATCGAAAGAAGGAAGAGCTGCTCGATTACAGCAAGTGCGCAACACACAGCTGAGTATCGAGACTCAAAATCGGAAAAAGGAAGAGGCGCTTGCTCCTATAGAGACTTAAAGGTACTTCCAAGTCGCTGCTGAGTAACAAGACTTACAGTCAATCGAAGCGAAAGTCGCTCAGCACGATGTTGAGTATCCAGACTCATAATCAGAAGAAGGCAAAATCGCTCGCTTACAACAAGTGCGCAACACGGAACTGAGTGTCGAGACTCACAATCGAAAGAAGGAAGAGCTGCTCGATTACAGCAAGTGCGCAACACACAGCTGAGTATCGAGACTCAAAATCGGAAAAAGGAAGAGGCGCTTGCTCCTATAGAGACTCACAATCGGAAGAAGAAAGTGAAGCTCACTGAGTATCGAGACTCACAATCGATAGAAGAGAGAGTAGCACACTTACAGCTAGTGAGACAATTCGCAGCTGAGTATCGAAACTCATAAAAAAAGGATGGCAGCTCACTTCTAGCGAGTTCCCAGAACGCAGCTGAGACTCACAAGCGGAAGAAGACAGAGTAGCTCACTTACAAGTAGTGCAGCAGTTCGCACCTGAGTATCGAGTGCTCGGTTACAGTATATGCGGCTTTATTACGGTATCGAAAAGATCATGTAGAACGAAAATGGAGGACTTTTTGCAGGTAATTAACACGATATGTGACGCAATTGATGGACTTCATATCAGTTGCTATAGACATTCGATTGGTACGAATCCTTAAAGTACAGTTAGTATGCAAATATATAAGAAAAGCATCCACGCTTTTTCACAATGCTACTAATTTTGTCGTTAGTTACTTTAATTTCATATGAAAAATCACTTTCAATAGTTTATGAAACATTTGTTTCAGTGAAATCGTCATATTCCACTAGAAAATATGAAATAATTCCTCTAGAGAATAAATTGGTTGCGAAATTCATCGATAAATCAATTGAATCTGTCAATAAAAATGACTAAAAAACAATTGTGCAACCATTACATTTTAAATTATTTGTATGTGACAGAAGATTCGATTCAATTCATTAAATTCAATATAAAAATGCATTAATTTTTTCCTGTTTAAGTCTGAACAAAATGTCAGCAGAGCTGCGACCTTTGCGGTTTTAACAACTCATTCCTTTCAGGCCAAGTAAATCAACATATTAATTGAATTCATTAAAAAAAAACTGAAAGTTTATAAAGTTCTTGTTACATTTAAGCCGTTTACTTTTTATCTGAAGCTGAGTTTTTCTTCCTTTTTTAGAATTGATTGAAATGATTTTGCGTTTTTGGGGGCCGAATGAAAGTGTTTACATATTACTGGTTACGGAAACGTGAATTTGAAGCATAAAAACTCAAGGTAAGGAAGAAAGAAGGTTTCACTTCTAATGGACTTACACGGCAGGTTACTTAAGTTTGAAATTGTGCACAAATTTTAATTTAGAGTAGACGCAAACAATGTTTCTATTGAATTTGAGGAGTTTTGTAGAACGGGCAAGTGAATATTAACCCAATAGGTATCATTTTTTACTTTAAGCTGCCTTCAGGAGCTGTGAAATCTTTTTCTGCGTTCTTAATCGCAATAAAGTGCCAGTCACTCTCCGGCCACTCCAGCAAGGAAAGTTTTTGCCCTCGGAGCAATTCTATCTCAAATCTCTAGTGCTCACCATGTACATATTCAACGAACAGGATTAGCTCGCTGTCTAGAGTCTTTATATATTCGACCCGTGAAAAAGCCTATTGATACTTGGCTTAAAATCAGCACCAAATACAACGGACTCTTTTAAGTGGTTTTCGTTGTTGAAACTTCTAGCAGCTGTAACTAAACACAACTCGTTTCAGTGGCAAAATATTAGGGTTATGATTTCCACGATATCATAGAATGTAGTAAGCATATGGGCTTTTATTGCTAGTTACGATGGATCCCGTCTCTTAATTTATGTTATACATGCTGTCTAGTAATAGAAAGTCCCAATTTACATGAAATTGGTTGCAATTTATCATTCCAAAAGTATCAAACTTCCTAATGAGCCGCTTAGTTTTCTTATTCATAAAAGTTATTGGCCTACTGCACTTGTTATTGGAGCATCATTTTGTGTCTTTTCAATAGGTTTGCTATAGTATATGCCCTATTGAAATAGGAGCAATTTGGATACCTATCATCCTAGTTTCATGAATTTGATTGCTTCTTGCTTGCTTCTAAGAAAAAAAAAACCAATTTTAGTGAAGTTTCCTTTAAGGTTTTACGCAGAGAGAGCCAGAGCCATTAAAAGCCTTTTTCTAAGCTGGAAAGTTAGCACTTTTGGATTAGTCTGCTTAAAGTCCGAACCTGAATGTCATGGAGAATCTTGTGGTATTCTATCGCAAAAGGTTGTTCATAATGGGAAATTAATTATTGAACGCAATTCAAGTGAAATAGGAGAAATTGGTTGATAGTTTAACTATCTAGGCGGTTTTGCATCGTCCAATGGCGGAACGGTTCTGGATGTTAATAGCGCCGCAGCGCCTTTGGAATATTGTCCTATGTTTGGAATTCTAGCCATATTTCCCTATGCACTAAGTTAAAGCTCTTCAAATCTAATGTTAAATCCGTACTGCTGTATGTCTATGAAACCTGGAAAGTTTCTGCTACCATACCAAATAAAATGCAGGCAGACGTAAACCGCTGCCTGGAACCACGACCGTCGAGAGAAAATCGGGGCCCGGGAGTGTTAAAAACTAGAGCCATCCAACCGTCCTGTTTTATAAAGGTTATGCATGCTTAACTTTTTCCGGATCTCACGATTTCAGTTGAAATTATGGATTTGTAGAGTTTTGGCCCGAGGAAATGACCAAAGATTAGACCTCCTTATTAAGATAAATTAGAGAGAGAGAGAGAGAACGATGGAAGAAATATGTGGCCGCTCTATGCCCCATCAGGGGTTGAATCTTTCACATTAAGATAAATTGTAAGAATCGGGAATAACAGACTTGGGCTTTCCGTGACATCTTGTAGTTGGATCTTGGCTATGCTAGCGTCACGGCATGCAGGCAGCATACGAGTCTGTTTTACCGCCAAGTTGGCTAAATTACCTGCGTAGCACGCAAATTGAAGAGACTCAGATCTATTTCGGTTCGGCTTTGGTATGGTCACCCTAATTGCTTTGTTCGTTGTTTTTCCCTCTAACGTTTTATGCATTCAGTACGCGCATAACGAATGATTGACAAACAAATACAATTGCCATCACATATAGTACATGAGGGTTGACCACAATCGTTTGTCGCTCTATTTGCTTTATGCGCAAATGTTATTCGCATATTTACGAGCTGTCCATAAAGTGGACAGACATTTGGGTTTTATTGGAAAAAAACATTTATGCCACATAAATTTGATTTTATTTGTTATTGAAAAATATTTGTGCAAGCAATGTGCTGCACTGCATATTGTCTACAGGCGAATTTTACTGAAATAATAAAATTTATATTGATAATTTATTTACTTAAACAAAAAATGGTTATTTGTGTGTATGTGTGCGCCTAAGAAAACAATTAATTTGCAACTTGGACGCAGCTTGTGCCATATTTCAAGTAAGTGTTCAATAGTGAAGCAAGTGAAGCATGGCGTATACTTAATTTTGAAATTTAAATGGCTTGGCAATGTATCAATTGTTTCTCATTTTGTTTGCTTCAAATTGATCACTTAAATGATAGCAGCAGTCGGAGACACGTAATTGAATAACTCGTCGCAAATCCCCATTAGAGGCCATCAAATGCCATGCCGAATGGGCACGCACATTTGGCAAACAATTGAGCGTGATTGAATTTAAATGCTGCGTCACTCCTACTCCCAAAATGTATACACATTACAAAATGGCTGCCGGTCATGCCACTACTTACAATTTAAATTTCTCATTCCACTTGGGACTCAGTGTGTGCGGCTTGATGCTTGTCGCCTTGATGAGCTTGGCCGGCACGGGTCCGCCCAATGAGTCACGTTGCTCTCTACGTCCTGCCTGACTGCGCTTGAAGCTTAAGCGAAAGCTATGCTTGCGATGCGGCGGAGAATCGGTCACGCTGTTGTCGAAACCACTCATGTCCGCAGAGAGCGCACGCGGCGTCAGTGGCAGCGGCAGCGGGGAAACGGGCGGTCCTCCATCTGGTTGTATGCCCAGCATGCAGTAGGGATCCGAAAAGCCTGTGTGCAGTATGCATTATTAATAGAGTTTCAAGTAAATCACTTAAATGGCAATTAATTTAGTCTTAATGGCAGCTGGTTGCTGGTCACACGTGGCGTATGTTTAACATTCTCTTTACAATTAAAATTTGATAAGTAAATTGTGCTCACATTACAGTTCAACGTCATTAACCAAATTTGCGCAAACCCTAAACCTTTTGGTTTAATGAAACTGCAAAAGTATCTGTCAGATGCAAACGCCAGCTAAATGGCTGCTAGTTACTCATGCTGGCAACTATCGAGCATTTGAAGAACCTCACAGCAAACAGACAACGCACTAGACATCGTCATCCACATCCACATCCACAACCACATCGTCATCGTCATCGACAGCACATTTAGAAGATGGCTGACGGCAGAGACGGGCTGCTGGCAGCTGGCACTACTAGTAATGCAGCACCACTCAACGTATTCCTTACACATCCTTGAGCACATTAAAGGACGAAATTGCTTTGCTATTGCCGTTGATTTTCCACTGTAGCTGTTGCCGCTCTCCAGCATAATGAGCAAAATGGGGAGCATTAAATTGCAAATTTATTGAACAGAGACGGAATGCCAGTCAGCAACAGTCGACAATTGTCTTTATACACTAAAAACGGGTACATCCATTTTGGCGGAATATCTGTAACTTACAGAAGCAACAGCCAACAGATTGCTCGACAGTTTGTGCTCGAGCTAGTTTGTTTTTTAGTACTTGAAACGCTTTTTTTTGCCCGCACAACATACTGTGTACAAGTGGAGTACCAGAACACTCCTCTTAACACTATACTTATTCCGGACAGGAATAAATAGTCTATTTGATATCCGGATATTCTCCTTCTTTAAGGACGACTCAAAGCTGTACAGTCAGAACAGTCCAATATAAAAAAAACTATAAGTCTCCTGGATAACTGCAGCGCGTTTCAGGCGGAAGTACTGGCCATAAATGAGGCACCATCATGACTCAGAGGCTCTAATAACGTTTCAGCCAACTTAAACAACTTCAGTAATAGCCAAGCAGTTATTAAATCGTTAACCTCAATATCATCAAATTCGATATTGGTAACAAGCTGTCGCTAATTTCTATATGAGATGCCTGAAAAGTTCGTGTTTAGTCTGCTATGGATTCCGGGCACCGGGATATAGGGGAGGTGGAAATCTGGCAGCCGTTTGAATCTTGCTCAACCTAAGGATAAAAAATATGTTTTCTGGTAACTTTGAGGTCATCAATTATAGGACGGTTGTCGACTTATCGACAAATCATAAAATTAGAGATCTTGCAAGTTACTCGACAACCTTACTTTCGTTCGGTATAAACTTAAATTTAAGGTTTTTGAATATCGGATCAGTTTCTCTCAGAAAATTTTGTAAGACGAAGAAAAAAGCTATAGACGAAAAAAACACAAAGGTGTGATGGATGAAGAAGGTGAAGAGGTTGATGAAGAAATGAAGTGGTTGTCGACGAAGATGATGGGGAAAAGAAATATGACGAAAGGCGAATAGAAAGATCATGTCGAAAAGGAGAATGACGAAGAAACATAAAGATGGCGAAGATGAAGAGAAATTTGAATGAAGTCGAAGAGGATGACAAGGAGTAGTAGTTAGGGAAATTTCAAACCTAATTCAAACAGAAAGATTTAGCTGCTTCTAAGTCTTACAACATATTCATAGAATGTTACTTTTGAAGTTGGAAATCCAAACTTTGGTGTTTCTTTGCTTAAGTTGTACCCTATAAACGTTACTGTGGCACATCACAATTCGAATTGCACAAGTTGTCACACACACTTCGTTCTTCTCGAGGCTTTCACGTTTGGACATGTTCAGTTCCTCTTTTTCCATTTGCATGAAGACTTAGCACTTAGCATTTTGGGTTCGCTTTGGTGCATCAACCTTGTGCGTTTGGCTGTGCCTGAGTGTGACCCAAGCATTATTTATGCCATGACCCAGACACACGGACACTTTCATAACGCAATTGGCAGGGTTTGCAGGCAAAACGACAACGAAATCCAAATTGAAATTGAATTACCGCAGTTGAAAGCCGCAAATCAATTTGCAACTAAAAATATTTACACATGACGCCAATATCAAATCGAGAGAGACATACATACAGACGCACATACATGTAAAAGCGATTGGGCTTGTGTTTGATTGCTTACCATTGGCATCCTTTGCTTCCAGACCATCTGCCTCAATGACGACCGCTGAGAGCACGATTATTTTTGGTTTATCTTCCGCCGAGGCGTGCAGCAGTCGATAATGACGATCCGGATTGACACCAAAGGCGCGCTGTGCATGCAGATACATTTCGTCCTTGTAATGTGCAAACTGTATTTGTTCATGTGTGTGTGTGTGTGTGTGTGTGTGTGAGAGAGTGTTTGACATAGACAGAAGAAGAGAACGTGAGAACTTTATGCAAATTAAGCTTTTCATTGTCACACAGTTACAGTCGATTTATACGGTGCCCCACATGGCGTATGCGCAATATTTAATTTGATCATTTAATTCAATTATTTTGGCATTTATCTATAAATATTTGGCAAAAAAGCAGCAAAATATATAAAATCAAAAGAGAAATTAGCTGCGAACCACCATTTTTTGGGCTGATCTAATAGATTTTTACTTGCCATTTTCTGTTGCCTTTTATTGATTTATCTTGTCGATTTATTCATTTTTTTTTTTTTTTGAATACTTTTCTTGCTAGCTACTTGAGCGCACTGCCGTTTCCCTTTTACTCATGCTTCATGTAACGCTTTTAAAGCAAAATATTCAAAAAAGGGAGGAAAGAAAAACACAATTTTCATTTCCCTTGGTTGTTTTTCATTTCTCTTTGACCGTTTTTGTGCATACATATACTTTAAAATTCTGATTCTCATCATCTTATGCCTTGGCTGGCATATTATTTTAATTTGATTGCCAGCTGCAGTAGCCCTGGCGAGGGCTAAATTATTAAAGAACAGCCGGCCAAGTCTACTCTGCCAACTAAATAATGAGCACATCAATTCTCGATATATTCCAAGTGAGAGGTAAGAGCTTGAATAGAACAAAAAATAAAAAATGTACCCAGATTCTGATGCTTCTAATGCATTGCTTGATGCGTATACGTAATTTATATGTATATATATAATTCGCACTTTGATTAGGTAGAGACTTATGCTCATAAGTCGCTCGGAGGGCGGTCTATTATTTCTAATATTTTATTTTTTTGTATAATTAAGCCTGTGCGCTGACCTTTATAATGTATACCTTTCATGCACAGCATACAAAATTTTGGGTTTTAGCTTAAGGTTTCTTTGTATTTTAAAGTTTGACTTTAGAGAAGAACTCCTTAAACAAGTTGATAGCGAAAGGTGATAGGAACTCTAGGTTACTTATTCCACTAAAAAGTGTAACCCTATTGAGTGTCAGCCCTCCACTTGGTAGTATCATTGATCGAAAGGTCCTTCACCAGTAAAGAATACACTCTGGGTCCCTTCCTTGACATTGAAGTTGCTTGAACAATGTCGTTCCACAAGCCATGGACCTGGGAGTCGACGAACAACTTTTGAGACTTATCAGCCAATTACTCACATGCAGAATTGTGAAGTCATCTCTGGGTTCATCACTCACTTCAGCTATGTGAGTAGAGGTACTCCTCAAGGAGGGGTACTATCCCCTCTTTTGTGGAACGTTGCAGTCAACAGGCTGCTGCGTGACATTGAAGGAGGGAGCTGCCACGTTACTGCGTATGCGTATGATGTCACGATTAGTTTCAACGGTAAATTTCCTCAAACCTCATGACAGGCAAACAGCTGTCCGATTGGGCGGTGAAGACTGGATTAAATGTCAATCCCGATAAAACAGACCTTGTTCTCTTTACAAGAAAATTCAAGATACCATTGATTATTCCCCTAACTTAAATGGACATTTCCTCTCGTTCAGTAACAGTGCAAAATACCTGGGGATAATACTGGACAGGAAACTTGATTGGAATCTAAATACACTCGAACGTACCAAAAAGGCAGCGATGGCTCTGTATTTCTGTGGAAGAGTCATAGGACTAAATGGGGCATGTTCCCTATGGTAGTCCGTTGGCTCAACTTGGCAGTGGTAAGGCCCACACTCCTCTATGGTATTCTGGTTTGGTGGCCTGCTTTGCAAAGGAAGTAAATTTATTACAGGCGCCCTTTGCACTATGCCTAGTGATGCCCTAGGTACTATCTTAAATATTCCTAATTGGAACTTATTGGAGAACAATATGCCTTATTGGCAGCAGTAAGTCTGCGTGACTCAGGTTGCTGGGCCAAGGCAAACTGTGGCCAATCCATTGTAGTGTTTTCCAGGCCGAGGTCCTTGCCATAAACGGCACTTACATGCCTTAGAAGCTCGACAATCCAGGTATTGTAAATATTTACAGTGATAGCTGTCGCAGAACTCTGCACGAGATGGCTCAGCAGTTGGTTATTAACCTAATATGGGTACCGGGTCACAGAGGCATTGAAGGTAACTGCATAGCGGTTGAGCTTGACAGACAGGATACTACTGCTTCCCTTCCTGATGGGGAAGGGAAAAGAATGCCTATGGAAACTTGTAAGCATCGTATAAAACAACACTATGAACTAAAATCTAGTCAGAAATGGTTTAGTATGACAAACAGCCACATTGCAAAACAAATTTGGCCCGAGATCAGCCAAAAACAGAGCAGAGCTCTGTTCCCTAAATCGGGAGAGGTGCTGTGGGGTCGTGCGTCCCATATATTATTGGTTAGACGGTGTCCATTCGGCTAGACTTTATGCCCCGTTCAACGATTTGAACCTGGAGTGTCTCACTCAAGGCTTTAAGTTCTTAAATTTGTTTTAACATTTATATGACAAATAAGTGCCATTGTCTGACGTTACATCCAGGAAAAAATAATAAACAATTCATAGCAATCCTTTTTTAATACAACAAACACAAGCAAATGAAATATACTAACGATGTTTTCTTGGAGTGGCTATTCTTACTGCCAAGGGGTTGAGATTGTATCGGCGGGAATATATAAAGATATAACTCATCCAATACACAGTGAAGCACCTTGCCAGAGGTTGGCTATGCATCACTTGGAGCTTATCGATATTGAAACGAGCCGCAACCCCTCAAATAAGCAAACCATGTCTCTGTAGGCACAATTATTGCTTTATGTACAAACATCTTATTGTTAAGGTTTTACTGACTTCTACGACATATGCGCCTGTTGGGACTTTTGAGATTAGCTTTTAGCAGATAGGAGTGGCCACTGAAATATGTTTACGTCAGATAAGACGCCTGAGGCAAAACCGTGTTCTGTTTATTAAGCGCAAACACGCAGAGTTGAATATTGCAAACCTGCAATATTCCATGTGCATGACCACTTGTCAAAGCGGTTTGAAAACTCTTGTAAGACCACTGCCGCTTTACAGTACAATCCAAGCTGTACACAGAGACAGAGTCATTAGCGTTGGGGTACTCACTGAGCTTGCACAGTGTACCAAGCTTGCTCGATGTCACTTCGTTTTTAAAACAGTATCTCAACAGGCTGAATAGACGGATTTGATCTCTATAAGCATAGCCACATGCCATACATGGTCAAATGCTTGCTGGATATCCAGGAACACGGCAGAGCTGTAGAGCTTTTTTTTCAAGAATCAAACTCCTCAAGACCCTGACGAATCTGTTCAGGAGTACCATGGTGGTGCCTGAGCTCATGCCGATGATTTGGAATGCACCTAAAGCTGCCTTCACGCTACCGCTAATCGTAGGAAACACGGTGCTCGACTGAGAGAGGAAGTGTTGCATGCGCTGAATGGTTTTTAATGCCAAAAAGAGAACTCGTTGAGCAATATACGCAGCTATGAAAAACCTCTGTGAACCTTTTGATACCAAGCTATGCTTCAGACAATTCGGAACGGGACTATATTCTTTAAGGGTAACAAGTTGCTCGCCTAGGCAGAAAATGTCGAGATCATGGGTATTTCTAAGCGAGCAGTTATCATAGCTTTTGCGACTATTCGATGTGGTCAAGGTTGTCAAGGTTGGCACCACCGTCACAAAGAAGAACGATGTCCTTGCTAATAGATTTGGTCTCAGTAGCCCAATGAGTAGAAGAGACCACTCTTGCTAAACGAGACTAACACTCTACACCACGCTCATCCTTCACATTTTGCTTGACGCAGTCTGATGAAAATGCCTTTGGAGTGGTAGTACTTCGTAAGATCTTTGAACCTTTACGCGTTGGCAACGAGAAAGCTTCTAAAAGAGAGGTCTTCAATGTGGGTGTTTAAAGTTAGCGCACTAACTTTCTTTGGTGTCACCGATTGTAGAATTCGCTATAGCCCGAAAACGGGTTGTTATGGCCAGTGAAGCGAAGTCTCTTAAGTCCCACCAAATCCCAAACTTGGCGATTCAAAAAAGTCTGAGCTGTGATGAGAGAGTAAAGAAGTTGATGTCGAAAGCCTCGTGGACATCAGCTTAAGAACTGTGATTGATGTTCGGGATTACCACATGTACCAACCTCTGCTGGAACCTCAGAATATGTGCGGGACGAGAAAGAAGGCTAGCTTAAACAGTCGATTAATAGATTTATTACGGCGAGCTAATGTAGGAAAAGAGTTATTTACGGAAACTCTTGGTGGACCAACTTTTGAGTACAGTGTGTAATAACAAAAAGTAACCTTATTTTGTGCTTTACTTACAGCTCAGCCTTCTCCTATAAGTTCTAAAGATTCAAAATGTTTTGTATGAACTCAAGGGGCTCACAAAGAAAAGTTTTAAATTTACATACATTGCCTGGTTAATTTTGTTTATAAAGTCACATTTGCTAATTAAAAATGATGAATCTAATTAGGAAAAGCGGTCTGTGCTTTAAGCGCTGAGTATGGATCTTCCTTAGCCTAAAGCAGGACTATATTTCCTTATTTGGTGTAGATTATGCTACACTATCTAGGCATTCTGCGGCTCGATGCCGAAAACCTTTTCAAGTGTTTGCCTTGTTGCTCCTTGTTTTCTTGGCCGCATAAAAACTTTGCTTCTTTTGGGAATTTAGAATTTAGAAGTTTCGGTGCGTAAAGGCAATTTACACTTTTTTATTGCCACCAAATCACGAAATCCACAAACATGTTTTCACTTTTTTAATCTCTGTTTTTGTCATTATTGCTTTTGTTTTCCATTAATTTTCATTAAACAAAAAACAACATAGCGAAAAAGGGAACCCACAATCGTTGGTGAAAAATTGTGTCTGTTATGCGTTCATTTTATTTGTAATTATGCTTGATTAAATGCAAAAATGGCGGCGCATTAATGTGACCCTGGTTGCTGAGCTGCTTGCCACTTGCCACTTGCTCCCTGACGTTAGACAGCAAATAGCTTCCTGGCTTGGTAGAACTAGAGCTATCCGCTTCGAAGACTCCAGAGACTTGACCAGTTTGTGCCCAATCACAGCAGGACAAACCTTATTTTATTTCACTTCCATTGCTGCTTTCTCTAGTTGCTGTGCTGAAAGTTTTATTAACTTTACTTTCTTTTGCTCTTTTGCGCTCTCCCGAACTTTCACTCGAACACTCCGCTTCGAGGGCGTAGCTCAAGTTTCATTAGTTGTGCAACGAACGTCTCACAATTTTCTTACACTTAAATTAAAAACGATAATTGAAAAATGAACAGCTACAAATACAGTTATTCTGTTAGTGCAGTGTTGGGCAACGGGGGTTGGCGGAAATATTGTTTTGCCGGCAACTTGTAAAAATATTGAAAAATTCCATCTTAGCAATCAAACAAAATGAAACAAATTAAAGACTAACATATTTTTAATTGAATTTCTGCATGAGTACGCAACAAACTTGGCTAGTTGTAGCTTTAAACTAGCCACCATATTAATTTCATTTTCATATTAAGCAACTAACCGTAAACACCTTGGCCTAAACCTATTAATCATTGAAATTCCCGAGCATTCAACTAAAACGTTTGCTATTAATCCACAACTAAAGGCAAAACCGCAATGCAGACAAAGCTTGAATCTTCAATCATACAACACTTGTTTTTGGTATCCGAGTGTGTTTTGGCCTTGGGCCTAAAATGTATCTGTGTGAGTGTGTGTGTGTTAATTCCTGGCCCACAAAGATAGGCAACAAGTTTATTTGTAGGACTATTTGCTCAGCAAACCCTATATGAAAACTCTACCATTTAGATATGCACACTACACACAGATACAGTTAATATTGATTTATTTTAGGGTTCAAATGTTACCTGTCCGCCAGGTGCTGGTGCGCCGACCGTATTGGCAATTGTATGCAATACTTCAACATACAATTTCTCCTTCTCATCCTGTCGTTCCATATTCTCTTCGGGCACCGGCGGGTCACGTTCATTTTCGGGATTAGCTTCGGCGCGTGCCTCGGCGGCACGCGTTGCCGACATACGACGATTTTCACGTTTCCAGCCTAAGGATGTGAAACTCTCAAAATACGAGCCATCCGTTTCCTGTACGCTGTAAATATAGACGGAAGAAAATTGATAAAAAAAACATAATAATAAAGTAGTGTAAATATACATGTTTATATGTATAGAGGGTGTTTTTTTTTTTTTGGAACTACAGTATATCAGCTGTTCAATAAGCAAACAAAAAGCAGAGCGATTTCAGAGCGAGCATTCCAACAAGTTAACTGTTATAAGTAAGGCATATGAATATATTCTCATATTTGATTATTTACAATCTACCGATGGTAGCCATTGATCATTGATCACCTTAATAGGGTTCAAAGCGAATTCAAATTTTGTTCACTGTTTTCACTTGGTGCATCTTCATACAGCATCACGGCACCAAGCATTGTTGGGTTGAATAATCTTTCGATGGTATTGAAAACACACCAATATATCTTTTATTAAAGATTACTTTGTTGAATCTATGATTGAGCCCCAAACTAGATTGTCGTTGTCAAGATCCTTAAGAATGAAATGAAAGGAATTCATTTCTCACAGCGGTTGAGCGATCGAAGCGGGCAGAAACGGAGCCCTAATAGTGCTACGCACTAATACCTAAAGGAACAACAGCATATAAGTTTTACTCTCTTGTAGACGCTTTAATGCATCGAGGCAAGACTTTGCAATGACAAAAAAGAGTTTATATCAAAGCTTATTACGCAGATAACAGACATATTCCTGCCCGGAATTTTAATATATTCTCTCGTACAAAATGAGCTAGCCAGCGAAGCTGTTAGATGTTAAATCGTTTGACTATGTCAATGTCGTTTTAGAGCTCATAGAGTTCGTCGTTCAACCGAATGCTGCAGTCGTTGCCAACTTGTAAAGTGACAAAAATCTTACGGAGTAGACTCCATAAAGTAAACCGTGAAGGACCTCTGGCGAGAGTAGTCTCTACTCTTGATCTTCATGCTGACATTGTTCTTTATTGTGATGGTGGTGCCAAGATAGACGAAATCCTTGACAACAGCAAAAGTATAGTTTCCACTTTGTCTTCTCTTTTAATGGCCGCTTAGTGGACTTGTTGTCCCGTTCCGCTGTACTTCGGCCTTTTGGAACACATTCCTCTTCACAAAGTTGAAGTGGTTGCAGGAAAGGGCCTTGTATGCAGATTCGGAGAAGTTTTTCCTCACTTGACGAAGCTGCGTGTGTTGGTTAACGTCATTATGTATAGTGGCCTCAACATTGCAGGGACACCGAACTCAGACAGTACGGCGAATACTTGATCCCATGACCGGCTATCAAAGGCAGCTTTATAATCGACAAAGATATGGTAGGTGTCGATTTTGTATTCGTGTGCCTTTTCAAGTATTTGGCGCAGTGGCAATATCTTTTCGATGGTGGACTTACCAGGCCTAAAAACACACTAATAAGGTCCAATCAGTTACTTAGAAAATGGCTTTAGTCTTGGGAAAATACATGGATTCAAAATAAGTTATCCCCCGATGCGAACTCCTGTAGACACTGCTAAGGCAGCAACTCAGCCCACACGAATCAGGCCACACGAATCACACCATCCGATAACTTACGTGCCGGTCTTAACCCCAAGGTGCGACTAAAGATGTTTGTTTTATTAGGTTGATTGTTTTTTTTTTGTGAATTTTGACAGGAATATACATATTTCGGTTATCTGCGTACTAAGCTTTAGGAAAGAAGCATTGTTTGCCTGAAATAGCATAGCTTCGTAGTATAGAATCCTTTATAGCTCCAACAAAATATGTATAAATATAATTCAAAGTTATAAGCCAGTAAAAAACACCTTATATTTAAATATCTTATATGCTGTTGTGTGTATTTGTGTGAGGGAGTGAAAATTTATGCACTTAATTTTGCGAAACAATATTTAAATTGACTCTTGGTCGTGTCAGTTTTCCACATGGCTAAAGCTTCTAATTTACGTTGTCAATATGTCGCAGCATATGTATAGAAAGTCCCTACAGTTCCAACCGCCCTCAACCCTCTCCTGGAATTACAAAGTTTTTTGGGGCAAGCATTTTTTTGATGTGTGCTGTTGTCGTACCTATTTCAACATTGATGAGGGTTAATTTTTGCGCCTGTTGCCTGAGAATACCAACGCCTGCTGCCTGCTGCCTGTTGCCGCTTGGCAACGCTGCGTATGCTTGATGCTTGTTTGTGTCGCTAATTGACTACAAATATTTAGTATCTATCTATGTAGAGTATATTTATTTTATTTCGGCATGCGCATATCTGATTGAAATTTATGCTTGAATGCTTCGAGCATATTTGATATTAATCATACGTAACGTTGACCCAGCACGAACACACCTGACACGTTCATGGGAAGCGCGCCAGTGTGCACAATTGATTTGTAACCCTTTTAGGCTTCAAGTCGACCATGTTCATGTCTTTAACGTAGCATAACTCCAATTCACAAACACAAAAGCAAAAGCGCAGCAAAAACACTTAGTCAGTTAGTCAGAACAGTTGTGGTAGAGAGCAAATAAAAAAAAAGAACTCGTTTTCTGCTAAAAACTTTCAACTGATTCGACTAAGCGGCTTAACTTGAATGCTAAACTGCGCACAAAACTAGGCAACACTTTTTTTCAAAACGACTAAGAGACTATAATATAGAAACTGCATAGAGCTTAAAGGACAATCACACACATTTTTTGCTAGCAATAGTGTCAGTGATAGGCCGGTAACTGTGCTTAGATATCGCCCAACGGAGCATTGTTTAAACTTGATCAAAACAGCATTGAAAGTTCTATGGGGTTTTCTGATTTTCTGCATTAGTTTCATTGTAGTTTTACAGTATTTTATTTTGTGGCTTAAAAAAAAATATCATTAACAGACCAACTTGCATCGCGAGGAACTAAAAAGAGAACAATGCTCTGAAAGATCCCAACATATGTCGGAATTCACCACACCTAAAGGCACAGAATCGAGTTCAATTGAATAAGGTGAACCATCTACAGACGAGACGTGGGACGAAGTAAAATGCGCGTTTATCAATGCTGGTTCCGAAACTGTGCTCAAAACGACCAAACCCCATGAACATCCAAAGACAGCTGAGACAAAACAGAGTATTATAGATCGTTGAAGACCCCGACGTTCTTAGTAAAATGGCTCTATGTACAGAGCAACGAGTAGCTTATAAAGCGGAAGAGCGCTATGTGAGAAGTAACAAGAGAAGAAGATTGTCCACCTGTTCTAGATTTGAACGCCACGCTATTGATAAGAATTGAAGATCAATTGTGGAAATGCCCTCTGCTACACTGAGTACTTAGATGAGCCGAGTACAATGATGAGCTCCGAACAACTAGAAATGCTACGATCTTTCAGAGCTATTGTCACGGACCCCCAACAGCTGCAGAAATTAATGATGCGATCAACCACCTTAAAGTCAACAATGTAGCTAATTTGCACACCTGCCGAGTTTCCGTAAGAGTCTAGCACGTCTACATAATGGGTAGCTTTCCGACTCTTTCGAAGTTCGTCAGGGACTAAAACAAGGGTATATTCTTTACTGGCGATGGACGATGTACTGACTGCCACCGCAACTACTATACATATAAGAGACATAATATTCAACAAAGACCGTTTGAGAAGCTGAGTTACTAGGTTTACACCAACGATATCTGTTTCCTGGCGAGTATCAACAACGTGATGAACGCGATGTGTTAATCACTGCATGGGCATCCTAAGTGGGCTAAGTTAGCATGAAGTACATTGTGGAGGTCAAACAGTTGAACTTTCGTAGCAGATTTGTTTCGACTGATGTAGGAACGGTCCTTGATGTTAAGAGCAGAATAAGTAAAGACCGTATGGCAGCTGTATGGCTGTAAAACCAGGAAGATATCTACCCTCATCTCGAGAAGAATACAGATTATGCACACTCCAGTACACGCCAATTATATCGAACCCAGCATTGTGGCATATCTTCTTTTAAACTGGCCATAACAACCGATTAGAGCGTCTGGTCCTTCCAAAGGAGGCACGGCCTGCCACTTCGTCGCCATCCTTCAACAGCCGCATGGAAAACCTTTCTTGCAGTAGCTTCTTTTTTCATACGCACTACATGACATATCCAGCGGAGCCGCTGGATGTTAATTCGCTTAGCTATGTCAATGTCGTCCAAATGTCGTAAGGTCTAAAGATCTCGTCTCAAACACCTTAAGGTAATTTTCGTCATAGCCCATGCTTCAGCGCCAATAAGCAAAACGGATAAGCGTCTTATAGAGTGTAAGTTTCGTCTGGAAAAAGTGGTCTCTACTACTCATTTTCGTACTGAGAGAAAAGTAACATCTGTTGGCAGATTCTCTGTCAATAGCCACAAAGGTGCTGGTAACTGCTCGCTTAGTACGACCATTAAAATCGATATCATCTGCCGAGTAATTGGATACCTTTACAGTTTAATATTGCGCGTTTTGTTGAGCGTCGGCCTTTCGCACACATTCTCCATAGCAAAGTTAAAGTCGTTGCAGAGGAGGAGATCGCCTTGTTTAAGCCTCGTGCGGTATCAAAAGGCTCGGAAAAGCTCTTTCCTACTTTGACGGAGCTGCGAGTGTTGCTCAACGTCTTTATGTATAGTCGAATTAACTTGACAGGGACCGAACTGAGACAGTATGGCACAAGCGCTTGAGGGAGTGCGCTGGTGAAGGGAGTGCGGGAGTGAAATGCTGTCGATTTGGTATTCGTGGGTCTTTCCCAGAATTTTGCTTAGTGTAAATGTCCGGTCAATAGTGGATTTACCAAGCCTGAAGCCACACTGATAAGGTCCAATCAGTTCTTTCGCACGTGTTTCACACAATACGCTTGATAGGACCATATATTCGATAGAAAGAAGACTGATACCACGGCAGTTATCGCATATCCTGAGGTCCTTCTTGAGGACTGGGCAGACGATATTAGGGTTCCATTCATCGGGCATGCTCTCATTTTGCCATATTCTACAAAAGATCTTAACTTGCTCAGCAAGTGAGTCGTGACCGTGCCCGACAGTGGAATACCCTGTACCCTTTTTTCCCCATGACTGTAAGCATTTTCCTATTGGGAAGTTCCAATTGACAAGTTTTCCTATTGGGAAGTCGCGGAAAATTACTTTAATAGCCATAACTCCAGTATTCTTGGGCCAATGCCGTTGAATTTTGTAACATAAAACAAAAATATATTTATAAATGTCTGTGACAATTTTCAAATCAATATATTGCGGGGTGTGGCAGTAATTAAGGTAAATCGATTACGGGGGAACGGGGGTTCTAATGAAAAAAGGTGGATACAGCTTTAACGATTAGGGTCAAATGAGTCTCCACACCAAATTTTGTAAATCTAGCTCACATGCATCCATATCTACATGCAGTGCAATTTTGGCACAATTTATAGGCGAAGGGGGGTGAAATTTGCATATTTTTGACTATAATTTTTGATGTATTTATCCGATTTCGATAATTTTTGAAACATATATGTAGAATTATTGAGTAATTAACAGTTTATTTTATAATTATAGTGTAGATTAAATGTTTGGATATAATAGTTTAAAGAATATAACAGCAACTGGTTTTATGCTTATCAATGGCATGACAATCTCACAATTTCTACGTTCATTTCGACGTTACACTACAACTTTAGTCTCAACTTTACAACTTTAGAATCGACTTTACAACTTAAGTATAGATTATAAACGACTAACTACTTCAACTTGTGCAACTCGACTGCCCAGAACGATCTCTCCGCTGCAACTATGAGCGGGACGAACTCTCCACTGCTGCTGTTGTCTCCTTTCTTACTGCCGATAATGGTGCTGCCAACCGCTGCATAATGCCACCAACCAACTTTACACAGATGCACATAAACACGACGCACACCTCTATCGAGTTTAAAGATGGCAGATTGAACGGAGCGTCGGTAAACCGAAAAAATATGTCACACGGGAAGGGACAAGAAATCGACGTGATTCGACAAACTTCATTTTTTGGTAAATTTTTGTGCCTTTACCTTTTATAGTGTCTGATATCTTGACGTTCATACGGAAGGACAGACAGACGGACATGTCCGTATCGACTCGACTATTGCTCCTGACCATTTTTGCCATGGAACATATGGTCTGCCACGCCTCCTTCTGCCTGTTACATACATTGCACAAATGTAATACTAATAATAAATACCCTTTTACACTTTGTGTACAGGATATAATAAGTGAATATTGATTTAAATTTATCGCTAAAAAGCTAGTAAGTATTTTTGATTCTTTATACAGATTTTGTACAAAATCTGGCTTTAAAATCAGAAATGTGTAAACAATTTATGGACATAAATCCTATTTAATTTAATTTTATGACTTTTAACCTGCGGTAAATCTCACGCCGAACACTATTTATTTATAATGTTTAGCATTTTGCACATAAATTTCAATAATTGATATTTAATGGCAAATGTAAATGTTTATGCATGTAAAAGCGTGTGTGATTAATCACCTTATTTTTTTATTTTTATGTATTTGTTTTCATCTATTTATCGCGGTTTAAACTAATTGAAATGAATGCGCAACAAATTTGTGTGTAGCAAAAAGTTAATAATTAATAAAATATGAAGTATTGGATTTGGTGAAGCGCTTAAATTACCAATGCCACAAAACTAAGAGTAATTGGCTTAAATGAAAGTGGTAATGACGCCGGGCTTTAATGATTGATCTAGTGCTGATAATAATTAACAGCGTTAAATTTTTTTTTTATATGAAGGTTTTAAACATTTTCACGCTTTGTGTACTAACCTGAAAAAACGATTTTTATCACTGAAGGAGCAGTACAAGTTGCCTTATATCAAATTTTGGTTACAAACATTATAGTTGATCATGTTCCTCTTTCCGTTTTCCATCTTCCTACCCTTCTTCGTTTTCTTCTTATTCTCCCTCTTCTTCTTCTTCATTTTCATAAATATCTTTATCTTCGTTTTCGTCTTCGTCTTACTTACTTACTTACTTACTTACTTAACTGGCCATAACAACCCGTTACCGGGTTACGGCCTGATGTAAAGCTCTCCTCAAGGCGTCTCTGCTTTGCGCGAGCCTTTTCCAATTGGTAATACCAAAGGTAGCTACCCTTCTGCCCTTTCGTCGCTTCCCTTCGACAACCGTATTGAAGACTCTTTTCACAGGAGCTTCTTCATGCATACGCTCAACATGACCTAGCCAGCGGAGCCGCTGGATCTTTGCTTGACTATGTCAATGTCAATGTCGTCGTAGAGCTCATAGAGTTTGTCGTATGCGGTAGTCGTTGCCAACGCGTAGATGGCCAAAGATCTTACGGAGTACTTTCCGCTCAAACACTCCTAAGGCATTATCATCAGACTACGACATCACCCATGCTTCAGCGCCATAAAGCAAAACGGGAAGGATGAGCTTCTTGAAGAGTGTCAGTTTCGTCTCGCGGGAGTGGTCTCTACAACTCATTTGCCTACTTAGACCAAAGTAACACCTATTGGCAAGAGTGATTCTCCGCTTGATCTCCATACTGACATCGTTCTTTATTGTGATAGTGGTGCCAAGGTAGACGAAACATCAAAAGTATAGTTCTCAACATCAATCTGAGAGTCCAACCGCTGTGTAGCTCTACTCGAAGAAAGCATATACTTCGTCTTGCTCTCATTTACCACCAGACCCACCCAGGGTCCACGTCTTCGTCTATATCTTCTTTATTTGTCTCTTTCTCATCCTCTTCAAACCATTTTACATTCCACTTCAGATCCTTCTCGCTTCGCGCTTTCACCTACTCCTCCCCTCCCCTTCTCATCATCCTACTTCTCTTCAAATATGTAGCACTTTGGCATAACTTTGTGATTACAATGAGCTACATTAACTCAAAAATCCATACTACCTTCTATTGCTGCGAACTAACTAAATGGCTTATGCCACGCGGCTCCAGTACCAAATTCCCTACTGCGGATGTTTTGTAAGTCATATTTAAGTAACTGTTGTAGCTAAGCCTGTGTTTGTCTCTCTCACACCCACACTGAATGCACTTGTGAGATGCATTTATTAAGTGCGGTCAAGGCCGCAAAGAAACCACAAGAAAAGTAAAATGTGGAAGAAATTTGTTAATTGAAAAGAAGCTAAAGTGAAATAAAGATTTTACCAAATTTACTTTAAATACCGTACAACTAGGAAAGGCCGTGTTTATTTAAAGTAAGGCTCGACATAAGTGGACCGGGTGCCACCACTCAACATCTACTTGAAACCTTTTCCCCTGAAAGACTACTCGTTCTTACAATTCAAAGGCACATTTTTAAATTTTCTAGTTTTTATGCGGTTGCTCGTTACGTTTGGCTTAACTTTTCACAAGCGTAGTGCAGTTAATAGACCCTCAAACGTTTACACAGCTTTACAACTGCTAAAACTTAATTTCAAGCCCAATTAAATTTAGAGTTCTCCTACTCCGAAGAATAGGGCAACCACAACACGCTATAATGCGCACATTTTCACATTAATCTGGGCAAAATTGTGCGCCCAATTCTGAGCTACACATTATGCAAAGTAGTAGTTAAGTTTGTTGCAGGTAAGCTTTGTGTTTGTCGTCGTGCCGTGTCTTGTTGCATGCAACGCCAGGCGAGGCACTTTTGTGGAAAGAAACAGCTTTAAGCAACTTCGCGAACAACGTCTAGATGTTGTCTGTATATTAGCTTATGTGATTGTGTATGAAGGTTGTAAGCCAAAGTTTGCAACACTCAAAGGTTAGCATACACACACTAAAAAGCACATACCCTTGGATACTCAAATGAGTGTTGGTGAGCGACCCGCATTGGAACGCGTTGCATAGACTTAGGCGCCGAAGCTTCGGAGCAACATGGCAAAACTTTAGTTGAGCTTGTGCAAAAAAACTTTTGTAATTATATAATTATGAAGGTCGCCGAGAAAAGTTTACATTGCAAAACCTTGCGAAACAAAAGGCCAAGCAAAGTCTTTGGGTCAGAGCCAGCAGACAACATTGAAAGCAAAAACAAATTGAAGTACAATATACATTAATTAATTGGTAAATAATTTAATGTATTTCTGAGGTTATTTTTCGGAATGGGCAACTACAATGAGACAGTCAGTCGGATCACGCTCTCTCAGCCCCGAGGCTAGAGGGTTGAACTTTAATAGGTTTTTGTGTGGATGCACACAAAAGTAGAAATATAGATAGCTATAGACTTAATTTGGTATGATGAAGTATACTCTACATCACATCAACTTTTAGCATAGCTGACTTAGTTCGATTTGCGACTTAAGAAAAGTCCTATGAAAAAATATTCAAGGTGCTTCAGTAGAATCACACCTCTTCAACTTTAGTATGGAGAATGTGTTGGGAAAGGCCATTGATATCATTGGTAGTACTAAGCGCATAGTTGGATAGGATAGGTTTGCTTTTAAATAAGAGTAAGACAAATTCAAGTGAAGAGACGCGGCGTTTGCACTTTTAGATTGATGTTGAAAACTATATTTTTGATGTGGCCAGGAATTTCGTCCACCTTGTCACAATGAAGATCGAGGTTAGCATGGAGATCAAGCGGAGAATAACTCTTGACAATAGGTATTACTATGGTCTCAGTAGGCAAATGATTAGTAGACACCACTCTCGCCAGACGACACTACCACTCTATAAGACGCTAATCCTTCACGTTTTGCTTTATGGCGCTGAAGAATTGATGATGACGTAGTCTGATGAAGATGCCCTTAGAGAGTTTGAGCCAAAAGTACTTCCTGAGTTCTTCCGTGTGAACGACTACCGCATTCGAACGAATGACGAAGTCAGTTAAGAAGAAGAAGGTAGGCAGTAACTACTTTTGGTATCATCGATTGGAGAAATCGCGCGCGAAGTAGAGGATTTCCATCCGATAATGGTTGTTGTGGCCAGTCAAGAAGAAGGAGTCAGAACATGATCAGCTTTTTTGAATATAAACGATTGTTGCCCAGTGCTATTATCTAGGAAGCCACCAGTTGGCACAACAACTGGAGTGAAAGAGAGTTGACAGAGCGGAATAGTTGACACAGCATGGGAGGGAACGAGGCACGTGCCAGTTAGTTGGTATTGGAAGGTGCAAGTGAGAATTTTAGAGTAAAGGTGTTTAAAATAGTAAAGAAGTTAGGGAACAACGTGGAGTTGTGGGGTTACAATAAGAGATTGGGGAAAAAGTTAGCTTGATTTAAAATGAAATAAAGTAAAGATGGACAGAGTTCAAAAGTTAAACTGCTTTTTGTTTTGTTGAACAAATTCTGAGATTCTTAGCGAATTTGAATGAGGTAGTAGTAATTATTGACGTCATTACGGAGACTTCATGTGCTCATTTCTTAATTCGCTTTGTAATACGGTTTTTATCTTTTGGGACTCCAAAAATGGTGAGTACTTTTCCAACAACTCTGAAATGTTCTGTTCAATGTGTTAGAAACTTCTCGACCAACTTTTACAACTACTGACTACATTATGAATGCTAAAGAGTATTTCAATTTAAAATACACAAAGCTTCCTTATGATTTGTTTAATTTATGCATTTCGCATTTGATGCCTCACTGTGTGCGTGTGGGAATATATGAACTCTTCTAACTCCTCTGCAGACAGTTAATTATGTTGTGTAAACATGATTTAAACCAAGCATTCCGTTTTCAAATTAATCAAATATGCATTAGATATGCTCTATATATATACGTTTTTGTGTTTGTGCAGACTTACCCAGAATTGGAGCGCGGATCCACCTCGGGCCAGCTTAGTCGGCGTTTGCAAAAAGCCAAGGGAGGACGCGGCGGCGGATCCGGTTGATGCAATGGCGAGTTACGCTGCCGAAATGAACCGGTGCGTAGCGGTGCTAAACATTCGAGGGCACGCGATTGACGCCTAGAGCCAATGGGGGTGCCACCCGCTGAATTTGTGGCGCCCGGTGGGGGTACGACTTTTGGATAGCCTGCAAAATGGAAAGCAGATCAACATGTAAATTAATGTGCCGTAAAAGGAGAGCACAAACGAATGCAATTATCGATGGCAAAGGAAACTGTTTGGGTGTGTGTGTGTGTGTGTATATGTGTGTGTTAAACGGAAGTCAAGTCAATATGCTGTGGTCACTGTGGCGTGGCATGGCAAGGCGCAGGGCATTGCTCAAGGCAATATAACCGCAACCTTGACATGCATCTATGCTGATACTGCCGCCTCTGCCACGGTCGCTGTAGCTGGCACCGCTGTTTGTGGCAGTAACAAGGACAACAGGGCGGACCGTAAAGAGGACACAATTTCACATGAAATGTGTGTGCGGTCCGAAGGGGGAGTGTCTAAGTCAAACCATTTCTGCGGCTTGACTGACTTTGTAAGGCGTAGAAAAAAAAGTAAGAAATAAAAAGCTTTTTACATTGCAACCGAGCACATTTTTCTCAAACTTTTTGGAAAAGCAAAATGGCGACAGACGATCCGAAGAAAAGCGGCAGCTGCTTATGCAAAAACCTGAAAATTTGCACAATTTCAGTTGCAAAAGCAAACAAAGTGAAAAGTCAAAAGTTGCCACAAGGAAAAAAAGGAACACCCCACATATACACATAGGAATTACAACTACACTAGAGGCGGTTCTGGAGATGTTGCTATCATTGTCGTCATTGTGGTGGCAATAGCAAAAGCCAAATATGTTGCCAAAAACCGCTCGTTCGTGGCTCCTGCAACAAGATAAGCCAATTTCAATTTCGATTTAAATGCTGCAGACGTAAGTAAATCAAAAGCTATGTAAATGCCAAGAAGCAGCCGCTATGCTATCACAGCGTCATTCCGACATGTCGCGTAGCTTGAACTTTGGGTCGCAGGCACATATATAAGGATGGGTTGTACAAAAAGTTTCCAAAATTCAGTTTTCTGTTTCGAGTTTGGTATCTAAATACTAGAAATGTGTAGGATTTATATGTTATGAAAAATTCGTACTTGGCCACAAAGTGAGTAAATAAAACAAAATCTCAGAATGAGTTGGAGTTTAACTTAAACTGGTCGTTGCAAAAGTGAAGGGGAAACTATCTTAAATAAGCACTCATTCTTCTTATGCTGCTTCTTGATCCAAGTGCAATAAGTGTAACTCCCCTGTTGTACCCATGATAGAATGCGTGGCTTTTGTGAAGTTTATGTAGTAATCCCCATGCTCATATAGTCTAGTTCTTTTATCAAATTAATGTAATGTAATTGATTCAATGTGCCACAATATTTGAAGTTTCTTTCAATGACTTCAACAAGAAGAGTAATGTGTGAGATATGGTTTTAATTTTTATAGCAGACTTAAGCTACTGTCAAACCGTGTTAAAACGTTGTGCAGCAGGCTTTTCTTCTCAAACTTCACAGATCACATCTGTCGACTCTTACTTTTAGTCGGTTGAAGAACTATTTTTTTTGACACAAACGAAGTCACAGTTGATTGGACTGTGACCGACAATTGACAAATCGGCAGTCGGCTTTTCTTTGGTCAGAAGAGCGAAACGCATGAATCGCTTTGGCGGATAACGATTAGAACGCTTATCGCTGACAGAGTCTATATAAAACATTGGAAATGAAAATGAAAACGAAATCATTTTAACTATGATGTTTGGAGCAGTACCTTCATATGATCCGAAAATTAATAAAAACAAAATCCACGATAATTGATTAACTCACAGTGTAAATATATATTGGCATTTTCATTTTTATTACGCATTTCTGCGCTTTCAGGCTACCAACAATCGGCGTGTAGATTGGCGGGCGGTCAGACATGTTGATAGGTATGCAGATTTTTGCCGATTTTGGCCCAATGGTTTTGTAATGGAGCGTCACAGGAATAAAAAGATTCTTCATACATATTTCGAAACGACAGTTTTAGACACAACGCCTCTTGTTGAAATTTGAAGATCTGACAAGCTTAATGAAACACTCTTTACAAGCAAAAATGCAACTGAAAGTCTATAGAGCAAAATTGAATGAAGATAAATCAAGCATAATATTTAGCCTATTCACATGGTTTACTAATTCAAAGGGGAATTATATTCAACATTTTATTGTATGTTCGAGTAGGTTGGACAGCATCGGGTACTTTTCACCCACGACCGGAGTTCTCCCAGGGCCCACAATAGAGACTTTGATAGTGAAGTAAGCCAAAGAAGCTCCATATATCGCACTAACGTTTACGAGGTCGAACGGTTCAGTTTGTCCTAAAAATCACTTACTTTTAGTTTGCAGCAAATAAAACACTTTGGGTGCTCTTAAAGATTAGCTAAGTGTTATTTCTTATCGTTTGCAGACGATTGAGTTAAATGTTGTTTATATTTCAAATAGCAGTTATAGATGTGCTACTCACCAAAGATTTCATGTAAGTCGTTGCTTTCAAAAAAAATAATTCAAAGATTCAACTGAATCGATTAATTTATGCAAACTCAACAGCTAACGAGTATTTAAACAGAAAAGACTTGACAATTCAATTACTCGTTCACAACTCTGTTCGTTCAGCTTACTAACTAATTGAGAATCCAACCACTTGGAACACTTTAAGAGAAATTCTAAGAGTTACCTTCGTAAATGTACGTACATATGCCGAAACAGGCATTGGCTTCTATGGGCAGCCAGTGTTGCGGAGCGTCTCTTGACTGTTAAAATGGTTTTGAATTCACCGACTACAACTGCAACAACAACAATAACAACAACTTGGAATAACAACAACTAACACGCAGTCCTTATACACATTTAGTTTCACATTTGCCAAACAAGCAACGAGTTTTGCATTCCGAACAAGCGAAATCCCCGGAAGCAGACGACATATTCAGTGGGCGTGGCACAGGCAGGATTTCTCCGCATATGTTGATTGCTTGCCAACGCATAGTTTTTGTGTGCTTTCCTTTCTTTTTCCTTTCCTATTCCTTTATTTTCTTTGCGTTTTCCTTTCCCTTTGCATTTGCTGTTGCGGATTTAGCAACCCGTTTGCTTATGCATATGTAAGCGAGAGTTGAGCAGAGAACTTTCAGGGGTTTCGGGGAGTTTCATCCTCGTTGTTTTCATATTGAAATTGATTTTTTTCTCTGCTTTCAGTTTGTTGCTTCTGCGTTGTCTTACCAAAACACACACAGAAACACGCTTGGAAATAATGTTTTTTTGATAGCGATTTTTGCGGCTTTTCAGGTGAATAAAGAATGCGATTTTAGCAAAGATTTGACATGCTTGAATATGGCGTTGTTTTGCATCCACGACTCTTACGCTCTTGCAAAATTTAAGCTGATTTAACTTTAAAAACAAACATTTCCCACAATTGCAACTTGAATGTTAAGCTGTTTTATGTGAAATTCTAAAAGTTCTTAAAACTAAAGCGTGTGCAACGCTTGGCAACACATAAGGCAAAATAGACCTGTCCATGTTTTAAGAATAACATGTAAAATGTAGTTATCGGTTTTCGGAATAATCGGTGCAAATATAGATGTTAGTCTGTTCTAAGTCTTTACGACAGAGTTCGCAAATAACAGTTATCACATATTATTAGACATATAGTATGTCTGTACATATGTATATTTAAATATGCTTGGTTTCATTAAGTGTTGTCAGACGTACACACAGGCGAACAATATCACAAGTCATGCGTGTACACAAAAGACCTTTCTCCAGTTTTTTATCTTCCAAGTAATCCTGGAAAAACATGAGCGAATAGAAACTCAAAAATATGTTTTTGGTTTGGCAGTCACGTTTTGCGCAGCAATATTTCAACCTACAATAACCGGTTAACGCAAGGGATAACGGTTATTTGCGACCTCTGCTATACTAGTATTCCCTACATAATATTTCCGGTCAGCAGGGAAAAGTTGACAACCACCCGCTACGCACTTTGACAGCAAAGAATCGCATCCAGATCAGTTTAAAGTAAGCTAAAAAGGGAAGCGGAAAATATCTCATTGGTTCTGACAAGAAGTTCCAGGCGTCAGCGGAGTTGCAGAACTGCTTTTTGTTGAAGGTGCAGTGGATATGATTTACTAATCTATTGTTGCAAAAGCCCACTGATATTCCCCTGGGGAAAAGCCTGGTTTGTCAGGTTTCTGAAACATCGATGCAATGACAAATTTCCATTGTGGTGGAAAATGATGCAATCTTATCGTTCAATATCACGGACAGCATGTTCTAGGAGAGCTTTAGACAAGCGTTGCAGACGATCTCACGGCCCGTAGCTTTCTTGCGCTTTTTCTTTGTATCTCTCTCCGCAAGATCGTAAGGCTATATCGGATTTTGCGTCTGCAAGGTAAGGAGCAAGCTCTCCTCGATGTCCGAATTCGTGTGCTGGAATGCAAGATTAAGGAGGTTCAATCATTCGTCTGAGCAGGTATATTTTACGTTTGCTTTGAGATGTTGTGCCAAAAAAACTTCGTATGAATTAAACGAGTTTTCATAACCGATATCAAAATATGCGACTCGAATGTAACCGTAAGCCATAAACCATGTATATACAAACAGTCGTAAGGACGTTTAAATATATGTACATTCAGTTTCTAAGAAAAGTTCAACAAAGATATGCCGTTCACAATCATTTGCGCTTGGCATTCACATCAAAAATGGTCCAAATTTTGCTCAAGCTGCTGGACAAAAAGAAAACTTTATGTTATATGACTCGACCTCAACTTGCGCAAACATTTGTCAATGTAATGTGCCTATAAATAACAAAAAAAAACCGGGATACACTCTATGTATGTATCCTAGATGTACATACTTAGTGTTTAATGTGATAAAAAAAAGAGGCAACTTACCCAGCAATGGATTAGTGGCATTTGGATTACCGATTACCACGCCGCCGGCTGGATAATTACCACCGGCGGCTGTTGCCGTTGAAGCGACGGTAGGTGGCGCTGGTGCGCCATAAATGCTGCCGGCGCCAATGCCGCTTCCAATGCTTGCCTGTTGTTGTAGTGGTGCGTGGCCATGTGTTTGTTGTTGCAGCTGTTGCTGCTGCTGCTGCTGTTGTTGCTGCTGTGCTGTGCTAGCGGAAATGGGGCCGCCAGTTAAGCCAACATTGCCAACGCCGCCGCCGCCGGAGGCCAAGGATGCGCCCGCCTGCTGCTCGGTAGATTCCTGGCGTGACAGCGAGAAACGTCGATTGCCCAGACCTAGGCTGGATATGCCACTTGTTACATATTGTTGCATAGAGTTAAGGAAACTCATGGCGGCATCTGTCGCTGTTGCTGTTATGGATAATGTTGTTGCAGCTGTTTGTAGCCTTTGCCTGGTATCAATGGGCGTGCTCGTAATTGGCTTAAGTTGTTGTTGTGGTGATATTAATCACTTGGAAACTTGGCGAGCCCCCTTGCGCTTTGCTCTGATTTGCTCTCAAATATTTTGTATATATATATGTTTTTATAAACGTTGTTGGTCCGCTTTATTTTAATCTTTGTATCAGTCGCTCTAATTGCCGAAAATAAACCGTCTCTGTGTACTCTATATCTCTCTCCTTTTCATGCTGTAAGTAAATATAAATTTTGTAAAAGGTAAAATAAGTTGTTGTTATATTTTTAGCATTAATTGAAATTTTAGCTTCTAATTCTGTGGCACTTGGGTTGTCTTTGCTATCGAAGCCAGGAGCTAGCAGCATCTTGTTCCAAAAATATACAATTAAGTATTTGCACAACAAGCAGATTAGAAGCAATTAGCTCACACACACACACACACACACACACACACACACACACACACACACACACACACACATACACAGAGAGAAACACCTGCCTTTCAAGTTTGTTGTGCAAATAAGTAGCACATACACTCACAGCCATATATATAGAGCTGTCTTTGTGCCTTCATTTGTTAAAGCAGTTTGTGTGTTCTGCTGTTTTTCATGGCATACCATTAGGCGCAGGAAGGACACACACACACATAGCCTCAGCCTAGCCCTATTTCAATTTCAATTTCAATGTCTTGCCTGTCAATTTGTTGTTGTTTGTTTGTTAGTGTAAAAAGTTAATTGAGTAAACTTGTTATACCCTGTACACAAAGTTTAAAAGGGTATTATACATTTGTGCAATGTACAGGCAGGAGCAATAGTCGAATCGATATAGACATGTCCGTCTATCAATCTATCATTTCGAAACTCGACAGAGGTGTGCGTCGTGCTTATGTGCATCTATGCTGCAAAAATGATCGAAATAGGATAAATACATCAAAAGTTATAGTAAAAAATATGCTAATTTCACCCCCCCCTCTCAGTTAAACTGTGCCAAAATTCCAATACGTGTAGATATGGATACAGCTAGATGTGTCTAGATGTGTGAGCTAGAGTTACAAAATTTGGTGTGGAGACTCGTGCAACCCAAGTCAATAAAACTGCATCCACATTTTTCCAATGAAACCCCCCTACCCCGCAATCGATTTACCTTAATTACTGCCACACCCCGCAATATATTGATTTGAAAATTGTCACAGACATTAATATATGTATATTTGATCTGTGTTACAAAATTCAACGATATTGGCCTAAGAATACTGAAGTTATGGGTATAAAAGTAATTTTTCCACCATAATAGCCAACTTCCCAATAGGAAACTTATCCCAATAGAAAAATGTTTACAGGCATATCGATCTTATGAAAATAGATATAAAAGTGGATACTTCCTTTACCATTTTACCGTATTAAGTTTCTAAAGAAGAAGGGTACAGGGTATTCCAGTGTTGGGCACAGTCCCGACTGCCTGCATACAATTTTTTTGTATTCGCTTATTTTGCCTGCGTTTCAATTGTCAATTTGTTTGTCTTTGATTGAGTTACTGTTGACTTATTCATGTGTGAGTCAGCATATTATGTATACGCACATATGTACGGACCATATAGAGACCTGTTATTTATCGATTGATTTGTTTAGGAAATCTATAACGCTTTCCGCCATTTTGTGACAACATTTTTGTCATCAATTCACGCTGTTAATTCATTTTCTTTTCAAGTTCTTATACCAATTGATTGAATTGATCGAAACCCTTCATGTACGGCATGTGCACTCTGTATGAGTGTGTGTGTGTGTGTGTGTGTGTGTGTGTGTGTGTGTGTGTGAGAGTGCGTTCTCCTTAATTGCTGTTTAATCAGCAATGTGCCGTACCCTCGAAGCATTTTGCGGTTTAGTTTAATGCCTCTAATCGATCTACATGAATAATTAGGCCAAGAGCACCTAATGGCTTAGCTGCCTTTTGCCTGCCAATGTTTGGGTGCGTCCATAAATTAAAGCGATTTCTTACAGCCGGCGAAATCTGCTTTAACGGTAGGCACTAATAACAATGATTATGAAGCATAATACATACAGATGTTTTGCTTTTGTCTAGCAAAAATTGTTAATTAATTGCCTGCATAACTCAAAGCGTTTTGAGGATAGAGACCAGTTTCTGTGTTGGATAAGTGCGATTTTCAAATGATTTTTCTGGCTCTGAAGAGCGGAGGGTTTGAAGGGTCAACGTAAGGCAATGTATTTTGTTTTGGCTACCCGAACGTGACTGGACCAAGTAACAGGGTTCCGTAGGAAATTTAACTACAGATTCAGGTTAAAATATAATGTCTAAGAACAATTAAGTACACACACACAGGGCAAATACAGTACACAGTTTACGTTATAACATTATGGATTTCGTTCAATGATGCTAAAAGAGAACGTTTGTGAATCGTTCACAAAACTCCAAAGAAAGAATTAAAATTTTGAGGCCCTGTACCCTTTTTTTTTATAAACACTAAATACGGTACAATTGGAAAGGCCGTGCTTACTTTTATGTTTTTTTTTCATAAGAACGGAATGCGTGCAAGCATTTCCTATTGGGTAGTTCCGATTGCCAAGTTATTCTATTGGGAAGTTGGTTATGTTGGGGCAAGCATTACTTTTATGCTCATAGCTCCAGCATTCTTGGGCCAATATCATTTTTGACTATAACTGTGATATATTTTGATATAAGCATTCTGACAGTGTAGACGGAGTTTTAGTAAAACCTCGAGCGCAGTCCATTGGCTGTACATAGCTCTAATCAAGATAGATAGGTGGAGCGATCCAATGCTCATACTGTGGAACTACACTCAAGACTTACATATATGCAGACGTTTAAAAAACGAAAAAATTGGTACTGGTGCTGGATGAAAAATCAAGGTAACCCGACGATTTTCCAAACGTGAATCTGCGCAGTTCTAAATACCGCGTGCTGCATCTATATATATACTATATAATCAATCCAAAATTTCCTTTGAATAATTTTTTCATTACTGTGGATACCAAGACTAAGTCTCTGGGTCTAATTTTAGACAAAAGGCTTACTTTTGCTCAACATATAGCTGGGAAGGTTGCCATTGTACAAGCCAGGATGAGAAAGTAAGGATGGCTTCTTTCGCGAATCGTGCGTAAATGGCAGGAGAAATGTAGCTGTTCGGACAATGGGCGAACACGCTAAAGTATTGGCTACGATGAAGATCCAAACTCTGAGTGCCTAGATGACGCCGAGCATGTTTTCTATGTTTTCCCGCGAACAAAGACGGTGATATGGAACGGTAGGGAAACCATACAAACAAGAAGAGGCCTAATAGGAGCATTACATTACACAGCCTTGCAATATTTAAGAGCAGTTCCACATGGCTGACTTAGATTAGAAATCTTGTTGTATTTATTAGGTTTACTGTTGTGCGAATAAAAAAAAAACAATTAAAAGGGTATAAGACTATCGTCCCTGTCAGCGAGGCGGAATTGATTAAATGGATAGATCAATGGCTGGACACTTTGTGAAAGAAAAGAACTTATCATCTTCATTAAAAGTGAAACGATCTGCAATCCCTTTTGTTTTCATCACGTATCCCAATACATTTGGCAAGCATTTGGCCACTGGGGGTCTCATTGCGGACACATTTTGCGCTACTTGTCTTGAAGAGTAACACTTTCTGTGTTACTTTCCGACCTTTGCATTTTGGCAAGTGATTCGCTTCAAATAAGTAAGGTTCATACTCTTCCCTTGCGCACGCTTCACGACTTTTTAAGGGACCATCACATATTGTAATTTCTTATTCAATTCCTTCCTTTCCTTGTCCTCTCACTCTTCTAACTTCCTATATCGGGCATGTCTTTGTGCTAGGGATGGGTCAACTTTCTCAAAAACTACAAATTTAATCGTTTATGCAAGCTATGCGCACCATTCAGAATAGGCACCTGAAATCTAAAAAATTTGAAAGGTTAATTTTAAAATACCTTCCGCTGAAGGAAAACAGCTTAATGAATACAACTCGCAAATTATTAAGTTTATTTACGATTCGTCTATGGGATTCCAGGTAAGTCGAAGTCTGCAAATGTCTGAGTTAACCAAACTTGTTGATTTACTAACTTTAACTACTTTTGTACTGTATGTAAACCACCTTTCTATATTTTGCAGTAACTTCACATGTCTAAAACATGGCTCAAGGTTATCGTCGGGCGTATAATTAAAAGGCAGCATAGTGAGTTAGCCAGAACAAAAGGCCACCATTACAATGATGTTGAGCCATAAAAGTGAATTGATGCAATGTTCGCTAGCTATAGCAAGAGTTGCATCGTAGATGTAATTTCACCTTGATATTAGCATAAACGATTATATTTTTCAAGGTTAAGCAACTTTGCTGAAATGACTCTTGAATTAAAGTACTCGAAACATGTCTCAATACCAAATTCTACCTAAGCTTGAAAAACAAGCTCAACTATCAATTTTCTACAATTCGCTAGAATTTAATATTTACTTTTTGGAACCAGCGTCATTATTCAACAGTTTCGTGCACTCTAGTTCGAAGTAACACAATAGTTGAAGGGTATACATATTCGTATGTTTCATTTTGTTTGGACTGCAGCTTTTCATTTCAATTAACAGAATCGAATACCTGCTAGAGCTTTTGCTATTTTGCATTATTTAAACTTGTGTGTGTTTCTTCCCCCGTGTGGTGTTAGAGAGTACCACCTCAGCAGGTCTAAGCTTGTCGTATGAGGCGAGTAACAATGGAACAGGGTTCTTTTGAGATCAGTAGAGCCACCCCAGGCCTTAAAAGGGCTTTGGGTAGGCTTTGGGTAAAACCACAATTCCAATGAAAGAATGTATTTACATCAGGCCGTAAGCAGTTAACGGGTTGTTA
Source organism: Chymomyza caudatula (assembly GCA_035041775.1). Classification (NCBI taxonomy): domain Eukaryota; kingdom Metazoa; phylum Arthropoda; class Insecta; order Diptera; family Drosophilidae; genus Chymomyza; species Chymomyza caudatula. The sequence continues at coordinate 4,365,184 of JAWNKW010000133.1, forward strand.
TGACCAGTTAAGAAGAAGTGTGTTTCTTCTAGGAATATTCAAAATAAGTCAGCGAGCAGACGAGAGTACAAATGCACTTGCAACAAAAAAAAAGTTATACAACACTCATGAGCAAAGATATAAATAACAATTAGATGAAAATGTATCTCGCGCAACAGCTGCAATGTTGGCTACAACAAAGTGCAATATAACAAAAATGAAGCATACTTATATGGGCAAGAGCAGAACGCCTCTTACTCGAATTTGACGCAACAGACTTTAATTAAGATTAATTAGTTGGCATCAAACGAAATGTACACAGAGTGCTCGGCATCGCCCCCAAACATCCTTTTTGTCGCAGCCAAACCCAGTCAAGACATTAAGGCAAGCGCGTGTGTGTGAGTGTGTGTGTGTGAGTGTGTGTGTGTGTGAGTGTGTGTCCGTGTCCGTGTGTGTGTGTGTGTGTGTGCTGCATGTGCGTGTGACTTGGGCGTGTATGCGTAATGAACACAATAAACCAAGAGCAGCGAAAGGGAAAGCTAAAGTGAAAGCAGCGCCCACGCAACCAACACACACACACACACACACACACACACACACACACACACACACACACACTCACACACACACACACACACACGCACACATCACCGCTTTACCTCTGCTTCTATCTATTTAGTTTTTATTAATGATGACGCATACGACATGTGTGGCAGCCACATCTACAGTTACAGCCGCATCCGCACAGTTACTCAGCACATCTACAGTTACAGTTACAGTTTTGGTTACCCTTTTTGTATGAATTGCCTTGTGGTAAAAGTTTTTTGAAGGTGAAACCAAAAAAGTGTATAAAATGCGCGCATTAATGTGGCTTCCCGAGCCAATGACAGTCAAAAGGCAACAGGCAACACACACACAGACACACACACAGACACACACACACACACACACACACACACACAGTAAAAACAGTCAACAGTTAATGGTTAACAGTCAACCATCAGCAAGTTGGCTTTTGCTCTCATATCAAGTCAATGTAATTAACTTTTTGTCTAACTAGCTGTATAAGTGACTTAATGAAAATGAGTTGAATGATGAGTTGAACCTTGAGCTGTGGCAAAGACGAATCTTATATACATTCAACTATTACCAATGTTTGTTTAGTTTCCATCTTTATGAAAAATGGCTTTATGAACAAGCTGAATAAGCATCCTTTTTTGCTTCATTTAACTCGAATGAATAGCTTTCATTCTTTCTTTGTTTGTATGTTAAACAGAACCCTTGGTCCACAGCGAGGTCACTCAAAAATAGCAATAGGCCCATTGTTCATACTAAGCAGCTCATAGTTTTGGCAGCAGCTTCTTAAAAATCATTTAAATTAAGTTTCTCTCAGCTTCTTAAAGAATAGCTCTCTAAATTGCCTGTCTAGTTACAAAAAAGAGTTCCACTGAATTCAGAATGGTGTAATGACGCCTTTAGCACTCCCTTTGGAATCAATCTATCCTGCTAAATTGTAGTTGTTATTTTGTATCTTGCTGTCATAGCGTTAAGGGATAGATCTCCGGTTTGGCGGATCCTTTCACCGAACTCGATTGCATTGCTATCAATGAGCATAATGACCTTCGAACTCTTAGTGGTCTTTGACACATGCGTAAGTGTGACTGGGCAGACTTAGTTGTTTAGTGCAAAAACTCGCAATACTCCAGCTATAATTTTGGAATCAAGCTTCGGCCATGAATGTCTTCTCCCATCTTTGACATACATATATCATACAACTATCGACGTCATTTATATCAGTAAAAGTGTGTCGATGAACTTAATTGACAACCAATCGCTAAACACGGTTAATCACATTGGCTCAAAAAAGAGGCGTTTGAGCACCCAAAATGCCGAAATAATGAGTCATCCGGCGAACAATCCCGATACGATTACTTTGAGATAGGTCAACGATTTGGGCGCCTTAGGTTAGTTTCCAATGAAACATAGAAGAAATTCCTCGGATAAGGATAGCCCTAGAGTTGACGAAAACGTGTAAAGGACTTTGATTTAAGGGTATTGGATTTACCGGATTCTTAATTGGGATGGTGCCTCTGCTCAGCTGGCGGATGCTCTTGAGTTATGTAAATCACATACAGACTTAACCGCAATCGAGGAAATGCGATGGAGAGGGCAGAGCTGCTGCGAGGTAGCAGACTGTGTCATCTACTCCCTAATACACTTGGTCTAGGAAATTTAACAACATCAATCTTAAAGCCCAACCGCTGTGTCTCTCTACTCGAAGGAAATACGTCGTCTTGCTCTCATTTAATTCTCAGATTCTCTTTCAATAACTGCTCGCTTAGTACGACCGACAATATCGATATCATCGGCGTATGCAAACCACTGGACACTCTTATAAAATACAGTCCCATTTCGATATACTTCGGCTTTGCGCAACCCATTCTCTATCAAAAGATTGAAGAGTTCGCAGGAGAGGTCAGCGCCTTGTCAGAAGCCTAGCTTGGTTTCAAAAGGCTCCGAGAAGCTCTTTCCTACCTTGACAAAGCTGCATGTGTTGACCAACCTCATTCGGCATTATTGAACTATTGAGAGCACAAAGTATTTCATTGAAAATACTGTGGCATATTATCAAAAAGAGTTTCCATTTGCCGATAATACACGGCGTATACTTTATGACAAAGAACTGTGTGTAAAATCCTTTTATATCGTCCGCATCGAGTAACAATACCATGAGCATAAAAGCCGAGCTACAAATTCGCACAGTTGTGTTCAATGTACAAAAAAATGGTAAGAGATTGTCTGTTGTTTCACCAAAAAAAAAAGCAATTGCAAAGCAATTTCAAAAGCAAAAATTATTACTTTGCAATGCGTCAGATTTGGTTTTGCTGTTTTGAAGGCAACATTTTGATGAATGTGAAGCTGCTGCGAGCGACACCTGCAAACAAAGATGGAGGAGAAAAAAAAAATGGCTTACGTGAAAATGATGAAGCAACTCTTCGAGCAATCCATGCATTACATTTTCCTATACTTATGTGTTTTGACTTCCGTTTTCACACACACACACACACACACACAAACACACACACACACGGGGGGAAAATATAAAATTCGTTTATTTTATGGCACGCATTTGAGATTGACATATGAAAGGGCAAACAAACAAATAAGGAAAAACGAAAGGAAAAAAACGACAGAAAGTTACAAAAAAAAACACCATGACAAATGTTTCAGCGCGTAAAAATGTCTTATTTAGTTGCAATTTGCCAGAAAACAGCAAAATGTGTAAAGTTGTGTACATGTCTGGGCTTGTTCTGCATACTCTGTTTTTAAAGGTGCATTTGTGAAGTTTCCCAAAGATTCGTGACACAATGAAGAACGAACACCGAAAATAGCGTACCTTTTATTTTTTTAAGTTTTTTACCATTTCTCAATTTTGTACTCATATTTTAAACAAAATTTTGTACACAAATTCATAAAAACTCAAACAAATTTTTAATTTAAACTTTCCGAAATTTTCCAAACACCTATGCCAAATTTCACCTCAGAATATTCATTTGTGTTTGAGATACGTTTCGTTATGTGAGGTACTAAAAATGAATTCTGCGAATTTTTACTGTATCTGAATTTATTGAACAAAGAAGTTGCATTAAATTTTGTTTGCGGAATGAAATTTCGGCAGCGGAAATGGGATGCTGCAAAAAGCCTTTTGGGATCAGACTGTATCTTCAATGAATGCTAACAAGTTGTACAATGAGTTCAAGTCTGGCCGCGAGAGTGTTGAGAAGAATGTGGTGTTAAATTGGCCAAAAAGATCGAATGATGAACTTCACGTCAAGCATGTCAGATTGAGTAATAGAGAAGTCGCTGATCGGTGCAAGCAATATTTAAAAACGAATCGGCCTTGAGAAGTCACAAATCTCGATTGATACCAAAAACACCCAATTTTTTTTTTTTCAAATGATCGTCTTGTTAGCACCTTGTGGAGAAATGTCTTCTGACTACTGCATCAGGACGTAATGAAAAGCATCAAAACTGGAGATAAGACTTGGTTTCCAAGCCGTTCGAAAATCAAGGTCATGTAGACAGTGACCATCGATTATCGTAGTGTTGTGAATTTTTTTTTCCTTCCCTTTACTGTTAACAAGCTGTTTGCGTAAAGCTATTCGCAAAAATAGGCCGGATTTATGGGAAAACAATTCTTGGTTTTTGCATCATGATAATGCACCATCTCACACAGGAAGAGTTTTCCGCGATCATTACACCAAAAATTCAACAAAATCGTTCCGGAACCAACTGGTTAATCAGCAAACTAAAGAGACTCGATTGAGGAAATAAAAACCGAATCGCAAAAGGCTCCGACGATCATTCCGAAGGAGTACTTAGCCAAGTGTCATGATGAACGGAAAATTGGTTGGCATAAGTGTATAGATTTGGAAGAATACAGAATTTTAAAGTATAACAAAATTCACCTTCCAATTTGATCACATTAATATCATGTTGTTTTAGAGATTTTTTTTACTCATACGGAATTGTACTTAAGTATTTTGAGACTAATTTTCGAATTCCGGGGCCGTAACTTGCTCGGCATGAGTCCCGCGCTTCTCGTTCGCTTTCGCGCTAAATTAAGGTGCGTGTGAGCCACAGCGTGTTCCCAATGCTTTAAAAATCTTCAGGATTGCGATATTTCCTTCGTTACATGTGCAGGCTGAAGATAAGGCAGCACTTTCAATCAGGAAAACTCGTACAGGAAGATGTTTTGGGCTTTAGTTTGTATTTCATGAAATCGTTTGTGAAGTTCTGTCTTGGAAATTTGTTCATAGATGGTCTTGATGGCCGTCAGAACGCTATTCGGAAGAGGCTGGTAACTGTGAATGAAGTCGTGCACATTTTTTATTCCAATTTTTACGTCCGTCTGCTCTGCGAAAGCTCGCTGTCCGAGAGAACGTTGCCCAAATGTCATTTGCCATTGCTTCAACGGAATCAAAAAGGCATATTATACGGTCGATTTGTCGATTATTTTACCGGTTAATTTCATATTTCCACCAAGTACTTTATTTTTATTTTTCATCTCATGTAATCGTGTATATATTCGTTTCCGAACATGTGCGATCTTTATATGTGATTTGGTTTTGGATGGCGGAGCGTTTTGAAATCGCTTATAATATAATTTTCGTGTTTCACGCCATGCGTACCGTTCGGAACATTAAAACATTTGAAGCAGGTAAATTGCTGCGGATTCTGTATGATTTGTTGCGCACAAAGATTTATGGTTTTTCTTCCAGTCTATATAATCATCGGAAAGCTCACATCAATTTCTTCGAAGATGCACTGAAACTACTTCCGTCAGGTTCTTTGGAATTCTGGTGAACCATTTTATTGGTCTCAATTTTATTCAAAAACGGAGTAACGAAACTGCTAATCAAGCGTTAGAAGGCACCTTCAGTGAGTAAATAATCTTTAGAAAAAGCAAAAAAAAATCGACTTTGTTGAGCACTAGAAGTGTATAGAACCCATTAAGAACACGTAAACTTATTTTTAGAACGTAATTTTTCTATCTATGTGAAGAGTAAACAAACGTCGGTGCAGAAAACTGCTTTTCCTGCTGGGTATTATATATACACATATGTTCATAAATTGCGTTATACACGAGTTGCCTTGCAGGCTATGACAAAGTCCTTTCTGTCATCAAAACAATGACAATTGTAGCTAATTTAATTTATATGTGGCGCCCCATGGATATAATAATGCAACTAACAAGCCAGCTCACACGCACACAAACTCACACAAAGATGCCTGCAGACACCTACAGCATCCTTGTTGCCTTGGTACACCGTCATCCTCATAGTCATCATCATCATCATCATCATCATCATCATCATCATCATCATTATCATCATCATCCTCATCATCATCGTCATAAATCACAAAGTGCAGCATATGCATCATTTTCTGCACTTTCATTTCACTTCATGGCAGTTACCTTTGTTGTTGCTCTTGTTGCAGCAGCTTTTCAATTTGTGTTGCAAGTCAGGACGAGTAAGCAGGATCACAAGGACTAAAGCATAACGTGCCAGCAATTTAGATTGTTGTGCGTGTCCCTGTGCCAAGCGCAATAAGGCAAAGCTTTTGTCCACAGACCGCTGCAGCTTCACTTCCAACTAATTTGTACTACTGGCTGGGTATGCCCAGCAGCTGTTCAAGAACTTACCTGAAGATTATGGTCGGGCAAGTCATTGATTAATGCACTCTAAGATCAAGGACTACCACAAATACTAAGGAAGTGCAAGCAAACTTTAACGAAAATTGTTGAATTTGGCCAGAGCCACAACACAAGTAATGTTTTATCTGGCCAAAATAGCTACAAAATGCAATTATCGGGAATTTACAGTAATAAGCTGCAGCTGATGAAATACTAGACACAATCAAAGATGAAATGGTACTTAAATTAAGCCTAATTTGCACTTTGGTTTTGATACTTCTAAGAAGTTTAAATTGCTTTTAGCAATACTTAAAATTTAGGTGCTAATTGTTACGTTAAAAGTGCAGAGCATATGTCAGAAAATATATGTAAGATATAATATGTACTGTTCATAAATGACGTCACCAAGATTTTGAAGACTTTATACCCCTCCCCCCTTTTCACAAATAGTCACATTTAGGCCAACCGATCACAATTTGATTGTCACGTCACGTGTTCGGAACCCTCCCTCTACCGTCGTCACAAAAACGCACAATTTAATGAAGCCCTTTCCCCCGCAGTGGTAACAAAGTTCACGTTAATAGAACGCCCCACTTTTTTTTTGTGAATTTAGGGTCGCTGATTTGAATTTTCTAGCACGGTCTCGGATTATATTATAAATATACAAGCGATAAATGCAACTTAAGCTCAATGATGCCATTTGCCGTCACGGGATACGAGTCGGTCTTACTTTCAAGGCGAGTTGGCAGACTATGACATCCACTACAGCTGTCTTGTGGAGAGGCGCAGGAGACTACGAAACCGTGCCTCCAGGTTTATACTAATGAACGATGCCAGCAAAAATTCCTAACAAGGCTTCAACATTAGTCTGATTTTCGCGCACTAGAAACAGATTTCAGCATCCATTCATAGGTGATGAAGTCACTCCCAATTTTGATCGATTTATGTATATTCTTAGGCTTAGTGGGATCAACATTAATTTTAACCACCTTGTTGCAGAGAAAAAGTTGGCCCTACCAAAAGGCTCTCGCATATTACGGCTCCTTGCCAACTACCGTGGAGAACGCTTTCTGCCTAGTAAACAATTGTATAATCAAAGTTCACTACAGAGATTAATGTCGCCTATTAGCAAGTGCGAGCGAGAAGAGTTCGAGATGAATAACATGAGAAATGATTTTAGGTGGTTTTTACAAAAAGTCAAGCAATTCTCTTAAATATTTAGTGCCTACGCGTCTTCGTTCGTAGACGAGGAGGAAAATGGAACACTCCTTTACCTTATTGTCAGGCATGAAGATCGATAAATTTTACTTATCGATGCTACATTGGTCTAAACACTACCTGGAGGCCAGACGAAAGTGCGTGTGGACGCAGCAGCTCCTGAGAGAAAGGTTTAATAAGGCTATTGAAATCTGTGTTAAACAATTTCTTTTCCAATATCATCGGAAAATTTGTGATTGATTGACCCATACATATTACCATTTCAATTTGTTTCGATGCTATATCCTTAAAAGACTCTCCCCATTGAAAGTTGCACGACAATTGCTAGCTGCAAATGCCTTTGAAACAAAAACAACAACGCTTACAATCGATTATTATGCTATACAAAAGTTGTTGTTATCGGCTAGCAATTGTCGTGCAACTTCCAGTGGTTGCAGGGTATAAGATAAACTCGAATTTAGGAACTATTGCGAGCGTTATGAAAGTAAACTCATTAAAAACAAATAAATAATAGCCCGTATTATATCAAATATATTAGTATCTATCACTAAGACAAATATTAGTTAGCTCAAATTTAAAGTTTCAGTGCGTATTTGTGGTAGCTTCAAATTTAGCTATGAAATGCCAGAAATGTTCAAAGTGAATGGAATCATTATTTCAAGGTCATCGCAATATAATTTGTAATCCTTCATTCATGATGCAAAATCAAATCGATTAGTTTGCTTTTTGCAAGTGACAAACTCTTAAAACAATTCAACAAGCGCTTCTACAGAGTATTAAAAAAAACTTGCAAAAAAAAACAGAAAAACAAACTTCTACCTTTCCTAATTGTCAAAAAAAAAAGAAAGAAAAAATACACCTGTTTGGCACGCACAGCTCAAAAGAAAGTTTCTCAATTTTCTTTAGGTAGAAAAACTTTGGCAAGATAGGACAGTTTGCAACTAAAACCGATCCACATGGCGTATGCGCAATTTTGCTAAGAAACCTAATTAAATTGACACTAATTAAATCGTTGCACAGTGTTGAGAATATTTTAATCAAATTTCCCATAAAATGCCATACGAAATGCCAATTAAAACTATCAAATTACGCGTCATGTGCCAAAAGGCGTAACAAGAGGCTAATTACATGCAGGCTGCTTAAGAACCCTTTAGGACATATTGCTCGAATAACTAGGCCTATGCAAATGTCAATCGAATGACAGGATCTAGTGTGTGTGTGTGAGTGTGTGAGTGTGTGTGTGAGTGTGTGTGTGTGTGAGTGAGTGTGTGTTTGTGTTCACCAAGATATGGTGAAAATTGGAAATGAGTGAAGAAATTTAAGTAGTAGTTTCAGCCATACAAAGCCAGACACACACGCATACATAATTAATGTAGAGCTGTGCGACTCTCTCTCTCTCTTTCTCTCACTCTCTCTCTCTCTCTTTCTCTCTGTGTGTGTGTGTCTACTTACTTAATTGTCAAATATGCAGAGCCACACACACACACACATTCAAAGAGCGCACGGAGTTTGTTGCCTTTGACATTCAACAATTTGAGTTCAAGTAGCTTTTGATTTTAGCCAACTACCGCTGCTCACATTACATTCGGGCTCACCCAGTGGACCAACATACGTGCCTTTAGCGAAAATCTCGCGACATGCTCGCAAACGTGATTGAAACGAGTGTTACGGTGTTTCCTCGCAAAACACTCGCATACGAGCTTTGAAACGAGTTTTTCGCGATAAAAATGCGACCAGCGGACCGTCACACAAAATATTAGCGAGAGTCTCGCAAAATGCTCGTTAAATACTCGCATACGATCATGTTAGCGAGTCTTTTGCAATAAACAGACGGGTGCAAAAGAAAAATTCAAAACCGACTGGCAATTTTTTGACTCGTACGCCATGCAGCGCCTTAGTTGTGTTTGTTGTTGTAATCGCGCTCGGAACGTAAAAGATGCCTTGCTAGGAGGGTTGAAAAATTCCTTTGTTCTTTTTTCTTTTGCTGGTCAAAAAGTGCGATCATACATTAATTAAGTTTTGTGTTCAGTATTAATAACTTTGCGAGAAGTAAATTCGTTAAATTTCGTTCGAAGTTAATCAATAACGAAAGTGGACCGGCAATGCGAGTTGCTATCGCTAAGGAGCGAGGAAAAACTCAAAGTTGAAAAATCTTTTTAAAATTTGGTAAGAAATTTTATTGATTTTAAAATCTCAAATTTTAAAATTTTTTATCATATATTTCTGAAGGTGATAACATTACTCGCCAACTCCAAGAAGGCGCACAGACATGAAAAGGTGCGGTTCCCGGGCAACAAGTGTTGGACCATAAAATTGTAGCCCCCAGTTGATATTAAAAAGCAATATTAATTAAAAAAAACAGTTTTTATTGGGAACAAAGTGGGAATAAAACAAAGGCTCCGCAAACTATTTCTTGCGTGCCTTTTTCGATATCTTTTGCGATCCGGTTTGGATATATATATGCTACCGGCTCGTAAAAGTACTACTTTTATTCAAAAATGTATCGTAAAAGGTATCCGAAAAGGCTCGCAAGAGATACGGTTAGCGAGCCTTTTGCGATATCATTTGCGACACTTTTCTGATATTTCTAACGAGTCAAAAAAGATATCGCCAAATGCAAGTAAACGATATTTATAGCGACACACGTAGACAATAGCTTTTGCTGCCACAAACTGAACGACATATGATTAATTTTCGTATCTCTATCGCACGGAAAAACGTGCGTTTTGTCGGGTTGAGTCTCGCATTTCACTCGTATGCGATATCATAAACGAGTGTTTGGTCCCCTGGGCAATCACATATACGCTTAATGTGCGTATGTGTGTGTGTGTGTGAGTGTGTATGGTACCATAATACGTATTACGAATGCCTTGCAAAATGAGACAGCAGCTGTTTAATTAATGGTTAAAGTTTTTGACTGTTATATCTAGCAGTTGATTATGGACCAATAAACTTTCAAGCCAACAAGAACATATAAAAAAAAAGCAGACTGCAGGCCTTCATGATGTCTTTTGGCCATAAACTGCTTAGGCTGTCATTAATCTGACTTTTTGTTATAATAAATAAGCCAAACTGTCGCATTTGGCAAGTTATAAAATAATAAACTACTGAACAACAAAAATATAAAATTTAAACATAAATTATATGATGCAGACAGTCGTTACGTTACCGGATAGTGGTGTACACTTTGACTGATAAAATATCGAGGATCTCATCGGGATCGACAGAAATATATCCGTGAATGGATATCATAACAAGCGCGTTGGTCCTCACTCTTTATACTGCGAGGCAGAGTTTGTATTTTGGTACGAAGTAGTTTAATGGCGCGAAAATATGTACATTATTAGATTAGATTTGTGGTGGGTGCGATGGCTCATCAGAGAAGGTTGACCACCCCTTGCACTCAGACAGCCTTGCCGATTGTGCCATACCCGATAGAGAAAGTTAAAAGAGAGAAAGGAAAATTTAAATAGGGGAAAGAGTACGTAAACGGAGTAAGCTTGGATAGAGGATCTCAATGAGACAATCGTCTCGAATCTCTTTGAAAATCGTGAAGACTATTTAAGGGGAGAGTATACAGCTCGCTCATGATGTTCCATCACAATACTCCAACAGTTTCCAAACCTCAGTTGAAGAAGAGTCATTTGCTGTATATTTCGCATACCACAATCTGTATTCCCCCGTGTGGTGAGCGGGTTAGAGAATACCACCTCAGCAGTTAAGAAGAAGAAGACAATCTGTATTCAGCCTTTACTGTCTTACCCTTACTTTACCTTGTAGTAGGAAGCTAACTTGTCCAACTTCAACTTGTTAAAGAAGCAGTTGGAAGTTTAATTGTATACTCATCGTTCTCAAGAAATTATTGTGTCATTTTCTGAACTAAAGGAATAATTATTGTTGCTCTCAAATGCGCTTCACTGACGGTGGTTGCGGATTTGCAAAATTTTTAGTTTAGTATTAAAATCCTCTTTAGCAAACTATTATGCGGACTGAGAAATCTCCCTGAAAAAGTCATCTGCAGTTTCTCGGATGAATTGAATTGGTTCGTAAAATGGCTCATATGAGCTGCTCTCTAATTGAGCTCCTCCTATAATGAGCAGTCTCCAACAGATGTTTGAGTGAGCGCGAACCACACGCGGATCATACCGCAAGCCAGTTTTGAATGCAGCGAATAGGGTCGATGCAGTGGAAGATATATATCTATACCACGATAGGTATTGACATCGCTTTCGATATAGCAAGTATTAAACTTTGACTAGCATAATTCTCTTCAAAGCTTCACTCAAATGGCTTGCCATGTTAGCGGCTCCATCGTATTTTTGTCCAAAGCAACTGCTGCAGGAATACGTTATCGATGACAACAAAGCCAACGTTTTGTTGTCGGTTCTGTCAGGAGTCCGATCCTGATCCCGCAGTCCAATCCTGACCATTATAAAAACACACACTGTAATACGGTGCACCAGCTTCAATCTAATGGATTTTATGGTGTGTATGTGCAAGGCGAAATTCTCGACAATCTCAATATACGTTAGTGAAATGTGCATCTTTTGGTAGAACTTTTCTCTCTTTAGCTCTTATAATCTCCCAGACAGAGGTGACGGGACGAAGTATATGGTACAAACGCTGCCCAGGTCAATATTGAATATTTTGGTCTGCCACGCCTCCTACTGCCTGTTACATAAATTGCTCAAATCTATAACACCCTTGACACTCCGTGTAAAGGGTATAAAAACCGTTTCGAGTGACTGTTTTGCGAGCGCTGAACTTGAAAGTCACCTTGACTGTAAGTAAACTCAATATCTCATGCTTTTTGATGCGTTTTTTGACGCCAATCAAGCAGCGGGAGGTCTCTTTTCTGCCCTCGTATTCTCTTCCTCGCTGTGTGTGTGTGTGTGTGTGTGTGTGAGTGTGTGTGTGTGTGTGTGTGTGTGTGTGTGTGTGTGTGTGTGAGCGCTTGTCTAGCGTTGGCTTTGTTTAGCTTTTACATGTCAAACAACAAAGGAAAACAGCTACAAGTTATGAGTGGCATGAGACTCATAGACTGTTCGCACTGCAGCAACGTTCACACCATTCATCGTTCGAAATGAAGTCATTAGCTAATTTCTTTGGTTTGTAAGCAACTTTAATGAATCTACGTTGCTTATTTATTTTTAAATTGTTAACATTTAATTATGTACTTTGGCACAATTTGACAAAACAAGAAACTTGCAAACTACTAATGCTATTTGTTTTAATATGGCGGTGAAAACTAAGAGGCATTTTCTTACAACACAGTCCCATAAAATAGGTATCAATAATTTTTTTTTTTTAATTTTTTACAATTTTTTTTTTATTAAACCACTATTTTTGTTTTTCAAAACAACCCTAAAATATAGTTACGAACTACATTACATACAGAAGACGTTATCATTGGAACGTTTGCAATGTTTGGGCATTGTTGAATTGAGCGGATGTTAAAATATTCGTTGATTTAACACCGCAAATGGCCCATCGATTGCTGGGGAATATTTTTAAAAATAAAAAACTTTTACCGTTAAAGAATTTTTTGGTCCAATACATAGGCGACCTTGGAGGTCTCTTGGGGGAGACAGCTGTTAGAATTCAACAGTATTGTTGATATTTAGCAGAGTTTTATCTTTCGATGTCGCATGCTTGATTATTCTGAATGTAACTGGATTCATCTTTCAGCCTGATTGGAGTTACTACAAAATCCTCTGGGATCTTATCGTTCTTGTTGATTAATCATAACAAATAGTCTTCTGCATATTCAAAACTTTTGGTGTTTATAAAGCTATTTTCAAAATTAAATTAAGAACGCAGTGCAAGTAGTAATGAAGCTATAAGCTAGCGCCATCTAACAAACATCTAAAATTAGCACTAATAATAATAGGATAAGCGGTTACACGAAACTCCTTTATCAATAGAACAAATTTGTGGGCATACTTGAAAGAGGCTCGTTATCCGACCAAATATGTGGACGTCACTCAAATGCTTTTGTGAGTCGAGCCTCTCACACTCGATCTTTTAGACTCATAAAATTTAAAGAGGGATCGTAAGCATACCTGGTTAAATATACCGTGAGGAGGACATTTTGGACGCAGCCCAGCGCATATGTTTCCAAACTTATCGAAAGCGGTCACTGAAAAGCTTTGCCTGGGCTCTTCAGTGCCATGCGAGCGCTCCTTTAATAATGGCAGGATTGTTACTATCCAAACGACGCACAAGTCTCAATGCCAAAAAAGTCCATATGATTTTATCTCTGAAACAAAATAAAAATTATGTAACGGTCCGTTAACAATCGGCTTCTTTTTATTTATTTTAAATTGCATTCTAATCCTAATGTTGATTTTTTGTTTTTAGTGATTGTGGTATTAATGGTATGTTTAGCTTGGTATATTTTGAGCAAAATTATAGAAAATTTGGTATATTTATTTTTTCACACTGGGGTAATACTGGTTCTTCTGCTCTCCTACTAGCTTCTCAAACCTACCAGCTATACGCGAACAAAAAACTTGAAACATAAATTTTCGTTCATTTTTGTATAATTTTTTTTTAACTTGAATTAATTTTTAGCTATTGTACATTTTTTTATTTAAGTTACTTTTGGAACGATTTGGATTTTTTTTTTTCAATTATTGGATGTTTGATTCTTGGTATATATTAAAGATTACAAAATTGGGTCAATCCACTTTGTAGCTCATGGAATGAGAGTGGTTGAATTGCTTTTTTTTTCCAATGGCACAAAGAAGATGGAATCTTGGACGCCGAGAAAAAAAGTATACCCCAATATCCGCAGATGGTTAGTATGAATATAGGGAAAAAGAAAAAGAAGGGGAACTGGAACCGGAAGAGAAACAGGACGGGGATTGGGGACCGAAGCGAGCAGGTGGAGGGGCCCCCTGTTTAAAAATATAACACTTGGGGAATGTTGCCCCCTTTTTTTTATATTAAAAATTCGGTTCAATTAACTTTGGATAAACAAATATCAAGAAAAAACCAATGTATTTCCTAACAAAAGTGAACATTTTATTTCAGAAGTAAATTTGTGTATTTAGTTTTTCCTCGCACAATGTTCTAAATGACTTCTGCAAACCATCTTAAATGAAAGCTATGGTCAAATATCAAAAATGAAATCCGATAAAAAGCTAGATATTGAATAAGCAGTTCCATAAAAATATTGCCTTGTCACGTTGATACTCGGCACATTGCTTGGACGGTAATCACATTCAACTAGTATAAACATGCTATAAAACTGAACGTAAGAGCCACACAGGACAAGGACAAGGACGACAAAGTCAACGACAACAACTTGCAGTCATGCTGGCAACAAAATGTAACAGTTAAGTTAACTGCTGCTAATGCCCAACATTGTTGCAAATTACAAGTAAATCTATGTGCCTCAATGAACAATGCTACTAGTGGCAAGATATAACGTTATGCCTGCTCATTGGACACATGCAACATTTCCAAATCGTTGCGTTGGCATTGCCTTTAACGGGCTTTAAGTTTCCAAAGTTCGACGGCAATGCCACGACTATATACACGACTATACCAAAAGTCGTGCTTGTTGTAGTTGTTGCATGGGCCTTGCCATTGGCTTTTATGCGTTCCGCCTGTTTATTGTTTGCTTTTATTATGCTTTACTACACTGAACGAAATTGTATGAAAGCAAGTTAATGTTGCGTGGGTCATTGTCCAATGCCACGACTCCTGTTGCATTCATAGTACGTACAGTCAACGCCAGCATTTTGCATTGCAATTAAAGGCGGCTACGTGGCGTATGCGTGATGCACACAAGCACACACACAAAACCCCAGCAAACGCAATTAAAATGGATGTTTTGCCTGCTTTTGTTTGCTAAATGCACGGTAATTAAAATGTGCCACCATTCAGAGACAGAGAGGAAAGGAGCGTAGCCCTGAAAGCGCCAAAGTAGACCTGCGCTTAAAAGTGCGCTATAAAAAGCAATACAAAATTTGCATAAAAACCTCTTCAAGCGACTTCCAAATAAAAATTATGTTTAAATATAAACATAAAATAAGTAAAGTCAACAAAACCAACGAAAGCAACACAACAAAACACTCGATAAAGCTCGATAAAGATGATGCAGACAGTCGCGACGGTGCCCGACTGTGGAATACCCTGTACCCTTTTTTCTTTATAAACACTCAATACGGTAAAATGGGAACGGAAGTATCCACTTTTATATCTCTTTTCATAACATCGATATGCCTGTAAACATGTTCCTATTGGCAAGTTCCAAGTGACAAGTTTTCCTATTGGGAAGTTGGCTATTATGGAGGCAAAAATTACTTTTACACCCAAAATTCCAGTGTTCTTGGGCCAATGTCGTTTGTAACATAGATCAAAAATACATTTACAAATGTCTGTGGCAATTTTCCAAACAATATATATATATAAGGGGAGGGGGTCCATTGAAAAAAGATGGATGCAGTTTTAACCCTTTATATCCCATGACCCCAATTTTGCACAAAACCACATTTTCTGATAGCTTTTATAATATAAAAAATGATTTCTTCTAGGGTTTTTTTTAATTTTATAGTTTTTTTTTATAATATGGGCGAAAAAAGGGCTTGTGACAGATATGTCACATTGGGTAATAAGGGATCAATAGCTGCTTAGTGATTGAACTTGGGAAATTATGAAATGTGAAAAGCTTTAAAGAAGTTATTGTGCTTTTTGTAGCACAATGCCACTTTACACTACTCACACATCGTTTGTAACACAACGGTTCATCGGGTCCTCTTTTCTGTCCAAATTGCCCAATAACCTGTTTGATCCAGTCATACTGTAGGTATACATTTGGTTGAATCTTTGAGCTTTGTGGCTTGGATTTCTGCCTTTATGGAAAGGCGCTTCTCTGCATTTTTTGTATTAAGCTTACTGGTCAACTGATGATAATAGTCCCTGAAACTTTTTTTTATTACAGATACTTTTGTAGGGTACCAGGCATTCAAAATCGCTAAATCCCTTTGGTGATACAATATGCGCACTTGCCATCTTTTGCATCGTAATAAATTTTGTATCTATATTCAGTAATTATATTTGGACGCATGTCATAGCTGTAAAAGGAAGCAAATGTCGGTGCAGAGTTACCGTTTTACTGTCTTTCCAGGCTACGAGCGATGTGTTTCTGAGAATCAATAAACTTATTTACTTTGATCCTTTTCAATTTTATGTTTTGATGCGGGAATTCGATTTCATCATATTGTTTCGAGACTTTGAATTCCTTGCGTAGCCGTAATAGGTCATATAATTTTTGTTTCGCTGCATTTGCCGATATATTCTGGCAACAACATTGGAAGTAGCTCTGAAATCTGGCTCTCCTGCATGATTTCCAGCTCCAGAGTCAACCCCAAATTTTAAAGGAAAACCGCTGATGCCTCAAAGAACTTGTAATTTATAGCCACATATCTTGAGCTTATTTGGGTTATAACGTTGTAGACTATTTCAAATACTTTCATCGATATGTGCGTGTAATGAGAGTCATAACATGTAGTATTTCAATAGATTTAATTTGAATTTAAGCGGACATATCTCTATCGACTCGACTATTGTTCCTGACCATTTTTGCCCATGGAACATATGGTCTGCCACGCCTCCTTCCGCCTGTTACAAACATTGCACAAATCTATAATACCCTTTTACACCTTGTGTACAGGGTATAAAAAGCAGCAGCGAGCGCTCTCGAAAAAGTCTGTCAAGCTGTCAACAAAATGTTAAGCGGTATTAGCGAGACGCTGCTCAGTTTTTCCTGTTGCTGGTTCACTTGCTCTTTGCGTACATAAACAAGGTGACATCAGAGCAACCCAAAAACCAAAAAATTTATACACTTGGATGTCAACCATTTTGCATGCCTTGGCTCCTAGTCCTTGCGCCTAAAAGCGCTCACGTTTTGGCTGCCAAGTGTAGGTATATTTCTCATATGCTCTAATGCCAGCTGAAAACGCTCAAAATAGCTAAAGTCGCCTAGGGAATATGCTAAGACAAAAGGCAGACAACATAACGGTATGGCAGACACACACACACAGAGACACACACACACACACACACAGACAGACTCCCACGAATGCCAATACATAGACAAAGTATGTGCAAAAGTAACTGTTGTTGTCTGCGTTGTGCTTGTTGTTGTTTTTCGTACATTTTTTTATTGCATTGGGGATTTAGGGGACGCGCAGAGGGGCCAAGGCAGCAGAGCGCAAAGCCGGAGCAAACATTTTGATGCAAAGTAAACTTTTGGCAAATGCAAAAGACGAAATAGCAAAGACAAGGATGCGAAACACAGCACAAAGCAGAAGCTGAAAGAGAGAGTAGCAAAAAGTTGAAAAGAAAACGAAGAACTGACAAAAAAAGTTTTTAATTAAAATAACTGAGCAATAAAGAAGCGCGTCAACAGCAGCAGCTTCAGAGGTAACCAACAAGCAGGAAATACATCTGACAAACACACACACACACACACACACACATACACACACACGCACGCACACACACACGCACACCAGTCGCCGCCATATGTGTGTGTCTGCATACATGCATGAATAACAACGGTAATTTATTTGATAAATATGACAAAAGAAAAAAATTTGATGCAGACAGTCGGGACGGTGGCCGACTGTGGAATACCCTGTACCCATTTTTTCCATGCAAATCAAATTTCTGTGTAAATTTTTGTATTAACGCTTTGAGGGGTATGTGCGTGATAACGGTAACTGATCTACGGGGGGAGGGGGGAGGATTAGGAAAAAGATCAACATTATTGCCATTTGGTTAACATAAATGTTAACTTTAACATTTCTGTAAAAAGTGTAATTCTGTTGCAGTTCATAGGAGAGGGGGCCCAAAATGGGCACATTATTTTTTACACTGCACATGCATAGTAATAGTGTGCATAACTGTGCCAAGTTTCAATTAGATAGCTTTTATGGTTAAAACCGCGAAAATCTGTCACGGGGGAAGAGGCACACTTCAACATAATTCGACAAACTTCTACTGAAAAGGGCAAATGCGCATCTTTTGGTAAACAAATTTTTGCTCCAGCTTTTATAGTCTCCGAGAACGGTAACTCGGACAGACAGACAGATGGACATGTTTATATCGACTCGACTATTGCTCCTGACCATTTTTGCCATTTGCAAACTGTCACGTTCTTATACACTACGTAGTGACAGTGGGTATTGTATAGATTTGTGCAAAGCATTAAACAGGCAGAAGAAGGCGTGACAGATAGGGTAGCTATTAGACCATGTCGGCCGACCGTCTGGCCATCTATGTGAACACCTTCATAGATTTCGCCGACTATAAAAGCCAAAAAAATAGATTTTGACTTGCGATGCTGATTTAATTTCCATTTCAGAAGGTCACCCATATTGTTCTAACTACAAATTTTGAAAATTTCATAACGATTAAAGCGTAAACTGCATGTATGACAGCAATTTAAATATCGAAAAGTTGTGAATTTCGGCCAAAAAAAAATCCATTTTTTTAATTAGACGTGGCTAATTGTTTTGCTGTAGGGCAAGAGTAGAGACGAGGTGTATCACCCCTTCCGTTTTATGGGCAGCATCACCCGGTTGAAACGCAACTCTACATCAAACACAAGGTTCTACATGCGGCTTAGGTGTCAACTACAGAGACCACGATACTTCCACAAGGTGGCTGACCTCAAGAATCAGCGCGTGATAGCGAAATCAAGGGCCCCGACAGACTCGAATTTTGAGGAGCCCGGACAGTTTTGCCAAAATTCCACTCACAAAGTATAGTGGATTTGTTACAACATTATATAGCAGCAAAGCTCACAACTGCACTACTTGGATCTTGACCTAACACAACAGTAATAATTTTATATAAGACAAAAACATTTGTGCGAATCTATGGACACATTTCAGCGTCATTCAGTCTAAAGTTTGCACGTCCTATGGTGCATGTGATATAAACTTAAGCAAAAATAACCAGAAAAGGAAAATAGCAATGCTCTCAGATAGTCAGGTTGCTATAAAGGCGCTTGCAGAAACTAGAATAGTCTCCAAGCTGATCTGGGAAACCCCAATCAAACAAGACCTTCTAGGACGACGAAACATAGTTGCTCACCAAAACTTCCCGAATTGGCACCCCAAATAATTCCTCAACTCTTAAAACTTGAATGGATCCAAGAAAATCTCATAAATGGTAAACATTTGTGTTAGAATTTTGAATGGTCTTCTTACTGAGCACTATGCTGAAAGACCGTCTGACCAAGCTGGGCATTACCAGCTCCAAACTGTATTTTCTGTGAACTTAAGGATTTCTCGCAACTCGTACAAATGGAGTGGAATGCCCTGGCGAGAAGAAGGATGACCATCCCGGTACAGAATCTCGATGGTCGATGCAACCTATTTGGATGCTAGATAATTAGTTTTAGCTCAGATTAATGATTGGCAGTGAAGTTATAGGCTACTTGGGGCCACAATAGAGGTGGTGCATTTAGGTGCTCTGCTCCTAAATTGTTATTATTATTTGCGATGCATTCGATATAGGCTTTCAAAAAGGGTGCGATTTTTTATATCAATTTTTGTTCAAATTTTGGTATCAACATCTTTATATTCTCTAACTCTATTTCTACCTTTACCTTTACCTCAACCTCTAGCTCTACGCCTACCTTAATTCAAATCAATTCTTTACCTAGTCAAACTTGTGAATGTTCAGTCTTGCCTACTATATAAGAATAAACACATTTAGTATGTCTTATATGGAAAATCGTTTTAAGCAATACCTCCGGAACCCCTAAGTAGATTTGGTTCACTAAGAACACTCTCCAACATAATGGGAAGCTATCCTCAAAATTTCATCAAAATCTAGAGTCACAAAGAATTGGCATTCATTTTTATATATATAGATATGCAAACACTGAGTACCGTGGTTGTAGATCAATTTGTAAGTCAAGTATTGCATAATCATAGTGAGTACAACTCATATTACGCATACGCCGCACATGACATTGACTAGCGATTAATGAACATTGCAATTTCAGGACTTTGAGCTCTTGCCCACTGTTATTTTCTGTCTCTTGTTGTTGCCACGATGAATTTATTGTTATTTGTTGTACTAGATTGAAAAAAAAACCACGCCACTTCAATATTTATTGCAAAAAAGGTCAATGTAAACTTGAATGCAATGTCCATGAACTCAGCCCGCAGACCACTACAAATTGCCAATGGCTTTGATTATACACAATTCCATAGAGAATCACAGAAGCAAAAGTGAAGAATAAATAATAAAAAAAAGATGGCGAAAAATCAAGAAGAAGAGAAGCAGCTAACAACAATAAAGTACGCAAAATGGGCAAAGTGTTTGCGCAAGCTTAACGCTTGAATTGACACAGCCAAACAGACAGTAATTTAGAGAAGAGGCAAAGAGAAAAAAGAGAGAGAGAGGGAAAGAAAGTAAAGAAAGCGAGAGAGGGTGCAAAACAACCGAACGGCAGCTCATTAAAAAATAATAAATCAAGTGCAAGTGCATATGGCAGTGAAAGCAGTGAAAGAGCGGAGATCAAGGGGGGAAGTACAGTCAAACCTGCCTAAGTTGGCCAATAACGCTTCAAGAATTTTTGGTTGTTTTTTGTTGTTTCCAATTCAAAATTGTACTTTAATTCTAATGTAACTTAAAAGAATCTTTTGAATTGATAGGCTTTTTTTCTTTTAACTTTCAACAAATGAATTGTTCCATCT
Source organism: Chymomyza caudatula (assembly GCA_035041775.1). Classification (NCBI taxonomy): domain Eukaryota; kingdom Metazoa; phylum Arthropoda; class Insecta; order Diptera; family Drosophilidae; genus Chymomyza; species Chymomyza caudatula. Next base: position 4,386,307 of record JAWNKW010000133.1, read on the forward strand.
GGGAGGATTTCATTCAAATTTCAATAAGCAACGAGTTATGGATAGGTTAGGTTAGGTTAGGCTAACTGCCTGGCACACTTAGGCCGTATCTCGGCCTCGTTGTGCTACGTAGGATCTCGTTCTCACTCCTTCCCCGTTAATCATCAGATCCAGAATCAGAGGGCAGACCATCCCGATGCAGCAATGAAGTCTGCGATCTTTTTGGGTCCTATTTCGGACAGATTAGCTATACTATTTCGAAAGTATCTGCCTAAATGGTCATATCTTCTCCTGCAGAGAGCCGGACAGGAGCAGAAGATATGCTCCACCGTTTCAATCTCTTCCTCGTCCCAACAGCTCCTGCATGAGCGCCAATTAGCGAGTTTACTGCAATCAATTTCGTTCAAATGTAATTGATTTGGATTATTTTTATGATTCGAAAATTCAATTTTCAATTGCATTGAAAAAATTAAGAAATCGCTCAAAAAGTGGCCAACAAACAATATATGCAGATGCAATTTAGGCACGTAAAGTTGAGTTGAGTTTTTGTCCTAATATATTTTGGTTTCGCTGAAAAGTGTCCAACTTAAGGAGATGGCCAACTTTGCAGGTTTGACTGTACCAAGAAGTGGCTCTACGAGTTTCCATGTATAATGCAAAATACACAAACAGAAAAGTGTAAAATGAAATATGTATGTGTATTGTAAATAAATGAGAAATATATTATTCTCAACGTCCAACTCAATTTATGAAAATCTGCAAAAAGTTATGCAACGTGCGTCTCTCTCACTCTCTCTCTCTCTCTCTCTCTCTCTCTGTTTGTGAGTGTAAGATTGATTGATGACATGACGTCAATTTGTTTCAACTCAGCACGAAAGTGTGCTGCAGGGCAACAACATTTATTTTGTATGCTGTCCAAGGGCTGTGACCCCCAAATGGGAGACGTTGTAAAAGGCATTAAAATTGTGGTCACTCGGCGGCCAAAACTTAATGGAGCATTTGGAACACATTGCTGCTGGGCAATTTTGAGGGCGTTTTAATGCTAAAAAAAGACATGAAGAAAAAAATGAATGCTATTTTTAGACTTAACAGTGAACACAAAGTGTGGGTCCTTTTGAGTCAGTTGGACATAAATTGAATAAAATGGATTTATAATATGATTGACCAGTGGGCAAGGGCTATAGTTGGGCGTGTATTCCCAAAAGGACTCTTTAGTGCAGGCAACTAACAGAAGGAATATGACAGCTTTTGTGAGCAGGTGAAAGAGAAATAAAAGTTTTTAGATTACAAATTATGCTGAGGATATCAGTAATGCTAAACATGTTTGGTACACGGTGTCGAGCCAATTTGATGGCTTCAATTCAAGTTCTTTATAGTATTCATAGAAGTTACTATGCGACTTTTTATAATGTTCTTATACGATATTCATATGTAACTCAATCTATTAAGACGGTTTAAGAGAATGTTGAGTTATTGTCTGAAGCTTTATAAAAGTTCAACACATCAGTGCAACAAACATTTTTGAAAACTTGTACATTTCTGCTCTCATAAACTTGAAAAAAGAATGGTGACTTTTAATAACTTCTATAAAGCTCAACATTCTCTTGTGTGGACTTCAGCTACATTTTCATATGACCTTAAATATAAAGATATAGCATAGCCAAGAACGCGAATAACCCGAGAAAGCATTTTTAAATCGTTAAATTTCTAGGAATATCGGAAATACATTCATACATACATTTCGCATGGGAAATTTCATACTCTTATTCATTTAAGCGTAATATCAATTTTTGCCATTACAATCAATGTGAGAGAAGTATTCATTGAACGCGGTCAAAGCCGCGTGAGGCGCAAGCAAACTACATATGTAGGTAAAACGAAATTAATGTTACAAAATGTTGGAAAGCTGAACTACAGGCAGTGATTGTAAATTGGCTTAACGGGTCTTTAAGTGAACCACATGCGGCTAGCAACTTATTTTTGCTGGAGTTAACTCTCTGAGGAACAACCAGAAAATAATTAAAAGGGTCGCTCATGAGCCATTTTTTACGAGTCATTTGCTTTATTTAAATGAAGGCAAGACATAAGTGCACCACGTGGCACCACGGCCAAGAAACCACTCAACAATTAACATGGTTCGCTTCAATAGAGGGCAATTCTCGAGCTGCAAAACTATCAATATATATAATTTAATCATTCTTTCTCACTATCGATGTCTTTTTCACCAAGGTTAAAAAGTTACTATCGAATCTTTTCGAACCGATGGTACTATCGTTACTATGGAATCTTTTTCCTGAAACTATCAAAAATATAGAATGGCACCACTATCGATAGTTTTCCAGCTCTAGATTATAGTATTTTGTGGCGGTGAGGAAGCCAATGAAAAGTGTAAGGGGAAGAGGAATATGGGGTATGCATTGATGGGGAAGGAGAAGTAGACTGTGAAGAGTAAGGCGAAGAGATAGAGGCAGAGAAAAAGTGTGTGTCTACCTATTATTCAAAATTTCTATTAAAATTGACAAATTTTTAATGAAAATATTATGTTGCATTTAAGGTTTAAATCCAGCTTATGGTATGGCACGTGTGCGATGCAATCTCTTAATATATGTATATCGCTAAGTCTGGTAAGAAGCAATTCGATTTAGAATCGCTCGCTACAATTTTTGGAAACTTTTGTGGAAAATATGTTTCCCACACTCAATGAAAGAAGATATGCCATTCCGCAAGCTCATTTTGTAAAGTTAAGTAGATTGACAAAGTTTGACTAGGATATATTAGATCCCAAAATCTTTTGATCTGTTTTGTAAGAAAACAAAGCTTCTTTTAACTGTGCTATAGCGTTATATTAGATCCCAAAATCTTTTGATCTGTTTTGTAAAAAAAAAAAACTTCAATTAACTGTGCTATAGCGGTACTTTTTTACAAAATCTGTGTATAAGGGCTTGTTTGGTTGGATTGGAATTCGGGTTATAAAGACCCTTTTGTCACTTTCAATAAAAAGTTTATTCATTTGACCGTTCAAGAATGTTCAATCGAGAACGACGAACTCTATGAGCTCTACGACGACATTGTCATAATCAAGCAGATTAACATCCAGCGGCTTTACTGACTTTTTCATGTTGTGCGTATGAATGAAGAAGCTACTACGAGAAGGTATTCAATGCGGCTGTCAAAAGATGGCGACGAAGAGGCAGGACATGTCTCCGTTCGAAGGAACAGATCGAGAGCACAGCAGCTACCTTTGGTATCTCCAATTGGAGAAGAGGCGTGTTTAACAGTAGGCGGTACTTCTTTAAAATGTTGTTATTGCCTGCTAAGAAGAAGAAGACATATATGTACGTCTACCTCTTTCTAGAATTAGAAAACGTTTATAAAATAGGTAAGTTTCTTGGTCCAATCAACACAAACATTCGAAATCAAATAATTAAGTAACTTTATAAAAACGTTCATCATTTGAAAGAATTGCAGGTGGTCGAAATATACAAATATTTTCGAAAGCTATGGAAAACTATCACAAAAGCTTTTGATCGTCGGATTTTTTCAGAGATTTCAATTGAATTTGCATAAATAAGTACTTGTAAAGCCATCTTGAGTTGTCAACAGCAATCGACTGAATCCTTAACACTATTTAAGTGAATAAGGACTGCATTAAGGCAAAAGCTTCTCAAAGTAGACATGAGAAAATTTAAAACTTAGTGTTAAATACAAGAACTGAAAATTTGTGTAAATCTTGTATTTATGGTCTTATTCACAGAACTATTTTGAGGTGTTCGCCTTTATAATGAAAGTTATGTGACCACTGTATCAGTAGGCTGATAGCCTTGAGTCCTTACCGTGAGGCATAGTAGCGCAACGAAAAGCTTAACTGGAAGAGCAATTCCCACGAATAACTCATATAGAAAACACAAGACTCGCTGAGCAGCTCACCTTATTCCCGGCCGAGTAAATCAATATTGGAACTCCCTTGAGTCTCACCATACCTACACATACTATATACACACAAATGTGTGGCTTGTTAATTTGGCAACCAAATCCCATACCGAATCAAATGTATAGATCATTAAATCTACCAAGTGACTACATTAATGCCAGCTAAGTGGGTACTGTCCCCCACTCCTTCGTCCTGCTGGTGTTCAACTTAACATTCAAGCGGATTTAGTTGCTCTTTTTTGTTGTGTACTTCTTATTGTTGTTGCGGTTCTTTTCATTAATAAAACTCAGCGCTTATCTTCCTAGAGTTGGGCATGCATGATTAATGTTTCTTGTTGTTGTTGTTGCTAAGGGCATGTCCCCAAAAATTATGCATAATTGGTGTCACTCACGTTACCGCCGAGCACCACTGAACCAGCCTACCAACCAAGCAGCCAGTCAGGGAGGCAGTCAGTTAACTAGCCCCAGGGACGGGGACACACTGATACAACCACAAACACACCCAAACTCCCACACTCCCACACAGCAGCTGTCATCAGGCTTAATGTATACAAAAGCATTGCTTTCCTTTTTTCACTTCCTTTTTCCCCATTTGCTCTTTTTTCTTTATTTCGCTAGTTGCTAGATTTTTTATGGTTATACCCTCGAAATGAGCATATTTGGTTTAGGATCAATACGAGTTACGCATAAAAAAACCATGTTAACCAAAATTACCTTACATTGAGATTTTCATTTTGAATAATTTGCTACAATCTATTATTATTTTAAAACGGAGGTATATATTTTGTGGTAAGAAGTAGAAGGAGATGGGATAAAACGGGATCGTGGCCGAAGGTTGGAGGGGGCGTGTCCAGGGTTAGGTGAAAGAGAGTAAAATGAGATGAGATGAAATTAGATGAAATGAGGTGAAATCAGATTAAATGAAATTAAAAAGTGATGTGTTGGATTGAGATGAAATGAGATAAAGTGAGATGAAATGATGTGAGATAAGACAAGATGATATTTGAGGAGATGTTATGAGATGATGATTATCATCATTATATACAGTGGAGATATTTATAGCTACATACTATGTGACTACTACGGCAGTCAGGCTTATATAATTATATATATGAAGAAAAAGAGACGGAAGGAGGTGTAGCCGAAGGCGGAGGTGGGCGTAGCATATGTAGCATATGTATTCAGGATCAATACGAGTTACGCATAAAAAAACCATGTTAACCAAAATTACCTTACATTGAGATTTTCATTTTGAATAATTTGCTACAATCTATTATTATATTAAAACGGAGGTATATATTTTGTGGTAAGAAGTAGAAGGAGATGGGATAAAACGGGATCGTGGCCGAAGGTTGGAGGGGGCGTGTCCAGGGTTAGGTGAAAGAGAGTAAAATGAGATGAGATGAGGTGAGATGAGATGAAATTAGATGAAATGAGGTGAAATCAGATTAAATGAAATTAAAAAGTGATGTGTTGGATTGAGATGAAATGAGATAAAGTGAGATGAGATAAGATAAGATGAGATGATGTGAGATAAGACAAGATGAGATTTGAGGAGATGTTATGAGATGATGATTATCATCATTATATACAGTGGAGATATTTATAGCTACATACTATGAGACTACTACGGCAGTCAGGCTTATATAATTATATATGTGAAGAAAAAGAGACGGAAGGAGGTGTAGCCGAAGGCGGAGGTGGGCGTAGCATATGTGTTGAGTATGGATGAAGATACATATGGTGGCGGAGCCCCCTAGTATATATAACAATGGATTCCAACAAAACATTCGGTTGCTTAAAACTTGAAAACGACTAAATCAAATTGGATACTTCCTTCTGCAGGTTTAGGAAGAAAGAAAAGTCGAAAAAATTCTCAAGAGGTGACACTGTAGCAGTTTACAGTTTAACAAAGTAGGCGCTCATTCCATTTGGCAGCATAGCATATTATTTGTTCTTTCCGATTTAATAATTTTATTATTATAATTTTACGAAATATGGCATAGCGAATATGTGGATTTTAAATTTTTGTGTGATATTATTGGTATTTTCAGTTGATTTCCTACGCAGATGATATCGGAGGATCATGTACAACAGGCCGTTGACCCATAACCGGTTCTTATGTTATGCCAGTTAAGATGAAGAAGAAAACCTTTAATTGAAACGAAAACAACAGAAGTCAGACCATAATACATAACGGAATTGAGCTTATGGTTCAGAAATAGAGCGCTGGCAGCGATTTGCTGACAGAACAGCGGTCAGCACTATGAAAGGCAGACGCAGCGTCTATCGCCAATGTCCAAAATAGGTAACAATAGCAGACAGGTAATATTAAAAGCTGCTAACATTCTAACATTAGTACTATGTGCTCCTCCCAATCTTCTCCAGCAGCACATGCAGAGGGTGCTACTGGATCAGTAAGCACAAAGCTACTATGTTTGGCTGGATCAATCGCATCAGAGCTATCTCCTCATCCTAATTCTCTCTAGAAATTGTGTTGATACTTACTCTAAATGCACATATAGCACCGCTCGGCAACTCCCGTGCACTCTCGAGTTAGATCAACTTGCGGATATTGATACAAATATCTTCCTATCTTCTTCCTCATTCCTTTTCTCATCTTCATCATCAACTCATTGACAGACTATGTGCACATTTTTTTGGAAAATAATAGTATGCAGTTTTTTTGTAATTTTTGCAGTTTAATGCTTTTTTATTATGGTTAATTATGCATATCTCAACAATAAACATTCCTTGATCTTCAACGAAGATGTTAAAAACAAATTTAGACACACATTCATTTTATGTATTTATATAGATGTAGCGCCTTTGAAGCCAAAAGAGAGCCACATATTTTACTTAAGTAGATGTTTTTGGCATATACTATATACATCTTCATCTTCTTCTTCATAACTGGCCATAACAACCCGTTATCGGGTTACGGCCTGATGTAAATACATTCTTTCATTGGAATTGTGGTTTTTCGTGGTGGGTCCCAAGCCCTATGCAAAACCCTTTTAAGGCCTACTGGTCTTGACAGAACCCAGTGTCATTGTAAGTCGTCTCGTACGACAAACTTTGACCTGCTGAGGTGATATTCTCTAACCCGCTCACCTTACGGGGTCATACTATATACATATGTAAATTTAAAGGGTATATAAAGTGTGGTCTATCAGAAGGATATATTCTTTCGCATAATTTTGCATTTTTTCGATGAACTGTGTCACCGACAGTCAACAATGCTGCCAGCGATTTTGCACACAACACTGAGGTTTAATATGCGAGCGTGTGTGTGTGGTTTTTTATATGTGTGGCTGTGTGTACTTGTCTTTGGTATTTAATGAATTTGCGTGACGGTGATGTGTGGTGTCGGCAAAGTGACACCTTTTAAAATATATTTAAGTTTCGTGTTCAATGAAAATTGTCATTTGTTTGTCTTTTTACATACCAAAAGCAATTTACTTTAGCTTTTTGCTGGTTTCGCTTAAATATCCTGATAGTCCTTCACATCTTGTTGGCAAGCATTGCACGTATCCAGACAGTTGAAACCGCTGTTGTGGTTGTATTAGCGGCTGCTGTAAAGATAAAAACCACATATAAAACATAAAAATCGACTTGGCAATTACATAAAGTGATGGTTTCCTAATTTAGGACTTAATTTGTGTGGATTTAGGAGTCAGCAACAGCAACAACAACAAGCAGGCCAATAGCTACAATAACAACAAGAACCACCAGGCAGCAGTCAGCTCTAAACTGCTTTATTGTTTGCTGTATTGGTGTGTGTGTGTGTGTGTGTGTGTGTGTGTGTGTGTGCTTTTCGGCAAGACCATAAAATGTCAGCTAGTCAGGTAGGACAAGAGCTACAACAGCAGCTACAACAATTTCCAACACTTTATGTGCGCGTGGAATGTTACTTCCTGCTGGCTCTTGCTGCCTGCTCCCTTGCCTGACCCCTTTCCTAGCCCTTGCTGTCGCCTCCCACGCTGCTTGCAGGCCGTTTGCTGTTTTCATTTTGTGGCCACGTTGCGCATACGCCCTGCAGTACGTACATAAATTTAATGCTACCTAGCTCGTTGGTCCGGCTATACTTTTATACACTGTACACAAAGTGTAAAAGAGTATTATAGATTTGTGCAGGCAGAAGGAGGCGTTGCAGACCATATGTTCCATAGGCAAAAATGATTAGGAGCCATAGTCGAGGCTGTACGTCCGTCTGCCTATCCGTGTTGTGACGTGTTTCTCAGAGACTATAAGAGTTAGAGCAAAAAAATTACCATAAGATGCGGATTTTCCTGGAAAAGAGCAAGTTTATCGATTCATGTCGATATCTCACCCCCTTCCCCCGTAACAGACTTTCGTGGTTACAGATACAGTTGAATCTATCAACTCGAAACTCCACAAAGGCTTGCGTCCTATTCATGTGCATCTATGTTTTAAAAATGATCGAAATGGGATAAGTAGATAAAAAGTTACAATCAACAATATGCAGATTTCACCCACCTTCGCCTATCCAAAGTTCCACTACATGTAGATATGGATACATGTGAGCTAGAGTTACAAAATTTGGTGTGAGCCAAATCTAAAACTTTATTTACCACTTTTCAATAGAAGCCCCCCCTTCCCGCTCAATCGATTTACCTTATTTACTACCACACCCAGCAACATATTGATTTGAAAATTGCCATATATCATTTCAAAAGTGTTTTTAATCTATGTTTCAAAATTTAACGACGTTGGCCCAAGACTACTGTAGTGTTCACAGTTACCAACTTCCCAATAGGAAAACTTGTCAATTGGAACTTTCCAATAGGAACATTTTTACAGACATATCGACCTTATGAAAAGAGACATAAAAATGGATACTGCCGTTCCCATTTTACCGTATTTAGTGTTTATAAAGAAAAAGGGTATAGGGTATTTCACTGTCGGGCACCGTACCGACTGTCTGCAAAAAATTGTGTATACTCTTTACATAGCGACTACTAAATATATTGATTTTCTTATGAAGTTTGTTTATGGCAGCTGAAGACTTTGAAGAAATAAGCCATAAATTGCTATATAAGTTCGTTTACCGTTTATTTTAGACATTATAAGCGCATTAGTTCCAAAAGTTTTCTCGTGTTTGCAAATAACGTAAGTAGTAATCTTTTGAAAAATAAGGTTAAAATATGTCTAATATAGAAGTTGGACAGATTAGCTTGGAACCTTTGCAGATTAGCAGTCTTGAGTAGGCCTGTATCTACATAAATGTAGAAGAAATGTACCTAAGTATCCATGGCTGACGCCCTTATTTCTTGAAAGTTATTTTCTAACATATTGGGTTTAAAAGTGCCCGATTTTATTCTGATCTTACAATATAGATAATAACATAACAAACACACCCGCAAATTGACGCAAGCGGTTTTACAATCTCTTGATGATCTTTTTTTTGGAGCTCATGTCAAACGGATCCCGAAACTGTTCAGTACATCAAACCCTCTCGTACAAAAGAGCTCCAGAAGTATAAAAAATAAAACATATCCAGCGATGGAACTTTCGGTCAGCTTCTAGCCGATTGATATAACTAACACTGATGATATCCATAAAAAATATATAATGAAAATCAGGCGGCGACCAATAATTTCCATGAGTATCAAAGAAAGAAGTTGAGTTGGCCAAGCGAAACTTCTTCCTTACTCTGCTGGCTATGGGTTCAAGAGCCCGGTTGGATCTGTGGGCTCCCTGACTACCCGTGCCACCAGATGACTATATACTGCTGGAGGTTGTGCGTCTACTTGGTTAAGTTAGAGAGTCAGGAAGCTTCACACTGTCCTAACAGAAGCAAACAGGGGTTCCGCCGCCGGCATGCTTCGCACGCCCATTTCCATGCTCCTAACATTTAGGCAGTTCGTTCTCCCCCCCACATCCTACGCCTCTTCTTATTAGTATCTATATCTGCATCACGTTCTCAGCTCTTTCGTTCTTTTCGTCTGCCTCTTCGTGGCCGCCATCCTCTTTGTTTTCAAATAAAACATTTTTTTTATACGCCTCTTCAAAAAGACAAGGAAAGATGTGTAGGGGCTATTTCACAAGTAAGCTCTTACAATTCACAACTAGTTAAAGCCATATAAAAAGCTCAACTGCCTGGTACCTAAAAACATTCACACTTTAAAACTTAAAACAGAATCCGTCGGACTTCAAAAGTATAAATTCAAGAATTTCGGGACTGAAAAATCTTAATGGGTACTTTTATGGCTTTAGAAACCGCTTAGGATGGATTTAAGTGTTCTCAATTCTCAATTTAACCAATCCATTTTTGTTATTTTCAGCCTAAAGAGTACTAAATATTCGGTATTAGCCAACTTAATTACTTATTCTCTTTTTCTTCTATATGCTTTCTTTGGCATAGTTGTTGCTGTTTTTGTCATTGCTAGAACATTTCCGTTTAAGTTGCATGAATATCCGTTTCCGTTTTGTTGATTTTACGCACTTAGGTTGAATGCTTTGGGCCTGCTTTCTCGGCTGGTTTGCTTGTGTCCTGTACTGAATTAGAGTGCTTTCTGTAATGTATACATTTGGTTGCCGGTGCGACTGTTTTTTATGTATTTAATTGCTTTGACTTTTCAAGGTTTTTAAGTGAAAAAATGAGTTAGATCTGGAGAGGTGTATGGAGTATAAGAGCACACTTGATTGCTCGGCTGTACAGAAAGCATTTAATTTAGTTTTCTTTTGCAAGTGCTAAAGTAAACGTAAACACTTGAAGTCACCTGGCACTCACACACACACAGACACACACATGTACACACTCAAAAGAATCAAATTCAATGCGAAATCATTGCCAAGTGCTGCTCACGCGGACATGCAAAGCACAAACGCGTGTCAACAATGTTGTTGCATACCCAAAAGGGGCACGCCATTCAAACTGACAAACAGACAGTCGGTCAGACGGACAGACAGACAGACAGTCGGTCAGACGGACAGACAGTCGGGCAGACGGACAGACAAACAGCCAGCCATTCCGGCAGTCAGTAGCAGACTTGTAAGAGTGCTCACATATACCGCCATTGACCATTTGCTCGCGCAATTGTGCTGTCAAGCGAAGAGGGTAACAGTAAGGACATAGTGTACAGTCAAGGGAACAGGAAAGGGGAACACAATGCAAATGGATGACCAGGAGTGTAGAATGTAGCAGAAAGTGCGATGCGGGATGAGCGTTCGAAGTGACGCTTCAAATGACAAAACTGTCAAAGTGTCGGTTCGTTTGCGTTTTGTCCGTGGCGGCGTCGGCCATATAACAGTTGATGTGTGTGTGTGTATGTGTGTGTGTGTGTGTGTGTGTGTGTGTGTGTGTGTGAATAGTTCCTCTAGCAGTTGCAGTGTTGCTCGTATTTACACTAAAAGCTTTTGTTAATGGCAGCGTAAATAATTTCTAGCTACATTTTTAGTTGGCTTTTCCACTTTTTTACCGTTTATTTTCTTTTTTTTTGTTTTATTTTTATCTAATGGCAGCCCATGTGATATGCGAGCAGCATTTTGGGGCAAAGTGAATTTAACCAAGTGAAGTGAATACAGTTTTAGATTTGGCCGTTTATTTTCTTTTTTTTTGTTTTATTTTTATCTAATGGCAGCCCATGTGATATGCGAGCAGCATTTTGGGGCAAAGTGAATTTCACTTGGTTAAATTCATTTTGTGCCTTTGACGTATAAAATCAAATGTGAATGAAACCACATAAATTCATTTCAAAGTCGGTTAGTTTTCGAAATGCTAACCCAAATGAAAGAAAATGGAAAAACAAGTAACAAAGTGAACCCTTTTTAAACCCTGTAGCCATTAAGTGCTGATGAAAGGATATGTTGGTTTAGCAGTAGCGTATGTCACATAGAAGAGCAGCATGGTTTTGCAGGAACCATAGGTAGTTGTAAGAAGCCTGAAACAAAGATGTTACAAGAACGCGAAACCTGGCCTATCTTATTTACTTTGAATACCTAATTTTGATAGCTGGGAAAAGTCAGTAAAGATTAAGAACAGGTTCGATTCGTTCGTATCACATTCGTAACTGGTTTGGTATATGGCTCGCATTCGTTTTCGAAATGAATTAAATTACATTTGTATTGTTTGAGACTACTCATCGAAGAAAGCTCCTAGCCAGATTGTGGTAGCTTGAGAAGTAAGAGGACTGTTAAAAGTCCTTTAAAGCTAAAAATTCTCTAAACCTATGAATTCAGCTCAAAAAGACTTACAAACGAATAAAGCAGGATTGCAAGTCCTTTCAAGCAACTGAAACGACACTGCTTCTGGCAGCTTTATAGCTGGATGGTGTTTCATTTGTTAACATTGACATCTAGCTACCTCTGGCACCATAATGTTGAGCTTGTATAATCAATATCCATATTTAGAGACTCGAAGAGGCAAAGCGAAGAGAAACTTGGCTTAATTGCTGAAATTCATAGCATGGCAATGAGCCTTAGGTATTTTATCCTTTATTGTCGGAATATTTAGAAATATTCAAAAAAAGTTAAAATCTCGAACCGTGTTGGAAAAACTAAAACAGTTACCGGATTCAAACTCAGCAGAAGCCTTTAATGGAAGTCGAATTTGTTGCCCAGTGTAATTAATCAGTGGTCAAAGTTTATGATTTGAAAAACCTATCTTGAGAGTAAAATCCTGTACGCCGCTACGAAAACTTCCTGTTACGTTCGGATAGTGTGACGCCTTCCCTGTGTGGTGAGCGGTTTAGAGAATACCACCTCAGCAGGTCAAAGCTTGTCGTATGAGGCGACTAACAATGACACTGGGTTCTTTCGAGATCAGTAGGCCTGAAAAGGGTTGTGCGTAGGGTTTGGGACCCACCACGTAAAACCACAATTCCAATGAAAGAATGTATTTACATCAGGCCGTAACCCGATAACACGAGTTGTTATGGTCAGTTAAGAAAAAGAAGTGTGACGCCCAGGTGGTTTTACATAAGATTGGTGGTGAGTGAGAAGGTTTTACCTTTGTTTTTGGAAGGGATACCTTTAGTATCCCTAGTTTTAACTAACTACTCCAACACTCTCGACTCTGTCTAGCTAAAGAGTTTTAATTTTGTTTCATTTGTACCTAATAATTCCCAAGTGCTTCAAGCTGATTTCTTTTAAATTCGATAAATGCTGCTTAATCTATGTAAAATTATTTTTTGTAAACTCGTGAGCCCTGATATCTGCCACGTTTGCTAATTTTAATGAATTCCAAAGGCTTTGAATGCACTTTGAACTTTTTCGGGAAACCCGAAAGATAGTGGATCTTCTAAAACGAAAGTCTTACTACGATGGGTCCCTGGTCACACTTACATTACGGGGAACGAACTTGCGGACAAACTAGCAAGAAATGGATCCTTTCTGTGGCATTGGAAGACCCACAGCTAAGCCACTACTAAGAAAATACGAAGAAAAATTTAGCCAAAACACAAGCTGAATAAACTGCTCCAGGGCTCAGATAGGCCAAGCAACTCCTCGGCTCCTATAACTTAAATAGATTCAAGATAACATCACAATTGGGAAAGAATTCTGTTAGGATTCTGACAGATCTGCTTACTGGATCCTGTAGGCTGAAGGAACTCTTGAACAAGTTGGGCATCACCAGCTCAAGTACCTGTAGGTTCTGTGTACTTGATGTGGAATCTTAGAAGCATGATGTACCAATTGGGTGTGATGCCCTGGCAAGAAGGAGAATGATGGATGGATACAGGGTCTTGAAGACCAACGTGCCACGGTCGAAACCATTCCAGATGACATGGGAGTTGTTAGCTCAGTAGAGGGCACAATATATCTTCCTCACGTAACGGTGCATTACTCCCCAATAATATTATTTTTATTATAATTTTACACACAATAAAAATGCGAAATGTACAAATCGAAATTTCCAGAAAGGCTGGACTTGACTTGATGTTTTCAACAACTGGGCCTTAGCTATGTAATATAGAGTAAAAGCCAATCCTTCTGGTTTCTTCGAAACCAGCCTAAACCAGAAAGTTAAGTAGTGTAACTAAAAGTCAAGATAACTTTATTTTGCGCTCTCTTGTTTTATACTCGCATATAAATATATTTTTTTTCATTTCGAACACATTCACAGAAACACTCCAACACATTTACACATTGCAATCGACAGAACATAAAACCAAAAAAAAAAGTAGAAAAAACCTAGAAAAATTGAACGGAAATTCAAGTAGGTTTGTTTGGTTGGTTGTTATGTTAGTTTGAAGGATGGAGCTGAGTAGGTGGTTCGATTGCTGGATGCTGAACTTATTTATATTTTTTCCCATTTTTTTTGCTGACAATACGACGCGTCGGGGCAAACATTGGGGCGTCCCGACTTTTGCTGGATGTACCTCTAATCTCCCTCTCTTTTTGAGTGTGTTGCATTTGTACAAGATAAATTTTACACGTGGAAATCATAATATGTGTGTGTTTGTTGTGTGTGTGTGTGTGTGTGTGTGTGTGTGTGTGTGTGTGTGTGTGTGTGTGTGTGTGTGTGTGTGTGTGTGTGTGTGTGTGTGTGTACCGTTAAACTTTGGTGTTGTTGGTATTTTTGGCACGTAAAACATCAACGCATAAATACAAAAACAGGCAAAGTCGCAGAAAGAGAGAGAGACCGAGAGAGAGAGAAAGAGAAAGAGAGCGAAAAACAGCAATAGAAATGTAACAAAAGTGAAATGCTTGCCAAGAGGAAAGGAGGAAAAACACAAGTTGAACATATTGAAGAGGAAGCAGCAGCAGCAGCTAAGGAACATCCTTAATGCGTAACAAGTTGGCAAAGGTAACGGTAAGTAGGTAGTCTGTTGCCTGGCCAAGGATGCATAGCTAGAGTTCATGCGGAACCGGTACCGGAACCAAGATTTGAGCATATTGCTCCAGCTGAAATTGGAATTGTTGAATGTGCTTGAGCTAAAGTTTTTGCAAACAATCTGTGAGCATTTTTGACAAACAAATCATATCAAAGGGAAAAGTATGTAGCAGGCAGTAGCAGGCGTGGTAGACCTATGTTTCATAAGCAAAAATTATCAGGTCGAGTAAGCTGTTCGACCGTTCGTGTTGTAACGTGGATTTTGTAGACTAAGAGTTAGAAAACATTTCAAGCTTGTCGAATTTTGTCACCGTTCGCCCGTGAGAGAATTTCGCGGTTTCTTCAAAGAAAAGCTGCAACATTTTGTTTCGGTAAGATAAGCAGAAATAAGAAGATAAAGATAGAAAACTTTTCAAAATGAATATACAAAACTTAAAAGCAAAATACTTGGCAAAAATATTTCTCTATAACCTCTCTAAGGTATCTCTTGTAACCTCTGTTCACTAAAGACCTTCCAATTGGTCACAGTAGCTACCAAGATTTCCAAGGAGGCCTGAAGAAGTCTTCAACAATAGCTGGACACATTTGAATGTGGCTCAAACGACGGAATGTTATAATAAATGCTGATAAATCGTTTTTTGCGCAAACTAAGAAACTCTCCGCTTGTCTAACTGATAGATTTGGCAAAATGTCATACATAGAGCAAAACAATTAGACAGACCGCTAACGTGGATAACTGGTAAATGAAAAAACGTTGTAAGCTTCACCTCTACAATTCTATACTTAAGCCGGTACCTGGGGCACGGCCAGCACTTCAAACATGACAACCAAACAGCGGTTTCTGCTTACAGGATGGCAACTGTGGCCAATTTTCTCAAAACGCTTTTAGAGTTACATGAGAAACTCAGCATTCCGCTGTCCACCGACGAAATAAACAGTTTTTTCTAAAGACGTATACAGACGCTCTCCGATCATACAAAAAAAATTGGCAACCGAAACGCTCAAGCGACATGAAAGGTCTCAAGGATGCTGGCTAATCACACTACTTCACACATTCATAACTCAAAGCTTTTTACCCTGAATTATCTTCAGCCCCTCATTACACTTATGATTTGCATAAATGAATAAGCTTAGAAACTAATTGAAAAAAGAACAAAATTGTGCATATTCGTACCTCGTAGTATTTACGAAATAAGATATTCATCTCGGGACATAACCCAATCCTTGGTTTTCTTTCAGACTATATGTTATTTTTTCAGAATTTCTTCAAACCATAAGCAGCATCTAAGACCGACTTTAAATTACTCTGGTCAAAACCCACAAAAGGATTTTAAAATAGATTTAGTTCTGGCTTTTGGCAAACATTTTCTTAATAAACACTTTTCCTTTATTATATTCTGCTACACATTTCCAAGAAGTCTTAACAATTATGATATTTAATAATGCTGACAATCAATGTAACATCAAATTTTAAGTCTTTTCTCAGTAAATGTAAAATAAATGACAATTCATAGAAATTCGATATTAAAGCTAGGCAAATCATTGACCAACCTGCAATGTTTCATCGAATTTTTGCTTTTCCAAGAACTTTGTGAAAAATCTATATATTATTACATTACATTTCTACTTCTAATTTCAAAGCTACTTCTTTGTGGTTGCAATTTTAATAGATTTGTGCATAAGCCAATGTGGGAATCAATCGAAACGAAGAACTTCACAAGGATTTTAATAACAAGCACTGCGTATCAGCTAGGAAAGAGAAAAATCCAAATATTACACTAGCTAACAAAAAATTTTTTTTTTTTTTCGTAATTGAACTAAAAAAGTTGAATTTGAAGCTTAAATTTAACTATCACGATTTTGCGAAATTTTATTTATTTGAACAATTTGCACAGTAACCATGATAAACAAACAGAGCGCAAATTTGGATCATATGAAGATTCTGTAATATGAGCCTAAGTTCTATCTCTGACTTTATAAAAGCTCACGTTCTATTATTGAGCCAGTTTAGTGTAAAGTGGGATACGGTATTGTGTTGTACCTCAAACAAAAAAAAACTGACCGTTCCAAGTATTTCGTTGGTGCTTCTTTTGCTCTAGCGCCCTTTTTACTTTTCCATGAACCATTGTTTTTCGCGTTCAGGACGACTAATTGATGAGCTGAAAAACTGAAACAAAATCTTTTCTCAGATGCGCAAAACCTTTGTAGACTAGACTGTTTAAGCATATTTGCATCAATTTTTCTGTGCAGCTTTCCTTGTTCCTGTTGAACATCCAAAAATCTTTAAAGGGCTGGACTTCAGCTACAGAGGCACAGCTCATACAAATCTGTATGGTATTTTTTGGTCTTACTACTTTTCAGCCCTGATAAATACCAATATCAATTTACTTTTTTTGTTGTTACTGTTATTGTGTTTAGAGCTGTTGTAAAACTGCTGCGTCAAGCTTGTCTGTTAGTGTCTGTCTGGCCGACTGTCGGTCTGTCGGTCTGTCGGTCTGTTTCGCTGTGTCTTTGCATCTCCGTGGATCAGTTTGCCATTGCGTTTCGCTTGGTAAAATTCAATTTGATATAATTTGAAAATATTATATTTTTCGTTATGCAAATGGGCACGATAAGCTATATGCCCCCAAAGTCGACGCTTGACTGACAAAATACGCACACACACATAGCCATACATTTGAATGTGTGGATGTATGTGTCGTTTTTTTGCATATGAGTTGAGAGGGGAAAGCAATTTGTGGCAGCTTAAATGCCAATATCTCGATTGCAACTTTTGTTATAGCAACTGTCACAGTTTAGTTAGTGTTTTTATAGGCAGGTGGCAGACATCCCTACAAAGCCATATGCCAAGTTATCCTGCACACTCACATACAGACAGAACTGTTCGAATAATATATGTAACCTAAACCTGGATTGGATATAAATAGCCCGTAGCCCGTGGCCCATATGGGTTTTATTTTTAGAACACTCACAAAAGCATGACAAATAAACAGACAACTGCGAGAGACTTGCCTACAAAGTTGAATGTTGGGCAATGACGACGTTATTGGCATATAGATAAAATGTTTGCACAGAACAACAAGATAGGGGATGACAATTTTTGAAGACCCGAAGCTTGAATACTCTTCACCAAATAGGATTTTCATTGGATTAGCCAAAATTGGCAGATTATTCAAAAGCACCTGCTATAGTATGGAGTTAAGGGACAAAAAGGATCTCAATCGCATCAGAACCATAAGAGCTTTTATTCAAATTAAACGTAAAAGCGGAAGGTTTCTTACATGAAACTGATTATTTGCATAAACGCGATAATTCGGACCAAAAACTTTATTTGCATTTGACTCGCATTAATTCATAATCACAAATGATTGCATTATGCAACAAAAAAAACTTATGTCTAAACCATACCTTTTCCGGTAAATTTTGGGTCGCTGTTTTCGAATCCGGAAACCATTTTGTATTTTCTAGCACCGTTTTCAAATTATCGCTATTTGAAAAAATTCGAGAATTCAAGAGTTGCGAAAACAGTGATAGAAAATCCAAAATGGTTTCCGGATTCGAAATCAACGACCAATTTACCTTAAAAAGTATGTTTTAGCCATGGGCATTTAAATCAGGCCAAAGTTACAAAGTGTATTTGCATGAAAATTATAATTTGCTTTCAAACGATTGTTCGCATTAAATTTCCATTAAAACGATTGTTTTTAAAACACGATTTTTTGCATAAAACATTTATTTGCATTAATAAAGTTTATTATTATTATTTTTACACATAAACTTATTTTTATTTATTCACATAAACACGATTATTTACATCAATACGATTATTTTCATAAGCACGATTATTTGCATAAAAACAAGCATTCGCTTAAAAACGATTATTGGCATTTACAAGATTCTTTGCAAATAAAGTTAATTGCATACAAACGATTATTTGTGTATGCGCGATAATTTACATTAAAACGATTAGTTGCATTAAAACAATATTTTCATGTGAACGGTTATTTGCATATAAAAAATTATTTGCTTGTAAACGCTCATTTGCATAGAAACGAGAATTTTGATAAAAAAAACTGGTTTTTGGATATCATACATTTCTCATATAATATTTTGGACTAAAATAAACACAAAAGAAGTTTTAAGTCTATAGCTAGAAGCTAAAATTTCCTTAGCTAGAACGTGGATTAGAGTTTGAGTAACTTTCTTTACAAGTCTATAAGACACACATGTAACAATTTTAAGGAAGACGTATAGAGTGTGTTGAGTGGGTTAGAGAATACCACCTCAGCAGGTCGAAGTTTGTCGTATGAGGCGACTAACAATGACACTGGATTCTTTCGAGACCTCTATATATAAAGTGGCAGACCGAAACGGCATGGCCTTGCAACAGTGATTATTTCAACATATTGATTGTGGACACACCCGTAATTTGTAACCCGTAAACAACTGGAGAAACTCATAAAACTATCAATTCCTGAAGAGCATAAGAACGAAATAAAAATCAACTTTTGGGCTACACCTAAAAACAAATTGCAAACAATAAACACAGTGTGCTAACCTAAAACAACGGCACACGCACACTGACTTATCTATACACTTTCACTCTCTCCCGAACACACACACGCACTTACAAGTACGCAGTAAATAAACAACATTTCGGCCACACAGAAATCCGTCCGGGCGCTGAAGCGTATCAGGCAGCAGAGGAGCTGGCAGAGAGCAGCCGCAGGTGGGTTTTGCACCTGGTCAGGTGACAAAAACTAGAATGAAGCAGCCCTGCCCATCTTTTGACCTACGCCCACATCATCAATGAAATGTTTGTCTTTGTGTGTGTGTACTGTGGGCGTGGCAACAGTTGTTGGCCGCCTCTCTGTTTGTTTTGTTTTACCTTGGCCAGGCTTATAGAGTTATTTGCTTTTAATGGATGGATGCCAGTGGTTGCTGCTATAGCTGTTGTTCTTTGTTATTGTCGCTTGGTGTACAGTTAGTTTGGCCATTGATCCAAAACAACATGTCCTTGAGCGCACTTCATTTCAATTGAACGGAAAATGTCTGTCCTGCTCTCTTATTTGTTTATATGTGTGTATCTAATACTTAGTTCTTACTTATGCATACAATTGTCTTTGGCATAATGTCAAATAATCATCATGAAGTTATTGATATCAATTGATTTGGGTTTAACACAAGTTATTATCATAACTGTCTGGCCATAGCTTCAAGTTCACTCTTCTGCTTCTTCTTTGCTTTAGTCTGGTTATATGCCTCCGGCACATAAAAACGCAAACACTTGAATAGCAATTTTTTAGCTCAACGAGGCGTATGATTAATATTTATGTAATATAATATAATATATATAATATATAATATAATAATATTTATTTAATACACTCAAATGCCCGGCAGCCATTAAGATTCCTTCCCTGTCTAAATCTTCCAGTTGCCTTTAGTCTTAATACAATCAAAAAATCTTAATACGCCATTTGAGGTTATGCACGTTGATTTTTTACGGCTTTAATTTATGCCACACTGCATTTATACATTTCAATAGGTTTGTATATAGTATTTACGAATGTCTTTTTACGGTAAGCTCTTGAAAATTTGAACAGATTGATGCCAAAGACTTTTTAATTTTTCATAGATTGCATGCATACAATATACTCCTGCACCGTTCACAAAGGGATACATGAACAGAGTGAGGATCAGACAGAAAAATGGATGAGATCCGGAATCCGTCTGCTATCCAGAAAGTGACTGCCAAAATACTGAAATCTTCTTTCAAAGAGAGTTGAACGTGAGCTCAACTGTTTCCTTATCTCTTTCGTACACGCAGCTCCCACAAAATTCGTTGAAAAGGGAAAAAAGCCTTTGTGCATGGACATCAACTAAACAGTATCCGATAATGACTCGCACAACTACATAGCGTCTCTCCCACTTCAGAGAACTAAGCTCTACAGTCCGTTTTTTGTTTCTTTCCGGACAAGTTAGTTTGGCTGTACCACAATTTGCAACGTTTTGCCAGTTTCTCTACGAAAATTTTCTTGATATGGAGCCTATAGTTATACTTGTGCCTTCTCTCTCAAAGAAAAGGTTAGCGTTAGTGCTTTGCAGTTACCTTCAATGCCCCGGTGATCCCAAAGCCACATCAGTTTTATAACGAACTGCAAAGTCATCTCATGAAAATATCTGCAGCAGTTTGTTACAATATTGATCTTAAATACAGCCGCTTGGCTTTTCCCAGAACTTAATCTGTAGCCCGACATGTTGGTCAAGTTCTGGAACACACTGCAACGAATATTATTTTTAGCTTTTCTTAGTAGACGCCACTTTCAACCCGATTGTCTAGCTTCGAGCCATTCATAATGAGAAAAGTACCAAGGGATCTTTCTTTCTTATATAGAATAATGGATCTGGAATCTATCCTGCCGTTTGTGTCTCTCAAGTGGAAAGCTAATAGTCTTTCAATGCAATATTCGGAGGCAAATTGTGTGGAAGTGCATGATGGTTAATAGGAATAACATTCCAACATCTTTGAACCCTATTTGCCAGTGACTACTGTACATCGCTACTTATACCAACATACACATACAGTTATATGTACATATATGTGTGTTGAGAGTACACTGGTCCTGGGAAAATATGTAAGCACAATAGCCATAAAGCAAGCCCTTCTTATCGGCTGCTCAACAAACAAGCCGCATGAAATGATATCCAACATGCGCACAGTATTATATATTATTATTATTATTATTATGTTTTTGATTGCCAGGCCAACAAGAAACATAACGTGAACAATAAACAGCAGCTCAAAATGTATATATGTTTCCTTTTTACCTCAATAACTCAATCAGTTCTCGAACTCAAACCCACAGACACCCACACATTGAATCACACTCATAAGGCGTAACATTGTGATACATGAAAAGACCGTGTACAAAAATATCCAATAAAAATTTTTTGGTTTCCTGCTACAACGCTCAAGTATTTCTTACAAAATCGATGAATCAAAGTAAATTACCAGAAGTAAATGAGATAAAATACAACTAAGCGCCCGGGTGGAGAGGCATTAGTATAGGTTTCCAAGTGCCAGTTGCCCAGGTTGCAGCGCTTCCGCCACAATATTACCAATCTGCGCACTTTGGCAGCTTGGAAAGCAGCTTTGATTTAGGTGTATGATAAAAATGAAGGAAAAGCACGAAGTAAAAATGGAAGCTAAACATGGCGGACAGGAAACTTGGCCGGAGCCGCGCACTATAAGTTGACCTAGAAAATGGCAACGGCAAATACACAACAAACGGTGATTGAGTGCTGAGCGCTGGCGAGTCGTGTTCAGGAGTAGGGGCCTTTAAGGGTATTGACAGTGTGTCAGTTTAAGCTGCAAAACGCGCTACTTGTCACCGCATTGCAAATGCTGTTTAGATGGTAGCCAACAAGCGTTGTCGCCACACACACACACACACACACACACACATTGTAACGTACCTACAAACTGTAGTGGTGTGATTTGGACAAAAGGTGTAAGGTGTAAGACCTTGGCATGGCTGGAAATGGTACAGTCCCTTACAGACGTAGCAAATCAAACTGCAAAATTCAAATTTTATTTCTCACAATAAGCTTTATTTTGAAATTGCGAATTTCGCGAATATTAATTTTTGGTTCGACCTATAAGTTTCTGGTCACAGTTCTCATTAAACGCTGATTCTTGAAGGTTAGACAAAAAAAATTAAATGTATGGATATTCTTAAATCAATGAATACAAAATAAGACTTATTTCGAGCAAAATGGATAGTCTTTAACGGTTTATAGCAAAATACAAAAATGCATGTATCACTTTATATAAGCTATCGGTATGTTTTATCGAATTAATTTTGTTGATAACTATTTTCTTTTTTACTTCCAGCCTCATTAATTTCATGGTTTATAGCTATTAGCTATCGACTTTTTTGCATATCCATATGATTAGGAGGTTTGACAGAACTTATCGATAACATAGCAAACTGATTCGATTGATTTTGCATTTCCCTTGGAAAAGAATGGTAACTTCTTCAGTTTCCTAAGGAAAGCTTCGAAGTATATGAACAGAGTTCTTGAATTTATAAAAAACAAATTAAATTTTGTAGCCCCGATGAACATAACATAACACACTGATCCCGAATGGTCTATCGGTTATTTTTACGGTTCATTTTATAGACGATGTCGGAAATGTTTACAGTATCCGTTACATGTTGGTTCGTAGCTAAATACAACGTGAACTCGGTACTTGCAGCATGCTGACCCAATGTTCACTATATTTGACTCTTGGGTTAAAAACCCGATTAAAACTAATTTCCTATTGGATTCTTTTTTTAAATTTAAAATGGATTGAGAATAACGCTTCGCGACAGCGTGGATATACAACCGCTATGACGATGTTAGGGTCACAATTAAGTGGCTCAAGAACAGCAAAATAACATGCCTAGAGATTTGTTTCAAGCCTTGTCCCCAAGTAGGGTGACCCTTTGGTATGCGCCAACTACCTTAGTATTACTCTCTTTTTTATTGCATATAAGGCCCTATCGAACCTCATCAGAGTAGCTCTAGGCCTGGTAAGTCCAACACTGATCATATATTAACAATACGCCATATACTGGAAAGGACCTACGAATACCAAATCGACCTCCATTATCTTCTAGTCGATTATAAAGCAGCATTTGATCCCTCAATGGGGGATTGGGTTCTGGTAGGACAGGGTGAAGCTCCCTGATTCTGCACTAATTACCACTAGGGGTTAGCGCAGTGAGCAAATGTGCGCAGCGATGTCTGTCCAGGAATTTAACATGGTTGTGCATAGGGTATGGGATCTACCGCGTACAACCTCCCTCGCAATAGATTTTCGTATGAGTAGCCATACCGGTAACCCGGTAACTGGCTGTTATGGGCAGTCAAGAAGAAGAATTTGATCCCTCAATCATCGCGTATATGTTGCGTTTCCCAGCAAAGCTGGTGCCACTTTGCACGAAATAACCTTTTCGAACCTTGTGATACCGAGCGAAGCTTCATATGAGGCGGTGACCTCCTCTCCGCCCTCTTCAACTTTGTAATGATACGTGACGAAAGGCCAAATTTCGTGGGAGTGCAGTTACCAGAGACCTAATTCTAAATGAGAGCAAGACAAAGTATATATAGTTTCTTTGAGTAAAGTGACGAAGATATCAGCATGAAGATAAAGCGGAGAAATATATTACTAGAGACCGCATTCGCCAGACTCAATTAAGACTCTATAAGACGTTGAAGCATGGGTGATGATTAGCAATACGACGATATTGACAGAGTCAAGCAAATTAACAATCATCGGCTCCGCTTAGTCATGTTTTGTGGATGGATGAAGTAGCTTCTGGAAGAAAAGTCTTTGGTGTAGCTGTTGAAGAAAGGCAACGATGGGGCAGGCCGTGTTACCGTTGGAACGCATATGTAGAGATCGCACTAAGTAGTCCCGAGCCTCTAAGCGCAACGGAATTAAAAATGATATGCTATCTGAGTAGGCGAAAGTGAGCTGTCATATTATTAAACAATTATTTTCATAGATCAGCATATTTATTATACATAGTTTTTATTTTTTGTAGAGTTTTTGCAAAATGAGTAAGAGTGACAAATCCAATAAAGGCAAAAAGGACATACAGGCATTCAAAAAGGATGTCGAAACAGATGACCACATGGTTCCCGTGGAGGAATTATTGGAGCGCCTGGACACTGATGCGGAACTGGTAACAGCAGCACACTTTATGTTGTATGTATTAGTTAATGGCAACAGCTTGACTTCAGGGTCTTTCACATGCCGAAGCCAAAAGAAGACTGGAAGTAAATGGGCCGAATAAGTTATTGCCACCGCCTGTAACTCCAGAATGGGTGAATTTTTTGAAAAACATGTTTGGGGGTTTTGCAATGGTTCTCTGGTTCGGCGCTGCGCTTTGCTTTACCGCCTATATAATACAAATATTGACGCAATTTGAACCACCCGACGATAATCTCTACCTAGGAATAGCACTGCTTCTTGTTGTGGTTATTACGGGACTTTTCTCATACTTTCAGGTAAATCTGATGTATAACTTGTATTGTGTATTTTCTAACGTTTTTGACGTCTTACCGCACAGGAGCACAAATCCTCGTCCATTATGGACTCCTTCAAAAACCTTGTGCCACAATATGCAACTGTAATACGCTCTGGTGAAATCAACACCATATCTTGTGAGGACCTGGTAGTTGGAGACATTGTCGAGGCAAAGTTTGGTGACCGCATGCCCGCTGATATACGCATTTTGCAGGCACATGGACTCAAGGTGGATAACTCCTCACTGACGGGTGAATCTGAGCCGCAGCCCCGAAGTGCCGAGTTCACTCACAAAAATCCACTAGAGACTAAAAACCTAGCCTTTTTCTCCACAAACGTACTAGAGGGCACATGTCGCGGTGTAGTCATTGCCACCGGAGACGATACCGTTATGGGTCGTATTGCCAATCTAACTGCAGGTTTGGAACAGGTTAAATCGCCGATTGCACGTGAAATTGAACACTTTATACGCATTATTACTGTTTTTGCTGTTATTTTGGGTGTCACATTCTTCATAATTGCCATGATGCTGGGTTATACCTTTCTGGATGCCGCCATTTTTCTCATAGGCATTATAGTGGCCAACGTGCCAGAGGGACTGTTGGCCACGGTCACGGTCTGTTTGACGCTTACGGCTAAACGCATGGCCCAAAAGAATTGCCTAGTAAAGAATCTGGAGGCTGTCGAAACACTGGGCTCTACCTCAACTATTTGCTCCGACAAAACGGGTACCTTGACACAAAATCGTATGACTGTAGCGCACTTGTGGTTTAATCGGCAAATCATGGAGTCTGATACCACGGAGAGCTTCAAAGGCGACAAATTTGATAGACAGGAACCAACTTTTGCTGCGCTGCTGCTTTGCGCTGCTCTGTGTAATGCAGCAGAATTCAAAGGCGGCCAAGAAAATGTGACCATACTGAAGAAGGAAGTAAATGGCAATGCGTCGGAGGCGGCTTTGCTCAAATTTTCGGAGACCGTCTATGATGGCATTGCACCCATACGCCGCAAGCATTTCAAGATGACTGAAATACCGTTTAACTCCACCGAAAAATACCAAGCATCTGTACACGAACTGAATAGCGAAGATGGTTACTATATAATGGAAATGAAAGGTGCGCCCGAGCGTATTTTGGATCGCTGCAGTACGATATTGATTAATGGACAAACACAGCTGCTTACAAGTGCTTTGAAAGACGAGTTTGAGACGGCCTACATGGAATTGGGTGGCATGGGCGAGCGTGTGCTTGGGTTTGCAGATCTTGTTTTACCCACAGACCAATATCCTAAGTCGTATGAGTTTTCGACAGAGCCGGTGAACTTTCCGCTTACAGAGTTGCGTTTTTTGGGGCTTATCTCAATGATAGATCCTCCACGTGCGGCTGTGCCCGACGCAGTGTCAAAGTGCCGCTCAGCAGGCATTCGCGTGATTATGGTTACTGGTGATCATCCTATTACTGCCAAAGCCATAGCGCGTGGTGTAGGCATCATTACGGGTCCCACCCAAGAAGATATTGCAAAAGCTCGTGGCGTGCCAATCAGCCAGGTGAACCCACGCGAGGCAAATGCCATTGTCCTCCACGGAGGTGAACTGCGTGAAATGAGCAGCGATGACTTAGACGCTGTTATTTTCTTTCACAGAGAAATTGTATTTGCACGCACATCTCCGCAGCAGAAGCTCATCATTGTAGAGGCTTGTCAAAGACGTGGAGAGATTGTGGCCGTCACCGGAGATGGTGTAAACGATTCGCCAGCCTTGAAGCGTGCCGATATTGGAGTGGCCATGGGCATTGCGGGCTCGGATGTGTCTAAACAGGCAGCTGATATGATTCTACTTGATGATAATTTCGCATCTATTGTTGTGGGCGTCGAGGAGGGACGTCTTATTTTTGACAATCTAAAGAAGTCCATTGCGTATACGCTCACTTCAAATTTGCCCGAAATTATGCCCTTTTTACTGTTCATGACCATCGATATACCCCTGGCACTGGGAGTTATACCCATTCTGTGCATTGATATTGGCACTGATATGATGCCATCCATATCCCTGGCTTACGAGAAGGCCGAGTCTGATATAATGACAAGAAAGCCGCGTGATCCCTTTGAGGATCGGCTGGTTAACAGCAAGTAAGAAATCGTTTTATTATAAAAACCTAACAATCTAGGTGTGTATCTCTCGTAGGTTAATCCTAATGGCTTACTTGCAAATAGGCGTAATTCAAGCTGTGGCTTGTTTTTTTACTTTTTTTGCCATCATGGCCGAGCACGGCTTTGGTCCAAAGCGTTTGCTTGGCATTCGAAATGACTGGGATTCGCAGGATATAGAAGATTTGGTTGATGACTATGGACAGGAATGGGTAAGCCAAGTATGATAAATGGTTGTTGCTTCGACTTTACTTAAATTTGCATGTCTTTGTATTGCTGCAGACCTATCGTGAGCGAAAGGAGCTCGAATATACTGCCAGCACCGGGTTCTTTGTATCCATTGTCGTCACGCAGTGGGCAGATCTTATTATATGCAAAACACGCCGCAACTCCATTATACATCAGGGCATGCGTAATTGGGTCCTAAATGCATCTCTAGTAGTGGAAACTGTTATAGCCTGCCTTTTATGCTATGGTCAACCCGTAATGAAGACTGCTCTGCGTATGTATCCTGTAAAGTAAGTGCTTATGCTGTTTGTTATTGAACCTTTGCTAATATTGAAACGTTTAGGTTTATATGGTGGACCTATGCTATACCTTTTGCTTTGCTCATCGTCATTTTCGATGAGACTCGGCGTTATTTCATACGTAAATATCCAAATGGCTGGGTAGAAAAGGAAACTTACTATTAGTAATACACTAGAAATGCTCAAAAGTTTTTTTATATGCATTTATGAAATGAAATGAAATTTAAACAAAATCATCAATTTTTTTATAAAAATTATATCAGAATTTCAATTCTCACATCAATTTTTTTAGCAATAAGCGAGTATTTGACTTTTATTTTAGATTAGATACTTAATGTGCCCAATCATAAACATTATTTTAGCTTAAACTTTCACGCTAAAACCAAAATTTTTTTGCTATATTTTGCTAGAATGATTGCACAGTATTCGGAGTTAAGGCTCCGTATTGCAACTTCCATTGACCCAAAAGTCTTTCTTAAAATTTAAGCTACAGACAATTCATGGCGGAAATCTTGATAATCGTGAATGCCAGAAGCTGCATCCACCGGACGAGAGCTGTTCCCTGTTATTACCAAGCAGTGGCTTAGCTTCCTATCAGATGATTATACAGCGCGGGAAAATTAGTTGGTCTAGTATCAAACCATACAGCTAAAAACTGTAAGAAATGTTAGGATTTAAAGACTATGAGAAAAATGAGAAGGCTAAAGATCTTTAAGCTCTCGTGGGATAAAATTTACTTCTTGCGGTTCTCTCATAATATTCAACGGCTTAGCTTAATGATCAGACCAATCCAATGGATCGGCGATAGCTTTGTATGAGCCAAAAGACGCGTCAAATCAAAAGTTCTATTAGAAACAATCTAATTTAATTCGAGATCTTTTTACTGAGATTTTTAGGTTAGGTTAACCCAATTACATTTATATGCCTTACCCTCAGATCAAGATCGTTTTTTATTCCAATTTTCTAGTATAGTCGTTTAGTATAGCGTATAGCTTAAAGTCTCCAGATTGTATCAGCATTTTAGGTTTAGCGCCCAACTCTGACTGCATCGACGCTCCAAACTCGTTTAGGTGGGTAGTTTTTTTATTATTATTATTATTATTATTAGTGCTTTTGTTGATGCCGCCTTGCCCATTTGCTGCGCACAATTTCCAAAACTTTTGTCTTAGTAATCATATAAATATTCGTTTGTATGCTCACTCATATGCCATCTGCATATGTATGTGTGTGTTTCTGTGTATTTGCAGAACCATATTAAGTGCGTGCGTCCATTTTGTTTTGCTCTATAAAAAACTTTTGCGTGTGGCGTGTTTACAACACGAAAAAAACTTTTGCTTTAATATGCGACGTATACGTAATATTTGTATTCCCATTTGTTTGTCTGGCCTACGTACAACTTTGTTTCTGGCATTTGCTCTAAAATGAATTCCCAAAACCGTGCGCTTTAATGGAAGAGTCCTTTGCAGGTAAACAGCAAGATGTAAAGGTGTGTGTGTGAGTTCATAAGTAAATTTGGTCTAGACAAGCGCTTGTCCTTGTAACGGCAGTAGCACAGTTATATGTGTTCCACTTATGAGTATGAGTATGAGTTTGTGTGTGTGTGTGTGTGCCGACCAGTGCTTCAGTTACGGTTATCTTGCTGTTTAATTTATCGCTCAGTCAGCAAATATGGCGCATAGTACCTAGTGCTGCCCTTCCATACTATCCATCTGGTCTCTCACTTTTTTGCTGTAGCTGTCTCGCTCC
Organism: Chymomyza caudatula; assembly: GCA_035041775.1. Lineage (NCBI taxonomy): Eukaryota > Metazoa > Arthropoda > Insecta > Diptera > Drosophilidae > Chymomyza > Chymomyza caudatula. Next base: position 4,415,519 of record JAWNKW010000133.1, read on the forward strand.
ATCGACACACCCACGAATAGAGCAGCGCGTTATGGTATTGCTATAATAAACTCATTAAAATGCAACGCGCTATCCGTTGGTCAACTCTATATATAGCTGATATACGATATATGTATGTGTGGCAAGGATATGGATGGCAAAGCCTTCAAGCTGTTAGCGTCAGTCTGTGGCATATGGTCGAGCGGTTCGTCGAGCAACTTGTTGTTATTGCTGCCCTGGCTGAGTTTGCATACGCACACACACACACACACACACACACATACACATTTGAACACTCGCCTAAAGCAACTTCGACTACTGAAAGGTTTTTCACTTAGTTGGCAGCTGTTTATTGTTTACTTTTGATGGGCGCAACGTTGTATCTCTGTGTGTTCGTATCTGTGTAAATGGGTCAGTGATCAGTGCTGCTGTTTTATTACACAAACCCTTTGGCTGCTCAGCTGCTCTAAATATGCTATGAAAAATTCACTTTTTAGCAGCTATTCAAACTACATGGCAAGTTTTTAGTTTTTATAGTTTTTTCACATTCCTTTTGCACACAATACGTTACCAATGTCCAGCACATAACAATAACAACAAGAAGAGCCATAAAAAGCAACAACAAGTCAAATGTTATACATAAATTGCTTGCTTACGAGCTGCAAAATCGATACAGTCAGCATACGCTGCGTATACGTTATGTGTGCGCAACACATTCATACACTCAGTCATTCATTCATATATTTGCGGCTGCAGCAGCCAAATTTTTGTAGCCTTATTTCGTTTTCTTTCCGTGTGGCGCCTCTGAATGTGTTGCATGTAGTTCTTGCCACGCCCCTGTCATATAACGAAGCCAATAATACAGGAAATTATTATGTCAAATTTTCGTTTCATATTTCTTTTGCCCGAATTCGTTTGTACTTTTTGTTATGAAACTTTGCTGAAGTTGCAGCTTAGTAGCATAAAAGCATACATTTTATGGTTTTTCGTATAAATTTTAAATGAAAATATTTTTTGTGTATTATGTAGATTTTATTTTTGACTCTTTGCCCGCGGCCCATTGCTAACCAAATAGCAAATAATACACTTTATGCCATATATGCACACATTTTTTTTTATTTTATTTCTTTTGAAAAGAAAATTTTTCGCACATTTATTTACGAGCCTAGACAAAGTTCCTGTTCCTGTTGTTGTTGCCACACATACAGACAACTTCATTTGGCATTGATTGACAATATTTGGCCTGTTGCCTTGGAAGCAACAACAACAACAGTAGCAAACAATGCACAAAACCGGAAGCGCCAAAAGCAACAGACACACAAACTTTTTTATCAAGTTATGAACTTATCTAATTCGATTATGTACACATTGCTCCACTCTGACATAGCAAAGTCTGAGTCTGATTCGGAGTTTGGTGCTACCTCTGGTTTTGGCTGGGTTCGGTTTTTTTCGGGGTGGCGGAGCACAAACAGAACTTGGCGCTTGTCGACGTTTACGTTGCGCGGAATTCAATTAGGAATGTGGCACAACAACTACAATAGGTACAACAACAAAATGATACAGAAAGAGGAGCAATCAAAATGGCAGACAATCTACTATATCATCCAAAAAAAAAGAAAGTGAATATACACACTTTATTTAAACCGAAGTTTTAATACGCTTTTTAGATATACATAGATACGCATCAACTAATCACTGCTGCTCTAGAAGAGACTCTCAACACATTCAGCGAGTTTGTGCTCGAAAGAAGATTCGTCCTCAAGTTTACAAAACGTTCAGGTGTTGTAGCTACTCAAATGTCCGTTAAATCTATAACATCCAGTTCTTCTTCCTAACTGGCCATACCAACTCGTTATCGGGTTTCAGCCTGATGTAATTACATTGATTCATTTAAATTGTTAAATTTAAAACTCTACGCACAACCCTTTTAAGACCTGGGGTGGCTCTACTGGTCTCGAAGAAAACCCAGTGTCGTTGTTAGTCGCCTCATACGACAAGCTTTGACCTGCTGAAGTGGTATTCTCTAACCCGCTCACCACACGGGGTGTCATCCAGTTAGTATAGCAAAAAGTAGTATCAAGTAGTGGAATGTTTGAGCAGAAAGCGGCTTCGTTGGCTTGGTCCTATTGTTAGTATGTATGGAGAAATTTTTGCGAGAGAGGTCTTCAATGCGGCTGTTAAAGGAAGGCGACGAAATTACATGTTCCGCTGGAACAACCAGGTAGAGATCACACTTACTACCTTTGGTAACACCATTTGAAAAAACTTTGCGCGAAGCAGAGTTGCGTGGAAGAGTACTCTACATCCAGCCGTAACCCGATAACGGGATTTTATGAGCAATTAAGAAGAAGAGGTCGTAGGCGTTACAATATCACATATTGTTTTGTCGACAATTCAATTTTGAAATCGTAGCATTAAGATTCTATTCTAACAAGTTCTTATCATAAAACGTAGTCCATATATCCTTTTCATATATTTTATGTGAAACACCTTTTGACGCGATTTGAGATTAAGACCAATGTATGAGCTCTATTACGCTCGGGTGGTGTTACGCTTCATACTGCAAGACTTTTGTGTTCTGTATTAGCAGTGATAGGAAGAAGAAAATCAAGCATGTTTATGTTACGTTGTTAAGAATCGTTTTCGTTTGACACCCAATAGTATTTTATAAAATATAGGTTTTCAACGCGATCAGAGCTATTTCTGGGATATCAACTGACCGTTTTTTTCAGTACCGTTCAGTTAAAAGAGATATCTAGCACACTTAGAATTGAAATTCGTTTGAATTCTCCGTTGATTTCTGACATGTTTATGTTTATTATATAAATAGGCTAAGGAAAAAATTGTGCAGAATATAAGTTTTATTCATATATTTCGCCATATCATATCATTACTCTCACAAAATCAGTGAGCGACGGCCTGAGTTTGCACTTCGGCTGTGTTAACACTAGCTTAATATAAATAGAACTCGAATCCTCGTGGTGGTCAGAGAATCAAACTTTTTCAGTTAATATTTTGTTTTCTATAGCAGAGTCTGACATGGAGAACTCAGCTTCAAAATCATCAGCAAAATTGTTGACTTGTATGTCAGAAACCAGAACCTAGACCATTTCATTCCAGTGTTGTTGAAACTTGGGAATTGTCTTTCCCAATTTGTCGGCGTCGCTCTTAGCTGAGCTCACATCCACTCTCTTTCCTTAGCGAACGATAATAGTAAACTGACAAATTGAAACCGACGAAACGGTTTTGTGTCAAAAGCCTTCAAACAAAAAAACCTAAACATTTTTGGGTACGCCACAAATTTCTAGACGTTTCTTATTTTCCATTTGAAATCTCTTGCAAAATTCATCGGCCAAACTCTTTAAATATGGATTCAAGGTCTAGGTTCTGGCTTCTGACCGCTTTGCCTAACCAAGTTAACGCACAACCTTTTCGTGGTGTCCCCTTGTTAGCTGCCCTAATTGCCACCCGGTGTTAGGGCAGTAAGCTAATGTACGCAGCGAAGCCACCAAGGCTTTAAAAGAGTTGTGTGTAGGGTAAAAAATACCCCGAAAATGGACGATGAAATAGCTACTGAGAAGTATTTTACGCGAAACTTCAGTACTGGTATGAGGACCATACGAACATGGACAACTATAGGCAAGATGCAGCTTCTAAAATGTTGGGTACATGAACGAGTCTGAAGACTTGGAGTCGTGGGACCGCGGACACTGTGTGTCTTTCTGACTGAAGTTTGCGCCGATGTGCAGATATAAGCCTACACAGGATAGTAATATAGAATTACTAGTAATATAATTATATAATACAATGCGGTTGCAGTAACAACCCGGTTCCATCCGGCTGTAATCATCAACTTTAATTAGGTTTATCTCATAGATAGGTCGCGGTGCACTCCTCCTGTGTAGTACATGTTCAAGCTGCTTGGGATTTCGAAACCAAAAGAGACTGGTGCGAAAATTTGTTGCATATGTGAAATTTCAACTTACCAAGTATCCAATTCAAACGACTCCTCTAAATGAGAGGCAGCTGTACGTAACAATTGCATAAGAGCTGAGCATTGAATGCAAATATAAGGAGAAACTCAAGGTTCATTATATGACAATAGATACTTTTGGTATTCAGAGAGCAGTACTCTTTTATATGCAGTGGTTTTGTTCAAAATGAAATGGATTTTTTATTTAAACTTGTGCAAGTGCAAGCATAAAAGTTCCTACGAAACACTGTGAAATCATTTTCTTGGCCAAAAATCGACATTCAATGCTTGAAAAGCAAATATGTTGTACCTATTGATATACTGCTTTTAGGCCTCAAACAAAGTTTCTGGAACTCTTATTATGCCATAGAAGTATTGTGCCATGGAATACGTGAAGAGTATTAAAAATGTATAGGACAACAACAGGCGTAGTTGTCCTGGCCAGCAACAACGTGCTCCATTTGTTTGACCATCTATTTGTCTGTCTGGCTGCTCGTCTGTCCTGTTGTCTGTCTAGCTGTCTGTCCTTTTTTTCATCATCCGTGCTCTTTGCTCTTGCTTTGTGGCCATTTTGTTTTCCTCGTCTCTTGGTAAAATTTGTGTGTGCCCTTTTGTTGCTGTTGTTGTTGTCAAGCGTAAGCACAGCAAATTGTCTTTGTATATGCGTTTTTTATACCCTGTAAAAGGGTATTATAGATTTGTGCAACGTATGTAACAGGCAGAAGGAGACGTGGCAGACTATATGTTCCATGGGCAAAAATGGTCAGGAGCAATAGTCGAGTCGATATAGACATGTCCCTCTGTCCATCTGTCTGTGTTGTCGCACCGTTCTCGGAGACTATAAGAGCTAGAGAAAAAATGTATTTTACCAAAAGATGCGCATTATACCTATTCAGTGCAAGTTTGTCGAGTTATGTCGATATCTTACCCCCTTCCTCCGTGACAGAATTGCGCGGTTTACAACCGCTTTGTTTACTCTATCATTAAAAGACTCGCCAGAGGTGTGCGTCGTGTTTATGTGCATCTATGTTTTAAAAATGATCGAAATCGGATAAATACATCAAAAGTTATAGTCAAAAATATGCTAATTTCACCCCCCTCGCCAACAAACTGTGCCGAAATTCCACTACATGTTGATATGGATACATGTGAGCTAGAGTTACAAAATTTGATGTGGAGACTCGTGTGACCCTAATCGTTAAAACTGTATCCAAGATTTTTCAATAGAACCCCCCCTTCCCCCGCAATCGATTTACCCTAATTACTGCCACACGCATCATTTAGTAATATAAAAATTGTCACGGACATTAATATATGTATTTTTGATCTGTGTTACAAAATTCAACGACATTGGCCCAAGAATGCTACAGTTATGCGTATAAAAGTAATTTTTGCCACCATAATAGCCAACTTCCCAATAGGAAAACTTGTTAATTGTAACTTCCCAATAGGAAAATGTTTACAGGCATATCGATCTTATGAAAAGAGACATAAAAATTGATACTTCCGTTCCCAGAGTACAGGGTATTCCACTGTCGGGCACCGTCCCAACTGTCTGCATCAAATTTTTTTTTATTATTAGTTTGAAAGACCCGAACTCAAGCCCCCCAAAGAGCACTTACCCAATGTTGCCTTAAAAGTTGCCCATTTGTCTACTTGTCGCTCTTGTCAGTTATAAAGTTTTTAACCTTTATATAAAGATACAAACACAAATACATATAACCGCCGCGTTGATGTATGTGTGTGTGAGTGTGTGTGTGTGTGTGTGTGTGTGTGTGTGTGTGTGTGTGTGTGTGTGTGTGTGTGTGTGTGTGTGTGTGTGTGTGTGTGTGTGTGTGTGTGTGTGTGTGTTGTTTTTGTAGTACGTGACAAACGGTATCATTGTCGCTTGCCATTTCTCACTCAATGTACTCAACATCTAATGCATATAAGCACATTTTGTATAATTTTTTCATAATTTTCTTTTGTTTGGCGACTTTATTTGAAAATTGATTTTCTACTTTCAAATGAAATAATAAAGAAAAGAAAAATGACAATCAAACTGACCAAAGGAAAATGAGTGAAAGAGCGGGGGAGGGAAATAGAGGGAGGTAGTAGATGGAGCTAGCATGTCATGGCATTCCTTGCTTTGTGTATTGAGTTTTCCAATCAAAGTTTTGTTGTAGCTGCTCTTCTTCTTCTTCATGCTGCTGTTGTTGTTGTTGTCAAATATCATTGTCGTTGCTTTTATTGAAAGCAGCTTAATGCTCAAGTAAGCTGTCCATTATTCAACATCATGTACAGTACAAAACTTTAAGCTAACACACACACAGATACACACACAGACACACACACACACACACACACACACACACACACACATAGGCTTAGAGCGCAGGAGTGTGTCAGGAAGAGAGTCATTCAAATGTGCACACAACTGAATCTGGTTCCTGCATTATGCGCATTGTTTGCCGACTGACAGAAGCAAATTTCGCAAAGCTACTAAAAATTCTTCTTACTTATATACACTGTCTACGTATTATAGGAGAGTATTATAGGTTTCTCAGGTTTTTAGCAGCCGTTCATATATTACGTCATCAACAATAGGAGGGGGGGGGGTCTAGATAATGAATTATGCTTCATTAAAGGAAAGGTGCATGCACTAGCTCTCTTGCCTAATATGGCTAAATGAGAACATAACCGATGTTTGGGATCTTGGTATCCTCTGCGCTGTCCTCAAGAAGGGTGACCCCACCGTCTGCACTAACTACCGTGGCCTCAGACTTCCCACGAATACCAAATCGACAACCTCATCTCTTTGTCGACTATAAAGCAGCATTTGATAGCCCGTTGATCATGCGTATATGCCGCTTTGTCTGAGTTTGGAATCCCTGCAAAGTTGGAACGATTAAGCAGACTATGCACACGTCAAGGTAGGAAAGAGCTTCTCCGACCCCTTTGATACCAAGCGATGCTTCGTACAAGGCGATGCCCTCTACTGTAACCTCTTCAACTTTGTGATGGAGAGTGTGTTGCAATAGGGCGCAGTAAATAAGAACGGGACTATGTTCTATAAAAGTGTCCAGTTGCTTGCATACGGAATTGATATCGATATCATCGGTCGTACAAAGCGAGCAGTTACTGGAGCCTTTGCGGCTATTGAAAGAAAATCTGCCAGGGTGGGTTTGGTTGTTAATGAGAGCATGTTTTCTGCGAGTAGAGAGACACAGCGATTGGATTCTCAGATTGATGTTGAAAACTATACTTTTGATGTTGTCAAGGACTTCGTCTACCTAATGAAAATGGCCTAGAGTGTTTGAGCGGAAAGTACTCCGTACACTTTTTTGACCTTTACACGTTGGCACCGACTACCGCATACGATGGAACGACGAACTCTATGAGCTCTACGACGACATTGACATGGTCAAGCGAAATAAGTTTCAGCGGCTCCACTGGCTAGGTAATGTTGTGCGTATGCATGAAGAAACTCCTGCGAGAAGGGTCTTCAATGCGTGTGTCGAAGGGAGGCGACGAAGGGGCAGAACATGCCTCCGCTTCAGATTATATAAATATGTACAATGTTCAAATCCGACATCTGTAGGAAAATGACTCAATCGCATTTTGAAATAGCTTAACAGGTATTAGGCTAAAATGGGGGCTGGGTAGCTGACAATCCCAACTGGTCTGATTAGGGGATCAATCAATCACATTCAATGGCGTATATAGCTTTTTGCCATGTTGGGATATGGCTAAAACTTCATGTATTGTATATAGTGATCCAACTCTCCTGGTAGCACTTCGGCCATGATGTGTGTGCGCTCAAACGAAGAAAGTGCGGCTATATAGACATTGGGTGCACGTGCCTGTTTTAAAGCAATGTCGTATCTGCTACCGCTGCCGACCACGACCTGGTGCACGAACGGTGATAAGTTTATGGCTTAAGTCTGGTCGATTCTCTTTCTATTATTGGTCAATAAACTTCATTTTTAGTGTCAATCCAAATTATTTGTAACTCAGCCATTTGTTAAACGACTTCTAGTTTTCGACCCGATACGTATGTGCCAATAGAAGAAGGAAATTCGGGAACTCCAGTATTCAGTATTCAGTATATCCAGTATTTTGAAACTTTTTTTTTTTATTTTGTACATAAAGAGTACACAAGTTGCGTTTCCACAAAATTAATATTTTATCAGCTTTTCAATTTGTGTGTTTTTTTTTTTGTATTTGTATTCTGTGAAAGACCATGAAAAGGTAATACATGGTCTAAATCTGGTCAGAAGCAACGGCAGGGAATAAATCATCTCACAGCACAATAGGCCGCAAAGCAAGGCATAGCGGGTCGCCAAAGTGGGCGTGGCAGCATGTGTTGCTGCATAAGAATGATTGATGGGTCACTACCCATCCTATCTAGATTTGTTCCCCTGTTGCTTAACAATACAATTTCGAGCAATAGATTATGAAAGTACATGCAGCGGGTAGTTAGGGGGTAAGAACAATAACAACAACAACAACTAAATCAACATGCAAAAACTTGCCACAAAATGTTTTCCAGGAATAAATGTCGATTTATGCGCTTCAATTGTATTTTAAGAAAATGGCAAGCCAAAAACCGAGAATCTTTTTAGAGTGAAAAAGGTGTCTTTGAGGCATTTCACACACACTGACAGACACACACACACTCAGACAAAGCAATATGTGTTGGCATTGTTGTCAAATCATGCCAGGAAAATACCAAAAGAAAATTCAAAAAATGCGTGCCAAAAACCATTTCCATTTTATGAGCGGCAAAAAATAAAGATGTATATGGAAAAACTCAGAAAAACTTGCACGTGGAAGACAAAGTGTGTATACCCTTGTGGTTATAGATTGCTACATACGATACATGTTTTTATAAACAATATTTTACCAAATTATATTAGCGTGTAGGGTTTGGGACCCACCACGTAAAGCCAGCCTACTTTTGAATAATGCAGTAAAAGTCTCGCATAAGGTAACCCCGAAAGTGACGACCCTCACTAATGTATAAAGAATAATGACAGTGCAACTGCTATGATTCAAGCTATGTAAAACGGTTATAGCCGCCAGGAGATGTGAAGCAGAGATCATTACTACTGTAACATCTACAGCTGGCATTTGAATATAGTTTGTATATAGTTTGTAGTACCAGATTTTAGAATTCCGATATCCCTACAGCTACATGGCTGTCCACGTTGTAATCATTGGAAGGCTTACATCCAGTACGCTAGATGTCCGTACGTGGTGTCAACATGAACTCTGATCACCGGATTCTTATAGCCAAGGTTCGCGACTAACCATAGCGAAGAACGTATGATACAATGCAGAGATAGATAGCTTACTTAACCCATTCCAGAACACGATCTTGCCTACTACGACGAAGAATTTGTCGTAACTTGCCTGTGACGAAGAGACAGTGAAAAACGGCGATCCGTGCGAGATGAGGATGGTTGACAGGTGCTCTTTAGACATATAAAACGTGAGCAGAAGCGCAAGTGAGTGGAGATTGAGGAATAATATTAGAAGATTTTTCCAAATAGTTAAGCTTTTGACTCAAGAGTTTATTACCGCTTAGACTTCCTGTAGCGATGCAGAGTGAAATCCGGTAGTGGATGTACAAAGTGCACTGCAGTTGTAGAAGGAACACACTCCGGCTTATTGTCGAGCGATGACGTATATGATACCGCCTCTGTTTATGTAACTTCCTGCTGTCCGTAATCACAGATGACGACTCAATGGCTTAGGTCACTGCTTGCTTAATACAACCAATGATATCTATATTAATTCAAGCAAGCAACTGGATACTTAAATAGAAAAAAATTAAAGAGGTGACAGGAAAAATCTTTCATGGTATCAAAAGGTTTGGAGAGAAGCTCTCCTAGCTTGGCAGAGCGGCGTGTAGTGTTTAATGTCATTCGACAAAGTCGCACCAAAGGTATTTCGAGTTGAGACAATGCGGCGTATACGCGATCACTGAACGTGGTATCAAGTGCTCATTTCTAATCGACAAAGAGATGGTCGATTTGGCATTTCCAAAGTTTGCTTCAAAACCGTTAGCTTTTCTGCTCATTGTGGTAATCAAACGATTATAAGCTAATTTTCTGAATCTTACCAACTTAATGACAAAGTGAATACACACCCAGTTAGGGTGCATACATATAAGATACAGCCTTTACTTTTTTGTCGCTGTTGTAAGACTGTGTGCGTGCCTTGGTATGGGGTGGCGCCCCGATGTCAATGCCGCATTTATAATGTGTGCTAATATAATTAAGCGATTTCCTCAGTGAAAAAAATAAAATCATATATAGTAAGTATGTGTGGGAAATGAAAAATCTGGTGCTTAGCATTTTAATTAATTTTTCTTGTTTTTGTTTGTCGAATTTTTGTGTTGTGTGTGTTTGTAAGAATTTTGGTTTTGGCATTAATATTGCGTTGCGTATACGCCACTTTGGCACTTAAAAGAGCTTCAGATTCACTTCAAGTTAAAGCTAAGCCGATAAAAGCGTTTATATGTTTGCCGCCTTAGCGCCAAAGGCATTCAAGTGAAATTTACACGCTCAAACATTATGCATAGAAGAACAACAGCAACAACAACAAAAATGTTTCATAAAAAATGCAAACATATAAATAAGTTAGTAACTCATACTAAGCCAATCGCATATCTGTGTTGAGAGCTTTAACATGGCTTTAACTAAGCAACCAACTAAATGATTGACAAACTGACTGACTGACAAACTGACTGACTGACGAGCTGACTGACAATGGCAGCTGAGAATGTTTAAGCGCAAGTTATTTAAATGCTCGACAGTTGCAACAAGCGAGCTGGCAAACAAACAAACAAACAAACAAACAACTATATAAGCAACTTGGCATTCTGGCTGCCTCTGAGCCTGCTCTCGGCTATGTCAACGTCATTTAAAAGTTTTATGCACTGCCAGCCGCTGCCATGGACAGACCAACTTGGAGCTTCTTAGCCACATAGTTCGAGCCTCATACTAAGTTCCAGCCTCATCATTGCCGGCTGTAACCAAGGGCAGTATCTCTGTGTGTGTGTCTGTCTGTCAGTCAGTGTCGTGTTGCCTTATATCCGGTGGCGCAACATTTCCTGTTTGCCATTTAAGCTAATAAACGCAGCAACCAAAGTAGCAGCAAAGTTGACAACGACGTCAATGCCAGCAGAATCATTTTCAATTTTCATTTTCATTTCCATTTCACTTGACATCGCACAAAGCATTGTCGCAATATTCAATAAATCGAAATTGCCATTCGCCTTTGGGAATTTAACCCCAATATATATATATATAATATACATATGTTTAGGTAAAACAGCGTCTGCTACCGGTATAGGCGTTACTTATGTATGTACATGCCAAGACATTACAATCCAACAAATTTGCTTATTCAGGTAACTTCACACATAAACAAGTGTATTCCCCGCCGTGCAAATCACGTAAGAATAAACGAGCTTGGCAGAAACTTTTGCAAAATTCTTTTTCAGGCGCAGCTTTAATGTCGTATCCATGATATCTTTAAAAACTATTGATCCCTACAACAAGCTAGTTCTATAGTTAAGGCTTGAGTTTGGGGTTTGATCGCTATTAACCTGGCAATAGCTAGTATGGTACCTGTCTCTGCCGTACCCATGTTGACGCTCCACCTTCTTATGGTGTGCCCTAGTTACCTGTCCTGATTGCTAAGTGAGTTAAGAAGCGCCGCGAAGCCAGCCCAGGCTATAAAAGGGTTGGGCCTACCTCGAAAAACCCCCCATCCAATGAAAGACTGCTCTTAGGATATGCAAAGCAGACACAACCATGTGCCTCGGCTCACACCAGTGCACGAAATGCTGGCAATAATCCTTTCCAGCGAATTGCGATAAAAGTTGTGGTATTTTAGATAGAAACGATGAAGCACATTTGGGAGTGAAAGTATAATATCAAAGAAACACATTTGTTTCATCTAGTGATGGCACGCTTAACCGATAAATCAATTATTCTATCAGCGTTTCCCTTCCGATTTTGCAACAAACGAACAGATTGAAAAATATCGAAAATAGAACATTCACTTCTACAGGCAGCGTCAACTTTAGAAGACGCAAGATTAAAAAATGGATACCCATGATCCGTTAGTCTTATCTACACTTGAAAAGCGAAATGATTGAAATTGGTAGTGGAAGTGAAAAGTATTCTACAGAAGGAATATAGTGGGATTTATACTCTCTAGCCCACCAACAAAAAAGAAAGCATATTAACTTTTTCTCAATCCAAAACCGAAATCAGATTTCGTCTTTCTTTTCGTTATCATTGACGCATTGCTTATCGGATTCGATAAGCAGAATTGAAAGACAAATGCCCACAGCTCAATCAGCACTGTTGCCAGCCCAATTGCCAAAGTACATATAATGAAACGGAAATCAAGTGAAACGCTTGAACAGATGAAAACCTTGACTCAAGCCTACCTCAAAAATTATTCAAATACAAATCAACATAAAAGCAGTTTGATTTCGATGTGTATACCAAATATGTTTAGCTCAAAAAGTAAACTTCTTAAAGATGTAAGCTCTTTGAGTGCTGGCCTGAATTTTAAAATTCCTGTGCTAAATCCGATTAACTTGAGTACAACTTGACCTTAACTAAAAAAAAACAAAACCAACAATCTTGACAATGCACATAAGTCTAATGGTCATTCGTCTGGTCATAACAGCAGTCAAATAAAGTCAAACTAACTCTGTTAATTTGCTCGACTCTGCTTATTTATTTTTGCAAGCTCAACAATCCTTCACTAGACGGTAATACATATATATGTATATATATATATATATATATAAATGTGTGTTACACTTGGTCCTGCTAACATGCTTTGCATAGTTGCAAAATTAAGCAAATTTTCGGAATGCTCAAGAGCATTTTTATGCCTCTTGCCGCTTGTTGAAAGTCAATTAAGTCTAAAAATGTTGGCAAGGTCAAAGGATTTGCACAAATATTTGCAGATCCTTAAACTCAAGTTGTTCGGTCGTTGCGCTATAAAAGCGCAATCAAAATGTAAGATTATGTTGTTGTAAATATTTTTAGAGCATTATAAATAAGAAAAGACAATTTGAGACAGATAAAATGCTAAACATGCGCACTAAAGTATGCTATAATAATTTAAGCATAAAGCGAAACTTTTGACACTGAGTGCTATTTTTATACTCTGTACACAAAGTGTAAAAGGGTATTATAGGTTTGTGCAATGTATGTATGTACCCCGTGTGGTGAGCGGGTTAGAGAATACCACCAGCTTGTCGTATGAGGCGACTAACAATGGAACTGGAATCTTTTCGAAACCAGTAGAGGCACCCCAGGCCTTAAAAGGGTTGTGCGTAGGGTTTGGAACCCACAACGTAAAACCACAATTCCAAAGTAAAAAAGTTTTACATCAGGCCGTAACCCGATAACGGGTTGTTATGGCCAGTTAAGTTAAGAATGTATGTAACAGGCAGAAGGAGGCGTGGCAGATCATATGTTTCATGGGCAAAAATGGTCAGGAGCAATAGTCAAGTCGATATAGACATGTCCGTCTGTCCGTCCTTCTGAATGAACATCGAGTTATCAGATACCATAAGAGGTAGAGGCCCAAAAAATTACCAAAAGATGCGCATTTTCACCGAAAAGATGAAGTTTGTTGAATCACGTCGATATCTTGCCCCCTTCTCCTGTGACTTACTGCATCCATCTTTTTCCAATGGAGCCCCCCCTTCCTCCGCAATCGTTTTACCTTAATTACTGCCACACCCCACCATATATTGATTTGAAAATTTCCACAGACATTTATAAATGTATTTTTGGTCTATGTTTCAACGACATTGACCCAAGAATACTGGAGTTATGGGCATAAAAGTAATTTTTGCACCCACTTCCCAATAGGAAAACTTGTCAATTGGTACTTCCCAATGGAAAATGCTTACAGTCACATTAAACTTGTAAAGAGAGACATAAAAGAAAAGACTTTCGTTCCCATTTTACCGTATGCTGGATTTAGTGCTTATGGGAAAAAAAGGGTACAGGGTATTCCACTGTCGGGCACCTTCCCGACTGTCTGCATCAAATTTTTTTATTTTAAATAATTATTATCATAAAAGTGCCGCAGGCAGGCGACACCTACAGCTACACCCACACACACACACACACACACATACACACACACACACACACACACATAGAGAGAGACATGCATTTAAAACTGTCAACGTCAAGGCCGGCATTTGGGGGCTGAGCTAGGCCCGTGAGCGGGCGAGAATGAGCCCTTTCAACAGTGTAATGTTTGCTTTATCTCATTTAACACTTGAAAAAGTTTTTGCATCCTCTCACACAGACACAAAGGACACAGTATGTGTGTGTGTGTGTGTGAGTGTGAGTGTGTGTTTGTGTGAGTGTGCGGGTAACGAAATGTTCACTCATTTGTGGACTGCCATTCAAATGGCTGTCTCGTGGCTGTCTGTTTGAAGCTTTAAGTAGATGCGCTTTCCTTTTACTGTGTCTTCCTGTACGTGTGGGTGTGGGTGTGTGTGTGTGCGTACCTTACTAACACTTTAACAGGCTGAAAAATTATGATTAAGCCATAAAACAGTCAGCTGCTTTATGCACGGCGTCCACAAATTGAGGCACTAAAAAGTGAGCAGCACATATGGGCGTCCAGCAGGTTAGCGAGATAGTCAGGCAGTCACCGAGTCGTATACTCGATAAAAGTTTGCTTAGGCCCCTTTCACAGTTACACGTGCCACACAAACTTTCTGAAAGCGATATGCTTAACTGTTTGCGCGTGTGTGTGTGTGTGTCTGTGTGTGTGTGTGTGTGTGTGTGTGTGTGTGTGTGTGTGTGTGTGTGTGTGTGTGGGTTCGCGTGCATGTGAGCTTCATTGTATGCTCTAACTTATTATGCACACAGCAAGTAAACAAAAGGAAGTTTTCATTTTGTCCTTATTTCCGCAGCTACTTTTACTGTTTCAGTATTATTGCATAAATAAGAAATGAGTGCACGACAAATTGCTCTATCCCGATACTGTGCATTACGAGCAAAGTTTTTGGGTCTTACATGCGAAAATAGCAAAATACAATTTGTAGAATGCATTATTTACTAACGAGTATGTAAGAAACTCTGGAGTTCGGTATCGCAGCTCAGTCAAGGTAGGAAAGAAACTCTCCGAACCTTTTAATACCGACCGAGGCTTCAGACAAGGCGATGCCTTCTACTGCAACTTCGCGAAAAGACCAAGAACATTGAAATGTGACAATATTGAACTATAAAAGTGTCCAGTTGCTCGTCTACGCCGATGATATTGACATCATTGGCCGTACTAAGTGAGCAGTCACCTGAAAGACTATCAGCCAGGGTGAGTACAGTTGTAAATGAGAGCAAGATAAAATATATGATTTCATTGGGCAGAGAGATGCGGAGGTTGGGCTCTCAGAAGGATGTTGAAAACTTTACTTTTGCTGTTGTTAGGCATTTCGTCTAACTTGGCACCACCGCATGGAGATCAAACGGATAATCACTCTTGCCAATAGATGCTACATTTTTCTCAGTAGGCAGTCATGCCAGACGAAATAAACACTCCATTTCAGAAGTATAGTTTTGGAAAAAAAAAACTTAGCTCCAAGTTACGCCTATTTTGGCTCTACCTCTTCGAGTTTTTGATTCCAATTACTTTGATTGTAGCAGTTTTTTCGCTGTAGCTATTCTAGTTTTTAAGATATGACTAAATGAAGTTGATAAGTAGTCGAGTCTAAATTACAATTATCTTCTTTGCTATCGTATGTGAGCCATATCTATATTCTGGGAGTCTTAAGCAACGGAGACGACTTGATATCGAAAGTTTTCGATATTTATAGTCAGAAGATTGTTGGCTTCGTAATAACTTCAGTCAAAAGTTGACAGCTTCAAACCGAATCGAACCTGTCACGATTATATTAAAAGTGGAGAATTATAAAAAACAAATACCTTATACTTCGTTTGCTCAAGCTCACGCGAAGATAAAGCGCCACCAGAAGTAATGATTTGAAAGCTGAATTCGAGTGTCAATTATAATCTTAAAATAATAATTCCTTTAAAATGACTTGATGCAAATGTATTTGCAAGAATTTTATCAAAAAAATTTTCTGTAAAATTAAATACGGCAAAAATTACTAGAAGCGTAGACGTTTCCAGAGGTCCAAGATTACCATATTTTGTCACACAACTCTTCTGGAGTTTTTCGTTAAATTATACAGGTCTACAAATAATGGAGTTGTTTCAATTATTGGAAAGTTAATGAAACAATTTCGGGCTCAGAATTGACAAAAAATTTAAGCTTATACAACCAATATCATGATGAGCAAATTCAGACCCCGTTTTTAGTTTTTTCTACGCAAGATTTCGTTACCTTTTCAACAACTTACCACGTTGACCTGTGTTATCGATACTTGTCGTTTTGTTGTTGTCTCTAGTAAAGGTATTACAAATCTTGTATTTTGTCGATTTTTAAGCAACGAAAACGAATAACATAATACCGAAAAAACAATTTCGAAAAAACTGGTTTAAGTAATCTTGTCTGTTTCTTAATGTTTTAGTAAGCGATGATTCAGAAGGATGTTTGATACGGATTTTGAGCCCATTTTTCCCGATAGATTGGAACGAGTACGAAATTTTAGTAGTTCGGGAAGTGAATTCAATTTTCTGATGTGCATTAACAAATATATCACCAATTAGTTTACATTTTCTTTTCAAGTAATGAAACGATTACAAACAACAAAATAACTGATTGACTAATACTATTTGTTGATTCTGCATTCAGGAATATGTGAACATATCGAATATCAATTCTAGTAGTATAACTTAACAAAAGCTAAAAAAGTGGTCGAAATACCCCATTAGTAACTGCGGAAATGACGGACAATGTGTTTTTTTGACTTTGTGTTCTATATATATAGTTCTATCAGAGCAGTTGTGCCCTTCTGTTATTCCCACCATAGAGATGGAAGTCATGGCAATGTCTGCTAAAGCAGTGTTCTTGGTCCCAGTGTTCAATGCTTTGTTGAGATTGAGGCATGTCCTATATTCGTCTCATGTAAGCGGCAGCCTTAGCAAGCTCTTCGTCTGTGTAAATAAACAACGAAAGCTTTGCCCGTACGGGCTATGGAAGAATATCACGATGTAGAGTTAGGCCTATCAGAGCTGGGGTTCCACAGAAAATTGAGTGGGTCCCGCGCTTTACAATCATTTAACACAAGACATACCCACTTGCTCCAAAATCGGCTCAGAGAACTAACAGGACCAGCTGGATCCTGGCCCGACACAATTCTGTCTACGCAACAACGGATGTTCGGGCTAAGAGCGCGAATGCGCCTAGCGCACTGAGTGAGAATCTCACCGCTGAAGTCTTCTTGCAGGACCAACTACTGCAACATCACTAGAATAACAAGTACTTGGGGTGCACTTGAACAGGCGTGTCATCTTCAACAAACATATATCCAGCGTCACATGCGCCTTTATAAACAGAATCAGGAAGCTCAGATGGCTCCTAACTTTAAGAAACTATGCTATTGCGATATGGATTGCAAAAGTACGGAATTGCTTCGCAATCTCATCTCCGGAAAATCCGAATCCTGGAAGATTCTAACTGGTGCTAGCTAATTCATGAGAATGGCAGATATTGAAAATGATCTAGATCTATCTTAAGTTGGCGATGTCCTAAAGAAACAGGCCGCGCAGTATAGGCTGCTGCTTTGTAATCCCACGCAAACACTTAAGACACCTTCTGAAGCGACGTTAAAAAGGAGTACTTATATTAAGCAGGAAACAATGGATGTTACATCCGATCGACCTCGCCAATAGATTTAGCTTAAAATGTACATACTTGAATTAATAAACTCTTAGACTTCATTGTTATATTGAGTTCTAGCAGTTGCTGCTAGATGTTAACCGGGCATTTCGACCACTGTGCAGCGTTTTTAACTACCTTTCCCAAATGTCTACAATCACTCAAATGCTAATTTAGCCAATTGTTTATAAACCCAAAGGTGCTGCCCCATATATGAATAATGTACATGAAATAAAAAGTGTTGCGTGCTTTTAGGCGACGTTCATGAAAGCGACAAGGCCGCGGCATATACATAACATAGATACACAGTTGTGCAGGTAAATAAATCAACCAAGCGCATATAAATCAATCATTTGACATGTTAGTAAATAATGCACGCATGTCTACACACACACACACACACACACACTCACACATATATAAGCGAACCCGGGTAATAAGCCATAAATTCTATAAGTGCTACGCAATTTTGTTAGCCTTAAAGTATTTTTGGATTTTTTGGTGTTTAGCTCGTTGCTATTTTTAGACCAGAGCAACAGTTCGTGTCTATTTATAGCAAAAACGCTTATCTATATGTCTCGCTCTACAGCATTCCATTTGCTACTGTTTTGCACTTTGCGCCCTTCACGCGGAGGAGGGACACATGCCCTTATCACTAAATGGGAATATTATCTAATTAACCCGCTCATTCCCACCTTGGAATCCAACTCGACGCCAAATTTACCTGGGGTCATCCCATATCGAAGACCACGACGAGATGTAGGACTAAACTGGAATAGCTGCTATGCAGTTGAGGCAAGCTGTCAATAGAAAACAGTATTCTGTAATACGATGGTATCATACTGACAACCTGAAAGTATGCCGTTCAAGTTTAAGGAACCGCAGCCAAGACGAGACTGCAGAGTCTCCAAACTTTACAAAGCAAACCAGTACGAAAAATTGCTGACGTCTCGTGGCATATACGGAACAACAATCTCCACAAAGATGGGCGTACCTTTTTTAGGCGACATCCTCGACATGGAAGATACTCATAGGCCTGTGCCCTTGCAGATCATTAAAAAGACTGCATCGATGTGACCTAAGAAGCCGACGTTTATAATCAGTGATTGATGAAAATGTAAAAATTCTTTTAAAATGGTGCTGTTATATCAGTTGTCGGCTTCTGAGATCACATGGATGGAGGCGTTTTGTTTGTCTCCTTGGTCTACGATCGACCAGGGCGCGGCCGCTCAATCCATTTTTTTAAGTCAGCCACAAACGTCACCCGCGGTTACGGACATACCACGGAGCGTCCGCAATTCTTCGTAGTGCTTTGATTTGCATGGTCTGGATGCTTTTTAAATTCGTTTTCGCTGCGCTTCCCCAGACCTGGATGCCATAATACCAAGTCGGCATTACCACAATTTTGTAGAGTATGGTCTTATTTTCTAGAGATACTCAAAAGTATGCAATGCTTTTGAGATATTTAATTGTTTTAGCTACTTGGGCTGTCATTTTGGCGTTTTGCTGCTTTAATGCCTCGCTGCACACATTGTCGGGCCCGATGTTTAACCCATTTCAGAGCCGTTCTTTCCGCTTTGCGCACAATTACGCAATAACAACAACAAGAACGACAATAACCACGGCAAACAATAATAAAAAGCGTTGCCGTAATCAGAAAGACGTAAAAATTTTCTACAAGCAGGTAACAAAAATATTTGAAATTGCTTTTGCTTTGTACGCTTTTCGCATTTCGCTTTGGCATTTCGTTTGTCAAGATGTCTGCACGCGTGTGTGTGTGTGTGTGTGTACGGGTGTGAGTATCCGTGTGACATAAATATCCGTGCTTTTCCCTTGAAATGCGTTTTTGGCTTTTGCCTTTGTAACCTCTCCTCATAATGCTACATTCCTGACATTTTCTAGAACGCCACGCGGCAGCTGATAAGGTTAATTGCCAATTTTTGTGAGCAAACTTCTTGTATTTACATTCTAAGTACTCACCAGACAGTTGCCAGATCGCAACGAAATCAAAAGACACACATATGTATGTAAAGGTGTGTATGGATGTGACACAAAAGCCACAGCACATTGTATTGAATGCCGATTGGGCATATTTTGTAACTAGAACAGTCACAGCAGGCTATATACACATATGTAATATGACAAAGTTTGGCACAGCATGGTGTCATTTTAATATGAATACAATTTGATGGCCATTTTTGCTTCATATGTCAAATGCAGTGATATGGAAATATTTAATGCCAATATAGGAGTACGATTGACTTTGTGAATTTGAATGCAATGTTTGTGTTGTATTTGTTTTACACATTCAAATTCATTGATGCAGACATTGTGTGTTTCAGTTTCGCCTGATTTGCTTATTTAATTTGATTTCATTTATATAATGTGCGGTAATTTTTCGAGCTTAAATGCGATTTATCTGTGCTTATCGCGAATTTTGTGAGTTAACTAGTCGACAATTTAGCAGGCACCATTTTTAATCCTTTGAAATGAAGTGCATTAACATATATATGAGATTATATCGAAAAATATACGCTAATCTATTTACTTATGCAATCAATAATAATAATGTTATTGGGTATTACGGCACCGCGAACTGTGAGATATATTGTGCCCCCTACTAAGCCTACAGCTCCCCTGTCAGTCCTATCACTGTTATAAACTGAATTATATGGGATTGTTCCAACCAGGTAATATCGGCTAGCGAGATCCTGTATTCGCCTAGGAGCGTCAACCTTCGTCTTGCCAGGGCATCACACTCAGCTAGAATGTGCTGCCAGGATTTCTCCTCAAGTTTACAGAACCTGCAGATGGCAGAGCCGGTGATGCCCAGCTTGCTCAAGTGACCTTTAAGTCTACAGTGTCCAGAAAGGAGACCTGTAAGAATTCTGATAGAATTCTTCCCTAGCTGCGATAGCTTCTTGAACCTAAACTGGTTGTAAGATCCAAGTAACTGTTTGGCCTGTCTCTGACCTGGAATGTTTATCCAGCACGTGACTCGTCTTATTCTTTCCTCTTCCATTAGAACTTGCCAATGCCACAGAAAGGTTCTGGTCCCATCAGTGGGTTTGCAACACCATGCTTCGATAGCTTGTCCGCAAGATCATTTCCAGGGATATTGGTGTGCCCAAGGACCCATCTGAGTGAGTGTGGGTTACTTTGTCCCAGAAGGTCCAGCTTCAGTCGGGTTTCCCGAACCAGCTTGGAGTTTATTCTGGTTCCTGCAACCGCCCTTATGGCGATATGACTATCCGATAGTATCGCTTTTGTCCTGTTCCGGTAGTTTCTATATAGGTTTCTATCTGCGCATCGGCCTATTGGACAAACCTCAGCCTGAAATACGCTGTTATGGACATGCATGCAATATATAATAACAAAACTGTAGCAGAAACGTAAGAGAAGAAGTTCAACATCTCCTCCTCTGTCCAGATCTGGGTAACCTTAATCTAGATAGATTGCTATAGATAATAGCGACCCAAGAGTGCCTGCGCTTAAAACTTCTAACCACATCAATATTCAAGTCATTGTGCCATGCACTATTATTTGGCAGAACCCTTCCAGAGTCCCATGCAAGAAATTCTTCATAGACCTGTTCTATATTTCCAGACCCGCGCTTATATCTGTTATAATACCAGACTTCAAAGCCTGATATTCAGCTAAGAGCTGCTGAAAAGATGACAGACCAACTTGTTCCTCATGCCTCGCACAGTAGCCACCTTACAAGTAATGTGTTGCGGAAAAATAAGCTTCTTATTTAACACCAAACCTAGATAGTAGCAATTGCTTAAGGTAGAGGAGCTTCACCCTGGCTACCAGTAGAGAGATATTAGATATTCGTTAATGCGGCACCCCCTCTCATGTATTGCGATGAGCAAAGATCTCTCCTACCTGATTTGGAATAAGTTTTATGTCCATAGCTACCTCAAAGCCTTCTGTTCAGAATAAATTCGAGCTTGAGGCGAACTGTTGTGCTTTTCTACTTAGTCGAAACTTTTTGCTGAATTGTAATCCGTGCCATCAAGGGACTTTGGACTTCTACAGCTGTCCAGCACTGAGTAGAAGCCAAAACTCATGTGAAGTTTCCGTGACAACAACAAGTTATAAATGCAATCGTGCAATTCGCTCTTGGATATTGTTCTATTTTTCAATTCATCTGAGATAATCGATATCTTGCTCTGTGGGACCACTTTCAAAACTTAAAGCCATATACTAAACTGTGTTTGGTAGATGATTTCCTACGAATTTATCTTCAGCCGCTGCAAAGCTAAGCCTCTTACGGCTCGTTAAAGCCACATTTATGTGGCATGTTGCAAGTTGGCTCGAGAAAACATGTTGCTTATAAAAATGACTTCAAAATCATAAACTATTTTTAAGCTGCAAAGTTTGTGCTTAAAATATGTGCATGTTTCTAGGTGTTGCTGTGTGTGGTTGTGTGTGTATGTATTTAAGTTTTGAATATGTTTTTGACAGCCGTTAGCTATCTAACCCACACAAACACACACACACACACACACACACACACACACACGGATATGTAGCATATTTTCTCTGCAATAATATGCATACATAAATTTGAAGTAAAAAGTTTTCTCTGAAAACAGAACCGCAATTTTTTATTCTTTACTGAGCTCATTGTGTTTTTTATGTTAAATTCAAATTAAAATTACAAGTTGTAAGCTTTTATGCAAAACAACACAAGGCCAAAAAGTCAGCGTACTTGAAAAATGTTTTAATGAATTGTTGCAATGCTTTGAAGTCAGCTTTTTTATATGCAACAAAAAGTTGCTACAAACAATAATATAGCAATAGTAATAACAAAACGGAAACGGAAACGGAAACATAAAATGTGATAATAATAAGCAGCAAAGGTGGCGAATGACAGAGGATGACATAAAGTGTGCGACAGTTTGATGCAAGTCATTAAAATGGTTTGGCGCAAATTATGTACTAGAAACAGACTCAAACAACAAAGCGTATAAATGGCGTCTGCGAAGTGCCCCTTGAAGTAGACTACACTTAATACTTCCATTGACTCACTCTTCATAAAAGGCTGTGCAGGAGACGGGTGTTGCGGCAATACCGCAGCAAAATATGTTTCCCAGTTAAGTGCTTCATTTAATTAACAAAGTTGACATGAAAGGTTAGCTGCAAAAGCAGCAGCGCGACAGTTTCCTGCCCCATGCGACAATCAAGTTGAATGGCGGCCATTGTTGGCTGCTCGGCTTTGGCTTTTGTCGAGTTCTTTTTGGTAATGTCTTTGCATTTAATTGGCTTGCGAGTGAGCGCCTCTTTAATTAAGGCAGCGCCTAAAAGTATGCAGCATATGCTTCAAAACAGACGCTTGGCCAATATTACTCATACGCCAGGTGCGACAAGCAGGTAGAATAATTTGGCACCTAGCGCTAATTTCATTTGACTGATTTTCGATTCCTGCTCAAGTTAACTGAATTAAATACGCACAAAGTCATATACAGACAGTTTTGTTTGTTTTTTTTACAGTAAACTCAATAACAAATACACATGCAAGATGTACATACATATATAAAAACCAAACCAAGCTGATGCTACAGTTAAGACAGCGTTTGGCAGTTAATAAATTTAAAATTTGTATTTAAGTCTTTGTTTTTATACATTTTATGTACATGTTTACATAAACCTATTGACGAGGTCGACCGGATGTAACCTCCGTAACCTCCTGGCTTTGAAGGCGCAGCATATTCTGCGCGGCTTGCTCTTTTAAGATATCCCCAACTTTAGGCCACCTAGATCACTCTCTATGTCCGCAGTTCGCATGAACCCATGGGCACCAGTTAGCACGCGAAGGATTTTTGACTGCAGGATTCTGATTTTTTGCAAATGGTTTTCGCAGCAATTCCGTAGACTTGCAAACTATATCTCCTGTCAGGAGCTATGCACGACTTATAGATGGCCACCTTTTTTGCAAAGGATAGCTTTTTGCTGGTAAGTGCCATCGGAGCCTGAAAATTCTGTTTTTAAGGCTCCAACAGTTGGTCCTGCAAGAAGACACCAGGTCAGAGATCCTTACGCAGTGCGTAAGTCACATTGGCGCACTTGCTTGCGCTTAGCCCACATTTCAAAGTATTGCAAGTACTGCTGTAGAACATCCGTTGCTTCATAAACACAATTGTTTCTGGCCGGGATGGCCGTGTCGGTGGGCATGTCGTGTGTAAAGTGTGGGCCCAAAACACTTCCCTGTGGAACCCCAATTTGGATGGCCTTGGCTCTAGACTCATCGCCATCCCGCACCACCGAGAAGGAATGTTCCGTCAAGTAGCTACGTAGTTGAGTTTACAGAGGAGACCATTGTGCCAAACTCTGTCGAAGGCTTGTTTAATGTCCAAGTATGCTGCCACCATGTACTCCTTCGCCTCGAAGCCCTCGAGTATGAAATTCGCTACCCTATGCAATTGTTCTGAACTGAAATCCTCGCTCTTCCATGTGGTTGGGACATTTCCCACTTTCAACACAGCATTGAACACTAGGACCAAGAACAGCACTTCTTTGGCTGGCATTGCCTTGAGTGTCCTGTTTTCTAGGCCATCTTCTCCTGGAACCTTTCTGGTTTTTAGCTCTTAAAATACGCACAAAGTCATATACAGACAGTTTTCTTTGTTTTTTTTACAGTAAACTCAATTACAAATACACAAACATGTACATATATAGAAGCCAAACAGCTGATGTTAAAACGAAAACAAAAACAAAAGCCCAAGTCGACAACAAATTGAAGTTGAAGTTTAATTAATTGCACCCACTGTGCTGCCACAGACAGTCGCTGCTGTTGCTGTTGCATCTGTTGCTATCCTTTTAATAACTTCTGACATATGTCAGTGTGTGTGTGTGTGTGTGTGTGTGTGTGTGTGTGTGTGTGTGTGTGTGTGTGTGTGTGTGTGTATCTGTGTGTGTATCTGTGTGTGTTTAGCTTTATTTCATTATACAAACAACATAAAATGGTTCTTTTAGCTGCGTTATCACATAGAAAAACAAAGCAAAAAAAGCCGAGCAACATCTGCGACTTTCACAGTGTCTGTCAACTAAAGCGAAAAAGCAATAATGAACTAAAGCAACAAATTATCTGGAAAATATTAATAGCATAGGTATTCGTAATCGTAACATATGCTTAACTGTCAGCAATAGTTTGGTGATAAGTAGGCACACATTGCGTATACGCATTGAATAGGGTTTTACTTTATTAATGGCTCTGTTTTTTGTAATAAATGTATAAAACGCTTAGTACATTTGGCAGCTTTAATCGTAAAATTTACGTAAGAGTTAAAGCTATACGCTTACGGTAAATAAAAGTTACCCAATTTATTAGAAACAACAACAGTAGCAATTAAACTTTTTAATGAATAACAAGCCAACCACAATCAGCCAATTTTCCATTTTAAAAGTTGTTCATGAGTTAGAGTTTTGTTTCGTCAGTAGAACTCTATCGTTTTTTAATGCTCTTTGAAAGTTACTTGAACTTTTTTTAAATTTTATTCAAAAATATGTGGACTTTATGATTCATAAAGTTAGAACTGCTGATACCATTAATGAACTTACAAATATATGAACACTTTTTTATACATTAATTTCAAAAAATTTTAAATAGCATTAAGTAATTAAATAAAATTAGAAATTAGGCCACGTACAAGCGCTGCTAAGGAGCATCGAAGAAACCATCACATCAGCTTTCAGCGGTGTCAAAATAAAGCAAAAGCTCCAAAAATGCCAACATTCATTCATCTTTGGCAACCTGCACCCAATGCCTATCTGAGGAAGACTCCCAAAATGCTTTCCAAGCCATTGGCTATGCCATAAGCATGCCTTCTATGTCCTCCATTGTGCTTAACTTTTGAGGTTGGGACTTGTAACGCAGAATCGTCCATACTTAAGTTATAATGTAAAGAAGTCACGCTTGCAAGCAATTTGTCAAAATAAGCATCCCATACCTTCAGACCGGCATTAGGTAAGATCAAACGTCTGAACCTGGTCATCAAATTAGACATGCTGAAAAGGATCTAACTCAACTCATTTATTCTGGTCGCAAAGTTCCTTTACCAAACCTAGAAATATAGCCGCAAGATCCACAGCAAATTCAGAGTTGTCAAAGTTTTAAACGCCGCAAATATACTTTCAGCGCCGCAGCAACATAAGTACAATGAATAGTACTTATACCAACTTTCAAATCATCACACTCATTCTCAGAGTTCGGGATATCAGCTGTGTAGAAGACAACATAGAACCCAAAACACTGTCCAGCGAAATAGCAGTACAGCTTTGAAATCAGAAACAGAAACCTTAACAGTAAGAGTCCTTCTTTATGAAACTGCATAATCATAAGTGTGGCTATGTCACAGGCTATCTAAACATCACGATAAAAGGCAAATTAAAAAAGCAATGAGGAAATATGCTTACATTTGCCATTACTTTTAAAGAAAGCTCTTGAAATAAGATTACTGAAGAAGCGGTGTCCGAACTTTATGTTTTGTGGAAACGAGGTAACAGCGTGTTACACAAATTCATAGTTACAGCAAACATTTTTTATGCACATTGTATCTTCAAGATGTAGACCTTTTTAAGAACTTCTTTTTCTTCTTAACTGGCCATAACAACCCGTTATCGGGTTACGGCCTGATGTAAATATATTCTTTCATTGGAATTGTGGTTTTATGTGGTGGGTCCCAAACCCTACGCACAACCCTTTTAAGGCCTACTGGATTCGAAAGAACCCAGTGTCATTGTTAGTCGCCTCATACGACAAGCTTTGACCTGCTGAGGTGGTATTTCTAACCCGCTCACCACACGGGGGATCGATCTTTTTTAAGAACAAGCATCTTTAATGATCAAGCGACGTCATGCAGAGAGAGCACAGCACTCTCTGAACTGAAAGCCAAGGTTTCGACTTCCATTGCATTCGCTTGTTTGTTGCTTTAACTAATCTCAGCGATTCAGACCATAAAAGCGTTTCACTTGATTTCCGTTTCAGTTTCTCACACAATTTGCCCCGCTAAAGAACTTGCAATAACTTTGTGACTGTCTTGAGATGAACTGCTTGCCACTAAAACTTTATTTTTCACGTTTTCATTTAAGTTTCAATTATAACTTATATAGTATTTTGTTTATATAAAAAAGCATTTTGTTTATATAATAATAAAACTTCCTTAAAAATACCGATATTCGCGAAGCTCTCAAAGCCCGAAGGTGACTGACTACGAAGCGATATTGAGGAAAAGTAGTTTGAACGTAAACACCCATCAGAGTGCTTGAATATTAAGAAAGTTTGAATTTTGTAGTCTAGTGTAATAGGAACTGAAAGTGAGTTTTTTATAAGGTCATTTCATTTGTGGGTTAGGAATATTCTCTACTCACGAAAAACAGTGTTCAAGACTTGAAGGGTATGTGAAGTAGGTTTAAAATATGTCTATCTGTTCTTTTGATTTAAGCAGTATTATGTAGTATTTTATATGAAATCTATTTTATGGAGCCCCTACTAATCTCAGTTTTTTCCATTCTTATTATAAATCTTTCAAGATACAATCGTATTAGACAATCATATAAGAAAATTTTTCTGGTCAGAACATAATACATTTCAATTTTCAGCTGATTTCATAGTTACCACTATGAAACTAATCTGGAAATATACAACACATTTCTTCCTTAAAACATGTCGCAAACCAAATATGACTTTATTCAACAACTTACTCTATATATATGAAAACTTAAGAACGCTTTTCGATAACATTTCTCCACATTTTGCGAGACACTTATTATTGTAAAGTTCTCGCATTAAAAAGTTCATACCATTCGTCAGTGGAAACTATTTGATGCTTTAACTTTCATAAGTCGTACATTTCGTAATTCTCTTTAAGCTATTTGAAAACTTTAGCTGCGACTCATCAAATCTAATGAAATTCACTGTTTTTCTTAAGGCATACTTACTAGTAGATAGTAGTTTAATTGTTAGAGTACGCTGCATTTTCAATCCCAAAATGGGAGCTTTGAGCCTTAACCAATAAACACAATTTTAATGGACACCCTCATATATTTTCACTTTTTTCATTCGATGAAAATTTTAAGGGCTACAAAGTGGTTTACTGAATTTCATTGCAGTGGTTTCTGTAAAAGTAACGCCTTCAGGTTTAGAGAGATAGTCACGCCAAAAAAATCTATAAAATATAGGAATTGATATTGGAGGACTTTAGAATTAAAGTGCGTGAGGTGTTTCAGACTATATCTCATTTCTAATCTCATTTTACATTCATATTCGGAATTTAAAAAGTTATTCGCTTGACAAATCACAATCCGAACGTTTTTCTGTGACGTTTCGACACAACAGGCAAAGTAAAAGCACTGGATTTACGCAAAAGGTATTTTGAGGACCTTGAGAAATTTTATTATTTGATGGGTATACAAGAACTGGAAAAACGCTGGACCAAATGTATCGAGTTAAAGAGAGGCTATGTTGCGAAATAATACAAATTTCTGAAGAAAAACCATTTTTTCATAAAAAAAAAATCACTGTTTGTCGAGATATGCAGATATGCTGACAAAAGAGATTTTCTGAGGTTTCCGCACATCCAGAAACAATTGCGAGCTTAACTTTTTGCGACACCTGAAGAATCGTTGGATTGGCAACGTGTTTCGAAAATGAGTTCAAATGTCTGCAAAAATTTATTTTTATTTTCATGCTGATTATTTTGAAAAACACTAAAACCGTTTTCGTTTCGTTTTCTATAAAACAAGGCTACCCTCGTAATACATATTATTATTATTCACAGTGCTTTTCCATAAATGTTTTGTTTTCTGTTTGTTTTTGCTTTATTCCATTAGCAGAGTTTTTAATTAAACTATAGTTTGTGCCTTGGAATAATAATTGCTTTTGAGTAGTATTTTATTTCAAATAAGCGCAAACTCTGTGTTTTTTAGCTAATTATCATAGTAATATGCATATAGCAAAAAAATGCAGCACTTTTAGGGATTAAAGTGTATTGTGCAGGGATTACGACGCGTTGCATTTATGGCTGTGTTTTTCGCTTTTCTCATGGAACTGCATAATTTATTTCAATGCCATTGTTAAATTTTGCTACAAAGCCCTAAAACTCCAACAATGACACACAAATACACTCAACAAAATAACACACACAGAGAGCTTAGCTTACCAAGGACTCACCTGAAAAACGACTGTTGAATTTTCGAAAGCCTGAAATACGCCAACGGTAATTTAATACCAAAATGTACTCTTTATTTTCGTATATGTTTGGCACAATATTTTATTCAAAATACTTTTTGGGTTTTCATTCAAATTTAAACAATTTTGCGCTATTTCAATTGCATTGGCTTTTGGCGAAAAACTAGAAACATTTAAAAGCATATTTAATGTGCTGTGTACAGTAGAATTTTGCGCATATCCTGCTTCAAGGCTGCACACTTAAAACAAATGGCGACATGCAACTTCATGTGTGTGTGTGTGTGTGTGTGTGTGTGTGTGTGTGTGTGTGTGTGTGTGTGTGTGCAACAGTTGCTGTCTGGCAAATGCATTGGCAATGGCGCATTTCATTTTTTATGACCGACAATAAAAATATAATGGCTGCTGCGCAACAGTTTGCAATTACGTTATGTGGCAAGCTGTATGGCCGTCAGCCATTTTGGCCTTTAATTGTTGTGACCCTCAGTTTAAGCCAAAGCACAAACAATTGAAATTCCACAACTTAAAGGCAGCTTATTTTTGCACACTTGAAATCGGAATCGAAATCGAAATCGAGCACCAAAAAATTCACAATGGACACTTGACACTTTCTTTGGCGCACTCCGAATAACTGCGAGTTGTTGCTTACAAAATTGGTAGCAGTATTTGCCGTTGTTGTTGTTGTTGTTTGTATTGCTGCTGGCAAGAGCACAAAAACTGACTGGTTGGTGGGTTTTTTTTATTTTTTTGGGGCACCTTCTGCGACGCCTGCCAACTGAGAACTGAATTGCTCCAGTTGTGCGCTTCACCTTATAAAGTGCTGCGAGTCGTTGCTGCTCCTGTATTATCCTTAAAAGCGAGTCCTTTTGGGCTGGCGTTTCCAGCATTTTCTTGTTTGATAAGAAACTGTTGTGGTGTGCGTGAGAGAGCTCATACCGCTGAGAGCACACTCACTGGAAAGCGAGAGAGTATGCTATGTTTTTTTTTTATGCTATGTTTTTAAGCGTAGTAACCGTTAAATGGCCAATTTTCTTTTTCAAATATAAAACTTATTTCTGAAATATGTATTGTACAATTTTTGACTTTTCACACAGATTTGCAAACAAAATGTTTGAAACTTTTTAAGAAATTGGAATAAAAGGACCGAAAGTTCTGCCTATTCAAAAACCATTATTGTCTAATTTACTTTTAAAATGAGTATTTTAATTTGATTAATTAGCTCCTGAACATCATCATAATCATCATTTCATCGATTCATCGAAAATATCGATGGTTGGCCTGCAATTTGCCGGTGTATTCCGAAGTTCTCATAATATCGATGTTTTTAAAGCCATCGAACATTTTACCATCTCTTACGCCGACCTAATGCATATTATCTAAAATGCCGTTGGTCAAATTATTTCCAGATCATGCCAAAGCAAGTCTTATTCTCAGTTTTACAAATAGTGCTACCTCAAACCTTGTTCTGAGAAACAGGCCAAACTCTCAGCGACAAGCGAAAAAGACTGCTGCCGGAACGCTGGTCAAAATTTTTATGTGTACATATTTTAGATGTAGATCTGTTTGGTCAGTAGTATATAGTATCTAGAAATCTTCTTCTGTTCACATAACTTTAGTATCGCGTATTTTTTATTATAAAACAAAGTTTTTTTTTTGTGATAATTTTTGATAAAAAATATCGATGCATCGATGTTTTTACTCCGATGTAGCTAGGTGACATCAATGTCCAATGTCGATAGACCATCGATGTTTTGGTCTGGATTTATATCACTACATTTACTCATTAGCAATGACGAGCAAAGCAAGTGCAAAGCTGGAGTAATTTAGTTTTTATTCTTTGCTAATTTTTAATAGCATTTTCACTTTATTGTTTACTTCTTTAAGGGAGACGATACATAAAGACAATCTTTATACAATATATCTCACAACAAGATTTAGCTTACGTTCGCTATCGAAAAACAGCATTTGTTCAACTTTTGTTATTGTTAGCATCAGAGTTTAAAAGAAAATTTTAATTTTTTCGCTTTTTGAAGTTGGTCACGTTCGCAATATAATAATATTTCAAATATATTAAAAATATAAATTAAAAAATTATTTTTCAGTCCTGAAAAACGGTATTTTTGAGTTAATGATGCAGAATTGTTGGTTATATCCTGCTTTATGTTGTGTAAAAATTAAATAAGAATATGTCATTCTTTTTTATACTAGTTATGCAAAATCTAGTAAGTGAGACATAAGTCAATATGCTCCAAGTGAACCATAATGGAAAAATGTGTTACGTTCGAGTCAGCTTATAATTTGTAAAATAAAAAAATAAGCTAGATTTTTCAATGAAATAAAATCCGATACATCGTAATATTATACTAGAACATTTAGTATAGATTTCGCTTAGTTCTGTTTCATTTTTTATCACGTTCGAATCAACTGTTTTTTTATTTTTTTTGCTTTTTGGAACACGATTAAAATTATCTTTACCACTATGTATACTGAGTTTTTCACTTTAACTTTTGTTTCACATGTACGATGATCACGTTTGGGACTATGGAAATATCCATATACGAAAATTTATGTTTACTTGTAAATATACAACTGTGTGTGCTGTGCAACTCTTAAAAGTTATTCTAATTCATATTACAAAAAAATTAATTTTTTTTAAATATTATTTTATAAATATACTAGGTGAACCCGCGCGCTCTGCTGCGCATTTATAAAGCCGTCAATAACTTCATTATATAAATTTAATTCTAGCATGTTTTATATGGAAAATCGTTTTTGTCGATATCTTTGGCGTCATCTATTGGAATTCATCTAAACTTTACAAAAACCTTCTCCCTAATACTGTCTACAATGTGTGAAAATTTGGTTGAAATCGGTTCACGCCTTTTCGAGTTTAGCGAGCACATCACTTTTTGAGGCTTAATTTTTATATATGTATATAGAATATATTTTTTTAACTTTTTGGCCAATAGTCTAAATATATCTAAGATTTATTATTTAGCAAGTAAATAAAAAATGCATATTACAAAAATAGTATTGATGCACTCAATATATATAATTAATAACAAGAATGAAGCTCTTTTGGCGTAAACTGTTAAAAATTCTAATATTTTTATGTCATTAAGAAATTACCTGTATTGCTTTTTGGCACAATGCACTTGTTTTTGAAGACAAAAGCATAGCATACTTTTGTGCTGCGCTAATGGAAAAACTATGTATGCTCACGGGCTCGGTGCTTACGCTCTTTGACGCGCTCTCGCTCTTGGCTTACTTTTACTATACATTGGTGTGAGTTTTAATGAATGAACACCCTCCTGTTGCATTTGTTTTTATTGTAAAAGTAGGTGAAAATCGGACTGGCCCATAAATATAACATAGAATGCTTGCACACACACTCACACACACGCACACTTAGCCCTGAAGTTCAAGATGAAGGTTATGCACCAGCAAAAACTTGAAAAGCTCGCTCACAAAAGCTCGCTTACTTGCGCTCTTCATATTCCAATGCCTCTCTCGCTCTCATTCCAAAAACATCGCCGTTAACATGTTGCTGCTTGCGCTCAGCCACTGTCTCCTCCTCCTCCTCCTCCACCACCTCCTCCTCCTGTTACTACTTCGGCTTTACTACGCTGCTTCGATATGGTTTGTTTTTCTTGGGCTAGCGCCCAAAATTATGGTATAGCTACTGTACGATGGGCCCCATCAAGCACGCAACGCGACGCCTTAACGTTCCACAGTGGATCTTTTGAGGAAGTAAAGATATTTCCAATATTTAAAATGCATATAACAGTTAATTCCTTAAGCTTCTGTGATTTATTGCAGTAAATATGCTGTGAAGAGATTGAGAGAAGAGCTTGAAAAAACGATAGTAAAGCTCGATATTATATACAGTAAACGTTTTATGCTATGTTTTATGCACCTATAAATATATAAATATGATTATTGCTTAATAAATCGTTAAAATTTTGAAAATCTGTTTGCAAAATATTTGCAGTCTATTTTGATCTTAGTGTATACACGTTCGCCAGATAGACAAACTTTCGACAAGGACGATTTGTTGCAAAATAAGCACAATTTAGAACATGGACTATTTCCATGACATGCAAGGATACTACATTTGCAGTATATAATATCGAATATATATATATAATATATAATATCGTTTTTTTGAAGATCCCTCTATACACAGCTTATTTGTCGCAGTGTATCGCAGAAGCTTATGGAATTTTCTGTTACATGCATTTTAAATTTTCAACAAATCTTTACATCCTCAAAAGCTATGATTTTTGCCGAAAAAGAAGTCAGTTGGTTCCACTGTGCGTCCTTCCCGCCTTTGAACGCCTCGCAGCATTTAAGCTATTCGTCTGCTTACAGCTTTCACCTGCCCAAGCTCCATCATATGAGCGCATCACCCTTACCTATGGGCTTTCGCTTATTATTGGCGATTTCTTCTTCTGCTATTCCTCAACGATTTTACGCATTTTTCTGTGCATTTGTTTGAATTGTTCTACTGTGTTTGTGTGTGTGTGTGTGTGTGTGTGTGTGTGTGTGTGTGTGTGTGTGTGTGTGTGTGTGTGTGTGTGTTTTTTTTTTTTTTACATAAGTAACCATGGATAACGCCATGGAGGGATGAAAATCTTCAAAAGATACTGATGGTCCGTACCACCAGCATGCACGATTCATGTCGTAATCCAACGACAATGCATACGTACTAAAGACACCCCTTTACACCACCACTCCCCGCGGGAGGACCGCTAAGTATTACTTCGCAGGGGAGGGTTGCCTATTATAGGCACACACATCTTAGCTCTCTTTTGCATCTCTCAGATCCTTCTGGATGCCTAGATGAGCTGTCTCTTCCGTCCTTTTCCCTTCTCCATTATGACTCCCTTATCCGTTCCTCTTCACGACGTTCTCTCTCGCACCGTCGCAAATCGCCTTGTATGTGGATAATCACCTGGCTGATCCTTAGCCAGTTATCCTCACTTTTTAGCATATACCCGGTTAGCTCCTCCGGGGGAGGAAGTATGCCCGCTAAATTCCTGTATCTTGGGCAGTGATACATGACATGCTCCGCATTCTCATTACAGTCGTGGCAGCTCGGGCATAGGGGGGTTCGCTCATGCTTGAACCTGAACAAATATTCCCTATACCCGCCGTGATTTGTCATGAACTGGGTCAGGTGGTAGTTCATACGTCCTGCCCCTCTCTTTATCCACTCCGTTAGATTCGGGATAAGCCTGTGCGTCCATCTCCCTTTAGTTGACGTGTCCCATCTGACCTGCCAACTGGACAATGATGCCTCTCGTGCCGTCCTCCGGATTTCTGCCAGATCTATTATGTCGCTTGTAGATGTCCGCCTGACATAGATTGCCTCCATTTCCTTTGCCAGAATATCCACCGGTATCATTGTCGCTAGGACCAGCGCAGCGTCATCTGACAATGTCCTGAATCCTGAAACCACCCGCAGAGCGCTGAGTCGGTATGGGACTGAGAGCTTCCTCTGCAACTCCTGCGTGCTGAGTGCTGCAGCCCATACCGGTGCCGCATATAGCAGAACGGAGGCTACGACTCTGCAGAGAAGCAGACGTCTGCCCGTTCTAGGTCCTCCTATGTTGGGTAGCATTCTAGCGAGAGCCGCCTGCGTAATTGATGCCTTCTTGCTGGCGTATGTGTGTGTGTGTGTGTGTGTGTGTGTGTGTGTGTGTGTGTGTGTGTGTGTGTGTGTTCTTGCGTCCTCTGACCTAATTTCGGACGTGCACGTACACGGCGCTCAGCAGCACAGCGCACAGCATGCCTGGGATTAAAGGCATTTCGTCTGCCACAGATTTGCAGCAATTCTTGCGCTTGATTGACTTTGTACTTTTGCCCATCATATTTTTGTTGAGTGCCGCTTGAGCGTTTTTTTTTTTTTGTTTTTGGGGCGTGACTCAAATTCATTTCGTTTAGGAGATGGGACTCTGGGGTGTTGTTGTAACCAGTTGGTGAATTGGGCGGTGTGGCAGGAATTTAGTTTATTTTTTGAAAAATCCACCTACTTTGGTAAAACTGCAACGCTTGCAAGAAATTTTTGGTGTCGGGTTTTCTAGTATGACTAGATGCCCGTAATAGTCTTCAATCACTGAATTCTGGTTCGCTCAGCCCGAATTCGTGGTTCCATCATCTCTACTACTTTCTAGTTCAAGTTTCAAAATATCATCCAAATATGTAAGGAAAATCATGACAGATTTGCGATCTCGACGAAAAATTCGGATAGCGACAAGAACTGCTTTGTAGTAGAAGTATCTGATTCGTTGAATCCCATGCTGTACGATTTGTAAGCCAGGGATCGGCAGCAGAGAATCTACCAATGCCAACCGAGAAAAATGTTCGATTGTAAAGTTGGTCTTCAGTTCCCATCATATTTTTGTTGAGTGCCGGTTGAATGCTTTTTTTTTTTTCTTTTGTGACTTGGATCAATCATGTTTAGTTTATTTTTGAAAAATCCACATACTTTAGTAAAACTGCAACGGGTCTTCTTCTTCCCAACCAGAGAATGTTTGGCCCTCAAAGTAAAACGTTACTGTTAGATACGATACAATTTGTCTCTTAATTTTAGCTAGTAACAATTGAACGGAAAGTAGTCCGTAAGATCTTTGGTCCCCTTACGCGTTGGCAACGACTACCGCATCCGATGAAATGACGAACTCTATGAGCTCTACGACGACATTGACTTAGTCAAGCGAATTAAGATGCAGCGGCTCCGCTGGCAAGGTCATGCTGTGCTTATGGATGAAGAAGCTTCTGCGAGTAAGGTCTTCAATGCGGATGTGGAAAGGTGGCGACGAAGTGACAAACCATGCCTCCGTTTCACCGATTGGAGAAGGCGCGCGCAAAGCAGAGGCGCCTGGAGGAGAGCTTTACATCAGACAGTAGCCCGGTAACGAGTTGTTATGGCCGGTTAAGAAGAAAAACACAAAGATTTGATTACGCATGAGTTTGGTTCCAATTTATCTAGTTATGAGGATCCAACTTCCGAATGGAACGCTTAATTTGCTCATCCATGGAAAGACTTCTGCACTTAGTAATGAAGCAATTCTTCAATTTTTTCAATAAGTTGTCAAAATGCAGTAGGACCGATTTGGTTTAATCTCATCCTCGTTTCATGCATTTTATTGCACCTTTCTAGTTCATCATCCGAAAAAGCCTATGCAAGGCATTTCTTGAAAAAGTACACCCCACTTGGCATAATTTCAAAATATGAAACTAGTTACTTGCACTATAAAACTATCTAAATTTGATGTTTGTCACTGTTTTGCTGGAAAAGTACTCTATTTTGCTTGACTTTTGGAAATTTTGGCAAATAATGTTTTTTGCTGCTTTTGTATGATGAGATGTGTTTTCTAAGTCATATGCTACTATCCCATGCCGACTGTAGCATGTGGAATATACCTCTTTTGCCAGATGCTGCCAATTACTTGTCAACATGTCGCGCGAATACAAAACCCATGCATGCCAAACAATCTATGATTGATTGTGTGTGCATGAATGCATATTTTTGTGTGTGCGTGTGTGTGTGTGTGTGTGGGTGTGTGTGTGGGTGTGTGTGGGTGTGTGTGGGTGTGTGTGGGTGTGTGTGGGTGTGTGTGGGTGTGTGTGGGTGTGTGTGGGTGTGTGTGTGTGGGTGTGGGTGTGGCAGAGTGACGCTGCGTGTGCAACAGCCTACTGCAAACAGTCAATAGTGTGCCTGCTGATAAAAACAACAACTGACAAGGACAACGCAGCCGAGTCACGCTTTTGTTATCAATGATGCCTACCTGATGCACCTGCTCTCTTCCAGCGTACACAAAAAGAAATCAACAATGCACTGAAATACAAAGTATCAAGTTTTGCCGCCTGTCTACTTCAAAAGATTGCAGTTGACACTTGAAATTGAGTGGGTTGAAACTCTGGCTGCTGCTTCCAGATTCGTGTCCTCTAGTGGCACCCAGTGGCACAATTGATGCATCTCAAGCCTCTAAATTAAGCAGCTTAAGTTTTTGTGTGAGGCGCAAAACTTTTATTTTCAGTGAACCACGTCAAAAGCAACAAAAACAACAACAACAGCTGCAAAAATGTTACGCAGACAGTCGGGACGGTGGCCCACAGGATACCCTGTACTACGGTGGTAGGAAGATCATTCAAGGTCAACATTGTTTGGTTTGTAAACCTAACATGAGTCTACATACCACATTTAGTTAACATAAAGGTTAACCTTCGCATTTTTATAAAAATTGAAATTCTGTAACAGTTAATAGGAAAAGGGTCCTAAAATTGAGACATTATTACCTATTGATAAGTTTTACAATACATATGCACAGTAATAGTGTGTATAACTGTGATAAGTTTCAATTGTATAGCTTTTATGGTGTGATCGACAAACTTTACCTATGTGGGGAAAATGTGCATTGTAATTGATGAACAAGTTTTGGCCCATGGAATGGAACATATAGTCTGCCACGCCTCCTTCTGCCTTCTTGCACAAATCTATAATACCCTTTTACACTTTGTGTACAGGGTATAAAAATACCTTTGATTTGTGCAACGTTGCCTTGAATGATATACAGCCAA
This sequence comes from Chymomyza caudatula, assembly GCA_035041775.1. NCBI lineage: Eukaryota > Metazoa > Arthropoda > Insecta > Diptera > Drosophilidae > Chymomyza > Chymomyza caudatula. Next base: position 4,453,075 of record JAWNKW010000133.1, read on the forward strand.
GCTTATTTTAAGAGTTCGATCAACAAATTCGTTAAAAGAATTTCAAAAATATTAAGCCAGCCAACAAAATTCTAAGAAGCAAACCTTTGAGCACAATCGGTAGTGGAGTGGCGAAGTTATATACGAATATGGAAAAAATTAAACATTTGACCATTATAATGAGTTTTCGTTATAAAGGCCACACTGCACAAAACACGAAAACGCTCAGATAGAACTTAAATGTTTCGTCAAATTTGGGGTCGCTGATATCAAATCTAGATTTTCTAGCACACATTCCGAATTATCGCTTTTTCAAATTATTCGATAACATATGACTTTCGAAGTCAGAAATACGCATATTCCTCGAGAGTCTTATACCCTGCTACCAGTAGCAGTTGCACGACAATTGCTAGCCGATAACAAGGAATTTTGTACGGTATAATAATCGGTTGTTAGCATTGTTGTTTTTGTTTTCAAACAATTTTTGGCTAGCAATTGTCGTGCAACTTCAGTGGGGAAAGTCTATTATACTCTTCTCAAGGAGTTGTACTGCCACCGATTCTGTTCTAGCTTGCTATCGATGATGTAATGACTGCAATATAATCCTTTTGGACTACGCTGAATTGTTCTCTGGCAAACAACAGTTATGTTCTTAGCTGCAACACAATGTGGAGGTGGCTGACTTAAGGGTACTAAACGCCAAGAAGACAAAAATTATTCACACTAGCTAAGACCAAGACACGCAATTTAACGATCCGGATAGTTATGTATCACTCTCTGGTGGAAAAACCCCTGGATGTCTGAACCAGACTTCGGAACTCTAGCAAAATATCGGGTCGCACTAGGTTAAAATCGTTTTAATCCAATGTTAACGTGGAAATGTTCCGCCAACGTCTCGACCAGGTTACAACTTTTGTTTATCATTGCCTGCGTTACATCCAAAAGATTCGGTGACCACTTGAACTTTTCAACAATAAATCGTGGTTTAGGCTTGAACAAACAAAAGTGGATGTTGACGTCAAGCTGAGAAAATGGCATTGGATCAGCCATACACTAAGAAAACCAGACGACTACTTAGGGTAACGGTGGTTCCAACGAAACTTTTAAAGTGTAAGCCGAGTAGGTATGCCAAGGACAACATGGAGGTCAACTGTTATGACGAAAGCTCATTACCATAATGAGCGATCTTGGACACAGCTAAAGTATTGAGCTGCGAACAGAGAGAGATGGAAGGACCTGGTTGTCACCCCATGCTCCAGAAGGAGTTTAAGTATTGCTGCCAACAATACACAGAGAAAAATAATTAAGTACATTTTACTCAAAATGAGCACATCCGTGCACAAAAGCCGTTCAAGTACATAAAATCTCATATAAATGGAAAAATTCTAATTTTGATTACAATTTAAGAGTTTGCAAATATTCAAATCAAGTTGTTTTTTTACGTATTTGAGAATTTTTTGTACTTTTGCGTGGATCAGAGGTTAAGCAGCTTGCCCAAGACTCAGGAGGTCCTTGGTTCCCAGTCGCAGCAGTTAAACCTTTTTTTTTTAATTTTAATTTTGTTTGTATGTTGTTGTAATTATTTTAAAATTTTATTTTTTTTTACTTATGATATTTTTATTATCTGTATATTTTATTTATTATAATTTTTCTATTAATAGGATCGGGGACAATTGAGAAAATTAGTGAACATTTCTGCCACAATTCTCATTGACATAATAATTGAACCAACAAGGCGGACCTTGAGCCAGCACAAAACATCTTTATAAGAAGAAGATCAGGTCGCTAATTCCATACATTGCAAAATTTTTCTCAAACTAATTTTTTTTATCTCTAAAAACCAAAAACTCGAATTTTTCAAAATATGTCAAGTGTTAACTATTTGCCTCGAGCTCCGCTAATCGAAATCGTTAAAAAAAAAATAGCAAAAAAATCCTAATTTACGTTCCTGGAGTGTTTTTATGTAGATACTAGGAAGCTCCGGCCTCTGCTCGCTCCGCTCAGCATATTCGAGTTCCGTTTCCACTTTCTTCTTCCTTTTCATTTTCCTCTCCCTTTACCTCGAGCTAGATCATATTCCTAATATATCCTTAGGACAAAGACTACAAGATGAAACAACGCGATTAAGGTTTTATATATATCCTAATATATTCTTAGGACAAAGACTATAAGATGAAACAACACGATTAAGTTTCATTCCGCCAACTTCTCGCTTAACTCACAATCTCTTTGTCCTCTCTAGGTAGATAATTTCTTCCTATTCCTCTTCATCTTCGTCTTTCTGATCTCCTTCTGGTTGCCCTTTTCGTTGCTATTAGTAGGTGTTGCACACCTTTTTTGGGAAAAAAATTTAGAAGGCTTTAAGATATTGTGTAATTTTTTGTAGTTTTACGCTTTTTGTACACCAAAAAAAATTACGAAAATGATTACGAATAGGAGAATAGAAATTCGTGTTTTCAACAACATTGGTGTGTAGAAACCGCAAGCAATTTATTTTTCGAATGTCATAAGTTTCATCGAAAAACGTTGCGTTATTGCGAAGTAATAACACAGAACTTTTGCTAACCGCTTATGTTTCTATCTAAGTTTTATTAGACAATGATTCGCAATTAATAAATAAAACTAATCACGTTCAAAAGTTTTCTTTAAAATAAGACAAAATTCAGCTTCAAGCCGTAGTCAAAAGTTGAACCAATTTCTTCTAGATAAGTTAATGATACAAAAGTTCGTCAAAGAGAAGTTATACTGCTTTTAAGATGATAAGTGTATGTGTGTCTCTGCAGTAAGTGGCCAATAACTGCTCTGCGCAGTTTTCTCTCTCTGTGTCTCGACTGTGAAAATGATAAAAAGTTTTTCACTTTTTCTTCGCTTTTTAATTCCACTTTTGGTTTGCCTTTACTTTCGCCTTGCTCCAAAGTCTTTCGGTGCGGGCTCATCAGATGCCATTTTTCTAATTTGAGTTCACGAGTACTTGCTGTCAATCATGATGGTCATTAGGCTGATCGTTTGAACTTTTCAACTTTGATCGACTGCTGTTACCGAAGATATGACAAAAAATGTTTAGGGAAAATGTATTTTAAATTTTTTAACCCAAAAGGCATTTAAGCGACACAAAAACGCACATACACACAAGCAGACACTCGCAATTAGTTGAATTCACCGTAAAAGAAACAGTTTCACAACAAAATATCCTTAAACAGTAAATACCCAAAGCAAAAGCAAAGCAGCTTAGTTAATACCAAGCAGCAACAAAATATGCAGGCAGACAGACTGACAGACAGACATAGTTAGCAACGGAGAGAGCAGGAGAACGAGTAAACGGACGGATAACGGTATGATACGAAAGCAAAACGCTGCTGGCGCTGCTGCACTGCATTTTATGCTTTATTACGACATGCACACAAAAGCAACAACAACAAAGACAGAGAAAGAAACTGAAAACCGTAAATATGGATACCCTTTAAAATTTCAATTTCTTCTTCTTCTTAATTGGCCATAACAACCCGTTATCGGGTTACGGCCTGATGTAAATACATTCTTTCATTGGAATTGTGGTTTTACGCGGTGGGTCCCAAACCCTACGCACAACCCTTTTAAGGGTTCTCGAAAGAACCCAGTGTCATTGTTAGTCACCTCGTACGACAAGCTTTGACCTGATGAGCTGGTACTCACTAACCCGCTCACGACATGGGGGATTTCAATTTAGTAGTCGAAACCAGGGAATTCGGCAAACTAAATCGTTATCGGTAAATCGCTTTAAAAATACGGTTAGAAATCGGTAATAACACATGAAAGCTGTAATAGAAACAATATTTACTTTTTTGCACCTCTAGGTGAAAGACTCGTGGCATGGCGTAAGTCATCTTTCAATGGGAGTTTTACGTGGTGGGTCCCAATCCTATGAACAAACCTGTTAAAGTCTAGCGAAGACTACGCTGCGCACCTAAGCTCACTACCCTAAAACTAGGTAGTAATTAGGGCAGTGAGCTCCACGTGGAGGTTGTGCGTCAAACTTGGTTAAAGTAGGGACAGGTATCACCCTGGCCATTGCCCAGTGAATGGCGATAAGAAGCTTTAACCCTTTTTCACCAGAACCCAGGCCCACCACTAACAGATTGCCCACTTCATACCTACAGAAAGACGTACCGGTACTGAATTTTTCAGCCAGACGCTTTTTATAAGAACTTTTTAAGGTCATTGCTGCTACTGCACATCTCGATGTTCTCTCGCTGGCGCTTTTCCTGCTCACGTTTCTTACGTGTGAAAGTGTCTCTGTCTATCCTCCTCATCTCCCGTTAGCAACCGACTGCAGGGTCTTTCAATATGCAGAGTTTTTTGCTGCAGTGGCTTCTGTTCTCCTGTTCGTACCATTGGCTCCTCGGTAGTGGCCGGTAGTACGCAAGGAACGGGATATAGGATTCCAAAGTCCCTCGGGGCTTTCAGGTGCTAGTTTGTAAGAGCTGCTCAGATAATTGAGCGGAGAAGCCTTCGGTAGTCCGCTGTCATTGCAGCTTTGTGATGTCCATCTTTCGCTGTGCGCTGGATCGTACGTTCTTCGCTTTGCTTATCCGTATGCGAATCTTGGCTGCAACAAGGTAATGGTCATAGTTTATGTTGACTCTTCTGAACGAACAAGCTTCAATTGACCACAACGTGATCAATCTGGTTACGTGTAAATCGATCAACGAACATGGGCATGATATGCCCATATGATATGATATGATATGTACTGCGAAAGACCGTTTGTGAAAGAACTGATTGGACCTTATCAGTGTTTTTAGGTCTGGTAAATCCACTATTGACCAGATATTCACACTAACCAAATCCTTAAAAAGACCCTGGAACACCAAATGGACACCCACCATCTCATTGCTGATTATAAAGCAGCATTTGATGGCCGGTTGAGGGATCGCGTATATGCTATGAGCCATTTAATACCAAGTTTCTGGAGCAGAAAGTACTCCGTAAGATTTTTGACCCTATACGCGTAGGCAACGACTACCGCATACGATGGAATAACGAACTCTATGAGCTCTACGACGACATTAATATAGTCAAGCGAATTAAGATGTAGCGGCTCCGCTGGCCGTGGGTATGGCCGTGGGTAAGGTCGTCAATGCGAGTGTGGAAGGGAGGCGACAAAAGGGCAGACCATACCTTCGCTGGAAGGAAGTGAGCACACTAGCTACCTTTGGTATCACCAATTGGAGAAGGCACGCGCGCAAAACTGAGACGCCTGGATGGAAGTTACACATCAGGCCGTAACTCGATAATGGGTTGTTATGGCCAGATAAGTAAGTAGATAATCTGATCGTGGTTAAAGATTACGCACTAACGTTAGGGTCGCAATCAAGTGGCGCAAGAACAACAAAGCTGCTGGCGCCGATGACATGCCTGCAAACTTGACTTGCGGTAATGAGTTGGTAGGGAGCATGCACCAGTTATTTTGCAGGAAATGGCTATATGAGGGCATGTCCGATGATTGGAACCTCTGCCATGTCCTTAAGAGGGGCGACCTCACGGTATGCGCCAACTACCGTGTTAACAGTATTCATTCTTTGGCATATAAGGCCCTATCGAGCGTATTGGGTGAACGACTAAAGCCATTCCCGAAAGAAATGATTGGATTTTATCAGTAAGTTCTGTAATTCCACCATTGACCAGATATTCACACTATATGGTTTGTTCATGTTATGCATATAGATGAAGAAAGGTCTTCAAATCAGCTGTTGAAGGAAGCGATGAAGGGGTAGGCCATTATTCCTTGGAAGGGGCAGGCCATTATTCCTTGGAAGGGCCAGGTAGAGACCATATTTATTTCAGAAACAAATATGTAGCCTAAACACTTACATGGCACAATGGGCAAGGCCGCCTGAAATCCACCACAAATCATCATTGTGAATATATAACTGTCCAAAAAGCTGTTTCTTCAACATAGTTATCGTGTTAAGACAAATTAGTCCTTTATAAAGGATAGTGTACATTCTATTCAAAAGCTAACCCATTTTGAAATAATCTGTTTGAACTTCGTTATGTATAAGGCAAAAGTTATTTGATAAGACGAGTCAAAACTCAGCGAGTCAGCTGAGATAGTGAAATCAGCGCTTCAGGTTTCATATAGTTATAGCTGCATTACAAACAAATTATTTACAATATGTAACAATAATGACCTTGTAAATCGAAAACTGTTGTTCTACTACAAAAGAACTAGCTGGTAGTGCTGACTGTATAGAAGAAAGTGTTCCCAATATGTACTAGCTATTTATCGAGAATTCGGAATCAATGCAGATATATATATATATTATAAAATCTGGAAAACTCATTTTGATTTTTCTAATCGCTAAAAGCTACCTACATTGAAACTCAGAACGATTTTTCATGTCAATCGAGTTAAAATTTTGAAAAACATTTTTCAGAAATGCGAATAAGAAACAGCTTGACTTTACAAAAGTCTGTCATAAGTTAAAGTTGACAGTTGCAATATGAAAGCAAAACTTGTATTAACATATAAATTAATTTCTGTCCCGAAACAAACCCAAGTGAGAGACAAAGTGTCTATCTAATCGATATTTACTACAACTTTGAGTCAATCGAATAGACAAAACCGAAACACTCATCGATAATACGTTGACAATATATACATACATATACCTTTCAATTTGATTGCCGGAAAATATTGTTAAATCCTGTGCCCTTTAGATCCTCCTAGTCGCTTCATTACAAAGCGAACATACTCCCTTGCAAAGACACAATAATTGCTAAAGTCCAAGACCGAAACCTTACCAACTAGTTGGCATTAGCTGAGAATCCAAGGAACGCAGCTTAAGAATGTCAACAAAATGCGGTCTTCAATATGCCAACTACACTTAAAAAAACTAAACAGACTTAATTTAACCTGCAAGGATTTTGAACACAGTTGTTTAGCAAATATTTAACCCCTGGCAGACATGCGTCAAGTGATACAAATCACTTTTACTAATTGTACTTTAAATTTGCGTGGCACAGTTCTAACGAAATCTAATCGCTTGTGGTTTCGCGGCAGCTCTCCTAATGAGGAGCTCAGGTGAAAGTTGATATACAAAAAAAATAAATAAAAAGCAAAATGGCGATTGCGCGTGGACACGCAAAAAACGGAAGTAGAAATTGAAAATGAGAACGAGGACAAGTGGTTACGGTGGTTGGCCTGTAAGTGGTTAGAGTTGCCTGATGGTGTTGCCTGCTATCAAAACTCACATAAATAAACGGGCAGACTTTGGACTTGTGGCACACTTTTGGGGGACTAAGAACTGGCTTTTGATGTGCCACTCCGGTTTGCGACAATTGCTGCCATGACAGTTTGACGATGCGGCCATATTTATTCATGATAAAGCGCAACGATAGCAGCCAGAAGCGCCGGCTCACCAGCTGTAGACCAACCCAGTCGTACCCAAGCCCGAACCCAACCCCGAACCCAACCCCAAAACAAAACCAAGCCAAGCGACACAGTCATGCCCGATAATCATTACAAATAACCTTAATATTGTTGCTGTCATTGTTGTTGTCGTTGTTATTGTTGCTGTTTGGTGTTTTGGGTTTCATTTTTGTGTTGTGGCTTCAAGTTTTTCAAGGGTGTGTCCAGTCAAGATTGCACCTGAGGTCAAAATGACGATGACATTCATGACGTTTTGGTTACTTATTTACTTACTTACTTACTTCGTTGTCTGTTGCGTAGTTTAATTAAAGTTACCTTTAAAATATGCTCTTCTAGTGTGTCTGTGGGTGTATGTGTAAGTCTTGAAAATTGAGTAATTTAGTTGACTTTCAAGCGTGTGTGAGTGTGTGTGTTTGCGCATTTGATTCTTCGCTGCACCTGACTTCAAATTGTGCACACGTGGCGTATGCGTGTTTTTTTCATTTGGCGCATATCTGTGTGCAGCACTGGAAATTTAACTTGCTTCAGCTGGTTTCTCCCTCTAAAACGCTCTCACAACTTTGTATCATATTTATTCATTAATTTATGAAAACGTAAACGCTGACAAAAGCTAAAATGATGTGCAGGGTTATTTATATACCCTCTAGCTTTAAAGTGGGTACGACATATGATATATATGTACATATGACATTGATTTAATGAAGCCGCTTTAGATTTTTTGGGAATATCTGAGTTAATACATACTAAAGGCTTCACGAATGTGTATGCAATACAGCAATTGCAGAAAAAAAATTGTATGCTTTATCGATTTCAAAGCGGCCTTTAATACCATTCTTCGACAAAGTCCAGAAAAGTTCTTAACATAAACACAGCAGTCATGTGGAATGGGATAGAACAGTCGAAATGGCTTACTTGCAACCTTGGAGTAAAACAGGGATGTGAACTAAACATTCTGCTGCTTTCTCTCCAAATAGAGGACACTTCCTTTACTTAGGGTCTGAAATTATAAAGGTATGCTGATGTCATCCTAGCTGAGTTACTAGATATGTTGCATTGCATGGTCGATGACGTCCGCCAGTATTATCATATCTGGAATCTAAAAATTCTTCTTCTGCTTCTTAACTGGCCATAACAACCTGTTACAGGGTTACGGCCTGATGTAATGCAATCCTTAAGGCGTCTCTGCTTTGCGCGTCATCTCCAATCGGTGATACCGATGGTAGCTACTGTGCTCACTACCTGGTCCTTCCAGCGGAGGCATGGTCTGCCAATTCGGTGCCTCCCTTCACCAGCCGCATTGAAGGCCTTTCTCGCAGGAGCTTCTTCATCCATACGCATAACATAACCTAGCAAGCGGAGCCGTTATATTTTAATTCGCTTGACTATGTCAATGTAGAGCTCATAGAGTTCGTCCCTCTCTACCACTCATTTGCCTACTGAGGCCAAAGTAAAATCTATTGACAAGAGTGATTCTCCGCTTCATCTCCATGCTGACATCGTTTGTCATCGTGACGGTGGAACCAAGGTAGACGAAATCCTTGGCAACATTAAAAGTAAAGTTTTCAACATCAACCTGAGAATCCAACCGATGTTGTCCTCTACTCGAAGAAAACATATACTTTGTCTTGCTCTCATAAGCAAGCAAATGTATCAGTAGGCGCAAAGGTTCCAGTGACTCCTTGCTTTGTACCAATGATATATGGCCTAAAACCACACTGATAAGGTCGAATCAGTTCTTTCGCAAATTTTTTTGCAGTAGAGTAACTTTTGGGTTTCTATACAAAGAAAAAGTTTCGTGTCACTCAAAATACTCCTACGTACGCAATACACTTGAAAACTGGACTTTCGATACTCTAAGCTCTAACCCAACAAAATCATTTTGAATGTGTTAACAAAATATTATACCTACCCGATCATCGTCCAGTAAACAAATTGGCAAAGAAATTGTTTTTTTCCAACTCCCAATTCTTTCACTAGTGACTGATTTTGGCATGACATGGGACCTTGATTAACCAACTAAGTGGGACAAGAGGCAAACAGACGTAATAAGCGCCATAGATGAAACATCTATAAATATTTTCGAACGCCAAGCTCGAAATAGCGAAATCAGAAATACCAATTAACAAGTGAAACACCACTTAAATGAACGCAACTAGTACTTACAATATCGCTAATAGTCAATGCAGAACTTCTGCTGCTTAACTCTTCTGTCTCTCTATTTCCATAAGCTGAAGCAGTTCTAGGTAAAAAGTCGGATCTTTCAATCGATGTTGGAGTTGGCAGCAGGAGCCCATTCCTGGGGAGAGCTCCTGACCCCGACTCACTTGGGATTCTTTTGCTGCCAATCTCTACCAGCTTTCGGTTTACTTTCTGGGCAGTCCCAGCCCATCACGGCTGTAAATTGTTGACTGTGACAAGGCGAAAGAAAACAATCAATCGAACTAACGCAAATCCTTAGTCAACTTGCAACAGTTGGCGTTTTACTGATTATAGACAAAATTGTACATATACTACAGTGCCATATTCTACGTTCTATTCTACTTTTGATACATATTTGTTTTAACGCTGTCAATGTCTGCAAAGTTTTTCCACCTTAATCAATTAGTATGAAGGTTCAAGTACCTTTTAGATAAGCACACACACATAAAGTAAGAATGAAAAATTGGAGGCTACCAGCTGTGACTCTAATGACAAAAAGCAAAGTAATAAGAAGTTGAAAGTTGTCGGCATTTGCATACAATATGAATTTTTGTCTCAAGATACGCATTAAATTAAAAGTTTGGGTTCTGAATCGTAAGTCATTAAATAGCTCAAAATGTATTTAGAATAATGTGGCAGGCGGTTACAATATTCGAATATGTAAAACGAAAACAGCGGTTAACAATTGGCGGCAAAGAGTCTTAGAAATATCTCAGAATTCAGCTCATGATACAGTAATAGAAGACACGCCTACTCAGCTGCAGTTGTTCTCTTTTAAATTAACAATTTCTTAGGGCATCTTCTCTATCAGGAACTAATGTATTGCAGTTCCTTGGGCGACACAACTATCGCACTTTCTATCCACATCCTATGCTGCGATCTCTTGTATTTTACAACTTAGTGTCCTAGATAGGGGATAGTCCTTCACTAATCCCATAAGAGATAGTTGGTAAAAGGAGAGTTTGGAGAAGGCAAACTATGATTGACGCTCTGTGACGCAATGCACTACATTTGCGACAAGTGAGGTACAGTCCGCTTTGCTTACATTAGTATGGCAGCGAGAGCAGATTTGAGGAAAAGCAATATTTCCAATTAACTTACATAGTATCTTACAACTAAAATTATAAATATACCGATACTTTGCCGCCTTTGTAATAGTTATTCTCCATTCTTTCTCCTCTTCCTCTTCATTTGTCATCATTACCAGCGGAGCGGGCTGCGGCGGAGCAACTCATCCTCAACGTAGTGAGTAGGGGGTGGTACTGCTCATCCTGATTTCCAACCTCCTCCGACTTCAACCGTTCCACATTTCGCTTTCTCTTCGTCGTCATGAGGCAGGGCTCCTCATAATCGCTTGTCTTCGGTCATGTTCATATTTCTCTTCGTCCTTGTTATTACCTTTATTTTTCTTCGGTTGTATTCCTCTTTCTCATTGTCATTCTCATCCTCAGCGTAGCGAGCACGTTGCGGAAGGTTTGGTTTTTCTCTACATTTTGCGGTTATACACAGGTTATATAAAAAAAACTTTGGCAAATGTTGCCCTGGCAATACATCTGACTCAAAATACCTTTGAAATTAAATAAAAGGCTCGGTGTAGTAGTATGTAGTCATTAGGGTGGGTCGTAAAAAAGGTTTAAAAATACCGCCCTCTATTTGGAAACGATATGAGCTTGTATATAAATATGATATTTTATATCTCAAAACATAAAATTTTGAAAGTGGACCAATAGAAATTTAAGCTTGTTCTGAGCTACTATCGATACAAGCTTTCATACTTTTCTTTTGGTTTGGGTACTGACTCATCAGGAATGCATTCCTGTTTTAACATATATAGATTGCATAGCTAATATATAGCATTTGAAAGAATTTCCGCAATTAGTATAACAAAAATATTGTCATTAGCAGAGCGGAGGAAGGATTAACCCTGCTCCTACTTCTTACATCATTATAAGGGGAGGGAATGCGTCAGGATTTAAAATCAGGTATCACTTTTCAATAATAGCAAGGATAATTAGTATATCCTTTGAAACATCATATGAACAAATGAATTTGCACAAAAAGCTAAAGTGCAAACCACACGCTTAATTGAATGCAACTATTTATGGCTCTTCTGTGCACACACAGGACACACAATGGGCACAAATTCATTGATAGAACGACCACATGAATTAGTTACATTTTCAGAGAACCAAACAATACATAAACGCATTACATTATAATGCATTATCTATAAAGTCACACTCCATCGCAGCCTCTGAGTCGCTCATATGTGTGCACATAGTAAATGTGTGTTCATGGTTGGTGTTGTTTTAGTTGCAACAAGTTGTTACAGTGTTTGCTTTTGCAAGTTGCCTCTATAATTAGGAGAGGCAAACACAAAACACAAAATGCAGACACGTATAAACAAACACACACTGAGAAAAAAGTTGATTTGGAATTGGTTTCGATAGCTTAGTCGATATTTCTGCTTACGGACAAAGAAGCTCCTAGGAAAAAATTCTTCAATATGGCTGTTGAAAGAAGACGAAGAAGGGATGGGCCGAGTCTCCGTTGGAGGGGCCCAGTAGAGGCGGCGCACTAACTGAATTTGGGAGTGGAGACGGCGTGCGCGAAGCTCAAGAAACTGAAGCCCTACATCAGGAGGTACTAAGCCTTTCTTATCTATAAATTACTGTAAAAAATTATAAGTTCATAAAGTTAACTATAATAAAATATATAATACCACATAGCTAACAATGAAATTAATCAGCTCCACCGTGATTTTTTTTTTGGTATTATATTTTAATCTTAATTTTTTCGACTTACTTCAGTTACTATCCACAATGTTGTGTCAATCTTTAAGAAAAAAATCTTAGAGAATGTTGTAGCAGGCTCTTTAAGTGATACGCTCACCTCAGGTTCACGCTAAAAATTTCCAAACATCTTCGAAAATCATGCAGCGGACCTTTGACGTTACAAGTCTCTAAATGGTATCATAGCTCACAAACACAATCGGGCAACGTAACCTGCTCTCCTTACGGCCCTGCTAATATAGCACTCGAGCACTTTACGTTTTGCATATAACACCCAATGCGCGGCTATAGATATTTCACATCAAAGACTTTTCCCAAAAATTATTGATTGTGATTTTTGTGTCTATTTTTTCAACAAAAAATCATAGGTAAATATGGTGGTGGTAGAAAACTCGACTTGTAGTGTAAGCTAGTGTAAATGTTCCAGAAACATAAGAGTTAAAAGTTTCAGCTCAGGAGGAAAAAGGTCACTAAACTGTCCATGCAGCAGAAAGAGCAGTTAATAACTAGAGGGCCAAATAAAAAGACATCAACATCACAATCACCAGATTATAGAGAGAAAGAGCTGCAGAAAAGGGCGATTTTTTTGTACAACTTTCTAAGGACCTGTCCTTGTAACGGTCCTTATATGCCCCTATAAATTCAGTCGGTTATCAAGCATACTTAAGCATTGTGAACGACGAAGAACCTCTTCTCAAGGTATATAGTATAGGTGTAGAGCACACATTAATGCACTTGACAGCATTGATTTTTGGAATAAACTTGTCGCACCATACATCAAGCGCAGAAACATATTGCTTCGCAAGTAAAACTGTTAAAACAACAAATATCATCGGAAGATTACGCAAATAGTATTCTCTAAGGATGAAAACACATTTTTTCAGATAGCAAACTCAGATCAGCTATAAATAAACTATATATAAACTATAAAGCAGGTCTAAGCCTACTTCCTTGGTACACTCTATCATTAATACACGAAAGTGTCCAGCAGGTACGACCGTAAAATCCAAAAAAAAGAAGCAGGAAGCTTCTGCTTAAGACAGCAATCCTCTTATCCTGTCGCAAGTTGGTTGGATAAGAATTAAGATGCCATTGCATATTGCTTCCTAATAATATCATAAAAATACTCCGGCGGTAAATATCATCTAAGAAAAAAATATATCCATATTTGAGACCTATGAGAACTAAGTTGCAGGGTAGTGGCGCTCTTAAAGTAATTGTACAACGGAGATATGGGGGATGATTCTGAAAAGATCAACAATGTATGGTTTATAAGCCTAACATGAGTCTTCGTACCAAACTTGGTGGCTCTAGCTTAAATAATAACATTTCTGTAAAAAGTGAAATTTTGTTGCAGCTTGTACGTACAGTTTTTCAAAAAAAAAATTGTAAAAAGTGCGTCTGCACTGCCACTATCCAGGTCAGCTTAGTATCAAGGGTCAGCCCGATTTACTTTATATCGGTAGCCAGTGCCAGAATCACACATTTTAACATTGGAAGGATCCACTTACGGGCGACATAACCGAGCCTACAAAAGGTGCGAGTTACAAATCACACGGTCTCGGTTCATGAAACAGATGCCTAAGCGCTAATGCTGACCAGAACTTACGTAAAACACCAAAATTCGTTTTTTTCTCTCACTGCAACGCACACAAAGAGAACACACTCACACACACACCTTTGTGAAGCACATTCCACACATACTTAAGTGCATTAAAACCAAAGCAGGATATGCAATTTATCGAAACTGCATTGAACAAAGTTCAGGGTCTTCTAGCCATACCTCTCGAAACACCGCCCCCTGGTTCCCACATTACTTATCAACCAATCATGCTTTGTATAGCTAATTAAGGCTTGTGCCATAAATTTTGGTCTGCCAGGTATAAAAGCTAAAGTTTAAGTAAAGTGCTGATGCCTGCACTTAAGTTTTGAAAGTAATAGTGAGGGCCTGGATGGGTTCCAGAGGTAGTATGCGGCGCTGACTGCGTTATGATTTTTGCACTAATTACGCAATTTGCGTTAAAAAACAAAACAGCCAACACGTAAATAATTTAGCAAGTGCAAAAAAAGTTTGTCTTGACTAATTAGAAAGTTTGGCGTTAGGCACACACACACACACACACACACACACACACACACACACACATACATACACATACAGACACCCACACTTAGTGTGGCCGTTTGATGCTGTCGGCAACAGAAATGCTTGGCTAAAAGAGACAAGCCAACGCCCTAACCTCAAAACTTCTTGACAATCATTTGACAAGCGACAAAAACACAACTTGCAACAACGAAATTGCTAACAACAAGCAAGCCAAGGCTAACAGGCAGTCACTGCCTCTGTTTTTGTTGTTTTTGTATTTGTTGTTGTTGCAACACATTAACAAAAAGTGCCAGAAACTTGTACTACACTCTCCTTCACAGCTTAAAACATTTCTCTTTACACTTATTAATCGAATCGTAAATTAAGCTTTCACACCTAATTCCATACCCTTTGCTTGTTGTTTTTGTCATTGATGATTTTTCATGCCCGGCCAAAAAACACGACAACTCTTTATCAATGCCGACAGCCGCCATTTTGTAAATTAGCATTTCAAATATTTTCGTGCCCCATTTTCAATGGCAGAGCTTGAACGTTGAACGCAGCACTCGACGTTCGTCCTGATTTCCCATTACTCGAACACTCCAACTCAAACTCAGCTGCCCAGTTGAGAGATTGTGTGAAGCATATTTGGGGGTATCCTTGGCGTATGCCTGTGCCAGACAAGGCTGCGTGTCCAAATTTTATAAATTTACCATTTTATTTGGCGTGCTTGAGCGTTTTAATTATTAGTGTAAATGCAATTAGTCAATAAATTTGATGAAAATTACAAATTCCCATGCAAACAGCACAGCACTCCATAGCTGGACAACAGCTGTGCCAACCAGGCACCAGCGCCAGGACGTGCGTGTTCTTATCAGTGTTCATCATTTCTTGGCGGCGCCGAAGGTGTCCGAACATTGATCATTGCTGAGGCGCCAAGCAGCGGGAAAGAGTATTTTATGGACAGTGGGGAGCTGGGTTGGTTGCCAGCTATTGTATATAGACCGATGAGTTAGCAAGTAAATCACTTAGACTATTTTGGGCGAGACAAGGAGAGCCCAAGATATATAACCACTTCTGCGGTGCCACTTCGACTTGGCGAAACTAAGAGATTTTATTGACTATCAAAGAGAATGTCTGGAATAAGCGACCTGGTCTTGTTCTTATAAAGATATTTTTGGCGGCTCAAACTTCACAAACAAGAAGTAAAACTTCAAAGTTTTTTTATTTATTTTTTCCCCCGATATTTTTGGACTCTCTAATAAGTCCATCTTCAGGTGGTTTGTCGTAAATCAATCTTATTCGGTTTCTTATACATAAACCGAGTAAATGACAGTAGGTATCAAAGAGTTTTATTTGCCTGCTCGAACATTATTTTATACGATGGGCTTCATCAACAAGCCTACAATCAGAGTACATCTTCGAAAAGCTTGAACTAGATACATATAAAATTTGATCCAGACAGTGCCAAACAGTGGCACTTTTAATCAAATTTCTGTGCAATTTTTTGTATCGATATGTAGCGGAGTATTGGCGTAACTGTACTAAAGGTCAACACTGTTTTGTATTCAAGCCTATCACGAGTCTTCATATCAAATTTGGTAGCTCTACACAACTGTGCTCTAAGATCTATTGCGTCCATACTGAGCTTATGCCCTTCCTGCTTCTCTGCAATATTATTATAAATTTGGGTGGTTTGAAGATGCTTGCATCGTCTTTCGAGACTCTGCACATTCCCAAGAGGCACATTCTTCTTCTCGCCAAAGCATCAAATAATACGTACTGCGAGGATTCCTCTCCAAGTTCAGAGAGCTAACAGATTTTGGAGCTGGTGATTCCCAGCTTACTCAACTTCCCTTTCAGCCTACAGAGTCCAATAAGCAAACCAGTTAGAATAGTATAAGAATTCTTATTCTATTGTGAGATATTCTTGAACCTCTTTAAGCTGTTGGCATAACATGCCTGGGGCATAGATCTAGTCTATGGCTCATTTCAATCACTCTTTTCAAGAAAAAGATAAATGTGAAGGCGAATATGATATTGCAGTCATTCCTAATATTAGGATTTAACAGTTGGCCATCAAGGCGCGAAGCATACAAAACTGTATTTTATTTTCTTAATTCTATAGCTTTCATTCCATCCAATTTGAAAAATGTAAAACTAGACAACAAAGACCGCACATTTTTTTCAGTGCATTCTACAACAGACAGTAAAAACGACTTCAAATACCGAGCCTAAAAAAAGTCGCATAGAAAATTTATTGGCGCTGTTCGAGCGTCGACCTTGGCTGGTTTTAAATGCCGCCGTAAGGTGTTTTTGGCCCCCCTAAGTCTTTATTTAGGGGATGGGCTAACGCTTTAATAAATTTGTTTTGGAAGCTAAAAAATATGTCGCGTCATCATAATTTGTTTTGTGAACGCTGACAATGTGATTTATGTAGCATGTACTTAAGCTTGCTCAATAAATGGTCAGTAAAAATGATAATCAAAAAATAAACAACAATTGAAAAAACAAGAAAGACCAAATTCAATTTCATTGTGTAATTGTTGTGTGTTTAGCAAATGCAAACTTTTATAAAAGGACCCTCGGGACAACAAACAAAGAACGCCAATAAACATTACACAACTCTACAATATTGTAAATGAAACAAAGAACAATTGTTACATGCACTGGACATATGTGTAACTACACACACACACACACACACAGACACACACACACGCACAATTACAAGCAGACACACTACTACAAATATTATAGTAAAAAATTTGATGCTGACAGTCGGGACGGTGCCCGATGGTGGAATACCCTGTACCCTTTTTTTTATAAACACTAAATACGGTAAAATGGGAACGCAAGTATCCACTCTTTTCATAAGATCGATATGCCTGTAAACATTTTCCTATTGGGAAATTCCAGTTGACAAGTTTTCCTATTGGGAAGTAAAATTACTTTTATACGCAAAACTCCAGTTTTCTTGGGTCAATGTCGTAGATTTTTTAACATAGATCAAAAATACATTTATAAATGTGTGTGGCAATTTTCAAATCAATAAATTGGGGGATTGACAGTAATTAAGGTAAATCGATAGCGGGGGAAAGGGGGGGGGGGGGGTCTCCACACCAAATTTTGTAACTCTAGCTCATAGCATATTTTTGACTATATGCTACTTTTGATGTATCTATCCGATCTCGATCGTTTTTGGAACATAGATGCACATTAATACGACGCACATCTGAGGAGTTTCGACTTGATAGACTCAATGGAGCGGTTGTAAATCGCGCAAATCTGTCACGGGGAAGGGGGTAAGATATCGACTTGATTTGACAAACTTCATCTTACATTAGATTACGCGCATCTTTTGGTAAAATGTAGTGTATCTAGCTCTTATAGTCTCGGAGATCTATGCCCTCATAGGGACAGACCGACATGGTCCAATCGCTACCCGAGTCAATGATAAGACTTTTTGCCCATGGAACTTACGGTGTGCCACGCCTCCTTCTGCCTGTCACATACATTGCACAAATCTATAATACCCTTTTACACTATGTGTACAGGGTATAAAAAGTGAGCACAAAACAATTGCAAACAAATGCTAAACGGTATGGCAATGGCATTTGTTTAAAGGAGAGCGAGAGAGAGCGAAAGGAAGCGCCATAATTGAATTGCTGTCGGAGACTGTTTCCGTTAAACATGGTCAAATATTTAAAAGTGAGCGAATAGAGAGAGGGAGAGAGCGTGAGTGAGCGTGGATATGCGTGGGAGAGACTCTCCCCCAGAGGCAAATCAAACTCAAGGACACTTTCAACATTTTGAAACAATATGGAGAACAAAAGGCAGCCGAAGCCTTTCATTTCGCAATTTTGAAAACATTTTCATTTCACTTTACTGACCGACCGACCGACCGACCGACAGACCGACCGACCGACAGACCGACAGAACTCCCCCTCAAAACAGTGGCCAGCTTCCGGCTACGCACTTGTTATTGTTACTGTAGTTGTTGTTGTTTATGTTGGTTTTGTTATTGACGTTGTTTTAACTATGTGATTTGACTCTCTGGCAATCGCGTTTCCATGACATTGTAGCGCATCGATAAGGCTTGCCTTTGTTTCGGCCAAATACCAACAAACGTGGCTCATTTGCAGCCATCCATTAGAATTAAGGCTAACATTGGCATAGCTTTTTCAACAGCAAGAGCCACAGTAAAGCAAAAACGAACATATTTGTATAGCTGAAATCGCATGCTCTTCCAGGAAAACCACGAAAAGGCTCTCAAATGATAGTTCCTAGTATTGGGGGAAGCTCTACACTGTGATGTTTATTGACGGATTGCTTTCAGCCTAATATTCAGATGAATAAGGTATGTGTGTTTTGGTTGAAATCCGATTGAAAGAGATTCCTGACTCACAACTGAGTAAACTTATTTATATTATATGTGGCATAAAAGTGGGCTTTAACTTTTAAACATGATAAAAGTAGATGAGATGATTACAACCTAATCTAAATAAGAACCTTTGAGTTTCAAAACCCAAGAAAGAATTGAACAACTCCACAGATTTCTTCGTAGTAGCAAATTCTCGTATACCAAACATACACCAAAAGATAAAAAGTTCCCATACCTTTGATGCATTATTTTCACAGAAATAATATCTGTACAAAAAACAATTGTTGCTAATCATCAAATCGACTTTATTCGGTTATTCGGGTTTAACAGTCTCAGATTCACTAGGGGTCTCATATATATAGCTTCAAAAACAAGAAACTAGAAATTGGACCAGAAGACTAGGGCAAAACGACTAAAGATGCTTATAATAATTGTTTTATGTACTAACTTTCTTGCCCATACTTACTCCTCCACACCTCATTACATATTCTATAAGCATAAATAAAACGAAGTATACCCAATGAAAGAGTATAACTACAGCTAAAGCCACTTAACAACTTTAACATTAGTACAGTTACGCTCACTTTGCTCTGCGAACGTGATGTGCATGAAAATGAGCGAGGGCTTGCGATCTGTTTCCGTTATTAGAATTCGCATAAATGGAGATATCAAGAAGTTTATAGGTACATTTTTCTAGTGTTATCGTTTAACGAAAAGTTATAAAATGTGTTACATTTCTGATATGTCGATTATTAGTAAAGTAAGCTGGCCTGTTCCAGTAGTAGTACGAGCTCAACATTGGTCATGTAAAAGATGCATCTGTGTCAACTTTAGAGTCATGGAGATATCTGACAGGATTTTATTTCCGCGGCCATTCCCAAGATAGTCTATGTGTGAGGCTGCAGCCTCAAAAGCATGCTTGTGTTGTGATCTCTCTTAAACCGACTCATTAGTAGGCAAAAAAGAGCAATAGCAAAACAAACGCAAATGTATGCACTGTCTTGGGTATGGCCGCATTTCAGCAATTCTACTCAATGTCGGATTCAACTCTATTGCTTTCATTTTCTTTAAAAAGCGGTTTTAACAACAAGAGCATTGCATTCGCTTATTTGAAGTTAAGGGCATTAAAGGAGACCGAAAAATGTATAGTTTAAAATAAAATAAAGTGTGCTGAAAGTCGTGAAGCATGCGTGTTTCTACCATAATGTACTAAAAAATCTGCTTGTGCATCTGGTTATCAAAGAAAGCATTCCTATCCCTCTTTAGCGTTAGCCAAGCCTCAAAATGCAAGGAAATGGTATGAATATTGGAATCCAAAGGATTCCGGAGGCGATAAAGCAAACGTCAAAAAGATCCGACTCTATTGTGAACATGCCTCAGTACTTCGAAAACACACATTTTCTCCCACCCACTAGAAAAAATACTGGACGGTAAATAAGCTTTTCAGCAATGAAAGTCGAAACTAATGAATTCTTCTTAACTAGCCATAACAACCCTTTATCGGGTTACGGCCTGATGTAAAGCTCCCCCCAGGCTTCGTCAATGTCGATGGTATCAAAAGGCTCGGAGAAGCTCTTTCCTGCCTTGACGGAGCTGCTTGTCGCACCAACTTTGCTGGGATTCCAAACTCATACAGAGCGACATATACGCGATCGCTCAACGGAATGGAATTGGTCTTTCACACAGTACGCTCGATAAGGCCTTATATGCAATATAAAGAAGACTAATACCACGGTAGTTAGCGCACAGCGTGGGGTCAACCCTCTTGAGGACAGGGCAGAGGACACCAAGATCCCAAATAAACGGGCATGCTCTTGACCAGCTCATTGTCGCCAGTCTTGAACAACTCAGCAGGCAGTTCATGTACGCCAGCAGCCTTCGTCATGGCTAGGTGGCGGTATATCCACGTCGTCTATAATTGGGGCATTATCCTCATCATCACCAGTAAGCCAGAGAGGTGCTTCCTCTACAACCTCAGTGATCCCTGTGCATCCACTACCAGATCTCCCTCTGCATCTCTAATGGAATACGGTCCGGTACTAAATCCTTCAGCCTGATGCATGACTTTTTGGAAGAGCTTCCCAACGTCATTCCTTCTCCTGCACATCTCGACCTCCTCCCACACAAGTTTTCGCTTTCTTCCAATCTTAAAACCTTAAAATAGTTTTAGGTGATTTTAATATCATGGGCTGGGCAGCGGTCATGGTCTATCGTAGAACGCATCTTTGGTAGCATCTTCCTTGTCTTCCGTGTGGGGCGTGTAGGCAAATCAGGCTGATGCTAAAAAATTTTACCTTGATACAGATTGTTGCCAGCCTTTCGTTCACTGGGGTGATCTGCGAGACAGGGTACCGCGCCTCTCCGCATGGCAGCTGTAGCAAATGGCGTAGTCTGCTACATCGCAGCCGCCTTGCTCTTTCCATTGCATCTCCTGGATGGCTGTTATGTCTGCCTTGCGCATCCTGAGAGCATTCGTCAGCAGGGTACAGGCACCATTCCAATTAAGGGTCCGAAAACTCAAGGTGCTTACCCGCATTGTCAAATCATAGTCTACGTCTCGGAACAACTCAGTGTCATTATTAGTCGCCTCATACGAAAAAACTTTGACCTGCTGAGGTGGTATTCTCTAACCCGGTCACCACACGGAGATTCCTAAGAATGCACCATTTTGTGTTCTATTGATTCAGAAAGGATTTTCTGTAAATCTGGCTTTCTTTTATAAGTATTAGACGCGCATCGCTTGAACCAAAGCATGTGAAGCATTAGGAACTCCCAATGATCTAACCTTATTATACGCTGTACATAGAGCGTAAAAGGGTATTATAGGTTTGTATGTAACAGGCAGAGGTCAGACCATATGTCCCATGGCACGAAAATTTACCAAAAGATGGGCATTTACACCGAAAAGATGAAGTTTGTCGAATCACGTCGATAACTTACCCCCTTCCCCTGTGACAGACTTTCGCGGTTTACAGCCGCTCCGTTAAATCTACCATCTCTAAACTCGACAGAGGTATGCGCACCTATGTTTCAAAAATGTTCGAAATCGGATAAAAACATCAAAAGTTATAGTCTTAATTACAGCCGCACCCCGCAACATATTGATATGAAAATTGCTACATTTATTTATAAAAGTGTTTTTGATCTATGTTACAAAATTCAAGGACATAGGCCCACAAATACTGGAGTTATGGGTATAAAAGACATTTTATTTTTTAATTTTTTTAACTCCCCAATTTGGCCAACCATAAGCCCGCTTAGGCACAACTATTGACTTGTAACCAAGCACCTTGTTGTTAAGACTCAACTGGCTCCTAGAACGCAAGAGCCAGTTGAGCTTTTTAAGTTTAGAGTAGCAAGCAGATGGGGTCATTAGCCAGCTTTAATACAACGCATTCTCGATCTCACATCCTGCACCTCAACCATAAAACAATGCCTCTAAAGGTACGACCTCAAAAGATTGACGTGAACTTGAAAAGCAAACGTTAGTGCCAGACGCGGTCAAACACTTGCTGGATATCTGAGAAAACGGCAGAGTGATGGAAACGCAACATGCCATTAAAAATGAACAGCAGCTTTCCTTGCTGGAAAGGGCCTTAACTACTTTGCCGTCAATCCCGTCATACCCAGGAGCCTTTTTATACCTTGTGCACAAAGTGTAAAAGGGTATTATAGATTTGTGCAATGTATGTAACAGGCAGAAGGAGGTGTGGCAGACCATAAGTTCCATGGGAAAAAATGGTCAGGAACAATAGTCGAGTCGATATAGACATGTCCGTCTGCCTGTCCGCCTGTCTTTCCCCGTGTGGTGGTGGGGTAGAATACCACCACAGCATATCATAGCTTGTCGTATGTGGCGACTAATTGACAACTTGCCTGTTCTTATCGGTTGGGTACTACTACGTCTGCTTGTACCTACCTTTGATTTTATCGGGCAAACATTGGATAGAGCGTTTAGGCGGCCTTCTAATGACAACAGGTGTAGCGAGCCTAAACTGTTGAGAGTTTTTAATTTCGTAGTACCTTCGGGTATGAAACTCGTACCAGGAGTATGAACTGACGCCACGGGTAGTCAGCAAAGCCCGAATAGTCGTTTCTTTTTAGGGGCGGCTTTGTGCGACTGACTTTTGAATATAACAGTTACTATCATTACTATTGGTACTAACATCTTAAGTAAGCCTCTGAAAAACTATTCGGGAAACAATGAAATCTATTTCCACAAAACTTTAAGAGCTTCATAAAAACATCGGTCTTCAAATTTTATTTTACTGAAAGTGATAAAATATCTCAAATCGCTCTTAAAAACATATTGCATCAACCTTCCGACTGAAGTCTGTAACTTGAAAAATGTTTAAAAATAAAGAAGCACGATCGGAAGTACCGTGTATGGCCGCCATAATTTTCATCGTGTGCTTAGGCCTTGCGGCAGAAACGTAAACAATGAACAGCTGATGGCGCTCATTTATTTACTTCTATCGAACTACGAACGCAATAAATTGTTTCTTGTTATGCAGCGCTTCCTAAAGATATTTGGCCAACAAAAGTGCCAAGTTATTGGCATGATACACGTGCAAGCGCTGCCGGGTAAGTAAGTTGTAACCCCCTAATGATGCCAAAAATAAACTTAAGTTCCCTGAAGGTACGCCACGTTATGATGGCAACTGGCAGCAGACTATTGATAAGGCCATACACGAGGCAAACATTTACAAGCAACACAAACTGGTGGGTACAACAACAACATGCCATAAGGACAAATTTCACTTAACAAGCTGTTCTGCAGGATGCCGTGCTCATAGAGAACATGCATGATATACCCTACATACCAGAACGCCAATTGGGTCCGGAAATAGTGGCGAGCATGACGCGACTGGCTCAAGCGGTACGTGATGTAATACCAAGGCAAACGCCCTGCGGCGTGCAGGTCCTGGCCTGTGGCAACAAACAGGCTTTGGCTATAGCCAAGGCCAGCCAGCTACAGTTTATACGCGCCGAGGGATTTGTTTTTGGTCATGTCGCCGATGAAGGCTATACAGATGCCTGCGCTGGCGATTTGCTGCGCTATAGACGATCTATTGATGCTGACGATGTGCTTATCTTTAGCGATCTCAAAAAGAAACACAGCTCGCATGCCATAACAGCGGATGTGAGTCTGCTAGAGACTTCGCATGCGGCTGAGTTCTTCCTAACCGACGGCATTATCATCACAGGCACTGCTACGGGCCATGCGGCTAGCCCCAAGGATTTAGAGGAACTGTGGGGCAAGGTTAAGGTCCCGCTGCTTATTGGTTCAGGCGTGACAGCAAATAATATTGTGGAGTACTATGACAAAGCTCAAGCAGTTATTATTGGTTCGCATTTTAAGCATAAAGGCAGCTGGGATCAGGAAATCAGCGAAGCAAATGTAGGAAACTTTATGCAAAAGATTTCTGAACTGCGGCTAGGTAAATGAACAGAATGATAAGTTCGAAATGTGTCAAAAAAAATATGTTAGAAACCACCCTTCACTAAGTTTATATGCATTTATTATGATGCAAATGAAAATTAATGTGTATATATTTGTATATAATGTGATGATATTACGATATGAGTTTCATTTCTAAAAAAGATTGGCAAAGAAGGAATAAATGCGTTCACGCAAGGAATTTCCTTTGTGGTTGCTGTCAGTGACATTGTTGGGAAACACAAAAGGCTTCTTCTCAGCAACCGTTTCACCGACATCCGGCATATCATCAAACTTGACGCGCTTCTTCTGCGGCGGCACTCCATTAACATCAGCATGGTGTCCCTGTGACAATTGCTCAGGCACTGACCAGCTGGTATTGCCGCTCTTTTGGCTGCCACCGCTGGAGCGCAGCGGGAAAAGTACATCGCGAAAGTTGCCATTGCCAAGATCTCCGTCAATGCCAAACACATCCTCACGTTTAATAGCAGTGGGTATAGTGTTATCCACATTGTGCGCACGGAAATACGATTTGGAGTCGGAGTAACGGCTAGCAAAACCATAACTGGGATCTTCAGCGGCAGTAGCCGTAGCTGTGGTGCTGCGCTTGAGTATGCCACGCACATTGGATCCCTTATCGGGGGCAATCATTTTATAGAGCTTCGATATACGATTTTCTTTTTGATTGCCTGCAGCGTTTGACTGTATTTGACGAATTTGTACGCTAGCCGTGGCTGGAGTTTGTGGTACTGGTGGTGGGGGTGCTGGACGTTTGAGCGCCATTACCTTCTTGTTGGCTATGTTGGCAGCCACAGGCAGAGTCTTAAATGTGCCAGCACAAGCTTTGCGCTTGAGCGGAAAGCAGGCGCTACCTGTATTAGCATTCGGATCCTGTTCATCCTCAGAATCTGTGCTGCGATTATTGTTTCGAAATATGGTTTCATATTCCTGGAAATAGAAATATCTCAGTAAGCACATACCTTTTTTATTCATATAACATGAAAAACTGCTGTTACTCACGGATTTACGCTTGTTCGGACTGAGCACATAGTCGGCACCAAAATGCTTCATGTCTTTCTTGCGTATGGGCGTACGCTTGCTGGAATCTTTTCGCAAGGTTTTGCGACACTGCACATGCAGGTCTATGGCATCGCGTATAAAAGCCACCCAAGTTCTAGCAATATGCAAATCTCCAGTGCCAAAAATAATGCCATCGTTTTGACAAGTCAACTTGAAATTGCCTGGCAACATTTCATAGACCTTGCACTTTTTCAAAGGAAAGATGCAGCAGCATTCTAGGGAGTTTTCCACAACGGTATTGGGTGCACGCTCCTTGATCACTTTACAGTACATGAATATGTCTGTCATCAACACACAATAACGCTTGATTTCCTGGCCTTTGTGGTTAATCTTTTGGAGCATGCCTTCTTTAATAACACGACGCGAGGGCTTGACAATGTTGGGCGTGCGATTTACTAAAGAGTTCTGCAAGTGTATCAAATACTGAGTGATTTCTTGCTCCTCCACGCACGCATTTATATGCGAGGCAGCTGCTTCAATCTCCTTCACAGACTCTGCGAATAGTTAACTAATTAGCACAAATGAATAGTTGTAAGGTGCGATACGTACCCTTCAAAACTTTATACTCCGCATCTGCTGGACTAGTATAGAGCAGCACCTGCTCCAGCAGCAGCTTGTAGCGCGGCACACGCTGTATGGGCACTATCATTAAAGAGTTTAGCTTACGCTGCACTTCCGGACGGCTCTCAGTTTGCTCCAGAAATTTACGAAACACTGGATTCTTGCTGATTAAGTCCTGTAGTATAAACAAAGCGCCGCGGTAGTCGAAAGCATATACAGAGTAGAGCTTAAAGAATGGAGCCATTTTAAGAAATGCTTGCGCAACATTCTCCGTATTCGCCTCTAGCTCGCGTAAAAACTCGCCATTTAAATTATGAATCATTTCAATCTGGCCAAACAATGCAGTATGATTGGAGCCATCAATTATGGCTTGGTCTTTAAGTGGACGCACAAAGTAATTCATAAGCAGCTCCAGCTGTTCCAAATAAGATTTTTCCGAAGAAATAATTTCCTTAATGGCTTGCAGTCGAAATTCCAAGCGCTTGCCTGCCTCGGGATTGGGGGAACCAATGGGACTGCTGCCATTGCTATCCAACATGCTGCACACTGTAATTACACATTTAAAGCGGCTGCACATGCGCTGCAATAATTCCAAATACACACCTTTTTTGCGAGATTTTGCAGTCAGCAAATTGCGCTCCTGCAGCACTAGACGCAGCTCACGACTAAAGCTCAAAGGAGTGTGCGGTGATGCACCCTTGGGCAATTGCCCAAGATTTTTACGATTTGGCGTAAACATTTTAACACAAATATAGGAAAAATTACGCCAGGACGAACTAAAAAAAAAACACGAACACGGCAACGACGCCGACAAACAACCAACACCTGTTTTTCCTGTTGGTTTTAAAAAAAAGCGCGCGTCAACGTTTTACAACACTGCTTAAATATGTTAAACGATAACAATTGTATTTAATTTCGAGAATTTTTGCTTTGAAGCATATTTTTTTTATAAAAACGACAAGAGGTAACTAGAATTCATCGTAATACAACGATACAAAAGAGGGAGAAAAGAATTTAAAAATATTTTAGTGAAAACAAGCGTGTTATTAGAAACTAATTTATACGCTTTTTATAATATATTCAATGTATGTATATATATATTGTATGATAATATTACGTGTACACCTTTTTAAATTACAAAAAGTAAACGATTTATTTACCATTTTGTACAAATTGCAACGTTTTTTAGCTCATCGATATACAAAAAATTTGTACACACTGTTTTAACTTGACAAGTAAAATTGCATGCAGTAGCCCTGGTACCCAAGTGACTGCATCAACAATTATTTATTTTTATACGTGGTGTTGGCTGTTGACATGATAGTTGCTTAGTTTTTAAAGTATAATTGCAATAAGCATAAGCATTAAGCATAAAATGCATGCAAAACTTAGCGAAGCAGGGGCCCGCATTGTGAAGCGAATAGATGCAGAAATTGGCGAAGACATCAGCCGGCTGCATCGGTCTTCCGTGCTCGTGGACTATTACAAAGAGAGATTGCAAAGTTTAAGTAATACAGTAAGTAGTTCAATTGTTGAGAAAGTGCACTCTTTAAATGAAAGTCTACTTGCAGCTGAACTATGAAGATCCGCAAAACGTTTCCGTTTTCAAGTCGGCTTTCCACAGCCAGCAACACGTTTGCGACAGCATCGAATTCGAATGTGAAAAACTTGCTCAATTTAGCCATAAACTGAAGCTAAAACTGCAAGAATGTCAGCCTGCTTTGAACGCTGTAGAAAAGGATTTGCAACAAGTGCGACAGCTGCAGCGGCTAACGAATTATCTGCGCCTTGTACAGGACATACAAGAAATAAATGCATCGCTTGTCAACGCCATTAAGGGCAAGGATGAAGAGAGGCTAGTTAACATTTATTTAACACTCTACGAAGGCAATGATTATGAGCACAGCGTAGTTGGGCGACTACATGCCGTACAAGCGCAGGCTCTTAAATCCTATGCGGTGCGCACTGCCATATACTGGCACAAGCTGCTCATACAACGCTTGTCCAACGAATTCGAGATTGTCCTTAAGAACATGCGTTGGGCACACGTCGAGCAGCAAGCTCTAAACTATTCGCCATCGCGGGACACAGCTAAGGCGCAACTATTGGCGGAATATATATTTCTTATAAAGTCTCCATCAGAGGAACGTCCGCAGCTACATAGCATTACACCGAGCATTCTTTGCCCGCCAATTAGCCAAGTGGCACAGCTGCTGTTGGCGCCCTATCGCCAGCGCTTTATGTTCCATTTTACGGGCACGCGGCAAACCAATCGACTAGATAAACCAGAATGGTTCTTTACACAAATTCTTAACTGGGGCAAGGAAACGCACATTTTTGTAGGTAAAACATTTCAATCGGCGGCGATGAAGGCAGGCAAGCTGGACTACAATTTAAGAGTGAGTTATTTAATGAGTTTGTTTAGTGAGTTTTTGCTTTAGATTGGCTTGTTTAGCCCATGTAATGGAGGTTCAGATTTAGATCTCTAGGAAGATTATATTAAAGGTCTTATTAAAAAGACAACGTGGCTAAGGAATCTTTTGATAAGTGTTGGTCCGACCTACACCTCTTTTCGAAATTTCTTTCTAATTATGTATTGATAACATTTTTTTGTATATTTCCAGCTGGAGTTTGTGCGGGGACTCGTACAGCTTACCATTGAAAAACTGGCAGCGGATATAGAGCAAATAGCCAGCGATGAACACCTCTATGCACATCTGCTAGATGAGACATTGGCGTTTGAGTCGGAGTTACGCGAAATATTTGGATATCCCGCCAGCTTTCCCAGTGCCATGTGCGTCATAACACAGCCCAAATATCTACAACAGTGGATTGCCTTGGAAGAGCAGTGTATGCTTAAACTTTATAGAAGCATTTTTAAACTATTAAAACATAAATTTTTTCAGTTTGTGCGGAAAAAATGGATGAAATATTGCAGGCGGAAACACCATTTCAGCTAATTGATCCAAACACATACGAGGATGATCTAAAAATACCAAAATGTGCCGATCAATTCATGCGTCTGCTGGATGCTATTAAGGATCGTTACTATGCGCTCATTCAGCCCGGTCATCAGCTGCAATTTTTGCAGCTGCAGCTAGAATTGATTGATAGTTTTCGACGTCGCTTGGTGCAACTACATAGTAGTGGCGCAGTGTCTAGTATACCAGTTTTAAATGCTATTAACTATCTTATCATGGTGCTACGTGAATGGGGCGAAAATGTGCACTATCTACATCTGCACTCTGCTATGGCTGGTCCCAACGCAACTGAGATTCATTCTGTGTTTGAACAAGCGGTCAATGAGCTGGAACATTGGGCACAGAAGCTAATGCAGAATCTGGCCACAAAAGCCGTACACGAAATGAAGGCTAAGTCGATGAGCTACCGTCATGATGCCTGGCCCACCATGTCGGAACAAAGCAGCAGGGAGCCCTTTATACTATCTCCTAGTGGCGGTGAAATGTTTCAAGTGCTGGTCACTTTGCTGCACAATCTTGAGCGTGAATTGTCCGCCGTTCTTTTTAATCAAACGCTGCGTTCGATGGCGCAACAAATCGACGACTTTATGCTTAATGGCATGATTATGAATACAAAGTTCGCGCCTGCAGGCGCTGCACAATTCAATTACGATATGACGCGTAATCTTTTCGCGCTATTCGGTCAATATACGCGGCGACCCGAGCTGCTCTTCAAGAAGTGAGTACCAACGCGTCAAAACAGCTATATAAATAAGGCTAAACATGATATATTATATCCACAGAATTCATGACTCCAGCAAACTGCTGACGGCAGCTCGTGGCACTGCATTGTTGTTGCTGGAAACGCTGCGCAGCACGCAGTCAACAGAGGAAAAAACGAAACCATTACGTGAATTGGGCGTGCTCTATTTAACGACCACGAGTTGCATAGAGGTGCTTGAGCGGAGAACGGATATTAAAATGTTTTAAATATGTGTATGCAGCATATTGTGTGGCTTGTCTTAGTATATTAAAATGACTTTGGATTTTTTATAGGAAAGAAAGCTTTGCTTTTCCAATATACATAGTTAAATAAGATCAATATATTTTAAACACAATTCGTTGTGTTAATCTGTTGACTAACGCTATTAACACCTATTTATAGCAATGCAAAACCAGCTGAAAGCATGAGCGTTAGCTGTGAGGAACCAGAGATACTCTTCTCACTGAAATGGTGTAAAAGAAATGTAAAATTTATGAAGCTTCTCGTTTCAGTGCCAGACCTCCAAAGGTTTTTTGCATTGAACGTTTTTACACATTTTACTACTTTCGTGCTAGATCGTAAAGCATTATATAAATTACGGATAGTTTACGTATACATGTACATAGGTGTACATGTATGAAAGGCATGACATCAAATCACCCATCACGTCATCACGTTATTTTTATATTTCTTCATTATGGGATCTATGATTACTTTAGTGTCCTACTTTGTGACAAATAAGTAACACAAAGCACTACATTTTCAATTAAATTGCTCAATACACTGTTTTTATATAGTTATGTCATTTCGAGACCTCGAGATTAATCCAACACAATTTTCTAGGCAAAAATCGAACTTTTTATATTCTTAGCAAAAGATGTAGCAAGAACATGAACGCATTAAGTCCGAGAAAAGAAGTCTAGTGCATCAGAGTCACTTGCCCAACCTGTCTCCCGACACCTGCTACCAATGACAATGGGAACACCAGCGTGACCTCAGTCACTCAGGGGTCAGCGAAGACAATAACCTGCAACGCTTCGTCAATTTCCCTGACAAATCAGAAAGCTTTTTTTTTTATTTTTAATGGAAGGCTGAAGATGTACTTGTTCACCATGCCAATTGTTTACTGTACCTTGCCAGGGACTAAAAACTACCAAATGGGAGATTTGTTATTTCAAAATGTTGGCACCAGAACTTACTAAAATCTATAAAACGAGAAATTATTGATATGAGAATCTAACTAGAGAACGATCGGTTCATTATTGTGCGTTGGAAGAGGTATCATTGTCTGTCCATTGATAGTTTGACTTCCAAACAGGGCTTGAAGAAATCCACAAATGCGGGTTGGAGTAAATGCAAATCTGAATTAGCCTAATATCCATCAGCCACGAAGTGTATCGGACATCGAGAGTCCAGTCAGTGTGCCCACTAAGCCTAAGAAGACAGGGTAACGCAGTCACATGGTGGAACGCTGAGTTTACACATATATAGATACAATTTGTGCAGGAAATACAATTTAATAGCTATTATTATAAACATGTATTTATATGGGAGTTCTGATTTATAAAACATTTGCACATTGCATATACATTAAACACACATGCATTTTAACTGTACTAATAAAATTTTTCTAAAAATACATACAGAGTAATGTTAAAATAAACCTCATTTAGAAAATCATAATTGAAATTAATAGTTATATGTATATGTAAATACCAGTTTGCGACTCGTTGCGCACATCACACTACATCACATCTTCTTCGCGTGGACAAGAAGTTCCATAATTTTGAGTTGCCCGCATAAAACATACCAATCTTTTCGCTTAATTATCAACAATTTTGATTTTAGTAGCTGCTGGCCCTTTGTCGGCTCTCCCTCTATTCGAAGTTCTGATATGTTGCAGGGTCAACATATACCTGGCGTTGCTGTGCCGTCATATTTAGCTGACCACGATGTTTCTTATCGTAGGCCCAAATGACGCAGGTAGCAATTAGCGCAACTGTCAGCCAACTCATAAAGAAAAGTTGCACCCACAAATGCTTGCCGTCGCTGCCGTCCACAATGATACCGGCCACAATGGTAATGACAGCCAGGCCGAGATTCTGCACAGACTGGCAGAAGCCGTAAGCGGTACCCAGTTGATATTCCGGAATGATAAGTGCCACAAGTGGCCACAGACTGGCAGCCAACATGGAGTAGGAAAGGCCCATAATAATCATGCCCACATAAGGATTTACCTGTGTAAAGGTGAGCAAGGCATGTGCCCCAATGGTGGTTAGAGTGGCAGCAAATACCCAACTCACATTTCGTCCCAGTTTGTCAATAACGAAGCCAAAAATAGGTGAAGATACAGCGGCTATCAGATACACCAATGAGTTCACTGTGTTTGCCTGCTCTGGCGTAAAACCGAAGCGTTCCATAAAGAAGCCTTGGCCCAAGGCAATAAATGGGAAAATTGCCACATAATAAGCCACGCATATAACGGAAACCATCCAGAAAGGCGCCTTAAAGGTAAACACATCCGTTAGCTTTGGAATCTCACCAGAAGGATTATTGTTTCGCTGCAGCATGCGTTCGGCTCGTCTATCCATCCAGCCAAGAATCGTGGCACATATAAAGGACATAACGCAGGTTAGCGCAGCCAATAAAAGCACCACACCAAGCGCTTTATGTCCTTCATAGAAATTGGAGACATATTTGTAGATAGGCTGCATTACCCAGAAATTTACTGTGCTGCCAAAACGAGCCACGGACAGCTGCAAACCAAAAACCATGTTCAATTCCTTGCCCTTGAACCAGAGCACAGCGTAGCTGTTTTGGGCTACAGCCAATGATTCCGCTCCAATGCCAAAGATAAAGCGGCCCACGATCATCAGCCAAAAAGCATCGAGCAATGCTCCGGATGCAAAAATTAACTGTCCTATCAGCAGTATCAGCATGTATACAATTGTGCCCAAGCGTATGCCAAAGAAGCGGTCAATGAGGAAGCCGCCAACGAAGCATAAAACTACATTAGGCCAGGAGTAGATGGAGTAAATCAAAGTAAACTGCGTGGAAGACAAATCCAAATCGCGTTTAAAGTAATTCTGTAAAGCGCCTGGATTATCGTAACAGAAATATGAGCCAAATCCGAGTAGGCACATAAAGATCAGCGCTAAAAAGCGATGACAAGTGCTTGAGGGTACGCAGCAGCTGCCGCAGCCACCCGAGTGCAAGTCCAGCTCATTATCTTGACGACCACGACGCTGTTCCTCTGTCTCCGTGCCTGTTTGCACTTCTTCACTGTCCACTATGGGTTGTTCGTCGTCCCGTGCCATGACCTACCAATTCGCTGGCTTATTGCACACTGAACGAAGCGGATGAGGATCTAGCGACGCCGCGTTCGCGACCGGCCTAATCAACAGATTTGGCAAGTGGAGAGGGCGTATTGTTATGTTTTATCGAGTTTTTGTTGTTATGAGTCGTCGTTGTTTTTTTTCTGCAACAGTGCGGCTGTATCAGGTTCTACACATACCAATGCAACTTTTGTGTCTGTCTTCAACTCTTTGCTTTGTCTGCTTCTATTATGCCTTATCGCATTTGGTTTTGTTTACTGTACTCGTTCACCCTTTGTTTTCTAATATTTCTGGTGGCATGAATATTGGTATTGGTGCAGTTTTGAGCACGATGCTTATCAAATTTCACAGTCCACTTATAACTGTATAATAGTTCGCAAACAGCACGTATGACGTGCCGTACAACTGACACGACTGCACTTTATTATTGGAATAATTAAACTAAATTGATTTCTCCTACGCTTTAGTGCTTGCTAATTTATTACGCATAAAATCGAATTAGTGCTGCAAAGCGCAACACGATAGTGCTGCTCAACGCCTCAGTTTGACGGCACAGCTGTTGAGCAGGGCTGCAAACATGACGCAAAACTGGAGCCATTACAGTGTTTGGTTTTGTGGCTATTAAAAAGTTAGCAAATGTGCTAATATGTGCGTAGAAATGAATTAGTTTTCTTGTCTTTGCTGTTTAATAATATTTTAATTCATTTTTTGAAGCTACCAACAAAAATAAATTTTGCGTTTTAAATTTGCGATCTTTGGCAACCCTACTCAACGAGCGCCGTGTGCTGCCTTGCATTTACATGTTTAACTAACTTCACCGCGCACGTAAAATGTATTAAATTATATAACTTTCCTGAATTTGCAATTTGTTAACACGATAATGGCATCGATTGACACAAGTAAGCGCAAACCCAGACGTACTCAAGGCACACCTTCCTTTAAGTATCGCAACCGCTTTGCTTATGCTTTTATAGCCGCAGGCACGGCGCTGTTTGGTCTATGGTGGTAAGCTAGCAGTTTTTGTGTCTACAATCTGTATTTTATCGCCATTCTATTATATTATACATATAGCATAACTCCTATTCAACGCATTTCCAACGAAAAACTGTGCAAGATCTCGCTTACAAAATCACAGGCGGAAGTTGATCGCCACGAACTTTTTGATTTTGCTGCACCTCGCACCACCCGGGCTATTCAGGAAACTATTGACAGTACCAAGCAATTACATGACGAACGCTAAAAATGGACAAGAAAACACGCAAAGCTAATTTCCAAAAACTACAACCACCCGCGTCCACAAAGCTGCGGTATGTAGCAGCTTATAGTAAGCTCAGTTATTTTGTATTTACTGGTAGTTTTTGAATAAAATGTTAAACTAAACACGGCTTTTTTTCTTTTTAAAGATCGACGCGTAGCTCTAAAGCAACAGTCACTTTAACACTATCAAATTACTTTAGCACGCCGGAAAAAGTCGATAATGTCAATACCGATCAATTAGAGTCAAGTCCGCCTCAAGAACTACAAACCAAGAAAAAACGTGAGAGTGACGACTTCGAGAAACCTGCTGCAAAGCCAAAGAGGGCGCCCAAGCTCAAAAGCAGCGCTCCAAATCGTGGGCGCAGCAAAAAACAGCCCACTATTAGCGACTTTTTGCGCAATGAACGGCTCTTTTCAGAAGTAGCAGCTCAGCACTGCATAGCAGATAACTTTAGTCCCGACGATATTGAATTGGCGCTGGCCCTCTCCAAATCTGAGGCGGAGAAAGAGGGCAGGTTACGTTCGCAATCAACAGAGGTAGACCAAGAAGAAGTTGTTGAATTAGTAAGTTCAAATGACACCGAAGAAGCTAGTACAGAAAATATACGCCGCAAACTGCAAAAGTATGGATTTCGCACAGCCGCCAAGGAGGGTGAGTCGACTGATGAGAAATATTTATTAAAGTATTGGCATAAAAAAATCATATTCCTATAGATTACAATGCGATCTCCACTACGATTACGCCGTTTGGCAAATGTGGCAAGAAAAACAAATGGGCTAACAAATTTACGCCACTTACATTGCGAAAATCCGAAATTCAGCTTAAAAAATTGCAAAACAAAGTCACAGCTTTGTTGGCTAACCAACTAAAAACAAGGGAACTGAGCTTGGAGGAACGCAAAATAACACCATATGAAACAAAAAGCACGCTTCTTAAAACTTATCAAGCCAGCACAGAGAATCAAGTCATTAGAGAACCCTGCGAAGCGCCGCTTAATTTAAGCTCTTATTATATAACAGAGTTATTCAAAGTTAGCACAACACCAGCTTGTCATTTGCTTAAAAGTTGGGCTGCAATACCAGGACGTGATTTGTCACCGGAAAAGCCTAGCATACAAAGCCGCAAGCGCAAACAACAATTGGAAAAAGTCTACAAGGAATTGGAACTACATTTTGGTGACAAGCCGGTTGAAGCTGCAACTATTGGAGGGTTGGAAGTTTTTGAATCTTTAAAAGTTGAGCCATCTCAGCAAGATCCACAAAAACAAACCAGCGGCGGCTTTGATGGATTAATAGAGCGTTTATTCGAAAAAATGTCTCCGCAAACAATGTCTGAGAGCCCACCAGACATTTCATCTATAAACAACAGCCCACTCAAAGAACCGCCGGATAAGCGCGCCAAGCTATCTGATGTTCCAAAGGAATCTAGCTTAAGTTTACCTATACAAGCTACGCGTTCCACCTCCCCGGATATATTTGCCGATTCTGATGATGAAGAAATGGGCGCAATAAACAGTGAGCCGGTTGAGCTAGAAAATTTTTCATTAAAAATTTGTAAAGACATCACAGCCGTAGAAGATAATGAGAAGCTAACCAATTTAACCATCTATGAAGTATTCTCAAGTGACGAAGGTATGTGAATGTAAATTATTAACTATTCTTATGACAATTTTGCTTTGATTTCAGTAAAGACTATTATCTGCGATACGGCCAAGAAGAATGAAAAGGAAATTGAATTAAGCGCAAGTGAGGGTTGCATAGACTTGACTGAAGATGCTAGTTCGCCAGAGTGTGTGAAAGTTACAACTCCAAAATTGACATTCCAACATAGCGCTTTTTTGAAGCAAGACTCCGAACATGTTGAAACTAACGAATTGAATGAAGATTTTTTCTACAGTAATCATAATGATCATATAACAAACAACGACTTGCGTTCCAAATATTCGCTAAAATCATTAAGTGACGCATCACTGGAACTACTTTCCCATGATTCTTTGGACGAAAGAAATCCTACCAACACGGGTTTTATGGCGCCCAGCCCTTTGAAGTCAATCACTGGATCAGCGTCAAGTTGTGAAGAGCTCCACCCTACGACAATGTATAATATTTCAAAATGTGTTTCAAAATGCCATAACAAACCAGAAGAATATGCTGACTTTTCACTGAGTGAAAAAGTACAACAAACAACACCACAAAAAGTATCCCAAAATGCTTCAAAAATTAAGAGAAAAACATTGATGAATATTCTCGATAATGAAAAAGACAATAGCAGTAATGATTTTTCCTTTTTGAGCACTTCAAAATTAACAAATACAATGCCGTCCGCCGAGTTTTACAGTGCTTCGTCTAATATCTCGCCTGTGAAATCTAGCAGAAAGTCATTCTTGGATCTGCTCTCCGATAGCTCTTCAGATGATAGCACGAGTAGCTTCTTGTTTCCAAACAAGAGATCATCATCATCATCTAAAGATTTCCAGACTGTAACAACGCCTCCAAAAAGTGCCTTGAAATCAAAACGGAGATCGCTTATGGATCTGTCTCATGATTTTTCAAAAGCAAAAGACAAGAGCAATGATGAATCTGCGTTATTAAGCCCTTCAAAGTCAATTCCTGCATCTAAAGATTTCCAAAGAAAAGCATCAGATGCACCAGCACCTCTATCCAATGACTCACTAGATGATAAAGATAGCGACAATAGTTTTTTGTTGACAAGTTTAACAAAATCATCAAATAGACCAGAACACAGTTGTAAACCAAGCATGAAATCAATATTGGATCTTTTGATTGATGAGGAGCAAGTTGAGAGGGACCACATCAATGCAATTACTATACTCAAAAGCCCATCAAGGTCAAATACTACTGTACCCGAAGATTCTCTAGATGGAAACGAAAGCTTTAATAGCTTTAAGCTGACAGTCCCATCAAAACTAACATCCAGTTCCAAAGAGTTTCATACTTCACCGTTAACACCAATCAGAAAATCAAGATGGAGATTTTTGTTTGATGACTGTCTTATTGAGAAAGGGTACACCAATATAGGTGATACGCTAAAAAGCCCATCAAAACCAAGTAACAGATCACTGTCACCATCAACTGATACCATCAAAAAGTCGATAGTGTCGTTTTCAAAAGCTGATAAAGATTCATTTTCCTTAACGCAATGCGATGCCCCGCTAAACAATGCAAATTCCCATAAACGCTTCAGTTTTACGCAGTCTCCAAAGGTCCACAAAGATAGTAATTTTCGAGGTCCTTCGCTAAGTCGCAAATCTATCTCTTTTATGGATAAATCTAAACCAACAATGGCTTCCTTCAAAGCCTCCCAAATTAGCATTGATTTAACAAATGATAGTGAGAATGAAGACAATGATGACATATTTTTGTCTGACGAAGAAATAAATTACTCCATTTGGAGAGATCGTAAATCGATTCGTGCAGATGCTGGTCAGGAATCTCCCTATAGCTCCGATGGCAGTTTCACTTTAGACAAACCTAGTGATGAAGCTAAAGAACCAAAATCTGCTGAACATATGGATGACTTTCTTTTGTGTTCGCCTACTACTTCCTCGAAATCCGCCAATTCGCGTTCACCGAACAAAAGCGTTTTGAGCAAAGAACGCGCAGAATTTGGAATATTGGATGCGGCGCTCTCTCAACCATTTTTTTTGTCACAAAGGCAGAGCTCGCCAGCTAAGCATATGGAAGCAAATGAAACAATTAACTGGGCAGAGGCCTCTTTTCTAGATACGCCGCCGGATATACCGCCAAATCGATACTCCAGCACCAACAGTCGCAAATTTAATGAATTATTAACAGAAGTAACAAAGCCGAAAGAGCAAGATACGCTTGAGATTGGGGACGGTTTTGATGAGTTCGATTGTTTAGTTTACCAAGGAAAAGTAGATTCTTTTAGTTCTGCAACTAAATCGCTACCAAGTGGCTTGGATCAGCTTCTAATGGGTGACATACAAGTCGATGCACTTCCGGCAACACCTGTAAAAAAAGCGAGTCCCTTAAAAACAGCTGAACTGCCCGAGCATCTAGAATTCAATGGTAATGTTTACACTCTGCGTATCTGCCATAGTCCCAAGCCCGATTTTACGAAGATGCCAGAGTCAGAGTTACTTAAGCAGCTGTATAATTATGGCATTAAGCCTTTAAAACGCAAGCAGGCTGTAAAAATGCTCGAATTTATTTACAATCAAACGCATCCTCTAATGCTGCCACTCGAGCAGCCCCAGACACAGGTAACAACGAGCCAAATTAATCTACCACATTCAAAGTCCCTCGGCAAAACCAAAGAAAACGGCAAATCCCGTGCTCCAACACAGCAGAGTGTCAGCAGCAACGGTATAACTCACTCCAAATCCAAGGAGAAACGAATACTACAATTTAAGGACTCCTATGGGGAAGATCTCCTGCGCTTTACTACACCGGCGCTGTGTGATGATTTCGAAAACTATGTGTTGCAGACAAACGTTACCAAGAAAACGCCTCAGCCTTTGGTGCCATTCCACATAGCCTGGCATAATTTGCTGTGCGCCAATGTTGAGCTGCACTTGAAAGTGGTCATGTTTGAGCCCATTGATTTGCAGCAAATATATTTGTACTTGAAAGAACTAGGATACCGCTATGAGCCTAAAGAAATGAAGACCTTTTTTGATAGACGTTGTATTATATTCCGTTATGATCTAACAGATCCTGAAAAGCAAGTGAATCGCCATACGCGGAAAAAACGCAAGAAAAATTCTGCAAAATCTTAGCAAATAGCGTTACGAAAGTTTTAAGATTATTCCAACAACATTATAAATAATTATTACTTGTTTCTTGCAATTTGTATAATTATATGTAAATTTTTAGCTGTTATTATGAAATTAAGAATTGTTTGGCTTATACAATATATACAAAATTTATTTTTTAAGACACATATTTCGATTTATGTAGGATTTTTTCTACAAAATGGTTTTCAAGGGCTCGTTTACTATACATTAAAAAAAAAAATACATACCAAGAAAACTCTTTCGTATAAAATCTTCAAAAATGCACAAAAAAGCGTTGGAAATTAGCCTTTACCAGACTTATTAGACGAATTACTCAGATAATAAGTAATATCCAAATATCAAGATACATGTACAGTTTTTGATATGTACTTAATCAATATAATTTATAATTATTGTTCTTTTATAAACAAATTTATTTCAAAAATGTTTGTTAAGTCAATACATAGAGAATTGGACGTATTTTTACTACCTTGTAGAGGTTGCTCGTAAATCTTTAGCAACTTGCTTTGAACTGAAAGTATAATTGACGTCGTTAATACAATTCATTGCTCTGTGATGTTGCTGTTTGGTGTGTGTTGGAGATTTTTTGTACTCTAGCGTTAAAATAAATATTAAGATAAGGTTAGTGTTTCTATTAAGATATTACTCGCATGGCAAGTAAGCTTCAAACCGTTTAAAAATACAAGTGTTAGGTTAAAAATTAACAATACAAAATATAGCCACACAAAAAGATGATCACAAAATAAAACAATAGACAAATAGTAAATGTCTATGTGACGTTACAGGAGCTGCTACAGGTTTCAACTGATTTGCCCTGTCCCAGCTTTATCGCGTCTCTATCCTCGGTCTCCACAGTGTTGGCATCTTGTTGGCGCTGCAAATAAGTTCAAATGCATATAATTTTTGTATACTGTCAGGCACTATGTATAGCTACTACCTTCAATTCCACGGCTAAGCAGTAAAAGGCATCTTCGACACTAGTATTCTCCTTGGCAGAGGTTTCCATAACAAACATTACTTCAGGTATATACTGGCACATGTGGCGCGCCTCATCAAAGTCCACTTCACGCTCCTCTTCGAGATCACATTTATTGCCTATCAAAATGATGAGCACATTGGAAGCAGTATATCTGCGCACCTCTTCAATCCATTTTTGCAGATTCGAAAAGGAAGCACGTTTTGTGATATCGTAAACTGCAAGTAGCAATAAAACTCACAAGTATAAATAAACAATTTGTAACTCAATTAGCAGTGGCACTGATATGCTTATCAGCAAAGCAAATGCCAGCATAAAAATCAAAGGGCATGGCGCTTAAAGCGTGCAGGTCTTATCTATACCCATTGAAAAATAGTCATGTCAAGTGACTTTTGGAAATTAAGCACTTTGGCTGGCTGATAACGACGCGCTTGGAATGACGAATTTATGGGCGTAAACACAGACATACTCACCAATTATTACTCCATTGGCCGAGCGATAATAGCTCTGCGTAATGGTGCGAAAACGTTCCTGGCCCGCAGTATCCCATATTTGCAGCTGTAGTGGGTGTAATTCGTGTTAGCTTCTTTGTGTTATGACCTTCGCAACTTGGCCAAGATTAGCTAAACCTACCTTGACTTGTTTGCCTTCTATGGTAATGGTTTTCATTGAGAAATCCACGCCAATGGTGTTTCCATGTCTTTCCACGTAGTTGCCCGTTTTAAAGCGTTCTACAATGCAAGTCTTGCCTGTACCACAGTCACCAATTAAAACAACTTTGAAAAGAAAATCAAAATTTTCCTCATTTGGCAGCGCCATTAAAGTCTGTGGATTGCGAGCCGTCATTTTGTGCGTTGTTTTATTCTAAGCAGCTTTTTAGCTTAATAATTATTTTTTATTTAATTCATTTACTACGATTTTATTTTAAATATGTTTTATTTTGATTTCTACTGCGTTGCACAAAGAATGTTTTTGTTGCTCTTGGTTGGGGCTGCAATGAATCGTTCGTTCGTGAGCGAAAAAAAAGAGTTGTTCTCTAACTTGAACAACAGAACTGGTTCTTTTGCCGCTGAGTTCAGTTGTTTTCCGTTGTGCTGCTGAACTTTTTGTTTTAAACAAAACACAAACACGAAACGAAAAGTTAAGTTAAACTTAAATGTAACTACAATATGCGATTTTGCCGAAAACTCATTTAAAGCTTTTAATTGCTCTCACCTAGTAAACAATGAATGAAATATTTCATTCTCACGCGTACAGTATGCAAGATATTAACATGAAATTACATTATTATTTCATTATTATCACAACATGAAGCAGAATACAGTTCAAAAATCACGCGATAACAGTCTTTTAGTAAATGAGCTGTAGCTCACGTTCTATATTACACGGCTAATTGTGAACTATTGACTGGAGGGAACCATCCGCTCGAGTCATATTCAGTTGTAAGGGTCAAAGATCATAAAAATTAATAGAGCGGAATCCTTGGCCGTTTCAGCACAGTGCTGAAACACAGTTTATTTGCTCTTTCTCAATTTTGTCTACGAGTGAGTTGGTCTGACAGAGACAGCAACACAAGCAGCCTCACACGTACTCGTGCTGAAAGTGTTTCAACAAAAATTTTTAATATTTTAAGGGCCCAGAATGCCACTCGATTACTTTCAGGCTCTTTGTGTAATGGTATTGAAGGGTAGACAGTCTAGACTGATTTTTGATTCGAAAGATATATAAGTACATGTTCTTGAGGTAAAGCGGTTTGATACATTTTTCAAGATATAGCGTTGCAAAGATTTCAGCGAAATCAGAAACTATTTAACTGTCTCACATCTGTAGAATTTGGTAACCATAAAAAACAATGATAAGTGAA
Source organism: Chymomyza caudatula (assembly GCA_035041775.1). NCBI lineage: Eukaryota > Metazoa > Arthropoda > Insecta > Diptera > Drosophilidae > Chymomyza > Chymomyza caudatula. The sequence continues at coordinate 4,494,943 of JAWNKW010000133.1, forward strand.
AACAATTTGTTCCAACCAAATCATCGAACGGCGTTTTCAAAAAGTTACTGGCTCAAATTGGTGGCTGCGACAATTAATATTAAACAGAAAATGTTATTTCACAGGCGCAAACTCTCGATATAATTCGAAATTCGTATCGGTGTTATTTTGAGCTATTGTTTGAATGTTGCTAAATTTTCAAAATGAACTAGTCATAACATTGTATTTTTCAGCACTGTTTATTGCTTAACATGAAAAGCGCTTAACAGCACTAACTGAGCTACACGCGAGCTTTTTGATTGTGATAGTAACTGATACAATCCAGACATTCAAAGTTTTTTGTGCAAGAAGCCCTTATTTGATTTCGCATTGAATTTCACAAAATGTACATGAAAATGAAAGTGTATTTGTGCGAAATTATGTCAATTGATTCAGTTACAGTGCCTAGCACGTTCAATTGATAAGCTTTTGCTCGCAAATGACTTTAGATATTTTCACCACGTACCAACTAATGGCAATTTAACTGATGGCGCCATTTACTTTTCAAATGGCGCTAAATAGCCTACTTAAGTGGGTCATAAATTAGTAAACATATCAAATTCACTATTGCAATTTTCACCAATGCAATTTTTATCACCTTTCCATTTACAGAACCTTGACACAATTTGATGACTTGCATGCATACTGTTCTAGACTCACTTTCAAGCCGCAACGGATGCCACAAAGTCGCCGCCAGCATGCAACTAGCCACACGCACAAGCCGCAAAACATGTTCTATGCAAAATAGTTGACCAACTGCAATGATTACCAAGTGAATTGGAAAACCACATTGCAGATTTGGACAGCAAAACACTACGCACTGTCGCATTCATAAAGCGTGGAAAGTTTAATGGCCAGCTGGCAGACTAAGAACTTGTCCAGTGCGGGGTAACCAAATATTAGTCTTTATGTTTTATCATCAGTGAAACTAATTAGTTGACTTTGATAGCCTGCCAAATGCGACCCGAATTGAGCAGAACTTATGAATCATTGGAATTTTCAGCACTTCCTGCTGCTTGCAAGTTGCAGCTCTGGCCAAGTTCAAGCTGCAGTCGCCTAAGAGCTGACTGCAACCTCTTCGTCTATCTGTTTTTGGCCAAAAGGAAATCAAAACCCAAATGCAACACACATATAAACGGCCAAGAATGGTCTAGCCGTTAGTCCATACTGGTTTGTTTTGGCCATCGTAGCTACTTCATTTTACACTTTTGCATTGTCGTGCTGCGCCACGAACGGCGCATGCGCCTTGCTTTTTATCGTCTACCTCATAAGCTGGCCAAGTTAGTTGAATTTCAAACGTTTGCGCGCGCGGTTGTCTCTGCCATTTTCAAGTGAATCGTGCCGCTAAAAACTGTCAACCTAACACAGACGCTTTGAGCTGTAACGGTTTAAGCTAAGGACTAGCGTTGGCGTAGTGAAAAGTGAAATACGACTTTAGAATTCCATGAAAAGTACATTTAACATAAGAAAAGTGAGTTTGAACTTTGCCAGCTTTTGGCTAAAAAAAGCAAAACCCGTTAGTTGCTCCTACTTGTGTGCTATTTATGTCAGCGTAGTTTAATGTAAGGTTCCACAAATTCTTAGACAATGGCCAGACTATAAAAGCTAACTGGTTCAAGTTCAAGCAAACATAGTTCCCAGGCGCTAAAAGGCAATCTTATGTAAGCCCACAGAATCTATAATCTATGGTAATGTTAGCACATGCAAGGCGTTATCATTTCAATCGACTTAGCAAATAGCCCCAGCTCTTACATGTCCGTTAATTGTTATTCCACAAACGAAACAGTAGCGTCGCGCGAACCATTCAAAACTTTCTACAATGCGACAACGCACATCGCTGACATTACCAAACGCAACACTTTTGTTTTTGATTGATTTTATTGTTTTTTTTTTGATACGCATGCGCAAAGCCTCTGTATCATTTACAATCAAATCACGCAGTTTGCGAAATACGCTAGCGGGTAGGCGGGTGTAGGCCTGTGAGTGTGTGTTGGTGTGTACTTGCATTTTCTTTGTAAACTAAATTGCCTTTCGCAATTTTTCTAATTAATTATGCAGCACCATGTTTTGCCGCATTCAAAACAAAAGACTTAAGACACAAACTTCTTTTAATTAAAAAAAAAAAATTCGAAAGATCAAAAAACTGTATTAATTGATTTTTAATGCATTTACTTGAATTTATTTACTGTATATCCATAGCCATTTTACCTGCTAACCCAAATTTCAATTTCATTTCCATATGCACCAATCCTTTGCATGCCCTTTGTAGGAGTACACTGACTTAGCCATTAAGTTTGAAAAACCTTGAAAAGAGAGACATTAGCTTAAGAACCCATAAGGTTTGTTATGAGATTTTATGTGAAGACTGTTTTATGTTTTGTATTCATTAATCTTTTCTATAAGTTATTTATAGTTGTCACGTCCAATGACGAACCAGTTCCGTTCAAACCCGCTTGCACCTCTGACAAGCGCTTCTAAAATCGACATAAAAAGGGAGTAACTTCGCTAGAAACAAGTTTTTAAAAACTGTTTGAGCTTTCATTTGACTTTTTGTGCTTTTGCTATAGTTGGAATCCTAAAGATATCCAAAAACTCTTTGATAAGTAGTCATCCCTATTATCAGAGTAGTTTTGTTGTTTCTCGCAGGCTTTATACGAAGAATATCTGTATATCACCGATATGTGGAAAATGACTTCAGTTGCGGTGACCATAATCCGGCGGATTTAATGAATATGAATGATAATGAAGGTGCTAGAAAAAGTTTACATTATAAACGAAGACAGCACTCATTATGGGGATGATAGTTAATGTAAGATTTAAAAAATGTTCCAATTCGTACAATGTATGTACCATGGGTTCCATTGCAATAATGGTCGGTATCGACTGGGTATAGATTTGATCATCTTCGTACACCTAGATCTCATGAAACCAATCAAGTTATGAACACCAAATTTTACCAAAAGTTAAAGTGAAGTGAATTTCGGAGAATACTTTCGCCAACCTAACCTAACAGTTCGCGGTTTCTTTATTCGTAAAACATTTTGTGAATGTGCAAGATGTGGACATTAAAAAGATTATGTAGATTTCAGGTTTTTCTTTCTTCTAATACCATAAAAATTGGCTTGCCCAATGTATACTTACGTAGATAGACCCATTCAGTCAAGTGACCTTTTATAAGTTAGGTGTTTTTCAGTTTAGAGCGATCGTCGAGAAGGAAGGTTTTCTCCGCGCATATTTTTTTTCGTGCCACTGACACACATGCATAGAACTTTTGCTTTTCTCTCTCTCGCTCTTTCGGACTCTTGCAAAAAATATCGAACTGACGGAACTGAGTGAGTTTACCTGGTTAAGTATACCTTGCGTTTGTCCGATGCGGTTGTAAACCGATTTACGGTCTATTCTTTTAACCTCAGTGAGCAAATGTATCAGAAGATTTCTTAAATGCTTAATGTATTAGAGTACTATCGTATACTTTGTAGTACGCTTATGTCTACATAGTAAAGCCAATGCATAACTAGACATTAGAAAGATCTCTGAAATATCTCGCATCAAATTTTTACCAAAATCATATCACAGTAGCATGGTCTTAAGAACGCTTGACTAATCAGTGAGAGTATCTTAACTTTGTGAACCAAAAAATGTACTTTCTCATTCTTGTTTTATTCTTTCTCAATAACAGCTAAAATAAACTTTTTTATTGATTTGAGCGCAAAATGGAAGTGATAGCCATCGGCAGAGTCAGAGACGACGTGATTTCGGACTCAAGCTCTGTTGATTGCAAGTAGCTTGTGTGAGCAGGAAGTTAAATTTAACAAATACAAGAAAAAGTGATTCTGTACAGACATACTACATACATATATACAATGTTCATTTCTATATATACTCACAATACTTTAAAACGAACAACTCCAATTACACATCAGCTGCACTAATTCGCCATAAGTTGCATGTCGCTGTCTTTCGCTCTGGCTGTGAGAGTGTGCGTACTGTGTGTGTGTTAGTGTTTCTTTTTGAATTCCTAACTGACATTTGTTGCGTGTGTGTTTGGTAGTTATTTACCAAGTGCTGTCTTTGAGCCAATGCGGGCGTTGCTGTTGATTTGCTATAGAAATCAAAATCAAAATTGCGGCCACACTGAAATCCCCTCCCAGCAATTTGCAGTGATCCATTCATTCATGGAAATAAGCGAGAGTACCAATGCACCCTGCACAACTGTCAACGCTTTGCAGATGCTTTCAAGACTTGCCTAGCCAGTTAGTCAAGCCAACAACAACAACACCAGGAATTGTTTGCAGATGCGCAAATGCCCAGGCAGCAATGATCTTAGACACGTCTTGACTTGGACTAGGCCTTGGCCAATCCTTCTCTCTGTGACTGACCCAATTTCGTTTTCATAGCAACAATGCAATTAGTTCTTTTCCATGTCTGTCATCTTGCAGCAATTAATCTCCGACTAAACGTTGTAGCCGCACAGGTGTCAAGCCATACATGGGTAATCATGGCTTGTTCTTGGGCTTACACATGGATCACGCCCACTTAATGGATGCACAGCTGAGACTTGCAGCTAAGCTGCATCTTAGTTTGTTTGTTCATTTAAAATCAATTGACGCTATCGCTGTCAACCAACTTGTTCTTAAGCGTAAAATGGTAATCACTTTGAAATATTGCTGACAAGTACAGTCAGACCTCGCCACAAGTGGCTAATTTTCAAGTGACACTGCCAGATAAGCTTAACTATCACTTAAGTAGGGTACAAGAAAGTCAATTGATGTCCTAGTTATTATATCCAAAAAATTTACTTTCTAAATAAAGATGGGTTTACGTTATTCTGAATCTCCAATTTTGTATTTCCGAAAAAGTCGGGAAGGCCGAAGTGTTAGACGTAGAGTAAGAGTAACAAAAAGGTGAAGCTGGTACGTGTCAATAGTCTGAGGGAGATATCTCACTAAATAAAGGTGATAACACCTGTCAACTGTCAGTGAAGAGGACAAACTCAGGCTCTTGATGAACACGCATTTTCCGAGTAACACATCCGTGGAACTGGGAAAGCGCCAAGTCCATCGTAACAAGGGAAAGACTGGAATTGTCTTTGGGAACTTTCCAACCATTTAAATCCCCAGGACCAGATGGAATCTCACCATCCGTATTGCAGAAGGGCAAAGAACGTTTAATCCCGCATCTTAGAAGAGTTATGATTTGCAGCCTGGCATTGGGATATGTACCTAAACCATTCCCCAAGCTGGGAAGAAGCACATCACCCATCCAAAGCTCTTTAGAGCTATCAGCTTAACATTGTGTTTGCTGAAAACGCTGGAGGAGCTGGTAGATAACCGTATCAGGTATACGCTGCTCCAGCAGAATCCCTGCACTTTACTCAGCTTGCCTAGAGATCAGGCAGGTCTACTGACACGGTACTGTACCAACATCCTCAGTCGTGCTGTAAATAACAAGGATGTTGCAGTTTGCATTCAATCAAATTGAAATCAATTCAGGCATTTCTCAGTTGTAACAGAGTTTTGAAAAGAAAAGTAGCCAGCAGCAAAAATCTGGACTATCTATTTCTTGGTTTTCAGTCAGACGGGCCAACTGTAGCTTTGAACATTTAAAAATTGTTTGCTTTCTTTCTGAACATGTCGGAACTGAAGGTTATTGGCTCATTGAGGCGCACTTATTTTAGTATTTCTACTCCTTCCGGTCTATAGAATCGCTAGTTAGGAGTATAGCTTCTGCGTAATTGCCGAACCGTCCGTGAAGCTGCCGAGGCTCTTAAAGTATGTTGTTCTCAGTAGACGAAAAAGGCTTATTTGAAGAAAAAATTTCCAAATTCGATTGGTCGATTTCAAAATACAGACCAAAAAGTCATTTCACCAGTCTCAATCGAAATCCGTAGCAGGCCAAATTATGTTGCCATGGCTTTCAAATCTTGTTCTCGTTCTAGGAGTTCAATTGCCCTCTTGGTGCACTAGACAGAGGATTTTGAAGGTTATGCATTTAAACTTTCATAGCTATTGTCTTTCGCCTTGACCACAATCCGAAAGTATTCCTTCTTGGATGATACTATTAAGTGTTTCCGCCGTTTCTCTAATCTAAGAGAAATCAAGAACTGCAATATTATAATTTTAAATTCCAAACTTTTTAGCCGTTTAACAAAAATTTGTATTCTCAATCTTATTCAATCAGCCTGCACTCATATTTTTAGTGCGGCGTTTATGAGTAGGAGAAATTTCGATTAACCCTTGATGACAAAAATGTTTATTAACGCCTGGCCACGCACACGGCGCCCCTAGCCAAATCATGTTTGAACCAAATACAGAGAACATGAACTACAGTAAAACCAGTTTTGCAGTTTCCAAGCAAATTGCAGCCTTTGGGAAAGTGCATTAGAATTTAGTCGGGCTTTAATAAATGGTCGCGTGTTGGTGTAATGGTAACGGTCTCTTAACGTTTCATATGCCTGATGAAAACTGGTTGCCAATAGGCCTATTGCATCATCATGTTGGTTAAGCTGCTCTTGGATCTGGGTTTGGGTATGGGTATGGCAAAATTTAGGACAATGTACGCGAGATGCTCTGGTAAAAGTGCGTCGAGAAATTTACAAGTTGACAGTGAGATGCATAGATATCAATTTAAAAGTGTTCCAATTTATGTGTGGTTCTAGCAAGTGCGTCTTGGGAGAAATCTACAGTTAGATGCACACACAGTGACAACACACGCGTATGTGTTTTACTTAGAATGACAAATCAATTGGTGTGTGTGCTTTCACTTCTTGCAGTGAACAGGACATTTGACAGCCTCTTGCGAGTAAGCAAATTTGTAAGTTGTTATACCCTGAGTAGAGGGTATACAAGCTATAAAAGCAAAGATTGGTCGAATGTGCATAGATCAGACTTCTAGGTCGGTCAAAATATGTATAACATAAGATGAACTATTACGATAAACTGCATTGCCATTGGAATCGTGAATAGGCGTAAGTAATTCCAAACTCCGCAAATATTTCTGGCAAAAAGTATTTCTTTTCTAAGAAGTGCATCTAGAATGCCAAATGAAAGTAGCTATCGAATAGTGATGTGAATGTGCAGCCCGCACTAAGCCAAACTTAACCAGGTATTCTCACCCCTGTTCAGTAGACTATTTATTTCTCTCGCCCATTCAAAATTGTCACAAACATTAATGTACTTGAAAGTGTGAAATAAGAGTACCTGGTTAAGTATGCCATGGAACGGGCCGATTATTTGTAGTCCAAAGTGCTAGCCGAAGCCTTCGCAGTGTCCATATACATTATTTTGCCTCGCATTTCACTGCAGTGCTTAAGGCTTGACACTTTCTCATATGAAATCTTACAACATTTGGAGCTGTAACTCTCTTTTACTGATTCTTGCAATAAATGTTTCTTTTTTTTATATAACTCGTCAAAATAAATCTCTTTTTCGATTTTGTATCTACAATATTTCATTTGTTTTTTGAAATTTCTTTTGTGGCAGATTTGATAGTTCGAAAACTAATTTGGATTTCGGAAAATTTAGTTTAAAAACAAAAAGTATGTATGTAAATTGGGGAAAAAAAATGGAAAATGCATATTCAAAAATTTCGATATCTCAAAAACTTTTGACTAGTTCTATAAGAACTTGCTTTCAAATTGCAAATGGTAAAATTACACTTTTTGCACTTTCGTCACTTCCCTTCGGGAAGGAGCTTCTTCATGTGCACAACATGACCTAGCCAGCGGAGCCGCTGGGTCTAAATTCGCTTGACTATGTCAACATCGTCATAGAGCTCATAGAGTTCGTCGTTCCATCGTATGCGGTAGTCGTTGCCAATGCGTATAGGGGCACAAATCCTTCAAAGTACTTTCCGCTCAAAAACTCATTTTCATCAGACAGCGTCATCCTTGGCATCATCCATGCTTCAACGCCATTCAGCAAAACGGGAAGGATGAGCGTCTTCTAGAGTGTTAGTTTCGTCTGGCAAGAGTGGTCTTTTTTACTCATTTGCCTACTGAGACCAAAGTAACATCTATTGGCTAGAGTGATTCTCCGCTTGATCTATTGGCTAGAGTGATTCTCCGCTTGATCTCCATGCTGACATCGTTTTTGGTGGTGCCAAGGTAGACGAAATCCTTGACAACATCAAAAGTATAGTTATCAACATCAATCTGAGAACTCAACCCATATTATTCGTCTTGCTCTCATTAACAACCAAATCCACACAGGCAGATTCTCTTTCAATAGCCAGAAAGGGTCCAGTAACTGCTCGCTTTGTACGACCAATGATATCGATATCATCTGCGTATGCAAGCAACTGGACACTCTTATAAAACATAGTCTCGTTCCTATTTGCTTCGGCTTTTGGCAACACACTCTCCATCACAAAGTTGAAGATGTTTGCGTGAGAGGGCCTTGTCTGAAGCTTCGCTTGGTATCAAATGATGTTATCGCCAGTACTTGAATAGATTTCGGAAGCTAACCTAACCACGTAGAGTGAAAAGTTTTGTTCCCCTTTTGTGATGCCTATCTGGCATGGGGAACAGCATGGAATCTTTTGTTAAAATACTTGATAAGTGGTATTATCAAAGATCAATTTAAAAGAGTGGAATCCTTGTACGTTACATTGAGTCGACTTGTTGAAAAGCGACCATTCTCAAGACAGTGCCTACATTTTCGTGTTTATGCTCTTTCTCTTTTCAGTTTTGCCCACGAGTAAGTCGGCCCGACAGAGACAGCTAAACAAGCAGCCTATCCCGTACACTGTCTTGGAAATATTCAGCAAAAATTTTGAACTTTTTAACGGTCCAGGATTCCACTTTATTACATTCAGGCTCTTTGGGTTTTATAAAGAAAGTAATCTTAAATCGGTCATTCCAAATTTGCGAATTACTTTCTTGTTCATCCCCATAATCTTCTTCCCCATTAAAAGAATCTCTTTCTCAGACAGAATTAAGAGGCTTTACAATACGAAACGACTATAAAAAAAACATGAGCACGAACAAAATACGAGCGAAAATGCCAAAAAAATAGCAAAAATTATGAGATGAGAAAACATACCTTGATCTCTTACCTAAATTCTGTGTTACTCTTTTTTTGAAAATATAAATTTTTGTAGTTTTTATCACTATTTTAGTGAAGGTCGCCTGAAGGCGGGACTGGGCATTAAATGGTTAAAATAACCCAACTCAGCAAATTGAATATCATTTGATATTAGATGACTAGTGTTATCGGTCTAATAAAATGTCTTCAAAATGTAATGCTTTAAAAAAATTCTGACAGTTCAAATGAGAGATTGTCTTCTTCTTCTGGATTATTTTTGTTGTTGTTTGCAATGTGCACTTCGTAATCAGAATTTCATACTAACGGTGCATGCAAAAATATGCCAGTAGTGGGAAAAATGCAACCCGCTTTCTTAAACCGACTCGTTCGACGGCCATTCCCATTCGCCTTGGATGCGCCAAAACCAGTACCAGTTGGGACATGAAACAGCTGATCAAAGTAGGAGGAAGTAGGGGAATCTAGCTACAAAAGTGAGATATATGCATTCGAGAGGCAATTGGTAGTTGCTGTTATACAACTGTGTGGCCAAGTTGAATAACGATTGTCATCATTAAGATGTTGCAGATTAGTTCCTGCTGCAAGTTCGTTGCTTAAGTCTTTCGTTTTTTTCTTTTACTTCCATTAGGCAACATGCATGTCAGCATCACAAGGAGCCACCACATAAGCTGCGTGTTATTAGTGTTGCTCTGTCTAGGCAACATTAGCTTCTCTGAAACTGAAGGGGAATCACAGCATAAAAATACTTTAGTTGATGAACTAACAGAGCACCAAGAAGATGAAGCAGCAGCTGATACGCCGCATATACGCAAGAAACGTTTGGTTTGGATTACCGATGATGGACGCCTGGCGCTGCCTCCGGGCACCTCGCTGACTTTTACGCCAACCATTGCGCTGCCATTGGTGAGGCATCCGCCGGAGGGCTTTTTCTCCAATTTGACCATCAGTTTTCCAGTGACAAGTAAGTGGCGCAAACATTTAAGCTTGCTGATTATTCAATTTACTTTTATCGCTTGCAGTTGACTTTGACAAATTGGGATTGACGGATAACCAAAATCCACTGGGGGATTTGCCGCCCATATTTGCGCGATCTTTTGGCCACAGTGCCGGCGAAATGCTGGGCCAGTATGTGGCACATTATTTACATGTTCAGCGACGTAAGCGAGATCTGAGCACACAACGCAGCAGTCGCACGGATAATCCTGCATTTGTGGTGCAGGATGAGCCGCAGTATCCCGAGCTGCCTGCTGGCTTTAAGCACATCTTTCATGGCGGCGAGCGTGTGCTGCTCTATGGTGTGGTGGAGGATTTTCTGGCCACCTTTGGCATGGATGGCAAGGGATGTCTGTTGCGCACTATTTGTGAAATGCACTCGCGCAGTTTGCATAAGTTTGGTGTGTTCGGAGAGATGACCAAGTTGTTCTTGACGTGAGTATATATGAGAGAGAGAGAGAGATAGTAGGGTATATATTATATATATTATATATATATATATATAATATTATATATTGCTGAAGACAGCGCAAAGAGTGTACAACTCAATCATATGAAGTGTATCATTTTCGGAAATGCGTACTCGTGTCCTTGCAAAGACCTGGCAGTGAGACAGAAAGTGTTCTGTCGAGACGGCCTCTTCAACAAGTCCCGCGCAAGTTAAGAGCAATATTGACCAGATGCTGGTCTGAAAACTTTTTAAATGTGGTTTCTTTTTAGTCAGTTTAGCCATCCAGAACAGGATTTCCATGAATGAAACCTTCTCAATCAAACCAATTCTGCCGCTAAAACTGTCCGAGCCTTTGTTCATTTGTCAATTCATTACTCTTGACACCTTTGTGTCTAGGAATCCAGTATAGACTAACTCTGTTATGACGGGAAAGCATGTTAAGGCTGGTCTTACACTCAATGACGATAATTAACGCTGGGCGAGGATTTTCCAAAGCGCAGTCTGACTATAACTACCGATCCCTACAGTTGTCCATCGCAGCAGAATTGCGAAGATTTTCGTTTGGAAAACCGTGAACCATCTTTCAGCCACGCATGAATATCTGGAATTCTCATCAAGATACCAACCAATATCAGTCCCATTCTTCATTTGAGAACTATCTATATGATTGTTTTTTCGTTCATTTAGACTTTTTAGGTCAATATAGTGTTGAGCAACACACATATTTTTGTTAACGGTACTCGCCAAGGTTGCAAAGTACATTACATTTGACCTGAAGTCAAATTTGACACAGCTCTCCAGCGATCGTCTCTAATCATAATCCATATACTTTTTAATGAAGTCTTCTTTATAATTTACCTTTCTAGGGTTACGAAATCTCCGTTTTCCGATCTTTTACCCGAGTATGTGAGAGCTCAGCGTGTGGGCGAGGGTCGTGAGGCACCAGGCGAGTGTTTTCCTTATTACAAGGCTTGTCCTAAGAGCATTTTCAAAGCGTTAGCCAGCAAATACAGCGCGCAAGCTGCCAAAACAACTACAACAGAATCTGTACCCCCTGTGGGCGAGTACTATGAGCAACAGGCAGTGGAGCTGCCCAACAGCCGGGAGCAGCTTAGCAGCAATGCGCTGCCCCTGGAGCGCAACTCAAAAGTTTATATGTAAGCCTTGTGCGCTTCATCCAATGATAACCTCTATTAGTTTCTAGGGGGCAACTGTACAAAGATTGTAAAGGCAGCTGCTGAAATGAGTGCATATTGAAAGTCATTTGTTTGTAATAATAATTGTAATAATTTATTTATTTATTGTTAGCTTTAAGCGTTGTTAACTTTCTAGCTTTTAATTAATTGTTATGATGAACTGTAAATAATAGCGTGGCAAAAACTAATTCCACTTAATCCCAGTTGCATATGTAAACGAATTTAAAATATCTTGTATTTCAAGCTAGTGCAATAGCAAAAAATAAATGGACAAAGTTCCAGCTAACAAATGTTTTGCTATCATGGAAAATTTTACAGAACTACTGAAACTTGAAGCAGGCTCGATCCATTTGGTGAGTCATTGTGCAACTCATATCATGCCAAACAAATGCTTCAAGTGATCAAAGTGTATACAGTTGATATAGTAGAACATGGATACTCTACGTGTTATGGATTCCAAGCGTTGGGCATTGTTTAGCCAATGTTGCGGATAGCCGCCAAAGGTAGCAAACTTTTGCAGTGCATCGTTGACCATAATGTCCGAATGTATGTTCAGTAGCTATAGAGAAATAACAAAAATTAACAAGAATAGGGAAAAAGGATAATATTTAGTGCCAGTCCACTGAAGGCTTAATACTTTTCCCTAAACTATAAACTTTTGCGTATGAACTTTCATATGAAAATCATCACTCAAGAATTAAAATTTGAATAATTAATCTAATAAGAACAGTAGTCGTTATTCTAGGTGATCAGAAAACTATCGAAGTATTTTAAAAGCAGCATCTTTAAGACCAATTTCACTGTTTGAGCTATATCTTATGTATATTTCTAAAATTCAAAACAAATTTTTAATGTTGGCTTCTCGACAAACTCATCATAACGAAATTCTCATATCAACCCATAAATTAGACTTATCAAACTTACCTCCATTAACAATGTGGCAAGGGACAAGTTACAATCACAGCTTGTACCATAACGCAGTCGGAAAAAATGCAAGCCTTTCAATATAAAAATGTCGGATATATCAGGTATATTATTTCCCATGCCAATCTTGATGAGCAAACGTAGCACATTTCGATACTTTAGCATACGCTCATCATGTATAAGCTGCATACGTGGTATATAAGGGCAGAAGCTCCGGAAGTCGAATGGTGGATACACTTGTAACAGAGCTAACCAGTAGTAGACGTTATTGCAGTGTGTCCACGGCGGTCCCAACGGTACAAAAGATGGCAGCGGAAACTCAGTTATATTAAACTGTATAGCCGGCAGAAAGACAAATGATATAATGCTAGGCATGCCGAATTCTCGTTGTTCAAAGGCGAGGATCTCATGCACGAAGCCCTGATCACCAATCTCATGTGTGCGATAGGTCAGCTTGTATTGGACTCCACTGCTGCAGTTAATGGAACTCAGTTGTTGGATGGTGTCAAAAAGATTTCCTCGTAAAAGCAGCTGCAAGTTCTCTGGGTTTAGAAAGCCATTGCTGACCATGGGATGAATGATGGGCGCATAAAGATGAACGAAGCATGGTCGTCCTGGACTAAAAATGGGTGTAACCGGAAAGGGCATGTAGAAGCGCAGGTATTGCTCAAAGTCAATGGGTACATCTATCTTGGAGCCCCTATAAAAGGTGGCTGTCGACAAAAGCTATAAGTGAGTGTTTATTAGCCACGTGCCAGTAGCCAACTTACCTGTGGACAACAGATGGCGCAACATAAAGTTATAGATGCCATCCTTTTCGGTCATGATATCAGTAATAGTTTTGCAAATAAATTCAGCATCAATCATCCATTCGGAATCACATTCTTCGATTTCCATTAAATCCGACACCCAGTTTATGCCATCTTGAAAATACGAATGGCCCTCTGGAAGTATCAAAGGTGTCACGTTCTCTTGATCTTGCTCATTGGGCGATGGGCTTGGATTTACAAGTAATAAAACTTCTCTCTTAACCGAGACAGGTGTCATAATTGTATGCTTTGCTAATAAACTCACGAACAACCCAATGCCACAAAGAGTTGCTCTATTTATACTGAAACTACGCGCAGTGCAGTGATTTTGTGGAAGAGTTGGCGTAAAGAAATTTTAGTACTTTATTAATAAATGACTGTATAGTGCGTTCGAATGTTTAAAATCGATAGCAATCCTTAAAAAATATGTAGGCATGATGTATGTTCATTTATTATATTTAGTTATAGCTTATTTAACTTAAATTGCTGTTTAATTGAAATATTACAATAAGGCGCCAAGCTCTAAGCGCAACAGCACTATTTTTAACTGCTTTTGCACAACACTACCATGAACTTATCGTTGGCGTTTGTGGTGAGTGGCAACTAAAAGAAGAAGCAGCACAGATGCACATAAAACAGCTGTTCGGTTTATCATAGCTTAGCAGTGAGTGTTCTTTTTGTTGTTAAATTAACAAGTTTGGCTGGAAAATCCTCATCAGCTCTTATAATTGCCGCATCAATGAACGCATAATTAGATAGTTTTTCTTCAACGCTTGCTGCAGGTGAGTACCACATGGAAAATGCCTTGACACAAAACAACGCCAGCCCGGTTACTATAAGAACAACAACAAAGTACGGTGAGTCAGGCAATGTTTTGATGATGATTGAATTGGATTATCACTACAATTCCATAATTGTACTTTTTAATTACTTTTGACCGGCGTTGGTCTGCTGATATATTACGTGTGTGTGGTGCGATATATTTTAATCTTACTATGGGCCGCTGATTAAGCATATTTCATATAAATCTTTTCTACGCGTGTAGATAATTCAACCTTGGGCATGGAATTGGTCGAAAGCATGACGCCAGAGACGGCAAGTCAAGTACTACCTTTAGTACCCAATGTGCTGCCCATAAATGATGTAGCTGCTGGATCTTTAAGCGAATCATCCGAGGAAGAGGGTTACTTGGACAACAGCATCGAGCTGCGTGGCTATCTAAGCAAATGGACCAACTACATCTACGGCTGGCAGCCACGTTACATAGTGCTCAAGGATGGTACGCTCTCATACTACAAGTCCGAATCCGAATCGGACTTTGGCTGCCGTGGCGCCATTAGCCTAGCCAAAGCAACGATTAAGGTGCGTACATAAGGGGTAACCGGGGCGTGCGTTTCGCAAGTGTTCTTAATTGAACTAATAAAAAAGTAATGGCTGTATGTGTGTTCTGTTTGTAAGTTTGCTTGCGAGAGTGTTTGGGTTTTGGTAAAATTAACCAACGACCCGACCCGCAATCAATGCACCACAATCAATTAAATTTTCACTGCTTTACTCAGTACTGCAAACATGCGATGTGTACGAAAATAGACCTCCCGAATTGAAGTCATCAATGTAAGGGTTGGGTTGGGGGTGCCGCCGACACAATGGACACAATAAATTAGTGTTGTCATTAAAGTCTTTGCTTGGCTTTATGGCGGTCAGTGTTGACACGTGGGCGTGTCTAATTGTCACATTTGATTTTGAGGCGTTCACTTAGACTTTTTGTTATCACAAATTATAGTGATTCATAAATGATTTACTTGCAGGCACATGAATCCGATGAGCTGCGCTTTGATGTGGTGGTCAATAACCTTAATAACTGGTGCCTGCGTGCCGAGACCAGCGAGGATCGCATGCACTGGGTGGAGGTGCTACAGCTGTACAAGGAGGACACGGGCAGCACAGACACCACCTCACTGAGGCGTCATGGCAGCACTATGTCTTTGCAATCAAATACCATATCATTGGCCAGTGGCGGTAGTCTCAAAAAGACACAACGTAATCTGCGCGAGAAAGTTGGCGAATTGGAAACCTTTAAGGACATATTGTTCGGGCAAATTGAGACTCTGCAGCGCTATTTTGATGCCTGCTCGGATTTAAATAAAGGTCAGGCAATTCCATTGGATTTGGGTGATGGCCTGAAACCTATTGACTTTAAGGCAAGTGCTTGGCAATTGTAAGTACGAAGAATTTAATAATATTTCATTTGTATGTTTGCAGGGTGAGTCGATCACATTTCGTGCCACAACTTCCGGCGTGCTAAGCACACTGCAACATTGCCTGGAAATCATTGCCGAAAGCGATGAGTCATGGAAACGCAAACTGGAGCGTGAAATTGATAAACGCCGACGTGCAGAGGAGCTGAATAAGTAAGTTGACCTTTTGCTTTGCTATAAATGTGTGTATTGACAGCTTAAATTGTTTTGCCCTTGCAGAAAATTCAAGGAGGAAATTGAAAAAGTAAAGCGGCTATCGTATCCTGGCCCAGATTTTGAGGTGAGTTTGATAGACATATGCAAAAACAAGGTAGAAATAGAAACAAATAAAGCATTTTTTATCCTTATCGGCATTTGACGAGCTTGTGACTTTGAAATTATTTGCATAACATTTGCCGCCCGCCAATTTCTCACGCCTTTAAAAAATGTTTTTTTAGCTGTTATATTTCGCTCTCTCATGGTCACTTTTATTAGGCCAAACACGTTCGTTCGCATCATGCGACAAAAAACAAATTGAGCAAAAAAGCAGCAAATAATAAAAACAAACAAAAATGTTGCGTCTTTTATAAATTGTTAGAGAAGTGTCAGAGAGTGCGATCTTCTCTTTAAAGTACCAACCAACTAGTTTTGTGTCAACATAAAATATTTGTTTAATGTTGAATATTATGAAATAGCTACGTCGAAATCGCTGCACGTTTAGTGTAACTATTT
This sequence comes from Chymomyza caudatula, assembly GCA_035041775.1. Lineage (NCBI taxonomy): Eukaryota > Metazoa > Arthropoda > Insecta > Diptera > Drosophilidae > Chymomyza > Chymomyza caudatula. The sequence goes on from JAWNKW010000133.1 coordinate 4,511,341, forward strand.
AAGCAACAATTTGTATTGACATTTATTATAGTAATAGAGGTAATAGAGTGTGGATGCGGCTTGTGTGCCCTATAACAAGTAGTAGATCTTATCCGACAACTATTAATAACACGCAAACGTTTTATCGACTTTGGGTTATTTTGTGGCCATGTTTTTGACTTCCGCAGTGCTGTAATTACTTTAATTAGTTTACTTTTTTAGTTTTAAGCAAACTCCTAAATATGCGAATTGAAGAGATTGAAAAGCAGCTAGTTAAATGATGATAGCATATAAAAATAATATTAGTTAATAGAATACAATCGTAAATACTTAATTTGACTTGTCTTGGTCTGCTTGAGCAGGTCACATCGGTTGAGTTCATTCACTCGTTGAGCATTAAAGCGTTAGGAGTGCATGGGTTGTTGGCATAGTATATCTAAAAGCATAAACTCTATGTTAACAGTTATTGGTGGGACGTTAAAGCAGCTCTCATAGTTCTCTTACGACTTGCTTTGTTGACTTACAGACTAGTTAATATCTAGATGTATAATAGCTTGTTAATCCGATTTTGAAAAGTAACACAATAGTTCTCTTTCTTCACCCTAACTTTTCAGGTATTTACACAAAAATTGACAAGCAGCTTTATTTGCATAGAAAAGAGTTAATTGCATTCTTTAGATAAAAAAATGTTTTATAGACAGAAGGGGTGGTGCCCCATAGTGGGATATCCTATACATCTTTTTCTTTCTATGGAAGCGTTGGGTCTTAGGTGCATTCTTTTTGACTGGCCGTAACAACATTTTATCGGGTTACGGCTTGATGTAGGACACTCCTCCAAGACCTACGCACAACCCTGTTAAAGTCCTTAGGTATGGACGTAGTCAAGGTAAATGTATTCTTGCGTTTGGAGAGTCTTTTTCGGCAAGAGGTCATCATAGTTTCTTTCATTAGGTTGACATGCGTCTATATTGTTGTTGGCAATTTCGCTTTTCCTCGATTCTATTTGGGGTTTTTCACAAAGGTTTCGCTTGTAAAAAATTACAACTTGAAATCAATAGATAAAATTAGCATCCATCGGTAGGATTATAGCGTTTTGCATTGCTGTTGAAAGTCGGTAAAACAAGAAAATAATCTACCGTTTAGCCGCAATAGCTTAAATGATTGAAATTAACTTTAAGAAAAATAAAATTTGCATTGTTTAGAGCCGATTTTGACGTGGGTTGTATGTCCGAAAATAGAGAGTTTATGTTTTTGAGCTCTCATCAGTTGACCGATTTTGGGTTTAACAGGAACAGCTTTACATATAGCTGGTTTTAAAGCAAACGTGGTTAGAGTTTGTAACTTAAAACTGTGAGCTGAAAAAAACAACAGCACACAAAGCCCAAGTATGTTTTCAACTGTGAGTTTAATCGAGAAACGATCTATAAAAGAGGTATGGGGATATTCGTCACCTTCAATAGCTAAATAAATTGGATTAGATTTGTGGTCGACGTAATGGTTCACGAAGCAAGTTCGCCCATTCCTAACTCTAAAGAGTGATCGGCGACGTCAGCAGAGATAGTATTTTTGTGTCGGTAGGGAAAAGTTGTCAACGTGTTGCATTTCTGCTCACTTCGCCGACCATTGCTCTAAAGATAAATTTTCCACAATGGCGTTCCTACATTCTACGTTGTGCCCACAAAACAAGATAAATTCGTATACATTCATTTTTTCTTTATTGTTATGTCGATAATCTGATAGAAGAAACCTTTTTGATCTGTGTTATTCACAAAGCTATTAACATTTCAGTGCATTTCAGGAATCAGTTTGATATGTCTAAATCGGCGCTTAACAGGAACATATCTTTATATATCATATGCGTTAAAAATATTATATTAAAATTAATATACGCTGTAGAATTTTTCTTTTAGATTTTTTCTTAAATTTTTAGCTTGTCTTAGCTGTTCTTTTAAAAAAAAATGTTTCAATTTTGTATCTTGATTTATGTCAAGTTTCAATCGGTTGGCTTTATGGTGTGAGTGTAAATCGGTGAATTCTTTGAAATATCCACATGATTTGACAAACTTCAGCAGAGAACGGAAAATCGTATCTTTTTTGTCTCTAATGGCCTGTGATTTTTTTTTTTAAACGGACAGACGGACATGGTTATATCGACTCTGATATTATTAACACTGTGCACTGTGCAAAAAAAGTACACAGTACAGGGTATCTCTTTTAGTTTTTTTGTATGGGAAATTTAATAAAATTGTTGACTGTGGCATTTTTTCAGTGTTCCCTAATAATTTCGCTACCGATTCTGCTCAAATTAGTGTTGAAATCAATCTATCGAATCCAAAAAGGAACTTGTAACCTTTTGTAACATTTAATTTAATTACTTTTGAACTTAAAAAGAAGAATTTTCTAATTTCGTAAAAAAATTTGGACTTCATTGCCCTTTGACTTGCAATCGGATCATGGTAGTCCAAAACCGTCTATAAAAATTTAAATTTCTTTAATTTGACATATAGCTCATTTCGATTGGTAGTAAGGTTGTCGAGTAACATGGGATTTGCTGACAAAAAACAATATTTCGGATTCGAAATGTCGCCTCCATTAACCAGGAATAGTATGTTTTTGACATACATATTCTTTTGTTTTGTTGTATAGTGTAATTTTTGCTCATATTGTTGTAAATTGTTGTAGTGACCCTTGGGTCGAAAATCTACCTGGGTTTCAGAGGACCGCGCGGACAAGTCCCTGAAACTGAACCCAAGCGTTTCGCTACTCACATTTGCACACCTGCTTCTAACGTTAGTATAAATATATACCTCATAGCTTATGTCAGCACTCCTAAAAAAACGTATAATAGTTTCGCTTTGCTGTCTCTCTCATTACTTTTGCGCATTGTTGGCCCGGCTTATTCGTTAGCTACTCCCAGCCATGGCTAACACCACACCAATCAGTTAGTGGTCAGCCAGCGAAGCGCACACACGTACAATTCATAAACCAAAACATACAAGATAGTAAACAAAAAGCTAAAAACAACGAAACTTTTTATATTGCTTACAAACTAAATTAAATGTTTGCGGACCGATTACGGATTGCAAAATATTTGGCCGCATTGCATTCACATTGAAAACCCGTGCATAGAAACTTTATACGCATTTCGTGCACATATTCCGCATAAATTGAAGTCAAGGACGCGCTTTTGGTGTTATTGAAAAAGTGCTAGATTCAAAATGCGGTTTTTGTCGAAACGTTGTAAACTAAAGACTGGCAAACAAATTGTGGTATGTGAGATGTCATTCTAGATTAAAAAAAATGCTGTAAACTTGATACTCGTTCAAAAGTTGAAAAGTTGTCGTGATGTGGATACACTTTTCGATGATGTATAAAAGTTCTTGCGACGTTTGCAACGCACAGAAGCAATAGGAATAACAGAGTGTTCTGATTTTATACTTTGGTCTCTCTATAGAATAGATTTCCTAAGAGATAAAAAAAAACGATAAACATAAATTTTTCGTTAAATTTGGGGTCACTAATTGATTCTTTGCAAACATTTTAACACCAATTTGCGTAAAATCGGTATAGAAATGGCGAAGTTATTAGTTAATATTGAAAAAATTCCACAATCGACAATTTTTTTAAGTTTCCGTACAAAAAATCACAAGAAAAAACAAGGAGTAAAACACATTTTCCGGTAAATATGGGGTCGCTGGTTTCAAATTCGGAAACCGTTTTCAATTTTTCAAACTTGAATTAAAAGTATTTACTTAAAGGTATTTAAATAAGTTAATTCAAATTATAGTTCGTATCGATGGGCCGAGATATATGATATTGAAATGGCGATATAACGAAAACCGTTCTAGATAATTCAAACCGGTTTCCGGATTGGAGATCAACGAACCCAAATTACCCGAAAAAAGTATGTTTTATTCCTGTTTTTTTTTTGTTATTTTTTTTTGTTAGGAAAAGTCAATAAAATTATTGATTATGGCATTTTTTCGATATTTTCACGAGATAGATTTCCCATATTTCTTGATCCCTCCTCTTAGGCTCCGAAAAATATTTATGGTACGCTGTCGAATTTTCCAAGTTGCGATTGTTTATGTGGGTCTTGTTACGGTAACTGAAAGCACTCCAAACCTTGAAAGCCACCAAAGTTTCGTTTAGTAGAAAACACAGGTTTCAAATCGTGCCAGTAGTAGTTTTCATCAAAGATTACTTTTTTCCATTCCAAAACTTGTGTTGTTTCTCAATGTGTAAGCTGCAGATTTTGTGCGAGTCTTTCACGTTTGGATTAAGACATTATTTTCTACCACAACTATCGATTACTTGCGTCTAAAACTTGTTGCACACAATGCTTACACACAAATAACTTTAAATGTGTTACAATTTTGGGTGCTATTTCCTTTCTTTTTAACCCAGTTTTATCAAATATTTCTAATATGGCTTACGATAAAATTGGGGCGGCTGAATTGGAATTTGAGGACAGATTTATTTCTGGTACAGGCTTTGAGATATTGCGATTTAAAAACTTAAACTTCAAATGTTCCTAAAGAATCGATCGATCGAAAAAACAGACAGAAAAATTAAGTGCCAGGTTTGAATAGAGCGACCCCAAAATTTTTCGAATAGTGTTTATTCATATAGAATTCAGATGTGCTGAATTTTGTTGCTTAGTGTTATAAGTTGATAGAAAAAGAGGACTAAAAAACTAAATTTTTAAGGAAAACCACTAACAATTTTGCATGGAAACTTTTTAAAGTATTTTTAGCGAATTGTAAGCATATTTATTACATATGCCTTTCCAGAATTACGGTAGCGAAATTAGGTGTGTACTAGGCACTAAAAACAAGATTCCCCATAATCCAGCATGCTGTAAAAGGAGCACGGAAGTATCTACTTTTATGTCTCTTTTCGCAAGTTCGATATGTCTGTAAGCATTTTCCTATTTGGAAGTTCGTCATTATGGGGGCAAAAATTACTTTTATGAACATAACTTTAGTATTCTTGGGCCAATATTGTTAAATTTAGAAACAGATCGGAAACAGTTATAGTGACGGGAATGACTTCAGCAATGAGGGGGGTGGGGGAGCAGTTCATCAAATAGTGACTTTTTGTGACGATGGTGGAGGGGATTTCATTTCGAATTCAAACATATAGATTAAACGTCATTTATGAACAGCACCTTGTAAATATCTGTACATCTTTTCAAATCAATAAATTGGGAGGTGTGGCTATAATCAAGGTAAATCGATTGCTTGAGAAGTGTGCTTCTATTGAAAAAAGATGAATTCCGTTTTAATAATAAGGCTCATACGAGTCTCCATCTCCATCCATATCTACATTTTGGAGCAGTTTATAGGCGAAGGGGGATAAAACTAACATATTTTTAACTATAACTTTTGACGTATTCCTCCGATCATTTTATAACATAGATGCACATAAGCAAACTTTTGTTAAGTTTCTAATTAATATACTGTTATAGGCTATAAGGAGGCAAACTGAATTCGACAAACTTGTGTTTGTGTCGCTAGCATATCCAGCGTTTCATACAGACGGACGGACAGTCGTCTATAATATCCTTTTACACTATGTCTACAGGGCATAAACAAAAGGTTGTCTCAAAATAACATATTCTTCCTAGTTGAAAGAGCTGTTGGAAGGGCATGCAAAACATTCGCATACCAAAGCTAGATTTTCTTTGTAGTTTTAAGAGTTGTTTTATTTTTTTGCCGCGCTCGTTACTCAGCGGTTAAAGACTTGGCGAGAATTGGCTTCATTTGTAAGCGTGGCAAAGCAGCACCGCATCACCACATCAACCACATTAACAGTTAGGAGGGCAAAGTTCTGTTTGTGGAGCTTACGCTCATCGCATTGATTTATTATTCAAATTGCGAGAAATCCTTTAAATGTAAAGCTTTTGGCGCCAAGTGTTGCCCTCTGCGTGAGATTTGCGAGTGCTCAGCCCCCAAATAGCTCCTACGCTGTTGCTCTCTCTCTCAATTTCATATTGTGTATATACTGGAAACTGTGTATTGGGGTCGCTCCGCTGGTGGCAGCAGCAACAGTTTGTTTTGTATCCTCGTGCCAAGCGGAAGGATTTGCTGTCTCGCGTGTCCCTGTTCAGTCGTGCGTTTGTTTTGCTTTCGGTTTTCATAGCGCTCTCTCGGAGCTCTGGTTTTTGCCCACAAAAAATTCCTTTGTTCCAATTTTGTATCCTGTTTTCGTATTGTAATCGCTTATTTTCGCTCAACTTTTTGTGTTTTGCGCTTTAATAAAGCTCTTGTTTCATTTAATTTTGTGTGATAACAGTAAAATTAATACAATTGTCAACTTTTAGGCATTGCCGTGTCTAAATTCATCGGTAAAAACAGTTGCCAGCCGAGCGTGGTAAGCTGTAAACCAACATTTAAAAGTTGTTAGTACTTAGTACCGCCAGCCAGACATATAGACGCCATTTTAATAGAAATGACTTCATCGCTGTGGCCTATATTTGTGTCATACACACTTAAGGGCTATAAGGTGGTAACTCAAATAAGTTGCTCGTTTTCGGCTTTATAAGCAAGCAGTACAATTCAAGTAATAAGAAACTTAGTTTTTGTTCATAATATCATTGGCAAACTGCTTGTTTTAAGCTAAATAAAACTTCGAATGGTGACAGAGTTGTGAAAACGCAGTTCCACAACTAAAAAGTGAGCTAATAAGATCCAAGCTAAGTGCAAGAACTAGCTCTCTGTGATGCAGTGAACAACTCACATAGATTCAACATCAATGCACTCAACAAAGTTTGACAAATTTATTCAATTCATTTGAGTAAATGTGTGTCGCTCAATAACTGTTATGAAGACAAGACTTCGAACACACAGAGTGGCAACCTTCAAGTGTGTGCCTGTCATTCTTAGCTGATCCTCAAACTGTTTGATGAGTTCTCACTGAAGATCCCATTAAGAAATGTTCGTTCAAATTCAATTTTGTTTATTTACAAGTTAATCTTTTAAGACTTAAATTACTTATTACTCTTATAACCAAAAAAATGGTGTTATTTAATAGTATATTTTAACCGCTACCTTGGCATATTTTCACAAGTACTTTCACAATGCGGCAACCCTGGCCAATTGTTACATTTTTTTTAATCATTCTGCAAATGCATTACGCCAAGAGAGTGCTTGAATGTATGCGAATGACGTCACATGCTCACTATTCTTGCAATGCCGAACAGCGCAATTGAGGAATTCTTATAACATCTTTGCTTCATGGGTGTGTACCAAAATGTCGCCAACAGTTTTATAGCTCGTTTATTTTATTAATGGTGTATGACGAAATTGTTGAACTATCGGTGATTAATGTACTCTAAGCACGTGCATAAAATTTCTTAAACGTTTTTGGTATTTACTCTTTATAATATTTTTTAAAATTTTCTAATTTGCCACCTTGAGAACCGTGGACTGTAGAATACATTCTTGTACAAAAGTGTTTTGAAAGAACCGTCAAAATTTTATAACCGATTTTGAGCTCGAGTATCTTGCGTCGCAGAAATGACTTTGTAGCTTAGTTTAGTTTAAAGAAACATTCTTATCAAGCTTCATCATACCATTCCATGCCGAGGATTGCGCATGCGAATCGGTTGCAATAAACAAGTTCAGAATATTGTGACACGAAGATTTGATGATATGTTCAAGGAGATCTAGGAATTCATAGCGACAGATTGACATGCTTATATCGACTATAAGCCGCTTGCTAGTACCGGGGGTTGGCCGGCAGAGGAAACAGGGGGAAAAGCTCCTTAGTAGATATATAACAATAGATGCCCGCATATCTGTTGAAGACTAATATTCTTCCCTATTGTATCATATATAGTATATATCGCGTATATGCAATAGCGAAAATGCAGCGATAATTTCATATAAGCGATAAGATGTAAAGCTCTTCTCCAGGCGTCTCTGCTTTGAACGGGAAGGATTAGCGAGTGTGGTCTCTACTACTCATTTGCCTACTGAGACCAAAGTAACATCTATTGGCAAAAGTGATTCTCCGCTTGATCTCCATGTTATCATCGTGCTTCATTCTGACGGTGGTGCTAAGTGACGCAATTCTTGACAACATCAAAAGTATAGATGTCAAATCTGAGAGCCCAGCCACTACTCGAAGAAAGCATATACTTCGCTTTGCTCTCATTTACAACCAGACCCATCCTGGCAGATTCAATAGCCGCAAAGGCTCGGGTAACTGCTCGCTTAGCACGATCGCCAATGTCGATATCATCTGCGTATGCAAGCAAAAGGACACCCTTATAGAATACGGTACCGCTCTAATGTACAGCAGCGGGTTCCAAACCCTACGCACAACCCATTTAGAGCCCAGGAGAGCCTCACTGCGCGCATTACCTCACTACTCTAACGTGGGTGGCGATTAGAGCAGCTATCCAGGGGGCACCACGTGCAGGTTGTGCGTCAACTTGGTTAAGGTAGAGTCAGGTATCACACTGGCCATTCCCCAGTGAATGGAGATCAGAAGCTGTCAACTTGTTCCACCAGAACCCAGGCCCAACAATATGATTGCAATTAGGAATGTTTTAAATTTATGCGTTTAGCTATATCGTTCAGAGGCTGTTTGAAATTGACGTTCCCACTGAGAGTGTCATTGAATTGTGACGATTTATGACGATGCTTTGGGAGATAGGCGGTGTTCCGAAAAAGTAAAACCACTATTGCAATCCCAAAAACTATAATTAATTACAGGGTTTTGGGGCAGGGAGGTTGACTTAATGTGCCTATTATAAAACTTCTGGACGAAGCAAAGGAAATTTCGAGCACATCGGCTAGCTTTTTCGGAGAATAGAGCTCTTAAGACGTCAACGACTCTTTGTCCTTTTACTTAGGTTCCATTAGTTTTCACTTTAAAAACTATTAATTTTGTGGGCAAAGTTTTGCAAAGCTCCCGATTATGTTTCATTGCCTACATTAGTTTATGGAAATACAAGTGAATCACACTATTAGTGCAGCTTCAGATATGATTATTATGTGAGGACTTGACCAACTGACCTTGTACTCATCTACAAAGTATCGGAAACATTTGAGTGAGCTTGTGCGCCGCCTCCCTGCATTAATTAATAAATTAAATACTGGAAATACCTTGCATTAATTTTGCTACCGAGCCTGGACATGGATTCTAGTCAGCCGTCAGGCAGGCCAACATGTTTTAATATTCAAGGCACAGTGGTGAATGTTTCGTATCTATTATGCTAGCTCAATTACGCATGCAGCCATTGTGCCCAGTAACCGACTCCGCAGCTCCCGGTGAGAAGCTTCAGTTTTGGGCATAGCTGGGGGTTTGTTCACGACTGCTTAAGTGCAATAAATTGAATTTTCTTTGAATTATGAAGTGAATTAAGTTATTTGAAGCACGTACGCATTTCTTTCAGTGTTGACGCTTCTCCATTTATTACTAATACATATGTATGTGTATTGCCTGTGCGGCTAAGCTTATTAAAATTAATTAGACCGGAACCTTGAATTGTCAATTTTGAAGCGGCGTAAACACTTGACTTACTTATCGATTACTAAAGCAGCTTAACACGCTTTATTTCTTGCTGCTTTTTCTAGGAGGGTCCACATTCCACATTGCCCGAAGATGAGTTCTTCGATGCGGTCGAAACTGGCTTGGAGAAAATCGAGGAAGACATGCAGCTGCGCTTCAAACTGAAACTACAATCACAAATATCACAGTCGCTTGTCAACGTGCCGCATGAGGCGGTGGGTGAGGGCGAGGAGGCGCGTGAAGAGTTTGGCACCGGCGCCGAGGCCAAGACCCATGCTCTTTGGCCGGAGGTGAGCTGAATGAAGTGACGACACTTCGGAAATTGGCATTTACGTGCAATTAAATTGCCGTTAATGTGTTTTTGCTACATATTTGATTTAAATTTTATTACGTTTTCGCATACAGATTGATCGGGTGTGCAAGGAGCAGCTGCACTATGCGCGCGAAGGCGTTGGACAGGATGGCAATGGCTGGCAAATATTTGCCGACGAGGGCGAAATCAAAATGTACAAACGTGAGGAAGAAGTTAATGGCATGGTTATGGATCCACTCAAGGCGTATCACTCGGTGCAGGGCGTAACAGCGCGCGAAATGTGCCACTATTTCTTTATGCCCGAATTTCGCAATGATTGGGAGAGTAAGTGAAGATACTATGAGTACTATAAGTTTTTTGTAACTGACTGATTAACGATGTAACTGACTCATTAGTTAAGCGTTAAATCATTGCGTTGTCACATTATGTCAGCGAAGCGTCAGTTTACATCTACAGTGTCTTCGGGTAGTTTTTGCACGTAATCACAACATTGATATTCTGCTGCTTGTAGCCACTTTGGAGGACTGCACTATTCTGGAGAAAATCTCTGCCGATACATTGCTCTTTCTGCAAACACACAAACGCATTTGGCCTGCCAGCCAGCGTGATGCACAATTCTGGTCGCATATGCGCAAAATAACCGATGGCCTAGAGCCGGATGCCACAGACAACTGGATTGTGTGCAACAATTCGACCGAATATGCCAAGCAGGAGGTAAACGCTCTTTATAAAATTACAAAAGTCAAAAACAGTTTTATGCATTTTTGTAATATCCTTTATAGTCAAAGAACGGCAAATGCGTGCGCATCTTCTTGACGGTCATACTCGCCTGCCAAACACATTTGCCCGACAACTATGTCAAGGGTCAACCGCTGAATCGTAGTGATTTAACCTGCAAAGTTACGTACTGTTCGGTCGGCAAGTATTTACTAGTTGTGGTTTATGCCAAAGTTTACGCATAACTGTCATATATCTTACATTTTAGTTAATCCCGGCGGTTGGGCACCTGCCAGCGCCTTGCGGGCTGTCTATAAACGCGAGTATCCCAAGTTCCTAAAACGTTTTACCGGCTATGTGATAGACCAGTGCAAGGACAAGCCCATAATGTTCTGATATATGCCATAAGCCGCTAAGCAAGCAATCCACATACAACTTTAAAATTATGCTGCATTAGTTTTTATAGTTGCATAAATTTAAGACGCTTTACCTTAACTGTCGATGACTTAGCAGAGACAGCACCCTGAAACCAAACACCTCGCACCAGCCCCCCACACACCTATACTCTTTCCGCTTCAAGTACTTTTTATACTCCTTAATAAAATGTGTTTTAGCTGTAAAACTTTTTCTATGAAATTTACTTTAGCCTTTATGTCTATTATGCTATGAAGTGAAATGTTAACATTGATTTGTACTAAACTATAAATGTAATTCTGTCTAGTTATTAAGTTATTAAGCTATGTATATTATATAAGTGGCGAAGCAACACAATCATTGTCTAGCGCTTAGTTTTGAAATATCTCTTTCAAATGCTTTAAATGCAACAATTGCAAAAACTACTGTTTTTACGTATTGTATAAGTCAGAAAAATCAAAAGCTACACACACATATATTTTGTTTAATTAGTGGCAAGTGTTCAACTTTTTAGTGCCTTGCCCAGAATGTGTAACAACTATTATTTTTTTAATCAAATGTCGGTGTAAATAAAACAATTTATTGTTATAATAAAACTCTCTGGAATTTTACTTTTGGTTTTTATGCCATATTCACGTCTTGTATTTATTTTGAATGTACATAACTTTGTTTTTTAGTGTGCGTACATTTTTAATATATGTTTTATGTTCTTTTCTGTGTCATTTTACAAGTTTTCTCTTACATATACTTATGGAATTTCATATTTTTGTAATATGCCAAACTTTTAACCTTTTTTTTTTAGTTTACAACCAAATACTTATTCTTTCGTTATCATTTTGTTTTAAATTTTTTTGCAAAAAACTGTAGACGTTTAAGATTTTCGATTTTCGTTATGCCTAAAAATTTCTTGTATGGTGCAGTCTGAAACGTGGCAATGCCAAATTTTTTAAACGATTCTTCAATTTGTTTTTCCATTATCAATATATATTTTTATTTTTTTTATTTTATTAGTGATTTGCTGTGAACTACAACGGTGTGAATTGTCTTTGGAGTTTAATATATTTTATATTATATTAAATATGCATTTATTTTTTAACATATTGTCACGTAATTGGTTGCTTGGTTGATTTTTTGTTGTTGTTGCTGTTGTCTAGGTTGGAAAATATTTGTATGTATATGTAGTCATTTTAGGTTCGTCTATATGGTACAAGAGTATAAGCAACGTTGCTTTCTATGTATTGAATCTATATTTTTGCTTCAGTTCTAGCAGGCAGGGCTGAGTTTTAGGCCTGAATCACGCCTTCAAATGACGCCAGCGGGTCAGAAATTATGAGAGCCAAATTGAATTCGCTTCTTTTTAGAGCAATTTTCAGGCTTGAATCACGGCTTCCTTCGCAGAACTGAAGGGTTGTTTAGCTTTTATCTCCAAGCTATGTATGTATGTATTTGTGTGTATGTCTTAAGTTCGGAAAACAAAAATTACAACTGTTTCTATGTATAGGTGTTAGGCACGGAACTGATAAAAGCGAGTAAACTACTTTTTAGTAAACAGTGTCGACGGTCAATTCACGGTTCTCTTAATTTTTAAATCTATCATGTATATTCCTTGACGTAGTTTCATTCGATGTTATTCTCGTTTAACTTTCGGCCTGTGTTTTATTCGCATTTCTTTCATCTTGATACAAAAATTTCAAAATGTGAAGTATGTGTTAAAGGGCAGCTTTGTGTTTGGCATATTTACCAATATGTAAAAACATAAAACCATAATTATATTTTAAATTTGAGCTTTGATTCCATATGTATTTAAACAGAATTGCAGCTTTTTGAAAATTTTGCCTCGTCATTTCTGGCACAATTTTACATAACTAGTACGGCGCTTCGTGTAACAGGCGCAGAGCTGATTTCATTCCAGTTTAATAAAGTTGGCAACTAAAAGTATGCAAAATTTTTTTATTTTCTTCAAATGCAAGCAACTTAAAATGAGTAAATACTTGTAACATACTTTTTAGGCACCATTTGCATTTTGCTTTGAGCAGTGAAAATTTGTGAGTATGTTAAACACATTCAAAGTCATGCTGTTCCGCAACGAACGAGCCGTACTTACAAGTGAGTGTATTCGAAAATGTTCTCATTTGCCATTGGCAACTGCTGTGGCTCTGCAGCCACTGCGTATCACTGCTTTAAAGCAAGCAGCTTTTATTTGGCCTGTCTCTCGTTTCTGCTTGCCAGGTAATTCAGCTTATATTGTGGCTTAAGCAAAATAATGCCAAAATTGAAATTGTATAAAAACGTTCAAATCGTCGAAATTAAAAGAAAATTCAGATTCAACTTTTGTTTGCTCTTGCGGCCTTTTTTGAGTCATTGGGCGTAAGTATCCTTCGGCAACCCGACTTTTATCTTATTGCACCCACAGTTTAAATTCAATACAGTCAAGTCAATACTAATTACACTGTGCGAAAAAAACGAAATACACCTGACAAACTATATAGTCAGGGGTGTGCTGAAAATCTCTAGACGGTTTTGCCCAAATTTTCATTTAAATTCCCTTTGAAAATTATAAAGCCAAATGCCTTCTTGTTAGATTTCTCACTCCCGCCAAGATATTTCTGACACATCGACGAAACGTTTTTTGGCTGAACATCGGTTTAAATTGATATCAGTCAAGTTCTATTTTTTTTATTGATAATAGGGTAGATACCTATTTTTTCATTCTATACAGAGTTAGGTTGATTTTGTGTTAACGATATAGATATTTTCAATATTTATTCTTAAGATTTCTTTTTTAAAGATGCATTATATAGTTATACCTTTAAAAGTATATTCGTGAGTCCATTTATAAAAATCGTTAAAGTGCAATTCCTTAAGCTATGGAATTAAAATAAAGTACACCAGAAATAGCACATTTCATGACAATCCGATCATTAGATTCCAAGTTACACTCGTTTTAGTTTTATCAACTTTTGGAAGCTTCAAATCATTGATTTTCAATTCTTAATCGATTTTTATAAGTGACATCGTTATTGACTTGGAACTGGTTATGAAAAAAATTGTTAAGGCAAGGTATGGGTGATACCAAAACATCAAAATACTTGCAGGTATGCGAGATTTTGCCGCAGAATTTATTCAACTGGCCAGACATATTGTTGAGATTGAAAATCTAGAGCGAATACTTGAAAAAAAGGGTTTTTCAAGCGATTTTAAGTAAACTGCCTGAATGCTATCAACAGGTATGCTCTTGATGTATCGATGTATCACGTCAGGTTTTTAACATAGCTTCAAAAAAATTTGTTTTATGAAAATATCTGCAAAAGAGACTCATTATTTTGTTGGTTCTTTCGAAAAGAAAAGTTTATTCTCTTGGTGTATCTATTAGAGATCTGCACAAGCATATAAAAAATGTTTTACAGGCGAGCACAGGACTTTTTAACTACTTCATAATCTTGTCTTTAGCATTTCAACACAAATACTTCAGTGACAGAAGATCTTGGTAACAAATACTGTACAAGCAAGGGACAAGTCAATAAAGCATAAAAGCAAAAGCCAGCTGAAGTTGCAGCAAAATGAGGTAAAAACTAAAAAAAAACCACTTGTATGGTATAATAATTACAAGGTATGATTATACTTCAGAATGAAATTCATACATACAAACAGTGTAAGAGTAAAAGACTCTTACCTTGTAATTAATGTACCATTGTGCTGCTGCTCGTGTCAGTGTCGCTTTCATCATAATTTGTTGTTGCTGAACCGAAACTAAGCGCTATCACCGCTGAGCAGAGGCTTTTCAAGTCATGCAGTCCTTGTTTTGCTGAGAAGTAGAACTTCAACATATATAACATTGCTGTCAACGTGACACTGAAGTGCAGCGCTTGGTCAGTACTGTACAGCAAGGCACATGTGTTACAAGGTATGAGCCATCTGTCGACGCTCGCTATTTTTCATTCTGGTGCAAGCGACAATGTGAGATGTTGTGTACACACAAAAATAGTGCCTTTAGACGGCAGATAGCTCATACCTTGTAATACATCTGCCTTGCTGTACAGTAGTGAAGTATGACCGACTTGTGCAGCTGTCTTGTATCTATCGATAGCTGTTTAGCATACTATCAGCGGTATCCAAACGTATCTCTTGCAATTCAATATCAGCACAACTGTACTTCGTCGTTATGCCACAAATATCTTTCTGAGTTATGGAAATCTATAATAAAAGCATTTAAACGACGGATTTGTATGAGTTTACAAATAGGTAAAATCGTCTAGAGATTTTTGGCACACAGAAAACTCTCATTATAAATTATTAACTATTTCGATATGAAAATTCGTTCAATTACAAGGAAAAACGTTTTGGATTCCTAATCCCAAATTCTGAGCCTTTTGTATCGTGTTCTGTTTTAAAATAAGGAATCCTCTTCTGCTGAGTGTTTACTGTGTGTGTGTTTTCTATGCTTTTCGCTTACAATTTGTTTTCATGAAAATGCATGCTGGCTTATGACTTTGGCTTTGTTTTTGTTTTTATTTATTTATATAGACTAAATATAATTTGTTTTTTGTTTTGTTTTTAATATTCCACTAACATTGATGTTTGCATATATTAGTTGATTTATATTTATTTGCTTTTGTATAATTAAATGTATGCTCATTTGCTATATACAACAGTTTTAAAAACTATTAGATGTGTATGTTATTGTATTTTATTTGTTTTATAACTTAATTAAATTTATTTAAATAACTAGCTAACATTTGTCAAGTTGTTTATGTTTAGTTTATTCAAAACGCAAACACTTACAAACTGATACAAAAAGTTTAAACAAATAGTTTAACAGAATTTTGTTTTTATTTATTTATTTTTTAAATTAATTTAATTCACTACAGAGCATGTTTTACCGCTTAGCTTATTTATGCCTTAATTTTTTAATGTAAACACTTTCAATTTGTTGTATTATTCAAAATGCTCTTTAAGTAACTTTGTTTAAATATTGAAATGTTTATAGAGCATTTGCGCTTTTCTTTTTAAATTTTTTATTTTTTTACATTAAATGCTTTTTAACATTAATTTATTTATGTTTATGCTTTATTTATTTAACTTATTTTTATGCAGCTTTTCAAGTTAAACTAAGCATAATCAGTGTGTAAATAAGTCTTATTGTTTATTTGTTTTATTTATTTTTTATTTTTAAGTTTTGGCTGTTGGACAACAGTCGGCAAATCATTTTCGTTGAAAATCAAAATGCTCTCGAAAAGTTACAAGTAATATTCGTAGTTGTTATTGTAAATAGTTGAACATTTCGTAAACGGCATACACAGTTTTTTGCTATTTTTTTATACTTTTTTAGATTTTATTTTTATGCTTTAATATTAACAATATCGTTAAGAAATGCAGCTCAAGTTGCCAGTAGTAGGAGTTGGATGTCTGTTTTTGTATTTTTCAAGTCTGTTGAATATTTTTCAATTGCCTTTTCGATATCTTACTTTTTGGGTGGATTTTACAACAAATATTACACAATTCATAGCTCAAACGCTTGATTCGGTTTTTTTTTTTTTACAATATTTCTTTAAAATTTGGTGTTTTTAGTGAGTTTTAAACATTTATTTGGAATGCTTCCCGCTGTAGTTTCTGATTGGCACGCATACGTGGCGACGTTTGTGTCTTCGTCTTGTCGTTGACATCGGAAAAACGCGCTGGTGGATTTATGTGGTCCTGGTAATTTGGTGGATAGTTGGATATGCTAAACATACAGGGTTCTGATTAAGCTTATAGCGTATTCGTTTTGGCTGTAGCGTTGGCGCTCTGCACTTACCTAAAAGTAGTTTCTTCGTTGTGACTGGAGTAGCCACTGGAACTGCGTACATGGCGCTTGCCACTTGTGCCTGGCTTGCCGGGCTTGCGTGCAGCAAAGGGCGGCTTCGATTTGCGCGTCATGCTAGTGGGCGTGGTCTCCGATGAGGACGAGGTCTCATCTTGTGTATCTGTGGCAAGCATTTGGGCGTATTATTGGTTATACGCTGCGTATGCTTAATGTGCGTGTACACACTTACCACGTTGTGCGCGATATTTGGCAGAGTTAAGAGCGCGTGCAGACACATCATTGTCGGACTCGGAACCGAGTGTGTCATATTCTGTAATTGGTATGTGAAGCGTTAGGATTTTCCTAACTTCGGAATCTGTTGAACCTGGATTGTCCGATTCTAAAAAGTTTAGTACGATTCGATGGATTTTGTTGTTGTTTAGATGAATTTTTGTATGTGAATGTTAGTTACACAAGCAAAAAGTTGTCATAAAAACTAATCATAATAATAACAATAATATAGAAATCAAAAGCGCTATAAACGGGTTGGGATTTGATTTGGATTGGGTTAAGTTGTATGCAACGCGATATGATAAATAATGCTAAATTTTGGCATATACTTAAGTCTAAACTTGAATTGGGATTGAGATGAAGACGATAACGATAATGAAGAGGCAGACTTAAGACTGCTAAAAACTACCTTGGCTCTCTGAGTGTGGATCGCGTAGCCGGCCGACTTTTCGACGCACCTTTGTATACTCCGGTTCCTTGGACTGCAACAGAAAATAACATTATCGTATGAGTTTTCTTTGAATTATGTTAGCTTTTGAAGACTCACATGATAGCTTTCGGGCTTGACATCGTGGTAGACAAAGGAGCCGCGTACCGAGTGATAGGGCCCGCTGTAGACATTACCGCTATAGGAGCTTTCGCTGTAGGTCTGCTTGTTCAGCTGAAACGTTGCATATGGACAGATGTCTTCGATGTACTCATTGCCCTCGGCCTTGCCAAAACTACCCGAATCATTGGAATTGGAACCTCTGGGCGCTGAGCTGCCCGGATTACAGCGCACGGCTAGATACTGCTGATCGCGATTTTGCTTATTCTGTAAATTGGCCAGCGAGGGCGATTCCGACATGGACGAGGAGGCCAGTCGTGCCTGATTGCTGAGTTCTGCAAGGAGTACATAGTTGATTTAAGGCATGCTGGGCTAAAGATCTATAGTTTGACTTACTTCGCTTGCGTAGAAATAGCGCAGCAGCAACCAAAGCTAACAGCATCATCAGTGATAAGCAGATTGGCAGTAATAGCTTGAAATTCGCATAAAAAGGCAAATCGCTCATATGGGATATAGGCGTGGAATGATCGTTGTTGTAGAGAACTAGTTCGAAACAATAAAAATTGTTCAATATCTACCAAAATGCAGGTATTTATAATGATTTTGATTTAAGAACATGCAACCACTAATCGATTAACTGAGTAAAAGAATTGCATCAAGTATTTATTCGATTATGTTCGATTTCTTTTCTGTTACCAAACGAAATAACTGTTACTTACCACCCTGTGGCGAAAGCGTTGTAAAATTATAGATAGCCGTTGTGGAACCAGCATTGTTGTGCGCGGTGACTTTCAGTTGATATTTGGTGCCAGGAACTAGATCACTAACCGTATAAATACGCTCTGTGGGCGGTATATGATTGGATACCACGATCCAAGGCGACCGTCCATAGACACGCGACTCAATCATAAAGTAGAGTATGCCGCAGCCACCATCACCCCATGAATCCAGCCAGCAGGTGACACTTGTCGAATTATTGGTTATCATTTGTGAGTGCTTTGGCTGCACTGGCGGATTGCCCTTGGTATATGAGTTGACTATATCACAGGGCAGTCCAGTGCCAATCTTATTGTAGGCCGTTATATAGAGCTGATAGCGTGTGCCGCACCACAAATTGCTAAGCAAATGCGAGTTGGTCTTGGCGTCCACTTGCAGCTCCTCCCAGTCGCCATTGTCGCGCTTGTAGTTGATGACATAGCCCAGTATGGGACTGCCGCCATGGCTATTGTCCAGCCATTCCAGATGCAAGCTGTCTGTATAAGTGTTGACCACGGTTAGATTGGGCGCTTCCGGTGGCACCTTAACCACTATATTATACACTATTTCATCCTTGCCCCAGGTATTTTCCACGCTGCAGGTATAATTGCCTGCATCTGTAGCCTGGCACTCACTGATATACAGCGTGCCATTCTTGGCTATGGTCTTGCGCGCGCTAGTCTCCATATTATGACCATCCTGACGCCAAATGGTAACAGGCGCTGGCGCGCCCACCTTGCGACAGGGCAGCTCTAATTGTTCCTTCCAGGGCGTGACCAGACGCTGACTGAAGGACACTATGCGCGCGGGCACCTTGTTATTGGGCGGCACCGTAACCACCTGTGTCTTTTCGCCCTCGCCCATTTTAGTGGAGGCGGTTAGCCAGAATTGGTACGTGGCTGATTCCTGTGTGCGAACTGTTTCGTGCATTTCCACGTAGGGACCAAGCAAACGCTTGTGCGTGCCTTCCTCGCGTCCGCCCTCTAACATGGACATATAGAAGGTGTAGCCCGTCTGGCATTGGCAAAAGAGAAGGATACAAACAAACAGTCAGTGTTAATTGTCGCTTAATTAGCGCTAAAAGTCATTTAGCAGCAGCTGTGGGCGTGGTCATGTGTCGCATGTCGGCTTATAACTTACAATGTCTCCGTTGGGCAGGTCAGGCGGCAGCCAGGATATTATGATTTTTGTGCTCGATGCGGGTATTGCCTTGATTGCTTGTGGCGCCGAGGGCACTGCAGTGACATACCAAAAAAAAGATGTAAAAATAGTAAGCAAAAATATAGTGAAAGGATTGCTTCGGTTGCCGAAGTTTATACACACTATACTGTTACCTACTTAGGATTTACATCGCCCGTTTTTTTTTACTGAAAGAACAGCTGAATAGTACTCTTAATACGCACCTCAAGAAAGAAAGAAGTGCAATTCTAATGCTTTTTATTGGGGTGAAACTAAAACTTCATGTATGCCGTGACGCGGGCACTTGAAATCCTCTACTTGATGCCGTTACTGGTTACAGATTGATATAAATACTCCAGGCGCCTCATAACAGCTTTCATTTGGAGGCCCACCTACACGTTGGGTCTCAGACTCTGTAGAAGTCCGAAACTTTGCTGCACAAAGAGCTTATAGCCTTTACACCTGGTTGTGATTAGAGCACTAAGTGTAGGTCTTGCATCAACTTGGCATCAGCTACCTTCACCCTATCCTGCCAGAACTTAGACCTATGAGCTTGGAATGATGTTAGCATATGCGCACGCTAGGTCGTGTCACATTTTCTGGTAAACTAGTAAAAAACTATATTGACATAAGTTTGGCTGCGTTATTTAAAAAAAAATTAAGATTTATAACAATAAATTCAAGAAAATTCTGTTTATTGTTATGTATGTAAGGCCTTATTGTTGTCATTCAAAGGCATATTATAGCTGCGACTGTAGGTAGGGGTTTACGGGTTGAACACCGGTTGTATACAATGTGAATCCGTGCTGTCATACTCTTTCCCATAATCAGAGTCATAATGGATAACTGACCTGCATATTGCGTGACCTAATCTAGATGCGGCGGATTCTATCACGCAAGCATCACGGCATACTTGGCAAGGCAGCTCTTTGCACCTGTGTGGCTTCATTTGACTAAAAAAAACTGCTTTAAAATTTGTACGGATGTAAATCTAACCGAAAAGTTCCTTTGCATGTTGGTGTGTTACAAATCGCTTGACAAAGTCATACTAATTCACGCTTGGTAAAGAGCATTTAAAAACTACGAGTTTCAATGAAAAACGAAACGATAGAGCTAAATATAAAGCGCCACAACAAGTGTGCGATATGAAATTGCAAACGACGATGCGGCCGCAGTGACGATGCCAATGCGAATGATAAGGGCGGAGGAGCAGCTGGAGGAGCGTGCATTGTGAAACGGAAAAGGGGTAGGACTCGATGGCATCGTCATCAACGGGTTTTTGCCTCGTTTGCGTTCATTGAACTGTTTGCCACTTACCGTCCTCGTGGGTGCGGCAATAGAATGGTTTTGTTTTCATGCCATCGCCTACTTTGGTGTAAGCCAAAACCCAGACCGTATAGTTTGTGTATTTGCGCAGATTCTCGATGGTGACGTATTGATTCGTTGACTTCACAACTTCAGGATCGGTTTCTGTGAATCAGGAAAACAAAGAAGAAGAAGAACCAAAAATGAAATGAAGTGTTATGCAATGACATTTGAAGATTTTTGCTGCTAATTAGCTGCATGCCAGCGCGCTCATTGAAGCTTTCGTACGCCATTTTTTATATGCTTGTCCTGGCTAAGGTGTTCAGCCTTAATGGCATTGCATAATTGCTGCGAAATTCCAATTTCGCTGAAGTAATTTGCACGGCAAACATTGAATCAGTCACAGTCCAGTCAAACTCCCAATTGGTATGCGGCATATGCCATTCACACACAAACACACATATACACATACAAACAGCACAGATTCCTGAAAGGACTTACCGTAAAGCTCATCGATCGATATGTAAAACACTTTGTAGCCCTTGATTTTGCCATTCTGTCCATCCACATCCGGCGGTGACCAGGTGATATAAATCGATGTCGAGCCAAGCACATCACATTGCGGCGACTCTGGCGGTGATGAGGGAACTGCCAAGCAGACACGTGAGATATACACAGTTATATATACAGAGAGACAGAGCACAGTGTGAGAGAGAGAGGGAGAAAAATTGAAAAGTTTATTAAACGTTTTGCAAGTACCGACAGCTGCCAAACGAATTCAAGTCCTTGCCCAGACACGATGACGTTACCCAAAGCCACCTGGGCGAGTTTTTGTACACGGCCAATTAACAAATCCAATCAGTGTGTGCCAGCCAGCTCACATACTTACGAACACTAGAGGTGGTTGTGGGCCGTGTTTTGACTTCAAAAAGCGGAATTCGTGCGTGAAAAAAGCACGACATCAAGAAGAAACACTGATATGCAAGGTTATACCAAGAACAGGAAATATCTCAGAATCGGTGCTTCAGGGCCTTCTCTTAATTAAGTTACAGCGTTTATGCTCATTTCGACCCCTTTCCCCTAGTCAACACGCGTAATCATAAGGCCTACCCCGTCCTTTCCTCTGACATTCTTTGGCTTCTTCGAATGGTTTTTCCAGCCAACCTTAGAAATCCATTAAATTTTCTTTTAAATATGGTAAATGTAATGTTGACTACATCATTACCTTACCCCTCCTTACATTTAAACATAATTATCTAGCTAACCCCTCCCCTATCAGTTATGACGTAATATATGGACGGCATCCTAAAACTTATACAAATTTTAGGTTGATTAATTGATAATTAATCAGTTGGATCGCAGAATCTTATAGCCTTGATTTTGTCACTCCTTCTACATATTTCGCATTTCTCCACTTTTTCAAAAACGAAATACACAGGTCTTAAAATTTTTGGAAAGTTTCTGAAGTAATTTTTTTTAATAAAATCTGAATCCAGAATCTGAATCATCATCAGATATTTGAGGTTATGTACCCAACTTCTTTTGTTGGCACCTTTCAGGTTATATACAGGGTCAACAACCCTTTAGTGGGCTTACTCTCTAGTGACATCATTTAGTACTGCTTTTACTTTTTGTTATGAAGTTTGCATTTCCAATATGACGCATTCACAATTCATATGTTTAAGACTAGATGATTTTCCTAAATCGTGTTATCTACGTCAGCGTATCAAGTTTAATCTGAGAAGCGAAATTCATGCCAAAGATTTCACTCTCAATCACTGCGAAATGCTTTTTTAACCCTTTCTTATCAATTGGATAAGCTCTTCTTGAGTCTCTTGTGTCGCTAATAGACACAGCTTTTAAGAATTCCAATTGTGCACATTTCGTGCACTACGCCCAAATTTTCGTGTCAGTCACGCTTCTTTCTCTAACTGCTCTCACTTACCATCCTCCATTGTTTGCACACCAATCTCTTTGCTTGGCGGTCCGCTGCCCTGACTAGTGTAGGCCTGCACAATGACGTGGTACTGGGTGAACTTGTTGAGATTGGACAGAACTGTCTCGCCACCGAAATGCGAGCGCACCTCAACCGTTTTAAAGCTAAAACCCTGTGTGGGATTCACTTCCGTATCCTCGGGCGTTAACGACATTTGATAGCCCACATAGTAACCGAGCAGTATGCCATTCCAGTGGTCACGTTCGGGTGCATCCCATGTAACCGAAATCTCTGTTGAACTCTTTGCCTCGGCGCGTATATTCAAGGGCGGTCCGGAGGGCACTTCCTCTAGCGTGGTTACCTGCACCACTTCAGAGAACTCGGAGGCACCCAGCTTATTCTCGGCTGACATGCGTATATGATAGGCCTTGGCTGGACGCAGCTGCCCTATGTTGACAACAGTTTGGGCGCCCGTAATATCACAGTGCTCGGCATTTTGCCAAATGTCTGCAAATGTAGCTTGGGTCAATCTTGGTTGTGGGGTGTTAGTTCCAGCTGTCACATTCATTTACCTGAGATTTGCTTATAGTAGATGTGATACTCCTCGATTGGACTGTTGCCGGCAAAGGGTTGACTCCATGTCAGCTGCAGGCTGCGTGATTGTTGCGAGTTGATGCGCAGATTTTTTGGTTGCTCCGGCACTTCCTGCACAATTAGCTGTATGGACATTTCATCCTGGTGGTGGTATAAGGTGGGTTATAGTTAAAGCAAGTGAATTGAAAGTGTTTGCTAGGCAAACAGACGGCACACTTTGTGGCATAAAGCATTGTTGTTGTTTTTGTTGGCACATTAGGACTCTATTTGCACAGTCTGCTGTTGCTTTATTGAAATTGCCAACGTGTAGAGTGAAAGTCCTGCCAGTTACAGCTGTTGCAGTCTCATTCAAATTGCCATAAATTAGGTTTAACAACAGTTGCCAGGTTGCAACCGGCAAAGTCTT
Source organism: Chymomyza caudatula (assembly GCA_035041775.1). NCBI lineage: Eukaryota > Metazoa > Arthropoda > Insecta > Diptera > Drosophilidae > Chymomyza > Chymomyza caudatula. The sequence goes on from JAWNKW010000133.1 coordinate 4,535,082, forward strand.
AGCTACAATACTTCTCCAAGTCAATGCCAATGTGTGCGTGTATCTATGTGTGTGTGTGTGTGTGTGTGTGTATCTATGTGTTTGAGTATTTGCTTGCCATACAAAATTGTCACAATGCACTTACCTGTCCGAATGCATTGCTAGCCTGACAGATATAAATGCCCGTATCCTGGCGATATGTATGCGAAATGCCCAATTCGGAGACCATGCCGTCGTCGAGCACTTGATCTCTTATTGTATAGCTGGTGTACACACGCACGCATGTGTGCATGTGATTTATATGCAAGTAAATGCATTTAAGAGATACAAGATACACATGCCAACAGGCGTACACATGCATGTGGATTGCCGTAGATACATAGATATGTGCACACGTAGATACATAGATATGTGCACACGTAGATACGTGGGGCATGGATACGTGTTTGTGCAACGTGAGCGATGCAATGCAATTTTATAACAATGTTTTTTACATAGTTGTTGTTGTTGTTGTTGCAGTTGGTTTTGTTGACAAAGACGAAGACGTACGAGGCAGTTGCCAACACACATACAACCATACAACCGCGTCGCCATTTTGAGTGCATGTGCATGTGTGTGTGTGTGTGTGTGTGTGTGTGTGTGTGTGTGTGTGTGTGTGTGTGTGTGTGTGTGTGTGCAAATGGCATAAATAAATAAAACGCATGTTGCATTGAGTTTGAAAGAGACAGCGAGAGCGACATACAGTGGAAGAGAGAGAGCAAACCGGAAACACAAATACATTAAAATACTTATATAAAAGTAGGATATATGTATATACTACTACAACTAAAACTTTGAAAATGGCACAAAATCTCAGCTGCACTTAGCGCCAGATACTTAACTAAGATATAAATATACCTATAGCTAAACAGATACATGGAATGCAAGTAGATGCTCATCTTCTATATAGATTGATGCTCACGGCCATATAAACTGCCCAAAATCTTTAACAATGGCATTTTTGATTCACTCGCAAGGATAAATTTGATTGGAATCGCATTTTATATGAGGCAAACCGAGTACATTCAAATAATATACACACTTTGTAGGCCGACCCCAAGTAGTTCTTTGGAATTCACTTGTTTTCGATTTTTAAGAAGAAATAATAATGGAAAACCTGAATATTGATTGCAAAGCTTAATTAAACTTTTACATTTTATAAAAACTTTTATTTATATTTAATTTTACTGTTATTTTTAAGAACAACTTAAATTAAACTTAAAGAAAAATACTAAAACAACTTAAAAATTTACAATTAAGTCTATGTTTTAATAAATATTTTGTACATATTTACCTAAACCTATTAACGCGTTCGACGGGATGTAACCTCCGTAATATCTTTCTTATTCTTATTTCCTCCTTTTTTGCGTCGCTTTAAAATGCGCCTTGCCAAGTGAAACAAAAACAAAAGAAATTCTCAAAAACAAGCGATTCGGAGATGCATACTTTTGGGGTACAGGTTCCTTATAAGATGTCAAATGAAATGTCTTAGGAAAAACTGTCTAGAGCTTTCTGTTACACTACAGATTATATATTTTCTTCGTAAAGCACAACATTTCCATTAAAAACCAGGATAATGCTAGTGTTCAGATGTGTCATTAAAATTCAGAGGAGACCATTGACCATGAGACCATGACTCTGTCGAAGCCTTGGGACTTTCGGTAACCAAATTGGAAAAGAGGGACTTTTTCCTTAATGCTTTTAATGGACAACAAGCGAGTCAGCAGGCAGGTTTCAAAAAGCTTGGCAACGGTGCTTAATAATTGTACGGACGCCCTAGATAGTTTTACCCTGTACACATAGTGTTTAATGTGTTTGACACGCGGATGGAGGCGTGGCAGATCTTAAGTTTCATTCTTAGAATTGACTCGGGTAGCGATTGAGACCATAAGAGCTAGGGACACAAATCCGGGTAAGATGAAATTTGTCGAATTGGGTTGTCCCAGCAGGGTTTTGTGGTTAACAGGCAATCTAATCTTCAAGAAGCAATTCACATTTTTTGAAGTGTTCCACTAAAGCACAAGTGGATATTGGACACTGGAAATAACAACAGGTTTTCGCATTCACATAATGCGATTTTTCATAGCTGGCGATGCAGCCACGCCTTCATTTAGTTTCAAACTCTATGCTGTCCATGTGTTAATCCTCAATGTTAGATTGCGAAACTCATACGGCTAAGGCTAGTCCATGGTACTACAATTCGATAAAAAGTGACCGTGCAGATGACACAAAAGCGTCCTCTGTAGGCAAATAGAAATGCAAAGAATTCAACTTTTCTTAGGTAAAATTAGCATGAGGCCGAAAACCATTCAGTGTCTAATTACTTGGTAATTAATATTAGAGACTAAACATGGTGTGGATGTAAACCACGAACCGGGTGAGATATCGGCATGCTTATCGAAAGCTTGATCTGCGTACGGAAAATGCGCATCTCTTATAGTCTCAGAAAAATAGGGACCAACTTGAACGGGTGGACAAACAGATACGCGGAAATAGCTATATCGACTCCACTATGTTCCTGGTCATTTTTGCGTTATTAACTTATGGTCTGCGGCGCGTCATGCTGCCTGTTGCACACAATCGATGCAAAGTTGGTGCGAATTTTTTAATCAACGAAGAAGGGAAAGGGGGAGTGTTCTCTGAGCGTTCTGCCGTAACCAGGTAACGGATCGTTATGAGCCAAAAAACTCCTTGAGGAAATCAAATATGATTTGGTAAGGGTACTGTGTGGTTAGTTTAGTCTTAAATCCTGATGAAATGGAGGAAAACACAAACTTCAATACTCAAATCAACTCAACTTAAAAAGCACTTAAAATATGATGTAAATTTTAGGTATGCCTGCAAAAAATACATAAAAAAGTTTTTCATTTGTCACTTAATTATGTCAAATGCCAAAACCACTTGGAAATTACAATTATCGAGTCAGATTTATCGCAACATAACTAACAAAACAAATTTTAACTAAAAATATTTAGGTCAACATCATATTATGACAAATAAATAAACAATAAATATTTGTTGCCTAGCAAAAATGTTGTTATATTATTACGTTTGTGGGTGGAGCGTAAGAAATCAATATGGACATTCCCATCTATCAGAGTCCCAACCCACTTACGCTTATGCCTTCCCCAAAGGCTTCTTCTATTTTACTTTTTTTTTCTTTTTTCTATTTGTGCAACTCTTTTAATTAAAAGCAATTTCTGCATGGAATCGACTCGAAATGATTCCGTAACAGACACTCCCACTTGCTCATACACACGTTCATACATTGCTACTCCCCCGACCCAGAATTCCGTAGACGCAACAATCTGAGCCTTGTTTTGAAAGACAGTAAAGGATAGACAGACAGGTAACATTATACAACACACTCACACTCATGTTTGTGCTCACTCACTCACTCACTCACTCACTCACTCACTTACTCACTTACTCACTCACTCACACTATAGCCCAATCTGTTGGCACTTACCGTGAATCCAAAGACTCGTCAAGATACTGTTGCGTCGCCTGAATTTTCCATTTAAAGTCAATTGGATTGTCGCCCTGCACATTGCACTGCACATGCACCTGCTTGCCCTTGGCCACGGATATTTGTTTTGTTTTCGTTTGGAAATGGGCGGGTACTGCAAAAGTGAGAAACGTAATAACGCGACAACATCAACAACATCAAGAAAAAATAGCCAGAGTTCAGAAAACGCACCATTAACTTTGAGAAAAATAACCTTGCTCACGCCAGAGCCAATGTTGTTTTTGGCTTCGCACAAAAAGTGGCCCTGAGACTCCTTGCTGATCTTCTTGAAGTAGATGGTGCCGTTAGGAAATAGCTGCACCGTGGGCTCATACAAAAAGTCCTTATATTCGCCGGGAGTGGGTCCAATAGCCTTTTTCCAGGTTATTGTAGGCGTGGGATAGCCTGCTGATTGACAGTGCAGCAGCACATCCTGGCCAGCCTGTGCACTAGAGTCCTTGGGCTCCAAAATCCATTTTGGCGGCACATTTACAGTAAGTGGCACAGTAAAACGTTCTGTTCCAGCCACATTGCTTGCTATGCAAGTATAGTTGCCCGAATGATCCGAGGAAATGTGTTCGATGACCAAACTGGCTGAGTACTCGTCAAGGCGGCGAAAAACCTCATTGCTGTGGGAAGAAAGTGCATATGTTTAGCTGGAACAGTAGTTAAAAGCAGAGATGGACAGGGCACGGGAGTTATTTTAGAAGGAGCTGGAAATAAGCGCAGTACTTGGCACGCTTAAAGTAATCTGAAAAAATTAGCTGAACATATGAATGCTCTGTTGCCAAGCGGCATTTGTATTTTTGTTACATATGTTTGAATTCTATGCCTATGCTGCATCTGGTTTGAGATGTTTGCACACTTTTTGAGATTGAACAGAAACCAGTTGGCACACAAAGTATGTTTGCGTAGAGAAATCGTAGTGCGCATGATACGAGGCATTAGTTTCATAAAGGGTTGTTTCAGACGCACACACAGGCACACAAGCTCACAAGTCAAGCGTGTACACAAAAGACCTTTTGCCAGTTTTTTTATCTGTAATGCGGTCTTGGAAGAACATGAGCAAAAAAAAAACTGAAAAAACTAATTTTTTTAGTTTAGTTTTTTACCGTTCCTTTACTCATTGTGCAATAAGTGGCTTTTTGCAGACACGCTGAAAATGTTGGGGGTTATTTGCGACCTCTGCAAAGGGCTTTACTTAGGCTTTTTTCCTCTTATATTAGGGGAATCTATGCATCTTAGAAAAAACTAGTCTTCATGACTTCACCACATTTACTCTGATGGCATTATGCCATATAAATTGTTTTCCTTGCTCTTCACTGTTATCGCCCATATTTTGGGAAAAACTATCCAAATGTGAATCGAGGAAGTGTAATGTTAAGTTCATCAATCACCTCAACTTTCTTAAGTTTTTTACCATCTTTTGAAGCTATCGTGTAGCAACCGCGTAAAAGCTTTCATTACAAAAAAGCTTTCTAGGCGATCAAGCGACATAATCCTTTCTCATTGCCACAAACGCTCAGCGATTCGCCGCAACCTTTGTTGTGAACAGCGAAAGTGCGAGGACATGAGCTTTCAGAGCAGTGCATGGTATGCAGCCGAAGCAGCAGGTTGATGTCACGCGATCGCCTAAGAAGCTTTTGTTCAAACAAGAAAGCAGCGCAGCCAGACGGAAAACAACAAAGAGATATCTCTAAGCAGCATTGGTCGCTAACAAACTGACAATTGTTCAAAACTGAATTCCAGAAGTTAAAGACCGTTTTGTGTTCATCTCTACTAGTATATTGTGAAAAGTTTTACAGTTTTACTTACCCTGTGCCTATGAGTGGTTTGGCATTGCGTTCCCAGCGAAAACTGACTGGCAAATCACCCTCCAGAATCTGACACGAGATGGCAGCGCGCATTCCCTCACGCAGCATATTTGTCATGGCTTGGATGGGCATGATTTTGGGTGGCACTGCAATACACAAGCAATAAGCATGAAAATTGTAGTGATTTCAGAATGATCTCTATTTGCTTCGTTTTTTGTGTTTTATGAGCGCTGGGCGTGTTGCAAAACTCATTACAATTGCCAGTTGGCTTAAATACAAAAGCCACTGAGCCTGATAATCATAGGGCCGGATTGCAGGATGACGCGGGAGGCGCAACCACATCAATGCGGCTTAGCAACAGCTGTGCCAGATAGCAGAATAGTTGTAAAAGAGCGAGCACTGATAACGGCCGTGCAAATTATTACACCAGAGCGAGATGCAGATAGGCCAGACAGTGGCGACAGATGCGACAGGGGGACAGATAGTCGACTAGTCAGAAGCTCGCTGTTTTACTTGCACAAAAGTCAATGACTTCATTGTGGAAACGGGAAGCCAACACAAGGCGATGGCTGAGTGGCAGCGGGAAGTGGCATGAAGATACGCCTGCATGTGCATTAAAAGTAGTTGCATGAAATAGTTGCAGATGCCGTTGCTTAGTTTTGTTGCCAGACTCTAATTGGAATAGTTTCATTGTGTCTGTGTGTGTTTACCATTTTTGCACAGCAACTTTCAAATTTAAAAGCTTCAAAAAGATTTTGTAGCACACTTATGTTATGCCACATTACGCATACGCCATATTGTACAAAAACTACGACAAACTTACCCAACACTTGTATCTCCACATTACGCCTTGAGGTTTGCTTCTGCTTGTTCTGTGCCATGCACGTGTACGTGCCCGCATCCTCCAGCCGCTGCAGTTGCTCGATAATTAAGGTGCCATTGTTATAGGCACGCTGTCGGCGATTTATGGGCAAGGTTTGACCATCTTTTGTTGTTGGCATTGCATAAAATGTGACCAAAAGTTATGGCATTTAATTAAAAAAAATAAAGTATATATATAATTTATGACCCTCGTCTGTCGTATACGTAATTTTAGTATCTATAATAAACACAGATTACAGCTTGAGCTGCATATCAAAAAAGGTAAAAAACACTTGAATATTATTTTAGTTGCAACGCAACTTTCAAATTGCAATATTCAAAATGTCAGACAGAAAAACTTGTATAAATTTATCGAAATATTAAACAAATTCTTGGGGTTTTTTTTAATAATTCGCTGATATGTGCAAAAGTAAACACAAAATATTTAATGACAAATGTGCAACGGGCCAGTAAGGCAAATAATCAACCTGCAAAATATTAAAAAATGACAGAAAAAACACGCCGATAAATAAAAGCCGTAGCACTGAGCGAAAAAACTGACAAAGTTTTATGTATCCAAAGAGAAGAAGTCCCAGTTTTAACTTGAAGTTCCAACGTTTAGCTGGTTTTGGCCTTGCTTTGAGCGTAATTAAAGCATTTTTAAGCACTAAAAGCTAAAATTAATTGCAAGTACTTCTAAGATAAGACTATAATACTTGTAATAGTTTTATTTTCTAGAGCACTTTCTGTTGCCAAGAGAATAATTTTTTTTAAATGCAGCGAAATGTGTAACAGCAAGTTAAGTGCTTCCTTTTTTTAATGTAGAAACTTTAGGTTTCATCTGCGTTCGTTTTCTTAAGACATATTTTTTTCTAAAATGTATGCAGAAACCTCTAGAAAATAAACTAACGCTTCAATCTATCATAAGTGTCCTATTTTTAGTTACTTAAAGCAATTATGTGACATTTTTAGGAAACCTCTCGTTTTTTTTAGAAACCATTCTTTTTGGAACGTTAGGCGGATTTTCCAAACAGTCAAGCATCTGGCGCAAAGAGTTTTACCGGATAGTGGATGCACAGGCTGCACTAAGGTTGTGGAGGCTTCTTCGGCTTATTGTCGAGCGACGATGCGAGCTGACTCCCCAACGTCCTCAAGGGTGTCAATCAAGCGTCTCAAGAACAAGAAAGCTGCTAAACTCATTCGCAATTGAAGTGATTGAACCACGATTACCTAATCCACACATATCATTTCATTGTCTATTATAAAGCAGCATTTGATAGCCCATTGAGGAATCGCGTAGAAGCAGCACTGTCTAGAGGTATCCCTGCAAAGATGGTGTGCAGAATGACGTTGAGCAACTCCGGCAAGGTAGGAAATAACCTCTCGGAACATTTTGAGTGAGATTTTAGACAATGTGGTTCCTGCGACATCTTCAAATTTGTGAACAATGTGTTTCGAAAGGCCGTAGTACATTATGTCATGGATTTTGTCTATCCTCGTACCACCTTGCCAATTTTGTTCCATTGAACTCTCGCCACACGAAACTAACATACTACAAGCCGCTTATCCTTTCCGTTTTGCCTTATGGGGCTGCCGCATGGGATGTTTCAGCGGAAAGTATTCCGTGCGACCTTTGGCCCTTTATACGTTGGCAAAGACGAACACAGCCCGAAAGTGACATAAGGAGCTTCATTTAAAGCTTCGTCGTGCATCTGGACGCCAAGCTAACCAAGCTAGCTAAATGGTATCCAATAGACACAGTCAACACGGAGCTCCTCATTCCAAAAGGGCGCCACCCAATCCTTAGGCCAGGAAGAGTTTACCAGCTTGGGCCTAACAGAACTAACCAGTTAGCTAATATCAACTACTAGAGGTCCTTTCTACCACCAAGTAGAACGCCCAAAAGCGGGTACTAAGAGAGGGGCAGGGAAATGTATGAAACTCAGCAAGAAGTAGCTACGATCAAGCGTTTTGTATGAGTTTGGCAGCAAGAACACTGTCATCTTTTACGTGCCCATTTCACAGCAGAAGGTGTTCCAGAAAATCCAAATCATTTTGATATGTTAGCTCGAGAAGAAGCTCTCCGGCAAGCATTTACCCAAGCCAACACTCAAGGCACCCAACCCTTTGAAACAGAAGTGTCCAGGTTCTCGCACTCACTGCTGTATACCATACGGTGCCATTCTTGAGGATTTGGTCAAGACACACTTGGACAAGAATCAGCAGGTCTAAAAGAGGCTTGCCAGCCGTGATGTTACCTTCGAAATCCCAGACAATTACCTAAATGTCAAGAGTTTTCGACCTGGATAGGAGTTCCAATGAGGTTTTTGCTTTCGTGAGAAGAAAAACGTAACGTAACGTAAAAGACGATAAAGACAAGAGCTCAAGGCCATGCCAAAAGGCGCATATCAGAAGTGTTTAAAAAAAAGACAAGGGTATTATTTTGAAAGGCATATATGGTAATAGATATTCCGCCGTGTGGTGAGCGGGTTAGAGAATACCACTTCAGCAGGTCAAAGCTTGTCGTATGAGGCGACTAACAATGACACTGGGTTCTTTCGAGACCAGTACCCTTAAAAGGGTTATGCGTAGGGTTTGGGACCCACCACGAATATAATAGATATTGTCGGAAAAAACATATTACAAAAAAATAGTCAGAATTATTTTTTTTTTTTTTAATTCCGTGTTGGCTCAGCTTGAAAGCAGTTTGCGAACCTGATCAAACTTTTGCTTGCTTTTTTATAGCATAACAAATAAAACATAACATAAACATATATAAATAATAAAGCCCTAGAGCACACTTGTCGTATGAGCAATATATCAATATATGCATTTGGAAGACTTTATTTTATTACTTTCACAAAATGCTTTTTATATATGTGCGAAATATGTTGCTTACCTCGCTCCCAGTGTATTTTATCGATGGGATAACCAGCCACAGGACATTTAACAATCAAATCAGAGCCAGAAATGCCCGTTATTTTTGGCATTTCGCGTATGTAAGGCAAACCGTAAATATTCACTTTGGCACTATGCGAGACTCTGTGGGCAGATAAAATGGAAACAAAATATCAAATCCGTAACACTAAAAAAAAAAGGTTGGCACTTATAAAAAGCATATGCTAGTGTATTAGAGTGAGGAGTGTTTTTGTGTGTGTATAAGCATTTATCTACAGTTGCATGATACACACATATAGATATGTATGTACCCAGCGGACCAAACGCTCGTATATGATATCGCATACGAGTGCGTTGCAAGACTTAACCCGACAAAACGCTCGTTTTTAGATGCGAAAAAGATACGAATAAGATTCATATGTCGTTCAGCGTGTGGCAGCTATTGTCTACGTGTGTCGCACGAAATATTGTTAACTTGCGTTTGCCGATATCTCTTTTGACTCGTTAGAAATATCAGAAAAGATATAGCAAAAGGCTCGCAAACCCTATTTCTTGCAAGAATTTTAGGCTGTCTTTTGCGATACGTTTTTGATAGCAATATCAACAATGGCTCGTGAAAGATATCGAAAAAGACAAAAAAGAAATAGTTTGCGGGAGCTTTATTTTATTCTCATTTTGTTACCAACAAAAAACTGTTTGTTTTTTTTGTTAATATTGGTTTTTAATATCAATTGGGTAGGTAACAATTTTATGGTCTAACACTTGTTGCTGGGATTGGGGAAACCCCGGAAACCGCACTTCTTCATGTCTGTGCCACACCACGAGCATTATATGCTCGTATGCGTCACATTTCGTGTGACGGTACGCTGGTTGCATTTTTATCGCAAAACACTCGTTTCAAAGCGCGTATGCGAGTGTTTTGCGAGGCAACACTGTAACACTCGTTTGCGATAATTTTCCGAGATTTTCGCTAAAGGCACGTATGTTGGTCCGCTGGGTATATTTCGGAATGCTGCTGTAGTATAAGGACAAGTGGGCAACATTCTATTTTGCTTGCCTAGCCACAACAAATTGTTTGGATTTTATGTCGCTTTTGCCTGCAAACAATGCCTGCAGAAGTTTGTTTTTCCCCATTTTTATTTGTATAGTAGAGTTTTTCCGTTTTTCTTTTGCAACAACAGTGTTTGTAGTTGTTGTTATTTACTGGAATATAACAACTAAATTTATGATTTAGCATGGAAATGCTTTTTAAGCCCACATGAGTGGGCATGTGTGTGTGTCTGAGTGTAAATGTGTGCATGTGTCTCTGTGTGTGTGTGTGTGTGTATCTGTGTGTTATTTATAGCATGCCAGTCTGGAAATCTGCTTGCGGCTACTCACTTGCCAATCGCATTCTGCGCCGTACAGGTGTATTCACCGCCATCCTCCTCCTTTACATTTGATACATTCACATGACTGATGACGTCGTCGTGTATGGTAACATATTGACCCACTAAAAAGCGCGAGTTATCTGGTATCTGAAGTGGCCAATTAGTTGCATGTTAGATGTGACAATATGTACAAAAACACTCTCACTTACACACTAAAACATATCTATATATAGACAGGAAAATCAGAGAATTTCGCATAGCATACATTAATGCGCTGAATAAAATCGAAAAGCTATAACTAATCGATAACAGATGTCTGTGTGGGATTGGCCGAAGCTCAGTTGCTCTTAAAAGCAACAGAAGTAAACCTCAGTTTATTTGTAGAGGAATCTTCTCCTACGCATTATCTACATCTATAAAAAATAAGTTCTAAAAACTTTATATAATACCCTACTAAATAAAGTGCAAGCAAAAATGATTTGCAGGCAGATAAGTTGTCATAAATAAAGTATATTTAGAAAACATCAGTAAATAAAAAATGAAAAATTCATGTAAATCGATTTGATTGAAATTGCATAAAATTTGCAATATGTAGGAAGTAGGGGGAGGAAAAGTGCAGTCTTGGCCAAAGACAAGGAAGGCATCAAGAAGGCAGGCAGCAGAGTCAAAGGGAAATGGAAATTTATGTAAATAGACGAAACAAATCCTTGAAAACGCGTTGCTATGTTTAGAGTGCACGGTGAAAAATCAGTCCGAAAAAAAGGCAAAAATTTAAGCGAAAATAAGTTGTAAGTGTAGAAAAGCAAAAGTTTTTTATTTTGTTCGGAGGAATATGGCAAAAGCAACTCGTATAAGTAGCTCAAGTGAAACATAAATGCATTTTTGTTCCCCGCATCATATGTACGCCAATATGTGAAGTTGTACACTTTTGAGGGTTGTACAACGGAAACGCTGTGCACGTTTCCGCTTTGCCCAAGCTGCCAAGTAAGAGCTTAGTGCATCGATGTGCATAGCTAGGAATCCACTGTATGCATATAGAGTAAGTCATATAAATGGAGCAGCGTATGAGGCACACGGCAAGACTTACTGCTACCATCAACATGCGCTTACCGCACTTACCGGAAATCCGTCCAAAGACCATGTAAATTGCGGCAGTGGATTTCCGGTGGCAACGCATTTAAGCGATACCGTTGGACCTGGCTGCAATGTTTGCTCCGAAAACCAATAAAGCAATTCCGGCGAGGCATCTAAAAGAGAGAACAGAATCAGAGAAAGAGTTAATAAAACTGAATATATGTATGTGTGTTTTTTTTTTTTGCTCATGTATAATTGAGCATTTTATGAAGTTTCATTTTTCCAATATGAAGCGTTTTAAACTACGCACTTCTTTAACTGGCTTACATTTAGCATTGGATAAATTCAGCTTCTATTCTCTGACTATTTCATATGCAACATCATTCAATCCACCATATCGACACCCACCATGTCTTTGTTGATTATAAAGCAGCATTTGATAGTCTGAGTTTGGTATCCTTGCAAATTCAGGCCGCGATAAGAGCGGTTGCAGGAACTAGAATAAAAAACCTTCGGGAAATAAGACTACCTACCGAGAAGAAGGATGTCCCTCCGATGATTGATAGGCCTGGCAGGCGAGCTGCAAGCACAGTAGGGGGCACAATAGACCTTTAAGGTCGCAGTTCAATATTACCCATAATATTACTATTATTCTTACGAAAGCACCTCTCCGAATATTTTGATACCGAACGAGGAAGAGCGCAGACAAGGCGATGCCCTCTTCTGCGACCTCTTCAACTTTGTAAGGTAGAGAGTTTGGTGAGAGGGTAACGAATGTACATCGGAACGAGATAATATTGAACAGGGGACCATCTTAAAGTCTGGTTATTCGGCTACGCAGATGATATTGGCATCAGTGGAAGTTCTAAGCGAGCAGGGTCGGTTGTAAATGAGAGCAACACAAGGTATAGTTTTCTTCGAGTAGCGGGACGCAGCGGTGTGACTCTCAGATTGGTGTTGAAAGAAAATCTTTTGATGTTGTCAAGGTTGGTATTTATAGTAGCGACCACTCACAACAGACGAAACATACACTGGACTGTGTGTCCGTTGGAAGGACCAAGTAGAAAACGCACTAACTATCTTTATTATCACCATAACACCCATTACTTCGGTTGCCGAAAGAAGAGAAAAAAACTTAAATGTGAAAAGTTAAATCATAATAAAGTTGTGTTTAAATGCATACATTTCTTTCAGAAGAGATTGCTGATGTATGAGGACTATACACTAACAAGTGTAGGAACATAGCTTGATCCTAGGTACAAAAACAAAGAATTCATTTTTCCCTTTAATGTCACTCAAGCTGTCAAATCAGGCAAAGTAAAGTGACAAATCAAAGCAAGGTGCTTATATTGGGAACTCATAGTCAACTTTTCAAATTTCTTGTACCGACAGAGAAGTTGCAATAATGGATCTCTACAAATTCCTTGAAAATGCACATTTCTCAGGACAACGACCTGACCCATTAGAATAATATAAGGTATACTTATGGCCAATTTGAAAGGGACATTTACACATTGTAATTTTAGAGCATTCCGAGCGAAACTTAGTTTAAGTCGTGTGTAAAACGTTCCCTATGTGAATGGACACCATACAAACCGTGTTGTGAGCGGATTAGAGAATACCACCTCAGCAGGTCAAAGTTTGTCGTATGAGGCGACTTATAATTACATTAGATTCTTTCGAGACCAGTAGAGCCACCCCAGTAACGGGATTTTTAGCAAAGATGGCGTCATAGTAAGCAAAAAGCTCGCATCTCTTAGCTCAATGTATGTATGAATATAGACTTGCTTCTCTTACTCAACAAAAGTGATTGGAACTCCAATTAGTTAACAACAGTGTTTTTGCTGAAAAAATTGTTTTTGCTGAAAACAAAGAAAATAACGAATGGCGCAGGTATCGAAAATTTTACAGCTATTTATTAGTTATTACTAAGTGTGAAATATAATTTTATTTTTTCAACTCGTTGATCGGCTTGTTCATTATGGTAAATGAAGAATAACTCTTAAATTTTCGATTACGATCGAACTTTCTATGAAAATACTATATATGAACTTCCTCGCCAAATAAACAGTTAACCAAGACAGACATTAAAAGACATTTTTAGCTTATCATATACTATTCGTTTCAAGATACGTTTCCAACTCAATCACAATAAATCACGTTTATTACTTGCACTACTCTAAATTCTATAAAAAAAAGGCGAATAAGCTTATTTTTTTTTCAAATCTTTAACCTTCTTACAAATTGCTGCTTTTTCTTATACGATTTTTGCCTTAACGTCTCTTCATTTCTTTTATAACTCTTGAGTTTCTTTGCACTCAAATGCAGACATATACTTGCATTTCTTTTGCTTCGTACTTGCATTAAGCGGAAAATGTATTTGACAACAAGTAAATGCTATCCAGCTGATGAAAATTGTATCAATTTCCGTTAGGCGCCATGCCACACCACACAATATATATGCATGCATGTGTGTGTGTGTGTGTGTATAAAGCCCCACAGAACATACCACAGCACGTCGACTGCATGCAGCTAAAAGGATCGCAAACTTGCGCATCAATTGTGGCAAGATTTGTGCGCAAAATATCTTAAAATGACATTGCTGTTATAAGCTGCCATATTTATTTGTTCGCACACTCACACACACAGCAGCATTGACACAATTGCTGCCATATCCGGTCGCTTAATGGCGCCCATGCCCTTGGGGGGCACACATGGTGTGAGCGCTTTGAGCTTTTAGCCCTCGCGAGTGTACAAAACCCAAAAATCAAACCAAAGAGAGCTAACTGCCACCGTGCATATGTGTGTGTGTGTGCGTGTGTGTGTGTGTGTGTGTGTGTAAGCATGGCAATAATATATCGAAATCAATTTCCGCTTGCGCCTAAAAGCAAATCAAAAAAACGTTTGCCAAAGCAACAACAAAAGAGAAACAAAAAAAAACAAAGTGTGTTTGGATAAATGTTGTGTTTGGGGTGAGAGTATTCCCTGCTCGGCGTTTGTCGAAGCACGTTACATTGTGTTAGTGTGTGTGTGTGCGTGTGTGACTATGTTTATGAGAGAGTTTTTATTGCAATTTCAAAATTGTGATTTTTCTTAACAGTTAAGACTGGGTTTGGCCGTTACAAGCTAACTGTATTGCTGAGGTGGGGAAAAAGGTCAACTTTGTTTGCTTCATCGAAAAGCTTTAATGGTGTGGGTGTAAGCCGCGAAATTCTCTCACATGATTCGACAAAAGTAAATAAAATGCGAAAAAAAACTTATGGTCTGTCGCGCCTCCTTCCCCTGTTACATACATTGTACTAATGTATAATACACTTTGTATAAAGGGTTTTCGTAAAAACTCGGCCATGGCTCGACCGATTTGAATGAGTCTTTTTTTTTGTATATTTCGCCTCAATACTGAGGTGTTTAAGGGAAAAATACCCAAGGGAAAGAGAAGATAAAGATGAACGCGAAGATAAAGAGGAGGGTGAGAAGGACCTAACTACCGATCCTCCTAAGCGATCATTCGGATCCAAGTTTAGCATAAATGCCAATGTTGGTGGCATTCTCTGACTGCTGAAGTTAATGTCGCAATAGGGTGGCCAGCCATCACAAGACACGTGATTTTAATAACCTCGAACTCGATATGATAATGCTGACCAAGAGTAAATGAGGGACCTTATCAAACAGTAGGCGCGTGTACCTTGCTAGTACCTTACCACATGAAAAGGTATAGCCAGCCCAAATTGTTGGTAGTTTAAATAGATAGTACCTTCGGGTATGCAAGCTTTATCAGGAGTCAATCTGGTGCCACGGGTTTTTTGGTCCTTATGTTCAATGCTTTGTTGAGATTGGGACATGTCACAACCACATGGAAGAGAGCGAGTATTTATATGATTTATAGAACTGGAAAAAACTCTTCCTTCCTGGACTCATACAGACTAATAAGCTTGGTGACGATGGTTGCCAAACTATTTGAACGCTGCCTGTTGGCTCGTTTATTGTTCCTTTCAATTTGGTTTCCGAAAGATGCATGGAACACCAGAACAATTGCACAGGGTATCAAATTTCATACTTCAGGGCTTCGAGGCGAAGAAGTACGTGATGGCAGCGCATTTGGACATTAAACAAGCCTTCGACAGAGTTTGGCACAATGGTATCCTCTGTAAAGTCAAACCTCTGTTGCCGCCTCAACTTCACTGGACCTTATGTAGCTGCCTTTTGCAAACGACGACATAAGCACCTGGGCAAGTACTTCTTTGACAGCCTGTCGGAGATGTCCAAAGTCAGCCCTAAACGGATAGCGTATAACCTATTAGTATTCAGAAGGTCCTCCCTATAAGTATGTTTACCCAACAGCGAAAAGAGAAAGGATAAATAGATCCTAAGATATCAAAACGAGCCGACTCTCGGCCTTAGTGTGACAGCTCTAAAGCTGGCAGCGTAACCTTACCTATGAGCATAGTAGCTTTTGCATACACAGAGTAAATGAAATCAAAATTAACCATGAGTTCCAGTCAACGAGGCTTTACGCATGTGAAGCTATTAAATGTTTGGGTTTGACAAACTTGAAGGAAGAAGAAGGCTTTTATATATCTATAAAGATCGTAAAAAGTTGTTCCTTTTCTGCTTCACCCTGAAATCCAATGGCTTTTCAGAAACCGTGAAATTGTTTTTCTAGCGCACTTTTCACCATATTTTAATATTCTTGTAAGTATCGTAACGAAGCAGAAAGTTCCTCTGCATTTTTCTCATTCGTTAATATCGCAATTTGCGCTCGCATAAACTTGCTTCATCTATGTGCTTGGGTGGCAAATATTTCGCTATGGCAAAAGATTTTTAGTAGTTCTAATAAAATTAAGTTTGTAAGCAGCAGTTGGAAGACCTCATCGTAGACGAGGGAACGCTCAGCTCTGGGAACGCTTACATTTTTATGGCCAGCAGCTTGGCATCGTTATTGTTGCTGTTGTTGCTTTGGACGCAGAACTGAGATTCGTTCTTGCGGTTCTTATTGTTGTTGTCGTTGATGGTGAAATTGCGAGCAATTTGCTAAATTAGAAAATAATGAAATGCAATTATGACAAACATTTATTTGTGTGGTCTGTGGTTGTTGGCAAAGCCGCAGCGCGCAAATGACGGAAATTACGCTTTTGATTTAGTCGCCGCCCCAAAGAGCCCCTTCCGGTTTTGTGTGTGTGTGTGTGTGCCTGCGGTTTAGAAAGCCACTCATGGTGCGCACCAATAAGTGCTTATTAATGGCCACCAGCTCATAAATTTATTACAGCCATCACTTGACTGGAGGCTTCAATTTATGATAGTCATAAAAATATCATATTACTCATACGCCTGGTGAATAGCAAACAATACTTACCGCCTAGCTGTAACTCAGCCGTTGATTGTATTTGCTCCCATTCATTGGAAACAAAACATTGATACATGCCGGGATCATCCTTTTGCACCTTTTTAATAATCAGTCTCGGCGGATCGGTGAGTATCTGCAAGATACATTAACTAAATGTCGGAAAAGGCTTAGCTATCTAGAGTGATTTACCTCCACACGATTGTCACGCAGTATGGGCTTGCCATCGTGCAGCCAATTGACATCATGCACCGGATGGCCAGAGACAATGCATTGAAATTGCGCATCCTTATCCACATCAACGGTTTGTACTTGTGGCTGCAGGTGCGCGGTCAGTGGAGCTGACATTGTCGAACAATAAAAAACGAATGACTTGCAAATGAAAAAAAAATGTGATAAATGTGCCAATGACAAACTCACCCGTCACAGTGAGCGACACCTGTATGGTCTCCTCTCCAGCAGTATTGTTCACCCAGCACAGATATTTGCCACTATCCTCGAGACGTGCCTGCAATGGTATCAACATAAATCAATGACCAGGACAACGGCAGCGTTAACGTCATTGGCCATTCCTTGCTTATATTTCCATGTGCATAAAACAAACAAAGGAAAGAAACAAACGAAACGAAACGAAACCAAACGAAACGAAACCAAACCAAAGCAAACGAAACCAAAAAGAGAGAGAGAGAATAAACAAAGAGTCACTGGACCGTTACGCACCTTGGTGATTTTAAGCAAACCCGCAGATACAATGGTAATGCGTTCGCTGAGCTGCAGCGGCAGCAGTTGCTCATTCTCCTCCTTGAACCAGCTGCAAAGACCAGAAAATCGAGTGTAAAAAAACAATGAAAACGAAGGCATTAAATCGCATGCGAAATATTAAGTATACAAAACGCAAACGAAGGCGAAACATCAATCGCAATCGAGTAAAAACAATTGGAATTTCTGCTGCTTCTTGCGTGAGTGTGTGTATGTATGTGTGTGTGTGTGTGTGTGTGTGTGTGTGTGTGTGTGTGTGTGTGTGTGTGTGTGTGCAAAAGGAAATTGATGTATTGCAACTGTGCCCCGCCCATTGCTTTGGCGGGGACAGTTAATCACCACAAGAGTATACATATGTATACACTATATACACACATTATACTACATAAATGTGTATGAAAATTCTTGATTTTTTAAAACCAATTGAAATAAAGATTTCATTATCAATAATGCATTTTTCCTTTTTAATCATTTTCCATTTCATTCATTCTATATATCTGGACTTTGATTGTAGATATATGGGCGGTGCAGGACTGGCACGTATTGCAGCATTTCAATAAGGCGGAAAAATATTACTCTTCAGTATGGTCTATATAAAAATGTTGCGGCGCTGAAGGCATTGCAGGCAAGAGATATCAAGCCATTTCTGCATATTCATGCATTTAAATACATATTTATTTTACACTCTTTTTAAAAGGATGCTTTGATTTACTAAGGATATATGACAAGCGATATTCGATATACTTATCGTTTTCTTTTCGGTTATATTCTTTTTTGACTGATAGTTAACGGTATTTGAACTATTCCCGAAACGTAGAAAACGTACTTAGAGCATCAATTGAATACTCAATTAAGCAAATATACTCTTTTCGATTTTATATTCGTCTTTTTTTATATGAGGTATTCGGCCAAATACTTTATAGTATTAAATTTATTCATTTATTCGGCCGAATGATATTCAAAACAAACAAAATGTGAGCATAAAATATAATAATGATATTCGATATACTCGTTTTTTTTTGTTATATTCGTTTCGAAATATTTGAAATATTTCTTAAACATAAAAATACCTATATATATAAATATACTATATACTAAATATATATATGTATGTGGCATGGTATTTATTCATTTATATTAACTCAAACGAAGTTTCGCCCCAAAACGACACGCTTTTCGAATAAATTGTGTTTTTAAACACAAAAGCCCAATATAGATATTATACATAGAGAATTTCCATTCGATAAGCTATTATTACAGATAAGTTAGGTCAGTAAAAACGTTTACAAATATTGCCCTTTGGACCGAGAATTGTCGTTGTATTTGTCTAGAACCTGCTGAGGGTACACGATGATTATGGATTGAGTCTTTTGTCAACAACAATCGATATACGTTAAAAAAAACTTTTTCCGTCACGGCAGGCCAGGCAGATGTGATCGTCGAAATATATGATTATTAAAAGAATTTATAGTTCGAAAACCTCTTTTATTTTTTGAACACGCAGTATAACAATACAGTTTTTTATTAACCTGCAAAGCGGAATTCTTTGGAAGTTAGAAAATGAGAGTGATAACACGATGTTACAGTGGTTTTCAGTTAAACAACTTCTAAATTTTTCCGTCAATTTTGATGAAACCGACCTTTTTCTATAAGAAATAAAATGTTTTTTTCAAAAACTAAAACCATACAAATATCGGAATTGCTGAACACCGCCTGTATATAATGTGAATCTATGTCGTCCCGCTCACTAATTTAATGACACTTTCGAAGAAATAAGGAATAGCCGACCTGCGCATTGCGTTACCTCTATAGTTTTGTCATGACTTGGCATAACATGGCGTTATTAGTCACATTAAAATCTGCTGCTTACCAAAAAGCAGTTACATTGTGCTGAAAACCAATGCATACATGTGCGTTTCTTTGCTCTTTCTCTTTCTCAATTTTGCCTACGAGTGAGTCGGTCTGACGGAGACAGCAACACAAGAAGCTTCACACGTACGGTGCACTGAAAATGGTTGCTTTTCAATAAAACTTTTGAATTTTTACCGGTCCAGGATTCCACTCTATGACTTTCAGGCTCTTTGGCAGTTTGGTTCAACTTAAGTTCGATCATTGTTCGATTAGTTCCTTCAGTTCGATCCAATTCCAAAAACTGTTAAGCCCAACTAGCTTATAGCATTTATAAAAATGCCAGCGCCATTTTCATACGATGGTGCGAATTAAAATCCGGCGCCTCCGCTGGCTAGGTCATGTTGTGCGTATGGAAGCTCCTGGGGCAAAGTTCTTCAATGCGGTTGTCGAATGGGAGCGACGAAGGGGCCATGTAGTGAACACACTAGCTAGCTTTGGTATCATCAATTGGAGAAGACGCGCGCAAAGCAGAGACGCCTGGAGGATTGCTTTACATCAGGCCGCAACCCGGTAACGGGTTGTTAAGGCTAGTTAAGAAGAAGAAGACGAAGAAGGGTCGAATTTGTAAGGAAAGTTTACTTTCCGTTGGGATTTCTTGTTTTTTATTCATCACTAAGCTTTGAAACTATTCTAAAGTCCTACACTTATCAAGACCAAACGACAAAAATTGAAAAGAAGAAACATATTCCTACACTTTGAAGTGCCACAAAGTACTTCTGTCCAATTGAACGTGCTAAATAAGCAATCAAAAGTTTTGATTTATGTGTTTTATAAAGTTTTTGCTTATTAATGTGTCAAACGATTTAAGAGCACCATTGAGTCGTAAAAAACAAGAATTTAAAGAGAATCAAACCAATTAGAGCATTGCAGATGCGCGTGCCATCATCTGCTTAACGTTGCCTCCGGCCCGTCACTGTTTAACCCATGTCTGCCACTTTCTGTGTGCTCTCCGACAATCCGTAGCCTTTGCTGTTGCATTTTTAATCAAGTTATTGATTTTAATTTGGTTTTAATTGCACTTGAGTGCATACTTCGTCTTATGAAAGCATGTGCGATGATTGCATCGTATTTCTTAATTAATATTATGCAAAATGCTCGTATGTGTGCATGAAATTGCATGCTGATAAATGCAAAATATGTCTACGGATTATCGACACGAGGCGTGGCATTCGTAACTTTGTAAACTGCCGTAAAATGGCTGACTAACAAAAGACGCGCCTAAAACTATGCAATAAAAAATCATTTCAAACATTTTCCATTTCAAAACTACAAAAACACAATGACTTCCACATAAATGCCATGTTTTTTCTTGTTTTGTTTTTGGCAGCGTTGCTGCTATGCCAACGCCAACCATTTTACATTTATGAGCAGCGTTAGCGAAACAATGCACAAAAAGAGAAAAAGAGAAAAGGAGAAACAAACAAAGCAAAAGAAAAAAGAAAACAAAAAAGAAATTGAAAGAGCTGGAAAATGAAACAAAAGTCGCTGGAAAATGTGACGTCTTGTGATATCAAACAACAGTTAGTGACTGCGACGGCGACTGCGGCGCAGTTCCTGTGCATTTTTTATGCAAGGACATCCAACAAAAAAAGAACTTAATAATACTCTATTTACTCTAGGCCAAAAATTGCTGCAGCAAGCCAAACTTTAAAGACAGGCAGCTACACTGTAACATAAGGGGTACTTTTTTTCGGGTAGTTGTAAATACTAGTTAACTTTCGAATGTCCTTTGAACTGACATTTATCAGATTTGTTCTTAGATCACGGCGGGTTTTTTGCTGTTTGGTTCTTCGTCCTGATCTTTTTGACAGTTCTAACTAAATGCTAAGTTAGAGACACAATTTTACCAAAAGATGCGCGTAATCCCATGTAGGATGCAGTTTATCGAATTGAGTTGATATATGCCCCCGTTTCCGTCCAGCAGACTTTCGCGGTTTACAACCGCTCCGTTGAATCAATCAACTAGAAACTCATTAGAGATGTGCATCGTGCTTATGTGCATCTATGTTTAAAAAATTATCGAAATCGGCTAAATACATCAAAAGTTATAGTCAAAAATATGCAAAGTGTGACCCCAATCGTTAAAACAATCAATTTACCTTAATTACCTTTAACATCCTCCAATATGTTGATTTAAAAATTGCTTGATTTTTGATCTATGTTATAAAATTCAACGACATTGGCCCAAGAATATAATAATAGTGGGTATAAATGTAATTTTGCTCCCATAATAGCCAACTTCCCAATAGGAAAACTTGTCAATTCGCACTTTCAGTCATATCGATCTTATGAAGGGAGATATAAAAGTGGATACTTCCGTTCCCATTTTACCGTATTTAGTGTTTATAAAGAAAAAGGGTACAGGGTATTCCACTGTCGGGTACCGTCCCGTCTATTAAATTTTTTCTCGAAGAATTGTATTCAGCGACGAAGCAAGTTTCTAGTTGAACGGCTACGTTATATATATATAACTATATATATATATTATGTATATTATCCGTAGAGCAACCAGAAGCATTGTCAGAACTGCCAATGCATCCACAATAACAAGGTTTATAGGCCGTATTTTTTTTAAAATGAAGATGGAAGTGCTGGTTTTGGTCGACATGTGGTTTTAATAGGACGGCGCGATATGCCACACAGAACGCGAAACCCTGGGCATATTGCGAGGTGAATTTGGTGAGCATTTCATCTCTTGCGAGTTGAATGCCTAAATTGTGCGATTTGACTCCGCTGGACTACTTTTTATGGGGATATATAAAGTCTCTCGTCTATACGGATAAGCCAGCAACTATTTCCGCCTTGGAAGGCAACATATCTCTTGCTATTGTTGAGATACCAGTCGATATGTTGGGAAAAGTATGACCACAGAAAGCGTCGTGGTCAACATTTAAAAGAAATAATTTTCAAAAAGTAAATGGCGAGAATTGATTCATTGACCCAATTCCCTTAAATTCGAAAATTTTTTGAGAGCATTATTTTGGGTTTGCGTTTGATGATTGCAGTTTTTATACCCTGTGCACAAAGTGTAAAAGGTTATTATAGAATTGTGCAATGTATGTAACAGGCAGAAGGGGGCGTGGCACACCATATGTGCCATGGGCAAAAAGACTTATCATTGACTAGAGTAGCACTTGGACCATGTCCGTCCGTCCGTCTGTCTGTATGAGTTGATAGATCTGCGAGACCATAAGAGCTAAAGTGAAATTCTCTGTATTTGCCGTTCAAAATTTATATAATTTTAAAGATTTCAAAGAATTTGAAGATATTTATTTGGCCTTTGAAGTTTTGTTTTTATCAACTTATAGCCATAAGGTAGTCGAATCTTTATGGAACGATAAAATAAACCATGGTATTTTATTTGAGATTTTTTTGGAATTGTCAACTAGTTTGTGTATGCATATAGTTAAAATATGATGGTATGTGTGCTTTCAAGCTACATGAACTGCGTTCAAAACGAATGAATACAATGCATTTAGTGAGTACTTTTCGGTAGTTTTCCGTTATCGCCTATCGAATTTGCATTTGCATCAGAAAACAAATGCCAACTTAAATGCAGCAACTTTTCGCATTATGAAAATTACTTTTGCCATTTCCACTGCTATTGTTTCTGCATTTTGTGTTGGTGTAAACTGTACATTTACCATTGAACCACCAACGACTGACTCATAAAAAGCAATGCATGTTTGAGTGTTTGCTTAGCATAATCGCCATGATGAGCTCAAACTGAAATGGCGTTCAAACAGCAATTTGCCAAACACACACAAACACACGCACACATAGTTTGATTGATTTGTGTTTGACATGAAAGTTTACAAGGGTCGCACACGGAAAACTTTTACGCTGACATTGAAAATGCCTCTGGGGAAATCTTAAGACAAGACAGTCAAGTGGAAAGACAAATATCTGCATTTGTGGCTTGGCATATTTAATGATGCTTACGTACAAATGCCGCCAGCCCGAGCAACATACGCTCAAAAACCCAGCAACAACGGTAATATTGTAATAGCAACAGGCAACAAAAACCACACCTGTGACGGCACCTAAGGCGGCAACTTGCCACCTGATGTTGTGCTGGTAGCAAGGTGGCAAGGTGACAAGTGTCGAGCTCGTTGGCAGCACTTAAAGTTTGCTTCGCTTAGGCATATTGTATAACTTTCATTTTGTGATGAGTTCTCGAAACTGCAGAAAAGTCGAGTAAGTTTGGCGTTGTGGTAGAAGCTAGTATCAACCTTTAATTTGGTCCAAAGTTAGTTACTTTTGTCAGTAAATTCAAGTTTATGTTTTCAAACATTATTTATTGTTCAATTTGCCGACTCATTAGAATAGCTGAAATGGGTAAGAGTCAGTAAACATAAAGCCTTAGCTAATAAGAGTTTGAAAGAAATTTGGAGCTTTTGAAACTATTTCTATTTTATTGTTTACCAACATGTTGTGATGAAGCGCAAAAGTGGCTCCCAAAAGCAGGGTGGCTGAAGCTTAAGAATCAGCTATAATAAAAAAAACATTGTTTATACGATAAGATTTTTACGCTTGATTTTAGAATTTACTGTACTCCTGAACGGAAGTCGAGAAGCTTATCTTTTGGATGTGAAAGATCGAAGAGCGCGCGTGGGGATAAAACCGACTCTTACGTCACGTACATGACGTGATGGTAGCATGAATGCGCTTGAGACAGCCTTAGCATATACGCATACTGGCATATACGCAGGCTAGATGGTCATGATTCATTTATAGGAGTTCACATAATACGCAGGAGTTATTTGTCTTTATTTACCGGCACGACAAAAGATTTTTTTATGCAACCTTTGTTTGCTGGAATGCATAATATTTATTTAATGTTGGCTTATAGAGTTCGGCGTTTAATCGAATGTGGTATTCGTTGCCAATGCGTAAAAGGTCATATGGAATACCTTCCGTTCAAACACTCGAAGGAAATCTGCATTAGTCTGCGTCATCACCCATGGTTCAGCGCCCTAAAGCAAAACGGTAAGGATGAGCGTCTTACAGAGTATTAGTTTCGTCTGGCGAGAATGGTCTCTTCTATTTATTTGCCTACTGAGACCAAAGTAGTTGACGGAATATTTTTGTCGATTAAATCATTTAATCGCATATTAAGGGACTTCTTCACTTTTTTCCAACAAACCGGGTCTTTTTAGACCATCCGCAGTTACACTTGTGCGAAACTTAGGACCATTCTTACTATAAGGGGTGGCAACCCGGTTACAACAAAATCAATTTTTTAAACGTATTATAAGCACCACTTTTACAATAAAAACCGAATTCACGATCAAATTAACCTAAAAAAAAGTAAGCATGGCTGTAAATAGAGGTGTTGCTGCATATCTTTTAGTTTCCGAGATGTATCTGTATCTGTATCTCTTATAATAAATAGAGGTATTGCTGCATATCTTTTAGTTTCCGAGATGTATCTGTATCTGTATCTCTTATAATTTTAGTGATATGTTTATCTGAACTTAAAGAGAGTGTATCCAAATTACGCTGTATCTCTTTTAGTTTGCAAGTTATTGCAAAACCAATCTCAAATTGACTTCACCTAGGCTCATTTAAGGGTATTGATTTCGTCAATTGGAAAATTAGTTCTTATATTCTTTTTCTCTTCTTATTTCATAGATATGGCTATTCGTGTGGTGTTTAAACATAGTTTCTAGTTTCTGAGATATGGCTATTAGAAGCTGAAAGGAAAGTTGGTCTCTTTTAGTTTTAAGTTATGGTTTCCACTATATATAGTGGATTATAGTATAGATTACAGCACTAAATACTTAGTTTCTATTTGCTGTATCTCTTCGAGATATCTTAATATCGTTTAATCGACAAACTTCCGCAGATCTCTGCTCAGCAGTTTGTTATTAGCCTGATATGGCTGCCGGATCACCGAAGCATTTAGGGTAATTGCATAGCCGATGAGCTTCCGAGCTAGGATACTACCACTGCCCTTCTCTTTGACAAAGAAGGTACAAGTGTACCTTTGGCCCCCGTGTCAACTCCACTCCAGAAATATTATGAGCACAGGGTCAACCAAAAATGAAAAAAATGTCAAAAAGTGTCAAATCGCTAAACAAATTTGGCATGAAAACAACAACAAACGCACAGTGGAGCTATGTTCCCTTGATCGGGAGAGATGCTCTGGTATCGTGCGTTGGCTGGTTGATATTTCTGGATTTCTGCGCCATTTGACGATTTTTGCAGGACTAGGAAGAAACGGTTGACCACCTCTTCTGCTCATGACCAGGCTCTTTGCAGACGTAGGCTCAAGTATCTATTTTCTGAATAGTATCTCAGATCTGTCTGAAATAAGGCCTAAACGGATTGCAGATTTGATCTCTGCATCCTTATGTTCCCTCTTCTGATACTGTTTGCTTAGGAATAGGGTAGGAGTGCATTTTTGTAGATCCTACCATATCACAATGGGCCATAATATGGCCTAAGTGTGTTAGGCCAAGTGCGTGGCAGCCATTTAAACCTAACCAACCAAGATATGGAGTTTCGAGAAAACGAGCCTCTTTTAATTTTTGAGTTACTGCTGTTAAAGGTTTCGTACCAAAAGACTGCTTTCACCTAAGGCTCAGTGTACAGGTTCAGCAATTCAAGACTTTCCATCTTTTTAAGTCCAAAGACGCATACGTATAAGCTTATGTATGACCCGCTTGTTTTAAAACGATTCGATTATGTGGTCTGAGCACTTGCTTACACTAAAAGTTGTCCTATAAGATATTATCCCTCGGCTATGATATAAAACTTTTAATTAAAGACGCAAAGAATTTTCCCTTCCTTACGCATATGTGTAACAACTTGTAAATTCCATATGCGAGCAGCTGACGGCAGGAAGCTCATCCTTTTGTTTGGCCACAACACTTGCAACGCTTATGAAATATTTCGGGCAACAATTTTTGTGCCAAAAGCATTAAATATTTGACATAGTCATAAAGTCGGCATCAACCAAGTCATACTTACACGTGTATTACCCGGCTCTATCTAAACCCACCTACTAACGGTTGAAAGTTGCTCCACAATTCGTGAGCTTGTGTGCAGGTCGTATATTTTTCACATTTATTTTTTAAAGCTTTTGGCATGACCATGTTAGTCAGTCATACTCACCGATATGTTGGCACCGGATGTCCTTGAGCAATGCACGGCAACGTTGTTTGCCCATTAAGCACGACATGCCGCATCGAATGCTTCTCCACGTTTATGCGCGGCTGCACCATACCCTTGGGCTCTGTTACAATAATGCGACCGGGATATGTGGAAATTTGTATCTCACCTGTAATAGTAAGGTAAGGTAAGATAGCAGAAGGGAATAAAAAAAAGAGAAATATGTGAGAAAAAAGTTACTCAAGTGGCGACGCGAAGGCAACCATCTGACATTTACTTAGATTTAAAAGCGTTGAAATTTATGCAGCATACTCGCAGGCGCACACACACACACACACACAGACAGACATATATGATGCATGTTATTTCACTTTTACTTTATACAATAAAAATGGCGTATATTTATGTGTGTGTGTGTGTGCTTGTATGTTTTTTTAATTAATTAAAAGTAAATGAAAGCAATAAAGTTGATTGCTGCGCCACATGCGTACACCCACACATGCACAGGCATACCCTCATACACACACACACACACCCACACACACACACACACACACTTGCACTGCTTGAGGTCAACTGGTCATATGCAGCCATCTTTTTTTTACGGCTTAATTATGCTTATGCGTTATACATATGGTGCACTTATGTGTGCGAATATTTTTAACTGTTTCCATTTATTTCACTTACTTTTTTTTTTTTTTATTTCACAGTTTATATAATAAATGGTATCATAAATTTGTTACGCTTTAAAGGAGCGTATAGTATGCAAATTTTCAACTCAGTTCTTAAATTAGATTTTTATTATTCTTCTTCTTATTAACTGGCCATAACAACCCGCGTTATCGGGTTACGGCCTGATGTAAATACATTCTTTCATTGAATTTGTGGTTTTACGTGGTGGCTCCCAAACCCTACGCCCAACCCCTTTAAGGCCTAGGGTAAATCTACTGTTCTCGAAAGAACCCAGTGTCATTGTTAGTCGCCTCATACGCCAAGCTTTGACCTGCTGAGGTGGTATTCTTTAACCCACTCACCACACGGGGGTTTTGTTATTTGGGGCTTTCAAGTTCGGCAGGATTCATATAAACTTTATTGTTGCACCAACAAAATCAAAGGAATTTGAGTAATGCACGTAGCTCTGTCAAGGTAGGAAAGGACCTTCAACTTTGTGATGGAGAGTGTGTTGCAAGAGGCTGTATCACTGTATCGGAACGGCAAGCATTTGCTATAAAAATGTCCAATTACTTGCCTTCGCAGATGATTACATCTGGAATTGAACGAGACGAGACAAAGTACATGTACTTTGATTAGAGAGACGCACCGGTTGGACACTCAGATAGATATTGAAAACTATACTATTGATGTTTTCAAGGATGTTGTCAACCTTTTCACCAATGTCAGCATGGAAATCAAGCCAAGAATCACTCTGCTTAATAGTCTTAGTAGGCAAGAGGGTAGTAAAGATCAACCGTTTTGCTTTATGGCGCCGAAGCATGAGTCTAATGCAGGAGCACTTGAAATGTTTGAGCGGATAGTACTCCGTAAGATCTTTGGAACGTTGAACTCTCAGAGCTGCACGACCTTATTGACATAGTCAACCGAATTAACATTCAGCTCGAAGGGCAAGGACGTATCTGGTGCCTGGAGGAGTTCCTCACATGAGGCCATAACTCGGTAACTGTTTGTTATGGCCAGTCAAGAAGAATCGTGTATGCAAAATTCAAAGATTTCTTCTTGCGTTAGACAATGCTCGAATCTATCTCTTAGCATCATAGCTGTTGGCGAGCGAATCAAGCAGTCGGCGGAACAACCTAGTAATAATAATTATATTGTAAGAATAGTGCACAGCGATGTATTGCGTCCCCTACTTAGCTTATAACCTGGCGGCCAGCCATCCCAAGATCTTGTGTCCCAATATACCTGATCTAGAATAACAGCTGGCCAAGATTATCAAAAGGACTTTTTCAAACAGACGTCCGCGTGTGCGCATAGTGCGTTCGGCGCCTTTCAATGACAAACCATTGACATATAGGTGTTTGGAGTTTTAAAATTGTAGTTTAAATTGGTGACACGGGTTACCAGTAAAGACCTCATAGCCATTCATTTTCAGCAGCGGCTATGTGCTGACTTCCTGAGTCAAACGCGAGAAGTTTCTTTACACGGTCTGGACCCAGAGACCGGCAGAGGTTTTGGATAGACCTCGGGGCATACCAAGGTTGAAGTGAGATTGCGCTACTCATTTTCGTCATTTGGTACTTTTAGAATTTGGAATATGCCACATGGTACACTATACTATGTGCTATATGACATCCGAGTTGGCAAAACCATCCAAAATGTTCCCTGGGATCATTGATTGACGAAATGTATCAATCCATGTTTTATATGCGTGCATATTCGAAGCTCGTGAGATTAAGCCACACATGGATAGATTGGCTCAGGCCCTATTGGCTATGACGCCGAGCCTTTATTTGCCAGCTCATCCAGGAACCCAGTATAGACTGACTTTGTTGTGACGTAAAATCATGTTAACTCTGGTCTTTCATTCGCTGACCATGATCGACATCGACATGATCCATATTTACTGAGCTTATATGTATCTCTCTTGCCTTCTGGAACGCTTTAAACTGGACTACGTCAAGCATGAAGAATCTATGTGTGCCACAGCAAGCAGCTGAGTATCGAAGAAAATGCACTGAAATGTGTGCACTTTTCCCCTCTTTACCGTCAACAATCGGTTTATAAATACGCTTCATTGTAGCAGTAATCTCTTGGTCACTAATGCAACCTTTGATAAGCAACGACAGACAGCCTTAATTGAAGGGTTTGTTCTAAATTGTGTCCAAACCATTTCGTGTCATTTATATCTGTTAACAAAACATGAAAACTAATCCAACGATGCTTCAATGAATAGTTGGCTGGATGCACATTTCGAACGGCTGTAAAATCTGTTGAAAATTACGATACCTGCTTGGTCAGTGCTATTATTTTGGAGCATCTGTGTGTGTGTGAGTGTGTGTGTGAGTGTGAGTGTGAGTGTGTGTGAGTGTGTGTGAGTGTGTGTGAGTGTGTGTGAGTGTCTACATGGTAATTTAATGCATAATTTTGCCACACGACAACAACAACATCTTCATTAAGGCAATAGCATCAACGTCATCAACAAGAACATAATATGATCAAACCACAATGGAAGCGCCTTGTCTCTCTCCCTCTAACACACTATCTCTATATATCTCTATCTCTCTCGCTCTATATCTCTCTCTCTTACTCTTCAAAAGCCACACACTCGATGCATTAGTAGTTGTATTACCGTTAGTTGCCATTGTTGCTCCAGTTATTGAGCAAAATAAATGGATTTTCGGTTTAAATTGTAATTATGCGCTAGCGCAAAAGTGTGGCCTGCTTTTGTGCGCAGGTATCATGTGGCAAGTGTTGTGTGTGTGTGTGTGTGTGTGTGTGTGTGTGTCCCTCTGTGTGTGTGTGCATTTGCTAAATGAATTAGTTACGGCCGCTGAGCTGTAATATCCTACTGCCACGCCCATCAACTCTTTCATGTTGCACTTTTAATGAGTGCACTCTAAGCACTTTTTAATGGTGGCCAAACAATAGAGCCTGCATTTGGCAGCGTATTCGTGTGTGAGTGTGTATATGCGTATGTCCTTGTCTGTATCTGCAACACAGACTCTCTATGGTCACTGAAATTGGCATTGTTTGTATCGCTGTCATGATAATTGATATGCACACGTAATACCTGTCGCACGGAGTTTTTGGCTTCACTCTTTGGGGCTGTTCATAAAAGACGTCACAAAAAGTTTGAAGATTTTGAACCCCCCTCTCCCCCCTTGTCACAAATAGTCACATTTGGGCAACCCCCTCCCCCTATTGTGACGTCACAAATCGTGCTACCAAAAAAAAAAACAAATCAGCTTTGAGCATTACCAAAAACTTGGAATAGAAAATCAACTGAATCCTTGCAGGATGCATAGAGAAAACGCTGCAATTAGTAAAACGAAAGGAGGATATTTTCAAGTCAATCTTTGATCGATATGTTTGAATTCGAAATAAAAAAAACATTGCATGAAAATATAAAAATTTTTGAACATTGTATTAGCATTTTGATTGTGACGTCACTTTTTCGAAACACCCCATCTCCCCCATCGTCACAAAAAGTCACAATTTGAAGAACCTCTACCCCTCTCTGTGCTGACGTCATTTATGGACAGCCCCTTTTAGGAGTTGCAGAAAACTGTAACGAAACTTGACATTCATTTTTTTAGAAACCTTCAAGAAAATACAATTTAATTATTTAAAGACACTATATGTGCTGTATAACAAGTTGCAGCAAATAGAGCTTTACTATTCGTTTGAGTATATAAATGGTTTTACTTGCTTTTATGTGAAGTTGAAAAAACTTGCCAATCAAATGCAATGCAGGCCACAAGGGAATAAACATAAAATTAAACGAAAGACTTGCTGGGTGCTTTAATGCGAAATATTGAAACTTAAATACTCTTCACTTGAAAAAAAGTGTCTACTATGATCAACGATTAACGAATAAGCGATTCGTTTGAAAGCAAGCCCTCCAAATGCCAAAGCACGATAATATTTTCGCTACCTATATTTGCATGGAAAAACTTTGGCATGTCTTCCAAGTATTGCAAGCCAAATGCACTCTTAACAAAAGGCGTCAGCAGTTTCAGTTTCTGAGCAATAAATAAGCAAGAGTGTTCCTGAGAGAAAGCGACACTGCTGCAAAAATGCACGGAACACACAAAGTTACGCTCATCGCGTTTGAAAAACAAAATAAAAATATTTAAATAAATTGACTTTGAAGTAGCTTACATTTGTTCCCATTCATCAGATTCGATTAGAGCTTGCATTTACTCACACGGATAAGTTTTTCTTCGATTTGCTAATAATTTGATGATTTGGTGATAGCAACGATGCATTTTTATATTTTGCACATCCATTGAGTAACAGGGGGCTCTGCCAACACAGTATATCCCTGTTCCCCTTCCTCCTTTTCTTCTTCTTCTTCTTACTTTTCCCGTTCTTCTACCTCTATCTCTACCTCCTTATTTAAAGAGATGAAACTACCCGATTAACGTTTCACTCCACCCCCTTCTCGCTTCACTCACAGCCTTCTTGCCCCTCTCTAGGTAGATCATATCCCTCTTCCTAATCCTCTTCCCTTTCCCGTTCTTATTAGTAAATGTTGCCAGACACTGTGCACAGTTTTGGGCAAAAATAACAGTAGGTTTTGAGATTTTGTGTAATTTTTTGTAGTTTTAGTATTTTTGAGTATTATCCCGATTTGAGTTTCCCTAAATCATTTATCCAAATATCGGCCGTATACAGAATTTTGAATTCATTTTCATATATATAGATTGGGGTGGTATAATAATCAAAACTGTTACAAAGATAAAGAAGTACTACAATTCATATTCTCGCAATCACTTGATGTCATCGAACCATAGCCGAACCTGAAATCATATACATACTTAGTCTTTACTTGCTTTGAAATAGCAAAATTGTCGAACATCTTCTTGTCGAAGAGGTAATTTCCATGTCTATGCTTCTTAGGATACAGAAAAACCTTAATTCCCTGCCGATATTTGATATTAACCGAAACCAATTCCAAAAAACCATAATTTTGGTTTCGCTAACTGGAAAAGACAAGTTGTACAACCCAGGAACGAAATGGCCACTGAGTACCATTTCATTTTTCATTTTCATAAAGGCATCGAACTAGGCGTCACTTGACTGCGTGCGCTTCTCTCTGAACCTACTGAAGTTTGCATCATGGGCAGGTATAAGCCTCAAAAGGAATCCGATAGTCAGGCCACCAGAATAAGCTACAAGCTGCTTCGGGTGACGAGAATAAAATCATACCTTTTACTCGAAAATTCTTGGAAAAGAACTTGCAGATAAACTGGTAAGAAACTGTGCAGTAACCCACTTGACGGAGCCAGATCCATTTTCTGGCATTGGGAAATATGCTGTTAAGCAGCTACTAAAAGAAAACCACATAGTAGATTTGTGATCCAGGTCTCAGACAGGCCAAAAAACTCCTCGGCTCCTATAACCTCAGACGGTTAAAGGGAATCTCACAAATGGATAAAAACTCTTACAATTCTGATTTATGTGCTTAATGGGCATGTAGGTTGAAAGGACACCTAAGCAAACTTGGTATGGTCAGCTGTATATTCTGTAAATTTTGGATATAGTCTCGCTGCATATAGTTTTGAAAACGATGCGCTTGCGAGAAGGTTGTCCCTCTTAGGCGGGTACAGAATATCGATATTCGAAGTTACCCGCTTGGAATTATCCTAGATAATCTGGACTATCTCAAAGATAGGACAGCTTGTGCTAAGTAGGTGCCACAATAGATCTTAGCGGTGCACTATCTGGGTTCTTTAAAGACTTCTAACGCTTAATGAAATCGCATCATATTAAGTTCACTTCGTAACCTAGTTATTACTATAGAACTGAGTACACATTTAATTTAAAATGGCGCAACTCCAGGAATAACAAAATTTGATATGGCAAGAATGGCTTTTTAGACACCAAAATATGTACTATATGGAAAGTTTATCTTATAAGGGTTAGACGTTTCACAGCTTGTCCACAATTCTCTACTGGAATATCTTCTAATTTAGTTGTTTTATGGGTAATGCCGTTATGCTAAATCACATCATATTGAAATATGTATTATGATGGACTGAAAATGAGTATTGCAACTGAATGTCGCTGGAGGAGAAAACAAAGACGAATTCAGTCTGTTTTTTTTTGCTTAAACATTCACAATGTACAGAAAGTATTACTAATAGAATCAGGCACAACTTTGCGTGAAAAGCTTTAAATTCCATTTGGCATACATTTGGAAGCCACGAATAGCTTTCTAGGGCAGCCCCTGTTGTTAGCCATTTTCTGAACACTCTTTGTTAAGAACGCAACATACACTTGTAAGCATTTCCGGTTTCAGAGTATAAATATAAATTAAAGTTCGAAAGTCGAACATAAAATGAACTGTATATAAAGTTGAACCAAACAAATGCACACACACACACAGACACACACACACAGACACACACACAGAGAGACTCAGAAGAAAGGAAAGCAGACTTATGTGTGCTTATGTGTGTGTGAGTGAAGAAAGTTTTATCGTATTGATTGATGATGTGAAATATATGCGCACAAAGGCTAATAGAAATTCAGCTTAAGCACATTTTCACACACAATAAACTTCAAATAAGCAGCACAATTTATATCTTATGTTGGCTTTTCTTTTCTTGAAAATGTGTCTGTGTTGATTTTGGTGAATATACACATGTGTTTGTTTGCTCTTGAATGTGTGTGGTTTTGACCAGTCCAGTTTGGCATTGCTGCTTTTCCAGCTTTTCCTGCGATTGAATGTCACGCATCATAAATTATGCACAACACCAACGTCGTACGTCAAACAGGATTTATTCAAAAATTTTACCTTCATATACACACACATATGTGTGTATACCCAGCAAACATGTAGTACTTACGTTTTAGTTTGCAAAATGGTTAAAGATATAATTTCGGCTAAGAAGTTCGTATCGTTTTAAAGAATTCGATTTTATTATTCATCATCAATTAAAGCGATCTTCCAGCGATACCACTTTTGTAGTACGTTTTGTGTTTTGCTTCAAAATAGGGCTCAGTCTTGGCGATTGACATTGGCGCTAAAATTCTTTCCAGCAAGCATTCTCTTGAGGTCTGAGAACAGGAAAACGTCGCTGGTGCCCAGATTTTCAGAATACGGTGGATGCGGATGCAATTCGAAGCCCAATTCATGCAACTTTGCCAACGTATTGATTTGCGACACGGTGCATTGTCTAGATGAAACAGCACTTTCTTCTTCTTCAAAAGAGACCGTTTTTCCACGGACACGTGATTCAAACGATCCAATAATGCTATGTAATAGTCGCTGGTTTTTCCCTTTTCAAGATAGTCGACGAAAATTATTCCATGCACATCCCAAAATATCGATTCCAGCTAACTGTGGCGACTTTCCATGCTTTAGAATTGGTTCATCTTGTGCAGTTCAGTCGGCTGACTGTCGATTGGACTCCGGAGTGAAATGATGTAGACATGTTTCATCCATTGTCACATATCGACGTAAAATTCGGGTTCAAACACTGCTCAGAATCATCAATTCGTTGTTGTTTTTGTACAGAGCTTTCTTTCGCATACCCAAATATTCATGAACAGTACTATACATTTGTCCAACACATTCTTTTAATATCTTTAGAGTGTCAGCTATCCCGATCAACTTCACTTTACGGTCATCCAAAATCAGCGCAGCCTCTTTCGGTAGTCCACAGCATCGTTTTCGGTGCTCATATGGCCGGAATTTAGTAAACCACTTACGAATCCGGATAACACTCATCAAGCTACTTTTTGGTAACAGCAGCATTTTTTTTCTCCAAAAAATTGTGTTTCATTAACACACGAAATTCATAATTTTTCCAAAGTAACAAGTTGCTTCAATCAATTTTATATATATTTCATAAACTAATAGCCTGGTTGCTCTCTCTTATCCCATGAAAGTGCTCCGAACGTTTGGGAAAGAGTCCGCGAATGAAAAATATATCTTAACAGTCGAAAGGTACAAGTTAAGCTATACCACCAAATGGGTTTGTAGGGTCGATGAAGGTATCTTCAGGAAAAGCATCGTGCTTGAACTAATGAAAAGATTCACTGATTGCCTACTACATCCGACTTCATTTTGGGACACAACACGTCAAATTTCTCGTGGACAGTAAGGATTACATACTGTCCAATCTCTTCAGAGTTGTGATGCCGATTCATCCTGCTCTGCGCTTTTTTCTTTTTTACCGACTTCTGACATTCTCATAAGTTTCCCACCACATACCCTTTTGAAACTTTTATATACTTGGAAGATACATTTTCAAAATGTGTCAAGTTGCGAACTCTAAGCTTAAAATATCCTAGATGTAAACAAATATGGGACGAAATCGTGGGTACTTGTATACAAATCTTAATATATATGATATAATTTATGTGAGACGAGATAAAAAACACACTGTATATTGCAATGTTTTTCATTGATAATGGAATTTTAAAGCCCATTTTTAAATGTTCTTGAAAATAATGTATTTAAAAATTTGATAAAAAAAAATAGTCAGCATTTCGGCAAGCTGGGAAAAGTTTGTAGGACGTCCTATTAGACCACACAGCTTGCCGAAATACTGAATATTTTTTTTATCAAATTTTCAAACAATTTTTATGAAATTTTAATTGAAACTTTAAGTAAAATCTTCAAGAGATTTCTAACATATGCCCGAGTGTCTTGATAAGGGGGCGAGATATATGTCTTCCTATTTATTTTAACGCGCTTTTCGTGAAATATTTTTGACAGTCTTTATCTCTTTTGCGATAAAATACTTTTGTGTTCGTCTTTAAGAAGTTTCTTTTTTAAGAATTGAAGCAGCAAATTCTCATATTACTTTAATAGGGTTTGCTTGGGACCCAGCGCGTAAGACATCTCTCACAATGAAAGATGCTATGAGGCGCATGGAGAAGTGCACCGTAACGGGTTGTTATAGACAGTTAAGAAGAAGAAAAGGCCGGAAATTGCACATCATCTTTCCGCAATCATAGATCTTGAATTAAATAATTGAGTTCGACAAAAATGCAAAACTAATAATGAAACTTTCCATATTGTGTTATAAATAATCTAATTTTTCGTCATTGTCTTCAGTATCATAACCACTGTCTTCCGTGTTACTACTATGTTCTTCAGACTAGTTTTCGACTATTCCCAAGAATTGCCGTTAACCCAACTGGTAGAGGCAGCTTCAACGCTACTTGAAAAGGTGTGACGCAGTAATCAATGTTGTAAAGATTGTTTTTAAAAAATTAAGGAAGACTTGTAAAGAATACAGTTTGGAGATGACGGTGAGTAGATATAAAGCAGCAGTCGGCAGCATAGAAGTTGAGCTCAACACATAGACATCTCTTCTCCGTTGATTCACAAATACTAATACTATTGCAGAGAGTTCAATCTTGCCCACGTCTTTACCGCCCCTGCCTACCTCTGCAATAAAGGCTCATACATATGCTTGCTGGGTAATAAAACCACACATACACACACGCACGAACTCACACCAACTCTGCAAACAGTAGTATTAAAATATGTATATGCCCTTTGAGTTAGGAGTAAGTGTTGCTTGGTTGTTTTCATACCATTTTTAAGCAAACAATTTAACCATTGGCTTCAATCATTCAATCACATGAAAATGATGACCATCATCCAGTGCTGCCCATTCAATGAGCTTAGTCAAATGCGATTATCACTTACTTGTCAGTCTATTTACAGTGCGGCATGTGTAGCTTTTGTATGCATCATTGGGTCCCGCATTATTTATGTACAATTCGCCATTGGAGAGTACCGTGTACTTGCCACCGATATCTGTGTTGGGATACAAATGCATGCCGGTATCCTGCACCCAGGCAGTGACCATAACAAATTCCGACATATAGCTGGGCACCTGTGAAAAGGGAGAAAATGTGGAGCAGATAAGCAAATTATTTGATGCACAGTTTGCTGTTAGGGAGAAAATTAAATTTCAATGTTAAGTGAATTTCTGACAATGATTGAAGGTAGTCCGCCAACTTGGCTCAGTTTGTTTCAGAATGGCTTAAATGTTGTTGTCGTTGTTGTGCTTGTTGTTGCTTTGGGCCACTTTTACTGCTGTGAAAAGTGAAATGTTGCCTAGCTTAAGGCGACATTTTCATAGAGACAAGGACAACCTTGCATAAGTACATATAGTACAGTCACACCTCGTATGATGCGATTCAATAGTTTTTATGTTTTGAAACATTTTGTAAGTTTTGTGGGCGCGTCATCACGATTCTTCCGAATTGGCAGTTGCGACCTTTCACAAATCGTTACATTTAGTTGATCACCTAATAAGACCTCACAAATTGCTATATATAATATTCAATAGCAGTTTTTCACTTTGAAAGTCTTTTAAAGTCACTATTCGGAAAATACCCTATACAAGCTCTGTATTTCACTGAAGAAACTACATTTTCGAGTCTGAAGTGCTTTACATTAGTGCTCTCTAAGCAGATTTCTCTCAAAAGAGATTTACAAAACATGGTAATCACAACGAAAATGAAAGTGCCGATAAGTTCTTATAATCTGTGCAATCGGATTATACCATAATAGGGGTAATTATTGCATAGAACAGACAATCGAGTTTATGTTCGTAGATTTTGAGAAGGACATTGAACGAGTCAACCGCGAATGCGATAACGAAAGCGTTATGTTCACATATTAGACAACCTTCTGTCTCTTTCGAACTGCGACGGGAAGTGAGGCAAGCTGATATTCTATCATCGATTCTCTTTTTACTGACAATAGAATATATAGTGACGTTAACCATGGGTGCATCTGAGAAACATGATATTCAGTGGAAAACCTTTGAGAGGATAAGCCAACGGATTATGCGGATGATATCTGTTGCCCGACAAGTGCCAATAGCGGGATGAACAAGATGTATTAATTACTGGTTTCAGGATCAATTGCCACATGACCAATATGATGCACACTGGCTCAGCACGTCAGCTGCTTGTTCTGAGGCAGAGGCTTGTTGAGTAGGTCAACCAGTTTAACTATCTTTCCGATGGAGGAACAAATCTGGATGTTAATATCTGAGTAAGTAAAGCCCGTAGGGTTTTTGGAATGTTTTTCTCAGCATGGTATTCCAGTATAATTTCTTTACGCAAGTCAAGGCTCTTTAAATTCAATATCAAAGCCGTTCTGCTATATGCCTGTGCAATCTAGAGTCTCTACCACCATCTCCACGAGAATGCAGGCATATGCAAACCAAAACATTCTTAGGATCCGATAGTCGCAAGTTATATCGAACCTAAGACGAATAAAAGATTGACCATACGTTCAGAAGACCCCATGACAACATCGCGAAGCAGTCTTTCGAATGGAATCCTCGAGATAGACGGCGAATTGCTAGACCAAGAACAAAAAGGGAATTCAACAGTCTAGGCCGTATCAGGCCGCGGATCGGGCAGGATGGAAGAAATTTGCCATTGTTCTATGCCGCATACGGGGATGAGGGACTCATATATATGTAGTAGGTAACAAGCTTTTCAAAAAGTATGCAAAATGTTGGGTTTTAAGCCGATTTTGAAACAAAACCTCATATTGCTTTGTACATAAATCCACTGTACATTGTATCCAGCAAGTTTAGAATGCTTCAATTTAACATACCTGACATTTTAGCACCGCCGTATTGCCCGTCATCACGTATTCATCGTGCACCTGAACCGTATACTTCTGGTTTACAACTGTAATAAATGGTGAAATGTATAAAAAATTAAATATAATATATACGAGCGTTTTATGCAAATGTTTTGGCCGCATAAAATATTGCACAGCTGACATAACACAACAAAGTTCAAGGTACAGCTAATAAAAAAAAAACACATAACTGAAACACCGCACAACAACAACAACCAGCCATGGTCAGCCATTTTGTTTTTTTATTCTGTCTGGCCAGTGTTTGTTTTTATAACCTTAAATCGTGTTTAATTTATAAAAAATTTAAGCTTACGGCGTAAAAAGGGTTTGGGCCTGTCGCATCGTGCTTTGTTACACTGACAGCCAAAATATGTCGCACATTAAACACGGCCTGACAGCGCACAAACATGTCAGACACCATTGTGACACTTTACAAAAGTGTTGCCGTTTTTCAGGCGTGTGTCGGGTGTCGATAGTGGGAGCTAAGAGCCGGTAGGGGGGATCGTAATGAAGGGTCTGTATAACAGCGGGTAGCTTGCCGATGGAGGCATACAAAAAAATTGGATTTGGCAATTAGAGTTAAAGATTTTTCCATGTCAGTGAGAGTGCAGCGAAATTAAGAATGACAGCAATGTTTTCAACTTTGTATGTCACAGTGGTGCCAATGTGGTTGATAAAAAATTATTGATACTATACAACGGGAAAAGTGCTGTGTAACGGAGGAGCTGCAATTCGCAAGGGTTGGATCAGAAGCGAAGAACCTCAAAAGAATAAATATTTTCTAAATATGTTATGAATGAATCAGTTACTAAATGTATATGGGCGGCACTTACTTCTTCTTCTTTTTCTTAACTGGCCATAACAACCCGTTATCGGGCTACGGCCTGATGTAAATACATTATTTCATTGGAATTGTTTTGCGTGGTGGGTCCCAAACCCTACGCACAACCCTTTTAAGGCCTACTGGTCTCGAAAGAACCCAGTGTCATTGTTAGTCGCCTCATACGACAAGCTTTGACCTGCTGAGGTGGTATTCTTTAACCCACTCACCACACGTGGGAAACTAACTATAACTTGGAATCTAGTAAGTTTTCTAGGCACAGGCTATATCTGGGAAAGTTTTTGAAACTATCGAATATATAGATTTCGCCAAATCTGTGGTACAAGGAATTCGTTATCTCCCAGAATGTCCTGCCAGGAAAGAACAACAAAACTGCTCTCACTTCATCAGATTTGTGGAATCCTGCTTAACACTCTAACATAAACATTTTATTTATTTATTTAAGATCAACAATAACACAAAAATATAGTTGATTAACGCTACTTCGTAAAGATACATAAATTTAAGTTAAAATATTTAACGAAATTAAATGAAAGTAAAGTAAATTCCAGCAATGCTCCTACGCACAGCCAGAGTGATCAGAGATTTCAAGTCGTTCTAAAATGCTGTAAGCCCGGTTTCCTTAGGGAGAGAAAGTTCAATTCAGAGAATATTACTAAGATCATTAAAAGCTGAAAAAAATATGCGTAACGGTCCATTTAAGGCGTAGTTACTTGCGCATTTATTTAGATATAAAGGAACATTGAACCGTAGTTGAATTATCAAATAAGATGTATCTATGTATCGATAAATTAGCTAATGCAGAAAAATTGCACTAAGGGCAGTCCTACGAGGTGCTAGAGAAGAAAGATCAAGAGGCAAACAGTTTAAGTTGTGTAAAGCAAAGAGAAGAAATTAATTCTGCAAAGATTCAATTCGAGATTGATGGTGTTTATACTGGAGCACCAAACGCAGTAGCAATACTCAAGCCCTGGGCGAACAAGGGCAGTATAAACCTTTTTTGTAGTGTAAGGGTCTTTAAATTCCTTTGACCATCGTTTAATGTAGCCGAAATGACGCCTTGCCTTGTTAACAATGGTGGAGACATGGGAGTTAAAGCAAAGTTTGGGATCTAAAAAAGCATCGCTGGCATCGATGATAGCAAAGTGTTGGCCTACGATCTGATCTCGCGGGAGCCACAAACAATGCAAATTGTGCCCGGCTACTTTGGTTTACGTGAGGTTGAAGGACAGCAATTTATAGAGCTGCAAGATCTGCTCGCTGGCTTTAAGGATGCAAAAGGAGCTGCTGAAGCGTTTGATGCACATGCGTCTGGTGATGGAGCAGTCGGCGTCAATAGCCATGAAATTATTGGCTCCAGCATTTTCATAGTCTATGACAATGAGCGCGTCGGCGCTTGGCTAATAGACTTTGCCAAATCGCGCAAGACATAAGCGTCAATCATCGGGCACCTAAATCAGTGACTAAAGGGGGATCGCGTATGTGACGCTCTGTCTGAGCTTGGAATCCCTGCAAAGTTGGTACGACTATGCAGAATAACGTTGAGTAACACACGCAGCTCCCTCTCCTGTATCCTCTTCAACCTTTTGATAGAGAATGTCTTACAAAAGGCCGAGGTACATCGGTACGGTACTTTATTCTATATAGGTGTCCAGTTGTTTGCAAATGCATATGACATCAATATCGTCGGTCATGCTAAGCGAGCAGTTACAGGAGCCTTTGCGGTTATTAAAAGAGCATCTGCCAGGATGGGTCTGGTGGTCAATGAGAGCAAGGCTAATTATTTGCTTTCTTCGAGTAGAGAGACACAGTGGTTAGGCTCTCAGATTGATGTTGAAAACTATACTTTTGATGATGTCAAGGATTGTGTCTATTTTGTCACCGCCGTCCAAATGAAGAACAATATCAGCATGGAGATCAAGCGGAGAATCATTCTTGCCAAAAGATGTTTCTTGGTCTCAGTAGGCAAATAAGTAGTAGATACCAATCTTGCCAGACGAAAATTGCACTCTATAAGACGCTGATCCTTCCCGTATTGCTTTGTGGCGCTGAAGTATGGGCGGTGACGCAGTGTAATGAAAATGCCCTTGGAGTGTTTGAGCGGAAAGTGCTCCGTAAGATATTTGAACCTCTAAGCGTTGGCAATGACTATCGCACCCGATGGGACTACGAACTCTATGAGCTCTACGACGACATTGAAATAGTCAAGCGAATTAAAATCCAGCGGTTATGCTGGCTAGGTCATGTTGTGCTTATGCATGAAGAAACTCTTGCGAGAAAGGTATTGAATGCGGTTGTGGAAGGGAGGCGACGAAGGGGCAGACCATATCGCCGTTGGATGGACCAGGTATAGAGTATCACCGATTGGAGAAGGTGCGCACAAAGCTGAGACGCTTGGAGGATTGCTCTACACCAACCTGTAACCTGGTAATGGATTTTTATGGCCAGTTAAAAAGAAGAATATATATAAATGTGTTTATGTCGATGAAAAGTTATAGGCATACACTTGGAAAGATTTATATTCAATTGATTTAAGGGAGCTCCTGCATTGTTGGATCATCACACGAGCACGAGCCTAAGTGACTTCCTATTGAGGCTCCTCACGAAACATAAGCTGTACCTGTCATGTTAGAAAGGTACGAAGCTACCTATCTTGGAAACTTGGGCAAAAAACCCAAAAGCCCAAATTTCAGAATGAGAAGTTTATGGATTACGGAATCAAAAGCCTTACTAAAGTCAGTATATAGGACATCAGTTTGGAGTTTATTAGAAAAACGTAAACTTTGGCACATTTGTCGCAGTTGAACGAACTTTGGTGAAGCCAAATAGGTAGAGGGAGCAATGAACTTGTATCACAAGTACGCAAGCTTTAAGCACACATCTAGGTACGTTATCAGGAGCAGAGAAAAAAGATAATTAAGAGAGTTATTACAAGAAATAAGGTAATTTTTGCTGAAAGGTGAAATGAAAAGAAAATTAGATTAATGAATCGTAAAAAGGTAAAAGCTAGGAGAGAACGTCTCCGAAGAATATGTTGATTGAAAATAGTTGCCAATAAGACAAATATACCAACGTCAGAAATGGCTAATTC
Organism: Chymomyza caudatula; assembly: GCA_035041775.1. Taxonomy (NCBI): domain Eukaryota; kingdom Metazoa; phylum Arthropoda; class Insecta; order Diptera; family Drosophilidae; genus Chymomyza; species Chymomyza caudatula. Next base: position 4,578,000 of record JAWNKW010000133.1, read on the forward strand.
ATCATTATAAACTAAGTATATGACCAGTAAAAACACCTATACGTATGTATTTTATTATGAAGTAGTTCGAAAATTTAGTGGTTGGGTTAATTCGACCCGAATCACTACACGTGTCGTTAATTTTGAAACATAGTAGAAGGGTTAAATCCCTTGAAACATCAAATTTGATAGTTATTCATACAGTTTTGATGATAGCACCATCCCAAGCTCATTTATGTTCTACCACCACGTCATGTACCCGGCTTACGAGTCGGTTTTACTACCAAAGCGCGTATTAGACGTTTCACTTTGAAAATACTTTAGGTAAAATAGAAGTATTTCACCGCGTTATATTAGCTAATCAAATTTCGGATAAAAAGAAAGAAACTTGTTCCGTCCAAGGTATACTTTTTGAGGTCTGCCGACGTCGGTCTTTTATCTTCTTTATCTGTTATTTTGTTGCGAACGCCCACGAGAAAGGATGTTAAAGAATTTTTTTAATTGACACACACGTATAAAGATTTAAAGATGTACGTGGGCAAAGTAAGCATACCTTGATAGATATACCTTCGTTCAAGTTATGCCGTTGAAAAACTCATGTTTCGTAGAAAATGTGTTCATACATTTAGTATGAGAAATTTTAAAGGAAAAAATATATTTCAGTTAACAAAATTGTTGCCTCAATTCTAATATTAATAATCGTGTAAAATAAAAGCTGTAATTGTGCACTCACGGAGATTTAGATGTGAAACAATCAGACTTTTTATCAATGACAATATAGAGTTTTGAATACCATTACATATATATTTACTTTGTTTGGTGATAGCTATACTGCAAAGAAAAAATCTAAAAGCATAAAGAAGCACCACACCGAGTTTTTGTATTGCTTATTGGAATATTTCGACTTTTATTCATTTGCGAAATAAATTTTTTACCTACAAATTTAATTAGTGTCCCAATGTATTTTCTTCAAATTTCGTCAATCCAACGTAAGAATATTGAAGTAGAACTAAGTGAATCAACTTTATTATTTCATTGATTCGTTGGTTTGAGAAGATGTATAAGACTACCAGCAGTACTTTCTGTCACATGCTTCGAATGTATTTCTTTGTTGTGTGCAACAGCGTCACGCTTTCGAATGTGTATTGTGTTAGTGAGCGTCTCGCCAGTAAAAATGTTTCTGTAGGGATTTTAAAGTTGTTTCGCATGAAAACAATCGTATGTAGACGATCGGGACGCGATACGAGTTTGAAAACACTTTGTAACATCGACTTGCAACCACGGTGCACAGAACACAACACAGCGACACAATCTTGCAAAACAAAATGGCAGCCATTTACTGTTACCCAGTTGCTCGTGTAGCTGTACATCCTAATTAAGATGGACAAGGCAATTTTCATTTATTGCAAGGCTGCGGCCTTTAAAGATGTCAGCTCGTGACTTATATTTCAAGCTGATTAAATTTCTTCTTATAATTCATTGACATCCTGTGCTTGGCTTTGGATATGCCGTTAATCTTTAATGGCGTATGATGTAACTTTAAAATGTGTTTTCGAATTCCGCACACGGAGACTGTAACTGCGACACGATTCGGTTTGATTTGCTGTTTTTTGTTTTGTTTGCTAACTTTAATATGCTAAAATTGGATAAAGTTTAATTTGAAAAGTTGTTGTTATTGTTAGGGATTTTTTGTGTGTTTTTTGGCTTATTTTTTCGGGTTTGTTGAGTTGCATAGTCAAAGCGGCAGCCGCCACATACAAAAAGCACAAAACTTTGTGACAACATTTTATTATAATTCCGTTTGCCAGCTCTTCAGCGCTCTCTCCTCTAAAGGGGCGTGGCCCCTGCCCCCGCTCACTTTGTCGTCTAGTTTAGTGCATTATTGTTGTTGTTGCTGTATCTTCATTATTTGTATTTTTGGGCTGGCTATTTTTGTGCACACCATTTTCTAGCAGTTTTAGCAACGGCAAAGTTTTTTCTCTACTGTTATAGTTGTTGTTGCATTTGTAGTTCCCCTCTTTTTTTAACAAAAAAAAAAAGAGAAACTTTTCATGTTGCATTTTGCATGAAAACTGCGACGGCTTCAACTATTTTGAATGCATAAAGAAGACAGCAAGCGGTACTGTACCAGGAAAAGTAAGTATGCAGCAGAGTTTTCGGACAACAACGACAACAACAACAACAACAACAACTACAACAAAACAATAGCAGCGACACAAACTAAGTGCTAGCGACGTCAACTTCAACGTCGACTGCGCTGTCGACGTCGTACTGCTCGCCCGGAGTGTCCATAGTACTCGCTCTAGGACTCCGTCATAGTTGCTCCTCGTTCTACGTGCCGCATTTGGATTTTATGCGGAAATTCATTTCCGTTTTGTTTTGTACGACAGAAAAGAAACCGAAGCGCAAACTTTGCACACCAAATTTATGTTTATAATGTGCAGCAACAACAAAAGCAACAACCACGACAAGAGCAACAAACCGGAAAGGTACTTTTCAAGCGCAAGTCTTTTGGCTGATTTGCAGTCATTGTAGGATTTCTGTTACTTTAGCTGAGCGACTATAAAATTATACTTACTTTTCAATACATAAATGTATAAAATATATCTCTATGAAAAAGATGTTATGCAGATATTGTGTTGTTAAGCTGCTTATGAGATTCTAAGAGAAGTGTTGCAAAGACCAATTTCAGAAGCTGCAGATATTTTGTGTCACAAGTTCAAAAAAGTAACAAAAAAGTGTTGTTTTATATGAGGAAAATATTTGCAATGGGTATATTAAAATATTTCCAATTTACATTTTTGTCTCTGTTATAACGCTAAGCGTTTGCGATGATATAATCATTTTTATTCTCCATCGAAGTACGTTTTTTTTTGAGATTGATGTTAACTTTTCGATGGACGCGACGATTTTTGAAGTCAATCGCAAATATTTCAGTGGGAATTTCGCATAAAACAGAAAATTTTAGCTTCTCGAACGACTTTGTTTGTTAGTGTAGAAATATGACAGACAATTTTTCGGCCAGAAATTGACACAAATACGAACGAACTATAACAAAAATCCCTATAAGTGGAAAGCCTTATTTAGTATAGATAAAATTGCAAATTATGTTTTGTTAAAATAGAGACAGAGAAGAACACTTTTAGCTTTTTTTAAAAACTTTATATGAATGCTAATGTTCAAATACAAATAAATTATAGCAGAGGAAACCATTTTTTATACCCTTTTATTAAAATATGAACTTATGAAGAGTTGAAGATATAAAGATGAATATATGAACATATGAATATATGAATATATGAATATATGAATATATGAATATATGAATATATGAATATATGAATATATGAATATATGAATATATGAATATATGAATATATGAATATATGAATATATGAATATATGAATATATGAATATATGAATATATGTATATATGAATATATGAATATATGAATATATGAATATATGAATATATGAATATATGAATATATGAATATATGAATATATGAATATATGAATATATGAATATATGAATATATGAATATATGTAGATATGAATATATAATTATATTCTACTATACAGTATATACATAAAAATGTAAAGACAAAGAGCTAAGTAAAACGTAAATCGCGTTTCTCATCTTTATAGCTCTTTACAAAAATAAAATTTTGCTCAAAATGTTGAAAAAAAAATTATATTGGTGGACAAAAATCGTTAAACTATAAAAAAAGAACCTTAACCTCAAAATCTCTTTCCAAAGAAAGAATGTATTTACATCAGGCCGTAACTCGATAACGGGTTGTTATGGTCAGTTAAGAAGCAGATATAACAAAACCTACTATTATGTTGTTTCCCAACATGTGTACAGAGGCTGACAGCGCCTACTAATAGGAACAGGAAGGCCTTCTGGAAGCGAAACGGGAAGAGAAAGATAAAGAGGAATGGGAAGAAGAATTTGATATATCTAGAGAGTGGCTTTGGGGCTGTGACTGAAGCGAGGAGGGCGGAAGTGTGGTTGTTTCATCTTATTGCTTTTTCAATGAGGATAAGGAAGAGAAGTAGGAGGAATGGGAATATGATACACCTCGAGAGGGGTGTGGGGCTGTGAGCTAAGTGAGAAGGTGCCGGTGTAAAACGTAAATCGAGTTGTTTTTTCTCGTAACTCTCGAAATGTGTGTGATGAGCGGGTTAGAGAATACCATCTCAGCAGGTCAAAGCTTGTCGTAGGAGGTTACTAACAATGACACTGGGTTCTTTCGATACCAGTAGAGCCACCCCATGCCTTAAAAGGGGTCCTTAGGGGTGGGTCCCACCACGTAAAACCACAATTCCAATGAAAGAATGTATTTACATCAGGCCGTAGCTCGATAACGGGTTGTTATAGCCAGTTAAGCTGAAGAAGCTCTTGAAAATATGAAGCGAATGAGATAGATGAAGAAAAAAAGGAAGAAGAAGGTTGGTGAGCGGAGCGCCCTAGGATATAATATATAGAAATAGAAGATTGGTAAAGAAAGGCCACGAAGGGGTATGCCCTGTCTTGGTTGTAAGGCACGGGTAGCGTAATGCGCTCTCTGAGATATCACGGAGTGGAGCAGGGGCACCTTAAGGAGCGCTCCACAACAGGTCGCAACTTGCTAACCGGTTGCTATTGCCCGACGAAGAAGCATACATTCGATTGTTAACATTTCTGAGCAATTTGAAAATGTTTGAAAATTTTTAATTAACATTTGTTGCCATTGCTAATTCGAATTCCCTTCATACCGAATTGACTGAGAAATAAGTATCTTATAAAATTTACGCCGCTTTTATTACAGAGATTTCACAATTTGTTGCAGTTATGAGTTTCATAATTTGTCCTTAGAAAAGGTATAACCTAACATAACACAAACTTTAGAAATAAATTAAAATCATTTTCACAACAATGTAAAAACAACTAATTAGAAACAAATTGCGTTGGTTTCCTTTACAAGCAGACAAGTAAAACTTTGTAGCTCAATCACAAAACTTTTGTGCTGCAAAATGAGCAATGTACTTGTAAGTTAGAACAGCAAATGAAGGTGCCACATGTGGCAAGCGTGCCGAGCTCGAGTGAAGCTGCGCCAAGGTTGTGAGTGAAATGCAAAAGTGCATTGCTTTATAAAGACTCTACTTGGAAGTGAATGGCATGGAATGGAAGCTGTAGCAATAGATGAAGTTGGGAAATAAGGCAACTTTTGAGTAGCAGTGCACTTGGCAACATCATTCATCTCTGTCACCGACAACTGGTTGAATTGAGCAAAAGCTGGGAAATGCAGCTGACACAACCAAATGGTCACAAATGCGTTGAAAAGTATAGAGGAGAAAACTGTCAAGACGTAAAAGACGAAAAAGTTGGCCAAATTGGTCAGGCTTCTTATATATTTGTGTGTCTGTGGATGGCAAATAAAAACTTTGGCTAATTACGCGCACTTAACAAAAGCAACTGACTGAGCGGCTTATTGAGGCATGAGTCGCCTAGCATTTGGGGCACATCAAACTTAAGCGCTGGCAATTAAATAACGCAACTGTTAAGCGCCTGGGTATGTTTGCCTCTTCTGCTGCTGCTGGACCCCAGCCCAGTTCCGGTCCTGCTCAAGTCAAATAGCCACATTAGCAGCAGAATTACGACTGCCAGTACCGCAGACTAGTCGCAGTCAAAGTGGCTCCTGCTTTTGGCCAGACAACGGACTGTGTGGCAAGTACAACAAAAGCGGAGCGTAGCAACTTTTGCAAATTAGGCAAAACGTTTTGAGCAAATCTACGCGCTGTCAAATTGTTCAAGCGGAAAGAGAGTAGCAGCAGCAAAAGCAAAGAAAATGAAAGAAAAATCATTTTGGTGCACGGAAAAACAGCAAAAACAAATAGCCAGCGGCTGGACAACGGTGGGTGGCCAAAAGCCAGCGACCGCAAATAAAATAAGCGCACATGGCGTATACGTAACGTCAAGTTACAGCATAGCCACATAGACACAGAGACACACACGCACAGCTGATGTAAGAGACTGAGCCGTGCAGTTAGCTGCTGAAAAATGGCCGCCGGACGTTGAAATTTTGCATGGAACTTGTGACGTTGACTTGCGGCCAAGTTGAAGAGCTGTTAGCAGTTGTATTTATACCCTTGCTAAAGGCTTGCTAGACTCTGCTCTACTATTTGCAGCGTCCAGCTCTCGGTAAAGAATCCTCGGTTTAAGCTATAGAAATAGCTTTATCGCCTTTAGGATACAACCCACTCATACGTAGCGTACATGCCGTGATGGTAGCATATCAAGCAGCTTAAGCTGGTGCTATATAGATGCTTGCAGTTGCGAGATAGCGTCACGATGAGCTTTATAGATATGTTGGACAGATTTCTATGAAACTTGCCACTAATCTGAAATTAGCTAAATTTGGTCTTTCAATAACTATTTGTAGCGTCCAGCTCTCGTTAAAGAATCCTCGTTTTAAGCTATAGAAATGGTTATAATGCCTTTGGGATAAAACCCACTCATATGTCGCGTACATGCCGTCATGTTAGCATATCAAGCAGCTTAAGCTAGTGCTATATAGATGCTTGGAGTTGCGAGAAACAGATTTCTATGAAACTTGCCACTAATCTGAAATTAGCTAAATTTGGTCTTTCAATAACTATTTTTAGCGTCCAGCTCTCGGTAAAGAACCCTCGTTTTAAGCTATAGAAATAGTGGGAAAACCCACTCATATGTTGCGTACATGCCGTGATGGTAGCATATCAAGCAGCTGAAGCTGGTGCTAGATAGATGCTTGCAGCTGCGAGATAGCGTCAAGATGGGCTTTATAGATATGTTGGACATATTACTTGCCACAAATCTGAACTTAGCTAAATTTTGTCTTTAAATAACAATGTCGATGTTTCACGTCTGGCAAGCGTGCCGTGACGGCATAAGTTTTTGGTTTTTTTCAATTTTCATCATTGTTGTTATCGCTGTGGTTAGGGCCAAAAGTCACACAACCCCAGCATTAACCGTAGCATTTCTCTTACACTGAAACACATGTGCGTATTATATGCGAGAGTGAGTCAGTGAGTGAGTGTGTTTGTGTATGTGCATATGTAAGTGGGTTGTCCTATCTTAGATCTCTGCGGTTGCGACTTGCTGTTTGTTTTGATCCTTTTGACTTACAAACAGGGCATCCAACATTCAGGGGGCATCTACTATTTGGTCATGTGTCGTTTGCCTGGTTCGTTGGTTTTTGACTTCGTTTGTGCGTCGCTTTTCGTTTGCTAATTAAAACCAACGCAAATGTCAAGTGACCCTTTTAAGGGAATAGACTGTACCTATTATAAGTTGCTTATATATGTTGCTTTGATTCTTTCTTGTTAATTGTTGTTTTGTTATTGTTGTTCTTCTTCTTTGATGACACAAGGCAATTGTAGGAACTCAATGAGCTGTAAAATCTATGCCACAAGTTCATACATACTATACATACAAAGCAATCGATTTGGCAAGCCTATTAAAAGAATCTCTGGTTTGTATTAGTGATGGTTCTGTGAGTTGCCTAGCGATCCAGTCACAGAGGAAAGCAATTTGTTGGCAAAAGAGCAAGAACGCAAGGATGAGTGTTTACATTCCTTTTATCAAAAGAGTTTACAGTAATTTAGATAAATTAGAGGAATTCCGACTCGTTGCTCCTTGGCCAAAGGCGTTCTAGTATGTTTTTGCTGTATAGTAGTTGTAGGAAAAATATGGTTGCCTTAAGTGTAGTAACCAACCTGGCCCCTTAGCCGAAGATGCTCAAACGGAGCGACGTTGAGTCAATGTGACCAGCTTTGATAGAAGCGCTTCCTTCAGTGTCGGAAGAGACGCAAAGAGTAAGTACACATCATATTGAGCTTTCCAAACATGTTATCCATAATCTAAGTTGTGTTTAGTCTCTCAGTGAAATAAGGATTCAAGACTTCCTTTTACTAACACTTTATAAATCCAAGGAGAAATTTCAGTTTGCTGACTTAAAGGTTAGCTTAACATTAAACAGATTTCCGGGCCTGTTAAAGACATCCACGCTACTAAGAGGAGAATTACCAAGGCTATAATGGTAATGAGCGACAATTCCTTCTAAAAATTGCATTAGTTTAGATTGAAATGATTAGCTGCCATTCAGAAATTTTTAAGACTGCACCACACCCGCAGAAGAATATTGTATAAGATTTATAATTGTTACTGAATAACAAGATTTAAAGTAACTACCCTGGAGAATCCAAAAGTTGCATAGATAAATTAAATAAAACATGTTCAGTTCTTCCAATTAAGACTTTAGGCAGTATACTAAAGAGTTCGGACAACCAATCATGTTCAAATTCAGCAATAACAAGTGCTGTTTTGCACAGTTGAATACTCTTCTGAACTCCGTAAGTATAGTGACAATTGGAGGCAAGATAAAAACCCATCAATAATATTTACTTAACGCTTCAAAAGGTTCTTCCAAGTGATCTCCCTTTGTATGAATCCATGTTTATAAGGCGAGATAAATGATTCGATTGAGCATTTCAGTAGGTCAGCAAATATATGCTTAAGAAATTTAGGAATAAAACTTGTACTTTTGCACTAACTCGATAGTTAGCGAATTCATCCTCTGTAGGTAATTTTTCGTGATCATCACAAGCACCCCAATTGTACTGAGAATACCGAGCTGTTTCACACGCAAAATTATTCTCAAATCAAAGACATTTAGCGGCGTTTTAGTTTCGCAAAGTATGTTGTTTTCAAACTAATTAACTACCGTCGAGGTACCATCTAGTCTTATTTTGCAAGACCTGCAAACGCTTTTAGTTACTTTTGAAACCATAACCGTACTGTAAACGAAATAAATTTTTTTAGAAAAGCCGATAACCGGTAACCTTTAATTTTTCCGAAATAACCGTATTTCTGCCGGTACGGTTTGGTTTTTTGCTTTGCAAGCATGGCATTCTGCGAAACATTTGCATCTACGTCACACAGTGGGGCCATCTGGATTCTTATCACCTTCAACAACATTCATAACCTTTGAAGAAGTAAAGATATTTTCAAAATTTAAAATGCGTGTAACAGAATTCCTAAAGCTTCTGCGATACACTGCGATTGATTCAGCAGTTGCCATAAAAAGTGAAACACTAGACAACACAGTATGTATCTCGCTTCGACTTCTTTTTTTTTAGTTCTATTTTGGCACTGTTTTTGTTAAAGAGCATGAAAGTACTAGAGAGGAATTCTTGGAATACTTGTCATTCCTAAGACAATGAATACATGTGCCTTTTTTTGCTCTTTTTCAATTTTGGCTAGTGAGTCGGTCTAACAGAGACAGCAACACAAGCAGCATCACACGTACACTGTTTTTCGGTTCAGGATTCCACTCTATTACTTTCATGCTCTTTAGTTTTTGTATTGAAAACGGTAAACCGAAACAATATCGGTGAATCGAATCGAAACTGATATTATTGAAAAATGAATGCCGAATCTGTTTACCGGATTAATACTACTATCGTAACCGTATCCGAAATAAGTTACGGTTTGAATCCCTGCTTTCAAGCAATGTGTTGTGCTGAAGTAAGACTATTGTCGAGAACCCAGATATTTACCTTTGATGTCCAAGGTACACCACGCCTCAATGTGTAGCAAATATTCAAAAATTTTTACACTACTTCATGTTCCAGCACGCTTCATCATCCCCATCAGCATAGGCACAAATGATAGTTTTAGTACCGGCTCTCAAGTTCTCATCCATATTTTCCGAGTTCAGTGCATCAGCTGTATAAAAACTGAAAACAATGAACCCAAAACGAGCGCCTGCGGAACTAGTTCATGTTCCAGCACGCTTCATCATCACCATCAGCATAGGCACAAATGATAGTTTTAGTACCGGCTCTCAAGTTCTCATCCATATTTTCCGAGTTCAGTGCATCAGCTGTATAAAAACTGAAAACAATGAACCCAAAACGAGCGCCTGCGGAACACCAGCTACTGCACCTTTTAAGTTAGAAACAACGCTTTGACCTTGACCCTGAAACAACTGCCTTCTAGACAAGACTTCAAGACTGCAGATGATTATGCGATACTCTGTCAAAGGCTTGTTACACATCATGAAAGAAAGCATTACAACAATACAGCGTATCAATAGCCTAAGCTGCATAACCATAGAGCTCGTTCTTCCATGACATGGACAACTCAATAGTTTACAGATGCATGGAGAAGAAATATCAAGTACTTTGTATTGAAATCAAGAACACCAGAAACGACATTCTTGATTTTAGAATGTGTTGTTTTCAAAATTTAGACTAGAAAAATCGCTTGAGCTCAGAATTTCTTCTTTTTTCCATGAACTCAATTGTCTTTCCTTTGCTCTATAGTTCGAATGTTTTTGCCGGACACTCTGCCACTCTTATAACTCGTGCTTCTATGGTCAGCTCTGAGCACGGACTCACGACCTGCGCCGCACTTCACTTGGCACAAAGCGATGGGGCCAGTCAAGTGTGTGTATTATATGGCATATAGAGCATGTTGGGCTTGTTGGCATTGGAAAAGTCAAGATTGTTGGCTTAACTTCATGCCAAATTAGCAGAGCAGCAGCGCCGTCAACAACTTCACGCAGTTTTGGGCCCCGAAAACATTTGGCATAGTAATTAAAACTTGTGCGCTGCATACTTTTAGGCGCTACTGTGGCTGTAGCCACCACCAAACTTTCCAATTAAGCAAAGTTTCGCCAACGTTCTGGTTCTGACTGTTGTTGTTTTCGAGTTAATTTTTTTTAGTAATTTATTTTTTCTGCTTTTTTTGCGGTTGTAAATTAATTAAAATTAAGTTAAGTTACAGATGACTTACCGCCGCGCACATGAACCTCGCGACTGAGTACGGTGCCCACCAAGTTGCGTAATTTGCATCTGCCAAATGGGGGAACAAAAAAAAAAACAAGAAACAAACCATAAAAAATGTTATTTATTTATGTATATTTAATGCTATATGCCACAATGAACTTACCTGTAAACTGTGGCATGAACCTCGTGGCGATATTTTTCAGCTGTAAACGGATAGAACATCATGCTGCCATTGGACAGCTGAAAGACCATGTCCTGTTGCGGCGGTATGGGCGTCCATTCCACCTGAGAGTTTTCAAATACACAAAAAATGTTATGTTTTTGCTATATGAAACTGAGAGTAACTGACGGACAGTCAATTAAGTTGGAACATGTAAATTGCATGCATAATTGAGCGGCAAATCAAAAGAAGCTGCTTGAAAATTTGCTGCATGTAATTAGTGTTGCGAAACGTGCATAAACTTACCTCGGGCGGTGGACTGCCATGGCCGGAACATTCTATAAGTCCGCCCGAATTGTTGGAGAACTCCACGCGATGTGATGGCTCATGAAGAAATATCGGTCCCTGCAGATCCAGTCCATTAACAAAGTAGTAGGGCTCAGCTGCGAGAGAGAGGAGGAAAATTGAAGTGAACACAATGCCATCAAGTTGAAAAATTTAAATTTTTAATTAAATGTTGCGTTCTTTTTTGTGCCCGCCACTAAGTGCAAATTTCCTTGGATCTCTATAGCCGGAGGCGCCACGGCTGACTCTGCGTCCGTCCAGCCATGACGTGTAATGCACGAGCGGCCAAAGTTAATTTCAATTTCGGCTGGGCGCAAAAACTTTTTACCAAATTAAGTAGCGGCCGGTGGTCTATGTACAGCGGCTTGGCCTAAATTTTAATGAGCAGCGCCAGGGCCACAACAAAGGCAAATGCTTAAAATTGAAAGCCAACTCTGCCAGCTGTCAAAGGTAAGGGAGAATGGAGCTTGGGAGGCGAACAACAAAAGACAATAGCTTTTGGTTGGCAGAACCATTCATCTGGATGGAGAGATGGGCCAGGTGTTCTAATTGCTGTTGCATAATTTCGGTCTAGGCGGCTTTTGTGGCTTTTATGACTTATTTATTATTTACTGTATGCACGGATCTTATAGAGCTGCCAACGAAACAGCAAAATCCATAGCAGCATCCTAAATCTGGGTTGTATGTGTGTGTGTGTGTTTTTATTTGAATTTCGGATGCGGTTTTCGTAGCTTGACAATTCAAGGCGTTGCGGTTTGTAGCACTGTGCGCTGCACTGACCTGTTTCCAAACACTCATGAGCTGCCAACGTGGCGTATACATAATTTAATCAATTTTTCCATAACAGACACAAAAATTTAACAGAATTTATGATTTCTTGTTACCACATCAAAGTTAGTTAAAAATACTTTATGCATAGTTTCATACTTTGTGGTCTTAAGTTACCACATCAACTAAAACTCCTTGAATACAAACATGAAAAGCCAAACCAAATTCAAAACAACGTTACTTACAAGTGTGCTACAGCAAAAAAGGTAGAAAACACAACACAAATAATGGTATACAGTAATTGCATTTTATGGAAAAGGTATTAGGTAAATATACGTCACAGCAAAAGGCTTATAAACTAGAGCCACTTGGATTAGACAGGTTTCCGGTTCTGAAAGCTATGTGGAGCAAGCAAGTAAGGAAATGAAATACTTGCACTTTTCAAGATTGGATTACACCAACTTCTTTTCCTACGAAAGTCAACTAGAACAGATTTCTAGCCTCCTTTTTTGAAGCAATTTAGTTGTAGTAACTTTTTTTTGTCTTATAAATGCTTTTATATTTAGCCCTGTGATGTAGTTGGGCATGAATAGTTTTTGAAAAGTTTTCCGGCAACAGTAAGGCGTGGGCCCTAACATACATAGAGAGCGGAGCGAATCCGAATTTATGCGTTTACACTGATAAATCCTTTTGACGCTCCGCACTTTTCTGCACTGACATGGTAAACTCCGTTCAGTTAAGTTCCGCTCCTCTGTGTGCTCGAATCTAAGCACCAGCTACTTCTTGCTACAAGCTCCACGTAAGGGTTAACCGGTTCACCTTTGGTAGCTTTTTAATTCATCTTGTGTTATTACTTAGCATAAAAATCAGCAGGAGTTTTTTACAGAATTTTACTCAAAGCCCCTAGAAAATTCTAATCCTTGTAGAATGGGAGTGGGACAAGACACTTCTGTACTTGCTTTTAAGCTCATTTCACAGCCTGCTAGCAAAAGATGAAATCATACACGCAATATACAGTAAGTGGATTTCCACATCATTACTTTAAACTACATACATATAAACAAGAGCGATGGCATTTAGTATTTTGTGTACATATGAAAGGCTCAACCAAGGTATATTTTTCCAGGTAGGCTCACTCATTCGCAAAAGTTACATATTTTTTTGTCGTCACATGTGCACATACTCTCACACACAAGTGTGATACAAATAAATTTGCATATGTTCTAGCGAGTGAGCTTATCTGGTTAAATATACCTTGTGGGCTGTTCATAAATGGCCTCACTAGGAGGTGGGAAAAACTGCGATTTTATTTGATATACCAATTTGTGACGTCACATCAGGGGAAGTGGTGTCTACTAAATGTAAACCCTAGCGTTACTGGAATCAATCGCGACACCTCAAATGGCAATTGTAATATGCTTGCATCAGGTATACTCACTGTATACAAAACTATCGGATACAAGCTTTCTGAGATATAAAGGTTTTTTGAAGGCTGACGAAAGGTCGCCTTGCCTGAAAGTAAACAAGCAATGTTGACTCTTAGTGCCATTAACAGCAATATTGCAACTGCTGGACGATTTGCCAAAGACACATGCGTGACCGCATCTGCCTCACTGCCACAAACCTAGTTGGACACAAAGACAGCATCCACATCATATGTGGAAATTATGGAGTTTGCTACAATTGGCACCGGGAAGTCCCCAGTGTAGAAAGTGTGCAAGAGTGGTCCCAGAATACTGTCTTGTGGCACAGCAGCTTTAACCACGAAGATATGATCTCTCTTAAAAAGCAAACCATCATGCCAATCTTGGTCGAACAATTACTAGATATCTAGGGACATGGAAGAGAAGGTACGTGATAGGGTGGATAGTTTGCAAGACAAGCCTATCATCGCGAAGAAAGCTCATTGGGCGTGAACCGGTTCTGCAACTCAACTATCTCGCCATCCGACCCACAGTAGGTGTTGTCCCGAACGCTGAATGGGACTATACAAAACAAATTATTTGAGCATATGCCCCTTTCAAAAGTAGGATATTACAAAAATGTCATGAAAATGAAGCTTTAAGATCTTTCACTGACAGCACCTAGAGTTGCACTGCTTTTATTGCAACAAGGTGTTGGACTGTGATGTTTTAAGAAAAATTGAATTGAGCACGCTGGCAACACAGCACATACAAACGTAGCACCATCCAAACGTAATACCACATAACAGTGTATTACTAGATTTTTGTGACGGCATACTAGTCGGTGTATTCCCCCATGTGCGCCAATAGATGTTTCACAACCGAAATGTTGTGGTTTTCGGCATAATTGACAGCAATTCGGCTGTTTTTTTAACTTAAAGGAACATTTTTTCCAATTTCTCTAGAAAAAAAAAAACAGTTGGCAACCCTTGTTGCGGGCTGTTGAATTGGGTATTAAGAATTAACAAAATAGTTTTTTCTTAAACTCGGCTTCAAAATTATTGTACTATATTTTGTTTTATTTTCCTTACGACTTTAAAAGAGTAATTTTCGTGTCCGTGTCTCCGTTGAGTGTTGCCTGGCAACACTGTCAACTGCAACGTCCCACAGGAAATAACCCGAAAAAAAAAACCAAAATGTTTGCAGTCATGCTGTGGACTGTACGGTTGTTGCAACTGCGGGAGATCACATTAAATTTTTGAAATTTTTTGTTGCAAGCAACTTAAAATAAAGTTTTGCCAAAACGAAAATTGTCTCACACATATTGCCACATGCATGCCACACTCTAATGAAAATTTAATTTTGCAACTATTTGTGGCACTTAAATGGTAAAGCCAGCGAACTATTCTGTCACTGGTGTCTCGAATAGCTTCGAATAGCTGGCTACAAAATGAGTTAAGCCAATGGAACAATTTAGCTGGATTTTCGCCGGTGAGATTTTAATTAAAACTTTGCCTCATAGATGTTAGGGACTGATGACAGAGTAGGCTGCGGTGTGGCATACATAGCTAATGGCACATGCAGCCAATTAAAAAGTCATACGCACAACAAGCGCCACAGAGAGAACAATATCGTACAGTATGTGGCCAAAAATGCTGCATCATTTAGCAAAAGATAGTGAGGGAAGCTGGAGCAGGAGCAGCCGTAATAGACAGGAACTGAAGCATGTCACATTATGAGCGGAACAAGTCCGAGTGAAAAGCCCGAGCAATATGGCGCTGGCTGTTGTTCAACGGTATCAAAATGCGAAACGTTTCTGGCCCTTATTTGTATGTGCTATTGTTGTTGTTGATGTGTGCATGTGTGAGTATGACAATGGCGCATATCCCCAACACAATGGCCATTGATAAACTTGATAAGGTTACCCTTTGTTGCCCTCACAGCTCGCAAGAGACGCATCCAACGTTGCCCTCACCCAGGGTGACCCTAATAATTGAATACACACCGCTTGGCAGCGCTACAGTACATTGCTGCAACGTTCATTTGTCAGCATGGTCAATCAAAATGGCTGAAATGCTCCATTTCTAGGTTGCCAGGTTGAACAGAAGCCGAGCGGAGACTGGGCAAAGAGCTTATTAATGTAAGTGCTGCCAAGATAAAATCAATTACTGCCAATGGCAGTAGCTGCAAAAACTCAACTAAACTAAACTTTGCAGCTAAGCTATATAGCGGCAGTGGCAGCGGCTGTGACGGCAATAGCGTAACGGCAGCGTCGTCATTATCACAGATCATTAAAAATTTGCTGTACATTAAAATGGCGTTGCCGGAAATGACAGGCAAAATGGCGATGACAGCATTAGCAAAAGAAGCAGTTGAAACAGTGGAGATAAAATGTTAGTGAGTACGTCAGTCTGTCTGTCAGTCAGTCAGTTCGCAGGCAAAATGCAAATGAGCAGCAGCGGTAACAACTACAACCATGAAAGCAACTCTGAGTCGGTTGCATCATAAAAAGATGTAGCAGATAAACAGCGTATAATAAATATATACTCCGTGCACGGCAGTAACAGACAAATAGAGTAAGAGTAAGCAGATGAGAAGCGGGAAGGGCGAGGGAGATAGCAGCGAGACTTGCCTGACTAGGCAGCTTTGCAAGAAGTCGCGTAATTAAGAACAAAATCCGCTGACAGGGTGACAGTAAAAAAAACGGGAGAAATTGCTGCAATTTAGCTAAGACGAAGGTTTAATACCCTTGATGTGCTACTGCAGCCAATCTTATCATAGGTAGAGACAACCCTGATAACTACTTTCTTACTTAACTGACCATAACAACCCGTTACCGAGCTACGGCCTGACTTAAAAGGTCTTCTCCAAGCGTCTCTACTTTGCGCGAGCTTGGTCCAATTGGTGATACTAAAGGTAGCTAGTGTACTCTCTACCTGGTCCTTCCAACGGAGACATGGTCTTTCGTCGCTTTCCTTCGACAACCGCATTGAAGACTCTTCTCGCAGGAGCTTCTTCATGCATACGCACAACATGACCTAGCCAGCGAAGCCGCTCTATCTTAATTCGCTTGACTATGTCAATGTCGTCGTATGGCTCATAGAGTTCGTCGTTCCATCGGGTGCTGTAGTCGTTGCCAACGTGTAAAGGGCCAAAGATCTTACGGAGTAATTTCCGCTCAAACACTCCTAGGGTTGGTTTCGTATGGCGGGAGTGGTCTCTACTACTCCCTAACAACTATTGGCAAAAGTGATTCTCCGCTTAATCTCCATGCTGACATCGTTCTTCATTGTGATGGTGGTGCCAAGGTAGACGAAATCCTTGACAACATCAAAAGTATAGTTCTCAACATCAATGTGAGCGTCCAGCCGCTGTGTATCTCTACTCGAAGAAAGCATATACTTCGTCTTGCTCTCATTTACCACCAGACCCACCCTGGCAACTGCTCGATTAGAACGCCCGACGATATCGATATCATCTGCGTATGCAAGTAACTGGACACCCTTATAGAATACATTCCCGTTCCGATGCACCTCGGCCTTTCGCAACACATTCTCCATCAAAAGGTTGAAGAGGTCGCAGGAGAGGGCATCGCCTTGTCTGAAGCCTCGCTTGGTATCAAAGGCTTCCCTGATAACAACAGTAAACCGATATTGCTACCGAACGAGGCTTCAAACAAGGCGATGCCCTCCTCAGCGACCTCGTCAACTATGTGAAGAGCAGTGTGTTGCGGGACTATGTTCTATAAGAGTGTTCTATTGCTCGCCTTTACATATGTTATTAACATCATTGGTATTACTAAGCGACCAGTTAACGAAGCTGTAGCGGCTATTGAAATAGAATCTGCCTGGGTAAATGAGAGCATATGTTTCTCCTAGTAGAGAGACGCTGCGGTCAAACTCTCAGATTGATGTTGAATATAATGCCTTTGAGGTTTTTAAGTATTTCGTCTAGCTTGGCAACACTATGAAGTGAAAGAAGTATGTCAGCATGGTCCCCAGTACGCAAAAGAGTAGTAGGGACCTCTCTCGCTAGATGAAATTAACACTTCCTAAAACGCTCTTCCGTTCCGTTTTTCTCCATGGCGCTAATGCAGATGCCCTTGGAGTCTTTGAGCAGAAAGTACTTCGTAAGATCATTGGCCGTTGGCACCGTCTACCGCGTTCGATAGAACGACGAGCTCTACGAGCTCTCCGACGACATTGACATAATCAAGCCAATTAAAATCCAGCTGGTTGCGTCACGTTGTGCGTTTGGATGAAGATGCTGCAAACATCAGGTGGGGAGCACACTAACTACAATTGCCGGCGCCTGGAGGAGTGCTCTACATGAAACCGTCAACCAGTAATGGGTTATTATGGCAGTCAAGAAAAGAGAAATCTTATATGGCAAATATGTCTAAGCGACATGCTTATTCGACTCTTAGTGTCCAAATATACTTTTTTACCTAAAAATCGGAATGGCAAAATGTCTTTGCTCATTCCAACAAAGTGAAATCGCTAGCTAGGGCTTCCACACTTGCCTACACAAACTTCACGACAAAGCGATAATACTTGCTATTCACGTAAAATGAAGCGTACTATGAAGCGCAAAAAAAAGTGTGAGACTTCACTTTAATTTGCACATGAATTCGTAGTCAGCAAAAAATAAAAGAAGAGAATATCAAAGCATTTTCATGGAAAATCTTTAAATAATGTTATACAATACCAAACTTCTGGTGGCGCACTAAATCCCATAACACTCAAGAGATTTGGTGTATATACTCATACACATATTTGATACCTATAAAACATTTGGTAATAGAATGCCTTCAAAAACTTTGCCAGACAAAGTTCTGCGCATTTAAATGAAAATGCCATTTTGAAGGCAGACGCACAGAGGCACATCTCGAAGACAGACATGCGACACGTTAAAGCTGATTTGCATATGCCTGCGTTTTGACAGGACCTCAGCCAGGACGTGTTCTCAGCAAACCTTTTCGCCTTGGCAGTCGTGTCAAGGGTCCAGCCCAAAAGGAAATGGCAAGACAAATATCAACAAATGCAGGCAAAGAAGAACGTCACAGAGGAAAAGAGCAAGAGAGAAAAAAGACAGAAAAGAAAAGCGACCAATCGACAAGTTGAGGAAACTGCGTGTTTGGCAGCCAAAAAGTAGGCAACATTTAATGTTTAAAAGGCAACTTGAAATGCCACAGCAGCCTCTGCTCAAGTGCACGCATTTTTATACCCTGTACACAAAGTGTAAAAGGGTATTATAGGTTTGTGCAATGTATGTAACAGGCAGAAGGAGGCGTGGCGGACCATATGTTATAGTCGAGTCGATATAAACATGTCCGTCCTTCCGTATGAACGCCGAGATATCAGACACTGTAAAAGGTACAGGCAACAAAATTTACCAAAAGATGCGCATTTACACCGAAAATATGAAGTTTGTCGAATCACGTCGATATCTTGCCCCCTTCCACTGTGACATATTTTTGCGGTTTACAATCTGTCATCTCGAAACTCGACAGAGGTGTGCGTCGTGTTTATGTAAACATATCGAAATCGGATAAATACATCAAAAGTTATAGTCAAAAATATGCTTATTTTACCCCCCTTCAACAACCCCATTGCACTGCATGTAGATATGGATACATGTGAGCTAGCGTTACAAAATTTGGTGTGGAGACTCGTGTGACCTCAATCGTTAAAACTGTATCCATCTTTTTTCGATCTATTTACCTTAATTCCTGCCACACCCCCCCATATATTGATTTGAAAATTGCCACAGACATTTATAAATGTATTTTTGATCTATGTTACAAAATTCAACACCATTGACCCAAGAATACTGGAGTTTTGGACATAAATGTAGTTTTTGCCCACCCACTTCCCAATAGGAAAAAGTGTCAATTGGAACTTCCCAATAGGAAAATGTTTACAGTCATATTAAACTTGTAAAAAGAGACATTTTACCGTATGCTGAATTTACGGCTTATGGGGAAAAACAAGGGTACAGGGTATTCCACTGTCGGGCACCGTACCGACTGTCTGCATCAAATTTTTCTGCTTAAAAGCCTTGACTAATGTAAGCGGATGGGAGCGGGGAATGAGGCGTAAAATGGTTGCCCGACGGCGTCGACAATGTCTACTACTTATGTGCCTCGGTGCCTTCAACTGTGTGTCTTTGTGCAACAAACCGTAACTGTCTATGAGGTGGTGTGCGTGAGTGTGCTTGTGTGTGTATTGGTGTGTGTCAAAGTGTATTTGCTTATATCACACAAACTCACACACTTAAAGCTTTCACAAATGAATTTGCTTTCTTTGCTCAAAGGGAGCAGGAAAAAATGTACCATACTTTTTGGCACACATGTAAAATCAAAGCAAAAGATATTTTATGCAACATATGTTACTTGGAATTGATTGACTTCAAGCTGTTTTTAGGCCCTTTACACAAAAGGCTAAGCGTTTTAAAGGTAAAGTGGAGAAAAGGTCTGGCAACGCTACTAGTCTGGAGGAAAGGCTCTTGTAGGCAATGCTGGTACTACAAAGAAAGATATGATATATGAAACACCTTGTACCCAGGAGATGTGCTCTTAAATAGGTGCATTACTGCCTATATATTTGACAGTTTTCAGCCGATGATTTTAACATCCATGAAAAATTGGTACATATGTGTAAAAATTCCAAGCAGAATGAATCAATTTAGATACGCTAAAGATAAATTACATCGAATTTATTTTTCGAGATATCTATGAATTTAACCGTTACTATCTTCACTCTTGAAAACTGTTAATCTAAATATATGCATATCCATGTAATGATAATGTCTGCTATTTTCAAAAGTTAAATCACGATTCATGTTAAGTAGCACTCGAGGCGATGCCAGGAAATGCAGTGCTGTTCTTGGTTTTTATGTTCAATGCTGTGTTGTGACTAGGACAAGTCCCAACCAAAAGGAAGAAAGCGATCTGTATCTATAAAAATAGAAAAACTTCTTCCTCCCTGGAACCATACAGAACAATCCGCTTTGGCTGACGGCACGGCAAAACTTGTCAGAACAATTGTGTCTACGAAGCCGCAGATGAACTACAACAATATCTGCATGACTTTGAAATGTGTGCAAGGCCCTGCGTCTTCTTGCAGCACCCAAAACTGGAACAGAACACTCGTTCGGTGTTCTTCCCACGAAGCACGCATATCTCCAGCGTCACAGGACCCTTAGAAAGAGATGGCGTCTAGCAAGAAACTATCCCTAGGAATCAAGGCGACCATCATTTTACAATATGCTAAATGGTGCCCCCTTGTTCATACGAACATCCGAGACATTGAAAAGGACCTGAATGTACCTAAAGTTGGGATGTCTTTAGTAAATAGATCTGATAGTACACGGTGGGGCTTCCGTTACCGAGTTACGGCCTGATGCACAGAACACGCCTTCTTAAGTCCGTGACACCAAAGGTATTAACTACAGGTACAGGCTCTAACTTGTCATAATGGACAAGCTTCCTGAATGCTAAGAATAGGTCAACCACCTTTTATCAGCCATCAAATCTAAAATCTAATCTGCGTCCTCTACTTAGTCCTCCCAACGGCCTAACACTTTGTAGCTTTGCTTTTATTTGGAAATTTTAAATTGTGTTTACATTACTTGATATTTTAAATTTATACTTGTTTTTGAAAATAATTTAAAATATTTGTTTTTTTTTCCATGTGAACATTGCAACATTTATTAATTAATAAATGCATAACGCTCTTTCTGCGCTACAGTAGAGCTTCCACAGCATAGATCCCATATGAGCTACCAAAAATGTATGTCAGATTTAGAGTTTTGGGTTTACCAAATTTAGGTTCTTTTTACAGTGAATTCGTATATTTAGGTTAAAAGAATGGCTAGCGCATATCTCACGATCCTACTACCACAGACAACGTCCTTAATTTCCAACTAATGATACGAACAGGAGTGTCAAAAAGACATACGGCTGCTATACGTTCCGAGGGAGATGAATATCGTGTGATAACAAAAGTAAAAACGTAAACAGAATTCAGTCCTGTAGAGATGCAGACGGCCATTTGGCTGGAAAGATGCATGCACCAGCTCTTTTGCAGAATATGGCTACCTTAAAGCATGCCGGATGATTGGAACCTTTGGGGCGCCTTGTCCTGTACTCAAGAAGGCCGAGCCCACGGTATGTGCCAACTAACTTTCTATCGCTTATAAGGCCTAATCGACCGTGAAAGCACTGATCGGAACTTATCGATATATTTTGTGAAACTTTTTAATATAAAAATAGCCTAAGTGTATATCCACGAATTCGGGATTGCTCTAGAAATTGCATTTTCGTACCCAAGTGTTGTTCAATATCTTGGCCTCAGCGTGATTTCGAGCTTCAGAACTGCTGTACTTAACTATGTATTCATAGTATATATATGCACATATATATTATATATGTGCTTGGCGTGGAATTTCTATGGCTGCTTCCACAGCGCCATGGAAAAGTGAAAAGCATTTCAATTAACGCTGCATATCGTTGCCGCAATCACGGGCATTGTTGTTGTAGTTGTTGCAGCGTTAATGAGCGCTAACTTTTAAAGTTGCCAACATACAACAAAACACATGCAACATGCAACCGAAGACAAAGCCAGCAACATGCGTGTGTGCGTGTGTGTGTGTCTGTGTGTGGCATGAAACTGAATTATTGAAAAGCACACGTTTCACTTTTGTTTGTGTTGTACGGCGATGCTTGTTATTGTTCTTGTTGTTGTTGTTTGTTGCTTGTTGCCGTTGCAGCTCAAAGAAATGAAGTCAACAGCAGCAACAACAACAATAGCTAAAGTTTTGCATACAAGCAGCAGGCATTGTGGCAAGAGCGCAGTGGCAACACCGTGGCAAGAGCGCAGTGGCAACACTGGCAGAGTCATGGCAGGTAGGCAATACTTGAGTGCATGAAGGAGCGTCATTTACAACTAGAGAGTCATAAAACTTTTTGCCGTTGGCTTCATGTTGCCGTTGTTGCGCTTTGCCAGCGGGGTGTGTGCTCTTTGACACTTCAAGTTGCACGCATAAACACAAAAGGTGCACACACACACACACACACACACACACACACACACACACACACGCATACATGCACAGCTTGGCAGGATCAAATGTTAATTGGAGTTTTCTAGCTAGTCGCAAGACATAATTAGAAGTTCATCTAATATGTCATGGCATTTAGCAATTGGAGCAGCTCCTGCACTAAATGTATATGTATGTTTATAGAGTATTTTTGTGTCATTATGGCAGCAACAAGAACAACAAATTCATGCTTAAAACAAAATGCCAAAGTAGCCAGGCGGAACAATTTGTGCAGCTGGTAATGCAAGGCGTGGCAGGGGAGAGAACCGATGCTGTCATGCCCCCAACCAAGTTCAACAACACGCCCTCGAAATGTGAATGACCTCCAATGTCACGTTGCAAACACTGCGACCAACATAAATACACAGAAACACGCATACACACATACACGGAGCAAAAAATATCCTCATTTCTACTCTGGAGTTACGTTTTCTTCTATATTCACCTTCCTTGTTGGATTTAGTTTCAATATGGTGAAATAGGTTTGACTGGCTTTTGCCAAGTGCATTATACACAAATCAGTCTTTGGTAGATTATTGATGGATTTCGCCTAATAATATACAAATGTTGAATTTAAACTATATTTTAGTTATAAGATACTAGAGGGCGGAGGACCCTGCTTACTGCGCTCGCCCATTCCCATGCCACTTTTGAGATAGAACATGTTCCACTTCCAAGGCAAGGCCCTTGGGAACATTCCCATCACTTTCCTTTTCACCGATACCCATTTTCAACGTAGATTGTAGATTCATTTTTATAAGCTATCTATGTAAAAACGAACTTTCTTTTTTATGTACAAATTTTATCAAATAGAAATTCTCCTCTATTCAAAAGGTGAGTCTACTGCAAAAAACTCAACAACTCAACGCAAACTCTTAAGCCAAGATAATCAGAAAAGTTCAATGGACGATTTCAGTTAAAGTTTAGTGTTAATTCTTTTGAAAAATGATATTCATGCTTCCAAAGATACTTCTGGCCTTTGACGAACGAGAACATTGGCATACCAAAAAAATGATTTATTTTTTATCTGACCTCTTAATAACTACAATATATCAAAGATTTGCAGATGACAGCTGCATTTTAAAAGAAAGTTTCTCAGTGAAAGCCATCTTCTGAGCTTGAGCCCATTTCGGGACAGAAGCGAAATGATGAGAATCAATGGCAGGCAAGAGAACTCACAATTGTCATTTCAAGTGTAGCATCCAGCTATACTGCTCTACGCTCTCGCAATTAATAAGCTATTTGGATGACACATTATCGATATCTATCTATCGGCATTACTGTGGTAAGGCACAGTTCCAAACTCCTGGGGAAATTTATGAATTCATACATACAAATCAAGTATAAATCAAGAACTACGCTGGTAACGTTAATATTTTGACACGAAGTTTCGGAAAAAACAGCCATTATTTCGCTCAGTGTACAATCATGCAGTTAGAATCAGCTTGTGGCAGTTCGTCATTGCGGCGCTTGCACAATGCACAGCAGGATTGCTCTAAGATTATGCAGCTGGTTTTGCCTCTGTCACGCTGCTGCCTCTGTTGCCTTTGCTGCAGTAGCTGCAAGTTTTATAAAACAAAAAAAAGCCGTGCAGACGACTGAGTGCCAAAGCTGGGCAAGCAAGTAAACAGACTAAGGGCTAAGGCAGACTTTCTATGGGCACCTAGGCAAAAGGCAACATTGTCCAAGTCAGTGGCAGCAAGCGCATAATCAGCCTCATCATCAACATCATTATGATCATCATCATCATCATCATCATAGTCATTATTATCAGTACGGCATGTAACAAGCTGTATGAATAAAGGCCTCAACCATGTAGCCATGGCAACACTGTCACAGTCAGTCCAACAACAAGAATGACACAAACAGCCCGTAGCCTTTTGCTAAGCAATGTGAAAGAAACAAAGCGCCCTCGGCTTTCCAGTCGACAGTTTTAGCTATGACTCACCCTGTGCCACAAGCCCCTCTTGCGTTGATCTTTTGCTGATAACTTTGGCTTTTCGAGTTGCACAAAACATAGCAGTAGCAGCAGCAGCAGCAGCAAAAGAAGTTCAAAAAACCATCAAGCAACTTTTCATTCTGCAGCAGTTTTTTTATGTGCAACTTGTTAAGGAAGTGGGAAATGTACACTCACACACAAAAGTCAGTGGACAAGTAGCAATAGCAAAAAAAAGTACAAAGCTTGAATGCAGCTTAATTATTTTTGCAGTGTGCTTAGCAGGAAATGAGAAATACAAAATTAGAAGGCACGAAAAAATCGTTCCTTTTCGAAGCTGACACACTTGACCGGTTAGAAAACTAATGGCATACGCTATAAGGCGTCAGTTGATATTAGTGATGTAAGTCCAGACCAAAACATCGATGTTTACCATCGCAGAGTCCATCGACAATGGCCATCGATGTAGGTCGATGAATCGAACTAAACACATCGATGCATCGATGGTTTTCCGATGTTTTATATTTACAAATTTTGCTTTTTATTATAGAAGAAACTTCCTTATATAATACGAGATATGTGAAACTAAAGCTATCTGAACATAAGAAGATTTCTAGATACTATATAAGACCAATAGATCTATGACTAAATTATGTCAACATAAAAGTTTTGATAACCGTCCCCTTAGCAGTCTATATCGCTGAGAGTTTGGCTTTTAAATAAACTTTGAGATGACACACTCAATTCTGCAAACACTATTTGTAAAACTGAGAATAAGTTACTTATTCCTGAATAATAGTAGATTGGCGTAAGAGATGGTGAAATGTTCGATGATTTTAAAAACATCGATGTTTTGCCGATGCATCGTATGTTTGAGAACATCGGAGAATGACAGGCCAACCATAGATGTTTTCGATGCATCGATGTATTTTTTACACCACTAGTTGACATAAAAAAATACCAAGTACCGGTTAAGAAACGGTTAAGCACGAAGCTGTTTGGGACGGCGTTGATAAGAACGCTTCCATAATAACTTCATCGCGTTGATAGCAACCGTAAATTACAATTGGATTCATCAGCGAAGCGCGGAACACTGCAAAGTTCCTATATTCATATATATATAAAGTATGATACATTGACATCTCAAAATGTTTGCCGAAAAGTACTTAATTCTTTATCAGATATTCATTGATTTACAATCATAAATAATAGCTCAACTTGTTCAATACTTTATCTAGCAAATATGTACGTATGCCTTATCTTATCAGCAGTAATCACTGGCCATATATTTATCAATTAACTAGTTGATGCGGTATGCACTTTAGTTAAAAAGAGTGTATTGTAGGTTGCTTTACAAGTTAGGAAGCGTAGAACTACAAAAGAAGTCTAACAATACGAACTAATAGACTATATCTAAGAGACGAGTTTATAGTTCTTTTACAGGAAGGTTAAGGCAAGAGTTTCTGCTTATTCGAAAAATGTTAGAATACGTCCGCGAATTGGGAACTGCAGACTTGCCATTGTTCATTTTAGTTTAATATGCGTTGTTATAAGAATTCTTCGGATTTTTTATTTATGTTATTATTCCGATAACAGTTCTCAACAGAAGTTTAACAACAAAGGATCGAAACTAGTTCGAACTAGGATTTTTAAATATTTTAACAAATTACATTGTAAAACAAGTCGAACCTATTCAACCTATTCGAATCGGAGCTTGAAATATTATTTTTCTTGGAAAATAATTATTGCTAGTTAAAATTCCACGAAAGTGTGCTTCTTGGAAAAATGTACACCAATCTATAAAGATCGAAAGCTTGAAAACATAAATTCTTTAAGAAATTGGTCCAATATTCTAAGAGATTTGCCGTCAATCTTTTCAGCGTGTCTGTAAAAAACCGTTAATTGCAGGATACAATGAATAGAGGGACGGTAAAAACCAATGCAGCTGGTTTGCTGCGCAAAAGGTCAATGCTAAGCCAAAACAATTTTTTGTTGGTTTCTATTAGCTCATGTTTTTCGCAAGACCAATTTGAAGATAAAAAAAAACTGTCAAAAGGTCGTTTGTGTGCATGTATGTGCGTCTGAAATAACCCTTAATGAAACTAAACATATTTAAATATACATAAATACTACATGTATGTGTCGTGCCTGCGTACAACTATTTCTCTACGCCACACAAAAACAACAAAGTAATTACGGTTCCGCCTTCCCGTTTGCTCTTTTCGGTCATTTACGAACATATACTTTGTGTGCGTTTCTGTTAAGCAATTTCTACAAGACCAGTCAGAATTTTTGCTCAACCATTTACACACGACCGAGGACACAAGCGCAGCGAGAAATAGGGTTCGGCTCAGAGCGAAACTAAATTGACATAATTTTTATCAGTTTTTCAGTGAGCAGACCGCATTAGAAATATATACCCAACATGCGAGTTGATTCGCACATAATTTTTAAATTATTTCGGATTGTTGTGATGTTTGTTATTGGCTTTTGCATATATGCCGTCACACTAATTTAGTCGGCGCTGTCCTGGGCTCATCATCATCGTCGCAAAGCAACCAAGTTCCAAAAACAGCACACTGCCAATTGAATTCGTTTTTTTCGTATTCAGCTTTTCCAACGACAATAATAATATATGATTATTAACCAAAAAAACCACATAGAAACTTATTCTTCTACAACAAATTTATAAGCTTCACCTTTTTGATTCTTTGTAACTTTATCTTTGAACTTGATTTTCATCAAAAACGTCTTCATTGAAAACGTCAGATTAAGTTGATACTTCGCACACTTTTCAGGGACACTAATGTCGAGCACGGTTTTTACTTTGCTCCAGGGATTGCATTTTGAAACCCTAACCGAAACAATTTTTTTCAGAAACACCGATAACCGTTATAATTTTTCTTCGTTATAACTTGTCTGTTACTTTAACTTAAAGCATTGTTAGCATTATGCATATAAAGGGGGAATAAGTGCATTCGAACGTGACCAATTTAAACTGGTTATTGTGGACATCTATAAAAACACAGAAATCAGCAAAAGCGGTTAACATTTTATATAATAATTCGTTTTAGAAAAAACGCTGTTTGCGAACGTGACATTTATTAAATTTTGTAGCCGGTTTGCTTATTATGGTAAATGAATTCAGTGATAAACTGCTTACATTAATAAAATAAAATATTTTTTTTACATAATATATATCACCTTTTCCAAGCCTCGCAAGAAATACCCTTTCGATAAAAAAAAGTGACGAAACATATTTATGCATATCATACTTGCTCGTATAGAGCAATAAAAATTCGACTCCCTCGGTAACAAACCTCGTTTATACTTTCGACCGCAGTAATTACAAAAAAGATAACTTTTGAATTGTTTTAAGAAAATGTTATTACTTTCCTCAAAACAGATTTATTTCACTGTCCATTTATATCTTCGAAATTAAAAAATATATGTAGTATAGAAATACCAAACTTTGCGAAAAGTAATCTTTATGTCATTCATAGTTTTGATTGATACCTTTTTACCCTCCCCAATATATTGACAAGCAAATACAATATTTCCGGGCCACTGCAAAGCTATAAATACGCGCAAATCATATCAAAACTTTTAGTTACTAAAGAGCCATATACTGGAATACTACTGCAGATCTACCAGGTAAAATGATGTATTTTTATAGTTTCTAGTTTTCAACTAATTGCGGCGTTTTCTTGTAAAAGGTTAATTTGCGCTACAACGACTAGACTTTTGCGTAAAAGGATGAAATCCTTCGAAATCGCTGTAGTTGCATTAGCAGCTATTTTAGCATTTGCTGATATTCCGGGAGCTCTTTCTCGCGATGAGTAAGTTTTTACCACACGTTACAAAAAATATATGTATAAATTTTCCCATTTTCCTTTAAAGGAATTTTGTTTATGGCTATTCATGTGGCAAATCAGGACTTTGCAGCAAAGTTGAACTAAGTGCTAGCAGCAACAATGTAACAAGTCTCGCCGAGTGTCGACTGTTCTGCGGCGGAGAATTGGGCACAGTTTGGCCAAAGCCCACAGGATTCGTAAAAGTATTCAATACTACTCGACGATTCGATGCATCGTCTATTGAGTTTAGACTTCCGGGCTCCGCTTCCCACTCCTTGTGGAGGGCAATCCAGCACAGATGGTTGGATTTAGTAAAAGCCAAGTTACCCGCAAATATAAAAAACGGCGGCGATCAGCTGACCATTACCGTTACAACTGCACAAGGTGGTTGGCCCAAACTAACTTTGGATACAGACGAAAGCTATACGCTAACAATTAACTCTTCGATCGTTGGTCAAGTGACAGCAAATATTAATGCAACCAACTTCTTTGGAGCTCGTCATGGTTTGGAAACATTGGCCCAATTGATTGTCTATGATGATATATATTATGAGACAGTTATCGCGGCAAATGTTACCATAAACGATGCTCCGGTGTATAAATGGCGTGGACTTTTACTAGATACCTCGCGTAACTTCTTTCCCGTAAAGTCCATCAAACGCACACTAGGTAAATAGTTGCTATTTAAATGGAGTTCCAGACTTCAACTTTATGCTTCTCACATTTAATCCTGCAGACGCCATGGCCATGGTTAAGCTCAACACTTTCCACTGGCACATTACCGATTCCCACAGTTTTCCCTTTGAAGTTTTAAAGCAGCCGGAGCTCTCAAAATACGGAGCATATTCATCCAAGAAAGTGTATACACATGAAGACGTTGCGAGTGTGGTCGAGTATGGTCTGGTACGTGGCATACGCGTTATGCCCGAATTCGATGAACCAGCTCACGTTGGAGAAGGTTGGCAGCACACGAATATGACCGCCTGCTTTAATGCTCAACCTTGGGTAAACTATTGCGTAGAGGCACCTTGCGGTCAATTGGATCCCACCGTGGATGCGCTCTATCCCGTGCTTGAGGATATTTACAGTGAAATGTTTGAACTATTCGATCCAGATGTATTCCATATGGGCGGAGATGAGGTCTCGGTTAGCTGTTGGAACAGCAGCACAAGAATACAAAACTGGATGAAATCGAAGGGCTGGGGTCTGCAGGAAGCAGATTTTATGCGCTTATGGGGTCATTTCCAGACAGAAGCCCTAAAACGTGTTGATCTTGTTGCAAATGGTTCACACACACCTATTACACTCTGGACTAGCCGACTTACTGAAGTGCCCTACATTGATCAGTATTTGGACAAGAATAGATACATTATACAAATCTGGACCACTGGTGACGATCCCAAGGTGCAAGAAATATTGAAACGCGGTTTCAAAATCATTGTTTCAAACTATGATGCTTTGTATTTCGATTGTGGCGGAGCTGGTTGGGTGGATGGTGGCAACAACTGGTGTTCCCCTTACATTGGTTGGCAAAAGGTGTACGAAAATAATCTAACGTCTATAGCCGGCAACTACTCTGACAGCGTTTTGGGCGCTGAGGCAGCTATATGGTCGGAGCAAATTGATGAGACCACTTTGGATAGTAGATTCTGGCCGCGTGCTAGCGCCGTTGCGGAGCGTCTGTGGAGTAACCCCAAACATTCATGGAAATATGCAGAGGCTCGCATGTTGATGCATCGCGAGTGGTTAGTTGAGAACGGAATTGGCGCTGAGGCTCTACAGCCGGAATGGTGTCTACAAAACGAAAATAATTGCCCTATAAATCCTTTAAAGTATTAATTTGAGTAGTTGATTGTGATCAAGTATTTACGATTTCACGTTACGGTTTGCTTATCGGTTAACTCTTATCGATCACTTTCACATAAATGTTGTTTGTACTTATACACGTGGAATAAAATTGAATGTACATATATTTGGACTTTATTGTTATTAAGCTTTATCTTGCCTCAGCATGGAATGTTGAGAAAGGCCAATTTTAAGATAAATGTAAGCGGGCGCGGCTACTGTCAAATTCTCTATTGCGGGCCCTTGCCAAGAGAATTTCGAACCATTTGGGCTTGTCTTTTATATGTAAGCTTCAACAGTGAACCAGTGACTCAAGAACAAATAAATTCCTGTAGCAGACACCTGGACAAGCTAGCGAGATTTTCCACTGCCTGAGACAATGTTACCGTAATCATGATGCAACTGGAGCAGCTCCATGTGGAAGAGGCGAAAAAGCATGCACTTAGCTTTGCACCTTTGCCTGCAAAGACAGCAGCATACTATGCTGGAGAGGACTAGAAGGAGCCCAAGGTTTTGAAACGTCTGGACTAGCCAAGTTCAGCGACAAGTAGAAAAGGATCGTTGGATATGTGAACAAGCTACTGTGGTTAGAAGGACGATCTTTACTACATCTTACAGCTGCCTTGCTTTTTGGTAGTACTTTCAAGTGTTGCTACGAGCTCGATTATCTATGATCGAATGAACTTGAGCGCACCAAACGGTTTGCCTTTCATAACTCTTGTCCTCTGCATTTTTATACCCTGTACACATAGTGGGTATTATAGATTTGAACAATGTATGTAACAGGCAGAAGGAGGAGTGGCACACCATATGTTCCATGGGCAAAAAGTCTTGTCCGTCCGTCCGTCCGTCCGTCTGTCCGTATGAGGGGATAGATCTCCGAGACCATAAAAGCTAGACACATAATTTTACGAAAAGATGCGCCTAATCCCATGTTAGAAGAAGTTTGTCGAATCAAGTTGATATCTTACCCCCTTCCCCCGTGACAGATTTGCGCGGCTTACAACCGCTCAATTGAGTCTATCAATTTGGAACTCCTCAAAGATGTGCGTCGTTCCAAAAATGATCGAGATCGGGTAAATATATCAAGAGTTATAGTCAAAAATATGCTACTTTCACCCCCTCGCCTATAAACTGCTTCAAAATTCCACTATATGTAGATATGGATACATGTGAGCTAGAGTTACAAAATTTGGTGTGGAGACTCATGTGACCCTAATCGTCAAAAACGATTCAATTGAACCCCCGTTTCCCCGCAATCGATTTACCTTAATTACTGCCACACCCCCCAATAAATTGATTTCAAAATTGCCACAGATATTTATAAATGTATTTTTGATCTATGTTACAAAATTCAACGACATTGGCCCAAGAATACTGGAGTTTTGGGTATAAAAGTAATTTTTGCCCCCATTGTCAGTTGGTACTTTCCAATAGGAACATGTTTACAGGTATATCATTCTTATGAAAGGAGTTATAAAAGAGGATACTTCCGTTCCAATTTTACCGTATTTAGTGTTTATAAAGAAAAAGGGTACAGGGTATTCCACTGTCGGGCACCGTCCCCACTGTCGGCATCAACATTTTTTTATATCTCTTTTACACAAATATCACTCCGATTCAGGTCGTTACCTGGGCCCATAACCTATTGAGATCCGAAATTTATAATGTTATCGAACCTTGTGCGTCGGTAAGTGAATAAATGCAAAAACACGTCTGCGACTAAAATCCCTGTCAATACATTTAGTATTTCTACCTATTAAACACTTAATGTGTAGCGATTAATAATAATGTACATACATATTGGATTATAGTCTTAGCAGGCTGATTGCCAATAATAATAAAAAAATTTAAAAAAAAGTATTTCTACATTTTGACAGTTTTCTCAGTGAGTTTTCTACATGCTGTATTGATACATTTTATTTCAATCATAATCATGTAACACAAAAAGACAAAAAAAATATTTTTAAAAATTGTTAGAAAATCAATTTGGCATACACAAAAGCTCATTCATATAATGTCCCGCTGGTAGTTTCACTTTGGTAACATCTACTTCTTCGGAAACTGGCAGCTCATTACCTGAAGCCTCCGACAACTCTTATGCATTTGGCAATGGCACTTCTCCAACCTGATCCTCACTGACTATGGATAGTCTTCATTATATTAAACGACTGCAGATAATATGCCACATAGTCCTCGTGTTGCTGAAGCCAAGGAACTACAACGTAATCAAATAACGAGGCGCTGCCATGAGTCATACTCTCGAAGAGGATAATTTTGCAAATAACTGTGAAAGCTTTGTAGTATAGCACACGCCTAGAAAAATATCTGTTATGGCACCCAAGCCAAACATGAAGACAAAAACTATCCAGGATTTCAGCTGAATCTGGATGGGAACTCTGACAAGCCACATATGCCTTTCGTATCCCATTATAGAGTATTATAAGATCAAACAGTATATTTGCTACTGAAAGATATAATGAAATAAAACCATCAAATAAACAGCAGGATTAGCGAATCTTCTTCTTCTTAACTGGCCATAACAACCCGTTATCGGGTTACGGCCTGATGTAAATATGTTCTTTCTTGTGGTTTTACGTGGTGAGTTCCAAACCCTACACACAACCCTTTTAAGGCCTACTGGTTTCGAAAGAACCCAGTTTCATTCTTAGTCGCCTCATACGACAAGCTTTGACCTGCTGAAGTAGTATTCTCTAACCCGCTCACCACACGGGTGAAGCGAATAACTGTGAAAAATATATACGAGTATTTTTTTAATTATCGACTACAAAAACCCTACAAGAGAAAAACTCACGTAAATCGCTTGAAAAGTTGACAATCCTTAGAATATAAGTGACTTAGGGCCAGCTTTCTCCGACACTATAAGAGTAAGAGCAAAAATATGTTACCAAAAGATGCGCATTTTGTCAAGGCTGAGGGAGTTTGTCGAATCAAGTCGATATCTTACCCCCTTCCCCCGTGACAAACTTGAGCAGTTTACAACCGCTCCGTTCAATCTATCAAAAGGCAGAACGGTTACATCGAAAGTGCTCCGTGGAGTCGTCTTCTTCAAGACAGGCTGCCCAAGTTGGGGCTTCAAGGAGGCCAATATTGGCCAGGTGTTGGCCATATGTATTGCGACCAGTTAATAATCCAACCATGGCTCCCATATCTTTTCTCTTCTGACGAGAAGATATCTGGAGGCCTATGGATTGGGTTCTTTCACGAAGTATTTTTTTGCGCGGTATCCAGTGGTGGATTGCCAGCGTTCCTTACAGATTGTGTCTTTGTAGACCGCTATCTATCCAACCAGTTCATTTGGACTGAGCCATTGTTCTCTTCCACCAAATAACTGAGGCCTATGATAATACGGGCTTGGTTAAAGCTATGTACAACCAGTGAACAGAGCTCGGCTTCAAACCCAAGGTAGAAGTTCGTCTGCACTGCCTGAAGGTTGTTGCCACCAACACCGATAGCAGTATTGTTGACAAATTATGGTCACACTTTTCACAACAAAATTGGCGGCGCTTATTTTCCGAGCACACAAATATACAAACCTGTGTATTTCTTTACGGCAATGTTGTGCATTTCGGAAAAATTATTTGCGGCATTAGTATTGCCCGGTGTGACTACGGCCTAATCGTTTGGTGTCACACGCTCCTTATGTGATTCGACCATTTACTTAGTTCTGAACTTCTGGCCACAGCGTCACGCTGTCAATATGTAAAAAGGTGTTAACACCAAAGTATATTCATTTTTTCTGTCACAGTCGACTCATAATATGTGGGTCGCGAATGTAAACACTTTTCACGTGTGACAGCCATTAGCGCACACACGCACACGTCACATTGTCACAGTGTCACACAGTGTAAACCCCGCATTAGGCTTTACTGCAAAAAACTTATAAATTCCATTTAAATATAATACATTAATCGTAATACTAAGAGTTTTTGACAAAGCGAACAGTTATCCAGAATAAATTATTAAACAGCCCTCGTATTTTCTAATGGAAAAATACATCTAATTTTCGTTTTACTTACCACGTATGACATAGAGGATCAGGACAGCCTTAAAAAGGCTATGTAAATCCATTTTTTATGAGCTCTAATGTTTTCCATTACATTTTTTATGTTTTTATTTTAAATGCCAAATTCCGCTAGTTATTTAAGTATTTATTATTCTTCCTTTTTTATTTTTATTTCTTTTACGTTTGGTTACTGTTTTTACGCTTTCAATTTGTCTTTTTACGCTTTCAATTTGTTTGTTCGATTTAATTTCTTTTTCGAAAAGTACACAAAATTTTTGCTCCTCCTGATTGACACTTTGAATGGTCGAAATGGCTTGTACTTTGGTTTGTTTTTCACTTGACGCCTTCGCTATGTTCTAGTTGGTTGTCATTGTTGTTGTTGATTGTTGATTGTTGTTTTAGATTGTTGTTGTTTATTTGTTTAGCGAATTACGTGCTGGGAAAAGATTCATTAGATTTTTGAATGCCAAACCTTGTGCAAACAATTTATATTGTATAAACATGGATTTGAATGTTCATGTTTTGGATGATTGTAATGGGAATTTGTTTTGGCAAGAAACAACGATTTTTACACACAATTTGCTTAAATAACAAAGTTTTACTTTTCAAAGCCGTTACATTTATAGTTCTTCAGCCAGTTTGTGCAACTTGGTTGTTTTCATATAACGCATACGCCATGTTGTCAGTTTAAAAAAGAAACTTTTACAAGCAGTTGCCAAGCTCAAAATGAAGTGGTCTATAAAATGCCGTACACTTTGACCTAAATCTAAGCCCAAAACTTTGCATAGAGTATTTGATGTGTCTGTGCAAACAGTTTAAGGCAACTTTGACACTTGATTTTGGGTTGGCTTTTGATTTCATTTCGCCAAGCATGTCGTTCAGTCAGTCAGTCAACTGCGATCAAAATGTCAGCAGTTGTATTAATCATGTCAAGTCATCGCACACACTCAGGCATACACACACATCGCACACACACATCGCACACACTCAGACACACACACATCGAACACACTCAGGCACACACACATCGCACACATAGACACTTCTATACAAGCAAAGCACTTGGGCAAGACAAACAATGCGCCCCTATAAAGCTGCTGCATATATTTGCCATCACTCGCATTCTGTCTCCCTCTACTTAGTTCTCTCTCACTCTCTCTCCGAGAACAAGGGGGTAAGCTGGTGTCTGCCCTTTGAGCGCATATTTATGCGCTTGGCGATGGCACAAAAAAAAAATCAGCTATAAAATTATGCATCAGCGCAAAATTGGAGCGCCATAAGTAACACCAAAGTAAAGTTTCGAGTGTACTTTGTTGCCAAGTATCTGAGAAATGCGCTGTGCAGAAATTCAGAGACACAAAAAATATGGCTTAAAAGTATGCCAAATCACGTATTGAATTGTATTAGCTGCATGCCGCAAAACAATTTAGATGTGCTTCTTTTTGATATACATGCACTTAGCGAAAAAAACGCTTCAAATTGCCTGGAAATTAGTTTGATTTTGCGATGACGGAAGACAAGACAGACTGAGGAACACAATATTATAAAGCTATGTAGGAGTAAGTATTATGTAGTATTACGTATTGAATGTAGTTTGTAAGATTTAAATAATAAACGGATTGTTTTAGTTATCAGTGTTGCATAAACTATTAAGCTGTCCAGCACTGATATTACAAACATCGATAGGCAAAAGAATCGATTAGAGAGAGCGGTACGAAGGGAGAGGACTGATCTGCATAGCTGCAGAGAAAAGACGTGTAAATAGTTTTTGTTGTTATACAATTTATCTATTATAACATGGATATTAAAACTTTATATTTTCTTTCATATTGAATTAAAAAACCCCTGAGCAGAAATTGCTCACCTTTGGCATAAATTATTAAAATTAGTGAATCTCACATCATTTTTAGATTTAAGGCGTAATTTGGCAAATGTGTTTTATTGAAACGTACTAACCCCGCATTAAACCTACAGCTATTATCGAATCATCAAGCTAAGAAAGTCGAATTCGGCATAATCGGGTGTGTGCCATAAATCTTTAGACGACAGAGAAATCTGCCTCTGCGAGATAATTCTGGCACATGGACGTATAGAGAACTTGGCAACAAATTGTTTTAAATTTATATCTGGCATATCAACAAATTGCACTTGGTTTGAAATTTGCTTGAAAGAGATTTCTGTCACACCCCTGATTATTATTCAGCATAATTATTCAATACTTCGCTTTAAATGGAAATTCTTTTTGAGTTTTTATAAATGAACATAAACAAACAATGCAGATAGCTTTTCGCCTCTTCCTCTTGGCCCTTCTTTTCACCTTTCAATTCGCCTTGGTCTTTGTTTCCTTAAAATTCAATTTCAATGCATTTCATTTCTCCCGAGTTCGTCCAGCATAAAATCGCGGCTTAATTGTTCTTTGCTCAAAACACTGAAGACGCTGGTTCACAAAATTTAAAATTTTCTTCGATACCATGACCAAGCAACTCTTACGCTCCGTTTTCGTGTTATGTTGTGACTTTAGCAAGTAAGTCCATTAATAAAATCCAAGGGACATCCGTGTCGAAATGACACTTCTAGGTCTTATCAAAAGATTGGACTTTGCAAATGTATTTGAGAGAGGATCTTTTTTATAGGCAAAAACTAGTTTGTCATTAGATTGCCAGCTAAGTTCAACTGGTCCTTCAATCCTACAGTTCACACAGTTTCTAGTGTTATAAGTGGATTTGCGAGATGTTGGCGCCCATGTTGTTTTTGTGGCATCTGTCTAACCTAACACTGAAGACGCTGTGGACCTTCAAAGTCGGTTCTCCTACATTTGGTAGACATCTTCGAGAAGGTTCGGTACAAAATCAGCTTACACACATACGTCAAAGGAACATAAAAAAGTGTGCAGGACAACCCGAGACATTATTTTCTTCACCGGAACTTGGTCTAACACTCCTAAAAGATGCAACTAACCTAGGAGCTCAAAGTTGATGACCATAGACAAAGCCATGTGTTCGTCGGTGCGGTGAGAAAAGAAAATCTATTTTGTCCAAAAAATCATATTTAACGACGAGGCGCCATGTGAACAACACAATTGCCGTCTATTGGACGACGCCTATCCACATAAAGTTCACCAGAGGGCAGTGCTTCCACAAAAAGTAACTATTTGGTGGGGATTTTCTCCCAGTTGTGTCAACAACGTTGGTGACGACATCACTAGGATATGGACGTAGACTATATGTGGCTCCAGCAGAATGGCGCTACATGCAGCGGAAGACATAATGCACATCTTTTACGATCTGAAGGTAGGACTATTTCTTGAAGAGGTTGAATTGGCCACAAAAATGGTGCGATTTGACTCGGCTGTGTCATTCCTGTGGGGTTGCCTAAGGTCGCAGGTCTATGTGCAATAAGCCGCAATCAAACGATGACCCTAAATTCAACATTACCTAGGTCATCACTCAATTTCAGCCGGATCTATGCGACAGAGCCATTGATATTAGACCATTTGACATTTAAACGATGTTATATTACAAACATATTGGCATAATGTGGCTTTTCAAATTTAAAAACAATTTCGTTAATACCTCACAAACCACTTGTTTGGTCAATTTAAACAACTCTGCTAACGCTCAAAATCTATGGAGCAGCTGATTCAATTTGAGGTACATCATAGCCTTGGCTAAGAGCTAACTCAATCCCCAAAACATTTCGACCATTGTCAGTACTTGAGAAAAAACTTTTTACCGAGATCATAAGGTGTGAAAATTAAGCTAAAAAGTGAAGGATGCTACCATTGAATCTGACAGAAACAACATGGCAAACAGTTATACTAAATCTTTTCGAAGTTTAGCCTAATTAGTTACAAACTTTTAAACAATTCATAAATGGTTTGGATCCTCGAGTAATTCGATTTTTGTATTTTGTCTTGCAGCGAAACAAATATTACGCATACGCATAGTTGTGCACTAAGCTTTCGTAATAGCTTTCTTAATGATGACAAACATTTTTGGGTCAAGTAAGATTTATACA
Organism: Chymomyza caudatula; assembly: GCA_035041775.1. Classification (NCBI taxonomy): domain Eukaryota; kingdom Metazoa; phylum Arthropoda; class Insecta; order Diptera; family Drosophilidae; genus Chymomyza; species Chymomyza caudatula. The sequence continues at coordinate 4,616,256 of JAWNKW010000133.1, forward strand.
AAAAGAATATACAGTTTGGAGATGTTCTAAACTAAATTCAGGCCATGATACAATGTTTCGTTAAAAGCGGGGTTTTATATCATACATTTATTGTCGAACGTTCTAGATCAACAGACCTTTCTTGTGGCTTTAGTTTAACACAAAATCGTGATGTGCAACTCAAATAACCTATAAAAAAAAACCCCCATAATGATTTGTGCTATTATTTTTATGAAATTTCATCCTTAATACCAACTAGTTACCACAAATTTTGCTGCTATCTTATGCAGTCAGAGGTATAGGCTTAACAAGAAAACTCTCATTCTGTTTTGATTTATTTATGAGGTGTAGAACGTAGAACGTTTATAGCACAGAATTTAAGAGTCTGCGATTTCGCCCCTTTTTTTCGGTGTACTCGTGAGTGTATATTTGAGTGTATGAAACTGCTTGCGCAGCAGCCGTAACATAAAGTTAGGGATCGCATGTAGCATACTTTCGGGCTACAAATTCCTTGTCATTTGTGCTCTGTGCTCCCCAAGGTGTCGTGCTCTACAATCGGCAGTTACGCTGGCAATTCATGCGTTTACCCAGGCGTCGCCGTGCTGAGCTTTTCGGCCATGCCGTTTGCACGCAAATTTGCTGACAAGTCGGCACAGTGGTGCTGCCCAGCGGAGCTGCGGAGGAGCAGCCGGAGATTGTAAGATTGCGTCCCGCAGCGCTGTGAAACTAAAATAAAAGGACATGAAATTGTTGCCTGAAATTGTGAACTTCAACTGGCTTTCATATTTGGTTTTCTTTTTATGCCAGGCCAAAACTATGCAAAAGGGACAAACAACAGATAAGAAAAAACAGCAAGAAAGAATAAGAAAACAAAAACGAATAAAAACAAATGTGCAACTGTCAATAACGGTAAAGTGAAGCAAGTCAAAAAAAAAACAACAACCAACAGCCTTTTAAGCAACTTGGAAATTGTACCCCATGCGAATATCAGCAGTACAAAGCGAGTAGCATATAATGCTTTTGTTGTGTTTATAAAAAATCATGACTTGGCAATTATGCGGCAAATGGTATAAAAATTACGTATACGCCGCATAACGCAGCAGGAGTGCAACGTTTGCTAAATTGCTGGAAATTACTTTGCCATAAATCAAAATTGAAAAAGCTTACTTTGCCGCTAAGCAGCTTTTCACTTTAAGTGAAACCCAACTAAACGTAAGTATTAATAATAGAGAGAAAAGTTGCTGAAAAGCTGACGAAGTTTGAATACCTTTGCAGAAACGTATGCTTTTACTGCATATAACCGCTGCACATATAGGTTGTGCAACAAATGTTTAGCCTAGACCATAAAATTGCACAAATTGGCTTCAGATGCTGATAATTTTAACCGCTACAATATGACAAATGTAGGCCTTATCTGTCTAAGTGTTACAAAATGTTCGCATCGTCATATATATGCCCGCTGCAAGAGCAAACCCATACAAGCTGCCTTTCTAAAGGTAATAACTTTTCTTTTTCTTTTTTGTAAGCCGTTGAAAAGTTGTTCGCCTTGATGGTCATAATAGCAGCAGACGCTGTGAAGAGGGTTAGGCCAAGACAGACAAGCCCAGGCCCAGGCCCATGGCCATGCACGTTTATCTTGGCCTTACACGGCTTAAACACTTCAAGTCAAGTTCGATTTATTTATATTACACTTAACGTTGTCTGGCTGGCTGACTAAGTTGCCTTTGGCATCGACTTTGGCTTTGGTCGGACTGTCTGCGACAATTTTTGCTCGTGCCAAAATGAAATTTGCCGCACAATGTGATGCCGACAATAGACTGACTGACTGACTCAGTATTTCACTGACGCTGCGTCGCTTTTAGCTGGCTGTATGCCACACACACATGTTGCACAAACACATATGGCCATGTCTTAGCTGCAATTTATAGACTTCAACACTTGGCACGCGGTTTGTCTTGGCTCTGACTGTGTCCATGTCCGTGTCCGTGTGCTGCAGACTGTAACTGCTCCGCTTTTTTGTGTCTGCCAATACGTGATTTATTTTAATAGATAATCATTATGCCATCGATTTTTATCATGAGCACGAACTGTCAGCTCGGCTTGGCTGCTTTTCTTGGCTTGTTGCATGCCATCGCCGCTGCCCAAGTTGGCCATGTTGGCCATGTTGCTCAAGTTGACTTTGTACGTGCGTCAATAAATCAAAAGGAAATTGCTTTCAGTTTATTGTTTTTGATGGGCTGCACATTTGCAAAGTGCACAAGTTCAATTTGAAATTGAAAATTATTTGTTTCAGTGTTTGTGTGCTTTAAGTTGACGTAACTTGCAACATATTGCGCATACGCCGCGTGCGCATGCCAATGGTTCATTCACATGTACAGGCCGCGTATTTAAATTGTGCCATTATACACACACACACACACAGACACACACAGACTTTGCACTAATGACTTTTTATAACAACTGCCGGCTGCTGCAAAAAGGGTTGCGAAAAAATCAATACAATGCTCTGGAAATGCAGCTGCATGGGAATCTCAGCGCAAAAACAAAAGCCGGAACATGCCCATAAACCATGTATATGCAGCTAATTCCCCTCTAACTCGCTCTGTCGCTCTGTTTATCTGCCAACTGTCTGTTGCATTGTAACACTGGCTGACTGGCTGACTGACTAGCCGGCCGGCCGTTAGCCAGCGGGACAAAAGTGTGAGAGAAAATCGATAAAGCAAATGCATGAAGCAACAAACAAACAAACAAACAAACGAAGGAAACAAACAAGCGAACAAACCATGAAACGAGCATAAAGTGCAATGCATAACAAACTGTAAAATGAAAAGCCAGCCAACCAACAGCCAGCCGGGAAACTGCTACGCTCTGGGACCTACCAACAAAATAGAGAAGAAATTATATGCATGCATATGTAAAAAAATATGATGGAAAATATAAATACGAAATAACTAAAGACAGACTCGGCAGTGCTGAACATTAGATACTCTTTAAATGACATAAAATTTCACAACAAGTTCAGCCAAAAGTTCTCTACTAGTCAAGCGCTGACTTTTAGACTTTAGCTTGGTTTTTCAACTTTTCTGAAAGGACAGCTTACTCGAACGTGAGTTTGAAATTTTTCACTTTCGAAATCGATGTGTTGACAGAGAAGAAGGTAGAAGAGACTAGTCAAATAAAAAGTCACTAGAGTAAAGTCTTAAATACTAATAGCTATAGATATAATAATACTATAGTATAATAATAACAAGGTAAGATTGACCTGCCACTCTCCCTCTTTATGTGTGTCTGCAGCAGCTTCGAAATCATGCTTGCAGTGTTATCTTCTTACCTTGCTATTATTATGCCCCCGTATACAAAACAGTCGTTTGGCCAACCCTCGATGTATTGCCGTTGGCCAATCAATTTCTGTGTGTATGGAGGACATTATATATGTTACAGCCTAAAGAAGCGACAGAATAATAGTAACTATCTTGACAATTCGCTAAGAAATATTGAGCACCTGAGTACTTATTGTCCATATTCCTTTCAGCTGTTGCATCAGAGCAGAACTAAGAAAATATTTTAAATTTGGCAGTGAAAACTTCTCACATCCTTGACTTATGTAAATCATATGCGTTTTTTCAGTATTCGCAGAATGATATGCACAAATAAGCGCTTCACATTTTCAATGCTTATGATACTTTCTAAATAAAGAGTATAAAAACTAAATAAAAACACTCGGCTTGGGCTGGGCCCGCCTTTCTTGTTGTTGTTACTGTTGTTGCTTCTGTCGTAGTGCACCTCGCTGAAGTGCACATAAAAATCATTTAAAAACAGCAGTGACTGCAGCAGCCAACCCAGCGTCGGCGTCAACAGCGCTGCCAGCGTTAGCAAGAGCAGCGCAGCCGTTCAGACAATCCGGAGAGAGCAAGAGCTTCAGCTGCGCCTGTGATTCAGTGCGAAAAAATTGAGTTCAGCGTCAGCAGTCAGCGGTAAGAACGTCGACGTCGATGCCGACGTCAACGTCGTTGTCGTCATGAAGCAAATACAAAATGGGTCTAAAGCAGGGGTCGGCAGCGGCAGCAGAGACGTATGCATCATAAAGTTTTCCCACATAGCAGCTGATGCCCACCGTGGACGCTTGGAGTTGTTGTTGTTGTTTTTGCTGGCGCTGCTCAGTGATTTTTCGTTGCCGTTTTTTGCCTTTTACTATGCCACGCTTTGGAAGCTTTTGTTTTTCTCATTTATTTTCCTCTTCTTTTTGTTCTTTATAGCTAACGAGAAAATGCATAATGGGTAAGGTAAAAAGTCAGTGCTAAAGTTGGTAACAAGCAAACGTTAAGGTGAGAAAAGTGAGTCTTGATAGGGTTCAGAGTAGTAAATTATTTTGAAATTGAGAGCATTAGCACATGATTTATGTATTCACACATAGTCTAAGGTGGTTAGGATTGTTTGGGAAACTGCCGAGAGCAAATCGGTTAAAAACTAGAATTTAGAATACATTTGTGAGCACATAATTGATGAGTAGTTGAAGTAGAAATTCTTTCAAAAGAAGACTCTCATTTAGGGACACACTTCAAGGTAGTTGTAGAAACAGTTCAGCGATAATTGTGGCGGTGATCGATTTTAATTTGAAAGCGAGAGAGTTCTCATTGCTGCCAGCGATACAGATATTGCGAATAACGTTGAGCAACACACGTAGCTCTGGCAAGGTAGAAAAGAACATCTTCGAACCTTCTGAAAACAAAAGCGACTTCCAACAAGGCGATGCCTCTCCTGCGACCTCTTATACTTTAAGTTGGAGGGTGTCTATTTGCTTGGCTAATCAGATGATATCGATGTTATTGGTAGTACTTAGCGAGCAGTTGATGGTGATAACGCGGTCCAAAGCAGATGGCCTTGGAATGTTCGAGCGAAAAGTACTTCGTAAGATCTTTGGCCATTTACGCGTTGGCTACGATTAGCGTATTCAATGGAGCGACGAACTCTATGACGACATAGAGATGCAGCTGTTTAACACGGAGCCGTTGGCTTGGTCATGTTGTGTGTATGGATAAAGAAGCAACTGCGAAAAAAAGCTTCAATGCGGCTGTTGAAAGAAGGCAACGAAGGGTCAGGCTGTGTCTCCGTTTAGGCATTATTTGATTTATGGATGGTTTATGGATTATTTGATTACACAACCAACCAACCATTTCTGTAAATGTCAATCAAAATGAAGCAATTTAGTGTACAATTTGAACGCAATCAATGCCACTTTTTTTTATAAATACATTTGTACAATATTTATTGCAATTTCTGTATTTGTTGAATTATAGATAAATATAAATGCAATATTTATGGCCATTTCTATTCTGCTCATAAAGTTGCAACAAAGTTATAAGGTCTGATTTTATAATTGACGTTCAAACTGAGGACTCTTCACATCTTCATCCAATAAATAGACATTTTATTTAATAGTAAACTTTATGAAGCCCAACTCATCCGGGTTATATTTTATTTAGCTGGGACAATTTTGTGTAGCAACATCAATCATAGGACTCAGTATAACGAGCCAAAGCTCAAGATATATATAAATGCGCCCAAAATGCCGCACGCCAATCAGAAATGTTTGTTGCATAAATAAGTGTGTGTGTGTGTCTGTTTGTATGAAAATATAAGCCGACAGAGAGGCAGATCGCGATGTCAGTGCGGCACATAAATTTATATCAAGTTGACGTGAACGCGATTAGCGTTTATTTTGATAAACACTTTGAGGCGCGCCAACCCTGACAACATTTTGACAGTCATGCTCCAGTTGGCGGAACATGTAACAGATATATACAGGCAATTGCATTACAGCGACGGCGACGCCAACGTCGATGCCGACGGCAATGTTATAATATGGTTATACGTCGATGTCTTCCTTACGGAAAAGTAAACCAAAATCCAAAAACTATAGCATGCTTACGGGCGTGCGCGCTCTTACATCTATTATGCATTGGCATGCAAGTGTAAGAAGAAGAGAACTTCTTGCAAGGAGTTGCGACGATGGCGCAAATTCTGGCGAAAGTGATTTCTTAATTTGTAAAAACAAAACAAACTCCGAGTGCAGGAATTTTTGCTGCTAGGCAAAAAACCAAAGTTGCTAGGCACATAAATATATATGTATATATATATATGTGTCTGTATAAGTATGTGATTTTCCTGTGTGTGTGTGTGTGTGTGTGTGCTGCACAACTTCCGCGTAACTGGAAATTTTCCTTTTCAAGCGCGCACGCCTCTTACGTGACTTTTGTGGCAAATGATGGATTAGGGTCGTTTCGTTGAAATGAAAGTTGCTTAAATGTTGAGTTCACATCACAAGACAAATGCACAACAAAAAAAAAGTGAAACTTGCGCAGCTTTCGCAATTAATTAAAGTGTAGCGGCAAAAAGAAGTCCAAGGCGGCAAAAGTTAGCAGCTCTGAAACCAAAGTAAAACCATAGCAACCCGTTATCGGGTTATGGCCTGATGTAAATACATTCTTTCATTGGAATTGTTGTTTTACGGGGTGGGTCCCAAAAGGGGCCCTTTTAAGGCATGGAATGGCTCTACTGGTCTCAAAAGAACCCAGTGTTATTGTAAGTCGCCTCATACGACAAGCTTTGACCTGCTGAGGTGGAATTCTCTAACCCGCTCACCACACGGCGTTCGTCGTTTTTAGGCATTTATAAAGAGCTTATAACTGTCCAGGATTTCCAGAGTTAATTCCAATTTGAGATCGATATTTTTAAAAAAGTAATATTTCGGCTAGTTTATTTCATTTGTGTACTACGGTATATCTCTCTTAGCCGCGTATATCTCTCTACGAAGCGAGATTTTCAAGCGAGAAATTGGAAAAATCTCACGAGCGACTCTCAAAATATTGCAAATAATTTTACAAAGCCTTCAAACGAGCGAATAAGATTTTTGACAGTTCACTGATAAACGTGTTTTACAATACTTCTACTTCTCATTCAAAACACGGGCTAAAAAAAAGTGTTATAAAATACAAATAAATGAGTTCAAAACTCGAATGGAACGAAAGTGTCGCCAACGATGTATTTGGAGCCGGGAGTGGCTAAAACGTGGGCAAGGGTGCGACAGCTCGCGTTTGATATTGCAGGAGTTGCAATATGAGGACGTTCAGACATTGATTCAACTGGATGTGTCCAGCTATCTTTCATAAGCTCCTGGATCTTATTTCAAATTGTGTAATTTTTGTAAATTACAAACTTGATTATTAATTAAAATATTAATTTCACAAAACTACCTTTGACATTGTTCGGCGCCATAAAATCATGTTTGTGTTCATCACACTTGCAGTGCTAAACTGAGGTACAACACAACATTACACTTTTTTTGCCCAAAATCGTGCTCGATATTAGAATGCATTCCAGTATAAAGTAGCGTATTCCAATATGACTGTAAATATGCAGTCAATGTTTCAAGAAATAGCTCAAAGAATCTAAATTGGCTGATAATAAATGAACTAGAGTAAGTAAAGCATGTTTTTATCGATTGCCATGGGAATATATAAAGAGATATTTGGGTAATGAGTAAAACATAGTCAATAAAAATTAGTAGAAAACTACTCATTTCAATACCAGTTAAAACTCAACACCCCAAAGCTGAAACTCAACACACTAGAACATACAAAGAAGGCAACGGTGGCCATGTATTCCTAGTTCTAGCTTCTTTTATGTCAGCAATACCTAGTTCACCTAGTTTCCCCGAATAGGAATGATAAAATTTCCCAAAAATTTTCCGTTTTAAATTCTAGAAAAAGATACAAGCACATGAAACAACAAACACATGAACTGCAGCTAAGAAATTTTAAGGCAAAATACTTTTAAGCTTATATTGTGTCAAGCTGTTTGAGTAAATTTTAAACGCTCTCTAAGAGTTTTTATAATTAAAATACAACACTCGAAATGGACAAGAACAAAACCAACTATTATGGTTTTTGCAAATAAACGCTTAAAGTTTATTGCGTATACGCCCGATATGCAGTAGCAAAACATGTGCGACAACCGGGTACCATTGCGTATACGCCTGGTACATGCACTCGGGTTCTGACCATACGCAATACCGATGCGGCATCGTTATACAGAGCGTCTATACTATATATGTATATGCTATGCAGTCAATGTGCGGCCCGAAAAATGGCAAACAACAGCCGAAAACGTGTCGCCAAAGTAGTCGGCATTGTGGTTCTTGTTGTCGATGTAGTAACCGGGCAGTAAATAGGCGGCATACACACACAAATGCGTGTTTACATACATATAAACGTGCACATGTCTACGTTGCGTTGCGTACTACACGAAATTTAAATAAACCAATCCATTTATCGTGCTATGCCGGCTGTTTCCCTTGCTTCGTTACTTTTACTACAATACAACTACAACTATTACTATACGCAACGTGGCAGCCATTTTGTGAGTAAGTACGTGTATGTGTGTGTATGTGTGTGTGCATTGGTCACTTCCGGTGTGTGCAGCCAGCTTTTGTTTGTGTATTTTTGGGTGTTGCAGCTGAAACGCATGAGATACGAGCTGAAAACACATCATGCGACAGTCGTGCCAATATGTAGTATATGCACTCACACACTCACACACACACACACACACACATGTATATATGTGTGTATATAGATGCGGTAATCAATAAATTTTGTGTAGCAGCAGTTGCAGCTTCATTGTTGTGTATGTGTATACATGCCGGCAGACAGATTTATAGTTTGTTGCATATACAGCATGCGGCTCGTTCATAAAATCAATAGTGTGCCACACACATGCACACACAGCGTGAGTCTCTTTTGACCAAGTGCTTGCCGGCCGGTTTTAAGCATTATTTATGGCCAAGAACTTAGCTCAGCGTCTGCTACAGTTAGCTGCATGATAAAACCATAATGCATAGGCATTGAAAATATGCGCAAAGCTCTAGTTGGGATCCTGGCTATATACCTAATTGCAGTAAATACAATGCTCTTACACTGGCTCACTTGGGGGTACACACAATGGCCAATTAAAGGCAGAGTCGAAGGCACACGGACTAATTGCGCAGAAAACGAAACGATATAAAGGCGTTGAGAGTGAGAGAGAGCATTAAAAATTCCATGCACAAACAAAAGGCGCGTGTGTTGGATAAGTGCTACATGTTGAAATAAAGATATAAAAAGAAACTCTTACACACACACACACACACACACACACACACAGAAGCGACGCCATTCTCAAAATGTCAAACAATTAAGCAGCAATTACGAAAAGGTTGAGTGCAACGTCGACAAAGTCTTTCTAACTGTACGTGTGTTTGGCTAAACGTGTCTTCAATTTGCTGCTACATTTGTGTGCGTGTGTGTGTGTGTGTGTGTGTTTAAGAAAAAGGTGTGTGACGGCATGTGTGAGGCACTTAATGACTGTAAGCCTTATATGTTGCATGCCTTATTGATGAAGCGCAGCTCAGCCAAAAAAAAGCATAAAATATTTAGAGCTGTCGCTTTAAGCAATGTTCATAGAATGTTGCATACTTTTAGGGTTGCGGATTTAAAAAGTAGCACACATAAACTGCAGCTTACTTTTAGGCTTGAACATCAAAATATAGACCTGTTTCGGTACTCGAAATTGCCATCAGCAATCCGTCAGTGCCCAAGATATCCCTTTTAACTGAATGGGAGGACAAAATTATTTCATTTTGCCAGACACACCTTTAAGAGCATGGACAGTTCAGCATATCCCTTTTAACTAAATTTGAGTATAAAATAAATTCGTCGTTTTGCCATATTTCCTTAAGAGCGTTGAAAGTCTTTCAAGAACGTTATTGAACACCATAAAAAGATTCAATTGATTTCAAATTGAACTTAAGGCAGAGAAGAGATTTCTGGCTTACAATATTTTGGGACAGATAAAAACCTTTCTACAGATATTGTTCACAATTCAGAGGAAAGGACAAAGGATGCCAAAAAAAAAAATACGAAATATTATGATAACATTGCTAGTGTATTTGTGTGCTTTTTTCTGATGAGAATTTAAAATCCTCCATTATATTTCAGGTGATTAAAACAGACAAAAAGCACAGCATAACGAAATACTTGAAAAGTTAGAGTCAAGAACACTAGTAACTAGTGAGAAGAGAGAAGCAATAAGTTTACAAAAGGAAGAAAAGCACATAATCTGCATCTTTAATGGTAGATCAAAAGTTAAATAACTTATTATACTTTTAAAGAAGGTTATATGCAAATTTTACAGCAATATACATTATCTAATAATCTAATGAAGGCTGAAATTTGATCGAGGTTAATATCCGAGGTTAAGCCGACGGATTGCTGTTGGGTTGAATGGAATCGCTGTTCCACCACTGTTTAGGATTGATAAAAACACAAGTTGTTTATATGTACTTAGTCGTTTCCGGAAATGCACAAAGTCCAAAATAATCTAGACAAGCTCCCAAAAAAAACCCTTTTTTTTACAATAATCTACACTCTTATAATATTAACGATTGTGGCTAATTATCGGAGCAATCATTATACATACTAAGCGCCGAATGAGAATTTGTATGTATGTATCTTCAAACTAGCGTGGGCATACCCTGACCTTCTTCTTAAATGGCCATAACAACCCGTTATCGGGTTACGGCCTGATGTAAATACATTCTTTCATTGGAATTGTGGTTTTACGTGGTGGGTCCCAATCCCTACGCACAACCCCTTTAAGGCCTGGGGTAGCTCTACTGGTCTCGAAAGAACCCAGTGTCATTGTTAGTCGCCTCATATGGTATTCTCTAACACGCTCACCACACGGGTGAGCCCTGACCTAGGACAACATAAAAGTACGTACAACGTTCGTTGCACTAAACAAGCTGTAAAAACTTTGTCAACGATAAACTCATTAGATACATTTTTGCCGTTAGCTCTGAATTTTCGCTTATATGTAATGTATGCTCCCAAAACACTCTGCACTTTTGAGTAAAAAAAAACAACAACAACTTGAAAGTGTTTTGTGCTGCTTTTAAGTTGTCTTGATTTTTAGCACGTTGTCGTTGCAATTCAATTTATTTTCAATTTGCGCACATGCTAAAATGGGTTCACACACACACACATACACGCACACATACAAACTAATACATCCAAACTCCGTTTAACGGCTTTCATTAGTTAGTAGATGCAAAGATATAACTTTATCAGCGCTTGCTGCAGTTTTTCTTTTAGCTGTTTTTCCTAGCTTTTCGGCGCACGTTGTTTTAAGCCGCAGCTGCTACCGTTATCTATACACAAAACTGCATGCACACACACACACACACACACACACACACACACACACACACACACACATGCACTTTGCATATACGCAATGTAAATGGTGCCGTTATTTAAACGCTACGCACGTTGCTGCTGCTGCCTTGCTATGGCTATTGCACTTTGTGTTGCTTCACACGCTCTTTCGTACACAACGCGACAGCGCCGGCGCGCTCTCTTTATGTCCGCACCGCTGGCCACCCGCACTAACTGTAAATGCACTCAGTCTCTGACTGTTTAAGTACCGTTACAAAAGTCACACTCCACTCGCCGCTTGCTGTGAGAGCAAGAAAGAGCTGAGAGTTTTCCAAGCGCCAGGCACAACCGCACGCGAGCAACGTCAAACAGCAACTGAATTCATTTGAGATGACTGTGGCTTGGCTTTGCCATGGCCACGCATCCTGCAATGAACTGCGTCGTGGATGCTGTGTGGTACTGCGCAGCTGCCGCACGAAGTGGATAACGTAGTAAAAGTCGTAGTATTTGGATGTTGTTTAAATGTTCATTCATAGCGCCACAAGCGCATGCTGCACATTGCCATTTGTTGATCGCCGGCAAATATGCGCCGCAATCTGGCAACACTGTTATTATGTAAACAACATATTTGAAAGTTTTGCAACACTGTGCATATGAAACAGAATGCTGTGTACGTACTATTTGTTTATTATATTATTTGATTTGACAACATATTTTCATTGTTAAATACATATTAAATCAATAATGGCTAAAACTGGACTTAACGAGGCATTTAACAATTTAGTTGATGAATTCCACATTGATAAGAACGCACACAATAACTTTCTTAATAATGTGCAAATTATTGTTAACAAAATCGCAGAGCATTTCAATAGCCACAATTCGCCTTTTAAAGCATGTGCCGAACATTTGAACAAAAATGGTAAGTAAGATTAATAATCATATACTATATAAAACAGCTGTAGAACACTTTTATTAAAGCTGCACTACTGGACGTCGTGTACATGGATATGCCTTTAAATTTCGATATCTTTCTGCCGGTGTGCCTGCCTACGGATGTAAATATGCACTTTGACGAGCCAACACGCTCCGTGCAAATTACAAAGCAGCACTTCGAACACCCTTTATTTTTTGGCAATGCCCTACATACGAAAGCATTGAATCTTTTGCTGCAACGTGATTTGCAGAAGGCCTTACAGGATATACACCAGGTTGAATGCACAGACGGCTGTGTTTTTCAGCTCACCTACAAATCGCTGCAATTCGATCAAACGCCATTCGTACATCAAATCTATGCTACGTCAACTAGCGATAATAGCAAAGATATAATGAGTTGCATACGTTTTGATATTCTGCTATGCCTGGAGTTTGACAGCATTAAGTATCCTTTGCCGGAGTACTATAATGCGCCAAAGCGCTACAAGTGGTATGCCTATGGCACTGTTGCAATGAACCCATATCCACAACCACTTGATTGGGCTGTGCTAGTGCCTAAATGGCAGGAAGACACTACTTCTACTTCCTGGCGCTTGCGGAACATTTTGGATATTCTATATCGTCTTATGATCTCAAAATGTAACTACATCTATGGCGATCCGCTATCGCTTAAACTTGGCTTTATTCTGACTGCTGTGAATAGTGCGCACCCCTATCAAAGTTTAACGTCTGCTGAACTGTTTATATCGGTAAGTGCCAAGATTCTAATATTTGAATACAGGTGTTTGGGGATTAACAACTATTTTGTGGGGTGCTATATCAACTGATATTATACTAAACATTAGTTAATTGGCTTAGCTGGTGGTGTTTTATATGCATATATAGGCTCAACTATACTCACCAACTCCTCTCCGTTTCCCTCTCAAGGTACCAAGGCTAAGCATTACTTCTCGAAGACATATGACGTGAAGATTCCAGCCAGATTCAAGAGAGTCGCCTGACGTTTAGATTTTTAAACGTTAAGTTTTTGGTTTCACACACGCCTTTTTTACTCCTTAATACCAAACGCAGTTAGTGTGATCTTTACCTAGTCCTTCCAACGGAAACCCGGCCTACCAGTTCTTCGCCTCTATCCCAGTTTCATGTCTACTAAGACCAACGAAACATCGTTCGCTAATGCTGACATTATTTATCGCAGTGACAGTGATGCCAGGGTAAATCCGTAATAACTAGAAAATTATAGTTTTCAACGGCAATTTAAGAGTCCTAACCTCTTGACTTGCTGAAAACTATACTTTATCTAACTCTCATTTACAACCAGAATCACCCTGGCAGATTCTCTCAAAGCGCTGCAAAGCTCCATTAACATCTCGCTAGGTACGACCAAAGATGATACCTTTTATAAACCTTCGCACGGTATCTAAAGGTTCGGAGAGGGCCTTTGCTAACTTGATTGAGCTGCGTGTTTTGCTTAACGTCATTATGCAAAGTCATGCTAACTCCAAACTCAGACAATGCATATACGCGATCCCTCCACGAGCTATCACATGCAAATAATTGACAAGAAATGGTGGTTGTAAATATTTGCTCAATAGTCAAACAGGCTCAAAGCTGCACTTATAAGGTCCGATCGAATGGCTTTAGTTTCGCTGATATCATAGTCATTGGCGTTGGGTTCATTTTTTTTTTGAGGACTGTTTCATTTGCACCGAGGTGATTATGCAACAAATTTGATCTCCAAGAAAGGCCTATGGCTTAAACATTCCTTTTACTATATATAGGGAAATCAATTTAAAAAACTTTTTCGAAAATCAAGTTTTTTTTATTTCTAAGCTATTGAATCAAAAATTACAAAAAGTTTTTATTTGTTCCTTTGGAATTCGATAAATTAATTCTTTGCAAATACCCCAATTTGAAAATTTTTACCGTAAAAAAAATTAAAACAAAAACCCAGGAAAACGCTGCTAATCCATATATCTCGGGAACCTTACTACCGATTGAAAGGAACTGTATGTCAAATTAAAAAAAAATATCGGTTCAGTGTTGAAAGGTAGAAAGGCTCACGAGTAACATAAGATTTGCCATATTTGGTAATTTTAAAAATCGTTATAGATAATTAAAAACAAAATTCAAATAGCCATAATTCGAAAAATTGAAAATCCATAACGGTTTCCAGATTCGAAATCAGGGACCCCAAATCGACCAGAAATAGGCTTTTTTTGTTCCATATAACGTGTTATCGGGCATGCTTTAATTTAGCCATAATCTGCAAAAGAGTCTTGAACCACTCTTCGAGCAGGCCGTCTCTTTTTGCATATCTCCATCCCGAAATATTGTTTGGGCATTTATTGTGTTTTTATGGAATTTGCCTCCACTTCCGTCTAATTGTCCCAAGCTAAGTTGGTTTTAACCTTTAGCTTTGCAAATTATCCCAAAATTTATTGTTTTCTGTAGAAAAACGCTATTGAATGAAATAGTTTAATCATAGAGTTTTTAAGAGTAGTACCTCTAAAAGTGTTTGAGCTACCTAAACACATCATCTGTTGTACAATCTTATATTTAACCTTATGTCTTTAAGCTGGTTTAGACCTTGGACTCAGTTATATGCTATATTGACTCACACTGCTGCCAGGCCAGCTTGCGGAAGGCATCACACTAAAAAGCCATTAAATTTACATATTACAATTTGTATAGTTCCGCTAACTACCTTCTACTAACTCTTCTGTTTCTTTCAGGTTTTTGCAAACCAAATCTTTTACAACACCAAAAAATATATTAAGAAAACATCATCGACTACTTCAGAAGATACACTAGGCTTGACGGACTTAGACATGAAGCAAAAAGAAGCTAAACATATTTACGATGTGATTGTCAAATGCTTGAAAGACGATTCCGTATCTGCAGAATTGCAGCACCTAATCGATCCATAAAAAGTTGTCGGAATTCTTTGTTTGCACTTTTTGAAACCGAAGTCAATTCGCCTGCGAAGCGATCAAAGTTGCGTAGTTTACAATACGTAAAGTACATAAATATACTACAAAAACTGCAAATTCGAAAGTTAAATTGAGCTCATTGAGTTGGAATTAGGCCTTGGACAAAAGCAAAAAGGGATAACAATGTTGTTTCCATTGTTGTCATTTGCTGTGTGAAGAAATTCGAGTAGATTGTAAATTGGCCAAACGTTTTTAGGGTTGTCAAGGGCTTCGTCTTCTTAGTGTCAAATCACAGTAATTGCACAACTTTTATGCTAAAAATTAAGTGGCACAACTCACTAAAATATGTGCACATGACACACACACACACACACACACACACATACAAACAAAAACAAAAGTTAATAAAAGCCAACTAAAAACTAAAGCCAAGCAAAATACGTGTCTGTCTGCAACAAAAACAAAAAAGTTAAATTGCAAATAGCTTAAACCTGACAGAAGAAGAAGAAGCAGAAGTGAGCTGGGGAACAACTGTGTGGAGAGACATGAAATTTTCACAAAAATTTTCTGTCATTGTTGGCAAAACAAAAAGGGTAAAAAGGGTGCGACGTCAAAGGCCTGAGCGCATTAAACAGTGACACAACCAAAACCCACACATAGAAACACCCACACACACACACACACACACACGCACACACACACACACACACATGAAGGCATAAAAAGTTTACAGTTTCAAGAGCTGCAGTTTGTATTTATGTGTCTGTCTGTGTGCGTTTAATGTAAAGTACACGAGTTCTGTCTGGTTCAGCATTTTCATATACCCTTACCTGAGGGTATATGCAGTTTTCTTTGCTGTTAGTCAATGCTTATATTTAATACTAAGTAGTAATGCAATTAATTAACTAAACTATTAGACAGTCGGCAGTGGTATACCCTGTACCCAGTTTCACAAGAAAACCGAGTTTATGTTCAAATTTCTGTATAAAAGCGATGAAGCTTATGGGCGTTACTATGGTATGTATTTTCTGGCAGGTTTCCTTCCACCTGGAGAGGAAGGCACTGGTGAGCAAGCAGATGGGGCTTACGAAATAGAAATTAGTTCTAACTGGCAGGATCTGGATGCAAATCTTGCTTGCTGGAGTTATAACTGATGACATAGTGCGTTCTATGCTATATGACAATGAATGTGAAGTGCGCGTGGTACGAACGCTCAAAGATGGATTTTGGAGCAGTTTGGTGTGGCACATAATAAAAGTAGCAGTTACCACTTGAAAGGTGCTCTAATTTTTTTTCTTTTAATTTCACATACATTTGGACTATTGTTAATGTTTTTATTATTAATATAAGCAAAAGGAAGTTAATTTTTATGAAATTTTAGCACTTCTATAAAATAAAAACCTTTAAAAACTAACAAAACACATTTTAATTTAACTAACCTTTTAGGATAATATCCAATATGCCTTGTCTTAGTTTTATGGCTAAATTAGTACATTATACTGTATATCAAATACAATATATAAGCTGCTGTCTTGGCCGAACCATTCTTAAAAAAAAAAAACACGGACTTTCACATGTGGTATGCTCTTCGGCACGGAAATAGACAGTTGAAAAATATATTTCATTCATTTCCCTTTTTTCATATCACTCAGGGCGATAGATTAACCTTTTCATAGACGGTTTTTTGATTTGGCTATTGGTTTGGTTTAAGTGAAAATTACCCTTAGAGACAGAGCCCCAATAAATGCACACATATAATCTAGGTATGAATGCAAGTCCAGCAAGACTAAAAAAATTTGATGCAGACAGTCGGAATGATGCCCGACATAACATACACTGTACCCATTTTTCCAATGAAAATCGAATTTCTAGACAAATCTTTGTATCGATGCATTGAGGGCTAAAGCAAACTACGGTGTAGGAGGGATGATACGTACCAAATTTGGTGGCTCTAACATAACACTTTACCGTAACATTGCTATAAAAGTGAAATTTTGTTGCAGTTTATATTATATAAGGAGGGGTCTAAAATTGGTATATTATTACCTTTATCTTTGAAAGTTTATATCCGATCTTGATAATTTATGCAAAACGTATGTACAATAACATTTTGCATAACTGTGTTGTAATTTCAATTAGATAACTTTTATGGTGTGAGTGTAAACCGCGAAATTCTGTCGCGAGGGAACAGGGTAACATAGCGCATCTTATGGAACAATTTTTTTTGTTCTTTGTGTACAGGGTATAAAAATAGTTTACAAGAACCTATAAAAATGTGTTTTCAATAATGATTATTTTATGATTTTTATAAAACACGCTTTGGTCATAATTTTTTACCTCGAAGAGATTTCCTGCGCGTCTCACTTAGCGGCCATGACCGCACTTAATCAATACTTGTTACACACTGATTGAAGACGTCCGAGGCTGCTGCTTGCGACTGCAGCCACTCTCTAAGCGCATTGAATGCGAGTGTGAGCGAGACAAACACACATTTAGCTAGAAAATAACCTAGAGAAATCTACTAAATACGCTTAGCGAAAATTTAGTGTGGTACCGATTAGTTCGAAATAACGCAACGTTTTCAGGGTGAATCTATACCATTCGAAAGATAAAATGCCTGCGGTTTGCAGAAAATATGTTTCACCTGAAACTTGTTATTACGTGTTTTCTCTTCTCCTCTTAGTAATCAGCTGTTATGAGAGGTTGTATACTACCTTAACATTTTAGTTTATGTATACCACAGCTGTATTCATATAGTTCGGTTTCACTCACTCCGATTCGCATGCAAATTTCGTTACATTATCTTATTAAGTCGTCGAATGTCGACGACAAGGAAAACACTAGTATTAATAATGATATCAAAAATAATAAAAAACAGAGTATCATATATTAACTATTTTCACTAATCAAATTCCAGTACTAGCCACATATCGGTATTAGGTGCTTATATAAGAGCTTACAACTTCAGTACTTTCCATGTAAACGTGGTGAATAAGTAGTTGCCAAGCAATGACATCGCCATGTTAAATTCGTCAGTTTTTCGCAAAGTGTCGCCGGGAACCTAGTGAATTCGCTACCTCTTAACTAGTTCCGTTTACTGCTGGGATGTTTAAGTATGCTCGCACGCAAGATGCAACTATAAGATGTAACGCAATGCGAGTTCGCAAACAAATAATTCACATTTTGTATAGTCTGAATTCCCATATTCCGCTATTTATGATAAAGTTGACATATTTTGATCAAATTTAGCAGTTTCTACAAAAAATGTATTAGTATCGTAGAGTTCTCTCATTCGAGAGAGACACACGAATAACGGGCTTGCAAATCGCACATCTTCGCTTTACCTTGTAGTTCATTGCACCATTGCCGCAAGTGCTGAACTTTTGTCTTGTGCTGTATTCATATAGGCCGAAGTGTTTGCCGAATACTGTCTATAAGTAAGACGCAAAAGCAGCATTGAAGCACAAATACTATTGCAGCCGCTGCCGACCAACTAGAAAGAGTATTTAAACTTTGGCGCAGCGAACCCAGCTTAAGGGTATCTTTAGTCATCTTGTTGCAAGGGTTGATGAGCAGGTGAAGTATGGGAACCTCGCAAATGGCATTTTTGACGTTTCATTGTTGTCAACTCTTAACTACTTTTTTATGTTATTATTTTTAAATGCAAATTGTTCGCGCATTCAGTTTGCTTTTATTTTTTAATAATTTTTTTTTGTGATTTTTTATTTTCATGTGCTTGCTGGGAATGTAATTTGTTTTTATGTTTTACCAATTACAAGCAGTCGAAAAACATGCTTATCGACCTGCATATTGTATCCACAAGTTTATTTCAAAATCTATTTAAAGTTTACATAAAACTTGCCAGGGTTGACATAGCAACTGGCTTAAGGACAAACTCAAGCTGAACACTTTCAAAATCCAATCCGTTTATTGCATCATTGATTAAAAAAAAAACCATATAACTACATATGTACAGGAAAAACTTTCATAGGAAATGCATTTGTCTGTGTTAATTTATTGGCAATTGTGTTTGTTATTGGCAATTGAAAATTTATTATTGGATTTGCTCGTTATTTTAATTGAATTCAAATGCGCTTAAATAAAAAATAAATAAAAATGTAATATGTTTGCGCTTAAATTTTTTTTGAAATTTTTTTGATTTATTTCATTTTTTTAATAAACTGGCAGCTGTTAAAAAGTCAAAGTCTTCGGATATATGTATGTATAGCTTCATTAAAAGCCAATAGAAATAACTTAAAGTAAATATTTATGCAAATTTATTTCATTGTAGGTGGAGATATTTAGTAGAAATTGGAGCATAAACCATAAATGCCGTAGGCGTTATCTTGTAAATTACAATTCTGGGAAGAAAGTGAAAGTAAAGGTAAAATACCCGAAAAACGTTAAAGGCAACTCTCTAATGACCTTCAACAGAATAAAGAGCACCAAAGCATTGGCAGCATTATACATAATGATAAAAATGATAGCAGACATAGTCCTGATACGAAAAAAACGAAAATTTATTCGAACGTGACCAAAAATTTAACTGAAATTCGTGGCCATCGATAGAAATGCAGAAAGAAAGCTTCATAAAAACATATCTCTCTCGATTATATAAACAAGTTTTTCTACGTGAATCATTTATTTTGTACTTCCACGATCCACCTCGACTGTCAAAGGCATCTAAGCCCTGTAGTAGCAAAGAGAAAAACATTGTGCAATAGGTAACAGTTTTATTGATGACTGAAATTCCGCTCTCTGGGTACTGTTTTAACTACGGGTCACTGATGACGCTTCTTGATGAGTTAGCATCGAATCCACCAACAGATGCCGCTGCCTCGACTAATGCAAGTGGATTTTTTAATTTTTCTTGTTCGAATGAAAGAAGTTCTACCATGGGTCAAAAACCACTAAACCATTAGGGAATTTGGAATATTTATAATGAATCTGCTGAAAAAATGTAGATGGAAGAATCGAGGTTTGAACTAGTAAACAACCGGTTTTGACAAGTTCCAGCGTCCCTGCTTACAATAAAAGTGTTTCTGCATGAAGATTGGCACCTTTATTAAGCATCAAAACGAGAACTCTTACAAAGAAAGTCTGAAAACTCAAATACAATGCTTAACTTTTTAAAAAAGAGCTCATTTTAACCATATTTTGCCAAAAGCTGTCATATTTGAAATGTAAGTTACTTCTAAGTATATTGCACTTTCAAAATGAAGAAACTAATAAACCACATCGAGCCGAGTCTTGTTAAAACGTTAAATTTGTAGCTCTCATCCACTGATGAGCTGCAAATGAAAAATGCTACAAAAAATTGCCAACAATTTTCATAGAAGAAAAGCTGCCAAGCTGTCTGCAGCGGCGAGTTGTTAACTGCTGCTGAGATGCCAACGTCTTTAATCAAAAAATAATTATGACCGGCAGGGGAGAGTTTTAGTAGTGTCCTGGTCCACAATACAGTGAAATTACATTTGAATTATGACAGCAGTGGGTGGCAGTGGGTGGCAGTGGGACGCAAGGACATTGACGAAACTGAAATTCAAGCGTTGCCAGCAAATGAGCTAAGCGAAGCTAAAGTGAAATTTGAGTGCAAGAAGCGGGAAAAACCCAACAACAACAACAACAAAACAGAAAAGAAAATGGCACAATTTACGCAACAGAATAAAGAACAACAACAAAAGCAACAGAGCTGAAAATTGCGCTGACGACAGGGACACAGGGAGCACGTTGTGGGGCAAGGTAACGGGGAATTACAGTTACAAAGTTGGTGTACGAAAAACAGACAATTAATTTGTTTACAAGGAAAAGGGACAAACAGGACAAACAATTTCAGTGCAAAAGGAAATTTACGTGCCAAAGACAATTGGCAAACAGAAACTGCGTAAAAGGGAATGAAATGAAAACAGAGCACATAGAAAACGAAGCAATAAAAATGGCTGGTCAAGCATTTTACGCTTTTTGTATAATTAAAATGGCAGCCGGAAACAGTTTTGCCAGCTAGCAGAGCCAAAGACTTTTCAATTCAACTTTCATTAAATTAATGTGAATGTTTTTTTTTAATTTTTAGTTGCATGGATTGTTGCTTCTCTTTGGAAAACCAAAGCAACAAGCGGACAGTGCACGGAACAACATTTTGCGACTGCTGCGTCTTGTGGTCCACATCATGGAATCGCTGAGCCTTAATCCAATTATGGCGTAATGTGCAGAAGTTATCAGAATGCGGGAAAACACTCTAAAAGTATCCAAAATGCTTTTACTTTTCTTTTTTGGTTTCTTAAGTTTTTAAGCACTGAGGATTTTCACTATGTCTTTCACTTTTAGTACTGATGCCGTTATCAGAGATATCCCCTGGCGGAGGGCTTACAAAGAAGAAATCGCTTAGGCTTAATCGTCAATAGTATGAGGGCGACAGTTTCACCAAAGTACTGCGAATGTTGTAGTTCAGATTGAGTCAGGAGGTTAACACTATTTCATCGCAGAACGGATCGAAGATAACTGAGTATACGTAAGCAGATGTCAGCTTTAACAGCTTTTGGGATCTTCGCAATGTAACCATCACAGCGGTCTGTCACGATGTCATCAAAGCTCTAAAGGCAGGCATCAGCGGTAACACTAAGCTTAATCGGAAACTCCCTGTCCTGCCACTGCCAAGTAGTTGGCAATGAACAAGTTGCCGGGCTCTCCGCCTTGACGACAACACGGTTAGTCTCAGACATAAGCATGCATATCTATCTCTATGTAAGTAACATGCAGATCTGAACGATAAGTCGTTTTGGTAAACTGGCTATGAACAGTTGGTTTCAACAGTGCTTTTTCGCAGCTAACAGAACAGAAGCGGATTCGTTTTCACAAAGAAGTCACAATGAAACCGCAAGCTCAGCCTACAGAAGAGAGCTGGATTCCTGTCCCAAAATAAGTAATATTGGCATGCTCTGCTGTCGGCCACATGATTATGCATCAGTTTCTCCTTTAAGATGAGAAAGTACCAAATGCTTTCACCTTCTTGGATGCCTTCAAAAACATATATTCGCTAACTAAGGGACTCATTCTTGGAGGTTCTCGGCAGTGACGTAGTTTTTTCATCTGAACAATATAGTAGCATTTAGCGACTGGTGCTTGAGGTTTGATACTTTGAAGTTTGACTTAAGTGAGACCTCGCCTAAAACAAATCTACTTTTTGCAGCACTACTACAACATTGACCCTTCGTAGGGTCAAGATATAGCAGAAGAACCAGGATCGACATACTAATTGGCGCTCTGAAGAAAACGAGGATTATTTGTATATTTCCAAGCATGACGGCCCATGCAGTGAGCAATCATACGCACTGTTGCCATATATACATGTACATGTGTCAATATACTATATAAGAAACTTAGATAAAATCCTTAACGCTACGACAAACTGCTAGAGAATTTTGAAATGAACTGCTAAAACTATACGTTTTTTGCTGAGCTCTCTACAAAGAATTTTGCTAAATGCCGCCAGATAGTTATTTCGTGCACTGTTTAGCCACAGAAACGCTTTTTCTCTCAGTAGTACCATTAACTTTTATTTGGTTTTCGGAGCAAGCACAAAACTGTCATTGCAGTGCTTTTATTAAATTTTATATATGTATAGAAGACAACTTAAAGTTAACAGTGCCATGGACACAACTTGCCGGGCGTTGTCACCTGCGTCACATAACAAGGATATCGTTGTAGCTCGCTTTATACGAGCCAGCATAAAAATAACTCCATGCGTTCATATCACACTGGAATTTAGCTCATATTAGAACATAACTATGATGCCACACTGCAACATACACACGGTTGCACACAACAACGTGCTCGTAGTAGTTGCTGCGACATGTCAGTGTATCACGTATTTGTAATTTAGTGAATACCACTTCATAATTCAATAAAACAATAAAAACCAAAATCCTTACAAATTACAACAATCAAATCAAATGAAAGTGCTGCAAGGACAGCAGCAAGCAGCGTGCGTGCGGAGCCCCTGAAGCAGTAGTCATAACTGTATGTAGCCACTAGTGTGTGTCCATGTGTGCATCATATTTTCATAAATTGGTCGCAATTTGCCATGCAGAGCATAAACACACACAAAAGCATGAAACACAAGCACTTGGGGCAACCGCAGGCATACATACAAAGAGACTCACAAAATGGCCAAAATTATTACACAAAAGATAATCGCCATAAAGCGAGCACAACGTGGACGCGATGCGAGTACGTCAAGGAGAAGCCAAGCTCAACGTCCCACCCAAGTGCCAAAAGGCTCCCCACACGCACGCACAGAAGCCCAGTTACGAGGTTTGTCCCAAAAGTAGTCCAACTCTGTCGGCTTTAAAGTTTTCTCCATTCGACAAATGATGCAGAGCTACTGGTGGGCGCAAGATATCGACGTGATTCGACAAACTTCATCTTTTCGGTGTCAATGCTTATCTTTTGTTAAATTTTTGTGCCTCTACCTTTTATAGTATCTAACATCTTGACGTTCATACGGAAGGACAGACAGACGGATGTGTCTATATCGACTCGACATGGAACATATGGTCTGCCACGCCTCCCTCTGCCTGTTACATACATTGCACTAACCTATAATACCCTTTTACACTTTGTCTACAGGGCATAAACAAAAAATTGAGACACATTACATTGGTTCTTGTACTTAACTTATCTGTCAAGAAGGGTGAACCCACGGTATGCACCAACTACCGTATCACTCAGTCGCAGGGCGTTTTGTATGAGAGACAAGCTGTTCCTCCGACCTTATCAGTGCGACATTAAGGCTGCTAATTCCACTACTGACCACTATTTCCACTAAGCCAAATCATAGAAAAGACCCACGGACACCAAAACGACACTCGCCATCTCTTTGTCGATTATAAAGCAGCATTTCATAACCTGTTGCGGGATCGTGTCTATGCCGCATGAGCTCGGAATCCCTGCAAAGTTGGTGCGGCATTGCATAATGACGTTGCGCAACACACGCAGCTCCGTCACGATAGGAAAGAACGTCTCCTGATCTTTTGACAGACGGCAACGACAACCGCATTCGATGGAACGACGAACTCTATAAGCGGTTCCGCTGGCTTGGTCATGTACGTGTATATGAAGAAGCTGTTGCGAGTAAAGCCTTCAATATGGCTTTACAAGGAAGACGAAGAAGGGCCAGATCATGTCTCCGTTGGAAGGACCTGGTAAAGAGCACACTCGCTACTTTTGGTATCACTGATTGGAGGAGACGCGCGCAAAGCAAAGACGTCTGCAGGAGCGCTCTACATCAGGCCGTAACCCGGTAATGGGTTCTTATAGCCAGTTAAGGAAGGAAGGAAGGAACGACTTCCGAATTTAATACGACGACGTCGTAGAGAAGCGTTCGGAAAAGTGATCAACATCAGGCTGTAGCCCGAATAAGTGTTGTTATGGCCAGTCAAGAAAAACTTGACTTGGAATTGGTCGAACTTTGATCATTTTCACACAATCACAACCAGTTCCAACCAGTAAGCAGTCAATGGATATAGAGGTTGCCTGGCACGAGTTGTCAGCGCGGGTCGGTTACTTTTGAAGCACACCTCGTAGCACGTCGTATAGATAGTAAGTGTGCTTGTCTGCGGGATTTACGACCTAAAGGAATGGTGTTGGAAACCGCCATAGACTGACAACGAGTTTTAACGTGCTTGTAAAACTTGCCCGCTTCAAAAGTAGCGCCTTTATGCATGTTGCATGTTGCATGTTACATAGTTGCTTGTACATATGTTTGTTGCGTCTTGTAAATGTATATTTATTTAGACATTATCTTTGTACTATATCATGCATTTTTTTGGCGACATGTGTATGGAGCATAAATATATACATTATTAAAATTTGTATATGATATAACTTAGCTAATGCCCGACAGTTGGAACCCACTGCATCTGCATAGGAAAAATGCACATGCTTTGGTTAAATTTGTGTTGTTCTAAGTCTCCTTCTCAATGTTACATATTTATAAAACGATCTTAAATTATGTGTACAGGCTATAACTATCAGAAGGACTAACATTTATAGTATCTCTAGTTAGTTATGTATTAGCACATCTGGTTTGTGTGAATGTGTGCTTAAGCTGGACAATTCACAATACATGTAAGGCAGGGACTTTATATTGCTGTAGTACCATATCATCCTTATGAGCCTGGTACTTGATATCCATTTCGCCTATCCACAAAGTCTGCTTTATTTTTTTACCAATCGAAAGGATGGCCTGCTCATTGGTGGAGTCTCTGGTCCAAAGTGCTATGCAAACAACAAATGTATTAGCTATTTGGGAAACGTAAATATAACTTACAAAGTCTGTTGAACATTTTGCGTACACTAATGATGACACCGCAAATTTCATCCGAGTAATCAAAAAACTCGCCTATGACGCGCAGCAACTAAATAAAAAGAAACAAATCAGCGTATTCTGTATCCGTGTTCTAAGTCACTTAAAAATTACCAATTCTTGCCAAAGCACGTCGGTGTTATACGTCAGCTTGTCAAGTATAATAATCCAGCGTCCACCATCCTTATTGTAATCGTCTTCCCACATGGGACTACAAACAAACCGTAAACAAAGTAAGCTCTTGATAAACCGCAGCTCAGCCACTTACCGTATGCCCTGCTTGAAGACCATATAATCGTTCATAACCTTCAAACTTGATGGCGGTTTGATGAAATTATAGACGCTGTCGGTATATAAATATATTAACTGCTATTATATGTACAAAATTTGTATGCCCACTTGAAGAAATCCTCCACCGTATTGAAGCTTATGACATCGTTAAGACAGTCATCCCAAGACTTGCTGCGATCGATCTCCCAGTGCCACAACGTCCAAATGTGCTCAAGTGATTGTCTCCAACTCAGTTTATAGTCAATTAAACTCATCCCGCGATTGAATAATGGCTGCAACTCCGCGCTGTACTGATTCTTGAACACAAACTTCTCGTAGATGAGCTCGCATTTATCTTCAAGCTGCAGCCTCGTGTTGTCTGCAGGAATAACTTTTGCAGACATTATCAAGTTATTACAATTAATTTTTTGTCGCTTGCCAATTTTTTAGACACTTTTTTTACTGACACACTTTAAAAAAAAAAAAACTCTTTGCTTTGATCCGTAATGACGAAAAAACTGTTTTTGCTGGATGACACTAGAGATGCAGCAACATCGATGACATTGTCGATGTAATCGATGTTTTCACATTTTTGCTAACATCGATGTTTCTCTGGTCACAATGATGTTCCTTCACTATTTTCAATAGAAGATGCTGATATTTTAAATTGCTGTCACCTTTTGAAGTATCATTTGCTTAATCATTCCCTTAATATGCTAGCTCCACCAAATAATAATTGATTGGTATGATAAATGATAAAAATCTATGCCGCCCATATGGCTACACCTCCAAAAAATTGAATGCATCGGCGAAACCGAACCCTTGTCAGCAAGCTGAAGAGTCGGAACATAATCTGTGGAGGGCGATTACTTAAAGCGGTCCAGCAAAAGGCTGGAAAGCTGATGGTCTCTCGCCTTTGAGAAACACCTATACGCCACATTCTCCCCATATAATACATGTTCTTGCTCGTGTAACGCGTTTGTAATGCAGTTCGTCAATTATCCGACGCAATGGACCACAATTCCGCTCAACCCAAAGGCTTTACCTATAAGCTGCTGGTAGTGAAATACGATTGCCTTCAGCTTGTCCACTTTCCCACACATCGAAAGTACGCCGTAGTTATGTGATTTCCAAAACTAGCCCAATTATTGCAAGCGCTGTCACAAATACTACTGTACGACTATCTGATTCCAGACCACTAAATTCGGGTTAAGATCTTTGAGAGAAAAGATTACTGCTCTGCGGTGTTCGTAGACATAAATCGAACCTTTGAGGGATTGTCATACAAATAAAAACGCCATCTTCCAACATCTTTTATGTTAGGGGTTGGCGAAGATGAATCACCCATGTGCAGCGAGAGCACACGGATTACTCATGACTGTGTACTCGGCCCCGAACTCTGCACGCTCTTCATTGCTGGCTACTGAGTACCATTTCGCGGTACCGCAAACACAACTTTCCAAATCTGTGGGCTTATACACCAGGGTCTTACAGGCTGACATTTGTGACATAGGTTGGCACAAATGGGTTTGTGCAGATAACAACTATCAGATAGGCAGCACCAGAAAAAATTCTAAATCAGATCACCAACATTCCCGGAAATGAACTCGCGGTCGAACTAGCAAAACAGGTGCAGCAAAACGGCGAAAGGCGAACCGCAAGCTGAGTATGTGCTCAAGGCCCCAGACAGACTAAACAGTTCCTCATCGCCTACAACTCTTTTAGGTTATAGAAAATTTTGTAAATGAGTAGGAATGACCTTAGAATACTAACTGGCATATATACTGGACACAGCTCTAATACCTGTAGTTTCTGTAAACATGAACAGGCATGTTATACAGTAGATAAAGAAGGATGAAACTCCTAGTCGGGCATAAACTTTTGATGCCCGAGTCAGCCCGATTAGGACCATCACAGGGTATCAAATTTATTTCAGATATAAGCTTGGTAGAGGCACCGCCACCGGTGTTTCAACCCGCTAGATTTGCGCTTCCGCATGCATTGAAAGATCTGAAAACATTTCTGTGCAATTATGTATCAACATTTTCATAAAATTTATTTAATGTTCCAAATAAGGATATAAAATTAAATTCATGTAACATGTAATATTGTTGCTTGCATTCCTGAATTTGTATTGTATCTTGTAAGTGTAATTGTTGTGCTATATTGTGACGTTCATGGAAACATTATATAATTATAAAGGTAAGCATATGCTTATTTCTAGATAAAGCAAGAACTAAGCATTTGCAAACATTTTAGGTACAAAGTAGCCCGAACATTTAAAGCAACTTGTAAATATTGTGAAATTCAAGATGTTTTTTGTTTTGTTTTTGGTTTTTTGGTGATAATTATGTTGTGTTTCTGGATTGTGTAAGTTTGTGCCTTAGACTGTGGGCTTACAATACATATAGGGCATGGACATTTGGTCCATGCTGCACCATAGCATCCTTATGATTTTGGTACTGGATCTTAACGCCGCCTATTGGCATAGACTGCTTCAATTGATTGCCAATAGAGATTATGGCCTGCTCGTTGCGTGAGTTTTTGGTCCAGAGGGCTATGCAAAAAAAGAAAATTATTAGCTATATTAGCTCAAAAGATATGCATAAAATACAAGAACTTACATAGTTTATTGGCCTTGCCGCGTACATTAATGACGACACCGCAAATTTCCTCAGCGTACTCAAAAGTCTCGCCTATGACGCGCAGCAACTAGAACAGAAAAAAATCAGAGCAGACTTTGTAAGCGTTGCTAAATTCCAAAGCATTTTAAAAACTTACCAATTCTTGCCACAGCACGTCGGTGTTGCTCGGGTTATTCTTGTCCAGTAGAATAACCCAGCGTCCACCTTCCTTGTTGTAATCATCTTCCCACATGGGACTGCAAAAAATCATTTTAAAACTAAGCGCTCGATAAATCGCAGCTCAGCCACTTACCGTATGCCCTGCTTGAAGACCATATAATCGTTCATAACCTTCAAACTTGATGGCGGTTTGATGAAATAGTAGACGCTGCAAAGACATAGCATATATGTATGTATGTACATGTATTTATGTATAGAGAAAATTTGTATACCCACCTAAAGAAATCCTCCACCGTATTGAAGCTAGTGACTTCGTTAAGACTGTCACTCCAGGACTTGCTGCGATCGTTCTCCCAGTGCCACAGAGTCCAAATGTGCTCCAATGGATGCTTGAAGCTAAGTTCATAGTCAATAATGCGCATAACACGATTGAAGGATGGTTTTAAGTCGTCGCTTGTTTGATTCATAGCTTCAACCGTTTCATAGATGACCTCTTCGCCGTTCTCTTCGGCCTGCAGGCAGTTTACGGAAATCACTTTTGCTGACATTATACACAGTTTTCTTGTTTTGCACAATTTATTACAAATATTTTCACACTTTTTTGATGTGCTTCGTATGGAAAAACAATTTGATTTAAAAAACCAAGTATTGCTTTGCCGTAAGTCGACTTTTTTTATGACATATAAACTAAACGGGTCTTTTCAGACTTTATGTAGCAATGTTGCAATCTATCGACAATCGGCAATAAGAGACGTGCGGCGTTTTAGTGTGACCATATTGTAAATTTTGTTCAATTTCAACGATTGCGGTAAATTTTAGGGTTTTTTTTTCAAGCACAAGAGTGTAAAAAAAAAACAGAACGTCATGTCATCCAGTTCATTCTCGACGGAATCCGTCGGTGAAATTTATGAACGGTGCTTTAAAAGGCAAAATCGAGCGACCCAAAGAACCTGAAAGTAACAGAGATGGAATCCTGAACCGTTTAAAAATTAAACATTTTTGTTGAAAAGGGACCATTTTCAGCACAACGTACATGCGAGGCTGCTAGTGTTGCTAGCTCTGTCAATATTGAGAAAGAGCAAAAAAAAAAAGATGCACTATGCTGAATTTGGTCGCTTTTCAGCAAGTTGACTCCATGTAACGGCCAAGGATTCCGCTCTATTAAATTTTATGCTCTTTGCGAGCGATCCATCCTTTTTTACTGAACTATGATGGTATTTTTGGCTTGGTGGAATCAGCACTTGATTCTTAGTTTAATTCGAATAATCGCGTGAATATTATCTATATTCGTTTTATCATAACTGTTTAGCATAAAAGTAAATCGTGTTCGTCAAAGTTCTTTGTAAGCAATTGCAAAATTGAAATAATCTATAGATACATAAGAGTCAAAATTAGTACGGTAGCCAAATCAAATCTTGAAAATCCAAGATTTGGTAAAAATTTATTATACGTGTGTATTTTATGGTGCTTTATTTGGAATCGAATGCTACATTCAGCATCTAGCAAAGCAGCAATGCGAAAAATGTGACCCCATGTATATATATATTTGGTAGTATGGTATATATATATATATATTTGGTATTATGATTCTGAAGCTGGTCACACTGGCCGTTGCAAATATTTACCGTTTTGTGGCATTTGCTTTTTATATGATTTGCCTTTGAATTTGTTAAGAAATATTACGCCAAAGAGTGTATTTAAAGCCACAATGCAGTGTTTTCGGAAAACGTTAGTAACTATTTTCGAAATTGTAATAAATGCCTGGATTACGTTTTATGCCAATGCACGCTAAAGCCTATATGAATCCTTCGACGTCGGGTGGGTCATTGGGCGACAACAAATTGTGCCATATTGTTGCTGCGGCCAAGACTGTTGATTTCCTCGTAGTTCTTGGTCTACTAACACGAAGGACTGCTTTGCGGTGTTGGCGTTCTTCTCCAGATGTGGATGGAGACTTTTCAGCATATAGTGTGACAAGCCTCCCGGGTAGCGGGGGTTGCTGGAGTAACTCAGAGTGTCTATTCACAACAAATTTATATTTGCTGGATCTTCTGATTAATAAATACACCAATTGTTTATTTTTAAGTATACATATGTATGTATTTATTATTTATAGGTCTTTTGCACTACACTTACATCGGACATGCCTCCGGCCATGGTTGCCAACCACACGCCCCTTTTGTGCCGTGGATGAGGTTCTATTAATGATAGTCAGGATCCTGGGCTCAAACACCATATCCGCTTGTGTCTCTTGTGCAAACCAAGGACCGCCTTAGCAGGGCATTACGTCCTCTGTGCTGGTCTATCCTGGAATTGCGCCTCTGGATTGCCGCTCTATGCAATTCGTACGCTCCTCTTGGCGCTACAACGCAATGGGCAACGATCCTGGTCATAATCGGTTATACCAATGACGGATGCCGGATACCGGATACCGCTGTGTGTAAATTCCCCTGTTAATTAGGGGCTGGGCTTCTTTTGCTGTCCAATTTTGAACCACTGGGAACACATTATGCCCAGGTGAGCCGAACAAGCTTCTTTTATAGCGCATGCTTTTTTATGCTAATTCGCTTGAAACTGGGTTAAAGGCATTTGTCGGCTTCTCTATAACTTACGCTCTATCAATTGAAATGTCACGCTAATAAAATAAAATGCCAGCCGGCAAACGATAAATGCTGCAAAATAATAAAATGTGACTTAAATGAGCGAATGCGACAGCCAAAGCCAACTACAATGGCTGCCACATGCGACGACAGGATCTGCCCAGCCACTTTTGGCTGCCTGCCACACACACACACACACACACACACGAATCTGTTCATGTGTAAGTGTGTGTAAGTGCAACAGTTTGGTTGCAGTCAATAATCGACATCGACTTGGGCTTGTGGCAATAAAAATTTGTCTTCACTGCTTAAGTTTTGCGTCTTGTTGCAAGTGCACCCTGCCGAGGGAGAGTGTTGCCAGACTGTCTAGTGGCAGCCTCTTGCTACTCTTTGGCTACTAGATGTAGATAATAAAATATGGCTGTACGTGTATGTGGTGCCTCCATGCTCACAGTTTGGTAAGTAGCTTTGGGGTCCTTGTAATGTGCACCATTTGTTGTTTGGCGTGTAAGAAGTGGCACCAAAGCCACTGTGGCTTTTTCACTGTTCTTTCTTGGTTGGCTGCTGCTGCTGGCTGCCGCACACTGCCTTGAGTTATTGTTGGCCAAGTCGGAACAAAAGTGTTGGCAATGTGGCCGTCGTCTGGCAGCAAATAAGTTTTCCACTTCAATTTACTTAAAAATTCTATTTATTTTTCGACTTAAGCAGCAAGGCACCCTTAAGTCTGGCCTATATGGTTGGCTGCCTTAAGAATTGTTTAAATTGAAGCTTTAAAATTTTATGGCCGAGTTAGTTGCTTTGCCAGCAGCTGATTAAACAAAGCTGCTGTTAGTTGGTCTTTGGTAATGGTGGGCAACAAATTTCATCACAGTAGCAGGGCCTTTTTACCTTTTCCTGTAAATTCAGGGTCGCTGATTTCGAATGCGGCAACCGTTCGCGATTTTCTGATACGATTTTTCGATTTAAAACAAAAACATCGAAATTTCGCGAGTTGCGAGGTCAGCACACTACTCGACAATTTTACTTAAATGGTAAATGAAATGGAGTTGAATTCCGTTACAATGTCCCTTTTGATCTATTTCTTAACTTGATTGTGAGAGCAATCGGAAGAAAGCTTTTCAAGTAACATGCGACTTGGTTACTTGGAAGCATGCGAAAAAACGACTTTTCATAAATACGGGTTAATCAAAAACTATTTGTCAAAATACAAAAAATGGATTCAAAATCAGCGACGCAAAAGTTACCGGAAAAGTTATGCTTTAGCAAACGCTATTTTTATACCCTATACACAAAGTGTATTATAGCTTTGTGCAATGTATGTAACAGGCAGAAAGAGGCGTGGCAGACCATATGTTCCATGGGCAAAAATGATCAGGAGCAATGTCCGTCTGTCTGTTTTTCCGAATAAACGTCGAGATATCACACACCATAAAAGGTAGACACAAAAATTTACCAAAAGATGCGCATTTAATTGCCGCCTTCCTACGTCAG
Organism: Chymomyza caudatula; assembly: GCA_035041775.1. Lineage (NCBI taxonomy): Eukaryota > Metazoa > Arthropoda > Insecta > Diptera > Drosophilidae > Chymomyza > Chymomyza caudatula. The sequence continues at coordinate 4,648,884 of JAWNKW010000133.1, forward strand.
AGCCTTTCAAGGTTTACACCAACACCATAAAAGCTATCCAATTGAAACTTGGCACAGTTATGCCCAGTGTGACTGTCAATGTGTATTTAAACTTTAAAAGAAATAGGTTATAATGTGGTTTTTTTAGGCACCTCCTCTTATAAACGTTAACAAAATTTTACTTTATACAGCAATGTTAAGGTTAACATTTATGTTGGAGCCACCAAATTTGGTACGAGCACTCATGTTAAGCTTATAAAACAAACAATGTTGACATTTTGCCAAATTAACCCCCTACCCCCCGCAGTTCGGTTACCTTAACAAAGCCGATAACCTTTAACGCTTCGATAAACAAATTTGTACAGAAACTCGATTTTCATGGGAAAAATGGCTACAGGGTATCCCACTGTCAGAACTTGGTCAGAGGATCTAATTAATTGTAAGTACTAGGATAGTAAGTTCAGAATAGATAGAAAAAGATTGGAAGAGACGAGGTGGTAAAGGTCATTATAAGAATGTGCATAAAACTCGAAAAGGGTTGTGAGGGGCAAAGTTACTACTGCATCTAAATAAGGAAAGAGAGACGAAACTTCTAATAGTGCGGCGAGGAACAACGAAACTAAGCTACTGACTTAGTTTGGCCAGTCAACCTCTTCAATAACAACAAAAAAAACCTATGTCAAAAACATACCTTTTCCAGTCAATTTTGGGTCGGTGATTTTACATCCGGCATCGAGAATTCGAGAGTTGCAAAGGCAGCAAATAGTAGACGCGCCTTACCTCTGAACTGAACTCCCCATTGCCGGCTCCCACGGCGCTATTAATACTATTTTAAGCATCGGCAGAGTGGCTGAAGAGGATAGGGAGGCGAACATGGTCTTGATACGACCCAACAGGCCCATGACGATGATCGAAACAGTCAATCTTGATGCACCCAACGGTCCGACGACCAAGATTAGGTAGAGGACCACATTGTCTTGATGCTACCCAACGGGGAAATCTACAACTGAATGCCGCATAACTAAACAATTTGAATGATCTGATAATTAAATAAATAATTGATCACGAGTCATAATACACTTGGCTAACAGCTAGCCAATATGGATCTCATTGACGTCCCAAACTGCGCGGATCGTCTTGAAGGAGTCAACTCGACGGAACACTTTTTATGTCACTGTCCGGCCGTTGCAAGGAAACGAATGAGTATTTTGGGAAGTGATACTACACATGAGTGGGATGATCACGACTTCTCTGAGAGTCGCGAAGATTGTATTTATTGGGGCTTCCTTCGATTCTCAGGAATGCAAAAAAGAGTACATTACAAACGATGTTAATCAATACAAATACATGTATATATAGTAAAACATATGCAATATGTATAAAAACTAAATTGCAAAAAAGTTCCCAAACCCTGTAAAACGCCAGATCGAATATTCAGATAAGTTTTTAATGAAAAAAGCCAAGCTTTCTTAACATAATGTGCCCCTAGTTAGCAGTTCTTATCACCACTAGATGTTAGGGCAGTGTGCTAATGTGCACAACGAAATCTCCCAAGACTTTTAGATCCATCGCGTAAGACTTCGCTCCCTGAGGCGCCTGAGAGAGTGTCCCTACATCCCGGTAACAGCCAGTTAAGAAGAAGAAGGATCATGCATTCTAAGGTCAACGAAAAAAATCGCCAAAAATGTCAGACTTGCGGGACAGTTTTTGGTACCTTTCGACTAGACCATTTGACGGTAATACACATAGTTCAAATTTAAAAATGAAAATAACTTTGGGTAACTGAAAGGAAATACTCTTAAAGTGGCGATGGTTTGTGAGCGTATACGGTAAACTCATTTTAAATGCTTGCAAGAAATTTATTGTTTCAGCCAATCTTTTCATAATATGACTTTTACATAAAAGTATGATATTTTTATGTATCTATGGTATAAATTCGTTTGGGCTTATTAGTTAAAGTCAAGACACTGAAGTAAGTTATGTGCAATACGCTTGGCTTTTTTTAGTGTAGGCCACCTGGCGTATACTTTATATATATTAAAATGCTGTGCACTTTGTACCTTCCTACAACTAAAATACATGGTCAGTAAATCTTTTAAAATATTGTAATGTTCTTGAGACACACACATAAAGCAACAGCCAGTGTGACCTGCAGCAGGAGCGGCAGAAGAGCCAAGCCGGCTTAAGCGCTTTTGAGTGCCGTGCAGTAAGAACGCCCACAGAATCCCAAAGAGCGGGAAAATAGAGCAACAAAATCACAAGCCAAGACAGCGCATGGAGAACCATGAGAACGATGATGACGATGAGCAGCATGACGATGACTATGAAGCCAACACCAAGCTGAGCGAACAGCTCAGGGCAGACAAGCGCGTACAAGAAATGAAAATGATTTCAGGCATTATGTTTGCTGCTGTTACTACAGCTACTGCTGTTGATTTTCCTTTTATTCCTGGCTTTTTCCTACTTTTCTTTTTTTGGTTACAAAATTGCTTTTCTCTAGCTGCTTGCCGACAAACGACGAGCATGCTTATTGTAAAAGATTTCATGCTGCTTACTTACACTCTTACCTGAAGGAGCATTGGCGTTGAAGGCAGCACAAAGCACGCGATGATGTACGAGACGTCGTAGGAACATGTCTCACACACACACACACACACACACACACACATAAAACAATAAAAAGCAATGGCGGCAAGGTGCTAGCCCGGCTGTCTGTTGAGTTGCCGCAAGAGCCGTAAGAAAGGCATTAAACGCAGCATACGATGCTACGGGCATGGGCAAGTCGGACGTTGGGTGCCAACAAAACGACAACACATCCTGCGCAACTGCCGCACCTTGAGGCCAACTGACAAAAGCTTCCTGCCGCCTGTCAGCACCTTGGCGGGCACATGGCTTGTCTGTTCAACAAAAGTTAGAGGCAAAAATATTGTGCTAAATGCTTTTGTACTCTGGACTTGGCTTGCTCAAGGCGGCGGCTGAAGCAGCAGCAAAACCACGAGCAGGATGTGGCAGGAGGACCAGGTGAAAGTCATTTCACGCTGTTGTAGCGCAAAAGATTAAAATAATAGCAGCGCGTAAATTAAACACAGTGGTGGCAAGGTAACTCAAGGCAGAGACAGTACCAGTGCCAGTGGCCGCCAGTGGAGTGGCAACCACAGCAGCGCACCAATTGAGGCACATCCTTTTGTTTTTTGACTTGGACGACGTGCGTAATGGTGTGTTGCCTGCTCTTAGGTATGTATATGCAAACACTATGTAGCTTTATTTATGTGCATGTATGGGTTAAGACGCTTAGCAGTTCCATACATACGTATACTTACTGCAGTCGGGAGCCGTGCAACATGACGTTGTCAGCACTTCATTTAAGTCCAACGTGCAGCGTGCTTCACTTAATGCGACTGCCAACAGCAACAACAACTACAACAAAGACCACACCAAAATGGTTACGGACACACCTACACATGTCGCTGTCACAAAGCCAAAAGCATTCATTCTGAACACCCAGCTAAAATTTCAAAGTTACTGTCCAAATATGCGGCTATCCTTGTTATTGCTTTCAGTCTAGTGTGACATCCTTTTTATACCCTGTACACAAAATGTAAAATGGTGTTATAGATTTGTGCAATGTATGTAACAGGCAGAAGGAGGCGTGGCAGACTTTATGTTCCATATGTCCGTCCGTCTGTCTGTCCGTGTTGTCGCACCGTTCTCGGAGACTATAAGAGCTAGAGCACAAATTTTTTCACCAAAAGATGCGCATATGCTGCGAAAATACGAGTTTGTCGATATCTTACCCCCTTCGCCGGTGACAGATTTGCGCAATTTACAACCGCTACGTTTAATCTATCATTTCGAAACTCGACAGAGGTGTGCGCCGTGTTTATGTGCATTTATGTTGCAAAAATGATCGAAATCGGATAAATACATCAAAAGTTATGGTCAAAAATATGCTAATGTCACCACCCCTCGCCAATAAACTGTGCCAAAATTCCACTACGTGTAGATATGGATGCATGTGAGCTAAGACCCAAGTCAATTAGACTTCATCCACATTTTTCCAATGGAACCCCCCCTTCCCACGCAATCGATTCACGTTAATTACTGCCACACCTCCCAATATATTGATTTGAAAATTGTCACAGACATTTTTAAATGTATTTTCGATCTGTGTTACAAAATTCAACAACATTGGCCCAAGATTACTGGAGTTATGGGTATAAAAGTAATTTTTGCAACTTTCAAAATCAAGATGACGTCTTGTGTGAACAGCCCCTAATGAGGTTTATTTGATTGTTGCATTGCATTTATTGGTCTTTGCAAATTCTGAAAATTTTTGGTGACGTCACTTATGATAAGCCACTAAATACATCGTTTACATCAAAAAGTTCTGAAAACCATAACCAAGCAACTTGATTTGAGTTTTTTTACTTGCACTGGTTTCACACATGGCTTCTCTCTGCGTAAGAAAGATTTTTTTCTTTCTTCAAAAAATATCGTACTTAACGTTCTGAGTAGACCCAACCGCCTAAAACTAAAATAGATAACCTAAGCAAATCCTTCATCCAAATCACATTCGACCCTTTTGTGCGGTGCACGCATTGCATTTCGTTCTTTGTGCTTCGCTTGAATGGTGCGTTGGTTAGGATGACGCCGCGTCGGTTTCTGAGTGTTTTGTGGTTTTTCTATCTTGGCTGTTCTTCTTCCATCTTGCCACACGCGCATCTAATGCTTTATGTGTTGCCATCTTACAGCTCTTTGTTGTTCCTTTCATTTTGTGTTGCCGATGTTGTGGCAAGGTGCTTTTGCTTTTGTTCGATGAAACGTAAAAATAGCAACAAGCAACCAAAACTCATTTTTAGACAATGCCACATAATTCCCAGGGATAAAATGTGTGCAAGAAATTGCTGTGCAATTTCAGTTGCGTCTTTTTGTTGTAATGAGGTATATCCGTTTTTGTATGCGTGTGTGTGTGTGTGTGTGCTCTGTATAGGTGTGTGAGTAAGCTCTACTTATGTTTACATTACATTGCGTCTTTTTATCTGGCAGCAAACCACAAGAACTTCAGCTTGTCGCTGTCACAGACGCTGTCAGACGCTTATATACAACCATAATGAGAGTGCCAACATGGCCGACAAGCTGAAGCCAGCAGGCAACCCTTTTTGTTAGCCAGGCCCAAACATTTATTCAAGCGCGAAATTTGCCGTAATCTCGCCTAGCGCCCAGAGCTACGGCTGCTGCATTCAGCATATGCAACACTTTAGACGAAACCCTGGTCGGGCGCTGCTTAAACTTTTAACCCTTTATTGTTGGCTTTAACAAACTCAGTCATATGAGCGTGTACTTTGCTTGTTGGTCATTTACGCCCATTTAGCCGCATTTAACAAAGTCAACAATAAAGTCGAAAAGTTTTTACCACCCAATGACAACAGCCCTAGGCATATAGTAAGTAAGGTCTGTGGACTCGGTATGCGTGTGTATGTGTGTGTGCTGTGATACCCTGAGCTTAGCTGGGCACTTGGCCAAAACGATAATTGGCAAAGTTTTTGGTAACTGATGCTGCCTCTGCGATTGAAACTTTTTAGTTTATCATACGGAAAATTTGCAGTGCAACAAACTGTCCGCACACCTTTATCATTAGTTTATCAATAACAAGTCCAAAGTGAACTCTGTCAGTCACCAAGTTTGGCCCAAACTTTGTCTAACATGCCGAGCTAAAGCCAAAATTTCACATTTTAAATTGATTAAGCAAATCAGACAGTGAGCTTGAGTAACTCCTGGTAGCTGAGACATATATACATCCAGACGCCTGCTTGGTCACTCGCAATTTCATTACCATTACAGCTACCGCTTGACTTCATGCCTACCCTTCCAAAGGTGTCAATTTTAATTTGTTGCCCTGCGACTTTAATTATATTGTCGGGTGGCAATATCGTCACATTTGATGTTTGTTTTCCTGAGGCATTTGGGGCAAAAAAACTCAGACCCAATCCTTGTCAAACTGTCAACGCTTTTGGGTGGCCTGCAGTCGTCACTTTGAGTTAAGTTAAAGTTTGGAATGTGTCAGCGCGCCGGGCGTTACTTTTGACATTGTGGCGGTTTTTGCGGTGTCAAATAAATGTAGTATACAAATGTTTATGAAAGTGAGTCGATGTAAAGTGACGTAAAACCAACCTTTTTATGGCGTTAAATTTTAGTGGGAATAACAAAAGAAATTTATTTAAGCCCCTATATCAACACATTCTTTCATAAAAAGCAAAAACATACATCGCTAAATAGCGCTTTTTTAATGAAATGGAAGAACTACTAGGCTAAAAACCAACGCACAGTGGTCGAAATGCCCTATTTAGCCTAAATAATAGGCCAATCATTGAGCTTTAAGAAGAAGAAAAGTTAAGTAACATGCTTAAGTTTACTGTCTTGTGACTTTCTTTATTAGTACATATATAGCATCTATTGATAGGACCTCGAAAATACCAAGTGCTTCCCTTTTTGTATTTAAGGATTTTCGAACATTAATATTGTTAGTTACGTTCCGTAATTTGTGTTTAAGCACAATCGATATTATTCTATAAAAAATAATATAAATCAATCTATTTATATATAAATGTCAAAAACTGTGTCTATGGTGGATATTACGACAGCCGGTTTGGGGAAACGTAGATCGTATTGGTCTACTTTATCGCAATTAAAATCAATATTATTTTTAAAAAAATATTTTTTTTTTTAAATATTAATTTTGGCGGAAAAATAGAAGAATTGTAGGGAACATTAAACAACGTGTTCCCAGGCCGTAACAAAATCCGCAGCTAGTCTGAGTATCGTGATGAGGAAGAGGATACAAAGATGAAGACGAAAAGGACCGATTGGGAGATCCAGCTCCAAAAATAATAAAAATTTCATTTTATAAAAATGATACAACAAAACCCTGTTGTATAAAATTATGTAATATAAAAAAGACCTAAATGGAGGAGAAATGGAATTAAGAAGATAGATATATCTTATCCCAAGTCTCCAATCCGTTGGGTGAACTTTTTAAAGATATGCACCAACTCATATCAGAAAGTGATTTGATTCAAGATTTACAATATAAAAGAAAGTTAAATAAAATGAAACAAAAAACGAAACCAAATTAGTAACAAAAGCACGCTGGGTGTGGCCGGCTCACATCAAGGATGTTGTCTAAGATGCACGATTTGGAGAGTTCCTTGACTCATAGACAAGATAGAAAGAGACAGAGAAGAGAGCGAATTACTAGAATTACAAAATTGTAACTTTAAAATTACATACAAGGCAAAATTAGACCTACAAAACTTTAAACTGTTTTATTCGAAGCTAAATTTATAATAATAAAAAATTGGTAACTATTTTAATTCCAAAACCATTCGACGGATTCGAATGAGATTTACATTTTGGATCACCTTCATGATCGAGACGTTGCAAAGGACGTGTGTACTTGCGCAAGGAGACTTAAACAACCTTATGGGATGTTCAACGCGTGTATTGGTTGATTATTTAGTTTAGGAAACAGAATATCCGCCTTCTAGATTAATGTGATGGCCATTGACAAAGGTAGACTTGTTGCTCAGCAGTAGCCAATGGCATCAACAACCTCTTGTACTTCACAGAAACGAGTGCAGCCAGAGTCTTTAACTGCGACTCACTGCAGTCCAATATCAATATCAATTTTTTAGTCAAATCGTCCCACATTTTACAGCTGTCGATAAATTCTTAAATTGCGATCAATTTTAGGCGAAGCTACTAAACAATTGCGCTAAATGTTTACAACTAATGTATATATGAATGAATCCAAAATATTGTATGCGGCCGATGTTACAACAAACGGTTTAGTGCAACGTAAATCGGGTTGATCCACTTAATAGATCTTGCAAAAAGTAATGTTATTACTAAAAAAAATTTTTAAAAAGTCTTATTTTTGTAGAGAAAAAAGCGTCAAACTACAAGAAATGACACAAAATTTGTTCACACAGCCAGCAACGCCTGTTAAAAAGAAACGTGAAGAAAACCGAAAGGGGACCTGGAACAGGAAGATGATAAAGAATAGGATCGTCCTAGAGGGTGGCAAGGGGTTTGTGAGCGAAGCGAGAATGCGGCCGAGTGAAACGTAAGTAGTATTGTTTCATCGTATAGCTTTTGGAATGAGGATAAGGAAGAAGAAGAAGAAAAAAGGAAGGATAAGAGGGAAGAAACGGGAAAAGAAGAAATATGCTCTACCTCAAGAGGGGCACGGGGGGAAGGGTGAGGGCGCGGTCAGGGGACGTTACCCCCTAGTTCTATATAAAATATGCATAATAATTGTTTTTCAAGACAGTCTCTACTGGGGCCCCCTGGTATCTGAGTAACAAATCGTTAAATTTGGATTTAAATATAGTAATGGTTCCTGATCAAATCGCGGACGCTGCTTTGCGTCATAACGATAGACTAATGAGGCATGAAAACAGACTGGCCAATGTTTGCAGTATGCCCATTAGGCGGCTTACAAATTTTGGGTCTTCGACGGGAGCGGCTAGGAGGGAGGCTGTGTTTGTCTAGGCTAAGAATGACGAGGAGAAGGAGGAGTTAACCTCGTTCAATCAATATTTGCATCACTGTGTTCATAATATTTATCTTATGATTGCTTTGTAATCGAAAATTTATGAGCATACCAATATTTCGCTCTTACGCACATAATGTATGAATAATGGAACACAAAATTTGAGCAACCACGCCCACTTTTGCCTTTAATTTAGGCACCGATAGTTGAACTAACTCCGTGTGAACTTCATAGCAAATAATCATTATTATTATAATGATTTTTTTGTATTCTAAGTGTCGAAAAGTGAAACAAGATCATTTTTTTTATAATTGGAAATGTTATTTTGGTCCAGAATTTTTCGTGATACCCAAATGCCTAAGACAGAGCTGGGAAGGATTTAAGGATGCACGAAACTGGGATGGGAATTAGCCAATTTATTGTTAGTACAAGTAGGCACCGCTATTCCATTGAAAACTGTTAAAAAGGTCTAGCAAATTACTCAATTAACTATTAACAGATTGCGATACCTATCATCGATGGATCAACTAAGCGGCACACTTGTGGGACAAAAATGATGGGATTCATATCCACATCGTACCCAGGATACCAAACCATGCCTTACAGAACAATTACGAAGTTTTTGCGAAATACAAGTTTTAGGTCGTGGGATTTGAAATCGTTATATTAAGCGATGAAGAAAGTTTAATTGCGATGGAATTTCGAGAATCGGGATATCCTTTGTAGTATTGTTTTTGTTTAGCGCTATTTCCAGCTCGCAAATATGAGTTTTTCATGTTGGGTTTCTGCACAGGCATATCATTAGTTATTTAATAGCGAGCTAGACCCATTTCGAGATGTTTCCCTTGCGCACAACTTTCCAGCCAAAACAACGCTCCAAACCATGATACGCAGCTAACAAAGTTGTACTCTTAGTCCCTTCCTGTCGTGGTTGAGTATGATTCCTAGCCTTAATCCGATTGACGATCTCTAGCAGATACTTTCTGGTACATTTTTTGCAAGTATAATCAGTATGAAACTTTAAAGAAGCTTTAAGGAGAAGGAATCAGTGACATTACACCGGAGTTGAACACAATGTACTTCTCGATCCCTAAAAATATAGGCTTAAACTAGACGCTGGACATAAAGACAACACAATTTATCATTAAGATTAGTTTATTTTGTAAAAATTGAGTGTTTTATATGAAAACAATGAAATATGCACATATAATGCTATGGTGAGAAACAAAATTAATTTTATTTAATTACGAGAACTTTATTTGTGAAATTTATCTTAGATTTTTTTTAATGCTGTTAATAACATTAAACATTTCAATATTTATTAAAAGTAAGAAACAACAACGACAAAACTCGTCGGATCCCGACTGCAAATTAAAATCCATTAATTTTGTAATTCAAAATCCTTTAGCATTTCTGATTCCTCTATCTCTCTATGAAATATGTGAGAAACTCAGCTGTGAGTCACAAATACATATAAAACAGTCATGTTTTTCCAGAAAACGTTCGTGAATTTTGTTTTTTATTAATTTTACATTCGATTTGGCAAAATACACGAAAGAAACTTATATTCTGAACAACTTATGAAAATTCCCTACACAATGATATAAGTTTCACCCATATTCGTTGCCATATAGTTGGTGAAAAAGGATGAACAAATTTTTCCTTAGCCTATTTATATAAGATATGGGGAAAACACGTATTAATTAATTAATTTATTAAAATAATCAATTAATTTGAAATTTTTGGAATTTTTTTAGGATTTGAATTGAACTACTATATAATTTTTATAAATCGTTGGACGCTTTTTCTGCTACCTGAACCGGCATCAATATCTATTTTGTTGCCTTCACAGTAAATCCCCTCAGCTATAATGCCCTTGTGTATGATGTATTGAGCTTTCCAGCCGTCTTTATTTCCTCAATAGTGGCAGGACGCCGTCCATTCATGAGTTTTTTTAGTTTTGGAAAGTGGAAAAAATAGCAAGGTTCCAAGTCCGGTGAATACGTCGGCTGAGGCATGATAACTGTGGTGTTTTTGTCGCAGAAATCTCGAACAAGCAACGATGTTTGTGCAGATGCATTACAGTGATGCAAAAACCTTTAAATTATTTTGCGAAAATCCAGCTTCCAGAAGAAAAGAGTGTAATCAAAGAAAATATTAAGCAGCAACTTCATATTTAAAAGATCTTGCAGTGCTTTTTTCGGTCATGGTTTTCTTCTGGCCGGTTTCATTGGAATGGTTGTGCTTTGATTGCGGCTTCATAACTATATACGCACGTTTCGTCGCAAGTTGCTACAATTTTGAACAAATCCAGATGGTCGTTGACGTCATTGCACAGATTCTGACACCTGATGATGGAATGAGCGAGCCAATAAGCCGCCATCCTCTAGTAGTAAGTCGAAGATTCTGCATAGCAATTTTCTTCACTGCTTCAACGCTTTCATGATTTCTTGACATGCTTTGGCGTCCAGGGGTCTCATTGTCATCAACATCCTTTCGGCCTTCTAAGAAGAGCTCCACAGCTTCAAATGTCTGTCATGTTGCATAAAATTCGGAAATCGATTGTAGTTTAACCAAGGAAATTCGAAAAGTCACCTTATTTTTTGAACAAACCTCGCAAAATAACTACAAAGTTTATATTTAGCTAACAAATCAAATAAGTCGAAACATATGTATGTTTAACTCATTATGCAGTACTGCCCAACTATGTGCTCGAATGGAGAGGCATAATTGTAGTCCAATAGATTGCAACCCAGGATAATTATGCTCATGGCCATGGCCACCTTGCCAAGCTTAGGGCTCATAAAAGCATCATATCAAACCAAACGATAAGCGTCTTAATTGAAATTCAGAAGGCAGACTATAGAGGCCGGACCATAAGGCCCACGTATGGTCGAAATTGTTAAGAGCCACTAATTGAGAGGCTTAAATATGCGAGCAGCAGCAGATGTCATGCATGCTAAGCAAACAAAAACCCGGAGACATTAGGCAAAAGTTGGAAATTCAATTAAAAGCGATTAAGTTTCTTAACAATTTATTGCAAACAATAATATAATCACATGAGCAAAAAATAAATGCCAAACATTTAATTTAGACAGTTGATTTACTTCTTCAGCAGCAGAGGGGCGGCGGCATAGGGGCGTGCCACGTACGGTGAGCTATAGGCCAAAGGAGCGCTGTAGGCGGCAGCAACTGGAGCAGCGTAGCCAGCGGCAAGTGGAGCACTGTAGGCGGCAGCAACTGGAGCAGTGTATGCGGCAGCGAAGGGCGCGGTGTAGGCGGCAGCGGTCAGTGGAGCAGCATAGCGAGCTATGGGTGCAGTGTAGGCAGCAGGATAGGCGGCGCTGTGGGCAATGGTGTGGGCGGTATAGCTGCTGGCATAGGGTGCCACATAGGCGGAGCTGCCAACCACTGCGGGAGCAGTGTAGGCCAAAGGAGCTGCAGCCAAGATGCCTGGCTTAGCGGCGGCCAGGGAGAGCACGGCAAAGAAGCAGACTGCGAACTGTAAAGACGAAACTCTGTGCTTAGTATACTTCATATAGAACTTGCGTTTCCTTAGGCTCGGACTACTTACGAACTTGTACATTTTGGATTTGCTTGGTTAGACTTGGCTGGTCAATTGATTTGTGTTGCCAAAAATGTCTGGCCACGTTGCTTTTATACCAATTACCATCAAACATCTACCACTTACACTTTTTTCCGAGCCAGCCAGCTGGCTAAGCCATTAAGCTACTTGGCTATGCAGAGCACGCTCTTAGCCAACGACGTTGCGCATGCGCAATTCTTGGCCAGCTTCGTGCAATACATTTCATACAATATTGGCTGGTTTTATGTCTTGCGTTGCTTTGGAATCTGCCCATTGGACAAGTGCGTGCCTGAGCGTCCGTTACTTTTGTGGACAAGGGAACTGTCTGTCAATGGGTTGTTTGGTTGATAGCTTGCTTGTGCATTTGTCCATGACCTTGAAATGCAGTTTGTTTACATGAACACAAATGGCTTTTGGGTATTACCGTTGGGCACGAACAGTAGCTATGAGTAGCTTGGTAGCTGATGGCTGTTTAAGTAAATTTTAGATTAAAGACATGATAATTCTTTCAGTGTATTGAAATAAATAAGGAAACGGATTAAGTTACCAAAACACAGATTTAGCTGGGGTATATGAGTGCTGCCTTTTATGTCTCGGGAAATTTTGATATTTTCTTAAGTATGAATAGCACTAGTTTACAAAATACAAACTTTTTTAATATTCCTCCGTGCTCAGTTTTTTTCCGGTCACCCTCGGGTTTCGAGAATTTCGCGAATATTTGTATTTTTGAGGAGGTTCCACTTCAACCGCTATATCTTCGCTTTATCGCTTCTTCATTTTCGATCCAATTTGCTCGAAACATGGCTCATTTTGTTCTTCGCAATAGGACTACTGATTCAAGAAATGTATTATTTAAAAACATTTTGGGTACAGGTCAACGTACTTAAATCTTCTTCTTCTTAACTAGCCATATAAATCCGTTATTTCTTTGGAATTGGAGTATTGCGTGGTGGGTCCCAAGCCCTAAGCACAACCTTTTTAAGGCACGGGGTGGTTCTACTGATAAATTTTGCCCATTTTTGCGTAAATTTCAGGCACGAGCGACTTTTGAGGTCTCTGGCCAAAAACTCAGGAGTCAAATCGAAAAATTATATATGAAAGGATTGTACTTTATTTGGCGATATAGCGGTTTAAGTGCAAATTGCTCACAAATACCGATATTCTTGAAAGCGATATTGAGGAAAGGTAGTTTAATCATGATCACCCATAAAAATTCCTTAGCAGTTTCATAAAAAGTTAATCTCGGCCAAAAAATGGAACCAAACCGAGAACGGTTAATTTTATCTTTGGCGATGCATCACCAATGAAAAACATAGTATAGAGATTGTACACAGAATTTAATCGTGGCTCACCAACGAATTTCGTCAAGGTCGTCCAAAAACAGTTATTTACATTACAGACTGATGTATGCTTCTCTCCATACGCTTTCCTTTTGGTATGCCTTGCCTACATCCTTTACTGGTTTTGTGTCTTCCGCAGTGGGTCTCAAGCACTACCTACATACAAATTGAAAAATCAAACCAAAAATAGTATACTTCGAGTAACATATTTAGAATTGATGACGTTGTATTTAGGTAAAACTTGGAAAAGTGGAAAATATTAATGAATTAATTTTTTCGTAGATTTGTATAAAATCTAAAAATTGTGATGTATAGATTTATACCAAAAAATGCTTAAATTCTGTAAATTTAATTTATCAAATCTAAATTTTTTCTTTTAAATTTATCTCTCTTTTGAAATCTAAATCTTTGGTCATCTTAGAATTCTATCATATTGGTTCTGTTCTTTTTGCCTTACAAATATCAGACCTCAATTTATATCTGAAGTTCGGAAATTGCTCAGCCTATGTAATTAATTAAAAATCTCCCAACGTATCAAAACAAATCCCTTAAACCGTGCTCAAAACAGCGAAAAAAAAACCCTACCTAAAGCCTTTTGCACTGTAATATTAATTAAATGCAAGCCATATATCGAAAAAACGAAGGTATATAATAATCCCACCCACTTCACAAAGGGAATATCACTAATTAGAAGTATCGAGTATACACACACTCAACCGCACACACACTTATGCACACCCATAAAGCGTATCAAGGTGTTTGCATATAACTTAACACTCACATAAACACATTCACATTCACACACACACACACTCACACACACACACACATACACTTGCAGTTCCACACTTGAAAAAGTGTTCAAGCGTGAATTTTGCTTAAAAATGCCAATTACGCAATTTTGCTCTGGGAAAGCAAGGGGGTCATATGGTAGGGGTGATTGCCCACGCAGGGTTATGTGCTCCCATATGCAGTTGGACTGACTCACTTCTACAACAAGCCAGTCAACGCAATCAAACATGAAGTGGATGTTGGCGATGATGTTGTAAATGTGAATGATGTTTAAGGATTGATGGAGCCTTGCAGAGAGTACATTAAGTTTGGCATGAAGTTTGAAAGGCATCAACAAATATTTCTAAATAGGTACAAGATTTATGCCTTCAAGGTACTCGATGATTCCGTGGGGTATATTTTTCAGTTGTTAATTGAAAGCCTAAAGGAAGGGTAGCAAAAGGGTGACGGGAATAGCTAGAAATCGAGAATTTTATTAGAAATCTTTTGAAAACCGTGTTGGTCAAAATCATTTCTGCTAGCTTGCCAAAATGTTCAAAGACGTTTCCGACGCATTTAAAGATTATTTTTGAGATAAGAAACCGGAGCTGTGTAGGCGGAATAGCTTGCCACACAAACGGATTTGTATAAATATTAAAATTTAAATTATAGCAGAGGAAAAGCCCTTATTGAATCGTTATTTTTTGATCGGAACAAATTTATTGCATTTGCTGCATTGCTGTGATGGAAACTAGGAAAAAAAACTTTAAAAAATAAACAGTTGGTAACCAACTCAGTTTATCGAAACAACCGAAATTAGCTAGGACAAATTTAAACAAAACAAAACAAACAATGAAAAACAAAAAAATTTGAAAATTATTTATTATTATTCCTCTGGCGACCCAACTTCTTCTTCTTAACTGGCCATAAAAACCCGTTATCGGGTTACGGCCTGATGTACGTACAGTCTTTCATTGGAGTTGTGGTTCTACGTGGTGGGTCCCAAACCCTACGCACAACCCTTTTAAGGCCTACTGGTCTTGAAAGAACCCAGTGTCATTGTAAGTCGCCTCATACGACAAGCTTTGACCTGCTGAGGTGGTATTCTCTAACCCGCTCACCACACGGGGTATTTATCATATTAAATAAATATACACTTACAACCCAACTAGAGTGCTCAAATTCAATAGGAAACCCTATGACATGCACAACACAAAAACATCGCCAAATCACCAGAAAAGTTGTCAGAGTGCTTAAATCGTCGAAAAACATAAAATTTGAGATTTTAGTTTTTTGGCCAGTACCAATACTTTTTGCGGAAAAGTAAAAATTAGTAGAAACAGAAGAAACTGATATCCTGCTCCTTAGAGTAATTGGTTGCTACGCCCACTACCAAGGAACCAATGGAACGCTCAGGAGTGTCGCGAAGCCACTGCACTGAAGAATGTCGTCTGTAGAAGGTCCCTGCAGTCGGCTGTTACGCGGTCTGTTCGAAAGCATTATCTTGAGATATATAGATTGAGAGGCGCCTTTTCAGACGTAAAAAAAGAAAATGCGCGAGCGAGAGGAGATGGGTATGTGCAGCAGCAGCATTGGCGTAAGCAAGTTCTCCCAAAAAGTCAAGCGTCTGACTAGAGGATTTAATACCGGACCGTCTCCCTGTAGAGATACAGAGGAAAATTTGGTAGTAGGAGCTACTGAGGTTGTGGATGGAACACTTCTCCGGCGCACTATCGGGCCACTCACGGATTTAACTTCCCGACGTGATCCGTCAGCCATGACAAAGTTAGGGTCGCAATCAAGCGGTTCACGAAAAACGAAAATCTTCTGAGTTTTGCTTTACGCCTTGAAAGTCAAGTCTACGCCAAATATAGGTAAATCAAATATAGGTTGAGCTAAGTAACAGCTTCTTCAAGCTTTTTGATACCGAGTGACGCTCCAGACAAGGCGATACTCTCTCCTGGAACATCTTAAAAGTCGTGATGGGGAATGTGTTGCAGCCGAAGTACATCGGAACGGGACAATATTGAACTATAAGAGTGTCCAGATGATATCGACATCGTTGGTAGTGAAAAGCGAGCAGATACCGGAGCCTTCGCGGCTTTAGAAAGAGAGGCTGACAGGATGGGTCTGGGTATAAATGAGAGTAAGACGATAAATATGTTTTCTTCGGGTAGATTGACGCAGTGGTATGACTCACAGATAGATGCTGAAAACTATACTTTTGATGTTGTTGGCACCGAACGATGTCAACATAGAGATCAAGCGGAGTATCACTTTTGCCAATATATGCACCTTTGGTCGCAGTAGGCAAATGAGTGGTAGAGACCACTCCCGCCAGACGAAATTAACCCTCTATAAGACGCCAATCCTTCACATTTTGCTTTATGAAGCATGGTTGATGACGCAGTCTAACGAATATGCCCTTGGAGTGTTTGAGTGGAAAGTACCACGACAACATGGACATAGTCCGGCCCCTCTGGCTAGGCCATGCTCAGCGTATGGATGAAGAAGCTACAGCGAGAAAGGTCTTCAATGCGGCTGTTGTAGGAAGGCGACGAAGGAGCAGGGCATGCCTAGAGAGCACACTAGCTACAAAGCAAAGGCGCCTGGAGGAGTGCTCTACATCAGATCGTAACCTGGTAACGGGTTGTTATGGTCAGTTTAGAAAAAGAAGATATAACAAGTTAACTGCAAAGCGTATATTTCAGCCAAGGTTCATTTTTTTGTTATCACAAGCTGCCTGCACTTTCTTTAATACGCATTTACAAATGGCGTCATCTAATATAGAGATTCCTAGGAATATCCCAAGATTGGTTTGACTGCAAAGAGTATTGAAAGTTTTGCTTTTAAAACCAAACAACAAGAGTAAAATTGTTGCTCCCTTTAAGCCCGCTCTTATCGTTGCTGCTTCAAGGGGTGTTGGTAAACATGGGACAGTGTTCCACCTTATAGCCATGGCTGAAGTGTGCCAGCAGCTACCTACTAAATGCGCAATCATGACTTGCCAGCTGCTCCAGCCAGCCTATGGATGGCAGCTCGTCAGTCTGCCACTTGACTTTGGCTTAGGCCGATGGAATAGATAGCAGAGGGGGGCGTGGCATGTGTGGCACTATTGTGCCACGTCTAGCCGGCATGTCAGCATCCTGCCAAGCGATTTCATTGTCAAGTTTATGAAGCTTTTTGATGTCGCCATCTGATGAAACAATTTTTTTATCACAATTTTATTTTGTTTTTGTTTGCTATGGGGCTTAAATTATTATATTGGTTAATCCGCCTAAAAGCTTTTGATGCAGCGCAACTCTCAAGTGGCTTGGC
Source organism: Chymomyza caudatula (assembly GCA_035041775.1). Lineage (NCBI taxonomy): Eukaryota > Metazoa > Arthropoda > Insecta > Diptera > Drosophilidae > Chymomyza > Chymomyza caudatula. Next base: position 4,666,429 of record JAWNKW010000133.1, read on the forward strand.
GCAACATTTCAAAGCAGCTCCAGCTATTGATGCAGTCACTCGCTCCCTCTATCTATATCTCTCTCTCTCGTTATGCATCCCTAAGGAGTGTTAAGTGCCATGCAGCAAGTAATTAAAAAAATATGCACAGCAGAAAACCGTGCAATGTTTGCCGTGCATAAAAGCCAAGTCAAGCCAAAAACAGTTGCTGCCATCATCCATAGCCCATCATAATCCATTGTTGCCAACTTCAGCCGGGAAACTTGTGTGTGAAATATGCGCCACTTTGGCTTGCTTTATACATATACATATATTTTTTGCAGCCCAGAGTTTATTGCCGTAATAAAGCCCGCAACTTGGGGTAGGTGCTAAATATGCCGAATGGGGCAGCGGCAGCTGGAACGGGAGTTGAAGCTGAAGTCCCGGCAGCAGCTGTGCGTGCGCGTTAATGCGTCGTTTAAGTGCCGTAAAACGTGAGTTGCACACAGAGCCCACACAATCGTATCATGCCACACCCACAACCATACAGTCAGTCGTCCTTATAGAGCGTACCCTAGGCATGTCTATTAAAAATTTTCATTTTGAATTTGACTAGAAATGCGTGAGTTTCGCACCGAGCGACTGTCTGACTCTGACTTTTAAGTGTCCCAGCCAAATTATTCATGAAAATGCTTAAAAAGTTTTCCAAGCATAAGACAGCAGCGTGCAAGCAGCACAGCGATACTTACTTGTTGTGGCAGGATTAGGCTTCATCTTCGGTGCCCCAAAAACTTTTGTTCAAGATAATTGGTTTATGGCTTTTGTGTGACAAAAGTCAAGCAAGCCATTTCTGTGGAAAGCCATACCAATATATTGAAGCATTTTTAATGCTTACCAAATCTGGCACTGGCACATCCCAAGCTGAATTTTCACCAACTAATGAATGACGACGTTCATATACACTGTTTTGTTGCACTAGCTCTAACATTTTCAGATGTGGGTTACATTCTTCTTCTTCTTATCTTCTGATGTCAATACATTCTTTCATTGGAATAGTGGTTTTACGTGGTGGGTCCCAAACCCTACGCACAACCCTTTTAAGGCCTATTGGACTTGAAAGAACCCAGTGTCATTGTTAGTCGCCTCACACGACAAGCTTTGACCTGCTAAGGTGGTATTCTCTAACCCGGGTTACATTCTACTTCGAAAGAAAAGCCAGGGTCTATATGTGTTTCTTTTCCAGCGTTGGTCTACTTGTATCAGGCAACAAAACTGAAACCAGAACCGTTAAACGAAAATAACTGATTAAAAATTAATAACGGAACCGGAAACAGAACCGATATTTTATTTTTTTCTGTCCGACGACGGATATACAACTACCTCAGTAATATCACAGAACAGCTTGTCATTAATCAAGGTATTCCTCGGCATAAAACGCTTGCAAAGAGAGGAAGGTTTATTATGTAGAGTAATGTCTTGGCCGCGAGGTGTTGCGGTCTACTTATGTCGAACCTCTAATGTATCATTTAGTAAAAGGGCTCCGCACTTGAGAACAGAGATTATCAAACTTCTGCAGGGGATTCGATTCCATTGGCTAACTTAATAAAACTGCTTAGAAAAGTTTCCAATAAAAACGAAGACAACTCCCATAATAGAAATGAAAAACATATTAATTTTTACTATCCTTTGTTTATATAAATTTCAGTAACATGCCCTAAAATGACATCCCAATGAAATTGGCCTAGTAACAGCTGTTGCCAAAAACAACAACCAAAACAAAAAAAAAAGAGCAGCTGCCAACTTAACTATGCCGATTGCATTCGAAAAAAGTGCGAGGCCTTCGCTCGAGGCCCCAATGTGTCATGCATTTTGGCTTTAACATCGCCGTAGACTGCTATAAATTGGCGTAACGCTGGTCAACAAAGCATCAAACAATTCAAACTGCTTCAAGTGTTTACAACTACCAAAAAAAAGAAACAACCTCAACTCAAAATGAACACTTTCGTAAGTAGTGACTGTGGCTTAAACCAACCGAAAACAGCAAAGGATTAAGGATTTCATTCGCTCTTTACAGTTTGCTCTCTGCTTGTGCGCTGTGCTCTCCCTGGCTGCCGCTAAGCCTGGCATTGTGGCTGCTCCTCTGGCTTATACTGCACCAGCTGCTGTGGTCGGCAGCGCTGCATATGTAGCGCCTTATGCATCCAGCTATACGGCTCATAATGTGGCACACAGCGCCGCATTCCCAGCTGCTTATACTGCTCCAGTGGCTGCTGCCTACACTGCTCCACTAGCTGCCGCGTACTCTGCTCCAGTAGCTGCTGCTTATACTGCTCCATTCGCCTCTGCCTACGCTGCTCCATTTGCTTCTGCCTATACTGCTCCATTAGCCACACCCTTTGCTGCTGCCGCCTACACTGCCCCAGTAGCACGCTATGCTGCTGCTGCTCCAGTTGCTGCTGCCTATACTGCACCCTTTGCCGCTGCACCCCTTGCCCCTGCTCGCCTGACCGCTCCAGTTGCTCCACTGCTGCTGAAGAAGTAAACCAAAAACCTGTTACCACAAAAACTAAAAGTCTTCTGTAAATAAATATCGAAAATTTTCTACATATTTGGCTACTGGCAAGTTTGGCCCCAAACTACAATAGTTTGATCGATATGGCAACGTTTTGCTATTAAAGTTTGTTCAGAGTGCAGTACATAAATTGTAGGCAGTTTTTTGAGCAAAATTTAAAGGAGAATCAAATTTGCTGTTAGATGGAAATTGATGAAAAGTCTAAGTTTCTATGTTACATGACGTTATTATGGCCAGTCAAGAAGAACATGCATATAGAAAACAAACAATTTTTACGGAGCGTTTGACAGATGTGTATTATCGAAATTGATCTTTATCCAAAGAATTTATATTTAGAAAAACTAAAAGTTTGTGTCAAGTCATTTTCAAAACTTGCTATGATTCAGTTGATATTCTATTTCAAGTTGCCAGTAATGCCTAATTTAATTTTTTGGTTACACGATTTGTGACGTCACATTAGGGGCAGGCAAGAGCTTTTTGCCCCAACAATAGTTTTTATGCTAGGTGTACCTATCCAGGGAGGCTCACACAGTGGCGTCAGTTCGGCATTTTCTGCAAAACTCTTAAAGCCAGTTCTAGACACGATATTTATAGACTCAAATACGCACGCCCACATTTCCATGTGTTGCACTAAGCCATGCAAAAAAGCATGCGCGGAGACAACCTTACCAGTCGACGTTCGCACGAACCTGAGCTGAAAAGAGGGCAATCGTTTTACGCCTGATATGGTATCATTAAGATTACATTAATTTTGGTCCTATTTTTTGATATTCATACAAGGGTGCTGCACCGAAATAAATTCAGTGAAATTTATAGTCTTTGGTTGGTTCTTGGATTTGAAAGTTTGAAGCGAAGAGCAAGTGTTGTTAGCTTAGTGTGCCAAATTGCACCTTTTTTACCTACTATACCCATCAATGACGTGAGTACCGAATGACGTCATCTGCAAACATCTATTGTATTTTTCAATTCCGGAAATGGTAGGGATAGGGATTAATTTCAGAATTTGAAAATTCAAATATAAATAGTCATTGAATTCATTGCGCTGTCTGAATGACATTGAACCGATAGTTAATAACCTTTAATATAAGTTTCAGCTCATCTCGTTTGTAAGCAAGCTTCTCGACTAATATGCGACTTGCTATCTTCGCATTATGCGAAATCTCAAACTTTAGAAAATACAAAACTGTTGCCGCATTCGAAATGAGTGACTCAAAATTGACCGAAAAAGGTAGCTATGGACCCTAAATCGAGGTCAAATATGTTGCCTGGTCATTCCTGTTTTGATAGTCATACTCATGCAGCACGTTATTACTACCTTAAAAAGAGCTGTTATCAAAAGTTGTACAATCAATAGACTTTGACTTTGGAAATATATGTCACATTTTGTGGTTCCTATTATGCCACATATTGCAAAACAACCAAAAAACGCAAAGTGACGTTGGGCGCAACAAACAACTCAATAGAACCACAAACAAACTGCACTAAAATTATTTGGCCAAAATTGAGTTGAAGGCAATTTTGACCTCGATTCGCCTTTAACTTAGCAATATGTTGTACGACTTGGGCTTGGGAAATACTACTATCTAAAAGGATCAAAGCCTAATATGCGCACATCAATGCATTTTGCATGGCATTTCCGTTGCCTCAACAATTTGTAGTGTTTTTTTTTTTTGTTTGCTGTTATTTACTTATCAAAAGCCAACAATCTGGCAGCAGCTGTAGAAATGCTCGCTTCATAATACTTAGATATTTACATGGCAGCCATTTTGTTGCTACCTGTTATTCACCTGGCAAAAGTTTTCCCTCTTCCCAAACTTTGGCTTGCAAGTACTCTTGGCATTCCCTCTTTTTTTCACTTCTTTTGGATTAAACTTTCTATTTAAAAGGATTTCTTTTATATGAAATATGCTTCCTTTCAGTGCGCGCTTGCTCGCTCCGCAGCCCGTTTGCCGTGCCCCCCATTTCCTGCTGCTGCTGCTGCTCCCGTGCTTAAAGATGGCTACCGGGTACTGAAGTTTTCTGCTTGACTTTGTCTGCGTGCGCGTTGAAAGCCTGAAAGTTGCCATCGCTGCAGCTCCTGGCTTGCTGCTTATCATAACTTTGGCATCATCTCTTGGCAGCAAAACAGGTAGTAAAAGTAAGTAGTTGTAAAGTTTTGGTTAGGTAAGCGGAAAGAGCTAGTAAAAACCAAGTACACGCCAGTTGAAGCTGCTCGAGTTAGTAGGGCTTTGGGTTCCTTCGATGGTGGGTTGAGTTGCCTGCTCGATTTTCACAAGTTCTCGCAACAGATAGCGTCTAAATTTAATGACCTTTTATTCAATAAAACTGCGTCAAGCTGAAAAGTTTTTAGAGCTATGCGCGTTGCAGTTGCTTGGTACTTATAGAGTTTTCTCTTTTTTTTATACTTACTTCTTTACCCCTTACGCCATTAGATATCTTTCGAATCTTATAACAATTTTTGTGACAACTTTTGTGGGAAGTTTCAAAGTTGGCAAGCATTTGTGAGTTGCGAAAATTATGGCAGATAGTTGGGTAGCATACTTATCGCAATCAGTGTATTGTGCGAATAAATGAACAACAACATAAAAATAATTGGCAACTATAATTATAGTCTTGAGCACATTGGTATCAACTAAAGAAGCGGGTTTCCTGCGAGTCTCCTTTGATTTTTACGATTTGCGAACAGACAATAGAATTTAAATGACTGTTTTTACTTACCCGTTACTAATTTTTTTGTAGCTCAAAGTTGACCTCGAGCGATATCACTTTTTTACGGAAAAGGTTTGGCTTTGGCACCTTTAAATTAACAGAAACGTACGTATTTTGTACCGCTGAATTTGCTTCTGTTGAAAATATATACTTTCAGGACTATTTTTCCATATAACTTTAAAAAATCTTTTGAGAATAGTTTACTATGGGGCTCCACCCCTGAGCGCTTCTCATGCAAACGCAAGCCAATTTTTTGTCTTCTGATCGTTCATTATGAATATTCCGGGCTTTATTGACGCATTATGAATGGGATGGCCGCTCCATTTTCGTGGGTTGTCATTAGAAACATTTTTACGACATTATGATTATGAAGTAATTCATAGTTTTTATTATAGTCCAAATTATATAATAGTTTAAATTGAATAGTTTGATTTAAGTGTAGTTCAAGTGCAGATTACATGTAACAGCGGCTGGCATACAATTTCATAATTCATTCGTATTTATCAACTTTACAGTTCATACGTTCTGCTTCTTAATCAACGTGGCAACTTTAATCAACTTTAAAACTCTTTCATCAATTTAACTTTACTACATACTCTTTACTCGAATGACTACTTGAACTTCTGAAACTCCACTGCCAGAACGATCTCTCAGCAGCTACTATGCGCGGCATGAACTCTCCACTGCTGCTGATGTCTGCTTCTTCTTGCAGACGATAATTCCACTAACCAACTTTAAATTTATGACAGATATAACATAACCTTAAGAAAAATCTTTCAGCAACATGTTGAATTCAAAAATGCGCTGAAACTGTCGTGGGAAACTTTAGCCAATCTGGCACACAGGTTTGAAACCGTGAGTTGAGCCCCACAAATATTATTATCTACGCAGCTAGAGACTACTACTATACTACTACAAGCCATAGCAGAGGAAGCAGCAAAAACAGGCTTGTTGCCCAGAACGAACCAGGTCGCATTGGCGTGAATCGCCAACCACTCCAACACTGTCAAGATCTGCAGGCATTAAGAGAGAGCTCACCAATGAACACGGATGGCACTGTGGAAACTCTTTTGTTGGGAATGTGAACGACGTCACATTCAGAAGTGTGGGCTCTATCACGAAACGAGGAACTGCCAGACAACCAGCTAGAACTAGATCATGACAGAACCAAGATTACCGTTGAGATCGCATGAGCCCACCATAGACACAGAAGCCATCAGGAGTCTTTTGATTACAGAAAGATTACAAGAAATTTCGTTAAACGAACTTTTCCAAAACATCAAAAATAAGACGGAGTATCTTCAGATCCTCTTCTTGCATCTTTAAGACACGCCATAACAAGAAAGGAAATTGTATCAAATAATTATAGTCCAGAAATGTTAAGCCTTTTGGAAATGCCACCCAATTTTGATGACTATTTTGAAGAAAATATATAATAATATAAAATATCATATGAGTGATATAAATTAATTTTTTACATTATAACTTATATTTTTTTAATAATATTAACCTTTTAAGCCAAATGAAAATATAAAATGTATATTTGTGATAGAAATAAAAATCAATTATCTCCTTTGAATATGTTACTCGTGCATTGTTTATAAAACCGAAGTTTGAAACCGTTTATTGAGGCACCCTGTATTCTCAGCACCTTCTTTATGCATTCATATTAAAGCTTAGGAAATTCTCTGTAGCATGCATTTTAAATTTTGACAATATCTTTACTCCTTCAAAAGTTATGATTTTCGCCGATTTCGAAGTAAGATCGCCCCACTGTGCGGCGGTCAGTGTCATACGATGGAAACGATGATCCCTTGGAGCGAGAGGAGGAACTGGTCCTTGGTCCTGGCGCAAGAATGGAACGTCAAAACTGCGAGAAGCAACGACAATGCATTGACTTACATACAACGATCAGAAGAAAGTGTAAGTCCACTGTAACGATAGCTTAAGTTGTGGCTAATCTCGCCGATCTGTCCAGATCTACAGTTGATGCGCGTAAGAAAAAGATTTTAGCGCTTACTTCTTATATATAAGGTAACAACTTGTTAATATTTCTACATAATTGTCGAAAATATAGATTTTTCAAGATGTTTTAAAGCAAAGACAACTGTTGATATTTTAGTGGCCAGCATTGTCGAACGATAGCAAATGGCAAGCACTCAAATTGAGTAAATAAAATTTAAATTCACTTTATATAATTTTGATGATTTTTCAAATCAAACATTCGCACACTCGCAACTAGAGCAGACACACCTATGGATAAAGAGCTCGCTCTCTCTCACAGACAACATGGCCAAGACAGCAGTTTGGTTTGTAAAATTCCCTATAAGAAATAAACACAATCATGTGCAAACGTGTTTTTCAAATGGATTACATGAATAAAAGATTTATACACGTAAGGTAAATCAGTAGTGGGCTACCGCACGGATACGCAGACAGATGCAGATACATTTACAGATACTGTTGTGCCACAGTGCCAAGGAAGAGGTAGTCCCACAGCCGAAGGATGCCAGACAACTGTGCGGCGCTTTGAATATTTGCAAGAGCAGCAAAGGCCAGAAGGAAATGACGTGAGAGTTGTGGAAATATGCGAAAAACCAAAAGGCACGAAGCAAGAAGAAGAGTCGGGAAAATCGTAAACCAAAGCAAAGACCAAATGAAAATCCCATTGCTATAAATGCGGATACAGCAGCTATGCTCTTTATTGATTTGTTTAACTATGCAACAGTATGTGTGAGTGTGGGGGGAGCTGCCATGTTGTTGATTTCATAAATGTTTTTATTTATATAGAAGCCCAGTCCGGCTCCTACGCTCAAATCGAATCAATGTAAAAACAGCGTAAAAAATGCGATTTTCACGAGCACTTTTTACACATATATGTACGTACACTCAAACAAAGTTAAAATATAATCAATTTAGTTAAGCTCTGTACAAAAATAAGTAAAAATATATATACACACTATATATACATATATGGTATACTATGCGCACATTTTTGAAAAGAACATCAACACGACGCGTCAACAGTCAGTCGGCATCCGCTCAGCGCCTTAAATAATAAGGATATGTGGCGTATGCGCCATAAAAGGGCGAATACGCATACGACCCGTAAGCCGGATAGTAGGCAGCAGCCGCAGCAATGGGTGCGGCAGCAACTGGTGTGGCAGCAAACCAAGCTGGCGTTGCATAGCTCACAGGCGCCGTGGCCAACAAATGCGGCTTGGCATTGACACGGATGCTGCTGCTGCCAAAGAAAAGCACAGCTAGAAGTGCAAACTGATGGAAATTTAAATGAAAATTGTATTAAGTCAAATATTGTTTACAAGCTTCATTTTGAACTCACCGTCAATTTGAGCATCTTAATGCCGACGGTTTTGTTACTGCTGCTGCTGTTCTTTCCACTGTGTGAGTTAAAGTGCTCTGCGTAAAGTCCAAAATTTGATTGACACTCTGGTCAGAGGCGTCAATCATATTTATAGCCTTTGCAGGCTGACGTCAAGAGGCAACGAGAGCGAAACAGAGTGGAAGAGAACGCCTAGGGAGAGTCAAGTTTTCAAAAGTGACGCTCAGTCATAAATTTTGGTGTGTGAGCGCAGCTACAATGTGCATAAATTATATTGTAAGATTATTTGAAATTTACGATATGACAAAATGAATACGCGCATTAATACTCTACAGCGAACATAAGCTGAATACCCTAGTTCTTAAACAATTATGTTTTCTCTATGGAAATCATCGAGCTCACATTCGAATCTAGTGATTGATTTCTTAGATTTGATAAAGCCTTCAATATATAATACCTTCTCTCTCTCCTCCTCATACTAAATCCAACGGCGTATATGTACCAATATCTTTATATCCTCATCTATCACAACCTATACCTCAACCTCTACCTCAATTCAATAGAATTGAGCTTTCGCTTGCGACCCAAATGCAGCGATTAGTGTAATTCGTACCATTGATGGAATAGTTTAGCATCAAGGGCAACAATGCTATTCTTCAGAATGAACTTGACAACATTGACGATACGGGTCTTGCGAGCAACACCGTCGGAGCCCAGACGATAATTCCGGTTTCCAGACTAAGAGCGCGCATTATGATGTTGACGCCACGAGTGCTCAACTTACGGACACGAGTGGAGCCAAGCTAGGTGTTGGCAGGGAGGCGACCCAGCTTGACCCCCCATGGAAACTGTTGTTTGCCGAGTCGTTCATGCCAATCCCAGCTGGACTGTCACCAGCACCGTTATTGCACGCTTAGACCTATTCCTTCGCGTATCTTTTCATTTGAAATTCGTACGCAGCGGCGATTACTATGGTCGCACAGTGATGACCGGCGTGCCCTACTCTCCGCACTGTATGGCACCTTTGTTCTTTTAGCATTAGGGAAATTTACCACAAAATTCGCCAATACAAAGGATGGCACATTTTAAATAAATTTGTTTTTCTTCAAGATATTCCATAGCAGTAGCGGATAATGAAATGATTGAACTGCACAGAGATCCGCATGTGAGACTACCTAGAACCATAGATCGCCATTTTCCAGAGCCCACACGTTGGGTTCCGACTGACATCGGATGGATGACAACTTAGTCTGGTCAAGGTGTGAGATGTTGCGTGATAGCAGAAGGCAGGGTTATGTGTTGGGTATAGTGTGAAGCTGTATGTACATATGTGTATGTGAGAACACCCGCATGGAGAGGGACTGTTTCTTAGCGCCTAGTGAGCTGTCATTTGCTGCCCGCAGAGCGGATTAAAAAATGCTCTTGTTTTTATCTTGAAATAGTAACCTAAACATTTCGAATGTATACTCGTATATAAAGAAAATAAAAGCGAAAGATTTGGGAACTAGACGAACAATATTTTATTAATCATTTTTTGTTATTTAGTATCTTTAAGCAAAGAAGTTTTAAATGGACGCGTAAGTAGAAACCAGTTCGAATGTGTTACTTAAACTATTCGCCATGCGTAACAAACTCAACTTACAAATCAATGCACTCCCTTGGCAGAGTACAGAGCTTGATAAACCAATTTATAGCAAATGCTCTCTACAATACAATACATTTCCTTCTTTGGTTTGCCATTCATTACAGAGCCATCAGATATACTGCCTATACCTCGCTCTCCGCGCACTTCTCTCACGTGTTGCTCAGCGACTTTGCTGACTTTATGCATAAAATATTTGCGTTTATTTCGACGTTGTAAAAATTATAATTATGTGTGCGTGTTTGGCATGCTCAATGGCCGAATAATTCCCTACAAGTGAGAGCTCATTCCTATACTTATATGTACCTCATATCACGCACACGCACTCACACACACACATTTGTAATTTCCCTTCAGTTCTCAATGTAGCAATTGTCATTTATCAAGTAGTGCAATACTGGTAGTTTTGCGAACATTTGAATGACAGTTGGTAAAATGAAGGTGAGAGGAGATTTGAGGGTGGCGCCCCTCCTGGTATGATATATGCATTAAATGGTAGTTAACACATTAACAATCTAATATACATTAACTTATATTTATGTTTATTGTTGCAGAATCAATCAAATTGACAGAGAGTAAAGATCGCCGAGCAGCTGCGCAGGCATAATAAAAAACGAGCTCTAAGAACAAGAAATATTTAAAAGCAAAATAAAAAATTTAAAATAAATGTATTTATTTATTTTATTGTATTTATTTGTGCTGCTGCAAGCAAACAGCTATTTCCTTTTCAGCCGTTTCAGAGCGTACGCATTTTCCCCCTTCCACCCTCTCCACAGTGCGCATCCCATTTCCGTCGTACCAAGCGGAACGAACGACAATGACTACGTTAGCTTAAACGTACTCGCATGTAGGTAGTCGCATTACAGTACTGTTAGAAATGTAGGTAGCCGTCAACCAGTTGGCGGATAGTTCACCGAACTGAAGGGTTGTGATCGATTCCATTAGATAAGCTGCAAGGGTGTCACATAAAGGTTTAAAGTCTAGGCCGTAGCTAAAGCTGGCAACAGATTTTGTCCCTGAACAAACATCAGCCAAGCAGTTAGTCAGTCAGGCAGTCAGTCGGTCATGTCATCAGTCTGTCATGTCATCAGTCTGTCATGTCATCAGTCTGTCAGTCATCTATAAATACTTAATTAATACAGCCGCAAAAAGGACACAAGCTGCAACGCTGAAAGACGAGCGTTAAGTGTTGTCTATGCGTGTGTGTGTGTGTGTGTGTGTGTGTGTGTGTGTGTGTGTGTGTGTGTGTGTGTGTGTGTGTGTGTGTGTGTGTGTGTGTGTGTGTGTGTGTGTTTAAGTGTGTGTTTAAGTGTGTGTGTCCAATGCCTAAATATAGACTACTATAAATTTGCATAGGCAAAACCACGTTGTGGCACAGTCCAAGGCGGACCTAGGCAGTGTGGCATGGTAATTAAATGCCACTGAGCTGCTGCTGCACTTGCTTGTTTACGTTTATGATGCTACCACTTTAAGCTGCTTTCTGTGTATTGAGGCTTTAAGCCAAGTTCATTGACCAAGTTTGAAAACAATGCGCTGCAATTCTGCAACGCCAATTAAATGGCAGCTTAAGCAGCTTGTTGCTGGGCGGCAGCTTGACCACGCCCATGCTCAGTGTACTTAATTGTTACAAACTGTTTTTGTTACTTACTTTTTGTGCGCGCTAATTTTAGTTGCTTACAAAATGGCGTCTAGCTGGCAGCCATTTTTGTTTTTTAGTTTTTGTGTGTGCAAGCATTGCATAATTAAAAATAGCTGCTCTTTATTGTTTGTTTATTTTTCTTAGTTCCTTTTAAGTTCTTTTTTTGTTGTTGTATGCGCTTTGCTTTCTTGCTTCTACACTGGGAAAAATAATAATAATAACATCTGCATATTTTTTCTGCCACAGCCCGAAGTACGTGCCTGATTGTATGGATATCTGTTTATCCAACTTCTCCTTTTCAAAAGCCATTTGGTGATTCTTGAAGTTATGGTGATATTCATGTGACTAATTGTTTTGGAAATTGAGCTCACTTTTCTCGTCATCAAATTGTGGAGGAAGGGTAGGTATTCCGAAAACGTGACGTCACAATCAAAATACAAATTTTTTTTTATATTTTCATGCATTGTTTTCTTTTCATTTGGAATTCAAACATCGAAATATCTTGCATGAAGTTCTAAATTTTTGACTTTTCAAATATCCTCTTTTCGTTTTTATAACAGCAGCTTATACTCTGTGCATCCTATCTGCAATGATTCAATTGACATTCTATTCCAAATAATGCCTGAAGCTGATTGGAATTTGTTTGGCTGCACGATTTGTGACATCAATGTGACTATTTGTGACAAGGGGGGAGGGCAGTGTTAAAAATCTTCAAAATTGTGAAAAGTTTTCAGAGTGCTTAAATCGTCGCAAAACATAAAATTAGAGGTTTTATTTTTATGGCCAATCCCAATACTTTTTTCCGGAAAAGTAAAACAAAAATTTTAAAATTATTTACTCTTATTATTCCAAGAAATAAATAAAATATTATTCCACAAAAACCTCGCTAAATTGTCGGAAAAGTTGTCAGAGTGCTTAAATCGTCGAAAAACATAAAATTAGAGATTTTAGTTTTTGGCCAATCGAAATACTTTTTTGCGGAAAAGTAAAATGTTTATCGATCTTATGAAAAAAGTTATAAAAGTGGATACTTCCGTTACCCTTTTTCGTATTTAGTGTTTATTTTTAGTTATAAATGTGCTTTATGTGTATCAAATATCAGAACCCTGCGGCAAAGGTAAGAGACAAACACTCTTCGGCATTTCAATCAATAGCTAAATCAAAGGTTAATATACGCTTTAATACCTAGACAACGGTATATGGTTCGACTGGATCAGATGCTCTAGGCAAAAGCTCAAAACTTCCTGTAATTTATAGCTAGTGAGCTACAGCACTTCGTCAGAGTCTCTTGCTTTCGTCACAGCACGAACTACCGTTCGTCGTTATAAACCTCGCATAATTATTATTATGAACAAAATCTTCTTTAATTTATTAAAACAATTGAAAACAAACTCAAATTTCAAACGAATCTTCAATAATTCTCTGCAATTCAAGCTGCTTTTTCACAAGTATTTGCATATCATTGCTCAATCTTAGATATAAAGCATCCCAATCATCCAGCACCAGCTCCAAACCCGGCAACTTTCCATCCAATTGATCCACACAGAGCTGTCTCAAGCTTTTGATGCAATCCATAAGTTCAAACAACATCTTCTTATTCGACTTATAAACTTCAGCCAATAATATGAGTTTTCCTTGGCTTTCTCTAAGCAATTGGCGGCGATAACGCTGCCACGTATGGCGGTAAGCCATGTTCATCTTCCGCTTCAGCCATTCTGTTATTATATGCTCAATTTTTTTGTCCAAATCTTGCCAAGCGAAGCTACCAAAGCCAAGGTTCCCAAAACAGCGTGAAAAAATCCCTAAACGTTTTGGTGGTCCTTTCCAGCGCGACAAACGTCGCAAGGCGCGATAGGCTCCGATTTTAAAGCCTTCGATTTGATACTCTCTTCGCTTTGCTCGAGTTTCTGGCTGCGGAGTTGCTCTCAAAACACCATCGGTGGTATAATACTTCAGAAATTCGCGGCGTAAAAATTGATTGCGCATGTATAGTTCTTCGATTTCGGTGTGTACATTATCCTTGGAATCATGGGTTTCGTATATAGACTGCCGTTGCTTTTGACTATTTTTTTGTGTGAGCTTCTGCTTTAATGGTTCGGTTTTACTAATGGGAATTCTTTCCCATAAAACTTTAAGAGTCTTACTTGCGGTTTCTGTGTCTTCAGTTTCGGACTTCATGCCATCAGCTCTGTACAATGTTTTAAGGGAATCTTCGCTTGAAAATTTTTTTAGCTCTCCTTTAAAAGAACTATCTAAATCTGCTTTTAGCGTTTCTTTGCTAGTATTATATTTTGAGCCTATATCAATGAGTGAATCATCTGAAGATGATTCATCTATATCAGTATTCAATAATTTATATAAATCCAAGCTGGTTTTTTTTAAGCAAGATTTCAAATATTGTGATTTATTTTCTTCAACTTTTTGTGATTCTTCTGCACTTGAAGCATGAGGCGTCTTTTCATCTTTTTTTCGGCCAAACTTTTTGTAACTCTTATCTATGTTAAATATTAAAACATAAATTTAATTTTTTCTTAACACACTTGGATTGCACTTCTTACCTTTACTGAAATTTCCGGTTGATGATTCGGCAGTATGTTCTGAAACTACTGCAGTGGCTTCTTCTTTATCAATATTACGATCTGTTTCTCTTTCTAAGTCTTTTGGTACATTCTCTGCAGTTGTTTTACAAATTACAGCTGATGTTTCTTCATTGTTTTTTTGTAATTCTTCTGCAGTTACAGTATTTCCAATTTTATTTTGCTCTAATTCTATGAAATGATTAACTTTATTAAATGTATGCTTACATATTAATTACATCTTTTTTTATTTTCTTATCTCAAAGACTAAGTGCCTCATACCTGTTTCACTAAACATTCTTTTGTAAACATTCTTGCTTGGAGATTCAGAAGTATATTCTTCTGAATCTGTTAATCTGGCTTTTTCATAAAGAGCACAAGGTACGTCTATTCCTAAAAGTTTCGCCATAAGCTCCAAAACTTCTTTACAACATGAATCTGATATTTTTATGTTAATGCTTAGTTCAACTGCTGAAGTTGCAATATTAGGCGTCTTATCATCTTTCGCGTTCTTAACTAGATCATAAGAAATGGTATCTATTCCTACTATTGCTGTGGCTTTTTTTTTCAAATCATTTGGTACATTCTCTATTTCTGGATCAGATATTTTGTCTTGAAACTCTTCGGCAGTTACACTATTTCCAACCTTGTTTTTCTCTAATTCTATGAAGTGCTTAACTAAATTTAATAAATGTTCAAATTCATCTTTTTTATGTCAAAAACTGTGATTGTCTTACCTGTTTCACTGAATAGTGATTTGTAAAAATCCTGGCTTGAAGATTCAGCAGCACTTTCTAAAACTTTTGATCTGGCTTTGTCATAAATATCAAAAACTACGTTACTTCCCAAATATTTGGCCATATCCGCCAAAACTTCTTCACAACATGGATCTGGTATTTTTGTGTTGTTTCTTGGTGTAACTTCTGCCGTTGAAATATTATGCGTCTTATCATATAAATGATTATAACAAGCTGTATCTAATTTTAAACTTTTGGCACTATCCTTGAAAGTTGCTTTACAAAATGGTTCTGGTATTTGTCTGTTCAGTCTTGGTGAAACTGCTGCAGTTTTTGTTTCCTGAACTACATTGAAAATTAAAATGTTAGTTTCATCTTCATCACCTATAGCATTAGTTGGTAATTTGTTGAAATCTGCGCTTGGCGTTTCTGAAAGATAATTCGATATACATATGTATATATGATTGTTTGGGAGAAAATCATTTTTACCAGTGACAAAAAGGTTTTGATGACTGAGCTCCCTATACATCAAGTCTTTTAATGTCTTTTCAAATTGAGCACCGGCCGAATTTCCACTTATAGTCTGCAATTCTTGGGAAAATCCCTGCGTCGCACGTTTTTTACAATTTTCTACAATTTCATCGCAGGGTCTTCGTCTTCTTACACTGTGAAAGCTTCTGCGAACATCGCTAACATCCAGCCCTGCTTCATAGCTGATACATTTTCGCCCAGTTTGTGTTGATTTCCAAACTGTCAAACTTTGAATATTGTTTTCGACGCTTTTGTATTTCCTTAACACTGTTAAAGACTTGTGCTCTATGTTTTCCTTAATTGCTGTTGTTGCTGCTCCAAATGAAATATATTTCTTCTTTACCGGTTTTTTGCAAACTGATACCGAACTTTCATAGCTGCTGTAGTCTATGTTGGGAATAGCCATACTTTTACAATATAGTCAGACAATTTGTTCAAGTCGAGCTTACTTGACGAACCAATGGATTCCAACTGCGCTGCATATGCATTTCTAGGCGAAGATCTTTTCGTAACAACTCGTTCGCCCTCATAGTTGTCCACAAGCGTGTTTAGATTACGAGAACAATTGCGCATATCCGTAAATGGTTGCCGTAAGTAGCCCAGGTTTAACAGCTGGCCATGGATAAGCAGCACCAAAGAATTGCGTGCAAACTTCTGCTCCTTGGGTGCAGCTCGAAAAACTTTTATCCATTTTTGTATAATTACTCGATCGGAACTGAAAGCCAGCTCATTAAATAGCGCATGACAAGAGTCAAGTTGCACATTAAAATGCCAATCCAGCATTTCTTCGCTGGGTTCTGAAATTTCGCGCTGATTTTTAGACATTATGCTAAACTTTTTAGAATATAAATGTTTTATAGCTAATAAAATCAAAAGCACACTGAGTTCTCATGCTAAAGCTAGAGATTTTTCACGAGTCAGATCAAGAGCTGGCTATGTTTTTTTTAAACCCTGTACACAAAGTGTAAAGGGTATTATAGGTTTGTGTAATGTATGTGACAGGCAGAAGGAGGCGTGGCACACCAAAAAGTCTTATCATTGACTCGGGTAGCGATTGGACCATGTCTGTCTGTCCGTATGAGGGGATAGATATCCAAGACCATAAGAGCTAGGGACACAAAATTTTACCAAATTAAGCGCGTAATCTAACGTAAGATGAAGTTTGTCGAAGCAAGTCCATTTCTTACCCCCTTCCCCCGTGACAGATTTGCGCGGTTTACAACCGATGCGTTCAATCTATCATCTCGAAACAGAGGTGTGCGTCGTGTTAATCGGATAATTACATCAAAAGTTATAGTCAAAAATATGCTAATTTCACCACCCCCTAACCAATTTTGGATCTATGTTATAAAATTCAACGACATTGGCCCAAGAACACTGGAGTTTTGGGCATAAAAGTAATTTTTGCCACCATAATAGCCAACTTCCCAATAGAAAAACTTGTCAATTGGAACTTCCCAATAGGAAAATGTTTACAGGCATATCGATCTTATGAAAGGAGATATAAAAGTGGAAACTTCCATTCCCGTTTTACCGTGTTTAGTGTTTATAAAGAAAAAGGGTACAGGGTATTCCACTGCCGGGCACCGTCCCGACTGCATTAAATTTTTTTTGTTTTTTTCATAGCTCGAGACGCTAATTGATTTACTTTTAAAGCAGCTAGCAGCTCACCGAGCAAGAACAATGCGACGCTGTTATTGTGGCTAGGATTATGACGAAAACCCGGGAATTGTTCTGGCTGCGGCTGCTCTAAGCGTTTTATGTCATGGCAAAAGGCAAAATGAAACCGCAAAATGTTGAACCGCAGCCGACGCCACTTAAGTTGCAAGCAGCATGCTGCGTACGTACATACACGTTGAAGTGGCAGAGGCAGCTTCACGTCATTTGTAATAAGCACAGCAACAACGGCAACAACAACAACAATGCTTGCATGTTACCGCAACTTTTCCGCGCTAAACGTAAATTTTCATTAGCGCAACGCGCGTATAAATTAAGAAAATGAAGCAGCAGCGCACTTGAGTGCACGCTCAAGACGTTGCCGGGAAGGCAAGAAGTTGGTGACCTGCCACCAAGCTTAACCGCAACGACAACAGCAACAACGCAACAACAATAAAGGCGAGCAGTATAGCGCCCTGCCAAGTTGCAATCTTGCTGCAACGCAAAGTTTGCATGCCACATAAATTCAAACTATTTAACAAGAACAAGCAGTGAGTGGCAATCCAACATAAAAATACAAAATAATAATAATGAATGCAGCAGCTGTTGCAAAACTGCAGGTGTGCACATGCCTAGGCCATTTTATGTTTACAGCTGACGAGCTGGCAACGCTGCGCGCTACTCGACGCAGCTGGTCACACTATTCATACGCATTGTTTATATTAAGCTCACGCGCT
The DNA here is from genome assembly GCA_035041775.1 of Chymomyza caudatula. Taxonomy (NCBI): domain Eukaryota; kingdom Metazoa; phylum Arthropoda; class Insecta; order Diptera; family Drosophilidae; genus Chymomyza; species Chymomyza caudatula. The sequence continues at coordinate 4,684,529 of JAWNKW010000133.1, forward strand.
GCTTTTAACTTGGCAACAAATTAACTTTAAACAATGAATACCGCAGCTGATTATCAGAAATGCCAACAAAATGGAACGCTTATACTAGAAACGAACTCTAAAGTTAACGATCAACTAAAGCAACAACTCGAGGATGGAGAAGGCGAGGTATGTTCACATATGGCCAGACATGCTCGTTTTGCCGGCAAAGTAATGTTTTATCTTCTTCCGTAGATATATTTATCCAACTTGCCAGCGAATGTCAAAGCTGAGAAACTATTTCAGATAGCCAGTATATTAGGAACTATCTACAAATTGCGCTTTAAAATTAATTTTTTTGGTCAATGTCGTGGCTATGCGTTCCTGCAGTACACGAATCCGGATCTTGCTGAAACAGCAATTCAGTAGTAAGTGAGCAATTTTACATACGATCATCAAATCATTTTTTTTAAATAAAGGCAAGGAACATTCCTTAGGGATCTGATCGCACGTTCTCTTTCGGCGGCCAGCTGTTCTGTGCAGTCATGTGTTGTACGTGGTAGTGTCTGTTTTCAATAATGGTTCCGTCTGTTTTTGTGCTCGCTTAATAACGCCTATACAAGCGCCCAAAGAATTGGGTGCGTTAGAAGGCTTGCGTTCCAAAAAAGGCGGAGAAGTATGTGAGTTTCCCATACCGTTTTATGCATTATGGGGCTCCAAACCAAATGTCAGTGTTATTTAGTAGCGCACTTCAGTTCAACAAGAAGACAACAACAGAGCGGCTATTCGCCTTTTTACTACGACTACGTTGTTTTGGAATGTGTTTGAATGCTTTGGAGTAGTTATTGAGAAGCCGGGGTACATGCTAAGGCTAAGGTACCTAAAATGCGAAGCGAGATTTGCGTTTGTAGCCACGGTAATATCGCCCTTAAGTTGTCCCGCTCCAACCGTTTGTGACTTGCTTCAAATTAGAGTGCATTCTAATATCGAGCGAGAATTTGTAAGAGATTTTTTTACTTTGTCACTTTTAAATCTCACCTCGTGCAACAAGCACCTAAGCGCTAGCTTGAATAGCTGAAATGTGTTGAACTTGCGTTACCGCTCAACCCTAAAGCTACTTCGCGATCAAGAGAAGTCATAGAGGCCAGAGCTAGATTCTAATTTATGATGTAATGTGCTTTTAGCAAGGCGCAAGGGTTTAATTTTCTCTGCTGCTATGCTATTAATAACAGTTTAGTTGTTTTGCAAACTAAATAGGATATCCAACAAATCTTTGACTTGACTCAGCCTTCCAATGCCTAGGATTTGCTTTGAGCAGAGCTGCATCTTCTGTGGCTCACTCACAGTGTGTGCAAAAAGGATCCAACTCAAGCTTGAACCACTACAAATAGGACTTAAAGCAATCTTTCAGCCAGTAAAAGTCGGTGATAATGTTGTGATTAAGTCCGCTATCAGCCTCCTGCTGCGTTGCCTAGGGCCTCCAGTGTTCGCCATTAAGCCAGTCGGAACGTCATTCTGTCACATCTAAACACGGTATGGCTGGCTATTTGTCGGTACCTCCTACTCTGACTGTTACAGTCTCAACTTTTTTACTGATCTTTATATGAACTGCCTCCGTCTTCAGTGACGCCAGTTGCAGCTCTTTCGGTGCTCGGTGCTTGTGAAAGCCGAGTTGCAAAGCAGAGACTTCTTGTCGTACCCTCAGTCCATCCTCCAGACGGTTGCATATTATGCGCGCGAAGCAACATGTATAAAGATCTGCGTGCCGGCAGATTCACAGGCTTGCTGTCTTTCGGGATCAATATAAGCCTCTGCAGCAAGATGTGACCATCAATATCTGGCAAACTATGTCAACACCAAAGCTAGAGTCGGTGTGATGATCCACAAATTTCTGAACTCTGCTCCAACCAGCTGTAAGCATAACTGTACCATACCGCAAGTATCTGCTACTTTTGAGCTTTCATAAGTTTTTACTGGGAGTGGTCCTTGACCCTACTTGAACCAGCTTAACAGTGTTAAAAAATGGGAAACGCCACAAATTGAAATGCGAGAGATACTGATCAGACTGGAGAAAAACATATATTTTGCAACCGTTTATTGGAAATACCATCAAACTCTGTAACCACATAAGCTGTTGCATAATTCAGCTATACAGCATTTTTCTTCTTCTAAACTGTATATAACAACGCGTTAAAGGGCTACCACCCCTCCAGAGCGTCAGGAGTTCGACGCGGTGGGTCCCAAGCCCTACGCTCAACCCCATTAGAGTGCTGTGGAGCCTTGGCTGCGCACTCACTGCCCTAACACCGGTTGAGGATTAGAGTAAAGAAGTTGTACGTCAACTTGGTTAAGGTAGATACCGGGATCAGAAAGCTAAACCAAGCCCGACCAGAACCCAGGCCCTTCATCATTAAATATCCTTATATCACCCATGCAGACATATCACATTTTCAGTCATGGTTAACGCTTTGCAAGTTGCAATCTCATATGTTGAGCTGCTTCTACGAGTATCAGAACAATTGCACAAGCTATCAAATACCAGCTTTAAGAACTTTTAATTGAATTCGAACTACATATTTCATATCCACCGACTTAAACCTTTGGGCAAACTACATGGGGGATATGTGTTTAGAAAATGCTGCAGGGTTTCGACGAAAGACTTTCTATGAATCTTATATTCCCGTTTGTAGGATATGGTGAGGTGTAGAGTCTATGTGATCTACCACTAACCGATTTAAGATCTATTTATTGCAATGATTTTCAAAATGACTAATAACTATCCAATTTTAGCTTGCCGTGTCTTTTTCGCAAACACAATCTGCGCGGTCAAGTGAAATGGTCCAACAATGCAAGGATGTTGGTGCTGCTCAATGTTGCCAATGAGCTGAGTCCGCTGCAAGTCTACCAGGAACTACGCAAACTTGGCCAATATAAAAAGCTTCAAGTACACGAAAGCCAAACGAAGCACTACGACTACTTGGTGATCTTTCGGAATAATGAATTGGCTGTACAGGCTCATCTCAAAATACGCACACATATTCGCACATTTGGCCGAAGTGCCCATGTTGTGTGGGCCAAAAGTAGCTATAACTTGGCTAATGAATCGACTGATTGCTGCCTCCACCTGCAACGTGACCGCCTGAACAACATCAACCTGGCCAACTTGCAGTGCACATGTTTCAAGCTTTAAGTAAAATATGAAACGCCACCAAATAAATGCTTTTTTTTTTTTCTTGTTAACTAAGCTGACAATGAAGACGACGCCGCAGCTACTTGACTTCATTATAGTTGACAGGACCAACAACAAGTCCTTAAACAGAGTAAATAAGTATGAGTCGCCACATAGTATCATAGAGAAATAACAAACAAATAAGAAGAAGCAGTTGAAATAGCTGTTATCAACGCACATGACAAAATATACTCTCACATACCAAGGGTTCTTGAGAATGTCTGCTAGTGCTTTGATTTTGGAGTTGTGGATAATGACAGCTGCTATATTAAAGGTTATTGAAATGAATTCCCCGCCAGCTTTTCAGATGAACTGCAGCTCTTGCATCCTTACATCAGGGTTAAAAAAGAAGCTGTCTCCATCGCAGTAGGTAACTGCTTTCGTGACGATAAATTGACAATGGAACCCAAAAATGCGTTTCCAACCAACCGTTAAGAGCCAGAGATGACACACTCCAAATTCTGGTTACACGCTCCAAACAACACATAAAGATGAATTTTGGTAATAAATTATTTTTACTCTTTATTTTAACATACCATTTTCTTTATTTAATGCAACAATTTTTTATTTTATATAGTGTAATAGTAAGATATTAAATTTATGGTAATCTTTAAAAAGGGAAAAACTTTATGAAATTCATTAACGCTAATTTTAATTTACAAACAAATTTATATTATTAGGTATATAATACTAAAAATTTAATCAAATATTCGGATTTAGTTTTTTTTGAAAATTTTTTTTTACCTATGTGTATTATTAATCCAATTTTTTGAAGATTACTTTTAGAAACAATTACTTTCAAATACTAAAAATTTACAAATTGTTTTTCATCTTACTAGATAGATGTGCTAGGATATAGAATAATTTGTAATCTATTAAATAAACTAAATTTGTGAAAACTTAAAAAAAAAAAATTTATATAGTGATTATACCCTGTACACAAAGTGTAAAAGTGCATTGTAGACTTGTGTATGTAACAAGCGGAAGGAGGCGCAGTAGAACATATTTTCCTTGGGCCAAAATTCTTAGCATTGGATATTTCAGATCTTGGAAACCATATGGAAAAAATTGGGTAAAAGGTATTCCACTGTCAGGCACCAGCACAAAAAAAATATTCGAACAAAATAAATTCTTACGTATGATTACTAAAAATTTAATATAATACCTACCTTTGCTACCAAAGGTAGTTAGTACGCTCTCTACCATGTTCTTACAACGGAGACATAGTCCGACAGTCCAGTCCCATCGACGCTTTTCTTTAACTGCCGTATTGAAGACCCTTCAAGCAGCAGCTTATTCTACGCACAACATGGCCTAACCGGAGGAGCCAAACTATGTCAATATCGTCGTAGAGCTTATAGAGTGCCAAAGATGTAGAATCAATTTCCGCTCAAACACGGAGTGCATCATCACCCATGCTTCAGCACCATAAAGCAATACGGGAAAGATGAACGTCTTATAGAGTGTTAGTTCTGCCCGGCGAGAGTGGTCTTTAATAATGATTTGCCTTCTGACAAAAAAAAAGTATAGTTTTTAACATCAATCTGAGAGAACAACGGCTGCGATTCTGCTCGAAAAATTCATATATGTACTTTGTTTTAGTCTCATTTACCACCACCACCCACTTTGGAAGCAAAGGCTATAATAACAGCTCGCTGAGTATGACCAATGATATCGATATCATCTGCATTTGCGTGCAACTGGACACACTTATAGTTCATTACTGTACCGTTCCGATGTACTTCGGCCGCAACACAATCTCCATCACAAAGTTGAAGAGGTTGCAGGGGGGGGCATCGCCTTGTCTGAAACCTCGCTCGGTATCAAAATGTCGTCATTCTGCACAGTCGCACCAACTTTGCAGGGATTCAAAACTCAGACAGAGCGGCATAAATGCGATCCCTCAACGGGGATTTATATTCGGCAAAGAGTTGGTGGGAATCAATTTGGTATTGGTGGGTCTGTGAATATCTGGCCAATGGTGGAGTAGAACGCGAATAGCTTTAGTCTCTCAAATAATACGCTTAGAAATTATATGCAATAGAAAGAAGTTTGATCCAACGGTAGTTGGTGCATACCCTTCTTAAGGACAGGATAGAGGAGAAGTCTGAAATTATAGATTAGATTATTAGATTTATTTATTTAAAAAAATACGATTTAGAAAAAAATGATTGAAATGATGTGTTAGATGTGACCTAAAAAATGCTATGGACGAACATTTTTCCGTGTTATTATGCAATAAAATGTATTCTGAAACTGAGAAAAATAAAGTTCTCCCTGGGAAGAACGAGTGGGAACGTTCAACTTCCTTTTAAAAATACCTTCCAAAACTAATTTGCACACAATATGGTAGAGTTCTTACACTGCTGGACAAATTTGGCTCACAAGTGTCTGAAGAAACACTGGAGAGTCGATGAACAGGATGACACTCAACACGCTCCCTATAATGAGTGCTGTAGCCGAAGCATACATATCCGAAAATCATCCTTTTCCAATAATACAGCAAGCGTGGTAGTGAGTAAACTATACATCTTTAGAGCCAAGCCGTGTGGGCTCCAACCTAGTCTATACCAGAAACTGTAGATAATCTTCTGAACCTTTGGCAGCAAATATGCTACTTCCTTAGCCTAAGTGTGACGAGTAGAGAGCCTAGTTAGATAGTTCCTGAGCTAGGATGTAACAAAGTTCAAATTTTAAGTGCTTGTAAGCCACATTGACGGTACAACAGTCTTTACCTTTTGGTATTTGCTGGCACGCTGCGAGCTTTAAAGTTAAAATGCCCTTTGCAAGAGCATAAAAATGAAAAATAAAACATAAAACTGTTGGCAGTTTTTCATATGCAAATTAATGCGACGACATCGTCAGAGCGTCAGCATCTTAAGTGCCATCAGGCCAGGTCGACGCTGCACCCGAGTCTGGTTGCTGACAGTCGCCTCGAGTAGCAGCCACGTTGCATACAAATTGGTGCACTTGCCACCATCGCCAGCCAGCCAGCCAGCCAGCTAGGCAACCAGGTGTGGCAGCAAAAGTAAAAGGCGCTGGCAACGTAACCTGCTACCTGCGGCATAATGCAATTAAATGAGTGCATTAAGGAGCAGCAGGCGCAGCGAAGAACTGACAGGAGTTGCCGCTGCACATTGGGGGCTTGTTGGTTCATTGTTTTTTGCTGGGGTGCAATGATCGACAGGCATGTGCCACACCTATAACGGGCAAGTGGGAGTTTGGTAAGGCTGGTGTTCCATCCATCAGGTTGTTGGTTGTTTGTTGCCTGGCAGCGCATTCTAATGTGATTGCCAGCTGGCGGAAGTCATGCAAAACGGAAGCGGATGTTGTTATCGCTGTTGCTGTTGTTACCATAGTTGCTGCTGTTCATGTTGATGTTGATGTTGACATTTTTCCTATTGCTTCAATGCAGCGGCAATTAAATTAGAACTTGGCGTTGAAATCGAAATTGCAACATTCAAGGCGTAACACCAAAGTGAAACACTCAAAAACCGAGCATAAAAACTTAATAAATATTCATTAAGCGTTAAGCAAAGTCAAGCAAGTCGCACACGTCTATTTACATGTAGTCCTTCCTGGTGCTGTTGTTCTTGCTGCAAAGGATTTGCATTAATTTGTTAATTCAAGCGCGACGCCAATGTGTGTTAGCATTTTGAGTGCCGCCAACCACACACACACACACACACACACACACACACACACCCACACACACACACACATACAAAATGGTGGGCTAACTTGGCTTAAAAGAGAAAGAGCGAGGTAAGGAGTTGGGGCTGAGTCTTAGCCGACCGCCAGGTACAGTCACTGTCACTTAAATGTCATTAAAATTTCAAAAGCCTTTGCTGTCTTCACGTATGTGTGCGTGTGCGTGTGTGTGTGTGTGTGTGTGTGTGTGTGTGTGTGTGTGTGGGTGTGAGGGCGTGGCTAAGGCGAAACTCAGCCACGCGAAACAGTTTGCTTGTAAGCGTGCGAGTCAATGTGGGTGTGTAACCCCCAAGGATATGTGTGGCGACACTCAGCGAAAAAACATTGCAAAAACAGTTTGAAACAAAATGGATGCGATTGCAAATCTCTGAGGGGAAGACTTTTGCAAAAACCAATAAAGTCGAACTTGCGTTTTTTGAAGCAATTTCGGCCCAATCGGTAATTACTATTAGTACTTTAGACGAGAATGTAGATAGTAAAACTCTAGTTGGAATACCTGTTTATATTATTTTTTTACTTTTGCGCAAAAAAGTATTGAGATTGGCCAAACAACTAAAATCTCTAATTTTATGTGTTTCGACGATTTAAGAACTCTGAAAACTTTTCCGGCGATTTAGCCATGTTTTTGTGTTGGGCATGTCTTCAAAGGGTTTCCTATTGAATTTGAGCACTCTAGTCGCTATAGTTGGGTCGCTAGAGGAATAACAATAGTAAATAATTTTCAAAATTTTTTTGATATCTTTTTTTTTTGTTTAAATTTGTCTTAGCTAATTTCGGTTGTTTTGATAAACGTGCGGAAAAGACTGAGTTGTTTACCAACTATTTTTTTATTTTTTATATTTTGATTAAACTAGAAAATATGTGTCGAGTCATTAGTATAACAAACAGAAAAACAGCTCTCATTTTTTAGTTTTTTAAAACCGATGGTGCGAAAATATCTATTATGCGGGTTCTAATAGTAAGTTTAATGTAGTTTCCTTGTGTGGAGTGGTCGATCGCAATACAAAAAAAAGTTTTAAAAACCCGTCCATCATTTGAAAGCTTCTCAAAACTGGCAAAAATGTTTTTTTGGTCCACTAAGAATCGCCAAAACGAATTTTTTCTATAACTTTGGTAGTTGATGTACGATTTTTATAAATGATTTATTGTTGTGCAGGTATCAACGATAACTATGTCTGCTGTTTCTTCTTAGATGTTATTTCCTGAGTTACATTTAAGCAAAGCAACTATATAATTAAATCGAAAAAAAAGGTTAGAGCCATTTGAACATTTGGTATTAGATATGTTTTGTGGTGGGTGCGATGGCTCATCAGAGAAGCTTCACCCAACCGTAGCACTCAGGAAGGCTTGAACATTGTACTATTTCCGAGGTAGTTAAAGAAGAGAAAGAAAAGTTGAAATGAAACAATATGTCAAATTTTGTAATTTTGCTCCTAACGTAGTATAATTCAAAGTAAAACGATGTATGTCCCATGTTCCATTTATATTTGATTAGTTGATTTTTTGCGAGCATCTCGATGCTGAAATAAAATATCAAAATGTAATGTTTCAAAAATCTGCTCTTAAGCCGCAAGAAATTATGGTTATTATTTCCGAATATTTTATTCTAAAATATCAACTTACCTGTCAATACAGGTAATTTTTTTTGGAAATCTAAAAAACTTTGTTGCAGAGTTTCATGTTTCTCTTAATCTGAGTGTATTTTTGTGACACCCTTTTAAAAATCAATTGTTCCAAGACTATTGTAACTTTGACACTCATTAAGCGTATATGGATATACACATGGCGTCGAACGCGACAGTCGTACACGTTATAGTGGACTCAAAGTAAAACACTAAACTAATAGCACTTTGGTAGCACTATGCATAGTGTTAAAGTTAAAGGCAACGAAAAGTTAAAAAAAATTCATTAAACGAAACTAATTTTAAAATGTGAAAATGAACTTGATTCACTTCGGCAGTTATGTATGGTAATAAAAAAATATAATATATATATATAAAAATATAATATAATATAATAGACACCGAGAGTATGATTTTTTTAAATGTACGTATAAATCTTTCAACTGTAGCGTTACGTTTCCTTACTTATACATTCTTTAGGTAAAACTTATTTAACCCAATAACATAACAAGCGTCCATTTTCTCTCAGTGTAACTATAGCTTAAGATGTTACAGCGACAGTATAAATATTTTAAATGCTGTTTGCATGTCGCCATGGAGTTGGGCTTACGCTTCTTTCGAGGTTAAAGGTAGCAACAACAACAACAAACAAGACAATAAAAACTACAACAACAATAAGAAAAGGACTAAGTTGCCGTCTGCAACGCAATTACAATGGCTTAAGGCTGCCAAGGAAGTTTAGCTTTTTATTTGGCATACACAAATTTTGATTTCATTTCGTTGCCATAACTACAAAGGGTATTCAAGGGGGACAGTATACACTTCAACCAGGTGATTTCACGCCATTTTGATTCCTGAACATATTCTCTTACTTACATTTTCCAGCACGTGACCTATTTTTGGGGCACAAGGAGAATGCCTGCCTAGAGGTGAGCTATAGTAGGTGAGGCTCATAAGTGTTATTGAGGCGTAGCAAGTGCCAATATTTGTTTTGATGTGACCTGCCTACAGGTAAACCACTCACACACACTCACAAAAATACACACACACCCATTCACTTTCTGTACTTACATATATGTACATATATAGTATATACCTGCAGAAAGGGGAACATAACTCAGTCAACTGACATAGTTTGTTTTAGGTTTTAAGGCGGCAATCTTTGGGATTTAGGTCACAGATTGCGGCTACATTGACATAGCATTCAGCCGGAGCCAGGACTAAAGTAGTCAAACCCACAGAACGTTAGATTTGCATTTAGTGAAAGCAAAAGTTGCACACAAAATTGAGTTCAAGCTTTAAGTTGCACACACACAGAAGTGCATATTTGGAAAGTTACATCCATATATGCAGGCATTCGTTTTTATGAAATTCGTCTAGCCGCAAAAGCTCAAACGCAAAGCGCATGTTAGATTTAAGCTAGGGCGAGGGTCTCTCAAAGGATTTCCAATAGAAAATAATATATTTTCATAGATCCCTTTAGTAGGTGAGCGGGTACGAGAATACCACCTCAGCAGGTCAAAGCTTATCGCATGAGGCGACTAACAATGAAACTGGCTTCTTTCGAGACCAGTAGATCCACCCCAGGCCTTAAAAAGGTTGTGCGTAGGGCTTGAGACCCACCACGTAAAACCACAATTCCAATGAAAGAATGTATTTACACCAGGCCGTAGCCCGATAACGCGGGTTGTTATGGCCAGTTAAGAAGAAAAGTTTTGATTTCAAGAAGTCAAATTTTTACTTGGCAAAAAAAAGAACGACCTAGATAGCCTAACAAGTTTAAAGATGAAAAAGTGCCAAACAATTCTAGAATTAATTGTTTAAATTGTTTGGAGTTAACTTATCGACCGCTGGAGAACGCCTTGGAGTAACGTAGCTCCCACTTGTTTTGAAGATCTCTGAGCAAGCTGCTTATAAAACAGTTTCTGGCGACGAAAGTTGAATAGAAGAACACTCAGAAGAAAAAGATCTTGCTGGGATCAGCTTTGCGTACAAACGGGCATAACCATCACTGGGAACCTCTACTTAAATTCGTGCGTTTGTGCCGATTTAAGGATCGAGACGACAAAGTGATTTTGATCCACGACAATGCCAAACCCTTTGTGGCGAAATTCACGACTTATTCGCAAACTGTGAAATGGGAAGTTCTGTCATATTCCAACTGATTTCCACTTGTTGTGCAACATGTTGCATTACAACTACTAACGTACATCGTAATAATCATTTAAAGGCCCAAAAGATGACAAATAGTAGTACAAATGATGAATAATACTTTCAGAAATTACACTTTCTTGATACTTAGGAAAAGAAACCATAAAATTTTGCTAGTGTACTCTCTACCTAGTGTACTCTCTATATGGTCCGCCCCTTCGACAACCGCAATGAAGACCTTGCTCGCAGGAGTTTCCAGCGGATCCGCTATTTAGTGTCGTCGTAGAGCTTATAGAGTTCGTTTCATTGGGTTCGGTAGTCGTTGCCAACGCGTAAAGGGCCAAAGATCTTACGAAGTACTTTCCGCTAAAACACTCCAAGTTTTTATGCCATTTAAGAACACAAATTTCTGCAAAAATTCTAAGTTCAAAGACATTGATCGACATACCAATTGCAACTCATCTTTGTTGTTACATTTTCATAATAATTTTCGCCATGTATCATCAATGTCAACTAGGGTTTCCAGACTTGTTGCAAGTAATGCCTCTTGCATTGAAGCTGGCATGACAAGGTGTCCACTGCACAAAAGGGGCAATAAATCTTACAACTCAAACTATAGAGGCATTCCTAAATTGTTTGAGAAGATTATAATTTCTCCTTAATGGAATTGGATTGAGTCATATTTAACTAATAGACATAACTCTCTAAAACTTCTGGGGATCCACAGAGCAGCAGGTCCATCGTTATTCTCTCTTTTTTAATGACCTTTTTAATATAGTGCATATTTGTCTGGTTTTAATGAAGCTTTGTTTAACCTTATATCATCCTTCATCTAGTTTTCTTCTACAGCATGATGTTAATGCTTCCAAATGCATTCTTCGTGTTAATCAGCTTTGCTTAATCTCCTAAAATGTAAGTTTATGTCTTTTTTCAATGTGGCCACCAGGAATATGCCTATTTTATTAATGATGTTCCCCTCGAACGCATCCCTACAGTCTCCGACTTTGGTGTCCTTTGTAAATTTAAATTGTGTTTTAATTTTCATATCTCTTCAATTTTGAATAAAGCCAAATGCAAACTTGGCTATATTAAACGATGGGCTAAGGAACTAACTCCTCTTTATTGCTCTTGTTCGTCCCTTACTGGAATACTGCTTTGGTGTGTGGAACCCACAGTATATTGCACACCAATCAAGCATTGAATCTGTCCGAAAGCAGTTCCTTCTTTTTGTTCTTCGTGGACTCAACTGGGATCATAGTATCCTCTTACCTCCATACCATAGTAAGTTGCTTGTGATTCATTCGCCTAACTTGTCATATCGTAGCAAAACCCCCGGGCTTTTTTCTTCACAAGTTAATTAGACTGCCCAAACTTAGTCAGTAAGCTTAGGTTTGCTGTTCCTCGCTATTCCTTTAGTAAATGTAGCAGTATCTTTGCCTTGCACGACCCTTCTCGTAAAGGTAAATAAAATAAGTCAAACTGGTTCTTTACATTAGATTATCTACATAACATTAAAGTTGATAATATTACCCAAAAAGTATGTTATAGCTTGAACAAACTTTATATTTGGCAGAATGGGCCTTAGAGCTTCTTGAAGCTTCTCATCGAAAACAAATTTGATTCAATTTAATTAGCCATTGAAGGTGACGAATATTGCAATACTTCTTTTATAAATCGTTTTTTGATCAAACCGTGGTGCGCTGTGTTTAAGTCTTTTCCTAAGATTTCGCGGTTTATGTTCACAGTTTTCAGTTATAATCATTAACCCCTTGTTGTATGAAGTTGATTTTGTTAAAGCCATATTCTTTGGGGATATCTTCTTCACCTAAGTTTTAACATCGGCTGAGAACTATGGACATTAACTCCAAAAAATGAGGCAGCCTTAAAAAAATATAAAAAGTACATAAAATAAAGTTTGTCCTGGAAATGTTTGGGAATGCAAAATCACTGGCCGGGGCACAGCTTGCTATGCGGCAAATGAAAATTCCTTTTCCTGGTCAGGGGTTAAGGAGCTCTTAGGACAGAATGTCCTCCCCACCACTCGTTTTTTACTTCCTAAATAGTATTGCAAATCTGTCTGAAATAAGACCCAAAAAGATTGCAGACATCATTGCTGCATCGGGATGGTCTCCCCTCTGATTCTGGATCTGATGATTAACGGGGAACCTACCTTTTAAGTTAACTTTTAAGATTTTTTGTGAATAAAGTATATCCAAAACTATTTATTCAGCACTACTGAACAGCCACATTCCCAGGAACTAATTGGTCAACTTTCGTTTTCATATAGATTTTAGCACTTTTATGGCAGGTATGTAGCACTTAGCGGAACTTTTGACGATTTTTTAAGCCATTCGCAGTTACCTTGTGTAGGTGTAGACATGTCTGTGCATGAGTGCGCATCCGTATCTGTGAGTTGCATTCGAAAAAGCCATTAGCAACATGTAAAGCTAGCAACTCAAACATTTAGCTACAAACGTAAACTAACAACGTAATACCGTTAAAGGGTTTTACGGAGTTAAAAAAAAAAAAGAACAGATGGGCAACCATTTTATTATTATTACAAAATTTGCTTTAAACCTAGCATTAAAACTTAATTAAATTACGCAACACGAACAACCTCAAGTTATAATCCTATTTCGTTTGATATTCTCCTAAACTCCAATTAATTTTTCGCACCAAAAATTATAATCTTGTTCTGGCTGTACTGCCAGCTGTTGCCTTTTTGGGCAGGCACAAATCCTTAATGACTGCACTCCAACCAAGTGCCAAAAAGTTGAAACGAACAAATTTATTAAATGTTTCTTGTTGTTGTTGTTGTTGTTCTTTATTTTTTGGACTTTACCTAATCACCATGGCTAATGCGTCAAGTCAATTCCCATTGCTCCAAGTGCTAACTCCCCCACTTGTTTTTAAATTAATGAAAAAAGTTGTGGAACACCAAGAGCAGTGCAAACTTTGACATAAAACAAAACAATATTTATATTTTATATGTGGGCCCTGGTGGACCCGGCATTGTGGAATCCTTGAGGTATTATTATAAAAAACACAAAATAACACCAACAACATGAAAATACTTGGGTCCTCCGTATTATAAACAAGCAATGGCTGCCAGTTGTTGTTCCAGTTGTTGTTGCTTTTGTTGGCTGGAGCCAAAATGAGTTTATGAGCGTGTCATGTTGTGCGTGTTCGTGTTGCTGTTGTTGTTTATATTGCATATTAAATAAATTTTGTCAGAACAACAATACTGTTTTCTCTCACTCTCTCGATTTCGCTCTCTTTCTCTCTTAACTTGTGGTAATACTCTTGTCGAGTGCGTATTTGATTTGAATTCCAAAATATATTCTATAGTTATAAGCTTCCCAGTCTTGAGATCTCGAAAACACTTGGCATCCAAAACCTCAAAGCTCTGCATGGAATCGAGAAATGACACAAAATCTCAAAGCTATTGAGACTATACTTTTTTTTTCACCCAAAACTGTCAGGCGACGCCTACATGGACCACCTAGAGAGGGGCAAGGGGGCTCTGAGCGAAGCGAGAATCGAGCGAATTGAAACGTAAATCGGTTTGTTTCATCTTATAGATTTTGGAGTGAGGGTAAGCTAGAAGACGAGGATGAGAAAGAGGATGAAGATAAAGACAAGAATAATAAGAAAAAGGGGAAGTGAAACGGGATGTTGGCGGGCGGAGGGAACAGGAAGCGGAGCCCCTAGTTTTTCTGAAAATTAACAGGAAATCAGATCGGGACACAACCAGTATTACCAGATCAATTGAAAAGAACTTTAGCAATATTACGAACAACAAACAAGAATGTATATCCCTAAAGAAGATGCATCCTATTTGGAAGCACATCACACTGTGGTACACAGACGGGCGAATGGAGGCCTCTGCCTTGGAGTAGTCTGAAGTCTCGAACGGTCACTCTGCAAACTTGGAGCAACTTTGTAAGTATTTCGAACTCACACACAGAATTTGGCATAATATGAATTTCAGCTAAATAATCAAAAGATAAAAATTACTAGGCCAAAAGCGGCACTGATTAAGTCCGATTAGTAGTAGTTTCGCAAATGGCTTTAATCTCTTATATAACACTTTCGAAATGGCCTAAATATGCGATAGAAGGAACACTGGTACCACGGTAATTGGCGCACACTGTGGATCACCTTTCTTGAGAATAGGGCAGACGACAACGACGCGTCCCCACCATAAGGTTGATGCACTTTTTGCATCCAATACCACATTTCCCTGAAGCTGCACTGGTACACAATCCTTGCGTCGGTCGCACGAGATTCTTTAAATGCGATCTAAGGAATTATAAAAAACTTTTAGGCCGACGGAACAAGATTTTCCTAAGATGGGTCTCTGGACACACCATCAATAAACAGTGCCGCGTATCCCCAAATAGTAAAGTAGCTACTAAGAGAAAAATGAGAGGGAGTTAAAACGAGAGATTTAAATGAACTGCATACTGGACATGTACTCCAGGCCTTAGCCAAGCGCAGCAGCTACTCGGCTCTTGCAACTCTGATAGTGACTAGACCTACTTAGTGCAAATTACAGGCTAAGAGAACACTCCAGTAAGCTCCAACACCTGTTGGTTGGTGGTGAACTTTAGGAGTAATCCTCGCGGCGCACACTCCGTGAATGTTATGAACTAGCAAGAAAAAAAAATAATGCGATTCCTAGGCGGGTATCGATTAGGTAGGTAGACTATCGCTGCTTGACGTCACACGTTTAGAACCCTGTCATTAGATAATTGTTTTATAGCTAAGAAGAGCCACAATAGATCCTAAGGGTTGCATTACAATGCACCCTGACAGCATTATTATTATTACTGTTAAGAAGCAAAGAAACAAAAGGTTTTCGTATGCAAGATCAATCCAATCCATATTATTTCTTCTTCTTAACTGACAAAGATTTTACGGAGTACTTTCCTTTTCCAAATCCTTCAAAGGGATCAGACTGCGTCATCACATGTTTCAACCCAATAAAGAAAAACGTAAAGTTTAAGCATCTTATAGAGTGTTAGTTTCATCTGGCGAGAGTGGTATCTACTGCTCATTTGCTGTGACGATGGTGCTAAGGAAGAAGAAATTATTTACCACATTGAAATTATAGTTTTCAACATCAATCCATATTAATAGAGCATGGTATAATTATACAAGGTAAGCCGATTCTGACACTCTTGCAGTTTTTCAGTGAGTGAGTGTGAGTGTTTATAAACACTTGTATGCTCTATCAGAATCTCAAAAGAGGTACGCACCAGTGTTAAGTAATCAGTTCTCTTGAAGTAATCACACGGTAATAAATATAAAATTTTGTTGCACCTTTAAAAAAAGGGCATTAACTATCTAAAATGATGGTGGGCAAAGTGAGCAGAGACGTCGGCAGAATTTCAGTCATTGCAATGGTATTTGTGTGTCGGCATAGAAAAGTCGTCAATGTGTTGAGAACATTTGCATGCATGTGCTTGCAAAGGTTTTCTCTGTTGATATTGGCGACTGTCATTGGTCAGAGTTTAGGTTGCTGAAAATAGGTTGTATTTGTAAGTCAGTAGCCTTCCGTTCGGTGCACTATCCGCCAACTGTTGCACGGCTACCTACATTTGTAACAGAACTGTAATGCGACTACCTACTTGCGAGTACGTTCAAGCTACCTAAGTCGGGCACGGCCATGGCTAGCCATTATTTCAGAGCGTAAGCAGATCGCGCCTTCCATACCGCTCTCCTCTTACCTACATGCCCATACAAACAAAACTAGCAGCAACCCAGTTGTAAAAAAGCGGGCAGACGCGGGGGGCTGCTGCCAGTTCGATTCAGTCGTTTCAGAGCGTAAGCAGCACTCGCCTGCCCTCAAATATCCTTTCAACATCATTTTACCAACTGTCATTCCAATGTTCGCAAAACGACCAGTATTGCACTACTTATTAAATGACAATTGGTACATTGCGTTTTCATGTATGTATACGAAAACTTTCGCAGTTGCGAAACTAACTTTACCGATACCTGATCTAAAGAGTATCTATGCTTCGGTACTCTAAATACAGCTACTTACTTTCCTGTTTGCAGACTCTTTCGAGTGTGTGTGTTTGTGTGTGTGCTGGTGCTTGTAACTTTGGTTGTTGACAATAAAATAACATTTTGCACTCACTTATCCCGGCTAGCTGGTTGCTCCTCTTTTTCATGCTCCAACTTACCAAGTTTAAAGAGTTTTAATGAAAAAAGTTTCATTTTTATGCCATTCATATATTTTTTCTATGTCGCTCTGTGTCATATGTATGGTGCTCATATTTATTTGACCATTAAATTGCTTTGTAATAGTGTTGGTGCTTAAAATGTTTTGCCTAGATATATAACTTTACCGTTACGTAGGTGAGCTATGTCCGGAATTTGTCAATAACTGTTTTTTGCTTCATTAAAAGCATGCCAATAAGCACAAAAAAACACTTCATCATTGCTTGAATTTCTTGCGCAAACTTGTTAAGCTCAGAGCACATTGTGTTCGAAGTCCCACAACTACATAACAATATTCATCATACGCACTGTAGGCAGCCCGATTGTCTGTTGCTGACTTCACGCTGTTTAGTTGTTAGCTTCTGGACGCATCGTATTGAAAATCAATCAATAAAACTCCTAGCGAAGTCAATCGTAAAGAATTTTTTATATATTTTTCTGCAAATACATAGAGGCAAACGCATACTTGCATACATACATATTCACATAACTATGTACACTTTTCAAATGCTGTGCGCAATTTTGAAGCCAACATTCCAATAGAAAGTCAAACAGACAGACAGACAGATAGACATTCCAACAGACAGTAATTTCAAGTGACTGACAATCGATTATTTGAAAGCGTAAAATAAGACATAAAGTGAAATAAAATATATTAAATAAGAAAAAAAAATGTATATTTATATTATAGCCGCTTCCTGTTCGTGCTGAAAGACAGGCAAATTCCTCATTTCTCCTGGCAGCAGTTTAATTTCATTTCAACTTTGCCTCGGACTTTGCCATCATCATATACATGGCCCAAAGGCGCTCCACGTCCACTCTAGTCTAAAAAAAAAAAAAATTTTATGCAGACAGTCGGGACGTTGCCCGATAGAAGAATACCCTGTACCCTTTTTCTTTATAAACACTAAACACGGTAAAATGGGAACGGAAGTTTCTACTTTTTATTCTCTTTTTATAAGATCGATATGCCTGTAAACATTTTCCTATTGGGAAGTTCCAATTGACATGTTTTCCTATTGGAAAGTGGGGGCAAAAATTACTTTTGTGCTCATTACTCCAGTATTCTAGGGCCAATAACGTTGAATTCTGAAACATGTATCAAAAACACGTTTAAAAATATATGTGGCAATTTTCAAATCAATATGTTGCGTGGTGCGGTAGTAATTAAGGTAAATCGATTGCGGGGGAAAGGGGGCTTCTATTGAAAAAAAGTGAATACAGTTTTAATGATTTGGTCCACACCAAATTTTGTAACTCTAGCTCACATGCATCCATATCTACAGGTATTGAAATTTTGGAACAGTTTATAGGCGAGGCGAGGGAGGGTGAAATTGTCATATTTTTGAGTTTAACTTTTGATTTACTTATCCGATCTCGCTCGTTTTTGAACGACGCACATCTCTGAGGAGGTTCGAGTTGATAGACTCAATGGAGCGGTTGTCCTGTTGGTTAGCTGGAACCGATTCGTAGAGTCCCAATCGTCTTTTGACAATTGACCACAAATTCTCAATTGGATTGAGATCAGGCCTCTGTGCTGGCAACTCCATCAACTTAAAATTTTGTATAGAGATCCATTCTTTTACTATTTTAGCAGTGTGCTTTGGATCTCCATCTTGTTGGAATGTGATGTCATTCTCCTGATACGCGCATTTTTTAATAAAATCGCAAAGTTGGGTCTGCAAAATTTCTAAATAATCTTCCTTTCTCATGATACCATAAATTTTTTTTATTGGACTAAGGTTCCACCAAGTAAAGCAGCCCCAAACCCTGACATGTCCCCCGACGTGCTTCACTGTTTCCTGGACGTGGCGTTTTTGCATCGACTCTCTGTGCTTTCTCCAACAATACTGCTTCCCATCCGACTGGTATCGATTAAATTTGGATTCATCCGACCATATTACCTTTTTCCAGTCATCCATAGTCCAGATTTTGTGAGCCTTTGCAAATTTCAACCGAGCTTTGACATTCATTTCTGATAAGGCTTCTTCTTTTCTTCTTTTTCAATTCTGAGATGTACCCAATGCGCTTAAGTGCTCGACATGCTGTCCACTGGCTAACGGGCTTGTCTATGGCTGCGGCAGCATCCTTGGGTCTCAAATTTTTCGCTTTCTTCATTTTTAGCATCATAAGTCTAGCATCGACATCAGATCAAATTCGGCTTCGACCCTTCGTCTGATTTTTGGACACAATATTTCGCCTTTATTGCACTCGTGTGACTACCGATTGGCTTATATTTAGCTCTTTAGCGATTACACGAGTTGAGGATCCATTTTCGGTAAGGCTTACTATTGAGTCTTTAATTTTTTCCGACAATTTCTTCATAATTAATACAATTAATTGGGAAAAAATAGTATTGCAAAATAGCACGTGTATATTATATGTAATACGATCGCTGTTGGTCCAAAGCTTTCATATTTAGACTATAAGGTAAAAGCTTAGTGAAAACGAACGGTAAATTCTTCTATTAAGTTTTAAGCTTTTTAAGTTAATAAGCATTTGCTTAAAAGTTTCCCAAAGAGCAAAAGTGGGAGTTGTTTTTGTTTTTAATTTTTGTACTTGAATAATTACACGATTATGTGTCATTTTATATATGGACATATGTAGATATATTAAAAGAATATCCAAAAAAAATTTGGTTCATTTGGTTCAAACTTCATTTGCTCTACTAATAAGGTTTCTGGACGGCTCAACGCTCAGTGGTTGCAAACATGTACTCATATATGCACGCCACTATATATATCCGATTTCAATCATTTTTATAACTTAGATGCACATAAACACGACGCAAACCTCTGTCGAGTTTCGAGTTGATAGGTTCAACAGAAAGTCTGTCTCCTGGGAAGGGGGTGAGATATCGACATGAATCGATAAACTTGCACTTTTCCGGGAAAATGCGCATCTTTTGAGAAACACGGACAGGCGGCCATGTCTATATCGACTCGACTATTGCTCCTGACCATTTTTGGCCATGGAACATATAGTCTGCCACGCCTCCTTCTGCCTGTTACATACATTGCACAAATCTATAATACCCTTTTACACTTTGTGTACAGGGTATAATAATAAAGATTACAAAAAAAAAAGCTTGAATATATATATGAGCATGCAATATTGTGAGTTTTCTAGTTGCCACACTTTCATTTACAATTTGTTGCACAATTTTATTATGACTTTTATTTCTGCTTCAGGTTCTCCTCCTGATCCTGCTCCTGCTCCTGCGCCGCAGAGAGACAACAGCACAGAGAACGCTTAAGTGCATATGAAATTTAATTAGAGTTTGTCCAGCTGCACACACACACACACACATATATATATATATATATATATATATATAAAGGATATTATACAAGCAATTTTATATAAATTTTGATAGCAACCAATAGAAAGAAAATGACATTAAATTTTGAACATTTATTCATATTGAGGCCTCATGTTTTAGTATCCTTTGAGAACAAGCACACATTTTTTGGTCTAACAAAAAAATGCCGCATTGAGTTCATTTAAATTAAGCCACATTTTGTCGGTGAATTTTATAGTGGTTTCGTATTCTAACAACAGCACTAAAAATGTTCACCACAATTTCACTTAAACGATGAATATTTCTGACTTCAGGAAACAAACAACTGAAGGTGTCAATTTCATAGAAGCTAACTCAAAACGAAATGAATGAATTTGAATGCGTGTGCAAGGTGAAATGAATGAAAGAGACGATAAGAGACTCTAATTGCAAGCTGAATGCTCAAAAGCTGACTATGAAATGATTCAAAAGCAGAACAGAATATATCTGGTTTTCTTTTTCTTGCTACGCAATATCGGGTTTCTTTAAAAAAGGAAATCAAATTCTGCGCCCCAAAATTATCATTGATTTGTGCTTCTTTCTCTGCATTCAGGGTCAATACCTTTAAAATGAGCATAATATGAAGACATAGAGCGAAAATAAATGGTTTTTGGACTTCGTTCGTACGTACGTTTTTCCAACTCCAAATAGCCAATTCTCGAAAACTAGAGACTTAGTTTTGAATTTCTAAATAGAGTCTAAGGTAAAGGCAGAAGAACCGGCTGACAGACACGACATCTGTCCTAGGTTGTCTCACATATTCCGATTCCCACTCGAAATACTACGATTGGCCAAAAAATTAAAGTGTATTCGCATTGCTGTTGATGAGGTCATTGTTAATTTCCAAATAAATGTAAATTCATATTTTCAACTTTGCGAGAAATACTTATAAAAATTGGCTGCAAGAATGCAATCCGCGTACCACGATTCTTCGAATAAAGTATTCCATTTTTGATTCGGGATAAATTACAGAAAATTTGAAACTGCTTAGTTTCTAAGCTTTGCCTCCAATTCAGAAAATAGCTCGTTGCCGTCATTACCTCAACATTTCTTCCTAAGAAGACACCTGCATTTTAAGACCTTCTTTTCTTAATTGACCATAACATTTCTTTAGAGTTTAGAACAAATTTAAAAACGTAAATTGGAATTGGAAAAAAATAATTACAGCTTTGAAATTTACCTTTTACGTGCATCCTCAGTTGATCTTACTACTTTTTTGCCTGTAAACATCATAATTTTCGATCCAATAAGATCTCTTTGCCCTGGGCATCTTTGCCAACGATAATAATAAAAATTTGTTGCAGACAGTCGAAACGTTGCCCGACAGTGGGATGCCCTGTACCCATTTTTCCCATGAAAATCTAATTTATGTGCAAATTTTTGAATAAAAGCGTTGATGGGTATGGGCGTTACTAAGGTAACTGGACTACGGAGGGTGGGGGGTTGATTCGGCAAAATGTCAACATTGTTTCGTTTATAAGCTTAACATGAGTCTTTGTACCAAATTTGGTGGCTCTAACATAAATGTTAACCTTAACAATGCAGTAAAAAGTAAAATTTTGTTGCAGTTTATAGGAGGAGGGGCATAAAATTGCCACATTATTACTTATACCTTCTAAACTTTCTATCCGATTTTGATAAGTTTTACACAACATATGCACAATAACAGTGTGCATGAGTGTGTTAAGTTCCAATCGGATAGCTTTTATGGTGTGGGTGTAAACCGCGAAAATTTCTCACGGGGGAAAGGTGTGTAGATAAACTTGCTCTTTTCCTGGAAAATGCGCATCTTATGAACAAAATTTTTTGGTTTGACTCTCATCATAGTCTCTTTGAACAAAAGAAAGATGTACTTTGTCTTTCACTCATTTACAACCAGACGCAGCGTGGCAGATTCATTTTCAAAGACTCCGGGAACTGCTATCTTAGTACTTCCAATGATAGCAATTGGAAGAAGCTCTCTCCTACCTAGGCGGAGCTTCGTGTGTTGCTCAACATCATTCTGCATAGGAGCACCAACTTTGCAGGGATACCGAGCTGCTTTAAAATCGACAAAACTATGGTTGGTGTCGATTTGGTATTGTAGTTGTATATTTTCCAGGATTTGTGGTTGTGTCAATGATGTCAATGGATGATCACACAATACGCTCAAAAGGGCTTTATATGCAAAAGAAAGAAGATTGATACCACCGTATGGTCACCCTTCTGAAGTTCCATTCTTATCTAGTAATATTCTTCCAAGAGCTGGTGCAACACATTACCAGTGTAGTCTTGAACAGCTCTGCAGGCCGGCCATCTGGCTTTGTTGTTCTTGAGCCGTTTGATTGCGACCCTAACTTCGTCATGGCTATGCGGCGTCTTCTATGATTGGCCTAGTTATACGCACACATACCGAGTGTATACTATGCATTTCGAATCAGTTGTTTTTAATGAAAACAAACCTTATAATTTAACAAAATAAAACAAACTTTTTTTTAGAAATTTTGGATTGAATTCACATCCCACGTGTGTCCTTCTCTTCGTTTACAAAGTAAAGCTTTATAATGTTAATGGATTTTTGGCAGATGTCACGGTTTTCATGCGCTTCCAAATATACTATTTTGTCAAGACCTAAAATAAACGGTTTGCAATTAATCAAAAATAATGTGTATTTCGCATTAATTCAATGAGTCGATGGCGAACAACGAGAGTATAAGACATATAAGTACGAAACATATTCCTGCTTACCACCACATTCCTCAATAGCCACGGCATAGAGATTGGGCCGCACTTGAATCTTTTTACCCACTTTCAATATGTTTTCCAGCGCCTCCAGTGCTACCTGCACAGTGTCAGAATCAACAACTGTCAAAAGTTCGCATATGGGTGGCACACAGCCCACTTGAACCAAATAATGAATTTGCTCCAAGGTGCCGCCGCTGGTGGCATTTGAAATGGCCCAGGCACCTTCTTTACGAGTTTTAAAATCAGTTTCCATGATGCTCATCAACATAGGAAATATGTTGGCGTTGATAAGCTCCTGTATTTGATCACGATTGCCAGCTGCAATATTCGATATGGTCCAACAGGATTCTTTTTTAGTAGTTTTGGACTGTGAGCTTAGCAAGTGACTTATGCAGGGCAAGGCATTACAGTTCAGTATCACTTGGGTCTGCTGATCATCACCGGTTACAATATTTCCAACAGCTCGTAACGCTGGTGTGCTTACTTCATTTCGTGGGTGCCTTTTAAATAGATGAACATTTAATGGACTTTTGATCGCATCTAATAATAACTAGACTCACATCAACAACTCAACTAGGCGGCGGCACACGCCTGCATCTATGACGACTTGAATTTGATCATTGGGTCCATCCGAAAGATAACTTATGGCCCAGCATGTATAGCTGAGAATCTCCACATCAGTATGATTGAGTAAATGTGCTAGTATGGGCAGACCATGCATGGTTTTTGAAAAGTCGGCGGGAGGATTTTTACCACGGCACAGATTTGAAAGCGTCCATACTCCGTTGCCTATCATGGCGATGCGCTCTGAGGTGCTGAGTACGCTGAGGAAGACGAAAATAAATTAAGTGATGAATATTAACTAATAGCAAGCTACTTACTGCAAAAGCGGCTCCAATATGCCAGAGCCAAGTAAGTGATCTCGCCACGTGGGCGAATCGCCTGCAATGTTTCCCAGCGCCCATACAGCCTGCTCTTGCACACCCGCATGAGGGCTGGATAGCAGCTCTTTAAATATGGGCACAGCTCCTGCCTCAATGACAACTTTTGTTTGATGCGATGTGCCCGACGCAATATTTGCCAAAGTCCAAGCGGCTTCAAACTGTAGCGAAGCATTCTCATTATTCCTCAAAAATGTCACGAACTGTGGCACAATTCCCTTTTGTATAACTTTCTCGATGGGGGGATTTGGAGCTCGCGACAACAACTTGCGAAAATTTTGTATAGCCTGCAACTGTACGCTCTGATTTTCGCTGGAAAGATGTTCAGTTAAGTCCAAATCGGCATTGTTATATGGTAGTTTATCGTTAGCAGACATTTTAATATTGGAATAGAAAATTGATACAACTAAATTAGCGCTGACAAAAATTTAAATGCCAACTTATTTATTTCATTATTCGTTATAGGTTGCTATGTGATGTTCAATCCACATACGAACTAGTTAATGCTATTTCTTGGCGCCATAAACTTAATTCTGTATTTAGTTAATAGATAAACTTAGGATATATAATGTTTTATGTTCTTCAAGACTGGCGGCAATGAGTAAGTTGCATGCGCCATGAGAGCTTGCCCGATGATTGGAACCTTGGTGTCCTCTGCACTGTCCTCATTAAGGGTGACCCCGCGTTGTTCGCTAACTACCGTGGTATCTATCCTCTTTCTATTGCATATAAGGCCATAGCGAGCGTATTATGTGAAAGATTAAAACTATTCGCGAAAGAACTGATTGGATCCTATCAGTGTGGCGTCAGGCCTGGTAGGTTCACCATTGACAAGATACTCACACTACGCGAAAAGACGCACGAATACCAAACCGACACCCAACATCTCTTTGTCGATTATAAAGCAGCACCTAATAGAACTCAGCTTGGAAGGATATTGTACCGTCTGTTTAAAAGTTACGCCATTTTGAAACAATTCGTAAGATAGATTCGATTTGTGGTGGGTGCGATGGCTCATCAGAGAGAGTTGAAACCATCCCTAGCACTCAGGTACCTTGCCTATTGTGCCAGAATTCGTAAGATAATTTGATCAAAAGTTACTAGATAAGACGAGTCAAAACTAAGCTGACTTCTCAGATAGTGAAATAATGGTTTAATAAGACATAAAATAAGGAACTATAAAAATATCGATATTCGTATAAAAATTTGTTTTCAGATTCGCTTAGTAAAACGAAGCTGCATCTAAAATTATGTAACCTCTTTTTTTCTTGCAACATGTTTCGAAATTCCTTGGCCACTTTTGTTGTAAAGATGCTACGAATGTGTCCTGCCCCTGCCGGCCATTTCCTGGCATGTCATGCCAGGCGCGTCCAACCTCAAAGCCGAGCAGCTCCTGCCCGAGCTACTACTCCTGCTGCTGCTGCGGTGCCCATTATTTCCTGAATTTAATTGCACTACTCTCTGCTGCGGTTTTCTGCTACATTTGTTGCAACTTTGGCGCACTTGCACAGCAGCCGGCTATAATGTACTTTGGCTAACCAACACTAGTAGCTGGGTTGGTCCGCCCACCTCTAAGCCTCAGCTCCGACATCCTGTCAAGCTCTCGAGCTGCCCCTTTTTCTGTAATTTTTTTTTTTTTTTTATGTGTGCGTTTGCGGGTTACTTGCAACCTTCAGCACCCACTGCGATGGTCATCAAATGATTTATACTTTAATAAGCGTGCACAGGACATGCGATGAAATTAGATGTGCTGTCCGGACTCACATCACACTCCGTTGCTGCCATTTTTCTTCGACGCGCACAAAAGGAATTTGCGCAATTTATGGGCTAAAACGTTAAATGGGCGGGGCATAAAAAATACCAAAGCAAATGCTGAGAGGCAAAGAGAAATTAAGCAGCAAGAAAGGATATTGCCAGGTTATCGAAGGCAGGTAGAAAAATGTGTTACAGTCAGTGTTGCAGCGAATGTCGGATGCCCTATATAACGTACCAGAAAAGAAAATAATAAGCGCATATGTTTGTATCTATAATGAGGTTTACTTACATAAGATTGCGTCACGGGATGTTTGAAACGTGAGTGCAACATCAACTTTTCTCTGGGTTCTAGAAGTTCTTCTTCCTAACTGTCCATTACAACCCGTTATCGGGTTACTGCCTGATGTAAATACACACGATAGCTCCAATGTTAAGATTTGAGGAAAGGTGGCAGATATCAACATATCCAAAGAAAACTTGTTATAAAATCTTAATTAAAAGCATTCAAAGGTGTAAACAGAAGAAAGGCGACTTCGCTTTCAATGATGTTAGTTATTGCAACAATTTTGTGGCATTCGACTATGACCTCTTCTGACTGTTACATAACAATTGCAATAATCTATAATATCCTTTCTGAGGTGCAGTGACGTACAAGAGATGCAGCTAGCGATTATGAGCATGCCAGATGAAGGAAGGAAGATTCATAAAAGTATTTACGGCATTTTTGCTATAGGGTACAAAAATATTAAAAATAAAAAAATTACAAAAATACCAAATGCAACTGCTTAAAATGTGCAACTAATTTTATAAAAAATTGCTATAATGCTGTCTTAGAAATGTGCTCTGGACTTTGCGCTAACTCCGAGTCAGCAAATTTAATTGCAACTTTGCAAAATTGCAAAGCTACTAGAAAACAGTAACTTCAACTTTGTACCGGCTTTGCTTTTTCTTTTAGCCCTTACCCAGTTCTATGATATAGCTTTCTAGGCTTTACATCTCCCTTACAAATCCATTCATCTTTTCACCTTTTATCTTCGAAGATAAATCAGATCTGTTAAGATAATTATACTTTAAACGTTTTGTTACAATTTTTTTCCTTGTCTTTTTTAAACCTCAAGCTTATTCTAATGCGTTTCAAATATTATTATCCAACTTCTTATAAGAATTTCCGATGAATCTTTTACAACACAATGTCTGCAAACTCTTTCAACCTCGACCTTGGTTTAGTTGTCGGTTCAAGTCGGCTGGGTTTCGCTTGGGGCTTCTTCTTCTTGACTGACCATAATAACGCGTTAGGAAGGAGAGTATGTACCCATCTATTTTCAAAGTTTGCATTTGTGTCCTTGCCAAGATAGGACAGTGTCATGCAAGTTATGTCGGTTCGTTCTCTTCAAGACAATGAGATTCATATTGGCCAGCTGAACAAATGTATTAAATGCCTTAGCCTTCTACCTTACTAGGTTTCTTTCTTCTTTCAACGATAGAGACTTCTAGGAGCCTTTGGATTTGGTCCACACAGCTTTTTTTCATAGATCCAGAATTGCAAAGATTTAAAATTTCCAGTCGCTCATGAAAAGCTTGAAATAACCAAGCAGCTATTGTCCGTGCATTTCGTTTTAAAATCGTCTGTATAGAAGACATGGGTGTTCGCCTTCAGTATGACTCCTGGAATATATTCTATATACTTTTTTGTCATCTTTAACCCAATAAATATCCTTATAATATAAAAAAAGTCATCAAATTTCTCATTCTTGTTAAAGGGTACAAGACATTTTTAGTACTTTCATTTATGTACAAGATTTTTATTTGTTTGAATCTACAAAAAAAAGGCGGCCTGTTTATATATTTCAAACTTTTTTATGTATAAAAATTCAAAAATAGTATTACTCCCACATTGGCTTAAATAAATAATTTACCTATTAATATGTCTCAACCGGCTGAATTTGAATTGGATCAACATTTTGAGTCACAGATTCGTTTATGCGCCGATGTCTACGGCAAGAAAATTTGCAAATCGGATATCATTCTCAGCCAAAGCTGGCTAGAGCTTCTCAAGAAAGCGCCCAAGAGCCAGAAATATGCGCGCAACTGCCTGATGCTATTAATGTACAGCCAGTTGCGCAAAATGGGCCATTTGGATAAGCCATTTACCGATAAACAGAATCTGAGCAACGACTTGGAGCAGCTGGTGCACGATTACCATGGCTGCATACCAGAAGAAGATACCACAGATGATAATTGTAGCGAGGATATAGCTGTCAATGCTCTTAGTTATGGGACATACAGAAGTGCCGCTGGAGCAGATTTCAAACAGACTAAGAAGAACTTACCAGCGGAAGATAATCCTATAGAAATACCCGATAATCAAAGCGAATTCCTTCTAAGCACTGCAGCCAATGAGTGTCTGCTCAAGGAGATCAAATCACTGCATAGGCAAACTTTGGCGAACAAGGCGATCTATAACATGAGCAGCATGAGTTATAAAACTAAAACCTTGCCAAATGGATGTGATCTGAAGAAGGAGCAAAGCAAAACAATGACGCGTAAAACCTATCAGCACATACTGGATGCGCTGGAACACCTGAAAGACTGGTCAAATGGTGACGGTCACGTCGGCTTCCTTAGTACTGCTTTTCGGTATTTCACATTAGATGAACCCGAGCTTCATGCTAATGTCAAAGAACTTGACCTCAAATTCGAGTGCTGTCTTAAACGTATAATAGAGGTGGAGTGTAACCGCCGTGAGAAGAACGTACGCAGGCTCTACGATCAGCTGTTTAAGGAGAAGCACAATGAGCAGCAAGCCAAGGAAAAACAGTTGCAAATCGATCATCTCGCTTTGGCGCAGGAGCGCGAAAGGTTGCACTCGCGTGCTGAGCTACTAGAGCAGCGTGAGGAGGAACTCTGGCAGGGCAAGACAGCCGCTCAGTTTCATTCAACACATCAAAGTATAACCAATGCTTTGAACTGCCATCAATGTCGCAGTAACTTTGTAGTGGCGGATAATTTATCTTTAGCTAACCAAACGCTCCCATTGCAACAGCAAAGTTATAGCAGCTTATGTTTAAGTGATAGTTCTAACCAATCCTCAAACCCAAATCGGCAAGCATAACAACAACACCGCCAAGACAATTCACATTCAAATGCGTGTGACGCTAAGTGCCACCTGGAAACCAGAGAGAGTAAGTTGTAGAAGCTATTCTCACTAGATTATTCCTAGATTGCAATCTTAAAATTATGTTCTATGTGCACATAGTGGGTCAAGAAACATGTCAACCTAGAGATGATTGGTATCAAGATGATCACTCAAAATACGTTTGCATAAGAAGTTTTCTTCAATAGCTGTATACTACAAAAAAGGGTTCACTTAAAGGCGGCATTAGAACGAACATCAAGAAAAACAGATGATATATTGGTAGTACATTCTTTAGTAATCGGATGACATCTTAAATTCAAAATGTTATTTTAAAATATTTTGTATTTCTCCAAGAATTTACAATTTTTGAATGTTTGAACCAATAAATTAACTAATGTTCGAGAGATGATCTCGAGATAATATAGATGTAATAATTTGTCAAACTATAGATATCTTTATCGCCCAAACGGTAAATAGGCATAGTAACTTGATTTAAATTTAATACTGTTAGTACAAGCTTCCAATCAGCTCTATTTAAGAAGAATTTTCTGATAGTCGGAGAGTGCGGAGTCAAGAGTCAAATGGATTAGTATTGCATATTTTAGAAATCGTATAAAACATCTTTGAACGCAAAAGTTCGTTGAATAAGTATATTGTGTTTGCTTTTTTAATTACTAAAATCAATAAATCATTTAAAGTTTGATAAACTTTTGACAGCCTTACTGCAGATTCACACACACACACACACACTCACATGTGCAGACTGTCAAATGCCATTGGTGCCTATAAACAATAAGTGAACGAGTTTTGGACTTGGCAAAACGCAAAACTTTTAATGTAGTTTTAATTTTCTCGTAATCGCGCTGGGAACTTTGACACAACAACAAATACAACTAGCAGAGCAAAAGCAGGCGCATAACTTGGCAACACACACACACACTGACAGTAAGTCCTAGTCAGAGTCCTACTTCCCGTTAGACCCTTTTGGACTTGGCTCAAGTCTGCGAGAATCTCACGCACTTAACACTAGAATGCCAAGGACTATATCTTTTGCCACTCAGCAACAGCTTTGTTCGTAATTAGTTTTTAAGCGCTGCAACTACTTAAGTGTGTTTGGGAGAGTGTGTGTGTGTATGGGTGAGTGTGTGTGTGTTAGCCACATTGGCATTAGATATGACAACATGCAGTTAAGCACTTCTTAATGATGGCGTTGATGCTGCCGATAATGGCGAAATAATAATGAAATTGAATTTCTTCAAAAGCTGCCAAGTTTATAAATTTAATGAAGCCAAGAAACCGAGTAACTCAACTATGTTGATGATGCTAAGGGTTTGAAATACGGTGGAAACGAGAGAGAGCATAGCATAAAAGTTAGAAGAAGTTCTGAGAATTTCATGCAACAAAAATGTATAAAAATTACAATGCATCACAAAAGCTCAAAATACCAACAAACTGTCGAACGCGTCTAAAAGCGAGTAAGAAAGAAAAGATAGACGACTAAAGGCGAAAAACCGAATCATAGATATCCTTATGGCAACACAACACAAAGTAATAGAGTGGAATCCTGGACCATTGAAGAATTTAACATTTTTGTTGTGAGGCTGAGTAAGAGAAAGACGTACTGTGCTGAAAGTGCTCGCTTTTCAGCAATTCGACTCAATGTAACGGCCAAGGATTCCACTCTATTAAATGTCATGTTTTTTGGTTTTAAGCAATAGTTTTTGCCTTCGTCTTGGTCTTCGTCTCGTATTACGACGACCCCGCAAATTAACAGAGGGTGAACAATGGCTTATCGTGTAATATCGTATAATAATAAAAAGGATTTTCAGAAACACAGAAACCTCCAAGTTAGAGTCGATTCCCAATCTGCACTTCATTAAAGCAATGCAAGCGCTCGCTCACTGACCGTACCCGCCCAACAAGTAGTGACCCACACGGTGCCGATGAGTTTATTCCGTAATATGGCTTTTGCTATAGCTCAGTGTCTGTATATCTCAATCTCATCTTTCAAAATGTTCAATATTGATCAAATATTTTCAAAATATTTACCTTTATATATTATTTAACAACTCAAATCTCTATTTTACATGCACTTTAAATGAAGAACTTAAAGGCCTTTCAAAAACGTGAATCAGCAGCAAAATTATAGTCTCTCAATGAATTTATAATCAATCCAAATGATTACGATTTCTGAAGCAGCATTGCAAGAATATGTGAATGCATAGGCGGTTAGGATCGATTCCATTTGATCCAGATGATTTTGAAGTGTTTTCCATAGCCTTGTAAAGTTTATAAGGAAGTTGCAGCTATGTAAAAGTTGTAGTAGTAAAGTAGATATACATCATTCCTAAAATATTCCGTTTCCTCAACTACTTTCTGCCAAACGAGAATAACCAAACCGATAAGATTAATTTTAGCAGAGCACTTGTCATAACTATGTGCAAGCGTTACCAATATCACACCAAACTAAACATACCCTGCGGTAAGGGAATAAAAATTACTAAAAGAAAGTATTGAAAGTGTGAAGTGCAAAAAAGTTTCCTTTTGGCTTTAATGATGCGTGCAGACAGCAAAAGTTTCATCTAAAGCAAATGGGAAAAATTTGAAGTACGAGCAGAAATTTGGACTTGACTTCCTGTTCGAAGCAGACAAGGACTAGAGTAAAACCGACCATAATAATATAAGTAAAAATGAATGCACAAAATGACAAATTTCTGTGGCATCACGAATTGACATCGGTTACATTAATACTCTGAAATAATTTCTTGCTCGTAACGCACAACCGATATATAGATAAGTGAAAAGTAATTGCTGTCACAGCAGAAGCACAACTTATGGATACAGAAGCCCTAGCAATTATGTGCACTAGCGCTTTCCAAAGTTGACTAAGTTGCTTATGGCATACAAAAAGTAGTCAAGCTTGGAATGTTTTCATTTTAGGAGCATCACGAGACGAAGTAGCAACAGCTGCGCCAAACTACTATGCAGGCAACTGACAAACTCAAATGGTTAGAAAAGTTGCATTTTTGCTGCTACATTATTGTACATAACCATTAGGTGGGCGGCAAAGCAACCGTTAGCAGTAGTAGTTCCAAGTAGACTTACTATTCACTGGAGTCCAAGATGACACTGTGTGTTTATCACATTTTGCAACGACACTTAATGGTTTCCTTCTATTGCTGCGTGCGTTTGACGTTGTTCAGACTACTTTCCCGGTTTTCCAGCTGCGGTTGTCGTAAGAGTGAAGTAGTGCACTTTGGTGTAGCCCAAACTGGCAAAAGGCTCGTTAAAGAATAGCTTCTATATATTTACATTTTTGCGTCTTTATTTTTTTTAAAGTGTCGCTTGGCAAAAGTTTCACCCACAATAAGTGGAAAAATCAAAGTAGCCTCAGCATATACCTTAACTGGTGTTGCATCCTTACGTATTTTGCCCCAGGATACGGCCTCATCTGGTCTTGCACCACTATCGCTGCCATCAAACTCCGATGCGGTATTAATGAATACAGAATAATCCGCACCATTGCGCATAAGATTTGCATTGCATATGTGATGCTTAATTACACCACCGCCTACTATAATCATTCCGCTATTAACAGCTTTAACGGCCATAGTGTTAAGCCGCCGCAGATCGGAGAGTATATCCACAACCAAACCGGGCTGGCGGAATGAATGAAAATACATCATGTCACCCAAGCTGCCGTCTGTCAGCGCAGGACAGTACACAGGTATTTTGTTTTTGGCTGCCCAGTAGTAAATAGAACTGGCATCGTTAATACGCTCGCCTAGTCTGTGTATAATGCGTGATGGTGACCATACTGTGCCTTTAGATCGTTGTTCCTCCAGCATTTCGTCCAACAGTGGCATTAACCAGTCTTCAAATTTACAATAATTGTCATTGGGCACTAGCAGATTTCCTATGCGATTGATGCCGCGTTCACGCAACTCGCGTCCACTTAGCTCAAATGATCCCATAAATGTTGGCGCCAAGCATTTAATAAAATCTTCCTCCACACCGCCTGCAGTGGTTACAATGCAATCGATCATACGATGTTCGACTAGAAAGCGCAAGGTCTCACGCATGCCTGAAGAGACCAGATTGGAGGTATAGCCCAGAAAAATAGTGCACTTGCTGCGCCGCTTAATAAACTCATCCGTTTCGTGAATATCCTGCTGCTCAGCGTCCAGCGGCTGTGCCCTGCAATCTAACTAACAGTGTTTAGCGTCAGGTTGGCCTACACTATAAGCAAAAGCAACAGCTTACCATTTTGTTTATTTCTTGTATGGCCAGACCCAGATTTGTCGCCTGAAATCCGGTGTGCACATAAGACTCAAAGAGCTTGCTGTAATCCACGCCATCATTGAAATCATAACCTTGCACTTGTGGCGTGCCTTCGGCTATGCGCTCGCTACGCTTCAGCACTGCATCCTTGGCTATTTCTGGCTCGCCGGACATTATTTTGTAAACACAATAAATATCGTTGCTCTTCACAAAACATGTGCGAATCACCAGGGCTACCAAGCACAGATGTCGCTGTTTTGCTCGCCAGACAGCACTAGTCTATACAAGCATTTACCAACACTGTGCCATTGGCATTGAATGACAGCAAAAAACAAAAGAGGATTGGAATTATAGAAAGCAATTTTTTTTGGCAAAAAAATAAACCCAAAATTACGGTACGTCAATAAATTTAAACAAAAACCATAACGCAAAATATTAAGCTACAATTTTTATAAAATTTTATTCTTGAAAAGCAGTAGGAACATCGCATACACTTGGTACATAACAAGAAGAGGTTGCAACATTATACGGAGACGACGACGCCCGCGCCAGGCAGCTAACAAATTTAGCAAAATGATTAAACTTTTCACGATGAAACAACAAAAAAAAGATGGTGACCAAACGGCGCGCGGTGGACAGCAAAAGAAGGCATCAGCAGCTCAACTTCGCATACAAAAGGGTAAGAGTTCTAGCCAAGCAAAGCAAACGACTCTTGCTGACCGTGAAATTTGTTTTGTTTATGCTGGTCGCGATTAGTCATTGAGCGTAAAACTAAAAACACATATTTAAATTATATTTGCAGACATAAACGAGTTAAATCTGCCAAAAACATGCGCCACGGAATTTCCCGATCCCGACGATTTGCTTAATTTCAAATTGATTATATGTCCGGATGAGGGCTACTACAGAGATGGTCGTTTTATATTCAATTTCCGCGTTGGATCCAATTACCCACATGAGCCACCAAAAGTGAAATGTGGCACAAAAGTATATCATCCCAACATTGATTTAGAGGGCAATGTATGCTTGAATATTTTGCGTGAGGACTGGAATCCTGTGCTGACCATCAACTCTATTATTTACGGCTTGCAGTTTCTGTTTCTGGTAAGCCGCACATCTAACTCATATAAATACACTCAACTTTTTATTCCTAATATTTTAAGGAACCCAATGCCGAGGATCCGCTCAACAAGGAAGCTGCTGACATGCTACAAAGCAATCGTCGCCAATTTGAGTATAATGTGAAAAGGGCAATGCGCGGCGGCTGTGTGGGCGAAACCTATTTTGAAAGCTGCCTCCTCAAGTGATATAGAAAATCAAAAGTCTTTAATTTAAGGTACGGCGTCTGCCTGCTTGCCTTAATTTTAGGTTACACTGGTCGCGCTTTTATTAGTTCTAAATATTTGAAAGGTTAACTCGGGGTAAGCAGTTTGCAGGCTGCCGTCAACCACAACAACAACAAACACAGCAACAACAACACAAGCCACACATCGTAGCGGCCGAAATTACCAACAACAAATTATTGTAATAAAAATATAAACTACGAACTGTCAACAAATCGCAAATGCCAACAATTTTTTTTTTTTAGTTTTAATATAATTTTTATTTTGCAATTTAAATTAAACCCCCCCATAAGTTTACTTGCCTGTTTGCTACCCTTTCTATAGTATTATGCTATGCCGCGTAAGCTTTATGTTACGCCACAGACTTAAGTCAGCAACCGCAGCCTGACGTCCTACATTACTGCGCAAATCGTAGAGCCGACTTATTAGACCCACGCGTATATCATCGGTGGCCATGAGCTTCAGTAGGTTCTGCATCAGACTTGTTGGCAACTGGCGCAGCACAGGCATGATTCGCTCCCCGCCGCATTCTACTAGCGAGGATATAAACTGGTAGACAAATGTTGTTTTTGGCGATAGTTCTTCCTCGCTTACAAACTGCTGAAACACCTTGAATATGTGCTGCAAACTGGACTTCAGTGGTTCCTTAAGATTGTTAGAGAGATTTGTGCTCGTATTGGAATTGCACATTAATGCAATACTAGATGTATTGCCGTTGGTTTCAGTAAAATCGTTGGAATTATCCGAGTTTCCCTCACCAATTACTTTCCGCACTTTGGCTGTATTTGTCATTTCTTCCTCATCAACAGAACGTGCGCGTTTCTTGACAGAAACATTACCGCCAGCATTCTGATTTTCAAAGCAGGAGATGATGCAGTAAACACAGAGACGCGCTAGCACAAGAGACTGTGGCTCGTTGATATCGTCTCTGTAATATAAAGCATTCATTTATATTGAATATCTGCGTGATCCATAAATTGGGTTTGGTGCGAAATAAGAAAACTATTTACAGAACGTGCCGTACTATATATAGCATAAGTAAACTGACTTCGTTACCTTACCCTAGCGGGTTTTACAAAATTACCAGGATTCAAACCGAAAAGAATTTAAACCATTTGCACCTTGTTGCGCTGGTACACTAAATATGTAGGTGTCTCAATTTATGTTTCCGTTTGAATCCCTAATACCAAGTACCAAAACGGAATACTCACCCTTGCCGCTTGAGAATCAATGGAGCCACCACATACTGTAGCAAAGCCTCCGTATTGCGCTCAATATCCAAATGCATAACAGCAAACACAATGTCCATGGACTTCGCCATATCGCGTGTATACTTGCAGGTAAGCAACTGCTCCACCAGTTGTCGGGTCAGCCATGTGGGTCCGCCGGCCAGCAGCAATGACTCCAGCGTCTGGGCAGCACGCACTGGCAAATGGCCGGCTTCGACCACAGATTGCCAAACCTCATGGAATTGTTCGACAAGAGGCGATTGTGATATGAGGCCTTGAGTTGGCGCACCGCTGCGAGACTTAGTATTAGGCGCGGGATGCACATCATGCTGCATTTTGCGTATAATTTGAAAGGAAAGCGCCAAACGCTCTTTAACATTCTCCTGGCTGGACATATCCTCGCTAGTTGGCGGCGCCAAAAACTGTTGAATCATATTAAGCGGCTTTAGGAGCTCTGTTTCGCTGACGGAATACATATAGGCGCTCAGGAAAGAGGTGGCACACACGGAGAAGGAAAATAGGCGCCGTTTGATATTGTCCAAAATGCTTTTAACATCGGCCGAGGATAGAGTTTCCTTTTCCCAGGCAATAAGCACATGATGCAGCACGCCTGGCAGATTTAAACATATGTCCTGCCAAGTGAGATTACTGGTTTTCAGCTGTGCAGCCGCCTCAGGTTTGCTTAGACTTAACAAAAGCTCATCCACAATAGCGTCGTCACAGAGCGCCAGTATCTTTTTTGGATTCTTTAGCTTATTACGTTCCACCATGCACTCGCGTACCCACTTCTCAAAAAAGGAGTCACCTCGCTCGGACAGCACCACCTAGTATGATAAACATGGAATTTAGCAATAAATTTAAACACTTATTTCATTGGAACTTACCTCAGAGCCGTAGGTTTGTACAATTGAGGTCAGCATCAGAAAGGACACATCGAAAAGCGTTGAGCGTATGGCCGACAGCTTGCCTACTTCTCCAGGCACCTGCTTGGATTTCTCATTGCATTGTATCAGTCGCGATACAAAAGTTGTCAGATGACCCTCCACTGTGGCCACGGATAATATTAGCTCAAAGCTGTTGCCTACTAAGACTTGGCACAAGACACTAACCAGCGCTTCCTGCACTTTGTTGGAGCACAGCGTTTTTAATATTCCTGAGAGTGGAACTTCGGCACGCTTTATGAAATTTATATTGGAAGGAGTTTGTTGATTGATTTCACATTTCTTTAGCAGCAAAGAGATACTCTCCCTGGAATGATTTATAAAATAATCTAGCGTTTAGTTTTATTATACACGTAAAAGGATTTTTTTTAATTTAGTCTTGGTATGATCAACTTACCTTTGTCCTGCAAATTTCTTGACATGCACATCATTTACCAAATACTGTTTGGTCCAGTCATTTAGCAAAAATTCAATAATATTGCAAGAGCATTTTGTGTCCATAAAATCCAACAGCAAATTATCCTCTAGCAGCATTTCAAGCGCTTCCACGACCTCTGGAATGTAATCAGCTGCTGGCATCTGCTCTCCAGGCACACGCTGCATTGCATGCAGCTGCTTGATAATATGTGGCACTTTAAAAAACATAAAGGCACCCCACATGGTGTCGTGGCTAGTATCGGCCACATTGCTTAAGGTAAGAAAGCCAGCTCGTATAATCTCATAGAAGAGACGTGTGTTGCTATAGCCCTTAAGGCGCTGCAGCATTTGCAGTTCGGCCACATAGTACGATGTATCTTTGCAGGGATTGAGCAGCACCTCCACAGCAAGCAGTGGTTGCACGCAATATGAGATCTGCTCCATATGTTGCACATTCAAGGCTTGAATATCCAAATGTTTCGCCTCAATAAAAGCCAGCTGCTGGAGCTGTTGCTCTACTGCTGGCGTGTTCAATGTAAAATTGGAATCGGTGAGGGAGCTTTTGATGACTGTATATTTATCCCGTATTTTGGCACAACAATCAACATCCTCATGGCAACCCACATACAGTATGGATAACAAGAACTGATGCTTGGTTAGACGTTCAATTACGGCACAGGTTTGGTCAAGCATATGCGTCTGCTCGGCGCTAACTTCGCCGTATAATTCATAATGCTGTACGGTGCGCGCAAAGATTTTCATTAGCCACAATACAAGTTGTACCACAGCGCCTGGCAGCAAGCTCTCCTCCAATTTGGAACTGTAAGGAGATACAGAAATTGTTAAACGATGTTAA
Organism: Chymomyza caudatula; assembly: GCA_035041775.1. Classification (NCBI taxonomy): domain Eukaryota; kingdom Metazoa; phylum Arthropoda; class Insecta; order Diptera; family Drosophilidae; genus Chymomyza; species Chymomyza caudatula. Next base: position 4,722,394 of record JAWNKW010000133.1, read on the forward strand.
TAAAGGCAGCTTGTCTTGCCCAGCTACTAACCGACAGGTAACGCCATCAATTATGCTAAGCAGAAATTCCAACAACGTAGTAACACAGTAAACACGCTCCAGCTTATCGTACATAGCTATGCATCGTAGCACTGAAGCATGAGACACCAGATGTGCACATAGCGAGTGCTTCAGATAGTTCAGGACAAGCTGTATAAAAAATAGAACATGTAAACACTCTCTTTTCATATTGTACCAGAAGTTAAGTGCATTTCCCTGCTATAGTCTCAGCTCCTCCGCCATATTTTTAAGAAAACTTACCGGATTGGCCGTGGATCCAATAACCGCCTGCTGTAGCAGACAATCAGCTAGGTTATACACATCCCCACTCACACCTCGCGGCACAAGCTGTGGGAAAGTTACAAAATAAAAAGGGCGAAAAAACAAAGTGATAGTTTATTATTATGTCTATAGCAACTTGAAATTCACATTAAGCAGACGATATACACACACATATGTACATAACTCTAATTTTCTACAATATAAAAAGAAAAGTTTTAATATACGATTTTCACGAACTTATATTATGCTCGGTTTCCAATTCAAACAAATCAAAATATTCTTGCAGCGTGGCTTTGGACGTACGCTAATAAACCACTGCGTAGAGAATGTACAACATTCTGTGCCATCAATATGTAAACGCCACATGGCTCAGTATCAGTTTCGCACTGTGAACCCAGTCTACTACCCGAATCGTAATGCAGAAACGAAACATAATGAAAATTATCTGGTCAAAAACCCGAAAATGATGAGCTTGCATGTACAGGATAAAAGTATGGCAAAAGACTTCTACTACAAGGTGTTGGGCGTGCAAAAGCATGCCACAGTGCAGCAAATACGATCGGCCTACTTTGCACTGGCCAAACGCTATCATCCAGACTCAAGTCATTCAGAGGCAAAGTTAAAACATTTTCAGGAGCTATCCAATGCTTATAATATTCTAGTTGATGAACATAAAAGGTTGGAATATGATCAATTGGGTGGAGTTAAGGATGAGCAAGCTTTTCTGGAACAAGCTGGAAATCCCATGAAGGATTCAGCAGAAAAAATCGAAAAACAGAATAATACAAGAGAAGGTAAGCAGCACTAAACTGTAAGGGAAAGCATACTCGAAAGCATGTTTTTTTTTCCTCAGAGTTCAACAAGCTATGCGGCAATAATCTAAAACTACAATTATCTTTTGAGGAGGCCACAATTGGCTGCAAAAAACGCACAGATCTACGCTATTTGCGGAAATGTGACAGCTGCAAGGGGAAATCCCAGCTAATGATACATCGAGAGGTAGGTCGAGAGATTTGTCGACGCTGTAATGGTACAGGCATAATATCAAAAAAGACCTTGACTTACTCCTCTGAGAAGCAATGTCCACAATGCAAGGGCAAACGATTTGTCAATAGAAACGACTGTGAGAATTGCGACAACCGCGGCTTTGTATTGGCAAGTGTCGAAGTGTTAATCCATGTGCCGTCAGGCTCCAAAGACGGCGATGTGATTACGCTCGTTAATCCCAATACTCAGCAAAGAGTTAGCTATACACTTCAGGTGCCGAACAGCGAGTATTTCCGACGTGTTGGCAATGACTTGCATTCGGACCAGTATTTAACCATATCGGAGGCTATACTAGGTGGCAATGTTAAGTTGCGTGGACTTTACGAGGAGTTTAATTTGCGCATAGAACCAGGAACACAATCTCACACACAAGTAACATTAGAGAGCAGGGGTGTGCGGACTGCCGATAAGATTGGCAAGCATATTATTACATACAAGGTGCGCATTCCCAACAATTTGTCAGTGAAGCAACGGCAACTAGTGTTGGCCTGGGCACAGGCCGAAGAGCCGGTCTTTGATTCCCAAAAGAGCAGTAGCGACTGAACTTGAATATATGTATATTATGTTTAAAAAATTCTAAACGTGTAAACTTTTTATCTTTAAATAAACATTTTTGGTTACAACACAAGTGTTTTGCGCAAATTTTCATAACTTACCTTTTTTATGTTGATGCCCCACTGGGAGTCCGACCATCGCTCACGCCAGGCCACGTAAATGAGTCGAAGTATCTTACTATTTTCTTTCATATCGCAGCACATTTAAGATTGGGACGCTCGTGGCGTATTAATATTAGGATTTCTAAAGCCCGCTACGGCCAAATTTCCTTAAAATTGCTATGTTTATTTTTTCCAAGAGTGCGTCTTTGCAAGAGTTACAAAACAGTGTGACCATAATTAATTATCTAAAGTGTACCAGTTGTCCCAAAGATAAAATATACCAAATTACTGCTTCGTGGTGCAAAAAAATTCTGCATAAATTTAGTGTCTTGATTTAAAAGTACCTAATTATTTTGCAATATGAGATTGAAACAACTTGGAACACAAATTTAGCAAAAGAGAGACTTTGTTATTAAATTATTGTTACACTTGCACCTTTAGTTTCCATAAAAACAATTAAAGCGGGCACACTGATTGTTATTTCGATTCAACAAGTTGCAGCAAAGCAAAGTGTCAGAAAGAGATAGTTAATAGGCACTATCCATACGCAGTGTTGGACAACTATGCACACAATTTAAGCCACAAGAAATTAACTGGTAAAAAATTAATGTTAAATAATATAATTTATTGAATACAATAAAAGTAAATTAGCATATTGTATTTGTAAACTTGTTTCAAAATGTAATTTACAAAATATATTCTATATATGCCGAAAATTGTTCAATTGCCCCAAACTTATTTTTTGGAATACTTACTTTTACTTACAATTTTGTTTTAAGTTTCATACATTAATTTTAATATAGTTGAATATTTGAACAAATAATAATGGTATCATTAATTCAAGATTATGTGGATCTCGGTGGACTTTTTGAATGTTTAAATAAAAAGTATATAATTGGAAAAGACTATTTATTTCATATGTAAGCAAATCAAATATTAAAGCAAACTTATGAAAATATTAAATTATAATATGAAAATTACACATTTTATAGCTAACTTAGAAATAAATGACAAAAGCATTTTCCTTTTGAATGGCAGCGCCATGAATGGAAAGTTAAAACTAAAAATCGCTTTCAGGATGAGACAATTTGGTTGTATAAAACGAGGAAGTATCATCATTAATAATTGTAATTTCTAAATTAAGTCTAAGACCTATTTATTTATTTATGTTTAACTCCATGTAGAGCTACTGTCATCAGGGCTGGAACCAGCTTCAATCACTTTACCATTGTCGTCCGTATTACTTTGAGGAGTGAGTTCTTGTTTGTTGTTGTTGTCGCAGCTAATGTATTTGTTTTATGATTTCAATTGGACCTAAGTGGAGGATGAACCTGCTTGTTCATCGCCCTTAACAGTCGAAGCATAGCTCGTTCCAGGGTTGCCACCGGTTGTACTGCCCCCAGGTTTATCTGAACCTTTGCCATCGGCTCCTCCAGCGCATCCAGCCGCATTAACTCCGCCCATGCCTATAGTTTGAGGTGATTCAACTATATATGTAATTTTTTTCGATTGTGCACATGTATGGGATGTGAATGCGTGTGTGTTTTTGAAATGCAATTAGTAAGCGTAAGCACCTTTGATATCCATGGCATAGCTGTCCTCCAAGCGCAGATCATGCCTCTTGATTAGCTGACACTCTGCACCCTCTATTGAGGGAATGGAATAAACATACAAATAGCCATCTTGGGATGCAATCAATAGTCTGCAAGTAAATACATATTAGTAATATTTGCAGGTGGTTTATTGAGAAATTGGGAATTAAACCAAAAATCATATAGTAACTTTGCTTTTACGGTTTACTAATTAAATGGACCCCTTTCAGGAACTTGAGAAGTTTTTTTTAAAGATAACTTGGATTTGCGATTTCGGTTTCGAATTAGTGTCCAGATCTCAAAAAAATTTAAACTTATGGCTATGATTTAAAATACTTCCGATTCTTGTTTTAGTTTTATTTCCCATTTAAGACTCACCTGAGCTGCTTTTGTATTGTTGCAATGGCGCACATACGCCGCACACCCGCCTCTGGCAGTGTAACCGATGCAAATGCCCTACCCTGGCTAAAAACATCGGTTACCTGCGTGGGCAGGTAGCTGGTCACCGTTTTGCTCAAGAATCTAAAAAACGAGTAACTTGCATGAGAGAGTAGATATGATGGCATTATGTTGCGTTGTGTTTTTGGTTTTTGTTTTATATTTGGATTGATTTTTGGTTGGTGGTGTGGAAAGCGGCGTAAAGAGGAATGAAAGAAAAGAAAAATACATAGATAAATATGTTAAGTGCCACAGTAACGAAAAACAAACGAAAATATAGCACAAATGATAAAAAAAAAAACGACAAACTGCCCGTATGGATTAGAGTGAGTGCATGGGAATTGTGTATAGAGAGCGCCAAGACCCCGTCACCATACAAAAAACATTCTTTGCTGTAATTAATAAAAGATGCTTACCCCATCCAATCATCGCCCGATTGCTTGCCGTGATCGGTAGTCTCTGAGGCACTGCGATCCAACCGAAATATGTGCACAGTTTCGGTATTAGAACTGGACACCAAATATTCGGCGCAATTGCTAAACGAGAGCGATACAATGGACACACAACGTTTGAGCCCACGTCTCAACTCAAAGAGTCTGCTGCCATCCTGCGACGAAAATACGCGTATGACAGTCCCACGCTCACTAGCAGTAGCAATCTCCGTGCCTGAGGGACTGAAAGCAATTGCTGCCAAAGGCGTATCATGTGCGGGTATCATTGTCTTGGCATGCAAGTTAATGGCATCGAAAATTTGCACCTCGCCAGATGTTACACTGCCCGGGTAAGCCAAATAGCAATGATCCGACGATGAGGAGAGCGCACACAAGCCCTGCTGGTTAGCAGGAGTATCGCGTATGGTGTGCACTACCTTCATATCCTGTATATTATGTATATAAAGCGATTCTTCAAGGCATACAATTAGACGTTCTCTGTTTAGTTTGACTGCCAGTATTGTGTTGGAGTAGGAATAATTGCAAATCTCGCTTTGTTTCTTGAAATGACACACTTTAAGTTTGCGCGGTGAACGCATCGATACAATCGCTACCAAGGAGCTTTCGAATAAACGCTCGATTAGGACAATCTCGTCGTATGTGGTATGGTAAATTTTGTCCAGAGTGGAGTCCACGGAGCCCAAGCTGTACAGACTATAGCCGGAGCTGGTGGCTACGGCAAGAGAACTGAAACCAGACGCGCAACATATTATGATGGAAATAAAGGGATTAAATGCTTTTTTATAAGCTTACGTTATGTTCTGGTTAAAGTTGACAAAAACCTCGCCCGCGTCCACATCGGGCCGCCCCAGTAGGTTCATCATGGTGTCAGCTGGTAGTACTTAGACTTTAAATGGGTGCGGTGACTGCTCGTTAAACAATCCTAAAAGTAAAAATAATCGTATGCCAATTAATATTTAAACGTTTAATCTGAAATGTTAGCCATGATGCGCAGTATTTTCCTCAGGGCGTTGAAAACGGACCATGTACTGCAAACCACGACAGCGGGGGGTATTACTGCAAGCCAGGGGTCTCGAACTCTATATCTATTACGTTCAGTGGCGAATTAACTTCAATGGAGGCCAGACAAATATAAGTTGCGTATTAAACGCAAAAGACAAAAACAAGAAGCATGGCAGCGCAATAAATATGTTAATACATAAAGGAAAAAATGTATTTTGTTTCGTAGTTGATAAAACCAACAACAAACAAAACACACACACATCTGTGTGTTTGTATGTACACACATACGTGACCAAAGCTGCTACATATTTACCTCAATTTACACAATATGTGATTGCACCCACAGCTCAATTACTTCAATTTATATGGCTGTTGATATGCAGTTAAAAATATAATATTTTATTTTTATGTTAGCTATTTATAATTAACAAAATATTTAATAAAATTTGCAATTTTCTAATCGCGCAATTGTTTTTGCTCTGTTTTGCACACAGACGTATCAGCACAGCAACAGAGGAACCAGGGATGGCATAAAACATGCGCGTACTGGCAGCACTGCAAATTTTTTTGATTTGTGGCAACTTTAAGGCAACACATAACCTAATGTCAATTTGGTTCGTATAGCTAGCATGGGTTAATTTTTGAATTTCATCAATAATTATCTGTATTACCACAAATTTCAGTTGAAAATTAGTCAGCCATTTATAATGAAATGCTAATAGCTTAAAAGCCCTATATTGGAGTATTGTCTCTTAATAATGAATTAATACATATCACAGAAAAAGTGGATTCCTCATTTGTGAACATAAAACTTTCTACAGGGAACAATTTTTTTGTTTTTGTCTTCCGTTACCCAATATATAATGGCTGCTGAAATTCCAATCTATTGACTTAAAAAACATGATTTTCTTTATGACTTTAATCAATTACAAATGTTTAGTTTTGGTGTACATATATCATTAAATGAAGATTTCTTGTAAAATAACGAAGTAATACATTGTGATAAATCTGGGACACATTAAATTAAACCCAAATTAGTTTGAGCCTGGCACCACACATAAAGTTGCATCAATTTTCTGTAGGTGCGGTAATATATCGCGCAACTTGGAGCGATAACGCACGTCTTTCGACAATGGGTTGTATTCCAAATAAATTGTGTGCAATGCTTTGTTATTTTTTAGATGCTCTATGGATTTCCAATCCTCAATAGAATTGTCATTAAGCCAAAGTTCCTCCAGTAGCTCCAGAGTCTCTAAATTATTAATCGTTTTAAGCCTGTTCTTGGCCAAATCCAACGTTTCCAAATTTTTGTTCTCGTGCAAGTTTTCGATCAGTTCAATGCCATTCTCTGACATATACAATTCTTTTAGATTGGCCAATTTTTCCAAGTTTTCTATCTTGACTATGCGATTTGCCTGCAGGCTCAAAATCTCCAAATTGCTTAGACCATCTAGGTTTTCTAATTTAGTTATTTTGTTCTTTCCCAAATAAAGCTGTCGTAAGTTAACCAATGTCTCGAGATTTTCAATTTTTTTTAGCTTATTATCGCCCAGCTCTAACATGGTGAGATTTGTTAACATTCCAAGGTTTTCAATGACGGTGATTTTATTGGCAACGAAGTAAAGTTTCTCCAATTTGACCAGCTTATCCAAATTCTCAATCTTGGTCAGCCGGTTAAAGCTTATATCCAGAATTTCCATATTTGTTAATGCTTCCAGGTTCTCAATTTGCGTAATCTGATTATCGTAGAGTTCCAGCTCCACCAGCGATGTTAGCGTATGCAAGTTTTCAATCTTTTTAATTAGATTCCAACGCAGAAACAAACGCTCGATTTTAGTTAAGGGTTCCAGGTTCTCCAGTTTTTCAATGCGGCGATGATTCAGTTCCAATTCGTAGCACTCTGGATCTATGGTAACAATTTCTTCGATGGAAACAATTTCTGGTGCCGGTATGATCTGAATTCCAGCTTTGGGTTTTGCACCTTTTGTAGTGCTGTCTACATTTTCCGCATCGCCCATTTTAAGGAATATCTATCCTTGCTTTTAATATAATTTACAAAATTAATTTTGCGCTTGTGTCCGCCACCGACTTGTTTTTTTTTTCTTAATATTCTTTTTTACTGCACATTCGTATGTTAGTGTTGTCAACTGCTTGCTTGCTAGGCTTCAGTGTTGTTAAATACCATAATACCTACACATTACTGAACATCTGTATAGTTACTGCCTCCACTTTGCACACGTTTCGCATTGCGTTCAAAATATAACTATTTGTATAACCGCTGCTGTACGCACACGTAGTTTTGTTACTTCTTTTGCCTGTGATTCTTCTTCTCACTGCATAAAATAAAAGCTGAAACGTTAAACCTTTAAATGTGCAAATATGCATTAATTTAAACACATAATAAAAATGATCATAAAAGCTTAAATTGTTGGTAATGTGCAAAGCCGTTTTAGTAGTGTGTGTTATCTTGAAACAGGAAAATCGATGGTGTCTAGTAGCATGAAAAAGCATGCAAGTTCTTATTATGCTTGCAATCGCTTGATAATGCAATATACATAGTTAAATGTAAAAAAAATGCAGCTTGCATTAATTGTCTAATTAAATAATGTGCTTAAAAAACGCATTAATACAAAAACTCCAAAAGGCCCACCGTCCTATAAGTTTCATGCGAGCAAAATAGAAGCAAAGCAAAATGCAGACAACAAAAGCAATAACAAAGTGCTCGAACCAAAATAAAACTCATATGTGTTAAGTGAATTTAAGTTGTGAATTTTATGGCTTTACATTGTGTGCATTAAAGGAAGTGTACAATAAATATCAGCGCGTTTGCTGCTGATTGTAATAACAATTTCGATACTATTTTATGTAAGTGTACAAAGCACACAACACACAAATCGACCATACATACATACATACATACATTCATACTATGTTCATGCGCATATGCATATAAACAATCAAAATAGACCAAACTGGCCAACTACCAAGTGGCTCGCACTGGTTTTTCTACAATCAAGACGGCATAGAAATCTGTTTCTGATAAGAAACAAAATAAGTATTAGCGCTTATCTGAAACTCGGCTATGGAGCTGCTGCAAAAACGTTTCTTTTCATTGTCATTCTTGTTTAGTTTCCGCGCGTTTCGAGAGACACTGTGCCACAAAATTGAGTACTTTGGAAATTACAATTTTTGAGTTACTGACAAACAGGTCTATATAAAGTGGACGGGCAGTTTCATGAGTTGCGGGAAATTATAAATAAGCGTGGTTTATACATTTCCCGGCTTGCCTCTTAGATCATTGTCCTGTTAAACCCGGAAATCTTGTACATAAAACTGTGTCAACTGTTTCTTCATTATGTTGCATCGCAACAAAAGCGTTTCCACTGGCACAGAGGCGCAGCTTAAGCCGTTATTAGATTTGACAGCTTAAATTTATACAGCAAACAATTTTGCTTTCATGCAATGACGTGGGTAGGACACAAATTATGCGCCTCATATATACATAGCTATGATTATTATCTTATGCATTTTGGCATTTTGAAAAACACATTTTTTAAAGGGTATAAGTTTTTAAAATAATTTGTTTTCCAAATTTTTAAGTATATTCTCGAAAAACCACAGAACATCAACAGTAAACTACAAAAAAAAAGTTGATTTCGATTTTTTTCAAGTTTACAGATTCTTATCTGGTTAATACCCTAATGTAGCCTTTAAAAGGTTGTTAAAGTTTAATTCATCGTGACATTGGAAATTATGTTTATCAAAGAAAAAATTTTTATGACTAAAATTCCACTACAGTAATTTTCTTACTTATATTTGTATTTAAAATCATCTGCTGTACGTGGTCTTTGTTGATTGCACTGCCAACAGAAATGCGACATAATTCTGTGCATATATTGTTAGTATATATTTATAAATACATATATCTAACTTAATCTAAAGTGCGAAATCTTTATCTTCTTATTTTCCTTTTGACGCCACTTGTCCATTTAAGTTAATTTTTGAAGCAGGTTTCATATGACGCTTACGTAAGCTTTATTCAACAGCTGTTTGTTGACTAATGACTGCACGTTAACGTCTTGAAAAGTAAAAAATTTTGATGCAGACAGTCGGGACGGTGCTCGACAGTGGGATACCCTGTACCCATTCTTTCCATGAAAATTAAATTTCTGTGTAAATTTTTGTATCGACGCGCTGAGGGGTATGTGCGTAATAACGGTAACTGTTCTACGGGGGGAGAGGGGATGATTAGGAAAAAGATCAACATTGTTGCCTAACGTATCACATATAACTTTAACATTTCTGTAAAAAGTGAAATTCTATTGCAGCTCATGCAAGAGGGGTCCTAAAATTGGCACATTATTAGCTATATCTTCTAAAGTTCTTATTCGATACGAATCATTTTTACACCACACATGCACAATACAGTCTGCATAACTTTGTTTGCTTTGTTTGCAAGTTTGAATTGGATAGCTTTTATGGTTTGGGTTAAAACCGCGAAAATCTGTCACGTGGGAAGGGGATGAGATATCGACATAATTCGATAAAATCGTATTTTTCCGGGCATATGCGGTAAAACAAAATCTCTTATAGTCTCCAAGAACGACTCGACTATTGCTCCTAACGATTTTTGCCCATGGAACATACAGTCTGTACCGCCTCCCAATGCCTATTACATATATTGCACAAATCTATAATACCCTTTTACACTTTGTGTACAGGGTATAAACATTGAAATTTGAGCTTAATTCATTTTTGCCTCTGTTCGTTGTTTTTATTCCATTATGAAGTCTACGTGACATATTGATTTAAAAAATAAATCTGGCAACTAGTAATTAATAAGAGATTCAATCATATTTGCAGGCCGGCATAAAATGAATTTAGTTTACATTTTGCAGAATTACTTATTAATTATTATTATTAAAATTTTTACTTTTATAAAAGTATAATTGGAAAAAAGTTCTCTTTGTCATTCGAGATTCTTCTGCCTGTAAATATTTCGCTGTTGAGTAGTGTTATCATTTGCCCAGCACGCGTAGTGCCGTTATCATCTCTCGATTTTCGCCTCTTCAACGTGAGAGTGTAAAAAGTAACGATTCAGCGAACAGTGCACGCCACTGTGCTTTTTTTTTTTTAAAATTTACAACTACTACAGACGTGAAACGGCAGAGAAAGGGAGAGAAACCGTGCAATACGGCGGATTTGGACACATTCGTGTTTATTCTAATTGCATTTTTACATTGCTATTTACATTCATTAATAATTAGGCGCGCCTCTGCCCGAGCCGTAAGCGCAAAAGCGTAAGCTTTTTATCATACGTGCTAATCAATGTTGTCGCACATTTCGCGTACTTTTGACATTTAAAAAATAATGCTGGTCGTGCTACAGCTCGTCATGATTGTCCAAATAACTGACTAATTTCGCGGCTTTTTAACTTGTTTTTAGAGCTCAACTCGAATATGTCTGACGGTGTCAGTGTGCTGCACATTAAACAAGAGGTGGACACATCCTCGGCAGGTGCCAGCAACTCTTGCTACAGTCCCAGCTCCAAGACTCACAACAACTCTAGCAATAGCAATAGTGGAATGAAATCGTCACCCTCTGTATCGCCGGAACGTCAGCTTTGCAGTTCCACCACATCACTCTCCTGCGATCTGCACAACGTCTCACTAAGCAATGACGCGGATAGCAATAAGTGCGGCGGTGCAGCAGCAGTTGCTGGCGGTGGCAGCAGCAGCGCCAATGGCACTGCGACCACAGGAAGCGGTTCTGTGCGCGATGAACTACGTCGCTTGTGTTTGGTTTGTGGTGATGTAGCTTCCGGCTTTCACTACGGTGTCGCCAGCTGTGAGGCATGCAAAGCTTTCTTCAAACGCACGATACAGGGAAATATAGAGTACACATGCCCAGCCAACAATGAGTGTGAGATTAACAAGAGGCGGCGAAAAGCTTGCCAGGCATGTCGCTTTCAAAAGTGCCTACTCATGGGCATGCTCAAAGTAAGATTAATCTTTGCTAAAGCCAAATTATTTTATTATTACTCATGTTATCCTTAATATTCGCAGGAGGGCGTACGTTTGGATCGAGTGCGTGGTGGACGACAAAAATATCGACGCAATCCTGTATCCAACTCGTATCAGACCATGCAGCTGCTGTATCAGTCTAGTACCACATCACTCTGTGATGTCAAAATACTGGAAGTTCTAACCTCCTACGAACCAGATGCTCTGAGCGTGCAACAACCGCAGCAGCCAAACAACACAAGCTCATGCGTTGATGAAGCCTCCTCGTCATCACTGCAATCTACGCCCAGCAGTGTCAAGCTGGAAGCCAACAGCAGTAATGCTGGAAACGGCAGTGTGGGTGGTGCAGCTACGCCCACCACACCCAGCGGCTCATGCATTTTTCAAAATAATAACAATGATCCACATGAAATACTCAGCGTGCTGAGCGATCTCTACGACAAAGAATTGGTCAGCGTAATTGGCTGGGCCAAGCAAATACCCGGCTTCATAGATTTACCTTTAAATGATCAAATGAAGCTGCTGCAAGTATCCTGGGCGGAAATACTTACACTGCAACTTACCTTTCGTTCGCTGCCCTTTAATGGCAAGTTGTGCTTTGCCACTGATGTCTGGATGGATGAGCTACTGGCTAAGGAATGCGGCTACACGGAATTCTACTATCACTGTGTACAGATTGCACAGCGCCTGGAACGCATTTCGCCGCGTCGCGAAGAGTACTATCTGCTTAAGGCATTGTTGCTTTCGAACTGTGATATCTTGCTGGACGATCAGAGCTCATTGCGCGCCTTTCGCGATACGATACTCAATTCCCTCAATGATGTGGTCTATCTGTTGCGTCACTCCTCTGCCGTTTCACATCAGCAGCAGTTGCTGCTTATTTTGCCCTCGTTAAGGCAAGCTGATGAGATTTTAAGACGCTTTTGGCGGGGTGTAGCACGGGAAGAACTTATTACCATGAAGAAATTGTTTTTGGAAATGCTCGAACCGCTTTCCAGGTGAAAATAGGCTGCAGTGTTTACATTTAGCTTGTAAGTTGTGTGGTGCAAATATTGGCTAAGTTAACAAGGTAACTTTGTATGTTTAAGTTGTAAAATATTGCATATAGGGTGTATATTGTATGGAGGGAAATCGTTTTAAGGTTTTGTAGCTTTTAAGCCATCAACAAGTCCGATTGGCCGTTAAGCTTATATAGCTCTAAAATGGAATGACAAATGTCAGCGCTAGATCTAAGCTGTAGCTATAGATCGTAGATGGGTACAAAACTGTACATACGCATAAAATATGAATTGAGTAAAACAAAAAATACAAAAATACTTATAAACTATATGGAATTCCTTATTTTCCTGCTACGTATTAAACCAAAGCTGCACAAAGATTTAGATACAAGGCCCATTGTGGTGAATGCTTTCATGAATACATTTACCTTATCATATGTATAATTACAATTTTATGGAAAGTGCCTGAGAACATTGGCTTCTATTATCGGAGTCGTAGATTGTCATAAAGGTGTTAACGCTATCAAAGGCGCAATGCACTTTTTTGTTGTCTAGAAACACTGTTTATCGGTAAAATTGTGTGTTTGTTATAATGGCTGCGGCTTTTTAAGTATCAAAATGTCAAAGTATTCCATCTCGTTTTCAAATTAATCATACAGACTACTTATACGAAGTTTAGTAGGTTTATTACAAAAAATGCAACAAATTAATCGGATTCAATTCTTCTCTAGCATTGTATAACAAGAAATTAAATGTCTTTAAGCAAACAATCTTACTAGTTAAACCACGAATGTCTTTTCCAAAGCTTCTTTATAAATAGTTTTATGGTAACAACGGGCAAAACATTATAGTACATCCAAATATAGTTTGTTCCTCCCTCCGATGGATGTTTTCTTTTCAGAAATGTAAAATAGTCCTTTAGTATAATCGTTCTCCTCCATTTCTATTTAACCAAGAGCAAAGTCGATTTGAAAATCTTAAATTCAATTTATTAGACTACCACTCCCTTACAAAAAAAGGCAAACTTAGAACAAATTTCAAATTTAACTTAAATGGTACACCTAATCATTGCACATATGTGCTTCTTACATCTTAGATGAAAGACCCACCCAATCCAAAGGCAGGCGTGTTAAATCAATTTGACATTTAGCACTACACAAAGGTTTGGTATAGAAATTTATAGTTACATGATTTTTTTTATTCCTAATACTATTAGCGCTATCGATGGTCATATTTACATTGCAGACTAGAGACGTTTCCAATTTCAGAATTGGCATACAGGCACACACGAATATACATAGTCATATTTGATTGGTTTTAGTTACGCCCCAGCAGCATCATCCTGCAATAAGTGCCGACTTCGCTGTACAAGATCGGGCGATTCAAAGTACTTCTTTGAACTTTCCTGAAAACGATCGCTTCGCTGCAGTTCATTGCGAAAATAGGCAATGGTCTGTTGCAGGCCCATTTCCAGCGGCACCTTTGGTTCCCAATTAAGATACTTTTTGGCGCGTGAAATGTCGGGCTTGCGTCGTTGTGGATCATCTTCCACGGCCTTTGTTTGCTTCACCTGACTTGTACCGCCCACCAAATCCTTTATGATCTTGGCAAAATCCCAAATGCTCTGCTCCACAGGATTGCCCAAATTAATGGGCTGCGTATAATTGGAAGCCATTAAGGATATCATGCCATCTATAAGATCCGATACATATTGAAAAGAGCGTGTCTGCTTGCCATTGCCATAAACCGTAATGGTTTCATTCCGCAGCGCTTGCAGTATAAAATTGGAGACGACACGCCCATCATTCATATGCATACGAGGCCCATATGTATTAAAAATTCGTGCTACGCGTACTTGCACCTTTTCCTGTAACAAATAGAACAAATACTTCAAAAGTTGTTGAACAAGTTCTGTTCGAGTATCTTATCAGACTGTGTTTTTAGTTGTTGTGAAATCAGTTTACATTTCGTTTTACGAAATGCAACGCGGAATAACCAAACGTCAACAAATCTTACGTTCTTGTTTATGTTTTATCTATCAATTGAAATCGTTTAATGCTTGACTGCATATTGCCAATAAGGGAGAAGGCGCAGTGCAACAAATGTAATTTAAATCAGAAAATACTGCTCCAATTCTGGCTGCAAGCCAGAAATTCTTATGACGTCAGCGCTGCTCTATGCAGCTTGCACCGCTCAGAAAAGTGGGCACTGGAAATACATAGACTTCACGAACGTACAAAAAAAAAATATATTCGATATGAGCAAAAGATTTGTAGAAAATTTGTCACGAAGTTGGCAGATCTGTCGATAGGATCGTAACCAATCTCAAGTTTTAGTATACAACATGTTCTTATTACTTCTGATGTAGATTTCAAATTTCGTCTTGACTTATTTTAATGCTAAAATGGTATAGTATCTAGTAAAAGGTAAGGTTCCCACCATAAATGCCAAGAATATACACATCAAAGACCCTCTACATAATCCCAGAAATATATAGAGGGTCTAATTATCTAATCCACATAAAAACCTGCGATAAGCCAAGTAAATTTTTATACCCTGTACACAAAGTGTAAGAGGGAATTATAGATTTGTGCAATGTATGTAACAGGCAGAAGCAGGCGGGGCAGACCATAAGTTCCGTTGGAAAAAAAGTCTTATCATTGACTCGGGTAGTGATTGGACCATGTCCGTTTGTCTGTATGAGTTGAAAGATCTGCGATACCATAAGAGCTAGACACAAAATTTTATCAAAAGATGCGCGTAATCCCAAGAAAAATGAAGTTTGTCAAATGGTGTTGATATCTGGCCCTGTTTGCCCACAGCAGACTTTCGCGGTTTGCAATATCAATATATTGATTTGAAAATTTCCAGAGATATTTATAAATGTATTTTCGATCTATGTTTCGAAATTGAAGAATATTGGCTAAGGAATACTGAAGTTGTGGGCATAATAGTTATTTTTACCCCAAAATAACCAACTTTCCAATAGGAAAATTTCTCAATTGGAACTTCCCAATCGAAAAATGCTTACGTCATATCGAACTTTTCAAAAAAAACATAAAAGTAAATTTATTCCCATTTTACCGTATGCTAGATTTATTGTTTATGGTTGAAGAAGAGTACAGGTTATTCCACTGTCGGGCACCGTCCCGACTGTCTGCATCAAATTTTTATTAATAACTTTTGTTTGTAGACGTTAAACAATTTTACCATCACGATTACACCCAATTATTGTTATTTCTTATGTTTTGCAGACTTTTAAAAAATACAACTTATTGTGTTCGAGAAAGCGGCAATTCACGGAATTCCCTTACTAACCGCGGCATCTTTAATTTCAAAAATATTGTTGAGAACTTAATCTAGAACCTACCTGTTTTGCGTAGGCATAACTAAGCGTTTCTGAAACACGCTTGCCCTCATCATAGCATGCACGTGGTCCAATAGGATTAACATGACCCCAGTACGTTTCAGGTTGTGGATGCACCGTAGGATCTCCATAGACTTCCGATGTGCTGGCAATTAGCACCTTAGCCATGACGCGCTTGGCTAAGCCCAATACATTTATGGTACCCATGGTATTGGTTTTAATGGTCTTAACCGGATTGTACATATAATGTGGTGGAGACGCAGGCGAGGCAAGGTGATAAATTTCATCCACTTCAATGAAAACAGGATTCACAATATCATGATGTATGAGCTCGAAGTTCTCGTGCCCCAACCAATGTTCCACGTTCCGCTTGCGACCAGTAAAGAAATTATCCACCACGATTATTTCGTGACCTTGGATCATGAGCTCGTCAACTAAATGAGAGCCCACAAAACCGGCCCCACCTGTTATTAGTATGCGTTTACGATTCTTATAATTTAGATATTTGACTTTTGGATATTTGCGTGGCGTATTTGCCTGCAATGAGCGTATTTTATCCTCCAGTTTGTTCAATTGTTCCTTTGTACGTTGCAGTTCCAATCTTTGTTCCTGCAGCAATGATTGCTGCGTATTGTATGCCATTTGTAGACTACGTTGCTGGACATTTTCGGTGGGTGGCCATTGGTGCTGCTCCTCGACATGAAGTAGGCCAGGTTCGCGTATAGTCCGGCTTGGCGACACCAGCTCAGAAGCGGTAACAACGGTTTTATAAAAATATATAACCAACAGCGCAGTTAGCATTAGACCGCCTATGATCTTCATGCGCTTCTTTGTTACACTCAACAGCATGGTGAGCAGGCTGCAAAATGCGCTTTGTCAACAGAATTTATACGCACTACGCTGCTTATCAGCAAATGCGAAGGCAACATGGCATTGTTCTTGAAGAGATCGCGCCCTCAAACACAACAACTAGCACCAGTGAAGCCAACTAAAATGCAGCGTGAATGACAATATAAAGAAGCAGAAGAAGACCCATCAGCTGTTCAGGTTGCCGTATTTTGTTGAAAATTTTGCTTATTTATTCCAACAGTCTGGCAATAGTTAGCACTATTACTTTACTGATTGACAGTCAGCTGGCTAGTAGTGTAGTTTTGCAATTTCACTAAAAGTTAATTCAACCAGATTGTATTTAAAAATAAAAATGCCTAATCAAACTGAAACAACGACAGATCCAGATAATTCAAGTGGACAAGAGTTGAAGAGGAAAACTGAAGAAGTGGCGCGGGCAACTGAGGAATTGCTTGCCAATGCTGTTGCCGGCTTGGATATACTAGGAACTAACAGCAATAAACATGAGTCCAAGTCCACAGGGCCCGCAGCACTTGCGGCGGAGCTCCAGTCAGGCAGTTCGTCTGCCGATATGAGTAAGTGTACAAAACAAACGTATATACAAAATTTTGCAAAATTGTAAAAATGAGGTTAGGTTATGCGCGGCAGCAACAAAAAATTGTTTTTTGGGCGGGGGTGCATTAAAACTAGACTAAACACATTGCTATGTCAACACTATTGATTATATTAAAGAAATCAATATGCTCTATTTTAGGTAAGCAGGCATTGCTACAGGCTGTATCCGATGCAGTGGCCAATAAGCCCGCACAGGCGAAAAAGTTTACTTTTTGGTCTACTCAGCCCGTGCCAAAGATGGACGAATTGGTTACCACAAATGAATGCATTGAGCCAAATAAACAGCTTACTGAGATACGTTCCGAGCCGTATACCTTGCCTAGTGGTTTTGTCTGGGTCACGTTGGATTTGAACGATGCTAGTGATCTAAAGGAGCTGTATACCCTATTAAATGAAAACTACGTCGAGGATGATGATGCCATGTTTCGTTTTGACTATCAGCCGGAATTCCTAAAATGGTCACTGCAGCCTCCTGGCTGGAAACGAGACTGGCATGTGGGTGTACGAGTTGAAAAATCGAACAAATTGGTGGGCTTCATATCAGCCATTCCCAGCAAATTGCGTGCCTACGACAAAGTCCTCAAGGTGGTGGATATAAACTTTTTGTGCGTGCACAAGAAACTACGTAGTAAACGTGTAGCGCCTGTGCTTATACGCGAGATAACTAGGCGCGTCAATTTAATGGGCATTTTTCAGGCAGCCTACACAGCGGGAGTGGTGCTTCCCACGCCAGTGTCCACCTGTCGCTATTGGCATCGTTCGCTAAATCCCAAGAAGTTAGTTGATGTGCGTTTCTCGCATTTGGCTAGAAACATGACTATACAACGCACAGTTAAACTATATAAACTGCCCGATCAGCCTAAAACCAAAGGTTACAGACGCATAACGCCAAAGGATATGGATAAAGCGCACAAGCTGCTTGATGAATATCTCAAGAAGTTCTCCATGTGTCCGGTGTTCAGTAAGGAGGAGTTCCGTCATTGGTTTACGCCCAAAGAGGGAATCATCGATTGTTTCATTGTCGTAGACGACAAGGGCAATATAACTGATCTAACCAGTTACTACTGCTTGCCTTCGTCTGTCATGCATCATCCTGTGCACAAGACGGTGCGTGCTGCCTATTCGTTCTACAATGTGTCCACGAAAACTCCTTGGCTAGATCTAATGAATGATGCCCTTATATCGGCACGCAATGTTCAAATGGATGTGTATAACGCTTTGGATCTAATGGAGAACAAAAAGTTCTTTGTGCCATTGAAGTTTGGAGCCGGCGATGGCAATTTGCAGTACTATTTATATAATTGGCGTTGCCCGTCCATGCAGCCAGAAGATATTGCTTTAATACTAATGTAGAGCTTTGGATGTGGACATGCCATGCCACGCCCATGTGGCATCAACGATGACCATTAAAGCGCACGAAAACATAGGAAATAAATGGCAAAAAAAGTAAATCTTTTTCACATTCTCTCCTGGTTAACGATGTCTAAGTCCCATTCAAAGTCTAACTTTAGATATTAACTAGTATTTTGCAAAAATTGATATAGATGTGTGCTTAGCTTTTTGCATTTTTATTCCTCGGTAAATCGAAATTTACATCATTAAGTTATGAAATTTTCTGTTTCATAAGTGATTTTTTTTGTTTTCAACTGCCTGGCTTGCTTTCTGTTAAACAAAGGAATAAAATAATATTCGGAAAGCCATGCTTTAATTTAACGGGTAATATAATTTCGAATTTGGCGCAATTTGTTTTTTTTTTTTTGCTGGTTAAAACCCAACGTAATGGTGGCTGCGTCGACAGCGGGGTCGCTCATTTTTTTACAAAAGGCAAGCAATATTAAATTACTTGCAGATGATAGTACAAGCAAAATGCAAATTTTCAATGTATATGAGCAATTTTAACAACAAAGATTTGTTTTTTCTTCGATGTAGACTACTGTTCTTGGCTACCACTTGGCTAAACTCGTGGAAACCATACAAGCCTAGCATATTTTGCTGCTTGCTACGTTGTTACGTTTTAATTAATGTTTTGTAGGTAGCATCAGTTGCAACCAAAAATTCAAATTTTTCGGCGTAAATTGTACGCCGTTTATCGTATATACAGCCTTGGAACTCTTTCGGCTGACAGCGCCTTCACTGTTTTCTTTTTTGTTTTGCGCAAAAAGCGCGCGCTCAGCAAAAACAGGTGTGTTATAGCTACAGATTTTGTTTGCGCTGCACTGATATTGCGTATTTTGTGTTTTTAGATGTAATACAATTAAGTTTAATCTACGTTTACGCTCTTATAAAACCATGGACGATTCAATATTCAAAGATAAATACCAAAAGTACAAATTACGCGTTAAAATATGGGAGAAGGATTTCAAAAAGAAGCACGGACGTGTGCCCTCAAAGGTAAGTTTTATTATGTTGCAAAACGCCAACTTACTCTTATTTTATTTATTTAAATACAGTACGATATACGCGAAGCCCCCCAGGAAATACGCGACTCATATAAAATGTATTATAAGCTTAAGACCTCGTTTTTGGAGGAGACACTCAACGATGTCTTGAGTGACGATGGTTTTGATGTATTGGAAATGTCGCAGTTGGAAGATATGGGTGTGGCACCGCTTGATAGCAGCATTACATCGGAAAGTGTAAACGGTGGTCCACAGTTGCCGTTAGATATATCAGCAATTGTCACTCAGAGCTCCAACGAAAAATTTTCCAACATCAATGAGCTGCCCGCACCGCATGTGCTCAGCAACTTAACCAACAAGGATGAGAACCATGTGATTAAAAGGTTTGAAGCTACTGAGGAGCTGGATCAGAACAAACATGCCTGGGGCCAAAGCGTCAGCAAGCAGAATTCTATGCCACCAGTAGCTAAGGCTAAGGAAAAGGGGACACGTTCCGTTGGCCTGAAGCCTAGTCTTAGCGCCAAACTTTTTGACTCCACGCGCAGCTTTGCTAAACGTAATCCTCGCAAGCCGCTCTCGCGCAGCGCAATTAGTATGAACACCAGCATATCGTCTTGTGGCGATATGGAGGAGCAGCCCGAACCTCTGCTGGATCTAGAAACCATACTCATACGCAAAGCGATGGCTTTTAGGGCAGCTGAGGCCAAAGCAGCAAATGCCTTAGTAGCTAGCGAAATTAACAAGGAGACAATTAAAACACAAGTAGATGAGGGTTGGCTCAAACGCAATACAGCGCAAACGACTCTAGAACCGCACGCTTCTACAAGTTTTGAGCAAAATAATAATGCAACAAATAAAAAACATAACTATGGTCTCTCCAACATTGATGTGTCTAAGCTAAAACATTGCGGGAGCCCACAGAAGAAGCCAGCTATGGAAATAGTGCTGGAGGATATTGTGCCAGCTGCTGTGGCAAATATAAAACTGCAAAAGAGGGCCGACGCTGAAGACAGTGACTCCGATTCGGTAGTAGCTGAAAGTGAGGAGGAAACAGAGCAGCCGGAATACAGACAAATCGCCAAGCGGCGCAGGGTAACGCCAGCTGATGATGCATCACTTATAGCTACAATTACAACCTGTGTTAAAACACACGAGCCTCCATCTAAGCCGAAAAACAAGTCTTCGGACGAGTCCGAATCTGGTAAAGACTTTTCAGCTGATGAAGAACGCGATGCCAACTATGAACCAGAACTACCTAAGGAAAAGCGCAAAAAGGCCACTGCAAAGCGTCAAACTAATACAGAAAAGAAAAACGCAAAGCTGCGAGAGCCAAAATCTAAGCTGGAGAAGCAGCCCAAAGCTCGCAAAGCTCGGGCAACATCCAAGCCAAAGTCTAAGGCAACTAAGGAGGCTCCCAAAGAAGAGCTTGAAGAAGAACCAGAAGAAGAAAAACCACTGGACCCCCAGGAGCTCAAATATATTTTAGCTTTAGAAGCTGGAGATATAACCACTGTACCACGCATCAAACTAAATGAACTTGAGCAAGTCGACCATACTGCTCAGCGCTATATAAACAACTTTTCGGCAGCTGCGCCAAATATTGCTGTATCCAACACACAGATTAATGAAAAACAAACCGCCGCTCGCAAAAAGTTGGAGGAAAAGGTTGCTTCGGGCAAATTGAATGAGAATTTTGTCACGATCAACATACAAAAGAAGAAGTTTTCGCGGGGCAAGAAACATGTCAATTTTAGCAAGTATAAAAAGACACAGTGGAGGCATAAGAAGCAAATAGCAGCGCTCACTGGGCCCGACATGGACATGCGCGGCTGTGATGGTGGTGTCTTGACGTGTTTTAATTGCGGCGGTGTAGGACATTTTGCACAGCAGTGCAAAGTTAAGGGCGATGCTTTGCTACCACTAAGCGCACAGATTGAAGAGGATCCCTCGCCGTTTCCGACCCTGGAGGAAGCTGAGCAGATGGCAACACAAGGCGCAGTGGCGGCACACAGTCGCAACATAGCACAGTTGCCACAAGCTGCAAATGCAGCTCTTTATAAGGAGGAAAGCAGCGAAAACAGCTCGGATGAAGAGGAGGGCAATGCGGAGAATCAATATGGATCCGATGAAGATGATATAGACTTTGATGCCTTGGATGCTGCGGTTGCTGCCAGCTCACAACCTTCTACACAAACGTCTCCCGTAAAGCAATATGTGGGACACAAGATACCTGCAGAATTCTTAAAGGCAGCGGGTCTGGATGCCAATACAGGACAATATGGTCAAAAGCAACACAGTGGTGTTAAGCCATTATATGATCTAAATCCCGATGGCACTGTCAAGGAGCTTACGCCAGAGGTAACCGAGGCCTTGCATATGTTTGGACACACTAATTTTCGAAAAGGTAAGTAAAATTAATTGACAAGAATTTTCTTACACAAACATTATTATACCTCCAGGTCAGGATCGCGCCGTTATGCGCATACTCTCCGGGCTTTCCACACTTGTCACGTTAAGTACTGGCAGTGGAAAGTCCCTATGCTATCAACTGCCCGCGTATTTGTATAGTCGGCAACAGCGTGCCATTACTCTAGTCATTTCTCCATTAGTCTCACTTATGGAGGATCAAGTTACAGGCGTTCCACACTTTTTACGTGCTCATTGTCTACATACGAATCAGACGCCACAGCAACGCATGAAGATACAGCAGCTAATATCCGATGGAGAAATTGATATACTGCTTGTGTCACCTGAGGCTGTTGTATCTGGGGAGCGAGCCACGGGATTTGGTGCTATTTTGCGTCAGCTGCCGCCAATTGCTTTTGCTTGCATTGACGAGGCGCATTGTGTATCTCAATGGAGTCACAATTTTCGACCGAGCTATTTAATGATTTGTAAAGTGCTTAAGAAGAATCTCGGCGTGCATACGGTGCTTGGACTGACTGCTACAGCTACTTTACCTACGCGTACTAGCATAATCAATCATCTGGGAATAATGGATGGTGAGCGAGGCGTTATAAGCGACATACCCTTGCCGGATAATCTTATACTATCCGTATCCAAAGATGAGAATCGTGATGCGGCGCTGTTGCAGTTGCTGAATAGTGAAAGGCGAGTTTTGATTATAGTTGTCGAGATCATATTAACCTTGACATTCGATTTCCTGCAGATTTGAACCCTGTCAGTCTATTATCATATACTGCACCCGTCGCGATGAGTGCGAGCGTATTGCTGGTTTTCTACGCACCTGCATGCAGGACCGTAAGTCCAACGAACCTGCTGCCCAGGGTAAAAAGAAACGCAAGCGTGTCAATTGGCACGCAGAGCCCTATCATGCCGGCATGCCCGCATCTCGGCGACGCACAGTGCAAAACGCTTTTATGGGCAATGAGCTACGCATTGTGGTGGCCACCATTGCCTTTGGCATGGGCATAAATAAACCCGATATACGAGCAGTGATTCACTTTAATATGCCTCGTAATTTTGAGAGTTATGTGCAGGAGATTGGACGCGCTGGACGCGACGGGTTGCCCTCACATTGTCATTTGTTTCTAGACCCCAAGGGCGGCGATCAGAGTGAACTGCGTCGGCATGTCTATGCGAACTCTATTGATCGGCATGTCATACGCAAATTGCTGCAACGTATCTTTGTGCCCTGCTGCTGTGATAAGAAACAAATTGAAGAAAAGAGGCAAGTCTGCAAGCCACTTATTTTAAATAACCTCTATACTTAAAGGATTTCCTTTTTATTTTATTTTTGTATTCTGTACTTTGAATATGATTTTTATTCCAGCATTGATCTCGCTGCTATAGAAAAAGCACAGGAGCTGGTGGATGCTGCCGATTTTAGTGAATCTGCCTTGGCAAGGAAACACATTTGCCCTGGTCATGAGATAGGTTTTTCAGTAGAGAAAACTGTTGAGGCTCTGGACATACCAGCAGAGAATATATCTACGCTGCTGTGCTATATGGAACTGGATCCGCGCTGGTGCATGAATGTTCTCAGTTCGGCTTATATTATGGCCAAGGTTATTTCATACGGTGGTGCAAAATATCTCAAGTGAGTTTATTCGGCACGATATCCCTTTATTTTTGTCACCAAACTGATGACATTTTTTAATGATTTCCTCTAGACACGCTGCCAAAGAGTGCCCACCATTAGCCATGGCTATTGCATTACAAATAAAGAGCAAGACTTTTAAGGAAGACTCCAATATTATCGAGTTCTCTGTGATTGACATTGCAGCCGGCATTGGCTGGAATAGTGGTGTGGTCAAATATCAACTTAAGAACTTAGAGTGGGCTCAAGGTAAGTTTATTCCGTATCCGGGAAAAAAAGAACTTTTTGTAAAATATCCATTACAGTTAACGGCTTTCCTAAGCGTTCCCCAATTACGGTAACATTTTACGATTTGGGCTTTCGCATCAAGGCGCCAGGAGATTTTGCCGAACTGGAAATTGATAGCGCATTGGATACGCTATATACCCGTTCTGTAAAGCAGGAGCGCACCCAACTTATACAATTACAATATGTAACTCACGGATTATCTGCAGTTGCTTATAATACATGCGCACATTGTTGCAGTGCTGATTTCCCGCAAGATCGCTGCACGCAGTTAAAGGCTATTGTGCGGAATTATTTCCGTAACGATTATCCACAGGACCTGCAATTGGAAATTGAGGTACACAGTGCAACATATATAAATTTGTATATTATTTACTTACAAAAAATGAATTCCCACAGCCAGATAATGTGCCTGATGACAATATTATTTCCGATACCATTGCCTTGATCAACATGTATCCGGATAATACTTTTAGCGGGCGCAATGTGGCGCGCATATTCCATGGTATACCAAGTCCAAATTATCCGGCCGTTATTTGGGGACGTTGCAAGTTTTGGCGTGCTCATACAAAAGTCGATTTTAATCGCATTGTGCAGTTGGCTAATCTGGAAATAGTAAAGCGGCGTACTTAATTAGTTAGTTAATGTGAGCAATTTGAATTTGCCTTTTATGTCGTATTTATTTTCTGTTAAGAATTATATTTGGATTTCTCATCGCTGCCAAATAAATTAAAATTTTTGCCACTTAGTTTTAAGTTTGCCAAATAACTCAACTTTCTTCTTGGACTACAATTTGGAATTTCTTGAAATTGGTTCTTTGGTAGATTTCTTTCACACAAATACGAGCATTTCGGTAACCTATCGACAGCAAATGGCTTGAATCTTTAATTCTGAATCTTTCTTTTATAATTAGCAAAAAACTTCATCTTTTTGACTGGTCGTAACAACACCAAAGTAGACTGGCCATCACCTATGTTTCAGCATATAATTCAAAACAAGGGGATTGAGCGTCATGTAGAGCGTTAACTTTGTCTGGCGAGAGTGGTCTCTAACAAGGCATATTTATTACATATCTATCTTATATATATGCCTTGGTCTCTACTACTTAGACTATCGTTACATTGTGTGACAGGAGTGATTGCCGCTTAATCTACAGGTCGGAGACGTCCTTTCCTACTTTTTTCGAACGTATATTGCTCAGTCATTTGACAAAAACGCAATACACGTGATCACTAAACTGGTTTTATTATTAATAACATGAATATAAAAATTGATATTACTTTCTACCATCAATTAAATTAATAAATAAATAAAATATTATTTTGAAATTTCAGAAAAATCGTTACTAACATATCGATATCAAAATATCTGCCATGCAAACTATCGAAAATTTGTTGTGTGCATATGTGTATCGATGCAATCGATGCAATCGCTTATCGGTTTCGTATCAGCTATCAACAACCCTATTCTCTTTATGATTGTGAATTTTGCTGCAAGCAGGTCGTGTGCGCTCCGTCGTTTGTTTTTGTGTATTCCAAGTGCGAAATATTAAATATATAAAATTGGTAAAGCATACAAATTAAACAACTAATTAGCATAATCCAACTGTGTGCGTTGCTGTGATTGATTGTGATTCATTTGTTAAGTTTTGCAAAAATTTTCATCTCTGAGTGTTTAATAGAACACTGGAACCACCGTGCCTGCGAGACCGTGTCGTATAATTAAGTTGTGCACAATTAACTTAAAGGTGGCAGCCGCCCGTGTGCTTTATACACCCCTTAGCGTAGCGCAGGAATTTTGCGCGTGGTGGTCAGTGGGAAGCACAAAAATTGCAGATAACTATGCTTGCACTTGGTCATTGTCGGTTGCTTCTGTAGCTGCGCATTTCCTCAAGAACACTCGACTATTACATGGTATATGCAGTATTCTGTGTATTTACCAACACCATTCAAAATACTTTGTTTTTAAGTATTAAGTATTGCTTCAACAACATTTTGCACGCGTTACTTCGTCGTTATTGTCGTCGTCGTCGTCGTCGTTGTTGCTCATGCTGTTTTTTATCACAACGCTGCTCCACCACCAGCACCACCACCACCGCTCTCGTGCACCACACAAAATCGTGTGGTTTCGCATTTACACATGTCAGGGAAACACAGCCACACACAGTCTTATGGACACATTTGCAGCTGATTGCTTATGAATTTCTTTCTTTCTTGTAAACCGTCAACATTTGTTTTGTTGTTATTGCGTGTGATTGAGACGCGTGATTTTTTTTTTTAATAGTGCAACGTTCTAGTTTTTTAATAAATAAACCATACGCTTTTTGTTTTTGGATTAGCTATCTAAGTCGACATACTTGCGGTTGTCGGCGCTGAAGCAAACGCCAGTGCAACAACAAATATTCCAAGCGTTAGTTTTTCCAAGTACGGTGAGTACATTTTCCGAGTTTCCTGAAAGTTCTATACTATAAGTCAGAGGTGTACAAAGCTTTTTGCACTGCGGGGGCGTATATGACAGTGTCAAAGTCTATACATTTATCGGGGAAAGGTGCTCAGGCCTAAAAGCTGCACACGTAATGCTATTTTACTTGACATTATTATGAACTGCTTTAGATACGTTGCTGGTAGAAATTGAAATTTTAATCTTGTGGGTACTTTTATACTTGTATTTTTATAGCTCTGATTATATCCATAAATGTATATAAAAGTGAAGAAATGCAGTATATCAATTTAAGAGTCTCGACTTCCCACGAAATTCTTCCATTAAATCTGTAGAGAAAATTGATTGGAAAGAGTTTAATCATGGTAACATAGCTCAGATAAAGTGCAAATCGAAATCTTTGTAAACAATCTATCTGCTCGTAATACTTCCAGCTGTAAGTGAAATATGTCTATGATATTATATTTTTCATCGTCAAAACTATATTTTAGGTTCTATGAAAAGAATTGTGTTAAAAAATGCAACATTTTTTTTAAGTGCGGCCATTCCCAAGAAGTGTTTAAGTGAAGTTCCTTGTGTTGCTCTCTCTTAGACCAACTCATTCGTAGTCAAAATTTAGAAAGAGCAAACCAAACGCACTAAAATGCACTGTCTTGGGAATAAACGCATTTCATCAAGTCGACTTAATGTAAGGGTGCCAAGGATTCCACTTTTTGCAGCTGTGGAATAGCAATATTGAATTAGGGATAATTTTTGAATAGTCTTCCTTGATTTTAAACTAAAGAATGTTCTTCTTTCACTAGATGTTGATATCAATGTAACTTATGTTGATATTCGGGAAATTTTTCTGGTGGATAATGTATTTATCTGTTGTATTTATCGAACTTTTTTTGTTCTTAGGAAATATTTTCCACACTTGTAACTAGATGCGAACAACAGGCCTTTGAGCAAAATATTTAGCAGGAAACCCTAAAATTTTAATATATTGAATTATGCTTAAGAAATTTTAATATTTCTCCAATTTGTGATGCAATCTTCTATACTTTGAACTACACTAATTTTCTGTTCGCGGTCCGATATTCTTTTGTGTTTGGTCTCAATTTCAACAGGTTTATCGATTCTTTTTTTCTAATTTCATAACGCGTCGTTTTCGTTAGGATCCATAGAAATTAATTTTATGGAATTCGCAACTTAAAGCCAAATAACGTTGATAAACCAAATTTATATCACTAGTTTTTTTTTAAGCAGGAGGCTGTATTTCTTATTTTTAATGTTTTCAAAACGTCATATTTTGACCTAATTGGACATTCTAACGATGGTAAACAAATTTGTAAGCCTTTTGTCGTGTGCGCTGCTTAATTGTCAATAAATTAAGGCATTAGTAAAAAAAATATATTCATTCATAAAGTATTTACTAATAATACTTATTAAAGCAAAAAAGCGATGATAGGAGTTTTTTTTTTTTTGCGATACATCAGTTTATACTTTCCCTTAACTTAACAAAAAAAAAAGTTTTAAACTGTTTTTTGCGGATTGAAACCCTATATCTACGCCACTGTTACGAGTGTGCCCAAATACATTAACATAGTCAGAAAAGTGCCTTTTTCGCATAATGACCCAAAAAGGTAAAAAGCTCAGGCCCAAAATCAACATCAATTCGTCGTTCTCGTGCTCAAATCAGAAACAGGTAAAAAGCAAGAAAAGTGAAAAACTTTTGCTAACAAAACGCAAAGAAAATCGCAGTAACAATGGGCTACCCTCAGTTTGTTAGGTTGACAAATAAAACAAAAACTGACATAAACACGAAAGCCGTCGTCGTCGTCGTCGTCAAGAAACCTGAGCGAACATGTTAAAAACGTCTTGGACTACCCGCCCATTGTTAGGTCAGCGAACTGTGCACACCACGCCCACCCGCCCAATGGCCCATTAGCAGGCGCTTCCTGCCTCTGTGCTCAGGTAGTCATTCTGAATGCCGGAAAATCCACAACTACTACAGGTAAACAGCATGTGCTCAATATTTGCCATCTGGGTATGTACATATGTAAGTGTGTATCTCATTCTTGACATAAATCAGAGCAACAACATTTATAGCGGATGCTAAGCTGAATAGTTCTAAGCTTGCCCGGGAGTTCCCTTTATCTATCGACTGGCTTAAGTGTAGCTTCATTTAAAAGACAAAGCCTTTCCTTACTTTTTTTCGCAGCTGATTGGCTGCACTTGGCTTGTGTTTTCGACTTTACCGGCAAAATAACCGGTTATCCGGCCATCTAAACTTTAAGCACTTTGTTACACACACTTATACATGCCATTTACATCTGTGTAGATACACCCATAGAATACATATGTTTATTATATTTATCATCGTCGTCATTGTTGTCGTTTATCTGAAATATTTCTGAGTCATGGTAGATTTTTTTATATTTTTTGTCGGTAAGCGTGCATTGACTTGAATCATTTGGCTCAGTTAAGATATCTATATTTAAGCATGATTTTAATCACATGGAAGACTTCTTGTTTTGTCAATATTGCTGGTGTTTGTTGATATGATTTTTTGGTGTATGAAAAGTTTCAAATGTTTACTTCTTCTTCTTAACTGGCCATAACAACCCGTTTTCGGGTTACGGCCTGATGTAAATACATACTTTTATTGGAGTTGTGGTTTTACGTGTTCACTTACCCGCTCACCACACGGGGGACGTTTACTTAGGAAACTAATACGCAGAAGACCTGTAAAAAGTCGTACTGACTTTAAGAGTTTTATAAAAATCTGTATACACATCAATTATTAAATGATCAAAAACCAGAAATCTCTTTCGACCTATTTTCAACTCAAAAGCCATCACAACGTCAATGTATTTGAGAGCGTGGATCATTCATTCGTCGCTGTGCGACGGCTTATTCAATAGATTCTAAATTAAAGTTTAGGTAAATCATCTGCAGATTTCTGGAACTCACTTGAATTACTTAATTCAGATAGCTAATCATAATGGGTAATATAATAGTTGAATTTTACTTAATCCATACGTTACTGTTCACACGTTACGTGAAAACTTTTAAGTGTTTATTAAATATATAAAAAATGTATATACCTTTCCTTGCATTTTTATAAGATTTGTTTTTGTTGTAGAACAGATTTGATCTATGAGTGCTGTAAGCTGTAAATTCTTAGACATAATCAAATTTTAATATTATTTTGGATAATATCAGATGAAAACTTTGTATTTATTAACACTTAATTTTCTGTTCATAGTGGATCTTTCTCTGTAAATACCTATATCCTTTATTTACCCGCTGCGTCATGATTTCATCGCTTATTAATCAATTTAATACATATGAGTGCATCGTTAATAATGCTTCATTTCATTTGTCAATAAATAGATTCATTAACCTTAAGTTGATTATGTGCATAGTTCATATTCTCGTGTTTGCTATAAAATAACTAAGAACTGTCATACTTAATATGAAAAACGGGCAATTTACCCTTCTTGAATAGATAATGACAAAAGACAACAAAAAGTTTTTCACCTTTCTGACTTTTTTACTTCACAAACTATAAATTGCAATTTATTTTGCGGCTAAGTGTACTTACAAAAAGTTTTTACAATGCATCAAACGCACAGACCCCAACTTTGACCATGACCATGTTGACATTTTAATTCGATTAAGGAAAAATACTTTAACATGTTTGTTGTCAGGGCGCACATTCAATTTTCACACTTTCCAAGTTCAATAGACACACACGTACCTTTGTATGTATAGTATATGCAAAATATGGTATACAAGTTTATAAGTATGCATTGTTTTCTACCTTTAACCCCCCCTAGGCAACATTTTTTGTGTCGCCTGCGTCAATTTCATTTCATCAACATAATTGAGTGACATCGAGTGCAAAAAAATCAATACGAGTTAATTCAATTTCACATTAAATGAGTAAAGCACAGCTGAGTTTGTTTATGCAAGGGTTTTAGCAAATAAATTAAATATTTAATTACATTTGTAAAATAGCTGTTGCCATTATTGGATAAGACGCTAATAACAAAGATTATGTCACGTAGCGAAACAGACTTTTGTTGCAAATTTAATAACAGGAAAATTTGGGTTGCTACCCCCGGCCGACTTGATTGAGTCACAGAGTTGAACCCTAAATCATTGTGAACATAATTCGAACTAAGATTATATAAAACATAGCGCTCAGTAACTACAAAACGAATCTCTAGTAGGCAGAATGCGATTTGCGAATCTCCATAGAATGGGCTTTTTAAACTTTTTAAAGGTTTAATTTTTTTTTTACATTCAGGTTTTTTGGCTTGTTTTATTGTAAAATGGTGTCTTATATTCTATTCACAATAGATGCTCTATGTTTTCCAGACAGAGCAAGTGGGCAGCTTTCTTCAAAACTCTATGTCTTGCTAAACAATGGCCAAAATACAAAATTTACAAAGGTATATGGATCGACCGGACAGAACGCTCCAGTCGAAAAGTAAAGCCGCCCATACACACAGCAATCTTCGGCCCAACCGCGCTACGTTTTGGTCGCAGAAAAATGAAA
Organism: Chymomyza caudatula; assembly: GCA_035041775.1. Classification (NCBI taxonomy): domain Eukaryota; kingdom Metazoa; phylum Arthropoda; class Insecta; order Diptera; family Drosophilidae; genus Chymomyza; species Chymomyza caudatula. The sequence goes on from JAWNKW010000133.1 coordinate 4,753,486, forward strand.
ATATTTGAATTTTACACTGCAGGTTGGACTGCAGATTGCTGTGTGTATGGGCGGCCAAGAAAACGTGCTGCACGTAGTCACGAGCATTACCTCGCTGAGTGAAAACGAACATTAAAGAAAGGGCGAATAATAATTGCCCCTACAACTATTCAAATTTCCGTGACATTTCGAAGCCTATTTGGGACACATGTTTGGCCTAATCTACAAAAGTTAAATAGTACTTAAAGTTAACTCCATTGTCACTTTGATAAATTGTATATTTCGTTAAATGCATACATATATATACTATGTATATTAACTATATATGAAATAACGAGCATATCATGCCTAAACGGCTGCATTTAACATTTAGGGGTGAACATTGCGAATAATATTCTAGAACAGTGACATGACACATGGGACTAAAACTGGGTTATGTTTGCAAGCGCATAATTAGATCATAAACTTCAGGCAAGATTTATGGAAAGAGCTAACTAGGTTTCTGCAATTACGCATGCCTGCACACACACACACACAACATTCAGCGCTGAATAAGATATTGTGATAAGACAGATAACAGATATTTGTGAAAATAAACCTTATATTCTGACTTGCTTTTTACATAGCATTGCAAAGTTCTGGTATGACCCAATTAAAATCAATTTTCTTAAGACAGATTTAAAAGTGTTGTACAAGTTGATAAAAATTGCAAATTTTTTATAGCACTTTGAATGACTGCAAATTACTTCAGAGTTGAACAGCAGACTATCGTCAACAACTGCAACAAAACAACAAATAGCAGCAGCTTCTAGCTGCCACACTTTACATGCACACAACAAAGAAACCAAAAATTGGGGCACAGGTATCATCCAATTCCAAAAAAAAAAAACAAATGACACCGACAGTGGAATACCCTGTACCTTTTTTTTCCCCATTAGCACTAAATCCAGCATACGGTGAAATGGGAACGAAAGTATTTTCTCTTATGTCTCTTTTTGCAAGAGGTGAAATTTGCATATTATTGACTATAACTTTTGATGTATTTATCCGATATCGATCATTTTTGAAACTTAGATGCACATAAACACCCTGTCGAATTCCGAGATGATACATTGAACGGAGCGGCTGTAAAACGCAAGAATATGTCACAGGGGAAAGGGGCAAGATATCGTCGTGATTCGACAAACTTGATCTTTTCGGTGTAAATGCGCATCTTTTGGTAAATTTTTGACCCTCTACCTTTTATGGTGGGTGAGATCTCGACGTTCATACGGAAGGACGGACAGAAGGACATGGCTATATCGCCTGTTTCATACATAGCACAAATCTATAATACCCTTTTACACTTTGTGTAGAGGGTATAAAAAGTAAATAGCTATGCTTATTCACTCTTACTAGTGCTCTCTCTATCTGTCTCTTTCGCTTGCTAGTACTATTTGCCATGAAAACAGTTGTTTTCTTTTTTGCAATGAAAATGAAACGTGCACAAAAATTTGCATAAATAAATCAAACTGTTGGGCTGGCTTTAGCTACGTAGCTGCTGAAATGAGCAGCAACATTGGCAACACACCCAGCTGCATACATACATCCATATATAGAGTAAAGTCAACCAGGCATATAGCCACCCAGCGGACCAAACGCTCGTATATGATATCGCGCGACTCTCGCTAATATTTTGTGTGACGGTCCGCTGGTCGCATTTTTATCGCAAAACACTCGTGTCATAACTCGTATGCGAGTGTTTTGCGAGGGAGCACTGTAACACTCGTTTTTCACTCGTTTGCAAGCTCATTTGCGAGCATTTTGCGAGATTTTCGCTAAAGGCACTTATGTTGGTCCGCTGGGCAGCCATCTAGCCATATGCAACCCATCCACCCACTCGCAAAATAAAAGGCACAAGGTGCAGCAGTACTTTGTGCACACGTGTGTTTGTTTGAATATATGTATGTATGAGCGTGACTTTTGTTATTGTGTGCGCGCGTTCAGTCGCTTAGCCGACTTTTTATTTCCTTCCTAGTGCAATTTTATTGTGGCCTATGATACTCTTCTTTGAGGGAATACTATTTTCAGTTTTGTGGTATCCAGAAGAATACATCTTTGAATACTAATCTCTAGCGAAACGTAACTACATTTTTACTTTTCTTGTAGCTGAATTTCAGTTTTATTTTAGTCCTTACCCACATAAATTTAATTTCCGTATATCTATATCTAACTCCATCTCGCAGTTTCAAATCACTACGCCCGATAGACGGTAAATCAGGCGTCGGCAGCGGCAGCAGAGTGGTTGCTAGTGGCAACTGAGGAAATGTTCGCTGCTCGTCACATAAACAACTTTTGTATGCTAAAAAATGATTTTCCTACAAAAAAGCAGATTAAGTAGCAACAGAGTACTCCCTGCACCCTTCAGCTGATCGACACAGAGAAGACTGCATCCTTGTCTTTTTAAGATTCGCAAGAGCCGTAAACATCTTTACAAATCGCTCGAAGTTAGAAAACTGCGTCCCTAATATTCTCTTCTTCTGAAATGTTACATTGTGGTGCATTCTAAGAAATGCTATCAATGTAGCCCTAAGCTGTCTTAAAGAGATGCGACATGAATATAAGCAGCAAATGTCAAGTGGCCATTAACTAAGTCACTCTGTTTTATTTAATCTAGTTAGATAGAGGTGTGGTGAGCGGGTTAGAGAATACCACCTCAGCAGGTCAAAGCTTGTCGTATGAGGCGACTAACAATGACACTGGATTCTTTCGAAACCAGTAGGCCTTAAAAGGGTATGGCCAGTTAAAAAGAAGAAGATACAGGTGACACACTGACTCAATATGACTCATATTCAACGACTCATAGACATACATTGTGTATTTTATTGGCGAGCTCGCCAGACAATGCTTTACTTGCATACCAAGACCCTTATAGAGAGGGCTCAAGAAGAAAAATTGCTATGAGGTCCTGCGAGACTACAATTCAGATACAAGTTTCTGAAGATAACTTGTATAAAAGTAGGGCGAACTCTTCATAAATACTAAAAGCAGAAGAGCTGAAAACTGATAAGGCAAACATCAAGTTTCATCAGCTTCATCTTAGTCGAAACGATTTTGTCGGCGCTTGTCTCGCCTGCAACCCTATGCGATTTTTTTTTACTTGCTCGCTTGATAATCTCGCAACATGTAACATCCGCCTTAGATTACCATACCCAAGACAGTATTTTAGGAGAGTAAGAGGTCAGTTGAAAAGGAAAAAGCCAATGTAGCGATCTCCCTTCAAGACAAACTTGCTCAGTCCCGTAAGAAGTCAAGAAGACCGCACAAAGGGAGAGTTGTAGTATGCAACACTTCGTTACTCTACATCTATACTTATGTGCATGTGTGTAGCTGAATAAATAATATTAAATGTCAAGAAATTTCAGACGCGATACTAACCGCTCGCAACTAAACTCATAACGCTGCCAGCGAAATTGCTGCGTTTGCACTTTAAACTTTAAAGTTTTAAATCTTGGAGCGAAACAAGAGTGAGTCGCGTTGCAAAGTAGTCTGTGTACTTGATGGACCACACACATATGTACGTACTCATGTATACTAATAATTAAACACTTGATGGTACCCACTCTCACTTTAAGTATACTAACAGACTTATGTTAGGACCCTATAATCGCAGGGCTGGCAGATCATTCATTTTCCGACAAGTAGATATCTGGAGGCCTTTGGTTGATGTTTGGCTATCAAGCTTATTTGACAGCAGTTGAGTGCGAATGACGAAATTTCTGGCGCTTCCGGAGTATATAGAAAGGCAAATATAAGATTTGGGAACCGCAATTAAAGCAAACAGTTGTTCATATTACAATTAAGCGCTCTTGCTACGCAGAGAAACACCATATATATTAACAGCATGATTGAAATGATGTTTGGCAAACAGTTGGTTGGTGATGCTGGACCAAACAGTTGGTTTTATTCACAAAGTATTTAGTTGCGCGATAACCACTGAAGGACGACGACGCGATTGTCAAGTTTTTTTTCGCTCGCTCATTCCTTGTATTATTATTCTATGGTTAAGGCCCTACTGGCTGTGGTTGGCCAGTTCATTTGTCATGTCGCTATCCTGGATAGTTTTCCAGGAATCTAGTATAGACTAACTCTGTAATGACGTAAAAACATGTTGGGTCTGTTCTTACACTAGTCGATGCTGTGCGAGGATGCTTCAGAGCCTCAAGCGCATACATTTATCACACACAGCTTTCTCTCATAGATCGGGCTCGTGTCATTCAGATTTGCGAAGACAATTGTCGATAAGCATGCATATCTTTAATTTTCATCAAGATCAATCAGTCGCATTTTTCGTTCTAAAAAGTATGCAAACTTCGGTGCGTTGATAAGTACGTTTTAATAGCATTTCTCGGGTGACCAACTAACGCCCATCCACGCTCTCCACAATTCGTTTCTTTGGCAGAGTTGACAGTTAAAATGCAGCTTAATCGTTGCCAATGGCATGAAATTCGCGTTCAGTTTCTGCGAATTGTTATGGGTCTTTCTAAATGTAATTTTATAATTTAAACAATTACTGCTCGATACCAGGAAACCTTTGTTAGTAGTTTGTGAGGTCTGTGTTTGTGTTTTCCCGGTAACTAAAATACCAGACAAAAACGAAAACAAACAAATATTGAGAAAATATTTGATTATGGTGTCAGATTATAAAGTGTGCCAGTTTTTACTCCTTATCGATAGACCGAATGTGCAGCCAAGATTCGAGTTACAGTTAAGCAGTTTATTCGGAAAGCTAAACCGACACACACACTCAGAGAGAGACACAGACACACACAGATACACACACACACAGAGACACACAAGAGCAGGCCAATTAAATAACATGACCTAGAATATTGTAACCCAGTTATGAGCGTCCACATGTTGTACATAATTGTTGTTGTAACTATAGTTACAAGTGCACACATACATATGTATATATTTGTATCTATGAGTGTATGTTTATTATCTAGGCGATTGCTGGCAACATTTTGTACTTTGTCAACCTATTTGCATGTTGTACACGAGTATGTTGCATAGTTAATTGCTTTGAATTAATGCGCAGTCAGAAACATCGTTTGTAGGTCTATCATAGATAAATATGCATCTTATAAAGCCTTGACATTTTCTAGAAACAACCTTAACAGGAAAAATTTAATGCAGACAGTCGCGACGGTGCCCGGCAGTGGAATACCCTGTACCATTTATTCCCCATAAGCACTAAATCCGGCGTACGGTAAAATGGGAACGAAAGTATTTTCTTTGAGTGTAAGCATTTTCCTATTGGGAAGTTCCAATTGACAAGTTTTCCTATTGGGAAGTTGGTTATTATTAGGACAAAATTTACTTTTATTCCCATAACTCCAGTATTCTTAGGTCAATGTCGTTGAATTTTGTAACATAGATCAAAAATACATTTATAAATATCTGTGACAATTTTCAAATCAATATATGGGGGGTGTGGCAGTAATTAAGGGAAATCGATTGAGGGGGAAGGGGGGGTTCTATTGAAAAAAAGGTGGATACAGTTTTAAAGATTAGGGTCAAGATTAGTCACGAGGCTCCACACCAAATTCTGTAACTCTAGCTCACATGTATCATATCTACACGTAGTGGAATTTTGGCACAGTTTATAGGTGAGGGGGGGGGGGGGGGGGGCATATTTTTGACTATAACTTTTGATGTATTTATCCGATTTCTGCCTGTTACATACATTGCACAAACCTATAATAACCTTTTACACTTGGTGTACAGGGTATTAAAAGTACTTAAACTGAGCCACAAATGTTGCTAAGTTTTAATTTCTTTAAAATGTGTTTAATAGGTAGCTCGTAAATGTTGATCTAATGTAATTTGATTTGGTGGTATATGCACGTGACAAACCTTGCTTTCAGTGTCAAGAGCATTCGACAAACATTAACAAATTACTATTTACATTGTATCTTTAAGAGTCTCTGCTCTAAGTTAAAGTTCTTTGACATGGCACACAAGTTTCGAATTACAATGAGTAAGCGGATTTTGTAAGCGCTCAACAAGTTTCATTAGCTAATTAAAATACCATTTCGTTAAATTGATCATATCGATGAATTCCCCAATCATGCAAAACTATCACGTGCGGCAATTGTGGCGGCCATTTTGTGAGGCTCAATAGCGTGACGAAACAATGAAGGAGTTTCGGTTTTTCAGAACGGCTTTGGTGTTTGAAAGAGAAAACAAAGTTCAGTTTCGATTTAATAAACTCGCTGCAAAGATCTACAAACGCGCAAAGTTTGTCAAAAATTAACATAAATACCAAACATAACTTGTTGATCATAACAAAAATTACATTAATTAAATGTCCTAGCCTGATAATACAATTTGCCTTATATGCCAAAGTTTGTTTGTTTTGAGTTATCCTATATACAACATCGAGAAGATTTAAAGATATTATTTGAATCAAAGTATTTTCCATCAGTAGCTAAGATTTAAGCCTTTATAAGCAGCAATTTATTTTTGGAGTCAAACGAATGAAAAGTCTCGAAGAGATATGGACAGGCCATGAATTACACTAGATACACTGCACAAATATATAATAACCTTTTACAGTATGTGTACAGCGAGCCCAAATTTACAGGAAAGGTATGTTTAACCAAGTGCATTCTATTGAGGTCAAATTTTGTTGCGTAGTGTTATCAATCAGAACCAACGGGGAAGTTGAAACCAATGGCCAAGCGCTCGCAAGGATTACGGGGTTTGGAAACATATCAAAATGGGGTTAAAATGTTCTAATTTTTCAAAGTAGTTTTTTGAAGATATAGCAACAGGATCATCTTGCCAAGGTTTTCATTATATTTAATGATTCTGCCATCAACTAACAATCTACTTTAATGGTTTTGCTAGTTGACCCATCTCGTTGCACTTGCCCAGCTGTTCCCACCAGATCCATATCATAATCTGAGACCCATATTCAACTTGCTTTGTTATCAATCAATATTTTAATGACACTTCAAAATTAAATAAAATTTCCATATGAAAGAACTTGAAACTGTTCTTTTAGCTTTATTCAATTTTTGAGTAATCTAATACTTTAAAAAATGGTCTTTAAAATCTACTTCAACCAACTTTCGTTCTGATATCCTACATAACTAGCTATGAAATCTAATAGGAAAATCAACTACGTGCGTCGTATTTCTACTTTTATCCCCCTATGGTAGTGAAATTTCTACAGAAGTTGGCAGGATTCGACAGAAACGACTAAAAATAACCTCTATTCTTGCTTGTACTGATTTTCCTAGAATCTTGAGCAACTTGTTATGAATACAAAATGTTTTTGCTAGCTGTCATTGTTGTGTTGCGTCATTTGCTAGGTACAACGTCCAGTGTTATGTTGTGCTCTCAAATAGACTTTATACTGAATTGGTTTGGATGAATAAAAACTTTCTTTTATGTGGCAAAAGCCAAAAAAGAAAAATTCATTATTAGTAGCTAATAGCCAAAATTTGACTAGGCAGCAAATTTCACCAATCAATTTCAATTTCAAATTTCTTGGCTTAAGCATAACATTTGTTATAAATTTGGGTGTGCTGATTTCGAATCTGGCAAACTTTTTGGTTTTTATGTATTTCAATTCGATTTGACGAAGTCAGTCAATCGCATTATACTCACGAACATAACTTCCTCCTCTCGAGATGAATTGTAACCGAAATTATCGGTTATTAAATATCGCTTCAGCCTTCCCCCGATAGCTTTGATCTACCTTGACTCGATTGTGGATAACAGACAATGAACACAATAATATTTTTCTAAATTCCAATATTCCTGTTTTCCTTTTTTTTTTTACATAAACACTGCAACAAATTTGTCCTTTTTAAAAGGCCTTTGACCAAAACATACCTTTTCCTCTAAATTTGGGATCGATTATTTCGAATACCAAAACCGTTTTAGATTTTCTAGCACGGTTTTCGAATTATGACTATTTAAAAAAAACGAGATCTCCAGAGTTGCGAAGTCTTTGTTACTCGGGAACCTTTCTACCGATCAAGATGAACTGTATTTCGAATTAGAGATAATTAAATATCCGACCAATGTCTCATGTAGAAAACAAGTGAATTAATCAAAAACTACAACAGTATGTCAGGTGATTTGATTCTTTGCGAACATTTCAACATCAATTTTAGCAAAAATTTTTGGAATAAAAACCTTTTCCGTTAAAATCGAATTTTGAATTATCTATAACTGTTTTCGAAATATTGCATTTAAAAAATTTGGAGATTTCGAGAGTTGCGAAGTCAGCTACTCTCATGTTACTTGGGAACCTTACCACCGAGATGAATTTGAATTAAAGGGGATAAAACATTGGTTTACTGTGCTTCAGATGGTTTTGGTGTACCTTGTAGTAATTGCGAGTTACAACACAATGAACTCAAATTTTTTAATCTCGATCGATAGTAAGTTTCTCGAGTAACATGAGATTTACTACCTTCGCAACTCTCGAAACTCGAACGGTGCAAGAAAATCCAAAACGGTTTCCGGATTCGAAATCAGCGACCACAAATTTACCGGAAAAGGTATGTTTTAGTCATAGAGATCAAATTTGTTGCATAGTGTTATCAAAACGTAAGATTTCAAGCTCGTTCGTTTCCCTAGCTTTACAGTCTTGCTATCAAAGCAACTAACACTGCGAGTGGAATACGAATGAGTTGGTCAACTGTGGACAGTGTTGATTAGTTAATGACACCCACACTATGATGATTGTGAGCAACAGCTTAGACTTTATTAATGGCAAACCAAATTTGTAGGACTGTTACGTGATTAGCTCTACGGCCGATATTTGGCATATTTCCGCAGACAGTTTATTGTAAAGGTTGGTTCATCAGTCAGTCAGTTACCCCCGCTACTTTGAGTGTATCTATATAGTTTATATATACTTTAGTTATATATTGCATGCCAAACACGTTTGCATAAAATATTATGTTGTCGTCGACGACGACGATGATGATGGCGCTGACAAAGTTGTCTTCCAATATCTGTTATTTGCCTGGCACAACGGATTGGCAATGTCATCGCTGGCTAATACGAACATACATCTATATATATACATTTGTGTGTGTATATGGGTGTATATACACATAAGTGTGTACCCATGTGCGCCATATCAGGCAGCCAATGTGCCAAGTGTGACATATATTTTAAGCCGTGTCACTAAGCCAAGCTGTTGCTGATTTTGTCTGCTGTTGACATTACTCATTGGCGAAGTACTATGTGGGCTGAAAGGTTTCCCATTAAACGTTTTTCCACTTCAGCAAATATTGTACATAGTAGATTTCAAACACATTTTGTTCCTTTTTGTAGCAAGCAAGTATTTAAATTTGTTGCAGCATTTCAAACTAAGGGCAAGGGCAATGTATACTTAAGGTAACGTCGTTGTTCAGCGAACATTCTTAAAACTTTGTGAGAGGCTGAAATAGCAAAAAAAAAAGTGGCGCAATTTACTCTCGTTGCTGAAAAATTTACATAAACACACATAAAGTTGTAAACATAAAGCAATGCATACACATATAAATATAACATAAACTGAAATAACATGCGTGACACACAACCTCTCTCATTGAAATTCGCAAGAGAATGAAAAACTAAGAAACTTCGCTGCTGACGTCGCAACGACGACGTTACCTTGTTAAGTTTACATTCGGCAAGGGCTTTATTGATTTGTAAGTCAGCATCGACGCTGCTATTGATTAGACAAGAAGAGTTATGAATATCAAATTGTATAGAATGGTCAATTATATCCTCAGATGAAGTTTCTGAAATCATGTTAATATCCAAATCGTAGAAAAATTTCACGGCTTAAACCCACGCTATCAAAAAGCCGCTTGGCACAGTAATGCAACCAGTTACAGTGTAGGTTTTCGTGGGAAAACCCAGTCAGGCTTGTGAGCATGAAAAAGTACTTTTTACTATACTTTTTCATGCAGAAGTAGTAAGCGGTTTAGAGAATACCACCTCAGCAGGTCAAAGCTTGTCGTATGAGGTGACTAACAATGACACTGGCTTCTTTCGAGACCAGTAAGCCACCGCAGGCTTTAAAAGGGTTGTGCGTGAGGTTTGGTACCCACTACGTAAAACCACAATTCCAATGAAAGAATGTATTTACATCAGGCCGTAACCCGATAACGATTTGTTATGGCCAGGTAAGAAGAAGAACTGTTCTTTTACGAAGGGATTTTTCCTTCTTGAATCGTTCGGGATTTCATTCTCATTTCGCAGTCCGAAAGAAGACTTGTGGAAGCCCTACGAAAGAAGTGCAAAATGCATGTAGTTCTATTGGCATCGCCGGGCATGATTTCATGTAACGCTACTTTTGAGCATTCTGCTGAAGTGAAAAAAGGTTGTGTCCGATAGTTTCGAGTTGCATGCTAAATGTACTTTTTATGTATCACTGCTTTTTAGCCTTTTACGGGGTAAAAAAAGAAGGGTATTGCCGATCATTTTAGGGATGCATACTAAATGTACTTCTTGGAAAAGGGAAGTTCTCATGTATCACTGGTTTTTAGCAGCGAAAAACAACATTGCTCATGCTTCTATTTGCCGTTTTGTCATAGTGAAAAAGGAACGTTTTACTTTTCCCGTGTAAATAAAACATTATATTTTTTATCTTTTATGGTTGAATTTGGTATTATTTTTCTATTTGGAGAACCTTTATGCCTGCTTATTGATTATTTAAGTTACGAAAATTGGTAGTTTCCTATTCATAATATCAAATATTTGCATGAGGGGGATTTGCAGAACAATACAAGGATTTGACATTCTTCTTCCCAGGGCTAGAGGCCGCAAAACTGCAGTCGAGGTTTAAGCTGTCATTTACAAAAGATGTAGAGTTTGTATCGTCCGGTGCGCGCTGCATCAAAATGTTTTAATTGTCACCGGAAAACATTCATTTATCCGGCTGCGTTTATAAAAAAAAAAACATAATTTAAGGATTGTATGAATGCGGAACTCAGTAATATTCGCAAATATTTAAAAATATGAAGTAACCTTTTATGAAAGAACCACTCCGTTTTACTTGACTTCTTACATATCCTTCAACAGACGTATCGATAGTTACTTTCCTTTTGCGTAAAGAGTATACAATTTTCGGATATCCGCTATCTGTGTGTATCGCGTCTTTTTATTTAATTTAAATGATTTACTTGTTTTCGTTTATGCTCTTAACTTAGTCAATTGTATTATATTGAAATTTTAAAATTCACTTTATTTAATTAGTATTCAGTAAAACATTATTCAACTTTGATTTGTTTTTCTCATTTCTGTTTTGTTTGTCTTTCTCCCCATTCGTTTTTCAGCTTATTGCGTTTTTCATTGAAGCAGAATGAAAATGGAAAGCTGTAAGCTTTGCGTAGTGAAAAATTTCATTAAGTGCTATCTAATTTGTTTTTTTTAGAATAGATTTCTATTTCTCATACATCGCAATCGATCGTACGAATTCATAAGAGAAGCGGGTTTAATAGAAAATGAAGGTAGTATGCGATTTGGAATAATGTTTCTGAAGCAAATGTTAGAACAGATAGTTAGATAGAGTTTTAGTTTTTTTTTTTAGTCTTAATGATTAGCTAATAGATCTTATTCGATTAAAAGTAATCGATTAGGTTCTTGATTTTTTCCATTTGCTCTTATACCATTCTAACTTCTTAATTTTACTTCAAACATAACTCATTTTGTTCTTTTGGAATAAGAGTACTGATTTAAAAAAATTATTATTAAAAAGTATTTTGGTAACAAGTCAATGTGCTTAGGTGAAGGCATAAACTTTACTCTTTTTTGTCTAAGTTTCAGGCACGAGCGCTTTTCGAGAACTGTGGCCCAGAACTCATAGTTCAAATCGAAAAATGGTTCATGAAAGAATTGTAGTGACATTCATTAACTTCAATTAGAAATGAGAAAAACGTTGATCATTTGACAATAGAGATATAGTGGTTTTAGTGGAACCTCCTCGAATTTACCGATATTCGGGAGCAATATTAAAGGAAGGTAGTATAAACATGATCACCCATCAGAGTGAATATTAATCTTGAATATAAAAAAGTCTTATTTTTGTGGTCTAGTGTTATTAATGCTAAATTTGCAACTCGAACTTAAGTTCTGCCACCCCTCCTTCCCTCTGTTATAATGGATAAATGGTTTTGGTTAGAAGTTCTGGTAAAGGAGATTTATTTAAAACCTCCAAATACACCATAGTAAAACAATAACAAGGTAAGATTACTTTGCAGCTTGCCCTCTTTATGCGTAACAACTGTTCAGTCATTTGCATTTTGGCAACCAAGTCGGCAGAGTAATCTTACCTTGTCATTATTATACCATTGTCTCGACGATGCTCGGGATACCATGTAGCATTAAATTCAGCATACGGTACGGAACGAAAGTATGTCAAGTTTAGTACTAATAGATTAAACGGCATGGCTGTATTCGACGAAATTCCGCTGGGATGAAACGGGGACAATTTGACAAACTTCATCTTCACTCGGGATTACGAGGGTAATGGTAAAATGTTGTGTTCCCAGCTCTTGTGATATCCCAGATCTAGAATCTCAGTTTAAAGTTAAATTTTCGTCAGTCTTAATTCATCATTATACAAATCTTTAACACACTCTTTGTTGCTGTAACTATTATCTCAACTTAAAATTTATCTAGATTCTAGACATTTTGATATGTTTAAGGAAAGACTTTGCTGGCAACAGCGTTACCCCTTTGGCTATGCAAACTATCAAAACTATTTGAATTACCAGACAATGTAATCACAATGTAGTTTTGTCTGCAGACTCAATGCCGATAAGATTATTTGCACACATGGTGACTGCCCAAATCCTATTGTTAATTTAAAAATAAAATTGGCTTATCTAAATGCTTCATATATGTAGGGGTATTTATCTTGTTGAGCTGTCAAGATGCAAACAATACTCTATTATCATATCATTATAATCGCAACAACGCAAAATATGAACAAATTTCATTAAGCACTAAACCAACACCACACCAATAATAACAAAAATCAGATAGCTAGCATTAGCATTTCGAAGCAACAATTTTTGTTAGTGTATTTAGAAGTTACGCTTTTATCGCTCTGTCGTTGAGAGTTTTACGATGGGAATAACGTTGGTGCTGTGTGTATCTGAAACTTTTGCGCTCGCACCAATACAAAGCAAAAAAACAACAAATCTGAATGGGCCAAAGTTTTTATTTTGGCGTCCCGTGTGCGTTCCGACAAGATAGAGTATTTGTTGTTACTCTTTTTTATTATATTTGCTTTTTTTTCCCAATTGTAACATTCATATTTGGTTTGCTAGAGATAAGACGGCTCTATGTACGCGCATATCGAGGCCAACAGTAAGTCATCAAGTGAGAGTATGACGGAGCTTTACGAGTGGTCTAAAGTTTAGACTATAGCATCTGGCAGTTTGGCAAATAGTCAATGTGCATTGGCAGCGAGCAATGAATCAGCCAATGTCAATGGCATCCACTTCCCGTCTATTAATGCGCCACTGTATCTTGTATTGCTTAACTAACGCCTTCAGTTGTATTTTATTAGATAAAATAGAGTGAAAGATAAATGCGTGGCTCAAAAGCTAGCATAGATCTGGCAAAGCTAATGATTTCTTCTACTTCTTAACTGGTCATAACTACCCGTTATCGGGTTACGGCCTGATGTAAATACATTCTTTCAATGGAATTGTAGTTTTACACATTGGGTACCAAACCCTACGCACACCCCTTTTAAAGCCCGGGGTGGCTCTACTGGTCTCGAAAGAATCCAGTGTCATTATAAGTCGCCTCATACGACAAGCTTTGACCTGCTGAGGTGGTATTCTCTAACCAGCTCACCACACGGGGTAAGCTAATGATTTAGGTTTAGTAATATATTTTTAAGAAAGGGATTCATTTCTAAACACTATAAACCACGATTTTGGCTTCTCAGCATTAATTTTGTTTTCTCCATACTCAGCAAGCGGCCAACAAAGCTAAAAAAGGTTCACTTTTACGGTAATAGCGCCTTACGAATAAAACGCATAATGTGGTTCCTTCAAGGTGTTAAATTTCCTAACATTTCTTCCTTAGACCATTTTTGAATTGCCACCAAATGTCTTTATAAACTATTGACTTTTCATGCTTGAAATATGAATCCTCAAACAAAAGTGAAGAAGTTCTTTGTTAACTTGCTGAAGAAGTTCTTGCCCTTCACACGTAATCGATTTGCTTTGATTAAACCCACAACATATTTGAAAATTCACTGCGATTATCATTGTAATTGCCGTTTTTACGAAGGGGATATTGGGGGCCAAACCAGACAAGGGGTAAACCGGACAGTCGCGATATCTCGAAGAACAAGCATCGTGTCGGAAGTGCCAAACACTGTTTGAACGCGTCCGATTATGAGCTACAATCTTCATTCGTTTATTTGACATTTTGTCAATTCAATTTACAATCAGTCGTCAAGGTGTTCGGAAGCAACGATTTTTTCGCTCAATATAAAAAAAAAGTTTTTTCTTTTTGGATTGCAAAGTTTATATTCAGGCGCAGATAATATTCGGTGGGTGTCTTCAACTAATTAAAACGTGCTGAATCGAATGGTACAAGTGATTTTAACGATAAAACAATTATTGACCGATTATTATTGTGGCAACGTATTGACAAGCTGGCGCTAAATCGGACACGTTACGGAGTAAATCGGACACGCCATTTGTCGCTGTAGACTCAAATATGCTAAATTCTAAATCCTATGTATTTTAAATCTAGAGCACACTTACAACAAGTCAGAACAATCCGAAGCAAAATTTTTCAAAAAATTTTACACTGCGAAAAATTATTGAATACATTTATTTGTATGCCCGGTGAATGCGCAATTACTGGTTGGTTGGTGCCCATGCAGCTAGGCTTTCATCCCTGCTTAATGATATGTGCAAGAAATTCAATGACCCTTATATAAAAAAACTCCTTTTTACGGCTCTTGTTCGTCCCCTGCTGGAATACTGCACTTGTGTGTAGAACCTTCAGTATATTGCACACCAAGCACGCATTGAAATTGTCAAAAACCAATTCCTTCTTTTTGCACCTCTTGAATTCAACTGGGATCCTAGTAGACCCTTACCTTCATACCAAAGTAGGTTGCTTCTAATTCACTTGCCTACCTTGTCAAATCATAGAAAAACACTTATTATGATATTGACTCTTAGCCAGTCAGCTTAGGATTGTTCTTCCTTGCCGCACTACGAGAAATTTCGTCCCTCTATTCCTAAGATGATGTAGCAGTAACTTTGCCCTTCATGACCCTTTTCGTGTTCTATAGACATCTTATAATGACCACCACCTTATCTCTTCAAATCTTTCCCTATCTACTATAAAGACTACTATCCTAGAGTATCTTAAATTATTTAAAGCCTATGGTCAAGTTCGGCTGTGGGCCGGGGCACAGCTTGCAATCCGGCAAATGAAAATTTCCCTTCCTGGTCGGAGGTTAGAGTACTCTTAGGACAGGATATCTGCTTCTAAACTTTCTTCGATTATAGAAGGGGCATAGCTGGCCATCCGGCAAATAAAATTCACCCACAGTTCAGACAGTCTCTTTTGAGTTTATTTTTTGTTATCCTTATGCTGCCTTTTAAGAATTTTCTTGAGTATTATTTTTGTTAGTTTTTTATAATAAAAGAAACTCAGCAACACAAGCAGCATCACACGTACAACTGGTCGCTATACCACAAAAATTTTGAAATTTTTTACGTCCAGGATTCCACTCTATTACTTTCATGCTCTTTGGTTTTTGTATAGGAACCGGTATGACCGGTAAATCGAATCGAAACCGATATTATTGAAAAAAGAAAACCGAAATAAAACTGTTTAGCGGATCAAGAGTTCCGGTACTAGCATAATCGTAACCGCAACCGAGTTTTGGTTTGAATCCCTGCTTTAAATCAATTCAAATTCTTAGCTCTTTGTTATGTCTCCGTTTTTCAAGATTGTAAACTGTAAACATTTTAAGTAGAAAGAATATTTATAAAATTATGACTACACTTTTTCAGCCTATAATGTTTATACAAATATGCAAGTCTGCAAAATTAATAACAGAGATATTATGCGCTTTTTACGCACGAAAATAAACAAAACGCATAAATTGTTTTATTTAAAGTTTACTAAACCTCATTGAAAGCCAAATTGCCAGACACTGACAAACGAATAGCGTTTATATTTTGCGATTGAACTACAACTTCCAGAGTTCCAAACTTGTGGCATTGATTTCTGTTTAACTAGCTCAACTTCTGTCTGCACCACATTCCTATGTCTTTTGTTCTTCAAATCGAGTTTCAGGCGAAAATGTAAATTTGGTTCTTAGTTACAAACAAATGGCAACGTCGGGACAGCGTCACCATGGACAAAGCCGGCCATGCCGTTCCCCAGCTGTTACCATTAAGCAACAAGCAACACCCTGACAACGATATCGTCGATGTTAGTAGCAATAAAAGCTGATGCATGCAATGTGGACTGATGCTTGCCCCGCACAGCACGGATATTGTCGGGAGTTTTCATTTAATTCAGCTGAAAACGTTTTCTCGTTTGTTTATTCATTGACGATTTGTGTCTTGCTTGCCTTTGTTCAAGGGAAAATTGAATACGTTGGCTAAAATTGCAAATTCAATAAGTTTTTAAGTCTATATAAATCATAAGCTCAACGCAGTTTGAAGTCTAATCCCAAACAGCTTGGACCTAATTCAAAAACTTCTTAAAGCCGCAAACTCAACTAACGCAAATGCAACTCTTCGCGTAAGTTTTCGTAACAAACGCTGGAAAACCTTTATTTAGTGGCAATTCCATGCAAGTGTTGTCTAGTGAACCAATGAAAAAAAAAAAACAACGACAAAGTTATAACCATTTCCAGGCAGCTCAGACTGCTTTTAAGCCAGCGTCTGCCCAAGCGTGTCCATATAGCTTCTGAGTGTGAGTGTTTGTGTATGAGTTTCATTCAATTAAACCTGTGCGAAGGTCTACAAACCGATGTCGATGTCTATTTGCCATTGGTTCCTGCTAAAACTTTTCCATTTTACACAAAGGGCAGAAAGCCAATTTAATTGCTTAGTGTGTGTAGTTAATTGGTTTGAGCTGTTTGGCATAAATTTGATTGAAAACAAAAGTTACAACTGTTAAGTTAAACGAACAAGTTTTGAGAGCAGTGTTTTGTTAAGATATCAAAGCGATTATCTCTTAAGTCTAATTGGATAAAAGTGCGTATGTACATTAAAGTGGCAATGTATAGCGAACCGGCCTGGCGATTTGAAATACAGTGCTACAAATCTCATAAATGTTTGTTTGAACCTATGGAAAGCTTGGGGCAGATTTGAGGACCGGCTAAAACCGACCCTTTAAACCAAAAATCGTTCAAATAATGTGCAGCACGTACTGTGTGTTCGATTCAAAAAAAATTTAGAAAGTTCGCCTGAATATCTAGTTAATAATAATGTTGTTGAGGAGTATTGCACCGCGACCTATTTGACCCCCCCTTTGGAGCTTACAGTTCACACACCAATCCTATCGTTGCGATAAATTTAATTATCTGTTTTAATCGTGCAACGTCGGTACGGGACATCCTTCTCCTCGCTAGGGCATCACACTCAGCTAGTATGTGTGGCGAGGATTTCTCCTCAAGTTTACAGAACCTGCCAGTTACTGGAACTGGTGATACTCAGCTTGTTCGTTAAGTAAACAGACTTTTCAGAATACCAACAGAATTCTTGCCTAGTTGCGATGTTTTCATGAACCTATGTAAGTTTTAGGATTATCCATCCAATTTGAGTATGGATTGCCTCTTCTCTTACCAGCTGCTTAATGGTATGTGTGTCGTGTACGGGCACGAGTAAACCAATGCCACAAATGAGCTCTGGCCTATCGCAAGTTCGTTTCCGGGAATGTTGGTGTAACCCGGGACCCAATGACCCATCCGTATATCAAACTATGGTATGCCATTCCATAGGATGCCTCTCCTCCAGCGTTGTCCAGGCTCGTTTGTTACCTATGAAACTCCGCTTAAAGTGGTACTCGGTAGCCATTTCCTACCTCGGTTGTGTGAATAGCGGAAGTGTTAGAGTCATGGGCCCCGATTTGGTGGCCCCTGTCAGTAGCTTCCACTGAAATCCTCAAAAGGGTTGCTTTCATTTGAAACTCTATAACTATGTGGAGTGGTGTTAGATCCATTAGAAGATCAGGTTCTCATTGCACCCGTCATAGTTACACAGGCCAGCCTTTGTATCTTTGTATGGTCGTTTCTGACTGAGATTACATTCCCTCTTGTTCCCCAGGCGATTATTTCATAGGTGACCATCAGTTTTATTAAAAAAATACTGACAAAGATTATCTCTTATCCGAGGCCCGGCAGTCTCAGCCTAACAGCTCCCGTCAACAAGTGCATGCGTTTTAGTCTCCTAATGGACACAATATCAAGTAAATTATCGGACAGCCTGTTAGCATGTCTCATTATCGGACAGCCTGTTAGCATGTCTCACGAGTCTATCGTTATGCCTTTGAGCCGAGGTTGCAAATTGGTCGGCAATCTCTTCAATTTGTAGCGCGCTATTTCTGAAATTTAAATTTTACCGTATTCCTCCAGTTTTTATTCGCACCGATTATTACCCCTCATCAGCAATCGTAAAAGATCACTGATAAAATTCACTTTTGAAACTTTAACACAATGTGTTTAAATTTGTGAAGAAAGGTCAAAGCTTGTCGTATAATGCGACTAACAATGACAATAGGTTCTTTCGAGACCAGTAGAGCCACCCCAGGCATTAAAAGGGTTGTGCGTAAGGTTTGGGACCCACCACGTAAAACTACAATTCCATTGAAAGAATGTATTTACATCAGGCCGTAACCCGATAACTGGCTGTTATATCCAGTTAAGAAGAAGAAGAAACATTAGATTTTTAATTATCTAACCATTTATTTTTTGTTTCATTTACAGTTTCTCCAAGATGTCCAAGTATACAGGCAAAAAATGCCGCCTTCTAACCATGATGTGGCTAACGGCATGTTACTTTTTCGTTGAAATTATTGTTGGCTATGTGACAAATTCCATGGCCTTGGTTGCGGACAGTTTCCACATGTTGGGCGATATAGCAGCTTTGGTTATATCGTTCTTATCAGTAAAGGTTAGTACGCTTATATCACATAATTGACACATTAAACTATGTACTTAATATATTTCATTTTCAAATTTTGATAGATGTCACCAAAGAAATGGTCAAAGAACACCTTTGGCTGGGCACGTGCTGAAGTACTGGGTGCGCTGGTCAATGCTGTATTCCTGGTGGCTCTTTGCTTCAGCATTACCATTGAGGCCTGCAAAAGGTAAAGAATTCATACAATAAAATATATTACACTTGTCCTAGGGACTTAGTGTCTTATGTTTACACCAATTTCGATACAGATTCCATACAAATAGTTCGGCTCCTACATCCTCAGAAATTATGTAAACCTATTTCTAAGGTCTTTGTAAAAGTTAGAATGCACTTGGACATCAAATCAAAGTTTTTGTAGGGTTAAATTTATTTATAGGTATATCTTCATGGTATTATTTTAATTTCTTACAAAAGCCAGCAAATTTGTAATATATGCCTTGATTTCTAATAATGATTCGGGAAAAGGTCAACATTGATTGTTTTATAAGCCTAGCATGCGTCTACGTACCACATTTGTTTAACATAAATGATAACCTTAAAAATTTGTATAAAAAGTGAAATTCTGTTGCAGTTCACGTGTTCTGAAAACGTGACGTCATCAAAACTTTAAAAAAAAAACTTTATATTTTCATGCAATGTTTTCTTTCCATTTCGAATTCAAACATCGATCAAAGATCTTGCGTGAAATTTTAATTTTTTGACTTCAAATATCCTCCTTTCGCTTTTATAACAGCAGCTTTTACTCTGTTCATCCTACCTACAATGATTCAGTTGACATTCTATTCCAAGTTTCTAGTAATGCCCAAAGCTGATTTTTTTTGTTTTTGATGCTCGATGTGTGACATCGCATTAGTGGACAGGGTTTCCTAAATGTGATAATTTATGACAAGGGGGGAAAGGGGGTGGGTTAAAAATAATCAAAAACGTCATTTATGAACAATCCTAAGTTGAGATGAGATATGATGAGATGTGCTGAGATAAGATAAGATGAAGTGAGAAGAGAGGTGAGATGAGATAAGATAAGGTGAAAGATGAGAGATGAGATTTGAAATGAGAGATGAGATGAGCTAAGAGCCCCCTAGTACATATTATGCTTAGTTGTTGACAATGCGTAAAGGGCCAAAGATCTTATAGAATACTTACCGCTCAAACACTTCAAGGACATCAGCATCAGGCTGCATCACCCATGCTGCAGCGCCATATGGCAAAACGGAAAGGATGAGCGGCTTGTAGAGTGTTCGTTTTGTCTGGCGGGAGTGGTCTCCACTACTCATTTGCCTATTATAACCAAAGTAGCATCAATTAGCTAAAGTGATTCTTCGCTTGATCTCCATGCAGATATCGTTCTTCGATGTGGCGGTGGTGCCAAGGTAGGCAAAATCCTTGACAATATCAATTAAAGTGCAATCTCTACTTAAAGAAAATATATACTTTATCATCCCACCCTGAGAGATTCTCTTTCTATAGCAGCAAAGGTTGCAATAACTGCTTGCTTAGTTCAACCAATGTTCCAGCAACTGAACACTTTTATGGAAAATGGTAGAAAAGTTTCCCTCAATCACAAGGTAGATGAGGTCGTAGGAAAGGGCGTCACCTACTCTGAAGACTCGGCCGGTATCAAACGCTTCGGAGATGTCCTTTTCTGCCTTGACAGAGCTGCGTGTATTGCTCAACGTCTTTCTGCAAAGAAGTACATACTTTGCAGGAATACAGATATTAGAAAATGCGACAAATACGCGATTGCTGTTTTAATATAAAGTGGTTATCGATTTGAGTTTGAACAGGAATTTCTGTAGGTTTTGGGATCCATCACGTACAACCAACTACCAACCTTTCACTGAAAAATATAGTCAAAGCCTCGGATAAGGTAGCCCTGAAAGTTGAATATACAAGCAGATAATTAGTTTCGTGTGTCGAGTAGATTCACAGTTCTGCTTGATTTAATCTCTTTACTCACAAACAGACACGCTCATTATATATTAGGTGCTTTTTACAACTCACCTTGCGAATTTAACGATTAACGTGATTTGTTTAAATTAGTTGAACATTCATTTCTCTTTTATTGAATTGAATTTTCGAAACTTGTGTTGTGGTGTTTTAAATTTTGCATTCTGTATGCATTGCGTGCATATTTTAACAGCTTAACGAGTTTTGTTTTTTATAACTTTGTGAATGCGCATATTTTATACGCTGTAGTTAATTTTTTGCGCAACTTTATTGCATTGTTGAAAGATTTTAACACTTTATTTTCTTTGCTTTTTTATTTATTAAAAACAGATTTATAGAGAAGGAGATCATACATGAACCACGGCTGGTGGCCATTGTGGGCGCTGTGGGCTTGCTGGTAAATGTTGTAGGACTTTGTCTGCTCTATGGTGCGTATGCGTAATTTTACAATGTCACATTTGATTTATTTATAAATTATATTGTGTGCTTATTTTTCGCGATACACAAACACACAGAACATGGAGGTCATCATGGTCACTCACATGGCGGAGGCTTGACGCGTAACCACAGTCGCCTCACCGAATTGGCCAACATGGATGATGTTGAGGATGAAAACAATGATTTCGCTTATGAGAAACAAAAGGAAAAGCAAGTGAAAAAATCTAGTCATGGCCATAGTCATGATCCCGGTTCGATGAACATGCGCGGCGCATTCTTACACGTGCTCAGCGATGCGCTTGGCAGCATTATTGTGGTCATCAGTGCATCGGTATGTCGGTCATTTGCTCTTAGTGGCTTGCTGTTTAATGTGTGTTTTAATTTGTTTTGCAGGTGGTTTGGTTGACCGAATGGGAGTATCGCTTCTATATGGATCCAGCTTTATCCATTGTCCTGGTCGCGCTCATTTTGCACTCGGTTTGGCCCTTGCTGCGTGAATCCGCATTGATACTGCTGCAAACCGTACCCACACATATCCAGGTAAGCGCAATTGGCTTGGCTTTTGTTTTAAATTGCATTAACTAAACACATATTAATTATAGGTGGATGCCATACAAAAGCGTTTGTTGGAGAAGGTAGATGGCGTTCTGGCAGTTCATGAGTTTCATGTGTGGCAATTAGCGGGAGATCGCATCATTGCTTCAGCGCATATACGGTAAATGGGCAGAAGAAAATATAAAGAAAAGTTAAATGTGGCGTGACTAGGTTCCCATACAACTATAGTAAAATCAAAAATTTCCATGATTTAGTTGCGTGATTTTAGTCGAAACTGTAGATATAGTTATTACATTCCAACAATGATTCCGCACTCCCAATAGAATACATACCGAGTGTTATGTTTTCCGATTTCCCTTTGTTTTCGAATTCTTGATTTTTGAGACACATTTATACTGCAATAGTATCAAATACTTTTCGTTTAACTCTAATATATCTTTTTGCAAAAATTAACATTTCTAACTTTCAGTTGCCGCAACCTCTCCGAGTACATGAAGATTGCCGAAAAGGTCAAGGAGTTCTTTCACAATGAGGGCATACACTCAACCACCATACAGCCAGAGTTTAGCGAAATTGAGGGCTGCAATATGTCCGATGGCACATCCAGCATTAATATGAGCGGCTCGGATTGCTGTGCATTGGATTGTCCCACCACTGAAGAGGGCTGTATAAAAGCCACTTGTTGTCAAAATAACAACAAATTGGTGAGCTGCTTATAATATGATAATTATTCATATTTTTGAACAATATATATAATGCGCTTTTGTTCATCCATTAGAATGCGTTACCCTCGCCCACGAATTCGCCGTATTTGTGTCGTCAGCGCAATGCAGCGCGCCAGTCTGGTGATGTAGAAGCGGGCTCACTGCTGGAGGCCGCTTCAAATGCCAATAACTCTGCCACAGGAGCAGCTGCCGCAGGCACAAACAGCGGCGCTACACCAAATGGCGAAGTAGTCTGACAACATAAAAGCCAAACAGCAGTAAAAGCAGCGCAGCTACAGCAACCACCAACGCATCAACACCAAGTTCACTTTGGCACACTAACCACCAACATACCTGCGGCCACGTGTGATATAATTAAAGAGGAGCAAAGCAGCAGCACAACTTGCTCCTCCGGTAATCAAGTAGCTTCCAATAGAACTAGCAGCATGGAAAAAGCCACACTCACACCACTCGCTGGCACGCCCAGCGATGAGTCCAATGTCAACGTCAGTTTAAACCTTTCCGTAACTGCACAGCGACGACGCGAGCTCAAGCTGCGTGCCGAGCAGCAATGCCAGGAGCAGGTAACGCTCAATTCAGGCGCTTGTACGCGAAACGGTGATGAGGTGGCGCTTTAAAAGCAGTCGATGCTGAAACTTAATATTTTAATATACACTTAAGTTTATAATTTTGTTTTATGCCAAGTTTTGGTATGTGTTGCAACTTGCTGCAACTGCGCTATGGACTGGTCTGCCAATGTGCAGTTTTTTGGATAGAATTTTCATTTTGTTCTTAGTAGAATTTAAATTCTGGTATAGTATACTTGACAACATTATAAATTTGTTTTGCGCTGTGTGCAAGGGCATTGACAAATAGTACATTATTTGATTGTTGATGATTAATATGTATCCGCGTTTATGGTTTAGTTTAAACCCACCAGCACTTTATCAGAACTAGTTAAATTAAAGTAAAAAAAAAATATTCGGTTAAAATGCATATAGTTTATTTATATATGTATTGTATGTTAATAACTAAAATGATTGTAGTTAATAGTAAAATTAAGATCCAAAAAGAGAACCACATAATAGATACATTTTTTTACATTTTGAAAGTTTATACGTGAAAGAAGAAAATATTGTATTTAATAGTTGGCTAAAGTTATACAAACTTCCCAAATTATATATATATATATATAGTTAAAACCTAAAGAAAGTTTTTCCCCTGCTTTGTATGGGAATATGGTTGAGTGTCGCTTTAATAGAAAGTTGCAAGTTGCATAATTAAATTGAAAGTACACGAAATACATATGTATTATTATACAAATTCTTAAGCAAATATGTTTAGGAATACAAGTTAAGAAATAGTTATAGTTTCTTATTCTTAGTAGTGCATAATGATAACTGTAAAAAGTGGTTTATTATACAAATATATGTATTTTATGCTGCGCGTGTCCAAGCAAATCCGCCAGAAGCGTGTATTTCTTATTTAAATTTTTAGCATTTTAAGTATGACATTTAAAGAATCAACTATTTATATATAATGTAAATATATATATGTGCATTAATTGCTAATACATATTTTCAATTAATTGATTCTTTTCTGTCTATGTGTTTGTAAATATACCTCAAACATAATCATTATAATTAAATAAAATATAGAAACCAAAACGATATATGTATTGAACTTTTTTTTCATTTAATTTTCAAATCACAAATTTATCCAGGAACAGCTGCATTTTCTTTTGTTTTAAAGTCAAATATAATTTCTAAAGCCGACTTTACCCAAGTGAGAAGTCTCTAGACAAGTTTTCTTATTTCTCAGCTAATGTCAGAAGTAGTAAACACATAACTAGAGGTTCTTGATTGATTGTTTTCAAATGTAAGGGCAAATCAATTTTTATTTTGAATTTTTCATTATTTCATTTTATATACATGCAATTAGGTTGTTGCTTAAGATTAAGACAATTAATATTACAACATTAAGTTCTATTAAGCAATGATACGAAAAGCCTTGCACGCATTTTTCCACATCTCGACGCTATCGGAGAATAAGTTACTTTGGAAAACCATATTTAACGTAAATGTCCTGAGGATACTTTTGGAATGTCTTGTCTGCAGTGATTTCTGCAAATAATTGTGAAGCCTTAAGTTAAAACATGTTACAACCAGTGCCAGTGATGCAAAATCTTACCTTTTTGGAAAACAGCTTATGTAACTCATAACCTAATCGATACACCCAGTAAAACTTCAGAACTAAATTCAGGCTTAATGCTCTTCAACATCCCCGCCTCTCTGCTGCTGTTGCTCTGAGAGGCGTAACTGCCGCTATAAATTCTCCTCAAAGTTTGTATCGGTGTTCTCCTCAACGATGGCCTCATCCCAAGGCCCATGTATGTTAAATTTATAACTCTGCATTCTCACAAACACAAATGTGCAAACAAAGTTTATAAAAATTATAGTGCCAGCATAAAGGCAAAGAACCGGCTTTGAAATCATATACAACGCGAAGCAGCAAATACCAAAGATGGGCAGCATGCACAATGGATGCCAAGTAGCTGCAGTCACTATGGGATACAGCACAAAAAATATGGCAGCATCCACCAGCAATACAAAGGCGTGATACGATGTGGACAGACGCGAGGCCAGGCAAATGGCTCCAAAGATGGCTGCATTCAATGAGACGGCCTTTGAGACCATGGCGGCATCCAGTCCGTAATCAAAGAACAACAAATTACCAAGCAGCACAAAAAATGTCATTGTATAAATGGTATCCGTGCTAATAGCTTGAGTTAGTGTATGCAGCATGGGTGAAAAAATGTAACCAAATAGAAGTACCGTAACCAGCGTCTTTGAGTCCTCAGTAAGCAGCGCCCAGCTTAAATTGGTGCCACGATAAAAAAGATAACCAATGCTGGTGATTACACAAGTGGGCAGCAGAATAGCGGTAGGCGTGGCAGATTCATGAAGCATAACATAGTATAACATAAGAAAGCCGGTTATGCAGGAGATTTGATTGTTTAGCACCGTAACACCTTCAACTGCCTCGCGATATGTGTACAGCTGCACATGGAGATTGGTACGCAAATCCTTTAAGAAACTGACATCTGTATAGTTATCAGGATATTCACGATTGGAATATAAGTTTTTAACCCAAGGCTTTCGTTTAATTTGTGTTGATTTAGCTTGATTATACATTATTTGTATACATATCTCGCAAATTGCTGAAAAAAGTTTTGTTTATGAGCACACAGCTGTGGTTGGCAAGGCGTTGCCATCTGCGATTTATATATTATCGATTGATCGATATACGCATCGTTAAGCTGCGCGGAAGTTTAAATTACATTTTTAAACACCAAGAGTATTTATTTGTTAATTGTATTTAATTGTTTATAAGTTAGTTACAAAAACTGAAAAGCCACAGTTAAGGCTTACACTGTCATAGCTCCTAAGGCTAAGCTGCCTTTCATAAATAATATTACGGCAAGTTATAAATATCATTAACAAGATTAGTTTACAAAATTCTTAAAAGGTATACAAAAATTGCATTGTAAGTCTATTAATTGGTTACTGTATGACACATTGCACACATAATAAAGGCACTAAGCAAGGCCAATATTAACAACAAAAACATTTAATTTGATTATAAACAATAACAACTTTGTTTTAGTCAGTTTCGTCATATTATGACCAGCCGCCTGTTAGCTTGTGAAACAGTTCTTCATTCAATGTCTGATTGTTTTCCTTGGAACGCATAGACATGAATATATAGCCGCCAATAAATTCATGCACCACCTTGCAATCAGCCGACTGGCATGAGAAAACCACATTCTCATCGTGAAACTGTATCATCATGCACTTAATGCCCCAGTTAACATTCCAAGCTTTCATGATATTGTAGCGCCAGGTTTTAATATGGTCACCAGTACTTAAATCCATGCGCATGATACGATTATGCGCAACGCCCAGTAGTTCCTCCTTCTTATGGCCATCGAACTTGATGATAAACAGTGATACACCAAAATCTGGCAATGATTGCCAGGCCTGTATGTATTTTAGCTTTGCCTCCAACAAGGACAAATCACGAACATTAACATGAGCCTCCAGTATGCGCTGCACAGCCTTACCGGAAAATCTACGCTGCATTTTTTGTGGTAGATAATCCGCAGCATCCACAGTGCTTGCATTAAAGTTAAGATGCACGTCATGTGCTGGACGCTGCATTTGCAATAGAGATCGTATACTCTCTACTTCGCTTTCATAGGAGCTATCCGCCAAGGACCGACCCTTGGCGGCCAAGCGACAAGCAGCCATCCATTTGGCGTATTGCTCTTCATTATCGCAGCGCACCCACACCTCACGATTGGGACTATTATGCCCATCTAGTGGGACTTCTAGGCGTATGGCATACTTGCCCTGCGTCAAACGCACATCTGGTCTTATCTCACAGCCACGCAGATTAATGCTAATCAGTGGGGCAGAGCGTCGGGATTCCTCTTGGGTCTTATACAGATGCAAGTGCAAGTCGCGATAAGTAAAGAAGTAGCGCTTGTAACCTTTGAGGGTAAAGCGTTGAGGCTTTAGAAAACGTAAATAATCCGAGAGTTCCGGTATGTGCGTTATATTGCTGGAATCGATTCCAGCATTGGGACCTTCCAGCGTGATTTGCAGCTCCTTGAGTGCCGAATCTATGTCGTCATCTTCAATTTCTTGGCTCGAGGTATCAATGCCCGAATCTACGCCACTTTGAGGTTGTATATCCACTTGATGATTGACCTGATATTGCAGGGCAGCAAACATCAATGTTTCCTCTTCAGAGCAATCCAGCTCCTCGTTTAAAATTGCCCATTTGGCCTGTTCGTATAATTGATTAATACGCACTTGGTCGTACTTGGGATTTATATCGAAAAATGTGTAGTATTTAAAGCGTAGACAAAGTGTGTCATAGTCGCGTATGCCTTGCTCCATTATTGAACGTGAGGAATCTAACCAGCCCACATTTAGGCGTGCTTTTTCCACAAGTGATTTGGGACGTAATAAACGCGCCCTCACATCTGCGCTAGGTGAAAGTGGGGAGCTGGCCAAGTTCTCCTGAAAATCGCCTAGACTGGAAGAAGAGTCAAATGTGCTAAAGCCATTGTTGCTGTGTTTCCAGAGGTTTGGAGTAGGCGAGCCAATTGATCTATCCTGCACTGGCATGCGTCTTGATGAAGTATTATGTTGTGAGAGTGGCGCACAGAAGAGATTTCCATGAGGTGAAGGCTTTTCTAGGCTGTCGTTGCTGCCACCATTGTAGCCCGAATTTATGGGTACAAAAGAATTGGTATCAGGTGCTGGCGATAAATAAGAAGTGCCATCAGGCTCGGCTATGGGCACTCGCTTCTGATGTGGCAATTGTGAAAAATTCTTCTTCAAATGGTCGGCTTCCAAAGGCTTGCATAACGATAACTCCTCGGGATAGCGTATATCCAAATGCTTGCACAGATGCACAACTGCAGCAAACGTTTTAATAGAAAAATCAACGCGGCAATCCAGGTAACGCAAATCTGGCAGCTGCACTCGGAGCGTCTTATGCATAGGAGTAAAATGAAGCAAACTATCCGCCTGTACTCCACACTGATCCAGGGTGGCACGTGTGCGTGCCAGCCAAATGTTTCTGGCAGGCCACCATAGTGCATGATCTGACCAGTCCTTGGGATTTTCGGGATCAACCAATTGAAGCATTAGACCACCGATGTGCTGGTCACCGCGCACGCGCATTGTGCGCTCCAGCTGTAGGTCGGTGATGAAAATGCGCAAGTTCCATGAGTTTTCGCCAACGTGAATCATTGCAATGATTTTATTTTAAACGCCGACGTCACTGTGTGCCCTTAATATGCTATATTAAACGTCCTTGTGGCACCTACGAACGACGGCGACGACGACGAGCATCCGCCTACAGACTAAAAACCACAGATGTTCAAATTTACTGAATTTTAAGACAAATGACGTAATTTTTTGTACACACTTGAATGCGGGCACGTTGCATATAACGTAATAATTCCGGATGCGCGTAATTGCACCGATTGATTCTTTCGAAATTTCACTTAATAAATGGAGCAATTAAAGAAAACTCATTGAAAAAGAAAGCGCCTCACTGGGCCAGTGTTGTTGATGTGGTAGAGGTATATCGATGCACCGATAAATCCAAAAATGGAGACTACCGATTGTGGTTTTCATACCTGATTTTCTTAATATCGATTCGGTTCATAACGATAAACCGATTGTATTTAAATTTTCATCAGTTGCGAAACATTGTATATTTTTAAAGAATATCGTAGAATTTATTTACTTTTGATTTTTCATGGCGTTGAAAACACTATTCAAGTTTAATTGGTATTCTTAGCTCGATTGGTAAACCTTGCTGTAAATCAATGAAATGAAGATTGTCACCGATAGTTGCGCCACCGTTAGTTGTTTTTTCGTTGCTGGTCACCATGGAAAACAAATCAGATGGACCCACGTTCCAAACATCTTACGCTTTTTTTGTAAGCAAATAATAAACATTTTTTTTTGTTACCACAGCAGCAGTTTTTTACTTTTCATTCAAATGTCAAAAGCAGCACTCCCAAGAGCCGGCATTCTATATACACATATGTAAAATTTGATAAAATTGTTTTCAGCAGTCACACCTTAAAGTTTTAACACACCGAAAGGAAATATTGTACACCTGCGTTGATTTAAATGGTTTCACCGCGTAAACCGGCGCCGTCCGATAATAACTCTGCTCGCTTTGCCACCAGTATAATGGCGTAAGTATTAAAAAGTCAACTAATCAATGCAAATTATTTATTTGTAATCGCAGCACCCCTACTAGAAGCTGTGAGAGCCTCTTCTCGGCCAGCTCGCGGGAGTCCGCTTGCCTTATATATCAAACCAAACAATCACATCGCTCTTGTAGCCAAAAGTACTCCCACAATGGAGTCGTTCGCCCTAACAACGTGGGACAGGCGCCACAGCAAGTTAGTGAAATACATCAGCGTGTAATGTCAGCACGTAACTTGCGAGCGAAATCTTTTCAAAATCAACTTGCTGATGCTCATGCAGAGATTGCGAATTTGGCGCAAGAGAATCGCATGTTGCGCACTTTACATAAACGCCAATCCTCGGCGTTATCCAAGTACGAGTCTACGAATGCCGAGCTGCCGAAACTGCTTCATTCACATGCCGAGGAGCTGCGCGTCTGGAACACAAAATATCGTAACTTGCAGACTGCTCACAAGGAATTGGAGCAAAAGCTCAAGCAAAAGGAGTCTATTATACTATCGCTTTCGGATCAGAATAAGCACTACAGTCAGCTGAACAAGGATAAGTAAGTAATGAAAGACCATTGCAATCCGTTATAATTTTCTTTTGGACAGATAGTATTAGAAAATGAAAAAGTAGTTTATTTTTGAGATAGCCACGAATTTTGTTTCGCCATTATTCAATTTTCTTTAACCTAGAAATCTTGATGAACGTCAACGCTTGCAGGAAAAGCTGCGTAATTTAGAGCAACGCCTGCAAGAAAGAGACAATGATATGAAATTGATGGCCCGTAAAATGCAGCTGGAAACAAAGAACTGTCGCCAGCAGTTGCTTAATGAACAAAAGAAGTCCAAGGAAATACTGCTAAAACTTGAAAAGTCCAAACTGGAATTATCTGGTTATCGAAAGCTGGAGGAGTTGACGGTGAACTTAAATTGCAATTATAGTCATTCATTTATAAACCATTTACTATTATACATAACAGATGGGCGGAGAAAAGCCTAATCCCATGGTTACGAATCGTCGCCCCAAGCAAAACATAATTGATGAGCATGATAAGATTGATAAGCTGGAAAAATCCCTGGGTAGCCTAGAAAAAGCTATCGAGAAAAACAAAAACACTGGTTTCAGTGCACTTACCGAAACTCTTGAAGCCGACGGCCTCTTTGACTTTGAAGCGGACGATAATGATGACAAGAGCAGTAAATCATCGCCGCAGATGAAGCCAGGAAACAACTTAAGCGTGGAGCAAAAAGCCAAACCTAGTAATTTGGCTAAACTGACATTGCCTCCGGCTATAAGCAAACAAGTGCAGCCACCAAAAACTCGTACCACGCTCAGCCAATTGATGTCCAACAGCAAGTCGGGCGGAAGAAGTAAGTTGCCCAGGGGAAAGGCATCTGCCAAAATAGTTGACAGAACAGGATCCTGCGACGGTAGTGCCAATATAATGGGTAGTGCAGCTGGAAATCGTCGGGACTTTGAGGCATCAGATTCATCTTCACCTGATAGTACAAAGAATAAAGCAATGGACTTTTTGAGCACCAAGCTGGTTGATAGTTCTGATCATGAATATGACCGCGCATTAGATGGCGATGGTAGCTTTGGATTAAATGAGGATTTTATGTCCGATGATACATACGAGGATGGGGAGAACCCCAACGATGCCACTTTAGTCAAGTTCGAATCCTATAATGAAAAGAAAAAAGATTTGGACATGTTTGAAGAGGATGAGGACGAGGTAGATTCAAACAACTCCCTGGTAAGTATATTTATTTGGATGAAATTGAGAAATTTGTTAATTTGTTTTTGCCTTAGCAAAACACTCCAAATATGATGCGAATGAAAGATGAGGTTTCCAGCATACGCAAACAAATCTCGGATGATTACAAGGAGAGAGATAGTTTCCTGAATACCTTTTGCCGCCAGACCTCTGGAAACAAAATGCGTGAAGATGCAGCCCAAAAAAAGCGCAATAGCATTGCAACTGGCTCCAGCAGTCACATGGCCGGGAGCCGTAAGAAACATCTGCTGGCCGCCCTTAAGGCAATTGATGACAACCCGCGCCATGATTAACAGTTAACATTTTAAGTTAAATTTAGATAAGCAATGTTATTTATATTTTTTAAAGATTTAATAAATGGCTGTGCATGCGCAACAGTGTTTCCATTGTTGGCTTTGTACGTTGCTTAGCCAGCCATGGAAGTATATTTGTGTATGCTCGGCTTTTGTGTCGTGCATCACTGAATATATGCGGTAAATGGGCACATAAGGCAAGGCACTCTATTTGTCTTCGAATGGTGCCAAGAATCGCAACGATGCTGTTTGCAAACTATTCAAAGGAGTCCAGGAATCAAGCACATTTTGAAGACTCCAAACCTTTCCGAATATAATTAATATTGATTAAAATACATCGTTAGGTAAATCTTTTTGTTTACAAAATCTTTATTTATTGATCTACTTATGTACATAAACAAAACATACTTTTTGCTGTAACTTATGCGGTCTTCTTGCCCCTCATTTTGCTTATGGCGCGGGAAACCTTCTTGCGCAACTCCTTCTGTCGCCTTTGCTTGGACGCCTCTTCGGCTTGCTTCTTTTCGCGGAACTGTTTCAAACGTTTCTTGGTTTCGAGTCGATCACGTGAGCGCTTATCCTTGTAGTTGGTTTCAATCATCCTCATCATTTTGGATACTTTTTGTTCATAGGGTGAATTAATGACGGCTACGCGCTCTGCCGCCGTCTGTGGATCGAGTGGACCCAGCTTGGGCTTATCCTTATATGGCAGTGCCCGTTGCAGCGCCTTAGGTATGGTCAACGGTCGGAAAATTTTGGGTTTTCGCACAATATCCGTGTACATGCTGTCCAGCTGTGCCTCGTTCTTCAAATCACGCTCACGTTTCAGTTGTCCTAGGGTCTTCATGCCCTGCCATTGGGACTTTTGCTCGGGAGCTAGAAGCAGTGTGGTAATCGGTGCATAAAAACGTGGCACATCTACGCGGAACCAAGTGCGACAGAAAACAATGTCGCTTAGCATTATCTTATCCTCGAAAGTGGCACGGAAAGAGCCTTCTGGTGTGTGATGACTTTTTTTTATTTGACCGCGTATACCCGAGACAGTTTTGATTTTGGCGCCCTCAAACTTGGCCACTTCCAGTGAAGAGGTAAACATGTCCTTTATAAAAGCTGTTTTCTTGTATATCTTAAATGGATGACCAACCAGCTTGAGTTTCTTCATGATCTGCGAAGACTTGTCCAGCTCAGTAACACAGCCTGTGGCAGCTATGCGGAAGCCGAGACGCTTCATTTCCTCCTGATCTTGACGTACTGTCTGCAAGGCCAGAAAGCCTGTGTTTTGTGGCGTTATAGGTCCCCAGAAGGTCATGCTGCAGGTAACATGATTGGGTGTATACTTAAGAAAGCGATGCCGGAAGTTATCCTCCACTTTTGCATAGATGGGAACTGTTTGAAAACGTCGCCAGCCCATGGAGATGATCAGAGGATCGCCGGTTTTTAATATTTTCTTATACCAGCGATGTTTTTTGACCTTGCAGTTAACATAGCCCACGTTCTCCTCTGTCATGTTGAGAGCACCCACTAAAATCGGGTAGCTAGCATCGAAATGCTGTACAAACTCCGCAGCCAAATTCTTGAAACCCAAACGTACATAGAGTCCAGCACGATAGCCCTCGATTTGAATGCGCAGATCGCTGTCCAATTGCGCAAACTCGCTCTTGTTAAGTTCGCTTTGCTTTTGGGCCTCTGCCTTGAGGTCCTCGTAGAAGGAATGATCGCCTGTAATGCGTCCATTGTCTTCCTCGCCTTTTTCACCTTTGTTGTCATACTCGGCATCGAATTTGGCTTTAAGCTTAAGCTTCTTGGCCATCAGATCCGACTTGGTGAAATTCTCTTCCTCCACGCGTGTGATCTTACGCTTATTAGATTTATCCTCGTCCTGCTCATCGTCAGTGTCTGCTTTGCCTTCGTTAGGTTTGCCGCTGTGCTGTTCACCAGTTTCTAGATCCTCAAAATCGCCATAAACTTCGCTGTCTGCATCGCTCATGTCATCCAGCTTGAGCAGATTTTCTGCATCCTCAGAAGCCTTCCATTTGCCCGTAACAAAGCAGTTCTTAATGAGGTCCTTGTTGGCATCTGCCAGCCAGTCGCGTGAGCTTCCTGTAAAATAAATTAAGTTGTATTAGGGATATTCATTACAATTGGCTTTGTTAGGTGTATAATAATAATTGACGTACCACTCTGATAGGCAAAGAAGCAACTTTCATCCTGGTCGCGTATATCTTTATCCTTCTGCAAATCAGTTTGCTTTTTGGTCGCCACTCTAAACAAACCGCCGATGTCTTCATCAGAGTCATTGGCATCCTGTTTCCCTTCATTTTCTTTTTTGGAGCGCTCGCTTTCATTGTAAACGCCATAAACCAAACGCATTAAATTACGCGATTCGGAGTGACGTTGTAGAAAGGCATCACGTGCTTTTTGCGCCAAATTTATCTTCCAGCTCATGTTGTTTTCTATTACTTTAGCTTCATTATCTTCTTCATCCTGGGAGTCGTCATCTTCGTCACTATTTATGTCGCCTTTTAGTTCACCCAAACTCTGATACTCTTCATCGCCGGAGGAAGCATCTTCACTGTCTTCGTCATTGCTATTCTCATTGCGCCAATCGTCGGCACCAAACTCATCAGCTTCTTCATCGCTAGATGAAGCAGCATCCAGACCTGAATCTTCAGCGTTGTCATCTTCACTGCTTTCAGCTTCGTCGCCGCTTTTAAAGTCCTTGGATTTAATGGCCGCACCATCGGAGAAAAGTCGAAATTCTTGCTGATCGATTTGCTCATCCATAGTAGCCTTTTTTTCAATGATTTTATTCATAAGTTCCTCCTGTTCTTTAGCGTCGGCGGTTTTTTCTCTGTGCGAATGCGAGCCTTGCAGTTCTATATAGACCGCGTCCTTATCATAGACTATTCCGCCCACACCTGACATAGGTGCATAGAGCAAACGCTCCTTTTCCAGTAAGCTGCGCTTTTTTTCTTTCCCGGGTAAAGGACATGGATCGGGTATGCAGCTTAATTCATCGATGCGTGCGTCCCCCAAGCCTGCTATATGCACCATATGCTCCTTTTTGAGAGGCACGCCGCGCACATAACCATAAAGCACCACTTCACGATCGCATTTAGGATTACGGCGTACAGTATCTGTGTTCGTCACATCTTCCATGCGATCCACCAAGAGGTAGCTGTGAGCGCCGCGCCATTGTAGCGGACGGAATTTCATAACAGATATAAAGCGGCCCAGGTTCTTGATCTCATTGCGTAAGTACTCGCCATGTATGAGGCCAGATAAATAGAAAAGCTTGGCGCCATCGTAGACCTCTGTCCAGAAGCGGTGTTTTAGTTCCTTCTTTCGCTTTCGCAGTTGTTTGGGATTTTTTATCATATCCAAATGCGTCAGCACGCCCATTATTTTGGGCATACCATGCACCTGGCAAATGTTGAGAAACTCGAAAATTTCCATTTCGAAACCGTAACTGGCATCGCAGAGCAGCAGCACCAAATCCGCGCACTTGGCCACATCAATCATGGAGTTCACATCGTTGTTACACTCCAACAGAGTAATGCGACGTTTTTTTGAAGTAACTATGGTAATGGGACCCCGAATGTCGGTAACGTTTGTGCGCGTAAAGCTCTTGATAAGATTTTTAATTACTGTCGTTTTGCCCACCTTGGGCGGGCCAACAATAGCAATCAACACCGGAGGCGGCTCATCCGGCGTCTGGTCAACCAAAGGTATGTGCTGCTTCTTCGCCGTAAGATCCTCTTTACGGCGAAAATTGCGTTCAGCACGTTGAGCCGAATTGATGGCAAAAGCCTTTGGATTTCGCTGCCGAGCGGTAAGTTCGGGTTCCTTTTGATTCAAGTCATTTTTGGCTTTGAACTTCTTTTTTTCGGCCTTAACACCTGACTGCCGTGCGCGGTGCTGTTTGCGCTTATCTTGGCCTGCATCGTCGGCCATAGTTAACAATTGAATATAAATTAAATAAAAATAAGTTGACACTGTTTATATGTTACACGTGCAGTTGCCAAAAAAAAATATAAGCAGTGTTGCCAGCTGGTTGCGCACGCGATACTTCTATATCGATATACATTTATCGCGATAACTACTCAAACGATTAGTTTTTTGGGCATTGAAAATTAGGCACTTTGCCGGTTTCGTTATACGGTCTGACTGCAAAATTACGCTGGAAGTCATTTTTTCGCATTATTCACTTTTTTTATGTTAAAAACGTTGCAAAATGTTTCGGCTTGCAAGTTATTAGTAATAAATCGCTGCGCAAAACTGCAAAATCTAAATTTATACAAAGGCATACACATATTGTTTGCAATTCGAAGCCGTAAGCTCTGCAGACATTAACAAAAAAAAAAAACCACAACTCGTAGCGGAGCAGAAAAGACGGCGCGTAGTAAAAAAAAGTCATTGCAGCACAGCAACAGAAGAAATACACCTAAAAAGGTAAGAAATAAATGGTATGTGCAACAATTGAGTGCGCAATTTAATGTATTGAGCAAATTTAATTGCTCTTTTTGATTTTTTTTTGTTTCGAAATACAAGCAATGCTTTAGGCTGATGGGCGCGTCGCAAAAACAGCGTGCTGCTTCTATTACTAAATACAATCCATGCAGATTTTCGGAGCAACATGCTGCAAGGTCCTCCCTATTTCAATGCCAATGTTGCAGGCGCTGGGGCACTGCTGACCTTGCACTGCTATTGATTTCTGATGCTACATGAAAACGCCAAAAAAAAAAAAGCATAGACAAATCACATCAGAGGCCAATCAGGCGCTGCACAAGTGAAGGTTACACTTTTCTTTGGCCAAAATGTGTGCAGGCGGGGCCAATAAGTAAATGCCACATGCCAGACACTGCCATCAGCTGCAAGCTGTCGACTTCTTTGTTTCGGTGTGAACAGCAGTTGACAACAAAAGCAAAATACATACATATATAAGACACAAGGAACAACAAAGTCGCATACATTATTTCTTGTAATTGCATATGATGTTTTTTAATGTAGACAAAACCAAACGAAACTGCAGCAAGTTGACGTCATTGTTGCTAACCAACAGCAAAAAAAAATACGAAATAATTATTGTCACTTCTCGTTTGTTTTATTTTATTGATAGTTATGGAAAGTCCATGCGAATCGGAGAGCTCACTGGATGGCGGTACAATGCTACCTCCGAGTCCAGTTTCAAGGGAGCAGCTACAGAAGCGCATTGAGTCGCTTACACAACAGAACAAGTAAGTTTGAAGTACATCTAAATTTAATTGCTTATATGTAACTACATATATTATTCTTGCAGAGTGCTAAAGGCAGAGCTTGACACATTTAAAACCAAGTGCAAAGTTGTGCAGGAGGAGAATCGCTGCCTTAAACAAGCATCAGTCATAATTGTAAGCATTTGATTTGTAAATCATGCAATCAAAGTTTGATTTATAAATTGTTAATTTCAATCGACTAATTTTATATAGTAGCTAATATATATATATTTCTGGTTTTATCCCACAGCAAGCAAAAGCCGAGCAGGAAGAGGAATATATCTCCAATACATTGCTCAAGAAAATACAGGCTCTGAAGAAAGAGAAAGAAACTCTAGCGCATCACTATGAACGCGAGGAGGAATGCCTAACCAATGATTTGTCGCGTAAATTGGATCAACTACGCCAGGAGAAATGCAAGCTAGAACAAACACTTGAACAAGAGCAGGAGTGTTTGGTCAACAAGCTAATGCGCAAGATAGAGAAGTTACAGGCGGAGACAGATAACAAGCAAACCAATCTTGAGCAGCTGCGCCGTGAGATGGTGGAATTGGAGAATACGCTCGAGCAGGAGCAAGAGGCGTTGGTTAACAAACTGTGGAAACGCATGGATAAGCTGGAGACAGAGAAACGTTCGCTACAAATCAAACTTGATCAGCCGGTATCCGATCCGACTACACCGCGTGATATTACCAATAATGCCAATGGCGATACTGCCACCAATTTAAGCGCACACATACAGACGTTGCGCTCAGAAGTGCTACGTTTGCGCGCCAATCTTGCTGCCGCCCAAAAGGAAACCACTATCAAAATGCAGCAGTTCGCACAGGAAGAGAAATCTATACGTGAGGAGAATGCGCGGCTGCAGCGCAAACTAAAACTCGAAGTGGAACGTCGCGAGGCACTCTGTCGCCATTTGTCCGAATCTGAGTCATCACTGGAAATGGACGAGGAG
This sequence comes from Chymomyza caudatula, assembly GCA_035041775.1. Classification (NCBI taxonomy): domain Eukaryota; kingdom Metazoa; phylum Arthropoda; class Insecta; order Diptera; family Drosophilidae; genus Chymomyza; species Chymomyza caudatula. Next base: position 4,791,382 of record JAWNKW010000133.1, read on the forward strand.
CGCTTCTACAATGAAAATATAATAAGTGGAGGGGCTGCAGCTGTAAATGCACAACGTCAGCGTACCATTAGCAGTCCTGTATCCCACAGTCCATCGAGCAGTCGTCCTTTAAGCCCCGGTACAGCGGGACAGAATCGTTGCTATGCTTGTGGACAGCTTGTGGTGAGTTAACTAATTGATAATATATGTTAGGATGTGTGTATGCTGGCCGGAATATTATGCTAAAAGGGTTTTTCGGTTTATTTATTTTTTACATTTTATGTTAATGCTTTGAAATTTAAGAAAGTATAGTGTCACATTTCGTAAAGTCGCAATCTTCTATTTAACTGAGCTAAAAAAATCTATTTTGTTTTAATTAGATGTTTAATTTGGATTTGTTTTTTACTTTTTGCAGAATCGTCGTGCCAGCGAGCGCTTTATAAAGCCGGCACTGCCAACGCCCATGCTGGGTCTGAACACTTCCGCACCAAATGTGCTCACTACAACAAATCCATTGCTGGCCACTGGTTCCGCTTCCATTTATGGCGGCAATGCAGGCAACTCTGGTGGTGCCATGCCCAACTTTTTGTTGAATCTAAACAGCGAACGACTGAGCCTAGGTGCAGGTCTGCCACAGTCACATGGACACAACTCTGGCAGCGCCACATTTCTTGCTGGCGGTGGCAGCATGTTGCCGTCCTTGACCATTCAGCCCGGCACATCGAGTGGCTCGTCCTCGTCATCCAATTTAATGAACATCAGTTTGAACAATTCGTCCAGCGGCAACTTGGTTAACAGCGGCAGCAGCTCGTCACTTTCGGCTTTTACGCCCACAAACCAGCCCAGCGCCGCAGCCAATGCATTCATACAGCCAGATAGTCCTATGGATACATCTACTTATAAGGAGTAGGGCTAGGTCCGCATGTAAAAACACAACAGCATGACTTATTTTCTCTCTCACATTACTATTACACAAACAACAAACACACACACACACACACAACCAGTTAAACGAAAGTAAAAAAACAAAATATAACTAATGTAAGTTATCTTTGAAGCGGCTCTAAGTCGCGCTACATTTATGTATGTTCTATTTGATCAAAATCTCTTAAAGTTATGGCGACAACATACAAATTAAAATATTTAAAAAACTGCTAGTAGTATTCCTAGGCGGCTGCTGATACAGGAGTAACGAATCGAAAAATATTTAAATCTTATTTTTAAGCAAATTAAACTTTTTTTTTACTTTCTTCTGTTCTGTTAAGTGAAACACAATGAATGTAAAAAAAATTAAAAAATGAATTTAAAACAATGTGAATTCTAATTATTGTAAAAGTATATTCCCCACACTTTCCTCGCATGCACGTGGGTCAAAAGCAACTTTTTAAAGTATGTTTGTATATGTATGTTTAAGAATCTATTTTTCGGTAAAAATTAATTCATACGATTCCTTTAAATTTATGAATGTCTTTGATATGAAAGTTAATTTCAATAACTATTTTGGCCGTGCTGTTTCAGTAAATGCTAAGCCAAGAAATAAAGTTAAACAATTTAAAATCAGCTAAGTGTATAATCATTAGCATGTTTCAGTATATCAAATTTAACTTTTTATAACTAAATTGTGAATTAAAAATGATAACAAAAAAAAATTTTAAGTACATGTTTAAAGACTGAAGTTAGCAAACGAAAAGTTCTAGAGGTACTTTATTTAAATAAAGTTCCAGTTACTTTATTTAAATATAGTTGTGGCAAATTAAAGAGCATCATTTTTATTTGCTAACTTCGCACAGAACATTATTTTTGTTATTAAATCAAGGCACTTGAAGTTAGGAAAAAATGTTAAAAAAAATCAAAAACGATTACGAGTTCTGCGCAGCAAGCAAAGATTTCTAGAGTTCCTGATTCTTTATTTAGATAATTCAGGATAATTAATGTGCTAACTTCACGCATTATTCTGTAGCAAAAGAGTTATGAAGATAATTTAAAACAACTTTGTTGCATGTAATATATATCAGCTTTCTTTTTTCAAAAAAAATTATAACTTCGTTTGCAATTGGGAGCTCTAGCTTTTGTTATTTTTGCGAACATTTCCATTTCCTTCACAGACTGCAAAGTTTATTTAAATTGAGACATGTGTTTTGGTTGGCAGAAGTCAACTAAAGACAAAAAAATTTCGCACACATTTCAATAAAATGTTTCTCATTGTACAATTTAAAAAGTATCGTTAATATCGATGTTGCAAATAGTGTGCAAGCAAACGGTTATCGATTATTGTTTTAAAAACATCGATAACGTTATATGCGCATGTATCAACAACCCTGTTTCGCGGAAGTAAATATTGAGTGCAGAAGTAAGCGCAATAAACAAATCGAAACAACGAGTGTAAGAAAAAGAAAAATTTAAATAATAAGAAAATTAGTGATTGAAAGTGTTTGTTATATGCTTATAATAGCAATGCTGTTAATAACTAACAACAATAACTTTGTTGTTGCTCAAGCGGAGCTATGCGATGTATAACAAAGAAACAACAACTCGTGTATTGGCCAAAACACAAGAATGGCCCACAACAAAATGCACACACACACACACACACACACACACACACATTTACAGTGTATAAACGCTGCGCTCTCACACTTTCGGTGCAGACATTAAGAGCGCTGTTGCGATCTGTTAACAGGCGTGTACTAAAGTGCGAAAAGTAGCACAATACATAATGTCATGTTGAGTGAAGAAGACACAGCTAGCTACAGTCTTGTTTTTCTTGCATATGCTAAAGCGCTGTTAATAGTGTCAATTCTCTATGCTCTCTACTTAAATGTAAACGACGCCGACGATTTGCTATATTTTGATTTTTTTTGCGGCAAAGAACGAACCTGTCGCTGTCTGTCGTTCGGCTAACGGTCGATGCAAACAACAAAAAAACAACAACAAAATATTTGTCTAACGGGCACAACGAAAATAGCAATATTCAATCAAAAGAAGCGCGTGTGTATCTTTGTGTGTGTGTGTGAGTGTGTGTGTATATAGGAGAGACAGGAAGATCACTTGCCAAATCGCAGCATCATCATCAAACTGACAAATATACATACATTTGTGCATGTAATTCAGTAATTCAGTGAAAAAAGTGCAAAGCGAAAGTTTAATTGTTGTTAAGTAAAGAAGCAAAAGCAACGTTTTAGTTTTTCTTTTCTTTGGCCAGTGCTAGCACCACCTAACGGCAGTTGTTTCATTCCCGTTTTCTACCCCGCCCGGCCACGTTGAGCGTGCAAAAAAAGTGCAGAGCAACATTCGCAGTCAAGTGGTTTTTCGAAACGTTGCATGTCTTTTTGAATAAATTGTTTGTTGCTATTGTTGATAACGGCCAGATGTGTTTAAATGGTTGCACACGTTATATATTATTATGGCCTTGCTGAATAAACTGTTCTTTCCGTCGGCACCGGCACCAGCACCAGCACCTACACCCACATTAACAACACCCACTACTACTCAAGCGGCAGGCCAGCCTGCTGCAATTCAAGCACTAAAAACAACAACACCAACAGCAGCGGCGCTTATTAATAGTCAAACAACAACAGCAGCTGCGGCGTCGGCGTCACGTACACACGTCTCTGTCGGCGGTGTTGCGGGCGGCAATAGTTCGTCGTCCGCAAAAAGTACGTTAACTTCGCGAAATTATCTAAGGTAAGTTATATTTACTTGAACTGTATTTCGACACTTAATATTCGTTGATATTGAAAAACAACGCATAAATCAGCGTATATTTATATTTATTTAAACATAAATATGTATATACATATATACATATATGTATAAGAAAGCCCAAACAAATGTCAAAAAGAATTTATTTCTCTTCATTTGCCTGACCGCTTTTCATTTCTAGTCAACTTTTCTCTCTCTCTCTCTCTCGACTTTTTCGACCATCCTTCTTCTTTGTGTTTATGGTACGATAATTCGCAAACTAAATAACCCACCAAACATTTTGCGCATGCTCAGAAACACGTACACCTGAACATGCAATACAGTGACACCAGGAGTGTCCGCATTTTCGAGTTGTTCACGTTTCCGAAGCGAAAAATGCCCTCTATTTGTCATTATTCTACGTTGTAAAATCAAATAAAAGTATTTATTAAAAAATCATTTTTATAAAGAGAAATGTTGAAGCTAACAGTTGTGCAACTATATATTAATGCTAAATGTTTCCGCGTTGAATTCATCAACTGTTTTATCCTCAAATTAATAACAATAGAATTAAGTGGCTTATGTTTAAGACGTAAAAAACTTATTCTATTCCATGCGACTTAATAGATACACCCGTGTGGTGAGCGGGCTTGAGAATACCACCTCAGCAAGTCAAAGCTTGTCGTATGACGCTGGGTTCTTTCGAGACCAAACCTTAAAAGGGTTGTGCGGGTTCCAATGAAAGAATGTATTTACATCAGACCGTAAGGCGATAACGGGTTGTTATGGGCAGTTAAGAAGAATACATACAAGTAAATAATAATTCCGTTCAGCCGTTATAGAATGACTTTAAACCAATACTTCTCTGGACGTGAATCCTTATCTGACTTAAAGATGATGAATGTACCAACACTTCCTTCGTAGATCATTTCATAAGTTGTTTTTTTATTATTAATGGCAATCAGCCTGCTAACACTAAGGCTATAATCCAATATGTATGTACATTATTCTTAATCGCTACACACTAAGTGTTTAATAGTGTGATCTATGGCAGATAGATTCTATTACTGAATTAATATTATAACTCTAATAGAATACAATATTTACATTACAATATTTAATATTAAGGAAAATTGTCAATAATAACGGAACCGACGTAGGAAATTAAAATGTGCCGACAATCCTCCTGAGTCACCAATTCGGATTCCGCAAAAGACACGGCCCTCCAAAAAGCTCTCAATCAAAGTTGGACTCCCTCAAAGAGGCGCTCTTTCAAAAAAATTTCATAAGTAAAACGATAGTTTTGCACGAAATGAAGATAACCGAATTGTGCCATAGATGCATGTGAGCAAATAGTGTCATATCTCCACCAAATAACTGTTTAAACATGCAAATGCTTTATGCTTTTTAACCTTTAAGCCTGTTAAACTAAAAATCTGTTCACATAATAGAGTGTTCACGGTATTACGAGTGCGCTTTTCCGATAAACCATAGTTACTAGCTTGGTATTTTCATATAAATAGGTTTTGAAAGGTGCGCTAATCAGCTCAACCCCATTAAAGCTGCCCAAGTCAAAGTGCAGCCGCTTGTACGCGCGCGTGTGTGTGTTTTTGTATGTATCCAAATGGCCTGCTATAAAGCGACGACCACCTATGCTTTTCATTCACATACTACCAACACATGCATGCTTGTGTATGGCCATTCCGTTTTGTGTTGTTGTTTTCCCCCAGTCAAGCTGCGCGCGCAAAGAGCTTGCCCGCTGGGTTACTGATTTGTTCGTTCGTTCGTTCGGTTCTCTCTCTCGCACTGTTGGCGTTGTCGTTGTCGTTTCTGCTGCTGCTGCTTGTCGATCGTTTGGGGCCCATTGTGGGGGTGGGCGGGCGACGGAAAGGGCGGCGGCGGCGGCAGCGCGACGTCAGGCGCAAATGTAAATAAAAGCGAATCACATGACTTGCTAATCGGCGCACACAGTCGTAGCTGCTCTCGTGATTATTATGTCATACACATTTTGTTGTTGTTGTTGTTGTTGTTGGGGCGCGGGGTCTGTTGGCGTTGTTGTTGTTGTTGGCGTTGGCGTTGCATTGTTTTTGTTGTGTTAATTCATTTAATTATTATTTATTATTTATGTACAATATGTGTGCGCTTGCGCTCGCCACTCTAAACACAGTTTACAATGTTGATTTTAACTGTTATTATTGTTCCTCTTCTGTTCCTCTTCTGGTTCTGCCTTGTTGTTTGTTTGTTTGCATATTGATTGCAGCTAAGTCGTCGGCATTACTAATAAATTATGGGCACACCCACACCCACACACACACACACGCACACACACACACGCACACACACACACACACACACACTCTAACAGATTGACAACTGCGTCATAGCCCCTCCAAACGTACAACTGTCGTTGACATGCAATTGTTATAATCCAATTTGCATTTCCTATATTGCTATAGTCTCCAACAATCTGTTGACCAGGCAGCCAGTTGATTAACTTGATTATCACAGCGACAGCGACGTCGACTGCGACTGCGACTGCGACTGCGACGCAGTCAACTTGATAACAAATAATAAATAACATACAAAAATTGTGAAATTGGCATTTTGGAGTGTATATTGGCCAATTGTGTTACCACTCTCCTTTTTGTATACAGTCAAACCTGCTTAAGTTCGCCACTCACGGTTCAAGAATTGTTGGCCAACTTCTGAGGGGGTAGCAGTTTTATATTGATTGTTTCTTTCATTTTTTTCAATTTAATATAATGCTTTATGATTGTTTTTAACCTATATAAACAGTTGGTAGCCAACGCAGGCTTTTCCGCACGTTTATCAAAACAACCGAAATTAGCTTGGAGAAATTTAAAGAACAAAAAAATGAAAAAAAAAAATTATCGAAAATTATTTACTCTTATTTTTTCTCTGGCGACCCCCCTATAGCGACTAGACTGCTCAAATTCAATAAGAAACCCTTTGAAGACATGCCCAACACAAAAACATCTCCAAATCGTCGGATAAGTTGTCAGATCAGAAGTAAATCGTCGAAAAACATAAAATTAGAGATTTTAGTTTTTTGGTCAAACAGAATACTTTTTTGCGGAAAAGTAAAATGCATTTAGCCGTGTATGTTTATGTACTATGTTCATAAACTCCACATAATAATAAAATAAACATAAAAAATAGTTAAAGTTTGTTTCCAGAATACTGTAAAATCTTTTCAATTCGAATGTAACTTAAGAGAATCTTTTAAATTTGCTTATTTATAAGCTTTTGACTTTCTTTCTTTTGATTATCAACAAATGAATTGGGACCTTTGGAAGGATTTCATTCAAATTACTATAATCAACTAGTTTACTGCAACCAATTTCATTCAGTTGTACATTTTGTCATGAACTAGGACTATTTTTATGATCCGACAATGCAGCCTTCGTATTTTCATACATAACATTGCAGTGGTTTAGGTTGTTTTACAAATTTTTAAGATGACCAACTTTTGCTGGTTCAATTGCATTGACAAAATTGGAAAATCGCTCAAAAAGTGGCCAACTTACAAGATATGCAGGTGCAAGTTAGGCAGGTAAATATTTGAATTTTTGTTCTTGAATAGGAGGTGGCCAACTTATGAGGGTGGCCAACTTTGTAGGTTTGACTGTACCTGTGTGTGTACTTATTTTTATGACCATGCCTGTTATTTATAAAAAATATTGCCCAGCTGCCGCCTTTTTTCGTTATAGCCCATACAATCACGTGATAAATTTTCACTCTGCTAATTAAACTCGGGGTTTTTGCACTTTGCGCTGCCCCGCACAAAAAGTGCGAAGTTACACGCCCCAACCCCGCCCTAGATCTATCTGCTAACTACTTTTCGTGTACTAGGTCAGTTATAGTCACTACTAAACTAATTTTAACACAAATGCGTTGACAGTTAACATAAATTTATATTATTAAATAAAATGTTTTGTTAATTAATGCTAATAAACAAATTAGCGACATGCTTGATTTAAAAATTTCCACTGGCTGACTCTCTTCAATTAAATCTGTAGTATTTTGGTAATTTTGGATGTGTATTTCGGGGAAACCTCAGCTATCTTTTATTATGGCATTTAAAAATAAATTAAGCAATAACTCTCAAGAATTGTACACTAAGAACTGAAATTATTTTTTTATTTTTTTTTATTTTTTTTAAGTTATCTTTTGGCCATGCTTAGAGTGCTTTTATTATTATAGAGCGGTTATTCGGGTATTCATGTTGGCAGTATTCACTCAGTTAGTACGACAAACCGGCAGTAACCATGAATCATATTGCCTATGTGTCTTACTCAGCCAGTTATCCACTGAATCATGGCCATATTTAGACATTTGCTAGCCAGTCACATGACCAGACCGGCAATATAATACACCAAAATCTAAGCACGCCAAGCTTGCAAGCCGCTGAAAAATATATAATAATAACAATAACAATAACAACAAAAACCAGACGGAAAGCATCATGTGTTCGCTCCCTAACCCAAATTGGCAAGTCATTCACGGCCGTGTACCGACGACATATGCGCAGTGGAGTAAGTTCTCATGGATAGCTTTTGGTATCTATATGCCAGTTATTAACATGCTCATATTAATTCCCGATAAGTGCGGGGATTTTGGCACACCAACTCAAGACCCCAAAGTCTCTTTCTTGCCAAATTCCCAGCTGTGCTTCGTCGCTGCTAATAACTTGACCAACTGTCATGCCACTACGTTGTTTATATACGAGATAGTGTACATATCTTTTAAATGTGTGTTTACCTAATGTGAAACATTTTTTCTTCGTTCAGACCATACAAAATTAACACTAAATTATGGAAGACCAATCGATTCCTTTTATAGCGCTAGGTGTTCCAATAATAAAACGAATTAAGGCACGTGTGAAGTATACAATAAAAATCTGTTTGATTGCTAATCAAATTGTATGGCCGGTCGCCA